>OU744266.1:10005000-12924166 GCA_916610215.1 Omphaloscelis lunosa | reverse complement strand
TACTCATACTACATCAGCATTTATTTCTTACAATGATGATCATGCTACAATAACATGATTTATATTTAAACATGATAATTAGCATGTGATTGACATTAGGCACAGCAAGTTACTATAAACATGACCCTCCCAAAATATTAGTGTTATTCAAATTAAAAGGACACTGGGCAAAATTGGAGGGGAAGTAGTCTATGAACAGTAGTAGTGGTATAATTTTTTATGTCACTATAATTTGGACTGTCGGTTTATAGAAAAATTCTACCCAGTGCCCTTTGAAGTAATAATATAGGTACTATGGAAGATGCGGCTATGGAAAAATAAGTAATACGTAATCCAGGAGGAAAAAGTTTAAGAAAATGTGTTGCAAATTGTTTTCAGCACTTTTCTCAAATTAAAACTATTGATGACCAAATATTTTTGTCACAAAACTTAAACAAACTTACAAATTCACTGTTTTTATATGTGTTGCTTTTTCTGGTAAGGTAGAAAATTAAAAGAATTTGAAATTCTCACTATTCTGTAATGTGCTATCTATTAGTAGTTTTGCCATTGTATTTGATAGAAACATAGCATTTGTCTAGTATTTATATAAGTCAGTCAAGGACAATCATGGTTTTTATTTTTATGTTTTTCCTTGGCCCTTTTTAATGAGACTGGCAAAGAATTTAATTTCTGTTCAGTCATAACATTAGTTACTTTACATTATATTTATTTAAAAAAAAACTCATTTCTAGTTTTATTTGAACCATTCTTGCAAGTTATATTATTTGGCATACCAAATCTTATTACAAACTTTTGAATTTTAATGCATATTTCCGGCACTGCATATAGAAATCATAGAAAAAGATACACATATATACTTAAGCGGGTAGACAGTACATAGGCAAAGCGTAAATTATAATGCCCTTATCTACAATTTTATAGAGTACAATAATACTTGCCTCATAGTTTATGTATTGTTTACGCCACTCAGGCGTAATGTGTGCACTTAAGTGCTCCGCGAACTTCATCTTAGGACCTTACTACACGACTTTGTCGTTATAACAACTCTTAAACACTAACTATAAGTTCACAGTATCCAACATAAATTGTTTTTCATGGACAAACTGAGTTTACTTTGTGATAACTGGTAATGGTGACCTCATTGCACTGAGTATATATATTTGAGTAAACACTGGAATGATACGGTATTACTTATGAGCAAATTTTAATCTTTTTGTGTTTTAATTTTTCCATAAAAAAACGATGGACTGTTTCTTCGGATCACCTGAATGAATGACAGAAACAGAATGACACAAATTGAATAATGATGTGCCACCTTTACTAAATATAATAAGCGTTCGTAGACGATTGATTGGCTAAACTTTAGTCGATTTTATAATACTTATTTTTAACAAAATATCTTTTGCCACCGGCTTCGCCCGCGTTGATGTCGGAAATTATCCCACGGGAACTTATTAGACTACCGCACAGTGGAACGAATGTATGGAAGCGGTTGGACGTAGACATGTCCGAAAAATAAGAGTAAAATTATGACAAACTAATGATGCCATCTTATTCGATTACTTAATGCCTTCATAAATTGTGGTGATGAATTTCTTCATAACTCCCATATTTCGGGAGTAATTTGAGAAAATGTGAAATTTTACTATGAAAATGAGTGTATTGAGCTCTCTCCCTCCTGATTCCGGGCTTGTTTCAAGTAGCGGTCTCTAATATCGTAATGCTATTACTAAGAGCTATATTTAATACTAAGACACATAGTGCGCCAAATGTGCACTTTCTGGGATAAAAGGAAATGAAAATTTAAAAAAAAAAACGTTTTTTCCCCATTTGTATTTACTTTAAACCGCAGACAGACTTATTAAGAGGTCTATAAATATATTATATATATACAGAAATATATATTAACAAAAATATTCACAAGAACTGATGAGAGTATGACTTTTAAGTAAGTTGATAATAAATTACCTAGTTTCATTAAAAGTACAATAAATAATTAAGACGTAAGCTCTAATTTACTAAGTTACACATTTTAAAACAATAACATCATTTAATTATCTTCGTCATCATCATCATCATCAATTAATTCAAATTCAGAATCGATGTCCGCTAAATCATTTATATTAACAAATTCGATATCACTTTTCTCAGAATCCGTAAGCTCATAAAATTCCTTAAAAGAAGATTTTTTTACAAACTTATTTCCTTTTGGACGGATACTTGTAACAAGTGGATCAGAAGACAGTAAAAGATTGTGCATAATATCTTCATTGCATGAGATACTGCTATGCTTTCGAGAATGCCCCTCTCTATATTTTCTAAAATCTTTATTTCTAGCCTCAGATGCCTCTTCGGATAGAAAACCAATGGGCACAATTGACATGTTCTGAACTATGTCTGGCCCATGCATTAAAATTTTATGAAGTGAAGAAGGCATATAATACCATGGGTATAACTCCACGTAAAGCTTAGCAGTATCAAAGCAGAACTCTCGGAATTTAGTTACGTTGATCTTCTCTCCTGATGAAATACACTGCAAGATCACACAGATTTTTCTTAAAAGCATAGCATCTATTCCGGTCAGTTCAGCAGATTTAGTGTAGTTTTCAAAAAATCTCCTTGCCGAGTTGCCATTGTTGGTGGATCCACTGCCTTGTTTCACAACATCGAGAAGTAAGCCCGTTTCTCTTCTTACAGCCTCTTGAACTCTTTTCTTCCTGTCATCAACTTGCCTTTTTGCTATATCACCCCTTACTTGCCATGATTTTATGTCTAATTTGTAGGAAATGTGTAATAAGCATTCCATTGAGCGAATCCAAGCGTGAAGGGTGCTTAAGCTATATTTATACATGTCCTCGTTTGCGTGTTTATCTTTGATTAACTCTAAATTATTCATTTCTTTAGGACAAGCCTTGCATATGTCACACACTGAAGCTGCTGTATTGGATATAATGGAATGAATTTTACCATCAATCATTGTCAACAGCAGTTGGTGTTTGACACTAATTCCATCAGTGATGGTGGATGGAGTTAAGGCTTCAATCTCTGCTTCGATTTCAGCCATCTCTCTCTGCACATTTTCTTTGGTTTCCTTTATAAACTTAAACAATATTGGCCGGCAAAATGAAGTGGAAGATGGTCGCTCGTTTTCCCAAATTGTTACACCTTTTGAGACGAGCCGCAGTGGTACAAGACTAATCATAAAATTACTAGCAAGATCGATTTGCTCATCTTCACTCGTCCTTTGATGATAAATGCTTTGGCTAGATGATCCGTCAAAACCCCATTTGCTGGTCAATACGAGCTGTTGATTGGGATCAACAGGGGTTTCTAACGACCTAATAAGTCTTCTTGAGGTTAAATCCATCAAGGCTTGTAATTTGATTTTTGCAGAGCTCTCTGTAACTGTGAGATCTTCTTTGGCCGGATAGCACTTAATTTTTTCTTTAACCAACATGTAGTAACTCGGGTATTGAAGAGCTCCTTCTTGAGTGTTGAAATCCCGAAGAGTGTTATAGCGCCATTTCGATAAGTTCATCGATACATAAAGAGCCAATGCCTTCAAAGGGGATATTTCCCGTACCTGAATTGATTTACCTTCAATGAAGGCTTTGATTTTTGAGGCCTCTTCTGGATTCTCCGTCAAGTATTTCATAACATAAGCTGTATCGCTTTGTCCTGCCTTTTGAAGCGCCCTTTCGGCCGAAAACATAATTTCAGCGCTGCTACTGCTGCATGAAAGACTATCTTCAGTGGTGCGTCTTCTTTTTTGCCGGTTACTAAGGTCCTCAAAAGATTTACGAGGACTAGGATGTGTACAAGTTGAAGCATCAGATTTAGCAGGAGAAATTATGGGCTCGATGACGTCACTTATATTTTCTGTAGAAGGTTCCATATTTTCATTCTGTAATTCCGGCCATTGAATTGCAGCCTGTAGCCAAATCTCATGTTTCTTCCGAAACTTATCTGTGCTTCTTCCAGACTGTGTCCATTTTGCATAAATGCGGTAGCAAAATCGACGACACCAGTCTTTTAAACTTGTTTCAGCACTTTCACATAACTGAACACAACTGTTATCTTTTAAAACACTGAACAAATAGTTAAAGTCGCGTAAATCTTTATGTGCGCGTGCGCATAAAGCAACGTGAATATCAAGATTTGTATTAAAATTTGGAAAATACATTGCGAGATTAGCTTGGATACAACGAGGTGTAAATCAACACTGATTTTAAAGTTACTAATAGTGACCTATTTATATAAAATCCAGGTATCCCAGGTATCCTTTGTTAAATATTGCAAGGTAATTAGTTATTGTGATAATTAGTAAATGATGCATGCTAAATTAGTGTATTAAGAGCCATTTAGTAATTAAATAATAGCAATGTTCTTATCAGTAATCATTAGTGCATCAGTTTTATATGTAAACCTTAAGTCCCTAATTATATATCCTAATTAGCTTATATCTTCTCTAATTGGCTGATCAGAAATGTTATTGTAATAAGGTAAACCTTTAGAAAAACGGTTTTAATCAACAAAATAAACAAAAAATTAAAAAATTGTGTTATAAAATAAACATCACTCTTTATCCCAGAAAGTGCACATTTGGCGCACTATGTGTCTTAGTATTAAATATAGCTCTTAGTATTAGCATTATGATATTAGAGACCGCTACTTGAAACAAGCCCGGAATCAGGAGGGAGAGAGCTCGATACACTCATTTTCATAGTAAAATTTCACATTTTCTCAAATTACTCCCGAAATATGGGAGTTATGAAGAAATTCATCACCACAAGTTATGAAGGCATTAAGTAATCGAATAAGATGGCATCATTAGTTTGGCATAATTTTACTCTTTTTTTTCGGACATGTCTACGTCCAACCGCTCCCATACATTCGTTCCACTGTGTACCGCGATAAAATTTTCCTATATATTAATCCAGGTTATAAACTGTGTGCCAAATTTGTTCAGCCAGTTTTGCGTGATTGAGTAAAAACATACAACTTTCACATTTATAATATTATTGTACATATTAAATATTTAATCGATCTGCCTAGCCTTTTCCAAACAACTCAGTAACTGGGCAATACGATACCCGATTTTAGGATGTTAAGAGAGAAGCAAGTCATCAAATGTTTAAATACGAATTCTGTAAAGTAAAAATGCCATTTTTATTAGTAATTTGCGTTTTTAGGGACATGACTAACACTACAATGACTAATAGATTTTCTTTTTACCCGACTACGGCAAAAGGAAGGGTTATGATTTGATTTTAGCAGTATGTGTTTTACAAACACTTTGATTAGTAAATTAAGCGGATCGATGAATTACTAATCTGTTTCGCGGCACTATTGACAGCTGTTATCAATCAAAGTCGTATCAACGTCAGGCGACGTAGTAATATTCGTTCAAAATTATTGTATTTTGATAAAGTACTTCTGGAATGCTTTTGTTGAAAAGATAACAAAAATAAAAGACGAAGACATTGTTGAAGATTTAATCATCTGTTTTAACTTCTAATTCACTCGTCGAATTATCTCTAACTGGAAACAGGGCCTGGTTGATGTTCTCTGGAATGACTCTGGCCACTTTCCTTGGTTCCTTCACCAATGACTTGGGGCACTGCATTTCTGACCAGCTTATAGGCACCATACTGATGCCTTGTGGTGAGCCTTCTGCAGAAGCTATGACAACGCCTAGCTCATTCTCAGCTGTTGAAATGTGGTACCAGTGGATTTCTGTCATTGGGAGCTGATTTCGGTGTTCAGGAAAAATTACTGATAGTTTTTTTTTGGAGCATAATGTGTTTGAGTGTTGCAGGATTTGAATGAGGCGAATGACAAGGCTGTCCAATACCCTAATTGTGTAAAGCAATCCGAGGGTATTGAAGGAAATTCCTAATTCATTACTACTTTACATTACTGGTTTGAAAAAAATCTTCTGCTCAACAACATAAATAATGCAGTGAACATGGGCCATGGCTAATTGTTAAAATGAAAGGAATTGCGATAAATTAATAGTTTATGTGTTATACAAATACCCCACAGGTGGCTATATTCTTGTTGGACAGAGTAGTAGTAAAGCAGCATGAACGAAGCAGCTTGTTTAGTTTGGATACAAATAGGTTTAAATAATTCCTATAGAATACGTACATACATAAACTCACGCCTTCTTCCCATGGGAGTAGGCAAAAACTACAGAACACCACTGACAATATATCTGGTCTTACATGTACGCTGGTTGCGAGTACTACACACCTGATCTAACTGAAGAACATCACCAATAAGGTCACTATATATATATATATAAATATGACGAGAAAGCAGCTCATGTGCTGTTAAACTGCCCGGTGGTCGCCACATACAGGGCAACATACTTAAGTAACCCAGGTGCCCTATGCGAGATTGTCAGTGACACCAAGGCGTTGCTGGGCTTCTTTGAGGAGCTGGGGTGGATCGAATAACCGATTTTCCCACCCATACGCAAAATATGCGCTTTGACGTGGAGTTGTGGATACAAGCCCGTATTATCTATTACCTAAGGTCACTATAATATGTCCTTCTAGGGCATCCTCAACCGGTGTTTCCAACATAATATACCATAAGATTTATTATTATTATGTGGGTAGTCAAAAAAAGGATACAACTCTTGCCAATATCACATCTCCTGGTCTGTAACATTTGTATGGGTCCACTCTATCCTTCTCTGTAGCTTTAATATCTTCTTTCTTCAGGATACCTCTATATGGCCTCACTAGGACTGAAGAACCTACACACAGTATAACACATTGGACCATTCTTGGGTTCACTACTGTAACCTTTGCTGTCACTATGTCACCAGTCCTAGGCAGAATACTGGGTGTCCTTGGGCTTTCTACTGATACTATTGTTACCTGAAAAAATAGGATTATAGAATACTTTCAATATTTGGTACTGTTAGCATCTAAATGCATGATTAATTTGCCAAGCCTTTTGATTATATTTCATGAAATGCTGAAAGAGGTATAGAAAAGTTGAGTCGACCAGGATTAGGGAAAATAAAATTAAGCTAAGCTTTGTTTCCCTACTTCATTTTCATCCTGTTCCATTTTCAGTGTGCCACACAAAGTTGCATAAATGTAACCTCTGAGCTCATAGGTCCCGGGGCCGGCAACATATTCTTTATTAGATAAACTTAATCGCATGCCGGGTATACATAATTTTCCCATTTCTTTTAACTTTTCTTTCACCAATGCAGCCATGATGTGTTTTGGAGGTTATGTCGTAATATAGTACTTTCTCAATGATTACGGCACTGGTGTGAATCTATTTAATATTTCCCTTTAATAATGGATAATAACTTCAGTTATATTAAATGAAACTAATAATTACGACCAATAACTATAAAGTAAAACTTTGTTGATAAACAAGTTTTGACGTTTTCATTTCGGCGTAAAGTAAGATTTAAATGTCATTGTAAAAACACGCCACAGACAAGATTTTCTTTTTAAACACAGACAAAGATCAAAGAGCATAAAGTTTTCGAATGCGTAAATCTTGCTTAGTTGGACTAGAGGTGGGATAAATAAAAATGCTCAAACTTCAAGCAGCAAGCAAGCCGCCACGCCGCGCGCCGCCGTTATTGTTGACTGGTGAGCCAAGTTGATGAGTATTTCGAGATTGAGCATGAATCTATATAAATAAAAGCATAATATTAGTCACTAACTGACTAATCACGAAATCTCCGGAACTAAAACATACAAACTTGAAAGGAGACCGTTCAATATCTACCCACTTCTGGCGCTAATTATGTCCTAAACATTACTACTCTTCTTACTCTATTGTCAACATAAAGTAAGAAGAGTAATAATACTGTATAATATAATATATACATAATTATATTATATATATATATATATATATATATATATAAACATATGTCTAGAAGACAGATGTGGTAAGAGCAGATTTATAAAAAAAAACCACTCATATGTAATAAGTGATCATGCTGTACCATTTGCAATCATCAGAAAACCAATTTATATTTCCTAAAACAATCGTGTTAGAATCTCTATTTTCTGTAAATTTTCCATACAATGTATGTCAGGAACTAGAGATTTTAACATGTTTTGTTATGATGTTTCGCCAGTGAAAATGCACAGTAAATCGTGTAAGCAAGGTATACTGCGAAATTTGCATACACGAAAGCCCGACGCGACGTGCCGATAACCGCTGTCGTTGGGGAAAATAAAATAACTAATTTAATAATGCAAAAGAAAAATGATTAATACATTTTGATGAGTTTGAGAAGTTTTATCCTATAATATCCTATAAGTTTTGTCCTACAATTTTGTCTACTGACACGGTGAAATACCTCGGAATTATCTTAGATAAACACCTTAACTTTAAAGCACATATCACCCACCTTACTGCTCGTATTCGTAAACTCATATATCTTTTTAAAACACTCAGACACATTGCCAATACTTATGTAATACGTACCGTGTATCTCGCCATGTGTCAGTCAGTCATCTCGTACTGTATTAATAGTTGGGGTGGAGCTACGAAAACTACACTCAAACCTCTGGAAGTAGCTCAAAGAGCCATTCTTAAGGTTGCTACTTTCCGGCCAATGCTCTACCCAACCTTTGATCTATATAAAAAATGCAAAGTCCTCACGGTCCGCTAAACTTTTATTCTCAACATTTTATTACATCAACACACAAAAACTCCTTTTACACAAACACAATCCTCACTTAGGCGCAAGAACGAAATTTGCAAAGCACCCTTCACACGCTTTGCTTTTACTAAACGTTTCTTTTACTAGCTTGGGCCATTTTTGTATAACAGAATAAACAAAACCATCCCTGTACATCAATCCTCTTACGAAATGTGTAAAAGACAGATAACATGCTTTCTAGCCAATTTAAACTACGACGACACTGAACTTCTGCTTACCTCAAAATCGTAGTGACTTCTCTAACACTCCGTTTGTAAACTCTACCTCTTTCCCTTCCGTTTACACATATACAAACACACCACGCCTACATCACAAAACACACTCACACCACATCTACATCACAGAATACACATACTAACACTTTGGTAAGTAAATTTAAGTAAACATACGTTTGCACCTTGTAGTTCTAAGCAGTCTATTATAAATTATTTGTGCTCCTTCTGTGGGAACCTGGGCTGGCGATCCTTAATACAGGTTACCATGTAACCTAGCTAGGACGCCAGATTCAATTCTATTTATTGTTACTCTTTTCTTATTATCCGAAAATTGTAAATTTATATTTATCGTAACAGACTGTACCACACTTCTTTGAAATAAATAAATTTTATTATTATTATTAATGAAGGTTTATGTTTATGATGATTAAAACCGTTATTTATTGTAAGCATTATATGTAATTTTATATTAGTTTATAATAATAATAAGATTACATCGGATTGTTTATTAAGCGTACAACAGGCACACCTCTAGTTTTGTTGGACGTGTCACGTCAGCCGGTTCACAAGTGACATTTTATTGTGTGGAGCGATTCTGTTTTAGGTTTTGCGTGAATATCTCTAAAATATACAGGAGATATGCTTACAAAGTTTGAAACTAAATCGGCGCGGGTGAAAGGTATATCCTTTCACGCGAAGCGGCCATGGGTTTTGGCTAGTTTACACAATGGCGTGATACAGCTATGGGATTATCGTATGTGTACATTGTTGGAGAAATTCGATGAACATGACGGTCCTGTGCGTGGCATTTGCTTCCACATCCAACAACCGCTCTTCGTATCCGGTGGCGACGATTATAAGATCAAGGTTTGTGCTCAGGGTGTTCAGTTTAGATATTACTTTAGCATGTTTGTTTCGTCATGTTTGTGACACGTATAATGTAGCTGGCGTATCAATTATAATTTCCTTCTGTAATTACACCATGTAGAAGTTTTTGTACGCCCAAGCATCTGTATATGAACATAGTAGTTTGATCCAAGATTCATACAACTTAGGCTCTATGGCCAGAAATCAACAATAGGTAAAAACAGTATCCAGAAAAAATAGTCAGGTCTTAGTCATTAAGATATACAGATAAAATATATGCATCTTTATTAAGTAATTTGAATAACTGTTGCAATGTCGACTACACTACCAAATACCAAACCAACAAATTGAAAAATTTGCTATAGCATGTTTTAAGACAAAACTGTCATATTTTGTAGCATTGTCCATAAAAAAATTGATCTATAATACTGGGCACCCTTATTTTCTTACTCAACCATCTCAAATGTTTTTACCAAATGTGTACAGTACTATCAGTCTCTTTTTCCATCACAGTTATCTTTATTCTGGTTGCTGTCAGATGTAAAATCACTGTGGAAGGACTGTCTGTGTCCCTACAGCTTATTTACTCCAAAAAGTTTTAATACCTTGTTTATTATCGTAGGTATGGAACTACAAGCAGAGACGGTGTCTGTTCACACTGTTGGGCCATTTGGACTACATCCGCACAACATTCTTCCACCATGAGTACCCTTGGATATTAAGTGCTTCTGATGATCAGGTTTGTTATTGTTCCGCTTTGTGCAACCTCAGTAACAGTAGCTGACCTGTGTTTGTGGCTCTCTGGGGTGGTCCCGAGAGAGCAATATAAAATAATTTTATAAATTGAGTCTCACAGCTAAGCAAAGGCCACCCTCCCCTCTCCCTTTGCCCAGACTGGACAGAAAAGGGTTTAAAAAAAATTGAGTCTCATTAGCATTAAAATAAAAAAAAAAAATTATTTTATTAAAAATAATATTTCATTTTTATCCTGCTACTCAATCAGTAGCGTGCTGGATACCACTGCAGGCTGCACGCTATTAATTCTGCCATGATATGTTTGACCCTATGAGGCTGGTAGAGAAACCCAGAATGCAATGAAGCCTCAAAAAAAAGTTGGTGAAAAGTTCTTCTAATGTTTTCATTCATTAATTTATTCAGTCAATAGTTTATTACATAAACTTTAGTAAGTGCCGTGTGCACCTGTTGTGAGCATACATAGCAGCACTTTTATATTTGCATAAGTAAATAACTTATTTTTTTTTTACTATTATCAACTTATTGCACTGTTTGTGTAATTGCAATTTAACAACACATAAAATTTTAATTTTCATAATTATTTCATTTGAACATCATCAAACATTATATCCTTCCAGACAATAAGGATATGGAATTGGCAATCCAGACAATGCATCAGCGTGCTAACCGGTCACAACCACTACGTCATGTGCGCACAATTCCACCCAACAGAAGACCTCCTTGTGTCTGCCTCCTTGGATCAGTCCGTACGTGTGTGGGACTTCTCCGGACTGAGGAAGAAGAGTGTGGCTCCTGGGCCCACAGGCCTGGCAGAACATCTGAGGAATCCACAGGCTACGGACCTGTTTGGACAGGTATAATAAACATTTTTTAGGTGTTGTGTGTGTTTTTATGTGTTATAGGCCATGCCGCTTTTCGTAATGTAAAATTGAGAGATTAGAAATCATTCCTTGATCTTGTCATGCCTCTGATTCCTATGCTATTGAAATCATACTCAGTGAATCTGTAAATAATTACAAAATGCATGATAAATGACTGCTTTGAGCAAAACAGATCAGAAATAGAACTAGCTTAGACTTAGCAGTAAGTATTTATATGTAGTTTTCTTTATTTAAACCATAAAGAAGCAAAGTGAAGGATAATCCTTAATTAATATTATAAAAACGAAAATGAGTTTGTTTGTTACGCTTTCACTCTAAAACGATTAAACGGATTTGGATGAAATTTGGAACATAGGTAGACCAAGATTTTGAGAAGGACATAGGCATTTCATCCTGCATCGCAGACTAAAGGTCATTATAATCGTATCGACACGGCAAATGACTTGTCATTCAAGATAGGATTTTAAATTAAATGCATTAAACTCTATTTTACGATGGCTATACAGAATAGTGGACGCCTCACCGGCTGCTCACTGCCCGGGAGTCGTCTCACGTAAAATATGTTTTAATGCAAGTGATTTAAAGTTTTTGAATGACAAGTTATTTGCCGTGTCGGAGCAGTGCTGTTATAATGAGCGATGCCCTTTAATCGCGGGCACCAGCTAGTATGCTATAAAAATCATCATTCTCTTGCCTTTATCCCAATTTATGTAGGGTCATAACTAAGCTAAAAATATGTTGTAACAGATAAAATAAATATTTAGTTGCTAGTTTGCATGGTTTGCCTGCACCACTTCTTAAAGATTTTGTTTATTGCAACTGTATTTTACAATTTATTTTATTTTTTTAGTTAAAAACGTTTAAAAAACAGGTATATTTATTTTTATATTATTTAAGAGTAGATTTATGTAACTGTAGAATAGAAATTATACAAAAATATGCTGCTTTCATTTGTAGTTTTCAAACTGGGGCCGGTCTATGAAGAGTTACAACCTTAAAAAAAATAGGATAGTGCTATTCATCTGGTATAGCTCTATCTCTCTCTAACACGATGTTAGCTCTAACGTGTCATTGCACGGTCCCCAGTTATAACACAGTTTAATTAGTTAATTCGCTCATTGCTTCTATTTTTATTATTATTTTTATAAATATTATGATGTGGATTATAAATAATAACAGTTATATGGCATCATAATAATTATTATTATGATTCCATATAACAGATAAAATCACCAAAAAGTACAACATAATAAATCATTAAAAAAAAAACAAAAATTAGTACAACACGCACACACAAACACATAAAAATAAATTAAAAAATCAAGCTATAAATATGTATGTATAATATATTGATGTTATAACACATCACCAATGTTGCTGAAAGCAACTGATCTTGCAGGCTGATGCTGTTGTCAAGCATGTATTGGAGGGCCACGACCGAGGAGTCAACTGGGCAGCATTCCACCCCAACCTGCCCCTTATTGTGTCCGCAGCTGATGACCGGCAGGTTAAACTGTGGAGGATGAACGATGCCAAGGTACCTGGAGGATGCGACTAACAGATGACGGATCATTCATTTTTATTTCTTTCAGACTGTGTTTTCTGGACCTATTTCTTGGTTGTCAACGTCATTTTCTGTTGGTCTTGTTGGTGTTTGAGAATAGTCTTCCATTTAATTGAGTGTCAGGTGAAGGATTGTTTAGCAAATTGACTGCGAACACGGCAGGTTTACGTAGTTTTTCAATGTGTTAAACAATAAATTCCTCTGACAGTACTTACAGCATTCAGCGTGCTTGAGTCTTTCTTTCTAACACACTGACCCTGCGTCCTTCTTAAAAGCGATCGTAGGCGTCTTGCGAATACAAGATCATTCGAACTTTTTGTTCAATGAACCTGAACGCGTTTCCAGCGCTTTCCGATTTTCCGCACAAAAATTGACATAATTTTTATGCATGCGACGATTGCTTTTAAATAAAACGCGTCCTGATTGGTGTTAGAGTGAGTCAACTAGCAGATTTTAACTTACTATACAGCGCGCCCAACTTATCTGTGCAGCCGGCCAATCATAGAACTAAAAAGGAATGCACCGAATTTGTCATGCTTTTGCATTTTTCCTTGACAAGCAGCTCCTCCGTGAAGTGCAAAGTAAACTGGTCATGCTGTATAAGTAAAATACTTCAAAGGCCGGTGCCAATTACTATTAATCCTATTTTCTTAATTTGTACAATCGTTTCTTCCATGAATGCTTCGGTATCAAGGTTAATATATCTTAACATGTGTGGTTTACGTTTTTTTTATTCCTCATTTATGGGGTGGTCATTTCAACAATTTTGCATGATTGGTTTTCAACCAGAATTTATCTCAGAGGTTGAGTTTTACTAATATTTGTACATAAACATGATTTATTTTATTAATTAGGTGGATCAAAGAGAGAGGTAAGCAAAATTTTAGTTCTGTTCATAACTTTGTTATGTATGCCGTAAGTTGTTTTAAACTCATTTATCAATTTTAATTAAAATCATTGCTGATCTGTACAAAAAAAGAAACAATGTAACCAAAGTTCTAACTTAATTCCAGAAGATTATTAAGGATCTATTAATACAGACCAATTTCTTAGTCTTCACTAACATCTACAGGGTGTCTGGTGGCAGATTTAGGTTTTCAAAATAAAATAAAATAAATACCTTTATACGTATAGTTTTAATAAAAGTGTTAAAATACAGAGTCATAATGCGGATTTTATTTTTTAAATATGATGTCATCCAAATGTCTTCCATCTTGTTGCACACACTGTTCAAAACGGAGCCTCGTATTCCGCGCCACACGCTGCAGTAAACTCGGTTCAATTGCGCCGATTTCTCGCCGAATATTTTCTTTTAAGTCCACAACAGTTCGCGGATTGTTGGTGTAGACTCGCGCTTTGAGGTAGCTCCACAAAAAAAAAATCCATTGGGGTTAGGTCGGGGGACCTTGGTGGCCACGGGATGTCCCCAAAGCGACTAATCAGTTTTTCAGGGAAATTTTCGCGCAACAAATCCATTGAATCTCTGGCCGTGTGTGCAGTCGCACCATCCTGTTGAAACCACGTGTGTGATGAGAACGATGGATGAGCTCGCAGGCTTGGCAAAAAGAAATTCGAAATCATGTGTCGATAATTCTCACCACTGACATTAGTCGCGTGGCCCCGTGCATTTTCAAAAAAAAAATGGCCCAATTATCCCACTCGCGGATAAAGCGCACCAAACAGTTACCCTTGGGCAATGTAATGGTTTTTGGTGTTTCAATCGAGGATTGCGAGTTCTTGGAGCCCAGTAACGACAGTTTTGCTTGTTAACGTGTCCGTTTAGATGGAAATGAGCCTCGTCACTACAAAAAATTGAATTCGCAGTGCGAAAACGCTCCAACATGGTTTCACAAAAAAATTTGCGTGACACAGTCATTTTCTTTTAATTCTTGAATGATTTGAATTTTAAAAGGATGGAACTTCATGTCCTTTTTCAAAATTTCATGAACAATCGCTCTTGGAAGTCCCAGTGAAGCTGCCCTTTTCCGTATTGAAAGTCGTGCATTTTCAAGTAAACTCCGTTCCACCAGTGCGATGCTTTCCGGGTTCCTTGACGATCGACTACGCCCTGACCGTGGTGTGTTCATAGCCGAAGCAGTTGCGCGGAAGCTCTCCACCCACGAACGAATTAAATTCACACTCGGTCCATCGCTTATCCGTCGAATATTGAAATGTGAACAAAACTGCCGGCGAGCGAGTACGTAAGAATCGTGGCTCTTGGAAAACGCTTCGATAGCGAATGCGCGATGCTCACCCGACCACTGCGACATCGTGACTGAGAAATCCGCACGATCAGTGGTTCTAATGACACCACCCTCCCCCCCGCACCGTTTATAACTTTTTGAAATATTCGATTTTTAAAATGTAAATCTGCCGCCAGACACCCTGTACATGCAGCACATAATGGGTTCTGTTATATTCCTAAAACATGTGTTATTAATAGGTGAGAGGTACCATCGCGGAAGCCCACAACTAACCAGTTTGAAAACAAAATCCCGTGCACATGATGACCTCATCTGTTGCCGCCCCGGTTCTATAGTGGCCGAGTGTTGCAAGCAAGAATAGTCCTTACGGTGGTTAGTTATGGCTTTCCGCAATGGTACCTAAGTAATCCAGCTCTCTGTACAGTTATCTTACGAAAATGTTGATCACTTTTGGACTTTGTCACATTGAACTCATAACATTTTTGACGTAACCAATATATATATATTGGTTACGTCAAAACCCAATATATATATATTGGTTACGTCAAAACCCAATATATATATAGGCATCGTATAAAATGACAAGGGTCAAGGTTAACGTTTCGAAGTCGACTGTACAACAATACATCTCTAGAATAACAGGTGTAAAAAGACGCTTAATGAAGCCGAGAGTCACTTGTTCTTCCCGTCATTGTAATATTTTTTTAATACTGGAATGTATACTTGGGAAACATTCAGTACCCTAATTGCGTAATACACGATCAATCACAATCTGAATCGTTTTGAAACAGTTTACAAATCCATTGCTTCCTAAGTTGAAAAAAAAGTGTTGGCACTCCGGGAGTGCTGACAGAAGTGAAAACTTGAACAAGATCGCCTTGTTGGAAGAAAAATACTTGTATAGAACATTGGTCCGTAACTTTATCTAAATAAAGAGCACAATCGCTTTTACAAAACCTTTAAAGTAATAATACTTGCATAGAACATTGATCCGTAACGTAATATAAATAAAGAGCACAATCGCGTTTAAAAAAATGAGGTGTCGTCATGTTGTCGCGAAATCAATGGTTTAGTCCCATCTCAAAAATGCCCAAAGCGCCTAAAGAAGTTTTTACTTTAAAAAATCTGGTTAACAACGCAATGAATGTTGTTGAACTGTCAAAATGAAACAGATTAGTCGTAATCGTTTACGAAAATTAGTGTTACGCAGTTAGATAACTGGTTACGGAGTTATTGAAGGTCAAAGTTCCAACTTTATTTTACGTATATTTTTTGGAAAAAAAAAAAAAAACAAGTTTGAAATGTCATAACTTAACCTTAAATACCCTCACAATTCCTGTGCCGTTGCATACACCCATAAATACAACGGTTTGCGAACATTGCTCGATACAGAAAACAGCGATTTTTGACACCAAAAATAAAAGTCGATTTCCAACAATAATTTTCGCTCTGTTTGAGACCCCTGGCTGGAGGTTTTAAGTGTAGTAGCTTAAAGGCACCCACAGGAAAGCCCGGTTAAGTAGTCACGATCTGAGAGGTCAACTACGAGATGCCCTTGCTAAAAAAAAAGCTCTGTTTGATGTACAGAATGCGTAGATGACGGCTTTATAATGGGTCTTTTACACCTTTTATTATGCGACTGTAAAAGTGCCACAAAAAAACTAAGCAAGTTAATCCTCCAGGCATGGGAGGTGGACACATGCCGCGGTCACTACAACAACGTGTCCTGCGTGCTGTTCCACGCGAGACACGAACTTATCGTGTCCAACAGTGAGGACAAGTTCATCCGCGTCTGGGATATGACCAAGAGGACTTGCTTGCACTCCTTCAGGAGGGAACATGAGAGGTAAGGAAGATAGCTTAGTGAAAAATAAAACAATATTTATCGAAACAGTGAGACTGCTACTTATTGATTGGGATTAGAAAATATTAATATTATAATACAACTGATCCATATGTTAGTTGGTTAGGTACAAAAAGAAAACTTAGAAGTTATGTCAGAAATAAAATGCTAAGCTAGCGCTGCTGCCCCTATATCTGTGCCGCCCGAGGCCCCCCTCTGCCCCCCCACGCTAGTACGCTAAGCCACTGACTTTGTCCTCAACAATGTTATTTTATTTACAGATACTGGGTGCTAGCCTCCCATCCAACTTTGAACCTGTTCGCTGCCGGTCATGACGCTGGTATGATACTGTTCAAGCTGCAGAGAGAAAGACCTGCTTATGCCGTGCACAATAACATGCTCTTTTATATTAAGGATAGGTAAGTTTTGTACCATTTGCATATAAATATTAATGCTTAAATGATTAAAAAAACAAAAACAAATCAACGTTATTTGTCCTATCTAGACAAATATTATAAAGAAGTAAAACTTAATACAAGATGGCAGGGGCATCGACGTGAAAACTGTTACCGTGGATTCAGTCCATGATTCTGAATCCCCAGCGTTGAAATTTTTTGTAGGTTATTAAAAAAAAAAAAACAGCTTTTCCATACATTTTGATCGCGTAGGTTTTCACTTTTCTATGAAACAGCAAAATTAAAAAAAATATCCGACGAAACATTTCTACGCAGGAGGGTTAAGAATCATGTACTGGGAACAATTTTCGCGTCAATGTATCTGCCACCCTGTATGTTTGTAAAAGGTAATCTGTACTAATCCAATTAAAAACATTCCTTCAATGTTCGAAATTTACCCTAATTCCAAGTGACATAGGATATATTTTAAACTAGCTTCGCCCGCGTGGATCCTAATTATTTTTCTAAAATAAAAGTTACTCCTTATAACATCAGCTATCTCCAAGTGAAAGTCCCGTTAAAATCGGTCAAGCCGTTTCGGAGATTAGCCAGAACAAACAGAGAGACAGACAAAAATATAAAAAAAAAAATGTTTTAAAAGTATATTTCATTTATATTACTTAATTTTTTTTTCTCCCATTTCTGGGCAAACGTCTTCCCTGTATGTAGACTCCCAATCTCTCATGAATATGTCATGAACTAATCCAAGTAATTATGTTATTCTTCCTTTTACAGACAACTGCGCAAGTTGGATATGGCAACCAATCGCGACGCGCCTGTCATGCAGATCAAGGCAGGCGGCAGAAACCAACCTTACAGGTAATTATACCAGAACTTAAGTCTGCGCTTAATATTGCCAGTTATTAGCGATAGATAAACGGTGAAGGAAAACATCAACAAAACGTGAGGACACCGGAATGGCTGAGAGATATTTCTCGACAGTATGTGAAGCAAAGTCCCATGGGCGGCTTTAAAACTCTGACACCAGATTAGTTACTAACCACACGATAAGAAGAAGCGATAAATTAAATGAAAAATATTTGTTTAAATATGTTTGTAATCACGTTCTCGTAGACGGCTCTAACCATTTCGATGAAAGTTGCAATATAGGGGTTTACGGGGGCGAAAAATCGATCTAGCTAGGTCTCATATGTGACGGCACGGTTGACGCAGTGTTTAAGCGATTGACTGCTGCGCCGCGTCTCGCGGATTCGATTCCCGCACGGAACAAATATTTGTATGACCTACAAGTAGTTGTTCCGGGTCTGGCTGTTTGTGTATGTTAGTTTAAATGTTTGTAAACGCACCCACAGTACAGGAGAAATTTCTAGTGTGTGGCAAGGTTTTAAAAAAAAAATATCTGGCATAATTCGTTTTCACCACTTTCACCCGAGCAGAGCTCGGTCGCCCAGGTACTTAGCGATAATAAGCGCTGCGAATCAGATTAGGGTTTATTGAATGATGGTCATAATATTTCAGTTTTTCCTCTGCTTCATATATATCTCTTTGTTTCTTTAAAAAATATTAGGCATTGATTGATTTGCGATCAAATCATCATTTTCTTTGTTTGCCATTAAATTGTCACAGAATCACGTTACTGTGATTTTAATACGAGATTCCGTAACGCAAAAAGTAATTGAATGCCATTCTATTCTTTTTAATTTACAGCATGTCCCTCAACCACGCGGAATGGTGTGTGCTGGTAAACTGGCGCGTGGGCGACAATAGCTCGTACGAGCTGTACGCGGCCCCACGCGACGGGGCCGAGGGGCCCAGCTCGGAGCCGGCGCGGGGCCAGGCCACCACGGCCGTGTGGGTCGCCAGGAATAGGTTCGCGGCGCTGGAGAAGAACAACCAGGTTCGTAACTCGTAGCACACCTCCGCAGCGAAACCCCAGTAGTTCAATTCAACTGGCTCGCGTTATGTTCCGCTACTTGAAATTGGAGGAGTGGAACATGACGCAAGCCAGTTGAATTGAACTACTGCGGTTTCCCTGCTATGGTTTTGCGACGGAGGTGTGCTACTGGCGTCATACTTGCTACAGTTTTGTCGTAGTTGATGACAATGTCACTATAATGACACAATAAAACTGGCCATCGGTAATATCCTGAAAATAAATAATCATATCTTCCCTTTTCAGCTGGTCATCAAAAACCTGAAGAACGAAGTATCGAAAAAGATATCAACCCCGACTTGTGAAGAGATAATGTACGCGGGCACCGGCATGTTACTGCTGAGAGAGCCCGAAGCGGTGCAGTTACTGGACGTGCAACAGAAGAGGACCATTGCTTCAGTGAGTATCTTGAATAAAAGTATTCTATCATATAAAACAACGTTCTATGTTATGGGGTTTGGTTTCCGCACTTAGTCCGTCAGGTGGACCATTGTACGTGGGCCATGGCGGCCGCTTGGGGGGTTATTCCAACCAGCCCACCTCCCTCCAGAAGTTAATCAAAACTCCTGGTCTGTTCAGAACATCTGTGAAAGATCTGGGTGACCCGAGGGTTTCTGTTCTAATCTGGGTGACGCCTGTGCATTCAAAGAGCACGTGCGCAACGGTTTCCTCAGCCTCCATGCACGCCCTGCACAGAGGACTGTCCGTTATGCCTATCGTGTGGAAGTGTTTGTTTAGCGAGCAGTGTCCTGTGATGGTCCCCGTCACCAGGCGCAGGCCGTTCCTGTCCAGGCGTAAAAGACTCCTGGTTAACTTGCTATCCAGGGATGGCATAGCTACCTTGGACTGCCTGCAGCCCGGTGTCGAGGTCCACCAGTACTCCGCTTGTGTGAGGGTGAATTCCTGTAGCCACCTGCGTATTTGGTTGAAGGGGATTGGTACGATAGGTTCGGGTCCGCAGACTGCCGTGCTAGATCCTCTTCTAGCAAGTTCGTCAGCTGCGTCGTTACCTAGCGAGCCGCTGTGTCCTTTTATCCATTGCAGTGTCACTGTGTTGCGACTAGACACCGTTACCTGTTCTAGTGCATTGTGACATTCTAGTATCAACTTCGAGGTAATATATTTTTTCTTCAGCGATTGGAGAACTGAGGCGCTGTCGGAGAGTATGCGTATGTGAGTGTCCGTAACTCTCCTGGCCTCTATGGCGTGGACCGCTTGTATGATGCCGACACATTCCGCCTGGTAGACGGTGTTGAACATTCCTAGTGGTCTGGATATCTTTATGTTGAGATCGTATGAGAAGACTCCGACTCCGGTACCAGAGTCGGTCTTCGATCCATCAGTGTAAACCCTCAGCTCTTTCGGGCATGAGTAGTCACACTGTTCTTCTGTAAGAATTATGTTGTAGTGCCTTTGAAAGTGGTGTGATTTCGGTGCTTTGTCGCAGGGTGATGCCATCATTGGCCGACGCTTGATTGCATCTTCCTTTATGCGTGTGTGCTTAATTCTGGAGTCTTTGCTTAGAGTTCCTGATAAATGTAGTCTAAAGGCGGCCAGGGCCGCCTCCTCCCGCACAATGAGATGCAGAGGCGGCAGTCCAAGCATTGCCTGTAAGGCGGCAGTGGGTGTAGTTCTCATACTGCTAGTAATTGCGACACAAGCGAATCGCTGCAGTTTTTCGAGATCTTTTTGGGCTGTGCTCAGGTCTGTCCTGGGCCACCAGACCAGTGAGCCGTATGTGATAAGCGGTCGAATGACTGTAGTATATAACCAGTGGGTGACCTTGGGGCTAATCCCCCAATTCCTCCCGAGCAGTCGTTTACACTGCCACAGGGATATGCTGGCTTTCGTAGTGATATAGTTCGTGTGTTTTGCCCAGTTCAATTGTTTGTCCAAAAAGATGCCCAGGTATTTGGTTTCAGTTGAGAGGCTAAGGGTTGTTCCAAAGAGTCGTGGTAACTGTAGTGTCATCAGTTTCCTCTTTTTTGTGAAGAGAATCAGTTCGGTTTTTGTAGGGTTCACTGAGAGTTGGTGCCTGTTGCACCATTCCTCTACTATTTTCAGGGCTTGACGCATGAGATTGCATAGCGTGTTTTCGTGGGTCCCGTTTATTATAATGGTTATGTCATCGGCGTAGCCTACGGTGAAATAACCTTTGTCATTGAGTGTTTGGATGAGGCTGTCTACTACTAGGTTCCAGAGCAGCGGTGAGAGGACGCCCCCTTGTGGGCAGCCCTTCGCAACAATGGCCCTCGTAGTGTCGTAAAACAACGTTGATCTTAATGAAATAGGACAGGTAATATATATCTCAAGGTTAAGGGTAAAAAAGAACTTCCTCTTTCTTGAAGTCGTTTAAAAACAGTCAGTTTTTATTGGCGCAGTATTAAAGCAAGTACCAAAATTGATAAAATTTGTAACAGTAAAATTTTAATCGTGAAAACTGCTACAAATTAAATTACATTGTTTATGCCCGTTTTGTTGTGTGGCCAGTTGATGGCAAAAGGCTCGCCCCCTATAATTACATGAGATTTAAACATAACTTGCGAAATGTTTGTATACCTACTACGGGTAAAATTCTGCCAAGCCTTTCGGGGAAACAAGGCGTCATGTTATGTATGTGTTTATACCATTTTACCAAAAAAAAAAAAAAAACTTATTTATTTTTGCTCTGCCTAACTTGCGGGGCATGCATGATAATGTGGCGGCATCTACATCGTCATATGCGAACTACGCATCAAAGACCAGACGTCACACAAATCCTGCATCGCACTATTAGAGTTTACCACGCGAAGAGCATATATATAACTTCCCCGACATTCAATCGTTGGGTCCTTTCCGACCCAGATGACCCCATTACACTCCTCCAGGAGAAGAATAGGGCCACTAGTACAGTGCACAAACACAGACGCCTCCCGTCATTCCGACCTCGCCGCCGAGGTCCTTTGCGATCGCGACCATACCACCGAGTAAATGATATTCCCCCTGACCCTTGCTCGAAAACAAGGTGCCAGCAGTTGTTGCAGCTGAGCACGTAGCTTTAATCCCCTAATAATCATGATGATAACCAAATTTTGATCCAGCCTGTCCCCTCTTGCTGTGCTCCCCCCATCGACGCCCTAAGCCGAGGTTCGTACCCCACAGGGGGTGCCCTTAGCGAGCGGTCGCTTAATTTTATTCTAATTTAGTTTAGTTTTTTGCCCCTGGCTGGAGGCTCTAAGTGTAGTTTAAGGCACCCACAGGAAAGTTCGGTTAAGCAGTCACGACCTTAGTGGTGAAAACTGGGCAGTTTCCCGCAGACAATACATCCGTCTGGTCGGAGGATCCTCCCTTTTCTATAGAGGATGAGTGAACTTTAAACCCTGTTCCTCATGCCTCTAAAATATGCTATTTTTCATAGTTTTTTTTTCCAAAACTAACTTTTTGAACTTTAACTCAAAAATCTTCTTTCTAGGTAAAAATCGCAAAATGCCGCTACGCAATATGGAACGCTGACATGTCGCTGGTTGCTCTACTAGGCAAGCACAGTGTGACCCTTTGCACAAAGAAGTTGGAACAGCTATGCACGGTCACTGAGGGCGCCAGGGTTAAGTCTGGCGCCTTCGACGACTCCACGCCGCAGCCCGTGTTCATTTATACTACGGCTAACCATATCAAGTACTGCTGTAAGGATGGGTAAGTGAACTAGAATTTATTTTTTTCCATAATTTAAAAGACTAGGCAAGCGTAGTTGAAGTTGGAAAAGTTATGTACCATCACTGAGGGCGCCAGGGTCATGTCAGGCGTCTTCGACGACTCAAACCTACAACCCGTGTTAATTTATGCAACATTAAAATACTTTTAGGTTGGTATATTGGCGTGTGCTAGCTGACATTATGGCCAATAATTTATCATTTAAATTATGTTTTATGTTGCGTAATGTAAATTATTTTGCATAGTATTGTATAGAATATTTTTTTTCTAACTGAAGAGACGGTTGTGCTGCTGGGGATTTTGTTGCGCCACTTCTTCTTCCCAGCTAAAGGCACTAGGAAGTGGTGAAGGGTGGGCGTTTTTGGGGGACTGTCTTGTGTAATTTTGACGTTCGAAAAGTGCTGATTCTCAGCCTAGTTTTAATAAATGACTTTTGAATTTTGCACAGTCAACCACACTTCAGTAAAATTTGAATCTGTCTGTCAGTGTAGAATAGAATTGTTACCATTAAAGTCCTTTTTTTTTTTTGTGGGTGGGAAATGATCAAATAACTTCTCCCGCTCTGGGCGGAGCGGGAGGGCGTGTCAGACTCTTACTGACTAAAACCCACCCGTGTTCCTTCGATTGCCCTGTTGCCGGGGGCCACGATCTCCCTTTCGGTTTTCTTCGCAACCCCGGCAGGCATTAATGTGCTGACTTTACAATTTTTAAATATGAGAACCTTTAAAATAACCTTTCATTTTAATTTGGTTTCCGATATGAATATCTTACCAGTCTAATTTGCCGTGTTTTTTTGAAGTGAAAACTTCAAAAGGCGCGTTGGCATTTTTGAGATGGGATTTCTGGGACTAACCCATTGATTTCTTGTATATATATATTGATTTGTAAACGCGATTTTGTTCTTTATTTATATTAAATTACGGATCAATGTTCTATGCAAGTATTTTTTATTTAAACGGTTCGGAAGTATTTTTTTTATTTTTGTAACGCGATTGTGCTCTTTTTTTAGATAAGGTTACGGACCAATGTTCTATACAAGTATTTTTCTTCCACCAAGGCGATCTTGTTCAAATTTTACACTTCTGTCGGCACTCCCGGAGTGTTTTTTGTCCAGTTTTATTTCAGTTACCTTTTTTCTCTAATTTTAAATTGCTGTCAATTTATTATCTTTCTACCCCACAGTGACTACGGCATAATCCGCACCCTGGACGTCCCGGTATACGCTGTGAAAGTATTGGCGAGTGAGAGCGGCGCACGCGTCGTGTGTCTCGACCGGGAGTGTCGCCCCAAGGTGCTCAATATAGACCCTACAGAGTACAGGTGAGGTTTATGAAGTTCATCACACTATTATCCACTGTTAAGTTGATTTCTAGTAGTTTTAGACAGCCTATTGGTGTGACCGTCGGACTGCCAAGTCATAGGTCTCAAGTTCGAACCCAAGGCACGCACCTCTGACTTTTCGGATTCATGTGCGTATTGTATAATTATCACTTGCTTCAAAAACGGTGAAGGAAAACATCGTGAGGAAATCGGTATGCCTGAGAGATTTTTCTCGACGGTATGTGAAGCCGGCGGGCGGCTTTAAAACTCTGAGAGCAGGTAAGTCACTAACCACACGAAAAGAAGTAGTAGTGTGGGGATGCTATTTTCAGAAGGTTTGAATTGTGATCAAAATCACTACATAAAAGATTCAAAAAAGGTTTTGAAATGTAGAAAAATATAGCATAACGCCTGTATTCCCCGAAGGTTCGGCAGAGGTGCACCTCGGTGGTTGTGTTCCATTTCGCTAGTTATGTTTAATTTCCATGTAATAGGGGGCGAGCCAATTGCCATCAAGCACAAATTCAGACTCCAGGCTGCTACTGAGAAGTTCCAGATGGAAAATAACAGTTTGCCTGACCCGGGAATCGAATCCAGGACCACATGCTCAGCAGTAGCGCTTGCGACAACTAGACCTATGAGGCAGTTAGAATAGTAGAACAAAATCTAATAATACTAACTTTTCCACAGGTTCAAGTTGGCGCTAGTGACTCGTCAGTACGACCAAGTGTTGCATATGGTCCGCACCGCCAAACTAGTGGGACAGAGCATCATCGCTTACTTGCAGGAGAAAGGTAATGTTACGACTTTCATAATATAGATTTATTCCTCGAGACTGTATTTCGACCATGGCGGCCAATCTCAACGGAGACTAGCCTTTGGTACGGGAGATATTGTAGTGCAGGCGTGTTTGCGCACACAGGTGCACTCTCTACCCTCACTCGCACAGTCCGGTGGGACGGCAGTCCTCGCCTCGCTCTCGCTGCACCGGGCGCAGCACACGGCGCCGCGTGCGCGACGCACGGTGGTATGACACCGCCAACTTCCAGACTCCGGGCTGTTACTAAGAAATTCTTAATGGAAAGACCCAATAACACTGCCCGACCCGGTAATCGAACCCGGGACAACACGCTCAATAGTCGCGCTTGCGACCACGAGACCAACGACAAACACAAACATTTTATTTTTTAAATAAAAAAAATATTTAGAAGAAAAACAAACGGGACAGATATTAAATTAAAATACCACAAACTAAACTATAACGTAAAATATTGAAAAGCAGTGTATGAATAATTTGATAGAATCTAACACCAGTTTTACTGATCAACTTTCGGAAACTAGTCAAACGAATGTCGCTTTTCAATATTATTACTATAGAGGTCATTTTCATCTAACAGGTTACCCAGAAGTAGCGCTACACTTCGTAAAGGACGCTCGCACACGTCTGTCCCTGGCTTTACAGTGTGGCAACATTGATGTTGCCTTAGAAGCCGCCAAGAGTTTAGACGAGCCAGCCGCCTGGGACAAACTGGCTAATGCGGCCTTGGCTACTGGGAACCACCAGGTATGTAACCAAAATATCAATCAGTTAAGTCAGGGAGATAAATTGCTAGCAAATTGGCTACCAACTTTAATTATTTATCAACGCACATAAATAAAAAAAAAATGTCCGTATATTCAAATCACAACTGTCATACTTTGATAGTTGTATGAAATGGCTATAACACGGCAAATTTTCGTAGGGTGTCATATTGGTTAATAATTAATTTCTCAGACTGTACAATGTACTTCAATTTGCTTATCATTAATAGTTTATAAAGAATTCGATAAAATATCTTATAACTCTCAATAACTCAAGATTGGAAAATGGTGAGTTCCTTGGCTTAAGCTATGAGAGCTGCACCTTCCTGGCCACAGACCGCACTTTGTCTTTATTTTGCTATGTATGTGCGTTTCGTACGAAAATGAAACTTATTATTAAGCTTATAATGTTCATGTTTGTATGAATTCATGTGAATCTTGTTTTCGTATCTATATCTTCATATTCTAAAGTGTGCGTTTCATACGAAAATGAAACTTATTATTAAGCTTATAATGTTCACGTTCGTGAATGTGAACTTTATTTTCGTATCGTATCGAATGAAACGCTCACTTTATGTAGCAAAGTGCGATTTGCGAATCTCGCCCTAAGAGAAGATATTTTCCTTGTTATTTAATGCACTCGTGTTAATTGTAATGAATATTTTTATTATTACTAATGTAAAACCTCTCGTTTACATTTTTATAATTTGTTTTTTATTTTTAAAATTAAAATAATGACTAAATGATAACGCCCTGTCATGTACCAAATATCTGACTTCATGGTTTCTAGATGACCTAACTCGAACAATCCCGAAATTAAAATCAACTAAACCTTCCCTCCACAGATCGTAGAGATGTGCTACCAACGCACGAAGAACTTCGATAAACTCTCATTCCTGTACCTCATCACGGGCAACCTGGACAAGCTTCGCAAGATGATGAAGATCGCCGAGATTCGCAAGGATGTGTCCGCGCAGTTCCAAGGTGCCTTGTTGCTAGGAGACCAGAGGGAGACTATCAGGCTGCTGAAGAATGCGGGACAGGTGAGGGGAATATTCAAAACAAATCAAACATTTATTTACTAGAAATACATTGTTGTTACAAATATCTTGAAACCTAAATATCACTGTATATTGCCATATATTGCGACTGTGTTTTTACTATGGCTATAAATAGATAGTATATAAATATATAGTATAATAAATATAAATAGATAGTATAATAGATATTTTTTGTCGGATAATAAAAATATAGCTTATCAATTCAATAAACCCGAACACGGCGTGTTGGTACACCGAGCGCTGGACGCAGAGAAGCTGGAGCGCCGAGTTCGGGTTCGCGAAAATTCAATCGACATCCTGAGGATGCCTCGTTGAGAGGTGAAACACATGCGGATTTCTTACAGGGTTTTTTATGGCTCATTAGGAATAGTTAAGCGGAACAGGTTACTAAATATATCAGCGTCTATTGTATTTTATAATTGATTTCCGCAAGGTCACGCCTGAAGCAACTAACTATCTGATCGAAGCTTATTATATATATATATATATATATATACGCCTTTGGGCAAAGAAGTTTCTCTTTCTAGTAATACCTTTAGAAACGATTTTTGAGTTGTAATATATTTATTTTCTCTCGCCAGATATCTCTAGCCTATTTGACAGCTATAAACCACAAACAACACGAAGAGGCTGAACAACTGAAAGCGATGCTGGAAGCTGCTAACTTGCCCATCCCGGAACCGAACCCCGACGCACAGCTACTGAGACCGCCGCTACCAGTACACAATATGCAACCCAACTGGCCTTTGCTCGCGGTTTCAAAGTGAGTACCAGCACAGTAGACGTATTAGTATTCACATACAGTATTTGAACTATAGTTTGACCGATACCGCTGTACCACGCCTTAGGCATGTGCGCGGCTCACGGGACGGCAGTGCTGGCCGCTCAGTTGTCAACGCTCTTGGCGTAAGCATTCCTAACATACGATACAGCGGTGTCGGTCAAACTATAGGAATAAATGGTCGAATCGACTCACTCAAACATTTAAACGCGTTTATTAAAAATATAAGCATCCTTCAGGTAACCAATTGTTAGCTGTCGCTTCGAGACAAGTGGCTACGTTTAATATGTTTTAGTGCATTTTAATTTAAGAGTTTGTTGACAACCTAACATCCGTTGGAGCGTTGCTTTTGTTCATAATGGATTTAAATGCGTTTTTCACTATAGTTTAGAGAATTTATACAGGAGAGTTTATGTGTTTTGACATTTCGTATGCAAGAGCGAAGCAGGTCGCTAGTTTCAGAAGAAGTTATTTGAATTTCGATAACAGATATCCGTATATATCATATCTAAAAACTCGTGCAGGGTCCACTCCACGCTGTGGATCATTCCACTCCCACTCCATCCTATGCTGCACTTCACTTGGCGTATATATCAAAATATTATCGTTACTTGGGTTATTACAATATAGCCGATTTACATTGGAATAAAGTTGGTATTGTATTAACCAGTACCCTAATTGCGTAACTTATTTTCGTAAACGATTATGACTAATCTGTTTCATTTTGACAGTTCAACAACATTCATTGCGTTATTTAGGTTGTTGAGCAGATTTTTTTCCTACTTATGAAGCAATGAATTAGCAATCCGTATCAAATCGAAACAAATTGTGATTGATCGTTTATTACGCAATTAGGATACTGGGTTGGAAATAAAACAGTTTTTTTTTTTAAATTTTATAAAACAAACAGTTCAAAATGTTTTAAACAAGTGTTTTTTTTTATTGAGTGATTTATCAAATTTATTATCAATACACATCGATCAGGCCTAATAGAATTCATTTCTAGATAATTTTAACAATGATTTGACCAAACATTTACAAAAAACAATCAGAAAAACATAATAATCACAACAACAATATACTACCTAATAAACTATGTAATCTGTGAACATATTTTTTTTTTGGATTCAATCTAAATATGTAAGTAACGCAGATACTGAACCACCGGATTGCTGCAATACGGATAATTATAACACATAGCAATGGTACACTGTACGTTCAGAATTGCGAATTCCGATTTTTGTTCTTAGATGTATCTTACCTAAAAGCAGGGTTGGCATAAATTATACAAACGAGTTGTTTTAAAACACGTATTTTAAACAATGTTTAAAACAATTTGAAATAAAACAATGTTTTTTATTAAGTGTTTAAAATTACAGTATAAAACAAGTTTAAAATAATGTTTTAAACATTAAGAGAAAAAAATGGTTTTAAATCGAAAATGAATGGAAATGAATGAAAAGTTATAAATTATGAGAACTTGAAATAGCTCGAAAAGAAATTAAAAAGGTTATATAGTTTTGAACACTTCGTCGCCGGTCGAAATAAACTAATTCCCCGCAACTATTTTGGGGATTCCCCTTATTTAAATATAGTTCATCCTACGTATGTATACCTATACTTTTGTTGAAAAGAGGTAATCCCCGCAACAATTTTAAGGACTTCCTCATATTTAAATATACTTTTAGGTAAGGTACAATTGAGAACAAAAATCGGAATTCGCAATTCTGAACATACAGAGTGTACTGGGTGGTTCAGTTTCTGAGTTACAAATGTTTTTTTTTCTTTTCTTAATGCTTAAAACATTATTTTAAACTTGTTTTATACTATGATTTTAAACACTTAATAAAAAAATATTATTTTTATTTCAAAATATTTTAAACACTGTTCAAAATGTTTGTTTTAAAACGACTTTTTTGTTTTATGCCAACCCTGGTATTAATAAAATAACACGAATATTTGACTAGTTTACAGAAAGGACGCCTTTTTTTTTTGGGTGGGAAATCATCAAATAACTTCTCCCGCTCTGGGCGGAGCGGAAGGGCGTGTCAGACTCTTACTGACTAAAACCCACCCGTGTTCCTTCGGTTGCCCTGTTGCCGGGGGCCACGATCTCCCTTTCGGTTTTCTTCGCGCCCCCGGCAGGCATCGGCCCCAACGGACCCCTTCAATTCTGCTGACATCTCTTTGAGGCGCGCGTGGAACACAGCGCGCCGTCGATCCGGGCCTGGTCCTTATCGGACGGTGAGCTACCCATTGTTCACCGTCCGCAAGCCCGCGCCTACGGTGACCGGAAATCGCCTCGCGATTCTCGACGCCCTGGGCGTCTCCTCCTGCGGCGGTTAGGGGCGTGAGGGCGCGAAAATTTGCCTCTCCTTCACGCGTTCCGCCTCCTCCTTCGCGAGCATTACCGCTTCGCAGAAGGAGGTGACGGCCTCCCATTTCCTCTCGCTCCGTACCATGGCCTGAATCAGGGCCGGACGCGAGGGATCACCGCCGCCGATCGCCTCCACGAGGACACGGCGATGCTCCGCCCAAGCTGGGCAGACCTCCACTGTATCAGAAAGGATGCCTGAGTCCAACATTATAGATAAATATAATGAAGTGTGTGAATTTGTTAGGAGTTTCTTCGAGGTAGCGGGCGGCGCGCGCGCCGGCGCCGACGCGGGCGGCGTGGCGGCCGCGCCCGACATCGACGAGCCGCTCGAGGCGGCCGGCGCCTGGGGAGACGACGACGAGCGGCTCGGGCAAGAGGTCAGTATACTCACTAGCAGAGCGGATACACTTTGACGCCTAAAGTGTGTGTAAATAAGGCTTCTTTTCGTATGAAACGCTACTGTACTTAGCTTGAGTAATGTCTCAAAGTTAACTCTATTGATCTCGACCTGACAGGGGTAAAAATTTTTAATTTCCTTATGATTGTGATCAAGGGAATCGGCGCCAGAGTCGGCTAGTTACCACTTATTTTGCTTAAAAGCTAAAATATTTTCAGTACAGCACCTTCCAGTTATACCTATTTAGGACCATCTTCTATTCCCATAAACTTTCTCCGTAATTGATGATATTGTATTTCTGGCAAATAATAAAAACATTTATATGTAGGCTGAAGGCAATGAGGGTGAGGAAATTATGGAAGACGCCTGTGATGACGGCGGGTGGGACGTCGGAGATGAAGACTTGGAACTGCCGGAGGAACTCGCGCCAGTCTCTGGTAAGTACTGGTTAATCTTTTGTCAGCATTATGTAATCGACTGTCTAACCTTTTCCAAGTACGTTAGGGTCGGCTTCTAGTCCAACCAGATGCAGCTAAATACCAGTGTTTTTTTTTTACTTAAGCCCAATTTCACCGACAACTAAGTGACACTTAAATGAATCCCTAAATAAAAGTGCACTGTTGGATTTTCAACGCTAGGCTCATCGCTGAGAGTTGAAAATCCAACAGTGCATTTTATATATTCATTTAAGTGTCACTTAATAAAGGTGAAAACGGGCATTAGACTTTTGAATGATACAATGTATAGTTTACTTTTTTCTACAATATATTAAACAAGAAGAAAAAAATAATAAAAAAATTCCAAAATGTATGCATACTTCGCGTACATATGTATTAGCTGACGGCTGCGTCTCGTCAGCTTTCCTTTCCTTTCCTGTATGGAAAGCCTCTGCACGCAGTAACTTTGTTGCAGCGGCAAAACCTGCTGTATATCACATTGAACTAATGCCTATCTAGTAAAATTGGTTGTCAGACTTTCGCCCATCCACGGACCGACCGCAGCATATCTTTATCTTTAACGCAAGACGGATAATTATAAAAGTTTCGTGTTATACCGCCCAGGCATAGCTTGGCGTGGGTCAAAAGTATTCGATTTTCCTGTGCAACGTTACTAAGATCAATATTTTATTTCATTAAATGTTTGACCTAAATATATGTATTATGCCGTTATTATTTATATTTCGTATGGTTAGTGACTAACCTGGTGTTAGAGTTTTTTATGCCGCCCATGGGCCTCTGACAAACCAAATATTTCTCAGGCATTCCTAACGATATGTTTTTGAAGCAAACGATAATTATACAATACGCACATAAATCCGAAAATTCTGAGGAACCTATAACTTGGCAGTCTGACGGTCACACCATTGCTGTATTTAGCGGTTAACTATAAAGTACTGAATAAATAAACAATTGTTTTGTATTCTAGCGGATATCGATGGCGGAGACGAGAGCACAGACTACTTCGTGGCGCCGACACGTGGCGCTCCCGTGGCGCTGTCGGGCAAACTGAAGACTGCGCACGACCATGTCGCCACCGGGCAGTTCGAGATAGCGCTCAGGTTAATATTGTTCATTGTTGTGACGCTCTGAAGGAGTTGAGGAAAACTCAAAAACAAATATTTATGAAATGGTTTTGGATGCACTTTCGGTCAAGGTCAAGGTCGGTCTTTAACGTCTCCGAAGAAGTTATCGTAGCATACTTTGTAAATAATTAATATAGTCTTTCTGATTATTGTGGTATCATTGCTATACCACAAAAAATAACGATTTATAAAAATTGTCTTTACTCGGGAATGATGCCAAAGCACAATCCTATATTATTGTTACGAGCTGGGTATGGGATAAATTAATTACTACCAATCAGACAATCCAATAACTTTATTAAACACGAAACACTTAAAACTTAATCACAAATACACTACTGATCACTATTCACTTAGATATCGCACTTCGATTCGCTTCGTTGTATCGCCTAAATCAGACTGACTCATCGTGTGTCGGCGCTCTGCTTTTATACCGCCAATATTCAAGAACATTCCGGCGACGTGTAGAACGGTTCCAGAAAAACATCAACAAATAAACATTACCAGGAAATACAAAAGTAGTAGGTATAAAAATAATAACCTACTTGTACCGAATAAAGAAGTAGGTACTTTATGCCCTCGGCGTACGGTCGAAATTACAATGACAAGTCCTAATATTTTTTATAAGTAGTTACCTACTTAACTTCAAACTAATAATAATGGAATGCTTTTCGAAGTTTTTAGCGCAAACACACTGTAATCCGTGCTTTCTCGAAAGGTCTCGTACGTACGACGTAACACTGCCCCCTCCTTAGACATGCTCGTCCCGAGCATCATTAGCCCCGTAGTATCGGGCCAATCGGTCTACATGAACAATCTTAGGCGCACCTCGTAGACCCTTCTGTATTCGGTAGGTGACATCGTTGATCCTAGTCACGACTCGGTATGGTCCATCCCATTTTGCTTGCAATTTCGGAGACTTCCCCTTGCTCCGCACTGGGTTATATAACCACACCAGTGAACCCTCGTCGAAACCCCTACTGTTTGCCTTGCGGTCATAACGGGTCTTCATCTTCTCAGACATCTGTTGGCCGGATTGTCGGATATGCTCATAAACATCATTCAACTTGTTACGCAAATCATTTGCGTAATCTGTTACACTACGTGGAGCATCAGGGGGAGTTCCAGTGATTAAATCTGCAGGCAACCGTAATTCCCTTCCAAAGTTCGCGAAGGCTGGCGTCACAGTCGTACTTTCGTGGACTGCGCTGCGGTAGGACAGCAGAAACGGCTGTATGTGCTTGTCCCAATCCTTCTGCCTACTTTCCACGACTTTTGCCAGATATCTCTCCAACGTTTGGTTGAATCGTTCCACCATTCCATCAGATTGTGGGTGGTAAGAGGTGGTTCTGGTTTTGTAGGTACCCATCAATCGACAAGTTTCCTGAAATACTTGCGATTCAAAATTCCTTCCTTGATCGCTGTGTATTTCTAAGGGTACTCCAAAACGACAGAAAACTTCCTGAACTAATTTATGCGACGGTTGTAGCTTCTTGGTTAGGAATGGCGAAGACTTCTGGCCACTTTGTGAAGTAATCCATGACCACCAGGAAGTACTTGTTTCCGCTCTCACTTTCTGGAAATGGTCCCGCAACGTCTAGTGCTATCCGTTCCCAAGGGGCTCCAACGTTGTACACTTTTAATGCACCTCGGCTGCGTGTGTGGGGTCCTTTCACGGCCGCACAACTGATACATTTGCGACACCAGTCTTCCACATCATCTCGACAGTGGATCCAGTAAAAGCGTTCTCGAATTTTTAGTAGAGTCCTTTTTACTCCCATATCTCCTCCTGAACATCCATCATGGTAGAGCCGTAGAACATCCGGTACCTTAGCTTTAGGGACAACCATTTGTAGATGACAGCTGTCCCCTCGAGCGTTTTCCCATTTACGGCACAAGACTTCATCCTGGATCACCAAGCTGTTCCATTGCGCCCAATAACTCTTCGTGATGGAACTCATCGCAGCCACATCACTCCACTTAGGTTTAGGAGCACCAGCTTTGACCCACTCGAAGATCGGTTTGATGTCCGGGTCATTTTGCTGGATGGCATCTGTTCTAAGCATCCTCACGGGTACTACTTCCTTAGTCTCTTGCCTGGCACAGTGCTTACCGTCTTCAGGACAAGGTCTTCTTGACAAGGCGTCCGCGTTATCGTGAGTTCTCCCAAGAAACCGACTTGCTAGGTGAGAATTGACGACCTTGTGAGAAGCTCCAGTATCCAACGTCAGTTTGCATGGTGTTCCGTTGACTTCGCCTTTGATGGTCAGGCTGTTCCCATCATGTGCTTGCGAGATCAAGATTCTCGGGGCTCTTTCAATACCAGCCAGCACCCGCCCCCCAGTCCTGGCATTTACTCGTTTCCCTGCTGTGGCTGGGCAGTCACTTCAGCCACCCTTCCCTGCTGATCTTCTCTCGGGGTGCTGCGCTTAGGACAGCTTGACCGAAGATGACCCCTTTCTCCGCAAGTGTAGCACCTAGGACTGTACCCTTGCGGCCGGTCGCGTACAGGTGATGCTACAACCTCCCTGACGCGGTGCGTTCGGTGGTCCTGCCTCACTGCCTCTACTTCTAAGGCATGGGCCAAGGCGTCTTTCAGCGTCTCATGATGCCCAAGTCTCACAGCGGCTCTAACTTCTAGGTCGCGTATTCCATCAACGAACGCTTGTACCAGATTCCCATCGATAAGTGCAGGGGCAGACTGGTATGCTTTCCGAACCAGCTTTTCAACTTCGAGGGCCCACTGCTGTAGGTTCTCGGCACTACGTTGAACACGATCCTTCAACTTAGCACGAAATACGTGCTCCAGGTGCGCGTCGCCGTATCTGGACTCTAACGCCTCCAGCAGCTGCTCGTAGGTTACATTCTTGCCGAGCGTCTCAAGAATGTTTAGGGCCTGGTCTCGGAGGCCCAAGGTGAGCGCGGTCATGGCTTGCGGTTTTGTCCATCCATTCGCCTTCATAACGGCCTCAAATTGAATTTTATAAGCCGACCACGAAGATGTGCCATCGAATGGAGGCACCTTAAAGCCCCGCGCTGAAGGTGCAGCAACTACTGAAGCTACAGTCACGTCTCCAGTCTTCAGTTCCCCCAAAGCCTTCTTCACCCCAGCGATCTGAACTTCGGCTTCTGAGAGGCGATTCTCGTGCTGCTGTACCTGATCCTTCATCACCTTTAGGTCTTTGCCAAAAGTTGCATGAAGATCCTTTATGAGGAGCATCTGCTCGTCTTGGCGGCGGACTTGCTCCTCTTTGTCTCGCTGCAACTGCTCTTCCAACCGGCGAGCCTGCTCCTCTTGACGGCGAGCCTGCTCCTCTTGATAGCGAGACTGCTCCTGCAGCAGCGCCATTAAAGCTGACAAGTCTGGCGCCATTGATGCTGTAGAAACTGCGGATGGGCCAGCGACTGGCACTGACGTAGGCTGGACACCACCCGGTGTCTGTGTTGGAGAATGTCCAAACCGCCTTTGGTCCATGTCCTACTGTCGCTGACTCTCCTGGTACGGATACCGTCCGTGTCGTCCTTCGGTAGAATTGGCATAATTTATCCCTCACTTCTGACATTATGATTTCCAAGCCTACTTCGCTACCCTATAAATAATATTAAAAAAGACGTTTTTTTAAAACCTTTTTTTTATTTCCACAGACTATTAAACGAGCAAGTAGGCATCGTGAACTTCGAGCCGTACCTCGACACGTTCGTGGGCATGTTCGGGCGTGCTCGGCTTACGTTCGGCGCTCTGTCGTCACTGCCGCCGCTCAACGCGCATTTACATCGAAACTGGAAGGAAGCCAGCGGGAAGGATCTATTGCCTGTTGTCAGTGAGTACAAAACACTGAGTTTTTTAATCCGATTCTAAATTGAGAATTTCAAGTTTCGAGAGCTTTTCAAACTTTGCTTTAGCATTACTTAAGGTCCGCGAAATTCAAAACTTCTTTGCAAAAATCATAAGTAATTTTGAATTTCATGGGCTTTATTGAAAGAGTCACCTTAAGTATTGATAGAGTTTGTCAAGTTCTCAATTCAGAAACCGGGTATTTGTACTATATTTGAATTCAGAATCTGAGATAATAACAAATTTTTGAACAATAATACGCAATGGACACAATGTAAAAATGTTTATGTAATAAATGAATGAATGACAACAAACTCGATGTCATCTTAACAAAGTTCAAATTTCATTGCAACCAAAATTTTTTAGGATGATTTGGCAATTCAAAAATCTACTTAGAATACACGACACTAAAGTAGGTAGTTGAGTAAGTGGCGATGGAATGTAAATTTTCTGATCATAACAATAAAAAATCAATACTTTGACGCTTGTTTCACAATTTACGATACATCTATGTCTACACCGTCACATGCGAACTACGCATCACGCAAACTGATGCATCGCGCAAGCAGAGTTTACCTTGCGACTAGCATATATACTACGTCCCGACATCATTCGTCGGGCAGTAGCCCACCAGACACAACACGCGTCTGGTCGGAGTGTCCTCTCTTTTTTATATAGGATGAGTGAACTATACACGCTGTTCCTCATACCTCTATATAACTTTAGGACAGTCGAGAACTTTTTTTTTGGTACGGCTTCTCGTAGTTGACCTCTGAGATCATGACTACTGAACCGGGCTTTCCTGTGGTTGCCTTAAGCTGCTACACTCAAAGCCTCCAGCTAGGGGTTATTTCAACTATGCTAATTACAACTAGGTGAACGCTCGCGAAGGGCACCCCCTGTGGGGTACGAACCTTGGCTTAGGGCGTCAACCGGAGGGAGGACATCAAGGATGGGACGGGCTGGGACAGTCGAGAACAAAAGCCACGTTTTATATTGCTCTTTTACTAAACTTCTCAACTATTCTTACATTTTCCTTCTACAAAACCATTCGATCGTAAAGAAAATTAATTTGGAATACTCTTCTTTCCAGCCACCAAACTGAACGACCTAGTAACTCAGCTACAACAATGCTACCAGTTCACCACATCCGGCAAGTTCACTGAAGCCGTGGAACGTCTACAACGCATCACCCAATCTGTGCCTTTATTACACGTGGACACCAAACCTGAGCTAACAGAGGCACAGCAGCTGCTCAACATAGCCCGGGAGTATCTGCTGGGGTTGCAGATGGAAACCGCTAGGAAAGGTGAGAGAAATATTTTTTTTTTTCCACTCAAACAATTCAGCTGCCATGTTATCTCTCCATCCCTCTTGATTGACTGGTAGAGAATGACTAAGGCATTTAGTTCGCCTTTGTACCTTTATTGTGCACAAAGTTTAATAACAAATCATATTACCTAAGGAAAATTCGCTAAGGGAGCCGTCGAAATTCAAGTGTTCTCCAGTTTTTTTTTGCAAATTGCATCTGTTTTCGACCTTAGTACTGTGACAGCATCAAAGACCTAATGTCACACAAATCCTGCATCGCGCAATTAGAGTTTACCGCGCGAACAGCATGTATATAACTTCTCCGACATCGATTGGCAGTTTTTCTATGATGAGTGAACTTTACACCCTGCTCCTCTGTTCCTCATACATCTTAAAGTACTAGCCATAAAGGGATATCAATATCGTTTTTGTTCTGTCAGGAAGCTCGAACCTCGTACAATATTAATTATTTTTCATTATCTCCACAGCCATGCCGAAAAACACGCTAGACGAACAAAAACGTACATGCGAGATGGCGGCTTACTTCACCCACTGCAAGCTTCAACCAGTCCACCAGATCTTGACCCTCAGAACAGCTCTCAACATGTTCTTCAAGCTGAAGAACTACAGAACAGCAGCTTCCTTCGCCCGAAGACTGCTTGAACTGGGACCGAGACCTGAAGTCGCACAACAAGCGAGAAAAATCCTGCAAGCGTGCGAGAAATCCCTCACAGACGAACATCAGCTACTATACGATGAACATAATCCTTTCAATATCTGTGGCATCAGCTATAAGCCCATATACAGAGGAAAACCCGAAGAAAAGTGCGCACTCTGTAGTGCTAGCTTCTTGCCCGAACACAAAGGCAAACTGTGCCCAGTTTGTGGAGTCGCAGAAATAGGCAAAGATGTGATTGGACTAAGAATCTGCCCACTACAGTTCCAGAGATAAATGATTTTGACTTTACCTTAAATAATTATTAATAATGAAATTATTGTGTAAGATTATAGAATAAAAGTATTGTATCACGTTTTTTTGTAATAATTTATTTCGAATAACAGCAGAGTTTACTTAAAACTATTAACAAATTATTATTTTTCTAAATCTTCTTAAGAGATTCTTCTATACGTCTACCGGCTTGTCTTTCTTAGTTCTGAAAAAGAAGAAGGATTATAATGTATTATTCAATTATTAAAAGTAACCATGTACATACCATATTATTATTATGTAACAATAAATTCTTGCAAAACTTTAATTTTTCTTCGCATTTCCCACGTACGATACGCCTGATAATTCATGGCCGGGCCGAACTTCGCGCAGGCTACGCAATAACATTTCTAAAATCTCTATCAAAGATTCTGATACAGTTAGCTTATTGCCAACAGCCAACATTAAAACAGCCAGTGTCATAGTAAACGTAATATCATCCAAATGAGTGTTATAATGTTGTACTAAATTTCATTATGCAATTCGAATAAAAAAAAAACATCATGCACGCGCGTTTCACTGCAACAGCGTCTTAAATAAAAAATAAAAAATGTAGGTTATTCGAATTCACATCGTATCCCGCCATTTTTGTTCGATAATAGTATTGCAAAATTTTATTACTATTTTGTTTACAAAAATGAGTGATACAAGCTTTGATAACACCACCAGTTATTTCTAATGCAAAGCAAAGGACATTTCTAACCAATTATTACCAGAAAAGTCGAGAAAATAATATTTTAGAACACGCTATGGTTTCAGAACCTTTTATAGAGGATTCATATCATGGGTGTAGATAAAATCTTGTATGCAACTGTACATAATTAGGAATTTAAACACTCATGTGATACTATTATTACACTTGTGTTTTATAATAGTTGCATAAATAACTATTAATAATTTTCTGAGTTTACCCGCAGACAACTAGATCGCAAGCTAGGCGCTCGAATGCGAACCGTTCCAAAAATATTTTAACAAAGGTCAAGGTCAAATTAATAATCGCCCCTGGGCTGCATCTGTAGGAAAAACTCCGGAGGTGTAACACAAGGGAAATTTCACTATTTTTGTAGAATCTACTGTTCAGTACAACCTCTATGAACAAAATATAAATTATTTCCATCATGCTGTTTGTGGTCCTTCGAGCCGGATATTATGAACCAGCGACCTATAGACAGCGAAAGAATTTTCGAAATCGGAATTTTTTCACCAATCTAATTACTCTAGTATCGATAAACCTACCTATTATTAAGCATATCCTGTATCTCGTCGAAGGTCTTGCCTTTCGTCTCTGGGAGCAGCGTGATAGAGAATATGAATCCTATGCCGCAGCATATGGCTAGGATCCAGAATGCTGTGTAGATGCCGTATGACGCTGCCACGTCGCGGAAGAATCTGGTTATAAAGGGAAATGTTAGTTTACAAGGTATTTTTATAAGTTTCAGCTGATGAAACTCCTTGGACGTTATTGGTGGGAATCGGTTCCAATAGCAATAGGTATCTGCCTGCCTAGCCTTTTCCCAACTATGTTGGGGTCGGCCTCCGGTCTAACCGGATGCAGCTAAATACCAGTATTTTAAATGGAGCGACTGCATAGCTGACCTGCACAACCCAGTTACTAGTTTTTTTTTTTTTTTTGGTTGGGAAATCAGACTTGTCAGACTTTTGGCTTCTATCTACCCGTAACCGTCTTAAATATTTATGAACGACAGCCGGGACCAATGTCTTAACGTGCTCTCCTAGACACGGATGGGTCTTGGTATGTAAAGATTGTCACCCATCCAAGGACCAACCGCGACAAGCGTAGCTTAACCGCTTAACGGGTCGATCGATCAATCGACCCGTGCGGCTGTTATTACTTAGCCCCAAGACGCCGTAATCAGCTATTTACCTGTAATGGTTTTAGTTACTTAATCATCTTTTTTTTGTTGTATGGCTAAGTATTGGGTACCTTCGTATACCTAATAGCAAGTACTACTATCATATTTTAAAAACTAAAATTAATATTATGAAGTTATAGTATCTGAATATCATCAGCTATTCAAATATTTTAAACTTTTGAAAACCATCACATACAATAGACGTGGATATATTTGGTAAATTTTCCGCTTAGCTATTTCTAAAGAGCCATAATAAACCCTGAAAGAAATCGACACGTGTTTCACCTCTCAACGAGGCATCCTCAGGATGACGATTGACTTGTCGCGAACTCGAACACGGCGTGCTGCCACACCGACCGCTGAACGCAGACTCTTACGATGCTTTAGAAATAGCTAAGCGAAACTGGTTACTAAATATATCCACGTCTATTGTATTTTATAATGGATTTCCGCAAGGTCACGCCTGAATCAATTAACTAACCATTACCCAGTTATAAACAAACATAAGAATGAACATACCTAGTCCACACGAATCCAGCTAGCCAGCACATGAAGGAACAGATCCCGCCGGCGAGAAACTTGGTCTTCACCGGGAACATCTCCGCTACCAGGATCCATGGAACCGGACCCACGCCTTCAATTTTAAGGGGGAATTGGTAATTAGTTGTGAATCAGATGATTCACAACTGATGAGCCTTGTCGATGAGCCTTTGAAGCCTCACGAACAGATGTTCGTAAGGCTTCAAAGGCTGTACGGTCAGCATTTTTTATTTTTGTATATATATTGTTTAGTAAGTTTGTGAAGTTTTTTAATTAACTGTCTCGTTCGTCTTAGTGGTAGCAAGCGCTGCGTTCGATTCTCGGAGCGGGCAAAATGTTATTCAGTTTATCCATCAGGAATTTCTCAGTAACAGCCCGGAATCTGGATTTGTGTCCGGTTGGTGGCAATAGGCTCGCCTGGATTTATGCCCCGTCATGACAATAGACTCATCCCTATTATGTACATGGGACCTGGCGAAATGTTCTATTGGTATACACCTCCCTCTGCCTAACCGTTCGGGGAAAACTGGCGTGATACTATGTTATGTTTCATTATTTATTATCCGTTGCATTTACATTATTTAAACATTTATGTTACTCTTTTAACATTCAACATTATATATAGAGGCGTCAACAGTACAGTGGACAGTGGCTCCCCCCACACACAGGACATGGGACATAAGTAAGGTAAGCGTAGTATGGATTTACTATACAGAACAAATCTGAGTATTCTTTCGAGGACTTCTGGCATGATTTTAATTAATGAAATTAGGGCATTAATAGCCTAGTGGTGTCTCGAGTTCGAACCCAAGGCGCGTACCTCTGACTTTTCGCATTCATGTGCGTATTGTATAATTATAACTTGCTTCAAAAACGGTGAAGGAAAACATCGTGAGGAAACCGGCATGCCTGAGAGATATTTTTCGACGGCATGTGAAGCCATGTCAGAGACCCATGGGCGGCTTTAAAACTCTGACACCAGGTTAGTCACTAACCACACGAAAAGAAGAATTAATATAATAGAAAACGAAATAAACTAGGTGAAATGGTGGGCCTGCAGTGGTAACGTCCGCGACTTGGAGTCGTTGTTGTCGTCAAATAAAATTATTAAAATTATTTCATCACCACTCAAAATAATGAAGGAAAACATCGTGAGGAAACCGGCATGTCCTAGAACCAAAATTTTGAAGAAATATGACATCTACCAAATCGCACTGGGCCCGCGTGGTGTATGACGCCCCACCCCCTCTCACATAGAGGAGGTCTGTGTCCCACCAGGAACATTATAGACTGATTATTTTATTTGAAATGCACTTACCCAAAGTGAAGAGGATCATGTAGACGATGAGACAAAGCAGCGGCAGGAACGCGATCGATGACATGTCATATTTGTAGTACGAGTCCATCAGGGCGTACACGCCGATCAGAGTCTGTTAAAAAATTCAATAATTAAAGATAATAAGTATTTATTTTACAAATATTTAGGTTTTATTAAACTATTTTACACATCCATAACTACATTAGTGTTTATTATACTTAATTTAATAGTATCTCTAAATGTTATATTAATTTTCTTCTTTTTTATGTCCTGTAAAAATTCATTTTATTTTCATAATGTTTATGTTTTAACTTTGTTAGCTTAGTTTTTAACTTTATTGTGCATGCTGTGGTCTCCTATAAGTGAAGGAGTACACCTAATTAATACCCGATCTTGCCCTTTATTATTGTGTATATCTTTTGTTGGAGATCCTAAATAAATAAATACTAATATTATGAATTCGAATTTAGCTCTGTCTCTCTGTTACTTTTCGGGATTTCGATGGGTAAGTACGCAGTATAGACCATGACCTTAATTAGGACATAGGGTGCTTTTTTATGCGGTGGAACGTTCCCGTGGGATAATTTACGACCTCCATGCAGTCCAGAACATATTATCTGACATAAAGAGTCAAATAATATTTTTAAATAAACTAGATAAGGTAGGTGTTTCCTATCCGACTACTCAAAGAAACACCGAAACAAATTCAGAGGTCAAGGTTTCTGTTAAAGGTCTGACATTATATCATAAATGTTCTGATCATGTGAGGACCACGCAATTTTTTTTATGTCTTTTTCTCCTTTCTGTTCTAATCCCAATTTATTTTGGATCTTCTGCCATACCAAATGCCATGCCAATGTATAGAATCTTTTTTTTTTCTTATTTGAACAGACAGCTGTGCTGTTGGGGAGTTTGTTGCGCCACTTCTTCTTCCCAGCTAAAGGCACTAGGAAGTGGTGAAGGGTGGCGTTTTGGGGGACTGTCTTATGTAATTTTGACGTTCGAAAAGTGCTGATTCTCAGCCTAGTTTGAATAAATGACTTTTGTTTTTTTTTTGGAATTTTTGGATACTTTTCGATCAGCCGTCATCTTAGTAGTCACCCCCTTTCTAGCAATATCATCTTTCACACAGTCCATCCATGGTTTCTTAGGTGTCCTTTTCTCTTTTCTTCTACATTCGTACTGATAGCGTCATATTTGATACACTGAGTTTTCAACGCTTTGCTTAGCACCGAGAGTTGAAAATCCAACAGTGTGTTTTCGACGCGTTGGGATGCACTCTGTTGAATTGTCAACGCTCGACTTAACACCAAGAGTTGAAAATCCAGTGCGTGATAAAATCCCGCCGCGTTATTTTTATGTCCGTGCGAACGTGGGCTTGAATATGCATACTAGATGGTATTTTGATTTAATTAATTATTTTACGTTAATATAACACGGATAAAGGTCTTTAAGGTAATTACAATAGAGTTTAGAATATAAAATATACCACTATCTACGCAAAATAAGCTCGTCTCATAATAATCCAGAAATATAGATACTGATTCAGACCAAATAAAAAACAAGACAGCACTGTCAACAGTGACGTGAAGCCGGTTTCGTAAACATGTGTGCACTTAGTGAGGTGTAGTTTGATTGTAGTGTCATTGTTAAAGGTTGTTGTGTGAGAGTGAGCGTGTATGCACAGAGCGAAGGTGTAGTTTTGGCATGCTTCACTGTATTATTCGCCGCGTTCTGTCTTCATTTTTTTATTTGGTCTGAGGATACTGACAAGATCTTCCATTCGTCCGCGAACACATCGTCGTCTTCCTGCCCTTGGCCGTTTTCTTCTCCTGTCAACCGTCACGCTATCATTCACTCCCTTCTCTGTCATATCATTCCTCACACAATCCATCCATCTTTCCTTTGGCCTTCTTCCTCCTCTCCATCCATCAAAATTCATGAATGAATAATGAAGTGGCAACACACAACATATGAGGGATGTTAGAAGATGGGTATGGCAACACTGTGAGAGACAAGATGGACGACGACGGTTAGAAAAGACGAACGTGTGCGCGATTCAAAAACAATAAAAAATACTGGCGACTTCGTCCGCGAGCCTATAATCTTCCTCAAGAGTTGGGGCTATCCAATGCAAAAACCATTTTTCAAATCAGACTGGTACCTACATACAAACTTACAAAGTATTAGATAAAAGAAGTATAACAAGTTTGCTTTTTATTTTCAACGATTCCTTCATATTCCTCATTATCACATACCCTTACCAGCGAACATAACACAATCATTTATTCGGCATCCAAGAGAGCGTTGAGCGCGGAGAGTGTGCGGGGGACAGGAGACTCCTAAACACGGCGAACAATCTGTGCATCCTACTACGGCTAGAAAACACTTACCAAGAATATAGTAAGTCCTAGTGACGTAGTCCACATGAGCAGCTTCCTTCCGAGCCGGTCCACCACTAGTGGAGTGATGCAGCTGGTTACCACCTGGACATAAGAAGTTACACTTGAATTCAGGAACATATCGACGCCTTAGAGTGCAAACCTCGTAAGTTTAAAAGAAGTAAGTTTTCAGGAGGAAGAAAAAACTGCGTGCTATGGTTTTTGTACGGCGTCTTTTTTGTTTTTTTTTTTTTTTAATTAATTAATATGGAAATTTAACCCGCTTTTATATTCAGATCTGCGAACATACAACACGCCGTGCAAAAAATTTACAGCACTCAGTTTTTTCTTCCTTCTGAAAAGTTACTTCTTTTACACTTACGAGGTTTACACTCGAAGGCGTCGATAGATGATTATTAAAAGATTTGAAAAAATCGGCAAAGTTTCCTCTACAATACCGGTTCAAATTCTATTGTAATTATTTATTTAGTTTGTTTTGAACACTTCCTGGCTCTCATACATATTTAGCTGGTAAATTATAATGTATACGGGTTTTACGATTTCGTTTCCAAACATGTAAATTCATAAATGTTTTAGAGCAGTGATAGCCTAGTGGTGTGACCATCTGACTGCCAAGTCATAGTTCTCGAGTTAGAACCTAACGCACGCACCTCTGACTTTTCGGATTCATGTGCGTATTGTATAATTATCACTTGCCTTAAAAACGGTGAAGGAAACATCGTGAGGAAATCGGTATGCCTGAGAGATGTTTCTCGACGGCATGTGAAGCCAAGTCAGAGGCCCATGGGTGGCTTTAAAACCCTGACGCTTGGTTAGTCACTAACCACACGAAAAGAAAAAGAAGTGTTTTTGGAAAAACTACTTTGATACCCACAATTAAAGTTCAGTTTTCATTACGATTTAATTTTTTTTAATATACTTACTTTTATATAATTGTACCAGCCATTTTGAAATCAGCATTAAAAAGTTGATATTCGTTTAAATGGAAATAACAAGAGTTTGAATAGACTTTAACTATGTCTAAGTACTACAGGAAATACGCATCTTGTTTTGACCTCGGGTTGATCAGCCCTCCCTTACACCAAAACCTCGGTACACCCATGATTCGGAATAGTAAGCTTACCTGCACGACTCCCATGATGATGGTGCCGTCTGAAGGCGACAGGTTGGTGCCCACCTTGGCCAGCAGTTCCTCCATGTAGAACAGAAGTACGTCGATACCCGACAGCTGCAGTAACATCGCAAGGAATACGCAGATACCTGTCGTTTGTGAACAGATACCAGCATTCAGGTTCAGCGTCTTTATCCTAACTAATTTATTTATTTATTAATATTTTTTTTATAATTTTAATATTTTAAATTTTAAAATATAAATATATTATTATATATAAATGCGAAAGTTTGTGAGGATCGATGGATGTTTGTTACTCTTTCGCGCAAAAACTACTGAACGTATTTTAATGAAATGTGGCACACAAATAGTTTATGACCTGGATTAATATAAAGGATACTTTTTATCCTAAAATTCCTACAGGATCGAAACTTATGCGGGAGAAACCGCGGGGCGCTGTCATTTACGATTTTCTCTTTGTTATCATTCCATCGATATTTCGCTGAGCAACCAGCGTTTTTTTCAAAATCCTGATATACCTAGTATTTCTGTATTTTCGCATATTGATAAAGCAATTGTAAGGCAAAAGTTTATATTTGTTGAATAATTTTTAATTTTCACTTGGTTATTTAGTAGATAGACAATTATGGTTCATGGCAAGGGCGTCGCCAACCTATGGTCCAGGGGGGCAAGTTGTTATAGAGGATGTGAAAAGTATGATTTGTAGATACAGTCTAAAGTCAAGAGCACATGAAGCTTTACACTTGTAGTGCGAGTCTTGCCTCTACGGCGTACAATGGGGCCAAAATCAACGCTGGTGGTCATTTGATTTTTGACAAATCAGTTTCAACTCGGTAACCCCGATAGGAACTGAGAAGGATAGTGATTTCCTTTTTTAACCGACTTCCAAAAAGGAGGAGGTTATATGTTCGTAGTGTATGTATGATTTTTAAACTAAAAACTTCTTCAGGCGCGTTGGCCGTTTTTGAGATGGGATTAAACAATTGATGTCGCGACACTGTGACGACACCAGCTTTTGACCATTAAAAATACACACATCAAAAGTGTCTAGGGATCAAGCATTTTTATGCGGATTTCTTGAGATTGAGATGTGGCTTTGTAATAAATTTATGATTATATAAATTTATATGGATCCTTTTTGGTGCATTTCATAATTTGAAACAGGAACTGTTAATCAAATTCGAGTAAAAGATGAAAATCAGCTGTCAATATTTTCCCTATAAAAACATACAACGCATTGAAGACATTATTAGTGCTACTGTTTCCCTACTACTGATTAAAACCAACGTTATTATGGAGCGGCGACGTCATTTAAGCAGGGAAGAAATGCTCAGAGCCGTGGGAATGATAGAAGCTGGTTCCTGGCAACGTACTGTGGCTTTAGCTCTGAATACAAGTCAGAGTGTTATCAGTCGACTTTGGACACGTTACCGAAGCACTGGTACCGTGGCTGAGCGCCATGGAGGACGGTATCGCTGCACCACACGGAGACAAGACCGATACATTCAAATCTTAACTCGAAGAGCTCCAACAATAACCGCCATGATGTTAGCCGTGAGGCTTCATCACTCTTCAGGGAACTTAATTAGCGACCAAACAGTCAGAAACCGCTTGCATGAAGTGAACCTTCATTCCCGAAGACCGCTACGGGTACCACCTATAGCAATGCACAATCGTAGGATTCGATATCAATGGGCTCTTGAACACAGAAATTGGGCAGAAGAACAATGGCGTTTCGTGTGCTTTTCTGATGAGTCTCGTTTTGGTATGAGACCGGATACAAGACGTATACGACACTGGAGAACCCCTGGACGCCAACAGCGATTAAAATCCTGCCAGGAAGTCCATCCTTATAGTGGTGGAACCATCATGGTATGGGCGGGTATTTGGATCGGCGGAAGAACTGAGTTGATTTGGATCAGAGGCAACCTCAACGCTCAAATTTATGCTGAGACGATTGTATCTGACGTCATCGTTCCTCTACAAGTGCAAATCGGTCCCTTATTTCAGTTAATGCATGATAATGCACGACCGCACACCGCAAGAGTTGTAAGACAGACTCTCGCCGCAGCTAACATCAATGTCCTGCTCTGGCCTGCTCAGTCGCCAGACTTGAACCCGATTGAGCATGCATGGGATATGCTACAGAGAAGAGCTCTGGCGAATATGGAGGGTATCCAGTCGCAAGAAGACCTTTTTTTGTTGTTGCAACGAACATGGGCGGCCATTCCACAGCGTGATTTGGATGAACTCATTTTGAGTATGCCAAACCGATGTTCTTGTGTTGTTAGTGTTCGCGGTAGAAACACGGATTATTAATTGTTTAAGTTACCCAATAAAATTTTAAAGAAAACTGTTATTTCAGTCTTTTTTTCGAACTTTAATGTTAGTGGTTCAAATGTCAAAAATCCCTTTATTAGGAAAATGGAAAATTTCTTTATTAATGCAAAGGTGACTTGGTTTATCGTTACTGTGACAAACGAAAACACTTTATTTGATGAATCCTTAAAGAAAATTTTAATTAATATCAATCAGGAGAAAAGTTATTGCAAAAATATATGTTGATCCCTAGACACTTTTGATGTGTGTACATCAACGCGTTGATTACCGCGGTGCCGATTTTTTTCAAGTTTTTATTTCTGTAGGCACTAATAAGTATTTTTATTTCCCACTTCATATGTGGATGATATAATAATTTTGATAATTACATAGCAGTTAGTGCTATTCGAATTTGTTTGGGGTAGGTACTTTCGTTAAAAATGGAAATATATATATATATATTTTTTTTTTTTGTAAAAAGTTTTTTCAATGTATGGATTGGAAACGGACCTTTCGGGTCCCCTTTCGTTTTCCCAAAACTATCCAGAACTCTAGAGCTGAAACCTAATAGGTATTATGACTGGGTCTACCACCAACACGAAGATTTTTTATTCCGTCCCTGGACTCCGGATTACACCCCGTTCAGGAAATATTGCACGTTACGTTTTATTTGTTTGGGTTTTTAAAAACCCAAATAAAAGCCGTTCCAATAATCAAAAAAGGCTTTATAGATTATGTAGTTTCTTTACATTTAAATGCCTTGTATTTGACTAAAAATTTTTTAACCTGGGGCAGCTGCCCCCTTGCCGACGCCCTTGGTTCATAGTCTTGTCAGAAATTGATAAACGTAAATTTTAAAATATTTTATTTATTTAATGCACACAAATCGGAGGCGGACGGCATTTTCTATGAGTCAACCAGTGCATGCAGAGACAAACAGGGGTAGGTGCAATAACGAAAATAGGGATGATGACTAATAATAATTTTTTTTTGTCGGTCCTGTAGATACGAGTAGTTAAAAATATTGGACATGTATTTTTTCTTTTTTTACGTAATCAAAAGATTACGGCGATACATTGAGTTAAAATGTGCCATGACGTCACGAGTATGTAGATTTATAACTTTAATGCGTTTTATCAAAGTAATTTTATATTAATATAAAAAAGCAAAAAATACGTGTCTAATATGTGTTTATTATCTGACTGACGGACTAAATAGGATTTCTTTTTCTCAACCAAGCATTATCCCTAAATATAAGGATATACATATTTACGTATTAAAAACAATAAATATAATATACTTACCTCATTATATATAAATAAAAACCGGTCAAGAGCGAGTCGGATTCGCGCACCGAGCGTTCCGTACCTATCCATTATACCGCCATAATAAAATTGGTATCATTTTTAATATTGGTAAAAAGATATGGGCAAATTTAGATTTTCGCGAAAACTTGCAAGATTTCGCGAAAATCTAAATTTGCCCATAATCTTTTACGTTTTGATTCAGGACCTTGATTTTTATATACCTAATAGGGTCTATAGACTTCAGTACCTGTAATAAATTTCAACTTGCTAGGTCCACCCGTTCCTGAGAAAATCGGTGGTGAAATACGGACGGACGAACAAGAGGGTGTCGGACAAGGGTTCCTTTTTTACCTTTTGAGGTACGGAACCCTAATAAGAACAAATAAAAACACATAAATACACGAATATACTAAAACAAATAAGACAGACAATGGAAAAACCGTTGTGATGATACTGCCAGCTTCTTACTTCTTCTATTTTATTTTTCTAAACGTATTTAGTCATTTGTGGTGCCCTAGGGATCTCGCTCGCTAGGACGGCCACGCCAACGACCGGGACCAGGTAAACTATAAAAAACGATATGAATCGCACACTTGGTCGCAATGGTCAACCAGCCGCACACCATACAATACCTCTCGAAATCCCTTAGTCTAGTTCCTTACCCAGAGCCTTTACGTTTCCCCTGGTGGCCCAGAGGTCTTGTATTTTGGGCGGTTCCTTGTACTCCCGTGCCACGACCGCCTGCAAGCCCTCCAGTTCGGTCTGAACACCCTCCTTGGATGTGCCGCGAAGGGATTGGAGGACTTTTGACGCTTCCTCCATTCTCCCTGAGAAAATCCGAAAATTATTCTAATTATTTTGGAAGGCGATCAGACAATCGCGAACTGCAGTGCATAAAATGGAAAATAATACGTAGTTAAGTTAAAAATTGTTTGTTTACATTTACTTCTAATATTAATCGTGTACTAAATTATCATGTTGTGTGTTACAGGCGCAAAAACCTGTGGGAATTAAATCTAATTTAAAAAAAAAAAAATCGGCTTTGAAATTAATAAATGAAAAGTCTGGAAGCTTTAAAGCGACGCTGTCACACAGTTATGAGCTAAAGAGATGACATTACAAAGCCGTTAAAACTCAAGGTACCATATTGAGAGTCGGTTACCATCACTTTTCCCACAAAATCACCTTGCACCACTAATCACTGAATGTATTTATTGCTAAACGAATTTAAAACATCTTTCTATTTCTGTCAGTCGTTTGAAGATGACCGAGACAGAATGATGTTTTAAATACGTGTAGCGTTAAATGCATTTAGTTATTTGTGGTGCAAGTGGGCCTTAGTGCCTTACCTTTGTAAACCAAGTAGAAGGGCGTCTCCGGTATGTACCAGGTACAGGGCAAGTACAGCAGCGACAGAATGCCGCCAGTGGCCGTCAGACCCCAGTACGAGGTGAACGGACCGATGGCGTATGCCAGCAAGAAGCCAACGTTGATGAATAGGAGGAAGAACGCGCTTAGAGCGCCGCGGATTTTGTCCTGGGGTAGATGGATTAAATTTTTTGTGAAGGAAGATTTGTTCCCGAAAACATACGATACTGTGTTTGAGACTTGAATCTTTGAGGGATATTCTTTTTCGCATATGTGTCGTTCCGATTCCCCGTTTAGGTTAGGCTTTATATCTTTGTATTTTTTTAATAGGAAAAGGGCATAAGGGACTGATTTTTGAGTCAGGAAGCCAGCCAGCCAGCTAAGAGGTTGGTCATACTTGTGTATGTCTGATGAACTTACAAAGTTTTTTCTATGTGAGTAAGCTCAAGAGCGCTCAGTACAGGGCGAGCCGCCTTCTTATACACAAAATTGATGAGCTCGTGCAAACGTGGATCCGCAATTCTACACACAGTTAAAATCAACCTACCTTCGTGAAATAGAACAACTAGTTATAAAATGTTTCTTACCTCGGCAATCTCCCCAATATAAATAGGCACGGTCGCAAACATCATGCCGGTAGCGCATCCCCACATAACCCTGGCCACGTACAAGGTGGTCAGGTTAGTGGTGACGCCGGCCAGCAGCCATCCCAGCAGTAGCGGGACGTTGGAGCCCATTATTAACCACCGCCGCCCCACGTGGCGGGATAGGGGGACGGTTATTAGAGGACCTGGAAGAGAACGAGGGGATAGTGGTGACTGTAGGCTTAAAAAAACCGGCCAACTGCCTATCTAACCACGCACAGTGTAGGCTTCCATAGTTGAGATAAATTTATTTATCCCAAGAACAAACTTAACATTGTAGTTGAAAAACATGTTCTCCCATACATTCCAACTGCAAATATAAGTTTGTACGCACAATATTGAGATTTACCACGTTATTTTAAGACCATAGACTTCTTATAGGTTTTCCTGTAATCTATGAGTGAATTTTTTCGAAATGTTAGGCTCAGTAGTTTCGGAGATAAGGGGGGGAATGGTCAATTTTCATCTATTTTCTTAAATATCTTTAAAAGTATTTATTTTAAAATTATTAAAAAAATATATAATCGAGATCCTCACAAGTCCTTTCATTTGATATGTCACACAGTACGATTTTCAAATTTTTTATTTTTTATTTTTCAATACGCTCCCGAAAAGTGATACCCATAGTCAAAATTAATATATTTGTGTTATACCTCCGTGTTTGGGTCATAGAAATACATATGTGTACCAAATTTCAACTTAATCGGTACATTGGATTTGGAGCAAAATTGGCTGTGATAGACGGACAGACAGACACACAAGTGATCCTATAAGGGTTCCGTTTTTTTTGTTTTGAGGTACGGAACCCTAAAAAGTGTCAAATCTGAAGATGCAAGTTGCAGTGGTTTTTAAGCAGACTCAATAGTAACAATCAGCACAGGCATAAGATGTCAAATTGTTCATTCACTTCATGAGTCTGTTTTATGAGTTCAGTTTTATTGGTGAAATCCGCCCTAAGTTGTTTTTATGATTAAAACAACTTAGGGCGGATTTCACCAATAAAATTGACCGCAATCAGTACATCTAAATTGCGTTCAAGAGCTGTCAGTGTCAATATTTCACAACAATGATGACACTGACAGAACTTGAACGCGGTTTAAATGTGGTGATCGCGTTTAGTGTCATTGGTGAAATTGGCACTTAGTGATGACAAAAGAACGACACCACAAATAACTTTTGTCTGCCAAAACAGTTCTGTGAAGCGGTAACCAACGTGCCCACAGTTAACATGGACTGAGAGGTTTCTATTTCAGCTAAGTACCTATACACGGTGCAAAAGTGCAATACCTACACTGTCAAAATGTATGGAACAGCACGCGTAGCATGACCACATTATAGAAACGGTTTTATGGAAGAATAGACAAAATGACAGAATGTAAATCTGTCAGTTTGTCTATTCTTCCGTCGACAAAATCCGTTTTTATGGTGGTCATGCTACGCGTGGCTGATGATCGACAAAAATTTCAACGCTCCTAGGTATAGAATTCATGGCAACAATTTGCGCGTCATTATCCCTTACACCGTGTATGAAAGCTTCCATACCCAAGAGTCCTCCGAGCACTAGAAGCGAGGCTACCCAGGACTCCTGCTGCAGTGTTGGCACTTGGGGCAGCGGCGAACTGTCGAGCCGCTGCAACTGTGGAAGTACGGGGGACGTCCATCCCATTGCCATTCCCGTACACAGACTCCCGTAGCTTGCTGGTGGGGGATAGAAAAGAAGGGTTAACTTCATGCTACCTAATTTTGATGTTCAAAAAGTGTTTCTCACCCGAATTTGAATAAACGATTTTTGATTTTTTCGTAGTTAGATACGTATAATGACAGTGTACAATATTTTAAGGGATAATAGTAACTACACCAGTTCAATAGGTAGGGATGTGATGTGATGTGATGTGATTTGATGTGAAGTGACGTGATGTGATGTGATGTGATGTGATGTGATGTGTGTGTCAGTATAGGATGTGGGATGAGTATAAGACAGTTAAAAGCAAGGCTTGGAACCGGTTTAAAAAAATACCGGTGAAAACCGGTTTATTTGGGTTTTACCCCGAACTTTTCTGAAGAACGTGAACGTTTTAAGAACTTTATTTTAACTTAAATTAACCAGAGCGGCATGTCGGTAAATTGTGGTTTGCGTTGCAAATTGTGATTACTTGTGAGGATGCCGCGCTGAATAAAAACTAAACAAAAAACCGGTTAATATTGCTCTAAACTGTTTAATCTGAAAAACCTTTACGTAACGACTCCACCAAAACCGGTTAAAAAAAACCCGGCTTCTACGAGCGAAACCGAATATAAAGGGTTTTGCGTCAAGTACAAAATAACCGTTTGAAAATTTAACCGGTATCCCAGCCTTGGTTAAAAGTTTTATGTATAATGCTAAGCTCGCAACCTATATTTACAATAATAAAGTAGGTAGGTATACCTACCTAGGTCTTAAAATAATTCTTCTGCTAGTTAATATTTATAGTTTCCATAATCTAAAGCTTAGATCGCGGTGCAATTAGCAACTCAAATTATAATACTACTTCCTAACTTGTATAATATTGTCACGAATGCAGTGAGCCAGAGATTGTCAACCTTTTTATACAAGAGCGCCACAAAATCGGATGGGCAATTCTCGTATTTTTAGGAACGTTTTCTAATCGAACGCATTCAAATCTCAGACCAATTCTGACAACACTTACTAATTCCATATTTGGACAACATTTTTGGTATTGATTGGCGCTGAGATGAGATTGCGACTAGATTTTGAAAGTATTTAAACTCAAACTCAAAGTATTGATTTCAATCAAACCATTTACAGGGACTTTTGAATAGTCAAGGACTCGGTCCGACGAAAATATGAAGCTACAGATCGTTCACTATAACTTGTCCCTTGCCGTCATGTTGACACCATTGCTTGTCAAGCTTAGTTTAAATACTAATAGAGTTCAAAATGGCGGCTGACAGAACAGTGCTACCAATTCCGTCACGGGACAACTTATAATGAACGCACTGTAGCTACCCATTCCCCCCTGGCTGGAGGCTTTGAGTGTAGCAGCTTAAGGCACCCACAGGAAAGTCCGGTTAAGCAGCCAAGACCTTAGTGGTCAAAACTGCGAGATGCCCGTTCAAAAAAAAAAAAAAACTACCCATTCCAAAACGTAGTGGTTACTTATAGAGAAGAACGGGCAAGACACTCCATGGACAGTTTAATTACAATTGGCCTTCAGGTTGCAATGTTGCCTTTGGTTAGATGAAAAAGCTCGTGCCTAGGAATAGTTAAGCAAACACTTTAAAAGTTCCGATCTCGATAATACCTTTCATGGTTTAGATTACGTCCGTGACCAGCGACACTTTGAAGCTCTTTAGAGGTCTGGGCCGCGGCCCTCGGCTTGGGAACCACTGAATAATTCTAATACAGGTAGTTATAATAATTATTTACAAGGTCACATTGTGCGTGCACCTTGCATATTATATTTATAAATACAACTACATACTTGCCATGTATTGTATTAATCTTATTGTTAACATTATTACTTACCTACGTAACAATAAAAAACCAGCCAAGTACGTGTCGGATTACGCACAATGAAGTGTTCCGTAGATGGGATGAATTTATCCCAAGAACAATCTAAACTTTATCGTTAAAAAACATGATCAAACATATACTTCTGCTGTGAATTTTTCCACATATCCAGAACCAACCAGTTAATTGGCAGGCGGGGGGACACAAAAACTTGGCTCTAACAAAAAGTAGCACTTTAAAGCTTAATATTTCTCAAACGGATCCCTGAATCCAAAAATATTATTCATAATATTTTTGAATGAGCTTTCCAATGACACACCCACATAATAGGACAGATGAGAAAAAAAAATCCCTACTTTACGTGTATGGGAGGTAAACAAAACCATGTTTTTTTTTTAGGGTACCCGTAGTACCCTAAAAAAAAAACATGGTTTTGTTTTACCACTTTGTCGGTGTGATTAATATGTATACCCATGCCAAATTACACATTTCTAGTACTAATAGTATTTGAGCTAAGCCGCGGACAGACTGACAGACAGCCATGGCGAAACTATAAGGATTCCTTGTTGACTACGGAACCATAAAACGTAGTTTTTTGTTCTACTACGACGTAGCGTATGATTTCAATTAAATTTTGTGCTATACATGTACCTACGTAGGTACCTGCTTCTTGGCAAGATACCTACCTGTTTTAATTCGGAACCCAGAATAGTTTTAAAACATAAATCATTTAATTTTACTCAATTCTTTTAATTTAATTTATATTTTGCTTAAGTATTTTTGTTACTGATTTAAGGCGACGATAACAGACTTTTCATTATTTTATACTGAAGATCACGTCTAAACGAAAAGTGTTAATGATTTGGAAAAACGATATGTTAAATCAGAGCATTTTCTTAATAAATAAATATATGAATATTTTAGATTATTTTTATATTACACAGTACTTAAAATTAATTTGTAAAATTATGTCAAACGCGATTAAAAACTGAGAATCACTCAAAATCTATCAAGGGTATTACACTGAAACCTTTACCATTTTAAAGACAATTTAATTTTTGATCTTTTAGTATACATAGGTGTTTTATTAAAATACCTTTTGTTTTATGTAGGTATAATAAATTAATAATTCGTGGAATTTGCGATAGCGCTCCTTAATGGGCGAGTCCTATTACTACTGGCTGCACGTACGACGCGTTGCGTGAGCTCAGTACAGGGGCCTACCACCAGCTCATAGAGCAGTATTATTTTAATATTACTTCAGTGGGAGAAAGAGATGGAGCTATATGTCTTGTAGAGCTTCATCTCTTTCCTAAACTGAAGTAATATTAAAATAATACTGCTCTATGAGCTGGTGGTAGGCCCCCAGAACACGTAAGCTAACCAATCAGTCACTGGCATATAACTGCGTCTTAACTTCATTGAAATTTTCACACTTACAGTTGCAATACCTTTAATTTTGAACGTACAACGACATTCATCAGCGTTTTAATAATATGGCACTAGGTTTACGCTAAAATGCCTAGAAATTATAATATTTACTTATATTTATATATTTATGTATACATTAATATTACATTTTAGTCCGCATTCCGCAGCCAGTTTAGCAGATAAGTAAATGATTTAAAACAGAATAAATTATTAGCATAATTTATTATGTATATAAATAGTTATAATACGTAGAATAGAATAGATTATTTACTCTTTAGTATGTGGGACACCGTATAAATTATATAATAATGTTGAAATAACTTTTGCATTTGATAGCTCATTCTTAAGGAAGGTTATGTACCAAGGTTTATTTTAAATTACGATACGATCCTTAGGAACTGAGCAAAGAGGAATAATGCTAAGCGAAAACGAAGTAACAGGGCTCAGTTATAGGATATAACATAACATAACACCCACACCTCTAATTCCCTGAAGGATTAGGCAAAGTTACACCTCCGTAGGACCCCTATAGGATATATTTTGCATTGATAGCTTTTTCATAGCAATAGTAGTTTCCTAGTGGTGTGACCGTCTCGAGTTCGAACCCAAGGTTCGCACCTCTGACTTTTCGGATTCATGTGCGTATTGTATAATTATCACTTGCTTCAAAAACGGTGAGGCCAAGTCAGGGGCTCATAGGCGGCTTGAAAACTCTGATACCAGGGTTAGTCACTAACCACACGAAAATAAGAAGGATATATTTTATGTTAAAACAAGAAATTTCGCGCGGATGAAGTCGCGGCAGAATTAAAGATATGACTGTACTTAATTAAAAGAACACTTACCTAATGATGCCGCTAAGTATTGGCGCCATTTTATTTTTAAATGCTCTTTCAAAATATCGAACATACTATACCACAATTTTTAAATAAAGAACTACCACCACACTATCCCTATTCCGGGATAGCAAAGACAATAATCACTTTTTGTATCGCGATCAATGACAATGTAATTTGTTTAATAGAATTAAATGGGCAAAGACGTCTTAACAGTCAGCCATGTCGATTAAATGTGTTATACCGATTACTTAACGCGCAAATTCCCTTCACATTTTTTCTAAGTTAAAAAAGAATATCCGCGAAGTTAATTGTCTTTTAGTTCTGTGATAGTGAGATAGTTGGTGATTGTTTAGTAAGGTCAAGATGAAGGTCGATCCTCACGAAAGGTTTACATTAGATACACTGTTTTAGAAAGTGTTTTAGCCTTTGACTTTAATTTAATTGTTATAATTTGGGAAGCTGTTAAGTAACGACAATTTTTTTTTCGTTTGCCTTGTCCCTGCTATTTGTGTCTGACTCTATACTAAAACAATTTTTTATATGAAGATGGCTGTATATATTAAGAGCCGTAAATAATTACAGCCATGTTCATGTATTTCAAAATTGTTCAGGTACTAGGTACCTTTTATTTTTTTTTGGCTGGGCAATTATCAAATAAATCTCAAGCTTCGGGCGGAGCGGGAGGGCGTGTTAGACTCATACTGACTAAAACCCTCCCGTGTTGCTTCAGTTGCCTGTGTGTTGCCAGGAGCCACGGTAACCCTTTCAGCTTTTCCCGCGACTCTGGCAGTTAGTTAAGCTGATCTCTTTGAGGCGCGCGTGGATCACAACGCCGTCGTACTCGTAACTTATTTTCGTAAACAATTATGCCTAATTTGTTTCATTTTGACAGTTCAACAACATTCATTGCATTATTTATGTTATTGAGCAAACTTTTTTTTCCAAATTATGAAGCAATGGATTAGCAATCTGTTTCAAATCGAATCGGTCTTTATGGAACGGCGAGCTACCCATTGGTCACCGTCCGCAAGCCCGCGCCTACGGGAGAATCGGCCTGTGGTTCCTGACGTCCTGGGCTAGGTACTTACCTAAATTCATAAAAGCTTTTCAGCCACCCACTATTACACTTGTTTTTATAAAAATCGGTAGGTTTTAAGTACCTTCTTATTCCTAAACCGAACGAGGCAAACCTATTACCTACATAATACGTGTCACGTAGATGTTAGTACACCTCTGTCCCCCCTTTATCATAATCATAATCATTTATTTGTCAGAATATGGTACATTACGGACAAATGGCTCCAAAGCCTGACGTATCAGGAGTTAGAAAATCTGGTGACACATACTTACCTATGACTATTACATAAGTATATAGACCGATACAGATACACCCTGCATGCACACATACAGACACACACACACATATCACATTAATGCTTTAAATTTAAATTCCTCACCCGCGCTTTCTGCTGCCTTACTTAGACAGAATGTGAAGGCTTGCCCTTTGGAGCTTAGGTTTCAGCATACAAACCCCCAGGCTGTTATAAAAGCTTTTAAAGATCTTAAAATTAAATCAACAGAAGATCTCTGGGGAATGTCTGTAAAAGTCTGTAGATCTATAATCGAAACCATTGCGCCCTATTTAGCTTACATATTTAACACCAGTATAGACCAAGGAGTCTTTCCGGATCTCATGAAACACAGTAAAGTAGTTCCATTGTTCAAATCTGGTGATAGTAAAGAACCCAACAATTATAGGCCTGTATCAATTCTACCAGTGCTCAGTAAGGTGTTTGAAAAGTTGATGCTCAATCAAATGTTACCTTACTTTAATAAAAATTCCATCTTTCATGAACAACAGTACGGTTTCACCAAAGGGCGTTGTACCACTGATGCCGGTGTCACCCTAATAAAGAACATTTTTAATGCCTGGGAAGAAGCACAAGATGCCATTGGAATCTTTTGCGACCTCTCGAAGGCGTTCGATTGTGTAGACCATGAGACACTTCTGCTGAAACTAGAGCACTATGGGATTAGGAATACAGCTCTTGATCTACTTAGATCATACCTGAAAGATAGAAAGGTTAAAGTTCAGGTAAACGGCGTAAACTCATTAGGGTCTGAAATGGCAATGGGCGTTCCTCAAGGTTCGATATTGGGTCCATTCCTCTTTTTAGTTTACATTAATGATTTACCCCAATTATTTCAAAATCAACCGAAGATGGTGTTATTTGCAGATGACACATCATTAATCTTTAAAATAAACCGACGGTCACAAAATCTTGAAGACGTGAATAGCTCTATTCTGCAAGTCCAAGATTGGTTTACGGTAAACAATTTGGTACTAAATAAAACAAAAACCAAATGCATTAGATTTAAATTACCTAATGTTAGAAGTAGCGAATGTGACATCATATTGAATGGGGAAAAACTGGAATTTATTAATCAAACGGTTTTCCTAGGAATCACGCTAGACGAGAAATTACAATGGGGACCTCATATAACATCTCTTGCGGGGCGGCTAAGCTCGGCCGCTTATGCTGTTAGAAAGATAAGACAATTAACAGATGTAGAAACCGCGCGATTGGTCTATTTTAGCTACTTCCACAGCATTATGTCGTATGGCATTTTACTGTGGGGTCGGGCTGCTGACATTGAATCCATCTTTATTTTACAAAAGAGAGCTGTCAGAGCCATTTATAATCTACGTCGCCGCGAATCTCTCAGGAAACTATTTAAAAGGATTAATATTAAGACGGTACCTTGCCAATTCATTTATGAAAATATTATGTACGTAAGGAAAAATCCACATCTTTTTAATAAAATAAGTGATAGACATAATTTTAATACTAGAAATAAAGATTAACTAGATCAACCATTTTTCAGATTATCTAAAGTACATACATCTTTTATGGGGTACTGTGTTAAATGTTACAACAAAATACCTTGTGACATATTGCAATTAAATGAAAGAAAATTTAAAACTCAGATTAAAAGTACACTTTGTAAACAAGCATATTACAAATTAGAGGATTATATCCAAGATAAGAGTGCTTGGAAACATGCTGGTCCTGCTCCATAGGACAATTTAGAATCAAGACAAAATCAAACAGGTTGCTAATTTAATTGTAAAATTTATAATTTGTGTTATATGACATTGATTTTACATTCTGTGATTACTTCCTCACACACTGACTTATTAATTTTAAAAAACATTAGGAAAATCGTCTAATTTTACAATGTTTGTAAATATGTGAGCACCATGTATCTATCATATAATTAAATTATCTATCGTTGCTTCATTTTTAATTCTTTTTACCTATTGTGGTATAGTAATTTTATTCTAGGTGCATCGTCTTCACATATAATTATTTAAGTAATGTACGTACTTATACAAACTATTGTAAAACATTTTAAAAGAGTAACGGTGGAGTTTCTTGCCCATTCTTCTCCATACGAAAACTACCTTTTGGAAGGGGCGACTAGAATCAATTATATTATTCTGTAAATTTTGACGTTCAAAAGTGCCATACATGGGCCTATTTGAAATAAATGATTTGATTTTGACTTTGACTTTGACTTTGAATGAATTAGAACATTTTATTCTAATTTATTCTGAATGTTTTAATAATTTCAATAATATAATGTTTAAAATAATGGTAATTAAATGTAATCATGTTTAATATTTTAGTTTAGTTAAATCGTTGATATACCTACTTAACTGTAGGTTCTTTTATATATTTTTTTTTTGTATTATAAATGTTATTATGTTTATTTATGGTCTTAAGATTAGTCAATGGTATCATCACATTCTGTCAAGTGTGGCGTGCAAATATTAGGTACATTATTTATTACAGGATAGAGATTACATGTTAGGTTAGTATTAACATTATTGATTACATAATTACGAATTAAAATTACAATTTTAGGTATGTCAGTTAATAATAATATCATTAACACACAATTTATTTAGGAAGTCAACGTATCATTTTAATGTCAGAGTATCAAAGAGTAAGATGTCAAAGTATCATTCAAATAGTCGTGTATATTATAATAACATTTAGTACATAGCAAGTCTTTCAGTTTCTTTTTAACCTTCGAGAATACAGGCGTGATGATTTGATACTGTTAATGCTCTTCTTTACCTATATTGATATTCTTAGGTCGAGGTTTCAAATATCGAAAAAAAAAACGATCACGTTCGTTTTTTTTTCAATTGATTTATTAGGAATAATTAACGCTGTCCTTATAGACTGTATTTAAACAGACGGTTGATAACAATGTTGTTTAATTTGCATAAATCATGTCCAGGTGCAAATTGTAGTTGATCTCGGTTTAAATGGCATTTAGTGATGTGAAACTGTAACTTGTAATATTCATCGATGTCATAACAAAAAGTCCAATCTGCCTAGCCTCCCAAAATATATTGGATTCGGTTTCCAGTCTAACCGAATGCAGCAGAATATCAGTATTTTACATGGAGCGACTGCCTACCTGACCTCCACAACCAGGGCTGCGCCGACCCCCCACAGCGCCTGTGTGCGAAACCTATGAAGCGCCTCTTTTTTTCACGAATCTTTTCGTTTCAACTTATTTTTTTTATATTTGTAACTTTTGACTGTAATACATGTTCTCCAGTTTTATTTACTTATTAGAGTATTATTGAAAAATATTTATTTATTTGACATTTTAAAATAAAATGTTGAATTTGGTTACCGAGTATGTAAATTATTTCATTTTGGCTCTTATCTCCAAGATAAGTCGGAATATTTTTGAAATCCGAATCATTCGTTACGCGTGGTATAATATGTTCAGTCATTGAAACATGGAATTTTCCTAACAGTTCAATACGTTTTAAAAAATTACCACTGTTACGGTCGTATAATTTTTGGCTTTGGCCGCGAGAAGCCATATTTTGTGTACTTAGAAATTGGACCACATATATTATTCTTTTGATTACATCGTACCAGCGCTGCTTTTCAACCTCTAAAAGTTTTTGTAGAATACTATCAACAGTGTTTTTATTTTAAAGAGCGTGACACAAATCTGTCCATTTTTGTAATTATTGAAAGGAGCAGAACTTTCCTCATGTCTGTTACAATACAAAGCTAGATCTTGCCAATCACTAATTCCCTCGCAGAATTTATTTTTATGTTTTGATTCAAATACCTTGCAGCAGAAGCAATAAACGGCATTTTTGGACACTGAATACAGCAGCCACTCTCTGTGATACTTTTCACCGTTTCCTAAATGCCTTTTATAATAATATTCGGAAAATTTTCGCCCTGAAGTCACGCGGAAAAATTAATTTATTAATTTTTTTATTCGGATTTTCTATTAAATACTGGATCAAAGTAGCATTTAAAACTTCTGGTCAGAGTCCAGGGTCATCTTTGGAAAAAGTTGGTATTAGTGACGATAATCGTCTTGGCGGTGACAATGGTGTATCAGGCAGAGGCACGGACGTAACTTCGGCGGCATCATCTTAAATTAAAGACAGACAAACAAAGACATATAAGTACCTATCTATCTGTCTGAATAAACTGATTTATCTTTCTATGAAATAATTATGTACAATAGAAATAAAATAAATAAATAAATGAATATTTCTTGATAATCAAACTCCGCCGGCTAGTCCCAAAGTAAGCAGGGCTTGTATACTATGGTACTAGACAACTGACGTGCAAAAGTGATGTATAGCTTTTTAAATTTGAATTTGATAAATTATGTGTATTAATATACTTTTTTCTGCAAATAAATACATATTACATATATATAAACATAAAGGTTTTTTTTTTTCAAAGCACCTTGTGGGAATCGAACCCATGACCTCCGGCAGCTATTACTAGTATAAAATAAAACAGTCACGTCATCTATCCGCCACATCAAAATCGGTGCAGGCGTTTCGAAGATTAAGAAAAAGACAGACAGAAATTAAAAAAGATATTTTTATTTTTTTATTTTAACATTACAAACAGTCTAAAGTTATATTTATTTGTATAGAAAATTACATAAAAAGCACATACAACTACATGAAGCGTTTTTTGAATCAGATTTTATAACACCTTCACCGATCAAATGACTGGTTTCTTTCTCTAATGATTCTTTGGAAGTGGATGGTAGTAAGATTTACTTATTTTAGTTGTATTTTTATCACGTTCTTCTTCTTATTTTCTTTTCCTTATTACATTCTGGTAACCAGATAAGTAATTTCTTTTTTTTATCTGATTACTATCACTCATCGTGAAAACACGTGAAAACAATCATTAACACACTTTGGCTGTGACCTTTGAAGTTTTCGTTAGCAGATGTTGCTTTAAAGGTTAGGTTATTGTACTTAATGTGTATTCTACGTCTCCTCCCGTCGTCGTCGTTACGGGTAGTCAGGAGCCCGAAACTCTGACAATCAGTCTTACCAATGGGTATCGTGTTACCTAATAACTTGGTTGTGGAGGTCAGATAAGCAGTTGCTCCGTGTAAAATACTGGTTAGACTGGAAGCCGACCCCAAATAGCGGCCATTATTTGACGCCACATAACGGCCGCCACATAACGGCCGCCACATAACGGCCGCAACATAACGGCCGCCATTTAACGGCCGCTACATAACGGCCGCCATATAACGGCCGCAACATAACGGCCGCCACATAATGGCCGCCACATAACGGCCGCCACATAACGGCCGTCAAATAACGGCCGCTATTTGACGGCCGCCATTTAACGGCCGCCACATAACGGCCGCCATTTAACAGCCGCTACATAACGGCCGCCACATAACGGCCGTCAAATAACGGCCGCCATTTAACGGCCGCCATTTAACGGCCGCCATTTAACGGCCGCTACGTAACGGCCGCAATATAACGGTCGCCATTTAACGGCCGCTACATAACGGCCGCCACATAACGGCCGCCACATAACGGCCGCCACATAACGGCCGCCACATAATGGCCACCACATAAAGACCGCCACATAACGGCCGCAACATAACGGCAGTCATTTAACGGTCACCACATAGCGGCCGTCAAATAACGGCCGCCACATAACTGCCGCCACATACCGGCCGCCACATAACAGCCGCAACATAACGGCCGCAACATAACGACAGTTATTTAACGGCCGCCATTTAACGGCCGCCACATAATGGCCATCAAATAACGGCCACTATTTGACGGCCGCCATTTAACGGCCGCAACATAACGGCCGCCATTTAACAGCCACTACATAACGGCCGCCACATAACGGCCGTCAAATAACGGCCGCCATTTAACGGCCGCCATTTAACGGCCACCATTTAACGGCCGCCATTTAACGGCCACCACGTAACGGCCGCAACATAACGGCCGCCATTTAACGGCCGCTACATAACGGCCGCCACATAACGGCCGCCACATAACGGCCGCAACATAACGGCCGCCATTTAACGGCCGCTACATAACGGTCGCCACATAACGGCCGTCAAATAACGGCCGCCATTTGACGGCCGCCATTTAACAGCTGCCACATAACGGCCGCCATTTAACAGCCGCTACATAACGGCCGCCACATAACGGCCGTCAAATAACGGCCGCCATTTAACGGCCGCCATTTAACGGCCGCCATTTAACGGCCGCTACATAAAGGCCACCACATAACGGCCGCTACATAACGGCCGCCACATAACGTCCGTCAAATAACGGCCGCCATTTAACGGCCGCCACATAACGGCCGCCATATAACGGCCGCCAAATAACGGCCGCCATTGAACGGCCGCCACATAACGGCCGCCACATAACGACCGTCACATAACGGCCACCAAATAGCGGCCGCCACATAACGGCCGCAACATAGCGGCCCCTAGACAAGGGCCGCCAAATAACGTCCGCGACATAACGGCCGTCAAATAACGGCCGCGACATAACGGCCGTCAAATAACGGCCGCCATTTAACGGCCGCCGTTAGTGACAATGTCAGTGTTAGAATTGTAACAAGGCTATTTGTTGTATTGAAGAGCGTCTTTAATTTCTTTGAAGTATTCTGAAGCCTTGTAAGGTTGAAATTGCATTACATGTGTGTGTGTTTGTTGTTTGCAGTAGTAACTCGTTTAGTTTGCAATAAAGCATTTTATCTATGATGAAGATATTTGTTTCGTTTCACACAACATGAAACTATCAATAGGTGATTAATGGAAAATGATTAATTTTGTACCAATATTTGTAATAATTCGATATTTTTGATTTATAACGATTGCAACATAACAACTACTGGTTACGCTCAGACGTTTTGATTTATTTCTAATAACTTTCCAACAAGAGCTGTTGCTCGATTGCAAATCGATCGAGAAATTGATCGAGTTTGGAGCAAATATCGCACTGCCATTTTCGGTGAGAAGAAAATTTGACATAATCCCAAAGTTCATTTCTAAAACCAATATTACTGTTTACTTATCCACTAATAAAGCCAACCAACCGCCAACCGCCACCGTTGGTTAAGCCAACTTAACCTTTAAGAGTTATCCATATGTATTTAAACCACCGAACTTATAGCGGCTTATGCGGTCGAATTATGGAATTTAAGCAAGACTAGGTTTGGACGCAGGGCCGCGCCGACCCCCACAGCGCCTGTGTGCGATACCTATGAAGCGCCTCTTTTTTTCACGAATCTTTTCGTTTCAACCAATTTTTTTTATATTTGTAAATTTTTACTGTAACAAATGTTCTCCAGTTTGTTTTTTCGGTTTTAATGTGTTAGAGTATTATTGGTAGATCGAATTTTCTTAACAGTTCAATACGTTTTAAAAAATTACTCGTATAATTTTTGGTTTTGGCCGCGAAATGCCATATTTTGTGAACTTAGAAATTGGACCACATATATTATTCTTTTGATTACATCGTACCAGCGCTGCTTTTCAACCTCTAAAAGTTCTTGTAGAATACTATCAATAGTGTTTTTATTTTAAAGAGCGTGACACAAATCTGTCCATTTTTGTAATTATTGAAAGGAGCAGAACTTTCCTCATGTCTGCTGCAATTCAAAGCTAGATGTTGCCAATCACTAATTCCCTTGCAGAATTTATTTTTATGTTTTGATTCAAATAGCTTGCAGCAGAAGCAATAAACGGCATTTTTGGACACTGAATACAGCAGCCACTCTCTGTGATACTTTTCACCGTTTCCTAAATGCCTTTTATACTCGGAAAATTTTCGCCCCGAAGAGTCACGCGGAAAATTATACTGTTTGATTTGTTTAATCGGATTTTTTATACTGGATCAAAGTAGCACTTAAAACTTCTGGTCATCTTTGGAAAAAGTTGGTATTAGTGACGATAATTGTCTTGGCGGTGACAATGGTGTATCAGGCAGAGGCACGGACGTAACTTCGGCGGCGTCATCTTAAATTAAAGACAGGCAAACAAAGACATATAAGTACCTATCTACCTGTCTGAATAAACTGATTTATCTTTCTATGAATAATTATATACAATATACTAAATATAAATCAAATAAATAAATGAATATTTCTTGATAATCAAACTCCGCCGGCTAGTCCCAAAGTAACCAGGGCTTGTATACTATGGTACAAGACAACTAACGTGCAAGTGATGTATAGCTTTTTAAATTTGAATTTGATAAATTATGTGTCAACTATTAATATACTTTTTTCTGCAAATAAATACATATTACATATATATAAACATAAAGGTTTTTTTTTTTTCAAAGCACCTTGTGGGAATCGAACCCATGACCTCCGGCAGCTATTACTAGTATAAAATAAAACAGTCACGTCATCTATCCGCCACATCAAAATCGGTGCAGGCGTTTCGAAGATTAACAAAAAGGCAGAAATTAAAAAAGAAATTTTTATTTTTTTATTTTAACATTACAAACAGTCTAAAGTTATATTTATTTGTATAGAAAATTACATAAAAAGCACATACAACTACATGAAGCGTTTTTTGAATCAGATTTTATAACACCTTCACCGATCAAATGACTGGTTTCTGTCTCTAATGATTCTTTGGAAGTAGATGGTAGTAATATTTACTTATTTTAGTTGTATTTTTATCACGTTCTTCTTCTTATTTTCTTTTCCTTATTACATTCTGGTAACCAGTTAATTTCTTTTTTTATCTGATTACTATCACTCATCGTGAAAACACGTTAAAACAATCATTAACACACAAATTTGGCTGTGACCTTTGAAGTTTTCGTTAGCAGATGTTGCTTTAAAGGTTAGGTTATTGTACTTAATGTGTATTCTACGTCTCCTCCCGTCGTCGTCGTTACGGGTAGTCAGGAGCCCGAAAGTCTGACAATCAGTCTTACCAAAGGGTATCGTGTTACCTAATAACTTGGTTGTGGAGGTCAGATAAGCAGTTGCTCCGTGTAAAATACTGGTTAGACTGGAAGCCGACCCCAAATAGCGGCCATTATTTGACGGCCGTTATGTGGCGCCACATAACGGCCGCCACATAACGGCCGCCACATAACGGCCGCCACATAACGGCCGCCACATAAAGGCCGCAACATAACGGCCGCCATTTAACGGCCGCAACATAACGGCCGCCATTTAACAGCCGCTACATAACGGCCGCCACATAACGGCCGCCAGTTAACGGCCTTCATTTAACGGCCGCCATTTAACGGCCGCCATTTAACGGCCGCCACATAACGGCCGCCACATAACGGCCGTCAAATAACGGCCGCCATTTAACGGCCGCCACATAACGGCCGCCACATAACGGCCGTCAAATAACGGCCGCCATTTAACGGCCGCCACATAACGGCCGCTACATAACGGCCGCTACATAACGGCCGCCACATAACGTCCGTCAAATAACGGCCGCCATTTAACGGCCGCCACATAACGGCCGCCACATAACGGCCGTCAAATAACGGCCGCCATTTAACGGCCGCCACATAACGGCCGCTACATGACGGCCGCAATATAATGGCCGCTATTTAACGGCCGCCGCATAGCGGCCGCTAGATAACGGCCGCCAAATAACGCCCGCCAAATAACGGCCGCCACATAACGGCCGTCAAATAACAGCCACCATTTAACGGCCGCCATTTAACGGCCGCTACATAACGGCCACCATATAACGGCCGCACCATAACGGCCGCCATTTAATGGCTGCTACATAACGGCCGCCACATAACGGCCGCCATTTAACGGCCGCAACATAACGGCCGCCATTTAACGGCCGCTACATAAAGGCCACCACATAACGGCCGCTACATAACGGCCGCCACATAACGTCCGTCAAATAACGGCCGCCATTTAACGGCCGCCACATAACGGCCGCCATATAACGGCCGCCAAATAACGGCCGCCATTGAACGGCCGCCACATAACGGCCGCCACATAACGACCGTCACATAACGGCCACCAAATAGCGGCCGCCACATAACGGCCGCAACATAGCGGCCGCTAGACAAGGGCCGCCAAATAACGTCCGCGACATAACGGCCGTCAAATAACGGCCGCGACATAACGGCCGTCAAATAACGGCCGCCATTTAACGGCCGCCGTTAGTGACAATGTCAGTGTTAGAATTGTAACAAGGCTATTTGTTGTATTGAAGAGCGTCTTTAATTTCTTTGAAGTATTCTGAAGCCTTGTAAGGTTGAAATTGCATTACATGTGTGTGTGTTTATTGTTTGCAGTAGTAACTCGTTTAGTTTGCAATAAAGCATTTTATCTATGATGAAGATATTTGTTTCGTTTCACACAACATGAAACTATCAATAGGTATAATTGCAAAATGATTAATTTTGTACCAATATTTGTAATAATTCGATATTTTTGATTTATAACGATTACAACATAACAACTACTGGTTACGCTCAGACGTTTTGATTTATTTCTAATAACTTTCCAACAAGAGCTGTTGCTCGATTGCAAATCGATCGAGAAATTGATCGAGTTTGGAGCAAATATCGCACTGCCATTTTCGGTGAGAAGAAAATTTGACATAATCCCAAAGTTCATTTCTAAAACCAATATTACTGTTTACTTATCCACTAATAAAGCCAACCAACCGCCAACCGCCACCGTTGGTTAAGCCAACTTAACCTTAGAGTTATCCATATGTATTTAAACCACCGAACTTATAGCGGCTTATGCGGTCGAATTATGGAATTTAAGCAAGACTAGGTTTGGACGCAGGGCCGCGCCGACCCCCACAGCGCCTGTGTGCGATACCTATGAAGCGCCTCTTTTTTTCACGAATCTTTTCGTTTCAACCAATTTTTTTTATATTTGTAAATTTTTACTGTAATAAATGTTCTCCAGTTTGTTTTTTCGGTTTTAATGTGTTAGAGAATTATTGGTAGATCGAATTTTCTTAACAGTTTAATACGTTTTAAAAAATTACTCGTATAATTTTTGGTTTTGGCCGCGAAATGCCATATTTTGTGAACTTAGAAATTGGACCACATATATTATTCTTTTGATTACATCGTACCAGCGCTGCTTTTCAACCTCTAAAAGTTTTTGTAGAATACTATCAATAGTGTTTTTATTTTAAAGAGCGTGACACAAATCTGTCCATTTTTGTAATTATTGAAAGGAGCAGAACTTTCCTCATGTCTGCTGCAATTCAAAGCTAGATGTTGCCAATCACTAATTCCCTTGCAGAATTTATTTTTATGTTTTGATTCAAATAGCTTGCAGCAGAAGCAATAAACGGCATTTTTGGACACTGAATACAGCAGCCACTCTCTGTGATACTTTTCACCGTTTCCTAAATGCCTTTTATACTCGGAAAATTTTCGCCCCGAAGAGTCACGCGGAAAATTATACTGTTTGATTTGTTTAATCGGATTTTTTATACTGGATCAAAGTAGCACTTAAAACTTCTGGTCATCTTTGGAAAAAGTTGGTATTAGTGACGATAATTGTCTTGGCGGTGACAATGGTGTATCAGGCAGAGGCACGGACGTAACTTCGGCGGCGTCATCTTAAATTAAAGACAGGCAAACAAAGACATATAAGTACCTATCTACCTGTCTGAATAAACTGATTTATCTTTCTATGAATAATTATATACAATATACTAAATATAAATCAAATAAATAAATGAATATTTCTTGATAATCAAACTCCGCCGGCTAGTCCCAAAGTAAGCAGGGCTTGTATACTATGGTACAAGACAACTAACGTGCAAGTGATGTATAGCTTTTTAAATTTGAATTTGATAAATTATGTGTCAACTATTAATATACTTTTTTCTGCAAATAAATACATATTACATATATATAAACATAAAGGTTTTTTTTTTTCAAAGCACCTTGTGGGAATCGAACCCATGACCTCCGGCAGCTATTACTAGTATAAAATAAAACAGTCACGTCATCTATCCGCCACATCAAAATCGGTGCAGGCGTTTCGAAGATTAACAAAAAGGCAGAAATTAAAAAAGAATTTTTTATTTTTTTATTTTAACATTACAAACAGTCTAAAGTTATATTTATTTGTATAGAAAATTACATAAAAAGCATATACAACTACATGAAGCGTTTTTTGAATCAGATTTTATAACACCTTCACCGATCAAATGACTGGTTTCTGTCTCTAATGATTCTTTGGAAGTAGATGGTAGTAATATTTACTTATTTTAGTTGTATTTTTATCACGTTCTTCTTCTTATTTTCTTTTCCTTATTACATTCTGGTAACCAGTTAATTACTTTTTTTATCTGATTACTATCACTCATCGTGAAAACACGTTAAAACAATCATTAACACACAAATTTGGCTGTGACCTTTGAAGTTTTCGTTAGCAGATGTTGCTTTAAAGGTTAGGTTATTGTACTTAATGTGTATTCTACGTCTCCTCCCGTCGTCGTCGTTACGGGTAGTCAGGAGCCCGAAAGTCTGACAATCAGTCTTACCAAAGGGTATCCTGTTACCTAATAACTTGGTTGTGGAGGTCAGATAAGCAGTTGCTCCGTGTAAAATACTGGTTAGACTGGAAGCCGACCCCAAATAGCGGCCATTATTTGACGGCCGTTATGTGGCGCCACATAACGGCCGCCACATAATGGCCGCCACATAACGGCCGCCACATAACGGCCGCAACATAACGGCCGCCATTTAACGGCCGCTACATAACGGCCGCCATATAACGGCCGCAACATAACGGCCGCAACATAACGGCCGCCACATAACGGCCGCCACATAATGGCCACCACATAAAGACCGCCACATAACGGCAGCAACATAACGGCCGCCACATAACGGCCGCCACATAAAGGCCGCAACATAACGGCCGCCATTTAACGGCCGCAACATAACGGCCGCCACTTAACAGCCGCTACATAACGGCCGCCACATAACGGCCGCCAGTTAACGGCCTTCATTTAACGGCCGCCATTTAACGGCCGCCATTTAACGGCCGCCACATAACGGCCGCCACATAACGGCCGTCAAATAACGGCCGCCATTTAACGGCCGCCACATAACGGCCGCTACATGACGGCCGCAATATAATGGCCGCTATTTAACGGCCGCCGCATAGCGGCCGCTAGATAACGGCCGCCAAATAACGCCCGCCAAATAACGGCCGCCACATAACGGCCGTCAAATAACAGCCACCATTTAACAGCCGCCATTTAACGGCCGCTACATAACGGCCTCCATATAACGGCCGCGACATAACGGCCGCCATTTAACGGCTGCTACATAACGGCCGCCACATAACGGCCGCCATTTAACGGCCGCAACATAACGGCCGCCATTTAACGGCCGCTACATAAAGGCCACCACTTAACGGCCGCTACATAACGGCCGCCACATAACGTCCGTCAAATAACGGCCGCCATTTAACGGCCGCCACATAACGGCCGCCATATAACGGCCGCCAAATAACGGCCGCCATTGAACGACCGTCACATAACGGCCACCAAATAACGGCCGCCATTGAACGGCCGCCACATAACGGCCGCCACATAACGACCGTCACATAACGGCCACCAAATAGCGGCCGCCACATAACGGCCGCAACATAGCGGCCGCTAGACAAGGGCCGCCAAATAACGTCCGCGACATAACGGCCGTCAAATAACGGCCGCGACATAACGGCCGTCAAATAACGGCCGCCATTTAACGGCCGCCGTTAGTGACAATGTCAGTGTTAGAATTGTAACAAGGCTATTTGTTGTATTGAAGAGCGTCTTTAATTTCTTTGAAGTATTCTGAAGCCTTGTAAGGTTGAAATTGCATTACATGTGTGTGTGTTTGTTGTTTGCAGTAGTAACTCGTTTAGTTTGCAATAAAGCATTTTATCTATGATGAAGATATTTGTTTCGTTTCACACAACATGAAACTATCAATAGGTGATTAATGGAAAATGATTAATTTTGTACCAATATTTGTAATAATTCGATATTTTTGATTTATAACGATTGCAACATAACAACTACTGGTTACGCTCAGACGTTTTGATTTATTTCTAATAACTTTCCAACAAGAGCTGTTGCTCGATTGCAAATCGATCGAGAAATTGATCGAGTTTGGAGCAAATATCGCACTGCCATTTTCGGTGAGAAGAAAATTTGATATAATCCCAAAGTTCATTTCTAAAACCAATATTACTGTTTACTTATCCACTAATAAAGCCAACCAACCGCCAACCGCCACCGTTGGTTAAGCCAACTTAACCTTTAATCGAGATTTAAGCTTAAACTTAATTTAAGGGTTTGCATGTCATCGATTTAGCTTAAATCTCGATTTAAATAAACGTCAAAGTTAAACTGGCATCTGGGTCGGTTTAAGTTTGTTAAATCTAGATTTTGTATACAGACGTCATTACAGTTTTATTTTAAATTTCACTGTTTATTTGCAAAAATGAATTTCTTTTCATTTGACCATCATGATTTGTTATCGGATGATGACGAGGAGATCGTACAATATTTAGAGACTCCGTTTTTTTCTAGTAGAGTGTACATTAGAAGCGATTTGTTTAGTACATTACGAGATGACGAATTCTTGAAACGGTTCCGGTTAAGTAAACATAGTACAAAGCTCCTTTATGATAAAATTATTCCTAAGTTTCCAACTGATTTCAACAGGTAAGCTTTCAGTTATAATTTATATTAATGATAAAACCCTCATACATATAACCTAACAAAGCGCCAATGACGATTATTTTAACCAACACTGACTAAACTGACTTTTGAAGTTTTGACATTGACATTATTGATAAATCAAATTCTTTTTTCTCTATACGCAGAACTGAGTTGCCATCACTTTTTATTTGGGAACGGAACGCAAAGAATGAATGACGAATGAAATATAGACCTAATCTCAGTTTAGTTAAATCGAATGTGAAATGTGACTGTGCAAGACAGGCTTAATGAGATTTAAGTTAAGTCGAGCTTAGGGCAAAATCGAGATTTAATTAAACCGAGCTTTGTATCATTTTGCTGCAAGTCGCCCTAAGAGTTATCCATATGTATTTAAACCACCGAACTTATAGCGGCTTATGCGGTCGAATTATGGAATTTAAGCAAGACTACTAGGTTTGGACGCAGGGCCGCGCCGACCCCCACAGCGCCTGTGTGCGATACCTATGAAGCGCCTCTTTTTTTCACGAATCTTTTCGTTTCAACCAATTTTTTTTATATTTGTAAATTTTTACTGTAATAAATGTTCTCCAGTTTGTTTTTTCGGTTTTAATGTGTTAGAGTATTATTGATAGATCGAATTTTCATAACAGTTCAATACGTTTTAAAAAATTACTCGTATAATTTTTGGTTTTGGCCGCGAAATGCCATATTTTGTGAACTTAGAAATTGGACCACATATATTATTCTTTTGATTACATCGTACCAGCGCTGCTTTTCAACCTCTAAAAGTTTTTGTAGAATACTATCAATAGTGTTTTTATTTTAAAGAGCGTGACACAAATCTGCCCATTTTTGTAATTATTGAAAGGAGCAGAACTTTCCTCATGTGTGCTGCAATTCAAAGCTAGATGTTGCCAATCACTAATTCCCTTGCAGAATTTATTTTTATGTTTTGATTCAAATAGCTTGCAGCAGAAGCAATAAACGGCATTTTTGGACACTGAATACAGCAGCCACTCTCTGTGATACTTTTCACCGTTTCCTAAATGCCTTTTATAATAATATTCGGAAAATTTTCGCCCCGAAGAGTCACGCGGAAAATTATACTGTTTAATTTGTTTAATCGGATTTTCTATACTGGATCAAAGTAGCATTTAAAACTTCTGGTCAGAGTCCAGGGTCATCTTTGGAAAAAGTTGGTATTAGTGACGATAATTGTCTTGGCGGTGACAATGGTGTATCAGGCAGAGGCACGGACGTAACTTCGGCGGCATCATCTTAAATTAAAGACAGACAAACAAAGACATATAAGTACAGTAAGCGTTCAAAAGTGCATAAGCACGTTAAGAATCATATTGCTGTGAACACGCGGTATAGTCCGTATATCTGTATGTGTAAACAACACGGCACACACACCACAGAGAACGCAGTATTGCGCTTTACACACAGTCGTATCGTCGCGTACTTGCGCTGCACTACCGAAACAAATATATATTTCCGTCGCTTTTGTTAGTCAACACGCATCATGCGCTTGACCTTGGCCAGTTTATCGGATTACTAAAATTCGAATCAAATTTACGTGAGCAGATAGCAGAACGCATTAAGCATTGGTCTGAGATGCAAACTGGCTTAGGTTCCAACCTCGTCAAGCACAGTGCAGTTTTTGCAAATATTAATATTTTTGTTTGCAATAATATTATATTTTAACTATTGCTGCCTTTTTTATTAATGCTGTTATTGCAATAAAGGGTTTAGAATTAAAATGCGTGATATGTGATAGCAAAATTAAAAAATTGTATTCGTTATATTTATTTTACTTATAGATAATATATTGCTACAATTATTTGTCATTACGTCAGCTCAATAAGATGTGAAATAGATGTCAAGAAACTTAGAAGCAATTTATATTATTTTGACATATTTGTATTATGAAATGTTTTAAATTTTAAATTGATTTTTTCACCATAAATATTAGCTAGCTTATTATTAGTTAGCTTTGATCATGGTCGAAGTAATTAAGCAATAAATAAGAATATAAGACTAATCAAAATGTAAAAAAAAACTACTTACAAAATAGGTGATTTTAAGGTTAAGTATGGGCAGTTTGTGTACATTATTTATTTTACATTTTATTTGGCTTTAGTAAATATTGGTTGGTATTGAGGTTATAGCTTAAGTATTCATTTTCTTTACGAAAAGAAGATTGAAACTAAACCTCAAATTGTAATCCTAAAATAATAATATTACTAAAATAATCTTAAACATTTTCGGTCTATCTGCGAGAAATACGACAAACAACATATTGTAACTTGCTTAAAAAATCGTTACCACAAATTCATGCGATAACGAATCTGTAGTTTATTAAGTTGGTACGGTAAATATTTTAAGGTTAAAATATAGCAGTGTCCCACTTGAAGTCTTAATATTATCGTGCGAAACTTAAACGTTCTTATTTATGCCTTTCTGTCGAAAACGGCTTCCTAGCTGGTCTTCAGTGATGCAAGCCTTCAGAGTGCACAGCGAACGGTTCATAATGACGTGTTTAATAATTCAGCAAATTATGAACTACTATGAGTTGCAGACAAAGTGAGTGTGTGTGTATCTATAGTATTGTAACATCTTATAGAAGAAGGTCGTAAGTCAAACCGAAGCGTCAGTCTATTGCTTTGTGCGATTGCCTATGGACTTTTGGTCGCTACTGTACCTATCTACCTGTCTGAATAAACTGATTTATCTTTCTATGAATAATTATGTATAATAAATATAAATAAAATAAATAAATAAATGAATATTTCTTGATAATCAAACTCCACCGGCGCCGTCTAGTCCCAAACTAAGCAGGGCTTGTATACTATGGTACTAGACAACTGACGTGCAAAAGTGATGTATATCTAGCTTTTTAAATTTGAATTTGATAAATTATGTGTCAACTATTAATATCCTTATTTCTACAAATAAATACATATAACATATATATAAACACAAAGGTTTTTTTTCTTTCAAAGCACCTTGTGGGAATCAGACCCATGACCTCCGGCAGCTATTACTAGTATAAAATAAAACAGTCACGTCATGCAGGCGTTTCGAAGATTAAGAAAAAGACAGACAGAAATTAAAAAAAGATTTTTTTTATTTTTTATTTTAACATTACAAACAGTCTAAAGTTATATTGATTTGCATAGAATCGTGTTTTGAATCAGATTTTATAACACCTTTATCGATAAAATGACTGGTTTCTGTCTCTAATGATTCTTTGGAAGTAGACGGTAGAGCCGTAAAATATTTATTTATTTCAGTTGTATTTTTATCACATTCTTCTTCTTAGTTTCTTTTCCTTATTAAATTCTGGTAACCTGATAATTTCTTTTTTTATCTGATTACCATAAAACACGTTAAAACAATCATACACACAAACTATAGGTATATTGTTTTTAGGGCTAGACCTTATTCTTATTATAAAAAATCATTGCGCACCTTGCACACACTTTCGATTGAATGATAGTTCAATTTTTTGGGCTCTCTCGTTCCTTAAAGTCGGGGAATCCCCTTGACCCGACCCCGCTTGCGTCGCACGCATCGCATCGGGTTGCGTTCATAAACTCATTCAAACAAACTCACGGCGGATCTTTTGATTTTAACGCTTTTGGGTTTTAAACTAAAACCCAAAGCGTAAAATTAAACCACAAACGTGCATATTATCTTGGGAGACTTGTACAATTAGCGCAATATATGTTTTGTTATTTACAAGGCATATGTTGCGCCTATTGTACCCACTTACTTATCGATACTCCACTACAAAGAATATTTTGTTGTGTAAGTGTAGCGAAAATAATTTCGATGGCAGCACCCCTATTGTCTTGGCGCCTGTGTGCGCCGTACACTTCGCACACAGGGGCGGCGCGGCCCTGTCCACAACCTTACTGGGTAACACGATACCCCTTAGTAAGACTGGTTGTCAGACTTTTAGGCTTCTGACTACCCGTAACGGCTGCCAAAGATCTACGAATGACAGCCGGGACTAACGGCTTAAAGAAACTGGCAATAGTTAGACAAGAAGGTACCGTCCTTCTTGTCGATTTTTAATTAATCTTGTTTTCTACCAAGCTCTACATTTGTAGCATTTACTTCCCACTGCAAAGGTAAACGCTATCGTGATTTAATTATTCAGATTTAATATACATAATTCATACTACCAGTTATTGCATTAATTGCATTTACCTACAGTTATACATGAAGTCAGTATTAGATCACAATATGAGAATATTAATTACGTATAGATTATAACTAGCTTCTGCCTGCGACTTCGTCTGCGTGGACTTCAGAATTAGGTCCAGAGAGGAATGAAAAATGCAGATAGACATACAGTGTTGCTACAGTTTAATAGATCTTTTTAAGAAGAATAATTCCGTACTTATACATTGTTTTTATATAACTCTATTGATTTAAGCTCCCAGTCAACATGATTTTTTCCGACATCTTCAACAGTCATCGTCATATTTCAGCAAATTTACACAAAACATTAATAAATTATATACCCAAACCTTCCTCATGAATCACTCCGTCCATTGGTGAAAACTGTATGAAAATCCGTTCGGGAGTTTTTGAGTTTATCGCGTTCAGACAGACAGATGAGGCGGGGGACTTTGTTTATAAAACGTAAGTAGTTGCCTAGGTAAAAAAAAAAAACTGTTTAGTCCGTCTTTCAGATAATAAAAAAATATTAGTCACGGGCTGGTTTTTACCTTGGCCAGCGGCTAAGCATTGCCATACAACGTGGTAATGCGGCCAGTCTCTTGGGTACATTACCAGTCGACAGCGACGCAGAGGAATTTTTCGACGCCATATTTTAGTTTAATTTTAGTTTAGTTTTAGTCTAATAGTTTTACTTAGGTTAGGATATTATATTTTTTAGTTTTGTCATACATATTTGTGTTAGTAAGTACTTAAGAACTATGTAATTAGACACGTATTTTTTGCTTTATCATATTAATAAAAAATAACTTATAAATCACGCATTAAAGTTGGGGAGTAGGGGCTCGCTACGTCACAACTCAGTATAAAATCTAGCAAGGCGTGACGTCATGGCACATTTTAACTCAATGTATCGCCGTAATCTTTTGATTACGTCAAAAAAGAAAAAATACATGTCCAATATTTTATATTAATCTAAACATACATACATTCTTTAACTCTCGTCTTCTTCCCATGGGGGTAGGCAGAAACTACAGAACGCCACCTGCTACGATCCTTACATACTCCTTTTGCCTCGTTTACATTCATACATCTGGTCATACACGCACGCCGGTTGCGAGTACTACGCACCTGGCCTTTCTGAATAACGTCACCAATAAGGTCAGTATATGTCCTTCTAGGACGTCCCCGACCGGCCTTTTCATTCACATCAGCCTTGTAAATACATTTTATTAGTCGCCTTTCATTCATCCTCTCAACATGCCCAAACCATCTCAGCACACCCTTTTCAATTTTTGTCACTACATCTTGTTTTAAATCACACCGCTGTCTTATCACATCATTCCTCAGCCTATCATTCATAGACAAACCACACATGCTTCGCAAGGAACGCATTTCCACAGCATTTATTCTACTTTCATGCTTGTTTTGCCACACCCAACATTCACTTCCATACATAAGCGTGGGCACCAGCACACCATTGTGAACAGCCAGTCGAGCCTTTTTAGACAACCTACATAACCCCTTTTACCCATTTTACCTTTTTTTGGCCTTTTTATTAATCTACATTCCGGACAAAAAAAGAATTGGATACAGGCCTATTTTGTAGTGATATAGGTAGTGATAGTGTAACAAGATACCTATTGCTGAGCATAACGTCTTGGGTTTCCGGGTCGGGCAAAGAGTTATTGGGTTTTTCTAACTGGTATTTCGCAGTAGCAGCCAGGAATCTGGATTTGTGCCCGATTGATAGCAATAGGCTCGCCCCCATGAGACTTAAACATAACTGGTAAAATGTGGATGACTATATGTGCACCTCTGCCTAACCCTTCGGGGAATATAAGCGCGATGTTATGTTAAGAGGAGGCTCCCTAAATTGTATGTTAATTTGCATTCATATTCTGAAAAAGTCACACATACAATCAGAATGGAACTTTAGTATATGATTTATTGGACCTCTTTCTTTCCAATTAAAAGACAGTTACATAATTGGAACATTTTCGCTCGATCCATTTTTTATTCGAAAATCATGTCTTTTTTAAAGATTATTTGAAACATAAACAAGATTACTCGGCTTTTATGTCTAAAATAATTATTGACAGTAAGTAAATATAGTTTATTATCCGAATATAGGATATTTTTTCTCTAGATCAATTATTACTTTAGTTATAGACGAAATAAGAATTGAGACTTACGACATTTAGTTCCGTGCTTGAACACGATCAAAGAGCGCACGCGATATTCAACTTTATTACTGATGTGTTAGCGTTTAGCACAAAGTGGAGTGGTGGGGTGCATTGGGGCGGAGTTTGCGTGGAAATTGTGTTTGGAGTGCCTGGTCTTAAGAGACCTCTCACTGTGCATCGTACTTTAAAAAATTAAAAATACTTACGCTATGAACCGGCGATATACATATTAGAAATTAGTAACTTCGTCAAAAACAATCGCCAAAGTGTTCCAATTCTTAGTCAGTACAAAAATTCTTTGAGTACTTAATTAAAAATGTAAAACTGTATTAGTAAAAAAGTGTCCAGGGTATGGCTCCACGCATTTATAATAAAAATTCCAGACGCCATAAAAGAATTAAATTTCACACAATTTCAGAACTAAGAAGTGTTAAATAATATGTAATTGTTCAATTTATTTTCTAATTTAATACCATAATTATGCATGATTTGCAAATATATTCCGGAAATTTTAATTTGTTATTTTCAGCTAGATTTTCACACCATATTTGTACGCCTCCTAGCATAACAGCGCTTAATTTTCAAATGATGTGTATATACATTTTGCAGTTAGTACAGTGCGTGCCATTAAAGATGAGACTTGACGCACCACGTGGTTTGACTTGCGCAGTAGACGATTTATGGGACGATGTACGCTGGGGCGTCATCGGGGCGGGGGAAAGAGCGGCGGGAGGCGCGGTCAAGTCTCATCTTTAAGGTGAAAGCGCCGACACTGCCCGCGAAATTCAAATTTTCTTACGTTTTTTGTATTTTTTAGGTCAGTCTCAGATCTCATGTTAATGATTAATTGATTTGCGGTCGTAAAAATAATAAATATATATTTACAGAATGTTAATAATTAAAATCGTAAATACAATTCTCAGTGATGGTGTATAAATGTCATAAATTCACGAAATTGACATTCTTAGCAGCAAATAATTTGATATGTTATTTAGGTAACCGTGAGATGTGAAAGAAATGGAGGGAGGCCATCTTTTATGACCGCCAATCAATCAATCATTAACATGAGATCTGAGACTGACCTACAAAATGAAAAAAACATAAGAAATTTTGAATTTCGCGGGCATGGTCGAAGGTTCCGCCTTAATGGCACGACCTGTACGTATGTACTAACTGCAAAACCTAATTACGTTGTATAATTGTACGATATTAAGTAATAACTCAGGTTCTCGCTTCCTAATTTCCTATCTAGAGTCCGCACCTAATTCCTTTTGATACGGTGTTTAGTGTTTATGTCGTTTAATCAAATTGCGTTAAAAAAAATGTAGTTCCTCAATCGCCGGCCGTCTTTCGTGGCGCGCACTCTATGTAACAGAAAAGTGTCAGGTTTCAGGGGTACTCCCGTCTGGCAATGTTCGCGTTTGGCAAAGCTACATACTTACCGGTCTATAGCGATGTATCGTGTGCACCAGGTACAGTCAGAATTTTAAGTCATTTTTTTAAGGAATGTATATATTTGTTTGAAATGAAAAAAGTATGTATCTACCTATTTAAGATTTTATTATTAGTGTAATTTTTTATGTATCATACAGGGTGGCATTGACGGGAAAACTTTTACCATGAATTATTCTGAACCCTTCTGCGTTGAAATTTTTCGCCGGTTATTTTAAAAAAATTGCTGTTTTTTAGAAAAGTGCAATACCTACGCGGTCAAAATGTATGGAACAGCTGATTTTTTTTTATGGGTCCCTGCCACCCTGTATAAAAATATAATATAATATGATAAGTAATTATTTAAACTAAGCAAAGCAAAATCACCAACAAACGTTACTAAAATATAATAAAGGTAAACTTTGTTAATTAATTCCAAATGTGTATATCTATTTGTGACCATACAAACAAGTCGAAAATATTATAAAATTAGAACAGAACATAGCGAATATTACTTAAGAAGGACATATACTGACCTTATTGGTGATGTTCTTTAGAAAGGCCAGGTGCGTAGTACTCGCAACCGGCGTGCGTGTATGACCGATGTATGAACGTAAACGAGGCAAAAGGAGTATGTAAGGATCGTAGCAGGTGGCGTTCTGTAGTTTCTGCCTACCCCCATGGGAAGAAGGCGTGAGTTTATGTATGTATGTAAATTCGGCACACTAGATTTTTTTACTCTGACTGTACTTTATAACGTGTGCTCAGGTACGTAATATCTACAAACATAACCAATGTATATGTAGCGTTGCCAAACGGGAGTAACCCAAGTTTCAGAGTACGTAAGCACTTATTTGAATTTTAGCTGCGTTGGCCCCTAGTTTAGCTAGAATTGCGTCTACAACTACTGAATGATGTTCTTCACACAAGGGTTGTTTGAGAGCTTTTTTCATGGTTTTTAAGTATTTTGAAATTCTTTTATTTCTTTCGTGTCAATGAATAAAGTTGGCTATTGTGCAGACAAAAATAAACCCTTCCATTCTAAAAGTAGATTTTAATTCTGTAATGACTAAGTACTTGCATAAATTATCCTTGATCTTAAGTAGGTAGCTACATACCTAAATCCTTTAAAATCATCTTTATCTAAATTAAACTTAACTGCTTTAAAGTTTAAGTTGAATTTACCATTGCATTGTTTCGTGATAGTAATGATACTAATGATCAATCGATAAGGTCTACTGATTTCTCTAATTGTTTTTGTTTGTTTTTTGTTAACGTTGATTAAGTTCCCTATCGTTATGCTTAATAGAGAATTCAGACGATTTACTGTTAATAGACAATCTTGAGATGTAGGTAGGTACTTAGCTAAAATGCCGTCTATTTCTGTTACAGCTACATAAGTAGGTATTTTACTCGCTCTGGGATTTTAGAAATCTAGTGATTCATAGAAGAGAAAAAATAATATGGGTTAAAATCCTTAAAAAAATACCTTAGACCTAAGTATATATTTGAAGGGAGGGGGAGAAACTATTTTCTGGACCTACTGCGTCTAAGGTCATCAATTTATTTTTTCCTGTTGCAGAAATTTCCTGTCTTAGGCAGAAAAATCGTAGCAGGAAGTCCAGCTGCAAAACAGTGAGATGGTTCCGCAGTTATCAGATTCAATACCTAAGAATTGGAATTGAACCAATCAATCAATTATTTTTATAGACGGATAGACATGATGTTCGATGATATTCGTGTGTTGACACGAACGTATTATTACCCTGCAAATTATCGAAGTGGGGGATTACTGACCCATCCAACACCCAGTGCGAGTGCAGTGCTTCTGATTAGACCTTGCCCCACTTGCTGGAGTGTCCTAAGTGCCCGTTCACCTGCACCTCGGATGACCTAAAGTGGGCCACTGATGTCGCACTCAACGTGGCCACCTAATGGGCTCAAACAATATAAAAATAAAGAAGAATAGTAGGTATAATGGATACGAAAAGAATATATCTTTTAGAATGGAACTTTACAAATAAGAGCCTAAATAATAACCAACTTTCAAAAGGTGCTGAAACAAATGAAGCCATAGTTAATGCTAGGGGTTCTTAGGAAAACGGTTCCGTCATACTATAACGGCCGTCATGAAAATCTGTCATTTTTACCAGTTTTTGACATTCAGGTGTCAAAAACGCTCTATAACTGGACAGCCGATAACGTGTGACCGTTGTCCGCTTTCTTTGAAAACTAAAGCTTAAGTCAGTCCCCAGAATAAATTTTTGGTAATCTGTGTCCCACCTAGGTCAAAAAATCAAGTTTTAGAACATGATCAGCTGTTCCAATATTCTTCAGCTGAGACCGACAAACCCGGGTGACGATGTAAGCTGATGATATTAGATGAACTCAATTAGCCATTGCTGTCAGTCAAGCCCGCTGCGCGCCAAATTCTCAGGGAATACCGCCATAATGGATGCTTGCGTCTTTTTTTTTTTAAGATATCTGCTGTGCCGTTTTTTTATGTCTTTGGTGAGGTATTATTTTGTTTTTTTTTAAATATTATTAATATAAAAAAAAATATACTTCAGCTGTAATATACCTTTATGTTTGCATACTAAGCTAAAACTTTTGATTATCTATTGCAGGTACAGTACAGCTGCTGTTAGTGCTGTAATATGCCTAAGCTAAAATAATTTAACAATAGCGCCATCTATCAATTCTAGTTGAATGAATAACGTTACCGCTATATTTGAAGGCTGCGGTAACTGCGGCAGCCCCGTAGTCGCACTCGCAAAGTCTTTAGTAGATTAGTTTGCTACTGATCACTCACAGATGTCGCTAAAAAGGTTGAAGTCTGTTAAAAATATGCTTGAAGATCCCGCAACGTGCAGCTTGAAATCGTAATAAAGCCAAAATAAAAGGAAGTACATAAAATGCCTGCTTAATTTTTTTCGTCATGTATTTATATAATTAATTTAGTATAATTTTTTATCCAATTAGTCATTAGTATAATGAGTACAAATCAATAATCAGTGAAAATTAGAGGTAAATTCGTGGTATTTTTTTATTTTTGTTAGGTTCCACATAAAATTGTAGTTCCCGGAAGACCTGAGAAGTCTTGCGTCGTTTTGTGCTCATGCTCGTGCTCAAAGCTCATGCAAAATTAAATAAATAAAAGAATAATCAACGCTTCTATTTCACTAGCATAGACAAAACGGATATTTTTTCAATCAAATCGAACGGATCACAAACGTTCGCAATCAAAACGCTGTAACGATTTCCGGGGTGTCTATGTCTATTTTTATTTTTTTCGCCACCTCCAGCAAACGATCTCGTTCCTTCCTAGTTTTGTTTTGTATCGGTTGCAAAGCCGTATGTTTTTGAAAAAACTGAACGCGATGTTGTGAGAGCATTCACTAATTGATGCCCGGAGTTCGGATTCGTTGCGGTGTGTTCGTGTAAAGGCAGCGGATTAAAAAAACACGCTAGGGGTGCACCAAATGCAATTTTTGCGATTGTAATATATATTTGTCATTATTTTTGAGGTATTTCACGTTTAAAAAAAGAGATGTAAAATAATGATGCGTAATGAGCCTAATTAATTGTTGCGGTGGTTTGTAGTAAGTTCTTGGAAGGTTCATCGGTGTTAATTCGATTTTTATCACTTACCTACTTGGGTCAACAACTGCCCGACGACAAAAACTCTTCAATAAGTGGAAAACACTTGTAAACTTAGAAAACTTGATGATCGACCGTACTTACATGACTGTGTTATAAACGTAATAAATAATAATCTAATAAATAATCTCCAATGAGTTTATGATTGCATCAATTTAAATGTACAAATGTACGTGTACTACTTACTGAATGAATAAATAAATAATTAATAATCTAATCACAAATGAGGGTTGATTTTGTGTAAGTGAAATCATAGGTTTTTTTGGGGAATTACTTTTTAAATTTATAAACGAGCTGGGTACTGCGGCCTTTAACTCAAGTTTTTTTTAAATCAAATGACAGGCTGATAGATTACTTATAAATAGGCTGTTCATAAGCAACCTACAGCAATCCACTGCTGGACCAGGCCTCTCCTATTGCACGCGACTCAACTCAATTTTTGGCAACTCTCATCCAGCTGCTACCAGCTACCCTGCGAAGATCGTCTCTCCACCTAGCCTGAGGGCGTCCTACCTTACGTTTCCCGGTTCTACCCCAACGGTCATCGGTTCTACAGCTAATATGGCCGGCCCATTGCCACTTCAGCTTGCATATTCTGTGAGCTACGTCGACAACTTTGGTTCTCTGCCGGATCACCTCCTCCCGGATTCGATCCCTGAGAGATTCCAAGCATAGCTGGGTAAACTTGAATGTATGGACTATTTTTAAATAGGGTGTTCAAACCACCTTATTAATAACTAGCTTCTGGCCGCGACTTCGTCCGTAAACCTATAACATTCCTCGAGAGTTGAGCTATCCAATGCAAAAATATTTTTTTCAAATCCGACTGGTAGTTCCAGAGATTATCCCATACATACAAACTTACATACAAACATACAAACAAAGAAGTTTTACCTCTTTATAATATTAGTATAATAGACTATTGCAATAAGTTGCTAGCTTATGGCTAAGTAATAACAGCCGCACGGGTCGATCCCCCAGGTTAAGCTACCCTTGCCGGGGTTGGTCCGTGGATGGGTGACCATCTTTACATACCAAGACTCCTCCGTGCCTCGGAAAGCACGTTAAGCCTTTGGTCTCGGCTGTCATTAGTGGATCTTTGACATTCGTTACGGGTCGTCAGAAGCCTGAAAGTATGACAACCAGTCTTACCAGGGGGTATCGTATTACCTAGTTACTGGGTTGTGGAGGTCAAATAGGCAGGTGTTCTATAAAAAATACTGGTATTCAGCTGTATCCGGTTAGACTGGAAGCCGACCCTAACATAGTTGGGAAAAGGCTAGGCAGATTGAATAAGTTGCTAGCTCGAACTAGTAAAGTAATCTAAAGTCGGTATTTAAAAGCTACCTTAACGAAGTTGAAGTAATTCAATCCAAATACACAAGCATCCAACAAAAAAAAAGTTATCGAATGAAAAATCGGATACTTCGTTCCATCCTGAACACAAATTAATCGATTCGTTTTCACAACAATCGCGCATCTCTACAAAAAGGCGATGTATCGAATCGATTTTTACGTCTGTCACCGGTCGATCTCTCGCCTGCTCACAGATGGCACTGCTTGGGAAACGAAAATCGAGTTGAATCGATCAATGACGCTCACTGATTAGCTGGGTGATAATTTAACATGTGGCGAGATTGAGTCAATTTAAATGTATTATTGTGTTTTAATTAGATTTGGATGGCTGTAACATGTGTAAACATTGAAGTTATTTGAGAAGGAAACGTGATGTAGATGTTTTCGTTTTCATAGAATGCTTTATGAGGCTAAACCAAGATTTACTGTTAGAAGGAAGGGAGTTCCTTATGATGCTGAAAAGGGCAGTGAATTATGAAATATCAAAAAGAAACTAATTGGGGTATTGTTAAACTGACATCTTAGATGGTACAGTATAAGTCTGAACGGACAAGGATTTGGAAATAGGTGCCATAGTAACTTCCATTTAGTTTATAAAGAGCTATCAACGATGGCTATTGGACGGTACCGAAATGGGCATCACCTGTGTCATGAACAGTTTTTTTGGAAGCCATCACGCTAAATTTAAAGACAGTGTAAGGCTGCTTAATTTCTTATACAATGTGGAGACAACAATACGGCAATAAATTAAAATATATACTTACTAGCAATACCGAGTAGGTATTTTGAAACTATCAAATAAATATAACATCAAATTATTATTATTATTATTTATCTTGCAACCTAAAATCGTACTGATGAGCCATTTTGCCGATCTTTGACTAGCTCTTGGTGACTAAACTATTGAATTTATTTGATAGAATTTTTGTATGTAGACTGCGGAACGTCATTAGCAGTGATCGCAGTAGGTAGATTGATTTGGGGTCAATGAGCTGGCACGTATATATTAGTATGGATATGCCTCCGGGATTCCGGGATTTTGAACTTATTAAGATTTTTTGTAAGGAATTTCAAATGTTTTAATGTGTAGAATAAAAAATATATCAATATGAATAAGAAATGTTTAACCCTTTTGCTGTTATTGCAGTGAATGCGAAAAAATATTAAGAATTATAAAAAGATACATAACATAACATCACGCCTTGTTTCCCCGAAGGGTTGGCAGAGGTGTCCCTGTAGCAGGTTCACCCACATTTCGCCAGTTATGTTTTAAGTAAAAAGATATTTTTATTTATTTATTCAAGAATAGTAACAATTACAAGCACCAGATAATACTTACAAGGAATAACTACAAAATTAGTCATATTATGTAAGTTTCGAATGGACGCACAACAGTCAGATTCACTGTATTACTTCATAAATAAGAAAAAAAAAAAACAATTTAAAATGTTTATCTATCGCATTCTATAAATTTCTAAAAATCCTTACTTTTACAATATTTGATTCAATCCCGTAAGTACCAAAATGAAATCCCGGAAAAAAGGCTTATCCATGTTCTGATTTCTATGACTATTCATGATGCGAGTACGTAAAATCAATCTACCTACTCCGATCACTGGTTATTAGATACTGATAAACTTTAAGTCATTGGCGTATCGTCGGCCCCACATTGTACATTACTTTTTTAGAGACCGCAAAATGTTACATTACCCAAGTTTTTTGGACAACCTTTGCATCTAGCACGTACTTACATACATGCTATAGCGTTCAGCTTTTCAGTGGACTACCTTTTTACAAAATTATAGTCCTGCAGCCTATGGGCTCGTTACACAAAGAAGTGCTATAGCGACCTACGCGTTATCTACAATAATGCGTTTAGGATTGTGATGGGGCTGCCTCGGTTCTGCAGCGCCTCGAGTATGTTCGCGGAGGAGCGTACCGCCTGTTTTTACGCGACTATGCGCAGGTGGAGCCTCTCTGGTGCGCAGAGTACGGGCCAGCTCCAACACAGTCCTGGCGATGACTGCTGGCAGGCTGAACTGCCCTTATATGCTGCATTGCTGCAGTAGGCATATTCCGGCAAGGCCGTTTGTCAGGCATTATTAATCCTTATGTGTGTCTTTGTATGTATTATTTTAAATGTATAATTTTAATTGTAATGGTACCTTATTTTATTTTATTTATTTTGAATTTTTAACATTGATTATTAGTGTGATATGTTTTGTGAATTGACTTCTATGGGCCCAGTTACCCGAAATAAATAAATTTTATTTTTTTATTTATTTTTATAGTTTCTTTACTAGGTACTTTTATTAAAATATGTTTTTGTTAATACGACACCTACCTATAGAGTAAACAAATATCTATCTTTGTTTGGAAGAGCAATTATCCATTTCAAACCCAAAGCAATCAATTCTTTAATCCAGGTCCCGTTTAAAAGATAGCTTTTTGATGTCCGGAAAACGAGACTGTCGTCGCGTCGACACACAGATTTTTCAATGTCCTGCCGAAACACGAAAACAAATCGTAGGTTAGTAATCAGTAAGGCATGACACCTTATTTGTGTTCAATTTGAAATCTTAATAAGCCGTCAAAGCGTTCCAGAAATAGTTAACTAACTAATTATGTTCCGTTATAAGGGAGGCGGGCGACAATTGACAAATGTGTTGTGCGGTGCGATACATACAATTAGTCGAGGAATGTATCCGCAGCCGAACGCATCCGTACTCGTTGACAGTTGGCTAACGTCAAACTTTTTGGCGGGAAAATAAACTTTTTGCACGTACAATTTAGAGGTTATTTTCCATTAGTAATTACCTTTAAATTGAGTGTTTGCATTTCGAGGGGGGCCTATTTGGAGAAGTCTTTGTCTGTTCGGACGACGATAAATCATTTGGGCTCGTGACGCGTCTAGTGGGTGTATGTGACAAATTACCTTCGTGATCTATTGAGGAGCTGTGTGATAACTATTTTGGAATAATATGAATAGATTAATTACGTTAATTATAAATGTACAAGCTTTATGAAGCGATCAAGCAGTTTATGAGTTAGTTATTCATTTATGGAGATCTAGACATGAGGAAACCATGTTTGAACCAGGTATACCTCGTCATTCGTTAAGGAAAGCAAGGGTCATAAAGTCAACCGGAAATAACTCTTCCGAATATTTTCAGATTCGAGTGGGTAAAACTGTTACCAGTATCACTTAACCTGAATTAGTGAGGAAGGAAAATTGGATGTTAAAACCATCCTTATCCTTCTTTTTGAGCTGAAGAAAGATGAAGAAGCTGCTCCTTTTCAAAATAACAAAAGGCTAGCGTCAACCACACCATGGTCTCTTACATCTAAGGGAAGTAACGCGTAGAGAATAATTAAGAACTGATTACTTATAAAGACTCAAATGCAAGCACATTAATTTAGCGAACGATACAAAAAGAACAATCTACCTACCTGGTATTTTTATCTCTGCACTCAAAAAAAAAAAGGAAAGCGCGGCAATCGCTATGGTCGCGACATACGAGCGCGCGTGCGTTCCATTACTCAAACGCATCAAAGCCGAGCTAACAGAGCAATAACAATCCAATCCGGTTTCGGAACGCGCATATTAATTCTGATTTATCCAAGGAACATTCAATTAGCTGAGGAAGACGCCGTTTGTAATTTAGTCCCCGGGTCTTGCGTCAAACTTATAACGTGTGAACTTTATTTCCTGGTGTGGTTCTGTATACATACGGGGTTTCTATCCATCTAGGTCCCACTGAATATGGATTTTGTTTTTTTTAACTAAGAGCTTTGTACCCAGACTAGTGCTCCTCATCATCTACCTAGGCGTTTTTTAACTATGTTGGGATCGGCTTCCAGTCTAACAGGATGCAGCTGAACACCAATATTTTACATGGAGCGAGTGCTGTGGGTAGTCAAATACCATTTGCAAACTATGATTTTGTTTTACATTTCCAGTAAAAAGTTAGTTAGGTACGGCATTTTGAGAATTAAATTTTAGAAAAAAAACACCATTCTAACCATACCTACTTCCCTTACATATCTGGTTATTATTGCAAAACTTCAGAGGTGACCCTGAGATGTAGTATCTCATCATTTCTTTCGTTATTTTTCTATTGCGCAAACTCAGAAACTCAAAACTGGACAGGTCTGATCAAATCTGTGTGTTTATTTCCTCAAAAGACCATTTCAGACACTAAGTAATCTATTTCAACGGTTGCTCCTCACGTGATCCCGATCACGTGAGGAGCAACCGTAAGATTATGTCTGAACTTTAAAAGAGACTTTGACCCCTGAGTTTGTCTTGCAACTTCTTCTCAGGGGTAGTCAGATAGGAAATGTCGACTCCATCTAGCTTATTTTTTTAGTGATTTCGATATCCTATTTATAGAATAAACAATTTCATTTCATTTAATTTAATTTCAGTTTTACATACAATCTCCAAAACGTCAGTGTATTTTGTACAAATTCGAGTGCCTACTATATTTTTAAGAACTGACGGAATTTCTTAAACAATTTACCTACGGAACCCCAAAACTGCGTGTTGTCTCGAAACAGATTTGTTAAATACAAATTGGTTATTAAAATTCTTGGCGTGCGTTACGCGTGACATGACGATCGGTAGCACTGCTGCAGCACCTCATTTACTTATATTTATTACTTTTTATTTCGCTACATTTATATTGTCATATTCCACGGCAGTTATTGCAGCTATTAGGCACCCATATTATTTTTTGATGATGGTCTTATTAAATTGAGAGATATTTTTACTTTTGTTGTGGTTGAGTCTTTTTTTATGTTTTTAACAGTGGAAAGGAAGGTATTTTTATGATGCAATTGCAATTCAAGTACAATACGGCCGATGAATCATGGCCGGTCCGAACTTTGCGTAGAACGCTGCGCATTAAAATGTTCTAGAAATCAAATAGTGACATGAGGCGAGTGTAACTGAGAGGACATGCGTGGAATTTTGGAGGGCCTATGTTCACACCGGCCATGATTCATCGGCCGTATTAAGTAAGTAGGTAGGATCTATGAACACCTTTACTCTTGTAGACTACTCTCATAAGAAGACAAAAAAAAAAAAAAAAAAAAAAAGTACACCTAAATGATTTTCTGTTGGTAGTAGGTACCTAACCAAAATTTGTCCAATAGTTGCGAATCCCGTAAATGTCCATGTAAATCACATTTCATAAAATTGTACAGTCTTGTCTTGTAAGATATTCGTTTAAGTTCGTTAAAATAGCTTTTACACATTTTCCTCTCAAATATTTTCAAAGTCGATCATGTTGATTCACATAATTTACATCAAAACATGCTGTCTTCACGTATATTTTCTTAGATCATTCAGTTGAAGCAAGGAGGATTGATATATCGTCGAAAGCTTTTGAATACAAACACAAGGATCAAAGCGTCAAAATAAAATGTAATCCACGACAAATATATTGAGTTTTAAAAGTTCTGTTCAACATCCCACACTGTGAAACACGCATTTTTCTTAAAGATAATTTTAGTTTCAATCTACAATTCTTTGTTTTCTATAAAGACATTGATAGATGCATTTAGAAGCATAAAAAAACATATTTGAGTAAATAGAATTTTGTGATATGGTCACGATAGTAAAACAAATCTTGGCATCTCGTAATTAAATTATAGATAATATGTTCAAGTATCTATTTAAGTCTGTAGAATTTAATTACGTAGATATTAATTTGCAATTTTACGTCTCTACTTACGTTCCTATCTTGGCAAGATAAAAGCGGTTCATTTTATTTTATTTTTGCTTATTCTCATGATCATCGCATTGAGATGTCATTATAATGCCACAGACAATAAAACTACGAGATAATACGTTTGCTTTCTACATTCTTTTCTAAAATACTTGACGCCAGCTAACATCAAAGATATTCATGATAAAATATTCAAATTAATTTACGTTTGTTTTGACAGAATTCGTTAACGAACACTTAAAAAATAAAGTATCGTAATGAATCCGGCTAGAATTTTAATTGGAGCAGAGGCGTGGTTCGTCGTCCATTTTTTTCGCGTAAAAACTTTTTAATTAATATCTCCAGTGAAACGGGCAGCTGTTTTACGGCGTCACTTGTTTATGGTACTAATGACGAACATTTTTAAATTCAGAATTTGCCTTTGCTTGAAAATTGAAGATGGTACTGATTGATGCTTATACTTACTTAATTATTTTTTTGCCTCAGTAAAGGCAGTGGTGAATTAATTTGGCAATATTTATTGGTCTCATAAGTTGTGTTTAATGATTATTAATAGGAAAAGTTAGAATATCCTTTATTTATATAAGCTACCTATACTATTCAAGTGTCGTGGTAAATGAAGCACGCAATTTTTTATTTATAAGATGTAAAGTTAACTAAATTATATGCTTATAGGAGCATCACTATGTATCACTTAAAAGTTCTGTAGCATTGATTTTCATGATAGTTTATGTATTGTTTTTATCTGTTGACATAATACGTGTCACAAGACTTGAGTAACTATTTTTTTTGTAGGCAGCACCAAACCCTACGCCTCAATTTAATTTTTGGAAAAAGTCCGGGTTTTTTTTTCACTTACACAGGTTTAGCGGTGTCATCATCACGGGGAGCGTGTTTCTTGAAATACATTGAGGTCTAACTGCGAGATAAGGACCTGCGGTTCATCTGTCTCTCCATCCATTTGACATGCATCTTCTTGTAATAAAAACAGATAGCATAGCATTCCGCTGCCAGTAGGACGATTGTCATCAGGGTGAGAAGGATATTTGTCGTGCTGATGCTGTAGTAGCCCTGCTCGGTTGTCGCATCATTTTTCCCATTACCAGCTGCCGGCTGCGCGATGATCGTCTCTTCTTTCGTTTGAGTAGATTGACACATTACTTACGACACAAAACCACTAATTTTATAAAAATGTCCAATCATATGATCACAATTATTTCATTTTATTTATTGTCCAAATTTCGCGCACGATATGACCTTGAATGGCAGGGTCGCCATGAAGTGTCGTGGTAAATGAAAGACATCTGCATTGGATAACGCCTCGATTTATTGCGTCTTCACATAGATTGAGTGTACACGATCTTAATATATTGCTTACTTGGCTAATCCTAAATAAGGTGCGATTACACATACATACATGATAATACATAAGATATTTATTTACATAAACTATAACTATAATACCTTCTTAATACGATGTGTCTCTATTACGGTTTTTAGTGGACATTATTTTCTTTAAAATCCTTAGGTCTGTTGCTCAGTTCCTTAGCTCTGTTGTTCTGGAGTTTCTTCTTTTAAGGAGACCTGGTGCTACCTCTCCTGTCTGATTGTGAATACTATGGTGGTTTGAGTTTGACTTAACGTTCTACACTCCCCGGTTATATCCCGAAAACTGGGCGCCTTTAGAAGGTTTCCCCCGAATAAAAAGAGTCTTTTTTTTTTGGGTGGGAAATTATCAAATAACTTCTCCCGCTCTGGGTGGAGCGGGAGGGCGTGTCAGACTCTTACTGACTAAAACCCACCCGTGTTCCTTCAGTTGCCATGTTGTCGGGGGCCACGATCTCCCTTTCGGACTTCTTTGCGACTCCGGCAAAGGGTCTGCTACTCGATATCAATCAACTCAGTCTATCGCATCCTCCATCTTCCGCATCCAGTCTCCAGTCTGTCTATTTGTCTGTGCTTTTGGCTACTTTGTAAATGAGTATTTTATGTAATTTTTATGTATAATAAACAATTTTTCTTTCTTTTCTCAGTCACCTTTTAGAGGTCATCGGTCGCTCGATATAGCATTAGATTTTATCTTGAAAAAATACAAAATTATTTGCATAGCCTGAAGTTATGTTGCAGAATATTAATTATAATAACACACTAAAATTAACAAGTCAAATTCTACTTCGTACATTCCTTGTTGTTTATCCACATACTGACCAATCCATTTTTTCCTCAAGATCCCCAAACCGAACTTCATTACGATTTCACCCATTAGATAAGGAGATTACAATCACACCAAACGCCTTTTTCGTCAACAAAGCGTGCAATAATAAATACAATTAGTGATTTTAACTCGTCCATTAGTCGGACAGAATGCTCCCGCGGCGCTGTAAACTGTTCGCAGCATGATCTGGCACAGTGTCGAGACACAATGCTCTCCTGCTGCGCGCAAATCAAATAGTTACGAGTGTTGTTTGTTGGTACAGTGGAGTGTTTGAACGTTTTTCAACTGCTGACACTGTGTTTTATTAGTTGGGTGACTGGGAAAATGTGAGGAAGTGTGAAGTGAACAGGGATACCTATGTTATGTTTGGTTATGACTGTGTGATGTAGAACGTAGATCCAGGGCCGCTAATGTGGTGCTGTTCCATAAACGATGGGGCACTACACTATGCCCTGCTTGTCCTGATACCTGCCCGTTAAAGCAACTTATGAATGACCAATAATAATCAATAATCATTTTTTATTTGTGTAACATAGGTAGTAAATATAGTTCTTAAATTAAAGTTGGTCGCTATGTCATACAAATATGGTTGGATGCGAAATAAGAACAATATGCAATAATTTCTACAGTCATGGTATTTTTAGTAGTGTCCTTACACTATTAAAAAGTTTTTGAGGTGCTGATTCTGAAAGACATTTACTACACTATGGGTCTCATATTCGAGGTAATGAAATCTGAAGTAATCTCCTGGGTTCTTGGGTATAAGGATCATTTTAAACTTAACATCTGTAACTTGTACCTACTTTCTGTGCAAAAAAATAACTATTCTATTCATCCCCAGGTCGGGCAAAGCGTTATTTCATTCAATTTTTTTTTAAGTAACTGTCCGGAGCTTGGATGAAGGACTTCAAAATTACAAGTGAAATGTGAACTAGAATATACAGCTCTGCTTACACCGTCAGGAATACAGGCGTGGTTTTATGTCTTACCTATCTGAGAACGTAGAGACTATTGACTGTAACCGTTGCTGTAAGAGACTGTAAACTCCCAGTTTGTTTCTGCCTTTCTTCTCAGAGTAGTCAGATAGGAAAAGCCGAGGTATTCTACTAAAAGCACTGATTTCAACTGCATCTGTCCGAACCGCACCACAGCATTTCCACTAACCGCACCGAACGACCTCATTTAGTTTAAAACAATATGATTGACGTGTGTTTTTACGAATCTACTTACAGAAATAAATCATTTATACTTTTTTAATGATACTTCTTCGACAAACCAAAATTAACTAAATTGTTGAATCTTATCAACAAATAGCTGTCATTATTTACAAGCTTCGAGTTACACGTAAACGTGTGTTAAGTGTCGAAGTAGAAAATATTCAAAAAAGCGTTTTTTAAAGAGGCAGTAATAGTGGGGGGCCAGCGTGGGTCAATTGTGTACACAATGGGCCCCGTCGCGCCACCAATCATTCACAGATAAAATGCTACGAGATGGAATTTGACACTTTTTTGTTGAGATTTCGACATTTATAGAGGGTGTTATTTTATAATTATAAAATTACGGAAGCTGTGAATTGTTGAGCCCAAATTGTAGATCTTATTGTGTTGTGTTTAAGCCAAAAAATATTGTAGGATGAATAATTAATGTACCTTGGTATATGTTCTTAAAATAGATTTATAAAAAACTAGCTTCTGCCAGCGATTCCGCCCGCGTGATATTTTTATAAATTATAACCTATGTTACTCAGTGATAATATAGCATTCAACTGGTGAAAGAATTTTTAAAATCGGTCCAGTAGTTTTTGAGTTCATGCATAACAAAAAATCTAATATTTTCTGTTTGTGATTCTGGTCCAGAAAGGTTTCGAAAATGGGTCTGAAAGATTAATGGCTCTCAACTTTAAGCATCTTTATAGTTCTTTCACATCAATCACATAGAATACTTAAACTAAGTTACCATCAATGATTATAATACAATCAAAAGAGTAATTTAAATACTATAACACGAACTCATTTCCAACCGCTCCCGCCACAATCCGCTCGTCCAATAAGGGTGCAGCTTCTAGAATGTTCTAGAACCCGACTGAAAGACAGACGACGGGCACCTTGTTTTGTTATGATGTTATGATGTCTGTATGTTAAAATACCAATATCATGAAAATTGCATTTATTTTATTTATAAACACACCAACAGCTTATAATATAACCTAACTACTTTATGAACAATAGCCTCGGAATTACACAGTTGCCAATTATTGGTTAACCAGCATTCTCAGAAATAGGTGAACACATAGTAATGAATAAATAAAATACATTTATTTCGAGCAACCTTAACTTATATATGGAGTACACACTAATACAGAAAACACAATAAAAATAAGAATAAAATAAACTAAAAGACTTAATATGTAACCGGCCCTGCTGACAGCAACATGCCTATCAAAGTATATATAATAATAATAATAACCCCATCGTCGTATCTCTACGCCCCATCGTCGTATCTCTACGCCTCATCGTCGTATCTCTACGCCCCATCGTCGTATCTCTACGCCCCATCGTCGCATCTCTACGTTGACGTCGTGGTGGGGCTTGCGCGCTCCGGACTCTAGGTCTGTACCGGTAGAGTTTACTTTGCCGAAATGGGTCTAGGGTGAGGAGCCAGACCAAGAGAGATATTAAAACCCGCAGGGCAGCATATTGCGAGCTGTTGGTCAGTAGCGACCCCACGGACCCTATCTCCCGGGAGAAGTCCTGTTCCTCACCTCTGACTTGCCTTTATTGGCCGGTTGGAGAACAATGACGAGGAACAAAGCTCCCACCTCCTTTATTGGCCGGCTTGAGTGGAGATTAAGAGTAAACGTGCTTGGAGGAAGGCAGTATTCCAGTAAGATGCTGGTAGGAATCTTGACCGTACTTCCGGGATTGTCCTGATAGCCGTGGAATACCTCTTCACTCGTCAAGCACCTCAGGAAGTGTTGCCCCCTTGTCGCTACGTCACTTGTGTGCTAGCGATCGTTTTTGGGGGCCCATTATCGAGTGTGCAAGTCACCCCCTGCCATTTTATCCGTGTATTAGATATTATCATTGATTAGGCAGGAGACATAATACTTCCATAGTCCCAGGTAACTAATCCATTATAGCCACCCAAATCCATAGCCCAATATGTTTTGTTTCCATGTTCTGCAATAGTCCTACACCAACCGGGGGTTGTCCTTGGGTGCACTTGTAAAGTGCATACAGGGATAATGGTGGGTTGGTGCCTAATTTAATTAAAAAAAGTCTAATGGCCCTCTGCGAGTTGGCTTCAGTCCCTCGTACGCCTTCCAAAGGTCCGGGACTCCAGGGTCCCGAGAAATGTGAAAAGACGTAAAAATAATAATAATATTACCGCTTTCTGGATCAAGAGCTTGGTCCAGAAAGCAGTACTTCTGGACACGGCGCGTATTGTTAGGAGGTTCCTCCTTCAGGTGCCCTGACCACCGGTAGCTTCGACCCTGTTCCCGACACCGGTGGGCTACTATTTTTTTATATTTTTAATTTTAATTTTTATATGAATATTTCAAAATGTAAATAGTATGTTTAAAATGAAATAAAGGAAATAATAATATATAAATTCTCAAGAATCAAAATCTTAAAATACACACCCTGTGTTCACATCTCGTTTGATTGGAGTAGCGTGTCGAAAGGCTGAGATCGTGCATGTCATTGGTGGCTCTAAATGTTAGATCTTTTGCTGCGATTAGCCGTGTAAATACAAAATGGAGCAAAACTCTCAAGTCGGAGGCTAAGTTGTGATGGACTGTGGCCGGCACGCCGCGACGACACGCTTGGGGTTAACAGTTGGTGATGGTAAGAATGTAACGATCACGGTAACGATACACCATAAAATCGAGTCGCGATCTGTCCAGACCAATCTTTAAAATGATAAATCATTATTAGTTGAACTATTGAACTACAAAATTCCAATTATAGAAGTAGAAATAAAATAAAAAAGATAACTAATGCAATCTCAGCTATAAAGGTTTATCCCACTGGAACGTTCTACAGAGATAAAAAGTATTATTTATCCTAAATCAGGTTATGGTCTATCTGTGTGCCAAAAGGTAATTAAAATCCGTTCAGCCATTAAGACACAGATACCTTCCAGTGACCTAGAGTGCCAGCTTGCGTGTTCTGTACTGAGCTCACGCATGTTGAACAAGTTCGCGTTAAGACGTAGATATATGCCAGTGACCTTGAGTGGCTAGCTTGCGTTTTCTGTACTGAGTTCACGCAACGCGTCGTACGTCCAGCCAGTAATAGGACTCGCCCATCAAGGAGCGCTGTACCAAATTAGACGCATTATCAATTTATTATACATAAAACAAAAGATATTTTAATAAAACTCTTATACTTAAATATCAATAATTAAATTATCTTTCAAATGGTGAAGGTTTCAGAAAAATACGCTTGATAGATTTTGCTTGATTAATTCTTAGTTTTTTTTTTATCTGCGTTAGACATAACTTTACAAATTAATTTCACTATGTAAAATAAACATAATCTAACATATTCATATATTATAAGTTATTAAGAAAATGCTCCAATTTAACATTTATTTTTTCTAAATCATTAACACTACTCGTTTAGACGTGATCTTCAGTATAAAATCATTAAAAGTTGGTTATCGTTGCCTTAAATCGTGAAACAAACAAATAAACTCATTTTCAAAATTATAATATTAATTAGTTCGGATTATTAATTTTTTTAAGTTAGTTTCAAGTATGGTCTGGTAGCAACAATTGGAATCGGATTCAAAAAACCGTGCATTGAAATGGACGAAAATTTCCTATTGTCGTGATTTCTTCGATTTAATTTTTTTTTTTAATGTATTATTTTAATATCGATTTATAATATCCACAGTAGCAACACTGTCAAAGTACAATTTATTAATATTATAAGAAACTTCTAAATGTATTTTCATTATGGCAACTGAATGTATTGTTTTACTTTGGCAACACAAAGAAATGACGGTTATGATAATAACGTAATTTCTGGGTGGGGCAAAAGTCGTTTTAAATTGTAAAATGCAATGGATAGTTGGTCGTCGTTCGATTGTGAAATAGTACAGTAGTGTGGATTAAAAGTATTAGCAAGAAAATAGAGTTTTCTTTATACTAATTTTGAAGACAAAAGGTCTTCCTTGATTTTGAATCAATACCAGAATGTATGTTTTTCGGTAAATAATAAATTAAATCTTTGAAAAAGTAAAGCATACGTTTTTAAAAATATTTTTATTTCTAAATGTTACTAAAAAGTCATCGAAGCAAAAAATAAGAAAATAAGTAATACCTACGTCATATCAATGCAAATGTCATGGAGTGTATCATCGGCTTATCATTGAGGAGAAACTACATCAATCAACGGCAGGAAATAGAGGGAAGGGGAGCGTTACGTTAGGGCTTGCTCACACAGTAACTTATTAATTTAAAAAAAATAGGAAATTCGTCTACTTTTACAATGTTTGTAAATATGTGAGCACCATGTATTTATCACTTAATTAAATTATCTGTCGTTGCTTCATTTTTAATTATTTTTACCTATTGTGGTATAGTAATTTTATTCTAGGTGCATCGTCTTCACATATAATTATTTAACTAGTGTACATACTTATACAAACTATTGTAAAACACTTTAAAGGACGGTGGAGTTTCTTGCCCATTCTTCTCCATACGAAAACTACCTTTTGGAAGGGGCGACTAGAATCAATTATATTATTTTGTAAATTTTGACGTTCAAAAGTGCCATACATGGGCCTATTTGAAATAAATGACCTTCACTATGGTTAGGTTGTCAGACGGTGATCCAATAAAAAAAATAAAAATTGTTTACAACGAAAAGCCACATACTACTATAATAAGTTTACATACCTACTTTTCTAATATTTATTTAGACCTGTCTTTTATTGTATTTTATTAAATTAGATTAAAAGTTATAAAACATTCAGCTCACAGGACCAATGTCAAATTATGTGCAATGAAAAGCACAGAATGTAAATATACCTACCCAAGGATATTACAAAAAAGTGGAAACGAATTTTATGTTCGTGTGCCTTCACCGTTTATTTAATAACTACTAGTTTCTGCCCGCGATTTTGTCCGCGAGCCTATAATCATCCCTAAGAATTGGGCTAGCCCTGCAAAAAAAAAAATTCAAAGCCGACTGGTAGTTCCGGAGATTACCCCCTACGTATAAACGTACAAACAAACAAATTATACCTCTTTATAATATTAAGTAGGTATAGAAGTATAGATTTGTGTACACACAACAGATAAAGGAAACAAGAATAAAAGAAATGGATGATGCATGCTAGATTACTGTAGTAGGTATGTTACGCGAGTCTACGCAGTCTTTGCTACGCGGCGGACGCTACGCAGGTTATACTACGCGACGCTACGAACGTCATACTACGCGACGCTACGCAAGCTATACTATACTTTACAACTCTACACCACGCTATGCACGTTATGCTACGCGATACTACGCAGGCTGTGCTACGCGACGCTACGTAAACAACGCTACCTAAACCTATGTAACGTAGTCTTACTACGTATTTTAGTACTAGAGACGGTTGGTATACTTGCTTTTTGTGGTCAGTAGATCTTGTTTTACAGCACTGCAGTACTGTAAAACAAAATATATTGCGTTACGAATGTTCATTTCATAGATTTGGCATGATTTTACCATTAATTTTTAGAAAATTCACAATTTCAATGCAAAATATGGTAGATATACCTATCATGGAAATAAAATAACATATACAAGGAAATTAGGAACAAAATAATGAAGGTAGAAAATATTAAGTGAACGTTCTCACTACATCATAATGTTTTAATGACTGCGGTTGTAGCACTGAATCCGGCAAGAGGACGAACTTAACCGTAACCCTACATACTTAGGAAAGTTATTCTTCATCATTACAATAATTATGATATTATTGTTAATTCCTATGTTAAAATGCGGGAGCTACTTAGTTATTAGTAGAACAGCTGTTATTAAATTTACGAATAAGTGTGATTCAAGATTCCAGTCATCATTTTGTAGCTGTTATTACGAGCATATTTATGTAGGCCGCAGAATTATTTGTAATTATATTTTCCATCTAAACAAAAGCTGAAACTGAAACGTAATACGTTGAAACCGTTTCCCCGAAAAGTCGTTACGTTGTCGACTAAACAAACTGAGCTAATGGCGCAAATGGCCCGCGGCTCGCGCCCAAACCCATTAAGTTCAAAACTCAATAAACATCATTGTTTCAGCGCTTAACTAGGAAAATAAGCGCGCGCGGCCGCCCGGGGCCGCTTTAGCCCGATCTTCAACTCGCCGCGACCTCTAATATTCATAAGTCAATTTCCTGCCCCATTAATACGTAACGAAGTAGCGCAAATGGCCTTATCGCTTGTGCGCGATTACTTGCCCGCCGCTCTCTTACATAATTCAACGTATTAAACGAAATTGTTTAAACCTTATTGCTCGATTACGTTTCTCCACCCCGGGCACGCCTCGTTTCCCACCGCCAATCGGTTGACGAGATTCCACTTTGGCCCCCACTTTGGGCCCGTCCCCTCCTTTCATGTGCCCGCCCGTTTCTGTCCTCCCGGGTTCAGTTGATACCGAGTTGTGATTATCGGATGTTGGGCTGGGACGAACGTGTCCACTGGCTCGCACGCACGCGCTCACCCGTGCGAACCGAACTGACACATTGTGTTAATTGACCTATTAAGAGTTACTACTTACTAAGGACATTTTTGTAAACGAACTTTAGAACACTCGAGTGCAGTGAAAGTGTTAATAAACTGAGATGTTAAATTGAACTTTCAAATGTTTCAAGTCCAGATTTTAATAAAATAGGCCTTGCTATGACGATGCTTGCGATGGCGCGAGGATCGGAGGAGCGCCGGGACAAGGCCGAGGATGAAGCTGAAGGGGAGACTGAGGCGAACGGGGAGGTCGATGTCGTCGGAGTTGAAGAAGCCGCGCCGGTGGACCTGACGAGGAGACTGGGGCTTACGAGGCCCCCCGACAGGCCGGCTATTGCGTTCTCCGTAGAGAACATCCTAGACCCCACCAAGTTCACCGGCCGGTCCGAGGTGCCGCTGCGGTATGATGAGCAGTACTGGAGACCACATTATGACAGGGAAGACAGTGATTCCGGTGAGTAGGTGGCTCATTGTTCATGATTTGTTTTCTACATACTTACCTCAATGTACTTCTTCGGGGAATACAGCCGTGATGTGGTGCTGTATTGGGTTTGACGGTTCTTCCGAAAGTGAATATTTTTAAGGTTTTGTGAGATCTGTTTAGTTTGAATTTAGTCTCGAATTTATGTTATTGGATTCTAATAAGAAAACGTAACGTCGAATAAATTAACAGGTGTTGTTGACTACCAAGAAGATTGGTTGATTATTAATTTATAACAAAAGTGAACTGAAAAGGAGTAGATTTACCGAAGTTTAGCAAAGTGTTTCTGTGACAAATAAATTTATTTTTCTTTCTTTCTTTTAAAATAACAAAATTAAAAGATTTTGTCAATAATGGTTTCTGCCTAAGTTATGTATAAGTATGTATAAAATACGTGTGGAATTTAATATATTTCAAAATAATTAAGTAGCGAATCATTCTTCGTTTTATTTTTTAAAGATCTCTCAGAACAAGCTTCTTTCAATAGGGTAGGTCCACTTTCACTCCATTCCGTACCATTATTAAAGTGCCTATAACTTTTTTAAAGTTATTTTTTCTGTAGTTTAATAATCATAATTACCTACAGCTTGCATTTTATAATTTACTAAATGCAAAAAAAAAATGCGCTATGTTTCCACAAGATACAAGTATATAGGGTATGGTGTGTGAAGAAGGACGTGTGAAAAACTGATTTATAAACATTTCCGTAATTATCCACAATATGCGACGCAAGCGAATCTCAATATTTTTTTATGTTAATATAAAAGATTTTGTTTTAAATATTCTAGTAAAGTTGATTGCTCATTACATTCCTAATAACCTATTGGTAATTAGTCTTCAGCCGGAAATGATACCTACTTGCTGAAAATATCTTTAAGTAACTTATAGAATTCTCTAAACAATTTATGATTCGATTATACTTACACGCAACATTGTATAATTATCATTTTCTTCAAAACGGTGATGGAAAACATCGCGAGGAAACCGGCATGCTTGAGAGATATTTCTCGACGGCATGTGAAGTCAAGTCACAGGCCCATGGGCGGCTTTAAAACTCTGACACCAAGTTAGTCACTAACCACACGAAAAGATGAACTTAAAAATATAAGATCTCCAAATAACAAAGCGATTTTAAATTACATACCTCTTAACTGAAATGACTTCGAAACACCTGACCTAGTAGCAGTAGTCCGTAGGTAGCTACTTACCTATAGGGTAGCGCTCGAGGGGTTGGGCTACATTGCTCAGTTAAGCTTCAACAGGCCGTCGGCTCAGGGTTGGCTGCAGTCCTACCGGGCTATAGGTACCTTCATTATTGAATGTTATTGTTGCCTGTAAGTGGCTGAGGAAGAATTGTACTTATCCGGGATTTGGAAGCTGTAGAAGAAAATATAGGGAAGTAAGACAATTTTATTGTCAATTTTTTTTTTTTAAATTAGGAAAATCGTCTACTTTTACAATGTTTGTAAATATGTGAGCACCATGTATCTATCACATGATTAAATTATCTGTCGTTGCTTCATTTTTAATTCTTTTTGCCTATTGTGGTGTAGTGGTTTTATTCAAGGTGCATCGTTTTCACATATAATTATTTGACTAATGTACCTACGTACTTATACAAACTATTGTAAAACATTTTAAAAGAGTAACGGTGGAGTTTCTTGCCCATTCTTCTCTATTCGAAAACTACCTTTTAGAAGGGGCGACTAGAATCAATTATATTATTTTGTAAATTTGGACGTTCAAAAGTGCCATACATGGGCCTATTTGAAATAAATGATTTGACTTTGACTTTGACACGGGATGGGGAAGTGTTGGCTGGATGTGGTTTTTGCGTTAGCAATTTGACGTATAGATAAGATAAATTGGGTATCAATTTTATGATGAATGATCTTTATTTCGTGTAAGCTTATACCATAGAAATAAAATAAAAAATGAGCGCGGATGAGCAGATGTGAAACATCGAAATTATGATGTACGGTAATATTGCATAAAAGGATAGTTTTCCGACGCCAACATTGGCGTTGGCGTTGGTTTGGCATTGCGTCGCCACGCCAACAGTCGGTTTGACCCGTCGCTATAGATATTTCACATCAAAAACTCTTATATTTAAGGTTTATACAAACACTTTTACACGTCAATAATATTTTTTCTTAAACCGGCCAAGTGCGAGTTGGACTCGCTCACGTACCGTATTAAGACCGAGCAAAAAACGCCGAAAAAATACGTCACTTGTATGGGGATTCCCTTTGATTATTAACGTTATTGAATTTTTATTATTTGTTGTTATAGCAGCAATATGAATGGACAATCTGTGAAAATTTCAACTATCTACCTATTATGGTTCATGAGATACAGTCCGCTGACAGACAGACGAACGGACGGACAGGGGAGGATACGTATAGGGTTCCGTTTGGCACACTAAAAATTTCATGAGAACGTGATTAGTCTTTTAGATGCAACACCGAAGCAAACTGAGAGGTCACAGTCTCTTTTAAAGTCCAGACATAATCTTCGTCAGATCGTGTGAGGAACATGTAGATTAGTGGTCTGAAATGGTCTTTTGAAGCAATTACCATACAGATGAACTGATTTATATTTATGATTGTATGGAAGAAGACTCCCTGCACCGACCTCAAATAAATTGGGATTAGGGCAAGGGGATGATAAAAGTAGGTACGTTAATATTTGAAGTACCTAACAAAAAAAATATTATAGCTGTAGCGAAGCGCCGGTTCTTACATAGCTTCTCAAGCTGTCTCAACATGGCAGTGATAGTCCGTCAGACTACCAAGTCATAGGTCTCGAGTTCGAACCCAAGGCACGCACCTCTGATTTTTCGGATTCATGTGCGTATTGTATAATTATCACTTGCTTCTAAAACGGTGAAGGAAAATATCGTGAGGAAACCGGCTTGCTTGAGAGATATTTCTCGATGGTATGTGAAGCAAGTCAGAGACCCATGGGCGGCTTTATAACTTTGACACCAGGTTTGTCACTAATCACACGAAAAGAAGATGGCAATTACTACTTTGGGTCTATGGATTTTAGACACATTTTACATTACATTTTAGTATTTACCACAACTCGCTACTTATAAAATGTTGATTCTTCAAATGCCTAGAGGATTTTAGCCATTAGGTGTTATTCTAGAATTTACCAAATGTGTTGTGATTCTTGTGATCGACTTTCTGTGTAATCAGACTTTGACACTTTGAATAATGTCAGTGTCATCGGACTACCGCCATCGCCACCAGAATATTGGGCGGATGTAAATTGATAAGTAGGATTTTTTTAACAATCAAACCGTATCTAAGGACCGATTTTCGATGAAAGAATGATCTCCTTGCTTCTTTTTCAAATTCTATTACGTTTTCTATAATTTTTAACAACGATTGCCCAACGCTACGGCAGCTATTTTTTAGTTTTTGTACTTACATGATTGAATTGAATTGAGAACTAACGTTCCATGTTGAACAAGTTCGTGTTTAGACGCAGTGACCTTAAGTGGCTAGCTTGCGTTTTCTGTACTGAGCTCATGCAATGCAACGCGTCGTACGTCCAGCCAGTAATAGGACTCGCCCATCAAGAAGCGCTCTCCCAAATTAGACGCATTATTAATTTATTATACATAAAACAAAAGGTATTTTAATAAAACATGTATACTAAAAGATTAGCAATTAAATTATCTTTAAAATGGTAAAGGTTTCAGTGTAATACGCTTGATAGATGTAGAGTGATTCTCAGTTTTAATCGCGTTAGACATAACTTTACAAATTAATTTCACTATGTAATATAAATATAATCTAAAATATTCATAATCTAAGTTATTAAGAAAATGCTCTAATTTAACATATTTTTTCATTTTTCCAAATCATTAACACTACTCGTTTAAACGTGATCTTCAGTATAAAATCATTAAAAGTCGGTTATCGTCGCCTTAAGACGCCGCCGGCGCCGCCGCCGTCGCGTCGCACTATTTTAGTTAAGTTATAGGAACATTTAAGTCTTAACTACATTGAACCTAGTTAAGTAAGAATTTCTGAAATCGGCGTGGTAGTTACGTAACACACTTACAGTAGCAATTCAACGTCATTCATAGCGTTATTTACGTTGTTAAGCAGACAAATTTTTCGAACATAAGAAGCACATGAGCAAGATTCGAACATAAACCTTCAAAATTCAGATTGTGATTGAAAGTGTGTTACGCAATAAGGGTGCTGGTCATGGATTGTATTTTTTTAGTGGTATAATTAAATTTATTTATTTTATCACTACCATATTTTTTATCGCTCATCAGTTCCGTCCTGTATAAACTGTGCATGGATTTAAAGACACCTTGAAACATTCCTGTCGTTAAAAAGTTTACGTCATATAGTGTTTAAGGTCATAAATCGGCAGGAATCGCTTGAAAATATTGTTTAATTTTTAACTCTCCTATTTTTTTTTGTGAAAACTAAAATGTTTGACTCAAAATGAATTGTTTTTTATTAAGTCCAGGGTTTATTGTTAGCATAGCATAATCGTCTGTTAATTTTATTTCCCTTTTTACTTTCTTGTTCAATCAGTCATTAATTAATACAGTAATACATACAATAATACATTAATAATAAATACATTATTAAAAAAAAAAAAAAATATATATACATTAATACATTATTATTTTTCGTGGTAAAATATTATTAATAATATTAATATTATATAAAATATTATTAATATTATATTATGTAAAATATTATTACGGAACAAAATACAATCAATCTCGTTAGAAAATGTCAAATTGGTAATAGATGATCTCTTTATTCGTTTTCAAACACTATTGTATGCTCTTCTATTAATTTTTTAGGGGTCCAGACACTGTCAGTAATGATATCATTAATATTATTGTCATTTCTTTTAATATTGACGTAAAACTATTAAAATATTTAGATCACATCAATATTCCATCCACCACACTGACGTAATGACATTACATGAATGTTATGACGTTATTACTGATAGTGTCTGGACCCCTTTTGTGTTCTTTTTTTCCTTGACTAAATATTTAATTATTCTCTCCACTCAATTCATCATTAAACGTTACATTCTTTAAAAGAAAAATAAAAGAAGTCACATTGAGTTTTTATTCAAATATCTTCAAAGCAAAATGAATAGTGATCGACCATAGAGAAAAAAAACTGTCCAGTTTCATCACGTTTTCACGGGATTGAAGTAATCAGCGAGTAATTGAGAGTTGACTATTGCAAAATGAAGTGTTTTTGTTGGCACCTACTAATGTTAGGCGGCTACAATTTATTTAAAAACACTAGCACGTGTAAAAAGCGTCATCTTATTGATAGTTTTTGTCGTAAATAGTTTTATTACCTCCAGAACCTTGCGCATTTTAACTATATGGTCTGTTCCAAAAGTGTCTGGTGAAAGTGTAAGCAAACCCTGTTCTGGTTATATTCTTACGCAATCTCTCACTAAAGGGAATTAGTAACACATTCTTCTGTATTTAGAAGGATTCTACTTTATCATTTTTCCAACAATTAATATTTGAATATTAGTTAAATAGTGATTGAAAAATCATCGAGGAAAACTGATAATCTAAAATTTATCTCAACTGTCAAATAAAAAACATCTTTGAATTAAAATTTCGGGTTTAAATATTCAAATACTCAAATCAAAGTACTCAATTAAACGTAAAACTCAAGAAAACGTACCTATGGATGCCAATTTGTAGTGCCACTTACACACTACAAATTGGCATCCATAGGTACGTTTTCTGATCCATTTGTTAACATTTTAGTCTGATAGTTTTGGAACAGACTATAAGATTACGTATTCCGTTCATTGGCACGTGGTGTGACAAATTGGCGGGAATTAAACGCGTAAAATAATTGTACGTAATACTAAATTGGAGTAACTGAAATAGTAATTGCCTATTGGTGTAAATGTTGGGCTCCTGATGTTTAGTTGTGTGATGTGTGGTTTCTTTTATAGACTCACAAATGATTCGATTTGTTGACCATTTTGCTATTGCTAATGATTCAGTGTGTTACACAATTAGGGTGTAAGTCATAGTTTACTACCAGTCGAGTTATAAGTAGGTACTTAATGTAGTACTTATAATAACATTAGGGGAATTTTTACGTGCTAAAATTATAATTTAAGGCTGATTTCACAGCTGTCCGGGAGACCCGTGCAAGCCGCCCGAACGGGCTCCCGGAACGGAGATATACGTGAGGCGCTAAAACATTGTTTCACAGCGACGCGGATTGGTCCGTACGCTACCCGCTCCGAGTAGAGCCCGTACAACGATAGCAACCATATCGTACTAACTCCCTCGTTTCAGAGCACTGCGGCGAGCGTACGGGTCTCCCGTGTGCGGGCGGTCCGTGTGCGGGTCTCTCGGACAGCTGTGAAACCAGCATAAGACTCTACAGTCCATATCTGTTGGTGGTAAATAAGGTCTTTACCTTAATATCATCATTATTTCATCATTCATTAATCTCTGTAAATAAATGCAGTGCGTCAATGCTCGCTACTACCACCTCATTTAGCACCAACAGGTAGGAACTGAAGTCTTATTATTTTAGCATGAAACAAAACCCCTTAATAATCTGAAACAAAAATTTATACTTACTAGCTGACCCGACAGACGTTGTCCTGTCCAAATTTAAATAATTCTTACAAAAATCTCATCGAAAAAAAGGGCGTAATGTTTTTCCCGAATTTCCGGGAATCTTTACGATCATTTTAAAACCAACATTTGCCAAGTCGGTCCGTTCTGAAGCGAAACGCTTACCAATGAACAGCATTTCATTTTTGTTTTTATAGTACCTATACTGTAAAATGCTCTTTTGTCAATCATGTAAAAACCATAGACATTATTTATCTGTGTTATATTACTATGTAGATTCAAAGTAAACTGGGCTTGTTTAATACAAAAGGCGAAAAGTAATACCGGGCTTATATGCGACGTGCTTCCGTCCAAGATGTCAAGCTATTAACTTTAAGTTTATTTTTATTTACTTTATATTTGATTCTAAGAAAAGAATCGCGATCTCTAGCATCTCTATGTAGACCACAATAAATATGATTCTTCTTTTTATTGTATTTATTTTTGTTTTTGTAAAGGGAGCATGGACATTCCGCTTAGATTTTGCCACGAAATAATTTAAAAAAAACTCTGTGTCTTTGTTAGGTGGTAACGGACGTTCGTCCATTTTAATGTAGACATTATAATACGACAACTGACCTCAAACACAAACCAATTACAACAAGCAATATCAATAGATATTAAATAAACTTATTTATTGTAATCATTAAAATGTCTAATAACTTCATTAGTTTGTTCGCACCTAATTATCTTCTGTGTCACGAATGCCTTTAAACTAATTACAAACAACAATACACCGGATTTAACATATCAATTTAATTTTCAATCACAACAAACGGTCCTTTAAAATGAAAAAACATGACTTACACCACGTGACTCACTTAATTTAGACATCAAATGTCAAAAAAACAAATATTAAATTGCACTTCACACACCAAAAAACTTACGCTTATAAGTTTTATTGTAACGTGATAAGGTGCATAATGATGTTTATCGACGGCAAATATTGTTTGCCAAGTTCGCCGAAGTCACGTACTTCAATCAAAAACATAATAAGTGAGAAAATTGATAAAAATGGTTGTTAAGGTGAATGTGTCTGTTTCTGGATGTTTCTCTATTATTCTTGACGAAAAAGTATTTTACTGCTAGGTCTCAGGTCACGACGCTTTATATTTGCTATTTAAATGATACAATGAAACATATTTTTTCTTGTACGAAACATACATTTAATATTTTGCCTGTGAGACAAGTTGTTTCTTCATAGTAACCATATTATGAGGAAAGGAAAGTTTGAATTTCCAAAAAAAAATCTTTAGGTACTACGATCGATCAGCCGATGTGTTACCGTCAGGTTATTTGTGTTTGTTTCCATAACTTCAGTGTTTTGTAGCATTATCATAATTATCTTAGCGGTATCAATATATATGGGTACCTATTGATTATCGAGCAGAGTTTAAAGTGACACTCTTCATTTCCAATGTACCTATACTCCATTTGAAATAAGATTAGACATTTGAATAAACCTTTTTTACAGTCCGTTCAACCGATTTTGACTTCTATTGTGTGGCATGACAAATGGCAGTTGCAGCAAACAGTTGGTATTGTAACCACTTTTTTTGCTTTTAATGCCATTCTTATACCTACGGTATAGACGTCAGAATCGTTTGAACGGACTGAAAAAAAAAAGGTTTGTTTAAATGTCTAGTCTTACTTCAAATGGAGTATAGGTATTTAAATTGCCAATTTTAAGTTGTAAATAAGCAAAAACAACTTGAAATGAACCTGTAAAAGAATTTGAAATATATAGTATTTCAAATTCTTTTACAGGTTGAATGTTTTCCTTGTTTAACACTTTAATTTTCATACAAATGCAGTTCGTCTTATTAAAACGGCTCAAATTGAACGAGTTGTCCAACCAATCAGACTTCAGAATCGATTACATTTCATCATTTGAAGAACGAAAAGCGGAATCGATTCCGAGAAAGTTACGTGATACGAATGTCAGTCATTTGCATAACAAAAGCGTTGAGTCCGTCAACAAAATAGCTATTATTGGAGCTGCTGTAGGTTGCATTCCTTAAATTTCTGTAGCAGAATTACAAATTATAAAGAGTCTTTGTATAGCCTCCAACTTTATTTTTTCAAAAACGATTTCTCGTTAATTGTCTGTGATGAGCAGCACTCATTCTGGTCTGTAGTATGTACCTAGTTAATACTAAATTTGATACCGTCTATAATTTAATACCATCTCTATTTTAATAACAAATTAAGACTTGGAAATAGAAAATATGGCAGACAAAATATTATATAGGTAGCTACTAATATTTTGTCAGCCATATTTGAAGGAAAAAAAAACTTTTTTTTTGTGTCTGGCATTTGTTTATCTCAGGTAGGCATAAGGCTTAAATTTGGATCCTGAAGGTACTATTTATACCTTACTACTAAATTATTATGTAAAAATAATCATTTGGAACATTTACACAACATAAAGCGCCTCTTAACCGCTAAAACATTGAACTAAAAATACGATCTATTTAAAATATCTAATTCATTTAATAAAAACATATCTATTAATTTTAAAAAGCAAAGGAAGCTATATTTTTCTGCCTGGCAGACTAGAGAGGGACTTAGTACGAGTTGACGCGAGAAAGCAGTATATCATGGTGCAAATAAATCAGTTTGTCCGTTGTAGAGGTCGCCACAGCTGTGGTGTGATGACAGTTTGATGGCTTCCCGACTGACCGGGGTTGAAGCGATTTAATTTAGTTTTAGTCATTGAACAATATTCGGGATTGTAAAAAAACAGTGATAAAATCGATTAAAAATATTTCAAAGCGATGGCAAACGGTAAAGACAGTATTATACAACCCGAATTTCGTATAGTTTGAATCTTTGTCATGGTGACTCCTAATACAAAAATACTTCATCATTATCCAGCGGATTCCTGCGGCCTTCACAAAATCATCGGTCCACCTTGTGGGAGGCCTTCCAACGCTACGTTTTCCGGTACGCGGTCGCCACTCCAGAACCTTTCGGCCCCATCGGCCACCTGTTCTGCGAGCAATGTGCCCTGCCCACTACCACTTAAGTTTGGCAATTCTTAGGGCTATGTCGGTTATCTTGGTTCTCCTGTGGATCTCAACATTTCTGATTCGATCACGTAGGGAAACTCCAAGCGTAGCCATACATCGCCACATGCGAACTACGTATCACACAGAAGTTACGCAAAATTCTGCATCGCGCAAGCAGAGTTTACCGCGCGAGTCGTATATTTACAACGTCCCGGCATCAATAGTTAGGCAGTTGCCCACTAGACAACACTCGGCTGGTCGGACGATCCACCCTTTTCTGTGGAGAATGAGTGAACTTTAAACCTGTTCCTCATGCCTCTATAAGTTTATGGTTCGAGAAAGCCATATTAAATTGATAATTTTCTTCTTAACGACCTGCCTGGTAAATACTACGCTTGCATGATAGATGAATAATCTTTAACGGATTTCCAAAATAGAATATGGTTGGAACAATAATTGAACTCAGACTAGTTGAGGACTTGTGAAAACGCTAAGGCGGGGATGACCCAAAGGTACTCCTTCCCTTTTCTTTCCGAGGGACGTTAAGAAAATAGAAATATTGTACTCAGTATTTCTATTTTCTTAATGTCTCCCGGGTATCATCGCTTTTCCGAATACAAACGAGTGCTAATTTCCACATCCGTAAATTATTAGATTTATCGTGTATAATATTTTTTATCACACCTGCTCTGAAAATACATACTAATTATACCAATTAGAGGGAAGAAACGCCTTTATCCCGCCCTTCAAATCCTTTCATCCCAAGGTATGGAAGTTTGTATGAAAATCCTTCCGACCCAAGGGTGGGAAGTATGTATGAAATTCCATTACATTCCCGGTTTTTCTTATTTTTTTAATTTGTCAGCAGTCATACTGCCAAGAGACTTTAACTGTCTACTAATTAAATTTCAAGTAAATTGTTACTGGCCACATACAGTTTTTTTTTAACCAGTTACCAACCTCCTTGGTGCATAGAGAAAATTAAAAACGAAATTATTTTTGTATATAAAACGCGCGGAATCACGGAAGAAGTGGCTTCTTCAAGCCTTCAACTAACTCAAGATGTAAACATGTCTCAAAATATCAAGATACCCGGACAAAATGTAACATCTTATAATAGCTGCACTTTTAATAATTGTACTTTTAACTAAATATAAACATTTCTATGCATTTATGTCCATAATTTTCCTCGTAGGTGTAATAAAAAGCACTATACATCCCTCAGGATAAAGTACAGTTCCATACCTCAAATGGTTTGCGCCCCTCGCAAGCTCGTGGCGCAAATGCCATAATCTCGGTATGGAACTGTCACTTTCTTCCCTCTGAAGTAATGTACTATTGAATTCAGAACTAAGTACTTTATTGTTGTTTTGTTTTGATTTCCGTGTGAACTAAGCGCTGTAAAACTATTTTCCTACCTGTCATGCCTGCGACTTCAGCAGCTTTCCTCCCATTTTTTAAATAAATTACATTAAGGTAAAAGAGTATTAACAACTCTGTATACTTCCAAGTCGATTGAGAGCGTCCGGTCTGCACCAAGTGCAAAGGGCAACTGATAGAAATCCGACAACTGACGAAACACGAAGTTTGCCGAGGGACATCAAGAAAATAGAACTACAATACTTACCTATTACTTCATAAAATATACAAAATAATGCAGTAGCTTTACAGAATAAAATACGGGTTAATTCTGTAAAAATCTGACCTTGAAATTTTAGGTGAAGTGAGATTGAAGTAAGCTGTCATTCCACCTGATGCTAGGGATTGACAATATTGACAGCTCACTTCAACTAATTAAAAAAAAATTCAAGGTCAGATTTTTACAGAATAGATCGGTTGTTGTATCTGTATCGTCTGTATAAATTATATGATTCATTGTCAACCCCATAATCTTGCGTCAGGCGTAAAATTTGCGAGCGCGGACCTTAGGACCGATTTGATAGCCTCTCTATTTAGATTAGATGGCCGATAGCTATTGATCTATTATGTACTTTGACTGGCTCTTACGCGATTTGCGCGGGCGCTGTGAATAACGGGAAGTAACCGTTTTGTGCAGTCAGATGACCTATCGCTAGAGCATCAGGAGGGTTTGATACGTCATATATATTTTTAAGATATGGAAATATGATTTTTATGGTGAGTTGTCTTGATAAATATGACAGTATCCGAGTTGTAATTTGAAAGGAATCCATTACTTTTAAGTTGTGAAAAATAAATATGGCTTCTGCCCATGCCGGACATTTCAGCTTAAGTAATATTAAAAAATAAATGGAAATCTCTTGCAAGAAAAAGCTCAGTCAAAAGCTAGGCTATTTATTTCGGAAATTCCATCTTCCAATATTCAGAACACGCAAAAACTCTACCAACTTAAAAAAATAAAATATTCGACATCGAACGAACTTGTTAAAATAAATTTAGATATCCACGAAAACATTTCCACCGCGGAAAAAACTTCCTATACAAACCCGCAAACAAGGAAAAATAAGAGGAGCGAGTCTGCAAGTTGTGCAACTCACTCCCGGCGATTGGACGGCGCGCGACAGAGACAGACATACCACCCCCAACGCGCTAGAGCGAGACAGACTCAACCCTACATTGCCAACGTCCCTTTGCGCAGCAATCCGTGAAATTAGAGTCGTCTAAACGAATCTAACGATTATTTTATTATCCCTTTTACGCTAAGATTTGTTCCTTGCTCACTCAAATAAAAATAAAAGGTGAATAAGGCGTTGCGAGGGTCAAGAGGCGGACATAAATTTTGGAAGCGTTTAGGGTTAGGATTGGCTTATTTTTCGGGCCTTTAAGTCCGGGTGGACGCTTCAGAAGTCCGGACTTCCGGCACAGATGAACGCGCCCATGTTATATTATACGGTGTCATTTATTTTGGAGATTTACGTGGCTTTAAATATGCGTATGAAGAACAGGAGTATTTCGGTTAGCTATTATCGTTGGTAGTCAAGCGGTTATTAGTAGGTAGGCGTCAAGAATTTTAATAGAAGTAGCTCCTTGTCAATTGCTGGTTCAGCACTCCAATTGCGTAACGCAATTTTATTCACAATTGTTAGGATTGTGAAAGAAATTCCTAATACTACTTCACATGTTTGAAAAATTCGTCGGCTCGACAACGTAAATTATTATCTGCCTAGCCTTTTCCCAACTAAGTTGGGCTCGGCTTACAGTCTAACCGGATGCAGCTGAATACCAGTATTTTACATAGAGCGACTACCTGTCTGAGCTCCACAACCCAGTTCCTGGGTAACACGATAACCCTTGATAAAACTGGTTGTCAGACTTTTTCGGGCTTATGACTACCCGTGACGACTGTCAAAGATCTACGAATGACAGCCGGGACGAACGGCTTAACGTGCTTTCTGAAGCACGGAGGGGATTCGACGTGTGTCTAATGGATGGTCATCCATCCGCAAGTGTAGCTTAACCTTCGATCGACCCGTACGGCTGTTGGTTCATTTGAGGATGACTGGATGGAGGAATACCTGCAAGTGCTGTAAGCAAATGACTGCTTGAATGGCTAAAACAGCGGAAATGTTTGCAAATATGCTCAGGAGGTATAGTCTTTTCAAATTTTTTGCCTGTTTCATCGCCCGAGCACTATAAAAACGCCAGTGAGAAGTTTTTGCACAGCGTTAAACAGTAATAAAACGAAAATTACGTTTAGCATTTTGTAGAGCTACGTGCAATTTGCACGAAAGTTAATTGAGCGCGGAAAACTATTTCTGCAACTTATTTTAGTTGCTTTATAATTATAACAGAAATTAAATAATAATTAAATGTAAATGTGGGAAATTATAAATAATCGGTCGTTGTGGCGACGCGGGGGGAGGCTTATGTCCCGTCGGGCGTCTGAAATGTTGATGATGATCTAAATGATGTGCGATTATCCCAAATAAATACTTTTAGAATAGGTCTATTTTTTGCCCACGTTAGCTATATTAGATGGACAGCAGATACAGGAGACAGGTATCCTCTTGACTGTTAATAACAAGAAACTGTGGGCTAGAATTTCCAATCCTTATGATACCGGGAATGTTTCACATTTGACAATTTACTGTATCGATTTAGACATTAATATACTAATACCTCCTAATACTGAATTCACAACGGTCACGTTCATTTCGCCAAATTCGTGTAATTCATGAAAAGCATTAAATTAACGATTAATTAATGCTCATTGTCTTGTCACACCATTTTCGAAATTCCGTCAAACTTAATTATAAATAACAGTACCTAAATTAATTGAATAAAAAAACTTTCATAAACCATAGAATTTTACAGAAATCAATTACTTTTTCGTACGGAAACATTGAAAATTATTACAGCAGCCATGTTTCCGGTGTAACCGGAAGTGTCGCGAGTGTTAACGAGGGGCTTAATGTTGGCAGCACTGTTCCGTTGACTTTTTAATTACGGCACTGGAATTACGTGAAAATGCCTGGAGTTTGTTGTGAATATAAAATAAGGGGTTGTTTTATTATTTTAGCGGTGATGATTATGAACTGTTCAAGTGCCTTTTAACTGTGTAATCTAATATGTAGTTAATCGATTCGATTACAAATATATTTCTTTACACAGTGATTTATTTGTAATTTGTTATAGTGCTTACATAAATCTACAATATGTAAAAAAACATAGGTACTGCAATAACATTACCAAAAAGTTTTATTTAATTTTTATTGAAAATAAAAAAGTTATTGCCATTTAAAACTCACAATTTTATTACCAAAATTATCCCAAATCCATTAATAACTGACAAATTATTAACAGGGGTTATGACTTGTAGACAATCGCCACACGACGGCCGCCCGCGGTAAAATTCCACATTGAAAAAAAAATGTGGGGATTTTATTTTTTTCCTGAAAATTACCACATAAATAAAACTATCAGTACGATACCAAACAACACTCTCACGGATCGGAGAGGGATTTTTTTACATGTTGCATAAATTATTATAAATGAAAGTCGCTTTTCGAGTCTGTGTGACCGCGTTGTTCTTCTAAACTACCTACGCAACGGATTTTGCTGCGGTGTTCACCATCATTTAGACTTTAAAGGTATGAGGAACAGGGTATAAAGTTCACTCATCCTCTATAGAAAAGGGAGGATCCTCCGACCAGACGGACGTCGTGTCTGGCGGGCTACTGCCCAACGATTGATGTCGGATAGTCATCTATATGTCGTTTGCGCGGTAAACTCTAATTGCGCGATGGAGGATTTGTGTGACGTCATGTCGTTTTGATGCGTAGGTCGTAACAAGACAGTTTATTCTGGAAGGTTTATAATTCATTAATATTAAACTCACATGTAATAATGAAATCTCGATACTCTGTCAAGTTCTAAAATCCAAGCCTCCTCTCTGTGAGACCCAATCTGTGAGGCGCAATCCACCATGCGGGCCCAGTGCGGATTGGTAGACGTCACATGTCCATTTCGTATCTATCTATGTCCTTTAAACAATAAAGAATATTCTAATCTATCTAGATATTTGTAGATTAAAGTATGTAAGTGTTATGTGATCTTTTGGAAAGACCTGGGTCTAGCAGTAGGCTATATTGCTTTCCTCGTGGAGAGACAACTCGCTCTGCGAGGATGAATGTGATAGATCCTCTGAGGACAGATGGCTTCCGTCATCTGTAGATAGGTTACATATTATTGTGGTCTGCTAGAATAATCTCTCAGTATCGAAATCGTAGGCACATACCTACCAACAATCGAATTTATCGAATTTGTAATTTCAAGACTCTTTTTGTTAAATTAGTTACACTTAAATTCACCGTGTCTTAGAGCTTTTTAAACGGCTTCTTAATAAACCTTTATTGTTACTTGTGGTAAAAACGCAACGCCCTCACATTATTTTCTTGTAAATAGTTAAGTAGCTGATTTCACGCCATAATATTATGTACTAGCAGTGGTTCCCAAAGTTGACTACACCGCGACCCACCTAACAAAAACTTCCAAATTCGGGACTCGCCTCTTAGCTGTCATGGTGAAAAAATACTTAACTTTAAGAAGAGGCTCCCTAAATTGTATGTTAATTTGCATTGATATTCTGAAAAAGTCACGCACACAATCACAATGGATTTTTAGTATTTCGCTGTCCCCAGCGAATAAAATGGTAATCGTAAAAACAAAATTTTACAGGAAAAATAAAAAACAGTTTTTTGTGAAAATCTTATTAGCGGAAATGTTCAAATATAAAAAAGTGATTTTTACATTCATTACAATACACCTTAGAATCTTGTAACTTCTGAAATAATTGTAGGAAACGAATGAAAAAAAAATTGAAAGAGTGTAATCGGACCTCTTAATATTGAATACGCAATAACATTAAAACTATCGTAGTAGCACATTACCATTTTATTCGTCGGGGACAGCGATATGATTTATTCGATCTCTTTTTTTTCCAAATTTAAGACAGCAACATAATTGGAACCTTTTTGCTCGATTCATTTTTTATTCGAAAATCATGTCTTTTTTAAAGATTATTTGAAACAAAAACAAGATTAGTCGGCTTTTATGTCTAAAATAATGATTGACTGTAAGAAAATATAGTTTATGATCAATTATTACTTTAGTTATGAACGAAATAAGAATTGAGACTAAAACATGAATAATGAATTGCAATTAATACACTGAATTTGATGTTGTAACCGTTTTAGGTGTAAAAAGGCATTTGGAAAGTTTCCAAATACTTTTTTTTACATCTAAAACGAAATATTCGGTGTTACAATATTAATTATTGCATTTCATAATCAAAATTTTAGTTCATTAGCTAGCCATATTTCATATTTCCATACAGTAATATTTCCAAATTAATCAAAACAGCAAAATATTTGACATCTATTTGCGACGTTGCCCACTTTCAGAATGGACGCTCTCAAATGGAGTGGCACTACATACACAATTTACTATTTTTTTTTTGGGCTTCGGGGTCTTAATATTATAAATTTAAACAACACAATGCTTACAGTGCTTATTCCGTAGTTAACATTTTAAAAGTACAAGGATTGTATCTGTTTATTGAGCTGTTTTCTTTCGAATTCTATAGGTACCCCGTCTCTGTAATTCATGAAGTAACCCACTCAAATCTGCACTATGCTGAACTCCATTTAGAATCCGTTTAAAATCCTCGTGAGACGTTCTAAGTAGAAGCTAGTTAACTACAAATGTAACACGTTACCAACATAACTGTGAACACGGCACACATCACAGACGCACCCGACCAAGATCCTTCCTAAATTACACATCTCCATTTTCTTCATTTAACAAATTGATGGGCTTTGTTTGAAGACTCACATCAACTGAAAAACGATCTTAGAACTCACAGAATTAAGTTCAAAATCCTCCCATTTAAATCTACCTCACTGTTGACGCTTACGCCCAAGAGATAAGACTGGGTTGGGTTAATGGGGATCCGTTATGGGATTTTTAACCTTAGTAAACAGGTATTAAGGATGGTAATGCGTTGGGTTGTGGGTGGTAGGGGTGTGCGAGTGGGGTGGTTGCGGTCCAAGTTTGTAATTAATAAACCCTCTCGATTACAAGTGCCTTTCCTCGGCGGGATTTGGGGGGTTTGGGGGAATATGGCACCCTTGTTCGTACCCACGTTAGAGTGGGTAACGATTGATATTGTTTCATCGAGAAATAATGATTATTTAATTAGGGGATTTTCCAATTTTCCTTGGCTTTTTTGATTAGGGGAAACTGTACCATGTTTTTCCCCCGTAGCAAGAAACTATGACCTCTTGTAGAAGCTAGTACTCAAATCATGCTGATATTTTCAGTACGTACAAAAGCAGGCAATGAAGCTAGAATTAGTAATCTATTTGAGGGGCAATTTATTCTCATTCTGCATCTGTCAAAAATCAATTAAAACCAATTAACCAACATTTTTGACAAGTTTGACAGATTGCGACTTGATGTGAACGTTTTAAAAGTACGAGTATTTGGCAGAATTGTCGACATCGACACCATTGCCATAGAGAAAAATAGAATAGAAGTACGAGTATTGGCCTTCTAGTCACTACTACTTAGGGCGGATTCCGCAAATGAAACTTAACGCGATCAGCACATCTAAACCGCTTTCAAGAGCTGTCAGTGTCAACATTTATGTGGAATATTGACACTGACAACTCTTGAACGTAGTTTAGATGTGCTGATCGCGTTCAGTTTACTTAGTAGTGGTAAAACTTCTGGACCAATTTTAAAAGGACATCCGTCATTGCGTAGGTACCCAGAAATCAAAAGTGCCGGGAGTAGGAGTGTGGCAAAGGAAAAACTACTGGATTTTTACGGGTAATGACATCAATACTTGCTGTAAGCAAACAGTAGGACTTATTTTTACTTGACTACGCATAACAGCAAATACACCTACTATGTACTACACCTACATTTTGGGGAGGTACAAAATCTATTAAATGCAAGTTTCAAACATTTTCAAGTAGTGTATTCTTTGGTCTGTTTTCTACTGTAGTACGCAATGTAAAACACGCAAAACACTGTGCCTAGTTGCATGCAACGGTACAGGGATCGTGGGATAACTTGTTTTCGTAAATAAACGTCACAAAAAGTTAGACCTTTGATCTTCAATATCTCCGTAACCAGAAGGATAATTATGTTTTTTTTTTAACTTGTCCATACTGGGGACAAGTTAAAAAAAAAAACATAATTACGGGAAGAACTTTGACTTTCGGCTTTGTTATGGGTTTATTTACGCCCATTATGTCGTGACACAAAGGCCTTCGTGCTTCAAACCATAGAAACGGGTTTTCTACGGGTTTTGTCGACGGAAGAATAGACAAAACGACGATTATGATTGTTTATCTGTCATTTTGTCTATTCTTCCGTCGACAAAATCCGTTTCTATTATGGTCATGCTAAGCGTGCTGGGAGTATATCTGGAGAGATAGAACTGAACAGACGAATATGACATCAGATGTATTATTTTACTTTTCAGTGTCTATCCCATTATTGTTACTAATTTACTAAGTCATCATCTCGAACGGGTGGTACACGAAATACCCAAGATTCTAATCTTCAAAGGGGATATGCATAAGTGTTCCTTATTTCCTATTGAGGCAAATAAAACGATCGTCTCTTTGTCAGGGGAGGAAACTTAATGTCTTAGAGGACTATTACAATCTTGTGAGAGGGATACCCTCTCTTAAATAGTGTCGGTACAGAGGTTAAAATATTTGTTACAGAGATACTTTACAGAAAGCATTTCCTATTAGTTAAAATCTACGTACTTTATTATTTTTTTAAACACAATGGTGAAGCTTTTGGTCTGCATCTCACCTAATGGTAAGTGATGATCAGGCCGAAGGTGGAAGCGACCTTCACCCGGAATCCTCAACCACAGAGGAAAAGGCTATCTTACTTCTAACTGCCGAAACACAACAATGCTGTTAACATTGTTGTTATGGCGATAGACTTAGTTAAGATGGTGGTAGCTAGCCAGGCGGACTTAGAACAAGCCCTACCACCACCCAAAAATAACAATGTTACAGGAGTTATACAATAAATCATGGATAATACATGTGTGTGAGCTTATAGCAAAACGTTTATGAGGTGAAGCAATTGTAGAAGTGAAATGAAGCGGTGAAGCGTTTTTCTCAAGGTCGTGTAGTAGGTACAAGCTACAATGGTGACATTAACATGAAAATTATAATAAAATAAAATAAATTTCTAACAAACTAAATAATGAAGCTCTCTCTTTCCTTTAAATCACCTACTCTTTGCACGTAATTCATTTTAATTTCACTGGTGCGATGTTATGATCCGCGACCCCGGCCTATATGACCTCTGAGCTTCAGTTCTTTAAATACAGATTGTACCAAGATGCTATTTAAAAAAAAAAAAAAATACAATAAATAATGACGTTTAATTGAATTAAAATATCTTCATAAAACGAAACCGCGAAACCGTTTACGTGTGGTAAGACGCAGATATATACCAGTGACCTTGAGCTTGTGTGTTCTGTACTGAGCTCACGCAACGCGTCGTACGTACAGCCAATAATAGGAGTCGCCCATCAAGGAGCGCTGTCCCAAATTAGACGCATTATTAATTTATTATACATAAAATAAAAGGTATTTTAATAAAACGGAAACAAAAAAAAATGCTTTAATTTAACATATATTTTTTCCAAATCATTAACACTACTCGTTTAGACGTGATCTTCAGTATAAAACCAGTAAAATTCGGTTATTAATGTCACCGTTAAAGCGGCACGCTGTATACTACTACCACTATACTTGCATGCTTACTTTTTACTTATTTTTACGACCATAGCTATACATCCGGTACTAATATGTATATCTCCTATGTAAGTAGTGCATGTCCTAGTCCCATTTGACATAGGCCCTAGAATAACCCTAACATTATCTAAAATAAAAAACAATCATGCGCCGCCGTAGACCGTGCACCAACATTTCAACACATTACACACAAACAGCGTGTTTAGCTACAATATGACGTCACATACGTGTCGCCGTCACCCCAGTTGCGGCAGAACGCAAAGCCATAGGCTTTACGCCGTGCCCCGAACACGCTTGTAAATCCACTTGCAGTTACATGACGTGTTTACATGTTGTGTGTTGGGGAAACGAGTGACAGTTTTAGTTTTAAAAATAAAATAGAGCGTGGAAAAATTCTGCAATAGTATCTAAATAATATTATCCCCTTGTAATTTTACAGTGTGTAAAAATGGCAGACATAATAAGTGTTAGGCTCATAACAAATGACGGGAACTCAGTTTACACTGCGAGACACAAAGTCAGGAAACACGCTTCTAAATCCCACTCATATCTATCACGTCGTGTTTACACGTTTCTTGTCAAGACTTTGCAAAGAATATTTTTTTTGTAATTTATAGCTACGTGTTTGCGTTTGTCATCGTGCAATACAATCTTCAATTTATAATTTACAGAATTTTGTACAAGTAGTCAGTGTTTTTTGATCACCCCGTACAGTCTCCGGCACATCAGTGGTAGGTACACTGCGAAAATCGCCTTTAAAGTTGGGTTTCCCGAGAAATAGGTGCCGTCATGTAACAGCTGCAAAACGACAGTTGTCATGAAAACTTATGATTATAGCCGGCGTTTTGACATTGTCAAAAAACGCTGTCTGTATGAATAGACATCATGAGATATTCAAGCTTTAGTAGGTACTACTAACATAAAAGTGCTGTCAATGTTAAATTGACCACAGATGTGCAGTTAACTGTACTGGGTAAGGTACTTATTATTTAATTATTATTGCCTACCTTCTCTTTCATGATCAATTTATAGACGTATCCAAACACCCACTACTCGCACCTCGTAAATCAGTAGCCATTTTAAAAACGGCCATTGATTTAATTAAGTCGTAGCTGTCTATTAGTGCCGCGGTACTTTTTGTGCCGGCAGTCAATTAACAAGGTATGCGCAGGCGCAGCCAAATAGTCAACTAGTCATGGACAGACAAATGAGCTCCTTAAACTATGCGCTTTATTTGTTCAGGAATTGTTAGGGCGGTGGGACAGTGGGAGGTGTGAGCGATGGTTGTGAAGTATCGATAATTTTATGATTTTTAACAGATCTCTAAAAAGGAAGAGGTTCCATGTTCGTCTGTAAGTTTTTTTTATGTATGTGTGGCAAAAACGAAAATTCTAAACCAAAGACACCGACACGAAGTTAGTTATTTTTCATTTTGTAGTGTTTTTTTTTTGGCAGTTTGTTTTTTTTTTTCAATACTAACACGAGGTGGAGTTTCAACAGCTATATGTATACTTTTCTTTTCTAGGAGAACTCTGACTCGGAAATGTCTCATATTAACGAGTGTGTTAGGAAACAGAATTGTTTCATGTCTGTATGCTCGCTTAACTAGGTCATCAAAACCTCTAGCACACGGTTAACTTGTAAAGTCGTGAAAAACCATACTTACCCATCTGCAAAAACATGATTATGTAGTCGAAAAAATGGGTCATCTAGCCTAAGCGTGAACAATCCTATAGAAAGTAACTCATTTGCATAATTATACAAGTTAGCAGGGACATTGACGTGCGACCCGTTATCATGGAATCAGTACATGATTTTGAAGTTCCCCCAGCGTTGCTATTTTTCGTCCGTTATTAAAAAAAAAGTGCTGGCACTCCGGGAGTGCCGACAGAAGTAAAAACTTGAACAAGGTCGCCTTGGTGGAAGAAAAATACTTGTATAGAACATTGGTTCGTAACCTTATCTAAATAAAGAGCACAATCGCGTTTACAAAAAAAAAAAACTTCCGAAACCTTTAAAGTAAAAATACTTGCATAGAACATTGATCCGTATATTAATATAAATAAAGAGCACAATCGCGTTTACAAAAATGAGGTGTCGTCATGGTGTCGCGAAATCAATCGCGGTTTAGTCCCATCTCAAAAATGCCCAACGCGCTTAAAGAAGTTCTCACTTCAAAAATATTTGCTGCTCCATACATTTTGCCCGCTTAGGTATTGCACTTTTCTATGAAACACCAAATTTTGAAACCGCTTCATAACGTCTCGTCTAGAACCAAGTGCTGAATTCATGGCTACAGTTTGCGCGTCCATGTCCATGCCACCTTGTAATTACTTTATTTATTATCTTTTGTGAACGTTAATCCATTAATTTAATCCTGGAAGTACTTAAAACATCAACCTCTCAATTAAAACCAGCAGCCATAATTTAAATCACCTATCTTGTGCTACCACCCTAACAATACGTATTTAATCGGAACATCGCACGTCGCTTGTGCACTAATAATATATCCGTCGTCGCGACATCTGCTCCTTATTTTATCGCGCTAATTCGTGCTGCGTGTCGTGGATCACCGGCTTTAACAAAAACATCTTTAACGACTCTTCCATACATTGTAATTTAAACTTTAAAATCAAAGTTTTATTGATCATTATTGTTTGAAATAGTTTGGTAGTTAAGTCTTGTGTGATTATCAGGTTTTTGAAGTATATGTTCCAATAGGGTGCCTTATTTGCTTTTTGTTAGATGTGAGAAGTATTCTCAGTCGATGTTAAAGGATGAGCTGAAATAACAGTCACGGGAAATTATTAGTTTCGTCTTCATTTAGAAGATGTTTTTCTACCTTGCAATATTTGTTGGCTCATTAGCTTAAGATTATTTTTTAGAAGATTATTATCACCATCATCATAACAGCCTGTTTTTCTGGAGGGTTAGGCAGAGGTGTACCTATAGTGCACCCACATTTCGCCAGTTATGTTTAAGTCCCATGTAATAGGGGGCGAGACAATACAGTGTGTCTTTACAATGTGCACATATCGAAATCTATGCTTAATTTTACCGACGGAAAAAATATTAAAACAAAATCGAAATATTGTTTTTATATTTTTTATGGAATTAATGTAACAAAACGGTGTAACTTTTAAACTAAATGATCTATCGCGATGAAACAAACTCCATAATGATTGGAAGTAATTAGGCGCCCTCATAAACTTGTGGAAACAAAAACTAACCTTTATTGAAAATAAACATGTATTTTTAGCAAATTTTACAAAAATCTTAAAATTTGACGAAAAACACAACAAAAAAAAAAAACTTTTTTTCGTCGATAAAATTAAGCATAGATTCCCTCATTTCAATATGTGCACATTATAAAGACCCTACATAAGAATAGTAGTATGATTTCCCTTGAACCCCTTTCTTCCCCTTTCATGAACATATTTCACATTGTAACAGCGAATTAATTTTCACGCCACCCCCTTACGACCTAGGCCAAATACTTTTTGATATTCAAATAACTCATGCATGACCTAAAGAGGTGCCATAAAGAATATGAATAAAAAATCTCAATTAATTAAAAAGATATTCAACAACGTGAAATTTCGCGGGTTTCTGGATGTTTTACAATGCAAAAATCACTTTTCTTCCAGTATTTGCAAAATTATTTTTATGGCGTAATAAGTTAACTTAAAATTACTTTTAATTAATTTTATATTTCAACTATTTCAAAATTCTTTCACAATACTAATTTACTATAAATCATTTAATTTTTTCTTTAAAAATACTTTAATCCTGTATTATAGAAAATAAACTTATCAACTACAATTTAATGTGTTGCAAATTTAATCAATCCAAGTCGCGGTTTATGTTCAATATATTACCGCTCGGTTTTATTCGTATCCTGTTGTAGATCGTCACTTATATTCTCTGCAGCACTCGTAATGGCGTCAGCAGAAGTCTAAAAATATTAACAGATTGTTAACGGTTTTACAGAATATCTTTCAGTATTTCTGTATGTAAATTGACTGTATCACCGCGGTTTAGTACCAATCACGACGCCATTTTCAACTTCCGAAACTCGAAACTAAACGTTATAAAACACACAGCCAATTTCGCTAATATTTATATATCCTGTCCACCATTAAAATTCGCATTTTAGTCATTTTACTAAACACAAAACTGTCCCACCATAAATTATATTTTTAATGTTTCCGGACTTCGAATTTCTTACCAATGTTACCACATTAAAAATTAATAGCCGTTTTAAAACTATTTCGCATTGGCAACACTAGCCACACGCGCCGACGGAGAAGGAAACGGAAATGTCCATTATATCATCTGAAAAACATGAATATTTTATGAAAATGGCGTTATGAGGAAGCGATAAAAGTGTTTTATTTATACCATCTGTTAAGAGTTCAGAATTCATAAATGAGTATTTAAAAGAAGATAATTAAATATGAGGAATGATGCATTTTCTTTAATGAAGTTTTTCCTTTCAAATCTAACCTGATTTATAAATCAAATTCTTGCTGTAGGCCAAGAGGGAAGACCGACTTTTGTAATATTTTATGGAACAAGAAACTTGGATAGTGTGCACAGCAGATTTATACACAAGGAACAACAAATTCATGTCCTTTCCTTCGCCCCACAATATCCTTTACCAATCAATCTGCCTAGCCTTTTCCCAACAATGTTGGGGTCGGCTTCCAGTCTAACCGGATGCAGCCGCATACAGCATTTGACATGGAGCGACCGTCCATCTGACCTCCACAACCCAGTAACTGAGTAATATGATACCCCATGGTAAGGCTGATTGTCAGACTTTCGGGCTTCTTACGACCCGTAACGACTGTCAAAGATCCACGAATGACAGCCGGGACCAACGGCTTAACCTGCTTTCTAAGACACGGAAGCGTCTCGGTATGTTAAGATGGTCACCCATAATTTATTTCAATTAAACCATTTACAGGCACTTTGAATTATCAAGGAGTCGGTCAGTCAGAAATATGAAGCTAGTTGCCCATTCCAAAGCGTAGTAGATACCCATGGACAAGAACGGGCAAGAAACTCCACGGACACTCTTTTAAATAGAAAAATTGTTACAAAAAATTGGTAACATCATTCATGTTGAAAGTATACACGTAAGAACAATGTAGAAAAACGGATACGCGGACATCCACAGACCAACCCCAGCAAACGTAGCTTAACCTGATGGATCGAACTGTGCGGCTGTTATTACTTAGCCTCGAGCTCCTCACAATATCCTTTACCAAACGAAATTATAAACTATATGAAATCACCAACAATATATCATCATCTCACGTAATCTCTTTGTTACAGTAAAAGACCATCTTCAACATTCGGACATCGAAGCAGACGAGGTGGAAACAGACGACCAGACCTCAAACCTCGATGACGACATCCTCACTCAATCAGACTTGGACGAAAATGGAGACCCCAAGAGCCCTACCAGTTCAAGTTCCAAGAAGGGAAAGGGAAGCTCTTCAAGGGATTCTAAAGGAGGCACTAAGCCGAGAAGGGCTAGAACAGCTTTTACCTATGAACAGCTTGTGTCTTTAGAGAATAAGTTTAAGACTACGAGGTACCTTTCGGTGTGCGAGAGGCTTAACTTGGCGTTGAGCTTGAGTTTGACGGAGACGCAGGTATATGATCTATTTATTATGATATTAAAATTATTTTAATGCCACTAAAGACTTTCTAGCCTTTGCCCAGCCGTGAGAAAGTACAGGTTGCATAAAAAAAGACTTTTCGAAAATAAAGACTCGCAAAATAATAGTCGAGAACTCGAGACTGCACTGTCTGTGTTGTTGTCAACTTTTATCTTGATTGCGCAGGGCCATAATATGTATTGTGGAAATATACCGGAATCAAATACGAATTAAAAGACTGTCACAAATTCCATCAAACACTCACACAGGTTCACTCACAAGCAAATCTTCTAACAACACTATTTTCCACAGGTCAAAATCTGGTTCCAAAATCGTCGTACGAAATGGAAAAAGCAGAATCCAGGGATGGATGTCAACAGTCCAACGGTTCCACCACCTTCAGCTGGGGGCTTTGCTTCAGGGCCTTACCCTGGGGGCCTGCTGTACTCCCACGGAGTTCCATATCCGTTCACGGGACCTGGTCCTTACGCCCCCTACTTCCACCACCTGGCAGCTAATCATCACCACTCGCATGGTAGCCTGGGACACTCTCACACGTGATTGTGGCAGCGCCCAGGGTCGCAGGACCCTCGGGTCGACAAAGAGAATGAAAACACTTGTGGACTTCAAAATTAGTGGTCTTTGTGGACAAAATAGTGTTGTGTACATTTTGAACCCTAAAGTCTGTTCATGGTAAAGTGAACCGGTGACAATTCAAAAGAGCTTTTGTATATTCATAAAGAAAATGAGTTCGTGCTGTGTTGTTTTTTTTACAAACAAAAATTAAATGTTGAAAAACACAATTAGGCTTCCTGAATCTAATTTCGTTTTTTGCATTTTATTTAAACGACATGTGTCCCAACAATAATGGAAGTTAAATAACATGCATAAACCGCCTCACAGCAATTTAAATTTAGTTTTTCAAAGAAACTTAATTTAAATGTCACAATGACCATTATTTGTGAACAGAGTATAGTTTGAAAGTGACGAAACTGTATTATAATAGTGCAATTTATTTAAGGTAACATTATGAATCGATTGTGATACGTATTTAATAAGATAAATAAGGACATTAAGGTAATTATAAGTTTATTAAAACACTTTCTTTGTTAATGCCAACCGTGTACAATTTTGACAAAGCTGAGTATTAGAAAATTGTGTGTTCTTACCTCGACTTATAAGATCTTTAATAATGATGATGCTTAATTGAAATTTCTCAATTAATATTTCAATTTTTCAATCAATTAATATTATTATTTTATACAGCTGTATTGCTGCTTACTAAATATGTCTTTTCATTTTAGTAATTCTGCGCGTTATAATGATCTCAAATTATTTATTTGCTGGCAGAATTTTATTAATTAGTCTAACAATTGTTCGAGGAACGAAGGACCATTTTTCGACTTTTTTTTTTCAGCAGCTGTCAAAAATAGCCAAAGACTGGAATTATCTATTTTATTTATATTGTTTATTTCTAAATTACAACTTTTAGTGAGCAGAAACTTGGTCCTTCGGTACTTATGTAATTTTTTACCTATTTGTGGCGCTTTTCAAATAAGTATATTTATACATATTTTGCAATTCAGTACCAAACGATATTAATTAGAATTGTAAATAAATAATATGAAGCCATGTATAAAACCTTTTGTAAATATATCAATACTTTAAGAATATTGCTATTTCCTAAGTGACTGCTTATAAGCCAAGCAGTTGTAATTTATTTATGTAATTTTATCATTTTATATCTTGCTTAATTTTTGTTTAACTTTTCAGTGATAAATTAGTCTGGATTTTTGTGTATCCCATATATTAGATAAAATATGGCTTCTGAGGTTAATAAAAATACATGGCTTATTTATGACATTTGTTGGTTATCTTTTTATTTCCAATTGGTCATTTTAAGTTCCTATTAAACTTCCATTGATAGATTTCAATAACTTTTTTTTACTATTTATTTACTTACAAATCAATGACCATGGTATGTTTAACAGAAGCTCTAAAATGCATTCATAGGAGAACAGCGGGGTATTACGTTTCACATACACAATCACAAGGCCATTAATTTTTACAATTCAACAACATTCATTGCGTTATTCGCGCAGATGAACTTTTCAAACAAATTAAACAATGGATTAGGAATAATTTCCTTCAAAATAATTCGGAGTGTGATAAAAAGTGTGTTACGCAATTGGTCTGCAAATTTTTCTTGTAATATCAATCAGTTTTTATTACCTATTACAAATTATTTAGAATCGGAAAACATGTTCAGACAATACATACCTACCCAAGCTATAGACAGGATTTAAATTTATGTAATTTTTTGCACAATTGTGTGTACCCACTAGACGTCTAAATTTACTAGACTTAGCGAGAAACCAGAATCCCATATTCTTACGTACCTTACTAAGCCTTGATAGCATAAATGAGACTCACAATCACACACCACAAAATGAAATAAATAAAATAAAACCATAGACCATCACCAAAAACATTTGCGACACCTATGGTCATAGACATAAAGAAATAATGAAATCAAGATAAAAGAATAAAAACAGTAAGAATAATTTTAGCAGCATAATTGCTTGTCATGACAGTAGCATAAATTTGGACAACTCAAAAAATGCGCAATGCCAGCATGAGTCAAAAAGGTGCACATCGACTTGAAAATCCCTTCCCATTACTTGTCGTCTAAAAATTGGTTTATCCGACCATTAACTAAATGAATGTCTGAACTGATAAAAAATAAACTATGACACTAGTAATGTGTTACGCAATTTGATCTGCAGAAATCAAGACCAAGAATTTAAATGTGAGTCATTGATTCCTGTTTCCGTATCATAAGACTAACAATTAATTTAGTATCAAGGTGCACTGAGGCACAGATATTGATTGTGTTAAGGCAATCGAGTGAACTACTATGCTATGTACTGACGGATTAAGGTACCTAATTAATAGATGAAGACTCAATCAATTTAGTGTTTCATTGGCCTTTTGAGTCAGATTCGAAATTAAATGTCTAGTGTCTCGCGTTTGTAGAATGAACTGAAATTCAGTAAAATAAGCGATGTTTTATTTGATTGATTGTGATTTACCGGTAGGTATTATGAATAGAGTTACTAGTAGATGCCTATTTGATTATTTTTTGTGAAAATTTTTTGGTCAGAAGAAAATTGCTGTTATAATTATTTAACTATAGTTAGACCAAGACCGCTGTATCGCGACTTAGACATGTGTGCGGCAATACGGGGGTGAGGGCTGCTCATTCTTCAACGCTCACGGCGTCCTGCCACTCATTCGTCAACGCTGCCCCCCGCCTCGCCGCGTATTCCGTAGACGTGGTACAGTGGTGTCGGTCAAACTATACCTTTGAATTTATAAATCCATTAAATTTGACCCTTGTTGGTTTCTCCTCTTGTCTGAACATGCTTTCATATAAATGGTTAAGTATTTGCTAATACGATGCTCAACGCTGTAAATATTTGTAATTAGTTCGGCCATTACATTAACTCGATGTTGATATAAAATAGTTTCAAGTTATATCATACTTGTTTTATTTAAACTACCGCTAATCCTATCTGCAATCACTAATCTGTTTTGTCAAACTTTGTGATTAAGAGATATACTTATAAATATATAAGTAAAAAAATTATATATATATACAGGGTGTAAGGGACTAACAACTAGCAAACTAGCAGGGTACATTCAGCTCCTTATTCTGAATCATATTCCACCGAAAATTTTGCTGGGATTTTTTTTTTTCCTTTACTATTTCTTTTTTTCAATGTAAAATTACATTCTCTGTACGCAGTACTCCATTAATGTAAATAGAACACGTAAAACAGAAAAAACAGCAATGGATTTTGATCAAACGACGCGTGAAATCAGCTGTTCAATTTCTCGCTGCGCTGCCGTTCGCTACCTCATTTGACATATCAAATCAACAAAAAAGTTTTTCAATTGTATCGTATGACATATCATACGATACAATTTGAAAAACTTTTTTTTTTTTGTTTTTTTATTTGCCCTCCAAAAGTCACCCCATATTCATTAATTACGTCACACGTCCGTGTTTGGGTCAAATTGGCTGTGACAGACGAAAAGACAGACAGACAAAGACAGGAGTGATCCTAAAGGGTTCCGTTTTTTCCTTTTGAAGTAGGTACGGAACCCTAAAAAGAGATATACAGGGTTGAATTTAGTGACCTACATTCGTTAAGGGGTGATTTTACCTGTCAAACTAAACAACTTTCGCTTGTATATAATACGATTCTTAATAAAAAAAAAATGTGGTGGCACTCCGGGAGTGCCGACAGAAGTGAAAACTTGAACAAGATCGCCTTGGTGGAAGAAAAATACTTGTGTAAAACATTGGTCCGTAACCTTATCTAAATAAAGAGCACAATCGTGTTTACAAAAATGAGGTGTCGTCACGGTGTCGTGAAATCAATGGTTTATTTATCTCTAAAATGCCCAACGCGCCTAAAGAAGTTTTCACTTCAAAAATGTTTTGCATGAATCGAAATAGTTTGTCTGTTTGTTTACTGTTGGATAAGGATTTGATTTTGTTTTTCACGAATAGGATATGAGTTTCATGATGAAAGTTGTTTAGTATGACGGGTACAGAATCACTCCCTTGACGGATGCAGGTGTCTAAGTCGCCACCCTGGATTACATGGAATGAATCGGTCTATAATCTTCACTCCGCATGAGAGTGGGCCGTAATCTACTACGCGGATCCAGTGGAAGTTGGTGGATGTGTCAAGTCTTCGATTTTTTGGTTCTAAGACAATCCAATGTTACTGTTTTCGTTCCAATGTTTTCCTTTTAGGGGCTGTGATGATGAAATACGAAGTAAAGTAAATAAGTAGTAAATAATTGCCTAGGTTCGAACCTACGACCGCAACTCTTGCTCAAGTTGGAGCCGTTGAACTACCACTGCTCTCACCGGTAAGCTCATTATAACGATTAACCTGTCGCATACCTATATTGTTCCCACTGCTGGGACACAGGTCTCCTCTCAGTGAGAGGGAGGGGAACGTAATCCACTTCGCGGGCACAGTTCGGGTTTGTAGATGTCACATGTCTTCGAATTTTTTGGTTCTAGGACATGCCTTTACAATTTTGAGAGCTAATATGGTGTAATTTACCTGCATCATGATCATCATCCCAAATGCATCAGTTCCTAAATAAAGCTGTTTCTTTATTTATGACACTTCCTGGTCCTTATTTACACGATATCATACATTTATTATTTATTAAATTCATGGGCCGGGGAAATAGGGGAAGTCTTATCGCCTCAAGCCATCTTTAAGGGGTGGAACTACCCTTGTGCGTCCTTAAATATTTAAGATGAAAAATAGTGTAATATAAAAATAAAATAACATACTAAATTATGTATGCAACAAACTGAGGTCCATTTTAGGTAAGCTTAATATACTTAAACATAAACTACCTTACAAAACGCTTAGAATGTTATATATGAATGTTATGTTATGTTATGTTATGTTATATGAGACTCGGTTATCAACTACGGACTCCGCAGCTACGGGAGAACTTATCATCAGTGATTGGAGTAGGTTGATTGATTTTACGTACTCGCATCATGAATAGTCATAGAAATCATAATATGGATAAGCCTTTTTTCCGGGATTTCATTTTGGTACTTACGGGATTGAATCAAATATTGATTGATTTTTTTAAGGATTTTTAAACCACTACATTAGAAATTTATAGAATGGATAAACATTTAAAATTGTTTTTTTCTTATTTATCAAGTAATAAAGTGAATACTACTGTTGTGCGTCCATCCGAAACTTACATAACATGACTAATTTAGTAGTAATTTCTTGTAAGCATATTATCTGCTGCTTGTAATTGTTACTATTCTTGAATAAATAAATAAAAATATGTTTTTATACTTCTTAATATGTTTTCGCATTCAATGCAATAACAGCAAAAGGGTTAAACATTTCTTATTCATATTGATGTATTCTTTATTCTACACATTACAACATTTGAAATTCCTTAAAAAATGTTAATAATTTCCCAATTCCGGAATACCGGAGGAATATCGATACTAATATATACGTGCCAGTTCATTGGCCCAAATTAATCTACCTACTCCGATCACTGCATCATACATACCTGGCAGATATTTACAAGTTACAACTAAGAATATTAAAAGAAATTATGCTAAAAAATTTGAACAAGAAATTCGACGACGATCTATTTTCCTCAAACTCAAACTCAAAGCATTTATTTCAATTAAACCATTTACGGTCACTTTTGAATTGTCAAAGAGTCGGTCAGTTAGTCAGAAAGTTGAAGCTAATTGCCAATTCCAAAACGTAGATCTCTATAGAGAAGAACGGGCAAGAAACTCCAAGGACACTCTTTGAAATATAGGTATTACAAAATCCTGGGTCATCATTCTTGTTGCTTCTATATGTGAGAACAATGTAGAAAAAATAATCAAAAGCAATTGAAAATATAAGATTAAAAATAAGCCCTGGCAGATAAGAGATGACCAGTTTCAACTGACGGCGCCCGTTCACGAACATGATTGTACATGAATTTAAATACTGTAATGTTATGAATGTGTTCAATAAAGTTGAATTTTGTGCTCTTGCGGAACTCAATAGACCTGAGCTACTAACCGAAAAAACAACACCTGATTTTCTGAAAACGATACCACTTCAAAATAAATACATTCTACCAAAGTTCAATAATGTGTACGGGATGAAGGTTGCAGAATATTCAGTAGGCTTTTTTCCTTAATAAACTACCAGAAGACTTTACAAACGTTATACAAAGCGAATTCGACAAGTTATAAATACAAATCAGACCGTTTCCTTACACGAAATTTCTCCTAATATATGCATTTATTAATTTACCCCCAAATTATTATCATCATTTTAAAATTATTGTATCATTGTAGTATGTAAGTAGGTAACATTTTTGCAAAATTGATTAGAACGGCTCGACGTGACGCACAAAGATAAATCTTGAGAGGTGTTCGTTGTGAGGCTAAAACCAGAATATACTAAGTGTTTTAGAAATAAATAAAAAATAATACCATAAATAACAAGATTTGAAGTTTGCGGTCGGAAAGACCAAATTTTTCAACGAGTTATAACCAACGTGACTGAGCCTCATTAACTCACACCAGCACGCATAGCATGACAACCATAGAAACGGGTTTTCTACGGGTTATTTCGACGGAAGAATAGACAAAATGACAGATTGTGATTGTTTGCATTTTGTCTATTCTCCCGTCGACAAAACTCGTTTCTATAATTGTGGTCGTACTAAGCGTGCAGAGCGCTTATTTAATCAGTTTCATGGTTTCAAACTATTACAAGTATCCTAAGCTATTCTACTGGAGCAACTGAACCTCTTGAATGCTTTTTTTACAAAGTTAGTTTCACAAAATATGAGGCTAATTTGAGCATTAAAAAAAAACTGAAAAACATGTTTTATAAATCCATCTAGAAACTGCTTTAAATAAAATAGCACAAGTTCGTAGTTTAGTGACATTTAAAGTTGCCTTCAATACTCAACAGTTAAAAGAGAGATGCATATAATGTCATCAATATGCATTCCTGATTTGGACATCAAATCATGGATCTCACTTAAATAATCATGATTGCTACTGCTGTACCAAAGGTTATATAGGATGTAATGTGTAGGTATGTGATGAACGAGGACCATAGACAAAACCTGCATAAATATATGAAGTCTTCGTAACCATCGCTAAAACGAAACAACCAAAACTATAATACTCTTCGCTAAACCAACAATATCCAAAACAATCTTTGACAAATTTGGCAAATACACCAAAGAATTAATAATTGACACGTACCTACGACGAGTAGAAACTTTCACGCGCTCTCAAAAACCGCATGATTGACACTTTACATCCATCCTTCGAGATTAACTAGCTAAAAATGTGTTGAACGGTTTTTTTTTCAGTGCGGCCTTCTTTGAGCAAATTCAAGATGGCGACTACGTCATCTGTCATTTTTAATTGTATGTCAAACGGCGCGTACAGGACGGCTTGCCGACGAGGAGGCATTAAGTATATTTAGTTTATTGCGTTATAAACGAAGCTATTATTGGTAACCCTAATTTGAATTTGGCTACTGTTCCGTTGGAAGAATGTGGCGGATAATTTATTATGGTTTACTCATTCTTATGTTACCTACTGTCACCCCTAGGAATTTTGTGGAGTAGGTAGGACAGTAGATTTATTCTGTAAAAAAAAATACACCATTAAAATTTTGATGAATTCAGCTTGAAGTGAGCTGTCATTCAAACTGATGCTAAGGATTGACAGTTCACTTCAAGCTGAATTCATCAAAATTTTCATGGTGGGATTTTTACAATACATCGACAGGAGCTGTATGACTTACTGTTACTGCTTGAGACTGCTTGCCTGTTATTGCTAGGTATCGAGTTCGAACCCAAGGCACGCACCTCTGGCTTTTCGGATTCATGTGAGTATTGTATAAATATCACTTGCTCACGGCATACCTGAGCGATATTTCTCGAAGGCATGTGAGGCCAAGTCAGAGGCCCATGGGCGGCTTTAAAAATCTGACATCAGGTTAGTCATTAAACACACGAAAAGAAGAAGACTGCTTGAGAAATTTAAGATTTTATTTAAGTTATCAGTTACTTGATAAGCAATTGAATGCTTGTAGATGTAAGATTAAAGTAAGAAAAGCTTCATTTTATTAATTAAAACCCACGCAAAAACAACATTCGAAACGAAAGATCTAAGCTCAGTCTTAACTTTTCCAGACACAACCAATAACCACATATTGCATCCATATTCCGTTAAATTTAAAACTGAAACCGTTTAGAATCAATAATAATCGTTCCAACTGACCGGAATAGGATGTCGTTTGGGTGTTTACAGTCCAATGCCGGCTGTTAACGACACGGTGACAGGACATCAAAGCAAAACCAGCCATCGACGTACTAATGATCGCTTTGAACGCCATAACTGTTTTAGGATTTAATGTCTTAATTTCTTTAAGGACTGCAGGGATGTATTGTGGTCTTGTCGGGAAAGGATGGGAGGGAAAGAGAGAGATATAGTTGGCTCTTTTGGGAGGGAGAGGGACAGAGGATCTAGTCGTAACGTTATGGATAGGTCTTGGTGTTTGCATGTTTAGCTTTTGGCCTAAAGTTAAAAAGATTTTCCTTGTTCTTAGACCAGAATATGACTTTTATTTTATAACCCACACATTTTCTTATGCTGGCTATATTTACCTACACAAAAACTAGACCCGAAACAGCTATCTGTAGTTAATTAAACAAATATTTGTGATCCGAATTCGCTTGGCCAGTACCTAATCACTAGCTTAGGTACCTACTGGCCAAGAAAATTCCTTTTTAAGAATTAAAAAGTTCAATTAAAAAAAAATAGTAGTAGTCCGGGAGTGCCGACAGAAGTGAAAACAAATAGGTACCGTGGTAATTAATGCGTTGATGTCTTTTACTCCACGGTGTCGGTAATTGCGTTACAGTGCAGTTTCGCGAAATCAATGGTTTAGTCCCATCTCAAAAATGCCCAACGCGCCTAAAGAACATTCACTTCAAAAATACCTTTAACTCTTTCCCTCAACCACTGGCACCTGGAAACAAAGTGTCCTTTGTTTCCACCATTTTTAATTCCAGACCAGTTAAAACCGTTAAACATAAATTCTATAAAAAAAAAAACCTCTAACTCTTTCCCTCAACCACTGTCAAGCGCCACAGAATCCATCGCCGACTCCTCACAGCTACTGCACCGCATTTATTTCACAATAAACTATTTATAAAACGTTTCTTCAGACGTTCGACAAGAACAAGTGGCAATTAAAAGTGACAAATGGTACGAGTTATAATATAAGTCCTCGCGTGTCATGTTGTAACGGTGTGTTCAGACGCTTCAAAGACATCACACCGCTCTCAGATCTTTTCACTGTCCACTTCACACTTGATGACAGCAACGTGATAGTTTAAAAAAAAAATGTGAAAAATATTTTTTGTCTATGGTCCTTTGATACATAACTATGGATGAAACTTTGGCGATTCAGATGGCTAAGAATGGTTATTTTAATTAGTTAATACTTTATTTGTGTAGACTCTTATTGTTGTAAAGCAGATTTAACTAGTTCAATTTGTTTTCTTTTATTTAAAATTTCAACGTAAAATCACTGTGAAACTGAAGGGTTTAGTAGGACGAGGGCATCGCGTCAAATCAAGTCAATACCGTAGGACCAAAATTGAATCCTTTGTCTGGTCTTTTGTATCTAATCGAAATTTGATAATTCAGCCTGCTTATGAATTCATAATAAACCCTGGTAAGCAATAACGCTGGAACCAAGAATCGTTTTAAATTTAAAAATTTAATTTTAATACGCAAAACTATCAGTTAAAACACCATTAGAGATATTCTTAAAAGATAAAAAGAAACATTAAAGATTAGCCCAAATTAGCACGACACTAATTGCATAAAGATTTAAAATGTGACGATTAATATTGGACCATAGACCCTCCTCCATAAACAAGGCGGTATATCTAGGCTGTTGGCGCTTGCCAGTCGTTAGCTTTTGACGGATGACAGATAAAAAAAGATAAAAGCAAATGGCCAGTAATGTTATGACGCGAGACCGTTGGCTGTATAGCCATGTCGTCTAGTACATTAAAAAGCAATAAATGTTCCAAAGAAAAGTGTACGAAGACAATTTTGTAAATTATTATTAGTGGTCGTTTGTGGTACAGAAATACGCAATGTTCCCCTTTCAATATGCATTATATGATATTTTTTTGATAAGTTCCGATGTTAGTTCGTCAGTAACTCATTTGTGAAATATGGTTTAGTGGTTTTTAACTGGTAGTTAAAAAACACTAAAGTTTATTTTATGCAGTTCCGTGTTTTCAAAACTAGATGGTTTAATTTATGAGGACAAAATTTTATTCAGTCCGATTTGAAATCACCTTCCGCCTGACGCAGGTCCTCACCGAACACGGTTGTTTCGGGTGGTTCCTGTTCCGGGAGGAAACATCCGGGTGTCACCACTGTGTGGATCGCCCGAAGGACATGGAGCATACGGTGGAGGTCTGCCCTGTTTGGGCGGAGCATCGCCGTGTTCTCGTGGAGGCGATCGACGGTGGTGATCTCTCACGTCCGGCCCTGGTCTAGGCCAGGGTACGGAGCGAGAGGGCATGAGTGGCTGTCACCTACTTCTGCGAAGCAGTAATGCTCGCCAAGGAGGAGGTGGAACGCGTGAGGGAGAGGCAAATTTCACGCCGTCATTCACACCCCTAAAGGCCGCGGGAGACGCCCTGGGCACCGGGAATCCCAGGCCGATTCCCGCTCACCGTAGGCGTAGGCTTGCGAACGGTGAGCAATGGGTAGCTCGCCGTCCGATAAGGACCAGGCCTGGGTCGACGGCGTGTTATGTTCCACTCGCGCCTCTAAGAGATAGGGCCGATGCCTGCTGGGGTCGAGGGAAAGGAATCCCTTTCGGACTTGTAGGTGGGTTTTAGTCAGTAAGAGTCTGACACGCCGTCGAGCTCCGCCCAGAGCGAGAGAAGTTAATTGATTATTTCACACCCAAAAAAGGTCCAATGTTTTTCCAAATAATTTTAATTCAGAGTATCAAAACGCGTAATTTACATTTATTAGTAATTTATTTTTATTTTTTCAAACAAGAAACAAGAAAATCCACAGTCTTACACTAGTCGAAAAACAATTACGAAAAAAAAATTTGTGTTCACGAAACCACTTAAACGTTCTCTTTTAATATTTAAATAAAGTTTATTTTTAATATTAATTACGACCCTTTTAACAAACGATAGTGGTTGTCAGAACGCGCCAAACGTCTCTTGTTTTATTTTTTAATGTGTTCTTTTTTTAAATTATTGTCTTTTTGGCGCGTAAAAGTGGCAGCTGATTATTTTCGTATGTGTTATGAATTATATTTCTGCGTTCCAAAGAGTTAAAAAGTGTTTATCATCCGTGGAACATACTTTTGTGTGCAATTTGTTTTGTTTATTATTAAACGTTTCTGATATTTTCAGACATTTTTAATTTTGTTTCAGACGCTTTCCCAGTGTCAATTTCTAACTTTCCTCTTCAGGCAGAAGAAAAAGTTATTCCATGTAGGTATACAAAAACTGAAAATATACGGACTGGAGGCCTTTGTAAAAACGATTTACCGGTAATAAACAATATCAATGCGTTTTTTTCCCCCTTCTTATCATGTTTAGATAACTTCTATACCCAGTACGTCTGCGGAGTATCGCTAACCGTATTAACCAAGACTTGGTTCCTAATGAAAACTCTTTTATATCTAAAACCGCCATAAAATATTTTGCCGATGTTGACAGAAATCTAATTTTAGAGCTACAAGCATAATGAGCCATCTTAATATTAAACGCATGTAAAATTGACGCTCTGTATAAACGTTATGTTTAATTAAATGTATATTCGCGTCCATTACGGTCGTCATGAACTGGTCTTTTGATCCGGTCACACCGAGTCAAGTCGGGCGGCGTAGTTATGTGACAACTGCTGTCATGCTCGATATTTCGTATTAGTGAATGTAATATTAGATAGATTTAAGCTGTCGTCACGATCTCGATTAGGAATTGGCCAGAAAGAAAAGTTTCATAGTTATAAACGCAAGTTTTTTTTTTAAACCGGCGTCGTAATTCCATCAATCAAGTCCAGCTTATCGCAATCCACTGCTGGATTTCTCTAACGGACAGAAACTTCCCAATGTGTCTATTATTCTAGCGTATGGCACTCGTGGGTTGCAGCTGAAAATCGGCGTCAGGTGGTACACTTTGTGTTGTCATCTGACATTAAGCTGAGGCCCTTTTGGCATTTTATTAATAGTTTTCTGTTTTTATAGTCTTAAGGTGTATTAAATCTGTTGTAATACCAATAAACGCATCTTTCATCATTTTTTTCTTTGTTTACATGGGCCTCCCTCAGGCTACTACGCCACAACACCCTGTCGACCGCCTTCCGCATCCAGTCTATTCAGCCACCTTTCTTTAAGTCGTAGTTCCTTCGACAAATACGGCCAACCTATTGCCACTGCAGCATGTTTACTTTGCAAGTTATGTCGCTTTTCCGATTGACGGCCACGTTCAGAGGTCAAATACACTATGGCACCGAGGTTGTTTGGTAGACGTGGCATTCTGGCAACTTTCAAAAGTACTGTTACCATCATCTGCCTAGCCTTTTCCCAATTATGTTGGGGTCGGTTTCCAACCTAACCGCATGTATAACAGTTTTTTACATGGAGTGACTTCCTATCTGACCTCTAAAACCCAGTTACTGGGTAACACATGTACGATACTTACGAAATTTGATTTTTGATACTATTTAAGCACGGTGAAGACGTAGCGTTGGAAAGACTCCCACAAAGTGGACCGATGACCTGGTGAAGACCGTAGGAATCCGCTGGATGCGAGAAGCATAGAACCGGTCGAAGTGTAAGATGCTTGGGGAGGCCTATATGTCTAGCAGTGGAGCTTTTTCGGTTAATAAAATTAAAGTTCGCTGATCGGATGATTTTGCTGTCCTTCTTCTAAGTTTCATCTTTACTTGGACACCTTTTTCGAGGATAGGTAGGTACTGAGAATAACAATTACTGTCGAAAATGTTTTGAAACTGAATTGGTCCACTCAAACCTGTTCTTTCCTCAAAATACCATCTCGGACATTAATCTACATGGTCGTCATATGGCCTGAACAAGATTATGTCTGGACTTTAAAAGAGACATGTGACCTCTGAGGTTGTTTCGATCTTTCTTTCTAGGGTAACCTGACAGGAAACGCTGAGTTCTAGGTGACCTCGGCGTTTCCTGTCAGGTTACCCTTTAAAAAATAAGTTAGTTTTCTAACTGAACAGACAGCTGTGCTGCTGGGGAGTTTGTTGCGCCACTTCTTCTTCCCAGCTAAAGCACTAGGAAGTCGTGAAGGGTGGGCGTTTTGGGGGACTGTCTTATGTAATTTTGACGTTTGAAAAGTGCTGATTTTCAGCCTACTTTGAATAAATGACTGTATAATTTTGAATTTTGAAATCATTTTTGACGCGTAAAAGTGTTTTTGAACGGAAATTACAGAAATAAATATCATTTATCAATATTATACTTTCCATATAAGTATGTTATTATAACATACTGCAACACCATTACATTAGACTCATTAATTACCACCTGTTCAGTCATTAGGATGTAATTAGAGCAATGATAATCGCTTAGCCACAAGACGCGACTAAAACTAATTGCAATAGCGAGTTCAAATACTGTATACTAATTATAATTATGTTCAAAACAAACTGTAGTCACTGAAAACTTTACAATGATTTATCTATTTATTTATTAATGTCACCGAAAGATTGTGAGAACCGTTAGATTATAAACTGTCGATAAATTGTGAGCTGGGTGATTCTGACTGTAATGGCTTCTAGGTTAGAACTGTGACCAATGCGCGCGAGACGACCGAGCAAAGCGGGCGCCGGACGGTGCCCGCGGTCACAAGAATAAAAAAAACTTGTCTGCGGGAGCCTTATGGGTCACCAAGGTACAGGCTGTGACTAATTTGGGCCCGCTGTTAAATCTGTCCACGTTGTCTGTTTAGAATTTCATGCCATGTTACTTGTATGTTTGTGAACTATGTGTAGGTAAGTTTAAGAAATGAATTTGAATTTGTTTTCTTACCAAATGGTTATCTTTTCTTTCAAGATCACTGTAAACTTATCTTCCAAGTTACAGCATCCTTTGCAATGCAAACTACATGTTTAATGTTACAAACAGCCATATAAAACCACTTTTATTTACAACTCTGTTTCAGCAACAAATTACCTTTAACATCCCCAGGCGACTACAAACTTGCGAGTATAAACTTTAACTTTTTGATGTTAAGGTTGGTTTTTGGGTTTCATCAAAGTAGTTTCAGGGTTGTAAAATATTTTGTTGATTCCTCTTTATTGGGCAGTTTTAACATTATTGAAGTGGAAATGTTTTCGTTTCAATATTTTTAACAGAACATACGTTTACAATTTACATTAATACAATGTTTTTGCTTTTTACACAACTTAGCGCAATTGTGTAAAGGTTGGTTATGTATGTTAAAGTTTGTTTTGACTCTTAAGGTCCATCAGTAATATTTCTTGACGCAAAACCCAAAACTATGCAGCTAATGCAGCTATTGAGAAATTTTGTCGGTGACCTTATTTTACAAAATAAAACGATTCGTTTCTTGTGCATTAGGGTATCTACATTACTGTAATGTTTTTATTTTAAGAAAAATTCCAGAAAACCTTACTTTTCAATTTCACAAGTCTATTAAAGCTGGCAAAAAGAATAATAAAAATATGCATTTATTTAGCTCAGATTACCTTAATTTGTGCTTATTATGTAAATGTTTATTTTCTACATATCTACTACAATCTGCAAAATAAAATAAATTCCATATTCCGTTCTAAAATAAAAATAACGGAAGTATATGTGCCTAACGGCTGCGCCAAATATGCACACTTACACAGTTCCATAAAAAAAAAATGTAGTACCACAATTTTCCGCCAGCCTTCTTTCGTGTGGTTCGCACTCTAGAACAGTCCTTTTTAGAAGAACTCAATCTCTCTCAATTACTATAGCCATAACAAAGAGACAGAGCTCCAAACTAATGTACCTAAATCCATTCAATTCTAAAAAATACGCCAGTTCAAGACTAGCTTGTTCAAAGTCATTGTATGCAAAGTAGGAAGCTAGTCTTGATGTGAAGTTATTGTCTAGCGATCGGCACGTAGGTAAAAGTCACAGATCGTCAGTAATTGACTACCGTTTTCAATTCTTTAACATTTTAGAGTCCACCCACTTTTTATAGAACTCATACGCCATGCCGCCATATATGAAAGTGGACCCTCCGGGAGGGTTACCGGCATTATTACGTTTGCGCTAAAGTTAACCATCGCGGATGGACAACGGCATTAGGTTTACAACTGTGTTATAAAACACTGTAAAACGAAGTAAAATAGTATTTCCAGTGGGCCTTGTCGCTATAAGTCATTACCAATCTTTTAATTTTTTTGTGAATATTAGTAACCGTGAAATCATAAAAACAAAAATGCTTTGATTTAAAATCCAACGCATATACTAATAAAACCTTGTTAAAATCAGATTTTATTTTTACGGTTTATAATACTGTATTCGCTAAAAAAAACCTACATTTAAAATGAGCCCTCCGCGAGGGCTCCAGGCATCCCATATGCGACTAGGCGAACCCTCCAGGAAGGCTCCCGGCACTGAACGTAATAAATCGTTCATACAAACTCACGCCTTCTTCCCATGGGGGTAGGCAGAAACTACAGAACGCTACCTGCTACGATCCTTACATACTCTTTTTGCTTCGTTCATATATCTGGAGGTTAACTCCTTACGGTGACACTAGTCGCGGGCTCGAACTCACTAGTGGGCATGGCCGAAAAGCACGCTGTGTCACCTGGCATCGTGTCCGACAGAGATAGTATCAGTGATGAGCAGTTAGACACTGGTCTACGTGCACAACGTCTAGTTTGCACGCACACAAACACCGTTCCGAACTATTTTAGTAAAACGAGTGCGTAAAAAATTACGAAAAGTCCTTTTGGCGTTTTATGAAAAAACCACTGCATAAATCAATTACAAATAAAGTTTATTGAACTCTTCGACAATTGAGCTTTGTCGGTACCGACTTTGTTTTGGAGATTTTACACTTCTTTTATTGCTTATTTACCCCCAAAGTTGCGTTAAAATTAGCAAGAAAAAGGAATCTTTGTGGGCTCCTAACTTTTTAATGGCTCATTATTTTACTATTCTGTTTCCGCACAGACAAAATTAATAATGAAACAATACGATATCATGTTTAACTTTGGATGTACCATGTCAAACAGTGGAGTAAAACCCCCCTGAAATTTGTATGGAAAAAATTTCAACTAGTGCCACCTTAAATACGAAATCTGTAGTTTCTGACGAAGTCACGGGTGTTTCTTACTCTGTATCACCTACGGACATAAGGTAAGTTCGGACCCAAACTAAGAATTAATGACAATACGATTTGACAGTTGTCCCTACTTCCGATGTGTTTTTGCCCGTCCGAGAAAGTTAATTAATCGGGGGTAAAATTCACTCCGAAGTTTCAAACCATTTTCTGACGGGCCCGTAAGTTCACTCCGAAGTTTCAAAACATTTTCTGACGGGCTCGTATCTACGTTGTTGAACTTAGAGAGTAGGTCCCCAGGTGTACATGCAAGCTGGTTGCGAGTACTACGCACCTGATCTTTCTAAAGACATTTCTAAAGACCACCACCACCTAGACACCTATAGGTAGAAATCAGAAAAAAAACACAGAGCTTCAAACTTACGTAAATCCATTAACTTCTAAAAAATACGCCAGTTTAAGACAAGCTTGTCCAAATTCATTGTATTCGAAGGAAGCTTGGCTTGGAGTGAATTTATCGTCTCGCAATCGGCACTTAAACGTCACAAATTGTCAGTAATTGAGTATTCAATTCTTTAATAAATTGCCTCCGGATTCGCTTTCGACTTACACTCGCGTGTACGTTTCCACGGTACGAGTGTTAGCAGTTGCCAATAACATAAGGGAAATTAGAATAGAATCGCTTTATTTCGGACACACAATTATCCATATGGTGTTACTTTGACTGATTCTGACTTTTACTTTTATTATTTTTAATATTTATGATTTTATAATGATTTTTTGGATTTTGACATTAATTATAATGAATTTAAAGAATGTAAATTATTTTAAAGATTCTAATGAATTTAAAAATGCGATTACCTTTTTTTTTGGTACTAACGTAATTTTTAAGTAGGTATACATGCAAGCTGGCATAAATGGCATAAATATGGATCACTGTATCTGATTTAAATAAATAAATAAGCCATTACTTGAGAACAGCGGATCGATTTTGGTAATGTTTATTTTAAAACGTTCGTATTACTCTGAATTAGGTTTTTATAGAAAAACTTGGAAAAGTTTTTTTTCAAATAGGGAAAAACTGAACGTCTTCTTTCTAGTGGAGTTTTGTATTTATTTAATTTTGGACAGGACAATGCCTTTCGGGTCAGCTAGTTGTTTATAAAATTGACAGACTACATCAATTTGCCATGTTAGAGCCATTTCATACAACTGACAAAGAATGACGGTTGTGATTTGAATGAACAAAGTAGGTTACTCATTCAATTTGCTGAACAATCAATTGCCAATCAATCAATTTTTTTCCCTGACTTTATGCTTATATACTTAGTACAGTCACTTTTAAAGATTCTATGCTGTGTTAAAAAGCTTTTGAACTTGAGAAGGTTAGTCATTAGTGCTTATTATTTTTTTCCGTTAAACTCTTCATTCTTCTGTCCAGTGTTTTCATTATGCCATAAATTAGGATCGCACCGATTGTTAAAATAATCTGTCCCATCGCAACATTTCTTGTCCACCGTAAGTCCTCCTGGATCAGGTTACGGAGTTTGTCCGCTTCGTTTTGATTGAGGCAACTGTCCGCATTGTATGTTATCTGGTCCTTAGAACTTTGATTTCCCATTTTAGATGTCTTGTTGTTACGAGTAGTTGTGAATTAATGGTATATGTTAAGATCTATGCTAATATATATACGAATAACTTGCTTCTATCAGCGATTTTTATAGACGTACCACTGGCTTTACCTTACGTCCCGATCGTGTAGCGTACGTGTGTGAATGTCTGTCGCAATCCTTTGAATCTGGCACGTAGTTTGATTCGTCATTGATCATGAAAGCTGGTTTCAATCTATCAATTGATATCACTGTCTCCTTATCCCTAATTCTAATGCAAAATGTTTTATCTGTTCTACTAATTACTGGGTAGGGTCCTTCATACGGCGGCGTCAGGGCTTTCTTCATTCTATCACACCGAACAAATACGTGTGAGCATTCTTTGAGTTCGGGATGCACAAATATAGCTTGGTTATGGTTTTTTCTTTTCGGAATTGACGTCATTTGTGTGATGCCCTTTTGAATTTGTTTTACAAATTCTTCGTACGTTGATAACTGTGCTGCTGATGACTCAAAAAACCCTCCAGGGAGTCGTATTGGCGTTCCATATGTCATCTCTGCTGAACTATAACCTGTGTCTTCTCGCAAGCTACTCCGCAACCCGAGTAAAACTGTTGGGATCTCTTTTAACCAATTTTCGTTGGATTCTCTTGTCATTAACGCTACCTTTAAAGTTCTATGAAATCTCTCTATCATTCCATTGGATTGCGGATGATAAGGTGTTGTCCTAATTTTATGTATTCCCAAAAATCGAGAGAGTGACTCAAATATTCTTGATTCAAACTGTCGGCCTTGATCCGTAGTAATGCGCAATGGACAACCAAAACGAGTAATCCATCCTTCGAAAAGCGTCTTGGCTACTGTTTCTGCAGTTATATCTTCTACCGGAAATATTTCGGGCCATGACGTACAACGATCTATGATTGTGATTAAATATCTCTTCCCTTGTGAAATCGGAAGTGGCCCGACGATGTCAATATGTAAATGCTCAAAACGTTGCGCTGTCATAAAAGCACCAGGAGGTGATATCGTATGTCGTTGTATTTTTGATTTCTGGCAGGCTAAACATGATCTACACCAATTATTGATATCTTTGTTCATATACGGCCATAAATACCTTTGGGTTATCATTTTTCTCGTAGTTCTTTTTCCTGGATGGCTCATACCATGAATGGTATCGAAAATTTGTTTGCGAAAATGCTTTGGTAAGTAGGGGCGGCTTTTTCCAGTAGACGTGTCGCAGGTGATGTTTATTGTGGAACCCGGAAGCGTAATGTTTTTGAATTTTAATCTTTTATTGTCACGTAATTTACTAAGTTCATTATCTGTTGATTGACATTTTTCCAATTCAGCGTAATCGATAGGTGATGGCACGTATATTTCCTCTATTCGAGATAAGGCATCGGCGGTAATATTGTCACGTCCGCTTATGTGTTGGATGTTGGTACTGTACTGTGAAATGAAATCTAACTGCCGGACCCGTCGCGGTGTATCGTTTGATGATGGTTTTTGGGAGAATGCGTATGTCAAAGGTCGGTGATCCGTAAATATTGTAAATTCTCTTCCCTCGATTAATCTGTGAAAATGTTTGACGGCCATGTAAATTCCCAACAGCTCTCTGTCAAACGTAGAATATTTTTGTTGAGTTTCGCTCAATTTTTGTGAAAAAAAACCTAATGGTTCCCAATTGCGTCCGGATTTTTGTTGTAAAACTCCACCAACGCAAGTAGCACTAGCGTCGGTCATGAGCGCTAGTGATGCGTTGCGGGAAGGATGCGCTGTTAATACCGCGTTTTTCAAGCTTTCCTTGCATTTTTCGTAAGCTTGGTCTGCTTCCGTTGTCCAAGGAACAGGTGAATTATCGTTCTTTTTTGAACCATGTAGAAATTCGTTTAAAACTCTTTGATTTTCCGCTGCGCGTGGAATATTACTTCTGTAGAAATTGACCATGCCCAAAAATCTTCTTAATTCTTGAATCGTTTTCGGTTTGGGAAATTCCATGATTGCCTTGTAATTTTCCTCGGTAGGTTGTATTCCTTGGCTCGTTATATGATAACCTAAGAAATCTATTTCCCTTCTGTGAAATTCGCATTTTTCGAGATTAATGGTTATTCCATTCTCGTGTAAACGTTTGAAAACCGTTTCTAAATGCTGATAATGCAAATCTTCGCTGTCCGATGCGATGAGACAGTCGTCTACATATATAAATACGAAATTTAAATCTCTAAATAAGGAATCCATGAATCGTTGAAATGTTTGTGCCGCATTGCGTAATCCGAAAGGCATTCTTAAGTACTCAAAAAGTCCGAAAGGTGTGATGATGGCTGTTTTCTCTATATCCTTAACAGGAATACAGTGGTATGCTTTGCGTATATCTATCTTGCTTAGTATCTTCTTATTTTCTAATATGTATGTAAAGTCAGTTAATCTTGGTAGTGGGTATTTGTCCGGAACTGTCGTGCTATTGAGCATTCGATAGTCTCCGCACGGTCTCCATTCGCCATTTTTCTTTTTTACCATATGCAATGGGCTTGCCCATGGGCTATCTGACGGTCGGCAAATTCCGAGTTCTATCATACTTTGAAATTCCTTTTTGGCTATGTCGTATTTTTCTGGAGGTAATGGTCTTGCCCGAGCTGCGACGGGTGGTCCTATAGTGATAATGTGGTGTTCAATCTTATGTTTGGGCGCATTGCGTAGAGAGGACTCTTTCGTGATGTCTTCGTACTTGTTTAAAAGTTGCGTAATACGTGGATTCGTTCCCACTGCGATAGTACGAATTGCTTGTTGTGCCGCTTTTTCTGAAGTTACATGCGTTGTCAGCTCTGTAACTTTGTCGATAAGTTTGCGACCAGCTATGTCGACTAATAGTTTATAGTGCTCTAGAAAATCTGCTCCAATTATTGGTTGTGTAACATCGGCGATTATAAAATTCCATTTATAACATCGTTGTAGTCCTAAATTCAAGGTAAGCGTCTTCTCGCCGTAAGTCCTAATTTTAGTCCCATTTGCAGCGTATAGTATGTATTGTTCATTTTGAAAAATTGAATATCTCTGTTGCTTGCTAATGACTGAGATATTTGCGCCCGTGTCAATCAAAAACTTCATACCACTTTTTCGGTCGGTAATGGTGAGGCGATTGGATGGGTGGATTGCACAGAGTTTCGCCGTTGTCTGTGCTCTTATTCGTTTCCCTGGTTCCGTACGTAAGTCATTGGTTTCCAACCGCATGGCTTAATGCAGTTCCTTGCATATTTTCCGAATCTTCCGTGGTAGTAACAAAATCGATTTGCCCCTCTATAGTTTGTTCTCGGCCTCATAATCGGGAATTGCTGACGTTCCTTGAAATGATTGTGCGTGTTGGGTCGATAGCCATATCGACCTTGCTGAATTGCGTCAATATCTATCTGTAATTTTGCTAGCTGGGTTAAAATGCATGCTGTATTGTTGTCGTTTGAAGTGTCGTTGCTAACAGCTGATATTTCGGTTACTTTTGAATTCATTATTATTTTGTCTGCAATTAGGCTCAGTTTGTCAATTTCCATGTCTTCCGTAACTGCTAGAACCGTAGTAACTGATGTTGGTAAAAGCCTGAACCATAGTAGTTTAATTGTTTCGTCACTGATTTTTCCTCTCCCGAGGACTCGCATTTGACGTAATAACTGCGAAGGTTTTTGATCACCGAGTTCTGTCTCTGATATTAATTTTTGAAACTGCCGCTGTTCTGTTTCTTCGTAACAATCAATTAAACGTTCCTTGATGTTTTTGTATTTATCTGTAGTCGGTGGCGAAGTGATTAGGTCACTAACCTGTAGTATTTCTTCCTTGGATAACTTTGCTATTACCGTACAGTATTTGTATTCGTCTCCTTGCTTCTGTGGTGCTAATATGGCTTCTAGTTGCGTGAACCATAATCTGGGTTGGTCTTTCCAAAATTCCGGAATGCGGGATAAAACCGAGGTGCCAGCAGCTACTTCAAGTGTTCCTTGCTGATTTATGTTCGCCTTGCACGGTGGTTGCGCCATGTTTCTTGCTGCGTATTCGTTCGTCGGGGTCACCAATTTGCCAAACTTCTTGGCAGTATATGGTTAGGTATAAATGAGACCAAAGATGTAGTATAGTCTGGTTATAATTATCCAAAGGTGCATCTTATATACTAACGACTACGTGTTGATCACAGATAGTAGAAACATTTAATAGATATTGAACGTGCGATAAAGAACATAAGATTGCGATGTAGATTGTAGATACAGCACAAAGATATTGTACTGTAACACTGTACTTACATACAATGCCTTTTGAAGTGAAAACTTCTTTAGGCGCATTGGGCATTTTTGAGATGGGACAAAAACATTGATTTCGCAACACCATGACGACACCTCATTTATGTAAACGCGATTATGCTCTTTATTTATATTATGTATCAATGTTCTATGCAAGTATTTCTGCTTTAAACGCGATTGTGCTCTTTATTTACATAAGGTTAGGGACCAATGTTCTATACAAGTATTTTTCATCCACCAAGGTAATCTAGTTGAAGTTTTCACTTCTGTCGGCACTCCCGGAGTACCACCACATTTTTTTCTTTTTTCACAGATCCTCTATAAAGCTCTAGAGTTTCTATAACCGTATTTGGGATGTAATGTGTTCTAGTTTATTTCAGTCCTCATTTTCAAAAGTGTGATCGATGCAAGAACGATTGTGAAACATCATGAGAAAACCGTTGTTTACCAAACGACGAAAATGACACTCATCGGAATCTTGTAGGATCAAATCAATGGAAACGTACCGTATCTAAGACTTCATTTAAAAGCTGCATATTTAGGCGAATCCTGAATGAGCTTTAAGCTTTTAAAAAGAATCATAGCGACGGCGGTGTACACCCGAAGGTAATAGTGTCTTCTGATTTACTTACATTAATATATTTCTTTTCCTGATATTAAAGTTCTTTCCAAGATTGTGAACATAAAGCCTCGTGCGATTAATTTTCTGATTTTATATGCAAATATAATTTTGTGAAAATGATAATGAATGAAATGATTTTCATTTATTAATAACAGTCTAGAATTCCAGATTTCCTAGATTAGGGTACCATTTTTACCAGTAAAATCCATCTACTCGGTACATTCAAATTAAATCCTTAAGATAGTTGCGAATCGCGAAAATTCCTAAACCTTTCGGGAAATACAGGTATTATGTTATGTATAGTATATTTATTTTAACTTCGTATAGTAGGTGCTTAAAACTAGCTTAAGAATTGTTGGAAATTACTCAAAATACCATGTGTTAGGTTAAGTAGTTATTAATGCCACTTACAATGTGCAGTGTCAATTGTAGGCTGTATGAGTTACTTCCATAGTCCGTTAAATTTGATCCAATGTTTTAGTAGATGATTAAATATCCTTCCTTCCGTTTTAGCAGTCGAACACGTTTGTTTCATTGTACATTCCCTCTAATGAAACTCCAAATTATAACAGGTTATGGGCTCAGGGCAATTCCTGGTTCGAACAACTAGTTTCTACGTGACAGTGTGATATCTGGACAATGATATTAAGTTGCAGAAAGAGAACAGTTCAGTTGTGTTGTGTTTCGTGAATTTTCGTGTAGTCGTGCTGTGTAAAAAAAATATGGCGTCTAACTATGTCGTGAGCGTACCTAAACTCAAGGGGCGCGAAAATTATAGCGAGTGGTGCTTTGCGGCAGAAAACTTCTTGGTATTAGAAGGCACGCTTGGATGCATCAATCCAAAGGAAGCAGCAGTTCCAGCTGCAGAAGATGCTAAGACCAGAGCCAAGTTAATATTGACAATAGATCCCTCCATTTACGTACATATCAAAGTAGTCAAAACTACAAAGGAACTTTGGGATAAATTAAAATCTCTTTATGATGACTCGGGATTTACCAGAAAAATAAGTCTGTTGAGAAATCTCATATCAATAAGACTTGAAAATTGTAATTCTATGAATACCTACGTTACTCAGTTAGTGGAGACGGGTCAGAAATTGGCGGGAACTGGATTCAACATTGATGATCAATGGATCGGTTCACTATTGCTAGCTGGTCTAACGGAAAAATTTTCCCCAATGATTATGGCCATTGAGCATTCGGGGATGTCTATCACGACGGATGCCATAAAATCTAAATTATTAGATATGGAGTCGGAAGTCAGTGGAAACGACAGTGCTGCGTTTGGAAGTTTTCAAAAGAAAAACCAATGGGGCCAACATAAGAAAAAGGTCAAGTCATTAGAGAAAGACAAAAGTCGTGAAAAAGATAACGGCGGGCAGCAGTCAAAATTAAACGTAAAATGTTTTAAATGTAAAGAAATGGGACATTACCGGAATCAGTGCACAAGTACAATAAATTCCAAAGAAATGGACAGGAAACAAACTAATGCTTTTAGTGCTGTGTTCCTTAGTGGCTCTTATAGTAAATCTGATTGGTATGTTGACTCCGGAGCGAGTGTCCATCTGACAACAAATGAACACTGGATCGTAAATGCGTCTTATGAACAATGTACGAAAGAGATTATTGTTGCAAACGAGAACAAAGTGCCCGTAAAATGTTCTGGTAACGTGCAAATTACTACTTGTACAGAAAAGTTCAATTTTGACGTGACAATAGAAGAGGTTATGTGTGTTCCTAGTCTCACAACAAATCTTCTATCAGTGAGTCAACTTATAAAGAAAGGCAACAGAGTGACCTTTAGAGACAGTGGTTGTGATATCTACAATAGAAAAGGAGTCTTGGTGGCTACAGCCACATTAGTTAATGGGGTGTATAAACTTAATACACCAGTACACCTGTCAGCTGCAGCGGTGGTAACCAATGAGATATGGCATCGAAGACTTGGTCATGTCAATAGTACCTACCTGAATGGAATGCAGAATGCTGTTGAAGGTTTTTCCATTGACAAGAAGGCAGAGATAAGTACAACTTCATGTGTAACCTGTTGTGAAGGGAAGCAGAGTCGTCGACCTTTCCCAAGCAGTGGGAACAGAAGTACCCAACTTCTAGATGTGGTGCATACTGACGTGTGCGGACCAATGGAACATGTCTCTCTAGGAGGATCAAGGTATTTTGTCATATTTGTTGATGATTATAGCCGTATGACTCATATTTATTTCATGAAAAATAAGAGTGAATCTTTTCAATGTTTTAAAGATTATACAGCCAAAGTAGAGAACTCACTTAATAGAAAAATTAAAGTATTGCGTAGTGATAATGGCTGTGAATTTTGCAATGGTGAATTTGACTGTTTCCTGAGATTAAAGGGTATAATTCATCAAAAGTCAAACCCATACACACCTGAGCAAAATGGTTTAAGTGAGCGGATGAACCGTACTATTATTGAAAAGGCTCGTTGTTTATTATTTGATGCTGAGTTGAAAAAGGAGTTCTGGGCAGAGGCGACTAATACAGCTGTTTACTTACAGAACCGAACAGTATCAGCTTGTTTAAATAATAAAACCCCGTATGAATTGTGGAATAATACTAAACCCAATATTAGTAATCTTAGAGTGTTTGGAAGTATTGTAATGGCACATGTACCCAAACAGAAAAGGTTGAAATGGGATAAGAAATCTGACAAGTGTATCCTAGTGGGTTATTCTGAGGATATAAAGGGATATAGGATATATAATCCCAAGTCCAAGTTGATTACAACTAGTCGGGATGTAGTCATTATTGAGAAAGATTTGGATATAAGACATATGACTGTCACTGAAGAAAATAAGGATTCAGAAACTCAAATAGAAAATAAAGATAAGAGTTTGGATTCAGTGGGGGATAATCAGTCTGATGATTCATTTATCTCCGCAGATAACAGCAATGACGTTACATATGTGCCAAGTGGAATTGAAGACTCGGACAACTCTACAGATAGTACAGGCAGTGTTGTACAGACATCTAAGAGACAAAGGCGTAAACCAGAAAGGTATGGTTTTTCAAATATGTGCATAGAAAGTTCTAATGTAGATGTCTGTGAGTTGTCATTGGAGGAAGTTCTACAAGGTGCAGAGAAAGATCATTGGTTATGCGCAGTCAAAGAGGAGTTACAGTGCTTTAAAGACAACAATGCATGGGAGCTCGTAGATGCCCCAAAAAATGGAACAATTGTTAAGTGTAAGTGGGTCCTGAAGAAAAAGTGTGATAGGGAAAATAACATTTGTTATCGTGCCAGATTAGTTGCAAAAGGTTATGATCAGAAATGTGGTATTGATTATAGTGAGACTTTCTCCCCTGTAGTCCGGCATACTACTTTAAGGTTATTATTTGCTTTAGCTGTGCAACTAAATCTAGAAACTGCCCATTTAGATGTTAAGACGGCATTTCTCAATGGAGAATTGGAAGAAACCATATATATGCAGTTACCAGATTGTTTTGAGTGTTCTAATAATGATAAAAATAAAGTTCTTAAGCTGAATAAAGCTATATATGGTCTCAAACAATCCTCAAGGGCATGGCATAAGAAAGTTGATAATGTAATGTTAGTTAATGGTTATAAAAAATCTAAATTGGAACCCTGTTTGTATACAAAATGTGAGAATAATCTCAGGACAATAGTGACTCTGTATGTCGATGATTTTTTTATTTTCTCTAACAATACAAGGGAAATGGAATTGTTAAAAGAAACTTTAAGTAGTCAATTCAAAATTAAAGATTTAGGACAAATTAGAAAATGTCTTGGTATAAATGTCAATACTGATAAAGAGAATAGAGTCATTACTTTGAGTCAAGAAAACTATATTGATCAGTTATTGTATAAATTTAGTATGACTGAGTGTAAGACTGTTGATACACCCATGGAGGCTAAATTGAATATTGTTAAAAATCAAGATGTAAAAAGTCAAAATCCTTATCAACAGCTGATAGGGAGTCTAATGTACTTAGCTGTACTGACTAGGCCAGATATAGCCTATGCTGTAGGATATCTGAGTCAATTTAATAATTGTCATAATAATGAACACTGGTTATATGCTAAAAGAATATTAAAATACTTAAAAAAGACAAGATGTCTAGGTTTAAAGTATTGTAAAGATGGAAATTTTTATATTATGGGTTATGTTGATGCTGATTGGGCAAATAATTCTATTGATAGAAGATCCTATTCAGGTTTCTGTTTCATGTTATCAGGTTCAGTCATCTCATGGGGTTGTAAAAAACAAAGAACTGTAGCGCTTTCAAGTACTGAGGCTGAATATATGGCAATTACAGAAGGTTGCAGAGAAGCTGTGTACCTTATGAATTTACAGAATGAGATTACTGAACGAACCTATACTATTAAGTTAAATAATGATAATCAAAGCGCTCAAAAGTTATCTGGAAATCCTGTATTTCATAACAGATCAAAACATATTGATGTGCGCTATCATTATTGTAGAGAAATAATTGATAATAAAATTGTTAAGATTTATTATTTGCCATCAGAAGATATGCCAGCAGACATGCTTACTAAAAGTTTACCTTTAGTGAAACATAATAAATTTGTAAAAATGTTAGGCATTGTTGCTGTAGTATTTTAAGATGTAAGATATCTGTATTTTGAGAGTGGGGGTGTTGGAAATTACTCAAAATACCATGTGTTAGGTTAAGTAGTTATTAATGCCACTTACAATGTGCAGTGTCAATTGTAGGCTGTATGAGTTACTTCCATAGTCCGTTAAATTTGATCCAATGTTTTAGTAGATGATTAAATATCCTTCCTTCCGTTTTAGCAGTCGAACACGTTTGTTTCATTGTACATTCCCTCTAATGAAACTCCAAATTATAACAAGAATAGTTTACATTTGTGAGAGACTGGTGCTTGAATAAGGCATTGCAAGAAACGTCTATGGTACAAGTCACCAGTCGTCGACGTCGTCTGTAGTGTGGAGTTAAGTAAAAATCCAAATAGCTACATACGGACATGAGCCAGTTTCGCCTGGACCTGTACCCTGCTCGAGCACAGTAAGATCCTGCGTTAAATCCAGACGAGAAAATTGCTTCCGACGATTTGTTCAGACAAAACTTCCCATTTCTGTACGCCCAATATACATTTACATAATTCACTAATGTATTTTAAAATGTACACTACGCTTTATTTATATTAACAGTCGTTGATTCTGGTATTCTGGTAGTTAATTATTATTCTTTTAATGTTAATGTAAATCCCATACACTACAGGAAAATTAATCGGTTATTCTTTCATGTCGAAAGCTCCCAAAAAAACAAATTTGATATCTGTCAAAATTGACAGATATCAAATCACGTTGTGCGTTTGATGTTGATCAAAATAGAAGATTCTTTTATATGTCATAACCCCAGACCAAATAAAAAACTAACTCCGCTCCGCTCCGCTCTGTGCATAAACGCTCACACGCACACATTTACAATCAAACTACACCTCAATCAGTGCACACATGTTTACGAAACCGGCTTCACGTCACTGTTGACAGCGTTGTCTTAGTAAAAAACCAAATTTGGTGTGAGGTCATAACATTCCCGTTAATGCTTGTGAGTTGCGATAAGATTTCAAATTACTTACATCTTTTTTGTGGAAAGGTACCTATCACTTTTCTTTTTACTGGTGTCGTTTTTTTCCAAGAATTTTCATACGTTAATTTTAAAAAAATACAAAAATAAAAATCTAATATTATATAAATACAATTAAAACGAACATGCTTGGTCCTTCGGTCCCTATGCAATGTCATCCCTAACACAATTTTCGCCCTTATTAGCCATCCATCGAGGCGTGTTATTAAAATATAGATCACAGGCTGCTTACCATGACAATGGCGGATTAATGGATGGGTCGGCGCTGTTATAGCTATAGTTTAAAGTGACACTTTAATTTAGTCAAGTGTGAAGGAAAATGGGGTTTATGTTTGATACACATGTCGTTGGTTATCTTGACAGATACGATTTAGTGGTTTCTTGGTAGTTGTATAAAATTAAAATTAATGCATTATTTGGTAAAAAATATAGAGCTTTTTACGAGAAACTTTCATAAATTTTAACATGATGAATTTAATATAGTAGAAGAAGTTAACTCTCCGTTTAGAAAGAAAAAACTATAGGTACTACATTAAAAAAAAAAATGCTTTGAGAATTCATGAATCTTCATTTCTCTTTCTTTCCATAAGTTTGTCCTTTTTAGTCAAATAAAGCCTACGTCGCGTCGGGTACCTACAAATCAAAACCAAAATATTTTATTTCACATAAACCTACAAGGGCATTTATGAAACGTCAGAAGCTGGTTGCACGGTTCCAATGATCGTTTCCTATGGAGAAGAGTCGGCAAGAACCTCACTCACTATTGTAAACTGTAGCGATGTCGGTAGGTACCTACTATAAATGACTAAAGAAGGGTTTACCACCACAACATAGTCACTTTTCTCATGTATATACATGATATCCAAAAAAAAACTTTTAAAAAACCGCGACTACCAGGCGTTCAGAAAATAAAGAAAATCCGTTCCGCTCGCGATGACAAAAGCCAATTCCGCTTTGCCACCAGTTAAGCTATAACTACCCTCAATATCTCGTTCTACCGTATTAGCTGCTTACTCGGTCGTGTGATTAAAAATTATGCAATCGCGTGCGGGCCGCCACGGCGGACGGACGCGTCGCATGCTCCTATTGTTTCTTTTAAAAGCTATTTAAAACGGTAATAATGGGTCAAGAGCTGAGGTTTTAAATTGTTTTTAGAGGAATTTAGTTGGATTAAAAGATTTGGATTTGACTTTGGAAATCTCTAGTGGCAGAACATAAAGGTTTCAGATTTATTGTTAACAATTACATAAACATTCGTGGACAAAGGTTTCCTTCTATCGTTTGGTCTTCGATCCACAATTCGTACGTTGCAATATCTGTCTTCGATAAAATCTTTCTTAAAACCTGAAAATAATATTTGAGTAGGTAAAATAACATCAATTTAACTTTCTAACCACTTCATAAACAAGATTACAATTGCCATTTCTAATACCTATCCAAAAATACCATCAAACTCCACAAAGGTCGCATTCACATATTTTAAAAGCAGAGAATTTAACGTACTTACCATATCACGTCGAGTCGCTATCCAAGTTGGTCGTGCGGGTGTTCAGCCGTGAAATGGGTCCCTCTTAGCGTATATCGATTTAGGGGTTTGTACCCTCTCCTCAATGGAATTAATAGACTTGCCGCAGCGTTGGATGACAACGCATTCAGATTCCGTGTTCTAAAAGCGGTTGATACTTTGTGAAGCTGTGTCTGTATTGATTTTGATGTTAGGATCGGAATGATGTTGCAGTAAGGGATATGTGTTTTAGGAATGAACTGGAGATAAGAATGTTGAATAGCAGCCCGAAGTCTGGATACGTGCCCGGTTTATGATCATAGACTTAGATCTTACCAATAAATTCACTGGAAGTACACTTACATTTAAAGGGGCTACATATGGAAGTACTTAACACCTCCATTTTCCACCAAAATTACATTATGTGTCATAAATAAGTAATTTTTTTCATAACAATTTGTTAAGTTTATTTACTTATTCATAAAAGGTAATTTCACGGCCGATAGTTGTTAGGATAAAGTGACCTACCTGTATCTGCAGGGTAATTGTGTAACACACTAATAATTGCAATGCCTTTCATTTGGATAATTCGAGAACATTGACAGACAAATTATACAAACTTAAGAAGCACTGGATTAAGAATTTCCATCAAAATCAAATAAAAGTGAAAAAAAGATTATGAGATGCAAATGGCGCCCAGCATGGGACCAAAGTCCCGTGTTGGGCGCCATTTATGTCTGTAACGATAATAAAGGTAAGGTAAAGTGCAAAATACGTCTCTTTATGTAAGTATGTAAGTTTGATAGTAAAAAGGTTACAAAAGTAGATAAATGTTCCACCACCTCTATTTCTTTTGAACGAGAATCTTCTATTGGTTTTAAGTCACTACAACGTTATTTAGCTACCTGTAACTATAATATGCCCCAGACTACCCTCGTTCATGGGTCTCGTGCAAATTCTGTCCATCCGTGTATGTTGTCAGGCAGAGATAGCGTTTCGTTTTTTATTGCCACTGCAGTTTGTTCTGTAACAATCAATTTTAATTTTGGATATTATATAAGAGTTAGTAATAAGTAACATTGTTGTATAAATCTGTCATAACACATAATTATCTTTGTTTTAAATATACATAAATATCTCTCAATTTCCACGACATCCACTATGGTGTGCAATAAACATAAGGTGTAGCATTATGTCTATTTATAATGCGATAACCCTTTATAATCTCCGATCGAACTTCGACTCCAATCTCTACTGATACCTGATCGATGCCAAGTATCGTGCAACTCCCCAAGTCCTGAACTCCACTGAAGATTGAAGAAACAATCCAATTAAGACGAACTTGTTAACAAGCTGAGCTGAACAATATGACTTGGAATGTTTTGATTTTGGATGCAAACACCCAATTAATATCGTGGATTATGATTTCTTGAACTAACTAACTTATATATAAGTTATATTAATATTATAAATGAGAAAGTAAGTTTGTTTGTTTGTTACCATTTCACGCTAAAACGGCTGAACGGATTTGGATAAAATTAAAGTTCTTAGGATTTTTTGAGTTTAATGAGATTATAAAGTGATTGGAATTAGTGTTATTTAGGGCTAAGATTATTTGGAATAACGTTATTTAGAGTGTGATTCTGGCTTTCGGTTTCAGGTTTGAAGCAGAAGAATTCGCTGTTTAGAGAAAAGGTCGTTTTAAGCTGGAATTCTAAAACATTTATCACATAAACATGCCAACTTTCTTAATATTATAGTCTCATAAAAAAAGGAAAATTAATTTACAGCGTTTTTTTAATTTAACCACTCAGAATAATAAGTTTATTTGTGTGCAAAGCACTAGGTATCTTAAAGAAATAGTGTACCAAATCAGTGAAACAAAATGGTTCCTAATTCGGTGAAAATACTATAAGTAGGTATTGGATTTTAATTAACTTAAACCAATTAATCGAAATTCTAATTAAAATCAAACTTAAAAATTTTTCTTCCCCTAATTCTTTTTTGCCGAAACTTCGCCTAAAAAACGTGGAAACTCCAAAATCGGGCTAGATACTGCGGGCGAGTGGGTTGTCTGGCAATCGGCGCAATTCCACGGTGCAGGCTTTGTGATGCAGATAACCTTAATCCCTGTCTGTCGGCTGCGTGTCAACACCAACCGCAGGCGGACGATGGAAATGAGGGGATGTGACTACATAGATGATAACCTAGGTGATTTTTTCGAAGGAACTTTGGCTGCTATTTTAGCTACGAGGACGCCAGGTAACCGCAAGAATAAAAATATATTATAAGAACAGAAGTATTATTTTGTGGAATAATTGACTTTTGGCTACTGCGGATTAGTGTCTGTATTTTATGTTTATTTAATAATATGCGTCTTATTTTTGCACAATAAACGTTTTTCTTTCTTTTGTTTTTCAGAATTATGGTTTTGTAAATATTTCACAGTTTCAATCAATACTTTAGAAGATTAACGCTTTTGAAATTCACTAAGTAGTAAGTATTCTGTAGTGTAGTATATGTAAATCTGCCTCTACATAATTATTTATTTATTCAATAAACAATTTTGTTTCTTTAACCTACATTTTTTTACATTTAAACTATTGAAATAAAGTGCAATGAACAATTACTTGAAACAGTTTGCTTTACCCCCTGACTTCTGGAAAACTCGCTCCTTGTACGAAGTACTTTTATAGTCCGAGCGCGACTTGTAGTCACTGCCTGAGGTATGTGCTACAAAGGCCAAACTAATTAAGTCTGCCAATTTTGTCAACGGCGCCCTCCCCCGTGACACTGCTCACATACCTCTGGCGATGACTACAAGTCGCGCGCGGACTATACGTATAATTCCAAGCGCATCTACATTAACATCATCGTTTTCAAGCGCCAAGCAACAGTGCGAAAGGATTATGAAGGGCTGAGATAGCAATTTGCGGCGTACTTAATTACAAGATAAATTACTATGTAAATTAATAGCCTGTTCTGCTCCACGGTGGGTAAATATCGCGTCAGTTTGAATATTCCAACTCCGAGCATTCCCGACTATATTTTGACAACGAATTCTAGTATTTCTAACTGTCGTTTCTGTGAAAAGTACTGTTAAAACTAGATAGAATTGCATTGAGTACACTAAAATAAGTACACTAAAATATGGTTATTTTTTGTATGCGTGCAGTTATTTAATAGTCCGTTTTTTCGCCAAAAATGTCAAACCCACGTTAATTTGAGCATATCGCTTTCAGACTTAGTAGACACTTAATACTTAAAACGTAATCAAGTGAAGGCGGTGAAGGAGGCAAAATCACCAACAATTAGTAAAACTTGCCGTAATAAATTAAAGCTGCATGTATTCTCTAGAGATCAAATGTAAACTCCGGTTAAATAGAACATTTAATTCACGATCCATCACAAGTAGTAATTAATCAAACCATTATTTGCAAAAGACATAATTTCCACCCTCACATTAAATAACTACTTAAAGGGGAGGAACAAGACCAATTACAAAAATTATATTTGCACAATACCCCGCATAAAGAACGATGTGTTTGTTCATATAATATTAATAAAGATTTGATTCTGATTCGGCTATCGGCCGCCATGTTTGTTTAGCTGTCAAAGTTCGTGTGCACGGCGCACGCGTGGCACGTGTCGTTCAAATAGAGTAACGTTTTAATCTAATAGGCCTAAGATTGCATGTTATAATGCCAGGGGGCAAAAAAACAGGATTTTGTTGATTTTATGCGGATTCATCTCTATTATAAATAACTTTTCTTTTATTATCCTGGTGAGTTCTCACGTTTTGTGATGACCGCATCAATGATCGTGAGAGCTGGTGTCTAAAACTAGGAAGGTACTTAATTCAAATCAAAATCGAGTCAAAAAATTTTTTTATTTGTTTATTTTTGAAAATTTATTATGTTTTGTAATTCAAATAAAATTTTCAAAGGAATGGAAATATGTACAATGAGTAAGTACTATTTGTTACAAAAGTAATAAGAACTAGTAAGTACTTAGATGCTTTGTAGGTGGATTGCGGTGATTCAGAAACTATAAATTCATTATGGTTTCTGAATTACCTTTCTCAACGTGAACTTCCCAATTAAATCGAGTGTCGAGTGAGAGTAAATTACCAATATCTATTACAACTCTTTGCAAATGCCAAAAACTTACGAATTGCATAAAATCTCTTTCCACATACATAATCCCAAAAAAAACCGAGTGCCATCGATCTATGGAAGCCAATTATAAGAACAATGGTTGTAAAATAATACCCACAAACTGACACCACAGATGAAAATGTTATAACAGATTATTATCGTGGCAACACTGTGGGGCGATGCGTCGGTATAAGATATCAAATCACAATTTTGGCAGAGATTGCGTCGACAGATCGACGTCCCTTGTTTATTTGATTAGGACGTTTTTTATCGGTGCATCTCCCCTAAACAATTTTTGTTTTGTTTGTTTGCGGTAGAAATTATTATTGTGACCGCGAGATATGAATGTGATGTGACACTGTGCTGTGTCGTCATATTATTTTCGTATTTGGTGATGAGGTATAGATTCTAGTAGCAATCAGTAGCATGTAGTAGCCCCAGTAGTTTATTTTTAAATGAAACTTCTTAAGCGGTGGCGATTCGATAATTGAACAAGAATTGACAATGAAATTTCAAGGACGCGTTACTTTTAGGCACATTTCGTCACATGAGAGAGAATAGAGATACCTATAACTCTCTCTCTCGCTCTGTCTCTCAAACTAAATCTCCTATATTCTTTTTTTAGTTTGAATTCTATTACGTGCGATGCTGTACGCGCAATTTTTTTAAATAAGTTATTGGCTTGTGCTAGGCCAATCAAAATACATAATTATTTCTTGACACGTAATCGACGATAGAATTAACCTATTCTTACCTGCAGGTTATTTCTGGCAAAGAAGGAAACCGAAAGGCAACTCCATTGACATCAGATCAGATAAGAATGAAAAGCATCCTTGTTACATAAAACTAATAACAGGCTCGCAATCTAGAATTCAGTTGCCAAGACTCGCCATCACAAGATATCCTCGGTTTGACTAATCAGAAGGCCCGCTTTGAAAAACAATTTTATTTTTTTTAGTTTTAATTTTAATTAGTGACCATAAAATGGCTGAAAATTATTGCCCTGAATAGACGGTAAAAAGTACCTAGTGTACCAATAATTAATTAGGTAGCTGTAACACACTTCATTAAAATCGAGATGTCAAAAAAATATACGAGAAATCAAATCCTGAGCTCGTTACTCACATAAACCTACACCTGCAAAATCAGCCAATGATAAACAAAATTTAAAAAACACTGTCTACTTGACAACCAATTTAAAACAAAAACCGGTTGCCTATTAGCGCGCAATTAAAGGCTGCGTTCGCAATTTCAATCGGGAGCTATTGTTCGCGCCCTTCGTTAATTCGACAGTTTGGGTGCGTTCCGCGCTGCACTTGCCCGATAGCTATGATATTCTCTTTAAAACATAATGGAATAAAGAAACAGTAAACTGGCCTCCCTTGTTGGGGACACTTCGTTATCCGACGGATAGTTGGACAGAATGGTATTGATACTGGCAATTTAAGTGTTTGCTTTTTTTAAACATTCAAAAAGACAAGAAACAAGAAAGTCCTAAATTCAATTTTGTTTTTACTCCGAATAATTTCTCATTAATAAATTGATGTAGTAAAAAAGTAAGTTTCTCTTTGGCTTACAAACTTATTCAAGAAAACTGTTCAACGATGGATGAGCTAGCTGATAAATTAAATTCAGTCACTAGCCTTTAGCAGAATGTGTGGGAGAAGCGATATCAAAATTACCATAACCTTACTTACTTCGTGCGAGCACTAATTAAAATAAAACCATCGGATTAGCTTTTCCTTAAGTTTTGGTATTTTTATGAGAACTTTGAACGACTTCAGCTTTTTCCTTTTTTTATTAAATAAGTATTTATAAATGCTATTCCATCCAAATGGCCGGCAAATAATCAAGACAGTACAACTAAAGTATACGCTATAATCCATAGGTAGCACCGTTCATAACGAATCACCGTACAAAATGATATTATTTGTAACATAATCCGCGAACAACTACGGCACGAGATTGATATTACGCTAGGGTGATATCGACATTAATTTATATGGATACGGTTTAAAAATGTATAATGGGTGGGTCGCCGACACTAATAAAGTCCCTTGGGGTCGCCATGATGCCAGCGACACTTTTTGGCGCGAAATAAAATACATATTTCACTATAACATCGTGTAAGCAATTTTATAAGTTAATTCTTTTATTGGCACTGGCAGTTAGGTTCAAAATTCTGTGACAAATATTTCGACAGGCAACACGGCTTTTGGCGCGAATTTGTTCTGATGCGTTTACAAATGATTGATCGGCTAATTGCGGAGGATGACGCGTGAAGACGCGTGCAATAACATTTATTTCTCATTACACAGTATTTATTTCTTTACACGAGGTTTATTCGCACGAGAAAATAACGAGCCAAACGTTTTTCCGAAAAAAAAGTAACAATGGATTGATTCAGGGCAAAGCTAAATTTAAATAAAAATAAAATAAAACACAGATAAAGTTATAAATTAAATGTCACAGAGCTAATAATCGAATAACTATGGCAAATCGTAATTGTCACTAATAAAGGGGATTATGCAAATAAGTTGAATTTGAATCACGTGTCCGTGTACAAATCAAATGGTAAATAATTGTTAAATAGCGTGTAAACATGCGCCGCTTCCTTTGTATTCTAAACTAGACAAACAGGGATAATTTTATAATTTCACTTCGTACGCCATACTTCTGCATTCAGAGTCAACTGCGTGTAAAATTAAAATAAACGATTCAGCGCTAATGCACGTTCGAATTTTGAATTTCGACTTCGCTGACGACGCGGTTTCGACGTCTTTATTCAAATTTCGAATAATGAGAGATCGGTCACGCGCCAATGAACGCATTCATATTTAAAGTCCGCTCGCAAATGTTTTTCTGTTATAGTACAAGTTATTGTATCTATTAATTAATTCTGCTGTCGCATGTGACAAATTATCATTTAATTGGCAAGTTTGACGTGATTTATTGTTGAATTTAACGCAAGTTTGAATAGAGCATTATGTTATTAAAGTACTGCTGTACTGTATACACAATTGTAGGCGTAGCTTACACTAACTAACACAGTTTTCCTAAATACACAAACTAAGTACACAATTATACACACTGCACATAGGTACCTAACATACGCTATTGGATTGTCTTGTGCAACAACAAAATCTTCGGTATTTATTACGACTACCCACATTTTTTTTAAGATTTTAACACTACGCGAAAATGTTGCCATTAAATAAATCAGCTACCTTATACAATACCAGCATCAAATTAACGTAAACCCCCCAAAATATATACCAGACAACTATACCGTCTAATTACCCCACACAAGAGGCAAAAACAACACCTAGCGTCCCAAACTGGTGATAAATCAAGTAAAGTAAAATATCTATCCTTTGGGAGCGCTCGAAGCTGTCAGATGACATAATAGGGTCTTTTATCGCGCGATGTCGCGATAACGACCGCGACTAGTGACGATCAGTGTACACTATTATGTTTTTGAAAAAAGAATGGGTGGTGTCGGTTGATAATTTGGGAGGGAATGAAATATGGACGACGTTCTTTTTTTGAAAAATATCGTAGTTTGAATAGATTGCGTAACGTTTTAAAATTTTGCCATCATCATTTTGTGATTTTTTTCTTTAAATCAAAGACTTATTGACTTTGATTATAAACCCTATTCTATCTACCATAACATTAGGGCCCAATTTCATCCTAGCAATGCCCTATGCATAGGTATTGCCTTGAAAAAGGGAAAAATAACATTGGTTGTTCGAAATATCTCGCCTCTCCCGGGCCTAGGACCTCAAAAAAAAAAAAAAAGAATCTGATCATCCCTAAACCACGACACGTTCAACAATGCAACTTAAAACCACAAGAGATCTTCATTCTACTAAAAAAAAACATCAAATTAAAGAGATCTCATTACACAGCAGAGTCGACACGTGTCCATCTAATTTAGCCCCGCGCTACTCGCCGGTCGCCATTAAGACTCCCTCAGGATTAGCGGAATCAATGAGCTGCTCGCCATGCTACATCCCCTAGTGGTACTCGCGGGTAGGCCAGGGAGTTCAATCCTAAATGAAGAAAAGGAAAGAAGTAAATCTGTCAAGAAAATTAACGCCGAAATGTGGAAAAAATTGGGGATTAAAATCTTATTTCTTTGAAAACAGACATTAAGTTACGTTAGAAGAATATGTGTCCTTACTTCTTGAAATTTTATATGTAGGTAGGTACGTTCTAAGTTAGCCACAGCCGGTCAAAAAAAGTTCTAATGGAAATCACAAAGTGCTACGAGCCTATTATATTCTATTAAGTACTTATAATACTTAACCTACCTTTTTCATAAAATGTTTCCAAAAATTCTTGAGTTCTTAGGTATCATCAATAAACACTTTTCAATTTCCTAAAAACCACTTCTTCACTTTTTCTTATAATCCTGATGACCTAAGATAAGATTACATTTTTCTTATCATCATAAGATTCCCTAAAACAACATAAAAAGAATAAGCATTGTGTTCCATCCTCAAATCACTTTGTTCAAAGTTAGAATACCCCGTAGCTTCTCCATCAAATTAGGGTCGAATCACATGACATTAACAATAGTACTAACATGAGGGGTCCACATCCGAATGCACAATGGTGACAACATTGATTTATAGTGGGGCCCACCTGTTTGAGCAAATTATTTCTTGTGTTGTTAGATTGTTATCATGTTTCTTTTATAATTGGCTATCAATGACTTCAAATTACTGGCTGTGATATTACACAAAGTAAAGCGCCTGTCTAGGTTCGAACCCACGACCTAAAACTCGTAAGTCGCGGTCGTTACCACTGGTCCACCACCGCTCTCTACGTAATAATGTGCCGTAATTACAGTGTAGATAACTGTACGAAACTACACCTAAGTCTTAAGAGCGTTTATTCTGAAAATGGGCAACGTCACAAATAGATGTCAAAAATTTCGCTGTTTTGATTAATTTAGCAATATTACTGTATGGAAATAAGAAATGTGGCTAACTAGTGAACTAGAATATTAATAATGAATGGCAATTATAACCCTGAATTTGATGTTGTAACAATTTTAGGTGTAAAAAAGGAATTCGGAAAGTTTTCAAATACTTTTTTTTGCATCTTAAACTACGATGTATTACGATATTAATTATTGCATTTCATAATCAATATTTTAGTTCCCTAGTTAGCCACATTTCTTAATTCCGTACAGTATGATTGCTAAATTAATCAAAACAGGTAAATATTTGACAGCTATTTACGACGTTGCCAACTTTTAGGATAAACCCTCTTAGTGTCTAGATTCCTCTGCAACCGAAGGCATTCTTTATTACAAGATCATTGGTTATTCAAAAGCAGTAGCTTTGGAACGACCCTTTATTGATGTAACTAAAAAGCCGTTTTATGCAAGAACAGATATTTAAGTTGGTCCTTACTTAACTTACTTTTAAATAAAAACTTATCTGATGTGGGTTCCGTACTAAGATCCCCAAAGTAACCTTACATTTACTTGCAAAAAAAGGGAATAACAAACAAAATATTGCCTCAAACATCCTCATATTCCCAAATGGTGAAAACCTCATTTGACACTGATACTCGTTTAATAGAATCACATTATGTGGCTAGGGTGGGGCCCCTAGGGACACGACAACATCGATTCCACGATAGTCGAGTCGAATAGTCGAATTACTATTCGATTCTCGCAACGATCCGTATCGAGTGTTTGTTCAGTCCATGGTAAAGGAGTGTAATTGAAGATGTTGGCTTTTATTTGGTTGGTTGTTAGTTGTTTGGATAGGGAAATTGGTTTTTAAACAGGCTCGGATGACCGCGTCAATAGTGCGGTAAAAAGTCTGGTAGAGTAGGTAGCGAGCTTTTAAAGTTGTGGAAAGTTTTATAATAAGTAGTTGTGGAAAGTTTTGTAACTTAAAATTTCGAGAAAATCTCATTCGAAACAAGCAGCAGACTATTCATCTGCTACTTATTTTGAATTTTGCAGGTGTGCTGCAGAAAAAGGTCCGCAAACCTCTTTGTTGAAGTACCCTTTTCCAGATATAACCAGATTCTTCATCATTTCAGACCAGACATATCTCTGTTATTTGTCCTATGACAAAAACCATTTAAATCCTAATAAATGGCTACGCTGAACTCAATGGAAAATAAAATTGGCATAATTATAATATGCTTAGATTAAATATAGGCGTATCTATACCGGGTCATTGTTATTTTTATGTTTTAATCATGATCTGGCAGTTTGAGTAATTTATGCGGCCTGCCCAAATGTCCTTTCTTTGGTATTGTTCGTCGAACAGTTGAGCTCCACGATTACTGACAAATGCGTACACTAACTGGACAAGTCCACTCAAATATGTGTGGTTCGATCCTCAAAGGCCCATCTCAAGCACTAATCTACATGGTCCTCATATGGCCTGACCAAGATTATGTCTGGACTTTAAAAGAGACTGCGACCTCGGAGTTTGTTTCGGCCTTTCTTTCGTGAGATAGGAAACGCCGACCTCATCTAGTTTTTAAAATATGATTGACTTGAAAAAGTGTACAAACCTATTTAAAAATAAAATCATTAGGCGATTTGAGATTACACACAAATAAAGTCTAGAATCGCATAACGACGCCTTAGAGTAAAAACCTCGTAAGTGTAAAAGAAGTATCTTTTCAGGAGGAAGAAAGAGCTGTGTGCTGGAAATTTGTGTACGGCGTCTTTTATGTTCCCAGTTCTGGATATAAAGTGGGTTAAGTTTTCGATATTAATAAATAAAAAAAGACGCCGTTCAAAAACTTTACAGCACGCAATTTTTTCTTCCTCCTGAAAAGTTACTTCTTTTACAATTACGAGGTTTTCACTCTAAGGCCGAAACAATATCCTAAAACACCAATCTATTTGGTGCTAGTGATTTCAATCTGATTAAATAAATCACCTCTCATCAGATCTCGACTCAAATAAAAAAATTGAACCTACTAAGTACCTACAATTAAATACATCCCACTTAACATACTTATAAACAGTACTAAAACAAATCCAATAAATCGATAAACTACATACAATTACGTCTGTTCCATATATATCTACTTACTGGACAGAATTAAGCAAAAGATGCAAGGGGTCCAGCGAAGGGGCCCATCGGAGGGGGCCTGGTAAAACGTTAATCGAATCTGGACCTAATGGGATTTCTTTCTTGAGGGGCACATCGCTAAAGGATTAATTTATATCAATTTAAATGGGAGCTGTGTATACAGGGTGTGGGTATTGTTGAAAGAGCTTTTTATTTGGATTTGTGGTGTTAATTTTCGGATGGTGTGGAGGTGGAGTATTGACTGTCTAGAAATTTAGTTTATTTTATTAAATTTATGAGAGTGGACTTCTGTGCAAGCTACTTACTGGCACATGTCTCAATTTTTTTATTCAACTACCAATGTTTGTAAAGATAATTCTATATAATTAATTTGTGAATCTTATGTGATGTGGTATGTACCACTAAAGACCCTCCTCTCATCCCATTCAAGTTGGCTTTGATTTATTTGACATTAAATAATAACAACACGTATTCTGTGATTCTCGCGTATAACAAGACCCATTGTCAACAGTGGACCTATCATAATTTACTAGCACAAAATTGACAATTATTTTTAGACGTACCCATCTATTCTGAAAAAATCTCAACTTGAAAACTTTAGCGAAGTGACTTGTCAACAATATCAAACCTTAGCATGGTAGGATGACAGTTCACTTCACCAAAATGGAATGTAACTAAATTGACCAGGAAGACAAACTTATCAACCAATCACCCATCGCAATTTCCTCACAATTTTTTGCCATACATTTAGCGAGCATCCTGTACACAGCCGCTCCGGAGAAGGTCTAATCCGCAGCGTTTGTTTGTGTCCCCGGTAATGTATGTGAGAGCGCGCGCACGCCGACAAATTAAAAACATATCCCGGACTATCGTCGGCACGATATTGTTAGCGAAATATCGGATGTGATGGAAGGAAAATAGAGTTATATAATTAATGTATACAAAATATTGTAAAACATTTTAAAAGAGTAACGGTGGAGTTTCTTGCCCATTCTTCTACATACGAAAACTACCTTTTGGAAGGGGCAACTAGAATCAATGCTAATTTTTGTAAATTTTGACGTTCAAAAGTGCCTTTTATGTGTCTAATTGGAATTGTTTGACTTTGACTTTGAGTAGCTGGACAATTTTAGGGAGTTTTTTTTATCTTAATTTTTCAATAAAATATCATATAAATAGCCAAAATAACGACATTGATTCTGCATTATTTTGATGTTGTTCTTACTCGAAGTAAAAAGACGTGTAAAAGTGTTTGTACAAACCTATTTACAGAAATAAAATCATTTATCATTTATCATTTAGAACTGTTATAACCTACAGAAATTGTTCCGCAGCTAAAAAATCTTCTTTCGATACTGCTGTAGAATACGCTTGTAAAGAACTCTAGAATATTGTATCCTTTCCTGCAGAGAGATACACATGAACCGACAGAACAAAACTACACATAGATGATAATGATTTGTAAGTACTTTAACAGTTTAAAAAACCCTGTTACTAAATTAATGTTTTCATAATATTGAAAAGTAACTGCGCCCCGCGCTTTCACCCACATAAGTCTCGATCCAGTGGAAATATCTGGATACAAGGTATCCTATATCCTTTTCTAGATCATGTTCTATTCATGTGCCAAATTTCATCCAAATTCGTTCAGCGGTTTTTGCGTGCAATTGCTTCAAAAACGGTGAAGGAAAATATCGTGAGGAAACACTGAGGAATGCCTGAGAGATATTTCTCGACGGCATATGAAGCTAAGTCAGAGGCCCATGGACGGCTCTATAACTCTGACATTATTTAGTCACAACCACACGAAAAGAAGAATCGTGAAAGCGTAACAAGCAAACAAACTCACTTTTGCCATTACTTAGAATAACTTTAGTAGTTTTACATAAATCACAGCAATACCTCTTGTAAAAATAATAGAAAACTAAAAACGATATTCTATCAGAATAACCCCTAACATCTGTAAAGGCTGTCAGCATCGTTTTTTTCCGCCACTATCCGCTTACAAAGAATTCAATCCATGTCGCCTGCTTAGCGCCGAGTGGTACATCCCACAGTAGACATCGATTATATACATAATAGTGGCATGTATACTGTTTTATCGACATTTTATGAACAAAATGGGAGTTTTTCGCGTACGTTGGTCTAGTGGTCGCAAACGCTACTGCTGAGTATGAGGTCTTGGATTCGATTCCTGGGTCGGGCAAAGTGTTGTTGGGTTTTCCATCTGGAATTTGTCAGTAACAGCCCGGAATCTGGATTTGTGTCCGGTTGATGGCAGTAGGCTCGCCCCCTATTACATGGGACTTAAACATAACTGGCGAAATGTGGGTGTACTATAGGTACACCTCTGCCTTACACTTCGGGGATTACAGGCGTGATGTTATGGTATGTCTGTGGGAATTTTCTAAGTCTTGAATGAATAGGTTACCATCGTAATTGCTTATCATCAGGTGAGATAGAGGCCAATCAATCAATCAATCAATCTACCTACTCCTTTCCGAACTATGTTGGGGTCAGTTTCCAGTCTAACTGGATGCATTTGAGTACCAGTATTTTACATAGAGTGACTGCCAATCTGACCTCCACAACCGAGTTACTAGTTAGTTGTTTGTTGTTGTAAAAAGCGAGAATTCAAAATTTAATTTTTTTTTTCTGCTACGTAGGTAAGCGTTGACAGGCCTACGAAAATTACTTAATGTATAATGTAAATTACGTAATGTTATATAAGTTAGATTGTTGTCATTCTATTCTATATCATTAAGTAGTTGCACTCAATAACATATACTGAAAGTTTCATGAATAAGGAATTCAATGGCAGATCCACCAATCAGCAGTGGAATGCTCGGTCACCGTTGAAATCTGTCTTATACCAGAGTACCTAACAGCAAAACCTTACAAATTAGTTCTGAAATACCTAAAAACACAAACTGGCATTTTTTTGTAGCAAGTCTACGAATTCGTAGCTACTACGAAACGAAACTATTGCTACTTGTCAAAGTCTCAACTATAGTCTATAAAAATGTTCCAAGTAATTGACGAAATGGCAGTAAGAAGTGTAATTTTATTGCGGTTTATTAAAAATCAGACTGTAACTCAATTTACATTGTGTAATTGACCTTCCTACTAAATCAATATCATTATCACTAAATTTTATCCTTACATAATTATTAAACAAAGTCCCCCGCCGCGTCTGTCTGTCTGAACACAATAAACTCAAAAAGTGCCGAACGGATTTTCATACGGTTAGCACCAATGGACGGAGTGATTTATGAAAAAGGTTTAAGTGTATAATTTATTAAGTTTTTGTGTAAATTGGATGAAATATGACGAATATTGTTGAAGATGTCGAAAAACATCAAGCCGACTGGGAGCTTTGCTGGCATAAAATTCACGATAGTATTTCTATCATTACAGTTCATGTATGTATACTAATAGAATTTGAATTAAAGGCACACAGACAGTTTTTAATCTGTATTAGTACATACTATACTTTTTATCCCGCTAGTACTTTTCTGTGAGATAATTTCCGACATTCACGCGGGTGAAGCCGTGGACAAAAGCTAGTATTCAATATAATAAAGAAACTTTCAGAAATAAAACTAGTATACAAAAAAAGAAGACTTCCAAAAAGCACTAAAAGTGATAAATAACTTTAATTTCGGAAGTCGGTGTCTTTGGTTTTGTATTTTCGTTTTTTGCCACAGACTTCCGAAATCAAAGTAATTTTTTCTACAACTTCGTAGCATAATCACGTAGAGCCGTCGAGGTCTAGCTACGGCTTCGTAGCACAATCACATAGAGCCGTCGAGGTCTAGCTACGGCTTCGTAGCACAATCACGTAGAGCCGTCGAGGACTAGCTATGGCTTCGTAGCACAATCACGTAGAGCCGTCGAGGTCTAGCTACGGCTTCGTAGCATAATCACGTAGAGCCGTCGAGGTCTAGCTACGGCTTTGTAGCATAATCAAGTAGAGCCGTCGACGTCTAGCTACGGCTTCGTAGCACAATCACATAGAGCCGTCGAGGTCTAGCTACGGCTTCGTAGCACAATCACGTAGAGCCGTCGAGGTCTAGCTACGACTTCGTAGCACAATCACGTAGAGCCGTCGAGGTCTAGCTACGAGTTCGTAGCACAATCACGTAGAGCCGTCGAGGTCTAGCTACGGCTTCGTAGCACAATCACGTAGAGCCGCCGAGGTCTAGCTACGATTACGTAGCACAATCACGTACAGCCATAGAGTTCTACCTACGCAACAGGCTTTAATTCTACAAATGTTTTTTTTTTTTATGTTATCTCATTATTTTGTCAATATTATGTAAAAAATTTACTGACAAATGTATACAATCTTTCAGCTGATTAAGGGTCTTTCAAACAGGCGCGACACGCGACGCGACACAAAGACACCGCTCGTCGCGCGACGAGTGGCGTCTTTGTGTCGCGTCGCGTATCGCGCCTGTTTGAAAGAGCCTTTAATGATGCACGCACTTTGTATGTTCGTTGTGTGTCATAGTCATAGTGACACTTTAATTAAAAATGTTGTTTTTTTTTGTATTTTGGCTCCTTCTATTTTCACGATATTCATGTAATTCAATATAATTTAATTTTGCTTTTGTGTGTTGTACTCTTTGATTTGTGTACCCCAAACATTTTTTCAATAGTTTGAATAAGTTGTCTGTCAGTCAGAAAACGACAAAAAATATTAGCAAGGTAGATTTTATGCAAGCAAAATACACATAGCACAGTGTGATCGACCAAGTCACCAAATTTCGAAAAAAGAATCACGCATAAACGACGAAAAACATAACACAGCTCGCGGCCCGTAGGCAAAGGCAGTTAACTGAACAGCCTAGTAAAATATTCACATGTAGTTATTCCATGCGGCTGCCTGCGGATCACCGCTGCAGATTAAACTATTAACAAAATGGTAGCTGCAAGGTTTTGAACCGGATTCCATTTTCGAATAACGTTTTGCATAGTTAAACGCCGGTTAGCGTGCCATGATCTGCGCGCGAAAAGGTTTTATGAACAAAAACTTTTTGGTGGGCATACAAAGGGATTGGCTGAATGAATGACTGACGTTAATATCTGGGAGTTGGTTTAGGTTCTAAACAAAGGCCAGTCAAGAGTTAAAAGTGGCATTTTGCTTTGAATTTATTATGTTGCAGAAATGGTTTAATAATTATGGGTTATGTTCAATACATACCTAACTAGAAAGGTTTCGAAAGTAGTTTATTAAATCTTGGAACAATACGAAAATTCCCAGTTCCATATGACGACTGAAGAAAACTGACCAATGATACGCGGACTCATTGACACACTGTATGTTGGTAATCAAAACCTTAAGAATACTAGAGGATCCAAGTGTGTACAAAAATCCGAATCGAAAAACACATCAATGCCATTGTATGAACGTTAAAAAAGAAGTTTTCTTTTAGAAAAGTGGTCCGTTAACCGTTGTGCAGTAATATATTTTCAATGCCACCACACTGCACAATATCCTTTCAAAAAGATAAGCTCCAATTTGCCTTTACCTAAATGTTCTGTCAACCAATTTATTTCGGAAACTATGAGCCACCATGACAGTTTTGCGCGGTTGCCTAGCAACGTACTTAATTGGCGGCAAATCGGCGAATGGATTACGTGACACCCGCTAGCGTGAAATTGTATAATTTGGAGATATTATGCCGTTGAACGTTTGGATATCAACTATTATTAAGATGGAAATATTATGTCAATAAGTTATTGAAAGGTAATAATTAGTTATATTGAGCTCATTATGTTTATAATTGTTCGACTTCGTGTTGCCTTGGTTTAAGATGGTATTTGCGAAAGGTTATCTCTTTTTCTAAGTTTATCTAAAAATAAAAATTAGGTTTCAAACAGCAAAAAGGTTTGGTACTGTAAGTGTAGAGATTTTATCTCCTAATAATATTATAAAGTGAGTGGTTGTACCTAGAGGGTCATCTTCCAAATTACTGATCCAAATCCGAAAATTCTTTCACTATGGGAAGCTACAGTATTTCCGACTGTCATAGGATATATTCTATGTTAAATAATAAATTTCACGCCAACTAAATTGCGACAGAAGCTAGTTTAGTTTAAAAAAATATATATACTTGACAGCTTAACAAGTATCTGAGATTTATGTGACTTTTAACTAAAGTTGACACCAGTACAGGGATACGACACGTGTCTAATCCTCACACACGTGGCTAAAGTGTCTGAACAGGTACATACAACATGGTTAACGTAGGGGTGGATCAAAACCTATTGTATAATTACACCTGCTTAATATTATTGAGTCAGTGATTTAGAATATTTAAATTGGTTTTAAGTGATGCGCTTTTTAGAAGCGATGAAAAGGTTTAGTGAAATTAGTTCATGCGAGGTTGATTTGAGCTTGGCCATTTTTTTCTGAAGATTTTTGTGGGGCGTTAAATTATTTTCCATTTGGCAGTTTCACGTAGCAGCTCTCGGAATAATATTTGCTGCAAATCGTCATATTATCACGGAATAGTCTCATTCCCATTCTTTTTCCAAGATAATTTTATTAGCTCTATTGTATTTTTAAATGATTATATTTTAGTAATTATTTTACCATAGGTACATAAACTCGCGCCTTATTCTCATGGGGGTAGACAGAAGCCATAGACGCCAGCTGCGACGATCCTTACATACTCCTCGTTTAAGTATGTTTGTATGTATTTTACCATAACTGCCACGTTTTGAATAAATATTGATCAATAACAACGTATTGAACTTTGAAACATTGAACGACGAAACTGCTATTTGCAAAAACGTAAGAAATATTGAATTTTGCGGTTTGCCCTGACGGATCCCCCTTAATAGAATCCCATTTTTTTTTTAAATTGGTATTTAATTGTCTGTGTAAGTAATTCACGTCATATTCTATAGAGGGGTCATAAGTTTTAGTACATACCTACCTACCCACTTCCGACTAACCAATAACATAATTTAGCCAAAAAATATCATAAAGCCATTAATTAAGCGCGCTAATTACGAGCCGGTTATCACGTGCATTGTCTGCGCTACGATTACCAGCGACATAAATTGAGCTGCGAATATTTAATAATAATTGGCTTGCCTTTGTTTAACGGGGTGCGGGGTGGTGGCCCGCCCACTTTAGCCTCCCTGCAGTAGCGATAGCATGGTAGGATGACAGGGATTATATTTATTTGTCTTCAGTTTCGCAAGAGTAGATCCTCACTTAGGGAAAAGATTTGCTAGCCAGCAAGTTTACAAGTGAAGCTTATTACCCAACCCAAACAATCAAGAACAGCGGGGTAATTGAATAACATACATAAAATGGCAATCGTTCGCAATGCCTTGAACACGTTCAGTGCCGGGAGCCCTCCTGGAGGGTTCACTCTTATCATATATGGGATGCCGGGAGCCCTCGCGGAGGGCTCATTTTAAATGTAAGTTTTTCTTAGCGAATTCGATATTTATAAACTGTGAAAACAAAATTAGTTGTATTAAACAAGATTACAATCCTAATGCCGGTGATACTCCTCGAGGGTTAACTTTAGCGCAAACGTAATGCCGGTGACCCTCCTGGAGACAATTTGCAATATGTATGGCGGCATGGCGTATGAGCTCGATGAAAAATAGGTGCAGTCAAAAGTGTTAATTTTGACAGTTCAGCCACGTTAATTTCGTTATTTACGTTGTTGAGTAGACGAATTTCTCAAACGTATGAAGTAATGAATTAGACGTTTAAAACCCTAAATTTCCACCGCAATTAGGGCGCTGCTCTTAAATTATTTGCATAAACCATTTCTTATTATTATTCGCAATATTAGTGAGTGAGGGCTATTTTAGAAGTTGAGGATCCGAAAGTTACATACAAACAAAGAAAAGCTATATAGTAAAGAAGTGTCCAAACATTGAGCGGCAAGAGCGCGGCAGCAACACGCGGCGTTTGCAAGACACATTTCTGGGAATGTTTGCGCGGCAGTAATGCGCGGCACATCCGAGACACGCCGCGCCGCGCGCTTCAGTTGGCAATATCAATCTGGCCTTTACATAGTCTGCAGAAATACGTCCAGACACAATTAGTGACGAATGTTTCCAAAAATGCTTGTGCGCTGCAGGACAGAAGCGTTCGCGCGCGGCTGCCTCTCCTCGGTGACCCTCTCACCCAGAAGGGAAGAGACGAGTGGGCCGTAATCCACCACGCGAGCCCAGTGCGGGCTGATAGATGTCATATGTCTTCGAATTTTCGGTTCTAGGACATGCCGGTTTCCTCACGATGTATTCCTGCACCGTTTTGAGAGCAATGCTGATTAAATAATTTACACAAAGTAAAGCGCCTACAACTCGTAAGTCGTGGCCCTTAGCGGGCCACCACTGCTCAGTAGAGCAGTGGTGGGCAGTGGTGGGTAGATAATAGAATAATAGATATAGTAAATAATAGAATATACCACTACTAATATTCTATTAAAACTCCGTGCTAGGTTAAGCACGCTAACCTAGCACGGAGCTAATTACTATTTATTAACGTTTATTGAGGGAGAACCGTGAAGTTTCTCGCCGGCTCTTCTCCATAGGAAAAGACCAATTGGAACCGTACACCTAGCTTCTGACGTTTCATAAGTGTCCTTGTAGATTCATGTGAAATAATTTGAATTTGAATGTGAAGGGAGCTCAAGTTCAAAGTGTTAACAGTTAACACTGACATGAGGCTTCCTACAAAATCATCCAATTTTGCAGTGATATTCTAGTGGTGTGATCGTCAGACTGCCAAGTCATAGGTCTCGAGTTCGAACCCAAAGCCCACTTCTGACTTTTCGGTAAAGCCAAACATCGTGAGGAAACCGGCATGCCTGAGAGATATTTTTTCGACGGCATGTGAACCCAAGTCAGAGGCCCATGGGGCGGCTTGAAAACTCTGACACCAAGTTAGTCACTAACCACACGAAATGAAGATCCAGTTTTGTAAAAAAATACATGTTTTTTTTTGCCGTCGCTACCCGGGCATCCGGCTACACAGTTAAGCCGGTTATGAACGGCCCGTAATGACGGTGTCATTTGCGCGGTGAATTATAATTGGCCCGATAACGCCGGCCGCCCGACATTAATAGACAACTTAATTTAAACGCCCTGTATATAACGCTCGCTGTATATAAAGGGTATGTAATGCTGACGCACGAAGTGTGGGTGGTACAATTTTTTGTAGGCAAAAAATGGTAGATATAAAATATGATTATTATTCGAGTTTATATACTGGGGTTTTTATTTGAAATAGTGGTAAATATGTGCCTAATATGTATATGACGAGCTTGCAGCTAAACTCAAAGCATTTATTTAAAAAATAAACCAATTACAGGCACTTTTGAATTGTCAAGGGGTCGGTCAGTCAGAAAGATGAAGCTAGTTACCCATTCCAAAGCGTAGTAGGTACCTATGGAGAAGAACGGGCAAGAAACTCCACGGACACTCTTTTAAATAAATAAAAAATATATATATAATATTATATCAAAATATACTAAGTAATAACAGCCGTACGGGTCGATCGATCAGGTTAAGCTATGCTTGCCGCGGTTGGTCCGTGGATGGGTGACCATCTTTGCATACCAAGACCCCTCCGTGCCTCGGAAAGCACGTCAAGCCGTTGGTCTCGGCTGTCATTCGTAGATCTTTGACAGTCGTTACGGGTCGTCAGAAGCCCGAATGTCTGACAACCAGTCTTACCAAGGGGTATAGTGTTACCCAGTAACTGGGTTGTGGAGGTCAGATAGGCAGTCGCTCCATGTAAAATACTGTTATTTAGTTGCATCCGGTTAGACTAGAAGCCGACCCCAACATAGTTGAAAAAGGCTAGGCAGATGATCTTCTTTTCGTGTGGTTAGTGACTAACCACGATGACGAGAGGTAAATGAGGCAGTCAGCGCAAAAGCGGCCTAACCCACATTTTTATGTTTTTAACCTGACCGTGCGTCGCAAACGATTAAAAATTGATAAAATTTTAAAACAAACAAACAAAAATAAAATGTGGGTTGGGCCGCTTTTGCGCTGACTGCCTCTAATATGCCAACGCGACTCATTTGTTACAAAATGCATAGTTATCGCTATCTACAATAAACACAATACCCAAGGAGTTTCTTGCTTCGATTCTTTGATAGTATTAGCGACAGTGGTATTGAGAAACGGGCTATATTCTTGTTACTTTTTAAAAACTTCCAACCCCCCGTGGTACTAAGTTACTAACGTGTTTGTAAATAAATACCTTATTATGCATTATATTTTCACCAGTTTGCAAAACTGAAAAATAAGCAATTTAAGGCGTAAGTAGGAATATACAGTAGGATTGAGTAACTCGTTGAAGTGCCATATTAATTAATTAATAAATTAGAATATCCATAATTTACTTAGATACCCGTTTTTGTTTACTTTATAATTACATACCCCGCCACCAACAAACAAAACCATTTAAAAACGTCACATGTGTACACAGATTATAATCATCAGAATCACAACTTAGTGGCATTGTTCAGAATTATTTAGTGGCAGTAAAATAAACGACTAGCCATAAAAACAACGCGTCCGCTGAGACCTGCAGGCCTGAATGCACCCTTATAATAGTTATTGTTAATGATAGCGTTTACAAGGCTCACATATGGCGGTTTTATAATATTATCCTACGAATAAATGAGCAATATTTGTATATATATATACACTCGAGAGCAATGAATCCGGGTCACTTAAAGAATCCTAAAAATCTCGGAAACTAAAAATGCTAGGTTAATGCAATAAATTGTATTTAATAGACAATGTAATACTCCTTAAATGAAGGTATTAAAACTTCTTAGTTATTGTAAAGTTATATCATAAAAAAATCAAATTTGAAAAAGGGCCACTTTCGAAGATGGAACTACGAAATTACAGCATTTGGTTTTGCTTTTGTTTGTAATCTGTCATTTATGTGGGTACATAAACCATGTTGATAGTGCTCTATATTCATTATTCAAGCTGAAATTATGTCGCTTACGCCTGAAGAATGCACCAGAATACTTACAATGCTGGAAACCGGCCGGAGTCAGCGCGATACAGCCAGGACTGTCGGTGTGTCGCTGTCAACAGTACAAAGAGTTCTCCGACGTTACGAAGAAACTGGTTCTAACCTACGCAGGCCAGGAACGGGCAGAACCAGGTGTACCACAGCACGAGAAGACCGATACTTGGTGAACACCATGCTTCGAAATCGCTTTCTCACAGGAACTGAACTCACAAATCAGTTTCGACGCCTCGGAGGAAGTAACCCAAGTGCATGGACAGTAAGACGTCGGCTTGCTGAATCTAACTTAAAACCCCTTAGACCTGCAAACGGCCCTAAACTGGAGCGTGGGCATCGTATTTCAAGACTAAGATATGCCCAGAGCCACGTAAATTGGAGTATTGAAAATTGGTCAAAAGTTATGTTCTCCGACGAATCAAAATTTATGCTCTACAAGCACGATGGAAGACACAGAGTGTATCGAAGACCAGGGGAAAGATTCAAGCAAGCATGCATCGAAGAAAAAGTAGCCTACGGTGGTGGGTCTGTACTTGTGTGGGCCGGAATTTCTTCTGAAAGTCGCACAGAGCTGGTGATCATAGAAAACGGCTCTTTAACTAGCGTAAGATATGTGGAAGAAATCCTCAATGATCACGTTGGTCCATTTATGGTCAATTTAGGTGAGGATGCTATATTTATGCATGACAATGCCCGACCTCATACAGGTAGGATTGTGAATGACTACCTTCAAGAGATGAACATTACTAGTATGGAGTGGCCAGCGCGCAGCCCGGATATCAACCCGATCGAGCATGCTTGGGACGAGGTAGGCAGATGCGTAAAACAACGAAACCCTCCCCCAATCACGCTTCGTGAGCTCAAAATTGCTCTCACAGAGGAATGGGAGAATATTCCCCAAAATCGTATAAGGAACTTGGTGTACAGCATGCCAAACCGCGTAAACGCAGTAATGGAAGCACGAGGAGGCAATACGAAGTATTAAAATTCAAGAAAATCGTAATAAAGTTAAAAAATTTCATGTTTCCTATTTTTGTTTTAAGGAGAGATCAGCAGTTTTTTTCTTTATGTAATTTTGTGTTAATAAAATGTATGGTGACTCATATTTTTTTTACTTTCATTTAAGGAGTATTACATTGTTTATTCAATACAATTTATTGCATTAACCTATCATTTTTAGTTTCCGAGATTTTTAACATTCTTTAAGTGACCCGGATTCATTGCTCTCGAGTGTATATTTATAAGATAACATCACACCTGTAATCCCGAAGGGTTAGGCAGAGGTGTACCTATAGTACACCCACATTTCGCCAGTTATGTTCAAGTCCCATGTAATAGGGGCGAGCCTATTGCCATCTACCGGGCACAAATCTAGACTCCGGGCTGCTACTGAGAAATTCCAGATGGAAAAACTCAATAACACTTTGCCCGACTCGCAAATCAAACCCAGGACCTCATGATGCCCATGCTCCATGCTGAGTATGATACTCAGCAGTAGCGCTTGCGACCACTAGACCAACGAGGCAGTTATAGTTAAAGTATATTTAAAGATTAAAAATCAACGGATTTTAATTTTTTTAAATACTATCGTAAAGAAAAAATTTCTCCTGCTATTTTTTGAGTAAATTGCCGTTCACGAGAAAAATATTCATGAATTTTTAAAGGTTTTTATCTTCATTAAATCGCGTATCATAGTTTTAATATGAAAAGGAGTTACCATAATAGGTGAGTTTGGGAAATTTTGATGTACTGTTCTATTATTACTTGTAGGAAAAAATGTTTAGAAAACAATGTCTACAATTACCTCTGGTACAAATGGCCGTCCGTTAGTTCATCTTGACGTTTCATTATATTCAGAGCCAATGTAGACTTTTTTAGGAATATCGTATAGGTAATTTAACGCTTGTAAATATGTGAACACCATGTATCTACACATAATTATTTTTTCTGATATTGCTTCATTTTTAATTATTTTTACCTATTGTGGTATAGTAATCTTATTCCAGGTGCATCGTTTTCACATATATTTATATAATTAAGGTATACAAAATATTGTAAAACATTTTATAAGAGTAACGGTTGAGTTTCTTGCCCATTCTTCTCCATACGAAAACTACATTTGGTAAGAGGCGACTAGAATCAATTCTATTTTTTGTAAATTTTGACGTTAAAAAGTGCCTTCTATGTGCCTAATTAAAATAAATTATTTGACTGACTGGTAAATACCAAAAGGCCAATTCTAGTAATTAGAAACGTTCAAAATCTTGTCGCAATCTCATCTCTGCGACAATCAATGTCAAAAACTTGTTCAAATCATAAGAAAATTAGAGGTATTTTTGGCAGGTTGAGATTGAGATTAGACGTGATGTTATCTTAATATTACAGGAATTGCCCCCTTAGGGAGAAAAACTATCCATAATTTTATTTTCTTGTTGATTATTAAAAATTGTATATACTATATATAAAATAACTAAATATTAAGACTAGCTACTAAAATAAATGACTAACTATATAGATACATACAAAAAGGCGTCGAAGTACTCGTCTGCATCGCTGTTTTTTTTGTAATAATGAATCCGTAATCCGATCGGTAATATGGGTAGCTAGTACACACGGCTACACATCAAGCTATACATTTCCAGTTTATGCTGATCTCGCTTTGTATGGGATTTCCGTACAATGCGAGGTCAGCTTATACTGGAAATGTATAGCTTGATGTGTAGCCGTGTGTACCAAGATCGGTCTTATATTTATTTATCCCTTTTTTTATCTCAACTGACACTAATCAGAACCAGAGTATTACATCGTTGAATAAAATTGTATGAGTAATCGTTATTAATGATTATGGATTACCTTTGAGTTGAACAGAATGTTAACTATTGTGATCTTGATTAATAGTATAGAGCCAAAAACACGTGTATTGACTAATGTATTTAGGAACTAAGTATTAAGTAAGTAAATGTCACATTTAATTTAATATGTCATTTACTGTTCTTAATCGTGGTTAAAGTATTTGTGGAATAGAATAGAATAGTTTTATTTTGCATAAAATATGGTACATAAAAGGTTTTAAATATTAATAGTTCCACATATTTTCTTACTTATTTCGGCGTGCAAAATTATAAACGAAACGCTTCCATTTTTAATACTTACAGAGATCAAAAAAAAAAAAACGAACAAAATTCTTTAAACGAATATTAGATTCCTATTTTAAATTGAGTGTTATCTATGATTTCTGTTTTATTCCTATAACATTTTCACTGGCTTACTAATAAAGCTTATTTTTGTACCACACGTATAAAATACAAACCTACCTTTAATTTAAATCTTAATTAACTACAGCAATTAAGCGAGTAATATCGAGTAAAAGATTACGTAACAAATCAAAGACCCGAATATTCCCCTACCTGCACAGCGTCGACAATACAAGCTTAGACCTACCCTCTTCAAACCACCCTAATAATACCAACAGAAAACTAAAACATAACCCTTATATTAAAGAAGGAAGGTCTAGTTTTCAAAATTTTGAGGTTATGTAACTGTATTGTAAGATTGGTAAGGTATTCCCGCCACTTCATTTGCGAAAATGTTGGTACGCCTGGCTTAAGTGTTGCACGCTGTTAAATTAATGAGCCAATCTCAGTCGGCCGGGGTTGCCACCTCTATATTTTACAAGGTGGTAATGTGCCGTAGTGTGGTGCTTTAATATTACCTTGTTTTAACAACAACGAAGTACATTAAGGTAAAATATGTTTTGGAACTTTCGCTATTAAGCTGTAAACATTTTTGTTTTGATTTATTTGGTTTATATTTGAGGTAGAAAATTTCAAGGTAGGTGAATGACCGTAAACATAGATACTTCTTTAACGGAAAGTTGTCTTTTCCGATAAACTATTTGGGGTTTTTTTAGATGAACCATATTTACTCACTTTTTTCTGTATTAATAAGAATTGACGTTCTTAGTAATTGATTACATACTTACTCATCTGTCACACGTTACGTCATGTCGTGGCACACATAAAATGAACGTTTTGTAGGTTATTATCGATTCATTTAATGTAATCATTAATTCATTACAAAGATCTACCAGCTAGAGACCGTGCTACCACTGAAGTCCTTTTGATGTGGCGCCAGTGTCTATGACATAACTTCACATTACATTTAAAAAAAATTTGTTCCACAATTTTCCGCCAGCCTTCTTTCGTGGCGTGCACTCCAGCTACATTTCGAAATAGTTGGTCCGATTTCCTTCAGTTTTGTTAAAGGTTAATTAACCTGACAAAGATAGTTCCATTATCATGGTTGACTGCCTCGAAAATCTTCCACTGTCTGTTTTAACTTTCTACTCGCCATTTCGTCGGATGTGTCTATTGTTGAACAAAACGGGGAACAACAACTTTTTATGTAACCCATTGTGATCTAAACGGTCCACTTTTAAATGATCCGATAACTAACTAGATTTCAATGTACCTAGTCATCTTGAGTGTACCTAACTACGTGAAAGAATTTCACGTTTCTATTGCCAATTTTATAGCTAATTTTAACATTATTTTGCAAACTGCAAATGGAAAGTTAACAAGTATTTTTCTTCCATACTTTAGTAAGTAATCGTCATTTCGGCAGTCACCCACTTTCTATCTATATCATCTTTCACACAGTCCATCCATAGATTCTTTGGTCTTCCCCTACTCTCATAGCCATCCGCATTCATACTTAAAACTCTCCTCACGATATTTTCTTCATTCCTCCGCATCACTTGCATTCCCTCATACAACGGATTTCCACACATCTTTTGAGTCACCGGTGCCTCTTTCAGACTTTCTCCTATATACTCATTTCTTAGTGTTAGTTATTAATTAATTAAGTTTAAAATCTGTCAAAATATTTCGAGTCTGACAAATTGAATCATGTCAAATTATCTTGGTGCCCGCAACAGACATTTTCAGTACCCAGGTGAAACTATCAACACATCAAGCTATGGAAGAGACTGACTGAGTCACACAGGTGTAGGTATCAATGACAGAGATAATACTCTACAAAACTGACCTTTTTCTAGAACGAGCTATATAGAAGTCGCATATGATGTGTAACATCTGACATCTCAACTTAGTAATAAGCACCATTAACGTATACAACATCAAAGGGACGGGGCCTCGTCAAGGTCGTTTCTGACAGCCAATTCTAGAAACACGCGCGCTCACTCATGGGTCAAATCAAATAACGTGCGCTTCCCCGGCTTCCTGTAACACACTTCCGTCCCTTTTCACGAAATCACACCCACAGATTTGATTATTTCGATTTTTTTTAGATTTCGGTTTTGATTTTGATAGCAGGATAGATGAGAGAAAAGATCAGAGAAAATATGTTACACACCACAAAACAAAAGACTGTGACGCATAATCAGCCTATAATGCTCCTACTACTGGGACACAGGCCTCCTCTCTTTGAGACGGAGCGGGCTATAATCTTACCACACGGGCCCAGTGCGGGTCGGAGATGTCATATGTCTTCGAATTTTTGGTTCTAGGACATGCCGGTTTTCTCACGATGTTTTCCTTCACCGTTTTGAGAGCAGTGGTGATGAAAATATTTATACAAAGTAAAGCGCCTGCCTTGGTTCGAGCCCAAGACCTCGTAAGTCGGGGCCGTTACCATTGGGCCACCACTTCTCTGACTGTGACGCGCCACGGGTTAACTTCCCTACAACTTACAAGTCTTTAGATCACCATCCACAGTCAGACTTCACCCACTGCTGGGCATAGGCCTCTCTCTTGTTGTGCCTATCCCCACGCTCCACACTATATTATATATAGAGGTATGAGGAACAGGGTGTAAAGTACACTCATCCACCATAGAAAAGGGAGGATCCTCCGACCAGATGGGTGTCGAGTTGGGTGGGCAACTGCCCGACGATTGATGTCGGGATGTATGTATACTCGTGGCGCGGAAAACCCTGCTTCCACGATGCAAGATTTTGCTTTTCGTCTGTGTGATGCGCAGTTCGCATTTAGATGCCGCCACACATATGTACATAATATTTTTTACCACTAAAGAACACATGTCGCCTCACTACGGGTACATATTCGCTGCTGTTGTCAATACATAATTTACTAGCCACTGTGGGGCCAACAATGGACCAGGTTTCGAGGAGCCGGGTCTAATGAGACCTCTCGCACCTGAATTGGATAGAAGTGTGGGCATGAGCAAAGCGGGAAGCGGGAATGGAAGTGCGTTGATTAGCAAAAAGTGTGTGTAAAATAATAAAGGTATTGTTGCTAGTTTCGTGCAAATTCTAGCATGTATTTCCAGACAAGAAAACGGTAAAATGGAAAAAAAATCTTTAATTAAGAAAGCCTCCGTACCAAAGTGAGGAAAGATCTAATTTGGAAACAGATGCACGAGTTAAACTAGGGGTATCGTAGTTCCCAGTAACTGGGTTGTAAAGGTCAGACAGGCAGTCGCTCCAGGTAAAATAACGGTATTCAGCTGCATCCGGTTTGACTGGAAAACGACCCCAACATAGTTGGGAAAAGTCTAGAGTGATAATGATAGATGAGTTAAACTACTATAACAGTGTCTCAAAAATAAAAAAGTGGGTTGTTTAACGCAAGGACGCCGCCACTCGCTCGCCTAATTATATCATCAATAAAAAAACAAAATCATTAATTTTTGTGGGAAATTCAATAATATCTATATTCATGCAGAAGCAAGACCTAGATCAGATGCACCCGACTTTGAACACATTATACCAACACCGAAAAATACTGAGCCCATAAAAACATCTTCGAAAAAAATCGCTAACTTAATCACCCTGTCCCCGGGTCCCTCAGATAACAAAGGTATCTATCGTGTGGGTAGCAGGGTAGTTTGAACCTACAAATGTGGCAATTAGCCGGCTCCTGACTGATGGTCGCCCGACCGTGATTAAGAAGTACCCGAAGATAACGTATACACTGGGGCCCTGATACGTGTGCAACACGAATGGAGTTTAACGATAGAAAGTGAGGTGTTGCTGTGGACCCAAAATTTGCTAAACAACATGAAATACATTAGCTGTACACACGACGTATTTTTTATAACGTTTTTAAGCGCAAATTTTTCAATCGTCAGTTAACTTTTGGCCGTGGAATAAAATTGACGTCTGACAGTTTTTCCATACAAAAATGACAAAAAAATCAAAATTATTAAAAGCTTTTGTCAAAAGGAAACTAAAGATACAATTTTACACAATATTTTTTATAAAACTTAAAAATACAGAGCTAATAGGTTTGTGTAACAGGACACATAATAATGTATTTTTCAATCTAGGTAAGAAACTGAAAAAAATAACCAGTAAAATGGGGAATGCGTCGAATCATTTTATGGTTTACTTTACTTCAAAATAGGGACAAATTGGTTTTGAAGGCTTAGTTTTTAGCAACAATTTTAAAGCGTTTGCCCAAGAAAAGGCCAGTATTGATAAAGCAAAACCGCAATCTCATTTTAAACAATAGCATTAGCCATTAAAGTCCATACCAACACGTAGCAGACACCCCAAGAATCATGCTTTTAGGGTACCCCTCCTACAAACTCCACTTGATAAGTAGTGCCGCGTAGTCTTATTTGTTAAGTTTAGACTACACTCTGTCTCTAAACCAGTGCTATTAATATTGGCAACCGATAGCGATACAACCCTGCAGGTAATTTGTGGCGAAATTAGGCTATCAAACTGGGGCTAAGAGATGGTAAGGTGGAGTAGTTAAGGATGCCCATTGCCCTTTATTGGTTAGAATTTATTTGTTAAATTCAAATTCTGATCAGACAAATTGGGTCTGTTTTCTCAATTTCTTTGTATCGATTTCAAATTAGCTTTAATTCTGTCTGGGACTTAGCAAGATTGGGAAATTTTATACCGATTCTTCAATTCGTATCTTAGGACCTACGAATAATCTTAAGACTAAGATTACCTATGAAAGTAGGCAGAACAAATTCACTAAATAAATTGGAGCTGAAGTTCTTTATGTAGACGTTCAAAAGTGCCTTTTGAAATGGCCTACTTGAAATAAATTATTATCTACACTTTGAAAGAAAAAAACAGTGGCACTCCGGGAGTGCCGACAGAAGTGAAAACTTGAACAATTTACTGTGCAGGAAATAATGTATCGCGCGTTGGTGTCTTTTTAATGGTCAAAAGCTGGTGTCGTAACGGTGTCGCGAAATCAATTGTTTAGTCCCATCTCAAAGATGCCCAACGCACCTAAGGAAGTATTCACTTCAAAAAAAGATGAGGAAATAAAGATATGATTATGAAATAAATATAATATACAATGTAGGTATGTCATACATTAAGTAGGTACGCGAAACGCGATTAATTCGGAAGAACTAACATCTCCTTGGTAGGTGCTTTCAATGAAACTAGAATTGAAACGTCAGGAATTTTCAACCCATTTCAATAATAATTAAGTACTTTTCAAACAAATAGAAGAACGAAAACCTTTTCTAAACCCCATACGGTCTTAAAAAGTCAAGCAAACAAGCTCGATCAATTTCAATGCCCACCGATATCCAAGGGGTCTCACAAATTGGTTCGACAACACGTTCAACCACCATCATATCTAAAATTACGTCACACCCTTATTTCTAAGAAGTTAAGGTTTGTAATGGCGTAAGAGAAAGGTAATTCAGTAGTCGGTGGAAATTGGTGTGTGTAGTAGATTGTAGAACTCACTCAATTCGCCCGTCGTGTTTGATCGCAGAAGAACCCTTGGTTCTGAATCGTATCGGGCGTTCGTATTAGTTTACATATCAGTTTTGTGGAGATCAGTTATTCGTTTCTAAATGGGATTGCGGCCATTATCTTTTTTTCAGTAGCCCTAGTGTTGTCATAGCATGGTCGATGGTGGCGAGAAACAGGCACGTAGAAAGGCATCAACTTATATGTTTTTCTTTCACTTTCTAAGCTAATAATCTGTCGGAAACTTTTGGTTTCGACTTTCTTTTCGATCTTGCAATTTGTCTGAATTATCGAATGTTCAATTGTGCATAACTAGTAGTAGCTTTTCAGGATTTTCTATAACTAAATAAAATTTTCACAGACCAATGAAATTAGTCGTGTTACAAATAAAGATAGGAACTGATCTATTGGATTCCTTGGACTTTTACGGAAGTATAGTCGACTTGGTCGAAGAAAAAGCCTACCCTAGAGTCAAGTATTGCGTTTGTTTGAGCTTAAATGCAGAGAAGAAACTGGTTCAAATACAGTTGATATAATGTGTTAATCGTCTCAAAAACAAATAGGTACCTACTTAATTTTATAACCCAAAGAAATAGAGCCTCAACTACCATAAACCTACATAATCCTACACATCTTCAGAGTTCAGACAGTACATAAAACATGAAAATGAGACTGCCGAATCTCGCGGCGTTATCAAAACGTTGCGCTAAAGGGAGGCTCACGACGAGCGGGGCGGGCTCACGAAATAATTGATGAGTGCATTAGAGACATGTGTCCGCCATCTTTTATTCAGACGCGCGAACTCGGTTCCTGAACGAATGGCGCGAAATGTGGAGCATAATCTGTATGAATTTGGAATTTGTTGCCACAGATACGGAAGGCTTAGTGTTGGGGTGTGTCTAGACGTGTAGTTTGAAGGTGTTAATGTTTACTGGCTGGTTAGTGACTCCACGGTGCGTTTATAGCAATTACTTAAATATTAAATCTAAACAAAACAAAACATTTTTCCTTTCTTTTTTTTTTCTTTCTATATCTGTGAATTGAAAGACCTCCAAAATATGTGTCTGCCAAATTCATCTTGAAGCAGCACCTTAATTGTGTAGCTCCTTTTTTGTAAAAATATTGATTGTCCAAATGAAAGACATGATAGAAAATGCCTCATATGAAAGGCCTTCAAATATTACTTACTTGTTTTACCGCAGTCACAATAAATACATTTTAACTTTTGAATAGGTACCTACATGCAACTTTTCCCAATCAGTACCAAATCACATCCTATAAAGTTGACCGAAAATCCCATACAAGTTGTCTGCAAAGCTTTTTAATTCGCACATCGACTACGTGGACTCGTGGCCCAAACGTAGCACCCTCTTATCTGAAGCACTTAGTAATTTTGTCTAATCCGATATACAAGTTTTAATACCCCATCCCGTTTGCCCGCGGCTACAAAAAAGGGACCGTGTTAAGTCTCGAAAAACTGCACGTTTTCACACGCCATACTCTTGTATGGAGACCAGATGGTAAAAAATCTTTGGGATGGTCTTCGTTCTCTGATTGAGAGGTTTTGATTTTTATTCTTTTCGTGTTGTTCTGTCTGTTTTTGCAGATTCTGTAACGTCTGAATTACAACGTCAGATTTATAAATCTAAGTTAAATACAGTAGTAGTAGTACAACAGTACCTAAATATAAGCTCATTTAAACCATTTAGATATTGTGAAGATATCAAAATTTTCGAAGTAAGTATTCTGTAACGTGACGTGCTTTGTTCCTCAAAAGCTGACTACGGGTCATTATTTGATTTTCTTCTTCAAATTTGCTATGAAGAAACCAAGCAAGCCAAGTCAGAGGCTCATGGGCGGCCATGAAACTCTCACACCAGGTTAGTCACTAACCACACGAAAAAAAAGAAGATTATCCATTTCATAATTTTTGGTTTTCATCCTCAAAAGCTTACCGCTTACTTAAAACAATCCTATCATCGATCTATCCATTTCTGACTAGACAGAGTGTATAAAATTGTGAAAAAAAGGATTCTTCAAAAAAAAGTAATCATGGGATTACTCTTGCAGCGTAGACATCCTACTCTTGAATTACGAATGGAGATTCGAAACATTCATTCCGTGTCTCCATCTCTTTCTGTTTCATGCATTATTAAGAGAGGACGCATAATATAATTGGAGTTACTTTCAGCTGGACCTTCCATTTCAGGGACACTTTTAAACGATTCAGCAATTTTGAACCCTTATGTAAGCCCTCCCAATTAACCTTAGATATCCGTGTTGTCAAATTCTTCCGAAGAAAAGTCTGAAAAGTCTGTGTCTGAAGTGTCTATATTACTTAAGATACAACGAATATTTTATTTATTAAGTACCTACTTGAACTTGCCCCTGGAGTGAAGGCCTCAGCTCCAAACTTGCTCAGAAAAGTCAGCTTTCCGGCTCTACAGAGTCCGAAATACCCAAGCAGGCACCTGTCTCAATGTTTTCAAAACTAAAAATGTTGTACACTGCATTACGAAATCTATCTGCTAATTCTAGACTCAAAATAATAAAACCCAAATGCAATTAAAACAGCTCGTAAACTCCGAACAAGACTCAACTTCGGCACCCAACGAAAGTATAACAATGTTGTTTTTCGCATCGCATAAACCACGACCGCAATCTACAAAAGAAACAAGCACGAACTTGGAGCAGTCAGACTCGATACAAAGGGGGAACGGCTGCCGAGCTCGTTACCATTCATAATTCACGGCGCAAACTCTTCGTACGTTTTCCCATTAGAAATTTTATAAGGTTTTTATTGCGTCGCTCTCCCGCCAAAAGTTCGCGCGCACCCGTTTGATAATCGCGAGCGCGCCAGCCGTTAGCTGCGTTCACAAATTCATTCTACTTTTTTAAATTTAAAAAAGGTTTAGCAAAGAAATTGTTCCTTTGAGACGCGGATCTAGATTATGTTACTCTTTCGTCGAATACAATATTTTATTTGTTTTATACATTAGGTATTGTTTTGACACAATTCGCTTCTCCAATCTTACAATTTCTCACATTTAGGGAATTTTAGCTGGGCGTTTAAAGCTGATACTGTGAAATTAATATGGTTATGAATATAGCGGAAAATCAATTATGCCCTTTACGACCAAAATGTTAATTATGGCTTTATATCGCGAATTAACAGACTAATTACTATATTACACATGTACGTGTTCTAATTCAAACTTCGTTTTTAAATTAAAAATTTGTCAACTTTACACTAATCCGAAATGCTTGGATCTTTTCATAGGAGTTCGTTTTAAGACTGCATATAGTAGGCGACTAATATTAAACATGTCTGCCATTTGTAAATTCAATTCAAATAATAAAAAGTGTGATATCCGCAGATATTATAAACATAAAAGTAGGTAGCTAATGTTGGGAGCAGATACCTAAGAAGTATTCAGAACAAACATAGAAAACTTCTTCAAGATAGTTAATTGATTCAGTCGTGACCTTGCGGAAATCCATTATAAAATGCAATTGAAGTGGATATATTTAGTAACCTGTTCCGCTTAGCTATTTCTAAAGAGACTTAAAAAGACCCTGAAAGAAATCGACACGTGTTTCACCTCTCAACGAGGCATCCTCAGGATGACGATTGACTTATCGCGAACTCGAACACAGCGTGTTGCCACACCTAGCACCGAGCGCAGACTGACAAATTTCTTCAAGACCTCTGTAGGTAGGTCTTATAGAAGTTTACTGTTTATTCAATACAGTTTAAATTCTGCACTTTAGACTAAGTATGAAAACCTCCTGTTTCTATGTTCTATGTTATAGGGTTTGGTTTCCGCACTTAGTCCGTGAAGTGGACCATTGTGCGTGGGCCATGGCGGCCGTTAGATGGTTACTCCAACCAGCCCACCTCCCTCCAGAAGCTAATTAAGTCTCCTGGTCTGTTCAGGACATCTGTGTAGGATCTGGGTGACCCGAGGGTTTCTGTTCTAATCTGGGTGACGCCTGTGCATTCAAAGAGCACGTGCGCTACGGTTTCCTCAGCCTCCATGCACGCTCTGCACAGAGGGCTGTCCGTTATGCCTATTGTGTGGAAGTGTTTGTTTAGCGAGCAGTGGCCTGTGATGGTCCCCGTCACCAGGCGCAGGCCGTTCCTGTCCAGGCGCAATAAACGCCTGGTTAGCCTGCTATCCAAGGATGGCATAGCTTCCTTGGACTGCCTGCAGCCCGGTGTCGAAGTCCACCAGTTCCCCGCTTGTGTGTGGGTGAACTCCTGTAGCCACCTGCGTATTTGGTTGAAGGGGATGGGTACGATAGGCTCGGGTCCACACACTGCCGTGCTGGATCCTCGTCTAGCAAGTTCGTCGGCTGCGTCGTTACCTAGCGAGCCGCTGTGTCCTTTTATCCATTGCAGTGTCACTTTGTTGCGGCTAGATACCGTTGTTTGTTCTAGTGCATTGTGACATTCTAGTATTAGCTTCGAGGTAATATATTTTTTCTGAAAGGATTGCAGAACTGAGGCGCTGTCGGAGAGTATACGTATGTGGGTGTCCGTAACTCTCCTGGCTTCTAGGGCGTGGACCGCTTGTATGATGCCCACACACTCCGCCTGATAGACGGTGTTGAACATGCCCAATGGTCTGGATATATTTATGTTGAAGTCGTGTGAGAAAACTCCGACCCCGGTACCAGAGTCGGTCTTCGATCCATCGGTGTATACTCTCATCTCTTTCGGACCTGAGTAATCACCCTGTTCTTCTGTGAGTATTATGCTGTAGTGCCTTTGAAAGTGATGTGTTTTCGGGGCTTTGTCGCAGGGTAATGCCATCATTGGCCATCGGTTGATCGCATCTTCCTTTATGCGTGCATGCCTAACTCTGCAGTCTTTGCTTAGGGTTCCTGATAAGTGGAGCCTAAAGGCAGCCAGGGCCGCCTCCTCCCTCACAATAAGGTGCAGGGGTGGCAGACCAAGCATTGCCTGTAGGGCAGCAGTGGGTGTAGTTCTCATACTGCTAGTGATCGCAACACAGGCAAACCGCTGCAGTTTTTCGAGATCTCTTTGGGCTGTGCTCAGGTCTGTCCTGGGCCACCAGACCAGTGAGCCGTATGTGATAATTGGTCGGATGACTGTGGTGTATAACCAGTGGGTGACCTTGGGACTAATCCCCCAGTTCCTGCCAAGCAGTCGCTTGCACTGCCACAGGGATATGCTGGCTTTTGTAGTGATGTAATTGGCATGTTTCGCCCAGTTCAGCTGTTTATCCAAAAAGATGCCCAGGTATTTGGTTTCAGTTGATAGGCTTAGAGTTGTTCCGAAGAATCGTGGTAGTTGTAGTGTCGTCAGTTTTCTCTTTTTTGTGAAGAGAATCAGTTCGGTTTTTGTAGGGTTTACTGAGAGTTGGTGCTTGTTGCACCATTCCTCTACTATTTTCAGGGCTTGTCGCATAAGGTTGCATAGAGTATTTTCATGGGTCCCGCTTATTATTATGGTTAGGTCATCGGCGTAGCCTACGGTGAAGTAACCTTTGTCGTTGAGTGTTTTAATGAGGCTGTCTACTACTAGGTTCCATAGAAGTGGCGAGAGGACACCCCCTTGCGGGCAGCCCTTTGCAACGGTGGCCCTCGTAGTGTCATTTACTGTGACTTGTACAGCTCTCAATTTGAGCATGTTGGTGATCCAGCCACTCAGGGTCGAGTCTATGCTGTGTCTGTCGAGGGCCGTGTTTATACTGTTGAACATGGTCTTGTCAAAGGCGCCCTCGATGTCGATGAAGGCGGCCAGTGCTGAGCATTTGTGGTCCACTGCGCATTCAATTTTAGATACCACGCTATGCAGCGCGGATTCTGTTGATTTGCCTGTGGAGTACGCGTGCTGTTGTTTGTGCAGTGGTTTTACCCGGAGAGGGCCATCTCGGATATATCTATCACAGAGTCTCTCGAGGGTTTTCAGTAAAAATGATGTGAGACTTATAGGTCTATAAGCCTTTGGTTGTGTGTAATCAGTTTTGCCAGGTTTGGGTATGAAAATTACTTTCACCTCGCGCCATGCGAGAGGTGTGTGTCTAAGTGCTATGCAGGCTCGATAGATCTCCACCAGCCATTGTGTCAGATAATCTACCCCCCACTGTAGCAGGGCTGGGAAGATGCCATCCAGCCCTGCTGACTTGTATGGCTGGAAGCTGTTGATAGCCCACTTTATCCGCTCTTCTGTTACTATTTTGCGGGCTCTTGACCAGTCTTGCTCCGTTGGGGTCCATTCTGGTTCAGCCTCCCATGTCCTGTCCTCCAGGATTTTACAGTCTGGGAAGTGAGTCTCGAGAAGGACCTTACTGGTTTCATAGTCAGTTAGTGTGTATGAGTTGTCGGGTTTTTTCAGCGCGCCGAGAGTTCGGTCCTGATCAGTTGATAGGATCTTCCTTACCCTTGCCGCCTCATTATTTGTTTCAATGGATTCACAGAATTTCCGCCAAGCTGACCTCCTAGCGGTTCTGATCTGTTTTTTGTACGTGTATTGGGTCTCTTTGTATATCTCCCAGTCGTCCGGGAGTCTTGTGTTTTTTGCTCTGTTAAATTGCTTACGTAGCGCATCTCTGAGTTTGCTAAGTTCAGCGTTCCACCAAGGGTTCCTCTCGTTCTTGCTTTGTGGCGCTCTTAGTTTACAGCATGCATGGTATGCTTCGGTTAGGTATTCTGATAGTTTTGTTACAGTGTATTCCAATTGTGCTTGGTCTCTAAGGGTTACTTGTGTTAGATGTCTAGCTAATAGGGAAGCCAGGAGGCGTTTATACTCGGGAACATTGGTACGCCTCGGGTTTCGCCTCGGAGTGGGTTTCCTAGTGTTTGTAGTTAGTGTAAATCGGATCCTTCTGTGGTCTGAGCAAGAAGGCTCGTCCGATACGTGCCAGTTTGTGATAAGGTTTGTCGCGTTTTCTGTGGCAAGTGTTAGGTCTATAATCGTTTGTCCACGGACTGTGACCCAAGTGAGTTCTGAGCCGCGGTTAACAATGTTAAGGTTAGTAGAGAATAAATAGGTGGATAGTACCTCTCCTCTGGAATTTGGTGCGGCGCTGCCCCAGAGCGGGTGGTGGGCGTTCGAGTCGGTGCCAATGATCAGGTCCAAATTGGCGCGTTCGCAGTGCTGTACCAGGTCGGCCATCTCTTTTGGCGGACAGTCTGTGTCCTCGCCTGGCATGTATACCGACGCCAACACAGCATCTGGAACGCTACCTTCGTTTTGGAGCCTGACAGCTGTCAGGTCTCTGGAACAGAATTGAGTGAGTGTCGTAAAGGGAATTTCTTTGGGTATGTACACACAGGTTCTCGGCTTGTCTGCGCTGTGTGTGTTGAGAATTAGCTTACCTCCGATGTTACCGAGGCCGCATATTCTATTGTTCCTGATCCACGGCTCTTGGATCAGTGCTATGGTTCGGGGCTTAACCTCCAGCGCCCTGCGTAAGCTAGCCGTGGCAGTCTGGCTGTGCTGGAGGTTGGTCTGGATGATGTTGAGGGGCGATGACGACGGTGGAGAGGGGTTAGTTGGAGATGGATCCATCGGACAGCCTCTCCACTACCTCCTCTCTATACTTGTCGTCGTGTCGTTCGCCTGGCGACGAAGCCAGTAGACGGTCGCTCCAGCCAGGTGATTCGGGTGCTATGGTGTCGATGTCGTCAGCCATAGCCGCTCGGGCCATGACCTCCTCCAGTTGGTCGATCTCCGTATCATCAGTCTTTGTCAGCGTCGGTAGTGTCGTCTTCGTATCTGTGCTGTCGGTCTGGGCGTCAGAGGGTTGGGTCATGGGCCAGAAGCGAACGTATATCGACCCGAGCAAGTATGATATACGTCGCTCCCGAGCCCGGACCTTTACGGCTTCCTCCGGTGGCACACCCAGGGTTAGATAAGTCCCGTAGTTGTCGCCACCCACGGTAGTCGCCCTGTACAGTGTCCACCTTCCAATGTCATACCAAGTATTCTGACGAATCAGAATACTCTGGAGTCTGGCTACGTCACCTCTGTATCGAGGGATAAAAAGCGAGACTCGGACACGGGTGGGGACGTCAGATTGTCTCAGAACCGTGAATGTCAGGTCAGTTGTTGGAAGTCTTATTAGTGGTACTTTCTGGGTCAGCCAGGTCAGGGCATAGTCGTCTTCGCACCACATCTGCACGGTCCTCCTGTTTTCTAACAGTTCCGAAGGATCCTACATACTTAGGTACCCCTGGTTCATTGCGGGTATCAGCCATTTTCACGGAGCTACCGTCGACAACAACTTTGATAAGATTCCGCGAACTTTCCGAAGGGTTCCGAGACATTTTGCTAACTTCCTTAATGACCGAGGGTAACATGAGTTTAATTTTATGACAGCCAGACTGTGACGGTTTAGGGCACACTGGAATTATAGGCTTTCGTTTTAAGTTGCAAACTTCTACTAACCTATTCTATTTGGCCTAGAATTCGTAACTATCTTTTATAAACTAGATAACTTACACTCATTTCAAGGAAAATCTGTGTTTTTTTTTTGAAGATCCCATATTTCATTAAGAATTTTACCTTTCTTATGTTTTCTTCAAAAATTTGGACTGAGACTGACATATATCTAGATTCTTTTATGGTTCTGTTCCTTATGTAGGAACTAAAACGAAGATTTAGTTTTCTATCTGCACAAGATTAATTGATTAAAAAATCTCTAGGACTTCTCTATACTTCTCGTGGAGTTCTGTGAAATTCTAAATCTCTTCTTATGTCTTTCTAATCTTTAAACTTTTGCCCTACAGTTGGCCAGCATATTTCGGCGCCAACCGGGTCGAGATAATATCCGAAGGTACTTATAGGGTTTTTTATGACTTCATCTATGTTCCTCTGATTGTTTTGGTTATAACTATTTTAAAAAAACAAAACAGATGAGATGTTATCATAGTTATCTCGCCCCGCAAACGTCGACTACTGAACAAATCCCTCCCCATATTCGTTCCTTCTCCTCATATTAACTAAACTAGCTACGAATTTATATATTCCAAAATAACTCCAGGTAAACTCCATTTTCATTGGCGAAGTACACGTAGGTAAACTAACTAACACGTTAGTTAGTTTACCTACGTGTATTCAAAGAGCTCTAATCTGTCGCTCGGCAAGATAACAAAATTCTGACCTGATTTATATTTCCGCGCAGATTTAGTTTGGTAACACTCCTCGTATTTTGGACGTTAGCGACAGATTAGGGGTGAACGGTCTTCAGCTTAATATTTTTGACTGTAGCCTTTATTTTTCAAATAATGATTGCAATGAATACCCGGTGACAGCCTCTAGCAGGAGATATTACGTTGTAGAGTTACTCTTTTTCAACTTTTCTGTCGATTTCGACCTCTGCTGGCTTACATACTTTCTCTCTTTTGTTATTTTATGTGCAGAGTCGAACTGCAACTTTTGGAACGCAACCAGAATCATGGATTAGGTATACTTTTACGCTCTAGGAAATCTATATAGCTAACATTTTCGCGACAGTTCTCTTGCCTTCTTATTTTCAAGTTGATGGCAAAGATAAAAATATTGTAGATTATGTTAGATGAGTTGGGCCCAGTAAATGGCCACGCCAATCGTGGCATCAGTGGTTGACACTTAATGGAACATGATTAGTTTAGTAGCAGCGCTTTCGCACTAAGTGTCGGTTGGGTGAATAATCCTTCATTTCGCTAGATTATGCATGCAGCGGCCTACTTTGGTCCGCAATGGAATGATTTATTTCCTTGAAGGCCACTGCAGGTGACCTCCGGGTGGCAGGTGCTCCTGGGGTTGGACGAAGTTGGGTGGTGGCGAGTGATGTTTTTCCCATAAATGTATTTTTACCTTTGGCGGTTGGTTTTGGATGACCTGAAAACCACGAAGAAATCTCTTCCGGCTCTTTAGTCTACTCGATGTTGTCGGATGTAAATAGAGGGGATATCGGAAATCTGCTTCTTGCTTATATTTCTCAAGCGCGCATGCGACTTGCCTTCATACGACAAGTGGAACTATATCGGCCAACGGGTAGAGCTTGTTGAGCGGATTTGATTTTAGGCATCCCTATATAATTCAAAACGTCTCGTTCAGGGCAATGTCAAGATGCTTTGCGTGAGCGGATCGGTGCCACACTGGACACGCGAATTCACCGGCCGAGAAGCATAAAGACATTATGCCAGTGGTGCGAAGATCATCGGGTGCTGCACCCCAGTTGGTGGAAATGAGGCGACGAAGCAGGTTGTTTCAGGTCCTTACCTTCTTGTTTTATTTTATAGCACCTTCTTCCATTAAGTCACTTACCTACTTGCGTATTTGCCTGGTCAACAATAAATGGGCCAGCAAAAACGTAACTCTATTTTTTCAAAATTAATTTCCCAACACCGTGAAAACGGCGACAACCCTACGCTCGCCCGGCGACCTCTATTAATTAAAACGCTGTGTAAACCGGGCTTTATCGGCGCGCTGGCCACGCCACCCAATTAGGACAGCCGACGAGTCTCGCGCCAAAAATTATGCGGCTTATCAACTGCCGCGTAATTTTGACAAATGACCGTTCGTTCGGAAACACGCTTTGGTGGACCGTGATCGATTATTTGTTGTATTGTTTAAATGTTGTGGGTGATTTTGTGTTCTAATAGGTATTGGCTAGGGAATGGGTAAATATATCTATTGGTACGGGTAGTGAACGTGCTTAGTAGTGTATTCTTGAAGATAGCAGTTTATTAGAGGAAGAGTAATACAGTACAGTTATATATAAGGTGCTATAAAAATATCTGCCACGGCTGCAATGGGAGATAGTATTGTGTTTATAGATTACAATAGTAAAGATAAATTATTGATTATTTGTCATATTTTTTTTCATACAAAAAAAAGTACGTATAAATTTGAATTGATTTATTAGTATAAAACCATCCCGTAGTAAGCTGTTGCCGTACCGCACCGAATTCAATTCATAAACGCCGGCGACGTTCATACACTGTTGCCATTCTTATCAAACAAATGCCGCCGTGCACGGCGGCCGCTCTGTCTTCGGTCGCGCAGCCCCGCGCGCCCCCACCCTCACCCGCACTACCCCGTTCGTCGCACGCGCCAGCCGACCGCCCGCGCCCGCTCCCGCTCGCCAGTCGCCAGTCGGCCCCCGCCCGCTCGTAGCGACGGGAATATCGCGCGCGTTTCATTAAAAATGCCTCCCAGACGACGGTATTCCAATCAAGACTATCTTGAAATGGTATTGTGCTACCGCGAGTGTTACTCTGTAACTGCGCATGCAGTAAACTTGTACCAGCAGAGGTTTGGTGTGCGAGTGAGCCATCACACCATTCTGGACGCCGTGTACAGATTTAGACGACACGGCCGCTTTGACCCGCCTCCGGTTGACGCAGGCAGGCCTCCATACTCTGCCGAACTCGAAGAGGAAGTGTTAGACTTCTTCCGGCGTCATCCTCTTGCGAGCACCAGGGATGCTGCTCGAGTCTTCGACGTGAGCGACAACTACGTGTGGCGACTTTTAAATCGGGAAGGGCTCCATCCTTACCACTTCACAAGAGTGCAAGAATTGCATCCACATGACTACGCGGCTCGCCTCGCGTTTTGTAATTGGCTTCGAGAAGAACGCCGCAACATTCTGTGGACTGACGAGTCCACATTCACACGGGTTGGTATGTTCAACATACACAATGCGCATTATTGGACTGAGGCGAATCCTCGTGTTGTGCGGCCTGACCACTTTCAGACTCGGTTTAGCCTTAATGTGTGGGCCGGGATACTCGGCAACAGAATTCTAGGTCCAGTGTTCTTGGACAGACTGAACGGAGACACGTATCTGCGCTTACTACGAACCCGTGTGAGAAGAATGTTGGAAGGTATTCCTCTTGAAGAGATAAGAGGGCTGCACTTTCAACATGATGGAGCACCACCTCATTTCGCCATCAGCGTAAGGGAATTTTTAAACGGTGTGTGGTACGGCGGTGATAGGTGGATAGGCCGAGGAGGGCCAGTACCGTGGTGTCCACGCTCGCCGGATTTGACGCCTCTAGACTTTTTTTTGTGGGGTCGTGTAAAGGACCTTGTGTACGGCCAAACCGGTCATGACATTAGAAGTGTGGAAGAACTAAAAAGGCGCATCAAACGCGCATTTAGGCAAGTGAAAAGTGAAACGGACACATTAAATAAAGTGAAGAGTGCGTAAGCGTGCCTACATTTGTGTGCAACGCGAAGGCGGACTAGTGCAACAGTTTTGTAGATAAGTAGGTAGGGAGTGTGTAAATAACTGTAAATACGGTGCAATTGTTGTAAATAAGATGATTAAACTTTTAAACACGCCAAGTTACTGTAATTTATCGTTATTTGATATTAATCTAAGTAAGGAAGTACCCTATTGTTTAAAAATAATAAGAAAAAAGTTGCGATTCTTACACTAACTTGACAGTCCAAAGCCTGTTTTAAGTGTGATGGGAAGTTTATCATCTTATTTACGTCAGTTTTTTGGAAGAATGCGGTAGCTGGTAAGTAATTGCTTTTTTAAAACACTTGGCGTATTATTGCGTACCTAGTAGATTGGGTAGTGACGAACTAGTCAGCTGATATCAATTTTCATTCACAGAACAGATGGAAAGAGATAGCAGTTGTTTTCATTGAAAAAGCAACACATCGCGCGTAATTTGTGAACCACATTATGCAGAGTAGAGTCAATGTTTATTTAACTACTTTATTATCTCAAATTGAAATAAAGGTTCCTGGGCACGAAAGTTCTTCACTATTGTAATCTATAAACACAATACTACCTCCCATTAAAGCCGTGGCAGATATTTTTATAGCACCTTATATTTGTATGAATCTATGTATGAACTACCCAAGCTATAAAGCTACAAACGTTTTTGTAGTGTGTTTTGTTCTACGTTAGAATAATAAATCAACTCACAATAAACTCTCAGATTATGATTTTTATTTTGCGCGACGAAAACCTTAGCGGCGCGGCGCGGCGTAGACATTTCGTAACCTTGCATTTTTATTATATTTTATTGTATCAATCGACGAAATATTTGAAAAAATAAAACATTCAATTTCAGTGACAGTAGTAATATCCATGTATCGACATCATTTGTATTTTAAACTTGTAGAAGCACATCTTATCCAAACCCTGCGTTATTATATCATCCACTTTACCAAAATAATTTAGAAACAACAGCTTTCGTAACCCTCACATCCATTCACCCCTTACTAGATTTGCAAGATTTCACCGGCACCTATAACATCATACCAATATGCCATTCATCAGCCGAGGCGTCGCTAAACACCGGCGGCCGCGTGAGATAACCGCGCAGTAAACCGACAACAATGCCCAGACTCGCACTCAATAAAAGATGATAACACATGAAATATGAACTGACGACACCCCTCTACGAACACGGAAAATAAAACGTAAATCCAACTCTACGCTGAGCCAACAAAGTTCCAATTTTGTTGAGACTATCTCCAAGTTATGATATTTCAAAAGTGAAGACAGCGTTAGCATAATAAACGCGCTCCAATGAAAACAAACCGCATCCAGCTCACGAATACAGCCAAATTTCCCAAAGAAAATATACCAAGTTACAACGTTTCGGAACGAAGCGGTAACGGCGCGAAACAAAAGCGCGGGAATCGCCGCCATTGGTGGAGGAGGTGGGCGGACTCCGGATAATATGGCGGAAATATTACGAGCCGAGGAGGTATTCAAGGTGCACCGGGAGGAAGGGAGGCCCGGGGGAGAGGGAGGACACCCCCCCGAGAGGTTAATTACCCACCGGCCGATAAGGCAGCGGCTCGCTAATTACGTACTTATGGCGGACTGAAATTAAGTTATCGTCGGCGGGAAAACGACGCTCACTTTGTTTGCGTTCCGTTTTACGGATAATATGTATTCTGCAGCGTTTGAAAGTAATGGAACAAAATTGGCGGCTATTCAGTTTTATCTTTTATGTCTGAGTAGAGGAAGCGTAGCGTCGTTCGCAGATAATGGAATCATTGTTCAAACAGTGGGCGCTCCGGGGACTCTTTTTTAATCGTTTAACTTAATTTTTGCTTTATTTTATATTCAAACAAGCTACGCCGATTTGCGTTTCATTAAAATATTAATCTGCCTTTTGATAAAACAGCAAAAAAGAATAAGAAAAGTCGGAATAATGCGTGTATTTGCGAAGAATTTTATTTCGCAGGAGTCGTTCATATTTTAAGTAGATATTAGATAGATAGCGAAATATACTCGAGTGCGGCAAACAACACGACTGGCAGCTGAGCTCCCAAATAAAATGCGATAAAATAAAAAGATGCCGGCGACAAAACGTAGATACTTATACATGAGCCAACTTACTTGCGACACGAGCAAGATATGCTATATCTCTTGGTGCTTTACGAATAAGAACTGAAATGGGCAAGCAGAGAAGTCCATAAAACGCAGATTTAAATTGGTAAGTTTATACATATTTACCACAAAAGCGGCTCAGCGAGAGATCGCGGGATCTGTTCCCCAGTTTTATTTTTCCAAGCTCTAAATGGAGTCGGTGGAGCATTTAAATAAGCTTCGCCTCCTGAAGTATGGTAATGTTAGTAATACGCGGAAAGAAACCGCGCCGTTGCTTTCAGTGTCGGCCATTTTGAATTTCCTTTTATTTTAGTCCTCTGAGACATGATCCCTTGCTATGTGATTATTTGATAATATACAGGAAAATTGGTTTGTTTTGAAACAAATTATTTTGCTCAAATAGAGATTTGGAAATGTATTAGCTGTACTTACCTTTACTTAATACATTTGAAGGTTAGAGATGGAGAAACTTCCACACTCAGGTATTAAGACATTACTCATTCAAATGAACTTTGCCATATTTTATAAATACTTCACAATACTCGGGGTAACGTCACCGAAATTTTTTTCATTAAATTCCGTCATTATAAAAGTAATTAGCTAAATCACATTGTATTTCTGTCGCTCCCATTGTTAAACAAACACCCGATAAATTAAAGCCGTAAATGAGCATTCCAACGGAGATTCCTCTTCATTCCTAATTATTCTCAAACGATTAATTAATATAACATGTAAACGACATGTTCTAAAAAGGGCGGCCATATGTCTCTACTGATCAAAGACACCGTACGTTTTTTGGCTCATAATTAGTTACAAATTATGGAACAAAAACTCCTTGGTATCTCCTCCACGTTCCCTTGGATGTGAGAATGGCGTGAACTTAGTTATGGATCGCCTCCCGGAACGCGGTGGAGATATTTAAACATAGACCTCGTAATGGATGTAGTCTAAACTTACATTCATCACTCATGTTTCTAGTGCCTGGCAGTCTCGAATGAGTGGCAAAGGAAGCCGGGCGCACAGGTATGTTTGGTGTGTTATTTTAAAGTTACCAAGAATATATTTTTAAAAATTGTTATTTAAAAAATATACCTAGTAATGTCTAAGTTCAATAAGATTTTTTTTAAAATTTATTTAAATTCCTAGGGAAGGTAAAATAAAGTCCTATTTTATTTTGAAGAATTCGTATTAGAGTCTACATCATAGTTTTAATATATTTCTATAAAAAGCACAGTATTTTTAAACGTCTTACATATACTTACTTACAAAAACGTCATTATCTTTAGCCACCACTCTATAAACTTTCTCAGTTGCACCATCTAATCGTTCTCAGTCCTGAAAGCGTCACGTTCGGATGCACGCGCGGCGCGCATAACCGGCCATACGGGCCCTCCTCCCAACTAATTCAAACTAATTAGCTTCCGTAAGTTGTAAATCTAACGAATACTACGCCAACGTCATCGCGCGCGCTTTGATCACGCGCGAAGTGAAACGGAACGCGACACGTGAATGAATGAACTGAACGATTTTTGAACGGAGCGTTTAATGTCAAATGTGGCGGGAATTCCGTCGGCCCTTAACTTTTATTAATTCATTCCGCTGGTGATACATGGTTTACAAGAAATGGGTGTTATATGGTTGGTCGTAAATGTACCTATTAAGTTCGCAAAGTTCACGACGTTAGCTTTGGGCGATTATTTTATGGGCAATGTTAACTCAGCAGTACGAATGTATCGAGATTTCGTGAAACTAGTGAACCTACTTTAAAAAAGCTAAAAACTATAAATCATTGCCTTATAAAATAATATCTTGTAAGTATATTAAATCTCTTTATCTTGAAACTAGTTTTTGCGTTAAATGGTATTTTCCGGATGAAGAAATTACGTCGGAAAACTATACTTAAAAGTTCGTTTTTGACTTACTTTACAACACTTAAATAACGCTACTTGGCATCTAGACAAAAAAAAATCCGCCGACTTTCGTACCTACCTACCTACCTTTTTAATTAAATTACGAACCACACATTCTACTTACATACCACACGTACAAATCACACGGTCACGCGGCTGTTAATCGTTCCATCATATCAATCACTCGTCCAGAAACAATCAATTAGAACGCGATCCCCTTTCAATTATTCCCTGCATCGGTAGGTAATTGCCTTGCCAGCTCCACCTAGGGGCGGGACAGGGAACCGATTATGTGCGATGCGTGATGGACATTCTATTGCCTTGATCGCGGTTTGATGACGTAAGATGTTGGGTGTTATAGAAATCAGTGCTGTGGTTTGATGGATTAGGATGTTATGGAATAATTGAAGAGGTTGTCAACATGTTTCTTTTGGGTTCTTGCAACTCAATAGGGATGTTGCCCGGTTAAAAAAAAAAAAATATTTAGTCTGACAAACAAATAATAGAAAACTATTAGACACGTATTTTTTTTATTTATCATTTTAATTAAAAAAAAATACTTAGATAAAACGCATTAAAGTTGGGGAGTGGGGGTCGCTACGTCACAAGTAAGTACCTATAAAATCTACATACAAGTGACGTCATGGCACATTTTAAGTCAATGTACTGCCGTAATCTTTTGATTACGTAAAAAAATTAAATATGTGTGTCCAATATTTTTTTAAATATCTTTTTGAGGGACAAAAAAAAATTGTCATCGTGTATTGTATAAAGTCTCATACTGAGCTGTCACTCAAACTTTAAGCTTAGAGCATTGGTTAAATGTTAGAGCATTTAACCAATGCTCTAAGCTTAAAGTTTAAGGTGTATTATTTGTAGCTACAAAGACATTCGGTACTAATTATTGTCTTTTGTTAGCGGAAAATCCAGGGAACCGTGAACACCATTTTCTATTTATTAAAGCTTATGAAAAGTAAAAGTGTAAGTGGTTTACAATGGTGAAAGCTAATGCTATAGTTTGACATGCTGCAACGCTAACTTGGCTGGCTCCTTTGCCTCACACAGTTTTTTATCAATCTCCTATTTCTTCAAGCTTAATTTCATACTTTTGCAGCTAAGCACAAAGCTCTTAATTTTTTTATTTAGTCCATCTGAATTTTTTCATTCTTCCCACCATTTTATCCATCCAAATGATCCATTTATCTGAGCACACCAATGAGTTGAAATAGAACAGTTCCATCGCTATAGCGACATGTATCGGTCACAGACCGGCCGGGCGGCCCCGTCTCGCCACCTGAGTCGCCGACAGCGGTGATGGATGACGCACGCTGTCAGGCCCCTGCACCCTAATTTTGTGACACAGTTTCAATCCGAAAGATTTTGAAGAAAATTGAAAATCATTGCTTCATATAACATAGTAAACGAAATCCAGGAGTAAATTGATATATTTTCGTGCAATTTGTGTGAATTCGCCAAAGTTCTCATTAATGTGTAAAGCTTCATGGGCACATAGAGTCTAGCCACGCTAAAGCTACGGTTTCCTAGAAAACCGGTGACCGCTCACGTAGCGTCCGCAATTTACGGCGAATGACGTCACTGAAACGTAGATTATGAAAGTAAGTTGGTGTGGTTTCCTAGAGAGCGTTATTGACACCGTAATGCAAACCCCGCCCCCATAGATTTAAATCGCTACATTTGCCCTCAACGAACTCAGTCAAGGAAAAGTGTCCATATTGAGAAGAGTGAGCTCACACATGATTAAATAGCGTTTCTATGACAAACAAGTGTAGGCACTGCGTCATTATGTGTCAGATGTGTCAAAAAGAAACAAAAACACGACTATCTTTTGACGCGGTAGGACGAATCTAACGATTTAAATCTTTTTTGCTATCATCATTTTTATGACAGCCGTCATTGCGACCGTCAAGTGCGGTCACCGCTTTCCTAAGAAACCGTAGGTTTAGTCTGCAATGGAATAAATGGGCAACCCCAAAAAGTTTTACATAGGTATTTATTTATTTTATATACTTTTACATCAGTTAGTTTTGTTGGTTTCGTAGTTGTAGGTAGAACTAATGATTTTGATATTTGCTTATTAGCTAATGTGTAATAGACAATGTCGTATCTATGCTCTACCTCCATACGATGACAAAACTGTATCAAATCCACACTGCATCGTGCTAAAGTGATTATTCTTTACCAGGAATAAATCAGAATAAAAACAAAATAACCTATCAAAAACAAAAATACAAACAGTTTCAAATTCTTTTTTCGTAGGACAGGATGGTGTTGCCGTCTATAGAATTTCAAATTCCACCGTTTTTTATTTATGCAGACTTAGCGTGGCCAGACTTTAGATAGCTAATTCTTCTGTATTTATTTTAGCTGTTGAAGCAGTAGGTAGATTCTTAATGTACGTATTTCGTTTGAAATATATTTGATATTAGCTTCCGCCCGCGGCTTCACCCGCGTGAAGGTCGGAAATTATCCCACGGGAACGTATTACCTGGATAAAAATTATCCTACGTGTTAATCCAGGTTATAAAATACCTGTGTGCCAAATTTCATCCACATCCGTTCAGTCGTTTTTGCGTGATTGAGTAGCAAACACACAAACATACTTTCACATTTATAATATTAGTAGGATTCTACTGTTTATAAGTCTGTGGTAGGATTAGTAGGATAGTAGGATAATCTGATATAATCTGACCTTCTCACTAATTCTTACCTTTACCTCTGTAGGTAAAGGTAAGAGGAATGTAAGAAGGTGAATAGGAAAGGAAAGCCATCTATTTTTATATTTAATACTATCTAGCAAATCCTTGCGCATCCATAATTTAAAATGTTCAAAACCTCTTTCAAAACTGTCCTATAAAAATCAAAGAATCAAAAACGTCATTCGAAATCTAAACAATGACAGACATCCTTTGACAGTGTCAAAAATCAAAAGCAGGCAACTATAACTATGGCTGTGCCGGCTTTAATAAAATCTAAAGTAGCGACCCTCGTGGTATAATGATACCCGTCCGACATGCTGGATGCTGTTACCGCCGCTGGTTTGGGTGTAGCAATTGTTTTGCTACTTGTCTGCCTGAGGTGGAAATGGAAATCTTCGGCTAATAAGGTGGGTACAAAGACATTAAATTACTTACGGTTGGTTATAAGCATCCTTATGGCCGCGCGCACTTTGGACGCGAATTTGTACCGTACGTAAACGTATAATCGGGGCGTACGAATTGAGTGCGAACACTGAATACGTTTATCTTCGTCAAATAGGTAGTGTTCCAGGGATATCGCATTCAAGATAAAAACGTTGCTGTTGTAGAACCGAATGGGTGCGTGAAATAAGATATTTGAAAAGACATGAATTCGAGGACTTTCATCATATTATGGAAGACATAAGTAATGAGCCCATACTGTTTCATGGTGTACACGATGAAGAAACTTGAATATATTCTAAATACTATACGTATATCACTCTGATGCCACAAAGATTTATGTCCGTAAACCAAGTAATACATTTTTCTACATTCATTTTTAATTTTCAACGCTTGAAAGTGTTTTAAAATCCCAACAAGTTTGGATTGTTTTCGAAAGTCGGAACTACACGTAGCTACGTATACATTGGACTAACTCGCACGCGCTAGTACTTGGAAGGACGGGATCATTCGTGCTTGTTCGCACGAGTAAAATTCGTACGAAAACGCGTCCAAAGTGCGCGCGGCCTACGGTACGCACGGTGTTGAGATTCTAGAACACTTTCATACGTTGAAAATTAAAAATGAATGTAGAAAAATTTGTTAACTTGGTTTACTGACATAAATGTTTGTGGGATCAAAGTGATTCAAGTTATCACTTCGTGAAATACACCAAAATCATGTCGTTTTAAATATATTTTACCCATTGAGTTCTACAACTGCGACTACGCCGCCGCAATCAACGAGTTAAAAGAGAATCAAATTATTATGTTGAAGATACAGATCATTAATCGCGCTCCAAAGAGGACTTCACGAATACGATATCACTAGAACTCTACCTATTTGACGGAGAAAAACGTATTCAGGGTGCGCACTCAATTCGTACGACCACGATCGTATGTTTTCGTCCGATACAAATTTGCGTCCATAGTGCACGCGGTCTTAAGGCTTTCGCGGATAGGCGCGACGCGACTTTAGTGGAACAATTTCTAAGAAACCTTCGCAGTAGAACGATTACCAGTGTCGCGTTGCGCGACGCGACACCGGAAATTATTCTACCGTGAACCTTTCTTAGAAATTGTATTGTGAGAGTCGCGCCAGTCTACACGAAGCTTTAAGGCCTTTAAACGAAATGGTAAATGTTACGGCTTTGAAGTATATCATATCCTACCCTAATCTCGTTAAGTTTTTGTTGTGGTATAATGTGGTGCCTATCTATAATAATAGCTAGTAAAACAGTTAAAAAGACACGGGCAAGAAATATCTAACTAGTCTAGCCATAAGTTCTGTTACAAATGAAAATGCATTTATTTTTTTATGGAGTAATGTAATCTTAATAAAACTTATATTTACATATTAATTAAAGTCTCAGTTAAAAATTAAAAATAATTCTCTTCGAGATGGCCCCCTTTGCCTTTGACGCCCACATTGAGTATCTTAATAAATCTCTGGAGCAAGCAGTGGCAACATTTCTCATGGAAACAGTGCGTAAATCCGTAGATTCGTGGCCAGACCGATTAAAGGCCTGTATCAAAGCCAAAGATGGCCATTTCGAATAGAATTATTTTTAATATTTTTCTGAGACTTCAGTAAATATGTACAAATAAGTTTTATTAAGATTACATTACTTCATAAAAAAATAAATGCATTTTCATAAGTAACAGAACTTATAGCTGGACTATGTAGTATTTACTTGAAAACAGAGCATGTTAAGAATAAACTGTTTAAAAAAATATTGCTAGATTATACCTACTGGTTTTGCGAATGCATTTCCCGCTTACAATTTTTTTTTGGAATTCTTTTAAGCCAAGCTTTCATATGTGGCAACACTTCTTCTTCTTCAAACGATCCGTCATTACTGAGGATCGTGGTCACTGGACCCCTTTAAACGGACAATCTGCCTTCATCGACTCCGGTCCAAAGTTGCCATCACCACCTGCTGAAATTTGCATGTAGCTTCTTTTACTTGGTCAGACCATCGTGTTGGCGACCGACCTCGTGCTGTCTTTCCTTCGATATTGCCAACAATGACCAGCTTTTCAAGGCAGCTATCTCCCCTTCGCATTATGTGGCTGAAATAGGTCAAAATACGCTGTAGGCATACTGTAGACTTGTAGATCTTGATGTCGAGTTGGGAATGGATAGACACATTTGTGCGTTTGTCTGTCCATGGAATTCGGAGCATTCGCCTTCAGCACCACATTTAGAAAGCATCTATCCTCTGTCTTTTTCTTGCTCGGATTGTCCACGTCTCAACTCCATAGAGGAAAATCGGGACAACACAAATGAGCTCATTCTCAACGTTTCAAATAACTAATCATCCGAACGTCCGTACTTTCCGTACGACGACTTGTGGCTAAGTAATAACAGTCGCACGGGTCGTATCATCAGATTAAACTACCTTTGCCACGGTTGGTCCGTGGATGGGTGACCCTCTTTACATACATGACCCCTCCGTGCCTCTGAAAGCATTTAGAGGTATGATGAACAGGGTGTCAAGTTCACTCATCCTCTATGGAAAAGGGAGGATCCTCCGACTAGACGGGTGTCGTGCCTGGCGGGCAACTGCCCAAGGATTGATGTCGGGGCAGAATATATGGTGTTCCTGCGTGATGCAGGATTTGTGTGACGTCAGGTCTATGGTACGTAGTTCGCATGTGGCGATGTAGATGCCGCCACAAGCACGTTAAGCCGTTGGTCCCGGTTGTCATTTGTAGATCTTTGACAGTTGTTACGAGTCGTCAGAAGCCCGAATGTCTGACAACCAGTCTTACTAAGCGGTATCGTGTTACCCAGTAACTAGGTTGTGGAGGTCAGATAGGCAGTCAATCCATTCAAAATACTGACTGCCTCGTTGGTCTAGTGGTCGCAAGCGCTACTGCTGAGTATGAGGTCCTGGGTTCGATTCCCGGGTCGGGCAAAGTGTGATTGGGTTTTTCTATCTGGGATTTCTTAGTAGCAGCCCGGAGTCTGGATTTGTGCCCGGTTGATGGCAATAGGCTCGCCCCCTATTACATGGGAGTTAAACATAACTGGCGAAATTTGGGTGTATAGACCTCTGCCTAATCCTTCGGGGATTACAGGCGGGATGTTATGTATGTGTCCATTTAAAATACTGGTATTTGGCTGTATACGGTTAGACTGGAAGCCGCTCCCAACATAGTTGGGAAAAAGCTAGGTAGATGATGACGACCGAATATCCGTATTTCAGCGACGGAGTTATGTGTTGTTCAAACAGGCAGACGCGGTAGCAGACAGTTGTAAAATATAGGTACCATCTATCTAACAAGAAGCTATAAAAACAAAGACGGAGTACGTTACAGCAGTCCACAATCGCGCCCACCAGCGCTTCTGTCTGAACAGCGCAAAGAAGTACAATTCCAAAGGCGATCACAACCGCAACGCCCAATAGCAATGACAGACTGCAGCGACAGGACTAGTTTCCATGTCCACCTAAGGAAACGTTTTTATAGAGTGACATTGATAATAATTATGTAGAAACCAGTCGTATCATAGCGATTTGATAGTTTGCGGTTACGGTCGCCTTCAGAATTGTAACTTGAACGTAATTTGTTGCGTGTGCAGTCTGAAGAGCCTGCAGACTATGTTACGGTTCCCGTCGTCCACGGCCAGATCTTCCACCATCTGTGTCCTCACAGCAACGTGATACAAGGCTACGAGGTCGAGGAAAAGGACTCCCTGGACGTACACCTCGATGTCCTGACCAGGAAACTCGCTGACAAGGTATCTGGATGTTTTAAATCATCAATTGATTTCATTGCAGGAACTATTATTTTATGGGTGAATCCTCATTTTACCGCAAAATAACAGAATATTTTTTTAAACTAAAACATTAAACATACGACATTCTTTCTTTCTTGTGTCTCCAAACTTCCCTGAAATCCATCCAAAAGTTGTGTTTAAAAGATCGCTTTTAGCGATAAGACCACCCCATTGAGTCCCTACGTACCTACTCGTAATTGTATACATTTTTATAAATATTTTTTAAATTTATATGGTGTGCGTAATAAAGCAGTAAGGTATTCTATTAAACCGTGATCTATTTTCAAATATATTCTCACAGGAGGGTCGCCTCCGGCTATCCAAGTCCAAGATTCGGGAGACTCAGAACGAAATAGAGAACCTGCATGCGATAGACCATGACGTTAGGAATCGTTACCGGGAGATCATGGACTCGCTTCGTTCCGACCTGCTGACCAATGAGAAGGACTGCAAGAAGCTTCAGGAACAGATTGAGTGGGTCTCACAGAGGCGAGCTGAGTTGAAAGACGAGGTAATGAGGAGTTTGGAACTGGTTTTAAGATTTATTTTTACAACTCGATTGAGGAGCCATTAGAGTTATTGTATTTTCAGTCAAACTCAAACTCAAGCATTTATTTCAATTAAACCAATTACAGGCACTTTTAAATTATCAAGGAGTCAATCAGTCAGTCGGAAAGATGAAGCTAGTTAGACATTCCAAAGCGTATTAGGCGTAGTAGTAGTAAGTCATAAGTCATTTATTCATTTGTTTAAAACCGCTCAGGCCCAGCTTGACATCGCTTGACTCCAAACTGTAGACATGGCAGTTCCGCAAATACCGTCAAGCCCAGATGTCACCGAATCGGTGTCATAAAGTGACGTCAATGTTAAACCATGGAGCTTGACAGTTATCACTTTATAAAAGTTAAAGTGTCAGGGCTGGACGGGGCTGTGTCGGTTAATATAGGTACAATAATAATGGTAGTCGACCGAGCTCTGCTCGAATGGAAATAGAAATAAACTACCCCTAGGGATATAGCTGTGTAACGTAAAATACATATAGTTATATGAAAGCGGTTCATAACTATCTTACTAGGAATATAACTATGATACTAGCACGATCTAGTAATATAACTACTAGGACACCCCGACCAAATAGGTTAGGTCAGGTTATAACTGTGACCAGCTACGTCAAAATTGGTCGCAGTATTAAAATTAGGGCACTCCGACAATTATGAACCGCTTTCACTTTTATAACGGTTTATAGCTATATCCCTACGGATATCACTATATCACGGCTATAACCATCTTACTGAGACACATTTATATATAAAAATTAATCCCTATTTCCCTTGGTCACGGCATCACGTGAATGGTTGGACCGATTTCGCTAATTACTTTTTTGTTGGTTTTGTTATTGTTCAAAAAAGGTTCTTATGAAAGAAAAAAAAAAGAAAGTTACGCAGGTAAAAGTTGATAAAGAAAACATGCTATGACCCCAAATAAATGGAATGATGCCTGGGACCAAAAAAAAAAAAACTAGCACTCCGGAAGTGCCGACAGAAGTGAAAACTTAAAAAAAAATCAGCATCACGGTAATCAACGCATGGATGTCTTTTACTCCACGCACCGCGGTCAAAAGCTGGTGTCGGTCGTCACAGTGTCACAAAATCAATTGTTTAGTCCCATCTCAAAATGTCCAACGCGCCTAAAGAAATTTTCACTTCAAAAAGAAATTCTATTTAGTCCGTCAGTCGGATAATAAAAAAAATATTAGACACGTATTTTTTGCTTCATGATATTAATAAAAAATGTATAAAAAAACGCATAAAACACATTAAAGTTGGGGGAGTGGAGGTCACTACGTCACAAGTAAGTATAAAATCTACATACTTGTGACGTCAATGCACACTCAATGTATCGCCGTAATATGTGTCCAATATTTTTTTATTAATCTACAAGATGGACAAAAAATATATTTTTAGTCATCCATCCCTATTGGCATATAGCCTATATACCTGTATTTGGGGTCGAAGCATGTCTTCGTCATCATCCTCCTGCTCTCACCTATATCATACGGAGCAAGATGAAGATGAACCATAGCACAAATTTCCACTTTTGACCAGTGATATAAATTGCTTAAACCATGGACAAAACAAACAACTAGTACGCTTAGCATGACCACAATAGAAACGAGTTTTTCGACGGAAGAATAGACAAAATGACAGATGCACAATCACAATCTGTCATTTTGTCTATTCTTCCGTCGACAAAACCCGTTTCTATGGTTGTCATTCTACGCGTTCAGTGGTCTACATTAACCATTAGATTGCAAGCTGTGGAGGCTGGAGGCCACGGGGAAAGAAAGGCCTTTGCACAGCAGTGAGATGATACGAGCTTACCTTAGGATCTACCTAAGTGTTAGCAAGTTATATCTCTGTATAATTGTAAAATTCGATTTTTTAATTAAGATTTTTAATGATCAAATTCAAGGCCACTGGTTCCATCCATCGGCTCGGGGGATCAATCGTACAGATTTTCAACGAGGAATACGACCCAATCATGCAAGATTATCAAAGTAATTGATTACCTGTTAATAGTGACTTATGGGTGACTGAACTGACCATTAACATTCGTTTGTATACAGGTACGCCATGGCCAGCTGCTGTACGGGGAGGCAGCGGCAGAATTAGTAAGCAATCTAGCGGATTTACAAAATGGTAGGGTGCCCCAGCATAATGTTATGGACAAACCAAAACAGCACTCACCGATATCCCTCAGATGCCGCAAGGAACCACATTTACCTAAAGCAACACCTGATTACTCCTTAATTACTAAGAATTCTCTTCAAATTTCTAACATGACTACAAATACCTCTCATGCAATGTTAATGGAATGAACGCACGTTGCGAAATGTAAACTATACCTACACAATCCAAATAGTGCTATCATTATTTATACAAATATTTATTCTTTAAATTTTGGTAGTATTTATTTTTATAGTGTTATATTTTAAAGAAAATTGTTATTAATTATTAAACAAATAAAACAATTCAAGAGTTTAATTTATGTACTGGTGGTGCTCTATTAAACGAACCATTTCCAGAAAAGTCCCAATAAATAATATTTTTAGCTGTACCTCCAAATTACACGCTTCGGAAATGCAATCCTACCCAGCATATTAGCTTATTTTCCTAACAACATTAACGACATCACAAAATTCACAAACCAAACGCAATAAAAAATGACGTCAGCACATGCATCCAAAACAATGACAAACCACCGCAGCGCACTCGGAAACGAGCCCCCCTTTTATTTTATATCTCTCGTTAATTCCGAGGGTTAAAATCCCCGAAAAAGTGAGCACTTGCCTTGTTTACAAGGTTTTAGATTTTAATTTAGATTGGGGTTGCGTCAAGTTTGCGCGCGAAACGACGTAAACGTCAAACGATTTGGCGGGGAAATTGGGCTCTTTTTAGTGGCACGATTAGGTCGCTAGGTTGTTTACGAGGGGCGCTCTCGGCGTATCCATTAAAATCGCATTCGTATGTGATCACCTAATACAATATCATCAAGTCCGTGCCCGGGGTGCTTTGTGAATAATTTCGCGGCAATCTGCTCCCGTTTGTATCGGATTTGTATAATTTCATAATTGGTACGGTTCAAGTAACTTTTTGTAGAGTCAATCTCTATGAACCTTTGTTGTAAGAATGGAACTTGGTAACTTTTAAGTCACTGAATTATTTAGAATTAATTTATTGACAATATAATATTTAATCGTCATAAATAGATATAAACGCATATTCAGATCCTGCGACTAATTTTCAAAGCTATATTTACACACACTTACCTCATTAATAACAAATAAAACAGCGATAAAAAAATATTTAATTAAAAGAGCCAACACCACATCTGTCGCTTTATAAAGCCATGAGCATCACTTGCGTTTGTCTGTTTGTTTTCGTTGGCCTCACATTTGTTCCGCCAGGGGCGGTCCACAAACAAAACTAACTCAAACTTGAACTAATGTGTCAATCAATACGACATGCTTCGGTTATTTAATTGGGGCTTATTTTTTAGTTAATTTGATGCTATATAGAATGTGCATATATACGTACATTTTATTTATAGCAGGACGCGAATTTAGAAAAATATCATATTGTTACAAAATATTATATTTTTCTAAATTCGCGTCCGTACGGTCAACAACGAAATTTGATTAACCTCGTCAGGCCCCGTTCACACGGCGATTCATCAGTAGATACGGTAATTTACGGTAAAAAGTGGAACCACACATCCCACTAATCATACGGTTAAAATAAAAATATATGCGTCGTCTTGAGAACCTGTACCAGTAACTATGAATCAGAAAAAAATATAGCTACAGACCCTACAGTAAATATCGTACTGTTGATCGCCATGTGAACATAACGTCACTTTTACTTGCACTTGTATTTCTGAATAGACATAGCTACAGTCTTAACTATTTTCTTAATGTCCCTCGGGTATCATCGGATTTCCGAATGCTAATTTCCATGTCCATCAATTATTAGATTTATTTAGTATAATAATTTGAATTCAGAACTAAGTACTTTATTGTTGTTATGTTTTAATTTCCGTGTGAACTATATACAGCTGTAAAACTATTTTCGTGCCTGCAACTTAAGCAGCTTTCTCCCATTTTTCAAATAAATTACATAAAGTTAAAAGTGTATTAACAACTCTATAATATTTCCAAGTCGATTGACAGCGTCCGGTCTGCACCGTCTGCACCAAGTGCAAAGGGCAACTGATAGAAATCCGTCGACTGATGAAACACGAGGTTTGCCGAGACATTAAGAACATATTTGTACTGTACTTACATATTTAGAACTTATTTATTCATTATGTAATATCTGCTTAAAGGGTCTTCACCTGGAAATCGTGATTTGGATAAGTTTATATAGAAAACTTAAAAGTAGTAGCTACGAAAAAAAAATTCTGGCTAGTTCGATTTTCACCAGTCAGTGAAAAAATCGAATTGAGGATAAACCTTGTACATAATTTAAAAAAAAAAAAAATATCACACAAACAGGCGCGACACGCGACGCGACACAAAGGTACGTCGCGTCGCGCGACGAGCGGTGTCTTTGTGTCGCGTCGCGTGTCGCGCCTGTTTGTAGGAGCCTTAAAAACTTTGGCGTACCTCAATAAGAAGTCACCACATTAATATTATAAGTACTTAATTAAATAAAGGCAACAAATAACAGCGAACTCTTTTTTCTGTTTTCCTTATCATTACTTCTGTTTGGGGTAAAATGTTCCAAAATTTCCTGTATTTTCACCGTCAAGTCAATGGTAGATTTTGTGACAGTGACCGTCTGTCGAAACCTAATTTTAATCTATTGACCGCCCCAGTCCGATTAATACGACAAATGTTTTCGAGCCCATACCGTCTCCGTCGTATTTTTTATACGACTGAGAACCGGTGTTATTTATTTATTTATTTTACTGTGTGTGGTACATTATATAATTAAATAAATAACTAGGTTACGGCACGGGCTCGAAAACATTTGTCGTATTAATCCGACTTAGGTGGTGACATGACGTCAGTATTCCCCGGAAAGGAAACCGGCATGCCTGAGATATATTTCTCGACGACATGTGAAGCCAAGTCAGGGCCCCATATGGGCGGCATAAAAACTCAGGTAAGTCACGAACCACACGAAAATGAAACTTATCTACAAGTACCTGTCCTATACATTTAAAAAAAAAAACATTAAAAATTTAATAGAACTCGAAAATTATGCAAACCAAATTCAAAAGCACATTTAATCCCGGTTAACAAGCAAAGGGTTGAATGTAACAAGCCATAAAAATTCTGCCAGCAATCTTAGAACATTAAACAATCCCCCCAATTGTAAAACGCTTTACAGGCAAAATTATCAATTTGTGAGAACGCAGCGCCCATAACGAATAATTAAATGGAGATTAACTGCCTTGTTGGTCTAGTGGTCCGAAGCCTTACTGCAGAGCATGAGGTCCTGGGTTCGATTCCCAGCACCTTAATTGCGTAACACACTTTCAGTCACAATCTGAATCACTAATAAACTAATAGAATATTCAAAAACATTATATATATACAGGGTGACATCGACGCAAAAACTGTTACCATGGGTTCAGTTCATGATTCTGAACCATTGAAATTTTTCATCAGGTATTTTTTTTTTTAGTCTGCTGTTCCATACATTATGACCGCGTAGTAATTGCACTTTTCTTTGAAACAGCAGATTAAAAAAAAAACCTACGAAACATTTCAACGCAGGGGTGTTCAGAATCTGTACTGAATCCATTCTCGCGTCCATGTCGATGTCGTGTCAATGTATATTTTTTTAAAGTGAAAACTACTTTGGGCGCATTGGGTATTTTTGAGATGGGACTAAACAATTTATTTCGCGACACTGTTACGACACCAGGTTTTGACCATTAAAAAGACATCAACGCGCGATACATTATTTCCTGCACAGTAAAATTGTTCAAGTTTTCACGTTTGTCGGCACTCCCAGAGTGCCACTGTTTTTGTTAATCAATTGCTTAATATGTTGGAAAAATTTGTCTGCTCAACAACGTAAATAACGCAATGAATGTTGTTGAACTGTCATAATGATTTTTTTTTTCTTCTTTGGTTTATGTTTTTGTTTTATCTTCTACGGTTACACACGTTGTCTACATCTCATTTTTTATAATTTCCTGTCGCAGGTATGCTGGAAGAGATTTGTACGTCTTTTTCTGTTCCTTTCTTCTTGTCTGTTTATATGTGTGTGCAAAAATGGTTAAATAAATAAATAAATGAAAATCATTGCTATTGTAAGTGTCTTACGCAAGTACCCCGCAGTTCGGGCAAAATTTTCCATCAGGAATTTCTCAGTAGCAGCCTGGAGTCTGGATTTGTGCCCGGTTGATGGCAATAGTCTCGCCCCCTACTTATTACATGGGACTTAAACATAACTGGCGAAATGTGGGTGTTCTATAAGTATACCTCTGCCTAACCCTTCGGGGATTACAGGCGTACGATTGGAGTACCCTTGTATATTAAAAACGCTTTTGTAAGTACCTGGGAGTCTTCAAACCTTATTGAGTGAATTATTTGCCTAAAGGTAAATAGGCAAGCATCTATGTAGTGTAGGTACCATCGTCGACCATGACATCACAGCTTACCTCATAGGTATACTGCTGGGACACAGGCCTCCTGTCTCTAAGAGGGGGTGGGCCGTAATCCACCACGCGGGCCCAGTGCGGGTTAGTAGATATCGCATGTCTTCGAATTTTTGGTTCTAGGACATGCCGCTTTCCTTACGATTTTTTCCTTCACCGTTGTGAGAGCAGTGGTGATGAAATTATTTACACAAAGTAAGGCGCCTGCTAAGGTTCGGACTTCGGACTCACGACCTACAACTCTTAAGTCGGATCCGTTACCACTGGGCCAACAAATAAATAGTCAATAGTGAACCAAATAATCTATACTATAATATTATGAAAAGAAAGAACGAAACTTATGAGTTTGTGTATATGTGGATGACAATCTCCGGTCCTATTTGAAAAATTATTTCACTATTTGAAAAGTACGTTATTTCAGATGGACATAGCCTATATACTTTGTAAATATAAACAAAAATAAGTACCTACTTTATACTATCTTGAATGCACAAGCCTAGTACTTTTTGTAAGGTTACTGCTCAGAACTTGTGCACAACGTGTCGTAAACAGAATACGGTCTTCACAAGAAAATTGAACCCGTGCGAGTGCAAAGCCGGGGCGGATCGCTAGTTACCTATAAAGAAAGAAGGGTACACCTATAAGGTGACGGTGGTGTAATAACAGCATTAACAGCCACAGGTACATGAGACATTTCAGTTTTTTTTCTGGAATCAACGCCGCTGCGATGTTTATGGAATTTCAAATCGTCACCATGACCACTCAATCACCTATCATCAGATGGCCGATGAGTGGCGCTTGATTGTCACTCACTCAGAAGCATAGAACAATAAGTACCTACACAAAATTGTGTAAAGATTTAGAAAGTACTTATATAATTCACTATCAACACTTATCAAAATCTGCTTAAAATTTTTCCCAAATATGTTGGGGTCGGCTTCCAGTCTAACTAGATATAGTATTTTACATGGATCGCCTCAGTTACTGGGTAATATGATAGGTAGGTACCCCTTGTTGAGACAGGTTGTCAGACTTTTGGGTTTCTTACGACCGAGTACGACTGTCAGAGGTCCAAGAATGACAGCCGGGACCAACGGCTTAACGTGCTTTGCGTGCTTTCCTCACTATTATCGTATATAAAACTTTAAACACTCATAGGGTATGTATGTAAATGTAAAGTCCATCAACTACAAAACACTCCCCCGCGAGTTAGTCCCATCAGTTTTTAAATTCGCTAAGCGCCACACACGAACACTGTGTATATATTATAAGCAAACCAACATCTATTTACTATTCATACAATCCCTTGCCACACGAAAATTGACTTTATTTGCTTCGGAATAAGGTGATGGGGTCACTTTTATAGTAGCTTAGTTTGCGTTTTTATATATACTGGATATTAAAAGTTGCGCCACCCTTCTAAGTAGAAGCTTTTTTCTTTTTGTCCTTAATGTAAAAAGAAAACGCGAAAAGTTTCGGGACGCGGCGAGTTTAAATTTTTCCACCCCTAATGCGCTTATTACGAGTGGGGGAAAATTTGATGGTTCCCAAACTTTTCAAATATGGACGAGTTTTTATTGTATCTACTTGAACTGATTTTTTTTTTATGGTCATTGTCAGACAAATGAAGTGATGAGGCTACCTAATCGTGTGTTAAAATTAAATTACCTACCTAGAACACGACAGACACCATTATTTTACTTATTACCTATTCGATAATATTCGAAATTGGACTAAGTATATAATTAATTCAGTGAGGTTAGGTATGCCGATTTTTCTCGGAGTAGGTACCTAGTAGGTACCTACACCACATTATTAAAAAAAAACTAAAATCCAACTACGACAAAACAGTCAACGGTAACAAAAATCTAGAGCCACACGTGTGGGGCATAAATCGAACAGATTACGTATGAATCCGGATTTTTAATTTTTCTGTCTCAGCCAGAATGTATACATTCATACATACTTACATACCGGTCAAAATCGTAACCTTCCTTTGTACTTCACCGATATCGGGGAAAAAAACAACGAAATACTTCCTTCTTTATTTAAACAAGATATTGAGTAAAACTGGTGTAGCTATTGGTTTCTAAGATCATCGTCTTCGTATGCTATACTTACCTCGCTTAGGCTCCGGCAGGTTTTTTACAGGGAGTGCATCTTCAGCTCCACGAAGCGGACTCGATCATTTTTGCATTTCGCTTCGGATATGTTAGGTTATTGTTTGACCATTTATACAAGGAGTAACTTTGTTGACGTATGCAGAAAAACTTAACAAATTAGAGAATGTAGGATTCAAGAGCGAGCGGAGCGAGCTCGATAATTTTTGAATCTCGCCTTGAATGGGATAAATAGATTTTTTATTGTGTCCATTCATACAGAAAGATGACTAATTATGTCGATTTATACAAAGAAGCCTAAGAATCAAGATAGAGTAGGATGCAAGAGCGAGCGAAGCAAAGTCGGTAACGTTAGCACCCCGCCTAGGACGGATTAGATTTTCGGAAATAGGAGCTCGGTACTTTGTCGACTAATACACAGAAGTTTTAGAATTGAAAGATTGTAGAATGCAAGAGCGAACGAAGCGAGCGCCGCAAGCTCGATTTTTTTTGGATCTCACCACGAATCAGTTAAGTTCTTTATTATTTTGTAGGGCAGTTTCGGATATTTATTTAGTTCTGAATGTTTTTAAAACAATTTTATTTTGAAACCAGGGAGGTGCAAGTGCACCTCCTTGCACCCAGCTCCCGGCGCCCGTTTTACCCCGCGTCCTATTTATTTATAAAAAAACGTCGAGCGAATACTTGATCGTCCGAACTTTTTGTTCAGTGAACCTGAACGCGTGGTCGCGCCAACTGAGGCCGCTTTCTGGTATTCCGAATACAAAGTAACGTCCGTGCGCACTTTGGACGCGATTTCGTACGAATTTAAATCGTGCGAACACATACAAACACGCATGAATGATCCCGACCTTTCAAGCTTCCGAAAACTTCTTTACAAAAAAACCGAGTTCCATAAAAACATTAGGTACAAAGTGAAAAAATATTGACTTTTTAAACAGACCTTACAAAATTGTCCTACATTTTTCTAGTTACCACGTTGAGATCCACCGCCCGGGTAGAAGAATCATCCACACTGCACGCCAGCCCGCTCGTCATTTACATTTTTATTTTATTTACAGCTGGCAATACCGACGCACAGATAATTTCGCTCTTCTAACGCGGATAGAATAAATTGGAAAGTTACAATAAGGCTTTGCTGTACAACCAGAGTTAAGTAGACAATCAGGAAGGATTTTAAATTCATTATTACGTATCCGCGCTAAGGAAGCGTCGATTTACGTGAAAAATATATGAAGGGACAAGATAATGCAGTGAAGCTATCTGAATTTATCTATCTGGTAATTTCGGAAAAGATCTACCTACATCTATGTAGACCTGTAACGACCTGTAACTGTCCTTTGGAAAGCACATTAAGCTGTTGGTCCCGGCTGTCATTGGTAGATCTTTAACAGTAGGTAACCAGTTTTACCAAGGGGTATCGTGTTACCGAGGAACTGGGTTGTGGAGGTCGGATAGGCAATCGCTCCATGTAAAATACTGGTATTCAGCTGCAGTCGGTTAGTTTGGAAGCCGAACCCAACATAGTTGGGGAAAGGCTTGGAAGATTTGATTTTATATAAAGGGTTATTGGTTATAATTATGTCGGCAATCCATTAAGGGGATGTGAGAAGTCATTTACAACAATGTACAAATGTCAAAAAATTTCGAGGCACTTGACATTTTATATTTTATTTCATACATTTTAAAATATAAAATGTCAAATTAGTCGAAAATGGTTAACAGTTAACATGGACATAGGGGTCATCCCCTGATGACGGATTGCCGACATATAAGCAATAACCCTATCTAAGTCATAAAACAGATGCTTGTCAATATCCTGAAGGATCCATAAGAACAATTATGACATTTTGTATTACCTACCTATTTCAGAGTTGGCCACACGTGGATGTGTTTTACTTATTACCTACGATGAAGTCCCCGTAATATAAAATGGTAACCGCGAACCTTCTATTATTCTATTCTTTTCGCTCAACAGAATATCGGTCGCAGGAACCCTTGCAGAGACGCCGCGTAACCGTAACCCGCGGGTTAGGTATTGCAGGTGTGGAGCCGTGGACGAACCAATAACCTGAAAAATGGTGTAAATTGTTTTTTTATTACACTACTCAATTTAGATTACTTCTAAAGAAGAGCATGTAAAAAGCCCCAAGTTGATGTAGCCCACAAACACGAAGCAGAGAAAAACGTCCCCTCTTGAGCCCGTCGTGTCGTTTTCATTAGTATTTTATTTTTCCACATTTCCCGCGCCAGCACTCGCTACCATTTTATTTATATCGGAGAATGTTTTTTTTGTTCTTGCCAAAGCTTTTAAGCAAGGAATGGAGTGCTTTTCCAAGGCACGTTGATTTGAATACTCACAATTTTCGTTACCTATCTGCAAATGAGATATTTTTCGAAATTGTTTCTTTTTTAATTGAGAAATAAAAGTTTCGTTATATGTATCTATTGGCTTAATTAAAAAAGCGGCCAAGTGCGAGTCGGACTCGCACACGAAGGGTTCCGTACCACCGTACAATATACAATCTTTTTTTTTAATTAAGAAAAAGAATACTGTAGTATCACTGGTATCTGTTTAATTCCGTAGCAGGGCTGTTATTTAATTAGTTTTATTTGTTAAGAAAACTTACAACTAGGATACAGATGGTTGGCAGTTAGTGAAATGCCAATTAAAAGTTTTCATTAACAATGTAGCACAAGAAACAGCAGACAAACAAGCGAAAGTAAGAATAAGTAAGCACTCGAAGTGAATTAAGAAAAGACTGAACAGGTGATAGTGATCTTCAAAGAAGTTTTTACACAATATTTTTTAAGTTTAGGAACACAGGTGGAGAATAAATCAAGATCATCAGCACTCTGACACATCAAGTTGTATGCCCTGCTAGCTCTTATCATATAAGAGTTTTGTCGATATATGCACCGCACAGAGGGAACATAACAAGGGCGTAGCTAGTAGTACAATCTTATAAAATTCGCCTGTCAATAGTATCAACTTTGTTTTTGTTTATTAATAGGCTACCTACTAATAATACTTTACGGTTAGTGAGCATTCGGGAATGCTCACAAGATGCAGGCATCTTCTAGGGGGGGGGCAGCTACCCACCCCCTGCCGGTACCTCGCTTCGCCCTTGGAACATACAGAGGAGAGGTTATGTGCTACAGCACATCCTCTCCTCTGAGGAGAGGTTATGTGCTGTATGCGCTGCTGAATGAGTCGCACACGCCTTGGATGTACCATCCGAGTAACGCATATCTTATCACTTTGAAAATAAAATCCCGTGCACACGACCCTTTTTTAGGGTTCCGTAGTAACAAGGAACCCTTACAGTTTCGCCATGTCCGTCTGTCTGTCTGTCCACGGCTTAGCTCAGAGAATCTTAGTACCTACTATAAAGCTGTAATTTGGTATGGGTTTACATATCACGCCGACAAAGTGGTAAAACAAAATCTTAAAAAAGAAGGGGAAGTAACTTAAAAATTAGTTACTTCCCCTACACGTAAAGTGGGGATGATTTTTTTTCCTCATCTATCCCATAGTGTGGGGTGTCATTGGGAAGGTCGTTCAAAAATATTGCGAGTTAAACCCATTTTTGGATTCAGGGATCCGTTTTCGAAATATTAAGCTTTAAAGTGCTAATTTTTGTTAGAGTCAAGTGTGTCTCCCCCCTATGCCAGCTAAATGGTTGGTTTTGGGTGTGTGAAAAAATTCACAGCAGTAGGTAGTATATATAACTAACGAAATTAAAAGGAAAACTATCACAGCTAAGTAGGCTTTACAAGTTAATGAGTAATAATCGACCAACTTACATTTGCGGTTTCATAAATACGTTCTCCCATACCTTCCGTATGGGTGAACATTTTTTCAACTACAAAGTTAAGTTTGTTCTTGGGATAAATAAAATTCATCCCAACTACGGAGCGCGCAAACTGGGTGCGACTTAGTCGTACGTATACTTCCAACGTCCGACAACAATCCGAAATTGTTCTATTTGACGGAGAAAAACGCATCCAATGTGCGCACTCAATTCGTACGACTATGGTCGAACGTGCACGAGTGAAATTCATGCGAAAACGCATCCAAAGTGCGCGCGGCCTAATACCGCGTTAGGCGGCGCGCACTTTGGATGCGTTTACTTACGTACTTGCGTGTGTGATGTGTTAATTAACTTGCGTTTACTTTGGTTGCGTTTCACAGCAAAAATAGTCTTTACAGAGCACAGATATGCGTTTATTCGATAGTACCTAAGATTAAAATGATAAGTTACGGATAATCAAGATGATGGTTTATTGAATAGTTTAACGACCACGTAGCTGTGCTATTGAACGTTGTGTGAATGAGTACAGCTGTCTATGAACGCTGATTCTATTCAATAAACCATCATCTTTGATTATCCGTAACTTATCATTTTAATCTTAGGTACTATCGAAGAAACGCATGTCTGTACTCTGTAAAGACTATTTTTGCTTGCAGCGCTCGGCCGCTATAGTAACGCATACCTACGAAAAATCCGGCCAAGTACGTGTCGGACCACGCACAATGAAGGGTTCCGTAATTGGGATTTTATTTCAAATACAAACTTAACATCGTAGTTGAAATACATGTTCTGCCATACATTCTAACTGCAAATGTAAGTTTGGACGCACAATATTGAACGATTTACCATGTTATTTTACAAACCTACTTCTTATAGGTTTTCCTGTAATCTATGAGTAAAGAACCATTCTATCTATATAGATAACGGGGGGGATGGTAAATTTTCATCTATTTTCTTTAATATATTTAAAAGTACTTAAAAAAAAATGTAATAACTTATATATATATTTGATATCCTCGTAACAAGCCCTTTCATTTGATATGTCACACGGTATAGTTTGAAAAACTTTTTTTTTTAATTTTCCTATTTGCCCCCCAAAAATAACCCCCCATATTCAAAATTCATTTATTTACGTCACACGTCCGTGTTTGGGTCATAGAAATACATAAGTGTACCAAATTTCAACTTAATCGGTCCATTAGATTCAGAGCAAATTGGCTGTGACAGACGGACAGACAGACAGACAGGCAGACACACGAGTGATCCTATCAGGGTTCCGCTTTTTCAGTTTAAGAGTATTACAAAAATAACAAGTGAGACATGGCGGAATATTTGCAATAGTGTCATTAAAAAGAAACTGAATATATGAAATATTTTGACACTGATTTTGAATTAATAATAAATTTACAAGATGACACTCTGAAGAAGAGTCTAGTTACGATTCTACTTGAAATACTTATTTATATAAAATATAAATTGTATTTAAAATATTGCTCAAATTAAATGTTTCTTGAATATAAGTTTGTATTTTATTGTACCATTTCTTATCTATACATAGCAAAAATCTAATAACTTTATTATTTTGTTCATTAGCGATGAGCTTGCTAACGCTTACCTGTAGTTACGCACACAAGAGCGTGTGTCTATACGCGTTACAACTACAAGTATGGCTCACCCGCTTTCGTGAGATAAAACAACTGTAACATGACTTTAATATAAATATAAGAATACTTTATTAATTGTAATTCTGTGCTTGACTGTAACTTATTGAAATTATAATTATTTATTAATATTATTGACGTTATTGCATTTCTTTAAATATTTTAATTATTAATTTGACATTACCTAAACATTTGCATTTTACTAAACTACATTTAAAAATAAAAAGTGACATTGATAGTATTGATACTTCTGAATTATAATAATTTAATTTACTTGGCAAAAGCCTCCCATAAATGTATTTTGTACGCTAAATGGCAAAACATAGAGAACCTATAACATAATAATTGTAACATCTTGCACACTTGTAACCTATGTTTTCAAATAAAGAATATTGATTGAATGACAACATTGCAGAATAAAGATGTTGGTGGTTTCAGGGTGGTAGCGACTTGTACCGCCCTAGTGGTTTCATGGTAGTAGCGACTTGTACCACTAGTAGACCAAACTTTTATTTCATTTTTGATTAAAGTGTATATACACAACATTACAGAATAAAGATGTTGGTGATTTCAAGGTAGCAGTGACTTGTACCACTAGTAGAACAAACATTTTTTTTTTACTAAAGTCCTAAACAAATAGTGTTAATGATTTCAAAAATATATATCTTAAAATAAATGTGTGTATGTGTGTGTTGTTATGTTATGTGTATATGTTATAGTTGTTGTTGTAATAATTATAATTAATTAATTAATTGAATTTGTAATCTGTTGTGAATTTTATATGGATTAATTCATATGGAATTTGAATTTAAATTACCAACCTTTAATTAATTAATTAATTGAATTTGTAATCTGTTGTGAATTTTATATGGATTAATTCATATGGAATTTGAATTTAAATTAGAGCATTTTTTTATAACTTAATATATGAATATTTTAGATTGTTTATTTTACATAGTGAAATTAATTTGTAAAGTAATGTCTAACACAAATAAAAAACTGAGAATCACGCAAATAAATACTTTGTATGATGTTGCCACGAGTGTGTTTGCCACACATGCGCGAACGACACGCATAATAAGACTATGTGTTGTTATTATATTTAAATTATGATGATGGACCATGATAAACTGATTAAGAGTCGGAGGCTGAGCGTGAAAATTTTCGAGCTCGCTTCGCTCTTTACAATCTACATCCTCAAACTTTTTGCATAAGTCGACAAAGGAAATCCTATTAATGTATGCACGACTTAAAAAAAATCCTTACATAAACAAGGCGGTGTGAAAAAAAATTCGAGCTCGCTTCGCTCGCTCTTTAATTCTATTTTCTTCTAACTTTTAAACTTTTCAGCATAAGTCCACAAAGTACCTCCTATTCCGTAAGGATGTTCAATAGAAACCTAACCAGGATTTATGAGACGAGGTGCAAAAAATTTCAAGCTCGCCTTGCGTGCTCCCCTACATTGTTGCTTTTCATAAACATTTTAAAAAAAATGAGAAGAAACTGCACCGCCCTGAAAAAAAAAAAACAGTGGCACTCCGGGAGTGCCGATAGAAGTGAAAACTTGAACAAGAAAATACTCGCATAGAACATTGATCCGTAACGTCATATAAACAAAGAGCACAATCGCGTTTACAGAAATGAGGTGTCGGTAACGATGTCGCGAGTTCAATTGTTTTTTCCATCTCAAAAATGCCCAACGTGCCTAATGAAGTTTTCACTTTAAAAAAATAATCCTGCCGGTTGCGAGGTCCACGGTGTAGGTAGATTATACGCATGTTATATGTAAGTACTCGTTTGTTTTGTTGTATTTTTTTTTTGCAGTGTTAATAGAAAACCTACATAAACTGAGAAGACCGGGGGGCCTCATTTTATTTTGTCGCCCCATCCCCCCAACAGGCTTAATCCGACACTGATTGGAGCCTGCCCTGACTAAACCCCGATCCAGCCTATTCTCGACTCGACTCGTGGGCTGGATCCGCTTGGGTTCAGGTAAATAAACTCGTATTTATTAAAGGTAATAGGTACTTACCGATAAAATCCTTCGGCCCAAATTGCTTAGTAGTGACGTTGATACTTTATTTATTTAGTACATAGAGGACTTACCTACAGCCAGAGACAAACCGGTATGATTCCTACCGAGTAGGTTAGGATGAGCGTATTTATCACATTGAGTTATCCTGTAATGGTAAATGTAAGTTGATAAATAAAATAAAATAAATTACAGGAAAAAGGCTACTGAAATAAACCCGGTCAAGAGCGAGTGGGACTCGCGCACCGAGGGTTCCATTTAAAATTTTCGAGGAATACATTCGTCAGAGAATTTTAAGACTTGGTGTAGAATATTGCAGTTTTAGGTCAGCGCCATCTCTTGACCGATAGTGGACCTAATGTAATTTTTGTTGATGATTTCTGAAAGTGTACTATTTAGGGACATCGTTTAATTTTTCCTGTTATCTTTACATAAACTTCTATCACAAAATAATTTCAGATTTATCTCTATGCAAACTTCGAAGATAAGGGGGGAACGGTATTTTCTTTTACAATTTTCGTTAAGTCGAAAAGTAAGCAGACTTAAAAAAAAAATGTGCAAATAGTGCTCTTTCATATGATACCCACATGTCCTACTAGCCCCACTTCGAATTTTTTAGAACCCCGTTCATTACCTGCTGCAAAAAAAAATCTTTCTTATTTGCAAAATAGCTGGGCAAACGTCGTCTAAAACTATTCCAAATTTCAAGTTGATAGCATTAGTAGTTCTCCAGATATCCAGCTGTAATAGACAGAGTCTCACCAAAAGGGTTCCTTTTTACCATTTTGGATAGGTACCCTAAATATAACCTATCTTAGACGTGCCGTCAGCATTAGTCGAAGGGCGTGCAACACCCGTTTGTGTGTAACCGGTATTAAAACGGTAACCTAAATAGAGGTAACATGTTTCTTCTTGATTACCCAGATAGCGGTAACCTTAGTCGTAGAAGTAACCAAAATTCTTCGATACCTGTACCGTAATTTATAAAGGTTTGTAGGTCCCTGCTTACAGCTATTAAAAACAGACAAAAAACGAGACCATAGTCACCAGAGCTAATTAAAAATCCTCACGTAGACTTTTAGTAATAATTTATGGTGGTAGTTTATATCAATTATATAGCTCAATGAAAAAACTTATTTTGAACTGTTTGGTTTATAAAACAGTTTTTTCCAACATTTTTTTCGGATCTTTTATAAATAAGTTTATTCTTAAAAGGGTTTTGCGGCTTTCGTATTAAATTATTACGGTTTAAGGCGAAGTAAAATAAAAAATGTACTCATGTTCCATGATCTTTATTCGTATTCTAAATAACATCCTCTTCGAACGAATCGGTAATAACATTAACATAATATTATGTTTTGAACATATTTCAATTTTATCAATTGCAAAGGCATAACCATGTCTTATTGCATAGCTTCTGGTGCTGACGTAATACCATAAGTTATAACTAATAATATTCACTAATATTACATTATCGTCGCTAAAAGAACGAAGTAAGTTTATAGAACTTCCTTAGTGCAACGACTAATCCGACGTTCGCACGGACGTAATAAAATTGCGGCGGGAATTAATCGCGCACTGAATTTTCAACCCTCGGCGCTAAGCAGAGCGTTGAAAATTCAGTGCACATAAAAAAAAATCGCCCCGATTTTATTACGTCCGTGCAAACGTCGGCTAAAGGTATGATTCCGAACTATGCGGTAGCATTGCCGCGGCTTTGCTGCCGCGTGATTCCGAGCAGCGCTGCGCGGCACTGCTATTCATAGTTTACTTCTCAATGGTTGTCTACAATTCACGTATTATCGCTGTGATGAACCGGGCCGCTCTACTAATCTGCCGCGGCGCGGTGGCGGCGGCAGGGCACACTGCCGCGGCACCAATGTCGCGCAGCATTGCTGCCGTGATCAGAATGTAATCAAATATAAACCTGTATGGGGATCAGTAGTGTCGCGACAGCACTGCCGAGTGCAGCGTTGTTCAGAATCATAACTTAATAGAGAAAGTATGAAAAAGATGATATGTTGCACCGACTCCAAATTGTGATATGGGGAAGAGGATGATGATGTGCACACAAAATTCATAAGATGCTATCTGCCCATGACAGCGGAAAATTTTAGATCTAGGAAGACATAGCCTCAGCAGAGCGGATATTAGTTTTAAACATTTTCGCCGCGAAATGTATACATTTTACACGTTGCAAGTTTTCATTCAACCCCCAACATGTATACATTTTAATGGCATAATGTACATACATGTTTTACTTGTTATTTTCACTTTACCCGATTCATATGCGTTGTCGTTCTTTTATTAACCGATTTCTAAAAAAGAAGGAGGTTATGCATTCGGCGTGGTTTTTTCTTCATGTTTGGACATCGATTTCTCCCTGATTACTAGGAATGAAAATGAAAAAAGAATCGCATAAATCGATTTATGCGATTCTTTTTTCATTTGGTAGAAGAATTTTATTAACTTTACTAATGTAGTTTTTGCGTCAGCTTTAATAATACGTTTTTTTTCTGCTCGCTTCTCTCAATTGAAAAGACAGCCAAGTAGTGTACGATTTATCTTACACTGAGCGATGAATTCTCATTACCAACGACAATATTTAAAAGCCAGTGTGTTTCCAATTAAGATCATAATTCTGCTGCCCTTATACCAATTCATTTTAGGTCGGCGCGACATGTCTTTTTGTTCCATATTTCTCAACTGGTTTCTAATAGTAATACCCAGAATATAACATGTTAAAACAAGGAAATATACCGCATTGATTACTATAATAAACTATTTACAATTATCCTAATAATCTTAATTTAAAATGATATATTACACTGACCTATGTGTAGTATATACCAAGAGTACATATAAGTTAATAATTTGAAAAGCACATCAACTGTTGTTTCACTATTTCTGCAAATATAAACTAACATTCCCTCATTATTTTGATTACACTCGTTTTAAATTGAGTCCATCGAAATAATATTAATTTACGCATACAGCCGATTTCTATTAACAAGCAATTGTTGCTCGAATACGCGATCGTCGCGCTCTTACGTCAGTTTACGTTCGCTGACGGCGTTTTCCGGTTTTCCGAAAAAAAAAGTGACATATGCACGCGATGATCGTGTATACGCGCTGTGATTTTAAATGGAACGCGGGGTAAGGGTACACTATTCTACAGAAACCCACAAGATTTTTAATACATTTACCTAGTTCCATCACAATAATTAAAACTATTGATCAGTTGAAAAATATTTTATTTTAAGTTTATTCTATACCCTCGAAATCATCATTTCAATTTATTTATTTTTTATCGTAGACCCAAACACATTAAAAAATAATGCTGAAATATGAATCACTACATTTACTCAATTTTTATTTTATTATGATTGCCTAAAATAAAATATTATAAATACGTCATCAATCATCATTTAAATATAATTATTTTAGAGAATTACTTCAAAACCAGTCTATACATTATTATATTATACATTCTTTTTTATTCTCTCAAGTGTTTACGAAAGAAAATATTTAAATATGCACTAGCAGGCCAGACGCACTCCGCATTTCAAGTATGAAGCTACAAGTACGCGGCGGGCTCGACTTGTCGGGCCAATTCAGTGGCCGTAACGTAGAAGATTCTAGGCGAATTAGGGCTGTGCGACCTGAATTGCACTTTATTGTCGTCGCAAGTCGCTATTCATTAAAATGATTTTGTGGAGTGAATTATCTGTACTTGCACTATTATGTATTCTGTGGCAGTAGTTAAATATTTTCTTTAACTAAACATACATTTCCTATTCTGTACATTTTTCTGTAATGCTATACATTATTATAATTGTCATTATTGGGACCTTTTTAAAGTTATTATTTAAATAACTGGGGCCTACGTTTGACTCACTCTGCTTTTACATCGTCGTCCATGCAAAATTCTGCATCTAATACAACCTGTAACAAATATTATCTTTATTAAAAGTTATCCTCCAAATTGTATGACGTCACATTGATTCGGTTTCGGTTTAGTTTTGGTTTCGGCGGCAAACCTGCCGAAACTACGACCGAAACCGAAACTGCATTCGGGAGTTCTCGCGCTGTGATCGGTCATGTTCGGCGCGTAAAATTCCATCCAAGCGAGTAAGCGACGAAGACATTTTGCCGCGTCCACGTGCCTAATCATGTCGCGACTGGCTTGTGTTTGCAGTTAGTTTTGTTTGCTGTGAGTTTTCGTGTGATTTTAGTGATTTATTAAAAAAAAAAAAAATGACCGACTGATTATAACGTTTTCTTTATTTTTTCCCTCAAAACATGATCCTTGTAAGGAAGTTTCGGTTCCGGCCGAAACTGAGACTGTTGCCGAAATTCGGTTTCGGTTTCGGTCGGACACTACGTCACAAACGTATGAAATACTTCTCACATACCAACGAGATAATCTTGATAATTTCATTGATAATTTAAGTTTCGCGCTGTTTCGAATGCTGTGATTTTTCGGAACGTTTCCAATCACTCGACTATACTTGTGAATTGAAAATCTATTATACATAGTAACAACGAATCAATTTTCACGCCTCCCCCTTAAGCTCTGGGCCAAATATTTTTGGATATTCGGATAGCTCATGACCTAAAGAGGTACCATAAAGAAAAAAATATAAATCCACGAAATTTCGCGGGTATTCTGGTTAATGCATATTATAATTTGAAGGTAATAATTAATTTATTTTGAGGACAGAAAACAACTTATTTACTATTTGATCCAACTAGTTGTTTTTCAGACAAATTCCGCTAATATTAATAAATTGTCTTACTCCTTGCATGCCAGCGACAGCGCGGTCGGTCTCCTTCTCAGAATCATCGCCACCATCTTCTGCTTCTTCCACTACTTGCATCTGTGTTTCTTCACCTCCATCTAACAAAAACAATATTTTTTATGTAAAACAGTTAAATTTAGTTTTAAAAAAAGAAATCTCATCATCAGCTCATATTATTTTCTCATAATAACACCCTTGTCCTAGTCTGTGGTAATAGCAACCAGCGCTGTGGGTTTGTCATGCATGTGTCACAGCATAATGCTATGCTGGGGAATGGCCGTTTTGCATGGTCGTGCCGCATATTGTTCCCATCTGTTTTTTTGGGTTCCGAACCCAGTGGGGGATTCGGGCTCCTATTACTGAGCCAATGCCGCCCGGTATAGGGCTGTATCTTTTAACCGTAATTGCCAATTGACATACGAAAACGTGTTACTGTAGGAGGCCACAGTAACATGGCTATTAAAAGATTAAATCTTACAATATATGTACAGGGTGGCAGGGACATCGACGCATAAAACTGTTACCATGGATTTAGAACATGATTCTGAACCCTCCTGAGTTGAAATTTTTCGTCGGTTATTTAAAAAAAATATCTGTTGTTCCATAAATTTTGATCGCGTATTGCACTTTTCTATGGCACAGCAGATTTTTTTGGCATGGTAACAGTTTTCGCGTCGATGTCCCTTCCACCCTGTATATATTATATGATATTCATTTATTCTTCTATATATATAAAAATGAATCCCTATTTCCCTTGGTCACGGCATCACGCTAAAACGGCTGAACGGATTTTGATGAAATTTGGGATATGGATAGACCTTGACCCGGAGAAGGACATAGGATACTTTTTATCCCGATATTTTCACGGGATCGAGATATATGCGGGTGAAACCGCGGGGCGCAGCTAGTTAATATTATAAATGTGAAGGTTTGTGTTTGGATGTTTGTTGCTCAATCACGTAAAAATAACTGAATGGATTTGGATGAAATTTGGCACACATATAGTTTATAACCTGGATTAACACATAGGACAATTTTGATAGTACGTTCCCGTGGGATAATTTCCGTCGTCCACGCGGGCGAAACCGAGGGTAGAAGCTAGTATAGAGATATTCTACTTTTTTTTTAACTTTTTTATGCTTTGTCTGGGTTTTAAGTAAATGTATCGTATTTCTTACCGTATGTCATAATCTCACCTTCTGACGCCGCATGTATCAGTTGCAGCGTCCCGTCCACGATCTGTCCCGAGATGACGCCCGATAGTCCGGTCACGTTGATCTGCTGGCGCATCTTCTTAGCCTCGAGTTCTAACTGTTGCTTGATGTAAACTTCTTTGTGATGCACCTTGTTGTGGTACTTGAGGTGGTGAGCTTTGGTGAATTTCTTGTTGCAGGGCGTGCAACTGTGGCAGGAAAATGAATTGATTACATAACTGCTTTTTGGTATAGTAAGTCTTCGTTTGACTAGGCACTACTTGTCTTCTATCAGCACGATCAATTACCCCCTTATTAACCGGTTGAATGCCGTAATTACAGAAACAATTAAAAAGCCATTGTGTCTCGCGTGGATCCACGTTCCGGCCATACGAAGGGTTAATAACCGCGAAAAATAGTTACATTACAACCATTAAAGTACTTCAGTTTAACCATACATATTTCGAAGTTCTGAACGGGTTTATTGACCTTTCCTACACCGTAATTACAGAAACAAGTAAAAATCCATTGTCTCGCGTGGATACGTTCCGACTAAGGGAGTTAAAGAATAGCGCCACAGTAAACATTATAGCCAGTCAGCAACGCCTGCCGGGGTTGCGAAGAAGTCCGAAAGGGATATCGGGCCCCCGGCAATATGGCAACTGAAGGAACACGGGTGGGTTTTAGTCAGTAAGAGTCTGACACGCCCTCCCGCTCCGCCCAGAGCGGGAGATGTTATTTGATAATTTTGCACCCAAAAAAAAAGCCAGTCAGCAATGTTTTCGATTATGTCATACGAGACTAGTCGGACGAACTGTGATTAAAAAACTATAATTTTCTCTTCTTGTTGTCACACACTATTGTCTACATTTCTTTCTCATTTCTCCTTTCGCAGGTCTGCTGGAAGAAATTTCTTAAGAAATAAGCAGTACCTTTGTACTCAAATTATAATTATGTTGTATCTAAATGTATTTTACTGTGTATACATAAATAATACAATAAATAAATAAATAGGAATTTGAAAATCTGTTGAGAATTCTGATCAGAATGAAAATTTTCTAATGGTATACTTACGAGTACTTCTTCTCCCCAGTATGAGTCAACATATGGTTGGCCAGTACATAGGAGTATGTGAAGGACTTGCCGCACAGCGAACACTGGTACGGACGAACTCCCATGTGTAACCTGTTTAAAATAGAGAACGATTAAAAACGGTTTCGGTCAATATTTTATTGGACTTCCTAATTATTAGGTAATTTAAAAAGAAATATGTCATGTTATATACTTAATTGAAACTTAGTTGATTCAATCTGCCTAGCCTTTTCCCAACTATGTTGGGGTCGGCTTCCAGTCTGCATGCAGCTGAATACCAGTATTTTACATGGATCGACTCAGTTACTGGGTAATACGATAGGTAGGTACCCCTTGTTGAGACAGGTTGTCAGACTTTCGGGCTTCTGACGACCCGTAACGACAGTCAAAGATCCACGAATGACAGCCCGGACCAACGGCTTAACGTGCTTTCCGAGGCACGGAGGAGTCTCGGTATGTTAAGATGGTCAACTATCCACGGACCAACCCCGGCAAACGTAGCTTAACCTGATGGTTCGACTCGTTTGGCTGTCGTTACTTAGCCACGAGCTCTTTAGACTTAAATTAAATTGAAACTTAGTTGATTATCAACATGAAAATAAAGCAATAGGAAACTGAGTCAAGGCATAATTTATCATTACAAAGTTCGTAATAAACATAGCTGGCGAAATGTGGGTGTATTTATAGGTAAACCTTTGCTCTGCCCAACCTTCGAGAAAACAGGCGCGATTTTATGTCAGTTCATTGTAAAGTTATATCGTAACTAGGGAATGCAATCTCCACTCGAGATCTCTCGAATAGCTTTAAAAAAAAAATTGTTAAATTCGGATGACTAAAAAGCGATGAAAACTGCTTGGTTGTTTGAGGTTAACTAAGTAAAATATTAATTAAAAGAAAAAAAAACTTTATTCTTTAATATAACTTACCAATTACTCATATTTTTTTGGAAATCAACAAGAACAATAAAAGAACACTGTCAGTCAAACGCGGTAAAAGTCTAGTTCTATCTATGGGTGATTTTGTAAATAGCTCCCGGTTATCAATCAGCGCATCGCTCGCGCACCGAGTAAACATGTGTAGCGTCGCTGACTACTGCTGCCCAATCCCATCAATCTCGACCGAGATCTCGTCATATTATGCTTCGGGATTAATCTCGTGTATTCGGGATTGTATTCCCTAATCTTAACTCTTTGCTTACCAATGTAATACATTTTCAGAAAGCAAAGTATTACAAAACTCGTTGTACTACCTTTTCTGAAGAAGTCCGACCTTTTCTTCGCCAAAACACCACAGCCTAGTAACATCTTAATAACTCTCGTCAAAATTTCTGATCTCCACCTTACTACTTAACAAAGAAAGCTCACGATAGCATACCTTTCATGTTTCTGCCGAGTCCCATAATCTCCGAACCGTCGGTCACAGATCCGGCACTTGTACGGCCGCTCTCCGGTATGACGTTGCATGTGACGTTTCAACGCCTCCCGCATCACGCACGCGAAACCGCAGACGCTATTATGGTTATTGGATAATAGGACTTATACCGTTGTGATTAAGGCAGAAAATTGTTTTTCTTCAGAGTTGTTTACCATTCATGTATTTGTCGGTCGTCTCGTTCGAAGAACTGCACACGCTGTGTCAATTTTGTTTGATTTTATGTTTGGATTATGGGATGTGTGATAAGGACTGTTCGTGCGGTTTAGTGATAGTCTGAATATAACAAAGTTTTTTTTTCCAGAGGTAGTGTTTCCTAAAAGATCGTTTTTATATGAATTTGCCTACTTCGTTTTAGGGAAGTAACAGTCAAGATTAAGAGTGATCAAAATCTTGGACATTCATTTTTTTGCAACGAAGTTAGGCGACGAAGGGTTGCAAAGCGGAAAATTTCGGGGAAACCGGATGAATGGCAGTTCCGATCAGGAATAACAATTTAAGCAAGCCTTAAAGTAACTTCCAAGGACTCTAGTTGAGTATAGGGTATATTATTATAACCCTACAAAATATACGCTTCTAACAAGAAATCTACGCCAAAACAGTCCCGTCCACTCTCCCAGCACGGAAACTCGCCTCTCATGTTTCTGCCGACTGCCGAAGTCCCCGAACCGTCGGTCGCACACTCGACACTTGTACGGCCGCACGCCCGTGTGTCGCATCATGTGACGACGCAACTCCATGTTCAGAACGCACGCGTACCCGCAAACGCTGCGTACAAAATGCAGCGGGTCAGTCGGATTTTATACGTAACAGATTTTGAGTTTTAATACTATAGTTAAAAGGCCTGGATTTGTAAGAAAATTTCGAGCTACATTGATAAAACACCTCGTCACCGAATCTTTGAAGACGTGACGTGTCGTTGGTCTTCTCCATTAAGAATTTGCTAAGAAATGTAAGACACAGGAAATTTTTGACATTTTCGTACACACTTCGGATTTGTGTTTGTTACGTTCTGTTGTATTTAGTAAACAGTAAGTTTCGATGCCATTGTTTTGTAAATTCTAGCGTGTACGAACCAGAGTCACACGATAGGAGATTTTCGCGTTTTTTTTTTTTTCATTGAGTGTCGAATTTCCCTACAATATTAAGGTGTTTTCCTACATTTGCAGCATGCATTGCTCAAGTGTATGTCAGCTCAAATGAAGAAATTCAACAATCTGTTCGGTATAGAATCTACAAGGCTCCAAGATGAAAAAAAAAAGATAACATACAATTTGTAAAATAAAAAAACGAGAGCGGGTGCGGGTGCGTTCTTTCATGTGTTATATACATTGGACGTATTTAATTTCTTTGTTTATTCATTTTATTGTAACTTGAAACAGCGTGTGCTGAAACGGCCGATAAAACATGGGCGCAGGTGTAATGTATAATTTTGGTATAAATATAATTATATTATTTGAAAATAGTATCCAAATACAAATATAGACCCCACCCGCACCCATATCTCGTAAAATACATTAAAGTAAACAATGTCTAAATTATATGAACAATAATGATTTACTGAAATGGTAATGGAAAAAAATTATGAAATAAATTGCATAATGAAATATATTTTTGTAATAAGACAAATGATTTCTATCTGCTTTTTAAAATTGATATCTATAATTTATTATTGTTTCTAAAAATCATGGCTTAATGTGATACAGAATCATAATTCTATGGCAAAATATGGTCTTTGTTAAATTATTTATGATTTCATTTTCTCGATAAAATATTTTATGAAGTTACATGAAATCGAGTCGGCTTTGTAATGCATTATAGTTTTACCATACCTGCAGACGAATGGTTTGATTCCTAAATGACGGCGAATATGCGCTTGTAGGGACGCATTAGACGTGAATGAAGCGCCGCAAGTCTCACACGTGTGTCTGTAAAAGAGAATTTAATAAATATGAAGAATATTGTTAGAAGTGATAAAGGATGACCACAGTTCTTGAAAAGATCCGTTCTTTGAAAATGCCACAAGACTTACTTGACTGAACTTCCAAACATACTTTTGCCATCAAATTGCTGTACCATTTGATAAGACTTATCTGATAGATCAAAAATACATCATTTGTCATCATTCATCTCGACATGTCGAAATATGCATATTGTTGAACGCAAAAATAGTTTTCCGTTTGATGACAATGGTTGTACAACAAAAATCTAGTAAATCGGGCGTCAACTTAATTTACATACACACATACATAAAACTCACTCCTTCCCATGGGGGTAGGTTACCTCGCTTACGTTCATACATCGGTCATACACTCCCGCCGGTTGCGAGTACTACGCAACTGGCCTTTCTGAAGAACATTACCAATAAGGTAATGTTCTTCAGAAAGGCCCTCCCAGCGTTTCCACTCACACCTGCTTTGTAAATACATTTTGTTTTTATTCATCCTCTCAATATGACCAAATCATGTCAGCATACCATACCGACTTTATTTAGTAGAAACTGAAACGATTAAGTGACAAGTCTACTTCTACACAAGTAAACTTTCTAGCCGATTCTCTATTACAGGCATATCCTATCCGTATCCTAGAGAACACCCAATACTTCCCTCAAAAGCATAGTAACTCCTATCAACCTATCTTTGCATCATACTCACGTCTTCTCATAGGTATACTTCTTTTTTGATGTATACTTCTTTTTAGGCTTGGGGTTCAAGATATGTTCCGGGATGGGCTCCGAGAAGGCCATGATAGTCTCCTTCAGAAGAACATCTTCTCCATCTTCTGTTTTACGCTTGGATTTAGGTTCATGCTGCGCCTTGCGAGGCCTGCCGCGCTTGCGAGGTGGTGGATGCTAAAATGTACAAGTAAACTTGAAAAATACTACACATAGTTAATAAAATGCATGTTTTAGCATTGTATCTCTGCCAGATTTTAAACAAGTGGGGTTTGTGACCATGAGATGTTGCTGTCTGAGTTCACTGTATGCAGAATTTGTATTATAATGGAAATGGAATAATATACTTTATTATATGTTGTTGTCTTTGTTTTTGTAATAATTTCTTGGCAGCAATTGACTCTGAAAAAACTTACAAGCTCAGTATGGGATAGTAAATCAAGTATCTTAGGCTTGTTTGCTATGAAAAAATTAATAAGTGCTGTTCCCATTTCAAGGAGTTTTGTTACAAGTGATAGATATAAAAAATAATTACAAATACCATCTCCTTAGTTTCAGGCTCGGATTCATGTTCCAGTTCCTCTCCCGCAGGCTCAAAGTCAGGATCATCGTCTGCGCTAAATTCTGAAAACATAATATAAAAATCAATTGCCGTGCGTTAGTCTCGCAAAAACTCGAAAATGACTCGACCGAACAATCATTAGCTAGTATTTATAAATTGTATTACTATACGATAAAATTTTGGAACTAGGGCAGGAAAAACGAAAAAGAGACACAAATTTGAAAATAGAGAGCTACATACAGTTAAAGTAAAAGAAAAGGGAAATTGACTTCTACTACCCAGTTAGATTACATATAAGATCAGTCTTATTGCTTATAAGACTGATCTTATATGTAACATAACCAAATAATAGTTGCCTAAATTGGTATTTCGACATTAGGCATATTTACGACAGAGAAGCAGCGTCTTCATAACACAAACTTTTAATGAAACTGGTATCACAATTTTACTCTAACCATGCCATCCTCATGCGATTGACCACAATTTCTGGTGCGGTTGCGGTTAAAACCGCATGCGGGCGGCGCTTAATCACTTTGACGAAATATAATGACAACTATGGAAGTTTAGCGCATATAATTCCGTCATTAAATACGTCCAATGTAAAAACACCATAAAATAAAACAAAAAGACATTACCAATGTTATACTGATGACCCTCACCATCATGACCAAACGCATCCTCCTCCTCATCTATGGGTTCTTGTTTCAGATCCAGTGAACCAGTTGCGAGGAGTGTGGTCAAGGCTTCAGGTTCCTTCTCCTGGTTTTTGGGTTTCTTTCGTTGGTATGGTGATAGTTCTAAAATATGAATAGTGAAGATAGTTGTGGTATAGGTTTTAATTTGTGAAGTAAACAACAGTTCATGCAGGATGGGTATAGACCTGTTCTGCGTGAATTGTTGTTTACTCCAGTAGTGGAATGTAATATGTTCCAAATAAAAAAAACAAGTCATTTATTCCAACTAGGCTGAGAATCAGCACTTTTCGAACACCAAAATTACATACGAGTCCCCGAAAACGCCCACCCTTCACATTGGTGAAAGGTGGGCGATTTGGGGGACTGGACTTCTTCCCAGCTAAAGGCACTAGGAAATGTCCTAGTGCCTTTAGCTGGGAAGAAGAGTGGCGCAACAAACTCCCCAGCAGCACAGCTGTCTGTTCAAGTTAGAAAAAAATGATTCTATACAATAGTATGCAAAATAATTTTGATGATGATGAAAAATCATTTCCTATGTAATGACTTTTTTTAGTATCATAGTCATGAACAACCAATAGATAGACTGTGTGAAAGATGATATGGCTAGAAATGGAGTGACTACCGAGATGACGACTAATAAAGAAGCATGAAAAAAAAAAGACATGTTGTTTTAGGGGCGGCAGCTGCCCCCGCCCTGCCCTACCTCGCTACGCCCTTGGAATCATCATAAATTCTGTTACTTAGCGGCATAAAAAATTGTGCCTAAAATGTTCCTTAGACAGAAAGATAGAGAATTTTGAACTCTATCAATTTCAATTAAGAAGTATAAATTGGCCATTTGAGGGTTAACAGCTTTCTAGTTAAAGGATATAGGTAAAGTCTATTTATAACCTTGTTTCCAATTGATGTTATTACCACTTAAACAAACATCAACTTTATGCTAGTGTAAATAAAGTTGATTTTAGACCAACTGTTGTGAAAGAGTCTTAAAAAAAACATGAAGTTGTAGCACAAAGTGAACCTTATGTGTAGGCATTAGAGTCATTTTTCCTAAAAACTCGTGTTTGTTTACATGTTTGACTAATAAATTGCGAATGGAGATTTGGTCTGCTTTAGGACTAATAAGTTATGAGTTACTACAACCCTTGCAAGTTAACTAGGCACCTCGCTGGAATGCGGCCCCATACTGTACTGTATGAGTGATGTCATAGCGTCAGGTACATAGTTAACTCACAGGGGTAATATTTGTAAAGATTAGTCTGTTTCCATTTTTATGCATAAAAATTTTACAAAAATGTATGATATAGCATGCTTTGTCTATTTGCATTACTATGACAAACAAGTCATCAACTCATTATTGCATTTATGTCATTCTGTACCCTAATTGTGTAACTCATTTTCGTAAATGATTATGACTAATTTGTTTCATTTTGACAGTTCAACAACATTCATTGCTTTATTTACGCAAAGTTGAGTTGAGTTGTTGAGCAGATTTTCTTTTTCAACTTATGAATGTGCAACAATGGATTAGCAATCTGTTTCAAATCGAAACAAATTGTGATTGATCATGCATTACACAATTAGGGTAATAGTTAAATAAATAATCAACTTGAGATTACTGAACATATTACTTTAATCACTTCAACACTCATAAAAAAACTTCGTTCACGTACCAATCTGTCCCTGCTCATTAGGATATTTCCGAGGCCGTCCTCTCTTCCTCGGTCCTGGAGCTTTAGTAACGACCGCACTGCTTGGAGTCTTGACCAATGTGCGGGTCCATTGACCTTGAGGGTCATGTTCCACTGGCAACTCATACTGTAGCAGCAGACCGTTCTCTTGCTTGATAGTAATAGTTTCTGTGTCTGTTGCTAGTGATTAAAAATATGTTTTGTGGTTAGAATGTAATAAAGAATAATAATGTGGACCCCTTGTATATATTTGTTTGAGGTCTAAATTATTTTCTGACTGGGACAATTAATTTGTAACACATAATGCAATGTCTGTCAGACGCTGGAGAAATATTTTGGCGGGAAAATAATGGGCACACTGAATTTAGCAAGCCATCAAATTAATTCTAACCTTTGGACGTGCTTCCTCCCCCTGATACTGCTTCCGAACTCTTCTTGAATTCCTCTAAACATTCTTTCAGTGTATCGTTGGAAGTTAAACACTGCTGCTTGAACTGATAAGCGTAAGTTAGCCGATCAACGCAATTTAAGCATATTAGCGTCGGCAAACTATCATTTTTCGACACCTAAAATGTAAAACACAATTTCGATATTTCAATTACTTTCGAGTCAAATAATAACATCAATATTTTTAACTTCTGGGATGTCAGCAAAAAATCCGAAATCCGCTACAAATAAACCAATATAGCAACATTATTGTAGTAAAAAATCAAATAGGGTGGCCATCGCAACCATTTTGATGTGGTAATTTTTACATACCTCCACGCCGCAGCAGAAGGTGTACTTGTCGCCAAGTTGTTCGTTATTTTCGTCCCAATCAAAGAGGGAAACCATGTCCCCGGTTTCTAAACACACTCTACACGTTAATTGCCAATCCATTTTGTAGCAGAAAGGGCGTAATAGCTTCAAGTTTCGATAAAAACTCAACAAAATGCAGCGTTTTCTCAAACCGGAAGTTTGAGCATTTGACAGGAATACCAACATGACGTAGTGGTGTTTCTGTCAAAGCGCGGCAAAGGTTCGCTTTCCTCTGCCTCTATGATCATTGTTTAGTTAATTATTTTTAATTTATTTGCTATCCGCATGCATTATTTATTAGTTATACCTAATAAATTAAATTAAATTCTACGGCGAAAAACTAGTTTTGTTACAAAATACGAAAATATTCGATCGACGTAAGTGGACCGCACTAAAAGGGATGATACCAACTTTCTAAAATTATTTTAGTTTCTGCCCCTTCCCCTTTCAAGAAACGTCAAATTAGTGCAAAATACAACAATAATAAACACGATGAAATTAAATCGAAACGTATTGAACGTGTAATAAATCTAGCCAAAATGGAATTATTTAGATCAGAGTCGTTTTACATATTCGTTAGAAATGAATCAAGTTTATGGTGGAACAGGATAACGGGGGCATTTTCAGTCCGATCAGGTGAATAATAAAAATCTATAAATTTTTGGCAACTGCAGTGATATTTGACCTAGTTTTTCCTAAAAACTTGATGCAGAGTAATTACTTAACGTTATAAAGTTTTAATTCTTACATAGCAAGTGATGTTCTTGTTAAATAACCGATTTAAAATGACTCTTAAATTATAATTGTAATCCTTTGTTTTAGCATGGGATCTCTCTGATATTGAAGACATAGAGTGCCTAGGCATCACTGATGGAATAATAGGCAAGGTAGACCATACCAATATATATGAACCACGTCTAATGATAATTAAAGAAAGTGCTCCTGTGGGTACAATTTATTTCCACCATTCAATTTTTAAAATAAAATCAGTATGCTTTTTGAATATGGGACCTGTGAATCAAGAGATAGAGCTGTGTCCTTGTACAAAACATGGATCTATGAGTGTTGTATCAAGTTCAAATAAGTCTTTGAATAAGAAGATGGGGGCTAGACTGTTCGAGAACTCAGCATTCCTGAATAAAACTGTTGGAGCTGTGAAGAATGTCAGTAATACCATCAAGACAACCACACAGCAGGCTGCTACTCAGGTATGTTCAAAGCTGCATTATTATATAACATAGTTGTGCATCAGAAATGCCTACCAAGCAAGGAAACATGGAATTGGCCACTAACTGGTCTAAATTATATAGGATAATTGATTTACTTCATTTTCTGTCTGTAAAATACCTATTAGGACCCCTCTGTATAAAAAGATTTAATGTTGATGACCTTAATTAATGTACAGTTCAGTTATACTATTACGAAAGATAATTACCCTTGGTTGACTGGTAGAGAATACCTAAGGCATGAAGTCCTCTTTTGTACAGTTTTGAGTGTGAAAATTTTAAATAAATAAATAAATAAATTATTCAGACCTGAAATGAACATTGAAACGTAGAAAAATGATTTCTTTCAGGAAATAAGTAAATTAAATAGTCACCAGTTTAGTGTTAATCTAGTCATCGTCATCTTCCTGCCCTTGTTTCATGTTCCGTTGGCGCAACACGTTTTCTTCCATTCTCCCCTGTCACCCGTCACACTATCATTCACTCCCTTCTCTTTCATATCATTCCTCACACAATCCATCCAACTTTTCTTTGGCTTTCCTTTCCCGCTCCATCCATCAACATTTATATTCATCACTCTTTTAGTCACATGTGTTTCCTCCCTCCTCATCACCTGCCCATACCAGGCCAAACAATTTCCTTTAAAAAAATATTCTATCACTGGCGTCACTTTCAAACTTGTATTGACTCATAATAGCCAACTAAGGGTAAGATTCACTTTCTGACTCTCTACACAGCCATATTTGGTAATTTCCACAAATAATTAATTGCCATGGCATTAGTAATAAAATCATTTCAAAATATAGTCAAAGAATTATTGTAGTAAATGTTATTGTCTGTGCGCAATTTCAGGAAAATAGGCAATAATTAATCGGCTAAGCAATAGTTATTATAATTATTCACATAGGTATTGTAATAATGATAAAAAAGAGGAAAATCTAGGCTTATATAATTAATCAAAGAATTTTGTATTATTCTAAATAGTTAATTAAGCAAAATTTTATTGAATACTTCATATACTAGACAAAGTTTAATATCTTGTTTGCTGTACTGCATTCTACAGTAAATCGATGAATGGGTTTATTTCCATAAACCTGCCATGGCCTCACACATCTTGACATTATAGTCTTTAGATTTAAATGTACTAAGAAAGATAAAATTCTCTGATAAGAAATGATGTGAATTTAATAAAACAAAAAAATATTTTTCAAACCTATTTTTACTGAAAACATAGCAAGTTAGTTATCAGCCATTGCACAAGTCTACATACACATATTTATATGTATAGTTACACAATGTTTACAATGGCTTGGTTAATTGCCAATTGAAATTGCCTTGAACTGTATCAACAACAGACTGCTTCCATAAAACGTGACTCTGCACTTCTGCATTCTTCTCTTGTGATCATCCGGCAGTATCTATCATCAAGCTATGATTTGGCAATCCACCAAATCGAAAAAGGTTTGATTAGGTTTAAATGATTGAATTACTTACTTAAGAGGGAACAGGGCCTACGATTCTCCATACAAATGTATACCCCTTTTTCTTTCTGAATAATGCCTCTAGAGCAGGAGTTCCAAACTGTGCGCCGCGGCGCCTTGGTGCGCTGTAGAGAGTAAAGGCTCGTGCTGACCAACGCGACATCGCGGGCGCGACAGGCAGCGCAACCCTTGTCGCGCCCACGATATCGCGCTAGTCTGCACGAGCCTTAAAGAGGGGCGCCGGGAGGCGATCTTGTTTACCGTTTTCCGGAAACAAAACTTAAGTAGGGTACAAAATAAAAGGTCTAAGAATTCTCATTCTCTTTGCAACACCTTATTTATGTGAAGCCGGATTTTCAGCTGTAGCTGTAATAAAGAGCAAACATCGCTCAAAGTTTAATGTGGAGCATGATATGAGACCAGCGGTGTCAAGCCCTAAAAATGTGTGGAAATCACACGCCTCACATTGACTAAGTTGCCAAATCTACCTAGCCTTAAATCAACTATATTGGGGTAGGCCTCCAGTCTAACTGGATGCATCTGAATACCTGTATTTTATTTGGAGCGACTACCTATCTGACCTCCGAAACCCAGTAACTAGGTAATACGATACCCCTTCGTAAAACAACTGGTTGTCAGACTAACAACCCGTAACGACTGTCAAAAATTCACGAATGACAGCCGGGACCAACGGCTTAACGTGCTTTCCGAGTCACGGAGGAGTCTTGGTATGTAAAGATGGTCACCCATCTACAGACCAATCCCAGCAAGCGTAGCTTAACCTGATGGATAATAAATGTATTCTTGTGTCAATATAAATATAAAAACTCAACTTCATATCGTGGATGTTTTAATTTTTGTGTCTATTTACCCTATGTCGACTAAAACCTGCGCGTGCGCCGCGAACTGAAAACAGACCCCTGCTCTAGAACAATCCCTTTTTTTTTCGCTGCAGTAGACACGTCCCTGTTATTTCCTTTTTTTTCAGTAACTTATTGGTAAAGAAAATATGACCCTCCAAATATTACAAAAATGCCCCATTTTTACCGCCATGATTAAGCACTACCAGACAAATCACATTTTTTAATAACTTAAATGAAAATGATAGAAACCTAGACATACTCTTTCTTAAAATTCTAATGTAAAAAATCATTGAATCGATTTAGTTTTCGTGGAGAAAAAAGGGGAATACGAAACGTCGACCTCTTCAAAATTTTTGTGATATAATCGGACTGATCTGCATCTGTCTCTATCGCACTCTGCAGGGCAGACTTGAGGTAAGACGAGGACAAATTTCTTCAAATACTTATTTTTCAAATTCCTTGCAGGCCCTATCCCTCTTAATTCTTGATCTACGAAATGATTAGTGCTTTTACGCCTAATTTCAATTATAAGGAGTTGCTGGAGTTTGTTACCTAACACAACTAAAATAGTACTGTACTAAAACCACACAATTTTGAACCTATATTATTTGAGTGTACAATAGGTACACCTCTCCTACGGCTAACCCTTCGGGGATTACAGGCGTGATGTTATTTATAGTTTTATATTATATTCAAAGATATAATATATAGCCGGTTTTCGAGATATGTATAGTAATGGTTAGTAGGCTGACAGAGCGATATTGTGTTTTATAAACCACTAGCTTTCGCCAGCGGCTTCGCGCGCGTGATATCTTTATAAATTATAGCTTATGTTACTCAGTGATAATATAGCATTTTATTGGTGAAAGAATTTTTGAAATCGGTCCAGTAGTTTTTGAGTATATTCATTACGAACAAACAAACATAGAAAAAATCAAATCTTTTCTCTTTATGATATTATTATTATAGCCTATGTGAAACAATTTTTAAAATCGGTCCTGTAATTATTGAGTTAATTCATAACAAACATACAAAAAATCAAATCTTTTCTCTTTATAATATTAGTTCAGATTAGGTAAATAATATTAGGAAGGATGCAGCGCGAAATCTTTATTTGTAATCCTAACAAAATATTACAAATGCGATTTGTTTGTTTGTTCGTTTGTTACGCTTTCACGCTAAAACGGCTGAACGGATTTAGTTTAGGACGCAGATATATGACAGTGACCTTGAATGGTTAGCTTGCGTGTTCTGTACAGCTTTAATTTGGCACATGGATAGGATACTTTTTATCACGATATTCCCACGGGTTCGAGACTTATGCAGATGAAACTGCGGGGCGTAGCTAGTCATTTAATAATCCAACTAAATGATAATCTATGATAGATGATGCCGGGACCTAGCTGTGGCTTCTATGAAGCTCAAACTACCATCCAGTCAATGAAAATGGTATGATCATTTTCTCTCAAGTAATGTAGTGTACCTAGTTCATGTTACACCGTGCTGTGCCTGCCTTTAAAACTAGGTCGAATAATACGTATCATCACGTACTGGTTTGATTCATGCCTCGGAATTGGCACGGTCTAGCATTCTATCATCCTCAGGAATACTGCGTACTTACGTCAATTTAGGAACCCTAAAAATATGTAGTGTAAAATATTGTACGGTGGTACGGAACCCTTCGTGTGCGAGTCCGACTCGCACTTGGCCGGTTTTTTAGTTCAGATTAAAGGCTCTTTCAAACAGGCGCGACACGCGACGCGACACAAAGACACCGCTCGTCGCGCGACGAGCGGTGTCTTTGTGTCGCGTCGCGTGTCGCGCCTGTTTGAAAGAGCCTTAATGAAAATACTAAACGAACAATATTTTTCATCTTAAATTTTTAAATTGGCAAAGATAAATTTATATTTCATAATGATACTGTAAATTACAAAGTTATTTTTTTGCAAATTAACGTAAATAAAATACACGACCCGACGGAAGGACGGACGGACGGACGGACAGCGAAGCTTAGTAATAGGGTTCCCCTTGGCACCCTTCGGGTACGGAACCCTAAAAAGTATAGTTTCATCATTGATCTGCCACTTCATTGTAATGTAGAGATTTTATCAGATGAATTTTAACTATTGAACTTAGTATCACATTTGCGTTGGTTAAGTGTACAATAAAATAAACTTTATAGCTAAATTATCTGTAGAACATAAAAACAATTCCTATTCATTATATCGTAAAAACATTCCCATTCTAAACATTATATATTTATCATAATAATTACATAATGGGACTAACAAAATATAAATGTCTAAATACTCGGTGTTAGTAGGTAGTTATGTCTACTATAGTATACAGTATGTTAACTAACAGAAACCATAAATGCAAAAAAAAACCGCTGCCGGTGCTTTTTTTTTTTTTTTTTTTTTTTTTTTTTTTTCTGTAGGGCATCTCGTAGCTGACCTCTGAGGTCATGACTACTTAACCGGTCAATCCTGTGGTTGCCTTAAGCTGCTACACTCAAAGCCTCCAGCCAGGGGCATACAAAACTAAGCTAAAAAGCTAGGTGAACGCTCGCTAAGGGCACCCCCTGTGGGGTACGAGCCTCGGCTTAGGGCGTCACCGGAGGGAGGACATCAAAGATGGGACGGGCTGGATCAAAGTTTTGATCATTATTATTAATCGGGGAATTTAAAGCTACGTGCACAGCTGAAACCACTGCTGGCACCTCGTTATCGAGCAAGGGTCGGGGAGGAGTATCATTTACTCGGGGGCGCGGACGCGATCGCAAAGGACCTCGACGGCGAGGTCGGAATGACGGGAGGCGTCTGTATCTGTGTAGAGTACTAGTAGCCCTATTGCTCTCCTGAAGGAGGGTTATGGGGTCATCAGGGTCGGTGAGAATGTGCCTAGGTCGGCGGGTACGGCTAATCCTACTTGGGACATAGCTGGCGGCCTCGACAACCAGAGGGTTGCGATGTTTGACCGCGGAATCGAAGTAACGCTTTGCAAGGCGTTTTAGAAATTGGTGGATCGTGGGAATTCTAAGGTCGAGATGGAGACTCTCGTTCCTAACATACCAGGGGGAGCCTGTGGCCCTACGGAGGAATCGGTTTTGGAGCGTTTGCAACCTATGGATATGATGGGGTTTTGCATGAGCAAAGACGGCACCCGCATAGGTCATGATGGGACGAATACACGCTGTGTAGATTCGCAATTTGCACTTAAGTGACATCTTGCTGCGTGCGTTTAGGACGGAATGGAGCCTACCGAGAGCGAAAGCGGCTCGCGAACGAACCTTCTTTATGTGCTCAGCGAAAGTGAGATGGTGGTCGAGGAAAACACCTAGGTATTTGGCTCGCTTCTCCCAAGGGATCTGCTTACCGAACATAGTGAGAGGTCGGGGGAGGGGGTCTCTAAGCCTTGTGCGCGGTTTTGAGAAGAGAACCGCTTGGCTTTTTTCGGGATTGACTTCTATGCGCCACTTTCGAAACCAGGCAGCGAGTCGATTGACTGCGCCTTGGAGAGTGTGGGCGATATTGTCGGGGTATCTAGACCTAAAGTAGATGGCCGTATCGTCTGCGAACAGAGCGAAATGCGTCCTTCTACCTGGGTTTGGAATATCGCTAGTGAATAGCGTGAACATGAGGGGAGCTAGCACGGAGCCCTGAGGGACTCCTGCACGAATGGGGCGGGGAGAGGAAAGTGCTCCTTCAATGCGATAGCGGAATACGCGATTCGATAGATAGTCCCGTAAGATGAGTACGAGACGATCCGGCACGCCGAGTTGGTACAGCTTGTATAATAAGCCGTTGTGCCAGACTTTATCGAATGCTTTCGCAATGTCGAAGAAAACTGCACCCGTCAAAGAGCCGCGTTGGAAACCATCGCTTATGAACTCAATGATGCGGTGGGCCTGATGCACGCTAGAGTGCTCAGTTCGAAAGCCGAACTGTTCGTTGGGGATGAGGCCCTTGGTCTCGGCGAAGTCTCTGAGACGCTTGTAAATAAGCCTCTCATAGATTTTTCCGAGAACCTTGAGCAAACTGATGGGACGGTAGCTAGAGGGGTCGGTACTGGGTTTACCGGGCTTTCTGATACCTATGACGGTGGCTTCTTTCCACGACTGGGGAAAGAAGTTGTTGCTTAAGGCACCATTGAAGATGGTAGTCAAAAGCATTATCAGGTGGGCAGGGAATAATTGGATCACCCTATTGGTGAGTCCATCTGAACCGGGAGCTTTACGAGCTTTAAGACCTTTGATAATGTCGTGCACTTCGTCTGGAGCGACGGGAGGCAGTGGACAATCAGGGTCGTCGACAGGAGGGAGAGAGGCTCTACGTTCGACTTCAGCGTCGACCTTTAGGAGGTGAGCTTGGTCTACTGGCAGGGAGCTGGGTGAGCATTGGGCCTCTAGGGTGTCGGCCAGGCATTCTGCCTTTTCAACGTCCTCGAAGGCTATGGTCTTATCGGGACGGGTCAGGGGGGGCATGGAGGAAGTTTGAGGGGATTTGAGTTTCCTCTGAAGTTCCCAAAATGCCAGATGGTTGGGCTCTAGTTCGCCGAGCATCTTGTCCCAGCCCGCGTCACGCAGCTCCTGTATGCGTGTCTTTACAGATCTCTGTAAATAGCGCATATGGGCTTTGTTTGCGGAGCAGGGGAAGCTGCTGTAGGCACGGACGGCCGCGTTCTTCTCAGTCAGTAATGCACGCACATCGTCCGGCAAGCTCCAGTGACGGTCGTCCGTCACTGTAACCTCCCTTGAACATTCGTTCAGGACGGTTTGTACGTGATTAGTGAGTGAGTCGATCGCGGACGTCGTGTCTGCGATAGAGTTGAACACGTCGGGAATAGAGTCTAACTGAGGGGACGTGTTGGATTTCAGCTGAGTGCTTACTTTCTTCCAGTCCGTGATCCTCTTAGTGATAGGGGGAGAGTTTGGGTCGCGGAGACCTATGCGGGGGTCTAATCTCATGACTACCGGACGGTGATCAGAGTCGAGCTCGTTAATAGTTTCTATGGAGTCTAGTCTTAGGTTGACGTTCTTAAGGAGCGCCACATCTAAGATATCAGGGGCATGATTTACGTTAACCGGAAAGTGGGTGGGAGTCATTGGAGCGATGACGTCAAAGGTCAGAGAGTGGGAGAGGTCGAACAAGTGTCGGCCTCTTGTAGTAGTTACCGAACTATTCCAGGAGGGATGTTTGGCATTGAAATCGCCCGCTAAAATGAGCGAGTTACTCATAGTGAGTAGAATCGAGAGGTCGTCAGAGAGGAGTTGGAAATTCTCCGAAGTATTAGCGGGGGGGAGATAGACCGACACGAGAGTGATCGGCTGGTGGCCTGACATGCCGAGGCGGCAGGCCGAAACTTCTAATCGTGAGAGGGGAGGAGGGTCAATTGGGATGCAGTGAAGCTGCTTTTTGTAGTAAATCAGGGTACCTCCTCTATGGCAACGTGACCTATCGTTGCGAACTATCCGGTAGTTAGCTATTGATGGGTTACGGTTGCAAGGTTTTAGGAAAGTCTCTTGGACTAAGAGGACGTCTATTTGATGATCGCGGAGGAAAGCCGCAATCTCTTCGCGTTGATTTTTAATGCCGTTTGCATTGAAATAACCTATTATTAGGGATCGCGGTTTGAACCTAGCTAAGACCGTGTTATCCATAATGGGGTTTAGTAGCGAGGGAGGTTAGGGCTTGCGTAATGTCCGGATACGCGTTGTAGATGGCCTGGATCTGGAGGAGATTGCCATGGGCCGCAAGGATTTCGTTGGCCATTGTCTTTGCGCGAGGGGAGACGAAGGCCAAGAAGGTTGACGTAATTACGTTGAACGAGTCAACGGAGACGTTGGGGGTAGCCACGGGAGTGGATTGAGAAGGACGCGTAGCTTTAAGAGCGGACGTGGGTTTCGCGGGGGGCGCGGCGGGCGCCGGAGGCGCAGAGGGCGCAGAGGGCGCAAGGGGCGCGGGTGGCGCGGCGGCGCGAATACGGGGATCCATAAGGCGGGGGAGGGGAGCGGGGGGAGGGGGAGGGAAGTTTCTGAATTGAGAGGGCACCATGGCAGGGAAAGACTGCTGGTGATGGAGATAACTCCACGGACTAGGCCTCTGAGGGCTTAGTCGTTGGGGCAAATGGGATGAGGGAATCCTATAAGAGGAGGGAGCTTCCCTTTGCTGGCGGGCGTCGAAACGCTTGGCCAGTTTGGGAGAAGAGGCCTTAGGGGCTTTGGGGCAACCGCGGTAGTTGGCCGGGTGGCCTTGTTTGCCGCATAGGACGCAGCTGGGAAGGTCGGTACAAAGGGAACGATCCTTTGGACGGGGGCAGTCGGAAGTGCCGTGCTCACCTAGGCACTTGACGCATCTAGGTGTAGCATGGCAGTTCCTCTGCGAGTGACCATATAACTGGCAGCGGTGGCATTGGCCGACAATGCCACTCTTGTGGGGTTTTTCAATTTCGAACCCTGTGAGCTTGCACAGGGAACGAATTTGAAAGATCGGGTGATGGCCCTCTACGGGCGGGCAGATGACGAGGACCATGTCGTATGACTCTCCGCCTCTAGAGCGGTGCATGCGATGGACCTCATCTACGGGGACTTTCTGTGACTGAAGGTCCTCTAGAATGTCGGATGGGGGGATTTCGCGAGGGATACGCTTGATCACTACGCGGATCTGTTTTTCCTCTGGGAGTGAGTAGGTGTGGTATGACACACCTCTCATTCTCAGAAGACGGGTTAGGTCCCTATAGTCGCGCGACGTGGGGACATTGACTTTAATACCCTGCTGGGTATTTCGGGCGCTGGAGAAATTTATTTTGTGGTCGACACACCATTTGGATATGTCGGTCCACTTTCCCTTGTCCTGGATGAACAAGGGAGGCGGGAGAGGGATCTTTTTCGCGTTAGCGTTAGGCGCGGGGGTATCCTTCGCGGAGGATGACGCAATCGGACGAACGGTGGAGGGGGAAGCTACTGTAGCGCAGCTAGCGGATGACGTAATCGGACGAGGGGTGGAGGGGGAAGCTACTATAGCGCAAGTCGCGGGGGTAGCGGGAGAGATTTTTGAGGACGGTACCAGTGGTGCGGGCGACGAGGGAGCAAAGTCTAAGTCCTCAAGGGCAACGACCTTGCTGGCCTGGGACGAGCTTTGCTTCTTGTTCTTCCTCTTCTTGCCCTTTCCTTGGACGGTTGTAAAACCATCGTCGGATTGGGAGGAGGATGAGGAAGAAGAAGAAGCGGCGGACTCTGCTTCGTCGTCGTCCGAACCATAAGGGTACGGGGTGGTGGGCCGCTTTGAGGAAGCGGCGCTGATGGGGGCGTCAGTGTCCATGGACTCTGACGGACTAAGGGGTCTAGATGGCTCAGTAGCCGGGGGGGATTCTAGAGCATCGCTAAAGCTAGCGATGCTATTGTCAGAGGGACATGACTGGGACTCTGACTCAGCTTGGAGCCTGGCGAACCGAGCTCCATACTTTGTCTTCAGGGCGGGCTCTTCTTCGAGTACACCCTGGAAGAACTTGATAAAGAGCGCTAGGCACTTTACCGGGTCCTTCATAATGACGGGGGAAGAGAGACTTTACGCGTGAATTTTTCCCTAACTAACTTCCTACTATCCTAACTCCCCGGTGGGTATGCCGGGGATGTGTAATCCCTCCCTGTCGGGTGTAGACAGGGAGGATGTGTGCCTATGGGTGAGCCCTAAGCTTGCTTTTGCCCGTTGCCTATCTTATTGTGCAACGGGGTCCTATCCAGTCTAGTGTGAAGGGTATCGATATACCCGACCACGCTAGGTGAGTCGCTGTGGAGGCAAAACTGTCACCAGTGCCGACTAGGAGACCCCCCAAGGCCGAACACTGGGACCCGGCCAATTGACTGCCTAACCCTGAAGGGGATCGGCGGGTGTGATTGGGTCAACACCCCCTCGGTTTCGTTGGCACCGTAAGGTATCCACCGAGGACCACGAAACTGTGGTTTTGCCCGGAAGGGGCCAAAATTGCCTCGACGAACGTTTTGAACGACAATCTTAAAGAAAGTCGATATTAATTGTGTCTTGAAAAAGACCCCAATTAATAGACGTGATGGTAGTCGGGTGACTACGGAGACGACTCGGGAACCACCAAGGAACGCTTGAGCCGGAAAATCGGGAACTCTTGTACACAGCAGCGCAGCGCAACACGACCGTCCGCCACCGGTGCCGGGCGCAGAGTGTTGCTGCCGGTGCTGGCTACCGGCACATTATATACTTTGACGCCGGCACCGCCGGCTAAATTGACACCGGTGTCGCGGCGTTTATGGGTCGATTTCACGAGTCGAATTAATTTGACACAATTTTTTCGCTATCTGCAAATACCCGTTTTATTGCTAACTGACGGACTATAAAGTTTACTTTAATGAAGTCATGTACACAAAATGTAAATTCACGGTGAGTATCTACTTAGAAGTGGCAAAAAACCAAGATCTGGGTAAGATGAGTACCTGGGAACACGAATTAAATTCTCATAACACGAATGAAATCTGCATGATACGAATGATTTTGATGGTCATTTTTAGGTGTAAAGGGAAAAAAAAAACAACTTATTGGGCTTTTAATGAAATTTGGACATTAGAAAAAATACTTTTTTTTTAAATTAAAAATAACACAATTATGTAACAAAATTATTTTTGTGCACAACTAAATATAAGTACAGATATTCTATTTCACGACTGATCCGGACCGTGTCCCGATCGACACTGAGCGCTCTCGAGGTTACGCACACAAAAACAATGTGCATGTGCACGCTTGACAACATTCATAGCGAAACGGACTTCGTGACATAGAACATCTGTAACAAACTTTTTGGTTACAATGTATCTGTAGGTATATATTTTCTCAGATAAGTATTTCTACCTAACTACTTTTCCTTATTTATTCAGTCATTTTGGATAGGTAATCTTCTATTCATCATCATTCCATCATTACAGCCAAAAGACGTCCATTGCTGGACATAGGGTTCCCCCAAGCACCGCCACTTCGACCCTGTTTCCCGCATCCAGCGGATTCCTGCGGTATTCACAAGGTCATCGGTCCATCATGTGGAAGGCCTTCTACCGCTACGTCTTCCGGTACGCGGTCGCCACTCCAAAACCTTTCGGCCCCATCGGCCATCCGTTCTGCAAGCAATGTGCCCTGCCCAATGCCACTTAAGTTTGGCAATTCTTCGGGGTATGTCGGTTACCTTGGTTCTCCTGCGAATCTTTTCATTTTTTATTCGATCACGTAGGGAAACTCCAGGCATAGCTCTCTCCATTGCCCTTTGGGTGGTACTGAGCTGTGGTATGTGGGACGAGAAGATATTGCGTAGCTTCCCGAACGCTGCCCAGCCGAGTCGGATTCAACGATTGACCTCTTTCTCGAAGTTGGACCTACCTAGCTGGACGTTTTGTCCTAGGTAAACATGGTCGTCCATAACTTCGAGCGTAGCGTCTCCGATCTTCATGAGTGGGTGTTACATGGGCATTTGACATGATCTTTGTCTTGTCCATGTTCATTTTAAGACCCACTCTTTCGGAGGCTCTACTGAGGTCCTCCATGGTCTCAGCCATGATAACTGTCATCGGCAAAACAAAAGGTATACTCGCCATTGATGTTGATGCCTAGCCCTTTCCAATCCAGAACCTTGAAGACATCATCCAGTGCAGCGGTGAACAGTGTTTCGGAGAGATAACGTTTCCCTGTCTCACACCTTGCTGCAGAAGGGTAGGTTTCCAGATCTGGTCCTGGAGTCGGACTGACATAGTGGCGTTTTCGTACAGTCACTTTAGCACTAACTTAATTATATAATTAATTTTGTTCTTGTTTTAAAGCTACAATCACTTTCTGCTCGCTTTTCCTTTTTAGGTAAGTCTCCTTTTTTCGCTCTTTCAATGGTATAATTTCGAGATCGCTTTTTATTCGTTTATATTTTTCCCTTCTTGAAATTCTTCTCCTTTCTAACTCGTTTTCATTTTTATTACATTTTTCTTTCGCCATTTTAAACCTTAAAAAATTGCCATATACTGTAAAAAAAACCATCTAATCATTGTAACAAAGAAATTAATAGTCATGGGAGACACATCAATGAGAGAAAACTCTTGAAGATTGATTGGAGTTTGTTTTAATATTTAATGTACAAAACATATGCTGCTGGCGAACCTATTTTAAATAAATAAAAAAAAGATTGCTCATAAAAATAAGGTTTAAAACGAAATTTGACGACGACGAAAAGCTAAAAACAAGCAATGAACCATAACCCTCTTTTTTCGTAGTCAAGTAATAAACCGTTCATTCGTGTAAAATGGAATTTCATTAGTTTAACTCGAAATATGACACTAATGAAGTGACACGAATGAAATGTTCAACTATTAATCTAATTTATTGTTGTCGTAATATTCAATATTAATATTCTAGACGCCATTAGAAGGCCACAAAATATCCCGGTTATTTGTTGCAAATCTACGTGTATGATAAAGAATTCATTGTTCAAACACTTATTATCTCACCATTAAAAACACGAATGATTCAATTTTCGTATTAAGCATAGAAATACAATGAAAATGCGATTTCTTACCAGAATAATGAAGCGCGCGTCTGCTATCACCGAAATGTTCACGTGCCACTAAGTCCCTTTACGCAGCGTAGAAGTGGGAATGGCGGTAACGCACCTGGGATGTTCTTAAATACGGACGTTTATTTAGTCGACACTAATGATTGAAAGAAGTGATCGTAAAATAAAACAGAGAAATCGTATTATATTTTGTATTAATTTAAAACTATCAGCGTGACTTGAGTTTATAGTTATTAATGTGTAAGCATTTTAAAAAAAATACAATTTCCCTGAGCAGTTTTTTTATAATTAAAGTTTTGTTGAAAAATCAGGAAAATTAACAGTGACACAAATGAAAAAATATATAGTTTTTTTATAATTATCTCGAATATTAAATGTGATAGTTTAATATTTCTAACTGTACAATATTAAGATGTAATGTAAGCATCGCATTAAATAGAAATTACGCGTGTTCCAACAATATTAAAGGAGTTATTTCATAAACCCACTTTTTACGGTTGGTTCGAAATTGACCCTGGAAACCCTTCCAGTGTTCAGAACTCCCAACTAATTAACCATAACTAAAGTATTTTTTAACCTTTTTGCGATTAAAAATATTTAACCTAATCTAACTAGTTCGGTTCCGGGAATCTACTTAGTACTAGATTACTGGAATATGGAAATCATTGATTATGGAAATATAATACTGAAAAAAAGTAATGCTTTATTACATGTTTTTTTAATTACCCCGCCTATCTACTCCAATATGCCAAATTGCCAATCCCGTTTTCCTCTTTTTTTCCAAAGTCGGCGCCGGCAGCCAATTCAGCAACCGGTTCCGGTGCGGGTAGCGGACGCGGAGGCACGCCAAAAAAAAAATATAACATAGAAAAATACTCTGTACACGCGCACTTGTCTTTCAACGTTAAAAAACAATTGCGCATGTAAAAAGAGTTTGTTTTACGTATTAATTTAATTTTTAAATGAAAATTAGACGAATAAAAAAGTTTTTTTTTTTTTTGCATTTATGGACGCTACACTATTGCGTGTTAACGGGAACGCCCTCTGTTAGTCAACATACTGTATATCTCTGCCTACCCCCTCCTACGGGGAATACGGGCGTGATTTTTATGTCAATTAATCATCAATTTCAACATGATTTTATCCACACAGGTAAAACAATCAGTAAAGAAACAGCGTGATCCGAAAATCGCGGAGCGTTTCGAGAAACGTCTGACAGACGAACTGCTCAAGATATTCGATGACTCGGAAAGTTTCTACTACTCCCGCACCCTGGACCTCACGAACAGTCTCCAGAGGCAGTATGAGATCGAGAAGATCTTGGAGTCGGAAGCTGGGACTGGGAAACCGGTGGTGGACATCACGAAATGGTGGAAGCATGTCGATGATCGGTTCTTCTGGAATAAGCATATGTTGAAGGATATTATTGCCCTTGGGGTAAGTAATCAAGCTCAACATTCATTTTTAAAGGTTATTTTAAACTAGTAGAAGAAACTAAGATCTCGCACTGATACTTGTGAGTCAAGTCTCGTATTTACTAGAAGAAAAATAACCGGGAACTGATGTCTCCAAAATCGTGGGACTTCGTCCGATATCATGTGATGTCGCGGGACTCTTCGTCCATTTTTAAATAGCTAGATATTATCAAACGACACTTAAGTGCCTGCTACACGGCTGCCAACCGCTTCCCCGACAGAGGTAACCTTAGTTGGCGACAGGCAGAGCTGTTTGAAATTCGGTCGTGAACCACCATCTATACGGTTATAAACAACCAAGGTCACCTCTGTTAGGGACGCGGTTGGCGACCGTGTAGGAGGTACTTTAGCGATGCCCATACAACTATGTACCGCGATATTGCAGTACATAAACGGAAACTATTTTTTCAAAATTATTATTTAATTCAAGCAAAATAAAACACTAAACCTAAACGCAAAATTACTTTGACCATGAATAAATCGCCAAAAACGCAACAATTGTAAAGCAAATTTATGTAAGAGGTAGTTAATCTTTATAATGCGTTTTGGGCGATCAAATTAGATTAACCAACTGAGATTTTGTCACTGTATTATTTCAAAATTTATTTGAAGATTGACCAGCACATTATGATTTAATCTGATATTGCGATCTGGGACTCGTGTTGCACACTATGGCTAATGCTTTATTTATTTTATATATTTGTGCGTGCTGCCACAAATAACAATGAACAAGGAACAAGGTATACATTCCAATTGAATCTATGGACGGTTCCCAAGTTACATTATTATTTGTAGATTTAAAACTAGGTAAATTCTTGAAATCAAATTTCAAACACACTAAACACAAAGTTCCGACACTCAAATGTCCCCGAAGATTCAATCCCAAATTATACTCTGACCCTTGAATTCAAACGACACTCGGCTTTAAGAAAATCTCAAAAGCCCTTTTGTCGCTACAATAAATCTTGAAGTGACAGCAAGAGGCTTTACGACGTAAATTCGGCTGCTGGTATATGTTTCAAGGAGAATCATACTCGAGGCGTGTTGAGTCCAAACCAGGGATGTAACGGATATCAGTAGCCGCATCCGCATACATTTTGATATCCGTAAAATATCCGCTTCCTCAACTTTTGATTTTAAAAGCTCCGCATCCTAATAATTTCTATGGGGATGTGACCCCACGTTGTTCGCTCAAATAGTGAATTTTGTTAAATTCGCTCCGAGCGGGCCGGAGTGTAATTGGTGCGTTCCTCTTATTGCCTGAATTCGCAGTGTCGCTGTCCTATGACAGACGATGGGCCGCACGTGGCAGTGGTGGCATGATTATGATGGCAGGTGCGAAAAACAAGGGCTATTTTTCATGCGACATCTGCTTTCGTACCCTCATCCGCATCCTCATCCGTTATATGACATCCGTTACAACCCTGGATCAAACGAACATAGATTTTTTTTCCTGATATTTTTGACATTTTAGTATGTATAAAGATAGACCAACGAAAGAATGCTCTGTCCCTTGCTGACACAAAATAATTTCGTTGTATTCGCTCGTTTAGGCTAAACCCACCTTTACAAATTTTATGATGAAGTAGATATTGAACAAGGCACCTGAGATTATTATACACATAAGATTAACCAGAGATTTTAAAAATATTATTATGTCTGAATGTGCGCTTTTATAATTTTTAACGTGACGATATTATCGTGGACATCCACGCCCATAAATGTATGGAAAAACGTGCACGTTATAACGTTATCGTGGACGGAAATTTAAAAGCTTCATATATTTCCATACATTTTACTTCCCTGTGTTATCGTGATGCCTTGCCGTGACGTGGACGTGGGCGTCCGCGATATTATCGTCACCTTAGAAATTATAAAAGCGCACATTCGCTACCACGTCTTGTTGATCTAAAAATCTCTTCATTTTCAACAGAGTCCAGGTTGCGACCAATGGGTGCTCCCAATCATCCAAGGCTATGTCCACCTGTCTCAAATAGCAGTAGAGCCAGCGGACGCTAACCCTCTCAATACGGAGTCATTAACCAATGTGAACTCCGACGAAACCTTCACGCTGGGACTTATATCGAGGCGATCGAGATACCAAGCTGGAACGAGGTAATTTTAAAATGCAGGAAGTTTTAAAGTACCTCGTGTTGTTGGCGTCAGAAGTCAGAACGTAATTTAAATTTTTTTTTTTTTGTACCTGGACTACAGCAGCAAAGATTCTAAACTAATATTATAATAACGAGAAAATATTTGATTTTTTGTATGGTTGTTTGTAATGAATAAACTCAAAAACTACTGGACCAATTTTAAAAATTCTTTCACGAATAGAATGCTATATTATCACTGAGTAACATAGGCTATAATTTATAAAAATATCACGCGGGCGAAGCCGCTGACGGAAGCTAGTCTTTCCATAAATTTAAGTTTTTCTGCATTCTTTTTGCGACGCAATTTTGTTTTCCGATATCTACGCGAACAGAATTTCCGATATGGTTTTCGCAACAGGATTATGTTCTTATTCATCATCAAATGATGGTGATTCAGTTATAAAATTCAAAGAATTGTTATCACCTATTATCAGGCTAACACTGTAGTAAAAAATAAACAGACTAACGTACTCCAGATAAAAACAAATGGATCCATTACATATGATAATTATTATCAGTTTCCATGATCATTTATCCTTGATAATAAACTTATTGGAAAGTCGTCCTTGAGTCATAGATCCATCTGAAATTTTAGTCAACACCTGCCTAGACTTATACCAACTATACATATTGGGGTCGGCTTCCTGTCTAACCGGATGCAGCTGAATACCAGTATTTTAGTGTGAAGCGACTGCCTACCTGACACCCTTGATAATACTGTTCGTCAGACTTTAGGGCTTTCGACTACCCGTAACGACTGTCAAAGAATTACGAATGACCAACGGCTTCACTTGCTTTCCGACTCGTACAGCTGTTTATTATTTTGCCACGAGCCCGACATTGTAGTGTTGTCCCTAATTTCTTGTTTAATTTTTATCGACTTGCCAAGAAACTATAGGTTTCACTGGTTTATTGCATGAAGATGGTTCTTGGTTTCAAGAAGAATAAATGCCGTCCGACCTTCGGAGCCATGGAGTTTCTTGCCCGTTTTTCTCCATAAAGATCTACGTGTTGAACGCCAACTAGCTTCAACTTACAAATTTTTGTCAATTCAAAACTGCCTGCATATGGTTTAATTGAAATAAATGCTTTGACTCAGACTTTGGAATAGATTTGGATTTTTTTTTATTGATGGATGGATTACGGCCAGTGAGCCGACTACTGCTGCGACACAGGCCTCCTCTATATAAAAGGGAGTACCCTCTCACATAGAGGAGGCCTGTGTCCCAGCAGTGGGAACATTATAGGCTACCTATGTGCTATGCTACGCTCAATGTGCCAATAGTTACATATTTAATTGGTTTTCTCTTAGATACAATCGTCGGGGTATCGAACCAGGCGGCAAGGTTGCCAACTACGTGGAAACAGAACAGATCGTCTCCATCATATGCTCTGACAGCATACATAGAGCTTCATTTGTTCAGGTAAGTTTATTGACTCGTAATATTTAATTAATTCAACGCGTTGACAAATCTAATTAGATGCCGTATTAAAGAAGCTAATTGAAACCATTGGATTTAGTGTTTTATATAACCAGTAATGGAGGTTCCATTACTGGTTATATAAAACACTAAAACCAATGGTTTCAGTCAAAAGCACAACCAGTCTTATTACGTTAAAATCTTCTCAATGCGTTTAATATCTAGCAATTATTTTTTTTGCTGAATTTGAGAAAAAATAAAATATGTTTATTTGCGGTAAACATGACGGAAAAGAAGATTAAAAAAAACACGTAAGTAACAAATTTGGAGAAAATATGCGTCACTTCCACGCAAAACGGCCATCGCTCAGCTTAATGCTGCTTCTCCATGCGAGACAGAGCCCAAGCGCTGGTTTTCATTGACACCCAGCGCAACTTTTTTTGATGTACAAAATGTGTAGATATCGGCAATGTGATTGTCTACTGTCAACAGGCTACTTATTGATAGCACTATAGGCTCTTAGCTGAGACAGTTGTCACAGGTTGACGAATCACTGAGCTCTCGCATCACAACATCACACCCCTCCCGCACCGCGCACCTACCTCAGGAACCGTCTCAGTTAAGCGATCGACCTTTAGCAATAAGTAAGGCTGGCAGCAGAGAGGAAGCAAAACGTGCAGGAATAGACCTATCTGATTATTTGGAATCTACATCTCGCCTTAAGTAAATTGGTCTATTTCAATACAATTCGACTGCTCTAAACACCTCTTCAGTTTATTGGAAACGAAGCCTAAATATGTTTCATAATGATTGCAAAATCAGATTAATCAATTCTCATTACTCCAAAACTATGAATTATATTAGTTAGTGTGGTAATTATAGTAAAACGCGAATTATTTTAGTATAACAAATGACTACATTAAACCAGTAGGTGTGTAATACCGTTACTTCGGACGTTCCGTAGGAAAATGTTATGCACCGATGAGTTTAAGTTTTTTTTTAATAACTGTACTTTCATACCTTTTTTGAAGTTGCAAATTCACTGAGGCTTGGCTTCGTACATCGGTTTTAAAAGGTTTTTGCAATAAAGAATGCTTTTGCCATTTTATACATGTTGAATGTTTCAGAGATGGAAAGTTTTAAGAGCTTTTTTTTTATTAAAACTTAGAACTATAAGCCGAAATAAACTTTTAATGTCGTATTTTAGTTATAGTAAAGCAAATTGAAGAAAGTTTTAGCACCACCACGTGTTGTTATTTACCTGGTGGTTTGAAAGTTATTTAATTTGGAATCATCGATACACCGAAAAAGATCTGGTGTTTTCATGACGTAATATTTTCCAAAACTTTGAATCTAGTAATTGATGAGTACTACTAACCGTTTATTAGATATGTATGTGTAGGAAACTGCTACTATTATCATTGTTTGTATTATGATTTTCATTAAAATAATCATAAGTGTGCGTTTTCCAACAGGTACGCGGCTCCGTACCAATCTTTTGGAGTCAACCGGAGTACAAGTTCAGACCACCACCACGCCTCGACCGAAGTAAGTTTCTCCCTTCATAAATCACCTATCCAAAGTCTATTCAAATCCTTGTTTCCAATTGATGTTATTTCTACTTAAACAAATGTCAACTTTATGCCAGTAAAAATAATATTGATTTTAGAATGACTAGAACTAAAAATTGATGCATTACATTTGATGAAGTTTTAGTGCGAAATTGAGTATATATTTTTCCGAATCTAAATTGCAAAAATTATTTGAAACCAAAAAGTATCCATATTAGTACATATAAGTATCCATATTGAAAAAAAAAAAAAAAATGCGATCATTAATCAAACATAACCTTCATCAGCCGAAGAAGAATCCCACACAGCTTTCAAGAAGCACTTTGAAGAAGAGCTCAAAATGTACAAGAATTTGTGCATAGTGAACTTGGTGGATCAACAAGGTAGAGAGCGAATCATATGGGAGGCGTACGGCGAACATGTGCTCAAGTACAACAGCCCTGACATTATCTATGCCACTTTTGACTTCCATGAGTACTGGTGAGTTTAATAATAATAACAATGCATGAATTTGAAAATTTGCATTCATTTTAATTTTACGAATGTATTTGGTTATATGACTTTATGACTTATTACGTTTGCGTAATGATCATTTTCACCTAAAGTAGTAAGAAAGATTGGTGATTGTGAAGGCGCATTCAGTTCGGATGGCGATCGGTTTTACGAAATTTCCCGATGCTACATCTAAGTCGTAGTACTGCAACTGCCTATTACTGTCCCTCTGCGAAGGCCTCTTCTGATACAGAGAAGACACGAACATTGATTAACCAGGTTTCCTCACGATGTTTTCCTTCACAGATGAGTCTTTTTTCCTTCTTTTTCATGGCGTTAGTGACTAACCTAGTGTCAGAGATTTTTATGCCGCCCATGGGCCTCTGACTTGGCTTCACATACAGTAATGTCCATTCATTTGAATTGAAAAATTCACATTGGTACTTGCCCGGATTTGAACCCGCTACCTCAATGATTTGTTTCCCGTGAGGCAGGCAGAAACTGCAAAACCCTAGCTGTAATGATTCATACTATACCTTTTGCTTTGTCCACATTTGTGATAAATTATACCTACATTAATAAGTACAGGGTAAATTTTCAAAATGAGACTTTACTGGCCGATCTTTAAGGTTAACCATGGCTTGCTGAGGTCGGTCCGTAGATGGGTGACGATCCATTACATACCTAAACCCCTCCGTGTCTCGGAATCGTTAGGGGTAGTCAGAAGCCCCCAAATCTGACAACCTTACCACGGGGTATCGTTTTACCCAGTAACTGGGTTGTGGAGGTCAGATAGGTAGTCGCTCCATGAAAAATAAGATATTCAGTTGCTTCCGGTCAGACTGGAGGCTGACCTCAACATTGTTGGAAAAAGGCTAAGCAAATGATGACTTGACATAACAAAATCCAATTATGTGAGAAAGAGAGCAATGGTCAATGCATCCTGTACTTTTTTTTTGTTAAAGCTTCCTTTTTATTTACAAAAAAGTAACAGTAAATCCTGCAAACAAATGCTAACTAAATTAAACTCTATTTTAGGAAATTACACCAACTAACAAAGTCCCAACACTAACTTGCTTTACCTTAGCTACAAATTTAACTGACCCAATTTTTTTTTTTTAGATCCAATCGAATATTAATTAATTATTCCCTTAATTTGTTGTGTTTTATATTTCTGATTCGCGTTCAAATACCGCGCGCCTTTTTTCACTTTTTAACGTTTTTTTATTTACATCCTCAGCCGCGGTATGCACTATGAAAACGTGAGCATCCTAATCAACGCGCTCGCTGACGTCATAGGAGAGATGCGGTTCTGTTGGCGCGACGACCGCGGCCTCATTTGTACGCAGAACGGCGTGTTCAGAGTCAACTGCATCGATTGTCTCGACAGGACTAATGTAGTGCAGGTATGTGTAGTGAAAATAGGTTTTAATTCTATACTAATACTAGAGTTTTTTGTTTTTTTTTTTTTTTTTTCTCATAGCTGACCTCTGAGGTCATGAGTATTTAACCGGTAAATCCTGTGGTTGCCCTTAAGCCGCTAAACTCAAAGCCTCCAGCCAGGGGCATACAAACTAAGCTAAATGCTAGGTGAACGCTCGCTAAGGGCACCCCCTGTGGGGTGACGCTCTCGGCTTAGGGCGTCACCGGAGGGAGGACATCAAAGATGGGACGGGCTGGAGGTAATACTAGCGAAACACACACACACATATATATATATATATATGTCGGAAATACGTTACTAAGTTGACTAATTGCGACGCCAGCGACGCCTAGCGGCGTTCGACAGAGTCTACAACATAACGCTAGGACCGGCTGGAGCTAATCAGTTCATGGGTGGCGGTCAAGCAGTGAAGACGTTGAGGAACTGTTGCGCGTTCCATGGTTTTGTTGTGTACCTACAGTGTGCCAGTTGCTAGTGTAATTAATTTGATCTTAACTTATAATTTTATCTGCACTGCAAACGGTTTTTCTATTACGCAATAACCAACGCTATCTAAAGTACGCCCACAGTATTTAAAATATGACTGATAATAACGAGAGATACCTACCCTTCTCCATCATATATATATATATTTCTTTATTGCACAGATACACGAACACACAATCCATACAGAATTAGTGACAACAACTTAAAAACTATGTTGGTAAAACTTAAAAACTAACTTAACAAAAACTAATAATTACGTGGCTCAAAACATGTTGGCGCGTGATTCTTTGCCTCTCATAAAGGGGTTGTTATTGTTTGATAAGTCAAACAATGTTATTTCAAATTATCATTAGAAATTAATCTCAAAGTTTTGATCTTCCTCTACTGTTATAGCCATCAACATTCATACTCAAAATTTACCTGACGACACTTTCTTGATTCCTCCGCATCACATGCCCTCATACCATGACAACCGAGTTCCACACAATTTCTCAGTCACCGATGTCACTTTCAGACTTGGGTGGCAACACCGACGCGAAAACTGTTACCATGGATTCAGTACATGATTCTGAAACCTACGAAAACTTTCGTCGGTTATTAAAAAAAAAAAAATCGGCTGTTTCATAGAAAAGTGCAATATTTACACGGTCAAAATGTCTGGAACAGCTGATTTTTTCAACGCAGGGGCATTCAGAATCATGTACTGCGGGTCTAAAACATTTTCTGAATTCCCAGCAATTCCTCTATGGTGACACTTACTTTAGCTTAATGAAATTCAATTCATATCAGAATCATATATGGTGTAAATATTGCCGCACGAAAAAATTAAGACCGCAATATATTTTTTCTTTACAGTTACAGTTTTTATTCATCAAATGAGATTTTTATTTATTATTTCTACAGTTTAAATGTTATTTTACTAGAATACAAAACATCTAACAGATGAATTCTGTAATTATGAATTGAATGCAGATAATATTATGAATTGTTCGTTTGTGACAGTTTGTGTGATTCTGCCAAAGCGGCCGTTTTAGGCCCCTGAATCTATGGTAGCAGTTTACGTGTCGATGTCCCTGCCACCTTGTATACTCATTTTTTATTCTTAGCTTCTAATTACTAATTATTCATTATTTACAGACAGCGATAGCAAAATACGTGCTGGAGCTCCAACTGTGCCGCCTCGGCCTGGGCACGCCTGGCTGCGGCCTGCCTCCCTCGCTGCGACAAGCGTTCCTCACCATGTGGGCGGATAACGGAGATGTAGTGTCCCGCCAGTATGCTGGCACTAAGGCGCTGAAGGTTATTTTACAACACATTATTCATAAGTTTTATTCTATAATTGGTGGAGGCTAGCAGGTTTTAAGGTACTTCAGACCCACTTTAGAGTGCGTCATTCAACTCCATAGTATTTTTTAAGGTTTTTTTTTTTGTTGAACAAATGAAGTTTACTGCATATCACTTTCTTGTCTATAGCTCATAATAATAGGCTTTTTCAATTTTTGTTTAGCATTCGTTCAAAATGGTCTTATAAAACAAAGGTCATACAGGTTTTCAGTTTTACTTCATAACTGGTTCTAAATTCATATTTTCCCTGCAGGGTGACTACACAAGAACAGGCGAGAGGAAATTCACAGGACTGATGAAAGATGGCGTCGCATCCGCTAACAGGTAACCCTTTAGTTTAAACATACCAACCCAATTAATTTAGGGTTCAGGGTACCAACCACAAACAATTTTTCAGATTCATCATACGCCATTTTAACGACGAAATCACACAATGTGCCATAGACATTTTACTTGGACAGGAAGTCAATATGGCGACCGTCGAGACGTTTGACAGTTTTTGGCGCGATTTAAAAACCGCTTCGCTGATGTTGGTTGAGAATATGGACACTGAAAAGCCTAAGTTAGAGATGATGCCGAGTTACTTCGGACACGTGTTGACTAGCGAACTCTTGGGTGCGGAGATAGCGTACGGAATGGGGAGGTCAGTCTATTGGAATATACTATAGTTTGTTTGTTTACGTGTTTAACTAAATGTAAACAATCTTGAAGTGACTTATACAAAACATGTGTTTAAAAATGCGAAAAATTACTTTAAATTCACAAAATATTTAGGGTTTCTTAAATTATGGATGGTTAATCGATTTTCAGATTTTTTATACATATTTAGACATGTCAGGTTTGTTTACTTTTATTTAAATACGTAAAGGAACAGAGTATAGTTCTAACTAATGAAATTTAGTTTCGCTTTTCTTGACCTCCTCTCCGTCATCTGTTAGCTTTGGCACAAGTTGTTGAAATCACATCTACTTGCACGGATCAACATTTTCCTTTATCTCTTTCTGTTACTTAAAGATGTCATTTGCTAGAATGTACATACATACGCACTCATTCGGACTGAAAGCGCGTTTACGTGCAAGTGGACTTTTTTGCTCTAGCGCATGACGCCTCTAAGGTCTGCTTGCACTACAAATCATTAAATTAAATTCATTTAACGCTAGAAGTATCTAAAATTATAAATGCATAGTTCCATTTCTGTAAAAGTTTTGAAGATGACAAAGACAGAATGATGTTTTAAATACATTTAGCGCTAATTTAATTAGTGATTTGTTGTGCAAGTTGGATTAAGTTTTAGAAAAAGATAGAGATATAAAATAAAATTGTGATCCGTGAGTTTGTTTGATTTCACCTCAAAATCAGGCTTCCAACTTCCAAAAGGCTTTTGACGCCTTTGTTTCTGATAACTTTCTGTAGTACACACGTTTACACGATTTTCTAAATCTTTAACATAAGACTTTGACACATTATAACTTTTCTACTAATGGCTGATTGTTTTGAGATCATGGAACTTTGTTTATTGTTTGTTGTTTATATAAATATTACTAACATAGTTTGTAAGTAAATTGTTACTAATGATATGAGTCCATGTTACTTGAAAATAAATGTTTTATTATAATTATAAGTTAGTAAGTAATAACTACGATAAAATGCGTAAACTTATGACACTTTTTACTTTTAATCTGATAAAGCTTAAGCTGCTGCAAATAATACATCTTCCGCTGTGTGACACCTCAACTAATTTTAGATTTACTCACTGAATTCGGTGTGCTTGTATGTGTCTAATAATTATTATTTTAACAACCTAAATCTGTGGTCATACTTATAAGCTCTAAACAGTGTTTCGACTTACGTTTTTGTTTAATGAATTATCCCTAAAAAGACTTAAAAATTCCTTGGTTAAGGGATTTTTGTATACCACATGTTTAATAGCATTAAATACCAAACATTAATTAATTGACGAGATTACAAAATATTCATTATTATTCAAGAGAGACGAAACAAACCAACTCTAGGTATAATGCGACTTAGCTCCAATGTCGTCTCTAGCCACGGTAATAGTACAGTTAACATGGTAAACTAAAATTAGACGGATTACATTCATAACGAGCTTGAGGGAATCTCCTTTAATAATTCGGTGGTGCCATAGAGTAAAGTATTACATTGGTTGCTGCCTACTATAAACAATAGGGTTACCAACTCAAGTTCAATTTTTCCCCAAAATTCCCTGAATCCCTGTCAAAATAAAATATCCGTAAATCATGCATAATATTGGTATTTTTTTCCCAAAATGGGGAGAAATCCCTAAAAGTGGAAACACTGCCTCTAAACCACTTTTTAACTCATATATTCCAAATTTTTTCCAAGCGTGGTTTGTGTGTCAAAAATCAACTTATCCAATATTCTAATAGAAAATGATGGTCCCGTTATTAGTTTTCTATTAGCACAGCACAAGACACGATGAATTTCAGTGTGAAAACGTGAACCACCGTTTATTAAAGTTCATATTCATTTGTAATATTATCCAAATATGCATGTCGACATAAATATAATTGTGGCTGCAAAGTCATCATATGCACTTTTGAAATGTCTGTTAGTTTTTCAAAAATAATAGAAAAAGTACACCATATGAACAACAGATATAAATGTAGAAATTTTACATAGAGTGACACAATTTTTTTTTGTTTTTTTTTTTTTAACACTTTGCCCCACACTAGACATTTCTCCTGTATTGTGGGTGCGTTTACAAACATTTAAATTCACATACACAAACAGCCAGGCCCGAAACAACTACTTGTAGGTCATACAAATATTTGTTCCGTGCGGGATTCGAACCCGCGACACGCAGCGCAGCAGTCAATCGCTTAACCACTGCGCCAACCGTGCCGTCAATTGGTGGTCTTATCGCTAAAACCGATCTTAACTACAGATTGTGCCATCCACGAAGACGCGCCCCATACTTCTTCCTACACGCGATTACTGTACTGTAAGCGACTAGGAAGAAGAGTGGGGGTCGTCTTCTTTTTTTTATAAAATTGCATCTTGCAGGTCAACTTAGGAGGTTGTCGGCTGCTTAACCGGACTTTCCTGTGGCTACCTCAATAAATTAAGGCCTCCAGCCAGGGCATAAAACTTAGAAACTAAGCGACTACACGCTAAGGGCACCCCCTGTGGGGTACGGACCTCGGCTAAGGGAGTCGCTAGTGGAGGACAGCAAAGGACAGGCTGGATCGGATTAAGGGGCGCGTCTTCGTAGACGGCACTATCTATAGTGTTCCTTCGCTCGTTATCTTTAAAATAACCAAACTTGTTCCAGATACTACCTCTCAACGTTCAAAGATGCGCTCCGTCAAGTGGCCATCGACGTGATGACAGGAGAGTCGCGGACCATCCCCGACCAGCTGATCGTACCCGACTGCGGCAGATGCACCTCCGTAAAGGTTCTTATGTTCAACGTGCGTGCATGTGCAGCTTGTATTAGTTAATCATCATTATCTTCGTCGGCTTCCAGTCTTAGCGCACCTGAATAGCGGCCCTATAAATCCCTGCCACTTGTACATTCTGGACTAAAATAATGTGTCAATAGAGATGATGCCTGGCTAAGAATGATGGAGTTATCCTCATGCCGTATTGTCAGCGGCAGCGGACAGCGGCGCGGAGAGCGAGAACAGTCCCCAATACAACTATGCATTTGAACTCGCCGCCGCCCCGCTGTCCGCTGTCTCCGAGAACACTGCCTTATAGTTTTTTATACAATGTTTTATTATTTAACTGTATAGTATAGTTTGTAACCTTGTGTATTTGATACGTCCAAATCGGAAGACGAATATAATTTTTACGTCTGTATTTTACAAATAAGTGTACCGAAGCATGTTTTTGCGAAGTGAAAATTTCTTTAGGCGCGTTGAGTGATTTTCGGTAGGGGAAAAATTTATAAATTCGCGTCATCGACATGCTCGTACCGTAGTACTGACTATAGAATATAGATGGCGCTTATACCAGTTTTAAGTTTTCACTTGTTGACAGTCCCTGCCTATTTCTTTTTTGAAAGCCCCTTTCAGTCTTCCAACAGTCCTAACTAGAAACCGTCCGAAGATCGAAGGGGAGGATCCTTCGACCAGACGGGTGTTGTCTGGCGGGCAACAGCCCGACGGTTGAAGTCGGAATCTTGTATATATGTCGATCGCGCGGTAAACTTTAATTGTGCGATGCAGGATTTGTGTGACGTCATGTCTTTTATACGTAGTTCCTATGTAAACCCAATCACCAGTAGCGCTTGCGATGAATAGACCAAAGAAGCAGTATATCTTTCCTTAATTTGGTGTGCAATAAAAACCTGTTTTATCTATCATCTGAACATCCTAAATTATTTTTTTGCAGGACCAATCGGAGCCCGACACGGCCGCGATGGCACAGCACGTCAAGTCGTTGATAGACGACTGTAAGAAGCTACTCGTTGATACGGAACCCGTGCTCGGATCCTGGGGGCTTATTGATGCGGATCCCAAGTAAGATACCACAGTACACGTTCTTCTCCATAGGTGCCTACTACGCGTTGGAATGGGCAACTAGCTTCATATTTCTGACTGACCGACTCCTTGTCAATTCGAAAGTGCCTGTAAATGGTTTAATTGAAATAAATGCTTTGAGTTTGAGATTGTAGTTCAACTTGCCAGAACCTGACTTTAGCATGTCTTACAAAACACATGGCCTCAAATTTTTTCGTGATTTTTTTTTTGTGGAGATCTGTTTAATTTATATACGCTGATAAATAAACATGAGGCCTTTGGGACTGAATTTCAAACTTTTTCAGACAGAAATATTTCTTTATTTTATCATATTTTTCTGAATTTTCAGTACCGGTGACCCTCAAGAGACAGAAATGGACAGCGTCTTAGTTTTAACGAGCGACGCGTACTACGTAGCGGACTACGACGAGACGTCGGACCGACTGCTCGGCGTACAGCGCGTACCGCTTGCTGATGTAACGCTCATAGAGCTGGGGCCCTTCGACGCCAACTGTACTACGGTGAGATTGTGTAGATTTGACTGAACATAAACAAATGAAAGTGGGGTTCGAATTTAAATTGAATTATCTTTCACGAATATTTTTTAGACATTCAAGATAGTACTCGAATTCATTGGGGACATTTAGAGCTGTCAGGCGACGTCGGGCAACGTCGAGCGATGTCGACCATCGTCGCTAGAAATCTTATCTTACGAAATTTATCATCGTTTTTAATGTCGGAAAACATGTCGTCTTACTTCTTCCGACATCACAAGCGCCATGTGTTGAGAAATTTGTCTCCCAGAGAATATGAGGCTTAAGTGTCAATTGTTGTCTTAATTACCTAACCTAACTTCTTTTTACACATATTTTTGCCTCCAGCTCTTCAGCGTCGGTCGCAAAAGCGGTCCAGAGCCAATCTACTGCATCCGCATCCACTACGGCCAGGGCGGCGAGACGGGCTACTTCCACATGTTCCGCTCCACGTCGCTGCGCTTCTTCAACAACATGGCCGTGGTCATCAACACGCGCGACGAGATGATAGGTATAGTCTGCAAATAGTCAAGTACCAATTTATATTCTATTAGTTCGTCATCTCGGTAGTCACCCCCCTTTTTAACCATATCATACACACAGTCCATCCATCGTCTCTTTGATCTTCCCCGACTCTCATAGCCATCCACATTCATACTCAAAACCTTCTTCACGACTTACACCCAATAGTCAAGCCCAAAAAAATACTCTTTCAATAAAGGCTATTTCTGTCTGATCATTGCACGATAAAAACTGCTTTACCAACTCATCATTATAATAAATTCGTCGGTTATTTTTTAAGTGAAAACTTCTTTAAGTACGTTGGGCATTTTTGAGATGGGACTAAACAATTGATTTCGCGACACTGTGACGACACCAGCTTTTGACCATTAAAAAGACATCAACGCGCGATACATTATTTCCTGCACAGTAAAATTGTTCAAGTTTTTACTTTTGTCGACACTCCCGGAGTGTAACTGTTTTTTTTTTAATCTGCTGTTGCATACATTTTGACCGCGTAGGTATTGCACTTTTCTATGAAACGGCAGATTTTTTTTTTATAACTCGATAAATTTCGATGCAGAGGGTTCAGAATCATGTACTGAATCCATGGTAACAGTGTTCGCGTCGCTAGCCCTGCCACTCTGTATCTTGCATTGTAATATCAATACCATAGAATGACATTCAGCAATATTCATTACATGTCAGACCAAATTAAAGATGTGACACTGACAAACTCTGACAATAAAAATGTAGTGTATAAATAAAATCCAATATGGCGGCTAAAATGTAATAAAATATTCAACGAATAGGCTTTCTTTTGCGTCAGTAAGCGTAGTTCGCGTAGCTGAGTTTTGGCCCAAACATTAAATTTGTTGCCATCCCCAAGAAGAATAAAGTATTACTAAAATAATTTCGTTTTTATCCTTTTCAGAATCGCTTCACTCGATCTGTGAGTCCTTGATGGTGGCGCGTGACGTTGCTAAGTTGACGCCGATACCCTTCCATGATGGAGGCAAATTGGAGAAGAAGAAATCAAAAGTAAGCATTATAGTATTTATGAATTTATATTACTGAACTGTCTTCTCCATAAAATGTAAAAATTATAAAAATTACAATATGGCGGTAGCCTATGTCTTTCCCTAGGGTTCAAAGTATCCCCATACCTAATTTCATCATAATCGGTTCAGCCGTTTAACCGTGAAAGCGTAACAAACAAACTCACATTCGCAATTATAATATTAGTTAGTATAACGTTACGCTTTGGAACTGACAAATAGCTTCAACTTTCTGACCGACTCCCTGACAATTCAAAAGTGCTAGTAAATGGTTTATTTGAGCAAAAAATTTCACTTAACCATAACTATCTTAACTAATATTATAAATGAGTAAGTTTGTTTGTTTATTACGCTTTCACGCTGAAATGGCTGAACAGATTTGGATGAAATTTGGCTCATGGGTAGACCATGCCCTGGATTAGGACATGGAAAACTTTATCTAGTATTCCCACGGGATCGAGACTTATGTGGGTGAAACCGCGGGGCGCAGCTAATAATATAAGAACCCATTGCAAGAAACTGCATGGATTTTGTGGTTTAGTTACACGCTCTATCTTACTTGCGCAAATTGTAGTATGCACAAGCAAACATGTAACGTTACGCCGGCAAAACGGTATACTGAGCAAACGGTTTGTTGTCAGATTCGAGAAACATAAAACAGTGGTGGCCCTGTGGTAACTACCGCGACTTAGTTGTAGGTCGTAGGTTCGACCCGAGACAGGCGTTTTACTTTGTGTAAATTATTTCATTACCACTGCTCTCATAACGGTGAAGGAAAACATCGCGAGGAAACCGGCATGTCCTAGAATCAGAAATTCGAAGACCTGTGACATCTACCAACCCACACTGGGCTAGCTGGGTCTCAGAATATCTGAGAAACTCGCCGTAAGATAGAACAGAACGAAGAAATGGAAAAAAGTGTTCTCTGAAATAAATAACCCTTTAACATTACCAGGTACACCCTGGTCACTCGGGCAGTGCTCGGTCCTCCCTCTACTTGGATCTGTCGCGCCTGCCCACCCTCACACGAAACGTTAGCGAAACGCAACTCGTTGCCGACATCCGGAGCGTTGGTGAGTAATAATAATTAATTCCTTCTTACCTTCCTTTTTAGGGTTCCGTACCCGAAGGATGCGAAACGGAACCTTGCTACTAAGTCTCCGCTGTCGGTCCGTCAGTACGTCTGTCTGTCAGCGGACTGTATCTCATGAACTGTAATAGGTAGACAGTTGAATTTTTCTCAAATTGTGTATTTTTATTGCCGTTAAACAACAAGTAATAAAAACTAAACAAAGTTAATTATTAAAGGAGGTCCCTCATACAAGACGTTTTTTTTTTTTTTTGCTCGATCTTAATACAGTACGGAACCCTTTGTGTGCGAGCCTGACTCGCACTTGGGCTATTAATTAAATTACTTTGACTATTCCTTCAAAGAAGTAAATATTTACATTTAGGACTAGGTCAAGCATGTATGGCAACCATGTGTGCAAGCTTTTCATACGATTTCAACCTTATTTATACTCAAATAAGGTTCATATTCATATGGTTTACTTAGCAAAGTAAAATCGAGGTGTGATCTGAATCTCGCCCTGTCTCCTAAACTGAGACATGCTCTTTTTTTTGTCGTTGGCGACGCACCCCTCTTCATGTCATGTATAATTATATCACCATCCTATTTTGTGGATACAAGTTACTTATAACCCTTCCACGGATACTCACCGTGACCATAAATGAATACAGATGGGACACTCCGCATTTTAGGTATGAAACTACAAGTAGGTACGCAGCGGGCTCGACTTGTCGAATTCAGTGGGCGTAACGTGGTCAGAAGATATAAGAATTACGCGATAGAAAGAGAGGCAACTTCAAGGTGAATATAACTGTAGGTAATTAGCGCTGTGCGACCTAAATTACACTTTATTGTGTCGTAGCAAGAGTCGCTTTTTATTTAAATGATTTTGCGGAACGAACCATCTGTACTAATCTGTGCTATAGCTACGTTTTTTATTCCGTGTGATCCCAACATTTCAGTCAGTTAACTATCGTTCAATTGAACGCCGTGTTGAAAGGCTATCACGCAATACAATGCGATTCAACTACGAAGTGGAATGACCTTGCGCCATATTGTGCGGTTTTAGAAAAACAGCACCCGTTTACTAATTTTGGAGCAAAGTCACTGAGATATAACAAAAACAAATTACAAAGCAGATAACAGCAAAAATTTACTAAAAACAACAAAATTTCTCTGCAAGCCATTTATTTCAAGTTGACAGGTCGAGGTAATTGACGTTCCTATTCTTAGTTGTACCTATCGTCAAAGCCTAGCCAAATAATAGATCAACCGTATCTTTGAACGTCCTCCTTTCATCTCTCTTTCTAACCCATCCTTGCCTATATCCTTTCTCCCTCTATCCTATCAGACGGCAGTATTCCAGTTGCGAAGAAAAGAGATCCAAAGCGTATATTAAGAATATTGTCCCAACCGACGATTCTGCACCGCAACGTGGTAGCAACTACGAGTGAACAAGTGCACGGTTCTTCACAGACTGTTAGTTAATCTCTTTAGAATTATATTAGACTAGCTTTTGCTCGCGGCTTCGCCCGTGTTCAGGTCGGAAATTATCCCAAAGGGACCTATGTCTAAAAGATCCTATGTCCTAACCCAGGTCATGGTCTACCTCCGTGCCAAATTTTATCGAAATCCGTTCCGCCGTTAAGGTAACACACAGAGTTACTTTCGTATTTATTTATAATATTAGTGCAGGTCGGGGCACGAGTCGTGAGCACAGCTCGCGCATGTTACAATTTCGGCCAATGACAGCAGCCGAATTAAAAAAATATTTCACATAAACCTACAAGGGCACTTATGAAACGTCAGAAGCTAGGTGCACGGTTCCAATTGGTCGCTTCCTATTGCGAAGAGCCGGCAAGAAACTCCACGGTTACTCTTTTAAAAATAAATTGTTTCTACAATGTTTTCAAATTACAGTGTTAATAGGTATGAGAGGACAGTGTAGGCCTATCAACAAGTACCAGGTACTTAGTAAAATAGAAAATGGTCCACAAGTCTACAGCCTACAACGTTCTCACATTCACAAAATCGAAAAGAAAAGAATTAATATAAAAGATTAACAAAATAATAAAAATAGGGACCTATTTAAACCAAATGACATGATTGCCACTACAGCTGTAACAAATCTAATTAGATTTTAAAAAAATATATTGAAAATTGTAGGTATATAATGTCAAATAATGAATGACACGCGAAAGGTCCAATAGGCGACGAGCATCGACTGACGAACCAATCGCGTGCAGCTCGGCGCCCCCCGGCTTCTTCATTCCAACAAACTGACCGAAAAATTAACTACTCCTAGGGATGTATAACGGTAAAATTACCCTGGTATAATACGGTAAAAAATGTAATTTACGGTAAAATATGGTAATTTTAAGTAAAAAATGTATGAAACGTACCTACTGATACAGGCATGCCCACTAAAACACTACAAATACGGAAGTGAGTATATTTGTTTGTTTGTCACTACTTCACTTTTAACGGATAAATGGATTTGAATGAAATTTGGCATAGATATAAGTTTAAAAAAAAAATACTGAAAACTGGGCTCGTGCGACTCATATGTACTAAACATTCCTAAAACTTAATTCTCAAGTCAAGAATTCAAGATATGAATCGCACCATGTCATGGATTATAATAGTGTCATCTATGTTCAGAGGCAGAGCAGAGGACAGCACAAATTAAAATTAAAAACTTCATAAGTTGCCGGTAATTTTACCGTAATTTATATAAATGACCGTAAAATACCCGTATTTTACAAGCGTTTTTCGTAAAATTACGTAATTTTGCAACCCTAACTACTGCGCGGTGTCAGTATGTGCTCACCACTCATGCCTTGTACTCTATCAATAAGTAGCTGTAGCCATGATAGCACGTTAATAGGTAATATTAAAAGTATTGCAGGCGTAAACACGTCGAACTTTCCGTCGTGTTATTTCGGCAGATGTGTTGCTACATGTATTCATCATGATAATCAGCCATAATGTTCCCATTGCTGGGACACACGCCTCCTCTCTGTGAGAGGGAGTGGGCCGTAATCCATCAAGCGGGCCCAGTGTGGGTTCGTAGATGTAACATGACTTCGAATTTTTGGTGCTACATTTAATATGAGCGTCCATTCTTAAATTTGGCAACGTCGCTAATAGCTGTCAATTATTTTACCTGATATTTTTTTAATATTACTGTGTGGAAATATGATATATTGCTGCATACTAAAAGAATGGTATGTATTTAATCGAACCTCCAATAATTCCCATTTTGCGCTCCTAAAAATATTATTAGACACCCTAGTATAATGACTGCGCCTCAATTTGTGAACCTCAATAATTTCTATTGGGTCTTAAAATTAATAATTAGCCAAGTTACTGCAACCATGCACTAATATTGACAGATAAGTAAAAACAGGTAAGTATTTGACAGCTATTTGCGACGTTGCCAACTTTCAGAATATACGCACACAGCCTTAAGATAAAATCTCATTCTAGGATCAAAAGCCCTGACCAACATGACGGAACAATTCAGTAAGTTGAACAAGCTGAGTCACTCTTTAAACGCGCGCGCTCGACCTAGTCTACAGCTGAAATTTGACCAGAGCGCTTCTCGAACTAAGAAGATTTTTACCCTCGGACAAAATAAGGACAATAAGAAGAAAGGCAGCCTCTCCGACGGCCTGAGCTCAGACTACTCCTCAGATGACGAAAACAGGACAAACATCTTCGAACCAACCCTAGACAACTTCGAGAACACCCAACATTACTTAGGCAAACCCGGACAGAAAAGCGAGGCTGAAAATGACTGCGAACTCATTCAGAATCCTCTGTATTCCTCCAAAATTGAACCACATGATACACAGGTGTTCATTCCGTCTCAAATTATGACTAATCTTGACCAGCAAGCTTCGAAAACGCCTAGTAATGTGTCACACATTGACAAGATCAACCCTTTTAACATAGATTCGTCGAAGAATCCAGAAATCCATGTGGACGGAGCTTTCTCGAAGCCAGCGCCTCCTAATTCCTTGTTGCTGGCTCAGAAACTGTCACACAGTTCCAATGAGTTGAATTTCGATGATGGCCAATCAGAGGGGGTGAATTTCCACGTGCGTTCGAACTCACAGCACGAAATCACGTTGAATATAGCGCAATCGCACAGTGAGTCTGCTTTAAGGCAGTTCAAGAATATTGCTAGTCCTGTTGGAACAACTAAGGATATGGTACTCTCGCCGCTGACTAAGTTGGCTAAGGGAGTCCAGAATCTTGGAGCTAACTTGGATCCGAGGAAGATGAAGGTGAGATAATATTTTAGCTCAAAGATAATTTCTAGATACATAAATAAATAACATACTGCGATCAAGTTCAAATTAATGTCCAGACGTTCATTACACAATACTTTGTTGTGTCATTAGAATTATTTTCGCAGCATAGGAGTCCAATATGGGACATAAATCTTGATTTCTGTTAAACTTATCAGTACTTCCTCATGATAAATGATATTTTATTTATAAAAATTGGTTTTAGAAAACATGTTTACACGTCAAAACGGTATAATAAATTTTTAAAGCTATATGAGGTCGCTTCATGCTTGAATATGACAATATTTCTGTAATTCAAAGGCACTGGGTATGATAAATAGATTTCTCCACTATGCGAAGGCATACATTTGTTATGAATGACCATTCTACTAAACAACTGTATAAACAATAATATTAACAAACGTTTTTTTTCTCTTTCAGGCCGCACCCGCCGTAAAGCAAGTAACAGAACAACAATACGAAGATCACAGAAAACTACAAGAAAAATGGCGCGGCTGCAACACAAGGCTTGTCGCTCTCTAATGACAGTGTTGCCATCACTAACCCAGTGTTGCCAGGTGAAAAAAATATTCAGTTGTTTTGTCCAAGGAAGCCCAGTGATATATTTTCCTTTTTAATTAATTTATTTTATTTTTATGTTGTACTGTGCACAATTTCGTATGTTTAATGGCGTAGACTTAGTCTGCATTGTACAGTTGAATTTGTAGTTTCGTATTACGTGTTATTCAAACCATACAGTATTTAGTAAACTAATTGAAGGTAGTTTACATGTTTAATGATACGAATAGTTTGCAGGGTTGAAACGTATGGTCCTTTAGTGTTAGGAAGTGATTTATAAGACAGTTTATTGTTAATCCATCTTTGTTACAATCTAGAGGGGACAGATGATAGACAGGTCACATGTTCACGTAGTACTTGGTGAGTTTAACTGCGCATTTCGTAGTAAGTGCCTGGATTATACGTTGAGATTGAGGGCCTGCGCAAACTGGCGGGCGGGACGGCAGCGGTTTTAAAATCAATTGAATTTAATACTTATCCATTCGAAATAAGGTATCTCAATGCTCGGTGATCGACCTTGAAGCATCGCAGCGCAGTTTTCTCTAGAGCATCGAAGAGCACGCTGGAGGATACCGCGGTAGGAGGCAGCGGTATGCGCCGGTATGCGCTGGAGTCTGCCAGGTCTACTTATCCAATCGCAATAAGGTATATATTTCAATGCTTGGTGATCGACTTTGGAGCATACCGGCGGATGCTCCGGTAAGCTAACGGACGCTCGCGGTATCGCAGATAATTTTTCTTTTCAGTGTGCGCTGACGGGTAGAGGAATCTTCCTCGATGCTCTCCCCTGCCGTCCGCCAGTGTGCGCAGCCCCTTACTGTTATAACAAGGCATTATGGAACAACGCACTGATTAACGCAACGGTGCAGATTGTAAACAGTGTTTTAAATACCGTGATCGACAAAAGAGTGGCTCTAACCACTCGAGTTACTACCATTTTTATCTGACTCGAAATGTGCATGTAAGTAGACTGACCGCACAGCAACACATTAACGTATATTTTTTAGTATAACCTGACTTCTAATTGTACGGAAAGATTATAACATGCGTGGTCAGCTTATACTGGAAATGTATACATCTACAAGAATTCACTTGATTGTCTACAATTTGTGTTCCGTAATACTGTATCTATCCATATGTTTAGTGACTACTCAATCAATCTGCCTATCCTAACTATGTAGGGGTCGGCTTCCAGTCTAATCGGATGCAACTGCCTGCCTGTTTTATGACCACACATTAATATAATATTATTGAACAAAGTTTGTAGGCAATTAAGTGAATTCTTGACGATGGTTACATCTTTTGATGCTGACTGCACCATTTACTTGTACCATAAACAAGCAACAGTTCCTCCTGTTCTCTCTACAGACCGTTCACTATAACTTGTCCCTTACCGTCATGTTGGCACCATTGCTTGTCAAGCTGAATTTCAATGAGTTCAAAATGGCGACTGACAGAACAGTGCTGCCAATCGCGTCACGAGGCAAGTTATAATGAACGCACTGTAATTTGCCTCTTCACTATAAATCTTCCTAAAATTCTTCAAGCTCATGCAAGTATGCTTTGATTACCTCAATATTGATGTATTTCCTGATCATTGTTTTTCCATGACTTTTTTATACGTATTAATCTAGTACCTACAGGCTTCGTATTGATGTTGAAGTTTTTGAGCACTTATTAAAATGCTATGAACTATCAGCTACAATGACTTTAAACTACTTTCTTGTATAAATTTTGCCCATGTATGGCCATTTCCTGAAAAAGTTCAAGAAATTTCTCTTAAACTATGTTTTCCGGATAAAATCTTCAAAAATATTTTGAAAATCACAAAGTATCTTATCTGAGACTTTTTCGAGGAAATGCGAAATTGGGTTAAGTAAGTGCTTTGATGTTTCCAGTTACCATAGAGCATTAGAAAGTTAAATATAGCTCAAAAAGTATAAATATTAGCGCGAAATGTCTATTATAAAGCTGTACTGATTAGAGGTTTTGAAAACATTTTATAGCTGATAGTTTTTAGAAAAACATAAAAAGTTTATAATAAATAAAAATATTAATACAAAAAAATAAATAACTGCGCTGTTTCTCTACTTTTATAAAACTGACATTCCTTTATAAATAATTATAGTATTACAATTAAGGCCTCATCCAGGAAAAAAAGGTAGCGAGAGTAAAGTTGACTAAACATAATTGTAATTAATGTTTTAGTTTAAATTATACTAGTAAATATAATATTGAATTAATATATTGTTAAATTATTAATAATATTAATTCACGTACTTACTGTTACATTTGTCTGCATACAAGTATTTCTTCAATTATCCTATGTGTTCTCAACCGGGCTAGATGTCTATAAGTCGCGTTTCTTGAGATCATCAGCCGGTATTATTGTTAAACTTGCATACAATACGGACGATGAATCATGGCCGGTCTGAACATAGGCTCTTCGAATTTTCGCGCATGTTCTTTCACTCACACTCGCCTCATGTCTCCATTTGGTTCCTAAAAAAAATTTATTGCGCACCCTTCGGACCGGCCATGATTTATCGGCCGTATTGTAATTACAGTTCATGTTCATTAGAAGTGTTTTTTTAATTTATACTTGGACCGTTACCAAAATATGATCAGGGCTATAATTAATAAGTCAACAATATGACGAATAGCTTGGCTATATCTAAGTACCACTATCTATAGTTGACAAAACTAACTGTCTATTTCCGGGCAAAATTGTTATTTATGCGAATCAAAGAATTAAATCGCAGGTTGGCCCTTCCGCGTCAAAAGATGGTCCAGTTTCTGATTCGTTTTGATCCCTCTGACACACACTATGTCGCAGAGACTTGACTTGATTGTCATAGAAACGCCATAGTTATTGTGAGAGCTCCTTCTTTTCATGTGGAAATGTTTTTCGCGCGACTTAGTAGGGTTAGGGCAAATCTAACGATTTAAATCTTTGGCGTGAATGCGTAACCAAAAAAGTGGTCCTGCCCCCATCGTAGGTTAGTAACACCTGGAATATATTGACAATTGGTACCAAATACTACAAACATAGTTCATGTAGTTGTATTTAATAAATAACCACTTGTACGATATCTGAGTGGATTGCAGTATTATATATTTTTATCGTTTAGTACGTAATGCCATTAAATAGTTATAAAAATCTGATAAAATCGCCACGTTACATCAAATCTAAGCGTATTTTCAGATGATCTCAAAACAATGTCACCAATATCTATATTACTCTTTGTTCTGGCCTGGGTTTGATTCCCGGGTCGGGAAAAGTGTTATTGGGGTTTTCCATTTGAAATTCCTCAGTAGCAGCACGAAGTCCGGATTTGTGCCCGGTTGATGGCAATAGGCTCGCTCCGGTAATTACATGGGACTTCAACATAACTGGCGAAATGTGGGTGAACTATAATAGATGCACTTCTGCCTAACCCTTCTGGGAATACAGGCGTAATGTTATATCTTTGTTCTGCAGAACAACTTTATTTTCATACTGAGCCAAAATATAGTCCTCTTATCAAAACAAACATCTGTTGATAAGGAAAGGGGACTGGAAGAGAGAAGTACTGGGAAGTTTAAAATGTGTCGAATAAAATAGTACTCTCTGAAAGCATGCTTAGATTATTTTTAAATAAAAATCGACATATATAAACTGCCAGTTTAGTGTGTATTAAAAATCCAGTATAAAAGCTTGTATTATATTATCTAAATAATAGACGTCACAAAATTTCTGTTTTAAAATAGTTATACGTATTATTGCACCGGTTTATTAGACAAAAGTTAATAGGTAAAATATATTTCGAATAGTCAATGTTTAATTAAAATTAAAACTAGCATAGATTTAGTTGATTTTCGAGGAATTGTTATTGCAATTTTTTTTTTAAAGTCCACACTTATTAAGTTAAAACCGATCTCTTTGAAATAACAAAAAATATATTGACCTACATTTGTACCAAATATCAGCGCTATTTTTCACTTGCACAATGAAGTTATTATAAAGTTTTATTAATGAAATTATTCAATCTCATCCTTAAAATATTTTTCTATCTACTACATTTAGCGTTTAATTACAATATAGAACAACATCCTTTGTTTAGCGGATGATAAAGTTTTTTAATGTCTCATGTTAATATTATCTCGCGATTGCATATACATGGCATGTGAAAATGTCGTCTCCACATTCATAATCTTTAAAAACGCTCAGTTTCAATACAAAAAAAGACAATTTATTCACTCAAATTCCTTGTTATTATAAACGGAAAAGTGAGAATTAAATAGTATATTAGTAATTCCATTTAGTACCTATTTAAAGTTTTAATGTATAGTTAATTTTAGTGTGTACGTCACAATGTTATTTATTTAATTTGAATGTAAAACGTACGTGTTGCATATATCTCAAAAGGAAGCTTAAAATTACCAAATGTATAAGATCATCGAATTTATTCGCTTTAAATTCGAATAGCGGATGTTCTCGAGTAAATCTCGAATCTATTTCCAAATAAGTTGACCTTGGGCTTCCGTGGAACAAAAATATTGCATGCAAGTAACGGACACAAACTGACATATTGGGAGAAGTATAATCCGCGTAAAAACAGTAATTCCAAACGCATGCGTTGCTCAATATGCAGTACTATTTCGCTGCGTGAAAGTCTCATGATTGTGTGACTCACCTTTGTGTAATAGCGTAGCCTAAAATATGTACAAAGTAAGCTGTAATGCTAAAACGGCATACCCCGCTAACTTTTTGCATGGTGCGGCGGCCATATAACGTTTTCACATACAAGCTGCTGCGAGAACCCGGGCCTTAAATGCGCATGTGTCTCAAAGCCCATAACTCATCTCCCAACATGTCCCGTATTGCAGCGCATATTTAAAACTTCAGAACTAAGAAGTGTTTCTGGTCGTAACGTAACAATTTGGTGAGTCTAGGATCTGCTGCGTAGTGTCATGTGAGTTCTAAGGTACCTAATGTGTCGAGTAGCAGCATAGCTCGTAGGATTTTATAGTAGCGTTATCATCGACGGAGCATACCGTTGCTTTAAAAAAAAAGAATATAAACTAGGTTCACACTACATAGTCCTTTTTTTTGTCAAAATAACGCTGGCGTCGCGTCACGGTTCCATCTCGCTGTTGATTCGATTATTATCGAATACTGTTAAAACGTCCGGTGTATGATGTATAATCCCAGCATTATTCTTTTAAAACGTGCATTATAGACGGGGTCCGCTAGGGCCGATGCCTGCCGGGGTTGCGAAGAAAACCGAAAGGGAGATCGTGGCCCCCGGCAACAGGGCACCTTAAGGAACGCGGGTGGGTTTTAGTCAGTAAGAGTCTGACACACCCTCTCGCTCCACCCAGAGCGGGAGCAGTTATTTGATAATTTCCCACCCCAAAAAAAAGGGGATTAATACATTGTGGAAATAATAACGCAAATGCTGGCTTCATCAAAATTTTTGACATTGTACTCGGAGATGTTAAATTTTTTACAATTTATTGTTTCTATCATCGTTTATATTATAACATGGAATAAAATTATCATAATATATTCTAATAGCACTATATACCGCTAGTTTGAACGTTACTGATAAATAATACAAATTATTTTCGCTTCATTTTTAAACGAATATAATCTACAACAATATTTTCCGGTTTTTCTCACTTTTGTGACCAAATAAGCTTAATGATTAATGGTGAAAAATAAATATAAAATATTATATATGGCAACTAGTGAATGGAAGTATCTAGATTGTTGTTTGGGCTTTAGAGAACTTCATTTTCACCATGTATGGCGTTTATATACCTATGCTACCATAAACATGTTATCTTCTAGACTAAGACAGCTGAGTAAATAGCAAAGAAAAAACACATAATTTACCTACCTAGTTACTAAGTGCGCTACACAATAATAATGTAACAATAGCTGATGCCTACATCGATGTTAGAAATGAATATTTAGAGAAGAGCTACCTACTTAGAAAGTATTTCGGTGTGAAGTAATCGTGATAGAATTGTTGAACAAATTAATTTAATTTCTCGCAAACTTCTTATTCTAATTTCAATATTTTGAACAGAATTGGAAAAAGCCGATCTTTTTTTTTATCCACTTATATTTATCATATAAGCCAATGGGGTAGCCGTCTTAAATAGAAAGAAACTCATATGAAAATCATATGGCCCATTAATTACTGACTGTATTTTCGAATAATTATTAAATCCATTGATCTGTTATTAATTGGGATATTCCAACTCCATTCCAAGTGACGCTTTTATAAAATCCTACCAAAACGCGTACAAAACTGTTTGCTTTAAGCTAAATATCATTAGATATTTAGCTTAAATACCTAGCAATTTTTTGTGTAATACTTAAATGTTTGGTACGTATAGTTGTCGCATATTTGCTAGTACAAATTGTTTAGCATCATGATTGTAACAACTATGCAATCAAAAGGCGATTATCTGTCTACTACAAGGTGGAGATGACACCAACAATAATAAAATTAAACTTCGTGTATTGTGCGCTTTTAAAATTCTGATACAATATTTAAGACGTCTACGTCCATAAAATGTATGGAAATACGTGCACGTTTTATCGTTATCGTGGCAGGATATTTTAAAGGCGTCTTCCTATATTAACATACATTTTACTTCCCTGTGTTATCGTGACGCTTACGTGGACGTCCACGATGATAACGCCACGTTAAAAAAATTAAAAGCGCACACTAACGTTACCAGTCTGCATAAAAAAATAAATAAAAAAGTATGCAGGGTGGTAAATTCTTCGCCGGTTATTTTTTTAAATCTGCCGTTGCATTGAAAAGTGCAGCAATTTTTTTTTTAATAACTGACGATAAATTTCAACGCAGGGGGTTCAGAATCATGTACTGAATCCATGGTAACAGTTTTTGCGTCGATGTCCCTGCCACCCTGTATAGGTACAATAGTTTAGTCACTATACCTAGTCAGCTGATCAGAAGAACGTTTATTCGGTCCTATAACTAGGTACTATATTTAGTTTGCTTCTCAAAATCACTTACTAGCTTCACCCCGCGGTTTCACACTCATAAGCCTCGATCCCGTGGGAATATCGGGATAAAAAGTATCTTATGTATGTCCTAACCCAGGTCATGGTCTACCCATGTGCCAAATTTCATCCAAATCTATTCAGCCGTTTTAGCGTGAAAGCGTAACAAACAAACTCAATTTCGCATATATAATATTATTTAGGAATTTTAAAATAAGTACCTACTCCTATGCGTTAGTATTGCCAGTGTTTCAATTTATTGTCGTTTTGTTGTCTCCACATTGTATAGCATGCCAAGATTGCTTTTATCAGGACACGGCCTTAACCTTTTAATATCGACCATCCTTAAGGCGAAAGCGCCGACCCTGCCCGCGAAATTTAAATTTTCTTACGTTTTTTGTATTTTTTAGGTCAGTCTCAGATCTCATGTTAATGATTGATTGATTTGCGGTCATAAAAATAATAAATATATATTTACAGAATGTTAATAATTAAAATCGTAAATACAATTCTCAGTGATGGTGTATAATGTCATAAATTCACGAAATTGACATTCTTAGCAGCAAATAATTTGATATGTTATTTAGGTAACCGTGAGATATGGAAGAAATGGAGGGAGGCCATCTTTTATGACCGCCAATCAATCAGTCATTAACATGAGATCTGAGACTGACCTACAAAATGAAAAAATCATAAGAAAATTTGAATTTCGTGGGCATGGTCGAAGGTTCCACCTTAAACAAGAACATCAGGATCTAAAAATGGTGGCTTAATATTTAGTTATAATAGAATTTAATTCATTTAAACTTACTTCGACCTGCAAAGAAATGTTTTGTGTAATACGCGGATAGTAAATAAACTATTATTATCTGCTTATCTTGATTCAGAAAGGTTTTTTTTTCTTTGAATAAATTTTATGTATGATTAATAATGATTATACAAAAACAACAAAAAGTCTGTAATATTGAGTTTTGTCTGTGATTTATTTATGTACAGAATGTTTTGGTTATTATTTATTATTATTTTAACATAAATAAATAATGCTTTTGACGAACGCGTTGTTTCATTATTGGTCCACTTTAATCGTTGGAGCTTTTACTGTTCCCTCCCCTCAGCAACTTTGAAGGGCTTGCTACACGGCTGTCAACCGCATCCCAACAGAGTTGACCTTAGTGGTTTACATCCGTGTAGTTGGTGCTTTACGACCAAATTTAAAACGGCTCTGCCTGACACCAACCAAGGTCACCTTTGTCACGGACGCGGTTGGCAGCCGTGTAGCAAGCTCTTGATGTTGTAAGTGTAACCGTTTTAGGTGTAAAAAAGGCATTTGGAAAGTTAAAATATATTAGTCTATGACCGCAACTACTTTGATACGCGAGCACCGCAGAATCTGTGTTGTAGGGAGTAACAATAATCTTGAATTTCTAAACTGTCTTTTTTGTGTTTTTTCAAAAACCAATGATGTTTTTTTTTATTCGATGATGTAGAATGGTAGAAGACCATGGTCTGAACAACGTTTGTTCTAGTAAAACCGTGATTCAAATTTCACGGTGTATAATCATATTTCTTATTTCCATACAGTAATATTGCCAAATTAATCAAAATAGCGAAATATTTGACAGCTATATCTATTTGCGACGTTGCCCACTTTCTGTCTATAGTCTATACGCAGCGGGTTTGACATTCCGGTGTCAAGAACGCTCTTTTAAGAGGGTTTTTCTAAAAGTTGGCAACGCCGTAAATAGCTGTCAAATATTTACCTGTTTTGATTAATTTAGCAATATTACCGTATGGAATTAAGAAATGTAGCTAACTAGAGAACTAAAATATTGATTATGAAATGCAATAAATAATACCTACCCAATATTTAGTTTTAGATATTATAAAAGTATTTCGAAACTTTCCAAACGCTTCTTTACGCCAAAAATTGTTACAACATCAAATTCAGTGTTATAATTTTAATTCATAATAATTCAAATATAATTTTAACATTTCTTATTTCCATACAGTAATATTGCCAAATTAATCAAACCATCGAAATATTTGATATCTATTTGCGACGTTGCCCACTTTTAGAACAAATGCTCATAAAGAAAACACATAAACTTACGTTCATAAATAACATTTCAGTGACGTCTTTCACACTTCACACGTAAATTGCGGACACTATGTGGGGGCACCGCTCTTCTTCTAGGAAACTGTAACTTAAACGCATTTCTACCTACAAACAACAACGTACTGTCTAAACTGAGTAAGTGAGAACTGGGTAAGCGAGTAAACTAATTGCCGTTCCGTCATTTTAAACCTCTTAAACCTCTACAAATGAGAAACAGAAACCCCTATAAGAAGAAGTAGTTTTTTTATCTCGCGAACCTCTATAACTGAGTCTGCTAATTGCCTGTACCTCTATAAGCGGCAGTCAAGGGGGAAGCGCAAAGGTAGCCTGCGAAATTATTTTTTTTTTTTACAATTTGCAGGTCAGTATCAGGTTGTGTGTTGATTAAAATATTATTCGCGACTGTAACAAATATGGCTTTACAGAATTATAATCATTAGAATCAGCAATACAACTTCTTAAGTTAGAATAATCTTAATCCAATAGGATTATAGAGAGTAATTGCGTATCAGGATACTGACCTGCAAATTGCAAAAAACGTAAGGAAATTTGAATTTTGCGGCCTACCCTGACGCTTTCACCTTAACATCTCTCATGAACCTCTATAACTGAGATTGCTACTTGCCTGTACTTCTATAAGTGACAGTCGAGCATCTGCTATACACGGTGATTTTTAATTCATGTTAACCTTTTAGGAGGTGAAAGTAGTCATGATTATATACAACTTTCACATTGGAACCAACTAAATATGTATATAATACATCTGTTTCATACATTTTCATCGCAAAAATATTGCATTATTGTATGGAACTGCTGATATTTTTTTCGATATTTCAGAGTTACTCCCATAGTGAAAGTTGCTCATAATCATGAGTAACTTCACGCCCTGAAAGGTTAACAGTGAATCAATAAACACCGTGTATTTGACTCGTTCGTAAATTTCTTGGAAGTAACATTGTTTTTGTTTATTCAATTTCGAGGAACTAATTATCATTGCTTTTGTATCGTATTCTATTCGAATGGCCAAATAATGTTTTTTTTTAGATCTCTATAATTGAAAGGCCACTCCTGTAGAAACTCGAGTTATTGAGAAACCTCCTTAAGCGAAAAAGAGATCGCGGTTCTTGAACAGGTTTGGGACATTCGTTTCTTTGAACGCATAACTTACTAAAATTCCGATCTACTATAATTAATATTTTCGTTTCCCCAACTTTGTCTCTTCGAATAAAAAAAAAAAAATATATATATACATGACATTGGCTAATGCACAAACCGTGCGAAGCCATAATAAAAAAAAAATTAAAAAAAAATAAAAAACTTACTAAAAGTCTATGGCTTCTAGCGTAACCGTACATTAATAACATCACTATTTCGTCTGTCAGTTGAGCATCATTCCTACATCTTGATTTCCTTCATTCATTTACGCATCTGTGTTATGCATGGCTTTGATTGTATCACAGAACACTAATACCCTAGCGGGAATTGTATTATCTATATGCATGGCGGCTGAGTGATATCGTTGCACATTGATAATGTTATTAAACTCGTGATTTTTACATGTTTACATACAAAAATCTGTGATTACGTTTGAGTGTACTATTACGAATGATGAAAAGTGATTAGAATCAAATACATTCCGCTAAACACAAACAATGCTCACTCGTACTAGAGCCCATGCTGGCTGTTCATTATCATCTAATGAAACAAATAGGCAGAAATCTTCGTCGGAAAAGTGCAGAATATGTTTGGACGACGGCGAAATACCTATATTCGGCGCTAACGATATTTCCGAGGATGTGACGGAGTTTGGAAAGATCACAATTGGTAAAGATGATAACCTACCCCAGTATCTATGTGAAGCTTGCTATAAGTTACTGGAAGCGGCAATCTTATTCCGAAAAACAGCTAAACAATCTGATGAAGTACTCCGGAGAACGGATTATTCAGATAGTGGCAAAGAAGAGTCAGATTGCAAACAAGAAGATGAAACATACATTAAAAGAGAATATCTTGAGTTTAATTATACTTCTGATTCAGAATCGAATTTAGATGACTTTGACTGGCTGAAACGTGAATGTGTATCTGAAGATGAGACATCCAATTATAATCCTATCATTTCTGAAGATTATTCTCAAGAGAGTAATGATTGTAAAGAATTCCAAACAGATTTACTCCATGTAAAACGAGAGGAGGATGGATCCATCATTGAAGCAGACAGTGAAACAATAATGATCATTGTTTCTGACAAAGATAAAGTAAAACTGGAACAAGACAGAGATGAAAATTGTCATATGGAATTTGATACTGATGAAGAAACAACAGAGCGTGGTGAACAATCTCTTATGAAAATACTTCCCCATCAAATTGAATGTCAAGTCTGCCATAGCATTGTTTTAAAAAATGCATATAAAGTACATCTAAAAGGACACCGAGAAAAATACAAAGAGAAATTTAATAAAAAGTATGGTAAAATAAAATGTGAATTTTGTGGTAAGCAAATAAGCAAATCGTATCTTAAAATTCACATGAGAATGCATGGTACTGCTGAAGAACAAGCTGAGAGTCTCGTAAAATGCTCAATTTGTAACAAAATGTTCAACATGCGTTATTACAATGATCATGTTAGAAGAATGCATGACACAAATAGTAAAAAAAAACAAAATGTAAACAGAAAAGAAACACCACCAACAAACTACAATAAATGTCCAGTTTGTGACAGAAAAGTTAAAGAAAGTGAATTTAAAATACACCTAGAGAAGCACAATGGTCCTCTTAAACGATACATTTGTGACAAATGTGGCAAGGTATTCAAACATCCATCTGCCTTCAAAACCCATTGCCTTACTCACGGCAGTGAATTAAAATATAAATGTCAGTTCTGTCCATATAGAGGGTTGCATCAAGGACTACTCAAAATTCATGTGAGAACACACACCGGAGACTATAATTACAAATGTACTGAATGTCCAGCTCGGTTTATAACAAAGAGTAACTTGTCTAAACATCTTCAGAGGCATAAAGGTCTTTGTACCTGCGAATGTGAGTATTGCGGTAAAGGATTTTACACCAAACGGGATCTTGAAAAACATACTAAAAATGTTCATATGTCAGCTAGAAATCATATTTGTGAGGTTTGTGGTAAAGCGTTTGGACACCGCGACAACATGTTGAGCCATCAGCTGAAAGTACACAAAAGAGACAAGATAGTACCCATGGGTCGCATGCCTTCATATCTAAAAGCAGAATTGCACCTTGAATGATGTACATATTTAATGATAAATCAAAATTATTATGTTATTAAATATTATTATAGTTTGAAAAATGGATTACAAATAATATTTTTACATTAGAAAAGAGCTGTCTAATTTTACATCCCATCCTTAACAAAAGCTGTACGTTACGCCTTTTTATCACTGAGAGAACGCCTGTACGCTAAAATTACGATATTACGTAGTGCGTTACCTGACGTTTGGATGAGATTTTATTGAATATACTGGTGAAAATCGATTTCAATCCCAGACCTTTCATCATCAGCCTATATATATGTCAAGCAATGAACTGGTTCATTGCTTGACATAGAACCTCTCGAATTATACGCCATTTTACATGATCCTCCAGCAGCTACTAGCTACCCATCGAAGATCGTCGCTCCACCTAAGGTTCTCTATTTGTACTTGCCGATTCGCGGTCTTTATTCAAGAACACGTCTACCGCGGTCCCAGGCAATTCATTTTACGCAGCGATTTGCTCCCTTATTTCTCAAATTTAGGAAACGTTTATAAAACGTTGCAGAAAATATTGATTTGGTTCATTTCTGCAACGTTTTATAACGTACGGTTATCCATAAATTTTTGGGGTAGTACAGCTAAAAAGATTTGGTTTCAAATATATTTTTTCAGTAAAATAAACGTCGAACAGCGACATCGTTATTGACAAACAATCATAGACATTTAATAAGTATGGACTGGAAATACCTACAAAAAAAAGGTGCATACCTACAACTCAAAATGTCGCATAAAATGGCTGCCAATGCTAGGGTTGTGTCATTCAGGGAACATGGTGTTACTATTTCGAGTATCGATACTAGTACGTAATAGTATAACGAATCTTACTAGATATCACGGTTGAATCGTATTAAAAAAATATTAGCTAATAGTCCGTTGTAACAGAAAAAAACGAGTATTGACAATTTATCACTTCCCAAACAATTTTCCGCATAATTATAATTTCATTTATAGAATTATTACTTAGGAAATAAAGTTTTCACAAATAATTGTAACGCAAACCTAATGTTTGGCAAGTGAACGTTTAAACAAAGCCGAATATTTAGTATCGAGCGAGCATGCAAGTCTTATGCCTGTTTTCACCTTCACTAAGTGACACTTAAATGAATCGCTAATAAAAGTTCACTGTTGGTTTTTTAACGGTAGACTCAGCGCTGAGAGTTGAAAATCCAACAGTGCAGTTTTATTTAGGTATTCATTTAAGTGTCACTTAGCTGTCGGTGAAAACGGGCATTAGTGAATTAAATTTTTAACAATTTTATCATAAATGAACATTCGGAATAATACACATCCTTACATATTATAAAACAAAGTCCACCGCCGCGTCTGTCTGTTTTTCTGTCTGTCTGAACGCGAAAAACTCAAAAACTACTAAACGGATTTTCAATCAATTTTCACTAATGATGTATGTTCTACAGTATTGTTCATATTAAAAACTTCAACAAAAAAATCGTATACACATCATAAAACTCTGTGGAATGGTTTTTAGAATTATATTCATTAAAGTCATCAACACAACTCTCTAAGACCACGTAAGTCCAAAGAATAACTGTTTCATGAAATCATCATTCTTTGGACTTACGTGGTCTTGGAGAGTTGTGTTGATGACTTTAATGATTATAATTCTGTAAATACATATTTGTTACGGCTGCGAATCATATTTTGATCGATGTACAACTTAATACTGACCAGCAAATTGCAAAAAACGTAAGAAAATTTGAATTTCGCGGGCTACCTTAGCGCTTCCCCCTTAAAGTTTAACATTGGAGCCAGCATTACGGCAAAGGAACTATTTGATGAAACGCACTCTAATTATATCAGTTTGTAGCATAGAGTATAATAGTAATAGATTGGTTTGTAGCATTGAGATAGTAAAAACACGGAGGCGCCGCGATATTCTATACATAAGTTTGCTTATACAAATATGGGTGAAATACGAACTAGAATGTGAAATATCGTGTTATTTCACTCTTTCTAATGTGGTAATCGTATTTGATAAAAGAGACAACAATATTTCAGTTGTTCCTCATAATGGCAACATTTTGTTGAGACGTAGTAACAGTTGTAGGTAAGTGCCATATCCGCCATAATATGCGACAAGTTCATGGTAGTTCTGCTGTCAAGTGGTTGTTTACTTTTTGTTTTATTGAAATTTGTGAGAAAATTACGTTGAGTTTTCCTTTAAAACTACATATATACGTTGGAAAACACCAATTCAACATGCCTGTGTGTTGTATTGTGAAGTGTGGTGCAAGAAAGAAGGAAAATCAACCTCAATTATCTTTGAACAGGTTAGTAGCCGGTTTTCATGCAATAGTACATAAAGTGTTAAACTTTCGATGAAAAAATTGCTAGGTGATCATTAAATACGGCTTAAATTTTAATATATGGGTTTATTTCCGTCCAACAGACCTTTTTATTATTTCATAATTTCATTCGTTTGTTTACAATGATATGTCATGGTGGAATAGTGTTGTACCGTTTCCGTAATAGTTTCTGATACTAGCTCCTTCGCTGCGCTGAAATGATATTGCTAGGTCCGGCCCGTGGTTTACAGCAAACTGTACTCTTTGGTTCATAGCACCGAGAGACCGTTCCGCAGAGTTTTATGTAGTGTATACGATTTTTTGTTGAAGTTTTTAAGATGAACAATACTGTAGAACATACATTTTATGTAACTTTTATGATTTCCGCGGCGCACGCTAATAAAGATCCCAGTCCGCATGATTTTATCCGACATCTTCAACAATAATCGTCAAATTTCAGCCAATTTACACAAAACTTTAATGAATTATACACTAAAACCTTCCGCATGAATCACTCCGTCCATTAGTGAAAATTGATTGAAAATCCGTTTAGTAGTTTTTGAATTTTTCGCGTTCAGACAGACAGAAAAACAGACAGACGCGGCGGTGTACTTTGTTTTATAATATGTAAGGATGTGTATTATTCCGAATGTTCATTTATGATAAAATTGTTATAAATGTAATTCACTAATGCCCGTTTTCACCGACAGCTAAGTGACACTTAAATGAATACCTAAATAAAACTGCACTGTTTTTCAACTCTCAGCGCTGAGTCTACCGTTGAAAATCCAACAGTGAACTTTTATTAGGGATTCATTTAAGTGTCACTTAGTGAAGGTGAAAACAGGCATAAGACTTGCATGCTCACTCGATACTAAATATTTGGCTTCGTTTAAACGTTCACTTGCCAAACATTAGGTTTGCGTTACAAATATTTGTGAAAACTTTATTTGCTAAGTAATAATTCTATAAATGAAATTATAATTATGCGGAAAATTGTTTGAGAAGTGATAAATTGTCAATACTCGTTTTTTTGTTACAACGGACTATTAGCTAATATTTTTTTAAATATGATTCAACCGTGATATCTAGTAAGATTCGTAATACTATTACGTACTAGTATCGATACTCGAAATAGTAACACCATGTTCCCTGAATGACACAACCCTAGCATTGGCAGCCATTTTATGCGACATTTTGAGTTGTAGGTATGCACCTTTTTTTTGTAGGTATTTCCAGTCCATACTTATTAAATGTCTATGGTTTGTAGTCTGTTTCATCAGTGAATGAGTGAACAAAACGCAGAAACGCTTGGCTTGAATGGATGTGAAATGTATGTTCAAAATGTTCAAATTTCAAAACAAGTAAAACAACAGAAACTTTTAAATAATGGTATCAACGTATCTTTTAATGAAACTGTTTAAAAAATCCACGTACGAAAGGTATCAGAGAAGTCAAGAAGACGACATAGAAAGTCCTGCTAGTACATCTCAAGTAGATTCAATAGAGAAAAAATGCAGAATTTGTCTCAACAAAGGTACTTTGCCCATTTATAATGACCAGGGTCCCGATATTTCCGAAGATATTTGCTATTTCGGCGATATCCAAATAAGTGAAGACGACGAACATCCTAAGTTCTTATGTGATTCTTGCAACAAATTACTAGATGCTGCAATACTGTTCAGAAAAACGGCTAAAATATCTGATCAGGTTTTGAGAAGTGTTTCATTAAAAAGCCGGAAAAAATCCAGCAAGGCTCGAGACAATGAAGAAACTGTAAAAGAAAATACAGACACTTCTACAGCAGTGTTGCAAAACTTCTTCTCATCTGTTGAGAGTGATAATGAGTTGTGTAGTGACAATTCTAAGCCAGTGAGAAGCAGGAAAAAGATACCTAAAGTGCAGTGTAGGATATGCTTCAAAATCATCACAAAAGCCTACTACAAGGAGCATTTTGCTCTCCATGATCAAACTGTGGCCAAATATGTTTGTGATATTTGTGGAAAATCATTTCGCCAAAGATGTTCTTACAGAAACCATTACTTTACACACAGTTCAGAATTTCCTTATAAATGCACAAAATGTCAATACAGAGGACGTCATTCTGGACTACTAAAAACTCATATGCGTACACACACAGGAGATTATAGATATATGTGCACAGAATGTCCTGCTAGATTTTTAACTAAGAGTAATTTGAACAAGCATGCACTAAAACACAAGGAACCAATGTTCAAATGTGAAGCTTGCCAGAGAGGATTCCATTCTAAACTTATTTTGGAAAGACATTTTGAAGCAGATCATTTAGGAATAAAGAATCATATTTGTAATGTTTGTGGAAAAGCATTTGGATACAGAAAAGCAATGATGAGGCATCAACTTGATGTTCATAAAAGAGAAAAGAAATTGAGTGGAAGAACACCAGCTTACATAGAGGCTGAAATAAAGAAATTAGAAGATGGTTTATAACCAGCAAAGTATAGTCAAAATATTGGGTTGGCACAAAAGTAATGAGACACTCTACAAAACTTTATACATTTCCTTTCTTAAGTTAATTGTTTTCGATAATGTATGATTGTATGTTGTAGAACATTCTAGGTACTTCTAATGTGAGGGTATATAAAGCCACCCTTGCGATTGGTTTAGTCAGTTTGAAGAAAAATGACAAGTCGAACACTATACTTATACGAGTACTTGTAAGGCCACAGTGCACGGGCTGCGGCTGACAATATCAACACTGCATTGAGCGCTGGAAGTACTAGCCATGCCACGGTGTCCAGATGGTCTGAGCGTTTTAAATCAGGAGACAGGAGCCATGAAAGTCAGTCACGCTCAGGACAACCACCTGCATTCAATGATGACGATTTACGCCGCGAACTGATGCTACCACCCGTGAATTAGCGGAAGCACTTAACTGCAGTCACCACGCTGTGGAATACCATTTGCATGAGCTTGGCTATCGAAAAGTTTTGGCTCGATGGGTACCGTACATCCTTACCAACGCCAGTCGTGCAGTCCGTGTCGCCATTTGTCAATCACTTTTGCTGCGACCCCGACGTAAAGAGTTTTTGTCTGATCTAGTTACGGAAGATGAATCATGGATTTGTTATGAGAACGATACACGTCGTGCTTTTTGGCTGCCTCGAGAAGAAACGCCACGAACTCAACCGAAGCCGAGTCAAAAGAATCGCTTAAAAGTTCTGCTTTGCTGTTTCTGGGACGCGCAAGGCATGCTGTTTCATGAACTATTACACAATGAAACTGTAGATGTTAACAAATATTCAACCTAGCTCACCAAATTATCTTCTGCTATCAAGAAAAAACGACGAAGACGAGTCAATGTAATTTTACTACATGATAACGCTCGACCTCACGTCGCATCTACCGTTCGCCAACAGCTGCAGAACTTGGGCTGGGAGACGATACCCCACCCACCTTACTCTCCAGACCTTGCACCATCATACTGTCATTTGTTTAGAGCCCTGAAAGAACATTTGCGGGGTAAACAATTTAATGATTTCTATGATGTACAGGTGGAGTTGAACAACTTTTTCGAGGCACAGCCATCAGAGTTCTGGGCGAAAAGCATCCAAACTTTGCCAGATCGTTGGTAAGAAGTCTTAGATGTGAATGGTGATTACATCATTGACTAAGATTTTTGTATTGTAATAATAATAAAAAATATAAAGCGTAAACCAAGTGTCTCATTACTTTTGTGCCAACCCAATACATGATTCTCTTTGGATCTTAAGTTATTTTATTACAAAAACATGTCTCAATTTATGAACTTATAATATACCTTGAGCACACACCACCAACTGGATGTAACAAACCTTAACAAAAGTAAACAGATTGTGCATTACGTTCTTTGATAATAAAATACAGATTGTTTTGGTCCCAAATATTATAATTTATTTAATGTATTCTTCATCATATTATGTATCTACCATCTCATGAACAGTCATTTTAATCACATTCTCATCAACATATCTACGACAATACAACGAGAGCTGCAACTTGAAAAAGAAAAGTCCTACTTTTGTTATTAATTTTATTTGGATTTATATTAATTTTAATTGTATAAAATAACAAAGTGACTAAAATACAAGTTTATTTTTAAAAGCACAATTTAATATCAATAAATGTACAGAATTTACATCCAGTTCTGAAACAGATTTTATCAACAGCCATTCAAACCACTTGCCTTCAACTTTAATTTTGACATGTTGATCTTATCTGATGGAAAAATAGCATTATCATTCATTCAGATTGAAATAATATTGAGGTAAAATGACATACCTATTTCTGCAAGTGAACAAAGGTATTAATACTATATAATATGGGCAAAATATTGTGTGTCCGTCAGAATGAACGGTCACTAGGCTTATTTAACGTTGAATTTATGTCCAATAAATGCTTCCCTATTGCTTCTATTTGCTTCCTATTCTCAAACACTTGCTTCCATCGTATTCTAGAAGAAAAAAAAAAACATTTTAAGGGTGACCGTTCATTCTGATGTCAGGACGGCCGGTCACCGAGTCGTAGGGTCCCTGATAAATAGAAGTATTGAAATTCACGGTGGCCATTAATTACTTCCCGTTTGCTTCTCTCAATGTTTTACAACGACAATACTGTTACTATCACGGCAACAAAGATATCAACAAAAGTGTTGTTTATCAATATCTTTAGCGCCCGACAAAAAAAAAAGCAAAACTCTTATTTAACATTGCAGTTATGATTGTGTAGGCGATAAATCTATCGTATTGTATCGGTGGCCTACAGCTAAGTATTATGTTATTAAAAAGAAGTCCCCATCGTATATAGAGACAAAAAATCAGAAAAATGTAATAAACACCATTAAAGATAATATTTCAATTCTTAACTTCCCAGGGAGTGTTCTTATAGGCGCTAGCAACTGTACATTATTCATTTATTAATAAACGAGGGTAGATTCTGTTTTTGCTTCAATCATTTGTTATTACTATGACGTTATTACTCTATGTTATCATTGATAGTTAGTCACTGTTTATAACTGGCGTGTTCTGATAGTTTAATATTACAAATACAAACTAATACAGTATTTTCTTCAAAATGAAAAGGGGAAGAAAATTTGTTGTGCCCTTGGAGGAACAAAAGAAAGCGTTTTGACTGTACAAAAATGTTTTCTGTGATCCTAATAATCTTCCACCAGCAAGTGATCCCGTGTTTACAGAAATTAAATGTGTGTTGTCGAGCCCTATTACCGAAAAAGGACTTACTTTCTCTGAAGAACAATTTCAATTACTTTTTCGATGCAACGGAGAATCTAGTAAGTAGGAGCATCAGTAGCGGTACAGCACAAAATAAAGAATGCTCACCAAGTAAGTCAATTAAGTTTGATTTTATGATTGATTTGTATCAATGGAACAAAATTCAACCATTAAAAAAACAATTAATAGTTACTCAAAACGCAAGGGCTGTTATTAAACAGAAGTATCGTTTACCGAAGCATATGTGGGCTCCTCTATTGCGAGAGCAAATATGGAAATCATTCAAAAGCCCGTGTTTATGGATTTTCAACCGTTATTCTGTTAAACATACAGATAGAATTACTTGCAAAGGTTTATGCAAACAATGCAAATCATCGATAACTGTGGTCATTTCCTGGCCTGTTGATAAAATAGCTCGATGTGTGTGTTTTGTAACAAATATTGATGCATCTTTTACTCATATTACTAAGAATAAAATAAAATTATCACCAGCCCAGCGCATTGAAATGTCCGCTGAACTAAAACACGAATCTGCAATCACATATCGTAACAAATTAGCAAATGAAATAATGGAACCTGATGACGCTGAACCACCCCATATGCCAACAGTTGGCTGCTTAAGGCAAATTAAACACGAGGAGAAACAGAGTTTACATTACGATACAAATCCATTGCTATCTTTGTTGATAATGACTCGTGTCACGCCATACAAAGATGTTATTAAGCATATCTCTCTGTACCCTTTTTACATATATTACTGGACAAACATCCAGGAAGGCTGTTGCAAAAAAATGAAAAAATCTGACAGATTAGTTCTCAGTGTTGATGCTACTGGTAGCATCTTCAAGAAATTAGGTCCAAATAACAAGATGTTAGTGACTAAACATTTATTTTTATATGTGTTAATGATGAAAACCCAGGAAAACGATAGCTCGGTCCCAGTCTCTCAGATGATATCCGAAAGCCAGACAATGGATACAATACATCAATGGCTACAGGCATGGAGCAAATGTAATCCCGTTCCTGATGAAATTAACTTAGACGATTCCTCTGCATTAATTGGAGCAGCAGTAAAGGCTTTCACTAAATGGGATTCTACTGCTAAATATGTTGAAGATTCCTACAGACTATTAGAGGAAGGTCAAGAAGCTAATGATATGTGTTACATTCGAATTGACACAAGTCATTTCATAAAAAAATTATTTCGTTTATCATGTTTTAGATATACCAACAACAGAGTCAAATTTTTTTATATAAAGTGCCTCATTGAACTTAAAAAACTCTGTCGATTATTTAAAAGCAAAAGACATTATTTCAGATTTGATTATTGTATGTTTAAATCAACGAGATGGTGTGAATAACGATGGCATCATGACAAGACGTGAAAGCGCCAAAAGCAGACTTAAAAAGTTGAGTGCCTTCGGTGTTAACGACACGGAGATCGAAATTAATGAGAATGATAAATTGAATACAAATGTTGAAGATCTAAGTAATTCAGTATTTCAAGATTCTTTGAAATGCAACATTACTAAAAGTGGAAACATAATTTTACCTGCTGAAAAACTTCCATCATGGTTTCATGAAAAAATTGAGGCTGAAAAAAATATTATTACTCTTAGTGATGACAATGAATTTGGGAGTCATGAAAACGTATACTACTTCCCAGCATTTATTAATGTCTTATCACGTTTGATGAACCAGTTTCCGTTATAGTCCAATGTGATGAAAAATCTTTACAAATCTAAAATAGACAGACCTACATCTTCAAATGTGGAATCTTATTTCAGAACCCTAAAAAAACTACTTTTTCAAATCGGAACAAAATCTCAAAGGTTACGTATAGACGAATTTATTAACAAATTTGACTGGTGAGTTGAAGATCGCGAACAGTAACTTAAATATTACAAAAAAAAAATAAACAAAAAAATCTGTTAAGGTAACCGAACAAAAAGAAAAAGTTAAAAAGATGCTGGAGTTAACAGATGATTCTATTTTCTCAGATCATCCAAGTTTGGTAGAGAATTGGAGAGGTCTGGGTATATTGAGCCGTAAACGTAAAAAACAGACCAGTGAACCAAGAAAGAAAGTGTTTCTGCTTTCGAATGGAGCCAGGTTCCAAACTGGCAAAGAGATTGTAACTACAACAATACTTGTGCACTGGACTCCGTCTGTCAAGCATTAGCTACAGCATATACTGATGGATCTAGCATAACTCCAACAATACAGGGAAGTGAACATATGCTATGTCAGCTAATAAGAACAATGAGTGACAAAAACAGCGGTGAAGAAGCATGTAAAATAAGATCATCTATTGCCAAAAAATATTTCAAAAACGTTCAAAGAGGAGATGTGACTGAAGTAGATTGTGAATGCAATGTTCTATATATTTTTGATAAAATTCTGATTGACTGCTGTCTTTACAGTGCGGATGAAAAAATGTCATGTACTAACTTGGACTGTCCTATAAATAAAGTAACCAGGAAAGTGTCAGTCTTACGTTTGCACGATAAAAGTGTAGCTGATATTCAAGAAGCTGCAAGTTCACTCATCGACAATGTGGAAATGACTCAATGCCGTCGACTTTCATGTGATGGTATCATGTCGTTTGAATTGAAGTTCAGGAATTTAATAAGTTTTGAAGTACTGGATGAACTGATGTTTGTACATGAAGCGCCTCCAAGGTTGGTTTTACAGAAAAACGAATATGAATTGCTTTCGATCATTGAATTTGTTCCGCCTGCTATTGGTACAATGGGTCACTATAAAGCACATTGTAGGCGTGGAAATGTATGGGAATGTTATGATGATTTAAGAGAGTTGTAAGGAGTACTAAGAAGGTGGTACCACATTGCATTATGTATATGAAAAAAATATAAAAAATAAACTGTTGTCACATATGTATTTTCTTACTACTCTTTATTGTTGAATAGCTGCATTAGACACTTCCTTTAGAATTGAAATATTATCTTTAAAGGTGTTTATTACATTTTTCTGAATTTTTGTCACTAAATACGATAGGGACTTCTTTTTAAAAACATAATTATTAGCATATATTATAAATTAATTAGCTATAGGTCACCGATACAATACGATAGGTTTATCGCCTACACAAGCATAACTGCAATGTTAAATAAGAGGTTTGCTTTTTTTTTTGTCAGGCGCTAAAGATATTGATAAACAACACTTTTGTTGATATCTTTGTTGCCGTGATAGTAACAGTATTGTCGTTGTAAAACATTGAGAGAAGCAAACGGGAAGTAATTAATGGCCACCGTGAATTTCAATACTTCTATTTATCAGGGACCCTACGACTCGGTGACCGGCCGTCCTGACATCAGAATGAACGGTCACCCTTAAAATGTTTTTTTTTCTTCTAGAATACGATGGAAGCAAGTGTTTGAGAATAGGAAGCAAATAGAAGCAATAGAGAAGCATTTATTGGACATAAATTCAACGTTAAATACGCCTAGTGACTGTTCATTCTGACGGACACAATATTGTTTAATAGTAATATAGTAAAACTTGCAATGTTTTTTAGAGACTTGATTTATAGCATAGAGTGTATTGATTGCTGAACATAAATACAAGATGTTTTTTTCCTTATTTATGTTAGTTCGATTTCCGGATAAATCAAGTCACAGGAAACTAATTTAAAAAACAAAATAGGTATATATGAATGTTTCTTATAAAAGTCAAATTTGCTAATTCCTTAATATTTAAGGAACATCCTTCATTGAACATATTTTTTATCTACTCAATCATTCTCATTTATTTATTTCTCATCACAAATGTTCAAGTCTAATTTGGGAGAATATTTGTATAGATTAGGAAATATTATTAATAGAATCTGCCAAACATTCAGATTATTTGTTCAATAATATCTATGAGTACGACTGTTCAAGTACCATCCTCATTTCTGTGTTGAGCTTCTAAATAAGCAGGCATCCGGCCAAATAACAGCTTTTCTCTTTTATGAACGTGCCTTTGATGCTTCATCATAGCATTTCTGTATCCAAATGCTTTACCACAAATATTGCAGACATGATTTTTAATGCCCAAGTGATCAGCTTCATAATGCCTCTGTAACATCAGTTTAGTGTGAAAAGCCCTTCTACAAGCTTCACAGTGCAGTTGTGGCTCTTTATGCTTTAATGTGTGGCTGTTTAAATTACTCTTAAACAGAAATCTGGCCGGACATTCTGTACACATGTACCTATAGTCCCCTGTGTGAGTTCTCATATGGGTTTTGAGTAACTCTGAATATCTTCCTCTGTATGGACAAAATTGGCATTTATATGGGAATTCATTTCCATGTCTCAGGCTGTGGTTGTGGTATGCGCATCTGAGTCTAAATGATTTTCCACACACATCACAAACATACTTCTTATGGTCAGGGTCGTGCATGGTCATGTGTTCTTTGTAGTAGGACCTGTTTATGACTTTATTGCATATGTTACAAGTTACTTTTGGTGCAAATTTAATTTTAACTTTCTTTTCACGTTTCACTTCACCAATATCTGGATTTTCCATTTCCCATTTCTTTGGCTGTTTCGTATCACAGACGCTATTGTCACTAAAATCTTGATCGTATTGCTGGTCTTCAACAGTTTCTTCTTTTACTGGCTGTTTAAGAATTTCCTCTGATTCTCTTGCTATTTTTCTGAATAATATAGCTCCATTGATAAACTCGTGACATACATCGCACAGGAGCTTTGGGTACTCGTCATTTTCATTCACCTCTATATTGGAGAGTACAAATAATGCTTCTACAATAAAAACAGTGTTTTCGGTCCCGAAAATAGGCACACAACCTTCTTGTAAACATACCCGGCATTTAGACATTGACCCTTCCTTTATTTTCAAACGTTTATCATTATTTTCTTGTATAGTTTTATAATATACGGTAGCACTGAACTTAGATTTTTCTTTTTGCGATTTTTTCATCAGATAGTACAATGTCAGCATGGTATTGATGATGTTATTTTAATAGTATACAATTTTACAAAAAGTTGTTTGTATGTACTCAGAAACATTAAATGAACAGGAAAGAAGTCACAGACTAAGTAGTACTAAAGAAGTAAACAAATAAACATGCTCTGTGAATGGCGACCACTGACGTATAAATCATAACGTCAGTGATGGCGACCGTCTACGTCACAGACTAAATAGTACTGTCCATGGTATAATAATAATGTACTGTCTGTGTCTACGTCTAATCCGCAATATTGCCAGATGAGGAAATTGAAAATGCGGTAATCTTAAGCTTCAAAAAGTCGGATTAAAAAAAAGCAGAATTTTTTGTTTTAACATACAGGGTAAGTTTTAACCAGTCCGCAAACTTAAACATGTTACTTTACTTATCATTATAAATAACATTTACTATGCGATCAAACCTGAAATCGGGAAAAAAAAATCTGTTGTCCCCTACGTTTATGTTCGCATAACTCATCAAAATGTATGGAACAGCTGATTTTTTTTCGCGATTTCAGGTTTGGTCCCGTAGTAAAAGTTGTTCATAATTATAAGTAAAGTCACGTGTTTAAGTTTGCGCTCCGGTAAAAAAAAATTCTATGTATATCGATTTTTTCGCTCAGTTCATACGTTTATTGATTAAGTATATACAAATTCAACGCGTGCAAAAGAGATGTCTTGATAGGCAGAAGTCGTCGCCTGACGATCAAACTGAACGCAGCTTTTTACCCTTGTGGCCCCGACGAGTCGCCACAATGACTGAGAAAAAAAAGGTGTTCTAGCAGATTCGAAAAAAGCGGAACCGCGTAGGTTAAAAGCGACACGCGGCTCCTTTGTCATAGAGGCGGGGTAAAAAGCGGAAAAGCGATGCATCTGGCAACGCCGGACTAACGTCACTGCAGTGCTGCCAACTCCAAAAGTTCCAATTATCGAGATCCCACATCGAAATTATCGTTTTTTGGGCAAAATGAGGTTAAAACTAAAAGCTCATAACAGGTGGCAGCACAGTTGTCCGTCTTCAAACCGCCATAGTTGTGTGTTTACTTTTGTGCCGATCACAAATTATACAAAAAGTAGATAAATATGTATGAGACTTGGAGTGTAGTACTATTAAAAGAAGAGCTAAGGACAGGGGAGACGTCTACCACTGGTAAAAAAGCAGCTTTATTGGAAAAGTCAATAAATCATCAACGTTTTATAATTTATGGGTTATTTTGTGTTTGTTCTCTTTTAAGTTCGTTTTTTGTTAAAGACTGAAGGCATAGAGAGAAATAACCTGATCAGAGTTGAAAACCAACTCGGGCATGATCTTCCAGACTGAAAAACCTCAGAGATAGAACTTCTAGCACTGATCTAATATGATAATATAAACGCACACATATTTTACTATAATTTACATAAAATCACATCACAAGTGCCTGTGTGTAATGAAAACAGACTTAGTTCTCTTGGGAGCATAACCTATAAACCACTTTCTCCCATAAAATTCTTAAAGGATAGCACATCGTCTCGACAAATATCGGATTCCAATTTTTTTCGGAGAGCTTTCTCCCACAGTTTTCTTCTTATAACATCTTTGGTTAATACATGGGTCCCCGTATTTTTGCAGTAAACAGCTGCGCAACTAGGCTCAATAATTAATTATTAGGCTCAATAATTGATTATGAAGTTGCTTGTTTCACTGATATATAAAAACCTTTTTATATATCAATGGCTTGAAATAAAAACCTTTTTATATATCAATAGCTTGTTTACAGATGTTCTATGTCACGAAGTCCGTTTGGCTATGAATGTTGTCAAGCGTGCACATGCACATTGTTTTTGTGTGCGTAACCTCGAGAGCGCTCAGTGTCGATCGGGACACGGTCCGGATTAGTAGTGGTTTTTAGTTCGCGCCAAATTGTTTCACGGAGTAAGGTCAGCATGGCAACAAAACGAAGAAGAGTTGTCCATAGTGAGGTAATATTTATTTATACGTTTTCAATTAAAATGTTATACAAAGATACTTAATATAGCAATAGAAGTATTTATAAAATGAATGTTTTTTTGTGTTATAAAATGTTTATATTACTTAATTATTTTGATTACATTTTGTTTTAGGATCGAAACATGATAGCTAGTGTTTATCATTTTCTGCGAGAAGAATATGACTTTACAAAATCATTAATGGAACTCAACAGTGATTTGTCTCATTTACGAGACATTACACGCCGTACAGCTGAAGCTACGGGTGTGAGCCAAAAAACAGTTCAAAGAATATTAAAAGAAGAGAAGGAATTGCCATCCACTTCATCAAAATTCACTTCAGCTATGAAGAAAAGGAGAAAGCGAGATAATAAAGTGGATATAGATAATTTTACAGCCGATGTGGTTCGCAGTACTGTACAAGATTTCCATATTGTCCATAAAGAAATTCCAACATTAGCTAAGTTAAGAACAGCATTGAATGAAAAAATCGGATTCGAAGGTTGTTTAGAAACTGTTCGCAAGTTACTGTTGAAATTAGGTTACAAGTGGCGCAAAACAGAGAACTACCGTAAAGTCTTGACGGAGCGTCATGATATACAAATACGGCGTTTAAAATATTTAAAAAAAATAACAGAGTACCGCTCTCAAAGTCGACCCATTGTCTACAGCGATGAGAGCTACGTCCTTTCGACACACGTGCGAAACAACACCTGGGCAAAAAAAAGGAAAGAACTCCGTTTTTAAAAAAAAATAGCACAGGCACTCGCTTTATTTTAGTGCACGCGGGAACCAAGGATGGTTTTATTGAAAATGCTTCCTTGGTTTATAAGGCCAACTCAACAGCAGGTGATTATCATTCAAATATGAGCTATGATAACTATGTAAAATGGCTAAATGAAAAGTTGCTACCCAATTTACTTCCGCGCTCTGTCATTCTCTTAGACAATGCATCTTATTACAACACACGGGCTGAACGACTACCGACGCAATCTACAAAGAAAGCCGATATGCAGCAATGGCTCAGGGATAAGGGTATAGCATTTGATGAATCTCTTCTTAAATTGGAATTGTACGATACAATAAAGAAGTACAAAGCCCAACACGTAATCTACAAGATTGACGATTTTATAAAAAGCAAGGGTTTTGATGTCTTACGCCTTCCCCCTTATCACCCAGAAATAAATGCGATTGAAAATATTTGGGGGATCGTTAAAAATTATGTCGCATCTAAAAATATCGAGCAAAACATGACGAATACGGAAACACTGATCAATGAAAGTTTGGGCCAAGTTAGCAGTGAAACGTGGCAAAAAACTTGTGCTCATGTTGAAAAAATTGAAAAAGACTACTTGAAATATTTTGATCTCGATTTTGAATTTATAATCAATGTACAAGATGATTCTGACGACAGCAAAACGGAATCGGAAATCGAAAATTTATCTGATAGTGATTGAAAATACTGAATAGTCCTACTTGTTTCGTTTCCATTCTGTAACACCAATGCTTAATTAAATGCCTACATATTCTTAATGTTTTTGTATTTATTGCAACCTAATCTAATTTATTTACAAAATGTATATACTTTTAAAACCAAAATTTTATGTAGATTATTAAATCTCCACATGAATATATATCAGATTTTTTTGCTAACGTTACCTACTTTTACACACACAAGCGCGCTTGTCGGGATACGTCACTACTACAATCAAAGCCGAACGGACTTCGTGAAATAGAATATCTGTACAAAAAATGTATGGCTAACTGTCAAATTGTAAGACGCTGGAGATCAGTGCCATCTGATGTGAGCAAGTGGCAGTTTTTATCCCCATTTGGCCTATGGTACGATAATGAATGTATAACGTACGATAATTTTATTTTGAAATATGCTGAAAAAAAAAATTAAGTGTCATTATGAAAACGTATTTGTCAAACATAAATAAACGCAAAGAAAATGTCAATGTAAGTTATCAAGTATGTCAATATCAACAAGTAAGTATCTCTCTCTTTCAGTTTTTTTATTTAATTTTACAGTGATAAACTGATAACACAAAAATATCAACTAAAACTATGACTAAACCGTAAACGGTTTGTGCTGCTAGCGCCACTACTGGTCAAACTTGGCATATACTTCCCCTTTGAGTATAAAATTATATAGTCTTTTGATAGCTATTGCTATTTGATTTGAATTTAGGGTTTTTGTATTTTTTTTTAGGTGTGTTGGGCATTTTTGCGATGGGACTAGATTTCGCGACACTGTGATGACACCAGCTTTTGAGCATTAAAAAGATATCAACGCGTTGATTATCGCGGTGCCGATTTTTTTTCAAGTTTTCACTTCTATCGGCCCTCCCGGAGTGCATATGTTTTTTTTTGTACGATAATTTTGACGTGGGAACTCGATAATTTGAACTTTTGTAGTTGGCAATACTGGTGTTATCTGTGGTGTTATGTCATCAGCACAGAGTATATTATATCAGTCAGCTTATCAGGCTCATCAGCTGGTTTTATAATCATTTTTATCAACAAACACTTTGTGCTTTGAACTATGTCGGGTTCTTACTTTATGCTGAAATTACTGAAGAAAATACGGCATAAAGACCAACAGAGAAAATTGTCAAAACAAAGTACTACAACTCGCCAAGACAGCAAAATAGAAACAATCGGGACCACTAACAATAAATGTAGGCTTTGTTTAGAAGATGGTAACAAACAAATTTACAATTCAGAAAGTACTTTTAACATTGAAGAAGCGATATGTACTTTTGCGAATATACAATTAAATGAAAATGATGATTATCCTAAGCACTTGTGTACGAAATGCCACACTTTTCTTCAGATTGCAGTAACATTTCGAAAATTAGCTCAGGACACTGATAAACAACTTCGTCAGACCCCAGCTCAGGATTATAGAGGAGAATCAGATGCAGGGAATGATCCTGATGATAATAACAGTGACACTGAAGAAGTTGTCCAAACAGAAAAATACACTTGTAAACTGTGCACCCTCAATTTCAAAACATCTAAAGATTTAATGGCACACAAAAGATCGAGAACTCACAAGAAGGTTCGTGTCCGATGTCCTGTGTGCTACAGATTGTTAACAGCTCAATTATATCAGAAGCATCTAGCCAGACACCAGTCAGCATCTCACCTTGTTTGTGATATATGTGGAAAACTTTACCGTAAAGATAATTTGGTCAGGCACCTACAGCTACACAGCTTCGATTTGCCATTTAAATGCCAGACGTGTCCATACCGAGGACGCTTCATGGAATCACTAAAAATCCATATGAGAACACACACTGGTGACAAACCTTTTTCATGTGATAAGTGCGAGTTACGGTTTTTAACAAGAAGCAATCTGAACAGGCATCTATTAACCCATAAGAAAGAAAGACCGTTCAAGTGTCTTGAATGTGGAAGAGGTTTTTATACTAAGAGAGATATGGATGTACATTTTAAAGCTGATCATGCTGGTCTGAGGGAGTTCGGCTGTAAGATGTGTGGCAATAAGTATGGTACTCGTAAGGCATTAATGAGACATGAACTGAGAGTTCATAAAAGGGATAAGATGGCGAAAGGGCGGATGCCATTGTATCTTCAAGCTGGGTATCAGAAACAAGATGAAGTCATGTCTAGCATGTTGGTTGCTGTCAAACTGTTGTCAGATACAGCTACAATCCTCAGTTAATTTCTTTATTTGTGAATTACTGAGATGCTGTCCCTTATGGTTATAACATTTAATTAGCTTTTGCCCGCATGGAGGTCAAAAATTATCACACAAGAATGTACTTCTGGGTTTAAGTATTGAATGTCTTGCTCTAACCCAGTTCATGGTCTATCTGTATGCCAAACAGCCAATCAGTGAAATGTTACCTCGCCCACATCAAATTTAGATCTTGCTCTACAGATCTAAATTTGATGTGGGCGAGGTACATTTCACAAGGCCCTCTTGTGTTCTGGTGGAACAAGAAGCCGAATAAAAACAGTTGAGAATGTTAAATTTTTAAGGATAGGTTGAGATAAAGGATAGGCTGTTCAACAATATTGCGGGTCTGCAAAAACCATTTTTCAATCCAGGGATCTGGGGAATATTAAGCTTTAAAGTACAAATTTTTGTTAGGGTCGAGTGTACTACGGAATCTTTCATTATGCGTGGTCCGACACGCACTTAGCCGGTTTTTTTTATTAATTATCGTTCAATGTATCAGACCGATCAATACATACTACCTATTTATTTAATAATCGTTTTCAACCACACTTATTCTCTTCGATTGGCTTTCTAGCCGTCAAACAGAATGGGAAGTCCCCAGGTCTGGCCGGCAGGGATTCCCCGCGATAGCAACACAACGCCAAATGTTGCTAGATTCAATCAAATAAAATAAAATTTTAATGAAACAAAACCATGAGTTCATTGCATAAATATTTATTCTCTTAACTAGACGATAAACAAGTGTTTATAAATAAAAAACAGTTTATTAAGATCTGTACACAAGGCTACATATCAAGCTATACATTTGCAGTATAAGCTGACCTCGCATTGTACGGAAATCCTATACAATGAAAGATCGGCATAAACTGATGTGTAGCCATGTCTACCTGATGCTCTTTGCAATTATTTCATATAATGTAAATAATATGAAAATCATGTAAGTATTACAATTTGATTGGACGAGAATTATGTAAAGATTATTAATTAATACAATTTTGTAATATTAAATATTGTTATATAATTTAAAGTTTACACATAAAGAACAACACTAAGTACATTTGTAAATAAAAATCACACACATTAATATAAATCTTTGGTGTAATATTCCTACTGAACAATGGAAGATTTGATAGTAACTATTCAGTATAAATATCTAAATAAAGGCCACATTATCACTTATGTTACACATAACAGATGTATATAAACAACAATGGGGAAGGCTTCTATGGTCTCCTAAAATTACAATGTTTTTTATGTTACAATTCTGGCTAGTTAATAGAGGTACACCCCACTACTACAGGTCTGTGTGTGGGATAGTCATTGTCTGGGCAGAGCTAAGTCAAATCACTTTATTTTTAAATTTTATAAATGGCGGCTTGCAGGTCAACCTAGGAGGTTGTCGGCTGCTTAACCGGACTTCCCTGAGGCTGCCTCAGCAAATTAAGGCCTCCGGCCAGGGCATAAAACTTAGAAACTAAGCGACTACACGCTAAGGGCACCCGGGCAGTACGGACCTCGGCTTAGGGCGTCGCTGGTGGGGGACAGCAAGGGACAGGCTGCATCGGATTAATATTATTATTACGAATTTAAAGCTACAGGCTCAGCGGCGCGGACTGGGTCGACCAGGGGTCGGGGCGGAGTCAAATCATTGCACGGCAGTACTGCAAGGTCTACTGTTGCGTTCCAGGGGACGATAAATTGCCGGTGGGGGATCAGTGTCCTTTCTTTACAATGGTAATTTAAATATTGTTTGATAGGGGTAAAAGGATAACAGCAGCGTATTAATAGATGTGAAGTGTGAGTTTTTGATGAAATTGAATTATAAACTTTACATTAAGAGCCATAAAGTGTCACGTTGTATGAATATCGATGAAACAAAATCCCAAAAATTAAATTAGCTAGCGAAACTCGATAGACGTGATGGTTTTTTTTAATATCTAAGTAAACATTAAAAAACAAAATAAATGATTTGATGTTTATATTTTTGGGGGTCAACGACCAACTAAGTATATTGTTTTCTCGTGTTTTGTTATCGACACCCAATACGTCTGTGAAGTTTGCACAAATGACGTCTGCTGAGTTTCGCTAAGTAATTTAATTGGACCTTGTATATTATGTTTAATTAAATAATGATAGTATAAAATTCTGACTAGAAATTCAAAACTCTTAAAATAGTTAACAGTTTCAAATAAGTACATGATTTTTGTTTTATTTTTATTCTTCACTAAGTAGAACGTTAAAGTTACTAATTTAATAAACTAGTGAATCAAGATTGTAAATATTTTGTAATATGAATAAAAAAATACATTTTGAAATACTTTGGCTTTAGAAAATAGTGCCTTCATTGTATTTCTTTTACTTGTCAATATTTGAAAAGAATTGTAACTTTTTGCTATTCATTAAAATGTTTGTGCATCACACAGATCCTTTAACATTTTAGTGTGATAAGAGTTTTTGTGCACCAAACTGTATTTTTTCAAACCTTGTGCCACAACACACAACAGACACAGATATTGTTATCTTTAATCAATTTTTTTTTTTCAAGCTGATTTCATTTTTAATAAAAAATTTGCCAAAATGGTCCAGGCTGATTTTCAATTAAAATGCTATAAATTGCATAAGATGGAAGATTATTTAACAATATTTATGTTAAAAATAAGTTAAGTTTCAAGACTTTCATATTGTAAAATCAGTATCTTAATTTCCATTAACTAAATTGAAAATAGTTTAAATATATAATTATGACTAGTCAAATATTAGGACTGAAGCAGTACATGGCTAAAGTACAACACAAAAGCATTATTGAAAAAAGCCAGTCTGTTTTTAGGCTAAATAAATGTAAAAACTATATAATTATATATTGCACGGCAGTAACTAATATTGCCTTTACATATTGGCCTGCATTAGCATTTACAAAATCACACTCTCTTTTAAGTAATTTTAGCTTTCAGTATTTATAGATGTACAAGGTATATGTGGGTGTAATTATACTATAGGTACACCTTTGCCCAAACCCTTCGGGGAACAAGGCGGTTACGTTACTTATTTATGGATATGGATGACAGTATTTACTAATTTGGCTTACATCTGGCTGGCAAATGCAAATAAGTGGCAGCATATTGCATTCATAATATATTAATGAAACTATGAATCATAAATTCCTTCACAAATTTCAACTGATCTGCTTCATTGAAATTCAGATAGTGATGTCACAAGACCTTATTCATATTATGTTAAATTCATGTCTTTGGTCTTATTTCATAAAAATTCTATAAGTTATCACTATTTATGATGAATTTATGGCAAAATACCTTCTTAATTAATATTTGTCACTAAAAGGCAGTATAGTTAGGATAACAGTAGATAAACAGGGAGTTTTCCCATATACATTTCATTTTTGAATTTATATAATCATTTCATAAAATAACTTTTCCGAATAACACTGGCTTAAAAATTAGTGCTAAAGGCACTCGGTCCCTTGTTACTAAAAGGTACATAGCAATATAATATTTTACTTTTTAATCATAGGAAGGTCCTCTGCAAAGAGAAACTATGAACATGGACGCAAACACAAACTCAAGTGTTTGAATGCATAGCATGAGGGTACACCAGATATACTCTATTCTCAAGACCACTACTTGGAAGATGAGGAGGTACAGAACACCCATGATAGATGGCAGCGTTAGCAGCACTGAGAATATTACTGGTAAATCTGCAACAGATAAATTTTCTTTGAAGACATACACTGACACACTAAACTATTATAATAGAACACAAAATACATTAGAATGGTTCAAATGGCTGTGAAAAATAAAGGGGTAATTGAATATTCCAAGTACATTATTATGATTTTGAAGAGTTTTGCTTCTCGTACATAAAATATGGGTATTCTAAACTAATTAAAAATTGTTAATTGATTCAGGCGTTACCTTGCAGAAATCCATTATAAAATACAATAGATGTTGATATATTTCTACTAATCCTAAAGAGCCATAAAAACGTTGTCCCTACCCTTTTTATGGCTCTTTAGGAATAGTTAAGCAGAACTGGTTACTAAATATATCAACATTATTGTATTTTAATTAAAAAATAACAAATTATAAAGAGAAAACATTTGATTTTTGTATGTTTGTAATGAATAAACTCAAAAACTACTGGTCCGATGTTAAAAAATCTTTCACCAATAGAATGCTCTATTATCACTGAGTAACATAGACTATGGTCAGTGGGTCGTCATAGGAGTGGTAATTTATAAAGATATCACGCGGGCTAAGCTGCTGGCGGAAGCTCGTAATCTAATAAACCACTTACCTTTTTCACTCAGACTTCCTTTACGCCCCAATATAAGGCGCGCCGCTTCAATAATGAACAAGCAAACAAGTACTCCATAATCTCGGCCTATTTGTGTTGGGTCCTTGTCTACATGGTACGAGTCAATAATTAAAACTGTCTTCAGAATAAGAGTGCCCAGTTCACATGTCGCGAATAGACCGAAATAAAATGAATTTATGTATAAGAGAATTTCGTACGCTAAGCTTGAATTAACCATTCCGACGTCGTATTTAATTCAGTTGTAAGTAAACTACCTTATTGATTTAATTAAAACAAAGGAACTTTCGTACGCACATATAAATTATATGAAATTATAAGTTTTAATTCATTCAAAGTCCTGAATTATTTAAAAATAGAACACTCGGCACAGAATGGAAGATAAAAAAATGACACTTGAGTGAGAGTGGAGTCGAAATCGAAGATTGACACTTGTTTGTTGACATTTTAAGATAATGTTGCTGGGGTACTAAATGTTCACAACACATCAGCTGTTGTAATTCGTGAAATTAAAAGTTGTAGGGATATTGCAATAATTAGATATGCTAAAACTTTCTCAATTCTTATTGGAATATTTATGCATTGATAAAACTAAAATATTGGGTGAAAAAAAAAATTGTCTGTTAGCAATGGTGAGGTTGAGGAAGTTAGTATTTTTATTTTGGCAACACAGATGTAAGTGCAACGAACGACGCCAGCGGGGTGGTCGTGTTGCACGTGTTTTTAAATTCTACTCTAATGCAGTTATTATGAATAAAAAAGTTTAATTTAGCCTATAAAAGTGTCGTAATTCGAATAACAATTTAGAGTTGTACTGCCCGCAATTTATGTTTTGGTAAGTGTTGAAAATTAAATGATATCGCGACCACGCGCTCAGTGGGGCACATTTTAAATTGTCATTTTGGTGTCTTAACGGGATGATATCTCTTTTATTTCATTTGGAAGTTTGTTGTCAGTGAAGCAGTGTTGAGACAGCGTCTTATTTCGTAATGTGTGTGATGATAAGTGGACGTGTGATTGCGATAGAATATGATAAAGTTGTATCTTATAGTAGGAATGTGGTCATAAGTCAGTATGTTTTTTAGAAGTGAACGGTTAACCATTTTCTCCTTGTAGGTCAATGGACACTGATAAAGCTTTGGAAAGTTCGATAACCATTTCTTTGGATACCTACCTATTTTTATTTTTGAGGTATTTGTACAACTGGTCAGTATGTGCAAGGTTACTTTTAAGTTTTGAATGTTAGTACAATTTATTATAAAATAAATAATATAGTCTTTGGTTAAAAAAAAAACGAACTGCATAAAAAGTATGATATCCGGCCAGCTTATGTTAATAAACAAAAAAAACCTGTTTTAAAAAAAGGATTTTTTTGTTTAAAACAATAGTTTGGAAAAAAATATTGAGACAAAAATATTATCACAAAGTATTACATCATGATGGAATTATTTTCATAAATTTTATTTACACAATTAAAATTACATATTTACAATTAAATTCTGATAAAAAATAGCTTGTAATACAGTAATTTGCTTAAAGATAAGCAAGCATTTTATGTTATCTTGAAGTAATTCTATGTATAAAATTCTATTTCTTTCCTTGCCATTTGGCATTCATACCTTTACCAAAAAAAAGTTATACTCTTGTATCTATGAGCTTAATAAGTTGTCATACAGCAGTAAATATTTAAATCACATTTTTTATGCAGTGGCACAGGCGGTTGCACATCCTGCCTATTATGTGTTACTCAAAGAGTGAATGACTCAAAACTCATTATTATAATGACTTTCTTTGTAAGTATGATGAGTAAAGAATTGCTTAAAGAGCAAATGTTAATACCCTTTGCTGTTTATTTAAAACACAGATGTTTTGGGGCCGTATCCGGTTATACTGGAAGCCGACCCCAACATAGTTTAAGGCTAGGCTGGGAGACTTATGATAAGTTCTTTTTACTGTTAAAACTTTTCTGACCAAGTTTAGCTTAGTATATTATGTTAGATTAAACTACACAATAAAGACTAATATTTAAATAACCATTTTACTTTTTTTTACCTTATAGGTACTTACAAAGCAGTCATAATAAGGCTTGTTTTCTAAATAGGTACATTCAAGTACAGATAAACTGTGTTCTTAATGTTCCTCGCCAAAGCTCGTGTTTCGTCAGTCGTCGGATTTCTATCAGTTGCCCTTTGCACTTGGTGCAGACCGGACACTCTCAATCGACTTGGAAGTATATAGAGTTGTTAATACTCTTTTAACTTAATTTAAAGTCACAGGCACGACTGATAGGAAAATAGTTTTACAGCTCTATATAGTTCACACGGAAATCAAAACAAAACAATAATAAAGTAGGTACTTAGTTTTGAATTCAAAATATTATACACGATAAATCTAATAATTGATGGACATGGAAATTAGCATTCGTTTGTATTCGGAAATCCGATGATACCCGAGGGACATTAAGAAAATAGAAATACTATAGGTACCTACTTATTGAAAGAATTGCACAGAAGTAATATAATAACATCAACTTATTATCTTCTTTATTTTCTCTATACATACATACATATAAATAAAATTGAAGTGTCTGTTTGTAATGTCAAAATAACAGCTTTTTAATAAGTACAATGAAAGTATGTTTATACGGTACCTATGACCAAAAAAAAATTTTTTTTTGTCTGTGTCTGTTTGTTCCGGCTAATTTCCGAAACGGCTGGACCGAATTTGACGGGACTTTCACTGGTAGATAGCTGATTTTATAAGGAGTAACTTAGGCTACTTTTATTTTAGAAAAATAATTAGGGTCCACGCGAGCGAACCCATGAATAGCAGCTAGTAATATAATAAGAGATTCTGAAATGTAATAATGCTTTAGAACACTGATAAATTATTTTATTATAATAATGGATAGCAACAAAATTTTAGGTTTATTAAACAAGTGAAAAAAATTGCCTTGAATCTTATCATGTAATAAAAAAATGGCTATCACAAATTAAATAAATTTTATATCGTTATTATAGGTAGGTAAAGATAATTAATGCAGAAGTATTTAGATCAAATCTAGACATTTTTTATTAGATATTACCATTATCTTTTATTTACATGAATATTAGTAAAAACGAAACTTGCAAAATTAGGTAAATTACTCTAAAAATAAATGAAATGAGATTGTTATTCAGTAAAAAGGTTATCAGCTTAAATAATTCATTAAAAAAAAAAAGTTTTCGCGTTATTTTTTAATGATACGCCTGAACCTTCCTCATGAATCACTCCGTCCATTGGTGAAAACAATGAAAAACTATGAAAATCCGTTTGGTAGTTTTTCATTTTATCGCGTTCAGGCAGACAGACAGACGCGGAGGAGCGGGGCTTTGTTTTATTGTATGTATTGATAGATTTCCCTAGTTATAGGTGGACCGCTTAAGGTTACGCTAGTCTGCCATTCTTTGTGTCTTACGACTTTCACGCGAACGAAGTCATGGTCAGAAGCTAGTTCTTTCATACAAACGTAGTATGGTGATTACTCGTCTGTTTATGGTGTACGTTCAAAACTAAAAATGATATTGGCTTGTCATTATCTAGCCCTGTATGGAAACAGAATTGGGAAAAAAGTATTGGTTTCAAAGTTATGAGCATCGAAACTTCCATATTTCAACATTAATTTTAACTCATCTTTGGGCGTAAATAAATAAAGTATGTAGTATGAAAATGGCAAAATAGAAACCGTACAGGGATAGATAATTTATTCAAAAGTTCAAATAATTTGATATCAGCAGTTTTTCCATAATATCTGTACTTGGTCTGTTCATAAAATTTTACGCACTTGATTTCGTTATAAATCATCGTCTATTTCACTAAATAAATAATATAAACGAGATTATAGCATGCTTATTAGTCCCGGGCACCAACGACTTCGAACCGTCGACTAGTGCAATCTTAAACGTCTCTTTAAACAACATAAATAAATAAGGGGGAAAACTTGATAGTTCAAGGGATGCGTTAAATTATTCAGCATTAACTTACTATTGTTTCTGATTTGAATACAATGGCCGGACGAGAGAGGTGTTCAAAAATTTGAATACGACAGAATTGCTTTAAGCAAGGGTTTTACTAAGGAAATAATAATTATAGCCCAGCTTGATAACTTAATAACATTCTCGGATCGTATTGTGAGAGAAACACACTTGAAACACAAGAGAAAATGCTCTACTGCGCCACAAATCGATTCAACGGTTCCCCCCTATCATTTTAAGATGCAGATATGTGCCAGTGACCTTGAGTGGTTAGCTTGCGTGTTCTGTACTGAGCTTACGCCACGCGTCGTACGTCCAGACAATACTAGGCCCATCAAGGAGCGCTGTCCCAAATTAGACGCATTATTAATTTATTATACATAAAGCAAAAAGGTATTTTAATAAAACACGTGTAATACTAAAAGATCAATAATTAAATTATCTGTAAAATGGTGAAGGTTTCAGAAAAATACGCTTGATAGATTTTGCGTGATTCTCAGTTTTTTTTCCGCGTTAGACATCACTTTACAAATTAATTTGACTATGTAATACAACCATAATCTAAAATATGCTTATATTAAGTTATTAAGAAAATACTCTAATTTAACATATATTTTTTCCAAATCTTTACCACTACTCGTGTAGACGTCATCTTCAGTATAAAATCATTAAAAGTCGGTTATCGTCGCCTTAATAGCCAGAATTTGTAAGACCCCATACAGCAAATCAAGTATAAAAAAACTGTAAAAACCGGCCATGTGCGAACCGGACTCTCGATAGTTATCTGCCATGGAAAATAATTATGTAAAAATTTATAGGCTATCAAAATTTTCAGCTGGCTTCCTATTACGTTTAAAAATATACAGACATCTGAAGTAGTAACAGACTGAGTAGAATTAGCTAATATTAGGGTCCCTTTTTTCCTACTTAGGGTACAGATCCCTAAAAAAGAGTAAGGTCAGTTATTCTGCATTACTTGACCCCTCTTAGAAAGAAGAAGTGTGGAAGAGGGATCGGGTTATGCATAGTACTTACAGTACATGACAAGTTTACTGTACTTTGTAATGGTCCTGTATATACGAGAAGGTCCCCATGGCGCTATTGTACCTAATTACTATACAAAAATATTTTATACCATAACGAGGACTTCACTTACTATGGTGGTGTAGCACCATCACAGTTGGTTGATATCCCGTCCGCATACCTACTCAGCGCTTTTCCTCCACATTTACTAGGCGCACAGCCAAAGTGTGGAACTCTGCCAGCGTCTGTGATCCCACAAATAACCTGTCTGACTTCAAAGCAAGAGTGAACAGGCATCTTCTGGGCACGCTCGTTCCACCATAGACCTCATCCATCGCTTTCCATCAGGCGAGATTGAGGTCAAGAGGAGGACCATGCGGCAAAAAAAAAAAAAAAACCTACCGTATATCTATTTAGTAAGTGATCTACCTTCAATATCTATTAAAATCTAGGTTTTAGTAGGCCGTCGGTAAATAAGGGGCTTAGCTTCGATTTTTTCATTATCAAACACGAACACGATTCGAACCAAATCGTTTCAAAACACTAGGTCAACGACCTACTGTACACATCATTCAATCAACAAAATTACATGAGCTGTATTCAATTCAGTATGCTGAATTTGATAAATAAATATTATTGTTCAAGCCGAGGACTGCTGTTAGCAATTTTTTATTCATTTGATTCTTTCACAATAAAAACGCTTTGTTTACAAAACCTTTATGGTGACGACAATTTGTTTTCATAATATGCAATTATGTGTCAGTTCGGAAAAGTTAATAACATCGTTAAGGGGCCGTGCACGAAATAGACTGATTTTGATCAATTTTGTTCATTTGTTGTGAGAAAGGGAAAAATAATTTAAATAAAACTAGGTATTTGTGATTTGAAAAGTCGAGTTCTTTGTTTTGCATGTCGCTGAAAGGAATTATTCAAATAAGTATTCATGGAAAATCACTAATATTCGCAACAAGTTTTCCGAATAATGACGCGAGACTGACGTTTGATCATTTTGTTACAAGAAACTACTTTGGATTTTGAAAATGAAAAAATATCATCAAAATGAAAAAATATCATTATATGGTCTACTTGCATGTGGCTGGCTTTTTTCAACTTTCATACAAAATATAGAAGAAAAGTAATGTTGAGAAAACCTTTTTTTATATCCAGTCAGTAATGAATTTTTCCCTATTATTTAGCAATTCATATCAAGGAATTAAAAATCAGACATTAGTCTTCAGCTATCTTTGAGATAAAATCAAAATTTTATTTTAAGATTATGCAATATCTTCATTATGTAAATCAAAAGAGACATATACCATATTTTCGAGAGCCCAAAATTGATGCAACTATTAACAGGTGCTGTGATTGACACGAATAGTTTAGCACCACGAAAACTGTACTTTTATGGTCAGATAGACTTAATCTTTCAATTATTTCTTGCTTTTTCACAATTAGATAAGTAATTTACAAAAAAAGGGATTTTTGACAGACCCTTAATGAAACCTTACAATTTGTTTGATTTTTGATGATCCATATAGTTTCCTACGGCAGCGGTGGCTGTCAGATATAGGCCGCAGTGACCGCCTTCATGAAAAAGATGGCACCGGGGTTTGAATTTACGGTGTCAAAAAACACTCTATGGAAATACACCAACTTACTTTCATAAATAAAGTTTCAGTGACGACGGTAAATTACGGACGCTATGTGGCGGCAATCGTTGTTTACACGTTATTTAGTAGTCTTGCCGTCAAGTACGGTAGAATGTACGGTAGGCCACATGTCAGTAGTAACAAGACCAGGATAAGCTGGCTTCGCATTCTGTGAAACTCCATTCTACGCTGGAAACCGTTACCACAAACGTGTGGTCTACAGTATCTACTAACATAAAGGTGCTGATAAACTTGAGCATTCACTTGTAACAGAACATCGAGCATTCGCCGTTTTTTTTTGTCGAACTGAACAACGAACAGAGCCAAGCATAGAGCCAAACATCGCTATGAACATTTTCACGATCTTCTTCTTGTGTGGTCAGTGACTAACCTGGTGACAGAGTTTTTAAAGCCGCCCATGGGCCTCCAACTTGGCTTCACATGTCGTCGAGAAATATCTCTCAAGCATGCCGGTTTCTTCACAATGTTTTTCTCGATCATTCTAGCGAATGCTCTAGTCAATACTAGCCGACAGCGACAGGGGTGCGGAGGCATAGAGGGACGGTGGCGGAACAATGACAGAATGGCTCGGCTTGGCAAAAAGCTTGAAGCAAATTTACTGTCCTTTCGCTAGACGTTCGCTGGAACGCTCGCTAGTATGCTCGTTAGAATGCTCGCTAAAACGCTCCCATTAATTTTTCTGTAATGTAACATTTGCCAGAATGCTCATTACTAGTGAATGCTCAAGTTTCCTCTAAGAAATAATCATGAAAGCACACCTCGGAAAGCATTAAAGCCGTTGGTCCCGGCTGTCATTCTTAGATCCTTGACAGTCGTACCGGGTCGTCAGAAACCAAAAAGTTGATAACCAGTAAAACCTAGAGGTATGGTAGGGTATTTTCCAGTAACTGTGGAGGTCAGATAGGCAGTCGCTCCATTTAAAATACTTGTTTTCAGTTGGTTAGACTGGAAGTTGATCCCAAAATTGTTGAGAAAAGGCTAGGCAGTTGATAATTGTTTAAATGATGACATGGCTATGAAGGAAGTGGACGCTGCGCTGAGATGACGCCTGAAAGAGCTGAGTATGCAAGAAAAAGAAGCGCTGCACTGACACCGAATTAATTGTGATACACGTTAGATACAGGAAATGATTATAGGTGCTAGAAAGTTAATTAACAAGTGTCTATTCACAAAAATAATTGTCAACATTTTTTTAATTCAAGTTGTCGAAATGTCCAGCACCATTACAATTTGTACAAGATACAAACTGCAATATTGGTAGACGTAGCTCTTTTTTTTTGTACTTATTAACATAAGTACCCTGGTCGACCGAGCTCTGCTCCGGTGACAATAGAAATAAACATATCTTCCAGGTACACGAACGTTGTATCACATTCCCGAGGCTGTGAAAATAGAGTAAACGAATTTTCCCAGATATAGCTTGATCGATTTTTCGCTCCCCGTAAACCCCTATATTGCAACTTTCATCGAAATCGTTAGAGCCGATTTCGATACCGTGCACATATACAAATATTTCTCGTTTAATAAGTATAGGATTTTTATAATGACACTTTTCCACCTAAGTAGAGGTTAAAACTAATCTTGCATGCCATAAATTAAAAAAAAAAATTTGGACTTAAAAAAAAAAACATGGCTGACATGACATACCGTGGAATCAACCAGTATCATTGTACCATACTTACATATTTCGAAACACTGCGTCCTACTGAACAATAGTATTATATTAATCGATAAAAGTCAGCACTAGTATTTATAAACAAAGCGATAAAAAATAGATTAGACAATATTACATAACACACTTGAATTATTGTTGTAGCTTATCTAGTAACCAACTTCTTGTTAAATTGATAAGGCTAAGCTCTAGTGGTAGCATTCAAATGTTTATCTTTTTAATTGTTGTACAGAATTTTAACTTCAATGAAGATAAGAAGCATTTAACGAGGCCTAAAGTCAACTGTGTACTTATTTATCGTAAATAAAAGCGCGTTGTTGAATTTTCGACGCTCAGCTCAGCGCCGAAAGTTTAAAATTCAACAGCACGCTTTTTTGGCTTTTACCTAAGTGTTGCCTAGTGTTAGTGGAAACGGGCATTATTCTAATCGAATTGCCAAACTGGGTATATAAATAGATTCGTAAGCTAATTTTACCTTTAGTTGATAGCTACTTCCATTATGGCACTACTCTATGCAAAGTTATGAGGTCTTTGCTTCATCTATACTTCAATACTATAATATTATACTAGGCTATGATATTGATATTCTAAAGAGGTATTTGTTTGTTTGTAAGTTTGTATGTAGGGGGTAATTTCCGGAACTACCAGTCGTATTTGAAAAATTGTCTTTGCCTTCGGTATCCCAATTCTTTAGGCTCGCGGACGAAGTCACTGGTAGAAGCTAGTTATTGGTAAAGATAGAGTCTTAATTTTAAACGATAACGGTCCGTAAATTATAGAAAACGGCAATTTTTTTAATTTTCGGCCTAGAAAACAGAACGTTTCAAGAAAATGGTACTGAACAATTTACTTAATTTACGCCTTCAATGATTTCGTTACCTGCAACTCGGACTCACACGTTTCACAGTTTTATTAGCAAGCTCTTAGCTTATTATTAGATTACATCTTCACAGAAAATCTAGACGAAATATAAAATAGAATACTCTTTATTATGCAGCCATACGGGTTACACGTATAAATGTAGCAATTTTTGATATGGTGGCAGAATGGGCGGTCTTGACGCTAAAAGCGATCTTTTACAGACAACTTTTGGATGGATTTAAAGGGAGAAGGAGAGAAAATACTGCAGGTCGTCTGTGTCATTTACATATATGCAATAAATACATACATACACACAGCATATACTTATCTATACAACAAATGAACAAATATTTGTATTATCGGTCGGGCCGAGTCTGGCTGTTTGTGTGAGTTTAAATGTTTGTAAAGCACCCCCAATACAGGAGAAACTAGTGGGGCAACGTCTTTAAAAAAAAAACAGTGGCACTCCCTGTGTGGGGTACCTACCCCACACAAATTAACAACCGCAACTAAAAAGTGAAAAATAAAAAACATTTACTCAAAAAAAAAAAAACACAATCGACTTCCAAAAAAACACTAGAAAGCGAGAAATAACTTTTTTTGTAAAAAGTTTTTTAAACGTCATTTTGTGTCTTAGTGCTAGTAAATTGTGATACGCTTAGTTTGTATAGATAATGTTGACCGACCAATACCGACTCTTTATACTTATTAAGATGAATATTTACAAACCATTTATGGATGTTATTCTGAAATAAAATAATTATTATTTTTACGCCTCGTGATGTTTCTCTGGACTCTGAGTTCCCGGATCTTTGGAGGGCCGAAGCCAACTCGCAGAGGCCCGTTAGACGTTTTTAATTAAATGAGGCACCCACCGACGTTATTACCATTATTATTTATGACTAAAACAAATGCACATGCACAATTTAAATGCAGAAACACTTGAGTATATGAAATCCAGCTTTTCAACGATCTAATTTTGTCTACAGACGGCGTCGTTCATTGTGCCGACCAAGACCACAGATGCCAGTATCAGTTTTATGATATTGGTAGTGCACCTGTGACCTGAGCCATGGAGATGTCACACCAGGGAGGGGCGGAGGGCGAGAGCCTCCTGCGACAGGAGAGGGGCGCCGTCGTCATGCCTGGACAGAGAGGACGTAAGTACATAGAATGAGATGAATATTCGGCGGTTTTTTTTTTAAGGTACGTGTTTTTAGCTACAACTAGGTACCAGTTTACCCAGTAACTGGGTTGTGGAGGTCATATAGACAGTAGCTCCATTTAAATACTGGTATTTAGATGCATCCGGTTAGACTGGTAGCTGACCCCAAGATAGTTGGGAAAAAGGCTAGGCAGATGATGTTTTCAGCTAGGATAATTTGATAATATAGCTTTAAATCATAGGGTCATAAGATAAGCTTCGTTTTCGTTGTTAAATAACGTTACAGAAGAGATCATTGGCTTTTAGAGATCATCTCTGTAAAAAAAAAAAACAGAAATTGTTAATTAAAGTCACCGTGATAAATGACCACCGTGTTTAGCTAGTAAAAGCCCTAAGATTTTTTCATAATAAAAAATAAATTATTATTTACTTATTTCAGACATAATTCTAGTCCATGGTTTTTACACTCATACATTTAAAATATAAACTATAAAAAAATGTTATTAATTAAATTTAAATATTCAACAACTCATTAAAAATAATAATTAAAATTATCAAAAAATTATCAAAATGTCACAATCGTATAAAAAATAAAATTTCAAATATAAAATACCACCACACTACACTAGTTCACTAGTTAGCCATATTTCAAACTTCCATATTTCCAAATTAATCAAAACAACGAAATATTTGACAGCGATTTGCGACATTGCCCAATTTCAGAATAAACGCTCTTAACTGAAATGTTCTACCGGAGTCGCGTCGCACCTGTCCGCGAGAGCCTTTACTAAAATTAACTTGATTGGATGTGTAAACCACTATCTTTCAGGAAGTATATCCATTCTGATTGTTATTTGAAATAATTGTAAAAGTCAATTATTTTTAAAAGAGTAACCGTGGAGTTTCTTGCCGGCTCTTCTCCATAGGAAACGACCAATTGGAACCGTGCACATCATAAGTGCCCTTGTAGATTTATGTGAAATAAAAATATTTTGAATTTTGATACCACATTCCGTTCGACAATGACCTTATCACGGGAAAACAGTAACCCCTCTATGCCAACAAAGTACACTCACTAGAAAAGATTTCAGGAATAGGTGATTCATATTGTATTCATAACTTACACTTACTGCGTTCATATACCATGAACGGTCATTTGTCTCGTGTTGTTTGCCACATTTCAGACAAACAGCAGTGTCCAATAAAAAAGCGGTCAAGTATGAGTCGGACTCGCACACGAAGGGTTCCGTTGTTCCGTACCGCCATACAATATTTAACCATACATATATATATATATATTTTATACATTAGGAAAAACACGTTTCTTGTATAGGCACTGCTCTTTAATTTTTAATGTTTGTGTTTTTATTATTTGGTATTGCGGTCATTGTAGTAGGTATAAACTCTTTGAAAAAGTCAAGTGACTACCTATTACTGTTCAAAGATACAGCTCTGTGACAAATGGATGGGCAGCGGAGCCTTAGTAATAGGGTCCCGTTTGGCACCCTTTGGATACGGAACCCTAAAAAATCTCTCTGAAATTAAATCACGTACGTACGAGTCATCGTTTTAAAAGCAGTTTAAGGTTATTAAACCACGCTGTGCTAAATGCGTCGTGAATTAACCTTGATGATTGGATTTGCTTTTCCGAATCTGAATTCAAGAACGATGACGACAATAATTGATTTTGAGTCAATTATGACTCAAAATCAATCAAAAACGTTCTTGAATATGACTGTGAATTTTGAATGTCATAAATAGATTCATCTTACTTGTGTTAGTGTCCTCAAATATTTAACAAACTGTTTAACATAACAACGCCCCGAAGGGTTAGGCAGACAGAGGTGTACCTATAATAGTACACGCACGTTTCAAAAACTAAAAAATTGTTCAATGCTCCTTTATTTTTTTTTAATATGGAACTTTTCCTTGTCTTGTAGTTTAGTACTCCTTGAATAGGGAGATGCGTGGGTGAAATAAAGAAATTCTATTTAGTCAATCAGTCAGATAATAAAAAAAATTTAGACACGTATTTTTTGGTTTATTATATTAATACAAAATGACTTAGATAAAACGCATTAAAGTTGGGGGAGTGGGGGTCGCTTCGTCACAAGTATGTATAAAATCTACATACGCGTGACGTCACGGCACATTTTTACTCAAGTAATCTTTTGATTATGAAAAAAAAAGAAAACAATACGTGTCCAATATTTTGTAATAATCAACCTGACGGTTTTTTTTTTGTCTGCTCCCTATTAATACTATAGCACTCTTTTCTATGGCTAAAGCTGACGTCACTCTAACAGCAACCCTAATTACTGCTAAATGGGGTCATGCAAACCGTTCCCAAGCAATTTAATTATAATAATATTTCACAAAGACTTACTTTTATGTTATGCCATTTAGTAGCACGAACTTAATAATTGCGCAATTGCATTGAAGTTAGGGCATTCACTTTGACAGTTGAAAGTAGCGGAAGAAAGGTAGGTACAAACATTATTCTTTTTCTTTTATAAAAAAGCGGCCAAGTGCGAGTCAGACTCGCACACGAAGGGTTCCGTATCACCGTACAATATCTTAACAATATTTTATAAAAACGGTGTTGTATGGGGATTGGGGACCTCTTTTAATTTTTATCTTTTTTTATTATTTATTGTTATAGCGGCCATAGCCTGTGAAAATTTCAAGTGTCTACCTGTAACGGTTCAAAAGATACAGCCGTGTGACAGACGGACGGACAGCTAAGCTTTAGTAATAGGGTCCCGTTGGTACCCTTTCGAGTACGGCTACGGAACCCCAAAAAATTGTTGTCACGATGACAAAGAAAAGGTATCGTATCTAAATTGGAAAGTTACCAAAAACGAACATGAATAATCGAACAAAAAATTAGGGTATTCTGACAATGGTTTGAAATTACCTTTTAGTACACGTTCGCACGGACGTAAAAATATCGCGGTGGGATTTTATCGCGTACAGGATTTTGAACTCTCGGTGTGGAGCCGAACGTTGAGAATCCAACAGAGTGCATTCCTGCGCGTCGAAAAGACACACTTGAATTTTCAACTCTCCGCAGCTCCGCGCTAAGCAGAGCGTTGAAAATACAGTGTGCGAAAACAAATCGCCGCGGGAACAAATCGCCCATGAGTACCTGGGCTAACTGTGCCGACCGCTTTTCTAAGCCCCCAACAAAAATAGTTAACTGCATAGCCACAGAATTAATAATGGCATAGCTGTGGCCTGTCCGCATAAAGGCTTCTGCAAATAGACGCGATGCGACACCTATAGAACAATTTCCGACAAGTTTTCATAGAAATTTGTTCCATCAGAGTCGCGGCGCGCCTGTCTGCGGGAGCCTTGAATGCATGATTGAATAGCAACTAGGTACAGTTTATCTATCTATTTATAATAAATGATTATACTTTGACTCTATATGTCGTGAGTTCGTGAGCGACGAAATATAAGATTTTTCTTACCGAAATGTTTGACGATTTATTCAAACTAATTCTAATCATCATCATCATTCTCCTGCCCTTATCCCAATTTTTTTGTGGTCGACGCAACCCTGTCCCTTTTTTCCTTACTCCTCTATCAGTCGTCATCTCGGTAGTCAACCCCCTTTATAGCCATAATCATCTTTCACACAGTCCATCCATCGTTTCTTTGGTCTTCCCCTACTTTTATAGCCATTCATACTCAAAACTTTCCTCACGACATTTTCCTCATTTCGCCGCAGCACATGCCCATACCCTGATAACCGATTTCCGCACAACTTTTCGGTCACCGGTGCTCCTTTCTTATTCTATCCATTCGTGTAACACCACACTTCCCTCTTATATGCAATTTGCTTTTGTGGTCTAACATTCTGATCCATACAAGACAGCAGGTCTAATCGGGTTATTGGTTACACGTCGGCAATCCGTTAAGGGCATGTAGGACAGGTCATTTGCAACCAAATGACCCTGATGACCCCCATGCCAATGTCAACCATTTTCGAGTAATTCGACATTTAATAAAATGTTAAATGACTCGAAAATTGTTGACATTTGTATACGAGTCAAAAGGGGTAATTTGGTTGTAAATGACCTCCTACATCCCCTTAATGGATTGTCGACATAATTATAACCAAAAAAATCCGGTATATCTTCCTCTTCAGCTTAATGCGGGAGTCACAGATTGTTCCCGTGACCTGCCGCCATTTCATCCATCTAGTGTGCTGTGCTTAATTGCCCGATCAACTACGCCATCGTTTTGCAGGACCACTGTGGCCGTGGCCAATGTTTACTATAGGCACACCTCTGGTTATGTAGTATAAATCGCCTTATTTTTGTGTCCTTTACGTTCGAGATTATTTTCGAAGTTAAATCAGACTGCAGCAAAATCCAATATTCATATAAGTTTTCTCATAAAACTTCAATAGAGAAACTTTGTTTTTATTTAATACTGCTAGTACTTTCTTCGCTGCTATGAAGTCAGTTTTATGTCTATTCAAATCTTCGAACCTCCTTTCCACTTGAATAATGCTCTTCGAGTTTAGGGCCCCGCAGACAGACGCGATGTGACAGCGCGACTCGACTCTGGTGGAATAATTTCTATGAAAACTGATTGACGCGACTGTCACAATGCTTTGAGTTTCAGAGACCACGCTCTTCAAAGTTGAAGACATAATCATAACAACACGTCTGTTATCCCCAAAGGGCTATGTAGAGAGGTGTACTCGTAGTACACCCACATTTCGCCAGTTATGTTTAAGTACCATATAGTTGGGGGCGAGCCTATTGCCATTAACGGGGCACAAATCCAGACTCCGGGCTGCTACTGAGAAATTCTTGATGGAAAAACCTAATAACACTTTGCTCGACCTGGGAATCGAACCCAGGACCTCATGCTCAGCAGTAGCGCTTGAGACCACTAGACCAAAGAGGCAGTACTAAAACTCGATGTGCCATTTTTACGGCCGGATATTGTAGTGTAGAATGATTCTCTACATTACAGGGGCATTACATTCTACACTACAATATATATATATATATATATATATATATGCGAGAGCATAGTGTGGCAGGGGCCACACTATGCTCCTCGCGCTGCTTAGCGCTCTGCTCCTCGCACTGCCGCGATGTTGCACTCTCTGCCCACACACTACTCTACTCGCGGAATTAATCGCGACGCTTCGTACTACGTCCTTTGACTCACTCCCAAAAACCGACAAAAGAGGAAGCAGTGGGCATGACGACGAGCATGACGTGCGGCATGACGAGTAACGTTGCCACACTACGTCTCTGTTAACTGTCCTCACTACTTCTCATGCCACTCGACGAGTGTGTGGCAGGGGTATAATATAATAGTAGCGCATACGCATGTATATCACACGTGTGGTCTGAACAATGGCTCATCGTACATTATTTACGAATGTCTCGTATGACGTGCATCATATTTTCCTTGCTTTGCAAAATATTATATTTCTATGCCACTAGACGTTATATCTGTAATATCGTCTAATTTAAGCCACGTTTGCACTATGCAGAAATTGTTGGTGTACTCGCCGTTGTGTCAACCTGAAACTGTTGGAAATTGCACTATGTTGCGAAATAATAATGTGGAGGATTTATACAAGGCAATATTGGGCGTCCTTGTTTCTCGTTGAATTTAAGCTATAATATAGGGGTGTAAAGTTGCCCAACGTGCTGGATTTGAAAAGAAGGAGGTTCTCAATTCGACTGTATGCTTTTTTTTGCATGTTTGTTACGCGATTACTCCACCTATTATGAATTGATTTTGATGATTCTTTTTTTTTGTTTGGTACTTCAGAGGTGGTCCCATATATATTTTATTAATTTTGCTTGGGTAGTTATATACTACCCAAGGAAAAAATACGTATTATAATTGAAGCTAACTCAAAAGTTAGCTTCAATTATAATACGTATTTTTTCCCACTTAGTATGTGGATGATATATAGCACGTAGTGGTATTCGAATTTGGGAGGGGTAGGTACCACAACTACACATTGAAAAATAACTTTAATTTCGGAAGTCGGTGGCAAAAAACGAAAATTCAAAACCAAAGACACCGACTTCCGAAATTAAAGTTATTTTTCACTTGTAGTGTTTTTATTTTGTCAGATGTTGTCAGGATCCCATGACAATCTTGTTTAATCCATTTTGCCCAATGCTGTGTTATAGTTAGGCATTTACCTCTCATCAGCCATGGTTTTCCTATGGTTCTGATGTGGCCGGCTGTTCATCATCTTTATGGTCGATTTACACTTCTAGTACTGGTTCTCGACCTCCAATCGAGCCCTTTCTTGCTACTCGTACCGTATTAGAGTACTGCGCGGTTGGATGGCGTCCCCACTATGCATCACATAGTCCTAAGACCTTAACTCCTTTGCTAGGTGAGAGCGCAATTTTTAAATCATTTTGCCTACTCTGCGAGAATAGCCAGCTGCTAAATAGCTAGTGAAGTGCAAATACTTGTTACACTTCACTTCGAAGATTCAACAAGCGCCAACCAAGTCCACAAAAATATGTAACTATTGTAAATTACTATTTTTTTTTTTTAATAAATCTGTTTAAAAATCACTTGTGTACAATCATTTCTTTACTTATCCACCTATTGTTTTTTAAAATATGTTTTTGCATGCTGTGTGCATGCAAAAATATATTTAAAAAAACATAATCGCTTGCTCTTGTGCATTTAGCTTGTAAGTTTGTTGGCTTGTGTTTGCGATTGGTTGAACAGTAACAATTGTAAGTAGACCAATAAATAAATAACCTTTTAATTATCCGGAATATTATATTTCTAGCTACTGCCTGCTAATTCGTCTGCGTGAAATTTTCGCCCGCCCGCGCTTAAACTTTGTTTTCACTTAGCTTTCTTTTTGATTTTTTTTTGCTCTGATCCTAAGAGTCCTGGCGTTAAATACCCCGTTTAACCTGCCTCATGAACTGGGCTATCAAATGCGAAACGAATTTTTCATATCCGACTGGTAGTTCCAGAGATGAGCGCGTTTAAACAAAAAACAAACAAACTCTTTAGCTTTATTATCTAAAGCCCGCTCCGCATTCTCTGCAAAACTACACGAGACTTGCCGAATACGAGATTGTAGAGCGAAAATTCGTCTATATTATTGTTGTTTATTTCAAATAACTATGCGTAATGAAGTGTATAGTAAATACTTTAATTTTATTTATTCTAATTTTGGCTTTAATAAGCCAAAATTAGAATATCAAAAAGAATCAAATCGGCCGAGCCATTGTCGAGTTTTTGCGAGACTAATTGTACAGCAATTGATTTTTATTTAAATAGATATAAGCATTTTAATGTATACCTATTAAAAACAGAAAAACTACCTACTTTATGACATGAATGAATATAAAACAGAACCATAATTTAATTATGAAATTGGTTTATTGTTATTCCGAGACTACATCGCTTATAAAGTGAATTAGACTTGTTTACAAAATATGTTATGAAATTATTCACTTATTTATTTATTTCCTGTGACTACACTCATTTGTAATCGACATAAATGCATAAAAGATTAATGTGTAGGTAAAAGCTGTCGCAGTGGAAAACCCTCTCCAACGTTGAAAACAAGCTGAATCGAATCAGATCTGTTGAAGTAATAAGCAAACAGAGAGACACGTTTTTATTATTGCCTGCGTAGTTAAATGTGCTACCATAAATTATATCGATAAAGCTAATAAGATAATGAAGACGACGCGACGGTCTCGGCTTCAGGACTATAATTTTAGGCTCTAAAGTCTGAAGATATACTAGACACCTCGGTTTTAACGACGCGACAGAAATCTTACAGCGGAGTGTGAGGCCGTGTCTTAACTACAGCGATCGTCGCGCGAATATTCACAATGAAAATATTAACTTTCTGATTACCTATCTCGTTTGTTTTCAGTCATTCCATCTGAAATTAGCGACTATTCGTGAAAACGTTGGTTACGTATTAGCATGTCCACCTTGTGATGTTCAGTGTCACGTCATCTTTATTGCTTACTAGAACATTTTTTTTTGAAGTGAAAACTTCTTTAGGCGCGTTGGGCATTTTTGAGATGAGACTAAACCATTGATTTCGCGACACTGTGACGACACCAGCTTTTGACCATTAAAAAGACATCAACGCGTTGGTTACCGCGGTGGGTGGAGTAAAAGAATCAATGCGTTGATTACAGCGGTGGGTGGAGTAAAAGAATCAATGCGTTGATTACCGCGGTGCCAATTTTTTTTAAGTTTTCACTTTTATCGGCACTCCCGGAGTTTATTGTTATCATTATTCATGTTAAATCCGCCGTCTCTATAAGCAAGTGTTTTTTAGAATCAAAAAATTTTGAAAAAAAAATGGCGACAGTAAGGCTCCATATTCAAATGTGTAAATAAAATAATTTTGTTCATTTATTACAATATGGGTATCCATTGAAGGCCTTGATGAGCACATTCCAAAACTGTATAATTTATTGGTTTATATTTTATATAGGTAGGGTGTACATGCAAAACAAAAATTTCATCCCTACGCCATCCACCCTCGCCTCGCCGTGAGATTATAAAACCACCTTTAGTGCTTAAATATTAAAGCCACCTAGCATGATATGTTTTAAAATTAAAATATTTTTCACTAAAATTTATAAAATAAAAAAATTAAAAAACACAACTGCCCTGCCAAAAAACGAACTAAATAGTAATAAACAAGTTGTACTAGTTAACCTGTAATTGTCATTGCAGTCCGGAACCGTTGTGTCGTTGTGTGGAACACTTTGTAATCTAAGAAGTCCCCCGACTGCAATGACAATTACAGGTTAACTAGTACAACTTGTTTATTACTATTTAGTTCGTTTTTTGGCAGAGCAGTTGTGTTTTTTAATTTTTCGACGTTGCAACCCGACAGATGTTGCCTTGTCCAAATTTCAATTACCATAGAAAAATACAACTTTCAGTTTTTCCTGAATATGTTTCTAATTTTTCTTTCTGTAAGAACCTAATTCAAACTATTAAGGCTCTTTCAAACAGACGCGACGCGCGACGCGACACAAAGACACCGCCCGTCGCGCGACGAGCGGTGTCTTTGTGTCGCGTCGCGTGTCGCGTCTGTTTGAAAGAGCCTTTATGCACATTTTAAAACAAAAAATAACCAAAACGGCCCCGCCGTTCTAAACCGATGCGCTTACCAACGAACAGCATTTTATTTATATAGATTACTATCTTAGAAACCTTCCGAAAAAAACACGAATAATAAGTCTGACTGACAGAATAAAGTTCCAAAACATTTTTAATGCCGGGATCAAAATTCATGACGCGGGTGACATTTAAATTAAGAGAAGAGGCTTTCGTATAATTAAATGTAAAGGGGTAGATGTTTTATAGGCTGACACAATGCAGAACCTGACCTTCGCAGGTCGATGTTCGGCGTGGGTTGAGCCAGTTCAGGCTAGTGATGGTAACTTCCCGAGAATATTCTCCTAGCGAGAACTTTTGCTGTTATGTCCTCGAGAATATTCTTTTGTAAGAGAATTTACGAGAATAAAAAAAAAAATCTCTATTGTATCGATCTATTTTTATTATAGTATTTAATAGTTTTAAGTGTATCTTTCTGAACGATTTACGAAGTTGACGTCTAATCTCCACAACTAAAAATCTTAGTAAATTCTCCTGAGCGAGGACATTCTCGAGAATAAAATTCTCTTAAATTTTGTAAGGTACTAATGATAACCTGGGATTGCTGTATTAAAACAAACTTTATGATTTACAAACAGATATTCGTGTTTACAAATAATCAGATTTATTTAATAAAATATAGGGTGACTCATCCGTATAAACCACTTTTACTATGGGGGTCCAAACCTGAAAGCGCGAAAAAAAATCAGCAGTACTCTCAAAATGTAGGCAGAACAGCAGATAAAAAGTTCTATAAAGTTATTTTCGCAAAAATAACTTTATACGAAAGGTAGATAATTAAAACCAAAATAATAATCACATTTGCTTTGGAACACACTGATTTTGTAGTTTAACACGTTCTTTGCCGTGACTTCCTTCTGCCCATCATAATTAACTACTACTTTTAAATTCGCCATGTTCCGAGAATATTCTCTGTCGAAAAGAATATTGCAGAATATTCTCGATCGGAGAACATTTTCCGTGAGAGTATATTCTCTCGACCCATCACTAGTCCCGGCTAAGTGGCTTTTGTTCGAGCTATCATACACATACGGGACGTATACTCACTTTCCTTTATGCCAGAGGAATGTGAAGAACTTTGAGTGCCTGTAGGTGTAGGTAGTAATAAAGGCTAGAGTATTGCTTTAATAAGAAACGGAAAATTAGTTAGCAGAGTAATGGCAAACCTACTCACCAGAGTACTTAAGGGGGCGCCCAAAGACACGAAGCTACAAAATTCGATCTAAAGAAAAGTGGCCACACTTCTCTAGATCGTACTTTGTTGCTTCGTGTTTTGTCAATATGAAACTTTATAAAAGGTATTGGAAAATTCTAGACTCACTTATCGAGGGTCCTTACTAGCCGTTATTCATAATTCCTTCTCAGTTACGAGATAATATTTTTTTAAAGGAGTGGCGTTAGTGGACCATTGGGCGTCCTTTTAAGCTAGTGTAAAGAATTGTTCAAAGTAAACAGGATTTAAATTAAACATAGCTGCCGAAATCCATATACTATGTATGTACACCTCTGGCTAACCATTCAGAGAAACAAGGTGTTATGTAATGTTATGCAGGAAAAAAAAAACCTACTGAATACCGTGCAAAATATTTTTTGCCTGCGCTTGCGTTGCAGATATTCCAATTCCTGTGACTAATTCCGGATAACCACGACCTTTTAGATATGCAAACCGCTTCCGGGAAACTGGTGATTGCGATAAATATACCTAGTCCACAACTCGTTATTCAAATTCTTAATAATATCAAACACAATGAAATGCTTATCCTGCTTGGTAAAACCGCTGAAGCGAAATAGTAAATAAATAACCTATAAATTAAAATGTGGCTAGCAACTTGACAACTGATCAACACAAATCAATGCGTGACGTAACTATACACCGTGACATTTTAGTCTTCTTACAAAAGCAGCCCACTTCATGTATCCAATGAGTACTATACATTCATTAAAAGAAAATGTCATATTGTAGTGTATCATTTTTTAATTGCTCCTAGAGGTATTTTATGTGGGGTACGTTTAGTGGCCCTTGTAAGACGACTAAAATGTCACGGTGTATATATTTTTTTTTTATGAATGTTTAGTAGTCGTTGGATACATGAAGTGGGCTGCTTTTGTAAGACGAGTAAAATGTCATGATGTATAAATAATTTCTTAAATATTAAGTGCATGAAAGGAAAGGGATGTGCAGATATGTGTTGGCGATTACAGACCATTACCTACCAACCCAAGTATAGATGGAATTCCTCAAGATATTTTCTTACACCGAAATTCAGAGGATAGAAGTTTTTGGTAGCGTAAATTGTCGTACTCCTCGCCCAAGGTCTTCCACCATTCCTTCCACTACTTTCGCTGTTGCGATACTTCTCTCAAATTTTTGAAGCAGCCAAGTCTCGCATCTTCACTTCGGTCCGTTGCGACCCCGTCTAGCAATTTCAGGACTCCAGTCTTGCGATATACAGGCGATAGAAATCATAAATATAATAAAGAAGGTGTCTGCTTATGAGTCCAAGAGTATGCGCGATTCAGCGTCACCAACACGAGCTTGACGGTTCAGTATCGATCGTTCACTTTTCAGAAAGGGCGCAAAGTACGCCTAAAGAAATTTTTACTTCAATAAAACAAATCAAGCAAATGTAGCGAAAATGGTTGTACGTTTTTTTATAGCTTTTATAGATTTTCATAGAATTTCGTTTCACATAATTTTTTTCTCATATTATCATTTCATAGAATAATCAATACGCAGAATACTTATTTTCAAATCAAATTTTTTGTTTCGATATTCTTAGCATACAGTAACAAATCAAATATTCTTTATCCTAATATTGTTTAGTTAATATAAAACTTATTACCAAGAAAAATATTTTATCAAGTGACAGTTTCTAAACGTTTCAATTCATACCTTTGACAAATAGTCAATAGTATTTTATAGGGTAAATATTTTTTTTTTCACTCAGCATAGTCGACGGAGCCCCGCTTCGCGGGGCTCCTATTTCTGTGTGGTTAAAAAAAAATAACCAAACCTGTCCGAGTCGGGGTGCCCCAAGTTCCGAGTTCGCTTCTCTCGCTCTTGCTGCTAAGTTCTCAGTCGACTTTAATTCGACAGTTAATTTTCGACGTTCAGATATGTACCCTTATTAAATTATGGATAGCTTAACGTCATTTTTTACATTTTCGTTGAAATAAAATACCATGAAAAAATTCACCGAACAAACTGTATTCGTTAAAAAATAATTCTACTGTTTGATAAGTTTATTAAATAATAAATGTGATCATAAAATTCATTGAATTGTGTTTCTGTCTTTAAAACAATAATATTCGAAATAAAAATACAAATACCAAATATTATATTAAACCTTTTCTGCGAAACAAGGGGACACTAGCGAAAATGATTCTACAATTGATAAGGTCATAGGTTGATCACATCAGTTGGACAATGCAATCAAAGAATATAAAGAGCGACGAGGAGGCTAGGCAGTAAATCAAATGATATGAACGCAGTGACGTTATCAATGAGGCGACGTGCGTTATGAACTGATTTAGTCTACTACATGTGGCCGAGCTGTTAGATAAACATTTACCAACACTGTGTCAGTTGACGAGTTTACTTTTATGATGCGAACATGTGTGAGTTTGTACGACCTATATTAACAGCCTGTAACGTCCACTATATTATTAGTAATATTGTCGCAATCACTGGATACTGGTCGTATCTCATACTGTGGCTGGCTGGCTAAAATATTCAATATAAGCTAGCCAGTAAGGTTGGTACTGTTGGTAACGAGGCGGACTGCCCAGGGTGCGCCAGACGCAGTTAAGTATTGTCAATGTTTGAGGTTCTTATCTCTCCATCCAGAATGTTGTTCTGAAAGTATTCGCGGATGAAGCTATGTCCTTTTCATGATTCTATTGTCTTTTTTTCAACTGTTTCCTCAGTAACATTCCATTAGTACTTATGTAATTTCTCGGCTGATTTCTCCCTTCTATTTAGTTTTAGCTGCTCGCAGAAAATAAGACGACGATGAGTGGCGGACTAAACCTGTGATGACGGCCTGGGGCGGGAAACCTAAATGGGGGCTCCCGGCCAGGAGAAGTAGTATACATATAAGAGCGAGCGAAGCGATCTCGAAATATTGAAGCTCAAAAATTTTTGCATCCTACGTTTATATTTAGCATACGTAGGGGGCCTCAACTACAAACTGCCTTTTACTTATTGAATATATCACTCGCCACTCCCGCTGCCTCCCCTCCCTTAGTCCGCCAGTGCCTACAACAAATTTTATAGCAACCCTAGTAGTAAGCCTTTATTTCAGGGATGAACGCTAGCCAAATCTGGAGTAGTGAAATAAATCGTTAAAGGTTTTACTCAAGTAGGTCAGACTCTTTTAAAAAACTTTTTATAATTTTACGCGCAACTCTTCCTCGTAGTCTCTGGTCTTAATGTCATTTTAATGTCATGTTTAGTGTCTCCCGTTCCCTGTTTATCGTTACTATTTGTTGTTTATTTGTTTTCGTTTTGTGTTTCATAAAGTTTGAACTTGCTTATTAGTTTTGTCACAGAGTTTTTTTGGAAGCTTACTTGCTCAGTAAGTTTTTAAAATATTATTTGTGGTTCCTCTGCACTTTAATACCCGCGCGTGCAAAGATTTTTTTTGTATTGATGTCTTCATGGTTTTTGAGAAAAAATAAAACCCGAAAAAAGCCCCGGGTGTAAAAAGTACAGTGATTTCCAAATCGTCACAGAAAATTTTGTCCATGGCAAGTTAAGTGAAGTAGTGCAACGCATAATCAGCTTATATAGTTCCCACTGCTGGGACTGACCTCCTCTCTGTGAGAGGGAGTGGGCCGTAATCCACCACGCGGTGGGCCCGCTGCATAATTTAGTCTGTCTTGTTTGTTAGCGGCAAATAAATTATAATTTAATGGGAACTAAAGATATCAATCAATGCACTATACCATAACTTATTAGTCATACTCATAAACGTAAACGCGAGACTTCAATAGACTGCATAGTTTACAAAGTTTCTCGTCTAATAAATAAATGTAGATGCTAAATTGGCAAGACTGCGTGGCACCAGCTAAATATTGTCCTATTGCTTTTGCTGTTCATTTACTTAATTAAACAGTGCTTTTCTACATATTGCATTACAATTCTTTAAATGTTTGTAAACAAGAACAATACATTTTTCAGCTAATTTACATCAACCGTTGTACTTTCTGGAGCAGTGTAGTGGTGGTCCAGTGGTAACGGCCCCGACTTACAAGTTATAGTTCGTGGGTTCGAACCCAAGCAGGTGCTTTAATTGTGTAAATAATTTCGTCATCATTGCTCTCAAAACGGTGAAGGAAAACATCGCGAGGAAGCCGGCATGTCCTAGAACTAAAAATTCGAAGACATGTGACATCTACCAACCCGCACTGGGCATGGTAGATTACAGCCCACTCTCGAGGAGAGCAGGCTTGTCTCCCAGTAGTGGGAAGATTATAGGCTGATAAAGATTACGCTTGTGGACATTTAACATCAATCCTTGTTCCCACTTTATTTCGGAAGACTTCTATAAGGTCCCATTAAAATAAATGGACAAATTTTAACACAGCGTTTATTACGTCTAACCAAAGATATCCACGCAAACAAAACACTAATTAAAGCGATTTTATTTTGACCTAAAATAATTAACCAACATTAGTAACCAACATTTTTTGTGTAAAAGATAAACTCAATATTTCGCGTTTTTACCATCGTCCTTTTTTTGGTGGGCTGAATGATTTCTAAAAGTTTGTCCATCTATTTTAATGGGACCTTATAGGTCTTCGTCGTGGCTCTGTTCATTATGAACCGAAGGTTGGTTTTTATTAAAGCCTTTTTTTTCTAAAGAAGTTATATTAGTGACATTTTTTCCATTTCAAAGCCAGGTATTTAATATATGGCCCCGACTGCGCCATAAATATGGCAATACATTTTTGTTCATAACTTATTTTGTAAGATTTACCGCGTTCGTACGCTCGCACGCAATATTGTTACTAAATTATCATCAAAATATTTAAATTGTCGCTTTTGTACTTTGGCAACGTTCTTTTGGGGTAGTTTTTTTATGTATTATGTTATTTTATGTCAAAATATTCATTAAAAATATGATGTTATCTTGCTGATACAATTTATTCATTGACCCAATTTTTCTTGCGCGTTTCAAGCAGTGTAGTAAATAAATGAGATCAAGGTTGGATTACTGAGTTATCGACTGCCAGATTGTTGAAACTACAATTTATTATGGGACGGTAAAAATATATGTAAAAGAGACACGTGCAAGGCGTTTAAAGTAAGCACGTGTCAATGAATTGTACTTATGTGAGTCAATGACCGTGGATCATATATTCTTTTTAATAGCTTCTGTCCGTGTAAAATTTCTTATTTTAACTTAAAATAATATCATAATATGACACTCGGCAATTTTCTAACTTCCCATTAGTGAAAGAATCTCAATCGGATCAGAAGTTTCGAAGATTACCCCCTACATACAATACTGACCTCTTTATAAAATCAGTATAGATTGATATAGAAAACAAATGTTTGTATTGTTAGAGTCACCAAAGGAATAAACATACGAATCTTATGAAAAAACAAGGTTTTAGGTTCAAACAAGGTTTGTTACCTACTGCTTTTGTTTGGCAGTGTACTTTTCACACAGGTTTAAGAGTTTTCCCCGCCACGCATATTGCGTTTACCATTATGTAATCGCCGGCAAAAGAAATCATCAAAAAGATGATTTCTAAAATCATCAAATAAGATATTGATCGCCAATCTGTTCCGTAACAATCTCACCGTGAAAACTTAGACTAAGGGAGCTGTCAATCGTGAACAGCCCTAGTATCAGCCATAGATAGCCAGTTCCTCTGTGGTTGAGGATTCCGGGTTGAGCTCGCTTCCACCTTCGGCCTGATCATCACTTACCATCAGGTGAGATGCAGGATATGAGCTTAACGTTTGTGGATAAAATAAAAAATAAAAAAAACTGGTGGAATAACAGTTCTGAAAACATCACTTCGAAATTCAAACGGTGTCTCGTTGTAAATCCGCGATGATTTACAAAAACAAACGAGTTCGCTTTCGAATTGTGTGAGCTCACTTGAGTGTGTTTCCAAGTGAACCTTCGATATTTCGAACGGTGTTTTGTTTTGAATCTGCGATGGTTTACTTTAAAAACAATCGAGTTCGCTTTCGAATTGTGTGAGCTCTCTTGAGTGAGGTTCCAAGTGAACCTTCGAAATTCGAACGTTGTCTCGTGAATCCGCGATGATTTACTTTAAAAACTAATAAGTTCGCTTTCGAATTGTGTGAGCTCACTTGACTGAGGTTCCAAATGAACTTTACAGAATAGCAATACTCACATCAAGCTCACTTCACCTATCTTTTCACGATGAGGTTTTTACAGAATAGACTGGCAGTTCTTTCATTGGCATAAGCGACCTTCAAGTATACTTTTACCATTCAATCTGATATACTGTATTTCTATGTTCTTAATGTCCCTCGGCAAACTTCGTGTTTCGTCAGTTGTCGGATTTCTATCAGTTGCCCTTTGCAGACCGGACGCTCTCAATCGACTTGGAAGTACGTATATATAGAGTTGTTAATACTCTTTTAACCTAATGTAATTTATTTAAAAAATTGGAGGAAAGCCGCTAAAGTCGCAGGCACGACAGATAGGAAAATTGTTTTACAGCTAAGCCAACAATAAAGTACTTAGTTCTGAATTCAAATTATAAAACACGATAAATCTAATAATTGATGGACATGAAAATTAGCTTTCGTTTGTATTCGGAAATCCGATGATACCCGAGGGACATTAAGAAAATAGAAATAGGACATTATGAAAATGGAAATACTGTACCTAGTTGTTAATCAGATTTATCTGCTTAATCCACTATATCTTCCCATAATCTGATTACCGAGCCGGACTGATCTGCAGCTTTCCTATACGGAATATGGAATGGAACTGTAATCCAAAGTAATAATATAAATGCGAAAATAAATCTGTCTGCCTGTTACCTTTTCACGCCTAAACCATAGAACCGATCATTATGAAATTTGACAGGTAGGGGACTCCTCATAGCCGAGGACCAGGAGAAGAACATACAAAATACACGAAGAGGAAGTCGCGGGCATCAGCAAGTTTATATCGTTTGCCTTGACATTTTTAACCGACTTCAAAAATTTATACGACGAACATAATTTTAACCTCCTGTTATAATTATTTTTATCGATATTTTCGTCAATTATGGACCGATTTTTTTTCATTTGGTCGAGGAAGCTTGCGTGGTGCTCCCATATAATTATTTTGAACTTTGCTTGGGTAGTTTTTGAGTTAGTTTCGATAATATGTATTTAATCCACTTTGTGTATCTTGATGATGTTATAATACTTTCTGTCACTTTTGTTTAAAAAGCAAGTTGTGGTATACGAATTGGCGTAGGGTAGGTAGGTACCAAAACTAAAAAGCGAAAAAAAAATACAAACGGCTCCCAAAATAAAACACTATAAAGTGGAAAATAACTTTAATTTCGGAAGTCGGTGACAAAAAACTAAAGTCAAATCATTTATTTCAAATAGGCCTAAAACTAGGACTTAAATACAGATACAAACACCACACCGACTTCCGAAATGAAAGTTATTTTTGACTTTGTAGTGTTTTTTTTTGGAAGCCGGTGGTTTTTTTTTTTTTGGAAAAAAATATTTTAATTATTAAGTTTACAAATATCGATGACAAGTGAAAAGTTCAGTGTTGGAAGTTAAAAAATGTGTACATATTGATAAGGAATCTTTGTTATCTGGTATGCTAATAGTGGGTTAGCTGTCTGTCAGAGGATAAGGGGATAATGTATCTGAACATGCACGTGATCAGATAAGGGTTTGACCTGATTTGGGCTGAATTTTTAAGTTGAGTTTGTTTCGCCATTTCTTCTCAGTAGAGAGATAGGAAATGTCGAGACCATCTAGTTTTTTAATTACCTTCAAAGTGTGTGATGATGATGAGCTTTACAGAATAAACAATGACATTTGATTTCAATAGAATAGGTTATTGGACAAAAGTCAGTAAATACATTGTAGTAACAGTAAAAAAAAAACAGTGGCACTCCGGGTATGCCGACAGAAGAGAAAACTTGGAAAAAAAAAAAAAAAAAACTGGCTTCGGGTGTGCCGGCAGAAGTGAAAACTTAAAAAAAAAGGCAACATGTTAATCAACACGTTGATGTCTTTTACTCCACGCACCGCGGTAAGATGTCTTTTTAATGGTCAAAAACTGGTGTCGTAACAGTGTCGCGAAATCAATGGTTTAGTCCCATCTCAAAAATGCCCAACGCGAAAGAAGAGACCAAAGAAGTATTCACTTAAAAAAAAAAAAACGGAATCTTTGCAAGCAGTACCTTCCTTCTAACACAAATAGACTTATGTAAGTAAACATTGGATATTCTAACCCAATGATTTGGAAAACAGATAGCCTACACCACGCCCTTAAACCCCTAAAGGCTCGACGGAATATGAAATGTAATCTAACACACACCCTTTATCACAAAACACCGCAAAACTTGCTTAGACTTTCAAAACAGAACAAGATTTTTCAGATGAACAAAAAAAGCGGTTAAGTGCGAGTCGGACTCGCACTCGAAGGGTTCCGTACCACCGTACAATATTTAACGTAAAGTAAAAAATAAAAAACATGTATTTTTATATTTTTTACTTTAGTAAGTAAACATGTTTCATGTATATTCCTTTTTTAACTTTATTTTATTATTAGTACCTGGGCCACTGAGCTCTGCTCTGGTGAAACTAAAGAATACTCATTTAATAGTATACTAATCCATGTTTAGTGGTATGAGGAAAAGGGTGTAAAGTTCACTCATGCACCGTAGAAAAGGGAGGATCCTCCGACCAGACGGGTGTTCTGTCTAGCGGGCAACTGCCCGACGGTTGAAGTCAGAATCTTGTATAGAATGTCGATCGCGCGGTAAACTCTAATTGCGCGATGAAGGATTTGTGTGACGTCATGTCTTTGATGCGTAGTTCGTATGTGGCGGTGTAACCGCTACACATGTATAGTACCTACTTATTCCATGCTGCCATAATAGTAGGTACTTACTAATTCCATGCTGCCATGATCATTATTCTAATGCCATTATTCACTATCTTGTTCTAAACTTTGGGCGACCGAGCTCTGCTCGGGTGAAATACGGGGAAAACAAATTTTCCCAGATATGAGACCTAGCTAGATCGATTTTTCGCCCCGTAAACCCCTAAATAACTACCTAACTTTCATCAAAATCGTTAGAGCCGATTTCAAGGTCGTGAGTACAAATCTATATACAAAAAATATATGTATACAAATATTGCTCGATTATTAGTATAGCATTATTTGTTGTTACAACGGCCATAGTTACACACTTTGTGAAAATTTCAAGTGTCTACCATAACGGTTGATAAAAAAAAATACAGCCCTGTGACAAACGGACCGACAGCGGAGCCTTAGTAATACGGTGTCGTTGGCACTCTTTGGGTACGGAACCCTTAAAACAACAGAAATACTCCTTTCTTGCTTTTACTAAGGATGAATATCTTCCACAAAATGTTGTCTCCCGCAGCTATTCAATCTTGGTAATCTCATACCAACTCGTTTCCGCCTTCCCACTGACCTATAATATATACGATAAGTAGGGTAACCATGTAACCAACAATTACTAGACTGTTGAGGATAAAAAGGATTGAATATACATCGTTATCGACGGTGAAAAAGTAAAATTAAGAACTATTGAGACTTAGCCAAAGCACAAAGCGTGTCAAACGGAACCCTCATAAAAAGCCTCCGCTGTCCGTCCGTCCGTCTGTCTGTCAGCGGGCTGTATCTCATGAACCGTAATAGGTAGAGTTGTTTTTTGAAGTGAAAACTTCTTTAGGCGTGTTGGGCATTTTTGAGATGGGACTAAACCATTAATTTCACGACACTTTGACGACACCAGCTTCTGACCATTAAAAAGACATCAACGCGTTGATTACCGCGGTGCCGATTTTTTTCAAGTTTTCATTTCTGTTTGCATTCCGGAGTGCCACTTTTTTTAAAAGTTCATACATTATCTTGGTCAGATCATGTGAGGATCATGTAGATTAGTGTCTGAAATGATCTTTTCAGAAAACAAAAAAACCACGCTTATGTGAGTGAACCAGTCCTGTATAAATAAGTACAATAAATTATGAATGCGTCACTTAGTGGTGTGTCTGTAAACAATAACTGTTTCTGACAAGCCTTAGCAGGAAATTCCATACAAATAATGCTGTATTTCCATCCCCATTAGCCCAAAACACCGATTTACAGGTTCTAGAAAATGTGTATTAATTTTAATCGATCGGTATCTCCAGCGTGATTAATATTGTGTTATTTGGAACGTGATACTGTCATGTGGGCTTTATCGGGTCACCGTCAATGCACCAGAACCTATGTATGTGGCATGTGAACTACGTACTTTGCAACTCATTAAAGTAATTATTTTACCGCTGTTAGTGTTGCTAGTGTGTTTAATACGGCGAAGCGTTTATACAGGGTGATTTTAGCGATGCAGCTAAGTTGTCACTATGGAAGGAACCATGACCTTGATTTTGGAGAAAAAATTAACTGGATATTTTGCACTCTGTCTTCTTCTTTTCGTGTGGTTAGGGACTTACCTGGTCGGCGGTGATCTCTCGCGTCCGGCCCTGGTTCAGGCCATGGTACGGAGCGAGAAGAAATGGGAGGCCGTCACCTCCTTCTGCGAAGCTGTAATGCTCGCGAAGGAGGAGGCGGAACGCGTGAGGGAAAGGCAAATTTCGCGCCCTCACGCCCTTAACCGCCGCAGGAGGAGACGCCCAGGGCGTCGGGAATTGCGAGGCGATTTCCGGCCACCGTAGGCGCGGGCTTGCGGACGGTGAGCAATGGGTGGCTCACCGTCCGATAAGGACCAGGCCCGGGTCGACGGCGCGTTGTGTTTCACGCGCGCCTCAAAGAGATGTCAGCAGATTTGAAGGGGTCCACTAGGGCCGATGCCTGCCGGGGTTGCGAAGAAAACCGAAAGGGAGATCGTGGCCCCCGGCAACAGGGCAACCGAAGGAACACGGGTGCGTTTTAGTCAGTAAGAGTCTGACACGCCCTCCCGCTCCGCCCAGAGCGGGAGAAGTTATTTGATGATTTCCCAACCTCAAAAAAAAAAGGGACTTACCTGGTGTCAGAGTTTTAAAGCCGCCCATGGGCCTCTGACTTGGCTTCACATGCCGTCGAGAAATATCTCTCAGGCATGCTGTTTCCTCATGATGTTTTCCTTCACCGTTTTTGAAGCAAGTGGTGATTATACAATACGCACAGGAATTCGAAAAGTCAGAGGTACATGCCTTGGGTTCGAACTCGAACCAGGATGAAAAGTAGCCTCCAGGTTCCAGGCTACCAATATTTAAAATTTCATAATGATAGATTCAGAGGTTTACGCTTGAAAAGGTAACAGACAGAGTTATTTCTGCATTTATAATTTTAGTACGGATTGGAAACCTTTGTCATATCACATACACGGTTACGGCATAGTCAGCCTATAATGTTCCCACTGCTGGGATACAGGCGTTCTCTCTGTGAGAGGGAGTGGGCCGTAAACCACCACGCGGGGCCGGTGCGGGTTGGTAGATGTCACATGTCTTCGATTTTTTTGTTCTAGGACATGCCAGTTTCCTCACTATGTTTTCCTTCACCGTTTTCTGAGCAGTGGTGATGAAAATAATACACAAAATTAAAGCGCCTGTCTGGATAACATCCCAAATACCGAAAATTGAGAATGTTTTACGACAAATATGGAAAATTCAGTTCCTAAAGCTGTAGAGCGGAATTATTTGATGGAATTTCTAGCGGCTCCCAAAGTCGGTCAAGCGTGGTGCCTCTAGCGATAACTAAACTAGGTACTTGAACCCATACACGCATTGTTTTCTCACTGCATTTACCCAAGATAATGGCGCGACTAACTCGAGTAATCAGTTCTAACGATAATAGGAACGGCTAATGTAAATTAACCTTTATGGTGATTAGTGAAAAATTTACTGACGATTTGGGGGCAAAACATAATTATGGAAATAGTTAGTTTGTAAGTCTCATTGGAAGTGGTATTTTGAGATAAGAAGTTTGAGTTCTCTTCGATATGTTATTAAAAGAATAAGTTTTGGTAATATTAACATGGGTGCTTCCCTAATAGGCATAATAGCATAATTAGCCTATAAAGTTCCTACTGCTGGGACACAGGCCTCCTCTTGGTGAGAATCCACCACACGGCCCAGTGCGGGTTGGTACATACATATCACCATGTCTTCGATTTTTTTGTTCTAGGACATGCCCATAGTTCTTTGTTCTGTAATCGTGCAGCTCAGCTTAGACTATTACTGTCCTCCCATTACAGAGTGCAGGGCAAAGACCTCTTTTCAGCTAGAGAAGTCACAAGCATTGATCACCACGCTTGCCCAAGGTACAGAGGTACACATTTTTTTTCGGATTCAATTTCAATCGGTGATTTTGAACAATGCATTTTTCTGTCGTTTCATTTAATTGTTGAAACTGATTAGAAAAGTTTCCGTGAAGATAATAGCTACTGAAAAATAAATTCATCATAACGAACTTTAGGCGATGTAGCATGAAAATTTCTGAATATACTCTTTTTTTCATTTTATTATGTACTCGCTTTTGCCCGCGGCTTGATGTCGAAAAATATCCCACGGGAACGTACTACCGGGATTACATACCTAATAGCTGATGAAAGGTTATTGACTAATACCGCTGCGCCCACGTTGCCGTCAACCATAATTATGCAGTTACGCGTTATTTTGAATCTGATATCTTTTAAACTATTCATTTAAATGATATATGATGTCAAGGCATATTTTAATCTAAATTAAATTCCCAATTTAAATTACATATTTTATTGGATAAGGATTAATTTAATACCGGTCAAAATAGCTTCGGAAATAATAATTAAATTTTTATTAAATTAATAATGGTTACTGTGGGTCATCCTTAGAAGATAGACATAATATGTAATCGTGGAGATTTTTGTTGAACTTTTTAAGATGAACAATACTGTAAAACATACATTTTATGTATCTTTTGCGGTTTACGCGGCGTACGCCAGTAAAGCTTAGTCGGCGTGATTTTTTCCGACTTCAACAATAATCGTCATATTTAAGCCAATTTACACAAACCTTTAATTAATTATATACCAAAACCTTCCTCATGAATCACTCCGTCTATGGGTGAAAACCGTTTGAAAATCCGGTAGTTTTTGAGTTAATCGCGTTCAGACAGACAGATAGACGCGGCGGGGGACTTTGTTTTATAATATGTAAGAACTAGCTGCGTCCCGCGGTTTCACCTGCATAAGTCTCTAACCCGTAAGAATATTGGGATATACGTAAAGTATCCCATGTCCTAACCTAGGTCATGGTCTACCCATGTGCCAAATTTCATCCAAATCTGTTCAGCAGTTTTAGCGTGAAAGCGTAACAAACAAAAAACAATAGCTTCTGTCCGCGACTTCGTTCGAGTGAAGTTTCTCGTTAAACATAAAACACATTTAAGTTTTAATAATAATACATTAATGTTTTTATTAGTGAAAGAATTTTCGGAATTCGATCAGCACCCTGAGATCATTTTGAAGGATATTGCTAGGCCATTGCTTCATATGTTCGAAAAATATGTCAGCTCAACAACATAAATAACGCAATGAATGTTGTTGAACTGTCGAAATGACACTCATTGCTACTGTTGTGTGTTACGCAATTACCTCGCAGTAGTTCCTAAGATTACCCGCTATATACTAAGTCAAATTTACGTCTTTATACTTAGATAATAATTATAATTGTGTTTAATATTCTTGGCAACGTAATTGTGACAACTTGATCTGTGCAACCTTTTTATCATAGGTCTTATAATGTTGTCATCTTGTAATTGCGTATCGTATTGCCTAGCTGATAGCTCTATATGCAGGTTTGTGTTATGGGGTTTGGTTTCCGCACTTAGTCCGTCAGGTGGACCATGCATGGGCCATGGCGGCCGTTTGGAGGTTATTCCAACCAGCCCAACTCTCTCCAGAATTTAGTAAAACTCCTGGTGCATGCTATTTGCATGTTTTTTATTGTCATAAATGCACATCGAAATAAAAAGCTGTCACTCCTGTCCTTTGGAATTAAAAACCTGATTTTCACCCCTTTGAAATATCTGAAACTAGCTTCTGTCCGCGACTTCGATAGCCTATAACCTTCCTCAAGAATTGGGCTATCTTCAGGAAATAAAAGGAATTCTTCAAATCCACTAGTCGTTCCGAAGATTACCCCCTAGAAACAAACAAACAAGTTTTACCTCTTTATAATATTAGTATTAGTAAGTATCGTGCACTTAACATATCAAACTTAGCAGTTTGCTTCTGGATTTTTCACGATTAAAAAAAATTTAAAACGCTTTCTTAGTCAATAAATGTTTCGATTACATAGTTTTTATGCACATGATGAATCGTCTAAACCGCATAATTATAATATCCTTGTTTCCTGCATAATAATACGCGTAAGCATCGTATTACAAAGTACACAAATACAATTTAATATACAGGTTGGCTATTTAGATACCTGTATCCGTCAAGGGGGTGATTCTACCCAGGGGTGATTTTATACTAATCAACTTTTACCATGAAATTCATGACCGTTCGTTCATGAAAAAAAACGCCAGCCTGTATAAAGACTTTATTTTAACATAACATCATAATGAAGGGTTAGGCAGAGGTGTACACCCACATTTCACCAGTTATGTTTAAGTCCCATGTAATAGGGGGCGAGTTTATCGCCATCAACCCGGCAAAAATCCAGACTCCGGGCTGCTACTGAGAAATTCCTGATAGAAAACCTCCAATGACACTCCCGACCTGGAAATCGAATCTAGGACTCATCGTCATCACCATCAGTAGCGCTTGCGACCATTAGAGCAACGAGGCGTGAAAGATTTATAAGAAACTTCGGCATAGGCGCAAGTAACCGTTAAAAAATAACTTATGGCCACTTAAAATTATGTAACTTGAAATAAACAAGTTTTTCAACTGATGCCGAACTGTCGAAGATTAGGCAACACTAGAGTTGGAATTAATTTAGTTCGTGTGTGCATTTAGAAGAGACGGGACCTCTGTAATATCAAAGGGGGATCTCTTGCCAAGTTCTTAAAATCGAGACAATAATTTACTAGAGTTTTCATTACACAGTTTTTGAATAGGGTGTAATAAAGTGAAATAATAATCCATCAGTTATCGTTTTAGCCATGGAAATCTGGCATTCAAAATAACATGATAGCGTGCCGACTAGTATCATTTTTGCGAATCCAAAATAAATACTTCACAATGACTTCGTGCATGTTTTAAATCGGCGTTCAATCTCTCAGATCTATATCAGTAAAAGGGAACATGATTTACATAATTATAATATAACAAATGCTATCAATTCCAAAGCATAGTTATTGGTGTAGTTTGCCTTGTGGTTCGTAATGAGAACACGTCCATTTGCGACAGTGATGTGAATATTTTGTGAGGTCATTAACAAATCTTGTGGCAAACATGGCCGACAACTATGGAACGTTTCATACAAGTACTGAGAAGGGTAAGTGATATTTTCATGGTATGTTTTTATAAATTAGCACTCCATCAAACTGCCTAGCATTTTCTCAACTGTTGGGCTCGGTTTCCAGTATAATCGGATGCAGCTGAATATCAGTATTTTACATGGAGCGACTGCCTATCTGACCTCCACAACCCAGTTACAGGGTACGATAAATTAGCACTACGTGACGTAAACTTGAGTACAGTCGAAATCGGAAACAATACGGAAAATAAATTTACGCACATAATTTGAATTTGTTACAATTTATTACGCAATAAAAGTAAACGGTTAGAAAGATTTGTTTTCCGTCTTTAAATTATTTTTGTCTGGCAAAATGCTTGGAAAGTTTAACTACAAATATAAGGATACATTCGGTAACAAAATAGTTTAGTTGCCTTTAAGTATAAATAAAAATGCTTGTATGATTTGAATTTTAATGTGCTGTATGCTGTATCTAAGTTCTGTGACCCGTGAATTAAGGCTCTTTCAAACAGGCGCGACACGCGACGCGACACAAAGACACCGCTCGTCGCGCAACGGGCGGTGTCTTTGTGTCGCGTCGTGTGTCGCGCCTGTTTGAAAGAGCCTTTACGATCGGTGCAGCGGTGGTAATAAAAATATGTAATGTTCCATTAACATTAACGTATTGCATTTTATGATTATATTTGCAAGTGATAATTTTCAACATCTTCGATATTATTTCTTCCGCAATCTATCACTTTCCATAGCCACTCTGTGTCAAAAGTACCAAAATGAACAATTTTGTGATGTTCTAATACTAATATCGTTATCTTTTTTGCACCCCAAAAATTTCGTAAAGCATCTGCAATTACAATCCAAAGGATTGTGAAGGTTGCATCGTAATTATTAAAAAAAATCGTGTACTCGTTAGCGTAAATGACACAATGAATTTGTTGAATTGTCCAAATGAAAGGCATTGCTATTGTTACGCAATCATGCTGCTGATTGTCATTATGTAATTTATATATATCAGTTGTTTTTCCTTTAATCTAACCTGTGGTCTATGGCCTTGAAAAAACCTGTTTAACCGGACAGGTACGGCAGCTTTAGAACGTTAACTTACTGTGCCTCAAGATAAAATCTTAAAATATTTCTGGTAATCATCAGTAGGTACCTAATTCTATGTTCAATATTCTGCTTAGTTTGGCACTAACTTGATTTGAACTGTGGCTTGAACTTGAGAAAGGTCAAACTCAAGACCTGCTACTGAAATGAAGTCTATAAATAAAATTATATTAGAGCTATAGTGACCTTGGACAGGTAATTCGTGATAAATAAGCAATCCAAGATCATAATGACAATCTTCGTCTTTGAATCAAAAGTAAGATCGTTAAGGGTGTATTTGTTGATGTCTTTTCTGAAAAATATTGTAAGCATATGATATATGATATTGGGGAGTCCGAAAACACGTTGGGCCGTCGATAATGTCGAAGTGACAGGCAACATGGACGAGGGACGCACAAAAGCGTGTAGGAGCCTGGCAGAAAAGAAAGGAAGCCTACAACATGTAAAAAAAAAACCCTGTCCGATCCGTGAGGGTGTTGTTAGGTATCATACTGAAAGTTTATTTATGTAATATTCAGGAAAATCTAAAAAAAAATTGTTCCTTTTTTTCAATGGGGAATTTCACCGGATTATTACATGAGGTGCGGGCGGCCGTCGTTTAGCGGGTGTCTACAAGTCATAACTTATGACCCCTGTTGAAAATTTACAAATTTTTAATGAATTTTGGTACAAAATCTGTGATTTTTAAATAGCAATTTTTTTTTTCAATAATAATGAGATTTTATATTACTTTTAGGTAATGTTATTGCAGTACCTATGAGCCCCTTTCGGATCGGACAGGGTTCTTTTTACATATTTTATAACTGGTATTAGCCGTTCCGAGTTGAGATGAAGATCAACACTGCTCACCAAGGCAACACGCATTTGCTTATAAAGCGAAGCGAATCTAGCACTATCGCGAAAACTCATTAATTATTTAATATATTCACTATTTACATACAAGTCGAGTTAGTAACCTTGTATCTGTGTACATCTTGTAAGACTATTTTTAGCCTATTGTCACCCATCCTCCAATCATCTGTATGATACATTTCTACGATTTCCAATCACATAGTCTCGTGTCTCATTTGATTATCTAATTGGTTAACCATCGGAATCCTTCCTCTTGGTTCAAGCCGAAGGTTTCTCACAAGATAAATATTTGTATGACCTACGAGTGTTTGCTCGGAGTTCGGATATTTGCGCATATGATTTGTGGGGTAATGCTAACTTCACATGGAAAATCTCGTGTAGAACAATGAGAGTCATCTTAAGAAGTAAATTAGTAAGTTTCAGTGAAGTTACGGTTTTGCAAATTTTTTTCACCTTTATGATTTTCCCAAAAACATGAAAATTTTATAAAATTCTTAATTTTTTCTTGACAAAATTTTTGCTTGGTCTGCGAAAAGTGTAAAATGTGTTGGAATGACTTATAAAACATTTGAGACAATTTTGAAGTTGTTTGATAAAATTATGTTAATCGGGGAACTTTGCTAACATGCTCTTATAATATTCTTTTTCATGAGTTTTTTTCTGTCTTTAATCTGTTTTCAAGTTTCATTAGCCTTTTGAAGAATCTTTAATTTTCTTCTCCTTTATTATTTTTGGAACGAAGTTCTTTAACGCGGCTTGTAAACTTTCAGAAATCGTCACGCTAAAAAGTGTTAATACTTGCGACTGTCTTCTTCTAATTCAAAGAGAAAGAAAGAGAGAGAACGCTGGCAGAAAAGAAACAATAGAAAAGAGTAAAGTGATTACAGTGTCGTGGGATAAAGTTGTACACATCGGCCCGAGTACATTGCATGTCGGACGTGAGAAAGAACTTCTTTCCTGACGGGGGGTGCCCCGACCGCACACATTTTTTTTTTCCTTTGGAGGACCCTAAACAATCAAAAACAATTAAAAATCTAATCCAATCACTGCTGTTTGCAACAGTAAATATCTGCGAGCAATAAAAAATGAGAAAAGATTATTACGACTGCATTATCGCAGCTATTGTTTATCGATAGACCGTGGCGTAGCGTACCTCTAGTGCTTCTACTACTCTAGTTAACGTGCATAGAGTGAGGAAATTAGTCTGCCGCAGTGTATTAAACCTTTTTTATAGCGCAACGTTCGGTAAATGCTTGAACATAATAACTAATAATAAGTTTGTGACCTACTTGTTGATTGCTAGTGGCTGGTGGCAGTTTTGGCCTAAAAGGTTTGGTTTTGGTTTATAAAGCTTACGTCAGGGGTGAGTGGTTAGTATGGTTGGTGGAAGGAATTGAGGGAGGAAGTCCTGCCGTTTGTGATGTGGTTTTCAGAATTACAAAAAATATGTAGGTACAAATCTAGCTGAAGTTTGAAGGCTTTCGAGAGTGATTAAACACAGGCATTAAAACCCATTAATCAATCTGATAATGTGTGATGATTTTCAAGTAGATGTACTCTGTTTCTCAGTGATTTTGACAGACGAATAATTATGAACGAAATACCTGCGTTAACTGCATTATTCATATTTCATTCTGCGAACTGACAGGTGTGAAATAAGCAATTCGTACAACTTTAGGATATAAGGTGAGGAATATGATATGAACAACAATATTTTCACTCTATCCACACTTGACATACTGAAAACTGCTGTAATAATGTAATTCCAGTCCTATTATGAGAAAGTCTAAATCGAAAATCTATCTAAATGTAACTTTCCAAATCTCCACGCTTAACGCGACCAAAACGGGTTTTGTCGACGGAAGAATAGACAAAATGACAGATAAACAATCGCAATCTGACATTTTGTCTATTCTTCCGGTCGACAAAACCCGTAGAAAATCCGTTTCTATGGTTGTCTGTCATTCTATGATTCAATAAAATTTACATCAAATTATCCTTTTACGTCTCAACATTTTCTTTAAGTATATTAAACCTCTCATTTTAAATAGGGCGATTTAAAAACGTTGTTTCGCTAAGCGCCCCTCCTGCTCCGAGTCTGAGGGTGGCACAAGCACAAACTACCACACCGCTCCCTCCATGTTGAGTGTCGTAAATAGCACGCGCTCCCGTAGTTTTTAAATGCTTGTTATACGGTTTACTTAGTTGTTATGTTAGTAAGTTTTTTAACGACGCTGTTTGTAGAAAACCTTTATTCTAGAACGATGCTTCCTGAATTTTTATACAAAATTGAAGGATTTCGTACAGAATCTCAACCGAAATCTAGTTTCAAATTGATGTTCACACTTTAGCATCAAAGTTAAAGACAAATAAAATAAAAAAAAACAATACTTGATAAGCTCAGAAAACAGATAAGCTATAGCTTCAATCGTTTAATGCAAAAGTGCTCTTGAGCTTATAGGTATAAGCTTCTTAGGTCTCCATCTTGTTGTAAAACGATTTTCCAAAAAGGAACCAAAAATATATTTTTGTCTCCTTTTAAGAAAATGGTTTTTACTACATATAACAGCGCGATTTCTTTCGTCTTCCCGTATAGAAGCTGTGTTCACAGTGATTTGCTCAACAAATCACAAAACCGTCCAAACTCTAGTAGTCTATACTTCATGCTCCATCGATAAACAGACGCTCTTGTATCCACTGGAAGTTTAAACACGGTTCCCGTAACCGGTACTATTTATGTTGTGTTGTTTGTCCCTGGGCTTCCATCCGTAACTTTTAGTACAAACAAGTTTGTTCCCGAGAAGAAGATGGATTCGATTACAAGGGTCTGACTTCTAGGCCTTGTGGCTCTTGTAAAAATAAAGTGTTTTCGATCCGACGATTCAGTCTAGTGAATTTTTTTGTATTTCCTAGGTTTTCTTCAATCTAAGCGATGTTTCTAAATTGCTAAAGAAAACAAGGAGTGGGTCGTTACGTGATTTTCGCGAAACGTAACGTAACTAGTGACTTCGAAGGCACATTTTGAAAATGTAAAATGTATACGTTATATTATAAAATACGTACGTTTGATATTATAAAAAACTGATGACCTTCCGTGAAGTGTTAACGCCGTACTAAAGGTTTATGTTGTTTTTAGTGATTACTTTTGATTTTTTGCTATCGGGAAACTACAAGTAATCGTGTTTCTAAAGTATACGATTTATAGAGTGAATCCTTAAATATTTTACATATTAACTGCATAACTAAAGGTTAAGTAATAACGATGCAGCAAGGGATCAATCAAACGAACGCAATTATTTCGCAATTTCCTCGGTGCGTTCTTAATCACTGTCCCGGGTTTTGGAGCATCAACCAAAACCGTTAAAACATCATGTCGTAAGAGCCACTCACCACAATTTCTATTATTAGAAAAAAAAACAGACCTCTATCGATTGTAAAGACTGTTAGGTTGCTAAGCAGCGATACATTCTTGTCTGATCCGCAACAAAGCTCCCTTTGAGGCAAACTTTACCTTGAGTGTTTATTTAAGCCGAAAAACTTACTTCTACTTTTTTCAACTTATTGAGGTAGTTGGTAGTATAAGTTTATATAGCTTTTCCTTCCAAAAATATCCTTTTAAGAGAAGCGGAAGTGTGATATTACTATAAAATATTATCTGTCGCATACATATAAATTATCATTTGCCTAGTCTTTTCCCAACTATGTTACGGTCGATTAACAGTCGAACTGGAGGCAGCTGAATACCAGTATTTTAAAGACTGGGTATCAGACTTTAGCTGTACTGATGACCTGTAACGACTGTCAAATATCCAGGAATGACAGCTGAAACCAACGGCTTGACGTGCTTTCCGAGGCACGGAGGGCTCTCGGTATGTTAAGATGGTTACCAATTCACAAGCTTAGCTTAACGTGGTCGATCGACCCGTGCGGATGTTATTACTAAGCCACGAGCCCCTTTTATATAAATAATCGGACATTACCGATGTATAAAGTGCTGTGAATCATATATTTACCTATGTACGTTTCATTTGGATTGTAGCAATGTAATGCAAGATGGATGTTCCGTGGTACGTGATCCGTGTTCGCAATAACAAGAAGGAGTAATGCAGGCATTTAGTATTGATGTTTACTGTTTATTCATGTGAAATTAATTGACTACTCAAGTCGGTTCGTGTGTATTGGCTTTATCTTGCCTTAGCTTCAGTTAGATTATTAATTAACGAAGTTAATCATTCCAAATTAAATAATGTAGTTGAACATAAATATGTATTCAATTAAAATCTACTCTATAAACAGCTGTGATAAGGTAGATATTTGATTTTGAAGTTTTATTCTGTAGTTATTTATAAATGAAACCTTTAGCTTCCCACTACGCAACAGAGGAAACATTAAAATATGTTTCTTACTTTTTGATGTGGGTATAATAATGCTTAAAAGTAGCTTATTCAAGTTTCAATCCGTGAACTTGTGTGTCTACGCAAAGCTAAAAAAAAAAAAAATTAGGAAAACTGAACAAAAACAGAATTAGTTTGGTTTTACATAGAGTATTGCTGATCAACCATCCATATCCTGGCCGTGTCCTTATCGACGTAGCATGTTTTATTGTTCCATACGTCATCACTTCAGTCGTCATCTCGGTATTCACTCCCTTTCTCGCCATCCCTTACACCATCCATCCATCGCTTCTTTAGCCATCCACATTACCCCTCTAAACTTTCCTTACGTGCGTTACCGAGGTATGAGGAACAGGGTGTAAAGATGACAAATCCTCTATAGTAAAGTGATCCACCGACTAGACGGGTGTCGTGTCTGGTGGGCTACTGCGCAACGATTGCTGTCGGGACGTTGTATATATACTCTTCACACGGTAAACCTTGCTTGCGCGATGCAGGATTTTTGCGTGACGTCATTGTGTTCCCGTAGATGCTGTAGATGCCGCCACACTCCCTATACCATGACTACCGATTCTCACTCAACTCGGTAACCAGGGCGAGGCTTTCAGAATTCCTCTGAATAATACTTAACCAATGATATTAAAAGATCACAGATCACAAAGGCCATAACTTTCCAAGTAGATCCATTGACTTCTTGATAAACAAATGTAATTGAAGCGTCGTACGCGGCAATTGCTGATTGCTCTAGTGTGAATCAGATTGCCAGATACTGCGTCGTTAAACTATTGTATCTCAAACCAAGCGTGTATGTATGTACCAGGATAGTAGTACCAGCAAAGGGTTATTCATATTAGTAATATTTTATAGTGGTTTAAGGCATGGTATGAGGATAACTTGCTTGTTTCTTTTGTGTAATAAAGAATCGTTTGTTCAATTTTGTTTGACACACGCCTTGGCCAAAATGGCGATACAATTCCCAAGTTCTTTTCTTGCTCAAACGATAGTGGTTAATACCATGTGTCTGCTTTGGCATTTGGCGAAAGAATGTTGACATATTGTATTGAAAATTTCCGCAAGCAGTGCCTTCATAAACAGTCCAGAAAACCTTCGAAGATATGTGGACTGGTTTTTTAATGTAGTTATTTTTTTTTTCATCAGGTTGGGATGCGGCGGACGAGAAGGCGCCGTTCCTCCGCAATGAACCGGTGAAGCTAACACCCGCGTGGGAAGGCAACAACCTGCCAAATGACACGCTCAACTTGAAAGGTAAGATGATGGTGATGTCTAGTTATACCGTGGCCGCGAGCTACATGGTGTCTTGCGACAGCGATTGTGGAGAAAAAAAAAATGAAAGCAGTTGTTAAGAGCATGCCACGAGTCACCGCGATCGTTACCGACGGAAACAGAAGACAAGCTTCTTTTGTGCCACCTGTGTCACAGAGGATGGGAGAATCTTGGCCAGGTCAAACTCAGGGAGTGGTATAAAATGTACGAGCGAATTACCGCGCTCTCCGGCTATGGGCAACCAGAGGAATACCGTGCGGTTGAGTCCGACATAGTCGAACGCGTATTCCTGGCATAACGCAGTTAGGACATGGCTGGCAGTGCTTACCTTCAAAGTTATTGATTAGCTAAGTTATCAATACTAGTAGTATCTTAATCTAACTGCATTAGCACGATAAGCACAACAAATAAGCTGTGATAACCCATTTCATTGGAGACGCCTTTAGCTTTTCATATGCGTCCATGCTTAGTCCAAAGTTACTCGTGTGAGCAAAATACCTCTAATATTATTAGAAGGTCCCATCCTGTATGAAGGACTCAGATGGGATGTGATTAAATGTCCAATTTTACGCTCAACTTGAAAGGTAATCTGCTGTTAACACGAACAGATTCGTATCACACAGAGTTATGGAAAAAAGTTTTACCAATAAACCTATGTGAGTATACGTAGTAGGTATGTGTAATAGTGTGACGGGGCCGTGATTAGATGTCAAATTGACATGTTCGACTTAAAAGGTTGTTATCATGAGAGAAAAATCAGTCTTCACCTCTTGAACGATTGAAGCGACAAATCTGCTGTCAACGCAACAAATTTATATAAAGCTGTAGGGTTTATTTCATAGGATGGGTTCGTCCGATTGCGTCATCCTCCGCGAAGGATACCCCCGCGCCTAACGCTAACACTAAAAAGATCCCTCTCCCGCCTCCCTTGTTCATCCAGGACAAGGCAAAGTGGACCGACATATCCAAATGGTGTGTCGACCACAAAATAAATTTCTCCAGCGCCCGAAATACCCAGCAGGGTATTAAAGTCAATGTCCCCACGTCGCGCGACTATAGGGACCTAACCCGTCTTCTGAGAATGAGAGGTGTGTCATACCACACCTACTCACTCCCAGAGGAAAAACAGATCCACGTAGTGATCAAGCGTATCCCTCGCGAAATCCTCCCATCCGACATTCTAGAGGACCTTCAGTCACAGAAGGTCCCCGTAGATGAGGTCCATCGCATGCACCGCTCTAGAGGCGGAGAGTCATACGACATGGTCCTCGTCATCTGCCCGCCCGTAGAGGGCCATCACCCGATCTTTCAAATTCGTTCCCTGTGCAAGCTCACAGGGTTCGAAATTGAAAAACCCCACAAAAGTGGCATTGTCGGCCAATGCCACCGCTGCCAGTTATATGGTCACTCGCAGAGGAACTGCCATGCTACACCTAGATGCGTCAAGTGCCTAGGTGAGCACGGCACTTCCGACTGCCCCCGTCCAAAGGATCGTTCCCTTTGTACTGACCTTCCCAGCTGCGTCCTATGCGGCAAACAAGGCCACCCGGCCAACTACCGCGGTTGCCCCAAAGCCCCTAAGGCCTCTTCTCCCAAACTGGCCAAGCGTTTCGACGCCCGCCAGCAAAGGGAAGCTCCCTCCTCTTATAGGATTCCCTCATCCCATTTGCCCCAACGACTAAGCCCTCAGAGGCCTAGTCCGTGGAGTTATCTCCATCACCAGCAGTCTTTCCCTGCCATGGTGCCCTCTCAATTCAGAAACTTCCCTCCCCCTCCCCCCGCTCCCCTCCCCCGCCTTATGGATCCCCGTATTCGCGCCGCCGCGCCACCCGCGCCCCCTGCGCCCTCTGCGCCCCCTGCGCCCTCTGCGCCTCCGGCGCCCGCCGCGCCCCCCGCGAAACCCACGTCCGCTCCTAAAGCTACGCGTCCCTCTCAATCCACTCCCGTGGCTAGCCCCAACGTCTCCGTTGACTCGTTCAACGTAATTACGTCAACCTTCTTGGCCTTCGTCTCCCCTCGCGCAAAGACAATGGCCAACGAAATCCTTGCGGCCCATGGCAATCTCCTCCAGATCCAGGCCATCTACAACGCGTATCCGGATATTACGCAAGCCCTAACCTCCCTCGCTACTAAACCCCATTATGGATAACACGGTCTTAGCTAGGTTCAAACCGCGATCCCTAATAATAGGTTATTTCAATGCAAACGGCACTAAAAATCAACGCGAAGAGATTGCGGCTTTCCTCCGCGATCATCAAATAGACGTTCTCTTAGTCCAAGAGACTTTTCTAAAACCTTGCAACCGTAACCCATCAATAGCTAACTACCGGATAGTTCGCAACGATAGGTCACGTTGCCATAGAGGAGGTACCCTGATTTACTACAAAAAGCAGCTTCACTGCATCCCAATTGACCCTCCTCCCCTCTCACGATTAGAAGTTTCGGCCTGCCGCCTCGGCATGTCAGGCCACCAGCCGATCACTCTCGTGTCGGTCTATCTCCCCCCCGCTAATACTTCGGAGAATTTCCAACTCCTCTCTGACGACCTCTCGATTCTACTCACTATGAGTAACTCGCTCATTTTAGCGGGCGATTTCAATGCCAAACATCCCTCCTGGAATAGTTCGGTAACTACTACAAGAGGCCGACACTTGTTCGACCTCTCCCACTCTCTGACCTTTGACGTCATCGCTCCAATGACTCCCACCCACTTTCCGGTTAACGTAAATCATGCCCCTGATATCTTAGATGTGGCGCTCCTTAAGAACGTCAACCTAAGACTAGACTCCATAGAAGCTATTAACGAGCTCGACTCTGATCACCGTCCGGTAGTCATGAGATTAGACCCCCGCATAGGTCTCCGCGACCCAAACTCTCCCCCTATCACTAAGAGGATCACGGACTGGAAGAAAGTAAGCACTCAGCTGAAATCCAACACGTCCCCTCAGTTAGACTCTATTCCCGACGTGTTCAACTCTATCGCAGACACGACGTCCGCGATCGACTCACTCACTAATCACGTACAAACCGTCCTGAACGAATGTTCAAGGGAGGTTACAGTGACGGACGACCGTCACTGGAGCTTGCCGGACGATGTGCGTGCATTACTGACTGAGAAGAACGCGGCCGTCCGTGCCTACAGTAGCTTCCCCTGCCCCGCAAACAAAGCCCATATGCGCTATTTACAGAGATCTGTAAAGACACGCATACAGGAGCTGCGTGACGCGGGCTGGGACAAGATGCTCGGCGAACTAGAGCCCAACCATCTGGCATTTTGGGAACTTCAGAGGAAACTCAAATCCCCTCAAACTTCCTCCATGCCCCCCCTGACCCGTCCCGATAAGACCATAGCCTTCGAGGACGTTGAAAAGGCAGAATGCCTGGCCGACACCCTCGAGGCCCAATGCTCACCCAGCTCCCTGCCAGTAGACCAAGCTCACCTCCTAAAGGTCGACGCTGAAGTCGAACGTAGAGCCTCTCTCCCTCCTGTCGACGACCCTGATTGTCCACTGCCTCCCGTCGCTCCAGACGAAGTGCACGACATTATCAAAGGTCTTAAAGCTCGTAAAGCTCCCGGTTCAGATGGACTCACCAATAGGGTGATCCAATTATTCCCTGCCCACCTGATAATGCTTTTGACTACCATCTTCAATGGTGCCTTAAGCAACAACTTCTTTCCCCAGTCGTGGAAAGAAGCCACCGTCATAGGTATCAGAAAGCCCGGTAAACCCAGTACCGACCCCTCTAGCTACCGTCCCATCAGTTTGCTCAAGGTTCTCGGAAAAATCTATGAGAGGCTTATTTACAAGCGTCTCAGAGACTTCGCCGAGACCAAGGGCCTCATCCCCAACGAACAGTTCGGCTTTCGAACTGAGCACTCTAGCGTGCATCAGGCCCACCGCATCATTGAGTTCATAAGCGATGGTTTCCAACGCGGCTCTTTGACGGGTGCAGTTTTCTTCGACATTGCGAAAGCATTCGATAAAGTCTGGCACAACGGCTTATTATACAAGCTGTACCAACTCGGCGTGCCGGATCGTCTCGTACTCATCTTACGGGACTATCTATCGAATCGCGTATTCCGCTATCGCATTGAAGGAGCACTTTCCTCTCCCCGCCCCATTCGTGCAGGAGTCCCTCAGGGCTCCGTGCTAGCTCCCCTCATGTTCACGCTATTCACTAGCGATATTCCAAACCCAGGTAGAAGGACGCATTTCGCTCTGTTCGCAGACGATACGGCCATCTACTTTAGGTCTAGATACCCCGACAATATCGCCCACACTCTCCAAGGCGCAGTCAATCGACTCGCTGCCTGGTTTCGAAAGTGGCGCATAGAAGTCAATCCCGAAAAAAGCCAAGCGGTTCTCTTCTCGAAACCGCGCACAAGGCTTAGAGACCCCCTCCCCCGACCTCTCACTATGTTCGGTAAGCAGATCCCTTGGGAGAAGCGAGCCAAATACCTAGGTGTTTTCCTCGACCACCATCTCACTTTCGCTGAGCACATAAAGAAGGTTCGTTCGCGAGCCGCTTTCGCTCTCGGTAGGCTCCATTCCGTCCTAAACGCACGCAGCAAGATGTCACTTAAGTGCAAATTGCGAATCTACACAGCGTGTATTCGTCCCATCATGACCTATGCGGGTGCCGTCTTTGCTCATGCAAAACCCCATCATATCCATAGGTTGCAAACGCTCCAAAACCGATTCCTCCGTAGGGCCACAGGCTCCCCCTGGTATGTTAGGAACGAGAGTCTCCACCTCGACCTTAGAATTCCCACGATCCACCAATTCCTAAAACGCCTTGCAAAGCGTTACTTCGATTCCGCGGCCAAACATCGCAACCCTCTGGTTGTCGAGGCCGCCAGCTATGTCCCAAGTAGGATTAGCCGTACCCGCCGACCTAGGCACATTCTCACCGACCCTGATGACCCCATAACCCTCCTTCAGGAGAGCAATAGGGCTACTAGTACTCTACACAGATACAGACGCCTCCCGTCATTCCGACCTCGCCGTCGAGGTCCTTTGCGATCGCGTCCGCGCCCCCGAGTAAATGATACTCCTCCCCGACCCTTGCTCGATAACGAGGTGCCAGCAGTGGTTTCAGCTGTGCACGTAGCTTTAAATTCCCCGTTTAATAATAATGATCAAAACTTTGATCCAGCCCGTCCCATCTTTGATGTCCTCCCTCCGGTGACGCCCAAAGCCGAGGCTCGTACCCCACAGGGGGTGCCCTTAGCGAGCGTTCACCTAGCTTTTTAGCCTAGTTTTGTATGCCCCTGGCTGGAGGCTTTGAGAGTAGCAGCTTAAGGCAACCACAGGATTGACCGGTTAAGTAGTCATGACCTCAGAGGTCAGCTACGAGATGCCCTACAGAAAAAAAAAAAAAAAAAAAAAAAAAAAAAAAATCATAGGATGGGCATCATAATGCATTTGTATGAAATTATTTGTTAAATAATTGCCTCTGACTGCCTAGTTGGTTTAGTGTGAGGTCCTGGGTTCGATTCCCAGGTCGAGCAAAATGCTATTTAGGCTTTTCCATCTGGAATTTCTCAGTAGCTGCCCGGAGTCTGGAATTTGTATCCGATGGTGGCAATAGGTTCGCCCCCCTATTACATGGCGAAATGTGGGTGTACTGTGGGTACACCGCTGCCTAACTCTTCGGGGAAACAAGGCGTGATGTATTGGCTAAATAAGTTTACCGGATATAACGAAACGAGCTATTCTTTTTTCTTTTCGTGTGGTTAGTGACTAACCTGGTGTAAGAGTTTTAAAGCCGCCCATGGGCCTCTGCCTTGGCTTCACATGCCGTCGAGAAATATCTCTCAGGCATGCCGGTTTCCTTACAAGGTTTTTCTGCACCGTATGAATCCGAAAAGTCAGAGGTGCATCCTTGGGTTCGAACTCGAGAACTATGACTTGGCAGTCTGACGGTCACACCACTAGGCTACCACTGCTCTACGGGCAATTTATTAAGTTGTACAGATGTTGGGTGTAAAATGTCTGTGCTTATCTACATAAAAAATTATAACAAGAATAGCCACATTTGCCCACGCAAATTTTTTTGTGCTTAATCTGCCAAGTCAATAACCGGCTGGTCACATTGAAGCTCACGCAACTTTTTCATCAAAATCTATTTTAAAGACCGGTTGAAGAATAAGAGATAAACGTAAAACAATAACTCAACTAAGTACTTTATTATTTAAATCATAAGAGATGATGTGACTATTGGCGTTTCGTATTAAAATTAATTAATTTAGTCACGAATCAATCACCTTTATTTCCCAATCATAAAATTAAACAATAATCTATAAACTATGCAGCAATTTTATTTTATTTTCCTTCAATAAAAAAAAAAACAAATCGATTTAGACTTTACACCAATCACGCCATCTATCGAAGTATTATATAAACTTAGAGTTCTGAATCGCGCAAGCAAAGTTTTCACAGTCGCTAGCATAGGATACCTTATTTCGAGAATACATTCACTCGTCAACATAGCCCACTTCCCAACGCAGTGTCTTCAGTTTCATAATAACTGCTTGTCACATTATAATTTCAGTGGGTAAATTAACGCTTCACTAAAACACATGCAAATTCCTATGAATTTGTGTGCACCTAAGTATTGCGACATTACTACTATGTTTTGAAGAAAATAATATAAAACTTTCATTAAAAAAATACCCTTATAATGCCACATACATTTCCATGTGAAAGTGGTAATGAATAAGCTTTTAAGTTAGTCAAATAACATAGTAAAACGAATTTTAGAAATACAAAAAGAACCTTTGTAATTGGGATTCGAACTCACGACTTCTGTCCACTACTGTAATGAAATTGGTGGTGAGTTCAATTCCCAGGATCGGAAAAACTTTTTGGAAGTTTTTGTTAACTGTTTAGTTTTTGAATATTGCATAAAATATGCTTTGATATAATTACTGTCAAATTAAGTTCGGTTAAAGGACTAAACAATATTTTTATCACTTATTTATTTCGAAGATATTATTTTATTTATTTTTTTCACTTTCTATTTACACAACCCTTCAATAGAATATTTTCTTTATACAACTAATTCGTTCCTCCCTTTCCAGGTATAGCGATGGACTTAGCAGCTCCCAAAGACAAATGGAACATAATATTTCTGACGTTACTGCTGCATGGTCTGGGAACACTGACAGCTTGGAACATGTTCATCACAGCCAAGGATTACTTCGTCAAATATAAGCTGGCAAGCGCTCCGATGTATTCTGAACACTACCTCGCGTATGTGGGGTGGGCCAGTCAGATACCCAACCTGGCGTTCAGCTGGATCAACGTTTTTGTTAAGTCGAGGTATGTAAAATTTTTATTTACTTGTTACATACCAATCAGATTGATCAAGATTCCCTGATAAGTGCATCTCGTGTAGTTGTTATGATTTTTTGACCAAAGTGACAAAAGATTGGACCTTGATTGGTCGACAATTTGAATTAATTAGATTGTTAGAAACCGGGTGTGGGTATAAAGCGAATTAATAAGTATAGGTTCTCTTTTGAAGCGACGAAGTTATTACGAATAGTTTTGATAGCAGTTTCAGAAATCCTTAAATTGTTCTGAAAACTGACAAACACACAACATCACGCCTGTATGCCCGAAGGGTTAGACAGAGGTGTATCTAGAGTCCACGCAGATTTTACCAGTTATTAAGTCCCATGTCATGGGGGGCGAGCTATTGCCATCAAGCGAGTACAAATCCAGTCTCCGGGCTGCTACAGAGAAATTTCAAATGGAAAAACTCAATAACACTTTGCTCAGCCCGGGAATCGAACCCAGGACCTCACGGTCAGCAATAGCGCTTGCGAACACTTGATCCTCGAGGCCCGTAGACTAAACCTGTGTCCCATTTGATAGTTCCGACTTAACATTTAGTTGGGGCATGTAGTAGCTCAAATCAAGAAATGACGCAGACCATCGATGACCTATCCGCCATTTTGGATGAGTCCGATGATCAACCGTTCCAAAATTAGACAGGGTTTGCCCAGCCTGACCAATGAAACCAGAAAACTTTATTAATCCGGCCCATATAATATTTGCTGTGGCCAATTATGTTGACCAACATTATGATTTGAACCAATTCACGTTAGTTCAGGTTTAAAGTTTTTATGTTCTCTCAAGTTGTTATGTGTACTTAACCGTAGAACGTCGACGAAATTTTAATTGGTTCCGAAAATAACTTGTAGGCTGTTCAATCTATACATACAAATAAATAAAATTGAAGTGTCTGTTTGTAATATCAAAATAACAGCTTTTTAGTAAAGGCATTTTTTTTTGTCTGTCTGTTTGTTCTGGCTAATCTCCGAAACGGCTCGACCGATTTTGACGGGACTCACTGGCAGATAGCTGATGTTATAAGGAGTCACTTAGGCTACTTTTGTTTTAGAAAATTCTATAAATAAATAAAATTGATGTATAGAATTCCACGTGGACGAAGTCGCGGGGAACAGCTAGTTCTGAATTAATTAGGGCAATTATAAGTTGACAATGTTCCGTATAATATATTATGTATGTCATATTTTTAGTGCTTTAAAAGCTATGCCCAATGTTGCCTACCGTAACAGGCTAATATTTACTGATATAGCTTGCAGAGTAAGCAAGCTCGTGATAGTGGGCTGGCCGTGTTTATCGAAGGACCGATGGCCGGTGGAGCAAACGAGTCCTGGACTGCGTATTGGCAAATGTACTGTGGGACATCCCCAGCTAGATGGACCGACGACCTTAAGAAGAAGGTGGCTGGGACAGACTGGTTGCGGAGGGTAGACGACAGGTTGTTGTGGCGCAGCCTGGGAAAGGCCTATGTCCAGCAGAGGACTGCGATAGGCTGACGTAAATCTGAAATATGTTTATCAGATAAGGTGATTTTCTGTCTTTCAAGAAATAATCGCACTGTAACTGACAAACAAAATGTTACGTTGTTTGTCGTATAATTATCTTGATTAATAATTTTTGTGCTTTAAAAAGATTGTTCCACCCGAAAAATTTTTTAATCCTACTTCCCTACTATAATAATATTTTAAATGTGAAAGTTTGTGAGTATGGATGGATGTTTGTTACTCTTTCACGCAAAAACTACTAAACGGATTTAGATGGGCACAGAGGTAGTTTATAACCTGAATTATCAAATAGGATACTTTTTATCCCGATATTCTCACAGGAGAGAGACTTATGCGGGTGCAACCGCGGGGCGCTACTAGTGCATTATAATTCTTAATCGGGTTATTTAGAAACTTCGCATCACCACATACTTCTATCCCAGAGGCTCGTAAATCAAAGTTAACGCAAGCTTAAACATAGTTTAGAGTATCCTGTAGGTAGACGGCTTGCCAGACTATTTTTCAACATATTTTCATAAGTTTTTCTAGCGGGTGGAATGGGCTGCTGCGGGAGAAAAAGTATGAAAAGAAAGAAAGAAAGAAATAGTACATTACTTCAGAGGGAAGAAAGTGACAGTTCCATACCGAGATTATGGCATTTGCGCCACGAGCTTGCGAGGGGCGCAAACCATTTGAGGTATGGAACTGTACTTTATCCTGAGGGATGTATAGTGCTTTTTATTACACCTACGAGGAAAATTATGGACATAAATGCATAGAAATGTTTATATTTAGTTAAAAGTACAATTATTAAAAGTGCAGCTATTATAAGATGTTACATTTTGTCCGGGTATCTTGATATTTTGAGACATGTTTACATCTTGAGTTAGTTGAAGGCTTGAAGAAGCCACTTCTTCCGTGATTCCGCGCGTTTTATATACAAAAATAATTTCGTTTTTAATTTTCTGTATGCACCAAGGAGGTTGGTAACTGGTAAAAAAAAAACTGTATGTGGCCAGTAACAATTTACTTGAAATTTAATTAGTAGACAGTTAAAGTCTCTTGGCAGTATGACTGTAGACAAATAAAAAAAAAATAAAAACCGGGTATGTAATGGAATTTCATACATACTTCCCACCCTTGGGTCGGAAGGATTTTCATACAAACTTCCATACCTTGGGATGAAAGGATTTGAAGGGCGGGGTAAAGACGTTTCTTCCCTCTAATTGGTATAATTAGTATGTATTTTCAGAGCAGGTGTGATAAAAAAGTATTTATTGGGACTCGCACAGGACATTACAAATTAAACTAAAACACACTCATTAAAACACGTGCAAATTTTTGCTATAAAAGTAGCGAAGTTACGGAATTACGGGAGTTAAGTTTAAACGCTGTAGCGGAATTTCCTCTTTCTATTAAGTGGGGATTTTAAAAGGAATCATTGAGCCTTTTGGCCTCGTACAGGACTTTCTGTAATTTATATTTTTTTAATTTGTTTTTTTTTTTTTATTATTTTTTATAATGTTTTAATGAGTGTGTTTTAGTTTAATTTGTAATGTCCTGTGCGAGTCCCAATAAATACTTTTTCTTTCTTTTATTGGTGATAACTGCTGTTTTGAAGTATTTTATGGGTAATTATTACTTTTTATACAATGTGGAGACAGCGATACGACAATAAATGAAAACACCGGCAATACTTATGCATAAGAGTATTTCGGAACTATTAAATAAAGCTTAGCAACAAAATAAAAAAAAAGAGATTTTCGACTAGCTGAAGTGCCTAAACTATTGGACATAAGTATTTGATTGAGTTTTCTAATGCAGCCTGAGAACGTCATGAGATATACGCAGTTTAATTTATTGTCGTACTGTCTTCTCCACCTTGCAGATATTTGTTGCGTTCATAAAACTAAAATACTGAAATACATACAATACCACGATAGTTGTTACACTTATAACCTATAACGTAGGATTTATAACATACATAGGAATTATAACATACGTAGGATTTATAACATACGTAGGATTTATAACATACGTAGGATTTATAACATACTTAGGAATTATAACATACGTAGGATTTATAACATACGTAGGATTTATAACATACATAGGAATTATAATATACGTAGGATTTATAACATACGTAGGAATAATAACATACTTAGGAATTATAACATACTTAGGAATTATAACATACGTAGGATTTATAACATACGTAGGATTTATAACATACGTTGGATTTACTTAGGATTTATAACATGAGGTTTAAAGTTTTTGATTAACTGCTTTCAAGTTATGTGTATCATTTCATTTCACTTAACCGTGGATCGTCGACGAAATTTTAACTGGTTCCGCAAATGGATTGTAGGCTGTGCAATCCCGAATAAATTCGGGCAATAATAAATTTACATTGTTCCATGTTCGCAAAACTGGGTGGACAAAACACCTCTTCCTAACTTTTCATGGAATACAAACTTGATGCTTTGTAATTATGTAAGGAGATAAAACACCCGCTACCCAACGCAGTGACATTCAGCTTTCAATCTGATTGATCACATTTAAAAAGTGGGTAAATTAAAGCTTTACTAAAACACACGCAAGTTTCTTTCCATAAGCTTGTGTGCACCTAAGTCTAGCTACAAAAGAATCCACCGCTAAAATGTGCTTCGTTCTTAAGATACTTTTTATTTAAGAAAAGAAAATGAGCTATTGATGATTAAGAGAGATTCACCGACATTATTCGTCACATATGCAGAATCACCCTTTAATGTTCCCACTGCTAGGATACAGGCCTCCTCTCTTCGATAGGGAGCTATTAGCTTATAATCTACCACGCGGGTCCCGTTTGGGTTGGTAGATCTCGAATTTTTGGTTTGGTTTTGGTGGACATGCCGGTTTTCTTACGATGTTTTCTTTCGCCATTTTGAGAGCAGTGGTGATGAAAGTATTTACACAAAAGCGCCTGTCTGGGTTCGAACCCATGGCCTACTACTCGTAAGTCAGGGCCGTTACCACTGGGCCACCATTGCTCCACAACAATGTATAATCATTATTTTGTTGTTGATATTTTCACAATATTGTTACAGTAAAAGCGGTTTCCCACTACGTTCGATCGGAATCCGAATTCTACATCCGAATTGAGAATGTTCTAAATTTGGACGGACAAAGATCTGTACCCTAATTGCGTAATACACGATCAATTATAATTTGAATCTATTTGAAACAGATTGCTAATCCAATGCTTCGTAAGTTGGGAAAAAAATCTGCTCAACGACGTAAATAACGCAATGAATGTTGTTGAACTATCAAAATGAAACAAATTAGTCACAATCATTTTCGAAAAAAAGTTACGCAATTAGGGTACGGATCTAGTGCACAACCCCTCATACAAATAGTACTAAGGCTACTTCGGGCCGACATTTCTCGGATTCGGATCGAACGTAGTGCGAAACCGCTCTAAGACTGCAGACCTGTGATAGTTTCAACCTAATATTTTGTTTTGATTTCGTGGGATTTGTTGTTAGAGTGGGAAGTACGACGTCGAAAGGAAATTTATCGTCACACAATAATATTATCATCATTTTATGGTGATATTATCACAATATTGTTCTTGTAAAACGATGTATCATTCCCTGTCTCAGTATAGAATCCCTTGGGCATTAATAATGTATAAACTCTAATGGCTTATCCGAGCGTGTAGCACTAAGAAAACAAGAGTTATTATGTAGCTGTTTCAATCGTAATATTCTCGTGGGAATTATGTTTAACTTGTTTATTATTGACATGAAGCCATTGAGTGATACTCTGTCTACAGTTCAATAGTTTTACCAATTGATAATATATTGCTATCAAATCAAATAAATCAAATTTACTTTAATATAGGTAATACATGAGGCTTATACATATAAGTAAAGCTTTTTAAATCATTTTAAAAGAACTTTAGTTATATTTTATGATTGATCGTGTGTTACGCAATTAGGGTGCAGGTATTTTCATAGATAATTTTTTATATACAACACATTTTAAATAATATATTATTTGTTTCAGTGGTAACTTAACAGTTCGCATCGTGTGGTCGTTAGTCATAGAAGTGTTTATATTCGTCTGTAACATCATCCTGGCTATGCTCGACACATCTGAATGGCCCGGAGGCTTCTTTTGGCTCACCATGATATCTGTATTCTTCTTAAACGGTAAGTTTTAAAATGTTTATTTCATGTTTTTATTTTAATAAGGTAGTGTTGCTAACCGATTGTAAAAGTTAGCTACTGGCACTTGGAAAATATTTTGGGGCAATTTTACTTGTCAATAGTGTCTACCACCCGCGAATTCGTCCGGGTGTTAAATAACCTAGAATCTTACCTTTTTGTTGCACTATTTTTTTGGTTTTTTTTTTAGCTCAGATTTTTTTTTTTATTTAGTAATTATGCATAGATATGAACTTCGTCTTTTTTTAAATTTTGTTTCTATTCCCACTACGCAACAGAGGAAGCATTAAATATGTTTCTTACTTTTTTAAGTGGGTACAGTAGTGCTTTACTTATTATATGCATATTTATTTAAAGTAAATTAGTGTGCACTTAAGTTCTGCTACATTTTTATTATTTACTAGCTTCCACCAGCGGCTTCGCCCGCGTGATATCTTTATAGATTATAGCCTGTGTTACTTAGTGATAATATAGCATTCTACTGGTGAAAGAATTTTTTAAATTGGTTCAGTAGTTTTTGAGCATATTCATTACAAACAAAAATACCATTTTTTTCTCTTTATAACATTAGTGTAGATATTTTGATGAATATTCCAATAAATATCGTCTTTTACTGATAATATTAGACAAGTGCCCGAAATTACAAATCAAAGTTTAAAAATTTCGGCAAGTCGGTACCAATAACAACTTGATCGTCAGCTATCGCTCAATGGGGTCATCGACTGATGTTTCATCAATTATACATTCATGTCCAGAGCTCAGATTTCCATGATTAACTCCGACAACGGAATTGTAATGACAAAACAAACATTCCTTGTGTGTTTCAATTGTGATTAATATCGGATACCCCATGTGATTTACATTGAGTGAGAACTATTTTTGGTGTAAAAATGCTGTGTACAGCAGCGCTCAATGTATGCTTGAGTGCATGCAACGGTAGAAGATTTCTGGGTATTTTAAGTTAAGTTATACATTTAATTAAAACTCGATTTCGTGAGAAAAAAAAAAGCTTAGAAAATGTTATATTTCCGTGACCAGAAGGTATCGTTCAGTACAAAAAAAAAGGTCACAATGTCAGGAAGAACAAGTGACTCTCGGCTTAGTTAAGCGTCTTTTACACACACACCTGTCATTCATTATAATAACGGACTAGATCTTTGAGCTTATTTATGTTTGTATTACCTATAGTCGGTAACTTACTGAAACACTATCTCAAAGAGCCTAAACATTATATAATATTATATAAATTATATAAAAATTCCTGCCCTAAACCACTGTATATGTTACGTGTGGCCGGTAGCAGTTGGTTAAACTTGCCTAAATGGACCCTGGCACTCGCCGGCCGCTGCTGCGGCACCGCTCGCTTCGCTCGCTCGGTTCCTGCGGTGTGTAATGTGGTCACAGTTCTAACCTAACCTACCTTTCAGCCATTTTCATTTGCTACAACTAAATTTAACCAACTGCTACCGGCCGCACCCTAGTTGTAGCCGGCTGAAACTAGGTGTAGCCGCACTTTGGGTTGTAGCCGTGACATATTTTTATTTGTTGTACCATTTACAAATACAAAATGTTCTGTTTTTATTATAATCCGAAATTCTTTATAACGAATTTTACCGAACAAATAGTTGATATTACTAAAACAATGATTCCCGCATTTTGTAAAAAAATATAAAATGATTGCCTCACTTCTTATTTAAATTATGTGCCAAAATCCATTAAAATCATTAGCAAACTCAAGTAAGACATAAATGCCACATCTAATTTATATTGTTTAAATATTTCTGCTCATCTATTTACAGATCAATTGACACAGTTTCTCTTGGCTTGCGTTTAGGTTAAAACAATTTTGTTGGGTTATTTCAGTTTTAGTTCGAAGCCTTTAATTTATTTCCACAGTTCCATGGAATAGTGGTTATCTCGTAAATATAAATTAATACCGACGTTTCTAATGAGAATTCTCGGTTTTATGTTTATAATTGGGAAAGGAAGGATGTATTTTCTAAGTATTTCGATAACAACTGTTTGATTATATTATTGTATAAAATAGTAATCGTTCACAATAAAAACTACTTAATTCTCACGTGGGTAGCGTTTCACGAACACTTAATTTTATCCAAAGTAATAATAATTTATAATAAATATAATTTAAGATTTGTCAACAAACGTTTTACGTTAACACAATGAATATTTAAAAAAAAATTATTTTACGTTTCATAGAATCATTACAAATTCATAATTGAACACAAAGTTTAATTAAATAATCATAATAAAATATCCAAAAAATTACTTAGTTATTCGCATAATGCTATCAGTATGATATCGACGTTTCTAAAAGGTTAAGGCCACACATTGCTCTTATCAGCAATAGTAATTCACGCTTCGTTTACATTACTGTTGTCTTCTACTACTTCGTGTGTGATCATGGCTATCATCTACTACTATCTGTTTCAAAAGTATCTGACGAAATTGTAAACAAACCCTGTTTAGGTTAAATTCTTACGCAATCATTCACTAAACGGTATTAGTAACACATTCATTTTGTGTTTAGAAGGTTTAACTTTATATCTCACCACTTTTTCCAACAATTAATTATTGTTTAATTACCGTCAATATCCAAATGAAAAAAAAAAAACAACTTTTAGGTGATTTTGGATCAGATTCAGATTAAAATTAGGATAATTTGAATCTAAACTCCGCTTCAGAGCACCGCTCCTATTGGTTAATATTGGCACATTTTTCCGCTCCGCTGCCTCGGTCTGCTCCAGTGGAAGACAGCCTTACGATTGGTTCGGCGGTTCTTCCAGAAGAAAAAAAAAATACATCAGGGAAATCATTTACTTCTGAAAGCTTACAAGTTCTTAATATAAAATTAACAACTCGGGTTAGTTTTTGTATTAAGAACTTTATGATAGTCGAATAAAGTTCGAAATTCAAAAATAGCTCGTTAACCTTGGGTCTAACGATAAATCTTATTTCGTAATAATACCGTATAAGTTACAAAAGTAGTAGTTGTCTATGATCAATTATCTTAAGTGATTAAAAATCAAAATCTCTTCCAACTTTTAAAAAGCTATAATAGCAAAATAATTTTTAATTTTATTTTTATTTTCCGGTGAAACCGTCACTTAATTTATAATTATTAAGTTTTCCTCATTCAAGTGAATATGTGTTTTTTTTTAGTGTAATAGTATCTTAAACTTTAAAGACCATTCTGACAACTGCACAAAAACAAGTACTTAACACTATTTCCTTAATTTTCAGGTTTCAACGCGATCTTCCAAAACTCAGTGTTTGGCGTAGCAGCCTGTCTACCTCCCAGTTACACGGGTGCTGTTATCCTAGGCAGTAACCTATGTGGCCTGCTGGTCGTGGGTCTGAACTGGCTGTCGGTGTTCTTCGACAACCCTCGCACGGCCGCCATCTACTACTTCATAGGCGGCATGTTCGTGTTGCTCATCTGTATTGATACTTACTTCGCGCTGCCGTTGAATGTGAGTAGCATTTTGTTAGAGAAATCTGCCGAGTGGTCGTACTAAAAGTTACAGATGGCGCCACCGTCGGGCAGTGGCCCAACAGACAATATTATTCTTCTGGCTGTAGGATCTTTCCATTTCGCTACATTTTCCTTCACCTGATAACTAATGACCCAGAAGTAATCACCAGTACAAATTATTTATTTCTTTAATCTATATAAATAAAAATGAATCCCTATTTCCCTCGGTCACGGCATCACGCGTAAACGGCTGGACCGATTACGCTAATTCCTTTTTTGAAGTGAAAACTTCTTTAGGCGCGTTGGGCATTTTTGAGATGGGTCTAAACAATTGATTTCGCGACACTGTTACGACACCAGCTTTGACCATTAAAAAGACATCAACGCGCGATACATTATTTCCTGCACAATAAAATTGTTCAAGTTCTGTCGGCACTCCCGGAGTGCCACTGTTTTTGTTATGTGTTTGTTACTGTAAGGAGAAGGTACTCATTAAAGGAGAAAATTAAGAAAGTTGCGCGGAAAGTAGATTGCGTGCGAAGCATGGGCGGGTCGCTAGTTTTATGTAAAAAAAAAAAAGTGAGCTCTATCCTTCAGCCGGATAGGTGCGAGGCAGGGTCAAAGTACTGACATTGTATTTTAAAATATAAATCTTATAATATGTTAAATGGCTCACAGTAAAATAAATTTTGCATTATCAAATATTTAGTTGAAAGAATAGTTTTTATACATTATTCCCACTACGCAACAGAGGAAATATTAAAGTTATGTTTCTTACTTTTTTAAGTGGGTACACTAATGCATTACTAACTAACATGCATATTTTGAAGTAAATATGTGTGCATGATGTTTTGCTACATTATTTTTATAACTCTCTATTCTTATAAAGCATTTATATAACTCCCCTGAATGGATCAAATACAGTTTTAATTTGAATGCGAAAACAGCCAGGTTATAAATTAACATTTTGTTTCTCGATTACTTCGTTGGAGCAGCAGTGGTCGAAAGCGCGACTGCCTTGATCCCTGGGTCGGTTATTCTGAATTCAACATGTCCATCCGTCTCTCATAACTCTTGTTTTAAAGTGTTTACTTATTCATTAAGTGAGCCCTGTTCTTGAACAAATCAGAATTGCCTATAATATGTTTAATTTGAATAAATACTTGTTTTTTTTTAGTTCCATGTACTTTTTGTTTTACAGAAATTCTACCGCTACCACGACCAGATCAACCAGCAACGCAACGCAGACCGGGGCAGCTCTAAAGCCGTCAACGTACAACAAACCTCCCGCATCACGCTGTTCAAGCAAGCGTTCGTGCAACTGTACAACGTGTTCATCATCTTCTTCGTCACGCTGGCTGTGTTCCCCTCCGTTATATCAGGTGCGTACAAGTAGAAATCCATAATGGCCGGCCAGCTTAAGGTGGATTCTTACGTTTTTTGTCAATTTCAAGTTGTATCTTGATCAAAATATTATTCATGACCATAAAAAATAATTATTTACAGAATTATAATCATTAGAAAAAAAAAAAAAAATTGGAAATTTCTCAGTAGCAGCTCGGAGTCTGGATTTGTGCCCGGTTGATGGCAATAGGCTCGCCCCCTATTACGTGGGACTTAAACATAACTGGCGAAATGAGGGTGTGCCTGCTACAGGGACACCTCTGCCCAACCCTTCGGGGAAACAAGGCGTGATGTTATGTTTTATGTTTATGTTAATCATTAGAATTGGAGAACAATGGTAGCCCAGTGGTAACGGCCCCGACTTACGAGTTTTTGTAGGCTGTGGGTTCGAACCCTGATAGGCATTTTACTTAAATAATTTCATCACCACTGCTCTCAAAACGGAGAAGGAAAACATCGTGAAGAAACCGGCATGTCCAAGAACCAAAAATTCGAAGTTATGTGTGTGACATCTACCAACCCGCACTGGGCCCGCGTGGTGGATTACGCCCCACTCCCTCTCGAAGTGAGGAGGCCTGTGCCCCAGCAATGGGAACATGCTGATTATGATGATGATGAAGATGAATCATTAAAATCATTAATACATCTTTAAAAGTTAGATTTGTTCTCAAATGTCATGATTTCATGTAAAAGTATTCAATGGAGACTCCATTGAATACTTTTACATGCTGATTATGATGATGATGAATCATTAAAATCATTAATACATCTTTCTAAGTTAGATTTGTTCTCAAATGTCACGATTTCATGTAAAAGTATTCAATGGAGTCTTCTGACAGTAGTCTTGTTACTGACAGACGACTATACGCCAACGACGGTTATAGGCCAACCGCTTAACTGAGTCCGTGCGTGGTGCGGGCGGTGTGAAAGTCGTCACAAGTTGACGAATCACTGAGCTCTCGCAACACGCACCCCCCGCACCGCACCGCTCAGGTATGTCAGGAACGGACTCAGTTAAGTGGTCGGCCTATAGTCGACCTTTTTCTCTCTTCTCTCCTATCCTCTCCTCTCCTCTCCTCTCCTCTCTTCTCCTCTCCTCTCCTCTCCAGTCCACTCAACTCCGCTCCGCTCCACTCCGCTCCGTTCCTCTCCAGGGGACAGTCAGCCTAAGAGGTTGTTAGTATTTTTTTACCAGTAACCCTGTGTATGTACAACACGACTAGGGTCTACCGAAGCCTTGTTCTCGTTATTTTCCAGCCTAATCTTTATAATAGTCGCAGGACCTCACTAACTATAAATTTCCTCTATTTCCAGACGTTGCACCGAACACCGCAGGGTTTTTGGGCGACAACTTCGTGCGGATCACTTGCTTCTTAACATTCAACCTCACCGCTACCATCGGCAACATTACGGCCAGTACGTGGCAATTCGTAAGTCACTTTTTATATACCTTCAACTGTCACTAGCAAGACAATATAATTTTTATTTTTTATGGTTTTCTAAAGGCCAATCGACTAATAAATAAAAGAAAAGTAGAAACGGTTTATTGTAATGAGAACATTCACAAGATTTGGTACGTAGATGCAATTTTATTTATCGCTGACGGAACTGAAACTAATTTCCAAACTGAGCCAGGGCTTGTCAGTCAGTTAATTGCGATAATTAAATTTTTGACATTATTACAGAGTTTTTTTTTTTTTTTTATAAAAAAAACGTGTCGAATGTTGTATCATTACCTCATGATAAGTTATGATTCAGTGATCTGGCAGATAATGTCATTTAGATTCTAAATATTTTATCTGGTGTACAAAAAATGGTTTTTGAATCCCACTACGCAACAGAGGAAACATCGAAGTATGTTTCTTACTTTTTTAAGTGGGTACAATAATGCTTTAATAATCTTATTCAAGTTTTAGTCCGTGAACTTGCGTATCATTATAAAAGCAACAAAATATTAATTAGGAACCATAAAAGATACTATTTTGAACTTTTTAATGCTTCTATTTGTTGATAAAACTGGCTCATAATTTTAAAATGGCCAATTTATATTGAACTAGCTGCGCCCCGCGGTTTCACCCGCATAAGTCTCGATCCCGTGAAAATATCGGGATAAAAAGTATCCTATGTCCTTCTCCGGGTCAAGGTCTATCCATATCCCAAATTTCATCTAAATCCGTTCAGCCGTTTTAGCGTGATGTCGTGACCAAGGGAAATAGGGATTCATTTTTATATATATAGATTTCCTGAGAACTGAGACATTGCCTCGTGTAGCTCGTTCGCTATTACTTGAAACTTAAACATAACAGTTAGTTCATTATAACTTATTACGCAATTACTAGCACTGAATTTTGCAGTCTTAGTTTCAATATGCTAATCTTTCATTTAAATGACATATTTTGAAACTCGAGTACTTCCCGTTGACCTAGAATCATGAAATTTGGCAGGAAGCCAGGTCTCACAGCAAAAGTAAAGGAAAATGTCCGAAAATTTATCGTTTTTGTAGTTTTATTATTTTTTGGTGATTACAAAGTTACATTTGCAGTTGGAGCGAATTGACCGTGACGTATATCTGTGTATGGGAGAACATTTTTCTCAACTGTTAAGTTTGTTCTTGGGATAAATTTATCCCGACTACGGAACCCTTCATTGTGCGTGGTCCAACACGCACTTAGCCGGCTTTTTGCAAAAACCTATTACTTTTTGGAGAACACAGACGTACTTAATAATATTTTATTTCCTTCCAGCCCGGTCCCCGTTGGCTGGTAATATTCACGACAGCGCGTCTGCTCTTCATCCCGTTCTTCCTTCTGTGTAACTACAAGCCGCTGGACCGCACGGTCCCTGTACTCGTGAGCAACGACTGGGTGTTCTGGATCGCTTCAGCACTGCTGGGGTGGAGCTCAGGACACGGCAGCTCGCTCGCCATGATGTACATTGGAGGGTGAGTTGCTAACTTATGGGTCATTTAAATGAAGGTTCACGCCCGTTGCGAATACGGAACGAAAACTCGTTACGGCCTTATTACAAAACAAAGCATATCTGTAAACTCAGGTTTAAACCATCAAGCGTTCTGTAGTTTCTGACTACCCCCATGGGAAGAGGGCGAGAGTTTGTGTATGTAAACCATCGAGCCATTCTTTCAAGGCTTATTCGAAACTCTATTCCGACATAGTTAAAGTTCATTACAAAAACTGACTTCAAACCCGATTCTAAGTTGTTAATTTTGTATTAAGAACTTTAATTACCCATCTCTGAATAAAGTTCGAAATTCAATAACTGGCTCGAAAATTTGAGCTTGCACTACAGTGAGAACTCGTTTTGTAATAAGACGATTATTGTTTATGGCATTCGAGATTTGTGAGTCAATTTGAACATAGAACATGGAACGTTTTTTTGAAAAGCTACTAAGCTGACGTTCGCACGGATGTAATAAAATCGCGATATTTTTTAGTGCATTGGATTTTCAACTCTCGGCGCTAAGCAGAGCGTTGAAAATCTAGTGCACGAAAAAAAATCGCCCCGATTTTATTACATCCGTGCGAACGTCGGGTAAGAGTTCTATTCCCACTACGCAACAGAGGATACATTATAGTTATGTTTCTTACTTTTTTAAGTGGGTACAATAATGCTTTACTTACAAACATACAGATTGTCAAGTGAATTTGTATACCCGTAGGTTTTGCTACATTCTTATCATCATAAAAGTAATATTGAGAAAGACGTTGTAAATATTTTACTTATTACTCAATTATGTTTATTGCCGCAATATTAACATTATGAAGTACACCATCGTGAGGAAACCTGGAGTTAACACAAGTACGAATTTCTTTAAACCACAAAAACTAACTTGCATTCCCTATTTCCAGCACGGTAGCTCCCGAGAACGCAAGTCCAGCAGGCATGATAGGCGGCGCCGTATTAGTGACGGGCATCATCGTCGGCATCACCTTCACGCGGCTGTGCCCTATTATCGTCACCGCTGAAATGTGGCGGAAGGCCTAGCGTTCACTTCACTACGTCTCTTCAGCATGGGACGTTTTTACACGACGATTAGGACAGTGAACTACCTGAAAGTGATGTGTTCAAGTATGAACATTGTGTAGTGACTTTTTGTAGGAGAACGCAAAGCTTAGCGTACACTAAACGGGCCGGATTAGGCCACACCGCATCGCAGTTATCCGCCATTTTGTATAAAACTATGTCGAATAGAGATGAGACAATATCCTATAATATTAAAAAAAAGTTGAGCTGGTTCGGCCCGTCTATGGACGTTTTAAGTGTTATAAGTGACATGATCATTAAGAGAAAAGAGATTATAACAAGAAATTTAAGGGATGTTAAAAGTTGGCAGTCCAGTGCGAGTTTTAAGTAAGGTGCCTGGATTACAGTGATATAAGGATTGTGACATTCGATAAAAATGTGTTCTATATCTATATATTATATTATATGCGAGTTATATCATTTTTATGTTGTGTAATAGGTTGTTGATTCAATAATTAAGGATATTAGAGATATTGTTTACCAAAAACTAATAGTTTTGTTGGTTTGTCAGTTTTGTGCCTTTTATTTATTTGTTTGCACTGCTGTAAGGACGATTATAGCTTGCCATGTCTGTGGTATTGCTGTAAGGCTTCATTTCTGTTAAGATAAAATGCATTTACTAGTATTCCTATGTCAGTAAAGTTAGCAACTTAAGTTGAAACCAAATACTACATTGTCTCGAAGCGCTCTGAACTTTAACTTCTCAATTATAAAGTTTATTTCAAATTATCAAATATTACGAATTACAAAATAAGTTGTTTTGGTGCTTATTAACACTTTGACAGCCGAAGATTTTAAAACGCGGATTCCATGGTTCGCCGGCGATTTTCGCCGATATTGCAACATTTATAAAATGAGAACTATCAATGATAAATCTATAATTATTTTTTTATTTATACTATTGACTTGTTTATTTCTAGGATAAAAATAAAAAACAGACGTAAATTAGTTTTTTTTATTTAAAAATGTAGAATAAAAAAGAGGTTTTATGGAAAAAAAAAAAAAGTCGAACATGGACTTTTGCGTGTTCAAGTCGTGTAATTTTTGCGTGTATGAAACATTTTGAAGCAAGGATGGTAGCATAAAGGCACGTTGCAGTCTGGGCAGTAAAATATGGTTTCTTTGCGTCCTCGTTTGCCAGTGTTTTTCTTAGAAATGTCTGCACAAACTTTACAGACTCTTGCCACCTTCTCTTTTTTTTCGGTGCTCGGTATCCTTTCGAGAAAGTGCCTTCCCACTAGTCTGGTACTGCTGCCTACATGGTGTGGGCCACGTGAGGGTCCTGGTTCAGCCTCTGGTGCAGTTTGCAGCAGCTGGTCACCACACTCCATCAGGAACTGTGAGAATCGCGGGCGGCGCCTTTGAGACCTTGATTTATTGTAAATGACGTAAGCATTTACCATTGCTCTTGCTACCAGGTTGAAAAACATCTTTTTCCACCACTTCATGCTCTTTCTATTCAAGGAGTAGTAAGACACATACTGGTCATTCAGATCTACACCAAATTTGTGGTGGTTGTAATCTAGTACACAATCTGGTTTCAGCCTTTTGGTCACACCGACACCTTTGACTTTTGCATCCACCTCTGTCCAGCTAGCTCCGTGTTTCGTAGTAACTCTACCTCTTGCAAGTCTTGAATAAGGTCTGGAAAGAGAAAAAAACAATAAAAATATGTACGACGCAAAAAGGCTACATTTCTACAATAATAACCCAACAAAATACAATAATTTACCTTGAATTTCAATATCTGGGGCTTCTTCAATATCCGAATCATCATCAGCAACCAAGAAGTCAATAATTTCGTTCGAATCGAGCCGATAACTTCGCCGTGAACTCGCCATTTCGCGCCAAAATTCGTGTACGTGCACTCGCAATAGCGGCGCGGGAACACTGGGGCAGCGCGACACTCGATAGCTTGTTCCGCTCACACCAAGCGCCCCACCACGGTTATTCTTACATGTGTGCGTAGCTAAAGCACTACACTATTATATCAATGCACGCCAAACACGGACTACGGACGTCGTTTTAAAACAAACACTAAGAAAGTCAGTCACGTACTGAGAACGTGATCAGCGTCACAATACAATCAACCTGGGACGTACTCTGCACGTGATCGGCTGTGAAAGTGTTAAGAGTAATATTAATTGTTTGGTCTTTTAGAATTACATAACAGTTACACAGAAGATTATTGACATTTCCACAGAAGATTATAGGGGCTAATAATGGTATTAGAAATTATCTTATAGAGTAAGACTTCACAATCTCTTTGCCTTAAGGCTATTATAATGACAAGTCAAAATACAAGCAAAATTCAACCTTAAAACAAGTAGTCCAAAGATGTCTCTGAGCAAAATGACCGACGGAATTGTTATAATGCAAGTTGACATAAAGGCAAAATGAACACACGAATAAATCAGAATATTTCTATTATAATTGCTAATATATAAACATAAATAACATATAAATACTCTATATAAAATTATGTAGGTAAAGTTAAAGTTTGCAAGTGCATAAAATATATTTAATAGTTAGTATAATGCCGTTGAGATGTATGCAGTTATTATATTTGTTAAAGTTACTATTATATTATTTTAGTTGCCCGGTTTGTAATTTTACATATTCGTTTTTCTTACCCTGAATATTGTGTCCTATACTCGGCGACGGACTTGCCCTTATTACATAAGAACTAATAGGTAAACTGTGTGTTAAACTATACCCCTGTTTTAACCTTTCGGGTCAAGGGTAAAAAAGTAATGTGTTCGTTTATTTTACGTGACTAAATACTAATCCAAAGTGCTTGTAAAATGTTGACTAAAATTATGTTAAGTTAGTGATATGTTCTAACGTTGAAATTATTTTGTCCTTGCACAAAACTTCTAAAGAAGACGCCGTGGATGACTTTTGTATCGTAATGAAATAGTAGGTTGTTATCCCTTGTGCCTGTAACTATTGTAAAAATATCAAACGTCATTTTTATACTTTGTGTTTTTCGTGAAGTGTGTGTAAAAATGTTGTAGATTTACTGCTAAAAGTTCCTCAATTGAGAGAGTATTTGTGGTTATTTTTGCAAAATGTCATTCACATATTTACTGTAGATAAATTCTAACATTATTATTATGTATGTTTTATAGACTGAACCACTAACAATCATTTGATTTTAGATAATTATAAGACTCCTAGATAAACGTGTTTTTTTAACAATGCTAGGTTTTTTTTTAAATTGTGTGAGGCATTTGACAAGTTATTAGTACTGCGTAAAATAGTAAGGATAAGTATGTTTTACGCGATAAATATAACTAGGAGTTGTGGTAGTGACTAGGGAACTTTTACGTCTCGACTTTGATATTATTTCAATATTTTGTGTTCATTATTGCAAGCCAAATAATTAAATGTCAAACAAATTCTAGCCAGAGTTTATGGTCGCTCTGAACGTGAGGGGTATCTCGCCCAGTAAGCAATCAGAACTGAGTGATAAGCTACCATACATGATCAGTACTAACAGATCCTTTTGTGACCGAAATCAGAACCAAGAGTGTCTGATACAGCCTCAAGATCTATCGCCTTGACGGCCGGAGCGATTACTATAGTACTTGAAGCAGATAGTTAAATTAAACGGTCTCATCGTTTCGTGTGTGTGCACGAATTCGGTCAGATTGAACATACACAGATTAGTCTGTTCAGATTCTGAATCCCTCCATGTATGACCTAAAGGTAGCCTTTATTCCAGAGTGACCACAAACATTGGCGAGAATAACACCTGGTTTTATTTTTTCAATTCCTAGCATGACAGTGTTTAGTCCTATTTATTTGAAAGTAAAATGTTATTTTTTAAATTTTACGTTTTTTTCTTTTCACCTCCTCCCTTTTACATAATAAAAGTACTTATATAAAATACTCATTCAATATAATATCGTTAAGTAGAAGTAGTTACGAATGTGACGTGGGGAAGATAATGTCGAATGATTTTGGTAATTTGTGTATCAAAAAGTTGATTCATTTACAAAATATAGTGTGCATTTATTAAATATATAATAGAAAATTTAAAAAGATTAATGAAAATATATACATATTTACGGTACTTAATTATAAAAAGGTCATGCTCCCATTTAGAAATAATAATGTGACAATAATCTACAGCAATAATCCAATTTACTGACGTGTTTGATACACAAATTACTAAGATTACGTATATATGAAATATTAATTTAACAACCAAAAAAGGTAATTTTTGTTCAGATACGGCTCTTCGCACACAAGGCGATGCAAGTCTCCAATACTTCGACTGTTTTAAGTGTCTTAGCGACAACTTCAGTACCTATGGTAGCTACACGTTATGCATATCACAGAAGTTGCGAGATTCGTAATCGCATGCGGACCTCGAATGTTAATTGAGGAAATATTCGTTTGTATCGCCTGCGGTGGCTGCGGTAACCGCATGCGGTCAAAAAGACTTGCAGATAAAATCCTGAATGATTTTGTACTGTGGTTTCGCTTTAAACGGCTTTGCGCAGAGCAAGAGACCATCTGATATTGAAAAATAAATTTTAATATCAAGTGCAAAGTTCAAGGAACATCGACAGCTCTTGGTTTACTCAAACCCAGTCGTCGAGTGATGGGGATTGCATAGCATTGTGTATGAAGAAGTAACGATTAGATTGGTGTTGTATACCCTGGTGCCTTATACATCTTCCATTTTTTTCTAACACCGCGTAGAATAAGTGGAGATTATTATTTTACCTACACAAGCAGGCATATTTATTTGAGAAACAAGGAATTGTATTGTTAGTGAGCTAAAGTCCAGTATATCATACCTATGTATCATGAAAACATTATTGTAATAATGCTGTCATCAGCCCGTTGTGGTACCTAACTTTAGGCAGCTAAAATTGATTTACGGCCTTTCTTTTCAAGCTTCAGATAACTTTTTAAAATGTCAAAAAATGTATGGTTAAACAGACGGTAACTATACTTAACTTTAAGCAACGTTTACAACTAATGGGGGCGATGTTTAGAATATGTGTCAAACCACCATATTTACTCATCAAATAAAAGTTATCTCATGATTGAAAAATCAGGCCTTAGAATATTTCACGGAGGTACAGCAAATACCCAAAAGTTCAATGAAGATTTGTTTTATGTTTCAAAAGTTTAAAGACTTAAGTATTTTTTCTGATTTGACAGCGTTATTACTGTAAGTACCTAGTTTCAAAATAATCTGTGACAATAAAGGGGATTATTGAAAATTGCCATAAATATAGAGTTAGGAAAAAGTTCCAGAGAAATATTTAATAGTACTAAAAGACATATAAATATACCTATTATTATTAAATGTTAGACCTGATTTCATCATTTCTGTATATAGACAAAAGAGTATGTTTTTAGTAAATATATACCACAAGAGATAGGTACAGTCAACCGCAAATCAGTGGTAATATTTGACAATGTCTTGATAGTCAGAATAATTTTCGTAGTGTCGCCACTGTTGACTGTACCTACTGAAAAAAATAACCTCTTCTGTCTATATTGATAATTATAACACAGAGGTGATGAACTTAATTTAAAATTCCTATAAATCTCGCACTTGTATTCTTCCACTATCACTTAAATCCATCTTCAAGAACACCTTTTCTTATCACTAATCTATATAGGTACTTGTTTAGAGTCTTTTACATCCGACTTTATGCAAATAGCTAGTTTCTCAAGATACCTACCTACTCGTAACTCTACTTATAACGTGTTTTATACATATGACATAATGTCATAAGTACGTACATAAATAAGTAAGTATATTTGCTCGTGTTTACTCTACTTTTTATTTTATTGCATCAACCAGGCCAGGTGTTGCATCGATCAACCAGCACCCTAATTGCGTAACACATTTTCAATCACTATCTGAATGATTTTTAAGTATATTGCTAATCCATTGCTTCATATGTTCGAAACATTTGTCTGAACAAAGTCGTAAATAACGCAATGAATGATGTTGAACTGTCAAAATGAAAGTCATTGCTATTCACAGTTAGTGTGTTACGCAATAACCCCGCAGAGCCCTATTTCATATAACTGACAATGCGACATAGTGGTCAACATAATACGAAATTGACACTTTTTGGCGACATGGTGCTGTTAAAAAAGCAGAAAATGTATGAAAGAACTTTGTAAAATTTGTCGGATTGTCAGATTGTTGCCTGTCATCTGTCGCCTGTCAGTTTTATTAAATAGGCCCCAGAAGTCACAAATCGGGGGATAGGTACTGCAGTCCTTTCACGATTATTTAAGAGCGTTTATTCTTAAAGTGGGCAACGTCGTAAATAGCTGTCAAATATTTACCAGTTTTGATTAATTTGGCAATATTACTGTATGGAAATAAGAAATATGGCTAACTAGTTCCCTTGAATATTAAAAATGAATTGCAATTATAACAGTGAATTTGATGTTGTAACAATTTTAGGTGTAAAAAAGGGATTTGGAAAGTTTCCAAATACTTTTTTTACATCTAAAACTAAATATCCGATAATCATCATAATCAATATTCTAGTTCCCTAGTTAGCCACACTTCTTAATTCCATACAGTAATATTGCAAAATTAATCAAAACAGCGAAATGTTTGACATCTATTTGCGACGTTGCCCACTTTTAGGATAAGCCCCCTTAACTTCCGACAGCAGCAACTCAAAAGCAACCATATCTCAATGATAATAAAGATCAATATGATTCTGACAAAATTTTCAATGGCAGCAACCCAACAGCAACTTTATTTTTTTGTTGCTAGCCTACACGGTCCCACTCCTGGGCAAAGGCCTCCATTCCTTCCAGTTTTGACGGAACATAAATCGTCCCGCCATCTCATACGTGGTCTGCCCCGACCCCGCTTCACTGTTGGCAGATCTTGAGTTTGGGCTTCTGGATGTTAGTCAAAGACCAAGTCTGTCCACCATAGGTTAACCTTATTGTAACGTCAATAACCATTACTGAACAGCGATGCAAAATCAGAGGTGAAATAACTGATAAGGACTGTTCCGGGAAGATATCAGGAGAAATTAATCGGGAGGGTAGTTGGGTCGATCTGAGTATCGTGACGCTCCCTGATCAGCTTGGCCGAGCTATTTTCCAGTCAAAGCATTTTCCTTGTGGATATAGTTGTAGTTAATAAAATGATTTATTTATTTATTTAAATCATATTATTAACTTGTCATTTTTTTATAAGCTATGTCAAAACATAGTGGATACTGTTGAAATGACGCACAATCAAGCGCACAATATTTTAACCTTTTATTAATGTTTTTTCATTGGTTATTATCCGTTCCTTATATATCTTAAAATAAAGTATTCGTACCTACCTATCTAAGTATTAATTTTACTTGTTATTTGGCGGATTTTAGGGCTACAGACAAGATTACAGGTAAAAAAAAAAAATATTAGCCAAATGCTGCATAATAAGAAGTAAAATGATTTACTCGCGTAAATACAGAGTGGCGATAAGGTTATCACAATACCTAAATTAATCTAAGTATTCTACATTGATCATGATGTTCTATGAATAAAAAAAAAAGCAGTGGCACTACGGGAGTGCCGACAGAAGTGAAAACTTGAAAAAAAATCGGCACCGCGGTAATCAACGCGTTGATGTCTTTTGCTCCACGCACCGCGGTAATCAATGCGTTGATGTTATTAATTAATGGTCAAAAGCTGGTGTCATCACGGTGTCGCGAAATCAATGGTTTAGTCCCATCTCAAAAATGCCCAACGCGCCTAAAGAAGATTTCACTTATAAAAAATAAAAAAAAATTAACATTCTAGTCGCGTTACCTTTTTTTTTGTTTTACTATTTAACAACATCATGTAAGTAAATGCTTAGAGATATCATCTGACGAATATAAATCATCATAACAAAAATATCAACGACCTGTAGCCGGGGAAGATAATATTTTAAGCGTTGCCATTCCGTAAAACAATTGAGCGATTTTTTTTTTTCTATCTGTTATTACACTACTTTATAACATTTTTTAACCCATATATATGAAACTAATATAATATTAAATGGTAAATATATGTAACGAGGTGAAAAAAAAGTAGAAAGTCAAGTTTTTATGATACCTGTGATTATTTTTAATTTCACAATTTTTAGGGTTCCGTACTTCAAAATGAAAAAACGAAACTTTAATAGGATCACTCGTGTGACTGTCTGTCGGTTTGTCTGTCTGTCCGTCTGTCACACCCAATTCTCAGAATTTAATGGACCGATTAAGTTGAAATTTGGTACACATATGTATTTCTGTGACCCAAGCACGGAAATGTAACATAAATAAATAAATTTTGAATATGGGGATCACTTTTGGGGGGCAAATAAAAAAAAAAGTTTTTCACTTTGTATTGTGTGACATATCAAATGAAATATTTTATAATTTTAAAATGAATACATTTAAAGATATTTAAGAAAATACATGAAAATTGAATCATCACAATCTCCAAAACTACTGAGCCTAAAATTTTGAAAAAAATACAGAGAATGGTTCTTCACTCATATAATACACGAAAACCTATAAGAAGTCTATGGTCTTAAAAAAACATGGTAAATCTCTCTTGTGCGTAAAAAAAATACATTTACAGTTGGAATGTATGGGAGTACATTGATTTCAACTACAATGTTAAGTTTGTATTTGGGATAAATTCATCCCAACTACGCAACCCTTCTTTGTGCTTAGTTTTGTATACTTATTTAGGTATTAATAAAATTAAAATGACACAGATAACTCTTTCTTTTATACCTACTGATTTGTATTACCTTGTTTTAATCGATGTACCTACTCTTCAATGTGTTAAACTCGTCGCTACTCTGTAGATAAAATATACTTATAAAGACTTTCTACCTTTATACCTATTCAAATCTTCTGTCCTATGGCTGTTCACGTTATAAAAGTACCTTATGAAGCACTCCTTAGTCGAAGGCTGTGAAATAATAGCTTTAACCTACCCATTGTAGATAGATATCACAAGCATTCTGTTCAGATGAAATAATTTATGTATATACTTACCTATATTTGCTTGATATGGGCATTTGATAAGGAGTGTGGAAACGCATGTGACTAAAAGAGAATCTTTAAATGTTGATAGATGAAGGTCTAAGAAAATATGGATGGATTGTGTGAGGAATGATATGAAAGAGAATGGAGTGAATGATAGCGTGACGGTTGACAGGGAGAATGGAGGTAGAAAACGTGTTACGCGACGGCACATGGAACAAGGGCAAGAAGATGACGATTATGACTCCCTATTGTTTTATTTGTTAATTGTACAGTCAACTGACAAGATAAAGTAGGCAGAGGGTGCAAAAAAAAATACAATTAATATTGCATTCATTCCAAACTATTTTGCCGACTGTACATTTAAATGAAATGAAACCAAATTCTAATACAGGGTGGATTTTTGAGACGGGGCAGTAAGGGTAGGTACTTAATTCCGTGTTAGGAGACTGTCTTTAACTTTTCGAGAAATTTTGTTCTGCATGCAGATTTGGAAAAAAAAAAGTTAGCAAGAAAAGGGGCAATTTTCACAAAACTTTTTGATTCCAATCGAAGCTGTTTCATACAAGAATCAAAACAACTCCATCAGACCAACTAAGGTATGAATACTAGCAAAGATAGAAATCGCATAAAAAAGTCCCCATACATTTCGTAGGACATGAGACTCCAACTTACCTACTTTTTCATGTTAGACTTTATGTGAAATTTTACCACTATCTTGCTGTCTGAACTCTTTTTGAAAATCTGTGAATGCAGATCAAAATGTCTCAAAAAGTTAAGGACAGTCATCTTATACCGTTTTTCCATAGCTACAACGGTACAGATAGGGCCATCGAAAAAGACGCGCCCAATAACTCCGCTTAACTCCATACTAAAGGACAGCTCACAGTACAGTAATCGCTCCAGCCCGTCCCATCTTTGATGTCCTCCCTCCGGTTGACGCCCTAAGCCAAGGTTCGTCCCCACAGGGGGTGCCCTTAGCGAGCGTTCACCTAGTTTTAGTGGATTACGAGATGCCCTACCTAAAAAAGAAACAGTAATCGCGGAGTAAAATAAAATAAATTAATAAATCATTCATTTTATTTTGGACTAAGCACTTGTAAACATTTTATAAACCTGCCAAACAGCGTAACAGTGTGTCGGCAGGTCTTCGTATGAGTGGGGCGCGTCTTCGTGGATGGATATCTGTAGCTGCCCTTACTGCCCCACCTCAAAATCCACCTGTATAGGCTACCCTACATAAGAATTTGGTTTAATTTTGTGTATAAAAGTTTAAATAATTCCTTTGTTACAATACGGCCGATGAATCATGGCCGGTCCGATCTTCGCGCAGAAGTCAGCGGAATAAATATTTTTTAGATACATGAAAGTTCGGGGAGCCTATGTTCAGACCGGCCATGATTCATCGGCCGTATTATACCTACTTTCGTTTTCAATTTTCATCTGAACAGTTAATTTTCTAATCTCCATCATTCACCTGTTTTATGAGTACAAAAAACATTTTTTTTTTATTTCGGCCTGATTTTTCAATAATCAAATATTGCAGTTTGGCAGCATGTCAAACGGTCATATTCATTATTTAGAAAAAAAAAATGGTACCAATCTGACTATTGAAAAATCAGGCGTTATTCCATTAGATAGTAGGTATTTTTTACCCTTCAAGCAAGGTAAAGTTCTCATTTACCTATTGTATGTAGCGTCCTTGTATATATCTAGTGCATTTGTACAGTGTTTGTATACCCACTGTAGTATATGCATGATCATTTCTTAAACTTTCGTACTTGTGAGCGCCATTTTTTGTGGAAAACTAAGGGCGAATTTCACTAATAAAACTGAACGCGATCAACGCGTAAAAACCGTATTCAAGAACTGTCAGTGTCAATATTCCACAACAATGCAGGCCCGGACTTAGAGACCCAGGGCCTCTAGGCACTTCGACATTTGAGGCCCCCATTTCAAAGCCATTTTGATAATTTTGTTAGTAAAATTCACTAATAGATATAGGTTTTTTTTTTTTTTTCTTAACACATTTTCAAAGCAATTATCAATTGTAAATAATAAATTAAATTAATAAGCTACTTTTGACTCAACCCAACTGCACTATTCAAGTAAATGAAATAAATGAATGAAAAATATTTTATTGAAAAAAAATAAAAATAATTTCTCTTAATGTATAATATTATTTCCGCCTGTCGTCAGGTCGGGTGGGTGGGGCCTCCAGGCTGGCTGGGCCCCTAGGCGAGTGCCTTGCATGCCTAGGCGTAAATCCAGAGCTGCAATAATGATGGCACTGACAGCTCTTAACCGTGGTTTAGATGTGCTGATATCGTTCAGTTTCATTGGTGAAATTTACCCTAAATTTTTCGCGAGTTAGAGTGTAGTAAAATACATATTAGTTTGGAGGCCTTGTAAGCTTATTGGTGACGCGAAGGCAAATACATTATTTCTTACACTCTAACATACTTAATATGTAGTTAGGGAAATTAATTGTTTATCAAATTGACACACAACGCTAATTTGCCGTGTTACAGCCATTTATACAACAAAGAATACCAGTTGTGATTTGAAATACAATAGAAGTGGATATATTTAGTAACCTGTTCCGCTTAGCTATTTCTAAAGAGTCTTAAAAGAGTAACCGTGGAGTTTCTTGCCGGCTCTTCTCCATAGGAAACTACCAATTGGAACCGTGCACCTAGCTTCTGACGTTTCATAAGTGCCCATAATTCAAAATATTTTTATTTCACATAGTAGGTCTATGTGAAATAAAAATATTTTGAATTTTGAATTTCTTAAAAAAACCCTGAAAGAAATTGACACGTGTTTCACCTATCAACGAGGCGTCCTTAGGATGACGATTGACTTATCGCGAACTCAAACACGGCGTGTTGCCACACCAAGCGCTGAGCGTAGACTCTTTAGAAATAGCTAAGCGGAACAGGTTACTAAATATCCACTTCTATTGTATTTTATCATGGATTTCCGCAAGGTCACGCCTGAATCAATTAACTATCTCAAAGTTGTAATTTGAATAAACGGTGAATTCAAGTTGATAGTCAATTAGTTAAACAACTAATTTCTCTGTCTTTATGTAACTATATCCATTTTCTATTTAGAATAAAAATTGTTATATCTAACACAACAAAAAATATGAAAAATATTACTAGGTACTACTATAATACTCTTTCGAATCTTTTATATCAATTTAATATTTAGATTCCCTGAAGAAAAAATATGAATTTATCGTGATTAGTAACGGAAACCATACATTTGTGACAATAATAACGAACTTATTAACTTCTTTATTAACCATGCCTAAGACCTATTTTTCCACTTTTCCACACATTTGTGTACTGAAATTATATGAAATACCCTCACTTCAATTCTTCACCTGATATTGTGCTAATCGAGTTAAAATGAATAAAATAAAGAAAAATGATTATTGACATCGAGCCTTTTATTTTTACCCGGTTGCTCCAGGAGGAGGGTAATGTTTTTCGAGAGTATGTATGATGTATATTGGTATGATCCGATCCGAAAGGGGCACATAGGTACTGTAAAACATTATCAAAACGTTGAAAAATATATATTATTGAAAATTATAAAGTTATTGCTATTTAAAATTCACATTTTAGTACCAAAATTACCCCAATCCATTTGAAAATTTTAAACAGGGGTCATAAGTTAAGGGCTTGTAGATTGCCGCTTAACATGGCCGCCCGCGCCCAATATAATAAACCCGGTAACATTCCCCATTTTTTTTCTTTTTTCCTGAAAATTACCTCATAAATAGACTCAGTACGATGCCTAACAACACCCTCACGAATCGGACAGAGTTTTTTTAAATGTTGTATATTGTATGTGCGTCTATTTCTTTGTCACGCTCTGACGGCTTGATGGTTATGAGGTTCGTCGTTTTAATCGTCTTAATTGTAGGTCAATAACCTAAAATATTGTGTACATTTTGTTTGTGCCTGCTATACCAAAATTCTATGGATTATATAATTCTTGTTTCTCTTCACCTTGCTACACAAAAAAGAACATTTGTATTTTATTGAACTTAATTCTTATACCCACTGGCGAAATGTGGGTCTACCTCTGCCTAACCTTTCGGGGAAAATAGGCGTGATGTAATTTCATGTTAGTCCTTATAATAGGTAGGTGCCACCCTAGATTCTTTCTGAATTCTTCCTACGCTGATGTCGGTCGCGCACGTCGGTCGCGCGTGCGTATATACATACATTGTGTTCTATATAGCACCATACTGCAACGCTGACGTCAGCAGCGCGTACTAAGTACGTTGCGTACGCGACCGACATCAGCGTAAGAGGAATTCAGACCTTAGTCTTTAAAGCCATTGTACAGTAGTATCCATAGGTCTATATATCACACACTTTCACAATTCATCGGATTTTTAAGGAAATTCCTAATCAATTGCTTCATGTTTGAAAAATTCGTCTGCTCAACAACGTAAATCACGCAATGAATGTTGACGAATTATCAAAATGAAAGGCATTGCAATTGTAAGTGTGTTATGAAATTACCCTGCTGGTCATCGGACTTGTGATACCTTTTGATGTGCCTCAAGGAACTGCCTTAGGTCCCCTACGAAATGTAATACCGAAAATCAAAAGTAAGATGTTTTTTTATTTGGTTTATACAACAAAATAATTCTTTCTTACACAAGATATTATGCTTCCATTCTATATTTTCACAAACAATGTTGGCTAAAGTGCAACAGGAGATATAAATCAGTCTGAAGCCCGGTAATGTACATATCTCTTTACATAAGCGAAAGTTCTTGCTGCTAAGTAGGGGCCAACGCGTTGACTTACGATTAATCCGATCATCCTGTTGTGCTGTGGTGAACTCACTCCTACTACAAGGTGCATACTAAATAAAGCTAAGTTGGAAGGGTACTGTCTTCAAACACTTACACTTTTTACAACATGTAAAAAAACCCTGTCTGATCCGTGAGGTTGTTATTAAGTATAGTACTGAGAGTATATTTATGTGGCATGTGCGTTTAGTTTGTGCAGAATAAACAATTTTTCTTTCTTTTCTTTCTTTTTTTTTTATTTTCAGGAAAACTGAAAAAAAAATCGCCACATTTTTTTTCAATGGGGAATTTTACCGGTTTCTTACAATGGATGCGAGCGGCCGTCGTTTAGCGGATGTCTACAAGTCATAATTTATGACCCTTGTTGAAAATTTGCACATTTTTAATAGATTCGGGGTAATTTTGGTACAAAAACGTGAATTTTAAATAGCAATAACTTTTTTATTTTCAATAATAATTAGTTTTTTTTGTTACTTTTAGGTAATGTTATTGCAGTACCTATGTGCCCCTCTCGGATCAGACGGGTTTTTTTTTAAACTATTGGATATAGTGGCAGGATCGCGTTTGATTATTTTCGCATTAGATGGTATGTGAAAATGCGGTCGGAAATGGTGCACAATATATACTTTATTTAACTCAAAAAGATTAATAATAAAATTTAAATTTAGATTAATAATAAAAATTATTCTTATTATATTATTAAAAATGATTCACTTCTATGACGAAAAACAAAAACGAAGCGACGGACGACGGACGGCGATTAAGCGACGGTTTTGCCGGAAGATAAAACTAAAATTAAAACATGGTGCTTAATAGACTTTTAATAGTTGGAACAGATTTTGATTCCTTAATTACTTTAGATAATTAATAGAATTAATTTTCTAAAGTAATTAGTAGTGCTCTCATATAAGGCAGTTTTTCTACCATAGTTTGTTGAAATTATATGGTTAGCCAGCCTAGTCGACATCTAGAAGTAACCTATTCACTCAAGACTAGAGGACTTTCCACCAATGGCAACAAGTAATGATGGATTGATAAACGTGTAAGCCGAACAAGTGATGAAGACAAGTCATCTTTAGAAAATATTTTACGCATTTGATTTCGGTTCCGTATAACCACCATATATATTTAACCACGAGTTCCTAGGCGTTAACCGGGCCCCCAGTCTGCATCTTACTGTTGTGTAGGTATTTCTCGTAAAGGAGTACCTATATTCTTTGTGTAATGGGTTTTGGTTGGCTATTATTCACTAGCTGTCTTATAGTCTATTATACATAACATCGCACCTGTATTCCCCGAAGGGTTAGGCAGAGGTGTACCTACAGTACACCCACATTTCGCCAGTTTTGTTTAAGTCCCATGTAATAGGGGGTGAGCCTATTACTATAAACCAGGCACAAATTCAGGGCTGCTACTGAGAAATTCCAGATGGAAAAACCCAATAACACCTTGCCCGACCCGGGAATCGAACCCAGGACCTCATACTCAGCAGTAGCGCTTTGCGACCATTAAACCAAAACGAGGCAGTCTATTTTATAGACTCTAAAAAAACATACCTATTTGGCCAAATATGTCGGTCGTCCCAAATACGATTGACCTGCCCATCATAAGCATGTCAGGAAAAGCAGGACATTATTGTATTGTTTATTATAATGACTGTTGGTGAAAGTTTATAGGAATGCAGTTCACATTCTTAAAGGTATGGGGCTAACGCTATTAAAGCCCTAGGGAATTTTTATGGGCCAAGCTTGGTTTCACATGCCTTTTTTGAAAATATGAACCGTAAATTGGGACTTCCCTTTTATTATATTATAGATTTTGTTGTTTGTGTGGAAGTAAGGGATTTAAAATAATTAACAATTACTAAAACGACAGTTTCTTTATTGTTTCTCAATAAATAATAATAAATTAATCTCGTCAATAAATAACTCTTCTAGACCCTAGCCGTTTCATTGGTGCGTGCGTCAAAACACTATGTACAATGCGTTTCCCGTGCGTATTTACATGAGGTAGTAATCGTTTAGTGGGTCGCTGAAGATGATGATGCTGATGAGGAGACGGAGGACACGCTGGAGTAGCTCGGAGACTGGTTTGAGGCGGCTGAAGGGCTCGAGTCACCAGGGTAGTACGAGCTATAGGCGAGCTGCGAAGGATCCCAAACTCTGGCGTAAGGACCACTGCTAGCTGGCTCCCAGGCAGGGTTGTATGAGTCCTGAGGCGCGGAAGGTCCAGGGGTTGAAGGAGGTCCGTACTGATTGGCCGGGGGACCGTATTGGGGTGCGGGTGGGGCGGCTTCTGTAGGCGGCATCATCATCATGGGCATGGCTGGCAACAAAAAGAAAAAAAATGTTAATAACCATCGAAATTCTAATGTTAGTACTCATGTAAGACTAGACGAGAATATCTTCTTCATCATCTTTTGATATCTAACCTCCTTTCTTCATGATCAAGTTGTAGATCAGGAATCCTAGGACGAGAGTGATGGCCAGTTTGCTGAGGATCAAGGCCTTCATGGACTTGATGCCGATGATGGCGACGAGGATGGGCATCAGAGCCTTCATTTTCAACTTCAGCAGCAGCAGGACGGGGAGCAGGAGCTTCTTCTTCAAGATGCCTCGAGCTGTAAAAAAAATGTATTAAGTTCACCATCCTATCTTTATGCTCAAGTATGTGTTGATTGATTTCGTTACCTTCGCCGTTTTCGCTGTCAGTTTCCGGGAATTCCACATCCAAACCTCTATCAGCTCTGTAGGAGACCTCAGCACTGTCAAAGAGGAACTCAGGTAGCTGGAACCTGACTTCATTGTTGCTCAGGTACCGGCCAACGCGGTCGAAGATCACTTTGTCAATGTTCTTGTCGTCGAAAGCCCTCGCAGATTCAGAGCTCACTCCAAGTTTGGTGTCCAGGAACGAGAGAACTTTCACTTTGAGACAAGACATCGGGGCTTCAGCTTCGAAACAATCACTGATCACACTCTGGAGCAACTCATCACTGGATCCTAACCGTGCCGTTTGAATCTCATTGTCCTTGATGCTGTAACCGCGAACGATGGCGACGGAAGCCAGGAGTAAACACATACACTTCATTTTGTAATTTTTTTCACTTTATCATTAGATTTTATTAATTAGACGTTCGGCCCGTCCGGTTAATGGAGCAACAATGATTTAATTTTTCAATGGGCTTGGTTTTTATACCGTGATCCTTTGGGCGGCAAGGCACGCGGTCTTCGCGCGTGTTCTGAATGCCAATGGCTTTCATACTTGGCAAAGTATTTATTTTCATTTAAAGAAAGTCCTGGTGGTGAGAGTGATATATTTTGGTGATGATATTACTAATATTAATAACTAAGTTTCTTAGAAGATATAGGATTTTTTCAGGAATGCCAGGAAATGAGAACAATTTTTTTTTTCAATAGGCACGTAATATGTTTGAAAAATACCTGCACAAAGGAATAAATTTTAGTTTTTAATTATTTTTATAACTACTTATTTTGCATTAACTCTATTGTTTATCTTTTACTTAAGGAAAAAAAAAAGTTAAAGACTACGATCGTCTGCTTTTTCATTTTTCGGGTTCTAGTCAGTAGCTTTTTAACGTTAGATTTGAGGGCGCAGTATGCTGCTTCAGCTAATTAATCTGGCGTAATCTCATATTATATTGCAATGCGCTTTTGCCAGATAAGCTCATAAATACAAATCCTTTTGTACTTTTTTTGCCTCGTACGTGACTGATAGAACAGTTTTAAGTCGGTATCTAATTATAAATTACTCATAAACTCCTCATAAAATTCTTTCGGATTTCTTTATTGTTCATGTTTAGTTTTTCGCCTTAGAGGTAGACAAGTGTAAACAAACATGATTCTGTACTCTTTACTAACTGTTATGTGGATATAACCTTTCTAGTCACGTCCACTTTACTACAATTTTTTACGTAATGTTAGGGAATACTGTGGTGGCCTATTGCAGGTTCGTGAGCGTTAGTATATTGTCACAGTCATATTCAGTTCCTGTTTTGTGCTCTATTTTGGCGGATTGTAATTCCAGGATTCACTAGAGTGTCTAGACAAGTGGCAATCGCTTTCAAACCATTTCGTATTTCTACAAAGATTTTCAACAGGAATAACAGGATTGACATATGGTTTTCGGTAGCTATAAATTTTCATCTTTGATTTTTCCAACAACGTAATCGCTCTCTGGTTTGAGTAGTCCCGTCTCTTCTTCCAATCCTTGTCCAATGATATTGGTGTTGGATATAAAAATATTTCTTTATATATTATCATTCCTCACAATTAGTACATCAGTGTAGTCCCAAGTGGTTAATATTAATCAATAAATAAGCCTTTATTTCTTCCATATCTTACATTGTAGGTGACAATTTAAATAATTTAAATGTTAGTATGTGGTTTAGTAGTTTGCTTACATCTTGTTGCTAGTATTATTTGTTTGAAGTTTAGATTTGGATATGTAAGATATGGACCTTCATCATGGGTGAAGGCCCCCTCTAGACAAGATGATCAGGTTAATTGTAATGGGTTTATTTTGACGTAGGATACTTTTTAAAGCGATAGTACTTTTCCATTGGATAAATTCTGACCTCCACGGGCAAAATCTATGGCATAATATAGCTAAGTGCTGTAAAAAACCAAAGGCCTTAACATTTATTCCCTAATTTTGAATTTTTTTAATGGACGACATTATTTCTGTCTGTAACTGTTGAGTAGTGAACTCTTTGACTTTTTCAGAGTCGATAACACAGGCTTACGTATTCAAGCCTGCCGCCAACCTTTTGGTTGGTTCCAATCAAATTATTTGCACTTGAGTTTCCTCAGGGTGTATTGTATTTTGTTGATTTTATAATGCATTCCTGTTAGAGTTGTCGGGATGATATCTTCCCAAACTATTGAAGAGAATGTGCAGGAGCTGCCACATACAAACATCCGTTTGGATAGATGATAGGGTGATCCATTAGGATAGGTATTGAGTTAGGTAATAGCTATCCGCTCCTCATCAGTTCTAATAGAATGTTACTACTTTAATCAATTCTACTAGACATTGCTTTTTATGCGGAAATCATACCAATCAGTGTCGGAATACAATCGAATATGTAAAACAGAAATCATTCTTCAACACTTCACGAAGACATACCTACGTAACATCGAAACATGGTCGATGTCTTTAACCTTCTTGTTGGATTGTTGGACATAGTGTTCGACCAGACGAACCACAATCGCACCACAACACAGTGGCAAAAATGTTGCTGGGCTGTGGCTTCGTGATTTGTTTAATTGCTTGCATTTCTGCTAAGAGTTTTGTTACATGTCATAACTATCCACAGCGTGACTTATCTCACTGCTGGGCATTAGGCCTTTCTTTTCTTGTTCCAATCCCCAAAGCCAAGTTCCTTCGTCTGTTTAATGTCCCATAGCTAGGTTCTGATTTGGCATTCGTGTAACAGCGTCACTATAAGTTCAGATAAGTTGCGTGTGAGTGACATTAATGTGTTTTTGTGATGTGAATGTCGTCAGTTTGACCACATAGGTTATGTTCTTGACAGCTATTGAACGCGAAAGAATGCTTTGAGTATTTTTAATGAAATTTAGCAGTGGCCACATCTCTAATTCAAAGGAGAATTGCAGATGCGTTGCCATCCCGAAAACAAAGCTGGAATGTCTCATGTATCTGAGATTACTACCGGGTATTGTGGCAGTACTTCCATGGAAGAAGTAAAGATTTTCGTAAAGGAGCTCACCTTTACGAAGATCTTTACTTCTACTTCATGTGATTGCACTACACTTATTCATAAAATTAGACACCAGATACATTTTTGCCGATAAGATTATGGCACGTCTGCACGAACCCATACGCAATCAGCTTATTTGTGATGCAGTGTCGGACTATGCTCTCACCACCAGCATGTACATACCAATCAAGCGATGTGTCGCTTTAGTAATGTCATTCCTTTGCTTTATGCAGCGTATTTCGTTAAAGCTGTCAGACTCAACGGCATGGTCGGCGGGATTTTGATTTGTTTGATTTCAGTATTATGGTACCTCCTTACTACTTTTTATACTATTTCTATGTAAATAAACTTTTTATTTTAAAGGAAATTTTTATTAAATAGATCACATGTTTTGTTAATATTTCATAAGTTTCTTTATGTATGACAGAACCGTGGATGCTGAGTCGCTATGTCGAGTTGTCGTGCCAAAATTACACTTTTCATAACCTACATCGGTTTAAGTAGTGTAAGCTTTTCTTTCTTACAATAAAATTAGCGATAAGAAATAAGTATAAAGGTACCATTCCGTCCGTACCCTACCGCAGGAGGCAACTGCAGGCGACGTGTCGTAGCGTAATATCGTGGCAACACGTCGCGGAATCATGTCGCTGCAGTCATGATTACGAACCCGACCGCAGGCGGCAACTGCCCGTATTCCAGTCGGTAGATAGAACATAGAAAAACGAGACTATCGCTCGAGCGTTGGCGATACTACTGGTCTGCGGTCGGGCTACACGTGTCGCCTGTCACTCGCCCGTAGCTGCCAACGACGTGTCATTAGCTACGGAAGGTATTTCATAGAAATTCATAGAAACCAGTCGTGTCGCGGCGACACTTCGCCTGCAGTTGCCTCCTGCGGTCAGCTACGGAATGGTACCTTTAGTATCTTTTGTACGACGAATGTGAATGAAATTAGGTCAGGTGCAGTCGCGCTGAACACAAAACATAAATTAGAGAAGTAGGTATTCCATCAGTGAGCTAAGTTCACACATCTTCTTTATTTCATACTATCTTGTGCCCGCGACTTCGTATGCGTGGAAGTCGTAAGACACCATACTAAAATAACAGTCAGATTTTGCAGCAGCTGGTCCTGCAGGTCAATACCCGCAGTCTTCAGTAGCAGTTCGTTTTAAGTGAATAAATGAATTCCTGTGTTCCTGCATATACCTACTACCTAATGGCACAGCACTGATACAATGACTGATACATTCTTAAAGATTATTCCTGACGAACGGCTATCACTAAAATAATATAACAGTAGATTGTAAACACACGGGATTTCTCATTACCGCAGTCTCCTAACCATTTATCCTAAATTATTCTGAATATTTATTTCTATTATAACCAAACATAACAGAAAAGGTCTAAACTTCACAAAAGGAGGTGGTTAGGTATATGTTCGTCTGTATGTATTAAAAAATAAATATATTTTCATCAACATTTTCGTCAATTGTGGACTGATTTAAAATAAAATAAAAATCATTTGGTAGAAAAAGCTTGTGCGGTGGTTCCATATAAATTTTATTAACGTTTCTTGGGTAGTTTTTGAATTAGCTTCTATAATAAGTATTTAATCCACTTTGTGTATCTTGATGATGCTATAATACTTCCTTTTTCAAAATTCAAAATATTTTTAATTGACATAAACCTACATGGACACATGAAACGTCAGAAGCTAGGTGCACGGTTCCAATTAGTCCCTTCCTATGGAGAAGAGCCGGCAAGAAACTCCACGGTTACTCTTTTAAAAATACTGTATTTCCTATTACTGTTGTTTACATAGCAAGTATTGGTATATGAATTGGTGTGGGGTAGGTACACACGGCATTGTATAGGATTTCCGTATAATGGGAGGTCAGCTTATACTGGAAATGTATAGCTTGATGTGTAGCCGTGTGTACCATAACTAAAGTAAAAATAAAAATCATTTTAACAAACAAAAAACCGAGTTAAAACTATTTTATATTTTCTGTGTACATTTTACGAAGTGTCATAGAATAGTATATCAAAATGTAAAAAAAAGAAGCACAAAAGTATCAATTGTTGGGAATCGAACTTAGCAAAGCATTCGTCGAACCGCTAAGGCATTTGCTATGTTGAAAGTTGACTAAAATGGCCGTTCTTATATATAAGAACGACATAAGTAATATGTCATGATTGACTGTTTATGTCCTTAAAGGTGTAGCGTGATGATAATCTTTCAAAAGGTTAAATCCGTAACTATCTGCAATATTCTAACCTTTTGGCTAGTCTTTTTACAATTTGCGGTAAACTATAGAAGAATACGAAAATATGCAACATTGCTCATGGTATAGCAAATAGCGTGATAATAATTTAAAAAAGTTTATTGTTACGTTTCTCTTATTTGACTTATAGATTATTTTTACCAATTTTCAAGTTAATCAAGCCACACAGTAAAATCCTCCCCTGTAAAAAAGGCTACCCCTTTTCACAATTGGGGTAGATTTTAGAAAAACCTTACTTTATATACGTTTTTATTTATTTTCAGTTTTAAGTATAAATACTGAGTTTCTAGTTAATCAGACCGCGCGGTAAAATTCTTCTATACAAACTTCGACACCCCCCAAGCCCCAATCCTCCTTTAGGGGGTAGTTTAGCAAAACTAAAAATGGCAAACATTATAATTTATTTGTACAAGTATTCGTGCCAACTTTCAAGTTTATTAATTCAAGGAATAAGATTTTTCATACCAACAAAATCCCCCTTTTAACCCCTTTAAAGATCGAATTTCCAAAACCCCTTTTTTAGTGGATGCTTACGTCATAATAACTACCAGTGTGCCAAATTTCAACCCAATCCGTTCAGTGGTTTGAGCTGTGCGTTGATAGATCAGTCAGTCACCTTTTCCTTTTATATATATATAAATCCGTTCAGTGTTTTGAGCTGTGCGTTGATAGATTAGTCAGTCAGTCACCCTTTCCTTTTATAGATATAATAAATATAGATTCCATATTTTTTTTTGTGATAAAAGTTGCTTTATTTTTGTTGCTAGTTTGTCACGACAGTAAAATTAGTATCAAATTGATCGTACAACAAATGTTTAATTAATTTATATGGATTTAAAATTAACAGCACCTCATTAGTTTACAATCTCCAATCACAAAATCTATTTACACCAACTTACACAATCTTAACAACAAGTTACATAAAAAGCTTCTGCATAGTTTTACTAACAAAAGTGAAACTGCTCCTATTTTGCAAAATGTTCGCGCACATCTTCATTATGCAATAAGGGTTGGACATCGCGAATGCAACTCGTGCGCACATTAGCATAGCCTGCCATGTCCGGATTGTGAAATTGCTGTTTCACTTCCGTTCTGATAATGTTCGGCTATAAATCTGTGGATTGGTGCCGTTCTATTGACACTTTAATAAAGGTTGTTGCTGTGTGTATGGATGAGCTACTTTAGGTTAATCTTATTCCATCATCATCCTTCTGACCTTATTTGATGTCGACGCAGCATATCTTCGTCTTTCATAAAGCCATCATCTTAATATTCAACCCCTTTCTAACCCTATCATCTTTGATACAGTTCATCCATCTTTTCTTTAGTCTGCTCCAACTCTTACCGAAATCAATCCATATTCATTTTCAAAACTTTTGAAGGGATAACTTCTTTAGGCGCGTTAGGCATTTTTGAGATGGGACTAAACAATTGATTTCGCGATACTGTTACGACACCAGCTTTTGACCATTAAAAAGATATCAACGCGCGATACATTATTTCCTGCACAGTAAAATTATTCAAGTTTTCACTTCTATCGGCACTCCCGGAGTGCCACCGTCTTTTTAAATACAAAAAGTCAACTTCAAAATTCCCTAACTAGGTATATCATGGAAATTAAAAATACGTTTTTGAATACTTAATTAATAAACGGTTACTTTAGCACTTACACTTCTTTAATTTGCAATAAGAAAGTAAGTAAACAATTTATGCCATCCGTATTAGGTAACACACATAATACTAGCTACTTACAAACATTGCGCTCGTGACAGACATACAAACAGGGCCGAAACCTCATCATCTACTTCTACATACAAATAGACAAATTAACCTTTGCCATTGCAGAAACTATATCCTCGCAACTTTGAACCTTATACCGTTGATATACTGAAAATATTGAACCTTTTTCGAGAATTTGGGTTTGTCAGGAGCGTTCGGTAAGGTGTGCATGCTATAAGGATCTAAAAATAGTTCAGTTATGGTACTGAATTCGTGCTAATGTGTGCCCAGTAGGTCAGCGGGGTAAAGCAGGTATGCCAGGCAACGGCCTGCCGCATCCTGCGTGAAGACGCTGCATTATAATGAGGAGTGCCGCAGGGCTTCCATCTGGGCCCCCCTTATTTTATGTCGGTCTTTATGTCGGTGATTTGGTTCAAGTTGGTAATGTTATTTCGTGGATTCGATATTTTGATTGATTAGACGGGGTTTCTGTATGACCCGAGTAGCTTGACTTCACAAGTTTATTTCTTTGGCAAAGTCGTGCAGATTTTTTCCTATAAAATAATTACGACTAGGTCTAAAATATTTACTTACTTTTATTATTTTTTTTTGGAAATCCTTTCGTATAATGTTGGTAATTTTAAGTAGTATTTTTACATCGTTACCAATTATTAATACTCATTATCTTAAATGAGAGTTCTATTTTTAAGTGAGAGGAACCAGGTGGCATTGTCGTCATCTTCTGTTGTGTTAATTAGGCACTGTTTTGCATGAGTGATAGTAGTCATTCAAATCAGGAGCATAGTGACCTACGGCAGGTAATACTTTTCGTAAAATAACTAACATTTCTTAAGTACCCTAAATAACGGAGGTTTGGGTTCCTAAATATCCCTTGTGACATAAATATGATAAATAAAGACATACATTCTATTCGTATCATCACTACTACCTTAACTTGCAACAGTAGGTAGGTACTGCAATCTGCATTTAATACATATGGTTGACTGAAAAGTAAATTCGCCACATTTTTTTTTCATTGGAGATTTTTATCGGGTTTATTAACTCCTGTTGATAATTTGCTATTTTTTATGAATTTGGGGTAATTTTGGTACTAAAAATGAATTTTAAAAAGCAATAACTTTTATTTTCAATAATTATAAGATTTTTTTATTACTTTTTGGTAATATTATTGCAGTACCTATGTGCCCCGGACAGGGTTTTTTTACATATTGTATTTTTTTTATCCTCCTATCATTATGAGATTTATTTGATGATTTGAAGATTTATTTGAAGATGATGGTGTTTATTTGATGATGTGATTTACTGTCAAAACATTTTGGTTTTGGGTTTTTTGTATAATAATATACTTTTTCATGTCTTTAGATCTCGGCATTATTGTATTGATTGTTCTAATAAAATAATCATCAATCCTACATAAATCAATCTTTTTGCCTTTTCTTACCAAAACAATTACATCAGTCCATATATCCAAGATAATCTTGGATATGGATTAAACAAATAGTCCGGACTTCAATAAATCTATACAAATCAATCGATCAGCTGGTTTAAATCCTATCATTGTATCAAAGTAAAACGTTGCAAGTGACATTGATAGTATCTCCTACGTGATCATCATGGCAGATGAGCGCAAGTGTCGTAGAAAGCGATTGGGACTTGAATGGAAACTTAATGTGTTGCAAATGCCACCTCGTACCAAATTTTCCTCCCTTTTAGAGAAAGTATTTTATAACGTCCTGCTTTTGTTCACCTACATAGTTTGAATTTTCTTGTGTTTAATTTTTTTGTGTGGTCCCATTTCTTGGATTGTCATTGATTGACAGTTGTTTTGATTTTCATTCTTTTAATGGTATTTTATTGACCTATATTCTTTTTATTATTGTAATTCATGTCTTTATTAGATTAGATATTAGCGTGTGTGTAACTGTTTTGTGAAAGAAATACTTCTTAGTTTCTGTTGCATAGTTGAAATGCACTCTCTGAATTATTAGTTGACGTTCCATACAAACAGAAGTTTTTATTGATGATGAAAGTAGTGAATTACTTCCGGAAAAAGTTAATTGGCATTTCAATGTCATCTTTTTAATTGATTACATTACAGACGTTTTAAGTGCATGAAATATTATACATTATGTACTGTTTGAGGCTTGTATTACCTTAATGCTTAGGTGAATTTGATGCTAATTCTATTATGAGTTTTTAATGAAAAACAATTCACTAATATATTTCATAATATCTTTATTGCAAGTTGTAGAGAAGGAAACACCAAATAAAATAAAGTATAATTCTTCAAAGATTTATTATTAATATCAATAAATAACATCAGTCATAACATCACAATCACACGCTCTCAAGCACAATATTTTAATAAATAAGTTGCATTACATAGTATTTACACGGTCTCGATTTCTCGACGAAATCATTTATTTGGTCTATGTTATCTGTGTCCGTCAATCAGCTGTCAAAAAAACGGCGGGATAAACGGAGTTCGGATACAGGTCGTTGGGTTGGGGTGGCGTTCGGATAGTTTAGTGGTAAGCGTTGTAGGCGAGTTCCTGGGCCAGCTCTTGGGGCTCGGCGTCTCTCCTGCGGCGCGTGGCTGCGTAGGCAGCGTCCCAGGGACCGTGTGCGGAGATCTGGGGGTGCGAGTTGTCCGCCGCAATCTGGGTAAACTACAATGTTAGGCTTATGGATAGTAGAGTAGTGAAAGAGGGTTAGTACAAAATAAAAACACTTCGTTTATTGGGTGTTAAACTCTGTGTCGATTAAAATGTAAAGTTAATTGTGCAAATCAAGTTCAAACGGTGCCAATAGATCGTAAAAGTTGTGCTAAAGGTGCAAATACTTTTTGGGAAAGTGCTGTGATTTTTAAATTAAGTCGGTGCTACTTTAAAGATTTTGTATTGTATCTACTGAGAGGACTACATTGTTAATGACAAAGTAAAAGTTTAACTCACCTTTTTGCAAAGCTGGAAGATGGCCAGAGCGACGGATACCACGAAGGAGAAGAAGGACAGCTGCAACGCGTTCCAAGCCTTCAGACCGAGGACACCGATGGCCAGAGGGATGAGGGTCATGGCCTTGAGGAGCACGAACACCAGGATGGGGACGATGATCTTCTTCAGCTTGGCTTTGCGGGCCTCACCGACGGAACGGGCACCCTCTTTGTTGAACTTTACGTTCACGGACAGCTCATCATTGTCAAGGTTCCTCGGGCTGACAGTGATCTTGGTGTCGGCGATGGGCAGCATGAAGGTAACATCATGAGACTGGATGAAATTCTCAATGCTGTCGAAGAAATCGCCAGTAGAGCGCCCAGTGACATCGTTGGCAGCACCATTCTTCGTCACTTCAACGGCGTCGGAGATCTGGGGAGAAAGCAATAATTATTGATGAACTTTCGATCCTTTGGAAAGTGGAAATTAAAACTGTTCGCGAAATGGAATGTCGGATACCTGGAAGGTGTCCTTCTTGAAAATGGAGTCCAATAACGACATGACCTTATACTTGATGCAGGCTGTGGGGTCTGATCCTTCGGCACAGCCTGATCTCATCTCCTCCACCATGCCATCCATGGGTGTTCCCTTCCAGAAAGCTTCCTTCGCAGGCTGGGCAGCCGCACTCCCGAATAGGGCCAGAGCCATCAAGCACACTACTTTACTGGACACCATTTTGCTTAGCTCCTCGTGGTGTTCACTGACTGCAGGTTGGATTGTTTGTGATAGTTTCGACAAGGACCCCGCGGTTTTTATACAGCTATTTCAAATTCAGCACGTAGTGTGCAGTTCCGGTACGCATTGTCTTTCAACGTACGAGTCGAACGTGCACATGCGACCTTCTGGCACTGAGGGGGCCCAAGTGTAAGGGAAAGCTATTTGATACGAATCCTCGTGGAGATATGGAATACAAAACGTCTTAAGTTCTAACATTGTCAGTCGCTTATCGTACATTTTAGAATAGTTATTCGTTTGTATGAAGCGCCTTTTCTGTTGTTTGTGACACCGTTCCCTGGTTCGGAGAGCCATGATCCAGTTCATGTGTTTCTTTTTGCCTTATGGCTGGTTGGGAAGGTGCGAGTGAAAGGTGCGATTGGTCAAGTAGTGAGGTGTTTGATATGGAGGAGCAGATGCGCGCACGCGCGTCTGTGCATACGTAATGGTGTTTAAGTTGATATCATTGAACTTGTGTGTCTAGGAGATAATGACATTGTTGATCGAAGGATCATCATTTTGGTCGTGAACTTTGGAGAGGTTTATGACCTGAAACAGCGGAGCTCAAGTAGAGCTTCAGTAAGTATTCACATTAGAATCTGGGTCTGTTTTACATACCGTTCGTTTTAAATAAAGTTGGCAAAAACAATTTGAAAGTGAAAATGAATAAAAAGTGAAAAGCTTTCTTGAAAATTGGTTCAAGACTTTTAATGTTTTTTGTACACATTTCTTATCTTTTTGTTCCTGGTGAGAGATCAGGTAACGATGATTATGGGTAGATTCATCCCTTCAAAAAGTAACTAGGTGGTGATTGTAAGGCATATTATGTCTTTTGACACAAGCAAAACGGGGCCTATGCCGTGTTTATGAAAGGAACTGCAGATGATGATGGTGGAACGATTATTTGTTCAAAATTACCCTTTTGAATAGGAAGATTAATTTATTATTGTGATGAATATTGCATATTGGTAAAATGTTGCAATTTTTTAGAGCTTTTTAGCGATCATTGTGCATTATAGAAAGTAATAGGTGAACAGGACGTGGATGAGCCGAAAATTTTACCCTGTTTTATATTTGGTAGGCTATCGTTTTTTTAATCACTATCAGACAGTATTATTTATCGGGTCGACGTATGATGAAAATGCCTCAAAGTGTGCCTTATTTAGTTTCCAAAAATTCCTTCAGTGTAACCTTGGCTTGAATTATTCAAATCTGTCTGATGCAAACAGTGAGTCAGGCAGGTGGATTATCAGTAGTGTTTGCAGTTAACTGACGATGCGACGACCAGACATTTTTATGAACTCATACTATGCGTATACTATGATCGAAAGTCGGCCAACCAGTCTTACCATGGAGCTGCGTGTTACCCAGTACCTGGATTGCGGAGGTCAGATAGACAGTTGCCGACGTCAACATAGTTGGCTATAATAGGCACATGATAACGATGCAATCTGCTAAAGCTGAGCAATTAATACTGTTGCTGAGCACTTAATGAAATTTGTCTAGGCATTCAAATTTAGTCTTTGTAGGTAAAGCGAGCCGTGTCATGAGTTGGTGATGATTGCTGATTGGTTTGCATTGATCTGACAGTCATACGAAATCAGAGAAAAGTTCTTGGAAGACACTTTTAATTGGTTTGTCAAGTATGTTGTTGGTCACCGACCGCAAGCCCGCGCCTACGGTGACCGGAAATCGGCCTGCGATTCCCGACGTCCAGGGCGTCTCATCCTGCGGTGGTTAGGAGCGCAAGGGCGCGAAATTTGCCTCTCCCCCACGCGTTTCGCCTCCTCCTTCACGAGCATTACTGCTTCGCAGAAGGAAGTGACGGCCTCCCATTTCCTCTCGCTCTTTACCATGGTCTGAACAAGGGCCGGACGCGAGAGATCACCGCCGCCGATCGCCTCCACGAGGACACGGCGATACTCCGCCCAAGCCGGGCAGACTTCCACCGTATGCTCCACCGTATCCTCTGGGTGATCCACATAATGGTGACACCCGGGCGTTTCCTCCCGTTTTATGCTGAACTAGAACCACCCGAAACAGCCGTGTCCAAAACTATGTTGTTGTTGGTAGCACAGAATGACGCAGGATCCTTTTAGATTTCAGGAGGTAATTGTGAGTTTCTTATTAAGTTGGAAGTGGAACTAACCTGGCAAGTATCAATTTGTTTACTGAAATGTATGTTTTTAATTATTTTAATTTTCCGGCTGCGGCGGAAACCAAAACGAGGGTAATCTTTTTAAAGTTAATTGTGGACAAAGAAGGGGTTCAGTTTCAGGAGGAAATGTGGACTTAATGTTTATAAAATCGCCTGAACGCAATTGAAGGTGGAAGCATAAGAAGTCTCAGTGGCGGACATTGAATTCAGTGGCGGAAATTGAATAGGGGCTAAAATTGAACAGGGGCTGAAATTGAACAGGGGCTGAAATTGAACAGGGGCTGAAATTTAACAGGGGCTGAAATTTAATTGAAAAATGATCATAAAACCATCTCCAATCAGCCAATATTTTAAAAAGAAATCCAATAACTGACACACATACTTTTCTACAAGTTAACGGGTGATAACCAATTATTATTATTGATCCGGCGTTGTGTGGCAACGCTGAATACTAATGGGGTTACCATTTGTGTCCCATAGTTCCGCCATGGTGAAAGTGATATACCGGCGAACTATTAATTATATTAATGAGTTACGAATTTTCAAAGTTGCGAAGGTATTTGTGATTGCATGATCATGGTGGTGATATCATTGGATCAACTACTGTTAATATAAGTTCAGTAGACGAATTAAAAGGTAGTTAGGTACAAGAAAGGTGACGCCTTAAGGGGGATGCGCTGAGGTAGCTCGCGAAATATTTTTCCGCTTGTATGTTGATTAAAATATGATTTGCGACCGGAACAAATACTTACAGAATTATAATCCCGAGAATCAGCAATACAACTCCACAAGTTAGCATAATTTTATGTAATAGTCATTCAATAGGATTACATGAACTTAGAGAGTTGTATTAATGATTTTTATTATTATAATTTTATAAATAAGCGTTTAATATGGTCGCAAATCATATTAAGATCAACACATAAACTGAACCATAATTGCGTAACTTATTTTCGTAAACGATTATGTCTAATTTGTTTCATTTTGACAGTTCAACAACATTCATTGCGTTATTTACGTTGTTAACATAAAAATTGGGTAACCCAACTTTTTAAAATATCGGCTGATTGGTTTTATGTTTTATGTAATTTATGTGTTGGAAATTCCGTGGACTACTCAATTAAATAACATATTAGACTCCAAAATATATTGTGCATCACTACAGGCAAAACGATCAGCAGCACGTTTAGCACGTTTATGAAAGTGACATCTGTCTAGAAAACTTATTCTATATCAGCAGAGTTTATACTGGGACACATATACGAACTCCATGATGTGTATTAGGCACATACCAACATCATTGTTGTAATTATTTCCAACACTGGCCCTTGAACCAATATAAACTCATGTAAATCACATTACACACGTTGAACACTATAAATAATCTAAGCATAGATACATCCGCTGTCTAAAAAATAATAAAACATTACAACAGCAAAAGACATAGCAAAAGTATAAATTTATCAAAGTATCCGTCACATATAAACAGTAAATATTCAAAACTATGTGATACGGATCTAAAACAAATTATACTTCTGCAAGTACCTATACCTTACTTACTGCTTAGAACCATTATGTCATTTATTTAACGATATAAATAAACGACATACAAACTTATCGTGTTTTTCCTTTGCCAACGGTTTCGTTAAAACGTCGGCCACCATTTCATCAGTAGATTGGTATTTTATAACGACTGTACCTTCCTCAACGATTTCCCTGATGAAATGATGTCTTACGTCAATGTGTTTCGTTCTGGCGTGGTACATAGAATTAGTGCACAACTTCAGTGCAGACTGATTATCATTAAACAATGTAATCCTATACTGTACCCCGTAAATTTCGAACAGAAACTTGCGTAGAAAAAGAGCCTCTTTACCAGCATCTGACAGACACATATATTCGGCCTCTGTGCTTGAAAGAGCCATGGTTTTTTGTTTTTTACTCTCCCAAGAGATGGTAGAATTTCTTATACCGGCTATGTGTTCACTTTGAACACATAGCCGGTATAAGATCGGCGATCGACCTCATTTGACGCAAAATCAGCGTCAGCATATGCAATAATGTCCAACCCTGACTTCTGAAAAGTTAAATAATGATCAGGCGTACCTTTCAGATAGCGAAGAACACGTTTTGCCGCCTTCCAGTGAGTCTCATCGTACGCGTCGTTGAACTGGCTGAACGAGCTTACAGCGTGCGCAATATCCGGCCGGGTACATACCGCTATGTACATCAGACATCCTATCAGGCCTCTGTAGTCGTGCGTACAATCCTTTTTTGTAGATTTCACGAGCTTCAGACCTGCCTCCATAGGTGTTTGTGCAGGTTTGCAATCTGACATATGAAATCGTTCTAGCACCTTCTTAATATAGCTTGACTGGTCTAGAGTTATTTCCTTGTTCTGTCTGCAAAGCCTCATTCCAAGAATGTGATGTGCTGGCCCTAAATCTTTGATTTCGAAGGCCTTCTTCAGTTCTTCTTTGATTCCTGCCGTATCTCGGCAACCAGCTGAAGAAAATAGCATTATGTCATCAACATAGAGCGCAATTATAATCATAGATTTCCCGCTCGACTTGACATAAACACAAGGTTCGGAAGATAAACGTTTGAATTTCATTTTGCTCGTCAAAACGCTATTTATTTTCTCATACCAAGACTTCGAAGCTTGCTTCAGTCCGTATATGGCCTTATTCAACTTGTAAACTTTATCTTCTTGGCCTTTAATCTTGTAGCCCTCTGGCTGTTCCATAAAAACGGTTTCTTTTAAGTCTCCATTTAAAAACGCCGTTTTTACATCCAGATGCTCGATATTCATGTTATGTTCTGTTGCCAAAGCTAGCAACGTACGTATAGTAGAATATCGTACTACAGGGGAGAACGTTTCTTCGTAATCAATACCGTATTTCTGGGTATAACCTTTTGCAACTAGGCGCGCTTTGTACCTCAATATTTCTCCGTCAAGGCCAAGCTTTCTTTTAAAGATCCACTTGCATTTGACAGGCCGTTGCTTCGTATCGCGGTTAGTCAGAGTCCAACACTTATTATCGATGAAGGATTTATACTCTTCCGCCATCGCGGCTTTCCACTTACTCGCTTCTGGGCCATTCAGTGCCTCGCGTACTGTCTGAGGGTCCCCCGTGTCACTGCATACAGTGCGTGCTACACTAGCTGACTCAAACTCACTAGTTTCGTCCGTAGAGTTCTCGTAGTCTTCCAGTGTGGAATCTCCTGGGAGGTACGTCTCATCCGCAGGATCATCTGGGCTCTCACTACTGCTCTCAGAATCATCTATCACAATGGTCCTGTTATCTTGACAGTTTTCGTTAGATATTTCTGCGGGTTCTTGGGGTAAATCGGGCAAGGCGGGTTGCACTGGAATATTATCGGCAACAGTTACATTGTTTGGAAACAAACCAATCTGAGTGTAACGTGAACTGTCATTCATATCTGATGAAGTGTCATTCCAAAAAGCATGTTCTAGAAAACTGACATTTCTTGCTTTAATGATATTCTTCGGGCTCGCCGGATCTATCAATCTGTAACCCTTTGACTCGTCACAGTATCCGACAAAAATATATTTCTTACTTTTGGGATCCAATTTGTCCCGTTTGTGCTGTAGGGCATAAGCTTGACATCCAAAAATGCGTAGGTAACTCAGATTCTCCTTTTTACCTGTCCATTTTTCTTCCGGTGTACTCCCCATCACAGCCTTAGTTGGAGAGCGATTCTTCAGGTAGACGGCGGTGTTGACCGCTTCTGCCCAGAATTGCTTTTTCAAGCCTGCTTCCTGGAGCATGCACCTGGCTTTCTCCGTAACGCTTCTGATCGCGCGTTCCGCGACTCCGTTCTGAGCCGATGACCTTGGAACCGTGGTCTGATGTCGAATCCCATGCTTCTTCAGGAACTTCTGAAATTTAGAATTGACATATTCACCACCATTGTCACTACGAAGAACTTTTATTTTCTTATTGGTTTGGTTTTCTACGAGAGCTTTAAATTCTTTAAACAACTCGAAAACCTCATCTTTCCTCCTAAGAAAATAAACAAATGTTTTTCGTGACAGGTCGTCAATGAACAACAGAAAATATTTTTTTCCACCTAGAGACGGGCACGGCAGTGGTCCCATGACGTCACTGTGAACTATTCCAAGGATTTCCTTGGCCCTAGTCTCAGATTTCTTTGGAAATGGCAACTTAGTCTGTTTACCTAACATGCAAGAAACACACGACTGAAAGTTCTTGTTGTCATAAGAAATACCTTTGACCATACCTTTTCGCAGTAACTCCATGCTTCGGGTGTTCAGATGTGATAGACGACGGTGCCAAATTTGTTGCGTTGACTGGCTTCCAGTAGCAGGGTACTGCGGCGTTTGCTCCACGCTGACGGCAACAGGACGACTGTCATCCTTCAGTTGACATGCCGGCACCGCTTTGCTGTCACCTGTACCTACAGATAAAGACGAACACATGGCCTGCGAGGATAGCTCGCTACACGAAACAGAAACAGTTTCAATGGCATCAAGTTCATAAATACCATCTCTCAGAGTAGCTGTAGCCAAAACCTGCCCGTTGTCATAGACTGTACACACGCCAGAACGAAACACAATTTCGTAACCTTTCTTATCCATCGCACTAACAGATAATAAATTAGCAGATAACTTAGGGACTAAGTACACATTACTTATCGATCTCACACTGTTATCCTTTAACACAGCTTGCGCAGTTCCTTTTCCAGCTGTTTGCAATGCTTCACCATTTGCAATTAAGACCTTCTTTGGCTTTCCAGTTGTAAAATCTGATAAAAACCTGCGATCATTGCAAAAATGTTGCGCCGCACCGCTGTCGACGTACCAAACGTCTCGCTTGACGCCTGCGGCCAACGCTGTGAGATGCGCCTGGCCTTTCCGGCCACTCTTCTTGCCGTCAGAGTTGTCAGGACAATCCTTCTTGATATGCCCACTCTTTTTGCATCTGAAGCACTTAATTCGTTTGGGTGCTTTCCGGGCTGCTACACTATTTGCGCTGTAGCATGGTGCGGGTGACAGTTGCCCGTATGACGTTGACATTTGTCAGTACCACGTAGGGATGTGAGGTTATGCAATTCATTTTTATCGCTAACGATACTCGCAGCGTGAATCTAGTTCTCTTTAATATTGTTATGAAAATTAGTGTATTATTCAGTTGTGCAGTGTAACTACGTGTGTGCTACGTGTATAAACTTGTCAATATAAATGTTTTATGGCTACATAATTATCTTTGTACTTATATAAAATAATCAAAATCGGGTTTATGTTTTTTTTTTCGTGACAACATTTTTGCTCTATGGTGCATCGGCGCGGCGGCCATGTTGTTTACCCGTGCGATGCTGTGAGTGCGAGTACGAGTGCAAGCGCGTTATATTGTGACTTAATGTGACACGTATTACGATTTCATTGTTTGTTTTCATTTTTGTTAAATTGTTATTTGTTATAAGTTTGTTGAGTTTGTTGTTATTACCATGCCTAAGCATACAAAAAAAACTGTTTTGGGTAGTCAGGCCAGGGAGCTTGTTGTTCGCCTCCGAGACTACTTTGAAAGAGAACAACAAAATAATGGACCGTTGTTACCATTGAATCATATTGTAGAACGAGTAGCCGAAGCTCTTGATATTGGCCGCAATACTGTTTCGCGTATAACACGTGAGAAAATTGGCCAAGATGGGATGTTTGAAAATAAATTATCGACACCCAACAAAAAGCGGACCAAGGTGAAGCCAATCACAGATTTGGATGATTTTGCTAAGGTTGCTATTAGAAATCATATTTATGATTATTATAGACGAATGGAGCTACCCACATTGCTCAAGCTTCTAAAATCATTAAAAGAAGCTGACTTGTTCAAAGGAATACCTCCTTAGAGGTATTACTTCGCTACGGCAAGTTATAAAAGATATTGGCTTTGTTTACAAAAAAGTTAACAAAAGAAAGATTATTATGGATAGGACTGACATTGCCCTAGCAAGATGTAGATTTTTAAGGAAGGCCAAAAACATAAGTGATTGGAGCAAAGTTGTCTTTTTGGATGAAACGTGGCTAAACGCCAACCACACAGTGGGTAAAAGTTGGACCGACGATACGGCACAATCGTGTACCAAAGTGCCGGAAGGCAAAGGCGAACGCCTTATTATTTGTCACGCAGGTACAGCAAGTGGATTCGTCCCTGATTGTTTGCTGGCTTTTAAGTCAAAAAAAACTACGGAGTATCATGAGGAGATGAATTACGAAAAATTTAAAGATTGGTTCATAGGTCTATTAAACAATTTAAAAGAGCCTATGACCATAATAATGGACAACGCACCCTACCATTCGGTGCAAGTTAATAAACCCCCAAACCAATCCAACCGCAAAAGCGAGTTGGTGAAGTGGCTGAGTGAAAACGGAGTTACAGCAGATATAAAAATGTTAAAGACGGAGCTTATTGCCTTAGTCCGACGCCATAAGCCACCAACTCCTACCTATGCTCTGGACGAGATGGCAAAAGAAAAAGGCCACCAGGTCCTTCGACTACCACCCTACCATTGCCAGTATAACGCTATTGAGCTGATTTGGGCCCAAATAAAAGGTATGCTTTTAATTTCAATTCCCATTTTGAAGCTTTATAAAAAAATCAGCTTTCCGATCGTAGCATGTACCTAGTTTAAAAACATTACCAGATACTAGATTAGGCTGATTGATGATTATTTGAATACTTTTTTTATAAGTTCGTTTATTTTTAGGTTACGCCGCAAGAAATAATACTTCGCCGCCATTTACGGCAAATAAGATGTTGGCCCTATTACAAGAGGCCATCAACAATGTTCAACCTGAAGACTGGTCGAAGGTCGTGAATAAAACAAAAAGGGACATTATGTCTGATTGGGATCGTGACATACATATTGACAACATAATTGAGTCATCGTTAATAATATCCGTCACAGATTCAGATGATGAATTGAGTGACAATTCAGATGTTCCTGACTCTGATATGAGTTTAGACGAATAACATGTATTTTTTTTTAGCAACCTTTTAAGCAACCTTACCCTATAAATGTTCTGTTGTATAATTAGACCTTTTAAAAATAAAAATTGACCTACGCACAATATACGTTTTTTATTATAAAAAATATCGACTATCCATCGTAGCAGTACATCCCATCACTAAATACGTCTATGGCGTTACGTTATACGCATAACACTTTGCTTAATTTTTCATTCAATTTGATTTTATTTCTTGATTAGAACATTCTGGTTGGGTTTAATTTAATTTACTACAGTTATTAATTATTTAATATATTACGAATGTGGTACAACTGAAATATTAAGTCATAAATTGTAAATCGCGGCAACTTTCAAGAGTGAAACGAAATGTTACTGAAACTGTCACCCGCACCATGCTACAGCGCAAATAGTGTAAAGCCGTAGCATCTTCGCCTTTCTCATCGCGTCTTGCATTTTCCAGAAGCAATTTCGCTTTGACATTTTCGCTTGACAGTGACGTGTTCGAATTTTCTAGAGCCATAATCAACGGGTCGTAATCGCTTGTCAAACCGCTGAGTAAAATCACGGCCACGAAGTCATCTTCCAAAGCCGCTCCGATGTCGCTCAGTTGTTGCGATGTATCCATAACCTTATTAACGTATGCCTCCATACTCGCACATTCGCTTAATTTGGTGGCGAACAATGTGCGAAGCAATCCGAGCCGTCGTGACAAGCCTCGGTCTTCGTATGCCTTCTGAAGGTTGCTCCATGCTTCGCGAGCCGTCTTGGCATTTCTAATTTGTGGAAATACACAAGGCTTCACGTTTAAAGCGATTTTTGCGAGCGCTTTCTGCTGTTTCTTGGCATCTTCGTTTTTATTTTCAGTTGTGCCCACACAATCCCAAAGATCGTCATGAATGAGCACCATCCGCATCATGAATTTCCAGGATGGATAATCTTGGATCCCGGATAATTTTTCAATAGAAACATTCTGAATGGCCGTTGCCATCTTTTGTTTCCTAGCGAATAAATTTTGAAAATAATTTTACGAAAACACACGCACACACTTGGAAAATGGTTATTAGAGTAGCGAATAACCACGCTCTGCTACCATGTTGGAAATTCCGTGGACTACTCAATTAAATAACATATTAGACTCCAAAATATATTGTGCATCACTACAGGCAAAACGATCAGCAGTACTAGCACGTTTATGAAAGTGACATCTGTCTAGAAAACTTATTCTATATCAGCAGAGTTTATACTGGGACACATATACGAACTCCATGATGTGTATTAGGCACATACCAACATCATTGTTGTAATTATTTCCAACATTATGTTATGTTTTATTTTTATGTAATTTCCGCGTAGGCTTTATGGGGTGCAAATGGGTCACACTATCACGTCCTAAAAGGAATACGTCTAATTACAAGTCACCCTATATAATTTATAAAACAATAATTATATTAAGAATTATAATTATTCAATTCTGTATTCATAAAACGGTATATCTAATAACTAACTACTTAAATAATAAATGTTTAGCAGATTTTTTTTTCCAACTCATAAAGCAATAGATTAGCAATCTGTTTCAAATCAAAACAGATTGTGATTGCTCGTGTATTACGCGATTAGAGTACTGATACTGACCTGCAATTGCAAAAAACGTAAGAAAATTTGTATTTCGCGGGCTACCTTGACACTTTCGCCTTAAGTTTCACATCTTATAAGGCACAGCATTGAAGCATGGTAGTACATTTTTTTTTTTAGTTCTGTCGGTGAATCGATATTGCTAGACAGCGGTGGTAGCTAACCACGACGATAGAGCAGTTTTACTATACTAAACAAACGTTATCTCTATCTGACATTCAAATCTGACATTTATTTAGATTCTACCCCAGAACTTTGAATCTACCCTAGAACCTTCGAATCTATCTAATTTAGAACCTATATATAATACTTCAGAATTAAAAACTTTTTACAAAAAACAACCGACTTCCAAGAGAGGGAATTCGGTAGTTATGTTTTTATAAAAAGTTTTTAATTTTTTCTTTTTAGTTGGGGTACCTACCCCACACACATTCGAATACCACTACCTGCTATATAAATAACAAAGCTAACTAAAAAAAATATCCAAGCAAGGTTAATAAAATTAATATGGGGTGGTCCCATATTAATTTTATTAACTTTGCGGGACACTTTCAAAAAAATAAAAAGAATTTTCAAAATCGGTCTAGAATTGACGGAGAAATCGGTGGACATACATTAAAAAGAAATATGCTATGAACATAGAACCTCCTCCTTTTTGGAAGTCGGTTAAACAGACGAATGAAGGGGGTCCGGGCTGGGGTAGACAGAAGAAGAAATTGATTCAGGCGTGACCTTGCGGAAATCCATAATAAAATGATGATGTGGATATATGTAGTAACCTTTTCCGCTTAGCTATTTCCAAAGAGTCTTGAAAAGACCCTGGAAGAAATCGACACGTGTTTCACCTCTCAACGAGGCATCCTCAGGATGACGATTAACTTGTCGTGAACTCGAACACGGCGTGTTGCCACACCAAGCACCGAGCGCAGACCAAGAAGAAAAAGAAAGAAGAAAAATCAGGGTTTTCATCCTAAAACTCTGCACGAAGAATTCGAAGACGTTCAGGATAACAGCTCTATTTCCTCTCACAAAGAGGCAGTTTGTGTCCCAGCAGTGGGTACATTAATGGCTAAATATGCTATTCTAAGAACAATCTGTTGCAGTTATCGTGAATGAAATTTCGTATTATTCGGTTTAGGACAGATTCTCATAGTACTTACTTTATTTACAGTGAGTAGTCGTGCATTGTTTATGATTCAGTACACGCGCATAGTCTGATACTCATCTGGGAAATGAGAAATTGTATTGAACACTGCCAACAATCTTCACTTTTGCCTTCAGAATTACATAATATTGACTGTGTTCATTTGTTGACTTTGAAAATACTGAAAAGGCAATCTGTAGAGTGTGAAATATTTAGTATTGCTACTACATATTTCACATTCTATAGTAAATCTTGCAGTTTGGAATGGTACCTTCCTCATTAGTATCTATTTCAAGTGACATGAAGTGGTATAGAATAAAGACGCATAAAACAATCAACATCTATGTATATAAAAATGAATCCCTATTTCCCTTGGTCACGGCATCACACGCGTGAATGCCTCGATGAAATTTAGCACAAGGGTAGACCATGATCTGTAGAAGGACATAGGACATACTTTTTATCCCGATATTCCCACGAAATCGAGACTTATGCGGGAGAAACCGCGGGCGCAGCTAGTTCATTATAAGAATGCTGATTTACTGTTGCAGTGCCGAGTTTATGAGTAAACTGAGATTCAGTAGTTCTACTGCTAAACCCTTGTGTTCTGGTGAAATTGTATAAGACTTTTTAACAAACTAGTCTGGAGAAGTCACAAAGTCATCGTCAAAAAATATAAAATAGGCAACTGGAAGCTGATCATCAAAAGATAAAAGCAATGTTGACTGGACTCGATTATGGTAAGCTCCCAAAGTAAATTCGCATCAGCTTCCAAAAGGTAGCAATGTTAAGTAGTCTCGATTATGGTACGCTCCCATTCCCATCACACCTTCCTGAGTAACATAGTGCTACAAATACACAGTCTTGAAACTCCTAACTTCTATATTCCTTACACGAATGTGATAACATAATGTAGGCGATGCATTGCGAATGACGACAGTTAGCGTCACACCTGTAAATCATGTGCAAATAGCCTTATATAGTGCGCGTTTTGATGTTCATTCATATGTTAGTGTATTGTGTATCAAGTTGTTGTTGTTGTTGTCTCAGTAGCTACCTTATATTTTACACGGTGGACATAACCTTTGGGTTTTTGTCAAAAAATCTCAGTAGCAGATCTAGATTTAAATATACATAATTTATAAAACAATAATTATAATATTTAAATTCAATTCTGTATTAATAAAACGGTATAACTTATTAAGTACTTAACTAATAATAAAATTTATCACATTAAACAAAACACCCAGTGCTCTTCCTCCTCTCTCCTACTTGATCTATGCTGTGCCCGACAGGGTCCATAATTGTGACTAATATAATTATTTCCCTATCAACTATATACATTATGGTACGCAATAAAGAATTGAGAATAGAGTGTGGCCTAATGTAGTCATATTTCTATGAATTTTGGGTTCTACGAAATGAAATTCTGCAAGTAAATATTTTTACATTCGGTTCCGAAGAAAAATCTTAGTACCTTCAATAGACTTAAGTAAGACTAATATTAAGAAATACTAGTAAGAGACCGCCTCATTGGTATTAGGTCACAAGCGCCACTGCTGAGCATGAAGTCCTGGGTTGTGTGTTTGTGTTTTCATCAGGAATTTTTCAATAGCAGCCTAGAGTCTGGATTTGTGCCCGGTTGATGGCAATAGGCTCGCGCCCTATTACATGGGACTTAAACATAACTGGCGAAATGTGGGTGTACTATAGGTACACCTCTGCCTAACCCTTCGAGGATTACAGGCGTTATGTTACTAGTAAGAAAATATGGAAGTTGTGTACGATTTTTTATTGGTTTCGTGATACTTACTTACGTCTGTACTTATGTATGGAGCGGACAAAAGTGAACACTTTTTTTTTTTTTTAATATGGCTTCTTGCAGCTGACCTATGAGGTCATGGCTGCTTAACCGGACTTTCCTGTGGTTGCCTTAAGCTTTTAAACTTAAAGACTCCAGCCAGGGGCAAAACTTATTCTAAATTAAAACTAGGCGAACGCTTGCTAAGGGCACCCCAGTGGGGTACGGACCTCAGCTTAGGGCGTCGCTGAGGGGAAGACAACAAGAAGGGACAGGCTGGATCGAACTTAGATTTTCATCTTGATTATTGTGCGGGGTATTTAAAGCTACGTGCTCAGCTGCAACAACTGCTGGCACGTTTCAGTGTTCAGCGTCGGGTGTCGTTTTCGAGCAAGGGTCGGGGGGAAAGTGAACACTGTGATTAGTAAGACTTTTACTTTGGCTTTATATAACTCTGGCTACCTTTGGCTGGGAGTGCCCGCGAGGCTGGTGGCACTCGGCATTCAGGCATTCATCCCCATCCCGGGATTAGAAGGATCAGTACCTACCTCGGCTTAAAAACTTTAGTACAGATGTCCTTAAAAACGTGTTAATAACCTCCGTTATTATGCTTTGCTTAGTTCAACTTAATTAATTCAGTTTACTTGGTTAGATCAGATTGTTGACATTCATAAGTAGGTACAGCTCATGGCATAATTGAAATATTCCATTATTTGTTTAAGTTCTAATCTAGTGTGGATTTAAAAGCTAAATCATTTACCTACATAGCTAAATGTTCATAAGGAGCTGATAGTTTTGTGTTGGTCCGTTATCTGGTCAAGCATAGCCTACCCCTTTTTCTCGAGGGGTCTTGAAGAGTAGAGGAAGCAGCAGGATTCTCTTTTGCACTTAATATTACTGCGATAGCCAATTCAGGATATTTTAGTTTAGGATAACAACGCCCATTGTATCGCTCCTATTTAATGTTTTGTTTTTTCTTTTACTTCGTCTGTCTGGTATAAATTAAAGAATATTCCATCTATCTATTCGTTCCCTTCAGTTCGACGTTTAGGAGACCAATAATGATGGCCAGTTATTACCTATGTGGATACTTACAATGGCACGTCGTCATTGGAAAATATCAGGTACTTGAAGACTCTTCGGATTCATGTGCGTATTGTATAATAATTATTACTTGTTTAAAAAACGGCGAAGGAAAACATTTTGAGAAAAACCAAGAGAGAGCCGGAGCGATATTTCTCGACGGCATGTGAAGTCAAGTCAGAGGCTCATGGGCGGCATAAAAACTCTGACACAGGTTGGTCACTTACTAAACGAAAAAAAAAGGAAAATTAAGTGTGCATATCTGTCAGGAATCTGCTGGATGCGGGAAGCACAGAATCGGTCGAAGTGGCGGTGCTTGGGGGAGGCCTATGTCCAGCAGTGGACGTCCTTCGGCTGAAATGATGATCTGTCTTTATTTGTTACGAGGTAAAGATTTGTGTTGCGATTGTATTACGCAATTAACTAGTTTTTATTAAAATCTGTCGAAGCTTTTCAAGCCGTGGTTACTGTTTATTATTTTATTGCTGTGATTCCTCTTATAATACTGGGAATTCATCAGAAAGAAAATATTCTTGAGTTCATCTGATTTTAAATACGATGTGATCCTGATCAGGAACATATATCTGTTATGTTATTTTTCAGTAAACATAACTTTTAAACAAAACAATGAATTTGTTCAATCTAATTTTAAAGGAAATGTCGTGAAATCTCTAGAATGTTATAAATAATCTATAAAGATTTTTATAAAATTCACGTTTTAATTGCTTGATGGATATTTACAAAGCAATTAGAACGTAACCACCGTTAAGTTTATCTCAAACGTTTGCTAAAACGTAGTAATGTCAACATTACAATGCAAACTGCATTAAGACCCACGCCAGCCAATCAATGCTTATAATAAATTCATTGCCACGCCTAGGAAGCGCTGACAAACCAAAACTAAGGAGCGAAACCCACACTTGGAGCGGTGAGGCCAACCGTTCAACATTTCATATGACCGCTCGCTTAGTGCCATGATCGTCATCACAGTGGACACAAGCGTCAGTGAAAAATCCAGTTCAGTGATACAAATTTTCATCGCCATATATAATCACGCACCTTATAAAGACATACCTAGACATGTCTAAGCTGACAGTGACGAGTTTCACCAAGAGAACTGGAAGCCCTTTCCAAAAAGGTAAAGAGAATCTGGAGGAAATAAAAATTGTGCACGAAGAAGTCATTGAGAAGAGTACTTTTGAAAAACAGAAGGAGAAGCAAAGTGAATTGATTCAGAAGGTGAGCAAAAAGGCAGCGGAGTACCAGTCGAACAAACCAAGTTCTGGTGTGTTTACTGAGGTGGTATCTCATGGTGCTTTTACGTCGAAGAAAGGGAATACAAAGAACTCAAGTAATACTACCCCTCCAAAAGTTGAAAGTCCACCTCCACCAAAGTCTAATGGATCGAATGGCTCCAAATCATTGCTCGGGTTCCCATCATCAGCTAACGATCTAGCTCTGGATGCAAAAACTGACTTAGAATCAGACGCAAACATTTCAAAAGTGGTAAAAGATAAAGTGATTGAGAAACTATTTGCTCTAGTCTCGATGGTTCAACACACGTATGAATCAAAAGTGAGAATAATGACAGATTTCGAAAAATATAAAGATACACACATGAAGAATGAAATGAGAAGAGAAAAGGAACATTCAGAACAATTGTACAAGCTTAATATGAACTTTCAGAATGAAGTAGTTCAAGCAATACAGCGGCTGAAAAGTGAATTAGATATTTCAAGAAATGTTAGTAAAAATGTTGAAGAAAGTAACAGCAGTGACAGTTTAAAAGATACTTCAATAGATTTTAATACTTCCGACGAAGTAATTGGTTCTGATTTAAATGAAAAAGGTGACGATACTGTTGATGAAACATCAGTACCCACTACCGAACGACTTGAAGATGAGAATGAAAACAGTGATGTAATTAAGGATGAGTAATTTTGTAATATACGTGTAAGAATTAATTTATATACGATTAGTCATTAATAAAAATAAATCGTAGTTCTTTTTTGTTTTATTTATATGCTGACATAAAGGAATGTCAAGAATCTACTGGTTTATATGACGACGTAGGTGGTTAATAAATTATGCATAATGAATGATCTCTTAGTAATTTACTTAATTGCCTTTTGGCAGAAAGCCAAAGGGCATCTGATCCTAGTTACTTGAAACTTAACCATTCGTATACATATTTAACATTTGAACAATAAAATCAAAAGATAACAACAGCACATACATACTAAAATCAATCAATTTAATAGGTCAAGGTTGTGTAGTGTTAATGAGTATTAGATGAGTAGGTGGTAGTGGGAAGCATTCTAAACGCTTTGGAATTTGCATTGATTAATTTGTTAATACATTTGTGAAAAGCGCCATCTAGCGAATGAATTAGAAACTATGCTCTTAAATCGATATAAGAAAGGTTTCTGATTTCTTTGTTACTGAAGATTCTGTTTGTTGGTTTTTTTAAGTAACTTGTACTTTAATAATATCACCAACACTATCCTCATTCCCCTTGCCATTCTCTCATTGCAAAATGGCTAAACGCGAATTTGCATTGTAACTCTCTGATCTATTCACAACATCTTCAAAGACTAGTCGATCTTAAAGCAATTTTCATAATATCTTAGATAATATATGTATTTCTGGTACACGTTTGATAAGAAGCGTCTGCGCATACAGCAGTCACTTCTTGAATTTTGTCATTTAGGCTCAGATCAAATAAAAAAAGAAGATTTAGCGCTGCGAGCAATACAGTGAAGCATGCCAAAATTACACCTCCACTCTATGCATACACGCTTACACGCACACATTTACAACCATTTACAATCAAACTACACCTCACTAAGTGCACACATGTTTACGAAACCGGCTTCACGTCACTGTTGACAGCGCTATGTCTTGGGTTTTTTATTTAGTCTGAGCATTTAGGAGAATGAATCAAATGAAATACCCAACGAATTAGCAATGTATCGCATCATTTTTATGGTTACAATAGTTCAAAGTAGTGAAAAACACACTTATGCTAATTAAAGATGATTATGTTAAATTAGAAACAGAATTATACGTTAAATATGAAGCAAAAATAATACTAAACATGTGTTAACATAACATACGGGACATATTGTGCCCAACCCAAATAAATTGGGATAAGGGCAGGAGGATGATGTGTTGTGTCACATCATCATTATCATCATCACCCACATTTCGCCACATAAAAATATGTGTGCTATTATAGAAAATTGATTAATTGAAACTAGATTTAATCTCATAATCAAGTTAAATTACCTATACCATACTTTGCTAATTGATTAACGATATTGAACTTTCTAATACGCAATGAAGTTATTCACAAAATGCACGAATGCAGTTCGATAACTAATTGGAAATTACAGCTAAATGAATGAATGAGACTGGGAAAACCCAAACCACAAGAAATATCAAAACGTACATGACACTAACTTCATTTTAGTCATGTAAACCGGCTTTGCTACACGCCAGTCGTTCTTAAACATTATCATCTTGTTTGTGAATTATTTTGACCATATACATATTTGAGACGTTTGTTGATATTTAAATGTATATCGTGCACAATGAGTTGATAACCTCAGTGTCAAGTGAATCGTAAGGAATTTGTGATATTGGTGGTGAGACTGAAGATTCAGAGAATTTTAGAGGTATATTGTGTTTTTTTTTATATTACAACTTATTCTTAGTATATAGTTGTCAGAAATCAGTAAATAATATAATTAAGGAAAATAAAAAGTGCAGAATGCATGTGTGTGCAAGTTTTTTGTTCAGTTATTTGTAGGTAAGATGTTGTTGTTGTCTGGTCTGTTAGATGACTCTGAATTATAGTTGTTGTTGTCGTTGAGTATAGACAACAGACGAGCTTTTACAAGTAATATTTTATGAAAACAATATTAGATTTAGAATGTTTGAAAACAGTTGAGTACGCTTTCGTTTCTTCGAGCAATTGAACAAGTAATCATACTAATATCTAGGCGTACGTCTCCTGTATTTATATTATATATGATTTATATATTTAATAAATATTTAACACCGTTGAGTTACACGATTACTAACAAATGCTTGCACTGACTGGACTGGTCCACTCAAATCTGTGTGGTTCTTTCCTCAGAAGACCATTTCAGATACTAATTTATATGGTCCTCACATGATCTAACCAAAATTATAATCAGGACTTTGAAAGAGACTTTGACTCTTGAGTTTGTTTCCACATTTCTTATCAAGGGTAGTTAGATAGGAAATGTCGATATGATGTGTAAAAGTCATTCCGATAGCTTATTTACTGAATAAACAATTTAATTTCAAAACAAACAACAGACTTAAACTACCACTGACTTAAATGGACGAAAAATAACATGCCAGTGTATATTCTACAAAGTTACAATCTATATTATTTGTATCTCTGGCACTACCAGTTAGATTTGAAAAATTATTTTTGGATATGATAACCCAATTCTTGAAGAAGGCTATAGGCTAGTGACATATAATTCAATAGTTTCATTCTCTGATTCCAGATATGGCTGTATTTAGAAATACTCTTGCTGCTCTACTAACAATACTAGTCATCGCTGAAGCGAAGCCAAAATGCAAAACTCATAACGGAACAAATGTCATCTGCACTGCAGCAAAGTCAGATTATGAACTTGTAAGAGGTCTGATATCAGATAATAACAGAACTACAGGAATTACACTGAGGGCATGCAGGATATCTGACGTTGACTTTGAATCATTCAATGATCTCAATTCACTAACCTACCTAGATATGTCCCTAAACAAGATACAAAGACTCAGACTAGGCGTTATAGATGAACCAAAACAATTGACTCATCTAAATCTCTCATACAATCAACTCACAGACTTTCCTTTGGGGCTATTTGATCAGCTTATTAATCTAGAACTCTTAGATTTAAGAGGGAACAGAATAAACAAACTGGAACTAGGAATATTTGACCCATTGACCAAGTTAAACTATGTAGACTTATCAAGCAATGCTCTTGTAGGAAAAGATCTTAGTCCTTACCTATTTGATCAGAGTCCACACATTACATTTATAGATTTCTCTAGAAACAACATGGAAGATTCCCCCGAAAATTTGTTGAATGCATTTCAAAAGTTAGAAATCCTTAATCTGGATAGATGTTTCTTAACCGAAGTTCCTGCATTCGCAACGAAACCAAATTTGGGAACTATGACACAATTGATTTTGTCGACAAATCAAATATCGGCGCTTGACAATCCTACTACTTTTGTTAATCTGGATAGTTTAGAACTACTGGATCTAACAGCTAATGTTATTGAGAGTATTAATGATAATATTCTGTCACCGTTAAAAAATCTTATAAAGGTTGACTTGAAGAATAACAAAATCAAAATAATACCTGATAATCTATTTAAAAATATAAAGAAATTGATATCAATAGATTTGTATGGAAATCAAATTGAAGATGTACCAGTTAACGCTTTTAGAGGAAGTCCTTTGAAGAATTTGAATCTGTCGAGCAATAAAATAACATATTTGCCAGATAACTTTTGTCTCGAGCTCAGAAACTCTGGAGGCAAAATAAAGAAATTGTTGATGGACCCAAATCCATGGCAGTGCGCATGTCTGAATGACTTGCTTAAAGAACTGAAGAAACTCGGAATCGAATACAACAGTAACAAATATGATGGAAGTCGACCAGTCTGCGTAACAACGAGTGAATTTAATTGCAAAAGACAAAAAGACTTTAATGAAATTTATATTAACATGTTCAATGAAGTTAAAAAAGCCTATTTCAGAAATGCAAGACCAGCGTAACGCCATCTATTGATTACGCTTAAAACTATAATGCAATATGGCTACCGCGAGGTGAAGTAGCGCCACCTATCGTGATCTATATCGACAATGGACAAATAGTTTTCGAATTAACTGTAAGATGTCTCTGATAAAAGTCTGAGTTTTTATGTAAATTGTTTTAATTTTCCAAAAATTTGGGTTGGGTTAGGGTCTCTAAATGATAATTAATACGGCTGCAGCCAATTACGGCAGGGTGTGTCTAGCTGATAATGTCCAAGGAAATTCCGGTCATCCAATGACTGAATGTCGATGTGAAATTGGTTAGTAGCAGCATATCAGAGCACCACTCGGGAGATGCAGACAAGGTTACATATTACTTTTAAGTTTTAAATTGCGGCGCTTTTTAGTGAAATTTTCTTTACTTACTTTTGTAACAACATTCCCGATAATGTTTTTAAAGAAAAAAAATAAAAAATTGGTGGCACTCCGGGAGTGCCGACAGAAGTGAAAACTTTGTCGTCTTGGTGGAAGAAAAATACTCGTATAGAACATTGGTCCATAACCTTATCTAAATAAAGAGCATAATCGCGTTTACAAAACCTTTAAAGTAAAAATACTTGCATAGAACATTGATCCGTAACGTAATATAAATAAAAAGCACAATCGCGTTTACAAAAATGAGGTGTCATGGTGACGCGAAATCAATGGTTTAGTCCCATCTCAAAAATGCCCAACGCGCCTAAATAAATTTTCACTTTAAAAAAAACTCATTGCTTATTTTCATCGTTCTGAATTTAAAAGACGATTTACGTGATTAGGAAGAGTATCAGTTTGTAAGTACACCTGAATTGGAGACAGCAGCATTTATTCTAATTAGTGATGATGACGTCTGGATACTGCAGACAAACCTTGTTTACTAGATATGTAGGCAGTCTCAGGTGATGCTACTGTTACTATTGTTATTATTAATTCGTACGACCACGATTAGACGTTTACGTACGATACAAATTCGTGTCCAAAGTGTGCGCGGCCTTGTATGTAATAAAATGTTAGCAGTAATATCGTAATTAATGGACAAAGCAGATCCATCATGAGGTAGCTGGTAAAGGCCTCACCTTATATTGCACATCTAAATTAAACATATACCATAAAGGTAAACTGGCATCTTCATCTTATCGTTCTTGACTATTTAACCTGTAAAAGTTTTAATAATCCGTAACATAGAATAAAAACTAGTGTACATTATAGCTAAATTATAGCTCCTAGATATAATATCTCACTAATGGTCAAAACTAAAATTAATACCTACGCACTTCAAAGGTTTTATTGACGATGTTAAAATTACGACATTTTAAAACTCAATTTAGCAAATGAACTAATAATCGTAAACAATGTTTTGCCATCATTATTGTGGATCGTTTTCTATCCATTTATAATTAGGTAGGCCTATTTTTATATTTTTGGACGATTTCATAGATTTGGAGACCGCACACTTGAGTTCAAAAAAAGGTTTGTGAGACCGTTTATACCTCTGGGTTCCGCCGATTCGGGTTTTGTTGATATTGAATTATTTTTTTTTAAATTACATCAATATGATTTATTTTCTCTAAATGTGCACACCAAATTTGAAAGATATTGGCAACAATGGGCATTTAAACGGTTATGTGACTGTGTTAGCAGTAGACTTTCAATTTTTTTTTAATCATTATTATTGATTGTCATTCAATTGTTTATTTTGTCAATCAGTTTTCATCAGACAGATATCATTAGACAGATTACGGCCATACTTACCTATTCATGTGGAAAGAAAATTATGTATCAACACTGCGATATTTGTAAAAACATACATGAATAAAAAAATCGTATTAAAGTTATGTTATTACATTATTAATAGTTTTTTTTTTCATAAAATGATTGATTTTGTTAGGTTCTAAAATGTTTACTTCAACTTAATTACCGAAGAACCCTGAAATATCAAAACACGTGCAAGAAATTTATAAAACCAACATCTGCGAAATCGTATTTTTTTTCTACAATTTCTTTCGAAGTTTTGATAAAAAACGCGGCCTCTGCTGTTTTTTAGCGCTTACACATATCCGATAGATTCGGTGCACGTATGTGACGGGCCTGCGTATACGGCGTGATGCACTTTTGAAAAAAGAACGCTATTGAAAAAAAAAAAGAACGCGCTCGTTTATCGTTCTTATCGAATTCAAATTTTTAGTAACATGTGTAAGTTGATATAAAGATAAGTTGGTATTTTAGAAGTGTTCGTTTGTAGCCATTTGTAAAATTCATTGTTGAATAATTTTGTGATTTGTGTTTAGTTCTTGCTTACTTTCAGATCACTAACCGCATTAGATAATGCAGAGATAAATAGAGCATTTGTATTAGATTAGTTGCTTAATTTGAATGACAATTAAAAACAATAATAAAATGATTATACCTAAGTAACGGTATTCGAAGTATGAAACGTGTATTTGAGGTAGTTCTCGTGTTTAAAAAAAAATATCCAGATGATATGTCAGTTTTTGATATTTTCGAGCAAGTGTAAAAAAAAACAAATCTTAATTTACTTCAGTAAAATAGTCTATGTTTATGTCTATACGCCGACTAAAAACAAGCATCACCTTAGTACGAATTTTTTTTCTTTTTTGTCTCGTCCGTTTGTATATGTGTGTATAAATGGTTAAATAAATAATAAATAAAAACGTAAACTTCATCACAGTTGTAAAAACTTAAAACAGCCACCTGTAGACATTGAATTTAGATATCTCAGGTAAAAAACTTTTTTCGTAATAAATACCTCAAAAGCCTTAATTATCTAGCACGAGATCGCACAGTTTTTTTGTTTTTTTTTTTTTTTACGACTTGGTGCAACGTTCCGCGCCATTTGGTTGCACATCACATTACTGCTATCAATTTAATCTGTTTTTATATATTTAATCTGTATGAAATTGTTGCCGTTTTAGATATTTTTTGAAAAGCGAAGTTATTGTTTTAATTTTGGAAGTTATTGTTTTTTTTTTTTAATTTGTTTTTAATTTTGGTTTGATTTTAAGGGTTAGAATCCCCCTTCTTGGCCCATTGGTCCCATAACTGAGCCCACGGGCCACTTCCTTCTTTCCAAAATTGATAATGTATCCTGCTAATTAATAGTACCCTATAACATTTTCCGAGCATATTGCACGTCCATGTACACCTGCAGCCTGCGGGCTAATTACACGCAAAAAAGCTACAGCACCCTCCACATTCAATTTAACAACGCTTTCAGAGCGACGTTGGGTCTGCCTCGCTACTGCAGCGCTTCGGGTATGTTCGCTTTCCATAGGCGCGTAATTACTGTTTTCATGCGACATTGCGGAAGCGCTGCGCGTCTCTTGCGCGCAGAGAGCGGGCCAGCTCCAATATCGTTCTGAATATGATAGCAAATAGGTTGGACTGTCCTTATGTGCGACACTGCTGTGACAGACAAGTTCGTAGTGTCGCACGTAAAAGGCTACTGAAATGATTTAGAGCTAATTAATGAATTATGATGAATGTAACATAACATCACGCCTTGTTTTCCCGAAGGGTTGGGCAGAGGTGTCCCTGTAGCAGGCACACCCACATTTCGCCAGTTATGTTTAAGTCCCATGTAATAGGGGGCGAGCCTATTGCCATCAACCGGGCACAAATCCAGACTCCGAGCTGCTACTGAGAAATTTCAGATAGAAAAATCCAATAACATTGATGAATGTAATTTGAATTAAATGTAGGTATCTAATTTGTGTGTCGATGTTGTATTTATTTGTTTGTTTTTATTTATGTGTGAGTTTGTATTATTCTTGAATAATTTAATTTGTAAGATATGGGTTAAGTGGTACCTGAAATAAATGAATTTGATTTTTTTAATTAAATTTTTTGAAGTGAAAACTTTTTTAGGCGCGTTGGGTATTTTTGAGATGGGCCTAAACCATTGATTTCACGACACTGTGACGACACCAGCTTAATTAGGGACCTAAATTCTCTCGTATCAGTGTAAAGTTTGTAAAATATAATGTTTAGCTCAAGACACATATAATATAATACTACGTCTCAAGATGTGGTAAAAATATTAGCTAGCCAGCAAGTTGGTGGCGGAGTTGACAGTATACAGGGTGCATCAGATGGCCTAGCACGAAGGTGGAGGGTAAACGTAAGGGCTCATATATACGAGTGGCAGGCGTCAACGACAGACGAAACTGCAGCCGTCAACACTCGTCGCCGTTGACGCGTGCCGCTCGTTTGAATGAGCACTAACGTAAATTCGAACGATTTTAAAATTAAACACCTGTCAAAAGTGTCAAGGCGCCTATGTTTTCTTTAGTTGAGACCATAGACATAGAGAATGGACTGCGCGTTCCGTATTTAATTGGGCAATGAATTAAAAAAAAAAAACTAACATACAAATAAATGTATCAACCAGGGTATTTTTATTTATTTATTCAGTTTTTGTTTAATTGGTAGGTAACTATGAAGCGGCATCAATGTGTGTCAAAGGAACAGTTGACCAAATATAAGTTGGCGTTGGTTGGCGTATCTACTGTGTATCTGACAACTGTAGGAGAGACCGGGGCTGGTTGTCTATAGGGGTAGGTAGACTTACTACCGAAAATTCGACAGCAGTACGACTATTGGGTCATCGCGGTCATCAGCGTGGGCGACTTTGGGGGACTGTCTTATGTAATTTTGATGTTCGAAAAGTGCTGATACTCAGCCTAGTTTGAATGAATGACTTTTGAATGTAATCACACTCGAGGATGCCTCTCGGTACCCACCACATTTGAGCAAAATGACGCATCCTAGTCGTACGCCGATAAAGATATATTTATTGCGTAATTGTGTACATCACTTCTTATTTTAAACTTAAACATTTTTAAGCTCAACAGTCTACCCATGTCAGATATGCAACAAAACTTCAAATAAATTACAAATAGATTACAAACATTAACATTATAAATAAATTACATAGGTACGAACATAAATTTTTCTCAAAAACTCATGCAGGTTATAAAATGTACATTATCAATTAACAGTTTTTTTTAATTTTGTTTTAAACATATTTCCATTTGATTGCTTAATAGCTGGCGGTAATTCGTTGTTTAGTATAGTGGAGACAAGTTTTTGATTTATATCATATACCCGAAAGTGAAATTCTGCTATCGTATAATTTTTATTAGAAGCCTACATATTTACGGTGAATTACTTTTCTAATATAGCATCGGCAAAATTCGTAAAACTATCCGAATTGAGTGCGCCTTTAAAATTACCAATCTTTATTACTGCTTTAGGTAAAAATGTTCTTTACGCAAACGCAATAACTTGTAAAGTCATATAACTAAATACATTTGTAGAATTTAAATGAAAGAATACAAATTTTCAAATTGATGCTACGTCTAAGTTGTGTCGTACTTACTCTACATATTTGCTTAAGACTCGTGGCTATAAACCACAGTCACACAAATCAGTGTCAGGCAAAGTCAGTGTTTAGATTAGACAGGTAAAGAAAAAAAAATTGCAGTTTGGAGTTGGTTAACTGACTTTCTGCGGGGCAGGTTAACTTACAATTACAAGAAAGTTTGCCACTTAATTATTTTATAACACTCATTTAGCAGCAAGGGACATTTTCATCATTTCAGCTAGGGACAAGCTGGATCGGATTAATATTATTATTAGGGCAATAAAGCTACAGGCTCAGCGGCGCGGGCTGGCTCGAGGAAGGGTTGGGAAAAATAGGTGTACCTACCTAGTTGTCTTTATATACATGACTTAACATTAGTAAAAGTTGGGAATTAAACAGAAAACAATTTTAATATTAAAACAAACTCGAATTATCTATGTAAAAAGTGATTTAAGTATAAAGTGCGGTTCACTCTTTGTACTTTCCTGCCTTCTATTTTTATAATATAACATAACATCACGCCGAAGGGTTTGGTAGAGGTGTATCTATAGTACACCCACATTTCGCCAAGTCCATGTAATTGGGAGCGAGCCTATTGCCATCAACCGGGCACAAATCGAGACTCCGGGTTGCTACTGAGAAATTCCAGATAGAAAAACCCAATAACACTTTGCCCGACCCGAGAATCGAACCCAGAACTTCATACTCAGCAGTAGCGCTTGCGACCACTGGACCAAGGAGGCTGTCATGAATGGCAAGATTAATTTTAATTATTTTATTAGGCTAATAGTGTCACTACAAGTAAATATTATAAAACACAAGAAATATGGGCCAATAAGTCAAAAGTTAGTCAACCAGCCCCGGTCTCCCCCTCAAAGACAAGAGATGGCTAATAATGACTATGCTAAAATAATTATTATTAAGGAACTAAAATATGATAATATTATGGGGGCCAATTAATGGGTAGGCCATCTTTTTATTTTTTATGTCGATTTACAAATTAAATAAAGGTACAATTCCGTAGCCGACTGCAGGCTGCAGCCGCAGGCGACGTGTCACCGCGACACTACTAGTTTCTATGTATTTCCATGAAATCGACGTGACGCTAGCTACAGAAGGTATATCATAGAAATACCAGTAGTGTTGCGGCGAAAATCGACCGCTGTCCTTCCGACATCGACGCCGGGGCCTGCTGCGACGTCCCCGTCCATCCCCACCCCGACCTTTGCTAGAGCCAGCCCGCGCCGCTGAGCCTGTAGCTTTAAATACCCCTAATAATAATATTAATCCGATCCAGCTGGTCCCTTGCTGTGCTGCCGCAGCGACGCCCTAAGACGAGGTTCGTACCCCACAGGGGGTGCCCTTAGCGTGTAGTTAGTTAGTTAGTTTTACGTTAGTTTCTAAGTTTCATGCCCTGGCTGGAAGCTTTAGTTTATTGAGGCAGCCACACAGAGTCCGGTTAAGCAGCCTCTTAGGTTGACGTGTAAGACGCCATTGAAAAAAAAAATGTCGCGGCGTCATGTCGCTTGCTGCTGCTGTCTACAGTCGGCTACGGACTTGTATCATTAGTTTTTATTGGTCTAATAAGCCAATTTGACCGTCGTTTTTTTCTAGTGAAAATGAGCCAAAAATATTATTATCTAGAAAATGATGGGCAATACAATATCTGCCTAACTTTTTCCCAACTATATTGGAGTCGGCTTCCAGTCTTAATGATGCGCAATACAATGATATTATAAATCAGTAAGAATAGTTTTACTAGGGACAAAATAACGGGTCACATATATATCTAGGTAAGTTTGGTCTTTGTCTCAATGTCAAGCCACTTCGGTCCTGCCCACAGAATATTCAACAAACATCCCAATTCCTAGCAACAGTTGTCATCGACCACAGATGTTTATTAGATCTATAATGAACACTTTCTATGCGAAAACGCGGCGCGAAATCGTAAAGAAAGCAAAAGTATGTCGAAGCAGCTGACGTGGCACGAGCTTCATCCGACTTAATTGTTGGCTTGATGATAAAAAAATGCCAAAAAACTTTGATAAAAAGGTACAATTTGGCAAGGAAGTTAAAAAGACAGGAAGAGGCGGCCGTACTGTGGCTACTTCCGTGGTTTTAATGCGGCGGTATCTTAGTATGGATGTGATTTTGTAGTGGGTGCAAAAATAATGTATAAGATAATTTTTTTAAAGCACGTTAATATGACGTTGGTCCCGGCTGTCATTTATCACATCTTTGACAGTCGTTACGGGCCCGTAGCAGTAGCTTTAGTTTCATAAGAAAGCTGTGAACGATCCCACAATCAAATACAGACTGTTTTTTGACATAATAATGTCATATGTATAGTGGTGAAATGACAGATTTTCATGACGTCCGTTGTAATATGACGGAACCAGTTTCCTAGGAATCCAAAGATTTACTCTGACAACGAGTATTACCAAGAGGTATCATGTTACCCAGTAACTGGGTTGTGGAGGTCAGATAGGCAGTTACTCTATGTAAAATACTGGTATTCAGCTGCATTTAGACTGCAAGGCGACTCCAAGGTAGTTGTGAAAAATGCTAGGCAGATGATGATAAATGTTTTACTGGTTTGCTTAGCCGCTTAAGGCAATTGAAGTATTAGTTATGCTGCATATAGATAAGAAGTAATATTATAATGAAAAATATGGGTATCAAGCGCGATTTTTTACGCAACCAATAAAACAGGTCTATTAGTGATGTGGGACCAGTCTTTGATCATGAGAAGACTTTTCTAACGACTTGTACAATTATTGTAAAGAGTTTTAAATTTGTTGTTTAATGTGTAACGTCATTCAGGTTCACCTGTCAACTAACGATACAAAAATATAAAATTCTTCCTTCAGGCTATTTTGTCCATGAGAATTGAATAACTAGTGGTAATAAAAAATTAAACATGAATATTATATATGACGGTGCAGCAAGTGGTGCTGTCTAGTTTTGTTGCGAAGTTACTGGAATCACGGAAGAGGTCGGATAAGAATGACACTGGCTGATTACTGTCACTCTAGCAGAGCGTCTCATCGATGGTTGCGTGGCGGCTGTCTTCTAATGATAGATGGTGTCAGGGGAGCCGCTGTCGTACTACGTCTACGATGAATTGCTATATTCCGGCACAATCCTGATGATATTCAAGCTGCTGAACCACTATTACGATGACCACTTCTGGTAAAGGCTATCTTGCGCCATTGTAAATCTACGTATTAAAGATTTTTTAAATTTATTTTTTATTCAAGAATAATTGTATTTGAACAACTGGTATGTTAATAAATGACATTGTTCAAATCCTACATATTAATTTAATAAAACAGGCTTTTGTTTAAATTGGTATTTGATATGGAAATTTAATATTGAAGTCCTTCAGAATTATTATAACTAATTTGTTAAAGTTATGTTTTATTAGGTGATTTTACTTAGGTAATTAACGTCATAGGTATATGGTATATGTAATAATTCTAAAGTCTTCGTTCCAAGGAAGAGGTAACGAAAATAGGTTCTTATAATATTATAATTACTTAGGATCAATAAGCAAATCCAAATATTTTTAAGATACTATAATTTACTTATGAGAAAAATAACGACCGACGTTCCATTTTGTCTTTCTTTAACTTTAAAACATTATTTGGTACATTTATTTTTTTATTTAATAAAGAAAAACGGCTTCTTATAAGTGTTTTTTATTTTCATATTATTATAACAATATAGAGATTTAAAGGTCTTAAATCTGTCTCATTACTGTATTTTACATTACCATCATATCCATGTTATGTCTCTCGTATAGTAAGGAACCATTACTTTTTTCTTAATTTGATCAACAATTGTTCAGATCATAATAACACACACTCCACAGGAGAGGAGAAATTAAAAAAACGTGGCTCGTGCTTATGCAACCTTTTTTTTTTGCCTTTTCGAGCACAGACTAATGCCATTTGCTTTTTATTTCTTTGTGTTTTCGTGCAATTTAGTGAAATTAATTTTGGAAACATGTGTTTATGACAAGACGAATAGTTCGACAGATGCAAAAGTAAAATTTTGGTCTGCCTAGTGCAGAAAAAAGTAAAATTGAGTCTTTTTTTCTTAAATGATTCTTGTTATTGGTTGATTAGGAATACTTACGAGAATATTCATTTGTTGGGTTTTAAAGAGACTAATAAAATTAAATGTTAGTAATACTACGCTAAAGTTCTATTAAAGTTGGTAACATTTAAATGCACTGCAAACAATTAACATTTCATACAGTTACGAGACGATAATTAAGAGTTAATTATGCTAAGTCAGTAGGGAAAAGAGCAGTAATTATTAAAATTCTAATAGTAATTTAAATTAATTAAACTGGTTATAATTAAGACACAAATACCTATTTGTAAACCATAATTAAGTAATTAATCATTCTTAACGGTAACTTGATTGCAACTTAGATTATTTTTGCGGTCAAAAATCAAATTAAAACGGTCAACTGTCAAACACGCTGCAGTTTTTACAAACTATCAGTTTGCTCTTATTTTTAAATATCGATGGTCAAGAGTGTATGAAACAAACAATAAAACACAAAAAAATATTCGATGAAGTGTGCATCATCGTTCAATATAGACAAATACCATTAAAAAATTAAGCATTACGCCGAACAGCGGAAGTTTGGCACATGCCGCGATCAAAAAACGTTAGCATTGCCAACATAAAAAAGCCATAGTCTTATTTAAACTTTTTTTTGTAAACCGCGCGCTTTTTAGCAAGTATTTTTTATCTGTGGGCACAAAATTTTAGTTCAGTTTTTATATTGACCAGATGTTGTATGCAGATGACAATTTTTTATTTCTTAGTGCGATTTTTAGTGGTTTGTCGGTAGATCGGACTTTTTTGAAGGCAGATGGTTTGCATATTTATATTTTTTTGTTTAATAGGCTAGATGGCTGAAAAAAAATGCGCGTGCGCTATCAGCTGCTCCTTATGGAATTTGCATAGGTATTAATAATAATGAAGGTGATGAACAGCGAACGTGTAGGCTTTGGACTGAATAATTATTGACGAGTAATTTTTATGTTTTATTTATTATGCTAAAATTTTTGATCTATGCCCTGCACTGACTAGAGTCCGCGCTACCATTGTACTCCGGTGAAAATTATAAAACTATTTTTTTTTTATGCAATTTGATGCAATGACATAGACACGCCGCCCGCCGTCTATCGGACCAGAGTTTTAGCGCGAACTCTATGCCCATCGACTCTAATTTGGTTATACTGTGGTTCCTTTAAGTAAATGCTGAACAATGTGTAGTCTATTTATGCACAAGATCCGTATAAACACCACTAGATACAGGTAACATGACATAATCAAATCTCTAACAATAGTGCAACAAATTGTAAGATAAGATTCGCGATAAAATTATTAGCAAAATCTAAACAAGATGCAGTCGCGTGCCACAAAGTTGTACAAGCACAAACCGCTTAGTTTATCATAATCGCGCAATTATCTTATGAAAACGTTGCACGATGCTTAGCTTTTTGTTGCTAACTTGCCAACCGAGACGAATTTCGCGGAAATTAGACATTAAGGGATCATGCGAGATACTTTTATAATAAAATAAAATATAATTGCCATTCAAAAACAAATAAGTCTTGTGCCTGCCTGCGGCATGGCCGACAATCAAAAGATTCTTGATTTGAATAAATCAATCCCTTATAGAAATGCATCGATATACAGGAGATGTCGGTTTGCTGGTGACTCAAGGGCAGTCGTGGGATTAATGCTGAACGGATTCATTACAGTTTATCCAGTTTTTCAAAGAAACAATAGTTTTTATTCGCGTTTTTTTAGACAAGCGCTTTTTAAATGCAAAGTAGTAAAAGTCAATTGATAGAATAAAACTAAACTTAAAAAAAGGTCGTCTTATTTTGAAAATGGAAGTTTTCGTAAACAGTCCAAAGTTCTAATTTCAGCATAAATCCGATTAGATACCTACTAATATTTTGGCATGGAAGATGCTGTATAGTTACCCTAGATTGTATCAACACCATGTACAAAACTATTTAAACTCTTGTGTAAAAGTAATCTAGTACATGATTTATTAAATAATTCCTGGTTTATAGTGCCTAATTGCGTTATTTAAACATGCCACTATTCTCAGTAGGCAGAAGGCCAGTATCTACACATTTTGAATAATGCAACTGATTCCTATTTCAAAATTTTAATCAATTAGAACGCGCATACTTGACGAAATTCTCGCATTTTTTTCTTCGTTTTTTTTTTTTAATCCAATCCAAGTTTAAATCTTATGCGTCTCGAAGTGTAAATAATCCTGAAGTGTCACACCCTGTATCCGAGCACTTTTTCCTAACGTTTAGAGGTCGCTTTTTGAAAGGTTTTTTCTCCATTTCGATGCCAATTATGCACATTTTTGCCGACGCGGTTCGTTTGGCGGACGAGCGTTCGCCCTCTCATACTTGCCTCGACGGAATCCTTCAAATAAAAATCGGGTAGGACCCTTTTTGTGATGGTTTTTGTCCGTATATTGATGAGTCTTCCAGATTTTGAAGGAATTCCTGAGAGGGCGTTGAGGACAGACGCTATTGTGTCGTGGAACCTGATTTCTGTAAGTTCTGGAGTCCAGTAACCATAGGTATCCATAGTGCCAATGTGGGCTTTGTGAAGTTAGAATGTGAGGTTTTTGTCGGTAAATTTTTATTTGACTTAGTAAATATCTATATTTTGCCAATTTACCTAATAGCTTGGCAATTTGTCACATTATTTTTGTGATAATTTTCGTTCGAAAAACTGGGCCGATGTCTTTGTTCTGCCAATTAAAAAACGGTTTCGCAAAGTGGCGATTATAAATGGTACGGTCATGTCATGAATGTTTTCAGAAAGACGTTTCCAGGTTTAACATAGTAAAAACCCGGCCAAGTGCATGTCGGAACACGCACAAAGAAGGGTTCCGTAGTTGGGATGAATTTATCCCAAAAACAAACTAAAGTTGGTAAGTTGAAAACCATGTTCGTTTATACATCGAAATCGTCACGGTCAATCCTCCAATTGCAAATGTAAGTTTGTAATCGCAATTTTTTATTTTTATTTGATAAAAGTACAAATTTTCGGGCTTTTTCCTTTACTTGTGCTGTGAGATCTTTGCTTCCCTGCCAAATTTCATGATTCCAGGTAAACGGAAACTACCCTGTAGGTTTTGATTTTTTTGCGAGTAACAAAATATGTGACATAAATGACCGTATTTCTTTATTACGTTGACTTAGAAGCTCGATTTTTGAGCTCCAAGAGACCATAGATCTACGTATTTGATATTAATTAGAATTTGATACCTCCACGCATTCCTGAGAAAATGGGTTTTGACAGACTGACGGACGGAAAACTAAGTGATTCTATAAGGGTTCCGTTTTTTCCTTTTGCGGTACGGAACCCTAAAAAAGAGTTCTTATGTAAGATCATAGTGATGCAAATTTGCCTGTTTAGAATTGTCGGTAATGAGCTAGACATTTTTGGCGATTTCTTGCTGTTCGTGTCACATCATACCTACCTACGTTACTATGTAATAGTGTGCGTGATACGTTCTATGTTAGCCTTATTAACTACAGCTTATTTTAATTATATGAATACTAATAATACTAATTAACTAACTTGCGTGGAAAAACTAGAGCATTTAAGTACGTGCTGACAGTCAGAACAATTTCCAGTAGCCCTCACACACATTTGAGCTACAATAAATTCGCTATTACTACCCATTAATTTACTGTTTTGCATAGAACGTGCCTGGTATTGCCAACGTAAAAAAAAACAACTTAAAGAGTACATAGGCAAAAACTCCGCAGTTTCGTTGCACAGGTATGCACGCAGTAATCCTATGTGACAATGCCAGTCCACCTGTCAAAACAAGACTTGCCAGTACAGGTGGACTCACACCTGACAGGGGATGAAGTCAGGGGGGAGGGGCATGACCAGGTGACCAATACTATATTGAAATAATCCATTAATGGACCGTGTTCGCGGGATGATCTATAATTTATAAGTCCTTATACATTTGTGCTCATTTCTTTAAATAGAATTTTCTCGGGTGACCCAGTGAGAAAATGGGATAGTGGGTATTAGGTCGAAGTGTTGCCATGTTCTAAATGAGTTTTTATTTTATTCATGTTTTAGTTTTTGCTCGTCGATATCGGTGTTAAAGCTATGTATGGTGGAGTTGAATTTAAATTGAGGAGTATATATTTACCCGTGTAAGACTACTGTTTAAGATATTAAAAAAACGCTTTTTATTTGTCTTTGACTTCGTTATTCGCAGTCGTCGTCATTGATATGTGAACATGTGTAGTTTTTCTCTCATATCAATGGGCTCTATGAACTGTTACAATTCTATAAGGCGGTGAGAACAGGCAAACGGTAAAACTAGACTTGACTTAAACAAAAAAATTGCCAAATTCATATAGTTTGTGGTAGCGGAAAAAATGTATGTTAATGTTGAACATATTTCTCAGAACTTGGTTGTTAACAAAATATATTTTGAAAAAAATACTCGATACAAATTAATGGTAAACTAACCCTTTACTTTGAGTTCTAATGCATAATATCTGTATTTTAAATATCAACGTACGTTGGTATTTTAATTAATAACAAGAACGTCTTATTTGAATGCAGAACTTGGTTGTTTTTTATTTTCCATTACTCAACTCATTTTTGAATAATTCGATAATTTCTTCATATTTTGTAATAAATTACAAGCGTTGTGTCATCGCGCTTCTCTTTCTTTTCTATGATGTCTGACATTTAACACGGTTTAGCTGTTTTCAGCGCCTTAACTTTATAATAATAAACCTTTTTGTAACTTATAGAAAGAGTTGAAAAGCCATTTCGGAAATTCATAACAAATCAATCTGCCTCCATTTACCAACTATATTGGAGTCGGGTTCCAGTCTAATCGGATGCAGCTGAATACCAGTAATTTTCATGGAACGCCTGTCTACCTAACCTCCACAACCCAGTTACTGGGTACCACGATACCCCTTGGTAAGACTGTTAGTCAGGAAAATTATTCAATTCATTACAAATCTATGATAATCTTTCGGCCTGTCTTTATAAAATAGATAAATTGCAAAGTGAGACTTAATAACAGACAACGCGCGACCAAAACCACTGAAGTTAGAAATATGAAATTTGAAACATGACATGGATCTTCTTTGACGGTGTACCTAATTAGAATTAGTTCGAAAAATAGTACACAGGGATTTACTAAGAAGCCAATTTGCGTAGCCTTTTCCCAACTATGTTGGGGTCGGCTTCCAGTCTAACCGGATGCAGCTGAATACCAGTATTTTTCATAGAGTGCCTGTCTATCTGCCCTTTACAACCTAGTTGCTAGGTAGGACGATACTCCTTGGTAAGACTGGTTGTCAGACTTTTGGGCTTCTGACGACCCGTAACGACTGTCAACGATCTACAAATGACAGCCAAGACCAACCGCTTAACATGCTTTCGGAGGCACGGAGGAGTCTCGATTTGTAAGTCTTACCTACCAACATCGGATTTTATGGAGCTCAATCTCTTAAACGAACTTAACGGAGATTATAACTGTGGGTAGTGGATATCTTCGTACCTAGTCTTTTATATGAACATATCACTTAAGTATTTAATCTTTATTGAACAAACACACTTCCACTTTTGGTGACAACATTTGAGAGGCACCTGTTTGCCTATATTTATAGACATAAGAGGCATAGGACTACCCTGAAGGGACAGATGTTTGGCGCGAGCTAAATGTAAATATTTTAGATAATAATTTTAACTACCTACGAATAATATTATTTTATGGTTATTTTTGTGGAATTTAAGTGTAGCGTGTATGCAAATATACATCGTTAACTATGGATATTATGGATATTATGGCTATTGCTATATATTATATTATGGATATTATGGATATTGCTATTTTAGGAAAAAATATAATGTATTTAAGGTACCATCGGGGTGTCGCATATCTAAGCATTTTGAGAACAAAATCCCGTGCACACGACCCTTTTTTTTCGTAGGTAAGCGATACTATAGCGGCTGAGCGCTGCAAGCAAGAATAATCCTTACAGTGTACAGATATGGGTTTCTTCGATAGTACCTACCTATGTACTGCATTTTTTTTTTAAATAAAAAACATAATAAAATAAAAGGTACGTATTGGCGTCTTATTGATTAATTTTACGATTATTGTAAAAATTGATGGAAAAAAAACAGATTTTTGCTAAAAAAAAACATGTTTTTTTTTTCAATTGAGAGTAGTTTTTTTTCCACAACTTTATGAGGAGGCCTAATTACTTCCAATCATTTTAGAGTTTTTTCATCGCGACAGTTTATTTAGTTTAAAAGTTACACCGTTTTGTTAAAAAAAAAAACAAATAATATAATATTAAGATTTTTTTCAATATTTTTTCCGTCAGTAAAATTAAGCATAGATTCCTTCATCTCGACATGTACACATTATAAAGACACGCATTGTATAATGCTCACACATAAATTAACGTCCTTTTCTCATTTAGAAATGCAAAAACAACTAAACTCGGTACTTACATATAACATAACGTCATAACATCACAACTGTTTTCCCCGAAGGATTAGGTAGAGGTGTACCTATAGTACACCCACATTTCGCCAGTTATGTTTAAGTCCCATGTAATAGGGGGCAAGCCTGTTGCCATCAACCGGACACAAATCCAAGCCACTGGGCTGCTAATGAGAAATTTCAGATAGAAAAAAAAAAAAAACACTTTGCCCGACCCGGGAATCGACCAAAACTCATTTTCAGTAGAAGCGCTTGCAACCACTAGACCAACGAGGCAGGTACCTACAGCAACAGTTAATACCTATACAATCTTCTAAAAATTAAATAATAAAAAATACTAAAAATAATTAATTAAATAATTATAATTTCCTTTATTTCATTATTATACATATAACATATATTTTTAAATATTATTATAAAAACAAAAAAATATATAATTATAATAATTATTTATTTTTAATTATATAATTACATATCTTCTCACTAGCATCTGCCCGCGAATTCTTCCGCGCGAAATTTCGGCCCCCGACCCACCGCTTCGCATCCTTCTTATCTCTTCTACTTTCTGAGTTTTTTTTTTTTCATTTTGCTCTGTTCCTAAGGATTGTAGCGTGATGTTACATAGTCTATAAGCTTCTTCAAGAAATGGGCTACCCAACAAAAAAATATTTTTTAAAACCCGACGGGTAGTTTAGGAGATCACCCTAAATACAAACAAATTTTACCTCGGTATAATAAATTAATATAAATTTATTGTCGTTGATATTATGTATACTAAATACATAATATCAACGATAATTAATTTATAAAATTTAATTACCTCAGCTGCAGTTTAACTACAATAAATAAACAATAATGATTCGCGTTTGTTAAAAGGGTTAAAAACAAAACAAATAATGTACTGTCAAAGTTGTGAGTACTTGTGAGCACATGTCACAATCCGTTTTGCAAACACATTTGATCGGATTGTCACAACCGTTGCAAATCAAATATAAAAAAAAGTAACTAAACTGATGTAAAAATGGGGATGCTGAAAATTGCTTGGCATCTATTACGGAATAGAAATAAAAGCTTTGACAAAAATAAAAACGAAAAAGAGCTTTTTTACTCGATTGCCCCAGAAGGATGTTAATGTTTTTCGAGAGTATGTATGTATGTCTATTCCTTTGGCACGCTCTGTAGCCCAAACGGCTTGATGGATTTTAACATAAATATGAGGTGTCGTTAGCTTTGTTTTAATTGAGGGAGCTAGTTTTTTTTTTTAACAAAAATCCTCCCTACAAAATCACATACGCCCCTGCAATACTTACTAAAGTTCTATAGGTTATAATGCTTGTTTTTCTCTTTTCAGATAAGTGTTTTTGCAGTCGGGTTTTTTGATTTTTTAAATAATTATTTGAGTTTTTTAAATATTTATTTGTTAAGCCGAGCGTTGGGAATCCAACGCGCTGGGACGCACTCTCGTCCCAGCGCGTCGAAAAAACACACTGTTGGATTTTCAACTCTCAGCGCTAAGCAGAGCGTTGAAAATGAAGTGCATGAGAAAAAAAAAATCACTGTGATTTTATTACGTCCGTGCGAACGTCGGCTAAATGATGGTGAAATCGGAATCAAAATCCGTTACAGATTTAGGTATAGGTATAGATATACAATAGCTTGTGATTAATTAGGAAAATGCTCGTGCGGTAAAATTTGGTGATGATGAACAAGGTTATAGAAAAATATGTAGGTAACACTACATACGATAGTACACACGGCTACACATCAAGCTATACAAATCCAGTATAAGCTGACCTCGCATTGTAAAGAAATCCTATACAATGCGAGATCAGCATAAATTGGAAGTGTATAGCTTGATGTATAGCCGTGTGTACTAAAGCCAAAGTCAAAGTTAAGGTTTTGATTTTGACCTTGACCTTGACACAATAGTACCTACCACCCACGGTACTATAACACGATCAATAAATAGCATGCCTACGTTATGTAGGTAGTTACTTTATTCCAGTATGGCTAACATTATAGTCTTATTTAACCACATAGGACCAGTTAGGAGCCCTGTCTATAATGGACCAATTGAGCCTAGAGAGCTTTAGATTAGTCTAATGCGTTGTTTCCTCCTTACATGGCGCACTTATAATCTAACCGTTTTAAACACGATTTAACTTTTAATCTACAACAAACTTACTACTTAGGGTTATTCTAAGGGGTTTTTGTTTTTTCAATACTTATAATGGAGCTGTATTTTATGTAAAAAAATGTCAATAAGATCTTCATCTTCCTCGTTTTCGAGTAATCTTCCACCTGGCTGTAAAACTTGCCATTACTACCAATTTTATAAGAATAAAATTATGGAAACTGGTAACTTTATTTTATTTTTTATTATCTGATAGCTTGTCTACGTTTAATAATATAACCACGAAAGGTGTTCGCTGAAATATTAATTGCATTTTTTAATGATTCAATTCAAGGATAGGGAATTTAATAAAAAAGTTGTAAAACCCTTATATTACATCACAGCATGTGTTGAGAGCAAAATGGTAACGTAAGTGACGTCTACAATAGACTCGTGCCATTTTTTTTTTTACACGGAAGATGGTAGGCGAAAGCAAACATTTGACAGCCACAAAAGACTGGCACACTCCACTCAAGATCGAGTTTCTTGAAAAAAAAAAGAGAAAAAAAGATAGCACATGCCGAAATCTGATTACACCAACATTTGATCAAAGGGTTGCCGTTTTTGCCAAACATTGTTGAACACAAAAACTATCGGAACGTAGGTACCTTTTTGCACCCGCTTGTTTTTTGTGGAAAAAAATGCAAAATCGATTTCGGCAGATGTCCACAAATAGAAAGGGTTTGATAGATTTTTTATTACAAAAAAAAAAAAAATAGCGGACGCATCGACTGTAGACAATGGATGGACCGTTATGGATCGACTGTCAAATTTCGCCATTATCAAAGCTAAAGAGTTATTTTGTTGCATCATTAAATTGATGTGTTAAATAGCTGTTTTCTGTTCCATATTGGGTAATTATTTTTTTATATAAAACGGAAGAGGATGCATGGTTTTTATTTTTTTTCTAAGCTTTCAGTAATCGTTTAGCGTCGATTTTAACTATGTGTTCTCTCCATACGGGAACTACGTTGTTATGAACAGTTTACTTTCCTTCCTTCGACTTCACATATAGGTAGGTATATATTTTAAACGATTAGAAGACCAAAGAAACGATAGATGGACTGTATGAATGATGATATGGCTAGAAAGGGGGTGACTACTAATAGAGAAGTATGGGAGAAAAAGTCAAATGTTGCGCTGACCCCAATTAAGGCCTGTTCAGATTATAAGCATATTGCTGTCTCGCTCGGTTTCGATTTCGATACCAAATCGGTACTCGATTCCGAATCGGTACGCGATTCCGAATTGGTACGCGATTCCGAATCGGTCAGCGAATATCAGTGTCGCGCTCGGTAGGCGATATCCCCTGACGCATCGGTATCGCTATCGAGCGCGACAGCGATATCGCTTATATCTGAACAGGCCTTTAAATTGGATAAGGACAGAAAAATAATGATGAGGTATACGTATATATTTTTAATGGCATAGGCTGTGGTGTAAAATTTTCCCACTTATCGCGATTTCGCTAAAAACATATTGTTTTCTTGCTAAGTATCGTTTCTATTTTCGATACGACGTTTTATGTTAAATATTAAATGAAGCAAATTATTGGCATTACAGCAAAGAACAAAAAGCACCTTAAAACTATAAAAAAACCGGCCAAGAGCGAGTCTGACTCGAACACGAAGGGTTCTGTCCCACCGTGCAATATTGAATACAATTTTTTTTTAATGCGTTAGTACAAAAACCACGTTTCTTGTATGACGACCTCCTTTAACTTAATTTAATTTTTATTATTTTTTGTTATAGCGGCAATAGAAATACATAATCTATGAAAATTTCAACTATCTATCTATTACGGTTAGATATAATCCGCTGGCAGACAGACGGACAGCGGAGGCTTAGTAAATACCGTTCTAGGATAATAAATACATAGGGAAGTACATTTGACCATTTTGAATAATAAAATAGCTCTTATAAAAACAAATAAAATATTGTGACAAACGTGTGTGTGTGTGTTGTAATTAATGAAAAACTAAAATAAATACCCAATATTCGCGTATTATATAAAAATTATCATCAACTGCCAAGCCTTTTCCTTTCTGTCTTTGGGCTCGGCTTCCAGTCTAATCGGATGCAGCTGAATACCAGTATTTCACATGGAGCGACTGCCTAGCTGACCTCTAAAACAAAATGATCACATATAAATAAAAATTCTTTAAATATAAATTAGACAAAATCGTGTGACTGCGTTGTTCTTCTAAACTACGAAACGGGTTTTGATGCGGTTTTGATTGTCATTTGGAGCATAAGACACAAATCCTATACTATTAAACGAGCAATATTTGCATATTTGTTAATGTTTTTGTGTGTATTTGTAATGTTTGTATATTTTTGTAATCACGTTATCGAGAACGGCTCTAACGATTTCGATGAAAGTTGCAATATAACCCCTATATTGCGAAAAATCGATCTAGCTAGGTCTCATATCTGGAAAAATTCGTTTTCTCCGTATTATTACCCGAGCAGAGCTCGGTCGTCCTAAATTGAGAACAAGATGGCTACCTTAGAATAATGACATGGCAGCATGGAATTAGTAAGTACCTGCTATCATAGCAGCATGGAATTAGAATGTACCATAAATATACATGAAATTAATATGAACTATCCCGTACTATTAAATGAGCATTTTCTATTTTCACCCGAGTAGAGTTCGGTCGCCCGACTAATTGAATAATAAAAGTAACACTGAAAAAATAAAATGTATGCAGTTATTGAGTTATTGTTCGTGTTTACGTCACTATAATTATGTTTCATCGAAACCTTTAATATTGGAGGAATATTACTACAACTTTACAAGGATAACTTATTTTATTTTAAAACGTGCATTTTTTATGTACGGACTACGTTACTAAGCTGATCTGTTTTTATGATTAAAATTGTTTACTTATTATTGGATAGCACTTATTTTAAATTAAATGTATTAATTGTTATTTTATTTACAAGAGGAATTACGTGCATGATTTGTATAATTATTATTTATTTTGGTACCTACTTATGTAAAAATACTTAATAATTACCAATTTGTTGTTTTTTACTTTATTTCCGTTTAATATTTTTCTTATTTCATATTTCATACTTAAATCTATCTAAGTAGTAACTTGGGAAATCTTTATACTTACTAATATAACAAAGCTGAAGAGTTTGTTTTTAGGGTTCTGTACCTCTAAAGGAAAAAACAGAACCCTTATTTATAGGATCACTTCGTTGACCGTCCATCAGTCTGTCAAGACCTTTTTTTCAAGAACGTTTGGAGGTATCAAGTCGAAATTAATATCAAATACGTAGATCTATGTTCCCTTAGAGGTCTAAAAAAATCAAGCTTCTAAGTCAACGCAATAAAAAAATACGGTCATTTATGCAACATATTTTGATACTCGCAAATAGATCAAAGCCTACTGGGTATTTCCCATTGACCTACAATCATGAAGTTTGGCAGGAAGTCAGGTCTCAAAAGACATGTAAAGGAAAAAGTCCGAAAATAGTTAATTTGTTTTATCACACAAACATTTTTTTGCGATTACAAACTTACATTTGCAGTTGGAGAATTGACCTTGACGTATATCGATGTATGGGAGAACATAATTTTCAACGACAACGTTAAGTTTATTTTTGGAATAAATTCATCCCAACTACGGAAACCTTCATCGTGCGTGGTCCGACACGCACTTGGCCGGTTGTTTTCGCGCTTATCTATGGAACTGCTAGTTCGATTTGAAAATTTCTGTTTGCATTTGATAGCCTAATTTTTTTAGGAAGGTATTTAACATCACGCTACGACCCTTAGGAAGCGGGTGACACTGCGGGGCAGCGCTCGTATATACATATATATGTATAACATCCCATTAAAATAGATGGAAAAAAATTAACACAGTGTTCAGTACGTCTAACCAAAGATAGGTATCCAAGCACATAAACCACTGATTAAAGTTCATTCCGACCTCGCCGCCGAGGTCCTTTGCGATCGCGACCGCGTTCCCGACTAAATGATACTCCCCCCCGACCCTTGCTCGATAACGAGGTGCCAGCAGTTGTTACAGCTGAGCACGTAGCTTTAAATTTCCTGATTAATAATCATGATCATAACTTTGATCTAGCCCGTCCCATCTTTGATGTCCTCCCTCCCGTTGACGCCCTAAGCCAAGGTTCGTACCCCACAGGGGGTGCCCTTAGTGAGCGTTCACCTAGTTTCAATTAGCATAGTTGAATAACCCCTGGCTGGAGGTTTTAAGTGTAGTAGTTTAAGGCACCCACAGTAAAGCGCGGTTAAGTATTCGTGATCTCAGAGGTCAACTACGAGATGCCCTACCTAAAAAAAAAAAAACTGATTAAATTTATTTTATTTTGACCTAAAATAATTAACCAACATTTTTAGTGTATTTTCGTTAGCTGATTTTTTTTTCTTGTAAGTATCTAATGCGTTTTTCTTATATATTTTTTTTACCATTGTCCTTATTTTGGTGGTCCAAATGATTTCTAAACGTTCGTCCATCTTTTTGAATGGAACCTTATACAATATATATACATATTTATTTGCTTTAACATCATCGAATTCAGAATATGGCCGCAGTTTTTATGTGTCCAGTCTAATGCCTAAAAAGGTCTGACGCCGCACTTCATTGGGATTCAAACTAAGTAGCTCAGCTTAGACGTTGTGCACACGATGTTTGAGGCTTTGTAACTCTTTAGCATTTACGATTAATATGTTATACGCATAATTTACGTCATCTTTACCTAGTTCTGAAGTTTGTTCACGTCTTTCTGGTTATTTACAGAATATTTTTAAAGGATATCTAGCTATATTACGGAAAAACTTAAAAGCCGTTCGATTTCCAGGTCGGGAAAAATGTTATTGGGTTTTCCTATCAGAAATTTCTCAGTAGCAGACCGGAGTCTGGATTTGTGCCCAGTTGGTGGTAATAGGCTCCACCCCCTGTTACATGAGACTTAAACATAACTGGCGAAATGTGGCTGTATTATAAGTACATCTCTGCCTAACCCTTCAGGGATTACAGGCGTGATGTTATTGTTATGTATCTAAAAGCCATATATTTGGGAATTGATAAAATATAAGATTAAATTAGTACAGCTTATTTGAACCAGAACTTGGAATTTAGATTCCTGATTTTTTTAAAGGCAGTTCGTATTAAATTGGATGGATTTTGTGAGAGATGATACTTATGACAAGTAAGAAAATAAATACTGAAGAAATAGATTGTCTTTGTTGATCTGAAATCCTAACTTAATATTATAAATGCGACAGTGAGTTTGTTTGGTACGCTTTCATGCTAAAACAGCTAAAAGGATTTGGATGAAATTTGGCACATGGGTAGACCATGATGTACTTAGGATACTTTTATTTCGGTAGTACGTTTCCGTGAGATAATTTCCGACGGGCGGGCGAAGCCACGGGCAAAAGCTAGTCTGAAATAAATTAAGGCGAAGAATAATAATGACGATATAGGAAAATGTTCTGAACCAGTGAGTGCTAAAAGTCATAAAACAACTGAGGACCAACTTGCTCTCAAATAGTAAGAAAACAAAAAGGGATTATTCAAAGAGTTAGCCGCAGCCCCAGTGACGTACCTAAATTCACAAATGCACTGGAGAAATTTAATCGTAGGATTCATGATTTGAAATAAGAAGCTTATTACAGTAGTAAATGACTTTGCAGCAAACAGCCCTATTATCGAGTTTAAGAAGAAAATATCCTCCTCACCACAAAAACTGATCAAAACCTTCGTACGTTTGATCAGCAATCCAGACCAAAAATTTAAGACCTCTCTACACAACGCACGTGTCAATTTTGGACTTATTTTTTGAGACATAAGGTTCGTAGTAGTTCAGCAAAGTCCTCAGAGAGGTCAGGACGTCTGGTAATTCTTTACTATGGAACGCGACGTAAATTCTATCTTGAGGATTACCTTGTATGGAGATGAAAGGGAAAGCCCTCGGCTTCGAAATAAACGTATCGGTATTTCTGCCTCTGAAAAAAAAAGTTGCGTCTATGGATTTTGTTTTGTATTTAGAATCTCTGTCACGGTGAAAATTACGGAAATTTTCCGCCGTTGTGTTAAGACTTTCCTGCGGTATTTAAAATACAACATTTGGAGAAAAAATAAGCCAAAAGATGTTTGAACATTCCGTCAATCTTAGTCATCAAAGGGCTTCCAAAGTTTCAACCCATCCAGAAAATACCTAATAAATCACAAACTAACCATATAGAAATTCAGAATAAAATCTTCAATATACATTTCAAATCCCTATTGTATTTTAAGCGGCTCGTTTCAAAATAAAGGTATGTATCGGTGAGGCCCGCCTCGTCGCTATGTTGTGCGTTCAAAAATGCATTGGCAGGATGTGTGGAATCTTTCCCTTACCCTTATATAGAGGAAGCTTAGACTAACAAGGCCGGGACCGAACGATGTGCAAAATCGATTAAGCATTCGAATTAATCGGTTAATTCGAATCGTTGCAGTTGGCTGGTTAGAATTATTTGAATTTAGAACATAATCAAGTTAATTGTCAATAATAGTGAATTCGTTTCGCTGTTTGTTATCGTGTTTATTTATTAACTTTATCAAAGAGTTAAATAAAGTTTGCAAGATTGAAAATAAAATTACTGAACACTCGTACACAAGTAGAACTATCATTCTATCCTGAAATTAGAGTACCTACCTATCATCACATTTTGAACCAATTATAATACCTATATGTAGAACAATTTTATTAAAGTTATCCAAGAAATTACTCATTGATTTTCAATTCTTTCACGAACAGAGCAAGTATCTTTTATAAACTCAAAATATATTTAACTACATTTTACAATACTCAATTTATATTAGTGAATATTGTAATAAGGGCGTTACTTTTGGTTTTACGACGTGAAACGGTGATTGCAAAATGGCTTCATTCGTTTACAAAGTACCTGTATCGAGTTTAGCATTGGCTTGTCTTGATTTAAATTCGCGTTTCCTAGTACATTCGGCTACAAACTTCTTTAGATAAATATTTTATTTTTTATAAACCGTCGTTATAATGATCTTTCAAATATTCGTAACTTATTTAAACTTATACACTAAAATATATTATACTGTTATAAACCAAGTATGGCCAAGCCAAGTTGTCATAGTTTTTTTTTAAGGATTCTGAAATATGTCGTATCATATCAAACGTACAAAAAGAAACGTTATAGAGTTTTGTAAATGATGATGAGAAAAATAAAAATAAGTGCTAGAACATGAAACATTGTTGTATAACAGTTCTTAAGATGATCACATTCAAGTATGGGACCCAATACAGTCCCTTGGGGAATACCGCGAGGTATTGTCGGGTTTTGCACAAAATCATCATCGTACACCATTACTAGGCTCGTAGCAATGTATATCGCATGGTTCTAAAAAAAAGAAGGAATGTAGAATAGGATTGAATTAGCTCCTTCTCTATATCTTGTTAGGTTTTATAGTATGAGTACTTTAATCAAATGCTTTAAATTGTTTTTCTAAAGTTAAAGTCGTGAAAAACATTCCAAGTTAGTCTTTCTGTTGACTTGATAACGTGTTTTTATTGTAAAATGAGCCTTATCATGTGTTTAATTAAACTAATTTAAAAGTAAAATGAGCACAATGAGAATTAAAAACAGAAAAGCGAAGAAAATTGTGTAAAGACACTTGAAAGAATATTGTAAAGTAATTCTTATTGATTGACCCAGAACTCCACTTTCAATAGGTGACGTAATGTTTAAACTGGCATTTTACTTATTTTTTAATTATTATCTTTTAAACTTTGCTATTATGAAATGGATTCTCGGTATTATTTACTGATTAAAAAAGAAGTTCATGCGAAAGGCAATGTTTTTGAGCTGTCAAGTTATTCTTGTTGTTTACGAATTTATGCTATTATAATTATTTATCTTGTTGTAAATTAAAGTCATTCTATAATTGTAAAGCAATGCTAAGTGGCACGTTTAAGTTGTTATCTCATGTGCTATGTAGTGTAAAGTTGAACAGCCCGTAATCGGTAGGAACCAGCGAATAAATCGAAAAGAAACTATTTAAAATAGGTTCATTGACTTGTTACAATGCGTTGTTAGTACTTGTTTGTTTTTTTTTAATGTTTTCTCATAATAATTATATAGTCTGAAATAATGTTTATTATACTAATAAAGTTTATGTTATTGTAACTATTTGACCATTTCTGTGAAAATCTGGAATATTCACCCTTTTCATTAACAAAGCCCAAAATCACAAAAAAAAAAAAAACTGAAATTCTTTGTACGTAAAACCAGCCAAGTGCGTGTCAGACCATGCACAATGAAGGGTTCCGTAGTTGGGATGAATTTATCCAAAATACAAACTTAACATTGTAGTTGAATTACATGTTATCCCATACATTCCAACCGCAAATGTCAGTTTGTACGCACAATATTGAGAGATTTACCATATTATTTTAAGACCATAGACTTCTTATAGGTTTTCCTGTAATTTATGAGTAAAAAACCATTCCCAGCATTTCTTTTTTAAATTTTTTATACGTAGTTTCGGAGATCAGGGGGGAATGGTCAATTTTCTTCTACTTTCTTAAATAGCTTTAAATTTATTCATTATAAAATTATAAGAAAAGATATATTTGAAATTCTCGCAACAAGCGATTTCATTTGATATATCACACGTTACAATTTGCATTTTTTTTTTAAATTTTCTTCTTTGCCCCCAAAAGTGACCCCCAAATTCAAATTCATTTATTTACGATACACGTCCGTGTTTGGGTCACAGAAATACATATGTGTATCGAATTTCAACTTAATCGGTCCATTAGATTCGGAGTAAATTTGCTGTGACAAACGGACAGACAGACAGACACTCGAGTGATCCTATAAGAGTTCAGTTTTTTCCTTTTGAGGTACGGAACCCTAAAACCATTCTCTTGAACGTGAAATCAATAGATATGGTTCTGAAATTGTTTTATTATGTTTTCGTCAAATTTAAGAAACAGCTATATATTGTTCAATGTCAAGAACGTTTGTCAATACCTAACGTTCGTACTGTAATGAAAACAACTAGTACCTTGACTTATCAAGTTGAACCAAAACGAACTTCCGTCAATTGTGTTCCAGATAGCAATGTTGAATTTCCTCTAGACTCTAGGTTGCCCATGATAACTGTTTTTTTTTTAAACATACTCGACTAAACTTTTTCAACGTTTTGGAGTCTTAAGGTTGCATTAGTCGATATTTTTTCAAACAAATTTCGGTGGGGTATTACTGCACTGTTTGAAATTGTACATCCAAAATTAAACATGATATCGTTTTGTCTTATTATTAATGTTGTCTGTGTAGAAACAGAATAGTAAAATTTTAACGCAACTTCGGGCGTAAATATATTACAAAAGAAATAAAAGAAATGTAAAAATACAGTCAGCACCGACAAACCTCAATTATAGAAGAGTTCAATAAACTTTATTTGTAATTGATTTATGCAGTGGTTTTTTCATAAAACTCTATTTTCTAAAGGAATATTCGTAATTTTTTGCGGACTCGTTTTACTAAAATATTTAGTTCGGAATGGTGTTTGTGTATGTGCTAATTAGATAGACTTTGTGCATGTAGACCAGCGGCTAACTGCTCATCACTGATACTATCTTTGCCGGACACGATGCCAAGTGAGACAGCGTGCTTTTTGGCCACGCCCACCAGTGAGTTCGAGCTCACGACTAGTTCAACCTTAACCGCAAATCTTTACCATATATTGGTAAGCTGAAGAGTTTGTTCTCTTGTTTGAACGCGCTAATCTTTGGAACTACACTCCGAATTATATATTTTTGTATTTGATAGCCTAATTATTGAGGAAGGTTATAGGCTATTTTACATCACGCTGCGACCCTTAGGAGCTGTACAAAAAGAAAAAACTCAGAAAGAATGCTAAGCGAAAAACGAAGTCATAGTGCGATCGGGCGATGCGATCTGTTATTTTAGTATGTTGTGTATCCAAAACCGGGTCTCCTGTGCGTATTTTTTCAAAACATTACACATAAACATTTGTTTTCCTATAAAGTTGTTTCCCGCGCATTAAAATAGATTACCTCTACACATTTTGTTTAGGTGTCGTAATGAGTTCCGGCGAGAAAGACGTACTTAAAAAGTTCTATATTTTTTTTATTAGGGCATCTCGCAGATGACCAATGAGGTCATGGCTGCTTAACCGGACTTTCCTGTGGCTGCCTTAAGCTTCTAAACTCAAAGCGTCCAGCCAGGGGCAAAAACAATAACTAATATTATTCTAAATTAAATCGTCAATTTATCACAACTTGTTCACAACTATTCACAAGACAATATAACCTCAAAATCTGTGTTGAATGACAGTGACAGATGTCCGCAGTGCGTGCAGCGGTTGAAAATGAAACAAACCCTTCCCCTCTTCACCCGCGCGGGGAATGTTTTCCATGCAGCTTGGAAAACAAAAACATCGTGTTTGTATACACAAATGTGTATGGCAACGCCTCTTTGTTGCTATTTTTATGTGTAATGTTTCGAAAAAACATGCGCAGGAGACCTGGCTTTACCACTTCCACGCTAACGAAGTGGCGTGCCAAAGCTAGTAGCAAATACACATGTTTTGCGTAAGACTATGCTAGAAGCTTGCATGCCTATGGGCTATAACCGGCATGCGTGTATGACCCGTGGCGTTATGTAGTTTCTGCCTACCCCCATAGGAAGAAGGCGTGAGTTTACGTATGTATGTATCTTCTGATTGGTAAATCACATAAGCATGCAAGCTACTCGCATACTTTAGTACAGTCAGCTGCAGAGAAATCTCACTGGGGTGAGGTTTCTCTGCAGCTGATTGTACAAGCTACTGGCATGTGTACCACGTTCTAAAAGGTGTGCATAACTGGTGACAGGCAATACATGGTCCATCTTGTTCGTTTTATGACCTCGTATCATATCATTAATATGTTTAATTAATAGGACTTCGTTAATATAATAATTGTATATTTTTATTACCGAACCACTGCTGTCTTCGAGATTACTATGAAATAAGGTTATGGATACATTTCGTCGCAAGTAGCTGACGCTGTGTTAACTGCTTTGCAAATGTCATGGCCGACTTTATCACCGTATTATGAATATTACGATTACCCACTGAATGTTTATTCATTACCCTGTTCGAGCTATTATTTTAAAGTTGATGTGTATGGTTTGAGGTGTCGAATGCTTGTGATGGTTCTAAATATTTGGGACGATGGATATTTGGAGTTGATTTTTGCAATTTATCATTTTGGGTCAATGTGTATAATTATTACTTAAACAACATAACATCACGCCTGTATTCCTCGAAGGGTCAGGCAGACATGTATCTATAGTACACCCACATTTCACCAGCTATTTTTAAGTTCCATGTAATAGGGGGTGAGCCGTCGTCTGGACACAAATCCAGCCTCCGGGCTTCTACTGGGCTGACTGATATTATTATTTCATTTTTGCCAAATTTAGAAATCTTTCTATTAGCAGCCGGCTAGGGACTTAGCAAGCTAACAAATATTATGTTTCTGCAATTTTCTATTCTTAAACCATTAAAACACTTTTTTTAAATTAATGTTCCTCTAGCAAGTTAGCAAACACTTTATTCAGGGAATCACTCTCATTACCCCAATCGATTAGATATGCAAATGTTGTACCTTCTATACTCTTAATAACACTAAGGCATCATAAGACACAATATTCGACCATTAATTTGTACAGGTGATCTAGTATCCGGCTACTTTTAGTGGTAACAACTTTTTCACTACAGAGAATCACGTGAAAATCAACCTTATTGTAAAGAAAGATGGGTGAAGTCATGTGTATATAGATGTGTGAATGCAAGCATATGGCTAGTAGTTCTGCAATTATAGAAGAACATATGCTTAAGGCACGTGCCACTGGCAGAACAGGAATGGACATCAGGGGAGCCATTTTTTATTCCAAAAAAGTTTGCTTGTCTTGAATTTTTTTAGCGTTGATAAAGAAATAATAATATTGAGTTAAATATTATTATAATTTTCATGATGTTTTTGCTTTAAGGAGATACATATATATTTCGACGCAAGTAGGTCTCATATTTTTGTGTTTTATGAAGATTTTGTTTCAGTGCAAATGTCCTGAAAATCTCTGCCCAATACAAAAGTATTCTAAAATAAATGTTCATGTCTTTCTAAAGTGTTATTTGGACCGATTCGTTTTGTCAAAGTTTGCCACTGCTGGAACACAGGCCTTCTCTCTGTGAGAGGGAGTGGGCCGAAATTCACCACGCGGGCCATTGCGGGTTGGTAGATGTCATATGTCTTCGAATTTTTGGTTCTAGAAGGTTTCCTCACCATTTTTTCTTCACCGTTTGTCATAGTTTATAATCTAATTAACATAGTACTTATTATCTTGAATGTAACTGTAATAATGTTTTTTTTTAACTGCGTATTAAAAATAAAATTAAGTTTTACTTAGATAAAAATAATGAGAAATGTATTGAAAATAGTCATTTGTTCCGATAAAAACTGTAACATTTTTAATTGTAATTTATACCTAAATGCATTAGATATGATAATTTAATCTTACTTATACATAAAAGTTAAATAAGACAACCATATCGGCATATATTTAATTGAACCTCTAATAATTCCCATTTTGCTCTTAAATTAAATTGACTAATAAATATTATTGAACACTCTGATAATGGTTATGTCGCTGCGCGACCAACTGTGATAAAAGGCCAGAAAGTAGAAAAAAGAGGCTCAATTATTTTAAAAAGTGTGCATCGTTCAAAGCGCAAAAAGTTTTTAGAGGTTCATTAAGTTAAAAAAGTGTCCATCATTAGAAGGTCAATAAGTTTTTAGGAGATCAGTTAAACATGTCCCTATTGAATCTACTAAATAAAAATAACGTAATTCGTCAATCTCCTACTGCCTTTATCCTAATTTATTTGGGGTCGCCGCTGCATGGCTACTTCCATATCTCTATTTCTTGCATACAACCATACAAAATTCTGTTAGTCGTCATCTCAGTATTTACTACCTTTCCAGACATAACATCTGTCACGCAATCCATCTATAGTTTCTTCCATTTTCTCTTCTACAAACCGTGGGGTGATGGGAGCTCCCATCGGCAAAAAATATGAACTACCACTATACACAATTTCATTCCCTTTTGGAGATGAATTTTCAAAAATCCTTCCTTATTGTTATTGCTCACCTTTGATATATGATTAAGGAACTCTTGTTCAAAATTTCATGTTTCTAGACCTGTTTAGGCTGTGCATTGTCTGTCAGTTTTTAGTTTTGTAACGATCTTCTCCATACATTTTTGTTCTCTCCACTCCCTAGTATTTTTTTCAAAATCAGTCTGCAAAGTGCACGTGCCGTCACCTGTGTTCTACACCTGTAATTCCAAGTTTTATTTGAATTCCTAATCACGAGTACGTATTTAATAGAAACTAATCGATTGCCATTAGATATTGTAATTCCGTTCGTAGTAAAATTGTTAACGTTTTTCTGTATTGACACCTTGCTCATTTTTATTGTGTTTATGGTGATTTTATGGGTGTTGTTCATGGTATTTTATGTTGGTCAAGCTTTTAAGTCCATTACTGGGTAATTTTGTACTAAGAAGGAGGTTTTGGATGTGAATGAAGCGATGGAACACGACGTATAGCCAATATTGGTCTTTGGGTACAGAAGTCAAGACAATGGGTGTTATTATTATGCGCTTGTAATTTGCAGTGCATTTAATTAATTAATGCTATTGCACGGTTGCGCCAAACGAATATCAAAACTAGACAGTTTCATTCCTACAAAAATGTATGTTCAAAATAATACCACGTGAAAATTGAAGTATCTATAAATAAAATAGATGAAAATAAGTTTATTATCTTTTTCTATTCACCAACATTCTCCTATCTTTTGCTTCGTGTTACTACTAAACATAAACATGACATAACAATTAAATATAGCCACTAATAGCAATAGCCATTACGTTGACATAAGAAAATGTTATCGTTTTTCCTAATACGCCACGTGGTTGCGTCACGGACACCTTCTGTGCATTCGTGGGACCCTGGTACTTCGATCTGCTCTTAAGACAACTTAATCCGGGTTAAAAAGTTTAGGATTTAAACTAATATCGGTTAAGGTAACTTTTTGTTATGATATTTTGTTGTTTTAAGTTTTACAGAACGTAATAAGGTTTTTGTTTTGATAAAATATGGAATGAAGGAATTATCTGCTCTATTATAGTATAATACATGATACCATAAACACAGAATAAAAAAAAAGATATAATTCTGTGTTTATGGTATCATTGGGAAAACCTGGATGCCATATTTCACCAGTAATTAATACTGTAGCAACAATATAGACGGTAACACAACATCAAAACATCTCCTGCGTTTTTATAATCATCATCAGCTTACAGCAGTCCACTGCTAGACATAGGCCTCTCCTATTGCACGACATACAAACTTTTACTTTTAAAGCCGCCCATGGGCCTCTGACTTGGCTTCACATGCCGTCGAGGAATATATCTCAAGCATGCTGGTGTCCTCACGATGTTTCCCTCACCGTGTTCGAAGCAAATGATAATTGTACAAACTTACATAATTATGATAAAGAAATCTTGATGTTTTGTCAAGTCGTAAAACTGTGAGAAGTAGGGGCAGGTCGCTAGTTTACTATCATTCTATAACTGATCGATCAACTGCACATGTAGCCCGTTATATAAATTGATGTTCATATTTAGACAAAAAAAGAAGGTTATTTTATTGGTCTAAATTTTATATATTAATTTTAAATACTCTTTTTTTATATACTTGTGCATATTATGATTTTTATTTTCAGAAAATTTTGTTAAAATTATATTGAAAAAAGGAAATACAAATTCTTATTTTGCATTAATAAAGTTTTTATATTTCAAGTTTCTGCTAAAAATAAGTGCATACCAGTGGCGAGGCGTGGTAAAACGACAAAGGTAAGCCGGAGAAACAAATAAAATAAAAAATTAATTCATTTCGCAGTTTAGTCGTGGCAAAAAGTTGCTTCTTGTTGACCTATAAAAATAACGGTGTCAATAAACCGGTTCATTAAATTCTCGAAATAGGAATTTAATGAGCTTCATGCAAATTAGTGAAAGTAATTATATTCCTACCAGTCCCGAACTCATGAAACCGCAATGAATATGTATGGCTGTGAAAACTGAATTTCAGCACAAAGTGTTTTGTTGTTCGAATATTAAGCCAAAAAATTTAATGTATGTAGGCGTTTTGTAATCTTTTAATTTTATGGTGTATCGAATACTTATAGTTTGATTATTTAATAACGATAGAGTGGTTGTCATCCGAATTTCCGAAGGAAAGCCGGTAGGAATCGAGTTGTATAGAGCCGTCGCCCCTAATGCATACCACCTTATTACATGCTTATAGAGGTAACCCTTGTTAAAATTCTTTAAAAAAATAGCTACTAATCATACCTACATACTTAGCCATATATGTTCCTGCCACTACCTTAATAAATTATAAAATAATAATTGACGTACTATTAAAATTTAAACATAACATTACTAAGGCATTTGCAGCTTGTATGTTACTCTTGATAGTCAGTGCCTGGATCTCGATGCGGTCTAGATAACTTAGGTATTATATTCATAATCACCTTGGCTTGATAAAGGTATTCAATTCAAAATGAGCGCGTTTTGTCTTGCTTTGTTTTTTTGAACGTGTGTACACTGTAATTTTAAGTTAAGCCTATATAAGGCTGCCTGGCCATTGACGCGGAGCGGAGTTGCGGACTGAGTCTGTCCATTGATGCGAAGCGAGGTAGTGCGGAGCGGAGTTGCGGACTGTGCGGAGCTAGGCCGACCTCACGCGACGAGTAATTTGAGCGGACGGCAGTTCCTCGCTTACCGGTTTTGTAGGAATTATTAAAGTAGTTCGCAAATCCCTGTCGACTGAAGTGCAGCGGAGATTTTATGCAATTCTAATAATTAATATTGGTACAACACCGCTCCGCTCCTCTCTGCTCCAGTGGACAGCCAGCCTAAGGGTAGCTTGTTTTGTGTCAATTTTAATATTATAATTTGATAGGTATACGTATTTTGCAATTTATTACGTTATTAATATTGGACATGACGTTTAAGGAGGCTAACCGGAGTGGATAAGCATAGTGGCTAACCTTAGAGGCTGAGCATAGAGGCTAAGCAATGGAGCTAACTATAAAGTTTAAGCTAAATCACAGATTTAACTTATATATAAAACACAGATTAATAAATTAATAAAAATATAGGTTTTTATTTTCATTAATTTATTTATCTTTTATATAGTTTATTTTCTATTTTGTGAATGTGAGAACGTTGTAGGCTTAGTCGACTGTAGATTTGTTGACCATTGTCTATTTTGTTAAGTACCTGGTACTTGTTGAAATACCTACACTGTCATCCCATACCTATTAACACTGTTATTTGAAAATATTGTAAAAACCAATTATTTTTAAAAGAGTAACCATGGAGTTTCTTGCCGACTCTTCTCCATAGAAAAAGACCAATTGGAACCGTGCACCTAGCTTCTGACTTTTCATAAGTGCCCATGTAGGTTTAGGTATGAAAAATAAAAATAAAAGAATTTTGTTATTTTTGAATTAATGTGCAGTAAAAGTTTGTAAAAAGACAGGAAACTCTGGGTAGCAACAATTTAATGGATGACACACATCCTTAATGAATGGTCCTTTACTGGGTCTCCATTCTGGGAGCCCTAGGCCCTACTATATCTCGATCCCCCCTTTTTTAAACCTCAAAATCGTTACCTAAATTTATAAACAAACATTTTAGCATTATACACGATATATTTTATTATATTTTACCTTTTTTGCTACCAATATAAATAAATCATTTTTAACGGACACGCACGATCTTTTTAATTTTTCGCGTTAACCGTAGACAAGATGTTTATCTGCGCGGGATGCGTTTAAAAACTCTATGATAAACGATTCACGGGTAGCAGATGATACTTTTTGGTAAAAAATTGGTTTACGAACGAAACGTGACGTTCGAAAGTCAAAAAACATTTTGTTTTTTTTTTTTTTTAATGAATTTTGGTATTTTAAGTGTGCTAATATTAAAATTGTGTTTTTTTTAGGTATCTAAGTTAGCTTAAATGTGGCATAGGCTTTCATAACGTTATATAATATTTTAAGTCCTAGAGGACCGGTAGGATAGGATAGTAACAATTAGGTTCTCACAACTTAATTAGTGATTTATGGCGTATTTCATTTATTATGTCTTTCCGCCCAAAGAAAATCTAAACTAAGAGGGATGTAATACAAAATGAATTCTGGAAAAGCAAGCAACAGTTCTTTTCTCGCAGTTGTTACGCAGCTAGTTTGTTAAATATTTACTTAACGGTATGTGCTAATCGATGTAACCTTACATCGTCATCTTAACTTTTTTATGTAACTCACAATGCAGTGTTTGGTCTCTAAAAAAATTCTTAGTTACAAAATTGCCACTTGTATCAACCCGTTCTCTTATCGATCTGTAAATATTGAACAATATTGCACATGTCGTTAATGTGTTGTTGTGGGTTACTTCATAATTTTGCTTGTATACAATTTTCGAAAATAAGGTTGAAATTATTAAACTTTGCTTGGTCCGATTCCGGTTGCTTGGAATCTCTGATCAGTAAAGGTACAATTCCGTAGCCGACTGCAGGCAGCAGTAGCAGGCGACGTGTCACCGGGACACTACTGGTTACTATGTATTTCTATGAAATACCTTCCGTAGCTATAGCAACACGTCGCTATCATAGAAATAAGCAGTGTCGCGACGAAACATCGCCTGCTGCTGTTGCCTCCAGTCGGTTACGGAATTGTACCTTTAAGATGCTACCAATTCTGCATGTAGAATAAAATAACCAAAGCTTTAAATTGTTGGATTTGCCCTCACCGTGCTAAGTTGCGCGAAAGTGTCCATACTGAGCAGAGTGAGATCACACAATAATAATTGCGTTTTCATTACAATAAAGACTGCAACATTGTGTGTGACAGACGTGTCAAAAGGAAAAAGAAACGCGACCATGTTTTGATGCGGCAGAGCGAATCTACGATTGAAATATTTGAAAATAACAATTAACAGCTACAGCAAGAGCAATCAAAATATATTTGACACCTGCAGAAACGAAATTTTTATTTAAACCTACTCCAGGCACCGTTCGTGCACTATCGTCAAACACTACCATACAAAACTTGTGTAGAGAAAATAAATGTCCTATATTAATTCAGTTGGAATTTCCAATTACTTTACTAATTAGTACTTGTATTTTGCGGGGTCATGCGTGGCACTTACAATGGCAATGCATTTCATTCTGAATATTCAACTAAATTCATTGCGTGATTTACGTTGGCGAGCAGGTGAATTTTTGAAACATATGAAGCAATGAATTAGCAAGTTCCTTCAACAATCCGTCGGTTTCCGATTAAACCCTATTTACTATATAATCTTTCCGTTAACATAAGCAGTTACATAACGCTAGATTCTTCAGTGTTAGAGGAAGCAACAACCTTATTAGAATACAAGATGCATTTCTCACGCGCCCCCTTACACGTGAGAGACGTCGCAAAAACAGCCGCCATCTTTACGCGGAAACGTTTATGATTACGAAACTCACTTAGGGTTGCGTATGCGCAGCAGAAAAATCATATTTTTTTAATAAGGAGCTGATGTTTTGAGTGATCAAAACTAGGTATTAGACTCAATTCTAGTTGTAAATAAGTAGCTGAGATAGGAGCCTTTGTGGCCTCGCAAAGGTTTTTTTATAACTTTTTCAAAATTACAACAAAAAAAAAGTTTTACATGCTCTTTTTTTACTGTTTGTATTTCCTGTGCTTGTCCCAAATAAAATATTTTTCTTTCTTTTTTCTTTTTCTTATTTTTCACTAAATCTGACATGTCAGAAGATAGCTGGGCACGGTTAAAATTTGTCATTTTCTATGGAGAAGAATCGGCAACAAACTACATACATGGTTTCTCTTTGTTTTTCATTTCTGTCTGATTCTGATACCTAGATTTTTCTCTTGTATGCATAATTTTCTAAATAATTAAAGTTAGCTAACGCGACTAAAGTAATTAACAATTATAATGTCCACTGCCACATTACAGTTGTTTTTTACCTTGTTCGCTAAGGTCAACGGTAATATTATTTTTCCTAAAAATTTGAGGTCAAAATGGAAATGATTTCATGAATCAATTATTTGTGTGATGTCCTTTTCTTTTTAATTATGCTATTTGTGTAATTTTTTAAATGCATTTAGGAGGGGTTTAATGTACAATGAATCTGTACCTACCTAGTCATTGAAAATAATGTCTGTTTTTTCATATTTAACTGCCATAACCAATGCCGTTGATGCATATTTTCAATAATAATATTAATTTAAAAACGTGGTAACATTGTTACATACATTTTACAACTTAGAAAAGTGTCTTAAACATACGTCCCCTGGCTCCCAAGCTAGGTTTATACAGGTATAAACCACTTGGGAGCCATGGAACCTATGACTTGGGAATCAGTAGTCACTGTGATTTAATTTTCAATTATTAAACAGATGGCGTTCATTTAGTTTAATTTAATTCCACTAATCGAGTTCAGTATTAGGCCGACCCTATGTTCGGAAGTGCTTATTTAACAAACATAGGCCTTTGTGTACAGCAGTTATAGTAACAAGTTACACAAGGCGATGCATTTCGCTTCAGCCCTTGATTCGAGCGAATTCGGTTACAAATAATTCAATACGATATTATGTTGGCTTGTGATTGTAGATTGCTGTTAATTAACCGTTTGGACACTGTTTTAGCTGAACAGTGTATTAGTAAGTTCTTAAGGAGGTGTTGCGGCCTTTTTCATGTTTTCTATCTTTGTAGACACCTTCGAAAGGAGTGCCAGTTTTCGTAGGAACCTCGTCGCAAACCTTAGTACCTATTGTATTTTTATTTCACAAAGTGAAGCGCGCTTTACTTGTGGTAACCAAGTTTATAAACACGCTGTGAATGTGTGCGACGAGTAGCGTCAGCACATAATACCCACACATACACACACACTTCCGACTTCGCCCATGTCTCGGACGTTACCGAGAGCGCCTGCGCGTATATACACATTCACAGCGTATTTGTACACTTGTTTATCACAAGTAAAGCATGCGTCGCTTCGTGAGATAAAAATACTGTACACTGACTTAATAGATATTGATAATGATGATGAAATGACTGATAGGGCATTTATTTTCGATCACCAAGACGGCAAGAACCCACCATGAAAAGGGAAGAAAACAAATAGGTCTATCTCAAACATTATGATGATGTAGAGTCCGAGATCTGAAATAAGTCAGGAGACAAATGCATGGGTTTAGTTTCATGGGTTTCATGCCTGTTCTACATTCAAATTAGGGCTGATTTTCCCTTACAGATAACTTTTATCGAAATAATTGGTAAATATGACTGCTTTTATATTTTCTATACAAATGCTGTCAAACCGCCATTTTTATTCCTCAGACTAAATTAATAATCAACCTTTAATAGTGTATAATTTATCGATCAGTAAGTTAAATCAAACCATGCATTTTTATCGCACACGGAATCCATATTAAGACATGTTTCGGACTTATCCCAATTTATTTTTTTCCACCACCAAATGCGTTCAGAAACCAAATGGTCCGACCACATTTCACACCCGGAAACACATCTAAACTTTTTTGCCGCAAACCTTCTTTGAGTTTAATTTTAAAAATCGAATGTCGTCATAATTTTAAAGATAAGAAGTAGAAGGGAACAGGTATTGAAAGAATGTAAATGATTATTTTTGGCGCTTTAAACCTATCTACATAATATTATTTTTAGGTTATTCTTGAGCAACTCAGCATTTTTTTTTAATGCATGTTATTTAAATAACTGTGCTTGATAGCATCACAGGCTATTGAATTTACTTAGAATTCCATAATTAAATCAAAATAAGGCTTGATATTATAAAGAAAAATTGATAAGTCATAAAATGTTCTTAGAGCATGTTAGACTCAGGACATAAAGCGATTAAACACGCAATTAGCATGTAGCAATTAAAAGATAATAATACGACTTGACAATAGAAAATAAACAATTAAAATAGATTATTAATCTGCTTGAGGGTAAAGAGATCCTTATCAACTGTCACGTTTGACGGGTGTTTGACAGTTCATTTATCAAGATGGCGCCGTTAGTTTATAGTCAACGTGTGAGGTGGTGTTACCTGTCATCGTTAGCCGGATTTCGGAACTTTTGACCCCCATCTATGAATGAACAGTCATCCAAGTGGATACTTGTAGGTGTAAGTTAAATTCTGTAGTAGTCTCTCAGTTATATTTACTTAATTATTTCACATTTTTAGGGTTCCGTACCTTGAAAGGAAAACGTTTAACCCTTAAAGGATCACTCTTATGTCTGTCTGTCCGTCTGTCACAGCCAATTTTCTCCGAATCGAATGGATCTATTAAGTTGAAATTTGATAGACATATGAATTTCAGTGACCCAAACACGGACGTATAACGAAAATAAATGAATTTTGAATATTGGGATCACTTTTCGGAGGTAAATTGAAAAATTAAAAAAAAGTTTTGCAGACTGTACTGTGTGACATATCAAATGCAAGGGCTTGTTATGAGGATCTCAAATATAATTTTTTAAATAATTTTAAAATAAATGATTTTTAAGATATTTAAATGAATATTGACCATTCCCCCCTTATCTCCAAAACTACTGACCTCAAAATTAAAAAAAAATACAGCAAGTAGTTATATACTTATAAATTACAGGAAATCTTACAAGAAGTCTATGGTCTTATAATAACATGGTAAATCTCCCAATATTGTGCGTATAAATTTACATTTGCAGTTGAAACGCATGGGAGAACATGTTTTTAACAACAATGTTAAGTTTGTCCATGGGATAAATTCATCTCAACTACGGAACCCTTCATTGTGCGTGGTCCTACACGGTCTTGGCCGGTTTTTTATATTTAATTATTTCTATATTTTTAATAAGTGTTGAAACAATGCTTGAAATTAATGGTTTATTTTTTATCGTGATTCCATAAAAGGAAAGAAAGAAAGAAAAGAAAAAAAAAATCTTTATTTGGGACACGCACAGGAAATACAACATTAAAACTAAGAAAATCATTTAAATTAAAAAAAATATATAAATATATAAACAAAAAAGAAGACCTGTGGGAGGCCAAAAAGGCCCCTATGTCAGCATAATGCTACGATATATGAAAAAACAAATACCGCAGCGAGGAAACCTTGAAAAACTTTTAATAATAAACCAATTCTGGTGTGTGAACTAAAAAGTCCAATTAAAATGAGGTTTTTTGTTTCAAAAGATTCACTTACTTCAATATACTTATGCAAGAAAAGGTCACAAGAATTAGAATATAGTTAAACACAGTCAAATTGATTTTTGTTCTATCGTAATAATATTATAATGAAGTTTCTAAGCCAATAAACACCTTAGCAAGTTCATTATAAGGATTGGATTCTGTAAATAATGTGTTTCAATCTAATATGGGAATTGAAATAAAAATCTTAGCGCGTGGTTCCTCTATAAATTGTTTACGTCAACGGAGAGTAATTTTATGGTGTTTATTTAATACCAAGGCTATTAACCTGTCTTAGGTAGTGCGATCTCGGCTTTTTGACTTAACAGAAAGCGACCGTCCCGCGAGTAGGGACGCTATTGACGCGATCTTTTGTTTGAATAATGGAGTACTCGCGCGATCAATCAGATCGCGCGAGTACGTCATATTCATATTAAGGTGCTGATAAACTTGAGCATTCAATTGTAATGAGAATTCTAGCGAATGTTAGATTAGAGAAAAATAAGCGGGAGCGTTTAAGCGAGCATTCCAGCGATCGTTCTAGCGAGCATTCTAGCGAAAGGACAGTAAATTTGCTTTAAGCTTTTTGCCGAGCCGAGCCATCCACACGCGACCGTCAAGTTTGACATCTTCGTGAAGAATATTTTTTGACCAGCATTTGCTAAAATGATCGTAGCGATGTTTGGCACTATGCTTGACTCTGTTCGTTGTTCAGTTCGATAAATTAAAAAAATGGCGAATGCTCGACGTTATGTTACAAGTGAATGCTCAATTTATCAGCATCTTAAAGAGCGCAACGGTCACGTACCTACTCGCTATCGGTTAGGACGGCTAAGCGATGCATAATGGTCACGTGAAATGTCACGGAAATGTAACAAACGGTACTTGCGGAAAAATCCAAATATTTATGCGAAAATTACCGCTGTTGTTTCATAATGTATAACATTATGTGATAACCAATCGATTATGGGGAAAAATGCAGTAACAAACCACCGTTACCTGCTTAGGTAATACGTTTCTAATCAAACAGCAGTTGTTTATGCAAATTCTAAGATTGTTCTCGTTTATTAATCTGCATTACGTTTCTTTGAAGTCCTCCTATCATTAATATCATCCGCAGCCCTAATTCTCGTACTGCTCATAGGCTTCTCTTTATTTGTGCAAATCTCCTTGCTCGTATTATTTATTTATTGTATTATCATAATAATCCTCAAAAGCCATTTCAAGCTTACTTTTAGTTAAATCACAAACTTTTATCTCTAAAAGAACATCAAAACTGTTGACTTGACAACAAAGTTCAGATACACACACAAACATATATGTCGTGACTCGTGTCCTTTAATTCAAAACCTTATCCTTCTTAGAATTATAGTCTTAATTCCCGAGAGGAATGGCTCTAAAACTAGATGTTATCAACACGGCAGGCCGGCAGGATGGTCAGTCGTCGAGCCGAGTAAGTAAGTAATGTCCGAGCCATCCTGTACAGAGAGTACATACAAGTTGGGCAATTTAAACATGGAAGTACTTATGAACTGCCCTGACTACTCTGCAGGTTTAGGGGAGCAATGACCTATATCCTAGGCGGACTCGCACACGCCATAACGATTCAACTACACGAATACTCAACAACTATACTAAACTCTATTTTTTGTGTATTAGAATCGAGTTCTAATCATAGATTTCAGGATGTGCATCCAAATTTAAAAAGTCATACGTCAGATTTGGCGGCAATTCCAATTTGATTCGTATTGGAATGTGAATAGTTCCGAATTCAAAAATAGTTGGTGTCATTTAAAGTCTGTTTGGACGCCGAGTGCGCCTATGAAGTTTATGTTTTTTAAGAATTTATACTGAGTCGACCGGTGGTGCTCTTGCGCCGGTTATTTTTAACCAATCCAAAAGTTTATTACATGTGCTTACGCAATTAATAGGAGTTTTTATTGGACCGGTAAAGGACTAAAAGCATTTGATCGAGCTAGAGATGCATTCAATGGTATTATTTCGTAAACATTTAAACGCAGTGCGCTCCTTATAGGAATGTTCTTACAACATTGTATAAGCTTCTCATCAACGTAATTGTTGATTTTGGTCCTACACATGGTACTTTTAAAAGCTTTCAGATCAATTGTCACGTCACAAAAGGACTCGTTTTCTTATGGGTCAAGTTTAAAAGGAGGTTTCATTTCTGATATCCTTAAAACTAGGGCCTACCGAATTCTTTATAGTAAAGCATTATTTACTCCTTTTATTTCCTGTATGGCAACTGACAAGTCAATAGTTGCAGCATGACAAAAGTTTCGTCCTTGATACAAAAGTGGCACAATTTTGTGCAGATCATAAAGAATTCTTCTCGTGTATATCTACATTTCTAATTGAGTCTGATCTTTCGTAGTTTTGACACTTTCTGGTCAGTTGTTTTATTGAACGTATTTGGTAGGGTTATTTTTGTAGGGAAATTCGAAGACATGTGATATCTACTGACAGATCTTTGCCCGCGTTGTGGAATACGGCCCAGTCCCTCTCACAGAGCAGCAGGAGGCGTATCTCCCACCAGTGGGAACTTTATATTCCGGTTATGCTGTTTGGTAGCATGTTCCAGAACCAACATGCCCTGGGTTCGCGTGGTGATTTTGTGTGACAGTAAGGAGTATATCGCTAATTGGCACGTATTTGAAATTAGTATATAAAACTTTTCTTGGTACTCCGAAGTTAGACTCGTATTTAGCCAGTTTTTTCTACCAGAAAATAAGCAGAATAAGCCAAATTAATTTGCGTGCTTGATAATAAATAAAATTTAATTGAAATGGTCACAGCATCTGTCGCACATTAATTACCCATCTTAATTCACTAATTAAGCTGTTAGTTTTTTTCGAAACTAGATTTTGCACTTATATTTTTTAAATTCTTAGTTAATGCTGATCGTAAAATTTAGGAGCTTGTGTTAGTAGGTCTTCTTAATCTTCCATTTAGTGTTTATATAAGTACTAGCTGTCGCCCGCGGTTTCGTCCGCATGGATGTCGGAAATTATCCCGCGGGAACGTACTACCGGGATATAAATTATTCTATATGTTAATCCAGGTTATAAACTATCTGTATGATAAATTTCATCCAAATCTGTTCAACCGTTTTTGCGTAATTGAGTAACAAACATCCAAACACAAACATTTGTGTTTGTTTTCACATTTATAATATTAGTAAGATATACCTATTTATGTAAAAAATATCGAGTATTTATAGTTAAACAGACAGACTGCATATGGCTTACCAATATTTTATTTGAACTAAAAGCATATTTCAAATAACCATTTACAGGCACTTTTGAATTGTCAATGCGTCATCGGTCAGTCAGAAAAATGATGCTAGTTGCCCATTCCAAAGCGTAGTAGGAACCTTCCTACGGAGCAGAACAGGCAAGAAACTCCATGAAGAACTGAATAGAACTGGTAAGTTATTCAGGCGGTCAGAAATCAACAAAACAAGAGATTTTTTTCAGAAATAAATGTTAAAATATATTATGAATTCTAACAACGATATTGCATAGGGAGACCAAAAATACTGAAACTAAATAAAACAATAGTTATAATTATCACTTGCTTCAAAAACGGTGAAGGGAAACATCGTAAGGGAATGCCCATGCCTGAGAGATAATTCTCGACGGCATGTGAAGCCAAGTCAGAGGCCTATGGGCGGCATAAAAACTCTGACACCAGGTTAGTCGCTAACCACACGAAAAGAAGACAGAAACTCAATATTTTTTTTTAAATCTACATACATGATAGATAAAGAGATAAATGATTACTGGTGACTTTTATCGTTCTTTTTTTTTGGAACATTGTTTATGTTTAAGAGTATTAAAAAACTAATTTGCACCTGTACTTACACCGACCCTTATACGACGAATTCGTAGTCATCTGTAGACAGCTCTTATATCCGTTTGACAAAGTAATAGTAATTTATAACACATTAATTTTGATCAATTAGACAAAAAAAATGATCATTTACTTTCCCGCACATTCTCACTTCAAAAAGGATACGTCACTTTAATAGTCTATGGTTTGCTTCTCCATTTGTCTTTGCTAATTACAATTCGCCATCTTTTAATTTTATTCATTTGGTAGATACCATTTTTACCTACTTACGGACCAAGTATTTATTTTATATAAAACGGGTAAAGAGAGCTGGAATCAAAAATGTGAAGTATCTGTATCATAAGTGAATTTATCAGTTTTTTTTTTTTACGAAACTGACTTTCCAGGTATTTTGTGAATTCCTGAAAAGATTTAAATATACATTGGTGCCAATTCTCTTGTCACAAATGCTTCTAAACTAGACTAAAAATCACTAAAATTTAGTTTATTCCTGTCAAACGACGATTTCTCATTCTAAAATCGACTAAAGTGACACAACTTAACTAGGTATATTTTAGTTTGATAGCACTAAGATGGCACTGAGATATTAATTTAGTGAAAATGGTAATTTTGCTATTCTAAACTTGACGTTTTTCACCTAAAATTTTAATTGCCCAACTAAATCTGACTATTTCTAATTGTGATTAAAAAGGTGTGAAATAAAATATAAACTGAAATTCATACCAACACCTCGACTTCAGGTGCAAAAACAGTATTGTATCTTTTTTTCTTTTGCTTATATCTCAAAAATAGTGTGTCCAATCGCAAAAATAATGAAAATTTCGACCCCCTTTATAAAACCGCTAAACCCCTAACACTCAACATGTAGGTAATAATTTTTCTTATTTTCTATACAAAATGTGAAAAAATTCCATATAAAACACGTCGAGGCTGCCCCCAACCCTGTGCGCACTGGGCTAAAAAAAAAAAATGCACGGTGTAGGGCAAACAAGTACCACGTGGACTCGCAATTATCAAATACGGTTTTAGATGTGTCAAAATTATATTTTAATTTAGAGATTTTTTGTTGCAGAATAGCTTTAAGATTCTCATAGTAAGGAATTTTAGTAATAGTTTAGTTCGGTGTACAAAAGAATGGGCATCATTTACGCCCATTTGCATCACAACTCACTAAATACTTTTAGCGCTAAACGTATCTAAACATCGTTCTGTATCGGACAATCAATCGAGATGACATAGACGGAATGATGTTTTAAATATGTTAAAATGCGTTAAACACATTTAGTGAGTGGATTTTCAATTGGGTCTAATATTTTATAATCTTAATGCTTGTTATTCAAGTAATATCGACTCAAACATAGATATATAGAAAATGTATGAGCATTACTCTCTCGGCACGTGCCGTTGTGGACTGATTTAGGTACAAATAACTTCACTACTAAAGTTCAAAACCATACATTTTACAAAATTTAAACACTACTAACTTGACCCTCGGTACTAAATTCAATGACTAACTAACTATACAAAAGGCATTGAAGTACTCATCCGCATCGCTGTCATCCGGAAATTTGCTCAGAACACTGGCAGCATTGCCACGTTGAATGGCAATGCTAATTCTTTAGTCAAAGAAATTACTTTTGATTTTTTGGTCCACTGTTGCTATCTGAACAAGCCTCAAACGAACCCTGAAGGAAAAAATTGTAGTCTGGAGATAAAAAGAAACAAAAATATCGTTTAAATATCTTTATCTTACATAACTAGCCTTTTTAACAGGCAGGTGAACGCTAAATTTAGTAACTATCGTCTTGTCCCTAGACATTGTATGGCGTCTATATTCAACGAACGAATAATTAATTGCTATCATCTTTGTTGAATTAATAATTATTTAAATGATTACGTTTGCATTCGTTCTGATGTAAAAAATGGCGGATAAATATTTTTACAAACATGGTTGAGTAAGTTGCAAATGTAGCTGATTGTGTTGTTTCGAGTTTTTATCGATATTTTAAGCTGATACTATTCAGTATGTAGCATAATCAGCCTATAATGTTCCCACTGCTGGGACACAAGCCTCCTCTTGGTGAGAGGGCCGTAATCCACCACGCGGGCCCAGTCGCACAAGTCGATCGATCAGGCTAAGCTACGCTTGCCTCAGTCGCACCGTGGATGGGTGACCATCTTTACCTCACCGTGCTTCGGAAAGCATGTTAAGCCATTGGTCGCGGCTCTCGTTCATAGATCTTTGACAGTCGTTACGGGTAGGCAGCCGACAACCAGTCTTGCCAAGGGGTATCGTATTACGCAGTACCAGGGTTGTGGAGGTCAGATAGGCAGTTGCTCCATGTAAAATACTAGTATTCAGCTGCATCCGGATAGACTGGAAGTCGACCCCAACATAGATGGGAAAAGGCTAGGTAGATGATAATGTAGTTTTTCTTTTGTATCTTTTCAGGTAGGTATGTGTAACGTTTATATTAATCTTATTTATGCTATCATAGGGTATGTGTTTCGGCAGAATCTCATGGCGTCATGGAGAGTGCGATTGTCGCAACCTAGCGCTGGGCACGCCACAATTGTAGCGATAGGTCCCCTCTTTGAGGAGTGGTTATAGAGGCGCCATGGCGTCCTCACCTTCCGCCTGACGCAGGTCCTCACCTTCCGCCTGACGCAGGTCCTCACTGGACACGGCTATTTCGGGAAGTTCCTATTCAAGATAAGGCGGGAGGAAACGCCCGGGTTTCACCATTGTGTGAATCGCCCGGAGGACACGGTGAAGCATACGGTGGAGGTATCGCCCGACGTGAGCGGAGCATCGCCGTGTCCTCGGGGAGGCGATCGGCGGCGGTGATCTCTTGCATCCGGCCCTAGTTCCGGCCATGGTACGGAGCGAGAGGAAATGGGAGGCCATCAACTTATTCTGCGAAGCAGTAGTGATAACGAAGGAGGAGGCGGAACGCGTGAGGGAGAGGCAAATTTCGCGCCCTCACGTCCCTAACCGCCGCAGGAGGAGACGCCCTGGGCATCGGGAATCGCAGGCCGAATTCCGGCCACCGTAGGCGCGGGCTTGGGGACGGTGAGCAATGGGTATAGCTCGCCGTCAGATAAGGACCAGGCCCGGGTTGACAGCGGGTTGTGTTCCACGCGCGCCTCAAAGAGATGTCAGCAAAATTGACGGGGTCCGCTAGGGCCGATGCCTGCCGGGGTTGCGAAGAAGTCCGAAAGGGAGATCGTGGCCCCCGGCAATATGGCAACTGAAGGAACACGGGTGGGTTTTAGTCAGTAAGAGTCTGACACGCCCTCCCGCTCCGACCAGAGCGAAAGAAGTTACTTGATAATTTCCCATCCAAAAAAAGGGTATGTTTTTAGGAGCTAGGTATCGTCTCCTCCTGCGGCGGTTAGGGGCGTGAGGGCGCAAAATTTGCCTCTCCCTTATGCGTTCCGCCTCCTCCTTTGCGAGCATTACCGCTTTGCAGAAGGAGGTGATGGCCTCCCATAGGCCAAAAGGCTCTTATCTCAGCATTTGCTGCGACAATCGACTTAGGACTTACTTACTTAACAAACCCTCGATTTTGATCAATTATTTTATACTTCTCTACGTTAATTTAACGCTAAGAAAAACAACAAACTCCGCCAGTTTTATAAAAAAAAAAAAACTGGCGGGGTTTGTTGTTTTATTAATATAAAATAACGAATCAGTACGAACACGACTATTTAGTCGCATTGTCGGACCTTTGTCCAAGTTCTAATGTAAACGGTTTATTTAATATTTTGATCATTTAATTAAGATTGTGTTCAAGCTACACTCGTGACTATTACATTACTAGTACAATAACTGACTTATGAATTCATTATTTCTACGGTTTACTAGATTTTAATAATACTACCATACCAGAAGTTATAACATTTTCAACTATAATCACGAGTGCCGTTTGCAAGTGTTAATTTTCGCCTTTTTTGTCTACTGTGATTGATTTTTAACAAATTAAAATAGTTTATAATATACCCGAAAAGCAGACAACAATATAAAAATAGTAATTTAAAACATGGACTTACTGAAATAATGCGGTAGCTGAGATGAAAACCCCCGCATAGTAACAATGAAATTAACCAAAATCAACGTAATGCAATTTTATATTAGCATACATTTCGATTAAAAACCCAAAGGAAACAAAACAACAAATTTTTGATCGTGTAATAAGTTACACTTGTTAAATCAATGACTTCTTAAGAAAAAAATAATCAACATGGACGGCATTGTACGTCTCGAAAAAGGGTATGCGTCCGATAATGACACCATTCAATCTAAATAGGTCATTCCACCCCAGAGGGTCAGTACCCTTGCCTAACAGGACTATAGTTTTTTGGGCGATAGGCCGGACAGGCTCCATTTTTTATCGACCGCCCTACGAAAGATTTTACTTATATAAGTACCGTTAAAGACGGGTGCACGAGGGAGTTTCTGCTCCGAGATTTATTCGAAGACAGATCTTGGGCTATTGTAGAACGATGTAAAAAATATTTAATACTTATCAATATTTTGTAAATGTTGGCTGTTAATTGGGCTTTTGAAAACTGTTGGGAGGAACTTGTGTTTTATTTTATTCACACGGTATGCAATTTTTTTGCTAATAACTGAAAAGTTAGTGTTAGTTAGTGAGTAGTTGGTGAAATAGATGTTGTCCATATTTGATTCATATTTTTTAATTTAGTAGATATTCTAATTTAAAAAAAAAATGGAATAGAAATAGGCTAAAGATCAACAAAACCTCAATACTTAGCGTGAACACAGCTGTCATTTATGCATAAAATTACAGCTCTTTACATCAGCTTGTATAAATAATTCAGTTTTAATAACTCAATGAAAACTGTTGTCCGATGAATATCCAATCGTGTAACCGATACTTCCAAAGAAAACAATGTCTCGATTAAAAGTTTTGAACAACAATTAAAGGTCAGATGACAGCTGTCTGTTATTGACAGCGACATTCAACCGCGTTGACATTAAATCACGAATTTACCATATTTGGCATTCAACAATTTAACGTTTATGAACTTGCTTTAAGGGCTCGATCACACGTACTAATAACCAAACCACAACCACGGACCACATTTGGCCGGTAAAATCAACCGTGTGGGCGACACCGACCACATCGAACGACGTCGCGCGTCGCAGGCACAGAGCAACCACCAGCGAGACTATGCACTAGCGGCCGGCTGCATCGCAAAACCCAACGTTGCGTCGACCATTTGATTTTGATTTTTTTGATTTTGTAGTTACCACAACGCCACCGCAAGAAGCTGCAGCGACACTATTCACACGTTACCACTGTTTGCCCACATTTCACGTGTGATCGGGCCCTAAACGTGTATGAACTTGTATTACGATTTTAACAACCGTGTCTGAGGGTCGCAAGTATCGAACTTCACCTTTTGAACTCGCTAGTCGTTCGGTAATTAAAATTTATGATCCGTTAATTTCTTAAGCAGTTCTTGTGGATTTCATTTCACTTGAAATTGGTTACAAAAGCTTCCTTATTTACATGATTTGTAAATCTGTTTTGCTTCCCTTTTGGCAAGGAAAGGCAAAGACAGTATAATTTCCCTATAGTTCTTCTATCTTTCAATTTATATCGAATGCCTACTACAAGTATTTCTTATCACAATTTTATGTTTGTTCGCATTAAGATTAAAAAGGAGCAAATACCTAAATAATTTTCTAATCAGTACCTAAGAATCCAAAATGAACTGATATGGCAACAAAAAACTCCGAAAAGTATATTTCAAAATTAATAACAGTGTCAGTAGGAAAAAAAAATAGGAAATTGCAACGAAAAAGTTGCGTGCTACGATATTCCGTAGCACTTCAACTAAAAACCTTTAATAATTTCGCAATCAAAGTACCAGGCTCCTATAAGACAGAGGAACATCTAACGATCACAATCGATAGAACAGTTATCGTGAGTTGGACAAATTCTATAGTCGCGCGTGTGTAGCTGAGAAGACGCCCTTCCGCATTCCGAGCGGCCGGCGACCTACTGCGCCAGTGGCCGCGTATCCCTGATCCTGCCGCGGCATGCGCTTGCGCACTATCGAACTATCGATAGTCGATGTTTATGGCTTTAGTTAGATGGTTGTTTGTTGTTGCGGTATTTTATGGCAGAAAAAGGGATCGAAGGATCGGCAATTACCCAATTTAAAAAAGTACCATATTTTTTGTATGTGCTTGATGATATTGAAGATTATGTACATAAGTATTAAATATTATTGTATTATACTTTCAGATCTTTAGAATTTACTGAATAGTTGTTTATGTCATGTGCATGTATTTAATATTCACATAGAAGTCAATGTCATTATTTCATTGTTCATTTTGAAATAAACAATTTGAATAGCAAATACCATTGAGGTCGAAAGTATAACTGTTTTTCTATATCTGCTACTTGGGTAACCAAAATAATATCATTTTCTTCCAGTCAGTATTAAAAAAAAACTGTCTTCTCTATGCCTTTTCTCAAATTTTTCATACGTTCGAGACCCATTCTCAAACTGAAATCATCGATACCTACTGAAACTGTAAGCTCATCACTAGAGCTCAGTTTAACGGGTCCCAACCCTACATAGTCGGCTAGCTTACATGGATACCGCTAAACGATACATCAAAAGGTTAGTACTTCGGTAATAGCTTATTATAGTTGCTCCTATCTCGTAAGTGGTCGCGATTATACCGTGGCTGGTTCGGAATTTAGGACTAACGGTTGGCCTTTATCGTTCTCCTATGATTTATGCGCTCCTGGTAACGTTACTTATTTATATTTGTTTGGTGTTCGTATTGAAGGTATCTTCTGTTGTTTGTCTGTCACGTTTTGGTCCTACGGTACTTATTTTGTGGTATGTATCTTGGTAATGATTATACAATGAACATTCTCAACGTACGTAAGGATTATTTAATTGAAGGCTCATCTCTGTGTAAGTTCTCCTTTGTTTCTTTCGTGTTCGATGTAATCATTGCTTGCTGGCAGTACTTATTTATCTACGTATACGTAGTGGGTATCAAAATTATTTCCAACATTACCAATGGCCTCTATAGGAACATTGAAACGAAGTTTGTTATCATTTTTTTTCTGCTCATAGATTTCTCTTTAAATTCAACTTCATTTTTAATTTTCAATGTAGCTTTATTTTGGCCTTTACTCCTTACTATTGTGTATGTCTGTTAATGAGATCACATTGCTTTAATTAAAGTTAATATTATTGTATGATAGTGTATCAAGTGCATTGGGTGCAGCAATTATGAATACACTTGACATTTGTAGTGTTATTTGTCATCAGAGGGTCACCGTGAACTCTCATTACGTCAGTTTGAGCGCTGTTACTTACCTACTCTACGCTTTCGTAATGTATTACGGTTTCTATATCCTACCGACAACAATTGGTTTTCTGAAATTGATTTGCTAGTAATATCGTCATCTCGTTTATATTATAACAAAGTAAGCAGTATTACATCTCATCTTTTAAAATCAGCATCCAATCAATTTTCTCGATAGACTGTTTCATAGATACGTGCACACCATTTGGCAGATGCAGATAGATGACTGAATAAAAAATAGCATTTTGATATGCAAATTATGACCTAAGTAGGAAATTGATCGGGATTAAACTTTAAAGGATTTCAAAAGACACTCTGAATTGGTTCTTACTGTTATATCGATCAAACATGATACTCCTTTCAAACTAGACATCAGACAACATGACTATCAAGAGTCAAACCATACATCAATCCAACGGACGATATACCGTTAGTAATTAGTACTCGTAGAAGTGAAGCCAGTGAAGACAACTGACGAATTGTTGTCGTAGGTCATATCACTATCTTTAGTGATATCATTGAGTATTGTTTGTATAACAGATATGTGCGAGATTCTTAGCATATTCATGATGTATAATTCAGTGGATTCTTCCACTATAGTAGTAGCATATTGCCAGTGTTATGGTATATTATGTTTATGTAAGTTGTTTGTAGTTGCTTAGGTTAACCTTAGCTAGAATAACTATTAAGTGTTTCTTTGGTTTTCATGTAAGAGACATTTATATCTGTAAACCGGTGTATCCGTATATTTGCTTATGTCTGTATATCTGTTTTACTTTGTACGCTTTACTTTGTGTATTTAATTTCATTCCCACTGCTCTCAAAACGGTGAAGGAAAACATCGTGAGAAAACCGACATGTCCTAGAACCTAAAAATTTGAAGACATGTGTCATTTACCAACCCGCACTGGGTAGATGGTAGATTACAGCCCACTCCCTCTCACCGAGAGGAGGCATGTGTCCCAGCAGTATATAGGCTGATTATGATGATGATGATGATGATTAATCAACATTTTATCATTTTGACCGCCACTTTTCAAATTTTGGTCCTTGCGACCATGGAACTGCTTTCTATGGAGAGGTTTTTATTAGTTCATTCTTACGTTATGTGTGGACAACAGTTGTAAGAATTGCGATATTTGCTTCCACCATTATTTTCTCCTACGATTTCCAGATATAATTCTGATAACTGTCTCGTTGGTCTAGTGGTCGCAAGCGCTACTGCTAAGCATGAGGTTCTGGTTTTGATTCCCAGATCAGGTTAAGTGACATGGGGATTTTCCAACGGGAATTTCTCAGTAGCAGCCCAGAGTCTGGATTTGTGCCCAGTTGATCGCAATAGGCTCGCCCCATATTTCATGGGACTTAAACACAAATGGCAAAATGAGGGTGTACTAAGTGAGGACACTTCTGTGTAACCCTTCGGGGAAATTAGTGTGATGTTATGTTTTGTTTAAGTCTGATGGATTCCAAAATTATTTATCAATTAAGATACTTTGTGATGCAATCTTATTTTTGACGATTATGGATTCCTTTTGTAGCTCACCCACGTCACTTGTGTCCATCGATATTTTCGAATCTACCTGAAAGTACCCCAAGCTTTTAACAATAATGGCTATGAAACAAATGAAGGTATTTTACAATGTTTTGTATTGCGAATGTGTGCCGATTGTCTTATGTTTTTGTTCATTCATACTTATAATGGTTACGTTATCTATTTGGCGAAGTTTTTTACAATTGTTTGTTTCTATGTTGAGATGGCAGGCGTCTTCGTGGGTGTAGTCATCTTTATCTGCTCTAGTAGTTGAAATGTTTCTTCTTGCAGGTCTTTTTGACTTTCTGGTACTTTTATACCTGTGTCGTATGTTATTTGGATTTTCTATATTTCTTTATTGACTATATTTGGCATAAATATCACTAATACCTATATCAAATGAATACTATACCCATTTTTGTACCAATAATGTACCTACACAATTTTATTCATGGGTATCAATCATCTGCCTAGATTTTTCCCAACTATGTTGGGGTAGGCTTCCAGTCTAACTGGATGCAGCTGTATACCAGTATTTTACATGGAGTCATATAATTTAGTTCATGGGTATAAAAGTAAATAAAACCTCAGTTTCAAAATAATATAAACATCTTTATTATCCCCTATATTATGCCTTTACTTTCGCTTACATTGATATACATTTCAAATATCCTAGGGTGGGATCCTTTCTGGGCCTTTTTACCGAAAGAAGGACGAAAGAGGTTAAATTCATTAATTTTAATAATTCAGTCTTTATTGGCAACACTGAATTTTTAAAAGTAGCTGCTTAAGTTTAACTACATACAGTGTTATCTACTTTATCTACATAATAATAGAATATGCTATTATTTAGACGACAGAATTATAAGTATAAATTTAAGGGGCCAATGAGAAGCGTTGCTAGTTTATTTACAATTTACCAAGCTGAAGGTATATTATGGTAACTCGAATTGTGTTTGAAGTTACGTATTCAAGGAGCCGAAATATTACAAAACTAAGAACTTAGAGCTAATAATGTTTTTCTACATATAATTTGCGGTAAATTTTTGAAGGTTTCTCTAAATAATATACAGTCGGGGTGAAGAAAACCATTCAAAATCCCTTTGCCTCTTTTTGCTTGTCATTTCAATTTTCTTAACTTATGTTTTTATCGATGTTACTTTATTGACACAAAAAAAGAATACAACTAGAAATGGGAAATACATTATGTGAACAAAATAACATCGTCTTATGTTAAAGTTATAATAATTTATATAAAAATAAAAATGCATGAAGGATATGTGCGATTCCTTGAGAAATATATCAGTCGTATAACATCTTATTTACTACTGAGTATTTATCATAATGTAGTAGAAATAACGAACATGGAGGATGATAATAGAGACGATGATGAGAGTGACGATGAAGGTGATGAAGATGATGTGAAGCTGAAGGCCGATGTAGTCGCATTAACATCTGAAAATAAAGAAAAGGTAACATTAATTTCAAATGGTAAAATACACGAAAAAAAAAGGTTTTTGCAAACACTAGAGTTGATCAAAATTCCCAACTAAAATTAAGGAGCAAAGTTAGGGTTTGGCGAGAAAATATCACGTTTGATAGAGCGAGTGGATTATTTTCTATGGCAGCGCTGCATGGAGGGTAGCGAGAAAAATGACAGAAATAGATAAATATTTTCATCGCGACAGTGAGTATTAGTCGCGTGGCTCATATTAGTCCTACTGGAGAGCTACTACGATTTTGGGTTTTTACACACAGATACACATAAACACCACCTGCCACTTTTGCTTCGTTTGGGATTTTTGTCAAATATACGTATATATACCTATATAATTAACTTCAAACTTTTATTCGTCATATTCCCAATAGTATTCAATCCTACATTTCTATGTAGTGTAACTTTTATCGGAATACAAACGGAAAAAATATATCAGTTCCGCAACTTATATTTTCTTTCAACACGTAACAAACATTTTTAGAATTAAGTATTAGAATTATTAGGTGCATAGACATGCACGATGCTATGCACGATGTTGCACATTAACTATTCATTTCCTGTGCTAAATCTTATATAATACCGGAAATACTTGATCTGTTTTTTTATGTGGATTAGATAACTTTTTTATATCTAAGTTTAGTTTTTAGTAATAGATAGACTAGCAGCGATACACGGTTCCCTTGAGTTTTACAATTTTGATAAAGCATTATAATCGTGTAACCTGATTGATTTATATAACCCTTGTTTTTGAGCTTTTCAATCAAAGTGAATCTATTTGGTCTAATATTGTCATTAGGTCTCGTTTCTTTTTCTTTTCTCTTTAGTTCAATTATTTTCACAAAGTTGATTCTACGTATGTATTTTTGTCTGTCAAACTGTATGCCCACAAATCTACTCTTATCTAAGTCTTCCATCTTACTCTGTTCCTATTTTTATGCTCTTTACATTATTGTTTGACATACTGAATGGCCACATCCCGTGCATTTCGTCTTAAATACCCGTTGTAAATTAATATTGTCCGAACGGGACATGTTCCATAAAGGCTAATGTGTAAAACGTCAGGTGGTTAACAGGGCACAACTTTCATTTTTTTACTTGTATTTTTAACATACTCTAGTTGCCAGTGTTTTGGTAGATATGTTTAAAATGGTTATATGTATGTGTGTATGTGTATGGGGGGTAATCCAGAAGCTCGGTGTTGTCCAAATCAAACGTTTTCTTTTGTAAATAATACGTTATATTTACGAGTGACGTTTTTTGTAGTTTCCGTTCGGTGCAAAATTTTTGCGTTAAAAGGGTTTATCCTAAAAGTTGGCAACGTCGTATATAGCTGTCAAATGTTCATTAATTTGGCAAAATTACTGTATGGAATTAAGAAATGTAGCTAACTAGGGAACTAAAATATTGTTTATGAAATGCAATGATTAAATATCGTAACACCGAATATTTAGTTCTAGATGTATAAAAAGTATTTGGAAACTTTCCAACTTTTCCAGCTTTTTTTACACCTAAAATGGTTACAACATCAAATTCAGTGTTATAATTGCATTTTATTATTAATATTCTAGGTCGCTAGTTAGCCACATTTATTTCCATACAGTAATATTGCCAAATTAATCAAAACAGCTAAATATTTGACATCTATTTGGGACGTTGCCCACTTTCAAAATAATTATTTACAGAAGTGCTTAATTTCAACTAACAACTTATCTGACCGAGTGGAAGTAAGTCTTAAAAGTTTCATGAATTTTAAAAATCCAAAGATGCTGTCTGTCACCAATCTAACAAAACCTTAAAGGACAAAGGGCGGTGCGTTCTTTGATATCCATAACACAATTGAACAATAATCATAAAAAGATTTTTTTGCAAAACATTTGGGCATCCAGCGACCACCTAGATCACCCGAAACTATTGCGTATACATTTATTACAAGGTCGTTGAAAACATTTTTTGATTTTTTCTCGTAAAGGCAAACACATTTTTTAACAATCCGCATTGCAAAAAGTGGTCAATTGTTTTTTGTAGATTTACATCTATTTGCGCAAGTTAATTGTTGGCCATTGGTTTCTGTTCGTTGTTCCATATAATATTTTAGTGTTCGGCTATCTTTTGATGGACTCTCAAACTGTCACGAAATTATACACTCTAGCGCAGGTTTTCAATAAAACCCGGGTTGATCAATCTTTTATGAACTTTAATTTTACAAATGCACGGCTTATTCACAACTTTAACGATCAAAATAAACTATGAAATAAAACCACATAAAAATGGAGACTATAGATTCTTCCCATTGCGCATCCTCTCGATTATTATCTCGAAAGAATTTATAACGATTGAATTGATTTTTTTTATATCAAACAAACATAAATATCGCGTGGTCATAGATATATTTCATATTTTAATTGAGCAATAGAACCAGCGTTTAAATGTTTACTTTAGTGACCGTGGCAGATGGCAGACGCTACATGTTAGATTCACAATTGCTACACATTCAGAACACAGAGGATCTAGTTTTTAACGCGACGCATCCAATTACAATCTACTGATAAAGACACTAATTATAATAGAAGTCTACTGCGTGTCCCGCTCATGTCCTAGGGCAAAAAACTAGCCAATATGCCGCCAGTTGCCCCAGTGTGCACCGGCCGCACAGTGGTCATCCTTGGCTGGGGCAAGCTACATGCACCTGTCATTGTTCAATTAAACCTGGCGACACATTGCCTTAAATAATTCCTTAAATTGTATGCTCGCATACAACGCGTATCAAAAATTTTTTATTTAAAAAAAAATACCATTCCTCTCTGTCTTGTCTGTTCATAAATTTATTGACGCTAGTCGATAATAGATGGCGTTGCAAGACTGGATGCTCTTTTAGTATTCAGTTTGAGTTTACGTATTCTTCTGATGTTTCTTACAATTAAAATATTACTCATCTCATCTCATTAAAACTAAGTATGAAATTGATTAAAGTTCTCGAATTACGACCGTCATCTCGTGACTGCTCGGATCGTCAACTAGAACACTCAGTACCAGGACTGCAGAGACTACGAAGAGCTTGTATGTTACGTCGCGTAGTTACGTACAGGCAACGCCTTCTTAGCAGTTCTGAATACCGAGTGTAAGTGTAAGTCATATGAAAGGACTTGCAGGTTTGTTCGACCTGCCAAGAATGGGACACTGGGATTTTTCTTATAACCCAATAAAATTATTAATTTTAAAAAATATTATATGGAGATTTCGTTTTTGTTTGAACTCCTATTTCAATGAGTATTCGAGACCCGAATTTTTCAAAATTAGATTCAATGTATTTTATTTTCTTAATCCTTATCTAAAAGAAGAACACGGAAGCTAAAATGCCTTCCTTTATTGTAAGATCAAGAAAAGCGAGTTATCTTCAGCTTATTACGGGGAGACGAGGTACCAGGCTCGCAGAGATTGCGGGAGGCCAACTTGTGACGTACGTTGTAGTTTCAATGTTGTAGTTATATACACAGACGTAAGTACGTGAGCACGTTTGGAGGTGTGCGTGAGCGCGTGTAGGCGCGTCACAATCACAGCGCCTGACGACATTTTGACGTATTTTTCTGTTTAAAAAATAAAAAATCGCATATTTTTAGTCTGGAACAATATGAGATTGGCAAAAAAACATTGAATACAAGCCAGGCAAAAAAAATGTAGATACAGATTTATATTTTGAGAAAATTCCTAATCCTAAAAACGATGTATTTTAAAATCCGGGCTATGCGTCAAGGTGAGGCGTAAAGCGACTTTTTTCTAATTCGTAAGGTTGACGCTCTCATGTTCACACGGGGGCAAGCCTTCACACGTTCGTGTTCGTTGCCTCTACGAACTTGCCTATGCGGAAACACAACTTTGCTATTAACACGCGTTCCTTTACTATGAGATACTGCCACTTATGCACATACATACATATATAGTATACGTACGAGGAAAGCGTTTTCACTACAACACACAGGCATCCATCTAAATACAAGCAGAATGAGAGCATGCGCCGTGTACGCATATAGATTTACACTTGTGTACGATTTTCCACATGTGAAAGTTGCGTTCATGTTGTATTTTCAGATTCGTTCGTGAGCAGTTTCTATGTTTCGGATACTAGGGAAACAGACGTTCCGAGGAGTTGTTCACACACACGTGCAGCTTATCTGTTGATGTGTGCGTTATCTAAGCAGCGCTCTTATCTAATAGACACGACAAACACATCAATTGGTGTTTTGATTACAATTTAAATTTAAAAATAGTTGGAAATTTTGTGGTACCATTACGTTATTGTTTTGGAATAGCATGTTGAGCGGTGTTGATAAGGTGGATGCACCTCTAGAGTTGATTGAACGCCTGCGATCTCATCATATCCTAGTATATTGGCGTTCAGTGCAGTCGTGTCAATGACTTGATCGATGACGAATCCGTCAGTAGCCACGTCAGAAAAAAGATACGAGAAAAGCTATCTTCAGTAAATTAAAATGATCATCCACAATTATTTTATCTTATAATGGATCTACACTGTAGATACTGGGTGACATTGGATGAATAATAATGACTGTCTAATCTTGTATTAATTTATTATTTTAGACGGCAAATTGTTGTAACTGTCCATTGGTTATATTTATTATACGCTGATATTACTTGAGTAATTTTATATTATGGAAATTGTAAAACACGACACACGTGGTCGTTGCGTAGATCGATTGAATAGATTCTATTGTGAAATATACACAAATACCGCGTCAAAAATACATAAATTATGTACAAGTTTTAAAAATAGACCCTATGTCATTTCTAGAGGATAAAATAAATGTGCAATATATAAAAAAATACTTGAATATTCATCATTATAATAAAGACGGTATACGCAGTAGATTTTTTATGGACAGGCATTTATAAACAACCTTGAGGCAAGAAGAAACAAAATGGAATAGATATCGCACCCTCATAAAATAAATTGCAATGAAAAAGGTAACAAAAAAGAGCAAAAACAGACCGACCAATTAAATAAAAGTGCAGTTCAAATCGATCAGCTTAAAAAGGAACGTTCACGCGGATATTACGCCAGCGATATGTTATGCAAACGCTGATGCAAGTCGACTTGTATTGTAGCGAGTAAGGTTGCAGATAAAATATTTAATTTTAGGTGTCTGTGGCCAATATTTGACCCACTGACTGCATTTACTGACCGCCAGTTTGATGTACATTGGGCACGAGTGCGGTAAATGTCAAATTATAAAGTTAAATTCGTTCCATTTGTGAATTCATTAATCCTATTAATTTTAATGGGTCATTATATTTTAAAGGTCTAATCCCAATTCAATCAATTCATTTAATGACAATTTTAAAGTAAAATGTGTTGTCCTTTTTTAATATATGTCAAGAAAAGATAAAAATGATATTCTAATTGAACTACACATAGATATAGAAAACAAAGTCGTAGATTTAAATATTGTACTGACAGGTTATGAACATATCGCGTGCAACTATGAAAAGAAAAGCTTATGTAAGGAAGATAAGCGAATAGACAATGCTATTTTTTTAAATTTCCAGGTAAGCATAGATTATGAACTGTTGAAATAAATCACCTCACCATATATTGCAACACTACATACTTCGAATAAACCAGTAACAACTATTTACAGGTTAAATTAGTGCCTTTAATAATGTCGAACGATCGAATTGCATATGATAGCACAAGGCTTCGAGGTCACTGTAATTGTGAAATTATTTCACATTTTATCTCATATAGTTTTTAAAAACCTTTTGGTCGGTTGATGTTTCGAGTGAAAGGAGTTGTGTTTGATTTAAGTCGCTAATAAGTAGAGGAAACAGACAGAAATGTGGCACAATTCATACATATAGCACTCAAGGCTACATTCTTGTGTATAGACATTTACAAAAAAAATCTGCTGGTCCTAGTAAAATATCTGCATATCAAGTTGAAAGGTTAAAACTTTGATAAATGAATTATTTGAATTTAATTTGCATCCTTTATTTGGCCACATATAAGGAAGCTATAAAGTTCAATAGATACATTTATTCATGGATTATCATTTTTGTTTCTTTTAAGACCATGATGGACATCCTTCAAAGTTTTCGTTTATCAAAATAAAAAGTCCAATTAAGACTAATAGTTCAATAAATTCATTGACAACTAATTAAGCCTCGTGGATATCTATCGACAATATAGTATTATCTTTTTTCTAATGTTTGGTCAAAGATGTGTTCAAACAAATAGGAACTGGTTCCTTACAAGTTTATTGACTCCACAAAACTACCATACATTCCATGCCTCATATTTTTTGATAGAAAATTAAAAACATTAGGTGATTGTACGTGTTTTTTTCCTTTGCCTCCTCGTGGTTACGTCATTATGTGACTTTGTATTCATTAGATGCTTCTAGATATTTCTAGAGTTTAGGCAATGCTGGTCGTGGTAGCTAAACTTTGGAATTTATGTTCGTGTTTTTCCTGGCACTAATGTTTTTTTTTTTATTTCTTCTTTTAGTGAAGCGTCAGTTACATCGTTAAGTGACTAAACCTCATCTATTTAGTATTCAATTTATCTAAAACTCCTTGAAGTAACAAAAGTGATACCCGCTGGTGTTATTAATTAAGAATTAAATAAACTCGTAATCAAAAATTTGTACAGATAAAAGCTCGAGTCCGTGCGCAGGAGTCACATAAATTTGAATATGCAAACATCCAGACATACATAATTTCAAGCTGACATAAAAACTATTGTACACACATTCAAATGAGCGTTTCGAGCAATTTATCTTACGTGTGCACAGGCAATAATAGCATCGAGACTATATTATTAATGCAAGTAATTTGGCATGTTCCTAAATAATGATTTTATACTTGCATAAACAAGGCGACACCTGCTGCATCGTACAGCGTGGCTTGGCACTGCCCACTTAATTATTTAAACATAAAACCTTTAATTAGACCTACCAGCTGCCATTCGACCTTGTATTGCACCTTTGTAATGCGACAAGCAGTATTTTGCATCGCAAAAAGTATACATTTTTAACTTCAATTCATGGGCTGTTTTTACTTGTTGCAGAAAAAATGGCGATCTCAAGACGTTCTTTGTTGATATTTTAAGAATCGATAACATTATTGGTCTAATTTGCATGTTAAACGGAATAATACGTTGGTGAAGTGTGTCCATTATTGCATCTGCTTGTAGGCTCATGTGCATTAGCTTCTGTGCGTGTTTCTCTTGTCTTTTATGTTTTAATGGCCACCTGTATGTCAAACTACACGTTTCGTGTGCTTTTCGGACACATGCTGTGCATTTAGACTAGAATTAAGATCTATTTCTGTCATGGATAGGTTTATTTGTTTGTCCTGCACGGTATACTAGGAATATATTGGCGACGGATGGAACATTAACTTAAACATTTTGTCCGAATTTTGGGTAACATGCACTTAATTGTGTTAAAGTAAAACATTATCTCCCTTTAGTTAAAAAAAACAGTTTGAAGCAAGGATCTCAAGAAATAACTTACAATCAGTATTTTAAACCACAAATTAACTTCGACGCCCGATTCTTTATTTAAAAGTTCAAAACAAAAACCGGTCATTTTACATTTTAACCCTACAATTTGCGTACTAAAAATGTTGTTTGAGAATTTTTCAAATAATGCATTTTATTTCGTCTCAACATTGCAAATTCTTGACTTGCTGTCGTAACATTGATTGTTAAGTATGTGTGTCGTACTTGATTTCATGTAAAAACATTATGTTGTGAAGTCTGTAGCAAATATCTGAGGCAAGTATATAAAACTTAAATTCATTTTTTACTCAAATGTTTAGTAAGGTTTTAAGAATTGATTGGTTCGGGTCGTGCGACTTTGTGAAACCACTAATTCCCTGTTCAATGATCGTAATGTATGCACACGTAATGTCGGTAAAGGACGCGCAATAAATAGTCTATGGACAGCTACATATCATGGCTCGTGTTATTTTTATCGTCGAACAGAATCGCGAAGGCATATTTTTTGTTTGTCCCACTGCGATTATCTATTCACAAACCAACTTTTTAGGAAACTTGTATCCGAGTCTTTAACCTGACCATATAACGTGTTTTATGACTCCTACTTGCCCTAAAAAGAGAAATAAAATAAATTTTTCCAACTCAAGTTTTATCACAATCAAATTACGCCACATTAAGTTACGACGCGACCAGTCTTGACTATATTAAGTTACCAAAATAGATAGCATGAGTTTAAATGGACTAACAAAGGAAGAAACCAACGTGCGGAGAATATTATGAGCAAAAAATATGGCGGACTAGGGTGGTAGTGACCTATGATGACGCAATGCCAAAAACAGGCCACACTGCAGCCGGCAGAGGCTCGCTGCCGAAGAGGGGTCAAGGAGGTTCATCGCGGAATATTGCTCAATCTCGTACAGACATGTGCGAACATAAATATCACGTACTGAATCACCGTGACATCGCCACGAGCAATTAAAAAATAAATTAGTTTTCAAATTCAAAGTTTCGAACGCGTTTATGTAACGACTCTTCCGTGGTGTTGCATTTGTCAAATATCTAGTTCAGTGTTGCAATTCTATAAAATTGATATTAAATATTTTTTGCGTATAAAATTGGTATTAACGTGGTAAAGAGACGACATTTTTTTTTTATGTCGTCGAGGAGCGTGGTGGAATCGTGTCCGCGTCTATTTTGAACTCCCGATCGGACGTTCGCCCGGTTGTTGAACTGGAATAATTCGGCAAACACAGGCACATTACGCGCTTGATAATCTCATGATATTATGATACGTGTTGGGCCGTGTGCCGATTATAAATGCCTTTCCGCGTACTCGTCTACAGACGCGGTATCTGTAGGTACATACTTTATTACCATCTAATGCAATTAACTATGACTTGAAGGAAGTCGATACTGAAACAATATTAACTACAGATTCCTATCAGATAATTGAATATCGAAGTACCAATAAAGTTTAAAGCCTCGTTTTAAAAGTTGTTTTTTAGGTCCACGAGTAATATGACACAATAATGATAATTAATTATAGCAACGATTACATTCGCAATACAAATGAGCGGTGTGTTGTGTTTACGCGAAGTGGACGCAAACATGCAGAGATGGGTCGCGGCAGTGTGGGTGCGACACTATACGAGTGTGGGTGTGTAGTCTCTGTGTGTGTACGTGGAAGCGCGCGATGAAATAAAATATGTCCGGTCAATGAACTCGCGGTCGGTGCCATAAAAATCGCGATACTGGCCGAAATTCGGACAGAAAGCCGAATATTCAACCTTACAGTTGATTTAAAAATATAAAGTTTATGGTAGCGTGCGGGCCATAGAGCGTGTTCTAAATTCAAAATTATCTTTTTTCGGTGTCCAAAAAGTCCGATTATGGCAGCCGGAGAATAGGAAGGATTACAGCTGTGCAACGAACTTTAATATGCAGCGTGCGGCTCTCGTGTCCGCCACGGCGACAGCTGTCCGATTCGCTCTTTGTCTCTCAGCACCCATCACTGAATCCTAATTTTGACCAACCCTTAAAAACGGAGGTGTCTGTCAAGTACAAAAGGGCCATCCCATTTTTTTATTGAAAATTTGACAGACATCTCTAACAGAAAGAAGAAAGTACAAAAAAAAAATACTCACTTGAATTGAATTTTAGCGTTGTCCGAAATTAAACAGCATTTTGCAATTTTTTCTCTTCCAAACGTTGATGTTGTTTCTATGGGTGTTCATTTCCGGATTGCACGCGGCGCGCGAGTCAGCTGATTTCCATCCAATGACCTTGCGAACACGTCCTCCCTTCATTTTATTCATAGTATTTACAGGCGATGAGTTGTTTATCGTTCAGTGGACTCGTTCGGAGGAGAACCTTCTCTTCCTACAGGAGGAAGTTTCCCCCGGACTGGTGCCAGTGGATATCCTGCGTCTTCCGCAACACATCTTGTCTCATCGGAGTTGGGGGGGTTTAGTATATTTCCGTGGGGTCTAAACCGATCATTGTCACTTTAGTATTGTCCAGTAGGATCAAGTACTTTGGTGTCCATTTTTTTAATAAAGATTCTTATAGGATTTGGACCAGTGTGGGGTTGTAGAACTTGTAGAAGTTAGTACTGACCGGTGGGGTCCAGAGTGGTGTCCATCTTGGTTGTTCTTTTTTTAATAAAGTCCAGTTGGGTCCAGGGTTAGTATATCCATGTTAGCACAGTCAACACAACAGTTCGTTTGGTGCACGGTCGCGAGTTTGGTTCGGGGCACTGTAGTGAGCGCGCGTGCGTCGTGCCGGCCAATGAGACGAGCGCTGCGCCCGCGCGCTTATATGATAGAAGCGCGATCTGTGGACGACATCTGGCGGCGAGTGGACGAAGCGTGGAAATATAGTTTTCCGAACGATGTTTGTATCGATTCTTGCTCAAGAATTTTCATTTTATGAAAATGAAATTTTCGAAAACAAAATATTTTTCTAGAATAATTTCTGATACACAGAGTGAAGGTTGTTGTAGTCTAAGCACTGAAAAGGTTATTGAACTTGCCAGAAATCGTATTTCTAATAACTTCAACAGGTCCTCTCGAACTAGAGCAATGAATGCTTCAACGAATGAAGGGTTAATGATCATGCTTAGTAAACAGATTAGTATATGCAGAATGTTGACATTAGCACATGAATTTCGTAAAAAATTTCCCCATGTCACATTTTTTGCAATCCATCGAGAGTGAATGAGTAGTGATTTTTGATTTTCTACCAAAATGTTTTAATTTCATCTTACTTACTTTTTTTAAGATAATATTCGCATAATTTAAAAACTTACAGACTTAAAATAATAAATAGGTAGGGCTCGTATTCACAACTTCACGTCAAAGCGTGTATTTTGCGTAAGTACTTAAAATAATAATAATAATATGTACGTCAACGTAGAGATACGACGGTGGGGCCGTCGTATCTCTACGTTGACGTCGTGGTGGGGCTTGCGTGCTCCGAACTCTAGGGCTATGCCGGTAGAGTTTACTTTGCTGGAATGGGTCCAGGATGAGGAGACAGACCAAGAGAGATACAGAAACCCGCAGGGCAGCATACGGCGAGCTGTTGGGCAGTAGCGACCGCACGGACCCTATCTCCCGGGAGAAATCTTTTTCCTTTATTGGCCGTCTGGAGTGAACACTGACGAGGGACGGAGCTCCCACCTCATTCTTGCCTTTATTGGCCGGCTTGAGTGGAGATTCGCAAGAGCAAACGTGCTCGGAGGAAGGAATATTTCAGTAAGATGCTGGTAGGGATCTTGACCGTACTTCCGGGATTGTCCTGATAGCTGTGGAATACCTCTCCACTCCTCTTAAGCACTTCAGGATATGTTGCCCCCTTATCGTTACGACACTTCGTGCTAGCGATCAGTTTCAGGGGCCCATTATTAAGTGTACAAGTCACCCCCTGCCATTTTATCCGTGTATACCATAACATTGATCAGGCAGGGGACATAGGCCTTCCATAGTCCTAGGTAACCAATCCACTATAGCCACCCAAACCCATAGCCCAATATGTTTTGTTTCCATTTTCTGCAATAGTCCTGTACCAACCGAGGGTTGTCCATGGGTGCACTAGCATAGTGCGAACAGGGACGATCGTCGGTTGGTGCCTCATTTCATTAAAAACGTCTAAAGGGCCTCTGCGCGTTGGCTTCGGTCCCTCGTACGCCTTCCAAAGGTCTGGGATCCTAGGGTCCCGAGAAAAGTAAAGACGTATAAAAAATATATATGTACAAGTATATAATTCATCTTACTTGAGTCTCAATCTAAACATGTATCATACATAGTGTGCATAGTGTGTGATTTAGGCATCATTCAAATACTTGCAACATTTATTATCTTGTATGATTAAATAAAATTACAATCAGCAATTAATGGCAAAGTAAATGTAATCAGTTACCCGATACAGTATTATTTCTGAAATGTAGACTGGTAACATTCTCTTTCCATTTTCATCAAAATAGGATCTTACTTCATTGAAATTTTTCCCCGCATTTCCCTTATCTATTTCTCCTCTGGTCTGTACAAATAAACGGCATTTAATTAATTGTTAAATTTTCCGTATTTCACATTACATTTAATTACAAATTACCTATATTGTATGAATGAATACCTAACTTTCTAAATAAATACGACAATAAATGAAAACTGACAATACCAGTGCAGAGGAGTATTTTGAAACTATCGAATTAATACTATCATCGAAATATAAAAAAAATAAACAAACAAATTAAAAAGTAGTGACGGGCCTACTATGGGTTTTGCAGATCAGCCGAGTAGCTATAATGACTAAACTATTGAATATATTTGATTGAATTTTTGTATACAGACTGGGAACGTCATTAAATATACGAATTTTAATTTATTGTCGTATTGTCGTCTCTACCTTGTATATCCAATCTGAACATCGTAAATAATTAACCTACAAACAAAGGAAATATATTAATTGTCAAAGTAGTAAAGTAAGTAGTAAATAAAATTTGCACGATAATTAACGATATTTAGAATCGAGGGCGAATTTACATATACCTAAAATTAAACGCGATTTGTGTTAATGCTATAATAAATATAAGTTTACAGTTTAATCAGATTATTGAATACCGTTTTTTACATATAGAACGACCGTTCTTTTGATTATTTGTTATATTATGTATCTTATAAAATTTAATCAGAAATCTTCACCAATTTTTATACTGAATATTTTCCTGGCTGTTTGCTTCCTACGTGTTTTTTTTTTTAAATTAAAATCCTTGATATAATTGTAAAAAAAAAAAACACTAAAAAGACATCGAAAAGTAAGACGATTAAAGATTAAGTAACAGGATTATGACAACTAGTGTGTCCTATCTGAAGCATTTGATTTAGTTCATCACGTCACAGAACACTTTAGTCGTAAATAAAATCACTAAAATGGTCGTTTTTATTATCTTGACCAAACAATCGAACCCAAGATGAAGTTAATACTGACTCACCCATCTTTTATCATTCATAATAGCTAAAACTTACTAGTAAAATTAGGCATACCACAGGGCTCAATTCTAGGCCCTTTTATCGTTCCCACTGTTGGAACTCAGGCCTTCTCTCTGTGAGAGAGAGCGGACCGTAGGCTATAACCAACCACGGCCACTACGTGTTGGTATTTTAATGCTACAAATGCTATAAAAATATACAAAACAACACATTTCAGATCATGACGGCAGTTTAAAAATAAAAGTCTACATTGGCTACCCTACTTCCATAAACTACTTTATTAAACTGTCTGGTAATAAAAGGTGTATGTAAACCTATACTTAATATGAAATAAAATAAAAGTACATAAAGAGTAACCGACATAATTTTGCGGTCAAACAAATTGCGTCTATACTTAAATTAGAATTTATTAATTACGCCGTATGTGATCTTGACACACACGCACATTTTTGTTAAAAATTCAATAAATACTTTAGTTACAAACAAAGCCTTTTGAAATATCATGTTATTTATAAAGCGAGTTTTATGAATGAGTTCACATATAGGGTTACGTCAAAATAAGATTATGCCCGACATCTAACCTTATTTTGATTTAAAAGCCAATATTTTTTACAAGTAAATCATTAGTTCTTTTGCTTATATTAATCTGAGTTATTTTGAAGCTCATATTATAAATCTGCCGGATACATTGCAATAGCGATATCCACCGCAACTTTTTTTGGCTTGTTCTAAAAAGGGTTTGTTTCGTTCGTACGGTATCATGTTACCCAGTAACTGGGTTGTGGAGTCGCTCCATGTAAAATACGGGTATTCAGCTGCATCAGGCTAGATTAGAAGCCGACCCCTGCATAGTTGGAAAAATGCTAGGCAGATTGATTTGACTAAACATTGTTCCTCTTCAGCTAACAGAATAATTCAATAAATATATTTTTAACCACTGTTGTGTACTGTGTTCTCCTATTATATTTTTAATTAAATATAAATCAATTGATGCCTATTCATTGTTTATGTGAAAGGGTGAAGGAATACATCGTGAGCGACCAACATGTCCTAAAACCAAAAATTTGAAGACATGTGACATCTACCAACCAGCACGGGGCTCGCGTGGTGAATTACGGCCCACTCCCTCTCACAGAAAGGAGGCCTGTGTCCCAGCTGTGGGAACACCATAGGCTGATTATGATTATGCTGTTTAGATACTTATGCAAAAACGTTGATTGAGTCAAAGTTACGTAATATTAATGTCCCGCGTTCATTTAGTGAGTCAGCCTTAGAATTCTTTACTAAAGAATTCTGTGTGTCAGAGAACATTGACTCAAAGTATGCCAAATACCTAATTAATAAAAGATCACGCGTGTTTAAGAACCTACTTTATCGATCCCAATTTACTTTTTAGGTTTCCGTGCCCAGAGGGTGCCAACTATTACTGAAGCTCCACCGCCCGTCTGTCCGTCCGATTTTTTTTTGAAATGCGTACTTCTTCAGGCGCGTTCGGCGTTTTTGAGATGGGGAAAAAACAATTGAACTCGCAACACCGTTAGCGGCACCTCATCTCCTCGTCCGTCTATTATTGGCTGTTTGGCTGTATTTTTTGATAAAAATAAAATAAAGTTACAAATTAACATTCTCATATCAATAGCATTTAAAACAAAAATAGTTTTGTACGGTGGTACGGAACCCTTCGTGTGCGAGTCCGTGTGCGAGTTTTTATTAGATTTGATCTAACAATGTTCCATTGTTTTGACAAATTACTCGGAAATGGTTGACATTGGTATAGGGGTGGGTCATCAGGGGCAATTTAGTTGCAAATGACCTCTCCCACATCCCCTTAATGGATTGCCAAAGTATAACCAATACCCTTTATACATAAAATATATGGAATTTAAAATTTATTCATTCCATTAAATGATTAATAATAATGTGACAAAAACAAAAACCCTTCTTTACTTTTACTGTTGGTTAATAAAAAGTAGTACCTATTGAGGAAAATTGTATGAGACTCGTACAGACCAGTACCCTAATTGCGTAATACACGATCAATCACAACCTGAAATCATTTTGAAACAGATTGCTAATGCATTGCTTCATAAGGTCGAAAAAATGTTGTGCTCAACAACGTAAATAACGCAATGAATGTTGTTGGACTGTGAAAATGAAACATTAGTCCTAATCATTTACGGAAAATGTGTTACGCAATTAGATAGCAGGGAAGCGTGGCACAAAAGGGAGGAGGCCGGTACTCAGCAGTTGGTGGAATAGGGCTGCCAATGATGATAATGATGACTGGGTCAAATTGAGTCGTTCCTAAGCTTACTGACCTAAATATGATAAACAATTCACCAAATGCTGTAGTTGAGGATTCCGGGTGAAGCTGCAAACCTTTGGCCTTATCATCACTTACCATCAGGTGAAATGCAGGCCAAGAGCAGCTTTAAAAAATAAAGGTCACCAAACAAATCAAAACATCAAATTAACGATAAATTATTTGTATTCAATCACTGACACGTGATTCATTTACATGTGAAAGAGTTCAACGCGCTACGCTCTGTACCAATGAACTCTATTTTAAAAGAGTTAAAGTTGAATATTGATTGTGCTTTATTCAGAGCTGAATGTTTTTGTTTTGTGGTTTCCCAACCAGAAGGGGATTTTTAAATGTCGTGAACTTGCGAATGTGAACTCAATTAGGTCTTTTTGCGACTTCCTTGAAAAACGATGCCTTTTGACCACAAAGTTATAAAATAAAAATACTTATGTAGACTGCTTGCTTTTCGCTCAGAACAGGTCAGTTCATACAAAATTATATTGATAACATCGCAAATGTATTTGTCTATGGGGTTCGCAGAGATGCACCACAGCAGGCCAACAATTCCTCAGCAATGTTTAAGTCCCATGTAATAGGTGGCGGCCTATTGCCACAAACTGGGCACAAAGCCAGACTCCAGGGAGCAGCTGGAAAATCCTTGATGGAAAAACACAATAATATTTTACCCGACCTGAGAATCGAACTCCAGCCACCAAGTTCTGCAGTCACGCTTGACCAACGAGGTTTCTTTATGTTCTTAATTATATCCATTCAACATTCAGTAAAATAAAAAACCGGCCAAACATTTCAACTGCAAATGAAAGTTTGTACGCACAACAAGAAGTCTCAAAATAACATGGTAAATCTCTCAGATATACCAAGTTATTAGACTCCTTAGGTATAGATTTTCCTATAATCTATGAGTAAAGAGCCATACTATGTATTTTTTTTTCAAAATTTTAGGTTCAGTAGTTTGGGAGATAAGGGAATGATCATTTTTTATCAAATTGATTAAATATCTTTAAAAGTATTTATTTTAAATTCATATAAAAAAATATATTTAAGATCCTCGCAACAAGCCCTATCATTTGATATGTCATACGGTACTGTAAATATTTTTTTTTTTTAATAATCTTTTTTGCCCCCAAAAGTGACCCCTATATTCAAAATTCATTTATTTACATTACATGTTCGTGTTTGGGTCACAGAAATACATACGTGTACTAAATTTCAACTTAATCGGTCCATTAGATTCGGAGCAAATTGGCTGTGACAGACGGACAGACAGACACACGAGTGATCCTATAAGGGTTCCGTTTTTTCCTTTTGAGGTGCCGAATCCTAAAAAGAACTATCAAAATAGAATTAATGAAAAATTCGTTAAAATATATAATAAGTTACCGGAAGAAATAAGAAATATAAATAAATACAACATCTATAATAATAAATTAAAATTATTTCAATTAAACAAAAGCTATTATAATGTGAATGTATACTTAAATGAAAGATTATAATTACAATAAATATATTCTAAAATATATACATGTGTATATTTATCAAGAAGATTATTTAATTAAACGTAACATGACTACTAAATTATAAAATGCTACCTACATAAATCTATAAATTGTCTCAAATTGTGATTTACGTAAAACTAATCTCTTTATTATTAATTTGTTACCTTAAAATATGATCTCTAATTAAATAAGTGTTTGTAATAATATTACTTAAGTAAATAGGGCTGGCCTCTTTGGATTCTTCTTCTGGATTCTTTGGCCAAAGAATCAGCATTGCCATACAACGTGGCAATGCTGCCAGCCTATTGGGCACTTTTCCTATTGATAGCGATGCGGACGAATTTTTTGATGCCCTATGATTATTCCCCCCCCCCCCCCTTTGTATATACTTGTACATATTATAATTATTAAGTCTTTATTTTAAAAATCATGTAAATACGTATGTAAAAATAAAATATTTGTGAAAAAAGAAACGTACCAAAAAATAAATAAGTAAATATAACTTTACATATTTACATAAACGCAGTAATAGTATTTTAAGAAAATAGCTATCTACTTACCAATAATAGAATTATTTATGTTATTATTGACTTTTTATACGAATGTAATAATTCAGTTATCTATCATGTATATTTTAATTTTAATTTTTCTGCGACTTAGATTTTTAATTTAATTCATAGCTATGTATCTAATAATATTTTTGCTGTGCCCTGACAGGGTCTACAACGGCTTAGTTTTAAGCTTTTTGTTAACATCTTATTTTACCTTGTGGAACGCAAAATAAATGAATATGAATATGAGAATAATTTTACAAAATAAAAAAATAAGTCAACCATATTTTACAATATACAATATGTAAAAAAAAAACTCTGTCTGTTCCGAAAAGGGCACATAGGTAGGTACTGCAAAAACATAACCAAAATAATTGAAAATAAAAAAAAGTTATTGCTATTTAACATTCACATTTTTAGGACCAAAATGACCCCAAAGCCATTAAAAATGAGCAAATTTTCAACAGGGGTCATAAGTTTTGACTTGTAAGACACCTGCTAAACAACAGCCGCCCGCGCCCCATGTAATAACCCGGTAAAATTCCCCAAAAGTGGCGATATATATATTTTTTTCATGAATTTTCCACATTTATATCGACTCTCAGTACGATACTTAACAACACCTTCACGGATAGGACAGGGTTTTTGAAGTGAAAACTTCTTTAGCGGCGTTGTGCACTTTTTTTGTAATGGGTAAAAAATGTTAAACTCGCGTCAGGACACGTGACCTGATCGAAAATTCGTAAGACGGTTAAAAAGACATCAAGGCGTTGATTACCGCGGTGCCGATTTTTTTTTCAAGTTTTCACTTCTGTCTCTGTTTTTTTTTTACGTGTTGTATTTCGTTGCTAAATATTAATAAAGTCGTTTGCATGAATAAAGCAAATTAAATTAAAATTTAAGTTTTGATGGACCATTGCTGACACACATCACCTCAAGTCAAAATTGAAGTTAGTCCTTCATTACGCCATAAAAATAAAAAGACACATTAAATAAATATTAACAAAAAATGTCTATACTGTAATTGGAACGTCGAAGAAATGTCAGGAAAAAAAGGATCTATACCCCATAGTTAGACGGATCCATCTGATACTAACTTCTTGGTGGTTTTACTGTTACCTGATGTGGATAGAAGATTTACTAGTTACAGGGGCCTAGGATAGAACCTTGTAATACTAGAATAGTATATATATCCCTGAATAAACTAAAATGTAACATTGGTCAGTCAATATGGGACACAGTCATCGGTTTATTTTTTTGATAATTTGCAACACTGACATAAAAATAAGAATATTTTGAGGAAATGCTGGTTCGTTTTTTAGGGTTCCATATCCTAAGGGTGCCAAACGACACCCTATTACTAAGCCTCCGCTGTCCAAAAGTCCGTCTGTCTGTCAGCGGGCTATATCTCATAAACTGTAATAGGTAGACAGTTGAAATTTTCACAGATTGTGTATTTCTATTGCCGCTGTATCAACAAATAATAAAAATAAAATAAAGTAAACAAATTAAAGAGGTTAATTAAACAAGAAACATTAGATATGTAGTGTTATAGCCTCGTGTAACCCGGGCATAACACAGTGACGTAGTCAAGGATAGGGCTAAGCGTATGCTGCACAGATACATTCGCATCCTAGCTTTAGATAATTTGTCATTGAAACAAAATCAGGAATCAATGGTAAAAAAACAAGTGAAAATCTGCACGCGTCGCGCAGAAATCTGTGCCAGCTCTAAAACGAGACGCAGAGCAGGTCACACGCATGTCTGCGTCGCACGTGCCTACGCCGCAGCGTCAGTACGTTTATTTATTTTATTATTTATGTACACACAGTAAAATACATAGAGAAATTACATAATTATTATTATATTACACATACACAATATTATTAGACGTAATTATTATTAAACGTTAATGCATTACAAAATCTGCTCTGCCCTGCGCTGCGTGAACCTGCGTCACCTGCGTCTCAGCATACACTTAGCCTTAGGTTGGGGGCGGTGAGGTGTTGGTGACTGTGCAATATGTGCACGTAAATATGTGCCAAATTGGAAATTGTAATCCCCCGTAATTGTGTTGTGGAGGTCAAATAGCGTGGCTTCGTAAAAATAATTAGTTCCAGTAACTTTTAGTTAGAACCATTGTACAATTATAAGACTCGGTACATATTATAAAAAGAAACTGAAGTCCTTTTTTATTTTTATATTTAGTCATTCAATTTAGTATCTAATATATGTAGTCATTTTATTCTTTATCGAATTGAAATCATTAGAAGATAAAAAGTAACATAAATTAAGGTTTATTTTTATTTTTAAGAACTAGCAGAATACACATTCAAAATTGTCTTACAACAGTATTTAGGTAAGGAGTAATACTCCTAATGTATACACAAATTATAGGTGTATTAAAAGAGAAAACATTCATTGGTCAGAAGTTGCTTATAAACTAGAAGTTAAATTAAACAAAATTAATTAACTTCAATAAAAGAAAATAAAATAGAATACAAATTAGTGCAGAGCGTGAACAAATCTTGGGGAAGTCGCAGTAAGATGGTTATATCCGTGATATAGTTATATCCTTGGGGAAATATATACCGTAATATAGTTATATGAAAGCCGTTCATAACTTTCGGAGTGCCGTAATTTTGTTATTGCGACCAATTACGACTAAGCGCTCGCCGCTCGATGCTGCGGCACCGCTCGCTTCGCTCACTCGGCGCGCGCATGGTTGCTCACAATTCTAACCTAACCTAACCTATTTGGTCGGAGTGCCATAATAGTTATATTACTAGATCGTGCTAGTATCATAGTTATATTCCTAGTAAGATAGTTATGAACCGCTTTCATGTAACATACTTCAGAGTCCCATATAAATTTTATTAACTTTGCTTGGGTAGTTTTTGAGTTAGCTACAATAATATGTATTTTTTTCCACTTACGAGTAGTATGTGGATGATATAATAAGTTCCTGTCACTGTTATTTACATAGCAGGTAGTGTTATTCCAATTTGTGTGAGGTAGGTACCACAACTCAAAAGTGAAAAATAAAAACATTTTACAAAAAAATTATAACCGTCTTCCAAAAAAAACCTTCAAAGTGAAAAATAACTTTAATTTCGGAAACCGGTGGCAAAAAACGAAAAATCAAAACTAAAGACACCAACTTCCGAAATGAAATTTATTTTTCACTTTGTACTGTTTTTTTTGGAAGTCTTTTTGTACGGTTTTTTTAAAAGTTAAATATTAAAGTAGGTACTGTACACATAAATCTTCCGGAATTAATGCTCTGAATAGTGGTGAAAACTTCATCAAAATCCTTTAGTAGTTTAGAAGATCTTAGCGGTCACACAGTCAGAGGAAAAGGGTCTTCATTTTTATGCTATGTATTGATTGATAACTTCTACAAAAAATAGGTGAGTAATGGTGACATCAGCAGGGTAATTGCGTAACATACATAAAATGACAATTAATCGCAATGTGTTTCATTTTGAAAGTTTAACAACATTCATTGCGTTTTTTACGTTGTTGGGCAGAAGAATTTTTCAAACCCATGAAGCAATGGATTAACCTTCAAAACCCTCGGATTGTGATTGAAAGTGTATTACGCAATTACCATGCCGCCATACATATTGCAAGTTGACTCCAGGAGGGTCATCGGCATTACGTTTGCGCTAAAGTTAACCCTCGAGGAGTGTCGCGGCATTAGGTTTGAAATCTTGTTAAAATATACTACTGATTTTATGTTCACAGTTTCGGTATAATGCCGAATTCGCTAAGAAAAACCTACATTTAAAAAGAACCCTCCGTGAGGGCTCCCGGCATCCCATATATGACTTGAGTGAACCCGAGGAGGGCTCCCGGCACTGAACGTGTTAAGTTATACTTAACTTTGAGTTGAACGAAGAAGATTTCATGCTTTTGCTCGCTAGTTTTTTTTTTATAGATTCCTAAGCCCTTGCCGGGGGTGCGACGAAAAAGAAGTTATTTGATAATTTCCCACCCAAAAAAAAAGGGTAGACAAAGTTAAACAGCAAAGTGTATCAGCGATAACGATAATGGAAAATGAAAAATGTAATGTATTGGTACCGAAAATCTTATGTCAATCCTGGTCAAAATCGTTGTAGAAATAAGAAACGCTTTTGAAGCGCGATTGCCTCTTGTCTGTGCCGCCTCTCTGCAGGTAGATGCATGTAGAATGACTGAAGAATGGCCACCAAAAATCAATCAATCTGCATAGCTTTTTTCCAACTATGTTGGGGTCAGCTCAGTCTAACCGAATGTAGCTGAATACCTGTATTATACATGAAGCGACTGTCTATCTGACCTTCACAACCCATTTACTGGGTAACACGAAACCGCTTGGTAAGACTGGTTGTTAGACTTTCAAGTTTCTGACATCCCGTAACGACTGTCAAAGATTTACGAATGACTGCCTGGACTCTCGATGTTTAATGGATGATCACCCATCCAAGAACTTAATTAGCCAGTAATTCAAGGCATAATTCTAACCATTCCTTGATTGAATAATTAAATATTTGTAGTTATGTACCACGAAAATCTCTGATAACGCATATGTTGTAGGCGTCAGTATAACTATTTTCTTAATATGCCTCGATAAACTTCGCGTTTCGTCAGTCATCGGATTTCTATCAGTTGCCCTTTGTACTTGGTGCAGACCGGACGCTCTCATCGACTTGGAAGTATATAGGGTTGTTAATACTCTTTTAACTTAATTTAACTTATTTAAAAAATGGCAAGAAAGCTGCTAAAGTCGCAGGCACGAAAATAGTTTTTTATCACACCTGCTCTGAAAATACATACTAATTATACCAATTAGAGGGAAGAAACGCCTTTATCCCGCCCTTCAAATCCTTTCATCCCAAGGTATGGAAGTTTGTATGAAAATCCTTCCGACCCAAGGGTGGGAAGTATGTATGAAATTCCATTACATACCCGGTTTTTCTTTTTTTTTAATTTGTCAGCAGTCATACTGCCAAGAGACTTTAACTGTCTACTAATTAAATTTCAAGTAAATTGTTACTGGCCACATACAGTTTTTTTTTTTTTACCAGTTACCAACCTCCTTGGTGCATACAGAAAATTAAAAACGAAATTATTTTTGTATATAAAACGCGCGGAATCACGGAAGAAGTGGCTTCTTCAAGCCTTCAACTAACTCAAGATGTAAACATGTCTCAAAATATCAAGATACCCGGACAAAATGTAACATCTTATAATAGCTGCACTTTTATTGTAATAATTGTACTTTTAACTAAATATAAACATTTCTATGCATTTATGTCCATAATTTTCCTCGTAGGTGTAATAAAAAGCACTATACATCCCTCAGGATAAAGTACAGTTCCATACCTCAAATGGTTTGCGCCCCTCGCAAGCTCGTGGCGCAAATGCCATAATCTCGGTATGGAACTGTCACTTTCTTCCCTCTGAAGTAATGTACTATTACAGCTCTATATATAGTTCACACGGAAATCGAAACAAAACAACAATAAAGTACTCAGTTCTGAATTCAAATTACTATACACGATAAATCTAATAATTAATGGACATGGAAATTAGCATTCGTTTGTATTCGGAAATGCGATGATTCCCGAGGGACATTAGACTGTACATAGTTTGGAGATTGCCTGTTGACAGTGAGTAGTAACCATGTACTTAATTTCTATTTATGTACTGTTTATTTATGTATACTATAAAGAATAAAGATTTACCTACTCCGAAGTTAGAGAGGAAGCTAAGCTAAATACTATTGAAATTACCAATTCATTGATATGAATGAATTGACGTAATAAAGTTTATATTTATAATTTCGATCGCGGAAAACGACTTGGTTTTTAGCTCGTTGGGTTTTAACAGTGCTTCAGTAGTAAACATGTTTGGTTTGTGACTAATTAACTGTTAAATAATAATTATGCAGACATTATGAATATTTATGAATGAAAATACCTTGTATTTTCAGTTATGTACAAAATACTTACCTACTATAGAAATCCATTTCTAATTGAATTATTTTTTTCCTTATTAACCTTAAGGTGCTGATAAACTGGAGTATTCACTTGCAATGAGCGTTCCTTATTAACCTTACGTGAGTATTGACTTGCGATGAGCATTTTAACGAATGTTATATTACAGAAAAATTAACGGGAACGTTTTAGCGAGCATTCTAGGGAGCATTCTAGCGAGCGTTTTAGCGAGCATTCTTGCGAAAGGTCAGTAAATTTGTTCGAACTTTTTGCCGAGCCGAGCCATTCTGTCATTGTTCCACCGCCGTCCCTCTATGCCTCCGCATCCCTGTCGCTGTCGGCTAGCATTGACTAGAGCATTCACTAGAATGATCGTGAAAATGTTCGTAGCGATGTTTGGCTCTATGCTTGGCTCTGTTCGTTGTTCAGATCGACAAGTTTAAAAACAGCGAATGCTCTATGTTCTGTTACAAGTGACTGTTCAAGTTTATCAGCACCTTTACCTTAATAATTAATTAATTTGGTACATATTAAGCATCACGCCTGTATCTACTACCCGAAGGTTTAGGTAGAGGTGTATCTATAGTACACCCACATTTAGCCAGTTATGTTTAAGTCTCATGTAAAAGGGGGCGAGCCTATTGCCATCAACTAAACCTCCGGGCTGCTATTGAGAAATTCCTGATGGAAAAACATAACAACACTTTGCCCAACCAGGGACTGCGAGCTACCCATTGCTCACCGTCCGCGCCTACGGAGCCGGAAATCGGCCTGCGATTCCCGACACCCTGGGCGTCTCCTTCTGCAGCGATTAGGGGCGTGAGGGCGCGAATTTTGCCTCTCCCTCACTCGTTCGGCCTCCTCCTTCGCGAGCATTACTGCTTCGCAGAAGGAGGTGACGGCCTCCCATTTCCTCTCACTTCGTACCATGGCCCGAATCAGGGCCGGACGCAAGAGATCACCGCTGCCGATCGCCTCCACGAGGACACGGAGATGTACAGCCCAAGCCGGGCAGTCCTCCACCGTATGCTCCACCGTGTCCTCCGGGACATCAATCCATCCAAGGAAAATGTCCAAAATTTTGGTTTAGGTTTTTTTTAGGAGAGGTCATTTGCAGCAACCAAATCGAAACCTTTTAGCCATAGTGCAAATGTCAACCATTTTCGAGTAATTTGACATATCATATTTTAAAATGAATGTAATAAAAATATAAAATGTCAAATTACTCGAAAATGATTGACATTTGCATAGGGGTCAAAAGGGGTAACTTGGTTGCAAATGGCCTCTCCTACATCCCCTTATTAAATTGCCGACATATTATCAATAACCCTGTTTACAAATATAATAATTAAAAAACAAATTTCAATAATTATACAATATCAAAACTCAATAAATTCAAAAATAGATTTCATTAATAAAAAACATTCGGAGTTAAATGTCAATATTACAGTGATGCGTCTATTATTGTAGTGATGTCCTTCGATATATTGTAATGTCGATAGATCCGCTTACATAATGTTGTACACAACGATATCGACAGAATTACGGAAAATGGCGGGAAACTGTACAAGTAGGGGGACAATGAAAAGCCTAAAGTCTTTTAAACAATAATTTGCAGATAATAAATAGTAAAGTTACTGTTTTATCGTGAATGGATTTTTATTTCATTTTTGAAGATGATTTTTATTCATTTAAATAAACTTTATTGTAGACCACAACTAAAAATATACAATGGGTGACCTTATCGCTTCCTGCAATCTCTTCCAGGCAACCTTAGAATGGACATTGATTTGCCTGTACATAAAATGGGGGTGTCGTTGGTGCAAATAATAAGTATACAATATACTAGAATAATAAATAAATATATACTTAATATATACGCAACGAAAATAAATGAAGACCATAATCAAAAACAAGATCACAACGAGAAGTAACGTTCCTTTGCGAGTTTTTTAAACACAGATAAAGACTGCGCGCGTTTTATTTTAATTGGTTTACATAATTTAAAAGCTAACTCTTAAATTAATTTAAAAATTATGTAAAAGTATAAAAAAGGAGGGGAAGAATCATAGGGTTAGGGTTCATAACAACTTTCCACTGATATTTTATATTTGGATTCACGATTGCCATATAATGCGGCAATGCTGCCATCCTTTACTTTTCCTGTTGAGAACGTTGCGGATAAATTCTGATTTTGATGCCATATGATTCGTCCCCTCCCCAATTTTAAACATGTACATGTTATAATTTTTTTATTTTGGCCTACATTGTCCCACTCAGAGACCTCCCCCAAATTTTTCAGGGCCACCTCTATCCAACCCTTGCGGTGCGGGTCTTGGTCGTCTCGCCACCTCTTCCTGGGTCGGCTTCGGCGCTGTCGTCCATCCTCAGGCAACCACCGTGTGGATACTATTGTTATCTATACATATTATAAATTAAAGTCTCTTTTTGCGTTTGTCTGCATGTCCGCGTTGTTCTTCTAAACCATGCAACAGATTTTGATGAAGTTTGCACCATCGTTTAGAAAATTTATTCCGGAAGGTTTATGTGTATAATACGTTACTATTAAAGTTACATATAATTAAGAAATCTCGATGTTTCGTCCCAGCCCGTCCCATCCATGATGTCCTCCCTCCGTTTGACGCCCTAAGCCAACGTTCGTACCCCACAGGGGGTACCCTTAGCGAGCGTTCACCTAGTTTTATTAGCATAGTTGAATAACTCCTGGCTGGAGGTTTTAAGTGTAGTAGCTTAAGGCACCCACAGGAAAGCCCAGTTAAGTAGTCATGATCTCAGAGGTCAACTACGAGACGACATACCTAAAAAAAAAGATGTTTCGTCAAGTCGTAAAAACTGTGCGAAGCAGGAGTGGGTCACTAGTTATTAATTATTATTTTATGAGATTAAGCTGCAAATAAAGCAACTGAAGTATTAAAAAAAAATACTAATTAGTTATTTAGTTCTCTTACTTTGTCCCACCATAATTCAGTCTCACAGCCACCCTACATGCCGGCAGCTATCAAGCGAGTCGGTCGCGACGTTTCCTTTTCCCTATGCAAGTGAAAACTGCTTTCTTATCTGACGATATCCAATCCGTGGGTACAGACGTACACGTAATCTTAAGATATTCTATACTGAGGTGCATATTACGAACGATCGCGGACTAAAAATGTTTACCATATCTGCTGTTGCTGTTGCGATATCCGCGGCATCGCTTCTCCCCATCGCAGATGTGAGGCGTGTAGAATACAGTCATAGTTTATCACCAACTTAAGCATTGATGAACCACTTTGCATTTCAACTTACCCCATGAGCCTGGCCTAATTTGATTTCACACAATGTATTGGAATATTCATTTTTATTATTATTACACTAATTTATTTTAAGTATTTGAGTATAATAAAGTATTTGAATATAATACACACACACATTGCAGTATAAAACGAATTATTTGTTATTATTATTACTAATATCTTACACAAATTTATTTTATTTAAGTACACACACACATTGCAGTACGTATAAAGCTGATTTACATCTGTAACCTCACACTTCAGGTCCAGTTGAAAACCAGCGTCAGGCACTAGTTGTCTGGCATTTTTTATCGAACCTAAGCTATTTGGCGCAGTCGCGAGACACACTTTCCTGTTAAATTATTTTTTTACACTTTGTGTTTTGTTTCCTTTTTTATTTTTTACTTGTGTTAGAATTGAGTTGTGTTGTGTGCCTTTTATAAAACATTCATAGCAATATTTCACATTTTCAGTACCAAAATTACCCCAAATTCATTTAAAATTAGCAAATTTTTAACAGGGGTCATAAGTTATGACTTGTAGATACCCGCTAAACGACGACGCCCTATGTTAATAACCCGTTAAAATTCCCCATTTAAAATAAAATCGATTTTTTTTTTCGATTTTCTGAAAATTTTCTCATAAACAAACTCTCAGTATGATACCTAACCGGCGCGTTGTGTTCCACGCGCGCCTCAAAGAGATGTCAGCAGAATTGACGGGGTCCGTTAGGGCCGATGCCTGCCGGGGGTGCGAAGAAAACCGAAAGGGAGATCGTGGCCCCCGGCAACAGGGCAACCGATGGAATACGGGTGGGTTTTAGTCAGTAAGAGTCTGACACGCCCTCCCGCTCCGCCCAGAGCGGGAGAAGTTGTTTAATAATTTCCCACCCACAAAAAAAAAGAATAGTATGATACCTAACAACACCCTCATGGATTGTTTTTTCCATTTTCTATAGTTCGCGTTCAAACAAACTCTTCAGCTTTATTTTACTAGTATAGATTAATTATTTATCTGCAAGTATTATATCTAGTTGATACTCTACAAAATCAAGACACAGTGTAGGTGCTATTTAAATATATATTGCATGCATGAGGGTGAATAAACAAAATAATGGTCGTTTGCTTCGTGTGACGTCAGTCTGTCACGAATTCACCATTTATCGAATAAATCTGAATGATGCATCCCTGGTTTTGGCATATTTGTATATCTACTTCAATGAAATGCTAATAAAATGATACAAGTCAATGTCACTTGGTCCCCCAGCTGAGGTTAGTCCATTGATTATTCTAGCATGGGTTTATTTTAAAAGCGGTACGTTTTGGAAACATGATTTGATTCTTTGCTGCTGTTGTTGTTCGTTATTTTAATTGCTATTGGTATGCAGTTATTAACATCATCATCATCTTTCAGCCGAAAAACGTTCACGGCTGGACATAGGCAAGCACCGCCACTTCGACCGGTTCTGTGCTTCCCGCAACCAGCGGATTCCTGCGGCCTTCGCAAGGTTATCGGTCCACCTTGTAGGAGGCCTTCCAACGCTACGTTTTCCGGTACGCAGTACCATCTTTCGACCTGCAGCAGATGGCCGACTGGCCATCTGTTCTTGCAGTCGCTAGTCAAGAACTTTTCTGCGAAGAGCAATGTGCGCTGCTTACTGCCACTTAAGTTAACTTGGGATGCTAGAATTAGACTAGTAACCTCCTGCTATATGCGTCAATCTTTTTGCTAAGGTTCGTGATAATTGCAATATTTCCTCGACACTGTAAATAACTCATTCTAGTCTGCACTCAGTGCTTGGTGTGGCAACACGCCGTGTTCGAGTTCGCGACAAGAAACACGTGTCGATTTCTTTCAGGGTCTTTTTAAGACTCTTTAGAAATAGCTAAGCGGAACTGGTTACTAAATATATCCACATCAATTGCATTTTATAATGGATTTCCGTAAGGTCACGCCTGAATCAATTAACTATCTCATTCTCTTGGCATGAGCTTTTGGTAAAAAGCTCAGTGAAAAGTTTGCCAATCCGCGAGACTGGTAATGAATGCTAATAATTCAGAAGTAAATTATTAGTAGAAGTAAATTATTAGTGAATTATTAGCATAAGTATAATCAGCCTATAGCGTTCTCATTGCCACACAGGCCTCCTCTGTAAGAGGGAGTGGGCCATAATCCACCACGCGGGCTCAACGCGGGTTGGTAGATGTCACAATCATGTCTTCGATTTATTGGTTCCAGGCCATGCCTGTATCCTCACAATGTTTTCCTTCACCGTTTTGAGAACAGACATAATTAAAAGAAGAAAGAATAGAAGGAAAGAAAAGAAAGAAATAAAAAGAAAAAGAAGGTTTATTTGTCAAAGAAAAAGAAAAAACTTTATGATGTAATGATAAACATTTGTTTATACTGTTAGCCAAGGTTCTAAGACAATAATGAAGAAATATATGTAATAATTACAAATTGCACGTGATACGGACGACACAAGTTTTTGTCGACGTGTTCCATTCCAACGCTATACATTGTGTCACGTTACGCCATCGCAGGGAATACCTTGATGTTGGTTAGTCATTGTTTCAGTAGGTACACATCATCTGATTAATTGCAGTGTATTGACTTCGAGATTACGATGATTTTACGTAAATATTGTAATGGTTTCATCATTAATCAGTATGTTATTGGTTACTGGTAGGACCCACAGCTGGGTCTTCATAACCTTTATAACCACCCTTTTCTATGCATAACGCTCACTCATTTATGTATAATTTTAAGTTACTCATTTATTTTTCGACGCAAATCATTCAATCTTGCATTTTTGTATAATTTGTTTTTTATTTCTGCATGTTTACATTGACTAAATTCAATTGCATAAGATAATGGAAGCGCGGAGTCTCCTAACACGAGCAATTCCTTGCTTAAAAGGTGACTTTTTTTAAAATTTTCTTGTTTATGCTCAGTAGTGAGATGGTAAATGCATGTTACGATGTTGACAAAATTAGCATGTCCTAGTTTGAGTATTCTTGAACGTCGCATTTATATTTGAGACTAGTCTTTAGGAACAATTTCTGCTTACAGGAAAATAAAAAAAACAAAAGGTGTTTTTGTTGTTGTTCTTTTAAAGAAGGTCAAGGTCAAGGTTCTGCAATGTTAATAGAACCTAATTTGACAGCTCAACTTATTTCCATCCCTTTCTCATTCTGTACACAGGAAAAAGATACCAACATTCTCAGTATAGATTAATCGAAGCCAATTAGAACTGGAGCCATAATTTTACAAGCTAAACAAACTTGAACACATTTCTATGCGAGTGTACACCAGTTATTAGAAAACAGGTATATATTATAGCTTAGATTTCTAGTTCCTAGTTTTCTAATCTATAAAATCCGTCTTTTTATGGTGTCCTCACTTAAACTTCGTGTATTAGGAATGGCGTAACGTGTTGTTATATTAGTGGAAATGCTTTGCGTTTCCCTAATTGCAAATTTATGCTAAAACTATTGGCAAAAGGTGCTCGTGTCATGCAGATTACATGGATAAACGTACAATTGCGGACACAATTCAGAGAAGCATTTGCATTTTTTTGTTGTTGTTAAGTTGTGGTACTGCTGAGCGTGAGGTACTGGGTTCGATTCCAAGGTCGGGCAAAGTGTTATTGGGTTTTTCCATCTGGAATTTCTCAGTAGCAGCCTGGAGTCTGGACTTGTGCCCGGTTGATGGCAATAGGCTCGCCCCTATTACATGGGACTTAAACATAACTGGCGAAATGTGGGTGTACTCGTATTATAGGTGCACCTCTGCCTAACCCTTCGAGAATTACAGGCGTGATATTATGCTATGTTGCAGGTTTGCAGGTTTACGGAGACATCTGTAAAGCACTGCATTGCAGGTTGAAAAATTTAGCGCGAATTTTGAAGTTATTATTAGTATCAGTACCTGGTTGACCGAGCTCTGCTCGGGTGAAAATAGAGAATGCTCAATAGTATAGGATAATTCATACTAATTCCATGTATAGTACACGCTAATTCCATACTGCTATGATACTACTATCATTATAAGTACCTACGTACTTACTAATTCCATGCTGCCATGTCATTATTCTAAGGTCTATCTTGTTCTAAACTTTGGGCGACCAAGCTTTGCTCAGGTGAATATACGGAGAAAACGAATTTTCTCAGATATGAGACCTAGCTAGATCGATTTTTTTATCCCGTAAACCCCTATATTGCAAGTTTCATTAAAATCTTTAGAGCCGTTTTTGAGAACGTGATTACAAATATATTTTTATACATACAAATATTGCTAATTTAATCGTATAGGATAGGATAGGATGTAGTGTCTCACTGCTGAGCAAAAGCCTTCATTCCTTTTGTTTTATGTTTCTTCTTTAAATTCCTAAAGAAGACATTCTGTTCCTTTCATCATATATTTCGTGGACACCTGCTGCTGCTATTCTGACTAGCTGCTTCAGGGCTCCGATCTAGTGCTTGATATTTTTTGTCATCACGTTACCACTCATGATCAAGTAGATTAATGTACTGTCTGCCTAGCCTTTTCCCAACTATGTTAGGATCGGCTTCCAGTCTAACTAGACGCAGCTGAATACCAGTATTTTACATAGAGCAACTGCCTATCTGACCTCAACAACCCAGTAACTGGGTAATACGATACCCCATGGTAACACTGGTTGGCAGACCTTCGGGCTTCTGACGACACGTAACAACTGTCAAAGATCCACGAATGACAGCTGGGACCAACGGCTTAACGTGCTTTCCTAGGCACGGAGGAGTCTCGGTATGTAAAGATGGTGTTTCCACGATGACGGTGGATCCACGGACCGACCCCGGCATGCGTAGTTTAATCTGATGGATCGACCCGTTCGGCTGTTATTACTTAGGCACGAGCTCCTCTATTAGGAGAATTCATATACTTTATTGTCTGAAAAATATAGCTGACCCAAAAACCCGTACTGAACGGTGCCGGTGAATACACTGTTGTTCTAATACCACGGACTACCTAAAGTATCGTTTCTCCATCTCTCTTAAGTTCAACCAAAGGTTATATATATGTAAAAGATATATATATTTGATACCTCAGTGACACTTTCAAATGTTCTTCTCAAACATATTTGGAAATTCGAACATTGTTTAGACAGATATATCAAAATTACTGTACTGGTCAAAAACAACGAGTAGGCGGCCGACAACTGCCTGCTCGCTTGTTTTTGACCAGTATTACTCTGAACATGTGTCGTGTTTGGCGGCCAAACTGTCGTGTTATTTAAAAATGGAACGAACTTTTTACTTTATCGATTTAGAGATTTTATTAAAATTTCGAACTGGCTTAGCGAATTGAGCTGTTTAAAGTAAAGAAGAAACAAATGAACATATTGGCGCGTGAAAAAATTGTCGTTGTTCGTCGTTTTTAAATGACATTAAAATTATATAATATATTGTAGTGACATTTATTTTAAAAGTATGTATGTAAGTATATTCTCATGTTGTATGTTTGTATTGAAATTAGTGAATTGTTTATTTTTTCTTCTTTTTTTTTGTTTTCTCTTCTACGGTTACACACGTTGTCTACATCTCTTTTTATATACTTCCCTGTCGCAGGTATGCTGGAAGAGATTTCTTTAGAAATAAGCATTGCCTTTGTACGTATTTTTCTGTTCCTTTCTTCTTGTCTGTTTATATGTGTGTGCATAAATGGTTAAATAAATAAATTGATCCTGGAATTTATAATTAATTTACTCAGTTTGAATTTCCGCACATTGTTTGAGAAAAGTACTATACAAGCCTTGGCCGCAATCAGGCATTGATCAGCTTACGTATGTGTGCCTCGGCTTCGCCTCGGCCCACTTTTTCACCATCGTCCATCAATGCCCCAATTGCTGGCCGTGACAGTAATGTACTATTTCTTATTTGTAATTAGCTCCTATGCTAATTTAGATGATTACATATCAATGTTTCACGTAGGGTTGATTAGTCATCGTTTAACTGAGTTGCTTGCGATGTTGCAAATATTGCTTCGATTAGGCAACGTGGAACTTGATTTTCCTGGTGCAAATTCTTGGCTTAATATACACAGCATGTAGGTAAGTATTAACTTTATTAAAGTATGGGGTTTAGAACCTATGTATATCGTTGGTCTCGTTGTCGCAATTGCGACTGCGCGAGCGTGGGAGTACGATTCCTAGATCTAGCAAAGTGTTATTGGGGTTTTCTTTGAGGAATTTCTTAGTAACATACCGGAATTTGGAAGTTGGCGGTGTGGTGCCTCGGAAAACACGTCAAGCCGTTGGTCCTGTGCCTGATCTGACTAGGGTCGTGTCGGATTGCCGTCCCATCGGACTATGAGAGTGCAGGAAGAGTGAGTGCACCTTGTGCACGATAATATCTCCCGCGTTGAACTGTCCTCCCATACCTTGTAACACTGTTATTTGAAAGTATTGTAAAAGCTAATTTTATTTTTAAAATAGTAATCTTGCTGACTCTTCTCCATAGGAAACGACCAATTGGAACCGTGCACCTAGCTTCTGACGTTTCATAAGTGCCCATGTAGGTTTATGTGAAATAAAATATTTAGAATTTGAATTGGAAGGCTGGTCTCCGCTGAGATTGGTCATCATGACAGAAATTCGGTCTGGAGAACTATTTTTTATATTTTTTATTAGATCGTACTGACTACTTAATAATTTTGGGTGACAACATAGTTTCAAGCAAAATGAAGGCAAACACGATGTGTATGAACCTTTTTCGTTGCATGGTCCTACCGTACATTAATATCTTGTAGGAAAGAAAATTAATATCTACAATTAGTTACATAATGCAAACCACAGCAGCAAGATAATACGGTAAACAAAGTGTCAATACGTTATATAGTTCGGTAGCTATTAGCGCGGCAGTACATAAGCGGTGAGTTTTCACCGCAGTGCGTACGCGCATGTAATAGTAATGCACCCGTTTAGCTATGCACTCCGCGTCCCCCCACGCCTGCGCAATGTTCTGATATCCTCCATTTTACAATTACGATAGATTCACGACGACTTTTTTTCGTATATTTACATATTTTTTTATGTGGTTAGTATAATTTATTTGTCACGTGCGGAATTTGTACTGCGTTCACGTGAGAATAATTTCACGTAAAGCGGCTCTTTTAGAGTTGTATGCATCGTGTACAAAGCTTCGAGATTGCTCTAGTTAAAGCTTTTCGCTAAAGTCTAAGCAAATTCGCTGAAACTGCGACGCAGACGTAACTTTCGGCTACAGACACACAGGACAATGACCCCTCAAGTTTTTCGGCAGCCTGTCTGCGTTTAGAAACCGATTTTTGTTGGATTCTTTGTGAGCCTCATAATATGAGACGAACTTTGTTTTTCATATCTATTTGACCTAATCCTAGCTACTGAAAACTTTTAATAAATTTATTTGACAATTTATACAAGTATACGTATAAAAAAGGGGGGAAATAATCATAGGGGATCAAAAAATTCGTCCGCATCGCTTTTTTATATACTTGTACATATTATTGTTATTTGAGTTCCTTTATTTCATTATTTACATATAAATTATATATTTAAATATTAGAATAAGAACATTTAAAAATATAAAAAATAGTAGCACACCGGTAGTCCAGAGAGAGGAACCTTCTGACAATGCGAGCCGTGTCCAGGAGTACCGCTTTCTGAATCAAGCCCTTGATCCAGCTGCCCAACGAGAGCCTCCTTAGTTGTTGGTCGAGGCTCTTAGCGATTATTATTATTATTATTATCAATCTGTTCGTTTTTAAATGATTTAAATACGTGTTTTTAAATAAAAATAGATTGACAATACTTTACCAGACTCTTCCTTGGCTCCACATTTAATAGATTTGCTTGCGATTTCTATGCCAATAAGCGAAGAACCAATAGGTTAGGCCCTTATCATGTCAGGCTAACGAAAACGTCACTATTTTACTTCGCCATGATAATCCGTATTATTTATAGTTCATGATAAACATGACAGGTGACCGCAGTTAAGTTATTTTGCCACTGTGTTTAGCAGTTCATTAAGTTATATTTGTATAGCTGCAGGCTTGAATAGCTTGGCATTATTAGTTTAAGTAATTCATCATGTTCTATGTTCCTAAAATGGTTTAAGTATTAGAATATTTTATGACATCGAATTATCATTAATTAGCCCGACCATGCTTCGCACGGGTGTAATTTATTTATGTCTTCAGTATTTATAATATACCTCAGTAAAAGCTCCCGTTTTTTTTAAATAAAAAACTTTGCATTATGGGTGCGTTTACAAACATTTAAACTCACATACACAAACATCCAGATTCGTGTCAAAATGTTCTAAATGATGGTGAAAACTGAAAACCGCATTAAAATTTATTGTGTAGTTCAGACGATCTATGTAGTCTCACATACAGGCACGAAGAGCAACTTTGTTTTATACTATTTTTATATAAAGATTACAAATTTTAGTCACTCCGGAAGAAATGGAAACTTTATACGAACACCCTCCAAGAGTGACCGTTGAACGATTTAAATTGGACCGACGTTCATTTCACCCTGGGCAGTCAGTCCCTATTTTTGGGGACTAGCTCATCTTTTTTGACTTGTTGATAGCGACAAAGAAGAGCATCATGCAACTTCTGGGGTGGGTTTTTGAAACTTATATCCACCTATCACTAAAATACATGCATTTACCGTTTAAAGAATTTAAAACATGGCTCTGTTTCTGACAATAATTTGAAAACTACAGAGACAGAATGATATTTTAAATATTTTTACCACCAAACGCATATCGTGATTAGTAGTGTTAGCGGGCTTTAGATGTGTTCCTTCATTGATCATATCGCTCTTATCCTCAGGTAAAACATAACTATTGTGTAGTCTGGTAGTTTAATTTTAAAAAGTTATCCTGCTGGGAATACATCATGCTTTTTATTTATGTATGTTCCTTCTGGCAGCCAACTTGTAGCCTCTGCCAATAGAAAAAAGTCGTGAGCAATAGATACATATTGAACTTTCTAGGAAACTATTGCGTAGTTAGTTTATTGCAGGCAAATGGTTGATTCAGCTTCTTCATAATATACCTAGTATTTCTTAAAACAATGTATTAAAAGGGTGCTTTTAAGTTAACCATCTGTTTCTTTTCTCTTATCAGCCAATTAGCATGGTGCGTACGGCTACCTACCTAGAGACCGAACTGGTGACCCAGAGTACGCTGTAGGCTCAATTTTAATGCACGCCATGTTACCATAAACACAACTTTTCGTAGTTGAGCAATAATGGCCTTATAGTAGTTCCCTGTGGCAGACCCATCACTTTTTATGAATATTGTAACAGGGTATAAAGATGTTAAATCAAAAATATAAGTAGCCGCGTCCTTTTGTCTGCAAATCACAATATATGGCGATTATCAACACATTCGCATTGATTTTGACATTTTCGTCTTTGTCAACTTATTGATCGTGGGAGTCATAGGCCGTTCCATGATTTGCAGTTAAAGTTAATATCATAATCATTCTAAGCAGACCAGGAGACTTAATCAACTTCTGGAGGGAGATGGGCTCGTTGGAATAACCACCGACTGCTGCCATAGCTCACGCACAATAGTCTACCTGAAAGACGTGCCGAAACTAAACCCTCTAACATAGAACATAGAACAAAATAGGTACATAAAAACCTCACTTTCTGGCACACTTTACTCACACGTTCTGGCGTCGTTTGTAAATTAAGACTTGATGTAGATTGAAATACATGTTCTACAGACTGAAAACTTAGTAAATTATAATAACCTAGAAAGAAGGGATTTGATTACAAAATTCTATTTCTAAAACATATTGTAAGGAAAAGCTAAGCTTGCATATTGATTTTCTAAACGTGAATTATTGCTGATGTGCTTTGTATACTTTTAAATACATAAATGATAAATGATTTTATTTCTGTAAGTAGGTTTGTACAAAAACTTTTACGCGTCAATTATATTTAAAAAAACTAGATGAGGTCGGCGTTTCCTATCTGATTACTCTGAGAAGAAAGACTGAAATAAACTCAGAGGTTGCAGTCTCTTTTAAAGTCCGGACATCTTAGTCAGATCATGTGACATAGATAGATAGCAATGTATGTACCTACTAGATTCTTTTCTATTTTGTAAATGTGAGAACTCTATAGGCTTAGTGGACTGTAGATCTGTTGACCATTTTCTATTTTGTTAATTACCTGGTACTTATTGAAAGACCTACACTGTCCTCCCATATCTAGTAACACTATTATTTGAAAGTATTGTAAAAGCCAATTATTTTAAAAAGATTAACCGTGAAGTAGCTGGCTCTTCTCCATAGGCAACGATCAATTGGAACCGTGCACCTAGCTTCTGACGTGTATAAGTGCCCATATAGGTTCATGTGAAATAAAATATTTTGAATTTGAACACAATAGATTTTGAACTTCTTTTCGTGTGGTTACTGACTATTATCGATTTTGATGAAAATTCACCATAATCGCCATCATTCAGAGCATTTATTTCGGAAAGTTTATGTATATTTTGTATATAAATATTTAACTTAGATATACCTAGTACAGAAATCTGGATAATTTGACATATCGCCATTGCAGCTGCGAGAAGAAAAAAAAATAAAAAAATTTAGGTCTCTAAAAAAATATTTTTGTTTGTAATGAATAAATTCAAAAACTACAGGACCGATTTTTTAAATTCTTTCACCATTAGAATGCTGTATTTTATCACTGAGTAACACAGGCCATAATTCATAAAGATGTCACAAGGGCGAGGCCACTGGTGGATGCTAGTGTAGAATATAGTGCTTCAGTTGTACCAGAGAATGGTAAATTATTTTGGTGTTTTTTTTTTTAAATTTTATATTACTCAGTAATAATATATAGCATTCTACTGAATGGTTTATTATCACTGAATAACATAGGCAATCACGTGGGTGAAGTAGCTGACGGAAACTAGTACCTAGTAAAAAAGAAATAAAGGATTCGATGTACGACAGCTTTCGCTGCGACAAAAAAGTCGTGTTGACTGCAACTATCATTCGCTTCTGAGAATGTTTACTAATATAGATTTGACGTAAGCGCTCAAGTAATAGCGACGGTGGCGTTTAGGAGAGAGTTCAGAGTAGTCACTTAAGATGCGCCACCTAGCTTTGTTTAGATGCATTTTTGGATAGAGGAAACTGTGGAGTCGAAGATTTGCAGTTTTTATTTTGGAAAATAACAAAAAAAAATTGGTAGCAGTTTATTTGTTCGGAACTAAAATGAAAAAAATATATATATAAAGCCTATTTCCGTTAGACCTGGTATCATAGAAGCTTGAAAAAAAAATACATTATGCATAGGTACTATTATTTTTAGCCATATATTAATTAAAAACTAGGTCAAGATGATAAAAGGAGAATCCCATAAGATATAATGTGCTGGTAATTTTTATTGAGGAAAATAATAATTACAATGAATGTAATGTCTATTACAAATCATTGGGCTTTCCGGTCATGTAGTAAATAATTAAAGTTTCATACAAAATGAAAAATTCCCGTAGGAAAATATAAATAATACTACAATTATAGAGGAATCCCCGAACAATATAACAACCGAAGGTGGTTTTGGCCCTAATACCGTCCTGGGCAGTATTTGGCACGTGTTGACTTTGTTTTTTTTTTTTTAATTTGGGGCAAGTGGTAGAAAAAGCGCAGTGTTTGCAGTTTTAATTCTTATAATCAGGACTATTATTTTGTTCCAAGTTAGTTATCAAACGATGGACATAATACTTAAATACTTAATTTTTTTTATTAAATTGCAACACCTCTGGATTTTTCGGCGTCTACAGATAAACAGATTTTTCAAGATTTTGACCCTATTGTTCAATTTATTGAAAAAAAAAAAAATTGCCACGAAGCTCGCAAGCTAAGCGGCTCAGTCTTACCGTGCGCTAAAAGTGGGTTAGCGCAAGAAAGCGTCGCGTCGCACCGCGCATGCGCGAACTGCCCACCTGCGCGCGCGACGCATCCACACTTTTTACTATTTTGTTTTGTGAGTGTAGGTCTGTACTTGCTAGTTTGAATATAGAATGTTGTTTTATGTGTTCGTTATTATTGTTTTTAAATGTGGAATAGTGAGGGCTAGTCTTTGTTTTCAAAGCATGAGGAAGTGTTATCATTTTTTTTTGTCGTGATGATGCAAGAAAAGTTTTGATGCACTGTTTATCATCATCATCTTCGCAGGCTTGTTCCACCTACTGCTATAGGTCTCCTCTGTTATGAGCCATGCTATCCTGGTCTGTGCAATTCTCATCCAGGACTTCCCGCGGTCTTCCATAGGTCATCCATTGGTCATCCATAGGGTATTGGTCTGCCAACGCTCCTTCTACCGTTTGTCGACATTACGTTAGGGCTCTGCTCCACCTGGCATCACCAAATCTAGTCAAGTGTTACATACATTTTTCTTCTTTTCTAAATTAGCCTATAATGCTTTAATTTTTCTGCAATAAAACGAAATTCCCTCTAATCTTACTCTGTGCGTAAAAACCATTTGAAGAATTTTGGTATTTCTATAGTTCATTATGAAGTAGGCTTCTTCTTGCAAACCCAAAACTACAGTGTTGCGTGTTCTTGACACCTGTCAATTTCATACTAACGAATATGTGTTTTGCTAATTTGAAACTTATTACAACTAGAAATTGTCCAACTGACAGGTGTCAGGAACGCATTACAATGCCAGTTGAGCGTGCAGCTTTATCAGGTGTAGCGCAGAGGTTGCGCGTTCACACGGCGAAATTCTAATGACAAAGAAAGATAAATGCTTCTTATTATAAACTTTGAGAAATATTTAACTGATTCCCTAAAAACTTATTTACCTTCTAATGACGGACACTTTTAAATTAATTAAATTCTACAAACTTTTTGCGCTTCTAATGATGCACATAAAAAAAAATGAGCCTCTTGTAGCGGTTACACCGCCACATACGAACTACGCATCAAAGACATGACGTCACACAAATCCTGCCTCGCACAATTAGAGTTCACCGAGCGATCGACATATATATAAGATTCCGACTTCAATCGTCGGGCAGTTGCCCGGCAGACACAACATCCGTCTGGTCGGAGGATCCTCCCTTTTCTAAAGTAGATGAGTGAACTTTACACCCTGTTCCTCATACCACTAAACCTTTCACTTACTTTCTGATCTTTTCTCACAGTTGGTCGCGGTAACTAAGTTAGGGCATCACTACCAAATGGGTTAGGTTAGGTTAGAACTGTGACAAAACTACGCACGCTGCATCCAAGTTGGTCGCAGTTACTTGGCTATTTAGTATTATTAGGACCCCAAAATAATTCATAATCATTATATTAGAGTATTCAATAATATTTTTAGAAGCGCAAAATGGGATATTAGAGGCTCGATGAAATTCATACCATAAAAATTATAGTAAAAAAAAAAACAGTATTAAGTGAAAATATAAATAATTTAATTTCGGAAGTCGGTGTCTTTGGTTTTGAATTTTCGTTTTTTGCCACCGACTTCCGAAATTAAAGTTATTTTTCACTTCATAGTGTTTTTTTGAAGTCGGGCGTTTTTTTTTTTTTGAAGTGAAAGTTTTTATTTTTCACTTTTTAGTTGTGCTACCTACCCCACACAAATTTGAATACCACTACCTGCTATGTAAATAACAGTGACAGGAACTTACCATCCACCACATACTATGTGGAAAAATACGTATTATTGAAGCTTACTCAAAAACTATTAGAGCAAAGTTAATAAAATTTATATGGGACCACTTCGAAAGCATACTCTTTCAAACAAAAGAAGATCTAAAAAAAAAGAAAGAAAAAAAAAAGAAAAGAAGATCTTTCAAAATCGGTTCGCAATTGACGGAGAAATCGGCGGACATATTTACATACGCTACGAATAAAGAACCTCCTCCTATTTGGAAGTCGGTTAAAAATAGGTAACCTACATAGGCCAAGTCACGCCTATAAACCCGCCCATAGTGACGTTAGTCCTATCGTTTATTATAACTTGCGGGTTTCTAGTGGTTTACTTCGAAGTTATGTATTTATTGTTGTTTAGGTACAATCACCTGAAAACTACGTAACAAAACCGCAAACATTAAATCATTAGGTATTTCAATATCAATTTTACGGAGAAATGTTATTGTTTTCGACGTTTTTATATATTTTAATTAATGTAAAAGTGGTTTTACGTCGCGTTAGTGGGTAGATTATTGAAATTGAAGGAAGGGAAGTTTGTTTACACCTTTCCAGTTCTTGGTAAAGAATGGTCAAATGGTTATATTTTTTGGTTATAATGATGAAGTCGTATTTCATAAAATGTTCTACAAGATAAAAAAAATATAAAAAAATATTGTGGTAGCACTCCGGGAGTGCCGACAGAAGTGAAAACTTGCCTTGGTGGAAGAAAAATACTTGTATAGAACATTGATCCGTAACAAAAAATAAATAAAGAGCACAATCGCGTTTACAAAAATGAGGTGTCGTCACGGTGTCGCAAAATCAATGGTTTAGTCCCATCTCAAAAATGCCGCGGCTGAAGAAGTTTTCACTTCAAAAACCTAAATACTGATAACATTTCGCTTCTTTATTTATTTGTTTAAAATTAATAAAATCAAGTTTGTAATAGTAGCTTTTCATAGATAAAGCGATGCTTACAAATATACGTTACATTTTAGTTTTTCTGGCATGTCTTCCTTTTTTTCGAATTTTTCCTTATATCTTTATAAGGTTTTGCTTTTATTCAATGATTTAACATACATACATAATAAACTCATGCTTTCTCTCCATGGGGGTAGACAGAAACTACAGAACGCTCCTGCTACTATGCCTACATACTTCTGTTGCCTCGTTTACAACAGCCGAAGGCGGTTTTGTCCCTAAAACCGTCCTGTACCCTAATTGCGTAACTTATTTTCGTAAACAATCATGCCTAATTTGTTACATTTTGACAGTTCAACAACATTCATTGCGTTATTTACGTTGTTGAGCAGATTTTTTTCCAACTTATGGAGCAATGGATTGATTGATTGATTGTGTTGTATTGCGCAATTAGGTTACTGGGGGGCAGTATTTGGCACTCTTTGATTTTTTTTTATGTTAGGGGCAAGTGGTAGAAATGGTGCAGTGATTGCAATTTTAGTTCCTATTATTTTGTCCCAAGTTAGTAAACAAACGATGGACATAATTACTTTTGTTTTTATCATACATCTGGTCATACACGCACGCCGGTTTCGAGTACTACACACTTGACCTTTCTGAAGAACATCACCAACAATATTCCATGAGTTCTAATACAAACTCCAAGCAATTTTATGATAGAAACTTGAATAGCCTTACTCTATGTGGGGACGACAATACGACAGTAAATTAAAATTTATATAACTTTTGCGGTATGAGGAACAGGGTGCAAAGTTCACTCATCCACCATAGAAAAGGGAGGATCCTCCGACCAGACGGGTGTTGTGTCTGGTGGGCAACTGCCCAACGGTTGAAGTCGGAATCTTGTATATATGTCGATCGCGCGGTAAACTCTAATTGCGCGATGAAGGATTTGTGTGACGTCATGTCTTTAATGCGTAGTTTGTATGTGGCGGTGTAACCGCCATATCTAATGACGAAAAATCGACAAAATATATCCAATAGTTTTGTCACTATAGCTTGTCAAAGATTGGCAAAACCCATAGTTGGCACATCACTACTATTAAATTTCTTTGAAAAAATTGCGTTTTTAAATTCGATGTTAGGATTTATTTTATAGTTTCAAAATACTCGTAGGTATTATTAGTACTGCCAGAATTTTCGTTTATTGTCGTTTTGTCGTCTCCACGGCGTATGCAAGTGCAGGTAAATAGGACATGGTAATATGGGTTTCTGGCACGAAGCCTTGAGGCAGTGGACGTGCCAACTACACGTAAGACATACATCACTGTACAATAACATAAATATAAGCGAAAGCTTTTATGGGCTATAAATTGTCATACTTTTAATAATGTTCTTAATAAAATATATTGGACGAAGCAAAAGGAGTATGTAAGGATCGTAGCAGGTGGCGTTCTGTAGTTTCTGCGTACCCCCATAGAAGAAGGCGTGTATTTATGTGTGTATGTAAGATGTAGTGCTTCAGTTGTACCAGAAACAGGACTTCCCGATTAAATTATTTTGGTGTTGGTAATTTTTTGCCTTCTGTATCCTTTTTCTTCAATTCAGGAACTAGTTTAAGTCCACATTCAAACAAAGCCTTTTCGGATCTTAACGTGACGGCTGACAATGGAGAATGGAATAGAAATATATTTTGCTCAACCCGAGTGCTTAATTTGGGACACCGGCTAGCATCGGCAGGAAGAAGAACGAAGTATTCCAAGACACAGAAACCCAGGTTAAGGCACACAGTTTTCAAAAACAAAAACAACAAAAAAAAAAACAGAGAAACCTTAAAACAGTATTGTGTGCCTCACGGCTGCGACAAATAGGCCCAGTTCAGCGTAAATGCCAGACAACTAGTGCCTGACGCTGGTTTTCAACTGAACCTTATGTTACGAGTACAACTTACGGATGTAAATCAGTTTAATAGTGTGACCACGGTGACTTTTACAGAACCATGCGGATATGATAGCGCATAAACAAGGGGCAATAAGTAAGGGGGTAAGTCAGGGGGTCCAGGGATTTCATAGTTCAGGTACGACGTGCGGTTGATCGCACTTACTATATTATTGTGGTCTTCTCGAATTACTTATTGAACTCTCACTTATCTACTCATATTGGTGCCTAAATTGTGCTGAACAGAAGAGAGATGAATCTGGGAGTCAATTGTTAGCCCTCGTCCCACGTGCGATTTTTTTACGCGGTGCCGTTTTGAGCTCACTGGATTTTCAAATGGTGTATTTTTTGACGCGCTGGGATTCGTTTTTTTGGATTCCCAATGCTCAGCTCAACACCGAGGGTTGAAAATCCAGTGCACGATTAAAAATCGTCGCGTTTAAAATCGTGCGAACCTGGGCTTGCTCCAAGCTCTAGAGTTGTCTATAAATGCATTAGAAAACTTCAGAATGATTCGACGGTAAGAAAATGATTAATGTCATCCGTAGTAATTTAATTACCACTTTGATGTCGACTTTCTAAATATAATTGACACAAACGTGAATCACGTCACCTTAAAATAAAACTACACATAAAAATCGAGCTGCAATTATCACGACGAGAAAGTACACAGACATTATTTTGTCACTAATAAAAAGTTAAATAAAATACACTTATCGATGTCAATTAAAACATTATGCTATAAGAAACATTGATCTCAGGCATTATTAATAAATGCTCTAATTTGTAACCATTTGATCGTAATAACTATTTATGTTCTTTATTTTATTGTTAAATTAATTTAAATACATAGTTTTTTTTTTAAATATTAGTAATATTTAGTTTTAATTTTTATTAATATTTAACCTGTTACTGTAACTGTTTTTTTTTTAAATATGGAATGCAATACATGAAGATGAGAAAAAATATTTTTTAAATTAGTAATAGGCCCCAGCTCTCTAGTTATCTGCAACATGTAAGTAAGTTAATTTTGTTGAGCAGGAAAATTCAAAGAAATATATTTTTTAAACCCATCATAAACGACGGGTTCCCAGAAAAAGTCCCATGTAATAGGGGGCGAGCCTATTGCCATCAACCGGGCACAAATCCAGACTCCGGGCTGCTACTGAGAAATTCCAGATGGAAAAACCCAATAACACTTTGCCCGACCCGGGAATCGAACCCAGGACCTCATACTCAGCAGTCGCGCTTTGCGACCACTAGACCAACGAGGCAGTCAAATTAAAAAAAAAAAAAAAAAAAAAAAACATTAATTCACTGACAGACAACGCACGCACAGTCTAAACCGTCTAAACTGCTGGGTCTAGAAGCATAAAAAGTTGCGCAAGAGTTCCTTATATAACGAAGGGGAGCACTAAGGAAAGATTTTTGAAAGGGGTTCAATAGGGGATGAAAGTTTTTAGAGAAGTTCGTCATTTTTGCCGATGGGAGGAATCCCATTGGACAAGGCTCTAAGCAAAATAACATTGTTATATAACTTTGGTATTTAATTAATTAATTAATTTATCCAATTTTGAATGATTGGTTTTTCCTATTAACTAACAAATAGGAACGATGTTAAAGGTACTGGTTGTCAACATGGAATAATAGTGATATTCTGTGATATTCATTTTTCGGGGATATCCCGACTTATATTTATATATGGTGATGCTTATCGAGTAACGTTGACATTACCTTAGTAAATTTTGCAAGCACAACATGGACGATATTAGGTCACATATTTAATTGATACGGTATTAGGGTTACATTAATAATTTCTTGTTCTTTACCCGCCACCAGTAGCAGAGTCTTACTAATATTGTAAGCGCAAAAGTTTGTGAGGATGGATGGATGGTTGGATGTTTGTTTGTTACTCTTTCACGCAAAAACGACTGAACGGATTTGGATGAAATTTGGCACACAGCTAGTTTATAACCTGGATTAACACATAAAATACTTTTTATCCCGATATTCTTACGGAATCGAGACTTATGCGGGTGAAACCGCGGGGCGCTGTTAGTATTTTTTAAAGAAACATAACGGGCGAGTTCTCAAACGCAACTTAATTTAACGTCTTTGAATTAAGGCAGTCTTTGCGTTTATTATGGGCATTCGTCGAACGTATACGCTGTGCATACGCGACGCTAACGCCGCGTAGTACGTGATGTCTCAAAATACAAAATTGACAGCTAACTTAGACTCGGTTCTAAAGACAGTTTCAGTATTTAGAACTTTACCTTTTGTTGAAAAATTAATGTGGCTAAGTAATAACAGCCGCATGGGTCGCTCCATCAGGTTAAGCTACGTTTGCTGGGGTCGGTCCGTGGATGGGTGACCATCTTTACATACCGAGCCTTCTCCGTGCCTTGGAAAGCAAGTTAAGCTTTTAGTCCCGGCTGTCATTCGTTGATCTTTGACAGTCGTTACGTCGTCGTACCAAAAGGTATCGTATTACCGAGTTACTGGGTTGTGGAGTTCAGATAGGCAGTCGCTCCATGTAAAATACTGGTATTCAGCTGCATCCGGTTAGACTGGAAGCCGACCCCAACATAGTTGGGAAAAGGCTAGGCAGATTGATATTGCTGTTGGAAAAAAGTTGCGAATATTAAAACTGGAAATTTAGAACTCGTGTTTTTTTGTAATAAGACGGTATAGAATTGACCGAAAACTTTGCCACTTCTAAGGCAACGTAGAAGACGCTTGTATTCTAAACTACTGCTAAATTAGGTAGGTATGTAACGTGTTGATTCACCACCTGCAACATGTTCTATTGACGTATGATGTGCGTATTGGAAATTTGGATGAGAAAACAATGAAAAATAACATAGTAGCTGCAGTTACATCATGTTACCGTAAAGGTAAATTGTGACCACAGATTATAAAGCTGTGGTTTGACGTACGAGCGACGTGGAAGAGGTCTTTGTCAAAGAGTTCATTCGGGGAAGAACTATCACCAGGTACTAGGTACCTATTTCTGTCCCCAAGCAGGGTTGGGTGCTTTTAAAATTACAGGAGGTTTCGACATTGTCCCTACAAAGTGACACATCGTATTCCTAACCGTTGCTGGATACTTTCCACTAGTCCAGGTGTAAGTCAAACCATTCTTGGTTTGTTTCAAAAGTATCAGATAAAAATGTAAACAAATGGATAAGGGAACGTACCTGTTGATGCCAATTTGTAGTAGCACACATAAAAATTAAGTTCCGTGATTATTTGAATACTAAAACCCCGAGTTCTAATTTGAAATCACCTTAAAGATGTTTTTCATTTGACAATTGAGGTTCATTTTTTTAACTAAATTTTCGTCGATGATTTTTCAATGATCATTTAATAATGTTTGTCAGGACTGATAGTTTAGGCAATAAACTACATCCATTATACCCTGAAGGCCCTAAAATTTAAGGCATTTAGGGTATAATGGATGCTCCTCTAATTCGCTCGAAACTGGACGTTTAAGTTCTAGATCTTTGGCGTTTGAATGTCATTGATAAGGGGCGTTGTTGGTAAACCTTTTCTGAAATTTTCACAGAAATTGTGTTGACAAAACAAGATGGTGGCGTTAAGGGCTTGCTACACGGCTGCCAACCGCGTCCCGACAGAGGTGATCTTGGTGGTTTACAACCATGTAAACGGTGATTTACGACCAAATTTCAAACAGCTCTGCCTGTCGCCAACTAAGGCCACCTCTGTCAGGGACGCAGCCGTGTAACAAGCTCTTTAGTTCCGATTTCGGCCACGCGCCAAAAAACCTATTACCGTTGTGCTGATGAGGACGAATCTGACGCTACGATGAAGAAGCTAAATTAATATTCAAAAGATTCTTCCTTCCTCTAACATTGCCTCTTAAATTGCAGTAATGACGCTGCCTCGTATTTCCCTCTCTGACGTATACCGAGTAACTATTATATAACAATAATGAAACAATAGTTTTCCTGCACCGTTACGCAACCATCTTCATAACAATAAAACCTATTATGTTTTTACTATTAATTTATTAATTTTATGTTGTTTACTTCCTTGAGGGATCCATTGAAAAACACAAATAAAAGACGTAAAGATATAGTTTGTCCACAAAACACATCAAAACATGCTTTTGTAACCAAATTTTACTTGTACCTCGGTCCTCTTCTCTATAATAGACTAAACTCGAAAGAAAACATTAATTCCCTGAACAACACAAATTGTAAGAGAATTCTCGAAGTCTTACGAAGATACAGAGAATTTACTAACTGTATTAAAGTGAATATATGTACTTTCACCTACGTTAAGTATTTATCAAATTTAGATACTAAGAGTTAAGGTACTTACCGAAAGGGAGATCGTGGCCCCCGGCAACAGGGCAACCGAAGGAACACGGGTGGGTTTTAGTCAGTAAGAGTCTGACACGCCTTCCCGCTCGGCCCAGAGCGGGAGAAGTTATTTGATCATTTCTCACCCAAAAAAAAAGGTACTTAACATATAATTAGTGATCCATTGTCAACCTGCAGATTATTAATTTTTATTTTATAAGTCTATTTAAGCTCTTCTCGCCAGAAACACAGGATTACCTAGTTCAGGCACGTAAGTCTTAGGAATATAATTTATATTTAAGCAAATCTCTACTAATTTTTATGCCTTGTAATTTTTTCATAAATATTATTATTGTTTTATTTATTTACTATTGAGGGTTTTACAAATGTGACGTGGTTGTGTGATACTGACCATTCATAAACATTAATAGTAGGTAGGTATCCCTTAATATTATGTGGCAATAGCCCATTGGATAAGTAATTGGATGGAAGAGGTCGTGAGTTTGGAACCCAGTTTTTGCTCTATTGACGTGAACTCCTGGCATTAAGTATTTTTAATAGGCACGTATTTAATCGTATCTTAAATAATTCCCATTTTGTATTCCTGAAAATATTAATAAATAATCTAATATAATGAATGCGGCTCTTTTTGGGAACCTAAAATAATTAAAATTTTGGTGTCCTAAAAATAATTAATAGCCAAGTAACTGCGACCAACTTAGGTAGCGCTCGCCGGACGCTGTGCGGCACCGGTCGCTTCACTAGCTCAGCTCGCGCGCGGTCACATTCTAACCTATGTTAATCCATTTGGTCGAGGTCCTCTAACTTAGATACGGCAACCAACTGTGAGAAAAGGCTAGAAATTTAAAAAGAGGCAATTTTTTTTATATCGTACCAATTTTTTTTTTTAATTCCTACTGATAGCGTTTTTAAAGTATTAAAAACCAATTTTGAAAATGTGTCTCGCTTTTTCTTCCCGTATGTTACTTCACGTATGCTACTATTTATCTGTGAAACTAACGAGAATCCAAGCGCTTTAAAACCATTTTTGGGTCATGGCAAGTCGGTCGGAAAATTTGGCCCGGGAGATTTTCGTACTTTTAAGAGCTGATAATTAAGGTAAGATCGCAAGTTTACTATATTATTTTAAATAGTACTTGTTGTTCGACTATTTGATTACCAAATAACGCTGTTCGGTGCCTTTTAACGACAAAACTCACATCAATACTTTTTTCTACTATGTCCACAGTGTTTTTGATTCACGTATGTTACCGTGTGTTACCAATTCACGACTGTTATTGTACAATTTTTGGCGGCCATACTCGTAAGTATTTCATAGCTAATGTTGTAGTATGAGGGGTGGAATCACCCCCTTGACAGATGCAAATCTGTATTTAAGAACGATTGCATTCTTATCTCTGTCTCAATCTGTTAAAAATACCTACCTACCTCTGATTTACCTACATTTTTGACAAGGTTTTGCCGGTTTTTGAAATTGGTTGACTCATGATTGCGACTATATTTTGAACGTTTTTAAATACGGAAATTGGCTTTCAGAACTTAGCTACGAGTTTTTCGTTATCAATAACGTCCATAAGTTTCCCTTACTGGGTATCTTTCCAGATGCTTCTTGGGTTATGGACACTTTGAACTATAGTTGTCGCGTTTTAGAATGGCAGCAGCGGTCATTGCCCTTTCCCTAATATCTCTCCGTAGGAACCCAAATTATTAACTATGCATACTTTTTAATACTGGAACATGTTGAGGATCACGATACATATTAGTTCAAGACGTTAACGAATTTTTTTTCAGTTTTTGAAATAAAAATGGTAGAAAATGTAGGTGGGTTAATGACCGCTATTGCTATATTAAAACATGCATTACCCAATATTGGCTAATACTGATTTTTCAGGGTTAGACTAGTGGTAATTGCTTTTTTTTCTCGTATTGGGACGAACTTGATGAGCTCATGCTGTGGCAAAATATTAAGGCTCCTCTTGACAGGTGCGACGCGACAGTAGTTGAACCATTTCTATGAAAAGTTCATGGGTGTTCTACCAGAATCGCGGCGCACCGTCGCGTCGCGTTTGTCTACGGAAGCCTTAAGTTTGTCCGTCACACTTTATAAGCCGATTATTACATGAACTAATTCATTATCATCATCATTTCAGCCGAAACACGTCCACTGCTGGACATAGGTCTCCCCCAAGCACCGCCACTTCGACCGGTTCTGTGATTCCCGCATCCAGCGGATTCCTGCGGCCTTCACAAGGTCATCGATCCACCTTGTAGGAGGCATTTCAACGCTACGTCTTCCGTTACGAGGTCGCCACTCCAGAACCTTTCGGCCCCATCCGCCATCTGTTCTGTGAGCAATGTGCCCTGCCCACTGCCGCTTAAGTTTGGAAATTCTTGGGATGTGACGGTCATGAACTAATTAGCAAGGAAATAAATTAATCGATGTTCAATTAATATTTCCTATCAATGTCGTCGAAAACCAAATATTCAATTTTATCCCTAAAATGTTTAATATAGATACCTACATACAATGCGGGGACGCCGTACGACAATGAATGAAATTACTAGTAATACCTAAAATTCAATCTGCTTAACCTTTTTCCAACTATGTTGGGGTCGGCTTCCAGTCTAAGCGGATGCTAAATACCAGTATTTTACATGAAGCGACTGCCTATCTGACCTCCGCAGCCCTGTAACTGGTTAATACGACATCCCTTGGTAAGACTGGTTATCAGACTTTCGGGCTTCAGACGACCTGTCAAAGATTCACGAATGACAGCTGGGGCCAACGGCTTAACGTGCGTTTCGAGGCACGGAGGAGTCTCGGTATGTAAAGATGGTCACACATCCACGGACCAACCCCGGCAAGCGTAGCTAAACCTAATGGATTAACCCGAGCGGCTGTTATTACGTCACCATGAGAGCTCCTAACCTCACCTAAAACCCAGTCAAAATCCAAAAATCGAAATTAAAATATGTATATTTTTTCTAACCACCAAAATAATAGTGATTGGCTGAATACTTATATGGGTTTTTCCAATCACCAGAATAGCTACATAAAGTGACTAATTGGATTTTATGTATTCGATAGAATTTTTGTTTGTAGACTGGGAACGTCATTAATTAGATGAAATATCTTAAACGATGTTTAATACTGTCGTATTGACGTCTAACCCTGTATATGTATTGATAGAGAAGTAGGATAACCTGTAAAAATTGGTGTTTTATTCGTTAAATTCCTGGTTTTCTAGCGCTGTTTCCTTAAATTTAGCTAAACAGGGCAATAACCTAATATTAAACTGGGACGGTTAATAACCGTTTGGAGTTGCATAGTTGAAACCTGGTGACCGATAAACGCATCGGTTAGCTGGCTACCAGGACCTCATTTGCGTAAGAAGTAGCTGAAGTAGTTACCGCTCTGCGTTTTCTTCCCAAGTTGACGTGCCTTAAATAAAGCTAATCATTTATTAATGTACTTGCAAGTTAGGTAACTGATACCTTGAGATCAAAAAACGTGTTGGAAAACCTTCAAGTTACTAGGATATCATCAGTGAATGGAGTAGCTAGGCAGTTTAATGGACTACTTCTTTTTCCAATGTATTAGGAAGAGGTGAAAAGTTGAGCTTATTTGGGGGCCACACATTGTTATTTTGATGTTCAACGTTTGAAAAGTGCAAAAAGCGCCTTCCAACAGCTCATCTTTTAGAAATTGGTATCCACCATCTCTAGGCATGTTTAACACCAAAGAGTATTCTGATGCGTTGCCAACTTTAAAAATAAAGTTCAGATGGTCTCGCATGCCAGCAATAATATTAACTGTCAAGGTAGTCCTATCAACATTGTTGGTGACAGTAATATCTTTGATCATAGAGTTTTCGCGGAAGAGCTCTTTCACCACAACTTCAGATACAGTCCGGCCGTGGAGAGAATACGTTCCTGACACCTGTTAGACAATTTCTAGTAGTATTAAGGATCAAATTCGCAAAACACACATTCGTTCCACTATTGACATAAAGTTCATCATGCTTTGTACAATTTCGTTAGAAAAAATCGATTATATTTGTTATTTAGCGGCAATGTAAATTGAGCCTTATAAACTAGCCTTTATTATCAGAAAACACACCCACATTTGATAACCACTACGATATTATAATCACAGTATCCGCGAGCCAGTACCGGCCCGCTACTGGCTCGCGGACACTGCAGTGTCCATCAAGGCCCTTTAGATTAACTTGGGGTTATATAATGGATGCCTCCGTGCCTCCGGTTGGCACCTTGCGGTCTGTTGATAAAGCTGACCTTTTCGTAAATAATATTGAAGTACTTAAATATGTAAATATGGGTGTAACCAAGGCCGTAGAAACGATGCAGTTCTTAATTTTATGTCGTTCAGTTGAGTCATAACTAATCATGATAAAGAAAAAAAACATTTAGGAGTTGTCGTTATCGGGGACAGGATACAGCTGCTGGTAGTCAGAAGGCCAATTCCCGTAATTAGAAACATTCAAAATCTACTCTCAATGTCATGTCAGAGACACATTTTTTAGTAGAACATTTTAACATTCGTTGTATACAAATAGATTTAAGATACATAATTTGACACTTTCGACTCCACCTATTTTTCATAGAACTCATACGCCATGCCACCATACATATTGGAAGTGAACCATCTAAAGTATCGGACGGTCGACGGCATTAGGTTTAAGGCCGTGTTATAAAACTCTGTAAACCGAAGTAAAATAGTGTTTTTATGGGGTTTTGTTGATAAACGTAGTTTCCAACCTATTAAATTTTTGGTGAATATTTGTAACCGTAAACAAAAAAAAAATGCTTTGATTTTAAAACCAACGCTTAAACGAATAAATCTTGTTAAAATACACATCAGATTTTATTTCCACGGTTTATAATGCTGTATTACCTAAGAAAAACCTACATTTTAGAGCCCTCCGGGAGGGCTCCTGGCATCCTAGATGCGACTAGGTGAACCCTCCAGGAGGGCTCTAAAATGTAGGTTTTTCTTAAAGGCACTTCGGCACTAAACGTGTTAAGTTTTTGTATATTACTGATTTAAAAAATATTAAAGTTAATAAACACATCAATCACATCCAAAACACTCGTTAGACATAATTTTTTCTTATTGATATATGTCAAAATTCGACATTATATCCTCTATGTCGATTATTTTATAGATATGCAAAGCAAAGCAAGTGTGAAGCTACATCAGTCCGCTACCGTAGCGCCGCATCAAAAACATGTTAAAAATGTAGCAAAATTAGAGGTATTGTTGACAGATAAACGCTGAGATTAGAATGTGCACGTGTTTTTGAATACGGGAATTGCCCTTCAGATCTTGAGATAAACTTTACAATATCTATGCAGATTTATCAAAAATAATCCCTTTCTTCATGAAATGCAGTCCCTCACCATGACAATGTCATTATTTTTATAGCGCATGGATTTAGCATTATCAGTCTATAACGTTCCCACTGCTGGGACACTGGCCTCTCTAATCTAAAGTGTATGGGTGCCCAGTGCGGGTTGTAGATGTCACATATCTTCGAATTTTTGGTTCTAGGACATGCCGGTTTCCTCACGATGTTTTCCTGAGCAGTGATGTTGAAATAAATTATACAATTTTAAATGCCCGTTTGGGTTTACTAACCTCAATCAACTCAACCTATAGTTGTCCACTGCTGGACATAAGCATACATCAAGTGGCGCATCCAGACTGCCCCAGAATTTATTACGCATAGAGATCCAATCCAAATACCAAAAAGTTGAATTTAAGTGTTCAAACACGATTGTCAATAATGCAAAAATAGAATAGAATATTATTTATTATTGCTGCAGGAGCTTAACAACAAACAAAGTTGGTCAGAATAAAAAAAAAACTATATTAAATATTTCTACAACATACCCCTTTTTTTTTTCGGGTGGGAAATCATCAAATAACTTCTCCCGCTCCGGGCGGAGCGGGAGGGCGTGTCAGACTCTTACTGACTAAAACCCACCCGTGTTCCTTCGGTTGCCCTGTTGCCGGGGGCCACGATCTCCCTTTCGGTTTTCTTCGCACCCCCGGCAGGCATCAGCCCTAACGGACCCCGTCAATTCTGCTGACATCTCTTTGAGGCGCGCGTGGAACACAACGCGCCGTCGACCCGGGCCTGGTCCTTATCGGACGGCGAGCTACCCATTGCTCACCGTCCGCAAGCCCGCGCCTACGGTGGCCGGAAATCGGCCTGCGATTCCCGACGCCCAGGGCGTCTCCTCCTGCGGCGGTTAGGGGCGTGAGGGCGCGAAATTAGCCTCTCCCTCACGCGTTCCGCCTCCTCTTTCGCGAGCATTACTGCTTCGCAGAAGGAGGTGACGGCCTCCCATTTCCTCTCGCTCCCTACCATGGCCCTAATCAGGGCCGGACGCGAGAGATCACCGCTGCCGATCGCCTCCACGAGAACAACATACCCCTAGGATGCACAATAATATGAAAATAATACTCTAACATGGCTAAACAGAAAACTAAATATTGTGAGTACAAGAACTATTCAGAGTAATAAAAGGGAAGGTCCAAAAACAAAAGACATTTATTCAAATTAGGCTGAGAATCAGCACTTTTAAACGTCAAAATTACATAAGATAGTCCCCCAAAACGCCCACCCTTCATCACTTCCTAGTACTTTAGCTGGGAACAAGACGTGGCGCAACAAATTCCCCAGCAGCACAGCCGTCTGTTTAAGTAGAAGAACTTGGTTCTTTACAATAGTAAGTAATTAACATTACGAAACACAAAACATGAAATAAAATTATTTTCCTTATGTCAGCTAGCACACGCCAAATACCAACGAAAACATTGAAAACTACTCAAGCAGAAAAAAATAACAAAAACGTAACAGAACTTAATACCTAAATAAAAGCCTCTAGGCATAAAGGGCTTGCCCACTTACATATGCAATGCTAGATTATGTACACATATTTAGTGAAAAAAAATTAGTAAGTAAAAGTCTAGGGGAGCTCCCTAGACTTTTACTTACTAATTCTTAAAAATATTCGTTAATCGAATAATAAAATTTCTCCAACACTAAAATTCGCAGTTGTAAAATATATTACCTATATTATTTTCCATCATTATTGAGAACTCGATTTCATTACAAAGATAATAAAATTAGAGCTGTGTCATAGCATTGCTCCCGCATTCATAAATAAATGATCACTTTCAAATAACATTAAGAATGAGATCAGTGCTAGAAACGTTCACATATTCAATATAATTTATTGTCGGACATGTTTATTGGCTGTTCTAGAATCCATATGTATGTGCATGGATTGTGACGTAGCTTCTACCTTCGTTCATTATTCATATAAACATTTTTTTTATCAGCGTGGTATATTACAAAGGTTGAAGCCCATTTTGGTACCTTCCATTTTAGTCCAATAGCCATGTGTAATTCTCTTTTTAAACTTAATAGAAGTTACTCAATCTTGCCTAGCCTTTTTCCAACTAAGTTGGGGTCGGCTTCCAGTCTAACCGGATGCAGCTGAGTATCAGTATTTTACATGGAGCAACTCCACAACCCAGTTACTGGGTAACACCATACCCTTTCAAATTAAAATAAATTATTTTCTCTTCACTAACAATGGCATCTTATAATTTAGACAAGCTTGAAAAACTATGTGACACTAGTTTGTGAGGGACTGGTGTCTGCACTAGGAAAACCTGTATAGTAGATCACCAGGGTCCCACCACACGGTATGTAAACATAATCAGTTAACAGTCACCTTTTGGCAAGACTGGTTCTAAGGCTCAAAGTCGGGGAAATTAGGTTTGAACCCTGCACAAAATCCTAATCGCGATACTTTCTTGAATCGTATTTTTGAATGAAGCTCTTCGAATCATATTAAAAAATTAAATATTTTCCAGAACCGCATCAAGGTAAAAACAATTAAACCGCGTTTCTGCGAATAAAAATTGAGGCAAAATATGTAGTTTACATGAAAATGTTGGTTACGTTATGTAAATAGTTGGTAAAACTAATACCTATATTTTTTTCAGAATTAACGTTTTTGTCCATTTCCATATAAAAATAAAATTACGAAATTATTGAGTTGTACTTTTTGTAAAAAAATTCTTCAGCGATTTTTTTACGTGAAATATTTTAATACGTGATCCAAGAAAATTATTGTACTAGCGCAAGATATTTTTTTTTTTGCTATAGCCGTTCTGGCAAAAATGTAACAGATTTAAATTTTGTTTAACTTTAATTTGTAGGCTCTATCTGACCTAATTACAAGAAAATTGAACGCATTAAAGCAAGTTGTTATATTATTATTTATAAAAAAAATATTTGGTTAAATGTGTTTAATTTTCTTGTGTTGAGATACATGATTCGGAAATTAGCCAAAATTAAAATCCCGTAGGAATTTATTATACCCACCTAGGGTTGCCAGGTGTCCGGCTTTTGTTAGGTTTTTGGTCAACCCCGCCCCACTAAAAGATGCCGAACGAAAGCGCACGAGCGACTCATACGGACAGGAATGACTCGCGATAGTAACATAAAAATATGATTCATATAATTAAGAGTAGAGCAAATCTTAAATGAATAACAGTAATAAATATACAAATAAAAGTAACAATTTATTTTTTCTTTTAAAAACCAGTGTGTCAGGCTTTCAGGGCAAAATGTCCGGCTAAATATGAATCTGTGTCCGGGTTTTCTATTTTCGGGCTTGGCAACCCTAGACCCGCCCCTGTTTCGCATAATTTTTACAACTTGACTTATTATTAACCGCATAAAACTTCCAGAATAAATTCTTAAAATAATGGTTAAAACCGTAGGTACCTATCAAAATTCGTTGCGCAGTTTGAAAGAACAACGCGGTCACAGACAGATACGGAAAGGGACTTAAATTAACAATATGTAGGTATAGTTATAGAAGTATTATTACATTTAGCAATATTCACGTAAACTTCGCAAAGGGCCACCAATCGTTTGACCTCGCACAATGTCATCATTTATATTCAATTATCCGAAACTGGTCAGTGGCCTTGGCAGCGATTTAATTATACCTATCATGTGTAAAAAATCATAGTTATTTTTGAATGGATTATGTTTTGTACCAATGTTGTTTTTGTAGCTCATGCTTGCTGTTGCTGTTGTTAGGGGTCGATACTATCTTACCCCGGGTCCACACTCTTCAGGATGCAAGACGAGGTGAAATGAGCGCGATAGTGTGGATGGCGCCCTCGCCTCCTCTTGTGGTCTTGAGCCTCGCCTTGCGCGCCCCCCGCTCGGTGTTGGTTTTTTGACCGGAGGCAAAGGACGCGAGGCGCGAGGCGAGCGAACGACTCTCGTGCTCTGTAATATTTGCAAGCATACAAAACAGCAATCGTAGTCACTTCAATCACATCCATCTTTAGTTAGACGTGGCGGGCAACTGAATAAAACAAGAGTGTGGTTGGGTAGCACTCGTGTAACCTCCGCTAACCGCGGCTCTTGCGCGCTCGCGCGGCCTCCACTCGCGAGAGTGTGCACCCAGGGTTTAGGGGTAGATTATTTAGACTCTAGTGTTAAGCCCCGTACCGCAATTTGTAGATTGATCCCTGAGAAGAAATGCCAAATCAAACTCAAACTCTTCTTTTAAAGTCAATCAATCTGCCTAGCCTTTTCCCGACTATGTTGGGATCGGCTTCCAGTCTAACCAGATGCAGTTGAATACCGTATTTTACATGGAGCGACTGCCTATCTGACCTCTACAACCCAGTAACTGGAGAATATGATACCCCTTGGTAAGACTGGTTGTCAGACTTTCGGGCTTCTGACGACCCGTAACGACTGTCAAAAATCCATGAATGACAGCCGGGACCAACGGCTTAGCGTGCTTTCCGAGGCACGGAGGAGTCTCGGTATGTTAAGATGATCATCCATCCACAGACCAACCCCGTCAAGCGTAGCTTAACCTGATGGATCGAACCGTGCGGATGTTATTACTTAGCCACGAGCTCTTCTCTTTTAAAGTCCAAACATTATATTAATATGGTATTATGTGTGTGTGTGACTACCTCGTTGGTGCAGTGGTCGCAAGCGCTACTGTTGACCATGAGGACCTTTTTTTTTGTATTCGATTCCCTGGTCGGGCAAAGTGTTATTGGGTTTTTCCATCTGGAATTGCTCAGTAGCAGCCCGGAGTCTGAACTTGTGCCCGGTTGATGGCAATAGGTTCGCCCCCTATTACATGGGGCTTAACATAACTGGCGAAATGTGGGTGTACTATGTCTATAGGTACAACTCTGCCTAACCCATTGGGGAATATTGGCTGTGACTGACGGACGGGCAGACAGACAGACAGACACCCTGCCGGGGTTGCGAAGAAAACTGAAAGGGAGATCGTGGTCCCCGACAACAGGGCAACCGAAGGTCAGGGGAACCGAAGGCTCCGCCCAGAGCGGGAGAAGTTATTGATAATTTCCCAGCCAAAAAAAATCTGACAGACACACGACTGATCCTATAAGGTCTACGTTTTTCCTTTTGAGGTTCGGAACCCTAAAAATGTAATAACCTAACCTAACTAAAACTATTAACAAACTGTAATATGGCGTCGAAAAATTCCTCCGTATCGCTGTCGACTGGTAATGTATCTATCTGGCGGTATTGCCACGTTTTATGGCAACGCGTGAGCACTCGTATTATAGTTATATTCCTAGTAAGACAGTTATGAACTGCTTTCTTATAACTATATTACAGTTTATAGTTATATCCCTAGGGATATAACTATATCACGGCTATAACCATCTTACTGCGACATATGTATCTATATACAAATATTGCTCATTGAATAGCAAAGGATATTTGTAAATAACATTTCGTGCAGTTCAGACCACAGTATCCGTCGTCCATGAGCACCAAATCGCTTTCATTACAATGTATTAATGTCCCTCCCGTCCTCGTCTGTCATTTGAGAGCAGAATATAGGTATATACGCAAATATTCTGGATTCCAGCTGACCTAGGAATTAAGTACGACAATGTACAACAAACGATACATTATTCAGTACACGTTGACTCTAATACGAGATTCAGAACGGGGATGGGTTCGTGGGTTCTTATTTGAGAGAGGCAGGTCAAAAATTACATGGATTTGACGTTTTCAGTGTTTTATGACAGCTGTCATGTTTACCAATAGCTGTCATCACAGGCCGTTTAGAACAAAACTTAGAGACTTCGACCACCTTCTAGAATTTTATGGAATCCTGGTACTTATATTTTGAGAATTTAGAATGTTCAGTCTGATTTCTAGATGTTTCATGTAAAATATCGACGAAATATGATAAAATATGGTTGGCTTGCAACTCAAAACACTAAATAGGTTTAGCGCTAAACGAATTTATAACATCGTTCTGTTTCTGTCAATTGTTTGAAGACAATATAGAGACAAAAATGATGTTTCAAATATATCATCACGCCTTGTTTCCTCGAAGGGTTGGGTAGAGGTGTAACCTACAATACACCCACATTTCGCCAGTTATGTTGAAGTCCCATGTAATAGGGGGCGAACCTATTGCTATCAACCGGGCACAAATCCAAACTCCAGATAGAAAAACCAAATAATACTTTGCGCGACCTGGGAATCAAGCCAAGGCCTCAGCAGTAGCAATTGCGACCACTAGACCCAGGCCCTACATATTCTGAGGTCCAAGAGGGTCTACAATGTCACGTAAAACTTGAAGACGCTAGCCTCATACTTCCAAAACTAAAGTAAGTCCTCGAAGTATAAAAATAAGTACCTGGTCGACCGAGCTCTGCACGGGTGAAAATAGATAAACATATCATCCAGATATACCAACGTTGTGTCACATTCCCGAGGCTGTGAAAATAGAGAAAACGAATTTTCCCAGATATGAGACCTAGCTAGATCGATTTTATTTTTCACCCCCGTAAACCCCTATATTGCTTTCATTAAAATCGTTAGAGCCGTTTTCGAGAACCTGATTACCAATATATATATATTTATATAAATATTGCTCATTTAATAGTATAGGATCTTATAATATAATCCCGTTCATCAATTTATACGAACATTACCTATGAATATTATTCCTACCATGTGTGTAGCACATGTCACTTCGGGCGCTAGTGCATTCTGCACACCTGTTTGGTCGTTCATTGTATTAATAATTGCTTTATATTGTTTAAACTAATCAGTATTTATGAGCAGTCAGAAGTTCTAGGAAGTTAAAAGACTAGAAACGACAACCTAGGACCTGTATTCTCCAGTTAAATGATTGCTTAGTTCAAATGAATGGCAGTCACTCAAATTCTGTAAATTCCAGAAAATTCATTGCGCACACTACGTCACTGGGGAATACGCTTTATACGTGCCCATATAGACTATTACTGTTACCTACTCATTTTTACGGTGTTCCCTCTTCGTTCTACTGGCTAGCGCTTACGTTGTCTTCTCAAGGCAGGTGTTGTTCCATCTCACCTTGTAATTGAGTCCCTTCTCGATTTTTTTTCTGTATAGCTCCTCGCAGGTCAACTTAAGAGGCTGCTTAACTGGGTTATCCTGTGATGCCATAATGCATTAGTTCGTCCCTTCTCGAAGGACCTTTCTCGACTTAGATGTTGGTTGGAAAATCGACCAGTGTGACGGCATTGTGTTGATGTTGGAAATGGAAGTACTTAAACTCATTGAGGAGCTTCCTTTGCAATATCTATTGATATGTCCAATTGTCTATTGCTACTATCATTTACAAGGCGTCTGTCAAAATAGTAGGTATGAAGTATAATCCTACATCTAAACTGCGTCGTCGTATTTCCCTAATATCTTAGTTTGTAAGGTACCAGAATACCCGCGAAATTTCGCGTTGTTGCATAACTTTTTAATTAGTCATGATTTTTAATGCATTTATTTTATTTATTTAAATGCCTTAAAACTACCGTTACAGGTCTTAGCCTGATGCAATAGCCAAGTCAAACACACCAAATTAAAATTAAATTGCATCTTAAGATCATTTTTTATGACAGATTGTAAATAATAGTACTTTTGCGAATTCACCCCAGTGACATGTAAATATATCAATTTCGACCTGAATTTAATTGATGGTGCCAATTCATATTCTTTATGGCATATCATTTAGGTCATAAGCTTTCCGAATATAAAAAAAAATATTTGGCCTAGGTCTTAAGGTTTGTGCAGACCAGCGCGATACCGCGGGCGCTACAAGGGTCGCGCTGCTTGTAGCGCCCGCGATATCGCGCCAGTTTGCACGAGCCTTAAGTGGGAGGCGTGAAAATTTATTCGCGAATATTTTTTGTGATTTTTTTTATTTTTACAGCGATCAATTAATAATAATAGATTAATAGATATACATTACTTGATCTGTGCTTTGGTGACAACACTTCATTTTACCAATTTACCTTACGGGTTAGGTATACATCTGAATGATCGCCCTCGAGGCGATTGACCCATTGTAGCCTGAAATAAAATGTATTTATTAAAATACTGTTTATGTTTTATATAAGAATTTTGTTGTTCTTGAAATGTATATAATCTTTGTGGGTTTTAAAATTTGGATATTTCAAGTTGCAACTCGTATAATCATGTTTTTGTAAAGCCATCAAGAGTTTCACTAACGTTTCGAGTGCATAAGCAGCTTCGAGACTTCTTCAACGTATACTATGTTCGAAATATACCTCTTTTTAAGGAGAGCGACCTGGCAATATTAGCAGTAAACCGATCGGTACTTACCTAAGTACTATCAAAGCCATGAACTTCCTGCACTGCTTCCTTTTCTTCAGTATCAGCTGATGTATTGTTGTTAATTTGTTGCGCGAGAATGTTTTCTACAGTGTCATTAACAAGGTTGAATTTCTATACTTTCAAATATCTGGTTTATAATAGGGTGCAGTCAACCTTGGTTATTTATTTTATTTTAATTTTTAAAATATTTTAAAAGATGTGTTCTGTATAAAGTTTAGTATTTTTTGTAACTTAGGGGTACATTTGATGATTTCCCACCCCAAAAAAAAGGGGTATGCATATATATATTTTTTTTACCTAAAATCTTTTAATGTGTGTTTTTTTACTTTAACTTTTATTTTATATTTTCATAATTATTATCTGAAGTACTGTATTGTGTCATTTTTAATTCACTGGCTGTCTCAATGACGATTACTTATGGAGGACCAACATTCTCCAAGATGTGGTGGCATTGCTTGCAATCGACTAGCTGATGCAACTTGAACCAAGTTCTTGTAATTTATTACATAAATGTTACTTATTTATCATTTTGTATGTGTTATGTAAAAATGTGTAGGTACCTATGTTAATTGTTAATCAGTCATGGGCAATCAAAAATGCAACTCAAACTTTGTGTTTTAAATCAATCTAAATATTTATAAGTTTTAAAATTTTTGATAAACTTATTTATGTTAATTTAATGTGTTTCATAATTTCTATTAAAAATTATGAATGTGTGCTGTGTTGTATGAGTACAATAGTGTGTAAGGGTTTAATAAAAATAATAAAAATATAAACAACAATTTAAAAAATTCAAATGTATATTTTCTACATTTTTCAATGCTTATTCAGCAACAATTAGCTAGAGTATTCATCTAACAGTCTTATTATTTTACAAGAGTATAAAATCACTGCCACAGTCGAAAAGAAATGCAATGGGTACATAGAAATGCTAAAAATACCGTTCAGTATGGTTGACAACGAAGAACATCACAAAAATAACATAAATGATAACACAGAGTTGTCACACCAACTCTAGATATTTCCACTAAATTATTCTACTTACCTACTGTTAGTCAATAAATAATCACTTACTCTAAGGTAACTTCAATAAATTAAAGAACATAATCGTTCTTAGTCTTCGACCAGACCTATAAACAATCAGTTTATCAGCGGACAGGCAGTAACAGTCTTTGGTTCCCTATTTACATAATTATAAAGTTTAATTTACTTTGAAATGAAATAATTTCCTCTTCTTTCTATTTGATGAAAATGCAGTTCTGCTGAATGATATTAATTTGTGGCGGATTGATGAACATATTACTGACATTTTATTAAAATGAAATGAATTAAATTATTTGATATGAAATGGGATGCGACATGACGCTAACCTAACTAATACACTCCCGTAGGATCTAGACCCAAAGCCATTTTGAAGGAGTAACAATAAGACGAAAATAAAAATATAAATTAAACCTAGTACACATTAGTGGGGTCGAGGGCGACCATTTTGTTGGTTAATTAACAACACTTAACACTAAAACAGTTTTTTTCAGTACACTCCGGTGGGATCCAAGCCCAACATTTTGAAGCACAAAGTATGTTCTTCACGCGAAACAAAAAAATCTTCAGTACACTCCCGTGGGATCGAGCACGAACATTTTGATTAACAGGATGCAGAAACTCCAAAAAAGTAACTCAGGATATTTGAGATTAATATCCCAAATCAGTAGACGCCGGTAGGATCCAGAACAAACATCTTGATCACTTGAATAGTTTTCTTGAAAAAATTAAAATCTTCCGAAACTCCAGTTTATTTCAATAAACTCCAGTGGGGTCCAAGCCGAACATTTTCGCAGATTTTCCAATAAATATCAATGTATTCTCAACTTGATTGATGATTTTTGGGATCTTCAATAGATGCCAGTGGGATCCAAAATTTTGATATCCATATTAAATTATTCTTGAACTTGAAAATATCGATCTTATTTACGATGTATGAGCGCGCGCGGAATAGAGTGACGTGCGATCGCTTCCGTGGATGTCTCACGACTGTGGCAACGCGGCCACGTGCCTGCCTTTTATAACGCTCTCGTGCGCACTCGCGCATTTTTTTGCGATTCGAATTTGGAAGCTTTCAGCCGGGTGGGCGTCGATGCGCCCCCGCCCTTAGAATATTTTTTTTGCAATATTTTTTTAATGCCACGTTGCTAGTTAGCACATGCCGTAACAGATAATGCACAATTTAAATATTCATTAATTTGGTTAAAATTTGACGGATGTTGGATTTAATTTAACCAATAGGTATTGATTTATTATAATAATTATTATTATTTATAATTTACGTTTTACGTTTTTAATTTTTTTTTAATTTATATTTAGGTACGGATTGATTTACAAAAAATATTTTTTGTAGTACCTATGCTACATTTTTAAGATTTTATGATAGTTTTTAGGTTGTACTAAATAATTATTTAATTAAATTTATCCTCTTGCGGCTAAAACTCAATAATCCTTCTTTGGCCGTTTGGCGTTTGGGGTACATACACCACGAAAAAAAAATCCACGTAACTAAAATAATACGTATGTGATTTTACTTTTAAAAAAAAGTTAAATATTTTTTTTTTTAAATAATTAGGTCAAGTAAAATATTGTACGGCTTGCGTTAAAATAATTGAAATGAATTCAATATACTCGTAATCTGCTTTGAAGAGTGTTAAACAATGCTGTTATTTAAAATACGTGATGAATAAGAACCATTAAAATGTAAACAGTCTTATTGTTTTGATTGATCAACACTTTGATTAAATTCTATAACAGACTGCAGAAATGCAGACATTCATAATAATTATGTGTGAGCTAGCAATTTCATTACAAGCTAGTTATTTGTTTATTTACTTTATAGTAGGTATTTATTTAATAATCTTGTTTAATGTTTGTCAAAATATTGTTGTAATGCATGTTTAAATTGTCATTAATGACCAATTTTTTAAAATTAGATTATAAATAATATTTTAAGAAATAAGTTAAATTAATGTTTTGATTATGACTTATTATGTACTTTATAGGGAAAAAAGGATTAAATATTAAAATAATAATAATAATTCTGTTCCTGATGCCGATGGACCACTATTTTTATATTTTTAAATGTTTTTTTTTTTTATATATAAAATATAATTAATATGTATAAAAATGAATAAACGAAATATTAATAAAGGTTTAATAAATGCTTATTGATTTTCATTTCTAATGATTTAATAAAAATATTGTTGAAATATTTTATTCGCCGCGACAACGGGAAACTTAAGTTATAAAATTACTTAATTGAAAAATATGTCTTCATTACTAAAATCATTGTTTATTTAATTACTGGTATTTATTTCTTTAAGTTTGCATTGTAAGTACATAATATACATATTAATTAATTAATCATTGCATTGATAAACATAAATTAAATGATACAAAAATATATAAAATAGTAATTAAATTAAAATGTACTAATAAAGTCTGATAATGGTTTTTCCATACGATAACATATTACGCTAGTGACATACAAAACATTGTATGTATGTATCATGCATATTATTGTTTGTTGTTTTGCACTGCCAGTGATACGAATATTTTTATTGCCTTTAAAAGCATGCATGAGAGGATTCATTGAGGAAAATTTGTGAATGAAACTTGTTTACTACGACGATTTAAATAATTATTATACCACTAACGCACGCATTCAAAATATTAATTCATATTGTATTTTATTGATGAATATGTGCTAAAAACGAAAAAATAAAAATAAACATTTTTTACTTTTTGCATAAAATATCTCGACATGTTAAAATAGCATTCAAAGTTTTTCAGTGCTCATAAAATTATTGTGAGGATATTTTTATTTTTTTATTTTTTTAAGATTGCTCGGAAGTGACACATACGATCTTTCACACTTGTCGCGTCTTCGATTGTCGAGAATTCGAGATGTTCGCTCTCTGGGACTTTGAACTTGTCTCGAGAGAAATCGTTACGTCGTGAATTCGTGATATTTCAATATTGGCCAGCACCGATAATTCACTACAATCTTTTAAGATCGTAGTAACATACTTTTGATGTATTAGCAAGTCTGACTCAAGTTATATCTAATTCTTCTTTTTAGATCGGCACTATGAAGAGTCAGAATTTTTTTTTTTTTGTTTCTACTAATCAGACTACATATAAATCCTTTAAATCCTTTGCCACTGTTTCTCCCCGAAAATCCTGCAATCCGTTCAAAATAAAACCATCCCTTAATATAATCCTGTAACCGCTACCGCTCTTGTTTTTACCATTTCGTAGTTTATCCAAGTAAAAGAAAAGAAAAATTAAAGACAATATTTAAAGTAAAATATTATTCCTTATTTGCGGGATTAAAATTTTGGATTTTTTAAATCTGTCGACGGATTAAGATGGTCTGTAGTGGGATTATAATCGGTGACGGAATAAAAGATAACATAATAGGCTAGGAGCTTAACAAAAGATTTGATGTTTGACGACAATATTGATGTTCCGACGACTAATATTTAATCCCCTTCGGCGCTTTTTAGAGTATGCGGGTGGTTATAAAGTTAGGAAGAAGGCCAAGAAAATTAGCATAGCTAAAGAGGATTATAATGACGGATCTTTTTGCTCGCCGCCTCCCGGTGTTCTCGCCATTTTGGGTCCTAGAAACAATTTTGCATTTGTTTAGTACTAAGTTGGTATATTATTTAAGCTAAAATTATGAAAAAAAAATTAGTAGTAAGTATGTATGATTAGGGAATAAGTGTTATTTTCCTGTGGTCAATAGACGTCACAATTTTTTTGTTTTTATAAATCAGTTGTTTTTGTGGCAAGGCAATGAGGTAAGTAGCATTATTTTTACCTCTCTGTGTAAATGCTGAACTATAATAAATTCTCTTCAACAATAACATGATTTCAATCACGCATGGCTAGCGACTTTTGCTATACATATAATTATCTATCATTATCTTTATCATTGGCAGCCTTGTTCCATCCACGGCTGAGCCATCCATCCATCCACCTTCCTTTTGTGCCATACTTCCCTGGTCTGTGCGAGTCTCATTCAGGTCTTCCCCGCGATCTTCTGTAGGTCGTCCACCCACCTGGCTATTGTCCTGCCAACGTTCCTACCGTTTCTCGGCAACCATTCCGTAATAATCAATGCCTACTAATAAAATTATTAATGCTTATTAAATATGTAGGTAATAGATATTGTAACAGGATCTCAACTATTTCTAAAATCAAATGAAAAAGTACCTCTATTAAAATTCATGACATAGGTAGGTACCTAATAACATAAATATAATGCCGAACCAGTTCCGGTTTTTGACGTATAAGTGACATTTTAATGGGAAATATTAATGGCTGATCAATTTGTGGTTATGACTGCACGTTCATGTTTCAAACAATGCGACGATAAAATGTTTTTAAACTGTTTACTTGTTTCTGTTTCACGACATGACAATCATTTTATTCTTTCTGAATTGATTAATTTATTCAGGGGATTTTTTTTTTCGTCATTATTATCTATCATCATTAAATATGTTTTGTTTAACGATGCAATTAGTTACAAGATGCTGTATAATCTTATTGTTGCATTTTATTTGATTGAGGATGTATTTGTGTGCAGTGAGGGAAGAAAGAGTGCACCTGTGTTTGCTTGTGGCGTGTCGTGTGTGTGTAGTGTTGTAGGTGCTTACTTGGCTAATCTCCGATGAGATTGTCCGCTGTCACCGAAATTCGATTGGGAGGATAGCATTTCTTACTTTAAATGTATGGTTATTCATAGATTAAATAAAAAAAAACAGATAAATTTCGGTTAATTTCAAGGGTATGGGTAAACTATTGTTATACCTAGTCCTTAGATTATTCTACATTTTATTTTTTTTCATATTATTACAAATTATATTGATTGCTTTTGCTTAAACAATTTCAACACTATTACATTGACAACGACAGTTAAAAACAGTCCATATTTTTAAAAATCTTCCAAATTACCCATCAACCTTCTTTCTAAAACCACACACAATTTTTAACCACGTCTTCTAAAATCAATTAAATGATTTGATGGTACAATTAAAATGGCCGCGAGCCATTGGTTATGCTGCTTCAACTTTGTTTGAGCATTAAACAGGTATCTTAATGACTTTATTAATTGTTAAGTAAATAGGAAAGTAATTACTACTATGAATATCGTTTATAGTTTAATTGGTCCTTTGGTTACTAAACTATTATATTGAGCGGTTGGTCTCGTGGTCGCAAGCGCGACTGCTAAGCGTCGAGTCCTGGGTTCAGTTCCCAGGTCGGGCAAAGCGTTGGAGTAATTTTTTTTTTTTAACTTATTATTTCAGACTTAGAAATCCATAGAATGTTACTAGTGACTAAAACTTATGAAACTAGTGTTAGTACCTAGTTAAATGAAACTTTTCCTAATTTGGGTAAGTATTAATCTCATTCTGACGGTAACACGTGTCCGCAAAATATGATAACCCAGAATGATACACACTTCTTAGTATCAGATGCTCGGTGTTTGGAAGTTGGCGGTTTGATACCCCCGTGCCTCGGAAACCACGTTAAGCCGCTGGTCCCATCGGACTTTGAGAGTGATAGAAGAGAGAGAGTGCCTATGTCTGCGCACACACTTGTGCACTATAATATGTCGCGCGTAGATGGCTAGTCTCCGCTGAGATTAGTTACACATTCATCACATTTTAATTTTAATAAATTATTTTTCTTCAAGTACGCTGTACTGGTACACCGTCTAAATATTTGTTTGCTGCACCGGCCGACGTCATTACGTCGGCGCCGGCTGTCGCTGAAAACCAGCGCTGGGGCTCTGCCTTGCATAGGGTCGTAGCATAATGCTGAGCGATAGCTGATTTGCGTGGATGTGACGCATGCTTCCCCAACCTTTTCTCATTTATGTATTTAAAACTTTTTTTTTGCGTCATGTTTACCGCAAATAAACGATTTTTCTTTCTTTCTTTCTTTCATTAGCCGCCACGGCAGAAATTCGGTCTAGAGGACTATTAAAATTAGGGTGAAAGCAATATAAAGTACTACTGAAAATACCGGTCTTTTTCTGTTGTATCTACGTATGTTGCTTCTTTTTACATATTCAAGAATGATTATAGAGATTATTATCATAATCGGCTGTAATCATTTGTTTACATTTGATCATTTTAAAGTTAATCGATTGGTAAGTCTTCTAAGGTGGCGGAGTCTTTATTTAGGTTCATAATTAGGAAATATGTCCAGCTCATAGGTTCGAATAAAAATTCCTTAGATAATTTGAGATTCATGTTTTTTTTTTTAATGCGAATTGTCGAGTTGGCTACCGTACTTGCTTTGATGCCAAATTGCCAAATTACACGCGGGGTTCTGTCATGTTCACAATTTTTTTATGTCTCAGCTCATTCCTGAGAAATATCAACGGCAAAACTTCTAAGAATAATATAATAAAATGCGCCGTGTACCGAATTTTGATGATTTAGGGTTTTTTAGTAATGTATTTAATATTTATTATATTTTCCCTAAATTCTTCCCAATAATTCAGTTTCGCACGTAAACTGTGACTAATAATGTTTCCTTACGAATCTTGGTTAGGTCATTTAATTTATTTAGTCTTATACGTAATAAATTAATTTATCCTATTAGATTAAAGAGCGTTAATATTTTAATGAATTCAGGCTATGCGTCAACGATTGCGGACAAAAAAACCTTCTGTATTTATTTAGTCCTTTGTTTAATTGAGAGTCACTTTGCCATTTTCAACATGGTTGATGTAAACTGATGTTTTAACAGCATGTTTATAAAGTTCCATTATCTTTTATAATGTTTGTGAATATCTTGTCCAGGGTAGTGAACATTTTTTTTATTCAGATAAATAGCCTATTGGTATCTTCATTGAATGAGCCTTTTTTATGAAGACCCAAGGATTCGATCTCGTATTAAAACATTTGCCATCAGAAACAGTATTGGACTTTCAGGCATAAGCAGGTAGGTGCCTTCATCATAGATATTCGGAAATACAGAAAAGGTTTAAAAAAGGTTCACGGTGCCCATTAACTTTTTAATAGCTTACAAACTTGCGCAAATAGTTTGTATACCAAAAAACAATGATTTTTATTACTTTTAATACCTCCTGATAGTTTATTGCACTTTTGCATCATTCTTTGTACGTTTTTTAATAGTTTTATAACCCCATAGGTACATTGTGCAAATGTTTTGAAGGCCGCCATTTTGGATATTTGAATTGTTGGCAACAACGAATGTTTAATTGCTTTTTATTGCCAATACAAAAATACAAATATTCTTTGTGTGTTATTGTGCAAAATAATTGCAACCTTTTTAAGAGTTTTTTGTAATTAGACAGTGTAAGGGCTGACTTTCTTTGGGTTCTGGGAAAAGAGATGTTTTTATATAGGCGAGATGCGTCAATTGTTTGTCATTTTTAGTTGACATCATAGTGATATATCCTAAGAAAGACGTCATTGCGTCATGTTGTTTCGGTAAAATATGCACATTTACATTAAGTACTATATTTTGTAATTAACTGGTCATTTTTTTTTAAATACTTGTTTTTTGCCTGCAACTTCATCCGCGCGAAAATTTCGGCCCCCGACCTACCGCGTCGCGTTGCATCGCCCGCCCGCTCTATTACCTATTTCGTTTTCGGTTAGCGTTCTTTCGGTATTTTTTTTTTCACGGTTCTTAAGAGTTGTCGCGTGATGTTAAATAGTTAATAACCTTCCTCAAGAACTGGTAGTTAGCGTTAAAAAAAAAAAAACAAAGATACTTTTCATATAATATAGATCGATAGGTACGACACCAAAAATATTATTGTTATTATTTATTGTAACTATCCTGTTTTTATTGTAATGTTGACGTAGATCGTTTTACAGTATTAAAGGAGAATACGCACGGACAGACGTAGGGCCATACGTCATGGGCAGGTAAACCGATAAATACCACGTCTTACAGCATCTTCCTTCCTGTAGCATCTTAACGAGATAATTTAAGATGGAAGACACATAACAAGTTACTGTGATAATTTTTAGTTACCTACTGTGATTATTATACTATTATTAAACACAACCACAGATGGTTTATTAGATGTGACGTCATTTCTAAACATTACGTAGGTACTTACTTGAACGTAGTTAAGGATTTATTTTTTATTTTTCCTTATATTATTTAAACGATTCGTTTATCACAATGATACCCACGGACTCTTAAATAGAGCCACCCTGCTTTTTAGGGTTCCGTACCCGAAGGGTGCCAAACGGAACCCTATTACTGAGCCTTCGCTGTCCGTTCGTCTGTTTGTCAGTGGTTTGTATCTCTGACCGTAATAGGTAGCAGTTGAAATTTTCACAGATTATGTATTTCTTTTGCCGCTATAACAACCAATAATTAAAATAAAATAAAGTTAATTATTGTACGGTGGTATGGAAACCTTCGTGTGCACTTGGCTGGTTTTTTTTTTGTAAAACGTTCTATAACTTTTTAAATGGTTTTGAATTTAAATTTGGAACAATGATGACACCAAATGATGGCCAGTATGTTGATTTCAAAACTGCATCAAAACTTTTTCGTTGACTCATAATTATTTTCATGGCCTAGCTAATATGGAAATCATTGAGGCTCGGTTAAGTAGTTCGGGAGTGTATTAAAATCGTTAAACTCAAATTCAACTCAAAGCATTTTTGAATTGTCAAGGGGTCGGTCAGTCAGAAGGATGAAGCTAGTTGCCCATTCCAAAGTGTAGTAGGTACCTACCTGTGGAGAAGAACGGGCAAGAAACAATAATAAAAACGTATAACATCACACGTATTCCTCGAAGGGCTAGGCAGAGGTGCATCTAATAGTACACCAACATTTCGCCAGTTATATTCAAGTCCCATGTAATAGGGGGCGATTACCACCAACCGGACACAAATCCAGACTCCGGGCTGCTACTGAGAAATTCTAAAAGGAAAAACCCAATAACACTTTGCCCGACCCGGGAATCGAACCCAGAGCTTCATGGTCAGCAGTAGCGCTTGCAACCACTGGACCGACGAGGCAGTTAATAATAAAAACAATTAATTTAATTATTATACAGCCAGTTATCTTGAGCGCCATATAAACTGACCACTATGCGTCTGTAACCCTCTCTCTACTGCACTCTTTCTTTTACGACCTGTCGTAAGTTCTTCTATTTACTTTCTGTTACTTTTCTATGGCTCAATTATTTAACAATCTGTCAGTACGTCTACCGGATAGATTGTTTTAGATAATAAGCCTGACTGAATGCCCCAATTGTTCGTTTTGGCTTCCGAAATGGAACAATAACGCGCACTGCTTGCGATTTTTTATATTGTTTTGTCTCTATTTGTGGTGTTTTCGAAATCTTCAACTTCTGAATGTTAATTTTTTGATTATTTCGAACACCTGGTGAGAGAAATTATTTACATTTTTTATTTAAATATTTTGATAGATTTAATTCAATCGGTAAAAAAATTGCATTTCATTTTCATAATGCAACAAATTAAATGTTTGTATGCATGGCACAACATAAAAATCTAAAAAAATACTCCTTAGTCGATAAAATCCAATTAATCAAAAGATTCGCTATTGATACCCATTGACAATATGTCATAAATGTATGTTTTATCGACAGCATTTTATATGAAAAATTGAAAAAAGCTACATAATATGAACATAATTTAACCGTCTGCTAACTTAATATACAATTATTGGTTTCACTACGGACAAATTTAAATAAAAGAAAGTAGACGTGAACTCAGTTGGAGAACGTTTTTCGCGGATAAACCTACTAACTTACGTAGCACCCAATTTTGTATGAGAAGTACGAAAATACCTGCCTTCAATTATTCGGTGGGTTATGCGAGGCCTAAATTAGAAATGTCAAAGTCAATGAACTGAGACCACCATGCGACTAGGGTCACAGATTAAATAATTGCTATTAGGTTATCTGTGGGAGAAAATATTTGTTTAGAAACTAGCATTTGCTTGACAATCTGCCAATTATTTAATGTTATTAGTGTGGGTTTAAGCTGTTTAATAGTAATGGCTAAACAACATAAGTCTAATCCTGATTTGGGACCTGTTAAAAAAATCTTGTTCTTCTTGGCGAATTTTTACGACATTTTTTAAAAGAGAAACGGTGGGATGTCTATGGGCCAGCAACCTGATATTGCACTACTGCGATCATTAAACCCGACACGTTGCTTGCATGTGGCTTCGAGCGGCCAACGCACCTATTGCTGGGTACCTCTTAAAAGCAGGTCACCCCACAATACATGAAAGGATGAAGATAAATTTGAAAATAATTCTAGAAACGATAAAGCTGTATAAGGAACAGAAATAACAACCATTCTTCGAGTAACCTTAAGTGTAGTAAAAATTAATAAGAAAAAATATATTAGGGCAGGATAAAATTTTATTATTATTATCAGAAAATAATGTACCTAAATACTCCGAAAAATATTTACAAAAGCTGCCAATACACACACACCCATTTAAAAGTACAAAAACATCAATAAACAAAAAACATACCTACAACTAAAGTACTAGGGCAGCAGAAATCATGAGAAGGTTGTCCAAAATTTTCCAAGAACAAAAAAATTCGCGCGTTCGATAAAATCTGTTTTTGTCGAGTTCAAAGTACGAGGAAAATTGGAGCGCATCGTTTTCCCGTATCTTGAACTCTTGGGTGGATGACAAGGAACAATGCCCCGCAAACCGTAGATAAATGTGTCTGCGAAACTGATTAAAACTTATATTGGAAAAAAAAAACATTTTTTTCTGCATTCGAATTTTGAAGTTTTACATTTTAATTTTAATAAATACTAGAGTCCCGCCCCTGCTTCGCACGGTTTTTACGACTTGACCAACATCGAGATTTCTTTATTTTCTTTAAGTTTGATATAAATGTATAACCTGCCGGAATAAATTTTCTAAATGATAATGAAAACCGCATCAAATCCGTTGCGTAGTTAAGAAGAACAACGCAGTCACACAGACATACAAGAAAAGCGACTTTAATTTGTAATATGTAACTTTAATTTGTAAAATATAACTTTAATTTGTAAAATGTAACTTTAATTTGAAATATAATCATTTGCCAAATTTGTAAAGGTAACTTGTGTTCCTAATTCATGAAATAAATTAGCTTAACTATAACGTTATTTTATAATACAATTTAATTTTAACTTACGTCATGCAGCAACCGACTTAGCAACAAAATCAACCCAGGAAAATTCGAAATATATAATAATTCGTTCCTGATAGCAAAATAATGCAATACCTAATTTATTATCCGTAATTAGTTATTAGAATTACGTGGGTGTATATACCCACGTAGACATAAGTAAAATATAATTAAAATGATAACAAAATGGAATAGTTGAATTGTACAATTTTAAGTTTTAATCCGGGAAGACCAGACCGCAATCGAAACGATATCGTATCGAGTTGCAATTATTTCAGAGCATTCATTAATATTTTATTTAAATAATAATTATTATTATATAAGAGGAAATTGCATGGCAATATTCCGGCAATTAAGTTAAATGACCTAATTTATGGTAACGAGAATGTAGGCTTTACAGCTTAGGTAAGTACGTCGGCAAAATCTTTTTACAGAGTACTAACAGTTTATCAGAAGTTCATATATAACACATTGTACATAAACTTATATCTTCTTCCCATGGGGGTAGACAGAAACGACAGAACGCCACCAGCTACGATCCTTACATACTCCTTTTGCTTCATTTACGTTCATTTATCTGGTCGTACACGCACGCCTGTAGCGAGTGCTACGCCAGGTGCGCAGGGCCGATGCCTGCCGGGGTTGCGAAGAAAACCGAAAGGGAGATCGTGGCCCCCGGCAACAGGGCAACCGAAGGAACACGGGTGGGTTTTAGTCAGTAAGAGTCTGACACACCCTCCCGCTCCGCCCAGAGCGGGAGAAGTTATTTGATGATTTCCCACCCAAAAAAAAAAAAAAAGGTGCGTCATCTTTTTGAAGAACATCATCAATAAGGTGATGTCTGTATGTATGTGTTCTATTATCAGAAGTTCAATGTTAACTATTTTATAAAAACTCACATTTCCGAACTCTAAATATTCAAACTGCTGGCAATGATAGACTATTTTGTTTAGTAAGTCGCCAATAATCTTATAAAAGCAACCGCTGAAAGACCATTTCGGTACAATATTTCTAAGAGTTCTAAAACAATAGTAATGTTTTGGAAATCACAGCCAGATGGATTACGATAGTGTTGGAGTAGCCATTTCGCCAAGGATTATTTTAAGCCATTTGGTCATGGATTACTAATTGAATAATAGGCACTAAGACAGATTAACAAATTACCCTTTGATGCCAACTGCGGCAGACACCGAGATAGCTACCGAAAGAATGACAACATTTTTTATTTCATCATTTTAAGGGCTTTCAAAGTTTTGGGTTTTCAGTACTGTGCAAAAAATAGGGTTATGTGCAAGTTTTTTCATGTCACGACTACTTAAAGCCTTTCTATTTTTCGTGGGAACTTTTAGTGGGGTGTCTCCTTCTTCCTAACCCCCGTTTTAAGAATACACCCAAAGAACTTTCAAATTTTTTTTTTTTTTGTTTTCTCTAGAGCATCTCGCAGGTCAAAAAAGGAGGTTGTATGCTGCGTTACTGGGCTATTCAGAGGATACCTTATAAATAAGCCCTCCAGCCAGGAACTTTCTATCAATATGCACCGAATACTGCGTCGTTGGTTGCAAGCGCTACTGCTGAGCACGAGGTCCTGGGTTCGATGTCAAAGTGTTACAGGGTTTTTCTATGTGGAATTTCTCTGTAGAGCCCGGAGTCTGAGAGACTTGCCCCTATTACATGTGACTTAAACATAACTGGCGAAATGTGGGTGTACTATAAGTTCACCTCTGTCCAACCCTTCGCGGAAGGCAAGGCGTGATGTTATGCTATGCACCAAACACCTAGTTGATGCTTTTGCATCAACTCTTGGTATAACTACCTAACGAAACCTTCATATATTGTAAGTAGCAGAGAGTCTTAGTTATTAGACACTTATCCGTAGGTTTGGGCAAATTGTATGCAAATCATAGATATAGGTATTATTAAATATATCTATGATGATTATTAAAATTACCTATCTATAACGGTTACACTACATTTTTTTATTTGTGTACTGTAAAGGCTAAGGTATTTTTGATAAATATTTTTTTTTGTTATTTTTATGACATCCGCAGTTTACGTTTTTTATCACCAGTTACAAAAAAATACGGAGCTTTAGTAAAATTGCAACCTTTAGGAATATTTTTACGATTAGAAAGTGCGTTAGGGCCATTCTGGTCTTTTACTTATAAAAGAACAGAATGGTCCCAACGCAATTTCTAGTATATTTTATTTTTAGCATTTGTTTGAATCTTGGATTTTCCTTCGTTTCGTAAGTTTTTTTTTAACCACACGTGGGTAGTACTCGCAACCGGCGTGCGTGTAAGTGTATGAACATAAACGAAGCAAAAGGAGTATGTTAGGATTTTAGCAGTTGGCCTTCTGTAGTTTCTGCCTACCCTCATTGGAAGAAGATGTGAATTTTATGTCAAACCACCACGAATTCTCAGTTTTTTTTTTTGTATTGTATTTTGTACGTTTTACATTTAAGAACATGTTTGAGGGAGTATCCCTTCGTGACAAAGTTTTTATTATTATTTTAATACTAAAATTAAGAGGAACAACAGGAAATTAACAAAACAGGGTATTAACAGGAAATGTCTAAACAACCCTTTACTGCAATTTTGTCAATTAACCATGCTACTAAACAAACTAACAACAAAAAACTAAAATTGGATCGCTTCACTTAAAATTCAAGGACAGTAGTTTAAAACGATACAACTATACATTTAATTGTTATGCAAACACAATAATTACAATATGAATAAAAATAACCATTTTTCTTCTTTTTAGTTACCCTGCGCTTTTTTATCAAACATTGGCGGTGTTTTAACAATTTTTATTGCGGTCTGAAGGGATGATTTTTTACCTCACAACGACATATTTTTACTTGTCTAGATAAAATATAAAAGAATTTGGACATGGTAATTTGTAAATCGAATAATGTTTGCAATATATTTAAGCTTGGGCGAAATGTGCCTCTGTCTAACCCTTCGGGTAATACAAGCGTGATGATAGATATACAGATATACTCTTTAATATGTACACCATAAAATTACAAACTGAAATTATAATGTAAACAAAACTAATAATAAAAATGTGTGTGTTTGTGTGTTGGGGTGTGTGTGTGTGTTTGGTGTGTGTGTGGTGTGTGTGTAATTATATTGTGACATAAATTATGATTATAAGTTTAGTTATGTTATGTTATTTTAAGATCATTTTGTTATATATATATTCGCACAAATAGCCGGTAGGTAGGCTTTGAGGAAGTCTTTAGGATTTTTCATTTCGGTCACAGAATATTTTAAAATATATCAAGTCTGCTCTGGATTATGAAACAAGGTTAGTTTTCTGAAAACACCTGGTAGATTTTTCGACGACATGACCGACCTGAATTTCGTGTTGTTTTCGGAAAATATCTGTCAGAGCGTAGCAAACAGCAAAACCAAAATTAGACCAACCCGGAAGGACAGAAAAACTTTTATAAATGTTTTCATTATCTACTATTACTTAAGTTTGCCGTTTGAACTGACGTACCTACACTATTACAATAATTAACTTACTTTTTGATTATCCCGAAAAAATAAATCTCGCAGAATGCATACGAGTTATCTTTATAATCTTTATTATATATCGCTTCAAGCACAAAATGCGATATTTTGATTAACAGATATTATAGAGACGACGGAGAGCTGTGGTGGCCCAGTGGTAAAGGCGGTGACTTACGAGTTATAGGTCGTAGGTTCGATCCCAGACAGGAGCTTTACTTTGTGTAAATTATTTCATCACCACTGCTCTTAAAACGGTGAAGGAAACCATTGTGGGGAAACCGGCATGTCCTAGCACCAAAAATTCGAAGACATGTGACATCCGCCAACCCGCGTGATGGATTATGGCCCTCTCTCTCTCACAGAGAGGAGCCCTGTGTCCCAGCAGTGGGAACATTATAGGTTGATTATGAATTATGAATGCCGCTTTAAGATCTCTTGGATTCACACTAGTTGGAGAACAAAGCCTTTATTCGTGGCTACATAAAAACCGATACTGATTGTCCTGTCTGTTGCTACCTTTCAATCTTCAAAATTAATTAGTTAAGTCAGCCATCAATTAATTGCAGTAATAAAAATGAAAAATCCAAATATATAGTACATGTGGCCTTTAAGTAATTGTTGCACTTATAAATGTATATCGTGTACTTTTAAATTAAATGAAATGTGTAAACAATTGTAGGCTAACCTATTATTAAATAAATAAATAACCATTGTTCTTAAAAACAGTGCAGCAAAACATCGTGAGAAAACCGGCATGTTCTAGAACCAAACATTCGAAGACGTGACAATTACCACCAGCACTGGGCCCGCGTGGTGGACTACGGCCCTCACTAAAAGGAGGCCTGTTTCCCAGAAGTGGGAACATTATAGGCTGATTATGCTATAAAGACGACAAGCAATCCGTTATTTAATTAAAATGTATATTTCACTAAAATAATCAATGTATTGAAATCCATATTTGTTCGTGATTTAAAAAAGTCAATGTATGTAAGTTAATTGCGCATGATTCGACTTAGGACTGAATAAACTTATTCCCGGGCAATGCCTGCCTCGGGATATTTTTAAAATATACTTAATATATTCTTACACGAGATTTGTCTGTATTCAAATTCTTTATCCAATCGTTCAGAATTTTTGATTAGAGTGAAATTTCGTTTCGTTTCGGCCGTTTACTTTATTTATTTATTTAAACTTTTCACACAAATAACGAATCAATCCGCCTAGCCTTTTCCCAACTATGTTGGGGTCGGCTTCCAGTCTAACCAGATATAACTGAATACCACTATTATTAGTGTCGAATATAACGAATAAACTTAGATAATTAACTACAGATTTGTCTAGATAAAACGTCTACCATTAATTATACTAGTTCTGTTCCTTTACAAGACTGAAAGGTAAGGGTAAAGATATTTAAAAGAGTAGTTTAACTTGAGGAGATATCACCATCTGTTTAGCCTATTTCCAACTATGTTGGGGTCAGCTTCCAGTCTAACCGGATGCAGCTGACTACCAGGATTTTACAAGAACTGCCTATCTGACTTCCACAACCCAGTTACTGAATAATACGCTACCGCTTGGCTTACCAAGGGGTAACGTAGATAGACAGTCGGCAGAAACCCGAAAGTCTGACAACCAGTCTTAACTGGTTGTCAGACTTTCGGGTTTCTGATGACTTGTAATAAACTGTCAAAGATCTATAAATCACAACCAGACCAACATCTTAACGTGCTTTCCGAGGCACGGAGTGGTCTTAGTACTAACCGTGGCAAGCGTAGCTTAACCTGTTCGATCGACCCGTGCAGCCGATAGTACATAGTTACAATGCCAGGAGATACCTGACGTTAAATTATTCGTTAAAAAAGTTAGGTACTAGATAGTAAATGTCTAACTATTTTTTTAATGAAAATAGTCTCCAGTCCCAGCAACTTCAGGAGTTTCCCCGGATGAACTCTTTCAAAAAAAGATCAAAAAACTATTAAAAGAGCCGTCCACCGTGAGCTAAACTAAGTTAGCTTGTAGTTGGTTTAGTTTCGAATACCTACTTGAGTGCGAAAGCCATTTCATCGAATTTTGTTTCGTAAAAAAACTTTCATCGACATCTCTAGCTCGCCAGTTTTCCATACAAAGTCAAAGTTAAATCATTTATTTCAAATAGGCCCATGTATGGAACTTTTGAACGTCAAAATTTACAAAATAATATAATTGATTCTAGTTGCCCCTTCCAAAAGGTAGTTTTCGTATGGAGAAGAATGGGGAAGAAACTCCACCGTTACTCTTTTAAAAAGAGGCGGGCTAGTTTAGTTCGCCAGTTTTTCATACTTGTGTGTCCACAAGCACAAGTATAAAAAACTGGCGAACTAAACTAACTGCAAACTAACTTAGTTTAGCTGGCGGCGGACGGCTCGATTTACTATCACTGAAAAAACTTCAATTGAAATAAACAAACAAAAGTACCTTCCTCAACCAACGAAACATATACAGAATAGACCATTATTGCTACAATAATATAAGTACTATGAAGTAGGTACATAATAATGTGACACGTGAAAGAAAATCGTGATAGCACGTAGTTTTACAATGTCCGATCGACTTTTATAGCGGGAAATATTGAAGTGATCCTCTAAAAATGTATTGAACCTTCTTGTGATGGACACTTTTAAAATTAATGAATCTCTAAAAACTTTTTGTGCTTCTAATTATGCAGACTTTTTTAAATAATTGAGCCTCTTTTTAACTTTCTTGCCTTTTCTCACAGTTGGTCGCAGTAACTAAACCAGGGATGGGGAAACTTTTTCCTTCGCGTGCCAATATTTACTAACGAAATTTATGGCGGGCCAAGTTGTTGCATTTTCTGAAACACTAATTTATTGTGAATTCACTAACAATTGAAATAATAAATAAATTTCAATTAAATTTAACTTTTAAGTTAGCTGCGAAGTAGAAGATTGAGGAGCGCTGGTCTTTGTGGGAACATAAGACATGTGGAACTGTTTTTGTTTCTGCATGATTTCATCATAAGCCGGCTCCATTTAAGATGCTGAAATGTTTAGCAGTGAAAAAAGGTGGACTGCCAATAAGAATGAAATTTCTAACAATACGAAAACTTCACAACTTGATTTTTGTTTGATGGTCGCGGGCCGAATTTCAACGCTTCGCGGCCCGGAGATGGCCCGCGGGCCGTAGTTTCCCCATCCCTTAACTAAAATAAGGTTCCCCGACCAAACGGTTAGGTTGGAACTGCCACCAACCGCTACATTATCCTAGTTGGTCTATTTAGTGTGACCCCAAAAAACATTTGAGGTTCACAAAAAGAGGCGCAAGCATTATATAAGAGTGTTCACTAATATTTTTAGGAGCGCAAAATGGGAATTATTAGAGGTTCGATCAAATACATGCATATAGCAGCCGAACTCGTGTCTGTTGGGATATCAGATTAGATTTATTATATTTGCAAAAGAATAGGTTAATAAATGTACATGTTACAGTTAAACAATAAATATTTAACTTTTGTGAAAGTTTAATTAAGTCAAATAAGAAGAGAAGTGTGCACATAATTAATTTGCAAGAGTACAGTTTTGAAGGAAAAAACAAAACACACATAATTTTGTATTACCGCGATGGAATACCTAATAGGTTAATTCGTTTTTAATTATATTTTTTTCAGAATATGAGTAAAACATACGATTTAACGGAGCAACGTACTGGCATACTTACTTTAATACTAAAGATATTCACAGTATGGGCTAGAAGCGCGTCATTTTTCGCCGCTGAAAAACCGGACAATGCATTCTACATTGCTTTTTTTTCTCCGTTTCTAGAATATAGAATATTGGCCACATTGAATTTCAAATGTTCAGTAAGAAAAACAAATGAATCGTGGTGTTTCTATCAAAATTTTGTTTTAGCAACGTTTCAAAGTTGAACCCCCGTCAACTTTAATAACAACGTTTATTTGCATTTAATTAATTATAGCTTCATGCAGTATTTTTTAGTAAAAAGTTAGAAATAATGTACAATAGACTGGACTGCTAAAACTATATAAACTCCTAAAATCCAAACTAAGTAAAAACCTGTATTATGGAAATCAGTGCTCTTTCGTGGTAAATTAGGTGTAGATATTTACAAATCACATACATGACACTTAAAAGTTAAATGAATTAAAAAAAGAAAACAACGGTGGCACTCCGGGAGTGCCGACAGAAGTGAAAACTTGAAAAAAAATCGGCACCGCCGGAATTAACGCATTGATGTCTTTTAATCCCCGCACCGCGGTAATCAACGCGTTGATGTCTTTTTAATGGTCAATAACTGGTTTCATCACGGTGTCGCGAAATCAATGGTTTAGTCCCATTTCAAAAATGCCCAACGCCCTAAAGAAGTTGTCACTTTAAAAAAAATACATGACTTTATATCCTTTAGAGGGCGCCATATTCAATTTAATGTGACGTCACATAGCCTATAACTATTGGAAGATTAAGACGATTCAAACGATACCTCAAATTATGATTAGTAGTTTAGAAGTTATGAGGGAACAGATGGACATACATACTTACATTCATACACATGCATACATTTTTAAATACAATACAAAATAGTTTATTGTGATAAATAGAAAATGAAATTACATTTAAACGTGTTTGGAGCCTCCTTTTAGGCAAGCAATGCAGCAATGCCTGTATTAGAAGGCTTCGCTCTTTCACACCATTGTCGTACATTTAAGAGTAAATATGCAATATAAGTACATTTTTCTGTATTTAGCTTATATTTACTAATCTTAAGAAAATAAAAATAAAAATTTATAAGTAAACTTGTAATTTAAATGAGTAATAGTAAGATTAAAACTTATGAAACTTATTCCCAGTTAGTGCATGTGATGTCATACCGGTCAAAATCATAACCCTCCTTTTAGCTTCGCCGTAGTCGGCCAAAAATAAGATAAGATCGAAACTCGATTATTTTAACCTCTTTAATGATTTTAATGTAACGATAATGTAATTACGAGGAAAAGATTGCACGAAATGAAGATTACTCAGCATCTGTTGAATGCAAGTAGCAACGATAGAGGTGCTAATACCATGGAACTACTTTCTAATTTCTCCGTATTGTTCCGCCGGTGCTCTCGACCCATGCTGGGATACTCCGAAAAGCTTAATAATTGATACAAATCAACGAAAGGTAAGTTGAGAAAATGGTTAATTTATGCGACATTGTTTTTTATTGTATTTGATTTTATATGAGCTATTTTATATTATCTACTTTAATTTATTAAAACGGGCTCATGAACTTCCCTATGTGTTAATTATTCGAGCGCTCGTGAGCTGCAGCTGAAAATCAGCGTCAGGTTGTATACCTTGTATGTTATATGACATTATGCTAAGTTGAGGCCTCTTTGGCATTATATGTAAATATTATTTTCTGTTTTTTTTTTTACATTTCAGGTATTTATTTTTGTTGTAATGCCAATAAACGCATTTTTATTTCTTTACATAGAGTTTTTCAGCATATGTTTAAATTAAATAATGATTATTAGATGCTTGCAGTATTAATAACTTAAGGCAAAATTTTACACATTCATTTATAGGTACACCATAATCAGCCTACAATGTTCCCACGGCTGGGAAACAGGCCTCCTCCTTGTGAGAGGGAGTGGGCCGTAATCCACCACGCGGGCCCAGTGCGGGTTGGTAGATGTCACATATCTTCGAATTTTTGGTTCTAGGACATGACGATTTCCTCACGATGTTTTCTAAGTAGGTACACTGAAAAAATAATTATAAGCTTGTGTAGTTCGTTATTACCATAATCACCCAAAATTTTTACCAAGCATTTCAGAGCACAGTACACACAAAGTTATTTAACCGAAAACAAAAAATGTGGCTATCCAATAAAAACCTTTTATCTCAAAAACAACACCAGTAAATATTAACCCTCAAAATAGTAGATAGTTTTATACTGCACTGTAAAACTTGTTTCTCGAAATACCACTAGGCAGTATAAAATTTGGCAACGGTGCCGTTTCACCCTTTCTCTTTGATTTACGATTTTATTGCTAACCCTGTGCTTTTACGAGGGTTGGCACCGTTACTTTATGAAAGGGGTTGATTATAATATTCATAAGACAAGGGAGTTTTTGTTTTTCTTCGGTTGTGTGACAATGCTTGGCTACTGAAGGCTATTGTCAATTGTAACTGGTTGGTCCAATTCTTTGTCATTTACTGTTGAGGTGCTACTGTGAGAGATAGTTTGATTTAGTTTAAAATTCTTTGAAAATCATCGAAAGTTTTTTATCAATATATTCTTAACTAATTAATTTTAAACATTGAAAGGTAGCAACAGATTATACAATTAGTATCGGTTTCTATGTAATGTGAATCCAAGAGATCTTAAAGGGGCATTAATAATTCATAATCAACCTATAATGTTCCCATTGCTGGGACACAGGCCTCCTCTCTGTGAGAGAGAGTGGGCCATAATCCACCACGCGGACCCAGTGCGGGTTGATGGATGTCACATGTCTTCGAATTTTTGGTTCTAGAACTGTATGTACAAATTAAAAAGAATAAGAACGATTTTGATATAGGCAGGTAAATGTAAACCGCGAATTAATCATTAAAGTCATAAAATTACTTCCATAGTAGCAACAAATAATGTAGCTTTAAATGTGTAGCGGCCAGTTCTCGGAAAAACCGCAGTAATAATTCATTGTTTGAAGTTAAATATTATTTGAATAATTAAAGGAAAACTTATTTAAATGTTGCATTTAATAAATTATTGGAATTGATCTTAATACTGGTATAATATAATTTTAAGTATTTGGCATCTTTTCCAAGTCAATCACTTTTCAATCACCTGAAAATTCCTGAAATTTGTCGTTTCTGAAAAGAAACTTGAAAGAAAAACTGTAAGTACGTACTAAAATTCTAGTTTTGTCAAAATTGCAGTAACAAATAATAATGTGTTTATTCCGATATTTTTATCTACACATGGAAAAATACATTAATCTAGATTTGCTACTATTAATACTGAATAAACATTATTTCACAAATAACTTACTTACGTGTAATTGTGTGCGTTTTTGGTATTTTATCATGTCAAAACAAAATCATCTTATTATTAAGGGGAATAAAAGCGAGATAATATGGGAATTTCAACACACATGTAGTCATATTAAAAATAAATTATGTGACTCACCGTATCGCAGCTTAGTCGTGTTTATCACTAAAATATTGTCACACTAAGTGACAACAAAGCCTACCCGACCGAATGACAAATGTTCGACCACCACAATTGTTTAAAAACCACCCATTATGTAGAAACATGTCTTATTCCAAAGAGATATAGTTTAAAATCATCTAAGATACATTTTACAGCCAGAGTTTGAAAAACAAATGCCACGTCATCAACCCAATAGAACTGTCACAAAAAAAAAACCAAGTACAGTTTTACAAACGTTCCCGTTCATTATTATTTTTGTTTAATTTACGATGCTGCGGGCCCACTGTGCCAACGGTATCTCAAACAAACACCGCTTTTGAACAGTGGTCTAAACGGCGCTCGTGGTAGAAAAAATGTTTTTGTCGATTTTTTCGTAAAACAACGAGTATCTTTGGAAACTTTTATTGCATGAAATTTTGACGGTGGCCATTTCTGAAAATTCTATTCAATTTTTGAATATCATTATCCTTTATTTAAAGTAGCTGGGAGCGTTATATCATAACACGCCGAGCTGTCACAAAAAATGTCTCCATCAGTCACAATGGATGCAGATATGAAGTAGGAAAAAACATAATTCTTGACATATCTGCTTACCTTCATGGGAAAAATGCTCAATTTTATCTATGTAGGTACTCTTTAGGTAGAATTGCCAAACTTAAGTGGTAGTAGGAAGGTCACCTTGTTCGCAGAACAGATGGCCGATGGGACCAAAAGGTTCTGTACGCGTGCAGGAGTGGCGACCGCGTACTTGAACACATAGCGTTGAAATGCCTCCCACAAGGTGGACCGATGACCTTGTGAAGGCCGCCGGTATCCGCTGGATACGAGAAGCATAGAACCGGTCGAAGTGGTGATACTTGGAGGAGGCCCATGTCCAGAAGTAGAAGTCCAGAAGAGTGTCTTTCGGTTGAAATGATGATGAGGTACAGGATCCATGTTTGGTCCAGTTTAACCTAGTGGTTTCTGATTTCGAGCGTAGGACGTAGATATTTACTGTCTACGAAAGATCTTAGCACGCTACAAAATAATCGCTTTTTGTAGTAGTTTATTAATTATAAAGGATAATTTCATCAGAAGTTTCGAGCAGATAGCAAACTTGCCCCGTAAAACTGCCTGTCCACTGGAGCGGAGCGAGGCAGCGGAGCGGAGAAATGTGCCAATACTAATCAATAGGAGCGGAGTATAGATTCAATTGGCACATTTCTCCTCTCTGCTGCCTAGCTCTGTTCCAGTGGACAGGCAACCTTAAACTTCTAGTAAATTATAAAATGTGGTTAAAATTAAAATGAATTATTTTATTTTAAAGTTAACCCATCTGAATGAACAGGCAGAATTTTAAACATTAAATTTTTATGCCTACCATATTTTGTTTTTTTGTTTTTATGTTTCTGAACGATAAAAGATTCTATATCGGTTGTATTTAAAAAAATGTAATCGCAATATATCTTCCTATAAGAGCTAAACCAATTCCAAATTCTAATCAGACTAGGTTATTACGAAAACAGGAAAAATCTAGAACACCTTTTTTGAAAAATCTAGAACACTTATTTTGAAAAAAACCTACGAATTTTACTTCACGGCGATCTGAAATATAATTCGTTAAACAAAGTAGTAATTCTTATGCACAGCGTAGACATCGCGTTCGTTTAGATATAAAATATTATAAATTAATAGAATTATCGTCCTTGGTGGCAACACACGCAGGAATGTCACTTTTCTTTCGCGCGCGTTTTTTCATCGCACGAAAAAATTAGCTCTCTTAAAATTATTCATTTAAAATAAGTTTACGGAACTTTTTACTAGAATAACAAATGTTAATTATGTTAAGTGATAGAAAGTGCAATAAGTGCATCGTTAGTGAAAACCTGAGACGGACAAGGCGTCCATCAACGATATTAACAGGAAAGCTGATAAATTACCTACATCAGAACTAACTAGAAGCAGCTTTAGTCTTGAGTTCCTGACCCACATTAGATGTACTTAGATCCGGAGGCCTCCCACAATCCTAATGTGCGAGAATGCCTGGCTTTAACTGACCACTTTGTACGTGATACTGACAGTGTTTTACAAGCACTATGGTGGACATTAACACAACACAACTTGTTAAAGCATTACCTATCGCTCCAGTGGACACGAGATGTCTTTCTCTCCACGTTACTAGCTGGATGAGAAGCTACCAGAGAGGCACGTGATGCCCTTAGCGATGTAACTGTACATAGCTAGCTGGTACGCGCTTGTCAGCATTACCCCTTCAGTAAGCACGAGATGCTCTCAGTAACGCTAATTCTACGTTACCAGCTGAATATGAAACTACCAATGTAGCACGTGATGCACTTAGCGATGTTATTCTACATAGCTAACGCTGGTCTCGTCACCAGGGGTAAGTCACATTTCTATGATCTTGGCTAAGGAATTGTCAAAAGTGGTTCTATATACTTTTAATTTACAAACATGAAGGTTGCGAGACAGCCGTACTTAACCCTGCACACTGTCTGTGTGTTATAAACTTGCAAAAGCATTATACTTCCTATAGTGAGTGTGGAATTCTGCCTCGCTAACTAGATTGTTATCAACGAGTACAAAGTACTCTCAACAACATTGATTCTATGTTGCTAACTGGCACATATCTGACATGGTGTGCACATGCTTAGCACGAGATGCTTATAGCATGTTATCTCAATACTATGTGATCTAGCTTTCATATCGAGGATTGCCATTTTTAACAAACAAAATCTCAACAACATTGATTCTATGTTGCTAACTGGCACATATCTGACATGGTGTGCACATGCTTAGCGTGAGATGCTTATAGCATGTTATCTCAATACTATGTGATCTAGCTTTCATATCGAGGATTGCCATTTTTAACAAACAAAATATAGCTAATTAAAAGATATCACTGTGTACGAGATACTCAGTGACTTATCTAGCTCTAGGTGGCTTAATTATCCTGCCAAAAACTGATAAATGATATTTATTTTGTAAACTAAAACAATAAACAAATGCAAAATTGTGCAATTTTTACAGGCATACAGTTAAATACACAAGATACTTTGTAAACTTGATTCTGTGATACAATGGCTGACGACAAATGCTACCTCTGGAAACTCTTGATTTCAGATACAAGTGCAATGGACTAAACCATAATTGGAATAATACAAAGTATTATTCCATGCTCCCATACTTATTCACCCCATTTAGATTCCTCTAAACTGAGGAAACAAGGGATTGAGATATTCCAGAAACAAGCCATACTGGTTATTACCCCTATCATAGGGAAAGCAGTGACTGACCCTATGCTTATGAAGAACATAAGACAAACACAAATTGTTGATTAACTTGGCTGATGCAGCAAAACCAGCTGGCAATGCCCACTGCCACCAAACTAAAACCAGAACAAAAGTTATATAATCTCTAATTGACATTAACTTTAATTCATCCTGTTTGATAAACAAACCGAAACAATCACAAACTTGAGTACACAATGTTTTAGCTACAAACAAAAACAATAACAACTATTCAATAAATATTAAAACCACAAGACATTCTCATGATAATAGTGAAACTTACCAGTTCTATGGTGAAAATGTAAAACAAGCACAACATTAGTTGAGTTACTTACTTTTGTAAATAACAAAATAAAACATCCTTCTACCGGGTTAATAACAGGAATCACACCATCGAAAACCACCACCATAATATCTTATGATGTTTTGGTTTAATCTAATGGGTTGGAATGGACTATGTCTGAAAAATAAATGAACTATTTTTGTCACTGAAAATAAAAATCAATATATATGGTGGACCTCAACAACAACCCGGCTTATATTCCAAAATAACAATTCAAGAAGACCAATACTGGAATAAATGCTGGCAAAGCAGTTATATTCCTCTGATTCTGCTATTGGCTATGGACATAGATAAGAAAATATTTGATACCTACCAAATTCAATATCTTAACCTCTCAAAGCCATTCTCTGGAAGCTGACCCCAACATAGTTGGGAGAAGGCCGGGTAGATGATGATCCTCTCAATACCATCAAAGAACTTATCAAATATTGAGATGCATTTACAAACAATACAATAGATAGATCTACAAAGAATTTATCTGAAAAATACATTTCAGTCAGTCCCAAACAAAATAGAAAATTCAGTTTCATTATGAACAAAAAAAAAAAAAATCATCAAGACTGTCTAATATCATACTGAAGGAAAATAAAAATAAAAATCCCAGTAATAACTACAAGTACACACATCAAAAGTGTCTAGGGATCAACATATATTTTTGCAATAACTTTTCTCCTGATTGATATTAATTAAAATTTTCTTTAAGGATTCATCAAATAAAGTGTTTTCGTTTGTCACAGTAACGATAAACCAAGTCACCTTTGCATTAATAAAGAAATTTGCCATTTTCCTAATAAAGGGATTTTTGACATTTGAACCACTAACATTAAAGTTCGAAAAAAAGACTGAAATAACAGTTTTCTTTAAAAATTTATTGGGTAACTTAAACAATTAATAATCCGTGTTTCTACCGCGAACACTAACAACACAAGAACATCGGTTTGGCATACTCAAAATTAGTTCATCCAAATCACGCTGTGGAATGGCCGCCCATGTTCGTTGCAACAACAAAAAAAGGTCTTCTTGCGACTGGATACCCTCCATATTCGGCAGAGCTCTTCTCTGTAGCATATCCCATGCATGCTCAATCGGGTTCAAGTCTGGCGACTGAGCAGGCCAGAGCAGGACATTGATGTTAGCTGCGGCGAGAGTCTGTCTTACAACTCTTGCGGTGTGCGGTCGTGCATTATCATGCATTAACTGAAATAAGGGACCGATAAATCCTACTACATTTTTCAAAAAAAAAAAACTAAGTTCCTGTCAGTACAATTTAGGTACAATACAATTCCACAAATGCTTACCAAAAATACGTCCCTGCTTACAACATTCAGGGGCTAAAAGATCCTGTTACACCCTATGAAAGTTTAACTACTAAGGACTTCACAGCCATGGTGCCTCTTATTCAGATCACTAGATAACTGACATTCTCTAAAATACCCTAATGATAATCTTTACAATTCATCTTCTAGACTCACTGAGCTCGACACTTACCTTGACAGCAAGATGTAATGTGCAACTCAATACTCACTCATTAAGCACAACAGTATCCCAAATAATTAACTATTTACAGACAGATCTGAGAATGCTATTCTCAATCATGGAAACTTTTAAAGTAACATCATAACATTACGCCTTGTTTCCCCGAATGGTTGGGCAAGGTGTCCCTGTAGCAGGTTCACCCAGTTTTACACTTTTAAAGTATTCATATCATAATATCCTCCTGGTATATTAATTCAGAACAACTTTATAAAACTTGTATAAACACAAGCTGGGTTAAATGTGGTAGGAAGTGAGAGTGATACTAATAATTCACCTCCCACAGCACAAAACATACAATAGCTCAACTTAGTGCTGGCATCAATTGAAATAGACACAGTGCCAACCAACATTGTGTTGATGATTATACCTCATTACTGATGAAAAATAGTTAAACACTATTAATTAAGCAACGTTATTAAGAATTTATCTAAAATGGATACGCCAAAAGCATATATATTGTACATTAAATATTAAATGTTAACAGTTATGGACTTATATACATACCAATAACAGATGTACATGACATTCACATAAAACAAAGCAACCTTCTTAAATTACATAAAATTAAAATATTGTATTCAGAAAGAATGATAAAAGTACCTAATAAATCAGAATATGCCGTAACTTATTAACTAACTAAATTATTGCAGACAACTCTGAACATCTACTTTGTTTAACGAATTATATTTCAGATCGCCGTGAAGTAAAATTGGGAATCAAACGAGCTTACCTGTTAAGCGAAGTCTTGATTCTAATTTTACCCACCCGCCACTAGCTAATATCCCCAAAGCTGCAATAATTAGTCTACTTAATTCACTTATTTTTCCAGGAAAACCTAGTGAATGTAAGTATGCGGAACTACTCTGTACAGAAAACAGAGCTTGTTCTCCATCATAAGGATCTCTAAAATTAGTGACATTCCTGCGTGTGTTGCCACCAAGGACGATAATTCTATTAATTTATAATATTTTATATCTAAACGAACGCGATGTCTACGCTGTGCATAAGAATTACTACTTTGTTTAACGAATTATATTTCAGATCGCCGTTCGTAAAATTAGAATCAAGACTTCGCTTAACAGGTAAGCTCGTTTGATTCCCAATTATATTGGACATGGATTAGAAAAGGCATTTGTATTTATTCGAACCTCAAGTAATTCCGATTTTGCTTGTTTAATAATATTTTTAAACACTTTAATTGATTGTGCCTCTTTTTGTTAACCTCAAATAATTCATATTTTGGTGTCCTAAAAGTACGAAATGGCATAGTAACTGCGACCAACTTGAACTTAGTGCTCGCTCGGCTCGTGCGCGGTTGTTTACAATTCTAACCTTACCCGCTTTGGTTAGGGAGTACCCCAACCAAAGCGGGTAGCTTAGTTGCTGCGACCAATTACGAGAAAAGACAAACAAGTTAAAAATTATTTTAAAAGTTTTTAGACAAACATTTAAATATTTCCCATAAGATAGAAAATAACAAACAAAACATATTGAAACGCCGAAAACATCAACTTTAGCGACACATACTTATGTAGGCATAAGTCGAAGTCTTTATCGATGATTACCATTGGTAAGTAGGAAACGACTTCTGAATACCGACATGGTTCAAGGAACGGTCATTTCGGTTTAATACAAGTAAATTATGACATTATTGACTTCGAAATGGTCCGTTGCGTAAGCGCGGGGCATTTATTTGAATTTTTTTTTTTTGTTTTTTACATAGTATAAGAATGTTGAAAAGAGTATTTATGTGTTTTGCAATATAGTGTGCCAGTTTAGATTTACAGTCTAAAAATAGCGAGGTTCCTTGTTCGGAATATTATTGCATCTGATATGTAATGTAAAAAGCTTTCGTGAATTTTCTATTCAGTAATTTTATTTAAAAGCGTTTATTCTGAAAATTGGCAACGTCGCAAATAAATGTCAAATATTTCGCTGTTTTTAGTAATTTGGCAATATTATTGAATGGAAATAAGAAATGTGGCTAACTAGTTCCCTAGAATATTAATAATGAATTACAATTAAAACACTGAATTTGATGTTGTAACAATTTTAGGTGTAAAAAAAGGCATTTGGAAAGTTTTCTAATACTTTTTTACATCAAAAACTAAATATTCGTTATTACGATATTAATGATTGCATTTCATAACCAATATTTTGGTTCCCTAGTTAGCCACATTTCTTGATTTCATACGGTAATATTGCTAAATTAATTACAACAGGTGTATATATTTGACAGTTATTTACGACGTTGCCAACTTTTAGTATAAACCCTCTTAAGTTTAATGGAAAATAATTAATAGTAACTACTTTTATTTCAACGAAGTGTTGGTCGTTCGGCGGCGAGATGGGCGGACTACAGTGTTACCATCGCGGGTAGAACCTGGATGAGGCTAGTGCAGGAGCGTGGATTGCCACAAGAAAAGAGAGGCCTGTGCCCAACAGTGGGTCAGCTTGTGTATGATGATGACGACTTTTATTTCAGGCTGCAATGGCCTGTAGATATAATATGTAAAGCATAAACGAACTATTGTATTAATGAATAAGGCTTAAAACTATGTTTCCACCAGCAATAACAGCACTAATAATAAATCACAATGTTGATAATAACAACGACGTTGACGTTTTTATCGTTCGCACGGACGTAATAAAATGGCAGCGATTTTTTTCTTGCACTGGATTTTCAAAGCTCTGCTTAGCGTAGAGAGTTAATATGTGTTTTTTCAACGAGTTGGGACGAGAGTGCGTCCCAGCGCGTATATTCTATACTCGGGAAAGAATTTTTCAAATCGGTCCTGTAGTTTTTGAGTTTATCCGTTACAAACAAACATACAAACAAAGAAACATACAAACATACAAAAAACGAAATCTTTTCTTCTCTTTATTATTGGAAGAGATTTTTGTTTGTAATGAATAAACCCAAAACTACAAGACATTACGCGGGCAAAACCGCTGGCGGTAGCTAATATAGAATAAAGTTTTATGCCAAAAAGTGTTTAAGTCTTGGTCACAATATAATTTAAGCTGTAAATAACCACTATTTACACGAGCCTTAAGTTTATACTACAATGGGAATGTCTATATTTATTGTCATAACTGTTTGAAATACCTTTTATTGAAAACGTCCGGTGAAAGAAATCCCTCTCGGTAACGACTTCTCCATTGTAAAAAATAAGTTTTTAATCTCATAGTATTTTACACATATTAAATAATGGTTTTCTATCTCTTTCACACCACATAATATAGACCAAAGTGAGAACGGGAGACAATTAAAAAATTCCGTCACGTAATGTATGAGAGCTAGCTAAAAGTGCGGATGTGCGCGCGTAGGGTCAATGACCTGAACTGCAAACTTCGATTTTTTAAATAAGTGTTCAGATGTAGAAGCTTATATAGCTGTTTTTAGTCTTTGTACATTTTCAGCCCCTAATTATTTCTATAGAAATTACATAGGATCCCTTTTAGGCATATTTGTTCTTTATTTTTTTTTCCATTTTCTGCTGGAATTAAATCATGTTTGAGCTCAACTTCATTTTATTTAAGACGCCGATACATGCCAGTGACTTTGAGTAGTTAGCTTGCGTGTTCTGTGCTGAGCACACAACGCGTCATACGTCCAGTCTACTTAGGATATTCGCCCATAATTGTCCCAAATTAGACGCATTATTAATATATTATACGTAAAACAAAAGGTATTCTAATAAAACACGTGAACTAAAAGATACACAAATAAATTATCTTTAATATGGTTTCAGAAAAATACGCTTGATAGTTTTTGCGTGATTCTCAGTTTTTTATCCGCATTAGACATAACTATACAAATTAATTACACTATGTAATTTAAATATAATCTAAAAAATTCATATATTAAATTAATCGAAAAATGCTCTAATTTAACATATTTTTTTTTTCAAATCATTAACACTACTCGTTTAGACGTGATCTTCAGTATAAAATGATTAAAACTCGCTTAGTGTCGCCTTAAGTAGTCTAACTTAACATCACCCTTGTATTTCCCGGGAGATAGGTACTCAAGATTCATGGATTGAATGTTCGGGACTGAATGACACATTCAGTTAAATGGATTTCCGACTTTCATCATCCGTATTTGCTCTGCTTTTCCTCAGCTTCTTGAGTCATAAAAAATGTCAACAATTTCAATTAATCATAGCACATAAGAGCAGTGGCGGCCCAGTGACAACGGCCGCCACTTACGAGTGTCGTGGGTTCGAACCCAGACAGGCGCTTTACTTTGTGAAAATTATTTCATCACCACACCGCTCTCAAAACGGTGAAGGAATACATCGTGAGGAAACCGGCATGTCCTAGAGCTAAAAATTCGAAGACATGTGACATCTGCCAACCCGTACTGGGCCCGCGTGGTGGAATACGGCCCTCTCCCAGTCACCGAGAGGAGGCCTGTGTCCCAGCAGTGGGAAAATTATGGGCTGATTATATTAAAGTAAGTGGTCGACCGAGCTCTGCTCGGGTGAAAATAGAGAATGCCCATTTAATATTATAGGAAAGTTCATACTAATCGATGCATAGTACCTACTTATACCAGTAGATATTTACTCATTCCATGATGCCATTGCATTATTCTAATGACAATATTTTCATGTGATTATTGTCATGTCATTATTCTTATGTCATTATTCAATATCTTGTTATAAACTTTGGGCGGCCGAGCTCTGCTCGGGTGAAAAAATGGAAAAAACGAATTTTCCCAGATATGAGACCTAGCTAGATCGATTTTTCGCCCCGTAAACCTCTATATTGCAACTTTCATCGAAATCGTTAGAGCCGATTTCGAGAACGTGAGTAAACGTGACAAATATATGTGCTTGTAAATATAAAAATATTGCTCGTGTAATAAATAGTATAGGATATACCTTAGGCACTAGTTATTTGATTTACCTATGTCATGTCATCCAATCCATGACACATCATTTAAAAAACAATTAGTAAACAATTCGGAGTCATTTTCCTGTTTTGACTCAGGTTTTGCATATGTTCATCATTCAATCTCTCGGTGATCAGCCGGGCAATTCCTGTATTTTTCTCATTTTTGACCAGTTTTTGAGATTAAATTTGGAACATTTTTAATTACGGGAATTGACCTTCTGGTGACGAGTAAAATAAATATCTCGCCCTTCGTCGTCACCATTTACCCAATTCATAATAAGACATTAATTTTCCTTTGAGTACGGTGCGGCAAAAAAACATTAATAATAATTTAAAAAAAAAATATTGAAAAAAAGTGACAACATTGTTAAAGACATTATATCTACAATATACAGAAGATGTGTCTTAAACATAGGTGGCTCCCAAACTACGTTTATACCTGTTACTTGGGAGTAAGTATTCCTCTTTTAAACAAGTCGTTATGTACAATATGTCGTTATTAAAAGATGTAGTGAAAAAATTAGATACCTACGTAAAGGATTTTTTTAACTACTGTAGAATAATTATAACATCACACCTGTAAGTCCCAAAGGGAGTTGTCCCAACGATTAACGAGTATCGAGTAGAGCTAGCAACTGAAAACGAGTTGGCAAGTGTGTAGTTCCGATAGTTTTGTCGCTGGGCAATCATCGAATGTCTGAGTGCGACGGGCGATTACTCGCACCACTCACTCGGGGCGAAATTAGCGCTGTTTTGGTCTCTCGGCTTGAGTTCTGACCGCCACGTGAGCATTTCTGAGCAAGTATCGCTGAGCGAGTATTAACAAATATGAATTTACAGACTTATATCATGATAATCAGCAATATAACTCCTTAAGCTAGCATAATTCTCAAATGTCATGATTTCATGAAATAGTCATTTAATAGGATTATATGAACTTAGAGAGTTGTATTAATGATTTTTATGATTATAATTCTATAAATAAATATTTGATACGACCGCGAATCATAATTAGATCAAGGTACAACCTAATACTTTCTTTATTTTTGGGTGGGAAATTATCAAATAACTTCTCCCGCTCTGGGTGGAGCGGGAGGGCGTGTCAGACTCTTCCATGTTCCTTCGGTTGCCCTGTTGCCGGGGGCCACGATCTCCCTTTCGGTTTTCTTCGCACCCCCGGCAGGCATCGGCCCTAAAGGGTCTTTCAAACAGGCGTGACACGCGACGCGAAAGACACCGCTCGTCGCGCGACGAGCGGTGTCTTTGTGTCGCGTCGCGTGTCGCGCCTGTTTGAAAGAGCCTTAACGGACCCCGTCAATTCTGCTGACATCTCTTTGAGGTGCGCGTGGAACACAACGCACCGTCGACCCGGGACTGATCCTTATCGGACGGTGAGCTACCCATTGCTCACCGTCCGCAAGCCCGCACGTACGGTGGCCGGAAATCGGCCTGCGATTCCCGACGCCCTGGGCGTCTCCTCCTGCGGCGGTTAGGGGCGTGAGGGCGCGAAATTTGCCTCTCCCTCACGCGTTCCGCCTCCTCCTTCGCGAGCATTAATACTAGCGAGCCTAATATTGACCTACAAATTGCAAAAAACGTAAGAAAAATTGAATTTCGCGGGCAACCTTGACGCTTTCGCCTTAACATAAACAAATCGTTCCTTGTTATTTATTAATTAACGACAAAAAGGTACAACCACGTACAATTACACAAAGTAAATCATTACAAAATAAAGATAATCAACGATAAACCAAAATTAATTTAAGATCGTTTGAAGTAAATTTTCCTAAGTAACATAACATCGCAGTAACAAGACGTCGATTGAACAAGGCTTCGCAGTGTGATATTTGCGCAGTAAAATCGTTCGCAGTACAGTTTTTCGATGTAACGTAATATCGCAGTAACAAGACGTTTTCGAAGAAACAAATTCGATTATATGGCTTTCGTACTCAAGTAGGTATTGTCCCATGGGGAAAGTTTAATGGTTTGCACCACACCATTAAATATAAAATAAAATAAAATTCATACAATTCAGACAATTTTTGTCCATATTTTGTTAGTACCAATTACATTGTTTTAAAACTATGTTAGTAATGACGAGATCATTTAATAAATTTAGGTGAAATGAAATGAAATGAAATTGTTTATTCTGTAAATAGGATATCGGAATCACTTTTACACGTCATATTAAAAAAATAAAAATAAGCTAGTTGAGTTCGGCGTTTCCTATCTGACAACTCTGAGAAGAAAGGCCGAAACAAACTCAGAGGTCACAGTCTCTTTTAAAGTCCAGACATAATCTTGGTCAGGCCATATGAGGACCATGTAGATTAGTGTCTGAAATGGTCTTTTGAGAAAAGAACCACACAGATTTGAGTGGACCTGTCCAGTCAGTGCAAGCATTTGTCAGTAATCGTGGAGCTGAACTCAGGTAACTTTGATACTCATAATAATAATTGAACATAAATTAAAATATAAAAGATTGACAATTGAAATATGACCTTTTCTATTTATTTTTTTAGGATTTGAAAATGATTGATGCTGGGTTTTTGATGATAATGATGATAACACGATTACATTGCATTATAAGCGCATTTAATTTATATTTATTTTCTACGTCAAAGATGAAGTATCAGTCCCGACGTAAGTGAATATAGACTTAATTTATACCGAAAACAGACAAATAAAACAGAACTGATCGAACATTTTGTTTTTCTGGATTCAGAACGGGAATTCCCGTATTATAAAGAACATTCGAATTTTAATTTTAATCTGTCAAAAATATCTCCAATTTTTTTTTAAATTTAATGATGGAAATGGGCCTTTGAGGAGAGAAGAGACGATCTTTGGCACCACTTGAACGAGCTTCAAACCTTATTACTCGACATATGCTCGGTTCCTTTAAACGAATCGTTTTAATTACCAATAGTAGCATTTTTATTGCCAAACTGTGCTTAAAAATAGATCCGTAAGCTAATTTTACCTGCGATAGTTACTTCCATATTTCCGGGAGGGTCTTCTATGCAAAACTATGAGGTATTTGCTTCATTATTGGTAAAGATAAAAAGGCTTAATTTTAACCAATAACGTTTCGTAAATTATAGGAATTGGCCATTATAGGCTCTCATTACTCGAAGTAATGTGCGATGAAGAAAATATGATCAAAAAATACCAATCTTGGTAAATAAATATATAAATAATTCGTGATTCACGCTACTTCCGATCATACACGGGGGTCATTGACACCTGAAAATCGTACGTTTGACTAGTTGCCTTTACTTTTGTTAGCCAAAAGTAAAATGGGATTTCAGTTCTACGAAAGATGACTTTGCATGTTTCGGTTTCTATAAGGATCATCATCAAGTGTAGGTAGGTAGGAATCTGGGTAGATTACCTAGAACGTTCTAAATTGTCAACTGATTGACGGGTGACCACTGCAACTCAGCGCTGTGCTGTGGGTCCCCATAGCACAGCATCATGCTGAGTGGAAGCCTTCTTGTCACAGTCATGTCGTACAGCTGCCGACTAATTCTGTTTTATGCTCGTGATTTATATCTATTATGTTTTATTTTATTGTTCTACTCAAGTTATCTTCCTTTTAGTGTTCTATACCCAACGGGTAAAACGGGACTCTATTACTAAGACTCTGCTGTCTTCCGTCTGTCACCAGGCATGTCATGAACCGTGATAGTTAGACAGTCGAAATTTTCACAGATGATGTATTTCTGTTGCCGCTATAACGACAAATACTAAAAAACAGAATAAAATAAATATTTCCCATACAAGAAACGTGATTTTTTTTTTTGCTCGTTTTTATAGATAATGGTACGGAACCCTTCGTGCGCGACTCCGACTCGCACTTGGCCAGTTTTTTTTGCACGTGTTTCTGCGTCAAATAAACTAATTTTTCTTTTCTTTTCTTTCTGATTATTACTGGTTCGATATTGAACTTTTTTCCCCGACTACGGGGCGGAGGGTTATTGATGGGTAACCGGAATGTATGTTCATTTGTCCATAACTTCTAAACTACTTATCATAATTTGATTAATCAGGTATCGTTGGAAGCGATAAAATAAATATGGCGGAGCTAGAGGACATAGAGTCAAGAACGAAATTGAATTTTAATGATGCCATATTGAGTATCAAATAATCAATTAATATCAATCAATAAGGGCTTAATTAGTACATTTCAAAATATTTATATTATAATCCCAAAACTATGAGAAAACAGCCAACTCAAAAGGTACAAACAAGACATCGTAGACAGACAAATAAAAATCTTTTTAATTTCAAAGTTGGGTTTTTTTCTTGCTCGGTTTGGTTGGTGGTAGGGCTTGTTCTAAGTCCGCCTGGCTAGCTACCACCATCTTATCTAAGTCTGTCGCCATAACAACAATGTTAACAGCATTGTTGTGTTTCGGCAGTTACAGGTAAGGTAGCCAGTTCTTCTGTGGTTGAAGATTCCGGGTGAAGCTCGCTTCCACCTTAAGCGTGATCATCACCCCAGAGGGTCATGGCCATCCGGCTGGCCTGAGGATACCGCACGGTCTCCTGTGAGGCGGCGAGCCTCCTTGCTGGATTACCGCCATGGGATCTGGAGGCAAAGCTCCTCGCGCACATTTGGGAGTGGCGTGAGGAAGCGAAACGCCAGGGCTAACTCCGCTGCCGCGAGAAATCACGGCACAGCGGACAGAGCTCCGGCGGGATCTCATGGCGTCATGGAGAGTGCGATTGTCGCAACCCAGCACTGGGCACGCCACAATAAGACCCCTCTTTGAGGAGTGGCTAGAGAGGCGCCACAGCGTCCTCACTTACCGTCTGATGCAAGTCCGCACCGGACACGGCCGTTTCGGGAGGTTCCTGTACAGGATAAGGCGGAAGGAAACGCCCGGGGACACGGTGGAGCATACGGTGGAGGTCTGCCCGGCTTGGGCGGAGCATCGCCATGTCCACGTGGAGGCGATCGTCGGCGGTGATCTCTCGCGCCCGGCCCTGGTTCAGGCCATGGTACGGAGCGAGAGGGCATGGGAGGCCGTCACCTCCTTCTGCGAAGCAGTAATGTTCGCGAAGGAGGAGGCGGAACGCGTGAGGGAAAGGCAAAATTCGCGCCCTCACGCGCCTAACCGCCGCAGGAGACGCCCTGGGCGTCGGGAATAACAGGCCGATTCCAATAAATTATGTCAATAAAAATATATTATTATTATTATTCCCGGCCACCGTAGGCGCGTGTTTGCGGACAGTAAGCAATGGGTAACTCACCGTCCGATAAGGACCAGGCCCAGGTCGACAGCGCGTTGATGCCAGCACAACTGACGGGGTGCGCTAGGGCCGATGCTTGCCGGGGCGTGGGAAAGTCCGAAAGGGACTCGGTGGAGCATACGGTGGAGGTCTGCCCGGCTTGGGCGGAGCATCGCCATGTCCACGTGGAGGCGATCGTCGGCGGTGATCTCTCGCGCCCGGCCCTGGTTCAGGCCATGATACGGAGCGAGAGGAAATGGGAGGCCGTCACCTCCTTCTGTGAAGTGGTAATGCTCGCGAAGAAGGAGGCGTGAGAGAGACGCAAATTTCGCACCCTCACGCCCCTAACCACCGCAAGAGGAGACGCCCTAGTCATCAGGAATCGCAGGCCGCTTTCCGGCCACGGTAGGCGCGGGCTTGCGGACCGTGAGCAATGGGTAGGTCGCCGTCCGTTAAGGACCAGGCTCGGGTCGACGGTGCGTTGTGTACCACGCGCGCCTCAGAGATGTCAGCAGAATTGACTGGGTCCGTTAGGGCCTATGCCTGTCGAGGGTGCGAAGAAAACCGAAAGGGAGATCGTAGCCCCCGGTAACAGGGCAACCAAAGGAACACGGGTGGGTTTCAGTCAGTAAGAGTCTCTGACACGCCATCCCGCTCCGCCCAGAGCGGGAGAAGTTATTTGATAATTACCCACCCAAAAAAAAAGGCGTGATCATCACTTAACATCAGGTGAGATGCAGGCCAAAAGCTTCCCGTTGTTGTTAAAAAAAAATGGTTATAGAACATAACAATGCTTAGGTACTGAAAATTTATAATCATTTTCCAAAATAGGTACATTTAAACACGAATGACCGCTCAAAATGGGCTTTAATGGATCAAGGCTGTGCTTGGATTTTCCCCTGCGAGACCGGATCAGAATTAAGGATATCCGCAGGAGAACCAAGGTAACAGATTTTGCCCAAACTACTGCCGAACTTACATGGCAATGGGCAGGGTACATTGCTTTCAGAACGGATGGCTGATGGGGCCGAAAGGTTCTGGAGTGGCGACCGCGTATCGGAAGGCGCAGCGTTAACATTATGACATTGCAGTAGGCATATACAATATGTAAAAAAAACCCTGTCCGTTTCGAAAGGGGCTCGAAGGTACTGCAATAACTTTACCTAAAAGTAATAAAAAAGCTAACAAAAATGTGGTGGAACTCCGGGAGTGCCTACAGAAGTGAAAACTTGAGAGATCGCCTTGGTGGGTGATAAATACTTGTATAGTACATTGGCCCGTAAACTTGTCTAAATAAAGAGCAAAACAATCGCGTTTACAAAACTTTTAAAGTAAAAATACTTGCATAGAACATCGATCCGTAATTTAATATAAATAAAGAGCACAATCGCGTTTACAAAAAGGGTGTCGCGAAATCAATGGTTTAGTCCCATCTCAAAAATGCCCAACACGCCTAAAGAAGTTATCACTTCAAAAAAAAAAAAAATTACCCCAAATTCATTAAAAAAGCAAATTTTCAACAAGGGTCATAACTTCATAAGTTATTAAGACTCGTAGACACCCGCTGAACAACGGCCGCCCGCGCCCCTTGTAATTACCCATTAAAATAAGAGACGAACTTTTTTTTAAATTTTCCTGAAGATTACCACATAAATATATTCTCAGTACGATACCCAACAACACCCTCACGGATCGGACAGGGTTTTTTTACATGTTGTATGCAGTATTAATGCCATTGGAACAGTGTAGTTCCAAGGATTTTAAATTATTAATTATTTGTGTTTAATTAGTGTAAAATCTATTTTTAACGTTAGAATCTAAGTAAAAAGTGTCACACTCAGTGTTTATGCCGTGTTTTTGTTGAGATAACACGTAATAATCGATAATTCGATAAGTCATCAACCGGCTGTCAACGTTTGGATTGCGAATTTGAATTCATCGAACCCCGGGGAGTATTTTGTTTTAAACTATTCAATATTGTAGTCATATTTACACACTTTACAACACCTGTAAACATTGCTCAGAGTTATGAGCTACGTCCAGTACACACCGGTACCGTTTATGTCTCATTTTGCTTGACAAATTGTGGAAGCAAAATTGACGACGAAAACACTTGCCCCAGACATTTAACATACACTACAAACTTTACTTCACACATATTTATTCGTAAATCTTATTGTCGAACTTATGAAACTTTGTTACCTCTAATCTTAGTATGTCCTTAACTTTCTTAGTAGAAATAAGCTAGCTAATAATCAATCAGTAATCATAAATGCTAATATAATAAGTAATAGTATTCATACAAACAATAAAAATTGTGATAAGTCTCTGAATAAATAAAATAACTTCTTACTTTCTACCTCCACATTTTCATAATCTTTTCTTAAACTTAATCTTTTTTAATTCTTAATAACTATCATATTATCTATTACCTCAAGTCCTCAACTCATTTAGATTCCTATAGACTCCGCTGTTTCTTATTACATTCCAGATGCCATTTGGGGAAATTTGTGAATATGATGACCCGCGGAGCTACAGTTCGTGACATCAGTGACAAACTGAATGTTACACTGAAGGAGCTGGAGACATCATAAAAAACTTTCCAATCAGCTGCTACAGGAAAGACAGGACAGCGAGATTGAAGTCCAGAGGGTAAATGACAGAAACACTCAACTCAAGAACCAGCTTGTAGAACTTCACACCCAGCACATGGATATACTTGACCAGCATCACCATCTCCGTCAACTAGTGTCAGACTTTCAACAGTGCAGTGACACTCATGACCAGGCACTGAAACGCATATCAGATCTTGAAGCGGAATTGTGCAAGGCACACAACAAAATTTCCATCATCAATTCTCTGAAAGCCAGCGAACAGGTTGCCACCACCAATCATCTTTTCAACGAGCTGGTTGGCAGTGTATCCGGACTGAAGTATGAGAAGTCCACCGTTATCATAGACCTGACTGGGAAAGATACCTTAACTAAATGTCCCATCCTAACTAGTCATAATAAAATTAAGAAATATATTAAAATCACTAGAAATATTAAAAAATACAAGAAACTCATGAAAACATATTTTTTATAAGTATAACATTTATCTTAGGAAAGAGCGTTTCAACTTACAAACCCAATTAAATGTATGTAATGATAAGGTGGAAAGTAGTAGACAAATGTATGATGTTGACATACAGAACCTTCAGAAGGAATTATTGAGCAGGGAAAATTCACTAAAGGAAATCCTTTGTAAGTATGAGTATAGCCAAAAAATGTTAAGTGACCGCTTGCAAGGGGCCTGTGAGTTGGTGGACTTGGTGAAGTGCAATGCAGAGAGTTGTGAGTCACTGACAAACAATCTCACCTGTAGTTGTGCTCCCACTCCGCCACCTCTCATGTCACAGCATGTTGTTCCTACAGCTTTACCCATTTTAGCTCATACTTTAGAAACTGTCAATCCCACTCAAAGTAATGTTTTGGTCTATTCAGATAGAGTAGGAGCAGTTTTTGGATCATTGTTAAACAATCGCTCTGAATATACTATAGTTTACTGTTGTTACCATAACCTGCATTTTAATGAGCTTGTTCATAAAATAAAAGGTACACCAATGAATAAGCATACTACTGTACATCTTTTAATTGGAAAGAACACTTCAGTAAGAACATTTCAAGTTTTGAATTCAAGCACATTTCTATTTTCACAATTAAAAAAGCATTCAAAAGTCTTAACATAAAAAACACTGAAGACTTATGGGGGATTTCCGTTAAGGTTCTTGAAGATATCATTGACACAATTGCGCCTGTCCTAACTGGCATATTTAATCAATGATAGCGGTATGTTTTCTGATTTAATGAAACATAGTAAAGTAGTAGCAATTTTCAAATCGGGTAGTAAGAGTGGTCCCTCTAATTATAGACCGATTATCTGTCCTACCAGCATTGAGTAAAATATATGAAAAAATCATGCTAGACCAGATGTTGTCACATTTTAATTCAAATGAGATTTTATATAGTCACCAGTTTGGTTTCACGAAAGGTAGGTCGACGACTGACACAGGAGTAAAACTCATCAGTCACATTTTGGAATCCTGCGAGAAGTTCCAGGATGGAATTGGCATTTTCTGTGACCTCTCAAAAACGTTTGACCACAAAACACTTATCTGTAAATTACACCACTACAGAATTCGTGGGCAAGCTGCTGATCTTGTTCTTTCCTATCTATCAAACAGGGAGCAAAAATAAACGTTAATCGGGCGACGTCTACGAGGTCTCTAGTTAAATTGGGCGTACCTCAAGGTTCAATTCTCGGCCCTTTCTTATTTCTAGTTTATATAAATAATCTTGCTTACATGATGGCTAACTTATCGGATATAATTATATTTGCTGACGATACTTCTGTTATTTTTAAAATAGACAGGAAAGATACAGATGTCTTACATGCCAATGATAGTCTGGCTGTTCTTTCACAATGGTTCGCAGCTAATAATCTTTTACTTAATGCGAACAAAACTAAATGTTTTAGGTCATTACCAAATGTAGTAGGTCTAAATCTTGATGGCAAAAAACTAGATGCAATAACGGAAACTATATTCTAGGAATGACTTTAGATTAAAAATTGCAATGGGGCGCCCACATTAGAACTATTTCAGGTAGATTAAGTTCAGCTGCATATGCAGTTAGAAAAATAAGGCAGTTGACTGATATAGCCACAGCTTGGTTAGTATACTTTGCTTATTTCCACAGTATTGTGTCTGATGGCGTTCTGCTGTGGGGATCGGCAGCTGACGTAGATTCAATTTTCATTCTACAAAAGAGGGCAATCCGCGCGATCTATAAAATGGGTCCTCGCGAGTCCCTTAGAGACAAATTTAAAGAAATTGATATACTGACTCTCCTTCTCTTTATATCTTAGAAAATATTTTGTATGTTCGCAAAAACTTAGGACTTTTCCAAATAAGAAGCGATTTCCATAATATAAATACACGTAGTAGATATGAAATTGTGATACAAATTTAGATTAACTAAAATAAGCAAGTCATTTCTTATAAACAGTATCCGCTTTTATAACAAGTTGCCAAAGTGTGTTACAGAACTTAGCGATGGGAAGTTCAAAACCCACATCAAATGTATCCTTATCAAGTAAGCATATTATAAAATTAAAGACTACTTACTACTAGCCGGCAAGAAACTCCACAGTTTCTTGCCGGCTCTTCTCCATAGGAAACGACCAATTGGAACCGTGCAACTAGCTTCTGACGTTTCAAAAGTGCCCATGTAGGTTTATGTGAAATATAAATATTTTGATGTTTTTTTTAAGCAAAATTTTGACATTTTCACATCATCATCATTATAATTTCCATCGATAATTTTTTTTTCACAATTTTTTTTATTTACGGTTTTGTTGTTATTTTTGTTTCGTTGGCTTAGAACTGAACTATACTCTACACCAATCGTATTACTAAAACCGAAAAGTTTTTTTTTTTCCTATTAGATATTCAATGTGTTTTATTCGTCGCATTTGGGTTTGAAAACCGACAGTACATAGAAAGTAATAGGTTGATAACCTATCGTCTGTGACTAAAGAGTCCATACACCTCACAATCTGTCGACAGCCAGTGAGATCGCGTCTAGGATAAAAAAAAAGATAAAAATTGCACAGTGCAAATAATCGAAGTAATATTTGCGAAAATAATATTTTTAAAGTATATTTTTATTCAAATTACCTTCAATATTAAATAACTCTTTATACTTCTACATTATGTTTTTTTTTTTTTTAAATGACGTTCAATGTTATTTTTAAAATAGTGACAGAAAGAGACATGCTAGAATTAGAACAATCTATGGAACATGAAAACGAAAGATCCCTTTATGACGGAATTCAGTGCATTCATTTGTTAATTGGGGCTTCTTACATTTTGAACGTTTTTTGTTTACCGTAAGGTTGTCCCACCTCTAAAGGTGGCTGCGAATTGTTAGTTTAAAAAAATTAGGAGTTTGCGAAAGTATCAATACGTTTTAGTTACATTATTATTGGAAAAAATGATAACTGAATAAATAAATACCCAATATTTTACGTGCGTATCTTATCAATGCGTGTGATTTCCGATACCATGCGTTACAAGGTCATTGACCGCTGATATTTCGCTGACCACTGCTTCGGAATCCATAGACAATGCAGAACGTTAACGACTTGTATTTGCGATGGTCGGGGGTCAACGGCCTGGCGTAGCAACTGCCGAAATGTGCATCTAACAAGATGGCTGCATATACTAGGTGCCTATAGACACACAGTACCAAACAAAGGCTTTAGTTTTTGAAGAATATCGTCGGAAAATTCTAGTTTAAGTAAGACATCTTAGGTCCACTTGCGCGTTCGTGGGTTTGCTAAATAATTAACCCTGAGTTAGTTGTTAACTCCGCGTGAGTTAACAGCTAACTCAGGGTTAATCCAAAGAGAATTATTGGATTAACCCTGAGTTAGCTGTTAACGCGCAAGTGGGCCTTAGTCACCATTTTTTTTTCTATTAGCAATTAGGATCTTGGGATCTTGATTAGGATTAGGTTTCTTGTCGTTTATGCGACAAGCTAAAAAGCGATTAAGCGGATATCCTGACTGAAATATTTCTGTGAAATTCCTGATAGAATTGTCATATCCGTTTGAGAGTATGAAGTTAGCCAGTTATAGCTTCGCCGTAACCCCGTTACTATAGTGAAATCGGGAGACCTGATTTATAAGATCTCAGTATAAAATTCAAATATTATTTTATTGACGTATCTACTGTGTTCTATTTTCACCAGTTTACTGAGGTTTTCCGACTTTTCCGTCCGGAAAAAAGTTTTTTTTTTTTATCTGTGCTTAAATATAACGGAAGGGTGATTCGTTTTTTGAATAAATCGAATCTTTACGACTGTCAACCGGTAATTTTTTTTAAACAGCATTATAACATGCAACATCACTTAATTTCGCCACACAAACTACGCGCAAGTGCTTGCTAAGCTGGATTCAAAAATGCGCCGTCAGTTCTGTGTCAACTGTCAACAATGCCAATATTCAAGGCCCTATTACCAACATACATTACAACAGACGATCCAAAAGTATCAGATATAAATGTAAACATCATAAAAACTGAATCTGAAAACGTAACTATGGATCCCAATTTGTAGTGCAACATATTGAGTGCTTCGATTTTATTATTTAGAACCCTAAATTCCAATTTTAAATCACCTTAAAGTTGTTTTTCATTTGACAATTGAGGATTTTTTTTCGTTTTCGTTCGTTGTCAATTACAATTTAATCATGTTATTCAAACGATAATTGTTTGGTAAAGTGGTAGGATATAAAGTACCTAACCTAGAACCTTCTAATTACGAAATGCATCAAAATAAAATGTGTTACTAATTCCCTTTAGTGAGTGCTTGCGTATGAATTTAACCTGAACAGCGTTTGTTTACACTTTCATTACATACTTTTCGTACGAACTGTACATTACCACAGACAATACTTTAATTCCGCATCACTGAATTAAAGATTCATGGAATGATCTGAGTCAGCTGTATACTCTGTCGATTTATGAGTAGTTTGTAACTTTCGCAATACGCTAACAAAATCTTACTTTCGTAAGTCTCTGACAGTGTTCGATGAGTCATTCGTGACGCCGAAATCAGAGTAATTAGGCTATGTTGAAGTTTTACTGAACGAAAAGGTAAAACTGAAAGCGTAGGGTGGCTTAGTTTTCAGCTTATAGAGTGAGAAATCCATGCTATCTCTGTATGTCTATTACCTTTCGATGACAGGTAGACCATGACCTGGGTGTCACCATTGTGTGGATCGCCCGGAGGACACGGTGGAGCATACGGTGGAGGTCTGCCCGGTTTGGGCGGATCATTGCCGTATCCTCGTGGAGGCGATCGGAGGCGGTGATCTCTCTCTCGAGTCCGGCCCTAGTCCAGGTCATGATACGGAGCGAGAAATAGTAATGCTCACGAAGGAGGAGGCGGAACGCGTGAGGGAAAGGCAAAATTCGCGCCATCACGCCCCTAACCGCCGCAAGAGGAGATGCCCTGGGCGAAATCTGGAAATGGCTGGAACCCGCTGGATGCGGGCCAGAACCGGTCGAAGTGACGGTGCTTGGGGGAGGCCTATGTATGAGGCAGTGGACGTGTTTCGGCTGAAATGATAATGATGATGAATTACTAACAGTCGACCAAGTTACATCGTAAGTTCTAGTCTATAACAAAGATTTAAATCGTTAAATGTCACCGTACTCAGTCACGCGAAAAAGTATCCTTTCTGAGAAGAGTGACCTTACACAATAATAATGACGTTTCCATGACAATCAAGTCAAGTATTTGCAACGAAGCAGAAACGCGACCATCTTTTGACGCGGAATCTAAGATTTAAATCGTTGGTCAGTAACTTTCGCAATACGCAAACGTAAACAAGAACTTACTTTCATAAGTCTCTGATAATGCTCAATGAGTCATTCGTGACGTCGAAAGTTGGAGTTGGGACGGTGACGACTCAGTGTTGGTCGGAGTTTTGCTAAACGAAATCATTGCAAGGGAATACCGAAAATGTAGAGCGGCCGTTTTCAGCTTACAAAGTTCGATAGTTATAAAACTAAGTTATTTATCTAGGTTAAATAAATATCGTTCTGTTTTATAAAAATTTCAGTCGTTTCGTTTTACCATTATATTTATCGAGCAAAGGTAATTTAGCAATAATAAAATTATGCAGTATCTAAACCTGATTAGTTAGCGATTTTGCAGGAATTTTCTTACGAGTCTATTTGAGTTTAGAATAAAGTTATAATTTATTAACACAGAAAAAAATGGGTCAAATTATTTTTGTCTATTTTCTTTTTTTCTAAAACGTTCAATTTAAAAAAAAAATTGGCACTCCGGGAGTGCCGACAGAAGTGAAAATTTGAAAAAAAATCGGCACCGCGGTAATCAACGCGTTGATGTCTTTTTAATGGTCAAAGGCTGGTGTCATTACAGTGTTGCGAAATTAATGGTTTAGTCCCATCTCAAAAATGCCCATCGAACCTAAAGAAGTTTTCACTTCAACAAGGGAAGGGTTTGGGCATTGAAGTTTACAGATCAATCAATGTGCCTGCCTTTTCCCAACTATTTCGGGGCCGGCTTCCAGTCTAAGCGGATGCAGCTGAATACGTACCAGTGTTTTTACATGGAGCGACTGCCTATCTGACCTCCACAACCCAGTTACTGGGTAACACGATACCTCTTAGCAAGACTGGTAGGTAGACTTCCGTGCTTCCGACTGTCAAAGATCTTCGAATGACAGCAGGGACGTGGTTTCCGAGGCACGGAGAGATCCGATATATAATGGATCCCATCCACGAACCAACCTCGGCAAGCGTTGCTTAACCTTGAAGATCGACCCATGCGGCTGTTATTATTTACCCACGAGCCTCTTGAAGTTTACAGAACAAACTTTTAAACATAGCTTTTAACATTTCATGTTTCCCCTTTAGGTAACCTTGACAAAAGGTTTTTCGTTTATGTAATAAATTGTTATGAATTGTGTTCATAACAGTAACGTCTCTAGAACCATACCTGCTCGACGGGAAACCCTTCCAATGAGTCACGTGCCTTGTGTTACGTATCAAGAGCTCAGTTTCGTAACAAACGCAACATATTATAAACATCCTCGTTTTTAATATCATTACTTCTACACTTAGTCATGATTTTAGTGTTTATTATCATTTTGAATTATCCTTACTTTATCTAATATTATAAATGCGGAAATAACTCTGTTCGTCTGTCTATCTATCTGGTAGATTTTAAATTCACGCTCTAACTGTTTCTGATGTTTGACACACTGATAGATCATGACCTGTACCCAAATTACGTAATACGCGATCAATCACAATCTGTTTCGATTTGAAACAGATTGCTAAACCATCGCTTGATAGGTTGGAAAAAAAATCTGCTCAACAACGTAAATAACGCAATGAATGTTGTTGAACTGTCAAAATGCAACAAATTAGTCATAATCGTTTACGAAAATGAGTTACGTAATTATGGTACTTAGGACATATTTTTTTATCCCGGTAGTATATTCCCGTGGGATAATTTCCGACCTCCAAGCGAGCGAAACCACGGGCATAAACGAATTAATTGAATTGAAAAGTGGTTTTCTTTAAACTGACAGTTTTAATTATTGTTGTGTTAATTTTCATAATCGAAACATTCCAAAAAGATTTCAAGGAGATAATTGCTAGGTATAAGCACCAATCAGCTTTATCTCGATCTGTTAATTTTTAGAGGCAAAATGAAACACAACACAGGTAAGAAAATATATTGATTAGAAATAAAAGTTTAAATGCGGTATCTGAAGATTGAAAAATCTACAAATTTGTTCTTTTTATAAAAAAGTTGTTCCATTTTCAAAATTAATTTTCCTTGCGTCTACGTTTTTATCCTGTGACTGAATAAAGCCGAAACCATAGCCGGGCTTTCCGGCCGAACACTTACGATGTCAAAGCTATGCCTTCATCTTATAGCAAGCCAGTGATTTCCATCCACTTTTACATTGTGATATCACTCTTATTCGATACGGATTTCCTTTTCCAAATTCTTGTAATTTAAAAAAAAAAAAAGTTTTGAATTGAGAACTAACGTCCTTTTTTCATCTAAACTTTTCCCAATACTTTAGATTTTGACAGTTGAGATTGATTCACAAAAGTATAATTAAACAATTAAATAAAAAGATTCAGTCGGGGTATTAATATATTTTCATGTTTAGGAATATTAATATGACTGCATACTATTGTATGGAATTTTTTTTTCTAACTGAACAGAGAGCTATGCTGCTGGGGAATTCGTTGCGCAACTTCTTCTCAGCTAAAGCACTAGGAAGTGGTAAGGGTGGGCGTTTTGGGGACTATCTTATGTAATTTTGACGTTCGAAAAGTGCTGAATCTCAGCCTAGTTTGAATAAATTACCTTTGAATTCGACTAATGGGCAATCTACTAAAGCACAGAAAATTGAAAAATAATCATGAAGGTATATTATTTTTTATTTTATTTACGTCATTCGGCCTATTTACTCTTACGAGGAAAGTAACCTATTTACAACTAAACGAAATAAACTGTTATTGTCGGTTATTTTGTTTTGTAAAGATAGTCATTTCACGTCATAGTGACGCTCTTGGTTTCACGTAAAACAAAACCATTGTAATTGCTTTGAATGTCATTGACGGGTATTTTACACCACACTGTATACTGTATACTATTATTTTCCTTGTTTGTAAGATAATATCAAGAATAAAAGCCTCGCGTGATTTATTTTTCAGTATTTACAAAAAAATACTCCAAATAAGAACTTAGTTTTTGATCTTAATTTTTGATTAAAAGTACACTTTGTAAACAAGCATATAGCAATTAGAGGATTATATCCAAGATAAGAGTGCTTAGAAACATGCTGGTCCTGCTCCATAGGACAATTTAGAATCAAGACAAAATCAAACAGGTTGCTAATTTAATTGTAAAATTTATAATTTTAATTGTATATGACATTGATTTTACATTCTGTGATTACTTCCTCACACACTTTAAAATATTAGGAAAATCGTCTACTTTTACAATGTTTGTAAATATGTGAGCACCATGTATCTATCATATAATTAAATTATCTTTCGTTGCTTAATTTCTAATTATTTTTACCTATTGTGGTATAGTAATATTATTCTAGGTGCATCGTCTTCACATATAATTATTTAACTAATGTACGTACTTATACAAACTATTGTAAAACATTTTAAAAGAGTAACGGTGGAGTTTCTTGCCCATTCTTCTCCATACGAAAACTACCTTTTGGAAGGGGCGACTAGAATCAATTATATTATTTTGTAAATTTTGACGTTCAAAAGTGCCATATATGGACCTATTTGAAATAAATTATTCGACTTCGACTCTGACTTTGATCAACTATCTACATTTACGAACGTAAAATGTGACAGCTTAGACATCCAAAAAGAGCTAAAATTAAATATCCTTCCGCGAAACCGAACATTGAATTTAGTGAACAGAAAGAAAATTGTGTCTGAAACCTTTCAGAACTGTGACACTTACTTTTTCTAACAACACAAAAGATGTTTGAAATATTTATATATTTTTTCTAATTTATTTTCACCTGATTAAATCAATAATAAATTATATAAATATTATAAAGAAAATCAGTTAGCACCTTCCTCCTTAACAGAACAACTGCGCTTCAACTACCACGGCCAGTAACCCAAATATCAAAATTAACACCGTGGAAAAAACCAGCTGTCACTAGAACCATTTATCATCACGACTACATGGCGTGATACCGTACACCATCATCATTTAAAATCCAGGTCACCTCTCAGTCACAAAGAGAGTTCGCCGAAGTTCAAATGGATCTTTCTAGACTTCCCACCAGCAACCGACGACCACCGGTGGTCGCCAATCTGGTCGTTGACCAGTCTCTCGACCCAGATTTTGTACACACACTAGTCTTGACTCACACTACACGTAGCGAATATTTTGTCAGCATTAATTTTTGAGTGTCACTGTTAAGGAGTGTCTAACTTAGAACATGTAAGTGTCTAAGGCCAGTGTGTGTGTGTGTTATGTATTTGTACATGGCTGTCAAATCTCGATTAAAAACTGCCAGATTTAGGACTAAAAACATAACATAACTTCACGCTTGTTTTTCCCCAAAGGGTTAGGCAGAGATATACCTATCTACACCCACATTTCTCCAGTTATGTTTATGTCCTCAGTAATAGGTAGCGAACCTATTGCCATCAACCGGGCACAGATCCAGACTCCGGGCTGCGACTGAGAAATCCGTGATGGAAACATCTAATAAAACTTTGTCTGACTTAGGAATCAAATCTTTTGGGCATTGAATTTATGTTTCACTAAATACTGAAGGCTTTTTTTCGAACAGCAAAGTTACGATCATTGATAACCTAAATCACAATCAAGATTATGCTCAATGCGTGGTAGCGCTTTCAGGCCGTTAAGTACCGGATTTCTCATGAAGTTATGCTTCACCTTAAATCAAAGAATAATTCAACTTTTCAGCGTTTTCCTTAACCAAATCCGGTTGAAGATCAGTATCGTTGATTTTCGCAACCTGTCTCCTGGGATGAACTGAAACGGCTTTCTTGTACATGCAATTAATAGTAGGCTGCTTTTGCAATACGGAATTTTACTATATATGTGATTAACTTTGGAATGGAAAATGTGAAGAAAAACGATGCTACGAGTGACCATTCTCCAGCTGTCATATTAAATACAGTTTCAAATATTTTAACATAACTTTTTGCAGCTAAAAAGTAACAAGACATGAGTTCTGAGCTAATATCTTAATTTGAATGTGACCATCGGAAAACTCTAAGGAGTGATGTAATTTCTAATTTATATGTCAAAGCCAACATATAAAACATAAATTCAAATGCATTAGCACATAATTTGTACATTGATACAAAGCCCGGAGCTTTCGCCGCGTCAAATAGTCGATTCCCTAACTTTCTACGAGTTCCGAAGTTCCGATGAAAGTGGTCTCACACTTGCCCAGTCGCGAACAGAGGTCGCGATACACTGGCAAAACGGGCAGTGGCCGAATAGATGCTTCGAAATTTAAAATGTTGTGTTGTTTTTAATTAGTTTTTTTTTATGGTCGTAGTTAAGTTGTAGGCCGGTGAGAAGTATTTAATCTGTTTTTTATCGATCGCCATATTTTGACTATAAGTCTACGGAAAGAAATCGTTTGTGCTTCAGCAATTTTCTTTACCTATTTAAAGTTAGAAAAGACGGCTATTTTCTTTCTAACCATTTTTGTTTTGGAAAGCTGTGATTGTTTTTGAACGAGGCCTACATTTTACGTTTTCACCATTGATCACGTTTTGTGGCATACTTCATTTTTTGCCATAGTCAATTTCATTCTATTATGAACCTCTCGAACAATTGACCACTTATTCATAGTAACCTATTTTCGATAAGGAGCCTTTTGGCCTCGTACAGGACTTTCTGCTTTTATTTTAATTTTACTTTGTTTTTTTTTATTGTTTCATTTATTAATGTTTTAATGAGTGTGATTTAGTTTAATTTGTTATTTCCTGTGTGAGTCTCAATAAATACTTATTCTTTCTTTTCTTTATTTCTTTCTATAAGGAAAACAGACATTTTCGCACGCCTTGTAATAAAAACTTCGTACGTATCATGACGAGATATCAAACGTCACATGCACATGAATCATGAATGTCTACAAAAAGATTTATATACATGACGTAAAAATAATTATTAATTTTTTTAACAATTGTAAATGATTTATTTTTAACCTGCGGCTGATTCTGCTTGCAAGGAACAGTTCTTGAGGACATTGTCTGATTTATTTATCAATGTGTCGTTATTCCTACTATTGTTTTACCCAATTCTAAGTACAGGTTAAAAAACCCAAAAGATCTTTTTTACGTGATTCGTGTACAATCGAGAATCGAATGGTAATCAAATAATAATCAGATTCATAGTTCCCTGAACTTGTACCTTTTTAATTATGTGCATAGATTATTCAGATTGGCAACAATGCTGCGAGAAAATTAAGTATAGAACCTCATTTCGAACGTTTTTGAATGTCGAGCGCAAATTCGGCCAGTAATGATAGCACTGTAATCGCACTGCGATGAGTCAACGCCCGGTGAAATGACTGCGAGGTTCGTTCACCTTTCACCCAATTTGCCTAAATACACACCGACCGAGAATAGTTGGCATTGTATCGCGACCAATGCCTTATAATAAGTGTGTGCACTTCAAATTGTCCGCATAAAATTTGTAGTACGATATGTCGAGTAGTACTTACATTTTTGGCAGAAGAAATTTTCCATAGTTTTTGTGCTCTATGAGTGTCAGAGAGTGACGTACAACAAGGCGTAATTATTAATCATTGTTGTCTATGGCATGGAGGTGCGCAAAAAATCTTTTGTGTTTATCAAGTCGAGAGTTATCCATGTAAATGATGCTTACTTATAAATCCTTGTAGACTTATAATATATTATATTTCTTGTATCAAAACATTTACGTAGTTAAAACCTATTTCTGCGACATGCGAATAATCGCGGTGAATTACATGAATCTGAAATGTTCACTGAATGTTCTACTCTATGAATAATGTCGTGACGTGCGAAAATGCGGGGCAGTGTTGATGTATATTATTATATTGATTAAATTGACTATGTATAGATAACCTGGAAAAATTTGGTATATCAAATAAATTATTTGACTAGATAATGTACCTAGATAAAAAAAAAATGATCGGTATATTTGTTACGCTTGTAGAGCAAAATCTATTGCTCTGTTCTTGGATAAAGCGTCATACAGCCATGTTTTCGTCATATTGGAAAATATTACGTTTATGAATGAGCGTGTACCACGTAACGCAGGCGCGGGCGCACGTCACGTTGCCACCGATCAATAAACGGCGCCTTATCGTAACGGCGATCTCATCTTGCACAGCATTTTAATGCCGCATAAAACCTAACTGTCTGTCCAAAATAAATACCAGCAAAATGTGAAGGTAGGTCGGCAAACGGTATCCGACAATGAACTCCAAAAGTGGAACAACGACCGCCCAATTTGGCATTTGGTCTCGTGATGAAAAAAAAAAATATCGCCATCGGCAGTACCAGGATAAAATGAACTAGAGAAAGGTTGATTTTCGAGTATTTGAATGTGTGCATGTGTGCTGGATGCGTCTGTGTGCGTCATTGTAGTCTCGTAGTAGAAAGCTCAGTGAGCGTTTGTTTACATTCGCTATTTAAAAAAAGAGTGAAATGGTGAAACTGTCAAATTATTTGTAAGTACTTGTAGAATGTAGGTCGATTAGACTGTTTCATTCACTAATGCGTAGCGAGCACGCAATGTTATTTTTTGAGAATTGTTTGTATTAAGAATACGAAAATTTAAAATGTTTGTCGGTAAACATGTAAAACATCTGAAATGTACAAACCACTAAGACTTAGTTGAAGTACTAGATATAGGAATGAAGAATTCGATCTGCTGAAAGGAAAATACCAGAACTTTCTAAATTATTTTAGAAAGTTCTGGTATTTTCCACGAAACACACACAAACAATAAATAATTAAATAATAACAGCCACACGGGTCGATCGAAGGTTACGCTTGCCGAGGTGGTTTGTGGATGGGTGACCCTCCATTTCATATTGGTCTAAGATCCGCAGAGGAACGACCTTCACCCATCTGTTTAATGAATGAAAAGTATTTTATAATAAACAAGCGGACGTCACGCGGTTTCACCCGCGTAGTTACCGTTCCCGTGGGAGTACGGGGATAAAATATAGCCTATGTTACTCGCTGATAATGTAGCTATGCATTGCTGAAAGATTTTTTCAAACCGGTCCAGTAGTTTTTAAGTTTATTCGTTACATGCAAAAATACAAATCTTTCCTCTTTATAATATTATTAGTTTAGATATAGATTTAATTAAAAAAATATATCGTGAGTGGGTTTACAAAAAAATCCAGGCCAAATCAATGATCGATAAAAAATACAAAAATGCATTTTTTTTTTTCAAAATTGCTTTCATTCGTTTAACGATTCATTCATTATAGTAACAAATGTTTATCTTAAAAAGCACTATCAATTGTTAGTAGCAAAGGTTCTCCTTGAAAAGCTCTTTCAATTAGTGTATATCTTGCAATGTTTAAAAACAGTAATTTTTAATTTTTAATTTTTAATTTTTAATTAATCACAGTCTGGGTAGGAATTTTTTAGTTAATCCACTCGCAATATATTTTCTAAAATACTAACTTTGATTTGAAATACTTTGCATCCATTAAGCAGATGGGTGAAGGTCGTTCCGCTGCGCATTCTCTACTTTAAAGAGACCCCTCCGTGCCCCGGAAAGCACGTTAAGCCTTTAGTCGATATCATTTGTATCTTTGTCAGACGTTATGGGAAGTCAGAAGCCCTAAAATCTGACAATTAGTCTTACTAAGGGGTAACTGGGTTGTGCAGGTCAGACAGGCAGTCGCTCGATGTAAAATACTGGTAGTCAACTCAACCCGTTAGACTGGAAGTCAACCCTAACCCAAACTTATTTGGAAAAAGGTATGGCGGTGATGATGTCGGAAATAGGTCTTCTCTTATCGGAAAACAGAAGAACCATGATATCCATCCGGTAGCATAAAATTGCTAATTACATTGAGGGTTGAAAAACGCCGCCAAACCTACCTTCCATCGTTCAATCAATAGCGTCTATAGATTAAGATACAGACTCGCATTGAAACCTTTAAAATATTGAGCTTCCAAGAGTCATCCATTATCATCATTAGCCTACAGCAGTCCACTGCTGGACGTAAGCCTCTCCAACTGAACGCCACTCAGCTGGATTCACACTGCGAAGATCATCGCTCTACCTAGCCTGAGGGCGTCCTACCTCAATTTTACCGATTCGCGATCTACACTCAAGAACACGTCTACCCCAATGTTCATCGAAGCTTCCAAGAATGCCGATACCTAATATTCGTCCGGAGTACAGACACAGGCGCATCCTGTAAACTCAGCCGCCTTCGAAATTCAAACCTGGCCTTACCAGAGACAAGCCCATAAAATTCGAATAAATACTTAGAACTCTATCGTACTCTATTGTCAGTTTTCCTTTAAAATAGCGGAACTTACAGACTTATCATCGAAAAAGTAATACATATCTTTATCCTTATGTAACATTACGTTATATTAGTCACTATGCGTAATACCATACGATTATCCTCCTTAATGACGTAGATTATTTTAATTTGCATGGTGATAATCGTATACAGTTTACCTCAATCTTTAAATTAATATACCAGTGCATTATATCCGGCGGGATGTTCACATTTTTAACGGACTTCAAAAGAGGAAGTTCTCAATTTGACTGTTTTTTGTATGTATGTTTGTTACGCGATTACTCCTCCAATTAAACATAACTGGCGTAATGTGTGTCTGATATAGGTACACCTCTGCGTAACCCGCCGGGGCAAACAGTCGTCATGTTGTGTTGTGTAAAGCCAATTTTATGTGTAATTGTTGTCTGTAGGTATGTGTCGGAAAATTGTGTGAGTTTATGTACGATTAAGGAATAAATACAATTAAGAACCTAAAGATAAATTTTTTCATGCTCTTTATTATTTTTCCGACTACGTCATTGCCAACGTTTTGAATGAAAATTACTGTTCGGAATGGTGACATGCACCCGCTATGTAGTAAAGGAATTTGATTGAAAATTGCTCAACATTTGCGCTCCTTGACCGTTCTTGTGTTTAGCATGCAAATTCTATCACTTACTTTTGGGGCTGTTGTTATATCAATGAATATTTTAGTAATACCTGAAGCCGTTTTTTTTTTGGGTGGGAAATGATCAAATAACTTCTCCCGCTCTGGACGGAGCAGGAGGGTGTGTCAGACTCACTGATTCAAACCCACCCGTGTTCCTTCATACAAAAGGCTCATTCAATATACCAATAGGCTATCTATCTCAATAGTAAAATTGTTAATTACCCTGGAGAAGATACAAATTATAAAAGATAAAGGTACTTTAGAAAGACGCTCTGAAAACATCAGTTTTCATCAACCATGTTGGAATGGCAAAGTGACTCTCAATTAAACACAGGATTAAAAAATACAGGAGGTATTTTTGTTCGCAATCTTTGACGCATGGCCTAAATTCATTAAAATATTAACGCTAAATAATCTAATAGGATAAATTAATTTATTACGTATATATGGATAAAATAAATGAAATGACCTAACCAAGATCCGTAAGGAAACATAAAGTGGCGGTGCTTGGGGGAGGCCTATGTCCAGCAGTCGACGTCTTTCGGTTGAAAAGATGATGATGATAAAGTTGTTAAAGTTATTTTATTCCTTCGCCATTTTGTGACATTCGCTTTCGTGGAACATGAGTCTTATAGTTCCTATGAAAACTATTTCTTTTGACGTCAACCAACGAAATCACGCATACGAAAGCGGGGAAAAAAATATTCCCAGTACCTTTTTACTGTTTTTGATAGGTAAAAAATGGGAGAAAAGTAATTTTGTTTTATTTCGACTGACTTAAATTCTATAGTAGAGTTTTCATTAAAATGTAAACAATGTCTATCATATTTCAACCGATTGCAAAAAGAACTACGTACAAAAAAACTAACACTCTTCTATCAAAGTACCAGGGACGCATAGCCCGTTAGGAGGTCACCCGAAATATACGCACACTAACACACGCACGCATTTTATTTGAATGCGCAACACGTGACGTTCACATGCGTACCAAATAATCGGTATCGTAGAACGAAAGTCGGAGCCGGTGGAAAATTTCGTCAGCGCTGTCGGTACATAGTGGTTCATGGTTGGCATGTAAGCACACAGAACTTTGCAAAAGAAAAATAATCCTGTTAGAAAACAAAAGAATTAAAAAAAACCCTGAATGTAAGCATTTATTCCTGCCATTTCCATTAAGCAAAAATTTTTCCATTTTCCCATTTTCCATGGCGTAGTTAAAATGTTTTACTGTCAAAGAGCGATTATTTTCAAACAAATTCCTTTCTCTAATAACGAGCGCATGTTACCTTTACTGTAATTTTTATTCAAAATGGTGGCAATAACTTTGTCAATGTAGACGGATAAATAATATAGTCTTATCTATCTCTATCTTCGCAATCGTGATGGTATTGAGGCGAATTTGTATGATTTTATACATTTTATTCAAACAAACTACTTATTGGCTTTCAAATTCAAAGCAAAAGATTTTGTTTGCAGTACAACTGAATTGTCTACGTAGGCTCATGTGCTACGCCGAGACATTAACCACGCATGCGCGGGAAAAAGTAAGATGGCCGCCTGACGTTTTTCTTCACAACTCGGGTTCCGGAACAAAGGCAATGAAACTACTTTGAGTTGCTTTCAGAAACTTGTTTACTAACATGTATAAACTTTAGTAATGTTTTTATTTTGGTAGTAAGTTGTTTTTTATTTATTATAGTAACTTATTGGTGCCGATTCTCTTGTCACAAATGCCTCTAAACTAGACAAAAAATTACCAAAATTTAGTTAATTCTTGTCAAACGACGATTTCCCATTTTGTAATAGACTAAATTGACACAACTTAACTATATTTTAGTTTGACAGCACGGAGATGGCACTGAGTTAATAATTTAGTGAAAATGTCAATTCTGCTATTCTGAATTTGATGTTTTTCACCTAAAGTTTTGATTGTCTAACTAAATCTGACTATTTATAATCCCGATTAAAAAGGTGTGGAATAAAATATGAACTAAAATTCACACCAACACCTCGACTTCCAGTGCAGAAACAGTATTGTATCTTTCTTCTTTTGCTTATATCTCGATAAAAATGGTGTGTCTTATCGCAAAAATAATGAAAATTTCGACCCCCTTATAAAATCCTTAAAACTCAATATGTAGGTAATAATTTTTCATATTTTCCCATACAAAAAGTGAAAAATTTCATATAAAACTCGTCAAGGCTGCCCCCATCCGCACATCCGGCTCTAAAATATTCACGAGGTAGTAGGGCCAACAAGTACCACGTGGAGTCGAGATTGTCAAATTCAATTTTAGTTGTGTCAAAATTATTTTTAAATTTAGAGAATTTTTGTTGCATAGCTTTAATACTCTCATAGCCAAAAGTAAGGAATTTTAGTGATAGTTTAGTTCAGTTTACAAGAGAATCGGCACCATTATATTGTTTAGGTTAATTTTAAAAAAAACGAATACGGTAAAGGAAAGCTGTTATAGCATTTTCTGTCTCATATGACGTGCTATTTTGCATTTCATGCCTACCTTAGCCACATTTACATTACAATAATGACTAAAATACTTTATTGTCTTTAACTTACATTAAAAACCACAGGTTTCCATAGAAGTATTATTTTTGGTTGTATTATTTTACTTTCATTTTTTTTTCTAATACTGTCATTTCATAGAATAATCAATACGCAGAATACTTACTTTCAATAAATTTAAATCATTAATTTTTGTTACAAATAAACCTTTAAGTTTCGATATTCATATCATAGAATAACAAATAAAATATTCTGTATTCTCATATTGTTTAGTTAATATAAAACTTATTACCAAGAAAAACATTTTATCAAGTGACAGTTTCCAAATGTTTCAATAGTCAGTAGTCTATAGTATTTTATAATTAGGGTAAATATATTTTTTTCTGTCAGTGTAGTCGACGGAGCCCCTCTTGGCGGGGCTCCTATTTCTGTGTGGCTTAAAAAAAATTAACCTAACCTGTCCGAGTCGGGGTGTCCCAAGTCCCGAGCTCGCTTCACTTGCTCTTCCAGCCTAAGTTCTCATTCGACTTTAATTCGATGCTTAATTTTCGATGTTTTACAGGGTAAACTTTTTTTGACAGCGTAGTCGACGGAGATCGCTTTGCGAGGCTCCTTTTGCTGTGTGGTTATTTTTATCCTTCGTGGTTTGGTTTCTTCTATCCTAACCTATCCGAGTCAGGGTGCCCCAAGTCCCGAGCTCACTTCGCTTGCTCTTGCAGCCTAAGTTCTCATTCGACGTTAATTCGACACTTAATTTTCGATGTTCAAATATGTACCCTTATAAAATTATGGATAGCGTAACGTATATTTTTACATTTTCGTTGAAATAAAATACCATGGAAATATACACCGAACAAACGATTTTTTTTTTTAATAATTCTACTGTTTGATAAGTTTGTTAATTTTAAAAATGTGATTATAAAATTCATTGAATTGTGTTTCTGTGAGATATGTTTCATTAAAGTAAATAGTCTTTAAAACAATAATATTCGAAATAAAAATACAAAGACCAATTATTATATGAAACATTTTCTGCGAAACGAAATTCTATGATATTTTTGTCTGTAAAACAAGGGGACACCATTATTTTAATCTGAATTAAATGCATTTTTCCCTCACAGAAAATTATAATTGGGAAAAAGTTATAAATGTAAGCAGGAATTCGTAAAGCCTAATAGGGGCTTTTAATTAATACTAATATCCTTAACTATGGTTTAACCTTTTTTTTCGGTAATTGGCAAAACTATTTTTATATGATTAATTATTATTCAACAAAAACTTTTTTACAAAAAGAAAAAAAAACAACCGACTTCCAAAAAAACACTACAAAGTGAAAAATAATTTAAATTTCGGAAGTCGGTGTCTTTGGTTTTGTATTTTAATTATTGGCCACCGATTCCCAGGTCGTGCAGTGTTATTAGGTTTTCCATCAGGAATTTCTCAGTAGCAGGCCGGAGCCTGGATTTGTGCCCGGTTGATGGCAATAGGCTCGCCCTCTATTACATGCGACTTAAACGTAACTAGCGAAATGTGGGTTTACTATGGGTACACCTCTGCCCAACCCTTACGGGAAACAAGGCGTGATATTAGGTTATAATCTTATCTTAACTTATCTTTTTAAGTTATACTTCGCGAGCACATTCGCAAGAGGCTGGCAATATCATTACAACGGTAAAGTTTTCCCATTGTTTGTCTTAGGTATTCGTTTTAGTATCATTATGTAAAATTATTTTTGCTTTTTATTTATAAATTTATATTTATATTATATAAATTTATATATAACAATTATTATTATATTAAATAAATATTTATTCCACAATTCTCGCTATTGCACCTACCGCTGTTTGTCTCTGCATCACCCAAAGATTGACTGGTAGAAAATGCTTATGGCATTAAGTCCGCCTCTATACATTTGTGTGCTTGAAGAATTAAATAAATGTAATAAATGAAAATTAGCCACAGCATATCTACTTTCAAGATGTTATTGTGTATACACTGCATATCTTGCTACTTATTCTTGGCAATGTTTTTGCAGTGTTTGCTTTTGTTTTCTATGCAATCCGGATGATGGTGTGCATCGCTTGGGGATAGCGATCGCAATGCATGAATTAGTTTTACGTGCTTGTATTCCAGCTAAAAATATGCTGAGCTATGCTGTTATTAATATTACTTTGTTGCAGTAAGTGTTTCACTTTCTTGGCCCGAAAGTTTTGAATGCTTTGTAATTCTACCTCTCTTATACTATGTCAATGGAGTTAGAGTACTATAACGTTCATTAACACTTTCGACTCCACTCACTTTCATAGAACTCATCCGCCATGCCGCCATACATATTGGAAGTGAACCCTCCAGGAGGGTTGCTGTCATTACGTTTGCGCTAAAGTTAACCATCGCAGACGGTCAACGGTATTAGGTTTAAAACCGTGTTATAAAACACTGTATAACTAAGTAAAATAGTGTTTTTAGGGGGTCTTGTCGCTATAAGTTTTAAAAAATTTGTAAACTTGAACAAAAAAAAAATGATTGAATTTAAAAACCAAACGCATATACTAATAAATCTTGTTAAAATATACATCACATTTTATTTTCACGGTTTTTAATGCTGTATTTGCTAAGAAAACCTACATTTAAAATGAGCACTCCGCGAGGGCTCCCGGCATCCCATATGCGACTAGGTGAACCCTCCAGGAGGGCTCCCGGCACTGAACGTGTTAAGAGTCGTAGTCGTTAATTAGATTGAATATTTATGCTGTGTGATAAAGATTATTTTCCCCTTAAATTGTGAATTTTCATTATAGATGCATTGGATCATATAGATCTATCAGCAACCCTGGAATTAAATTAAAAGGTAAAACAAAACTAACCAATTTTTTAATATCTTTTAGATATGTCATAAATTTTGCAAGTAATTTGATCTTTTACCAAGAGTCCGAGACAAGGTAATAAAAAAGTAAAAGAAAATACCACACTACACTGTCTATACAGCACGCACCTTATCAATTAGTCACTGATAACGATCAACAACTGAATAAGCAAATGAGTGAATGATAAAAAATACCCCATCTGCTAATAATGCCGGAATGAACACTGCTGTAAACAAATGAGATGCTTTCGCGTCTGCATAGTTAATTAGTTTATCCCACTTGTACTGGTTTGCGTACTTAAACAACGTATCTTGTCCTCGTATTAAAAACTAAAAATTCGAGAGGTGCCCTGGGACACGCGGTTCGAAAGAAGTTTTTTTCGCTGTTTTAGTCGGTGTCTTTGGTTTTAAATTTTTGTTTTTTGCCACCGACTTCCGAAATTAAAGTAATTTTTTACTAAAAAAAAAACACTACACAGTGAAAAATTACACTTTTTGATGTGTAACACCTTTTCTATCGCTTTCCTGCAATCTGTGCTAGTGATTTCGTGAAAAGCGACGGAAGTGTGTAACAGGAACCCGGGGAAGCGCGCGCTATTTGATTTGACCAAGCGCGCGCGGTGTAATAGTTGGCTGTCAGAAATGACCTTGACGAACCCCTTCAATGTTGTTTATTACCAAGGTGAGATGTCAGATGTTACATATCATATATGACTACTATAAGTTCGGTCTAGCTCTCATTTGCCAAGTGTGCAGAATATAACGTGCAATGAGGAACTTAGTTCCAAAAAAAAACGTTTTGCTAGAGTTGCTCAGGGGTTGAGCTGTCAAATTGCACCTCTAAGGTGTCTTTTATAGGAACGGGTCAAGGCTATTTTCCTCATAGGAGGCGGTGTCGTAACCTTCAAAATACACGATTGAAGAAGTCTATAATATAATAAAATAAAGCTGAAGAGTTTGTTTGAACGCGCTAATCTCTGGAACTACCAGATCGATTTAAAAAAATATTTTTACATTTGATAGCCCAATTCTTGAGGAATATTATAAGTTATTTAACATTATGCTAAGACCATTAGGAGCCGAAAAAAATATGTTAGAACGCTAAGCGAAAACAAAGTAACAGCGCGGATGGGCGATGCGATGCGACGCGGTAGGTCGGGGCAACAAAAAATTCCACATTTCATCAAAAAGTAGGTTACTTTTATGAAAAGTAACCTACTTTTCGATGAAATGTGAAATTTCCTATAATGTTCAATGTTACCGCATTACAACTCAATTGACGTCAAAAACTCGCAAATCCCTTTACATTTATGATACCCTGGTACAAGTAGTTACTTAATGAGAAACAATTAATTTGGTAAGTAAACGAACACTCTTCATATTATATCTTATCAAATAACGCCTAATCAACTGTAACTGAAAATTATCAAGAAATGATAAAGGCTTATTATCATTAATTCTAATTTTGTTTGTTTGAAAGAATCTTTTCACTGTTTATGCGTTCCTGGTATATTAAATAAATTATGTTAATGTAATTAATTGTTATTAATTGCTTTTTGTTATTATTTATCGTATCATTATTTATTTGTAATAATAAATAAGGTAAAGGAGCTAATTGTTAACTGTATTTATTTTTCCCAAAAACTTTAAATACCTACTATGTGGATTATTTACTTTTGGTTCCTTCTTATGTAAATTATTAAAGTTAAATTAGCCCCCCTCACCCCTCTCGCCCGATATTCCATGGGCCTTAAACATAACTGGCGAAACGTGGGTGCACTTATAAGATACTGATACACCTCTGCCTTACCCTTCGGGAAAAATAGGTGTGATGTTATGTTAAGCGTTGTGATTTTTTATGTGTCTGTTTCCTCTCGCTTTACTGCAATTTATGGGAGTGATGTCGTGAAAAGGGACGGAAGTGTATAACAGGAAGCTGGAGAAGCACGCGATATTTGATATGACCAATGAACGCGCGTGGTGCTAGACTTGGCCGCGGGATGGTACCAACCCATTTCCGAAAAGTTGGTACTGTCAACCAAGATGTCAGATGTTACACATCATATGCAACTACTGTAAGGCTCGCTCGTTTTTTTTTTAAACGAAACCCAAGAAGAAAAAAAAAATAGTCTGTTAAAAAACTAAAAACATAATATGTGTGAGTTGTGTGACCGACCAGCAACTGGTACATTCTTCCTAATTAATTACAATAATAAGTCCTACATTACATTACTAACAAGCTATGATGCCCTAGTAACATAATAATTATATATTTATTACTGAAATCAATTAGTTATCCATCTAATTAACTTATTATCTGCATATAATTGTTGCATCTTCTTATCGGGTCATTACATTTTCCGCGCCTTTGTTGGACATGGTATCTATCTATATCAACAGTTTATTTCTTCCGATACAAATATGTATACGAAAATTACGGCATGTTTGCAAATTACGCGACGTAAGTTCGGCCTCATGTTATAGTACCTAATCAATTTTAATAAAAGCATTGTAGGCGCAAGCACGCCTAATTTACGCCGCGTAATATTCGGAAGTGTGTTGCTACGCTAAGAGGATCGTAGTTTGACATCATGAGGTCATGCCCCTGCGGTTATGAAATCGTATGTGGTTCCCATTATCAGCTGTTATCAGTGACATTAACTAATTGTAGAGCCCTTTTTTTTTTTTTTTTGAGGGTGGGAAATCATCAAATAACTTCTCCCGCTCTGGGCGGAGCGGGAGGGCGTGTCAGACTCTTACTGACTAAAACCCACCCGTGTTCCTTCGGTTGCCCTGTCGCCGGGGGCCACGATCTCCCTTTCGGTTTTCTTCGCAACCCCGGCAGGCATCGGTCCTAGTGGACCCCTTCAATTATGCTGACATATCTTTGAGGCGCGCGTGGAACACAACGCGCCGTCGACCCGGGCCTGGTCCTTATCGGACGGTGAGCCACCCATTGCTCACCGCCCGCAAGCCCGCGCCTACGGTGGCCGGAAATCGTCCCGCGATTCCCGACGCCCTGGGCGTCTCCTCCTGCGGCGGTTAGGGGCGTGAGGGCGCGAAATTTGCCTCTCCCTCACGCGTTCCGCCTCCTCCTTCGCGAGCATTACCGCTTCGCAGAAGGAGGTGACGGCCTCCCATTTCCTCTCGCTCCGTACCATAGCCTGAACCAGGGCCGGACGCGAGAGATCACCGCCGCCGATCGCCTCCACGAGGACACGGCGATGCTCCGCCCAAGCTGGGCAGACCTCCACCGTATGCTCCACCGTGTCCTCCGGGCGATCCACACAATGGTGACACCCGGGCGTTTCCTCCCGCCTTATCCTGTGCAGGAACCTCCCGAAACAGCCGTGTCCGGTGAGGACCTGCGTCAGGCGGAAGGTGAGGACGCCGTGGCGCCTCTCAAGCCACTCCTCAAAGAGGGGTCTTATCGCCGCAATTGTGGCGTGCCCAGCGCTGGGTTGCGACAATCGCACTCTCCATGACGCCATGAGATCCCGCCGAAGCTCTGTCCGCTGAGCCGCGATTTCTCGCGGCAGCGGAGCTAAGCCCCGGCGCCTCGCCTCCTCGCGCCACTCCCAAATGTGCGCGAGGACCTTTGCCTCCAGATCCCATGGCGGTAATCCGGCAAGGAGGCTCGCCGCCTCGCAGGAGACCGTGCGGTATCCTCGGGCCAGCCGGATGGCCATGACCCTCTGGGACGCGTTCAACCGGCGGGCTGGCCGCAGCCTTAGTGAACGCGCCCACACCGGTGCCCCGTAAAGGGCCATGGACCGCACGACCCCCGCGTAGAGCCTCCGGCAGGAGGCGTTTGGATCCCCTAGATTGGGCAGGAGCCGCTTCAACGCAGCCCCGGCCCGCTCCAGTCTGGGAGCCAAACGTCGGAAGTGTTCGACGAAGTTCCACCGGCTGTCGAGGACAAGTCCCAGATACTTCATCGTCGACTCGACGCCGATGTGAACCCCTCCCGCCATTACCTGGGAACCCGACGGTGGCGCATTCCGAGGTCCATGAAAACCCATGGCCTCGGACTTGTGCAGGGCCACCTCGAGTCCCAGCTGCCGGATCCTGTCGACGATTGTCGCAACCCCGCGTGTCGCTAGTTCGGCCGCCGCCTGGTACGACCCCCCCTGTGCCAGGACCAACGTGTCGTCAGCGTAGCAGACGACGCTGACGCCGCTAGGGAGGTCGGCGCGCAGCACCCAGTCGTATCCGATGTCCCACAGATGCGGCCCCAGGACCGATCCCTGTGGGACACCGCACGACATCTCTCGCCGGTTCCACTCTCCTTGGTGACCGGGGTAGATGACGGCCCTGTCCGTCAAATAGGCCTCGACCACACGACAGAGGTAGGTCGGCATCCGGTGATACCGGAGTGCCTCCCTGATGCAACTCCAGGGCAGGGTGTTGAAGGCATTGGCGATGTCTAGAGACACCGCCAAGACGACCCCACCCCGGGCCACAGCATCCCCCGTCGTGAGGGCCCGCACGCGCATGATGGCGTCCACCGTAGAGCGCCCCTTGCGGAAGCCAAACTGGCTCTCCGCCAGATCCGGCCCCACCCGCACCAGCCGCTCGACGAGGCGGTCTGCAATGACTCTTTCAAAGAGCTTGCCCACCTCGTCGAGCAGCACGATGGGCCGATAAGCGGACGGAGAGTCCGCCGGGCGCCCCGGCTTCCTGATGAGGACCAGTTTCCCCGTCTTCCAACGAAGTGGGAACTGGCCCCTCTCCATGCATGAATTGTAGAGCCCTACCCTCGATTTCCTGTAACTTTGACGGAGTACGTTCAGTTTAATTTAGTTAATTTGTCTTTGATAACGTTTTCCTTAGTATCAACTGAATTGGAACCTGAAATAGAATGAATTACGGTTAGGAACTGGCTTTAAATTATTAATTTATTAATGACGTATGGGGAAGACGATTTCTAGGAATTTGACCGCGATACGGAAAATGTAGTGTAGGCCAGCCAGTGCCATTTTAATATGCATTTAACTGATAAAGATAATTAGGAGTCAAGACCACGAATACCCCAAAAACCCATCGCTACTTAAAAAGGCAAAAATCCACGGTGTGGCCTTGAAAAACGAATGCTTCTCATACACAAAGCATTTATTTATATATTTATTCAAACTTATCGCATATAAATAAGCAAAGGCGGTCTTAATGCCTTAGGCATTTTCTGCCAGCCAACCAAGGATGTTGAGAAATATTAAACATTGACACCCTTTTAAAGTTAATTTTTGAAAAAAATTCATGAATATTCAGAAAAATACGGGCGGTCACATGCTGATGGGCGACATTGTATATACTACTCCTAAGTTACGCAACTATGACTAGTGCCTATATCCAGTGGATTTCTACAAAGAGCCATGGGTATCCTGCTGTAAACTAGTTACCAAGAGAAATCGAATTATTTAAGGTTTTCCAGAATTGTCACGTAACCGTATGATTCAAAATCGCCCGTAAAATTAAAATGAATATATTAAATTATAACAATGGCTTCTGATAACATTTTCCCTTACCTAATTATTTAATATAATAGTTATTTAATACAATAGAGACGCACATTTATCCGTAATTGATAACTACCTAAGTTAATGATTTGATTTTAAACTAAAAATAAATGTTAGATCCATAAAAAGTGCGAGTTGGAATCGCACACGAAGGGTTCTGTACCACCATACAATATTTAGTGAATAAATGAAAATATTAAACGACGAAAATTATTATTTTCATCTTAAATTTAAAAAATGCAGACATGAATTTGTATTTCATAATGATACTATGAATTACAAAGTAATTTTATGCAGTTGCAGAAAATTACCCATATTTAAATAAAATACCTTACGAATCGGCGTTTTTAGTATTATTTTGTTGATTATATGTATACAGTAGGTATTAATGGTACACGATATACACAAGTTTCAAATTCCTAACTTGTTTGGTTGTTGCAATAGAGCTCGTACAAAAATGGTCTAAAACTGAAAAGCTTTACGACCCCTATTTCTTCATTTTGTAAGTAAAAATAAATGAAAATTATGTTTATACACTATTCTATGGGTTTAAAAAAAATTACACCCCTCATGCCAGCGTAAGATTTTTTTTTTCACAGCTCAAAGTGTATTGTATGGGGATCCCCTTTAATTTTTAACTTTATTTAATTTTTAGTATTTGTTGTTATAGCGGCACTAGAAATACACAGTCTGTGAAAATTTCAACTAGCTATCTATTATGGTTCAAGAGATACAGCCCGCTGACAGACAGAAGTAAGGACAGCGGAAGCTTAATAATTACCCGAAGGGTGGCAAACGGTACCCCGTTTGCCACCCTTCGGGTACGGAACCCTAAAAAGGAAATTCCCATGAACTCATTTTTAACGCTGAATTCATGGGTTTTAACCCCTGATTCCATAAAGGCTTATCAAGACTCTGATTGGTAGGTAAGTGAGCCTGCTGTCAGTGCTCGTCTTAGCTCTTCTAATTTCATCTGCTTATATAATAGTCTAACCGGGTGCAGCTGAATACCAGTATTTTATTTACATGGAGCGACTGCCCATCTGACCTCCAAAATCCAGTAAATGTGTAATACGATACCCCTTGGTAAGACTGGTTGTCAGACTGTCGGGCTTCTGACTACCCGTAACGACTGTGAAAGATCCACGACTGACGTGTCGGGACCCGTGCTTTCCGAGGCACGGAGGAGTCTCGCTATGTAACGATGGTCACCCGTCCACGGACCAACCCCGACAATCGTAGCTTCACCTGGTGGATCGACCCGTGCGGCTGTTATTACTTAGCTACGAACTCTTGTGATTTGTTGAACGAAATAGCAATAAAAGCCTTTTAAAACATCATTATTATCATTCTACTGCCCATATACCAATTTAGTCGTCATCTCGGTAGTCACCCCCTTTCTATCCATATCATCTTTCACACAGTCCATCCATCATTTCTTTAATTTTCCTCTATTCTTAAAGTCATCCGCATTCATACTCAAAACTTTCAATACGACGTTTTCATCATTCCTCGACATCACATGCCATGATAAGTCATGATATTTGAATTTGGAAGCAAATATTCCAATGGACTTTCTGAAAACGATGATCCTTTGCTCTAGACTCCAGTTACCTTCACTAAGACACAATTTCTGCTTTATTGGGTACTTTGTTCAGGCTCCCAAATAAATGGAAATTCCCCCTAACTTTCAGATTCTTTAATCCTGTCACAGCCGACCTACAAATTGGGGTGGGCTATCCAAGTTACATTTTTATTGCATTTATCTCACACAAATACTTACACTGCCTGCATTATTATCTCCATACACTTCACGTCCTCAATCGCATTACACTTGCATATAACATAATATACTCCCACGAACCACAAAACACGTGTCTCTCACAGTTACATAACCCCATTCGGACAACCTTCTCAAGTTACAACCACCTAACTTGACCTAAGCACGTCATACAACACTTTACATCAGGCATACTTGCCCAAGGTCATCTTAAATTGGCCCAAACACTAATGTAGTATGATCTTGCCGGTAACGGGGTACCGTTGCGTTGCGATGATATTAGCAAAGCCTTGTGACCCAGATAAATGTGTACCGTTACCGGCCATCGAACCTACACCCCAAGTGTGACATTTATGCGGCACAGAATTAAGGCAGGTCGGTTTGGCGCAGGCTATAATTCATAGATGATGATTGCAAAAAGTGGGTACAGTTATGATTGGTAGTTTGTTTGTTTTCAAAAGTATTTTGTTAAGGATGGTTCATCACTAAAAATTGCACATTGTTCTTTTCTCAAAAAATTTAAACAGAATAAAAAAATATATCTACATGAAATGAGTTTTGTAAATGTGACATTTCTTTTCACTACGCAAGTATTTAATTGACAGACTGAAAATGGGTCACTAGGCTTTTATAAAAGTGAATCAAGCACCAGTTGCTTTATGGTTCACTTTTCAACATAACATCACGCCAGTAAGCCCCGAAGGGTTAGGCAAAAGTGTACCTACACCCACGTTTTGCCAGTTATGTTTAAGTTCCATGTAATAAAGGGCGAGCCTGTTGCCATCAACCGGGCAGAAATCTAGACTCCGGGCTGCTACTGGGAAATTCCTGGTGGAAAAACCACTTAACTAAAATAATACTTTGCCCATCCTGGGAATCGAACCCCGGACCTCGTGCTCAGGAGTAGCGCTTGCGACAACTAGACCAACAAGGCAGTAAAATGCCTGACCTGCCGCGTTCACTGCCAGATATCATGGAATCTCCAAATGTTAACCTTGAGCTACACGTTGTGCACAATCCCTTAAAATACTTTGTATAAAGACAGTGGTTTGATTAGAATATTGGAAAATTTTGGGGTGAAGGCACTCTTAACACAATTTCCACGCAAGCTCCGCCTCCATGCACCCCGCCAGTCCTCTATGTGTTAAAAGCTAACACATCAGTATTAAAGTTGAATATCGCGTGCGCTCTTTAATCGTGTTCGAACACGGAGCGAAATGGAGTAAGTCTCAATTCTTATTTCATTAAAACTAAAGTAATAATTAATCTAGAGAAAAAATATCTTGTGGCTGGATAATTAACGATATTAACTATATTAAGACGCAGATATATGACAGTGGCCTTCACGCAACGCGTCGTACGTCCAGCCAGTAATAATAAGGCTAGCCCATCAAGAAGCGTTGTCCCAAATTAGACACATTATTAATTTATTATACATAAAACAAAAAGTATTTTACTAAAATACGTAAACTAAAAGATCAAAATTATCTTTAAAATGAAGGTTTCAGAAAAATACGCTTGATAGATTTTGCGTGATTCTTTGCGCATTAGACATAATCCAAAATATGCCTATATTAAAATATAAAAAAATGCTCTTATTTAACAATTTTTTTTCCAAATTGTTAACACTACTCGTTTAGGCGTCATCTTCATATAAAATCATTAAAAGTCTGTTATCGTCGCCTTAATGCGAATGAACATACAATTTAGGGAGCCTTCTCTTAACGGAGCAATTACCTAGAACACTTAAAAGATCCAGCTAGGGAGGGACCACTTCCTGCTTAACCGTGTAGCATTGTTTCAAGGACTCGCTGGCCAGGTTCACCCGTTCCATCTCTCTGTAGCCATCTTGTACTAGAATTTAACATAACATCACGCTTGTTTCCACGAAGGGTGAGGCAGAAGTGTACCTAACTCAAATACACCCACATTTTACCAGGCTTATTGTGCCATGAATCGGGCACAAATCTAGACCCCAGGCTGTTTCCTAATTTTATTCATTTTATTTCGTGGAAGAAAATAACATTTCTCAAGTTTAAATGCTTCGGTTGAGGCCCAAGAGTGCAGATAAATGATGAAAATACATAATTATCGAGTGCCAAAAAAAAGATACAGAAACCGGACTCATAAAGGAAATACCATACATCCTCCGCACTGTTATGCGACCCCAATCAAGCGCATTTTTAACAGCCAAAATCAAAAAAGGCTATATGTAATTTTAGCTTTATTCAAATGTGGGTCATCCAAACTGGATGCGTCAACGAATTTTGTCCCGTTATGCACAGTTTGACACAGTGGGCTTAATGGTCTAACTGTAGGTATACAAAATTTGAGCCGTTTATTTATTTGATAAGTTATTAAGTAATTTTTTGCACAGTGTTCAAAGGCTTAGTTTAGCTGGAAATAATGAGACTCAAATAAATAATTATGTCAGTACTGACAGTTTTTATTGTGAGGTAATAAATGATTTAAAAAATATGTGTGTAGGTACTTGTAATCATTTGATGGTTCCCAGAATTTATTTTCTATTCAACCGTTTTAAATTTGGTGTAAAAGATTCTTTGATTGTTTTGTGAAAAGCCTTGCCCTGCTAAGATTCACATGGAGGTTTTGCATTATTGCTTATTTGATTTCCACAGAAATTTCCGAATGCTTATGTATCAAAAGCTTTCAGTAATAACTCTCGTGTTGTTCTTTTCTAAACTGATAAAGACAAAATATTTGATTTTTGGTATGTTTGTTTGTTACGCTTTCACGTTAAAACGGCTAAACAGATTTGGATGAAATTTGGCATTTGAGTAGACCGTGTGCTAGGTTAGGACATAGTTTCTACGGGATCGAGACTCGTGCGTGTGAAACCGAGGGGCGCAGTTAGTATTATATATAATCAGATCAAATCAAATCAAATCAAATGTTTATTTGCCAGAAATACATTGTTTTGATACAGATGAGATCTTATAACCTACGTGTGATTGTATTCTGCCTGCAAACAAGCATGCATTTTAAAAAATTAAGTTTAGATTTATTCTTATTTTATTACTATTATTATTATTATATACTATTATATACCACGCATTCACTATTTAATTTATATTGTTAATTAATATTCTTATAATTATATGTAGGTACTAATTTTCTTGTTTCATATATTCCTTAAAACTATAAATACAACACTTTAGAAGCCATTCTGTCAATTTTGTCTTGAACACATTACCCTGTAATAATTTTAAATCGTTTGGTAAGTTATTATAAATTAAAACACATATTAAAAACATTTTTCTTATAGATATCTTTATGGCAACCTATAATGTTCCCACTGCTGGGACACAGGCTTCCTATCTTCGAGAAGGAGTGGGCTGTAATCTACCACGCGGGCCCAGTGCGGGTTAGTAGATGTCACATGTCTTCGAATTTTTGGTTCTAGGACATGCCGGTTTCCGCGTGATACTCCGACACCGTTTTCCTTCACTGTTTTGAGAGCAGTGGTGATGAAATTATTTACACAAAGCAAGTCGGGGCTGTTACCACTGGGCAACCACAGCTCTATAATAATATATTTTATTAAAATAAAATACTTTTTGGGCAAAGTAGCCTCTCGTTTTAAGAAATTGTACAGAGCAGAAGCAGGAAATGCTTCAGAAATGGCAACGAATTGCTTGTTAGTTACTCATTCACAGTTTTGTGGGGACCTTTCACAGTCTGCACCCATTTAATGTCTAAATAGTATGCATCATATGACTTTGACATTGTTTAGCATTGAACAGTTAGGGGCGTCCTCCACGACGTTACAAAAATTAACCTGTTACAAACTCAAATTACCAATTAGTAGTCATAATGTTACAACACTAGGTATTTAGAGGGCGGTCCGTACACGACGCAACTAATCACAAAAGAGGGCAACGTCGCAAATTGCTGTCAAATATTTCGCTGTTTTTATTAATTTGGCAATATTACTGTATAGAAATATGGAATGTAACTAACTAGTGAACTAAAATATTGATTTTGTAATGCAATAATTAATATAGTAACACCGAATATTTAGTTTTAAATGTAAAAAAAGTATTGGAAACTTTCCAAATGCCTTTTTTACACCTAAAACGGTTACTACATCAAATTCAGTCGTATAATTGCAATTCATTATTAATATTCTAGTTCCTTGTTAGCGATTTTTCTTATTTCCATACAGTAATATTGACAAATTAATAAAAACAGGTAAATATTTGACAGCTATTTGCGACGTTGCCAACTTTTAGAATGAACGCTCTTAATAACGCGTTAGTAAGTGTAAAATACTAGTGCTGTAACATTCTGGCTACTCATTGGCAATAAGAGTTTGTAACTCGTTACTTTTGAGTAATGTCAGGATGGCCTTTACACGAATTATAGATAAAATAGTATAGACTCAACGCCCTGTGAGCATATTTGGAACTAAACCAGTGTCTTGCTGATTCGCTAACAAGACACACGTCTCTAAAACGTTACATAGATCCATATATTCATGTTAGCTACTTCAAAAAACTAAGTTATAATAATAACATAACATCACGCCTGTATTCCTCAAAGGGGTAGACAGAGGTGTACCTACAGTACACCCACATTTCGCCAGTTATATTTAAGTCCCATGTAATAGGGGGCGAGCCTATTGCTATCAACCGGGAACAACTCCAAACTCCGGGCTGCTACTGAGAAATGTCAACCCCCAATATCACTTTGCCCGATCCGGGAATCGAACCCAGAACCTCATGCTCATCAGTCGTTGCTATTATAATAAGTAAATATTGATAAATTTCACATCATGTGCCCAAGCCCCGTTCGGATCCAGTTATACAATAGCTGCCACATATTAGGTTTCGATCACAATCATTTAATAGGCGTCTATACACAGTCCTGAGGTCAACTGTGCTGTAATTAGCTTACAGGTAAAGAAAATATATCGCCATGTTGGTTCAGATCCGCAAACACTTCCAGTAAACGGATAATACTACGTTTGACTGCTATAGAAGCTGGCTGGATAGGGCTCGGGGTTAAAATCTATACTTATTACTTATAATATAATAATTATTAATAGCTGCCTCGTTGGTCTAGTGGTCGCAAGCGCTACTGCTGAGTATGAGGTCCTGGGTTCGATTCCCGGGTCGGGCAAAGTGTTATTGGGTTTTCCATCTGGAATTTCTCAGTAACAGCTCGGAGACTGGATTTGTGCCCGGTTGATGACAATAGACTCGCCCCCTATTACATGGGACTTAAACATAACTGGCGAAATGTGGGTGTACTGTAGGAACACCTCTGCCTAACCCTTCGGGGATTACAGGCGTGATGTTATGTTATAATAATTATTAATATTATAAAGTGGTAAAATTTGTTTGTTTGTAATTTTGTATGTTGGGCTAATCTCCGGAACTACCAGTCAGATTAGAAAAAATCTTTTTGTATTGGATAGCCCAGCGCGGACGAAGCGGTTGCGGGCAGAAGCTAGTATTAAATAAACCTGAACTAAAATACGTACGCTTCCAGCTTCCGCTTCTCGCGTCCAGCTTAGAGAACGAAAAGCGACATAACAAAATAAATAAACAAAAATTGTTTATTCTGCTCAAATATGACGCACATAAAAAAAAAACAAGGTGGTCGACAGTATAATATAATAAAATCAAAAATAGGTCTATTTCTCAATTTCAGGCCTGTGTCCAATTTTTTTTTTATCCGTCTTGTAGATTATTAAAAAAATATTAAACACGTATTTTTTCTTTTTGACGTAATCAAAAGATTACGGCGATACATTGAGTTGAAAATGTGGCATGACGTCATGCCTTGCTAGATTTTATAGTGCGTTGTGATGTAGCGAGCCCCCACTCTCCAACTTTAATGCGTGTTTTCTAAGTTATTTTTGATTAGAATGATAAAGCAAAAAATACGTGTCTAATATTTTTTTATTATCTGAAAAACGGACTAAATAGAATTTCTTTTTTTTACCTAGGAAACTAGTCTATGGTCACATCAAAACCATAGGCACTATGATAAATTCGGTACGTTTAATAGCTCTTCTCATCTCTTAAAGTGCAAAGAACAAGCTATGCGAGAACAGCTCAAGATGTGCGAGACGTATTTCAGATTATCTAATATCGGGTTCACACGCTCCGATTTTAGTTGATCAACTGCTAAGTCGAAAGCCATTTGAACCGTCTGAGTAGACTTTCAATCAAGTAAAATTGCATTTCAATTTAAAGTATTTTTTGTTAAATAACAAAAGTTGTTCAACTAAAATGGAACAGTGTTGACCCGGTACAGGTACTTATTATTAATCGGAGAGGTTTTGAGTTGACAATCACATAATGAATTATCAGATTCCCAGCACCTAGTTTACATATTCTTAGTCTGTGCATATAGCATTTATGATAATACTAGCAACGCCCCGTGGTTTCACCCGCATAAGTCTCGATCCCATAGGAATATCGGGATGAAAAGTATTTTATGTATTAAACCGGGAGATCGTGGCCCCCGACAACAGGGCAACCGAAGGAACACGGGTGGGTTTTAGTCAGTAAGAGTCTGACACGCCGTCCCGCTCCGCCCAGAGCGGTAGAAGTTATTTGATGATTTCCCACCCAAAAAAAAAAAAACGTCCAGGCCTATTTGTGTGCCAAATTTCATACAAATCTGTTCAGTAGTTTTTGCATGACAGAGTAACAAACATTCATCCATCCTCACAAACTTTCGCGTTTATAATATATATATTATAGGATTAGTAGGAATATATATATATATATATTTAGATAATATAATATATATTATATTACAATTAGGACTGCAAAACAATGAGTGATTATATACACTGTTACACCTCACAATCGTCCATTGTAGTGTTGACCAACGATGTAAGTCAGAAAGAAGGCCCACAGCGCAGCTACGGCTCTCACCTTTTAAGCTGTTAACACCAGAAAGGCACCTTCCTTTCAGACCAACACTGCCACATCCAGCACAACAGGATCTACATAATAAGCCGCCGGACAGTTATCTCACCATCCCAGTTCTGAGAGCAACCATATCAGGATGTAACTGTGAGTTCTCTCGATAAGTAACTCTAAGTGGGTCAACCGTTACTGATAGCTCCAAGTTATAGATACCAACTGTGGTTAGGGCGGGGCGGCTAAACGGACATATTCGATAATGTTGTGAGTGTAATTATTGGGTGGGTTTTGGATTGAAAGGTTTATTTTAACATACATAATATCACGCCTGTATTCCCCGAAGGGTTCGGCAGAAGTGTACCTATACGTACACCCACATTTTGTCAGCTATCTTTAAGTCCCATGTAATAGTGGGCGAGCCTATTGCCATAAACCGGCTGGCACAAATCCAGACTCCGGGCTGCTACTGAGAAATTACCCCTGAAAGAACCTTGAGCTCCTGGGTTCGATTCCCAGGTTGGGTAAAGTGTTATTGGCTTTTTCCATTCGAAATTTCCCAGTAGCAGCCCGGAGTCTGGATTTGTGCTAGCCGGTTTATGGCAATAGGCTCGCCCCCTATTACATTGGCTCAGCATTAGCGCTTGTAACCACTAGACCAATGAGGCAGATTTATGTTAACTGGCTGTTTTTGATCTGGACGGCCCAGTTTATTCTTCTATACGCATTGGTCTCCGGATGGACTTGAAAAAACCCAGGTTATGTTCAACGAACACGTCACTCCGGAACCGATCACAGTCAATGGCTCTTGAAGTTGTTCGAGAATACGTTTACGCCGGGCAAACTCTGCAGTTTGGTAAGAACAACTTTGAGAGGGAGGTTAAGAAGCAGAGCATAGGAAGCTTCGTCGAGTCTTCTCGTTACGTATTCCACAGAGCGAGCGTGTGTCCTGCCTGTTATGACTTATGGAGCTGAAACGTGGAAACTCACGATACGGCTGGTCCATAAATTCAAGGTCACTCAGCGATCTATGAAACGGGCCATGCTTGAAGTCTCCCTGATGGATCAAATCTGAAACGAGGTGATCGGGTAGAGAGCTAAAGTTGTCGACATACCTCACCGAATAAGCAAGCTGATGTTGCAATTGGCCAGCCATAGTAGCCGTAGAACCGATGACCGTTGGGGTACACGTGTTCATGAGTGGGGACCGGCTAGGTCGATCGACTATCTCCACAGGGTGGCTGGATGAGAGTTCTTGAAAATCGAGTAGAATGGCGTGCAATTGGAGAGGCCTATATCCAGCAGTGGACTCCTATAGGCTGACGATGATGATGATGTTAACTGGTAAGGGAGCTGGAAAAAAATAAGAAGCTAAGAACTGCAATTGTCCATGGAGTCTGGATAGAAATAACTGAAAGTCATGAGAACATTTGCACAGCATCGGGATGAAGCAGGTTCAAGAACTTGAGTCTTAGTGGTTTTAGAGAAAAGATTAATTAGTTCACCTTTGGCCTACTGAATGGTGACGTTTACTGAAAAAGTGATTGTTTATTAAGTATTTTTTTGTTTTTATAAGCCCAAAAAATAAAAAAACAAAAACTTAACAAACAATCACTTTTTGTAAATAAAATAACAGTTTGCCATTTATCCTTTGAACGTTCAACAATGGTCGTTTTTGAGCTCAACTTATACTTCCGGTAAAGGGATGGCCGCCGTGGAATCAGGCAAGAGATGCTAACTGGACTACCAAAATAACCATTTTGGATTTTCTTCAACATTTTTATTTTTCACTAAATGACCCGGAGAATTTCGTACCGTGAGATCGATACAAAATTTAGATTTTTTCGATTTTTCGGCTGTTTCTTTGGGTTTTCCAAATTTTCTCTTTTGCCAAACCACCCCAGTATTGAGACGAACAAAACAATTTTTTTATTTATATAGACAAATTTTGCGTAACTCAATGCTATCCGCAGTGGATGTTATCTGTAATATTCTGCAATTTTTCAATGCAGATATTACTCGAACCGACGGCCTATACCATCACCAAAAATAAAACAAGAGACAGCCGCACAATACATAGATATTTAACAAACCTAACAAGTGCACAGTACAATAACAAATGACAAATCAACATGGTCGGAATATGTGATACAACTTACAAGACAGTTAGTGGTCTTGCAATGAGGGATCAAAAGCTGTATGTAGGCCAACCGTTACGAATGGTATGTGCGCAGTTGTAGGTAGGTTCGAGTACTGTTTGTTTTGATTTTCTAAGGAGTATGTATGGCTATAGAAATAGCATATGATAGGTTAAAATCGGAAAAGCAAAGATGAGATTTGTAAACTGAGACAATACCCTTGGATTTATATCTTTTCGTTTACATATAGAATTAATATAACTATTATGAAATGTTAAATAAACGTAGGTTCGATATTTGATATTCAAAAGGGTTACCGTGGCCCCTGGCAACACACAGGCAACTGAAGGAACACGGGTGGGTTTTAGTCAGTAGGGGTCTGACAAGCCCTCCCGCTCCACCCAGAGCGGGAGAAGTTATTTGATAATTTTTTTTTTGGTTGCGACCAAAAAAAAACAGCTTTGAAAAAAAATATTGGGCCATCGTCCATCAATGCTTTTTGGGTCACCAACTTTACATAACCTCCTGTAAACGTGAGGAATAGGTAAGCTGTTTCCACAGATACTATAATGAAAATAATAGAAACGCAATTCCCAGGACACGAATACATAACATTTGCGTCCAAGTTACGTATTATAATGCCTCACAGGATCACACCCGATTCGTTATCAAAGGATGTCATCTAATGAATACATCAGGCACACCTTTTTCCTTAACGACACAGACAGTCATGCACATTGATATTTGACTGACATCCTCAGGGCCATCCAAGCAAATTTTTAGACCGTAACCTATGAATAACGCTACCACTATTCTGACCTTACCAAGTCTCTCTCTTTTCACAAGTGCTAATAAACAGAACAAGTTTATATTCCGTCATAACTAAGATCCGTGCTCTGAGTCACTGCGTCACTGAGTTCCGTGACGAACTGGGTTAAATGCACGAATTAGTTGACGTCTTGACGAGATATGTCAAACATCGAACATATTGAAAAACCTTTAATAGAAGGATGTTGGAGGAGGAAGTCGAGTTTCTGATATCTTGTGACGCAATGGCATGCGTTAGTTGTTGCGTGTGTTATAAATGAATGAAAAAGTTTATGAATGAATTTGCCTGTTATATGTGAGGCAGCCGGCGCAAAAGCGGCCTAACCCATTTTTTTTGTACTTTTGTTTTAAAATGTTATCTATTTTTAATCGTTTGTCAGGATAAAAACAAAAAAAAATGTGGGTTAGGCCGCTTTTGCGCTGACTGTCTCGTGATCGTACCATAACGTTGGTAAAACCGACCAAGTGCTAGTCGAACTCGCACACGAAGGGTTCCATACCATATTAAGAACGAGCAAAAAACACCGAAAAAATTTTTTACTATTTTATTTATTTTTTACTGTCCACCTATTACGGTTCATGAGATACAGCCCGCTGACAGACGGACCGACGGACGGACAGCGGAGGCTTAGTAATAGGGTTCCGTTTGGTAGCCTTCGTGTACGGAACCCTCAAAAGTATTGACTCATTCAGGAGCCTTTTGTCTACAGGCCATACAGAAAGCCTGAAAAAATTGGAAGCTGGGCTTATACAATATTTCTCAAAACAATTACTATTTATATGCTATGTAGGTATGTCCCATAAGCTGTCATGTCAAGGTTAGAGGCTGCAATTCCTTAGAAACTACTAATGTCCATTTGCATCTCATTTGAATGAAAGTTCCATCGTATCAAGGCATTGAGGAACCTAATGCAATACGTCAAAATTCTAGGACAATAGACATAAAATTAGGCAAATCTACGGGGCTACGCTTTAGAAGAAGTCTACTCTAGTGCACCACAGGATATATTGGAGCTGTTTCATGGTGAAAATGATTATCACGAGGATACAGGAAATCGGTAACCATTCAAAGGTCATAAGGGCGATGAGGAAGACACGCTAAAGTAGCCCATGGTTTTTAAAAAAAATGCTTTTTGCAATTTACTGGACAGGATCGGTTGTAGTATGTTAATTAAAATATTATTTGAATACTTATTAACAGAATCATGATCATCAATACCACTTTGTAAGTCAGAATTGGTCAAATGTCATGATTTCATGAAATTTTCATTCAATAAGGTAATTTTAACTTCCCGGGCAACCTTGGCACTTTCGTCTTAAAGACTAACTCTTTCTCCTGATTGCCACAGTCAGTCTACTGCACCAAAAGAACCGAGAACCAAAAGACTCAACTCATTAAAAATGCATTATTCTGTAGTCTGTGCGTGACATGATGCACGCAGCTAACCACATGCCTAAGCACAGTTATGACCTTTAGCCCAGAACTTGACGCTTAACCTTCGCATATTCATGCGCAATTACTCTTGGCTGATTGGTAAAAGACTATTACGTCTACTTCTTCAGTGAAGCCTCTTGTTAGTTCTAAAGCCGCGGTTTCACGGCCTGTCGAGGCTTGTCACAGCCTGGCGCGTGGCCTCGCTGTCGAGGCCTGCCGAGCATTCCCATCACAGTCCTCATCGGATCGACGGTTCCCACGGCCTGCCAGTCTAGCCTGGCATGATCTGGCCTGGAGAAAGCGGGCCGTGGGACCGCAGCATTAAGCTTATTTGTTGGACACATTCTTCTCTTTAAAATGATAAAGCCGTTGAACCAGTGATATGATAGCTAGTTTATAGTAATACTTATTTTAATAAATTCTTCTGCCTCCTCTGCCTCGTTAGTCTAGTGGCTGCTAGCGCTACTGCTGAGCACGATATCCTGGGTCCCATTTCCAGGTCGGGCATCATGTGTGCATGTGGCATCATGTTATTGCGTTTTCCATCAAGAATTTCTGAATAGCAGCCCGGCCGGTCTGGGTTTGTGTGCGTTTAGTGTCGATAAGCTCGCCCCCTGTTAAATGGGATTTAGATAGAATTGGCGAAATGTAGGTGTACTATAGAAAAGTACAACTCTGCTTAAGCCTTCGGGGAAAACAGGTGTATGGATTATTTTATCATTATCTGCCTAGCCTTTTCCCAACTATGTTGGGATCGGCTTCCAGTCTAACCGGATGCAGCAGTTATGTCATGTGTTATAATGTTAAATTCTTCAGAATATCTAAGTGCCAACCCTATCCAAAGTCTCCTGATCCTCAATAGTGATAGAAGAAAATGTCTGTTAGAGTTGTATGCCACTAAGTATATGTTGTAAGATTGGCAATAAACTTGAGGAGGTCGGGCCCCGGCCGGTATGTAGGTCGACCGTTCGCCGTACCGCGGCGACGCACCAAGCCCGCGACACTATTCTGATGCGGATATTAACATTAATTTTGTATATTTATTTTTATGGTCGTTAAAATTTAGAAAATTATAAAAACACAAATGGTTAGTGGTGGCCGAGGAATTATGGTAAAAAATCACAATGCGCCTGAGCAATTTTCTTAAATTCTTGACAATAGGTAAGTACATACATGGCGTGGTAGGGCCCGGCAAAAAGGTGTGGGGAGAGGGCTCACCACCAAGAAGGGTGGGGAGCCGTGCCGGGCCAGTCCAGCCGAACTGGCCCCACGAGCCGACGGACTCGCCAAGGAGGGGCAACACCCTGGAGGGACCAGCAGCGGGGTGGTCCTCTCAGAGGCCGCAGGTGGTGAGCCGGACGCCGCTGGCGGCGGCTCAAACACGGAGCAGACGGCCAGGTTTGCGGAGGTCGTGGCAGCCGCTATCAGGAGTGTGGCCTTGAAGAGGATTCAGTCCTCTAAAGACAAGGCCATACCCGCGGCCACGGCCTCTATTTTGGCGGCATCGAAGGCCCTTCAGCTTGGGCCTCCGTCGGACGAGATGTCCGAGATGCGGGCGGAGGTTGCCAAGCTGACAGCCGCCATGGAGCTTCTCCGAAAGGAGAACGAGAGCCTTCGAGCAGACCTGGCCGGGCTGCGGGCAGGCGGCTCCCGGGAGGTGCCACATGGGGGGGAGCAGCATGGGCAGGCACTTGCGAAGAAAACCGAAAGCGAGATCGTGGCCCCCGGCGACAGGGCAACCGAAGGAAAACGGATGGGTTTTAGTCAGTAAGAGTCTGACACGCCCTCCCGCTCCGCCCAGAGCGGGAGAAGTTATTTGATGATTTCCCACCCACAAAAAAAAAAAAGGTAAGTACATACATACGCGAGAATTAGAAGAAAACTAATGTGTTTAACCGTGAAGCTTCCTATCTTATCATGGGTATCGTAGAAGCCTCGAAGAGATTATGACAAGATTACAGCAGCACCCCCTTTTACGTTAATGATAACCGTACTGTGTAAACTAGGCTTTATGCTTGACAATACTCCGGCACAACACATTGGTATTATGGTTTTTTGTAAAGCTCATGTTCAACAGTGGACATCAACTACTTGCCCAGCAACTGCTTATTCGTACATTCTTGGATAGCTTCCTCAATTTCCGTGAAACGATAACTATTAACGTTTCATTCGAAAAATCTGTAATGCATGTTTTAATGACGTAAATTGATTAGGTATTCATTCAAAGTTAACTAAGATGCAATACTTACGAAGCTTTATTACAATATTCATTGCTCCCTTCAAATACTAAAAGTTCATTATTATATCTATATCTATAAATATTATACATTACATCTGTTTTTGTGTCTATCCGTGTGACTGCGTTGTTCTTCTAAATTAAGTAACGGATATGATGTTGATGAATGATGTTTTCACAATCATTTAGATATTTTATTCCGGAAATTATGTGTATAATAAATTAATATTGAACTTGCATATTAAAATAAAGAAATCTCGATGTTTTATCAAGTCGTAAAAATTTTGCGAAGCAGCGGCGGGTTGCTAGTTATGAATAAAACCATCAATGGACATTAGGTTAGTCACTAACCACACGAAAAGAAGAAGAATTGACATTAATGTTCCTTTTTAACGTCACTTCAGTCATTGCGTTAGTTAATTTTCCTCTAAGATAAAGAACTTACGCAAATGCCAAACGTATGTTGACGTAAGTTTTTAATTTGATAATAAATTTTATAGAAAAACGTCAGAGAAAAAAGGAAACATAAATGTGGTTAGAAAAAGAGGAAAGGAAGACAGAATTAGGTATCATATCAAAAGGTTATAGGACCAACGTCACGCTATCAGAACTTGCGTATTTCATGTAATGTACGTCTTTGAATAAAACCTAAGGATGTTAGAACATACGTAAGAGTGATGACGTTTATCCCAAATCGAAATGAAATCTGTACAAAAATATTGGATCAAGGAAAACTAAGCGATATTCAAATCATCGCGTAGTTTTCCTTAATCAAAAATTTTGATTTTTGTTTTTTTTTTTTTACGAAAAAGAAATTGTCTCCAAAAAGTTTTTTGTAACAAAATACTCTCCATAATACGGCTGCAGACCGAGTTTTACGCACGAGAACACATTTTGACTATTTGAATAACATTTAGTAGGTTTTCAAAGAATTAGAGTCTAGCAGAGAATGTATACAGGCTTCAAAACTAGGCCACATCTTTATTAGTGGTTCCTTGAACTTAGCCATTATGAGAAGTAGGTTCAAACGAAGCATTGTTCGTCAAATGTTTTCAATTTTCTGTTGTGCTTTTTGCGACTAATTTTGTGGCTTTGTGAGTATCTTTTGTATTCCGATGTGTGTCGGTTTTAACGTGTTTATTTTTCTGGGTTACTGATGATGCTAATTAGTCTAATTCAAGTGCTGATTCTACTTATTCTTAGCGTATCGATGGTAAATAACAAATTTGTTGTAAAAATCAAATATTATGTTTAGCCCAAAAATCAGCCACACACACACCGGTCGCTGACGCATAAGATCCTCAAGTGCACTTATTCTACTGAATAACTGTTACTTTGGTGACTTATAGTTCGTGCGCGACTGCTAGTCACCGCCTGAGGTATGTGAGACGGGGGAGGTAGACAAAGGCCAAGCTAACTCAGTCTACCAATTTTGTCAGTGGCGCCCTCCCCCGACTTACCACTCAAATTCCTCAGGCGATGACTAGCAATCGCGCACGGACTATAGAACCCATTGAATCATCTTGTTAATCTGAAAATGCCTATTCACATTAATGTGGTGTCGTGTCCCGAAGTTTTCCGAGACAGGTTTTTAAAGGTCTCGTAACCTGTCAATAACTTTTCAATAGGATAGTTCACTGATATAGAAAAGGTCTACTACCTAAATTAATCGTCAATGGAATAAGATCATTGTGACAGGAAACTGCTGATACATTACATTACTCCTTGTAGCATAAGCTTCTTAAATACAGGGGAAAATTAAATTACCAGGCGAATCTTCACAGAGGTGATGGGTATCCATATTAAAACACGATAAAAACAAAACACTTTTGACTCCACCCACTTTTCATAGAACTCATACGCCATACCACCATATATTGGAAGTGAGCCCTCCGGGAGGGTTGCCGGCATTACGTTTGCGCTAAAGTTAAGATATAAAACCGTATTAAAACACTGTAAAATGAAGTAAAATAGTGTTTTTAGGAGGTCTTGTCGCTGTAAGTAGTTTCCAAGCTTTTAATTTTTTTGTGAATATTTGTAACCGTGAACAAAAAAAAAAAAAAAAAAACAAAAATGCTTGGATTTTAAAACCAACGCATATACTAATAAATCTTGTAAAATATTCGTATACATCAGATTTTATTTTTACTGTTTATGATGCTGTATTGGCTAAGAAAAAGCTGCATTTAAAATGAGGAGCCTTCCGCGAGGGCTCTCGGCATCCCATACGCGACTATGTGAACCCTCCAGGAGGGCTCCCGGCACTGAACGTATTAAGAAACCACGGAGTAAACGACCGCATGTAGTGTAATACTTGAAATACCTATGAGTTTTATAACTAAGTTTATTTTTGTTGTTTCTTGTTGTTTCGATATCGATATAAACCCTTTTTTAAGGAGTGTCTGAATATTAGCCTCGCAAAATCGCTACGAGAAAAGTTCAAAATTCCAGCTCTCCTTAAATCGTCGATTCCCAGCACGTGTTGCATGACAACCATAGAAACGGGCTTTCTACGGGTTTTGTCGACGGAAGAATAGACAAAATGGCAGATTGTGATTGTTTATTTGTCATTTTGCCTATTCTTCCGTCGACAAAACCCGTTTTTATTGTGATCATGCTAAGCGTCATCTTCTTTGAATGCTCAAACGTTCCACCTCTAGATCTCTATTGCCGTCTCCCTAAATTTAAAATGGCTCTTTCGACTAACTTTCCCTTCTTGCTAACATATTCTTCTCCTGAACTGCTCGTGGCGCTGATGACTTCCAGCCGCCACAATAACTTAAAATTATTTTTTTTCTGTCTGTGTGGTATGCGTATATTTTATGTTCTAACAATTAAAATATTTATGAATTTTTTGTTTGTTTCAATCCCGTACTAATCCAACAAGATCTACATTGTGTTCAACTGTATTAATCAAAGAATTTTACCTGTCCATAATTATTGTTTGTCTTATAATTTAAGTTTTTTTTTTCATTTTTTTTTTTTCATACACACTTGTTTTTCCATTGCACTTTAGACATTGGCAGAATAGTCGACATCGGCTTTGCTCGCCATTTAATAAAATAGAATAGAATTGTGCTGGTCAGGCAAAGAGTTATTGGGTTTTTCTTTTGCTTAGAAATATCTCAGTAGCGGCCCGGAGTCTGAATTTATGCCCGGTTGATGGCAATAGGCTCGCCCCTATCACATGGGACTTAAACATAACTGGCGAAATGAAGGTGTACTTTAAGTACACCTCTGTATAACCCTTCGAGGATTACTAGCGTGATGTTATGTTATGACGTACAGTGCGTGCCACTAAAGATGAGACTTGACACACCACGTGGTTTGACTTGCGCAGTAGACAATTTATGGGTCTCTTTAGCGGTATGAAGTCCGCGCCGGGGCGTCATCGGGGCGGCGGAAGGAGCGGCGGGAGGCGCGGTCAAGTCTCATCTTTCGTGGCGCGTATTGTACAGCTATTATTTTTAACTCTGAATTATAACCAGGAATTGTAGAATTTTTCCATGTCATTAAGATAATTATTTCCATAGGATGCTCTGTCGTGTATGTTAGCAGACGCATTTTAGATAATATGATTGGTAATTAATTGCATACTGCTGCACATCCTTTTGTTGACGTTTTCTTATTGTTTAATATGATTAGATAATACTATTTTTTTACGGATTTGGCAGAAACAGGAGAAGAAGGATATTCAGAGCTGACGTTTTTAACCGTGGAGATTTTTTAGCAATGACAAAAATCCAAATAGATTACAAACTATTTAAATTAACACCTGATGAAAATGTTGGGAAAACTCTGACATACGACTCAATTAACCTTAGTTTAAAAGAGATATGGAATAGTTAGGTATTAAAATGAAATTGTAATCTACATTACTTCTTAATCACATACTTTGTTTTCTTGCATTTACATCCTTAGAGTTAATATTAAAATAGTAGTCAGAATTAAAACAAACATTCCAATACGCGCACGTTTCATTAAAAATATAGAACAATATCCGTACTATAACAAAAAGGAGCCTTGAACGATTGTATTAAATCATCGGCGCAGGCGCGAGGCCGTGGGCGTAGCGCTACGTCACAGCCACAACGTCACGTGACGTCACGCCGGGTCAACACGCCGAGGTCAACGAACGACCGCCAGTTTATTTTGGCGCGCATTGTAAAAAAAGCCGGCGCCATCTTGTATTTCAAATTTTGCAATGTATCTTACTCGCGGGCGGCTTTTTAAAGTTTTGTTTGATTATTAATCGATTAAAGCAATAAATCATTGTAGTAATTGATTATTTTGGGATTTAAATTGGAAATTAATTTTATTTCCTAACTAATTTCGCTTAAATTTCGTGAAATATTCACTAAAATAATTAAACTATAAGTTCTCAAGCACTCTTTACACCAAAATAGATACACAAACGTGTTTTTAGCCCCAAAAAATATTTATTATTAGATTGTTATGCAAACGATGTTGGTGAACGTATAAAAAATAATTACAACGCAAAAAAAGTCCTTGTGAAACTTGCCAAACTGGCCCTGACGTCATAATAGGAGTTGCAGATTTTTTGTAGTCTCCGAAAATATTTGACCGGGCGACGAACTCTGCGTAGCCAGCGACCCTGACCACGAGCCACTTGTGACGAAATGTGACGAAATGTTACTATTTGTGACGTGTGGAGAATGATAATTGTGGACTACGTGATAAGGGAAGAGTCGCCTAATTGACGTTTCGGAGTTATTTCTTGGAATAATTCGTGATGGAGCGGTATAGAAGAATGTTAGGACTTTAGAAGAGTCCTATTATAACGATATTGGGATTTCTTTAGGTTTTGTAAATTCTAATCCAATGCTTACGGCCTTTACCATAGATTGTAAACCTTGACTAATTGAAGTTCACAAGATCTATTTGCTAACTGCTGTTGCCATGCGCAATTCCTTAGCCACGTACATCTTAACTAGATAGAAAAAAATGCTAAGTCATTGGAAGTTTAGGCTATTATCCCTGTGATTTACAGCCTATAGTCACCTATACAGTCATCCGCACATCAGTAGTCACAATTTGACAATTTCAGCACCTCTATGTCGTAGAAGCTAAGGGTGATTTTCGTAGAGCAAGCATTACCTGCCAGTAGGCTCTTGTGCCATATTAATAACCTGTTCCATACGAATTACTTTGGCGTTTTTTGGGGTTTCCTGCGAATTTTACGAGGCCGTCAACCCGTCAATTGACTTATTTGCCACCTGAACCTGATTAATTTACTAACAAACTTTTTTAAGAATCTTTATGACTCTTATTTGATATTATTTTAATGCTTAATAGAGAAAATGCAGCCATTAAAAGAAATATCTGTCATTTGTGTAGGTACTTAGTGTACCGTGTGTGTCGTTACAGGTCATCAGAACCCCGAAAGTCTGACAACCAACCTTACCAAGGGGTATCGTATTACCCATTTACTTGGTTGTGAAGGTCAGATAGGCAGTCGCTCCATGTAAAATACAGATATTCAGCTGCATCCGGTTAGACTGGAAACCGACCCCGACATAGTTGGGAAAAGGCTAGGTAGATTGATTGACTTTGTGTAATGTAAAAGTCTAATTAAAATAAGTTCGCTATTGTAAATAACTTTACATGATTAAAAAAATGATACCTATTTAAAAATCAATCTGCCAATGCTGGAAAGAAAAAACGCAGGTATTTAAAATTATTTTGTGCAATCTTTAAAAGCAATTTAGTTTCCATTGCATTTTCCTCATTCATCTTTATCCGTCAGAATTTATTTTTGTTCAAGGTTAAAGGAACTAGCTATATCTTTTGGTGCCCATTTTTATTCTTTTTCGCCAACAATTCTATCTACAAGTTACAAAAGAATTTTCCTAATAAATGCGTAATAAAATATATGAAAATGATATATTAACAAAAACGAGATAATTATTAATACTAGTGGTTCTAGCCATCGGATCGTATCATGCCGTGTGTGCTGACCATCATGTAGTTCTAGTCCGGAACTCCGCCATTTTATAGTCGTTTGCTAGGAACCTCATTATTGTATATGGAGAGTGAGAGGGTTCCACATTATTTTGATTGAATATTTTTTTATTGCGTTACCAGCTCTTGGCATTGATCTCGCCAGGTGGAAAGCGATGGATAAGGACGATTAAAGGACAATATTAACTTAAAATGTAATGGTTAAGTGTAAGTTCTACAGCATGGTCTACGTATTTTCTTTGAAATTCCCCTGTAGTATTAATTAACCACAAAAATCATTTGAAGATTTTATGATGAAATTCGAGAAATGTTGAGATTTTTTTGTCCAGAGGCATATTAGACCTCCAGATAGAAGACCGACGGTTGGATGACATCAAACTTTTAGAACACGACGTCTTTGCTAATAAAGGCATAATATTTTAGGGACCAAAGAAAATAAGGAAGCTCATAGGGATTTTTTTCCTGTTGATTCTCAATGTAATGAAATATTTTTGATGTAATAACTGATGTATTCTCGTCTTATTACATAGACTAACATCTTTGCCGTAGTCAAAACCTTAAATCAATTCCATTCCATACAACTCTCACCAAAAACGATTAAATTCTTCGCAGAAGGCAAGCCCCCGAGTTCAACGCCTTTATGGTCAATAGTCCAAAATAATTGCGCATCGTGGTGTATCTTTGACATCAACCTACCCCACGTGGTAACACGTTCCCTCGTAAAGTACCAAAAAAAAAACACTACAATTAAAGGGGCGCCACTTGTGAACAAATAGTTAGAGGTCATTAAACTTAGGTATTTTGGTATGTATTAGTTGCTAAGTACCTAATCTTACAGGTGGTCTACCTTTAGTCTTAATTAATGCTTTATATTGGGTTCAATACCACATACAGTTTAGTGACACATGGAAAATACTGGCATTGTAGGAATGTCGTATTATTTTTAAAGTGTCTATGGAAACCAAAATGGCGCTGACGTTTTCCCACGCAAATTCTATTGTACGGATGCGATTGATATGTTAAAATAGCGTATGTATCATTATTAAGTGAGTTCGTTTTATGCTGTTTTTCTTAAATCATATTAACGTTATTAAATTTACTCCTTAAAAATTACATAATTATAAAAAGTGAGACAATAGTTTTTCATATCTTTTGTATAACATGAAATAGTATGAAATGGAATTGTTTATTGTATAAATAGGATACCGGAATCACTTTTACAAGTCTAACCGACTTCAAAAAAGGAGGAGGTTCTCAATAAGGCAATTTTGTTTTTTTTTTTTTCTTATCTTAGAACTTTCAACTGGGTCCGGCGATTTTGATGATTCTTTTTTCATTTGAAAGCTGGTGCTTTCCGTGTGGTCCAACTTGGTCCAGTTCTGACAATGGCATCCATGAGAAAACCACATAAGTCTTAAATTTGCATTAAGTAATGTGCGCGACAAATGGACGAATAACTCAATATCACGCCAACCGATTTCGATGATTCTTTTTTATAGGAACTCAAGCAGTTACTCTTGGAAAGCACCGTTTGGTGAAGTGGAACTGATGATGAAGACCACAAATGGCAACCGGAATTATTCAATAATAATTTCACGGATTGCGATTCGATTACTTTGATATGGTTGCAATGCAATTTATGCTCATCACAATGCATATGGAGAAGTGCAGCTGATGGTTGAGTACCAGGAGAACTCCTCAACGATTAACGTCCCTGCATCGGGAAAAGCAATATTTTTTCAAAGGTGATGAGCAGTTGAGATTACGCTATTGTAACTTAGATAAATTACAAACTATCCACTAAAAAGCGAGAAATAAAATCTTTTTACTGTTCGCACAGGTTCCCGAGATAAGAATCCCAATCACAGGTTCCTAATAATGACAATTATGTTTGGTTTATTCAGTTTGTAACAAATCAAACAATTTTTTAACATTCTTGTTACCATACTGAATAGCGTTAATGCCATTTACACACCTTTTATTCATTCATTTTATTTGGTAACGTTCATAGGTGTTCGTAAGGTCTCCTAAATAGGTATAGGTTAAATTCTATTACGACGTAATGAATTTTAAAAAAAGTTAATTTAATCTAGAGTCACCAAAGTCCGGCGGAAAATTGTGGAACTACATTTTTTAAATGCTATTTGATACAATGACATAGACACTAGCGCCGCGTCTATTGGATTTGAGTGGTGGCGCATACTCTAATTTACTTATTAAAAGACATTATGTAGTCGGGTTTTTGTTTGTTCTAAAAAGCATAGACAACCTGATTAATAAGTCCGTAATCAGAATACAAAATACAAAACCACATAAACTGATGCAGATTGTACATAAAAAACCAACAAATCACTGTGTACGAGCAGGAAAGCGTCGGATGGAATATTTCTTCCTAGTTTCATAGTTCCGTGGCCGTTCCAATTTAGCGTTCATTCCCCCGAGTCGTGAATACTCGCGATTTCTCCGTCACTTGTGTGGCAAATGTATTAATTATATTCAGCCTTGTCTGCTGGTACGACAATACCGGTGTCGCACTATAATTTTTCTTTAACAATATGTTTTTGCTTTTGTTTATGGTGGTATGTAATTTGAATTTAGAACATACTCATATTTTTAAAGCAGATTTAAATGGAAAGTACTACAAAATAAATTAGAAGCAATGTTTTTGTGGAAATCTTAACATGCAGAACGAGGAAAATTATATAAAATCCTTCGGGAAGCCTGACAGCAAGTAAAAATGGAATGTGATGATCCTGACGTGCTCTTTAAATCAGGACTGTTCAGGGTCATCACACCCTGCACACATCATAACCCAAGTCAAGACATAAAAAGTATACCAACTCCCATTTCCTCACTCAGTGACGTCATTCAGGGGCCTCTCCTAAGCCAGGAGTTAATGCCCGTACCATGCTAGACAACCACGACCAGGTTGGTGACCGGTGTGACCTCCGAGTCAGCTAGCGTCCCAGTGAGTGCTGACGGCTGTTAACCGTCAACGTTCGGGTATTTTGACAGCCAAGATGGTTGAACCCACTCCACGTAGCTAATTGGATAGGAAATATAAATCAGCAAAGAGCGGATTGAACTCGCCAACAAAGAGTTCCGTAGCTTTATAAGATATAAGCGAATGCCACACTGCGAGATATGGTAAAAAACATTTTATTTGTTGTTGAGAAAAGGTAGGTGCTCCCTTACCGGGAGCATTCGCCTGTAATGTAACGTTCAGAGTCGAGCATTACATCAGTGAGAGAGAAGAACTGAGCATTACAGTGCGCAACCTGTAATGAAACAATTCGAGCATTACATCAGTGAGAGAGGAGAACCGATCATTACAGTGCGCAATGTCTATAATATTTAATCTAAAATGTTACATTACTATATAAAAATCTTTCATTTCTTGGTTGGTCTTTCATTTGTGCCTAATGGTACGAGTTTTGAAGATTTATTAAAATTAAATCCTTAAAATAAGGCCATGCATTGCTGTGAAAAAAGGTTTTCTCAAATAGACACAGCTGAATCAAACAAAAAAAAAAAAATTAATCAAAAAAGATTTTCATCTTTTGATTGTGAGTTACGGACCCCTAAATAGTGCGGAAACTCTTTAACAAGCTGTAGATCTTTGTACCACAAGATAATTATCACCCATAAAACTATAATAGAATAAATGTAATGCCGCTTCCTTTGCTGTTTCATGATCAATTAATTTTTTCAAACTCAATCTAGGGGACAATTAATATCTGTCAAATTAATCAGTGTATTTACGACCGGTTTTTTGTTACTACATGGCTAAAATGTTTTGACATTTAATGGTGGCGCTGCTAGTCGAGGAAATGAGAAACGTCACTGTCAAATTCCATACATTTCAGTTTAGTTCCTGGTTTTGCCGCGTGCTAAGCTGGCTTATACTGGCTTTTCCGCATGATATGTCAATCAGTTTATTATAATTTCCCATACTAAAACAGGTATTTGTTAGTATTATTATTTATTCGGAATGAAAACTAATGATCTGAAATAATGCGATAGGTATGTGTCATATTAGCTAAGAGGAAAGTCTATTTAGCCAAACATAGATGTTTCATTCATATTATATTCATAAGACATGATTAAGTATGTAACAGCTTCTGTATATAATTCATCATATTATTGTATTTTTTGCGTCTTATGCTTTAAACGTGTAGGTATCCATAGCTACCTACTTTATGTATGATTATGATTGATGATAATAACTTTTAATGATTACGATCATAAAGAATGAAACTGACTCCCGGCAAAACACCTAAAATTATATCGTTTCGTTACAACAGCCTCAAAAAAAGAGAATCAGCAAGTTCATTTTCGGCCATCAACAATGTCGAGAGATAAAAGCAATCCAGTTAAATGAAAAAACAGTTATAACTAAAACAACTTTTTACCTCATTTCTTATAAGTAAGTATTAATATTTAGATAAATAATGAAGCTCACATTTGGCCAATGCGAAATGTCACAGAATATGGTGCAAGCTTAGGTACCAAGAAGTAACCTATTCACTCGTGATTCGAAGACTACCAGGTCATAGCTTTAAATCTCAGTCTTTGGCAATCCCACAAAATAGGCCTTTCCAAAATGACGGCAGTGCTCCTTCCGCATCCATTCGCTCCCTCACTCACATTCATCCTTCAGTTCAGTTCACACGTACACAAACGATTGATATCAGTCCGTGTGATATCGCCTTAATTACTGGCAGGTCAACGACCGGAACATAAAAAGTTCGCGGCGAGTTTAATGTCTATGGTCCGACCACGTGCGCGTTTGTTTATGTTTGAGCGCGGGAAATGGTGTGTTTGTGTTTTTGGTACATATTTATTTGTTGTTTTATGTAATGTTCTGCATACGTATGATAAGTACCTATACACAAACACTAGTACCTAGTAACTTTCTCTACATTATTGGCGCAGAAATGTGAGGAAAATCGTGTGTGGAAACTCGACTCAATTGTCCTCAACTTAAGAGCGTTTATACATAAAGTGGGCAACGTCGTAAATAGCTGTCAAATATTTCGCTGTTTTGATTAATTTGGCAATATTAATGTATGGAAATAACAAATATGGCTAACTAGTGAACTAAAATATTGATAATGAAATGCAATAATTAATGTCGTAACTCCGCATAGATGAAAAAAACATCGTGTTAGATGAAAAAAATATATTTGGAAACTTTCCAAATGCGTTTTTTACACCTAATGGCTCGTGCAAACTAGCGCGATATCGCGGGCGCGACAAGGGTTGCGCTGCCTGTAGCGCCCGCGATATCGCGCCAGTTTGCACGAGTCTTAAACTATTATAACATAAAATTCAGTGTTATAATTGCAATTCATTATTAATATTCTAGTTCACTAGATAGCCAAATTTCTCAGACGAAGTTCCAAACATTAGCTCTATAAACGCTGGCAATAGATTCTGAAACATTCATGTTGAGTTGAAAGAATTAACAGCAGATCAATTGATCTGAGAGGACATTCCCGAAATTTTAAGAACGTTCGCAGTCTGATCTCAATCTGTCAAAAATTCCCTAGATTATTGACAAGCCTTTGACATTGTTTGTCGTTGAGATGATGTTGCGACTCGATTTTGAACGTTTTTAGTTACGGCACAGTATAATAAAGTAGCAGTATTATGTGTCGGGAGTGACCTTGAAATAATTACCTATGACCGCGCACTCGAGACTGCTGCGTAGTTACTGATATACACTGACATTTCGAAGCGCGTCGTTTCGGCCATTTTCTATATAAAATATAATACCGTTACGTATTTAAACTGTGATTACGGGAATTGCCTTTCAGAGCTTCAATCAGACTTTCAAATACCGGCAGCACATGAACAATTAGAATAGTCTAATTCGTATCGGAAAAACCCACGTAATTAATCACTAATTTAAATTAACATTAAAGTCGTCAATGCAGTTTAATGCACATGCTTGCAGCACATAGAATGCGCGTTAAGTATATAAAAACAGTACTAATGTGGCATCTATGGGTCCTCTAGTGGCTCTTAATTCGAAGTTGACGGGCTTTCTGCCATATTGGAAATGTTTATTTATAAAAACGGTGGATAGAATGTGCTTTTCCTACTTTTGTGTAGGGTGGTGGGGCTTGTTGATGGCTTAGCGAATTTTCCTTTTATTTTAATTGCAGTTTTTGTTTTGGGGTTATGGAACTATTTTTTTAATCTGATTAATCGAATTTTCAATGTCAAGTTTCAGTATACCTTTCAAAAAATTAATGCTAGTTCTAAACATATGCGCATGCGCCCGTTCCCTTCTTTTTTTTCGTTCAAAACAAACATTCTCTTCATTGAGCCTCTCTCTCTTCTTCATTGAGTCCTTCTCTCTTCATCATCGAGTCTATAACATAATGTTTTTCTGTGTTTATCTGTAGTGCTATTTTGTAAAAATCTCATCGTGAAAACTTTGACAAGCTCACTGCTTGAAGTGAGCTGTCAATAATGTCAAACTTCACATAAGTCTTCACGGTGAGTGACAGACTGGCTGGTATCATGACAAAAGTCCAAAAATCTATCACACGAAGAATCGTTATAGAACAGCCCGACATTTAAAACCTAAAATGAACGATAGCTGGCAGTATCTAGCTACTAGATATTCAACCTTTTATCCTAGCAAACAAACGTACCCTCTCCTCACGACATCAACACTTCCTTTGCCCAGCGCGAGCGCATAGTATTCCTTTAGAAGATGTGTGCCGGGTTCGACGGCCGAGAGCACGTGGCGGCCGCAACACCCCAGCCGCTCGCAAAAACACAGGGAACACTACACTGAATCACTGCCATCCGACGGCGCTGGTAGGGTTGTCTCTCAATAGACTAGGGTTATATTTGTCTATTATAAATTTGTGGAATTGATGATCAAGTTTGGCTCATAATCAATATTTACTACTATAATTCCATTATATTCTATTATCTTTGTCAGTTTATTTTTTTAATGTTTTTGCATTTCCGATCGTATTTGTGAACATAGCTCATCTTTGATTTCACTTTATTTTATAACTCATATGTAATTCACCTAACGATATATCTTGCACGTGCTATTAATTTGTCTAGTAGTGCTGCTGTGCACTTCTGTAATTGACGAATTCACAATTCCTAAAAAAAATGTGATTTTTGTTTGACTTAGAAAATAAGTCTTTGAAGTGCCATATAAATAAATAAAATATTTTAAAGAAGAAAACCTATGATTTGTTTGAACTGACACAAAGTTACTGAAGGCCTATTCTAGTTTTTTTTTAAGTCGGCTACTAGTAATTTTTCAAATGACATCATTTCTGCTGGTATGATTCTGCTGTTGTCAGTTCATTCAGCCAGTCACTACAGTTAACATATTTCGACAGGAATTTTCCGACAGGATTTTCAGAAAATACTGTAATAATGCATAGCCTACCTAGCCTCGGTCTAACCTATAGACCTTAGCAGAAAAAACAATATAGCAAACCTAAAAAAAACATCATTGTCAGTATTCACATTTATTTCTCGTCGTAAGAGCGTGTATTCTAAAAGTAGGCAACGTCGCAAAAGCTGTCAAATATTTACCTGTTAGATTAATTTGGCAATATTACAATATGGAAATAAGAAATATCGCTAACTAATGAACTAGAATATTAATTGTGAATAGCAATTATAAACACTGAATTTGAAGTTGTAACCGTTTTAGGTGCAAAAAAGGCATTTGGAAAGTTACCAAATACTTTTTTACATCTAAAGCTAAATATTCGATGTTACGATATTAATTATTGCATTTCATAATCAATATTTTAGTTCACTAGTTAGCTATTTTTCATATTTCCGTACAGTAATATTGTCAAATTAATAAAAACAGTGAAATATTTGACATCTATTTCCGACGTTGCCCACTTTCAGAATGCATGCTCTTAAGCATCATATTTGCAGTTCATACCTATTTAATGCATTATACCAATGACCAAAAACCTCAAGTTCATTGGCCTATAAGCACGTGTTGTCGCAATACCCCTGCGTGGAAGCCCTGAGAGGCCAATATGAGATCATGACAGCAGAATCCACCTGTTCATTGATGACATCACCCTGATATCAGCAACTGTCGTGACTCGCCTATCTCTGGAACTTGTGTTGTAGAACAAATTAATCGATGTCTTTGTGATAACTGTCACTTTTGCATTAGCCAATGATATCTCTCGTTATATTGCTTTTATCGTGAGGTCACTCTTTCCTTCTTCCACTTAGTCAAGTTATATTTTCTGGTTGCAGCATTTTTCACATTTAAAATGTGTCTAATGTCAAAACTTATGTCGATAGATTGAGTCAATTATGTCAAATATTTAGGAGAATTGATAAAATAAGCTAAAGATATTTAATGTATTTTTTTTTTCGTAATTTATTTATTATCTGCATATTTTTATGTGCTAACCCTACCGTGTACGGCTTGGCGGCTAATGAATAGTATTTATGTAATGAGAATAGGAAATACATTGTCTGTCTAACGTGGCTCAATTATAATTATAACCATAATTATTAGGTACTAGGATCTTAGAAAAAAATACATTCATAGTTCAAACGTAGGACGATATAATTGGTTGGTCAGTGACGTCGGTAGTTACAACTTATCTACTTGTTATAAAAAACACACAAAATCACGTCTGTAATCCTCCCGAAGGGTTAGGCAGAGATATACCTAATAGTATACCAACATTTCGCTAGTTATGTTCAAATCCCTTGTAATAGGGGGCGAGTCTATTGCCGTCGACCGGGCACAAACCAGACTCCGGGCTGAGAAATTCCAGATGGAGATACCCAATAACATTTTGCACTTTTCTCAGCCGTAGCGCTTGTGACCACTAGACAACGTGGAATAAAAGAAAAACCTAATTCATTGGATCTTTTTTCTTTTTTGTATCATGTCTTGTGGTAGATTCGTCAAGGAAAATAATGAAGAACAACATTGGCGTATCAAAAGGATTTACTTGCAGAAATAAATATCACTTCATTTCAAAGGTCTATCTTTCCGTGGGTTGTATCAAGATGATAATGCAGAAGTACCTTAACAATAGCATATAATAGAGCAGACAATAGGCAATATTAGTAGCGGGGCTGGTTGTCCAGGGTGTGCCAAATTTCCGATAGAAGTACTACGGGAAATTATAATTTTCAATGCATCCCATGGCCAAAATCCAATACCAACATATTGTGATCATTTATCATCACGTAAACTGACAGTAGCTGGCCAGAAACTCCTGGAACAGTGTAAAATTATTGATCAGCAGACCACCTACACATACTAACCTTGTATTTATATATTTGACTGTGACAATACAAGTCCAAATATAAGGTAGGTAACACATGTGTTTGTAGATAAATACAGAATGTCTGAGGTGTGTAGTGGTCCTGACACCGACAAGTAACGCGAATGGACATGGAGTTCCGGCGGGGACACACTGGACAGTTGTCAACTGTATACATTACAAATAGACACCTGTACAGGGGAAAATACTGTACTTATTATGGATAGTTTGTATATGGTGAGGTGCTGTGGTTGAAACTCGATTCACTTTTGAACTTCATATCCAGGTAAAATGTGAGGAACTTACCTAACTAAATATCTACTTGGCGAAATATTAATACACACGGCACAGATATTAATTGCTTTGGTGTCACTATAACTCGCTTTCAATTTGCCTAGCCTTTTCCCAAAGTTGAGATCAGTATTTTACATGGAGGGGCTGCCTATCTGACCTAATTTCTACAACCCAGTTACTGGGTAACACGATACCCCTTGGAATTACTGGTTGTCAGACTTTTTGAGCTTCTGACTACCTGTAATAACGACTGTCAAAGATCTACGAACGAAAGCTGGGACCAACGGCTTAACGTGCTTTCCGAGGCTCGGAGGGGTATCTATATGTAATGGATGGTCACCCATCCACGAACCGACAGCGGCAAGTGTAGCTTAACCTTCGATGGACCCGTGCGGCTGTTATTATTTAGCCACAAGCCCCTTCGGTTTTCAATTTTGACGTTCAAAAGTGCCATACATGGACCTATTTGAAATAAATGATTTGACTTTGACTTTGACTTTGAATTAGCTGTACTATTTAGAAAAATGTTCCGTTGACAATAAATGATCAGTTTGTATAATTTAGCCATATGTCAGCGTGTTGTCTTTAATTTCAAGTGCAACCATTACAGAAATGACCAAAATCATGCAATATGGAATTCGCAAATTAATGTCAGCGTTCAAAATATGACTGCAAAGCATAATAAGTTGTCATCTTGACCACCTTGTCAACTTATGCTAATTTAATTACCAAATGAGGAGCTTTTGATTACATCTCATTTGTTTCGTATGTACAAAACAGACATTTTAGCATTATAAGAAAAATATGAGCATCTTGATTTCTATCAATAACAACCTATTGAATTTTTTAAACAATTAATGATATTTATCGTAATATAGAAAATATTTCTCTAACATTCATCTATTTATTTAATACTTCAAGCACAGAAATATACAGAGGCGGATATTAAAAACTATAAATATAATGTATATGCCTAATTATATATATATAAAAATAAGCACAATTAAATATACATTAAAAACATGAATATACTAAATCAAATAAGACAAACAATGGGAAAACATTAACGTTGTGATGATACTGCCGGCTTCTTACGAATGTGCTCGCGAACTTTAACTTTAGGATAATCGATTGGTTGCCATCCTGATTTCCATGGGGGAGCGCATTCCACAGAGAGATAGACTGAACGAAGAAGGAAGAGTGAACGAAGTCTGTGCGGTGAATGGGGCATTGAAGAACGCGATTATTTGATGACCGTAGATTCTTACTATGGTTGTCACAAAGGTACTGAAAGTAGGGAGTTAGATAACTAGGGGAAGTGGGAGAGTCAAGAAATGAAAACAAGGTGGTCAGTGCCCTTTGCTTTCTGCGCTGATATTAAAATTTTGATAGCCGTGAGAATAAAGCAGTTATACTATTTTTTGCAGTATATTTTGCGATATTTAAAGCAAGTTCTAAGAAAATTATAACTTACGTCAGTTTAGACTTTGAAAAAAGTGGCACTGCGGGGGTGCCGACAGAAATGAAAACTAAAAAAAAATACTTCCAAAACCTTTTAAAGTAAAAATACTTGCATAGAACATTGATCCATAACATAATATAAATAAAGTATAAGTGGCTTTATTAGTGGCTTTTGTGGACATGATAATTTCAGGTTTATAACAGTTGTAATAGCAATCATGTAATTGCGTTTAATTAAAATATGTTTTTATTTTTATTAATTTATTTATCTTTTGTATAGATTCTTTTCTATTTTGTGAATGTGAGAACACTGTAGGCTTAGTAGACTGTAGATTTTTGACCATTTTTGGTACTTATTGAAAGACCTACACTGTCCTCCCATACCTAATCACACTGTTAATTGAAAGAATTGTAAAAGCCAATTATTTTTAAAAGAGTAACCGTGGAGTTTCCTGCCGGCTCTTCGCCAAAGAAAACGACCAATTGGAAACGTGCACCTAGCTTCTGACATTTCATAAGTGCCCATGGTTTATGTGAAATAAGAATATTTTGAATTTTGTTTTTTATTATTATTTTTTTTGAAAAAAAGAGAGAAAAGAGCAGAATCACGTGTACAAAAATAAGGTGTCGGTAACGGTGTCGCGAGTTCAATTGTTTTTTTCCATCTCAAAAATGTCCAACGCGTTTAAAGAAGTTTTCAATTCAACATGCAAAAAACATAATTTCTTAGATATATAGCACTATGGGACTAGCGTCGTTTTTGGCTCCAGAGAGAAAGTTGTTCAGTTTTTGCTCTGTACCACACCTTTAAATTTGACTACACCTTTCTGATACACGCTCTATGTTCATTCACACTTTCGACTCCACCCACTTTTCATAAAACTCATACGCCATGCCGCCGTATTGGAAGTGAACCCACCGGGAGGGTTACCGGCATTACATTTGGATTTTGGGATAAGAGGAGCACAACTTCAACTATTTTCTGATTATCTTAGCGATCGTCAGCAATGTGTAAAAATTGGTCAGTATACAAGTTCTAAACTTAAAAATAGTTGTTTTGGAATTCCCCAAGGCAGCATTTTGGGCCCTACGTTATTTTTAATCTATATAAATGAACTTTGCTGCTTGGCACTCCAAAATGGTGTGATATTGTCTTATGCGGATGACACCGCTCTATTGTTCTCAGCTAAATCAAGAGTTGAAGTCTATGAACATGCTCAGAATGGTTTTAACATTGTGTCTAATTGGCTTCATAATAATCTACTAACATTAAATACAGATAAAACAAAATACATTTTATTTACAATGAGAAATACTAACATACCGCTTACTAATCTAAACATTTACTCACATAATTGTAGCACGTGCGCTGACACTGCATGTTCCTGTCCCACTTTAGCTAAAGCTGACCATTTAAAATATCTGGGTGTCACTATTGACTCCAATTTAAACTTCCGTAAACACATCGATTTACTTTGTGCTAGAGTGCGCAAATTAATATATGTCTTTAAGAATTTGCGGACCATAGCAGACTTTAAATTAATTAAACAGGTTTATTTAGCTTTGTGTCAATCCATTCTTACCTATTGCATAACTTCTTGGGGCGGTGCTGCAAAAACAATTTTACTCCCTCTAGAGCGTGCTCAAAGAGCAATTCTAAAGGTTGCAACATTTCGCCCTTTTACATTTCCTACGCACCAGCTCTACATAGCATGTAATGTACTAACAATACGGCAATTATTTGTACTACACATAGTATTACACCAGCACACTGCACTTCCTTTTGACCCATCATCTAGCGACAAGAGAAGGAAGGATTTGGTTTGCATAAAGCCTCAAACTAGACATGCGTTTGCTAATCGATTTTATGTGTTTTTAGGACCTTTTCTGTATAATAGGCTCAACAAGTTACTAAGCTTCTATAGTGTACGTTACAAAAAATGTAGTAAATTGTTAGCAGAACACTTAGCGACACTCAATTACACAGACACAGAAAATCTTCTAGAAATTTTGTCATGACGATAATTTATCCCTCGTAAGTATTTACTTTTGTATATTTACATAGGTTTAGTTTTAGATATAAATGTACCAATATGCTTTTTCTCATATTTATTAATTAATTGTTTTATATAAGTTTAGTTTTAAATTTTATTGTACCAATTTAATTAAAATGCAAAGTGATGGCCTGAAACACAGGTTTGAATTAACCTAGATCGGGCGGGTCGCTACCTAATACTGTAATTCCGAAACATCATTACTGACTTGCACTTGTAATTAACATGTTTTAGTTTTAATTTATTTTTAGGTATTATAATTGTTTGGGAAATCTTACTGTTGCCTAAATGTACACTTTTTGTAAACGTTTTTATTCAATAAAAAAATATTATTATTATTATTATTATTTGCGCTAAAGTCAACCATCGCGGACGGTCAAGGGCATAAGGTTTAAAACCATACTATAAATCGAAGTAAAACAGTGATTTCAGGGGTTCTTGTCTCTTTAAGTAGTTTCCTACCTTTTAAATTTTTATAGTGAATATTTATAACATTGAACAAAAAAAAAATGCTTAAATTTTAAAACCAACGCATATACTAATAAATCTTGTTAAAATATACATCACATTTTATTTTCACGGTTTATAATACTGTATTCGCTAAGGAAAACTTACATTTAAAATTAGCCCTCCGCGAGGGCTCCCGGCATCCCAAATGCGACTGGGAGAACCTTCCAGGAGGGCTCCCGGCTCTGAATGTGTTAAGGTGATTCGAAAAACTAAATTATTAAAACGGTGATAACTTTTAAAAACAAGAGAACAACAAGTAGGCAGCTATTCAGCAAAGCAACATTAATAATGCCCTATCAACTATTATCACAACAACATTATAATACCCAGCAACAAACAACAAATCTATTACAGCAGCAAGAAAAGTAAATACATTAACATTACTACAATAAGATTAGTCAACGAGTTAGCAAGCCACAAAGTATAGGCTAAGTAACCGAATGCTTCGAATTCGCAGGAAATAACTTAGAAATTGATCTTACGTAACAAATCTCTGTATTGTAAAGTATGTTTGTACCAGAGCTGAGGGGGATATTGTTTAAATAATAGCAAAATTATTAATAACATAATTAATAACCTTTTGTTTCCAACTTTTTACCAACCTTGCACTTACAATCTACGTTTTACCGAAAATAGCACCTCTATCTTTTTGGATTCATGTGCGTATTGTATAATTATTACTTGCTTTAAATACATCGTGAGGAAACCGACATGCTTTTTTTTTGAAGAGAAAACTTCTTTAGGCGCGTTATGCATTTTTGAGATGGGACTAAACCATTTATTTCGCGACGTGATGACACCACCTTTTGACCATAAAAAAGACATCAACGCGTTGATTACCGCGGTGCCGATTTTTTTTCAAGTTTTCGCTTCCTTCGGCACTCCTGGAGTGTTTATGTGTAGGTAATTATCAAATAACTTCTACCGCTCTGGGCGCAGCGGGAGAGCATGTCAGATTCTTACTGACTAAAACCCACCCGTGTTCCTTTAGTTGCCTGTATGTTGCCAGGGGCCACGGTAACCTTTCGGACAAACCCGAAAACCCGGCAGGAACCGGCATGCCTGAGAGAAATTTCTCATCGGCATGTGAAGCCAAGTCAGAGGCCCATGGGCGGCATAAAAACTCTGACACCAGGTTAGTCACTAAACCATACGAAAAAGAAAGACCGAAAGTGGCGCTAACATAAGCTGATGAAGTGAAGACCGTTAACCTTCCAATGACTATCAGGTCAGTACCATATTTTAGTAGGCAACAGATACAACAGGCAACAGAACAGATATTAGGTCAGTATCATACTGACCTAATATTCGTCGAAATTGGAGTTGTCGTTCGATAATTTATGGTTGAATAATTGTATTATCCTTGTCTTGATTTCTTAACAATAGGTAGGTAATGACTTTGGTTTCTTTTAATAAGCTAACAAGAATGGCACAATTGGATTGATCTGCCAGATTAAGATGCCACCTGCCGGGGTTGCGAAGAAAACCGAAAGGGAGATCGTGGCTCCCAGCAACAGGGCAACCGAAGGAACACGGGTGGGTTTTAGTCAGTAAGAGTCAGACACGCCCTCCCGCTCCGCCCAGAGCGGGAGAAGTTATTTGATAATTTCCCACCCAAAAAAAAAAAGATTAAGATGCCAGTTAGTACTTGCCGCTTGTATTCGATACATGGGCGATCGTTCTTTCCACACTGCGGCATTCTGCCTCAAACATCACCTGATATAATAACATTAATAATTCAGTTTAATACCCCCTTAGATCATCCATCAGTGGCAAACCATGTAATTATGGCTACATAACACATACCTCATGATCGTTTGCTAACGGGCCTCTGATTTGACGATACTTACTGTGTAATATTAAGTTTTACGAGGTCGCAAGTTCAGTGGTCTAATATTACGTGCCTAAGAATCTGCTCGCTTTCTCTACCTGTAGGTCTCAGGACCAAACTAGACCTATGAGTAAAACGTGAGCGTGAGCTAGATATATTTTTTATCGATTTCCAAAAAGGAGGAGGTTCTATGTTCATCTGTACATTTTTTCTTTTTTATGTATGTCCATCGATAATTGTGGTCCGATTTTAAAAGTTCGTTTTTCATTTGGCGTCTGGATTTGTGCCCGGTTGATGGCAATAGGCTCGCCCCCTATTACATGGGACTTAAACATACTGGCGAAATGTGGGTGTACCTGCTACAGGGACACGTCTGCACAACCCTTTGGGGAAACAAGGCGTAATGTTATGTTATGTGTTATGTTTTTTTATTTGCTAGAAGAAACTTTCGCGGAATTTCCTTTTTTTTTATTAACTTTGATAATTTTTGAGGTAGCATTAATGGGTACGAGACAACATGGGTAAGAGATACATAGATATTTTTCCTTATAATAAAGTTCTCCATATTTTACCATTACATGGGTATGCAAATAGTGTAATAAAACTTAAAACTATCAATAATGTCAACTAAATTCAATAAATCACAATTCTAAATAATAATAAGTAATAAATAATTTAAAATAAATCAACAATAACTAAATTAAACAATAATAACAATTAATTTCAGAATAATCTTTCGCATTTAGTTTATGTGGATCATATTAAAATAAATTTCTGTCACTGTTATTATCATAGCTGGTAGTGGTATTTTAATTTGTTTGGGGTAGGTACCACAACTAAAAAGTGAAAAATAACTACTTTTTACACAAACAAACAACCGACTTCCAACAAAAACATTACAAAGTGAAAAATAGCTTTAATTTTGGAAGTCAGTGGCAAAAAACTAAAATTCTAAACCAAAAACACCGACTTCCGTAATTAAAATTATTTTTCTCTTTGTACTTTTTTTTTCTGTTCTGCGAGTAATGCAGCACAGATGGCCGATGGGGCAGAAAGGTTCTGAAGTGGCGACCGCGTACAGGAAGACGTAGCATTGGGAGTCCTCCAACAAGATGGACCGATGACCTTGTGAAGGTCGTAGGAATCCGCTGGATGCGGGAAGCACAGAATCGGTCGAAGCGTCGGTACTTGTGGGAGACCTATGTCCAGCAGTGGACTTCTTTCGGCTGAAATGATGATGAAGAGTTGATTTTTCTGGAAGTCGATTGTTTTTTAGAAAATTGTTATCCGTAGTGAATATTATGATGGTGACTTGGGAAACAAAAGTGTCTCGAATACAGATAGTGATCAATCACGAATGTAAAGGGTAAAAGCCTGTTATTTTCTCACTCCTTGGATTAGATCACAAGCATTGATTACCACGCTTGACAGTGATCAAGACTATTGAGTCGATGTTTCCTCACGATGTTTTCTTCACCTTAGGGTCTACCAAATAGAGGCAAATTTCCCGCCCTAACCCCCCTAATCGCCGCAGGAAGAGATGCTCTGGGCGTCGGGAGTCGCAGGCCGATTTCCGGCCACCGCCGTAGGTGCGGGCTTGCGGACGGTGAGCAATGGGTAGCTCGCCGTCCGATAAGGACCAGGCCCGGGTCGACGGCGCGTTGTGTTCCACGCGCGCTTCAAAGAGATGTCAGCAGAATTGACGGGGTCTGTTAGGGCCGATGCCTGCCGGGGTTGCGAAGAAAACCGAAAGGGAGATCATGGCCCCCGGCCACAGGGCAACCGAAGGAACACGGGTGGGTTTTAGTCAGTAAGAGTCTGACGCCCTCCCGCTCCGCCCAGAGCGGGAGCAGTTATTTGAAAATATCCCACCCAAAAAAAAAAGGGTCTACCTAAATGATTTTAATTTCCTACGATGTTGTGTATAACAATTTTCTCACATTCGCTTAAATTCTAAATTCACTTACATATGCGTTTATTAAACCCATCAATCTTCTTTTGAGGTAATTATCACGTAGTTCTAACTGCGTTTTTAAACCTTCCACCTCTAATTACATATTTCTGCTAATCCCATTACGAAGTAAGCGTGATGTTACGTATGTAAAGGAAGTATATATTTATGTGGGTATTGTGACATTCTTCGCGGGCGAGCTGTGGAGAATTCCTAGTAAAACATGCCGCCATTAAACATGTTCAATTACTTTACCTGATTGTAAACGCAAATGTAGTGGGTGAAAAATCTAGATTTTATTATGAGTGTTGTGTATTGTATTGTTTTTTTTTTGTCATAATTTTGTTAGTATATAAATTTTATAGTTGTGAATTCAGTCGATTTCGAGGAGTTTGTTTAAATGGAGTAGATATTACAAGAATATTTGGAAATACCAAAAGTGCACGCCTCATAACGCCCATTCAAAAACAGAAAAATATGTTTTGACTGCGTATTTACCCATCAATATGGGTAAAATTTCTCACCTCGCAATCTTTACGTACTGTCAAAGACTATTTAGGTTTGCTTTGTTGGTTGCTAGGCAACGGAAGATCGTCGAAGTTAGACATATATACTAGTATAGATAAATATATTTATATTAGTAAGTTTTTTATTAATTATAATTAAAGTACTTGGAATAAAAAAGCCATTTTAAATAGAATTCCTCCCTTTTTTTTGTCCACCAATCTGTACCGCGCATCAGGTTAATTAAGTTGAATTAAGCCTTAAAGAGGAATTTACCTTTAATCACCGTTAATCTGATGCCTTTTTTTTTGGTTGGGAAATTATCAAATAACTTCTCCCGCTCTGGGCGGAGTGGGAGGGCGTGTCAGACTCTTACTGACTAAAACTAAAACCCACCCATGTTCCTTCGGTTACCCTGTTGCCGAGGGCCACGATCTCCTTCAGTTTTCTTCGCACCCCTGGCAGGCATCGGCCCTATTGGACCCCGTCAATTCTGTTGACATCTCTTTGAGGCGCGCGTGGAACACAACGCGCCGTCGACCCGGGCCTGCTCCTTATCAGGCGGCGAGCTACCCATTGCTCACCGTCCGCAAGCCCGCGCCTACGGTGGCCGGAAATCGGCCTGCGATTCCCGACGCCCAGGGCGTCTCCTCCTGCGGCGGTTAGGGGCGTGTGGGCGCGAATTTTGCCTCTCCCTCACGCGTTCCGCCTCCTTTTTCGCGAGCATTACAACTTCGTAAAAGGAGGTGACGGCCTCCCATTTTCTCTCGCTCCGTACCATGGCCTGAACCAGGGCCGGACGCGAGAGATCACCACCGCCGATCGCCTCCACGAAGACACGCTACATTTTTTCGCAAGCTACAATGTTGTCACGTTTCACACTTGATTGTTCGCTTTTTTTTGTACTATTTTGATGTTTTTCATTTCTGCTGCATTCAATAAATTTTTGAAAAGTACAGAATTAATCTCCATTAAATTTGAAGTAGGTTCTGTGTACTAGCAGAAGTGTAAAAATAAAAACAGTTGCAGAAAGAAGGTAAAACAAATTTTTCGGTCGCAAAGCACTCTCAAATGCTTCGCCTTATGAGTAATGCAAAATTGAGTCAAGGTTTTTCTTATCATTCAGAAAAGTCTCAACGATTCAAATTATAGAATCCAAGAAAACGTATATTTCCTGTGTCTGTATACAAAAATAACATTTACATAAACATAGCAAGACCTATTGATTATCTTTGCATTAAGTATCTATGTTTTTGAAACAATTCATATATTTTGCAAACTGTGACGCGTATTTCCATTTACCACTTATCCCAAAAGAAAAACAGTATAAAAACTAAATGTATTCGGAGCCTTGAGACATTGAACTAGTCTCTTTATTGACAAAAATAATAGCTTTAACATATCAAACGTGTAAAATTATCGAATCCAAGAAAACGTATATTTCCTGTGTCTGTATACAAAAATGACATTTACATAAAACTAATGACATATGCAGAAAACTAAAATCTAAAAATAAACATATTATGATTGCATAGAATAGGGTTATACTTATAGGTATGTCTATATATTTTAGTTAATATTCAAAATGGTTGAAAAGTTTTGTCACAGTTTATAAAAGGTTTATTCTTTATCAGCAAAGTTGAAACGTGAAAAAACCTCCTATACTATTAAATGAGCAATATTTGTATATGTATATAATCGTATACATATTTGCAATTACGTTCTCGAAAACGGCTCGGCGGAAAACGCGTACGAGGGGCCGAAGCCACATTATTATTTAAAATTTGTCAGGTTTTAAATTATGTCAATACGTGTCATTAATAAAAAAAATATGGTCTTACATATATCTATACATATAAAAATGAATCCCTATTTCCCTTGGTCACGGCATCACGCTAAAACGGTTGAACGGATTTGGATGAAATTTGGCGTATGGGTAAACCATGACCGAAAAGGACATAGAATACTTTTTATCCCGATATTCCCAAAGGATCGAGACTAATGCAGGTGAAACCGCGGGGTGCAGCTAGTCACTTAATAAATTTCATTTACCAGCAATGCCTAAGCAAGAGTACAAAAGATAAAAACCTCACTGAAGTCATGAAAAAACTCAAAAAACTGAAATTTTAAATACAGTAACAACGTCATTTGATTGATTAAAATTGTAAATAAAAAAATTATTCGTCAAATCTGGATATTGAAATATCCCCTTAAATATCACATTGTTTTAAACATTTATTCGATTGGGTTACTGATCTTTAATTCAAACAGTTTAAAATATTTTTCTTATTAACATTTTTCAAATTCGACTTACGTAATTTCCTAAAAGTCGTGTTACAAAAAAAAAAAACATTGTATGTTATGCAAACGAAGCGAATGTAAAAGACTTTGAACTCTGAAAAATCACGTCGTGTTTTCTGAACCGGATTTTCATGAAATTTTCATAAAGTCCATCATTATCAACGTGGCAACTGAATGGAAATGGCATGGATACATGAAAAATAAGGACATACATTCTAAACGGGGGCTTAAAATGATTAGGATTGTTGAATGTCAAATTTAAATGGTAAATGATAAATTATTTTATTTCTGTAAGTCTTTTTTATATATATTCAATTTAAATATAAACGAGTAGGTACTCCCTTTTGCAGGGCTTGAATAAGAAACGAGAATAATTATATGAAAAAAAAAATAGTTTTCTCATTGGTAATCAAATATTGCTGAATCATTATACACTGTCATATAATTAATTGCACTCATCCTTTGACGAGGAAAAGAATAAGACCAAGGGACAAAAACAGAAACAACATTATAGGTATGGAAAATTCCTGCCAGAGTTGCGAAAAAGTCCGAAAAGGAGATCCGAAGGAACACGGGTGGGTTTTAGCCAGTAAGAGTCTGACACGCCCTCCCACTCCACCCAAAGCGGGAGAAATTATTTGATAATTTCCTACCCAAAAAAGGTATGTAAAATTGTTACACCTTTTCTCTTACAGTGATGTTCTTCCACAAAAATTATTATATCTATGTATACTATCCTTAAAAACCACCTACGGTAACCCTAGGTAACCCAATTCTAACTCCTCAAAGAAAAAAACCGGCCAAGTGCGTGTATGACTACGCACATTGAAAGATTCCGTAGTTGGGATGAATTTATCCCAAGAACAAAATTAACATTGTAGTTGAAAAACATGTTCTCCCATACGGAATGTATGGGAGAACGTTTTTGCAACTGCAAATGTAAGTTGGTCGATTATTACTCGTGAACTTGTAGAGCCTACTTAACTGTGAAAGCTTTCCTTTTAATTTCGTTATATATACTACTGTCGTGAATTGTTCACATATCAAAAACCCACCATTTAGCTGGTAAGAGGGGGGGACATGTCTCTGACAAAAATTTGCACTTTAAAGCTTAATATTTCGCAAACGGATCCCTGAATCCGAAACTGGTTTTCACACACCCACAATATTTTTGAACGACATCCCACACAATGGAATAGACGAGAAAAATATATCTCCACTTTACATGTAGGAGAGGTCCCCTAAAAAGAGGATTTTATTTTACCACTTTGTCGGCGTGATTAGTATGTATACCCATGCCAAATTTCAGCTTTCTAGTACTAAGAGTCCCTGAGCTAAGTCGCGGACAGGCAGACGGACATGGCGAAACTATGAGGGTTCCTTGTTGACCACGGAACCTTAAGAAGTACCAAGGCCGCATAAAACGAAAGAACAAAACCTTGAAATCTATCAAGTACATTCAGTATTGACAACATTGTAGATTCTAAAGTAAGCGGTGACAGAAGAGAATATTTCGCCTGTCACTGCAATAAAACCAACATGAATGACAATGCGGCCTCGAACGAAAGTACTTTTACTATGCACACGCGTGATCGGGATAACACATACGGTATAGAGTAGTTTGATTCAGAGAAATTCGTCAATTTGAACATTGTTGGTAAACAACATTAGTGTACTCACATAACCAAATATTTGCAAGAAGAATCAATACATCTTTGAAACCATGGTTTTCAAGAATATTTTAGCCAAAATGTAGCAGTTTCGCTTTTTCCCTGTTTTAAGAATATTTCTTAGAAAGATTAAAATGGTTACACTTGTTCAGCCTGATCCTCTTAATCAAATCTTGAATCGTATCACATTCCTCACACCAACACCAGCTTTTCTCTTAACGCCAGTATCTCCTCAAATTGGTCCTAAACCCTCAACAGAAATACTTCACGCTGCCTCTGTCTCCTTCCCCTACTCTTTACCCTATTCATTAGCAGTTGGCGTGGTGCCGACAGGCGGACGCGACTTAGTCCACTGCACCATTGACCCGCACCGCGTAGGGTAGCTATGAAGCACCCGGAACCCCAGCTGATTGTAGATGGCTTTATTAGCCGATATTTTCGTACCAACTTGCCAGACTGTGTTTGATATGGGCCTCAGATATAAGCAGTAGGAAAATGTCCTAGATAAATTTTGAAGAGGCTACTGGACTAGATGTGAGATTTGTGTTTAGTTTGTTGCTGATTTCATTCCTCTTCATGCATTCCGTTGAAGTTTGATGTTAGAACTTCATTGTAAATCTCAACTGCAGCCTTGCATGACACTCTTTCGTAAATTATTCCTTGGTAAAATATTTTCCTCTTTGTCTTTGGATACAACCACAATACAACAGACTATACTTATCTGTGGTTTATTTTTCAGTTCTCTAACAGGTTCAGGATGCTCAGATTGATCAATGTTTGGTAGATTTCTGATGCCTTCTTCCTTAGAGTATTAATTCTATGTCTTCTTCTTCATAAGTCATCCTTTGTAGTGTATTCGTATTTCAGTGAAGTCATTTCCACTTTACCTCACCTTTTTTAGGTTCTGCGCAGTTCGTTTTCAAATACGCAGTTACAAGACATTCTGGAGGCAAATAAACTGAATATATAATTTCCAGATTTCATTGATCTTCGTTTCACATTGGAACAAACATCATTGTATATAAATCTGGAACGTAAACACTAGATTTTCATTCATCTCTCATTTGAATTTTGTCAAAACACTCCATTAAGGATCTTTTGGCGCTTGAATGACATTGACAGGAGGGCGTTGTCGGTAAACATTTTGTCAAATTGTTTTCCAAAAATGTATTGAAAAAACATAATGGCGACGTTAGTTCCGAATTCGGCCACGCGCCAAAAAAACCTTGTACAACAAAAAATATATAATGTTTTTTTTTTAATGAATCAAAGCTAATCAATTTGTACTACGAACGCACTAGGACAATCATAGTGCACCTACATAGTCGGTAACTATGCGTTGGCGCTGAGGGACCGGCCAGCATAGCCAATGATGGCTGAACGTGCACCGCTTGCTAAGCGCTGATTGGCCGGTAGCACCGCGCATGCGCAATGATGACCTCGAGTGAAATGCGATTATTCAAGTTCTAGTAATCCCATGACATAATCTAGATTATGGTAATGGTCTGGCGAACCATGCACTGGTTCGTCACTTTCTGTGAGTTTTGTAAGGAGTTGAGAATTATGTTAAGTTATGAAACTGAATCCTTAGGTCACACACGTCACACTCATCATGGGTAGTCAGAAATCCGAAAAGTCTAACATCCAGCCTTACCAAGGGGTATCGTTTTAACCAGTAACTGGGTTCTGGAGGTCAGATAGGGATTCGCTCCATGTAAATTACTAGTATTCAGCTGCATCCGATTAGACTCGAAGCCAACCCCTACATAGTCGGGAAAAGGCTAGGCAGATAATGATAAACTGAATTCAGTTCTAAGCTGAAGTGAGCGAGGCTTTAATGAAATGAATACAAAATATGCGTTGGAAACCGAAATGACGAAAGAAGTAAATCCATATGACCTGATGGGCCAGACCCGAACCGCTTTCATTTAACTATATTACGGTATATAGCTATGTCCCCAGGGATATAAGTATATCTCGACTATAACCATCTTACTCTGACATAAATTTAAAAAAAACTCAAAGTATTTAAGAGCAGTTAACTTGTAACAACTAACAAGATCTACTGGTGGGTGAGACTGGTCACTCTTTAATAATCGCAAAATAATGGGTTTATTATCAATTCCTATATGTGCCAGTGTCCATTTCCTGATATTTATTAGAAAAAATAATATTTAGCTTTTCTCTCCATTATTTACGATGTTACAAGAAATATTTGCATGATCCCCAAGGCTTAATTAATGAGTGGATATTAAAATGAACAATATATCTGCCATTAGCACTGAGAAAAGAGGTTAGAAAACCTATTAAAGTGTCATGTATACCAAACTATAAAATAACATTTAATGGCATAATGACCAGCACCGTGAAGATTTAGATTAAAAAAAAAACCGGCCAAGTGCGTATCGGACTACGCACAATGAAGTGTTCCGTAGTTGGGATGAATTTATCCCAAATTCAAACTTAACATTGTAGTTGAAATACATGTTCTCCCATATATTCCAACTGCAAATGTAAGTTTGTACGCACAATATTGAGAGATATACCATGTTATATTAAGACAGACAAGATTACAGAAAAATCTATATGTTTTTTTTTCTTTTTTTTTTTTAATTTAGGTCCAGTAGTTTCGGTGATAATGGAAATGGTCGATTTTCATCGAATTTCTTAAATATCTTTGATAGTATATTTATTTTAAAATTATATATAAAATATTCTTGAGATCCTCGCAACAAGCCCTTTCATTTGATATGTCACACAGTACTGTAAACAAAACTTTTTTTTAATTTTCTTGTTTTTCCCCCAATAGTGACCAATTCAAAATTATTCAAAATTCATTTATTTACATTTATCCTATAAGGGTACCGTTTTTTTCCTTTTCAGGTTTGTAACCCTAAAAATACATTTTTTTAAATGCCAAATATCTTTATTCGTAGATTTGCATCTTTATCTGCTATTTCCGTTAGGTATTTGGTTTTAAGAAGTTCATTTTCAATAGTGGAACTACAGTTTATGTGATAGATTTCAACAGTTTAACTTTATCTGCATATACCTAATCACAAATTACGTCTAACATGTTGAGCATTTGAGAATATTGTACTACTTAGCAAGGCTCGGAACCGGTTTAAAAAATACCGGTGAATACCGGTTTATTTGGGTTTTACTTTTCTTAAGAACGTGAACGTTTTAAGAACTTTATTTTAACCTAAATTAACCAGTTTATGCGACGAGCGGCATATCGGTGAACGAGTTGTGCCTTGTGACTACTTGTGAGGATGCCATACTGAATAAAAACTAAACAAAAAACCGGTTAGTATTGCTCTAAACCGTTTTATCCGAAAAAACCTTTATGTAAAGACTCCTCCAAAACCGGTTTAGAAAACCGTTTACTACAAGCGAAACCGAATGTAAAGGTTTTTACGTCAAGTGCATAATAACGGTTTGAAAATTTAACCGGTATCCGAGCCTTGCTACTTAGCTCGTTTGGCACACTCATAATATGTTAAAATGAGGAAAATGATTAAATGAATATTGCAACCAGCATGCTATTTTATAAAAATACCTAACGAACCATTTTGGTATCGAGCTTACCCAAAATTTTGCTCTTACTGCGTTTGACAGTGAAAACTGAATACTGGCACTGAAACTGACAACATTGAACATACAGAAGCGAGATTTTACAGAAATTAATGAAAATAGAACTTGTCCTAACAATTTTAACAATTTGGGAAAATCTCATATTTAAATGAAATCCAACAGTAAGTTGAAGGATAGTCTGCAACTCGAATGATTTCTGCAAAACAGTAGGCATTTGAAAATAAATCAGCACCTCTGAAACAATTTCATAATTCAATTACCGAAGCCAAAACCGCAGGAAATAAAGCAATTAATCAAACTCAAACTTATTATTATTAAATTTATTTATTTAAATTAAACCATTAACAGGCACTTTTGAATTGTCAAAGAGTCGGTCAGTTAGTCAGAAAGTTGAAGCTAATTGCCCATTCCAAAACGTAGATCTCTATGGAGAAGAACGGGCAAGAAACTCCAAGGACACTCTTTTAAATATAGATATTACAAAATCCTGGGTACTTCATTCTAGAAATTTAATTTAAAACAAACCTTGACCTAAATGATTGAAAACTAATTACTTGAAATGTATTTAAACAAAGATGTCCGTCCGTCCATCAATACTATCTACAATTTTGCGACTAGAGTCATGCGCTTGGGTATTTCCCTTCCACACATAAGCACAATGAGACTTGCAAATTGTGTTAAATAGTTACAACATAGCTACGGACTGCATCTATCAAGAAAAGTGCAGACAGTCCTACTATCAACTTTCCCTTATGTTTATCAAAGATGATCAAAGTAAAAGAGCTAGAGAACTCCGGATCAATATTACTATAGGTTTGAATTTCAATGTGTGCTGTCGTAGCGACAGTGGTCTCACTTCTGTAAGAGGAAAAATATAGCCACAAGGATATGAAACTTTCTTTAAGCAACATCAATAAATAATAATTCCGAATATGTCGCAACAGGCCACTGAGAGATAGTCAAGGCAGCAGCATCCTTCGGTTTTTTATAAGCAACGTCATTCATAGCTCAAACGTAGTGATTATAATTATGACTTGGCAACTTTTGTAATTATTCAGTTAAATTAATTATTATATACCTTCACAACAGGACAATGACGTTGAAAATTACCTATGGCTTTTGGCCTTGTTAATCCTTCGATTTATGTCCGTACGTAAAATAAGCTCTTTTATAAACAACATCATATCTTGTAAAAAATAATACTTTCATTTCGTTCAGTGTTTGCGAGAAATGGGAACACTTGTGTCTAGCCAAAGAATTCTGCCTCATCAAACACTCATATGTATTCAGATGTGTTTTCAGTACATGGATGACGTCAGCAGTCAGCCGAGCTGCCCAACCTTGGCCTAGAGCCATGTAGTCACATGGGCTGTTCATACCACGCTTGTCTAGTGGAGATTTATGTATGTCTGTCAGTGTGTCGATAGCTTAATGTGCGTTCGCTTTTGTTTATTATTTGGCATAGTTGTGATGTTACTTAAAAGTATAGTACCTGGGCGACCGAGTCGTATCGCCGTACTCGGGTCAAAATAGAGAATGCTCATTTAATAGTATAGGATAGTACCTACTAATTTCATACTGCCATGATAGTAGGTACTTACTAATTCCATGCTGCCATGATCATTATTCTAATGTCAATAATGTTATGTCATTTTCTTGTTCTAAACTTTGGGCGACCGAGCTCTGCTCGGGTGAAAATACGAGAGTATTTTTGAGATATGACCTAGCTTGATCGATTTTTGGCCCCCGTAAAACTTTGCAACGTTCATCGAAATCGTTAAAGCCGATTTCGAGAACGTGAGTAGAAATTATATACAAACAAATAAATATATATACAAATATTGCTCGTTTAATAGTATAGGATGACTGTGTTAGGTTAATTGTGTTAATAGTTGTGGCGGAAGAATGATTGGTGAAGCTATATGGCGAAGCTGACTGAATTGATGTAGTGTTTAATATGTGTGTTCTCGATCATTATGATTCTCCTGCCCTCATTCCAATTTATTTGGGCTCGGTGCAGCAAATTTACTTCTTCCACACGTCTCAATTTTCCATCATATCAGTATTCACATATTTTCTAGTCGATTTTTTACACAAACCTTCCATGATTTCTTTGGTCTTCCCCTCCCTTATAGTTTGTTATTTCTATTAACTGTTCTTCGTCTTAACTCTCTTCCTCTCGTTATTTCATTATGTTTACCTCATATAAAGCTTAATTTCCCTCTGCATTTCCCTAACATTTCTATTACAGATCTCGCTCAAAACTACCATGTCCTGCACAGTCCCGAAGACTTGGCAGCAGTACATCAAACGGATGTCCCACGTCTAGGCAACGTGTGCAGAATACTCCGCCATTCTATAACTCGTGAGAATGACTCTCGATACTAATTCACCTATATTTATTAGCAGTTCCAGGAATACCTGGAAGTGGTGTCGTGGTTCTAATTAGCCAGTTGTCTTTAACTGCCGACCTATTGGTCTGATGTTCTATTATAGCTTCCGGAGTTCCAAGCTTGATGTTTAGTTTGAATGCAAGCCAATTTCTGGTATTGATATTGAAATAAGTGCCTAGTCTGAAATTGCTATCATGCCAGTGCACAGTGTACAAAGAAAAAAGGTAAGGGTGCAAGTTAAATAACAGATACATTACATATTTTCATTATGCCCCTAATGTTGACAACGCAACTAGCAATCCTCTTAGCATTCACTTTGGTCTTTAGAGCCATGACTCTGTTTGCCAACCCAGAAGATAATGAAATCAAGGAACTAGAAGAACAGCAAGACATACTATTATTATTAGAAAGTTTCAGTGCAGAGTTCCCCTGACATTGACACTCACTTACAAAAATAACATAAAATTAACATAGTCACACAGAAGTGTTAATGAACACAGGTTTTAATGATGATTCATATTCTAAACATACGCCTATTTACATTATAAACAGATAATTATAATGATTCCTCAAGAAAGGAAGTACTTAAATATGGATTAGATTTAGATTTACATAAACGAGTGTGAAAATATTTAAATGGTTCAAATCAAATTCTCCTTATTTGGTGTTTCTATAAAAGAATTTCTGATTTTAATTGTATTGACAGGCCAAGTTATAGCATAAATGAATTGTATAATAGATGATACAAAGAAGGAAGTGAGCTATGAGAAATAAAAAGACAATAATGTTGAGCAAACCCCAAATTCAGACAAGAGAATGACCTTGAAGATAAGAGCAAAGAACACAAAGACGCACACACAAACATAAAGACATTGAATTGTCAAACCATTCTCGAATATTTGTCAGGCAAGCATAAACCTAAAACCAAATATTGAAACAGTCGATTATAACATCTATTTATCATTCAGCATAAGTAGTAGCAATTCAGTGAGGAAAACAGGGTTACTGTGGTGCAACCTATTATGCATAAGTCTGATCTATTGACCTCACACGTTATTCTTACAATGCTTAACGTATAGGAGAACCCAGGAAGAAATATCAGCAGCTCACGTCATTAGGTAATACCTTTATTGTACGTGTACGGGTAAAACACAGGGGAATTGAAATTGGCTATTAAACTTAGACATTTTGGAAAAGATGTCTCATGATAGTTTGTTGAAATTGTTGGCAAAGATTTTTAAACCACTTAAAGTAAAATAGACCATAGAAGTGGTAGATTCATGGGTAGGTATTTATTTAGATATTGGTTTTGTTAATAGTTTAATGGGTATTTATGATTAGTTCATAGTTTTACTCATGTGTTGTTTGTTTCGGATCATATGAGTGGCTAATGATTGTGTCACGCTTTTTATGAGAATTGATGATCGCATTTGTAAGTATCTGCTTTTAGTGTATATTATTGTTGGCAGTGCTCGTGCCTTCTCTGTATGAGAAGAGGCCTTTGCCCTGTAGTTGTCTTCCAATAATATCCTGGACGTACTGTTATCACGCAAGAAAAAAAAAAGAAAGAAAGAATATGTATAATTATGAAGAAGAATTAGAAGATTATAATTATGTTGTATCTATATGTATTTTACTGTATAATAAATAATAAAATAAATAAATAAAGAAAATATGTTTTTCTGCGGTAAAAGTGGTGGTCAGTGTCTTTATTTTACTGATTCAATATTCTATTATTTTTAAAAGACTATCTTTTTAAGCCATATTATCAGTATCACCTACTTCTGTTATTAAATAAGATTTTGATGAGTAGGTACGTATGTACGACACACGTCATTATACTTCTATCAGGAAAACCAGACCAGTGACACGCTTATAGCCAAATATAGCAATGAATTATTGGCTTTTCATTTATTTACGGATCGAGAAAAACTACTTGAAGAGGTGGTGGCATAACAGTGTATACCTGAAGTATAATTTGGATTCCTCTTAATAAATAATTACAAGTAAACCTTACATAAACAGAGTTGTGATAAGCGAAATTGATGAGGCCTGTGATCCAGTACTCTACTCTCCATAGCTTGTTACAGGCGGACAAGCCGTGCGCCCGATGTGATTCCCCAACGGCAAAAATTACGATTTTTTTTCCATACAAACTTTCATCCACTTTTTCTTTAGGGGATGAATTTTTTTATATTTTCCTGAGTGAAGAATGAGTGGTAACGAACTCTGGTGCAATTTTTCAAGCTTCTAAACGCAGCAGCTGCAAGCTGTGTTATCTACACAGCTTGAACTGCTGCGTTTAGTAGTTAGAGAATTTAAGATGTTTTTTAAGTAGAAGACGTCGATGATGATAACTAGGAGGGCATTGCCAGGGTTGCGTAAAAGTCCGAAGGGAGATCGTGGCCCCCGGCAACATGGCAACTGAAGGAACATGGGTGGGTTTTAGTCAGTAAGAGTCTGAAATGCTTTCCCACTCCGCCCAGAGCGGGAGAAGTTATTTGATAATTTCCTAACCAAAAAAAAGGAGGGCATTAAGAGATGCAGCGGAAGGCAGAGCTACAAGAGGACACTGAATAAAATCAATCAAAACCATACTCGATGTTTTTAACTGCACTTCCATATTCATGCCGATAAAATCAGCCTTACCAACTTCGCAACACAAAACAAGCCAAAGAAAGTGCCTCAGAAAATTGTTTAGCATATTAATACATGTCCTTGTAATATACATTAAAACATTAGTCATCGGTGCGTCTAGATTATGCCTAGAATATGTAATGGGTGACATTGCAATGTGCAGTGAGGTACATCCTGTCCTACTTTCTAACTATAGTCGGGATTGGTTGCCTAGGGGGCACTATTACACGGCTGATACATACTTTTTAGTTTTATAATGTTGTTTAGAAGGTTTTTTTTAAAGTTTGATATTTCATATCACACTTACGGACCTATACCGAGGACTTATATTGCACTCACGGACACACAACACTCTCCAAAGACACTCATAGCACATCTCCTTTTGTTTTGTAAATTAATTTCCCTTCCTCTCAGTACTTGGAGCGTTTACAATGTTGTATATACGTAAGTGTGCGTAAGTGTAACTTAATGTTATAATTTTAAGGGTGTGAGCCTGAAGATCTGTCATATAGAACCCGAACCCAGTATAGAATCCAGCTCACACAAAGGTTTAAATCTGCCTGTAATCTAAATACCATGTACCAAATTTGTACCTTTTTGAGATAAATTAATTACTACTTACTACAATTTTTTTTTTCAAGGCGATGTTTTGAAAGCAACTAAAGACTACTTCTTGAGAGAATGGGCAGCAGTTTACCCCCTCGAGTCTGCCAAAAACAGCAACACTCTAGACATGTTGTTAAAAAGGGAGACTGCCTTGAGCATGATGATTGCAGTGATCAAGGCCAACTCCCTATAATCCATTGAATTGGGTTGGCGGACGGGAGCAATTTCTGTACATATTCTGTAGATATCATTTCTGTCTGTAGATATTATTTATATTTCTGTAGATATTATACAGTACGTTAATTAACGAAATGCGTCCCCGTTTACCCGCAATAGAATAGCGTGCATACATGCAAAAAAAAAATACTATTCAAATAAAGGCTCGTGCAGACCAGCGCGATATCGCGGGCGCTACAGGCAGCGCGACCCTTGTGGCGCCCGCGATATCGCGCTGGTCTGCACGAGCCTTAATGTTTATTGTGAATATTTTATTATAAAAAAAAACTTATTGTTTTAAATGGTAATTTTTTTTTAAATGTTGGTAAAGGTATGAACGCTTTACTATTGGGGATTAATGGGAAAGCCTTTAGTTATTTACTTTAATAAGTGTTCCGTGCTAATTCTTCTTTTTGATCTAATGATTGCAAAGTTAAAAGGCCACTCAATGACCACCTCCACGTAATCAATATCAAAGCGATGTCGTCAGTACTACTTTACAGGGTCAAATAAAGTTAGCTAGCAAAACTCCGCAAACACGTCCGGGAATCGATATGTCAATACGATAAAACTGATTTTATCAACTCACACTTCAAGTAACAATACTACTAGCGATCATTGAGCCCAAAAAAATCATCAAATCTTTTTATTTTTTTATTTTGTCCTGTTTATGGTTCGTATCCACTAGGCAACAATTGACGCGCAACACGTGACGATGAACATGTTTGACAACGTTGCACAACAGCGCGCGACGTTGCCAGCTGGCGCGCTATATGACGCGCGGGTTGTTGTTTGTTTCTGTGCAACATGCAGTCCAGCATTTAGTTTGTCCAGCGCAGATATGACATGCAGAAATATCCCTAATATGCTGTAACGAACCAGTGCTCAAATTAATTGAATTGTATCAAAACTATGAAGGTTTATGAGATACAGCTATTACTACTTCTCTTTGATGCATTTTTCGATAAAATTATAACCACCGCTGAAATCAACACTATAGTTCCTCTGGCGACATGTTATCAACGACTGATCATGCGTAGACAGACAACATTGCTAAACAAAAGTTCCGCGCTAACTTTCAACATGTTGAGCAACATATTGTGCAACATTTCGCGCGTCAAATGTTGCCTAGTGGATACGAGGCTTTAGATATCGATACCCATCACATCTGCGGAGTTTTTCTAGCTAATTGATTCGACCCTGTATAAAGTTCATATCTTCTTCAAAGTGTATGTTGTTTTCAATTTTTCTTGCTTACCAGCTCAATATAAATCAAAGTACAATGGTATGTAGGTACACCTAGAAAGTGCATCCTGTCCCACTTAGTAAATTGTTGTACATTTAACGCTATGAGAGCAGCGCCTGCACTGAGAGCGCTCGTAAAATGTTTATGACCTGAACTCAGCTCTAAGTTGCAATGGTCAGTTTCTTAATGTCTAGGACGGTGTTATGGCGGATGTTCATCGTTTGGCGTAGTTTTAAGACAAAAATATTAAGATTTCGGGTTAGCGTATTAGCAGCATGTTAAATGTTTGCTAAATCTCCGAGTGATAAGGCAGGCCGCCCATTGTATATTTTGTAGTGTTTGATTTATTTTTTTGTTATGTATTTTTGTGGTGTACAATAAAGTATATATAAATAAATAAATAAATAAATCTCGATTATTATGGTCCTTAGTTCCATATTTAGCTTCGACCATCTGGCTTCTAGAATCACCATGATCCTTTTCTTCAGCATGCAATCTACTACTATCCAGTACTGCCAACTAGTCCAATCCTACACTTTGTCTCGGCCACCTTCTTGTCAAAGCTAAGTCCCTTTTCAAGACGTGTTCAATACATGAGTGACTAATGCCCGTTTTCACCTTCACTAAGTGGCACTTAAATTAATCCCTAAATAAAAGTGAACTGATGGATTTTCAACGTTAGGCTCAGCGCTGTGAGTTGAAAATTCAACACCGCACTTTTATTTAGGGATTCATTTAAGTGTCACTTAGTGAAGGTGAATACGGGCATAAGAGATTTTTGACAAAACTTATGTATAAGAACTAATGAACTCATAACCAATGAACTGTAAAAAACCTCGCCATCATTATCATTTTCCGAAGAAAAATTAAATTTTTTAAGTATGAAGACGACAAATGGGATGAGGGCATCATCCCATTTGTCGTCTTCATACTTCTCTATTAGTAGAGAAGTGACTACCAAGATAACACTACATCTCGGTAGTCACCCCCTTTCTAGCCATATCACCTTTCACACAGTCCATCCATCGTTTCTTTGGTCTTCCCCTACACTTATAGCCATCGATATTAATACTCAAAACTTTCCTCACAACATTTTCCAATCAACATTTGTCATATTCATTTTGACACAAGTTAACAAGACCTTACAAGAACCTCGTTAGCATCACAACATAAAACCAATGCCATAACTACATAAGTAATCGAAAGTAATCAATGTTCAAGCAAACTGAATCTCATTCGTAGTCAATATTTGATTAAAACTAGTTATTATTCTGGAAAATGGCCCGTGTCCGGGATGTTTGCAGTTTTCTGTCGCCCGGAAGAGAAAGCCGACAGCCGGTAACCAGCCGGCAGCCGGCCGGCAGCCGGGACTTCCGGCCCGAGATCGGTAATGTCAGATGCCGGGAATACTTGTGAGATTATAAACCTGTAGTTTATGGTCATTGGCTCAATTTATGAGCTAACATTAATTGTATCATAACTTAATTAGAAATGATGCGGAAAATTTATAATTTTATGACATTTTTGTGGAATGACTTGTTTTTTAAAATAAATAGGATTCTACTCGCGTAGTATGACAACCATAGAAACGGGTTTTGTCGACGAAGGAATAGACAAAATGACAGATAGACAATCACAGTCTGTCATTTTGTTTATTCTTGGTCATGCTAAGCATGCTGGTATTTTCATCGCTTGTAACAAAGTAATAAATAGGATTGCTAATGGATAAGTGGTGCTCTTCGCGAAGAGATTAAAAACAAAGGTGTACTGGATAACTTAGGAAACTTTTTATTAAGATACAGGAGAAAACTAAAAATAATTTCCTTTTCCAGACACTAAACTTCTCCCTCCAAAAACCTGATATCTTCCCTATTCAATACCAATTATACTGTCATGTATCAAGCGAGCAGTAATCTTGCTAAGGTATTTTAACTTTAGTCGAAGACTGAATGTCTCTTCTGTTTTCCATCATCGTTTTTAAAGGACTTCAAAAAAGGAGGAAGTTATGTTATGTTCGTTTGTATGTATTTTTTTATTGTATGTGTAACGATATTGTCGTCAATGGTAGACTGATGCTAGAAATTCTTTTTTCATTTGGTAGGGGAAGTTTATGCGGTAGTGTCATATAAATTTTATTAACTTTACTTGGGTCGTTTTTGAGTTAGCCTCGATAATACGTATTAAATCCACTTTGTTTATCTTGATGATGTTATTTTACTTCCTGTCACTGTTGTTTAAGGAGTGGTATACGAATTGGTGTGGGGTAGGTACCATAGCAAAGAATTGAAAAAAAAAAAAAAACTTTTTTGCAAAAAAAAAAACTTTTTTGCAAAAAAAAAGAACTGACATTAAAAAAAAAACACCGAATTCCGAATTTTAAGTTTTTTTTTTTTTACTAAGTATACGTAGTATTTTTTTTTTAATATAAAATAGATTTTTTTTTCTATCATCAACTTTATATTGTTATTACTAGCTGTTGCCTGTTGCTGTTGTTGATAATTCATAATTTTTATACAAATATATCCAGGATGAAAAGTAGTCCATCCAGGTCCCATGCTACCTATGTTTTTCATAACGATCGGTTTAGGCTTGAAAAGGTAACAGACCGACTTAGTTATATTCATATTTATAACATTAGTATGGATGAAAGAAAATGATTAAGTTCAAACGTTTAGAAAAGCCGAAAACAAATTAATGAAATATTTATATCTAGTACCAACACTTGTATCACACTACTAACCAGTCGGAAGTGAGTTAACGTTAATCAGGAACCAGGCGGTTACGCGACGTTCGCACGGACGTAATAAAATCGCGACGATTTTTTTTCGTGCACTGGAATTTCAACGCTCTGTTTAGCGCCGGGATTTGAAAATCCAACAATGTGTTTTTTCAACGCGCTAGAACGAGAGCGATTTTTTCCGTGCACTGAAATTTTAACGCTCTGCCTGACAATCCAGAGAGTTGAAAATCCAGTGACAGATAAAATCCGGCCGCGATTACGTCCGTGCGAACGTCGGCTTACTCTCAGCTTGTTTCCCCTTTCACTGCACTATTACTATTAGTAGTTAGTACTACTAAGTAAAGGCTCTCGCAGATAGGCGCGACGACGCGATACTGGTAGGACAATTCTCGTCAAGTTTTCATAGAAATTGTTCCACCAGAGTCGTGTCGTGCCGTCGCGTCGCGCCTATCTGTAGGAGCCTTAATGCTAATGCAATTATAGTTAAGTTGCTTATGAGTAGGGTTACCATTTAGACATTTGAAAAGTCCTGACAAAAAGCCGATTTCTGTAAAAATCCGGACATTTTAGTCACAAAATCCAATTATTGTTTGATCTCTTTAAGTTGATTGTTAAAGAAGATTTATATTTGGTTTTTAGATAAATAAGAAGTTAATAAATATTAAAGACTTATTTGGTATTACTTGAATAATTTATTACTTGTATTCTCTAAGCCAAAAAATCCGGACAAATTAAAGAGCCAGGCAAAGTCCGGACAAAAGTCTAAAACGGATGGTAACCCCACTTATGAGGAATTATTAACTAGGTAGTAATAGAGTAAAAGATGCGTAATCAGCCTATAATGTTCCCACTGCTGGGACACAGACTTCCTCTTCGAAGTGAAGTGGGCCATAATCTACCACGTGGGTCCAGTAGGTATGGGTTGGTAGATGTCACGTGCCGGCTACCTCGCGACGTTTTCCTTTACCGTTTTAATGTAAAAGATGCGATACTTCTTGACAGTTTAAATTGAAATTGGGGAATCGAATTTATTCGTCGTTGGTAAAAAAAAAAATCGTTCATACCTGGATACAATCTGGGTCAATTTCTGAATAAAGGAAACGTTGTCATAAAAAAAGGCTGACAATGGGTTAAAGTTAGGAACGTGCCGCCTCGATTGGGGAGGGGGAGGGACGAGAGGATGGGAGGTATAGTAGATCCCCGCCGGGGATACAGATTTATTTAACGATTTTTTAATATGACATATGTCATATAAAAATTGATAAATGAAATATAGAGGAAAGTGGAAGGGAGTCGAGAGAAAGAGTCAAACAAAACACACCATGAGACAGATTTTCAGAGCAAAGATGATGATTATATGTAACTTAAAACTTGTTCCCACAATACCAACTAAACGATCTCCTAAAACAGGGCTTCCTCTCTCCTACCCTTTCTGCTATGCCCTACAGGGTCTACAATGATCTAAATTGTATAGTTACCACCTATGTACACATTATGGTTAAGCAATAAAAAATATTGAGTATTATTATGGAACTAAAACGAAAAGACTTATCATATAGTTCACAATATTGGTACGCAGACTTCCGTCAAACCAATAGGTACTTTTGTAAATGAACACCAGCTTTCTAATACAGATAATATTAGTACAACGACACTAACCGTAGGAAGTACGGGTATATATTACCGAGTCGGAACAAGGAAGCTGTTATCAACCGGGCACCGAACCCGGTACCCTTTCACTCGCTGAACTGTAGTAGCACTTAGGTTAGCTAGTTAGTTTGATAGAGAAGGCAGAATTATAGGTTATGATGTGGTAATGTTTTAAAACAATTGAATGAAGATTTATTGACATTTGTTGATTAGTTGATTCGAAAGTTGGGAAAGGAGATACTGTGATTACTTTTGAATTAAATCAATGCATATTTATGTAGGTGTAAGATCAAATTGGATCGCGTTAACCAGTTACTAGGTTGTGGAGGTCAGGAGACCAATACACGTATTTAAAAAACGTTTACATTCATGTCGAAATTTCCAAAATTTTTGGTAAATAAATTGTATTTTTGACGAATGAGATGTTCTTAAAAAATACGGGAATTGCCCCTCTGTTAGGCAGTCGCTCCATGTAAAATACTGGTATTCAGCTGCATCTGGTTAGACTGTAAGCCGACCCCAAGATTGTTGTGAAAAGGCTAGGCAGATGAAATTTACGATGATGATGTAAAAGAAGTAAGATCAGAACATGAATTTTTTGTTTCGACGTTTCAGAGAATTAGTTTAACACGCCTTGTTTCTTCTTTAAATATATATTCCTAATATAGGATCCTCCTGTAAGTTCCTACTTCGTAAGAAGTTGGCCGTGTCATTACAACGTTAATGTTATATATTTTTAGTTTATATATAATATTACTTTTACAATGTTTGTATGTTTGTAAATATGTGAGCACCATGTATCTATCACATAATTAAATTATCTGCCGTTGCTTCATTTTCATTTTTTTTTAGCTATTGTGGTATAGTAATTTTATTCTAGGTGCATCGTCTTCACATATAATTATTCAACTGATGTACGTACTTATACAAACTATTGTAAAACATTTTAAAAGAGTAACGGCGGAGTTTCTTGCCCATTCTTCTCCATACGAAAACTACCTTTTGGAAGGGGCGATTAGAATCAATGATATTATTTTGTAAATTTTGACGTTCAAAAATGCCATACATGGGCCAATTTGAAATAAATGATTTGACTTTGACATTGAATGTTTTCCGATTGTTTGTCTTATTTGTTTTAGAATATTCATTTATTTGGGATTATATTTATATATATAATTAGGCATATATATTTATATATTATATATTTATAGTTTGTAATAGATATATATATATCTTCCTAATTAAATAATTTTCATTCCGCAATTTACCACTGTTTGTCTCTGCATCACCCAAAGGTTGACTGGTAGAAAATGCCTATGGCCTTAAGCCTGTCTCTGTACATTTATGTGCTTGAAGTATTAAATAAATAACCGCGATGATTACAGGCCAATTTGAATGAAAACATCAAACACAATGAAGGCAAAGAAAAACATCCAAAAGTGACGCTAGTGAGACATTGACCCACACATCCCGTGACCCCGTTCATAGACTAAAAAGATTTTATTCTTTTGTTTACATAGCAAACGTAACAACCGCAAAATACATAGGTGCATGGCAGAAGGCCGGCTCCATATGACGAGCGAAAATACACGCAGACATAGACACGCACGGGTCGATCACTCAAAAATCTGCCTAGCCTTTTCCCAACTATGTTGGGGTCGGCTGCCAGTCTTACCGAATGCAGCTGAATACCAGTATTTACATGGAGCGACTGCTTATCTGACCTCCACAACATAGTTACTGGGTAACACGATACCCTTTAGTAAGACTGGTTGTCAGACTTTTGCCTTCTGAATACCCGTAACGACTGACAAAGATTTACGCATGACAGCCGGGACCAATGGCTTAACGTGCCTTCCGAGGAACGGAGGGGTCTCGTTAAGTAATGGATGGTAATGGATCCACGAACCGACAGCGGCAAGCATAGCTTAACCTTCGATCGACTCGCGAAGTTGCTATTATTAAGCCACAATACACACGGGTCGAACGATCAAGGTTAAATAATAAAACATTTAGTTTCAAAAAACATGGACTCAAAATGTTAGCAACAGATTACTTACAAACTATGTCAGTAGTATTAAACTAAATTTTCCGAAGTGGACCCGAGGATGGGTGACCATTCATTACATAATGAGACCACTTCCTGCCTCGGAAATCACGTTAAACCATTGGTCTCGACTGTCATTCGTAAAGCTTTGACAGTCGTGACGGGTGGTCCTAAGCCTGAACGTCTAACAACCACTCTTACCCAGTAACTATGTTGTGGAGATCAGATAAGCCGTCGCTCCATGTAAATACTGGTATTCAGCTCCATCCGGTTAGACTGGAAGCCGACCCCAACATAGTTGGGAAAAGGCTAGGCAGATGATTTATGGATGGATGGAGAAGACCTTCTGTACCCATCTACATATTTCGTATTACAAACGAACGCGGAAAATCACGCATTTGCTAATTTGCATTTAAAAGGATACGAATTAGCGCTTCATGAATCAGTTTGAGCAGAAATACTGTAAGTGTGCCGATGACCTGAGGATGTTTTGAAGGAGTTATTCATACTTTTGTGTTTGTAAACCTTTTTGGTTCATTTTATTTTGTTTTATTTGTTTTAAGCTCTTCATGTGACTGGTTTCCTGGTAGATCTAATGCTGCATTTGTTGACGCTGACTGCAGTTTATTTCATGCTAGGGAGAAGCTCTTTGAGTAAATTAGGTCGTGATACTATGAAAAGATGACACTTTTAGGAATATTGATTGAGCGGACTGTCCAGGGTGCACGAGTCTATATAAAAACGTGTGAGAATCTCTGTAGTAAAAAATATGTCTGCTAGGATTTGTTAACACGAGGATTCCGTTTCAAATGTAATTTCAATTAGATCTGTCAGTCACGATTTTGTATTCCTACAAAAGATTACCAAAATGAGGACAACACTTTATATTTTTTGCGACATACTCACTCACACCGATATTTTCCTGTTACAAAATACGTAGCAAGATTTCAAAATTTGCTTCTAAGTTGACGATTTCGGATCATCACATGAAATGAACGGCATGATTTATATACGGTGGGCCACATCACATTGTTCAAAACAAAATTAGCATCTTTATCTTTTTTTTTTGCTAGCCTTCGCTGTCCCACTCCTGGGCAAAGGCCTGCCTCCACTCCTACCTTTCGCGAGTCCGTGCGTCCTCCTTCTAGTTTTGACGGAACTTATCCAGCTCGTCCCGCCATCTCCTACGTGGTCTACCGCGACCCTGCCACACTATCTCAGGGCACCAGTTCTATGCTATTTAGGCCCACAGTTTGCAGCAGACATGTCCTGCCCAGTCCCGTGTTAGTTGGGCAGACCTTGAGTTTGAACTTCTGTTGTCTGTGACCGCGATTTTGATGCGGTGCATCATATAACAAAGAAATCTCGATGTTTTGTCATGTCGTAAAAACCGTACGAAGCAGGCACGGGTCGCTACTTAGTTTACAAAACTACTATTACATATAATATTATAAAGAGAAAAGATTTGATTTTTTGTATGTGTTTGTTTGTTACGCTTTCACGTTAAAATGGCTGTAAGGATTTGGTTGAAATTTGGAACATAGGTAGACCGACATAGAATACTTTTTATCCCGATATTCCCTCAAGATTACGCGGGAGAAACCGCAAGGCGCAGCTAATGATTTTTAAAAGAAGAGTACACTTAGGTACATAATCTATTGATAAACAAACACTCCATAAATTAAAAACGTCGTTCCTAAATTCCTATTGAAACAAAACACATAAATAAATGCCCTTCTTAACATAATTCAGCTACTTTCTTATATAAATATGTATACGGATCGACCATCGAAGCGTGGACAATTGAACAGAATAGCTTCCTGCACGTTACGCGCGCACAATGCGCCCATTCACCACTTATTCATATTCACTGGACAAAGAAAAAAATGTACAAAATGTCCAAGACCACAGAAGGGTTGTGATTCCTTAGGGATTATCGTTTCTAGAAGTTAGCGCCGCTCCCTTTCATTTTTTTTTTTATTCTACACAATTGTTGCAATCTTTAACATAAATCTTCGTTTAAGAAAGCTTGAAGGGTTTCTGTTAACAATATTAGTGGCCATTTTTAAAGGATTAAGGATCCCTAAGGAGATTCCCTTTTATAATTCATATTCAATTGTGACGTAGAGATACGACGTAACTATTGACATGACTTGGGTTATTTTTCAATTAAATAATATGTACACCAAATATATACTTTAAATTGAAATGTTCCAAAACAACATACATTTTCATTCCTATGTGGGTTATTTGCTCACAACAAGAAAGAAAGTGTCTCATAATTTTATCCTCAAGTACCTACGCATGGTCTTTGTCATTCAAAATTCGGTTCCAAATATTTGAGCCTCCATATCGTAAGTAAATAAAATGTGAAGAGGAAGCTTTCTCGTAACAAAACAAGTTTAACAAAAGACGAGCAATGTCCTTCAGTGGACGTAATGTGCGTAATCTTTTAAATAAATACTCGAAAAGGCCATCCCACATCTTGGCTTACCACCCAAGAAAGACAGCTAATTCTAATATGCTCCCCCAATTTTGCACTACTTAATAATTTCATCTTTCAGTTTAATGCGCCGTAAATAATGATATTTGGGTGGCATTTTTATTGTCAATTTTGTCCAGGATAAATGTGTTTTTTGCCCAGTGTGCGGCATTCGAAGTAAAGTAACGCAAACTATTGAATATTTTTTGGTTAATTAACATTATGACGATAACAATACACGCGAATTCGGTTTTATTTTAGGCGAAAACGAAAGGAAGATGTAATCTTAGCGATGTTTTGGTTGATTGATTTTTGGATGAATGGAAATCAATGCATTTATTATATTTTATTTATTTATTTATCTCTCTCTTATAACTATCATTACAAAGTTCAAAAGTCATTTATTCAAACTAGGCTGAAAATCAGCTCTTTTAGAACGTCTAAATTACATAAGGCAGTCCCTCAAAACGCCCACCCTTCACAGGGTCATCACCTAATGCGATAGCGCGGTCTCTTATAATAAAATTTATTTACCATATAAAACTATTAGGAACTTTAAGTTCTATAACATATTACAGGTATAGGAATCTTAAAATTACTCACAACAAATAACATAATTATAAGAACATAACTTTAATAAAATAAAATAAAAAATATATGAGAAACTTTAACAATATCGCAACCGTTTCATTCAATATATGTAGCTAGGTATAACTCGACACATGAGGTCCCATGTCTCTTATTTCTCCGGGTTATAGAAGCTATATAGGTGTATCTAAGAACTGAATTAACGGGCTATAAATCATTATTATTGTTGATCATTATATTGCAAGACATTGCCACATTTTTATTGCTACTGACATTTCTGACCCGACGACTCAGTTCATAACGTGAGTACTATAGATGTTTATGCGAAAAATACTTCTGCATAAATAAGAAGACATGGTAATTTGATAAAATCTATAGGGACAACGAGAATGCAGAGCTATATACAGGTACTAGTTTTCAGCTTATAATGCGTTCTTAAAAAAATTAAATATTAACAATCAACTACCTCGTTGGTCTAGTGGTCGCAAAGCGCTACTGCTGAGTATGAGGTCCTGGGTTCGATTCCCGGGTCGGGCAAGGTGTTATTGGGTTTTTCCATCTGGAATTTCTCAGTAGCAGCCCGGAGTCTGGATTTGTGCCCGGTTGATGGCAATAGGCTCGCCCCTTATTACATGGGACTTAAAAAACATAACTGGCGAAATTTGGGTATACTATAGATACACCTCTGCCTAACCTTTCGGGGATTACAGGCATGATGTTATGATGTTTTATGTTAACAATCAAAGAAATACTTTTCAGTAGGTATGCAACCACCAAAAAAAACATAATACTTGATAAACACGTAATTTACTCAACATACACTCACAAAAAATGGCGTCGTTTAACTCAAAACCGAATAAAATAAAAAGATGGATGGATATCATTCGAATTTCGAATGATAATAATAAATGATGTGTTATATCGATTCAGACATCGGTTCAAACATTCGATAAACATGCATCGATGGACGCGTGCGGAAGACATAATAAATGACAATACAAGCACTTAGCGAAATATTTCATCATTCAACGAACGAAAATGAATTTTAAAGCAAGGAAATAAAGTTTAAATACGAGTCTTAATCGCGGTTAGCACGCGCGCAGACACTTCTGGTCAATCTGAGATTGGGTAAGATTGATATGGAAAGGGCTTTTGCAAAAATGATTCGTTAGTTTTCAATGTTTTTGTTGGTATGTATATTAGCGTGTGCTAGCTGACATTATGTCAAATAATTTATTTGTTTCGATTCCATACCAATAGTATGCAAGTGGTAACATTATTATTTACTTTGCATTTATATATAAAATCAAGTTTTTTTAACTGAACAGACAGCTATGCTGCTAAGGAGTGTCTTATGTAATATTGACGTTCAAAAAGTGCTGATTTTCAGCCTAATTTGAATAAATGAACTTTAATTTTTATATTTCAAGCCTTCGGAAACAAGGTCTTTAACGAGATTTTTTCCAATTTTCCTTGTGTAGGTATTTAGAACGTATTTTAATATATTTTGTTACATTTTTCCTAATTATAATTTTTAGTAGTACACTCATAGGTTTGAGCCAGCCAGACAGCAATAAATTTACATTTACCTAAGTATTCACGCGGTTGTGCGTCAATTACCTTGTAATTAATCATGAGTTTTCCGAACGTGTAATTTTATTACAGTAATATAATTTCTCCTTTTTGTTTCACATACCTATTACTTAATCATTATAGCACACATTAGACATTTTAGCACAGATGGGTGGATGTGGCGACGATTGGGGGAGGCCTATATCCAGCAGTGGACGTGTTTTGGCTGAAATGATGATAGAGCATCATTTCCATTTTACGTTAGTTATTCATTCTAACTATCCTAACTAATATTATGTATGCGAAAGTGAGTTTGTTTGTTTATTCAAAAGCGGCTGGACAGATTAAGATGAAATTTGGCACACTGATAAAGCATGACCTAGGTAAAGACATAAGCTATTTTGCATCCTGAATCGCAAACAAAGTCGCGGGCAACTAGTCATTCATAAATATCACAAAAAAAAACAAAAAGTGTTTTCGAAATGAACTCATGCCTCATGCTTAGTATTTAACCAAGAACCCTTTCAACTAAAAACCAAAGATCTTTACTTTAAAATATACGTAAAATAAATAAATAGCCAAGCCTTAAACTTTCTCTACACTTCTCAAAATGATAATTATTTATTTTATTGGGTCACCAACAATTGTTTACATGCTAAAGGTAACATGTAACGATGTATTCACAACAGTGCAACAATCACTTACAGGCAAACTCTGCATGCATAAAGCTATAGTTTTTATTATTTTATTATTAATCTTGTTTTAAATAGTATAAAAAAAACAATAATTTATCATTATCATAAATCACTCATATTTTTTTTTATATAAAACAAATAAACATCCCTTCCCTACTAACCCAACCCTTACCATAGACATTCGTCGGACAACACATGGGTGATCCATCATCGGATGCAATTGTGTTCATTTTTGTCCGCTGCGCTTTTTTCAGTGATGTACCCGGTGGTCAGCGAGCACCTTGCTTTCGAATATTTTGAGATATATCCGCAGTTTTAATGAGGTAGGGATGCGATTATGAAAAAATAATTATTTGTCGATGTTTTTTGACTCAGAATCAGCAGTTTTGGATTTTGGAAAATTATTTAAGACAAAATTGTTTAATTAGGTTCGTAATGTTGATAAGGTTTCAGTCAGCATCTCTATTAATTAAAATCGAAGTATTTGAGAATTTTAAAATAATTATCTTACTATTTTATTTGTGAACATTGGGTACCTACCCAACGTATTATCCAGTTTATGTCATTTTCTTACAATAAAATAATTGGAAATTCCAGAATCTATTCTGAATAATTATTTGGTTTGGGACTGTCCAACTATTTAAATTACACTGCTTTTATATACTTAAGTATATTCGGCCAATCCCGAAACATTACACATATGTAAAACCATAAACTAAAACATACGTGAATGTGTGTCACGTAAGCTAAAATATCTAAGATATTCGGAATCATTGCTTTTATCGATATTATGCCCACATACCTCCTTAACCCTTTACAAGCGACTCAAGCCCACTTATTCATAATTTTCATAGAAAAAAAGCATGTTCACGCGATGTCCCAACCTATTGTCGAGAATGTATTACAAGATTATAATCCTTATTTTTTTCTAAAGTGGACAATATGGTCGACTTGACCACAATGCGGTGATTGAGGGTTGAAGGATCGATGAGGTGGGTTCCGTATATGTATGGCAGCTCGAAAGTGTCGGCTGTGCTATTACTATAGCAGCTTGCTAGGTTCACTGCCAAAAAGAACAAATATGGGAGCCTCCTATAATAAGTATTTAACAAGGAATTAGGTATACCTAATAACCATGTATGGAAGGTGGGTTAGTGGTCGTAAATCGTAAAAAGATGCTATTAGTGGTCCTGCATAAAATCCTCCTCATTACCCTTTCTCTAATAAAGTCTATTTCCAAGAAAACTTATACCCCAATATCTGCCCAACTTTTTTTTTCTCAGTACTTTCCTCCATCCATGCCGTCGCTTCGTGCGGGCTAGTGCAGACGTGCGAATTACGAACTGTCCTTGTATTGTGTCCGCAGCTTTAGTGACCAGCCTTACACCGCCCGCTGCCACGACACACATTACATACAGCGTGATGTTATTGCAAGATGTGAAGTTTTTTTTACCAATAAACGCTACTCACATCCATTAATTTTTGTTTTCAGCAGAGGGTTAGTCACGTTCTTTCAGAAGTATGTTGAAGATCCAGAGAATAGGATTCCTGTGAACACAAAGACAAATAAATGTAAATAACCTTTGACTTAACTGTTTTATTTTAATTGAACTTACACGTGTTTTCTATCCTTTTTTTGTAACACTGTCATATTAACAGAAAAAAGTCAGGTGCGTAGTACTCGCAACCGGCGTGTGGCTAATTACGTAACACACAATCAATCACAAACTGAATTATTTTGAAGAAAATTGCTAATCCATAGCTTCACAAGTTCGAAAAATGTGTCTGCTCAACAACGTAAAGAACGCAATGAATGCTGTTGAACTATGAACATGAAAGCCATTGCTACTGATAGTGTGTTAAGCAACTACCCCGTTGATGTAAGAACATCGACGAGGCAAAAGGAGTTGGTATGGATCGTAGCAGGTTTTGCCTGGGGCCCTTGAGAAGAAGGTGTGAGTTTATATATGTATTAATAGAAAAACCATGGAAGTAAAAATACTGCAGCTCCAATTCAAACCCCCTGTACACAAACATCGGTCATTCATGTCCGAACAGATTTTTTTGCACCTTGTCTTGCGACAATCGCAAAACGCAGACCGCTTGAAAATCCACACTTTATTAACTTATTACAAAAGGATTACAGTAACAAAGGCCCACAATGGCCTACAACAGGCCACAATAGGCCAAATGTGCATTACATGCCTACAAATCGTTTTAAATAATATTAATGATACTTCAGAAGTTTATTTTCGCAAAACGTTGTCAAAACCTTGTAGATGTTTGAAAAATTATATGATTTTTAATATTTATTATTATTGTGATTTATGAAACTGGACTGGAATGATATTTTTAAAAGGGGGTGAAGTTGTACCTCATAAACTTAATATTTTTCATTTCATTTTCTCCTCTAGTTCATTTATTACTTTTATGATATTTTTTTTTTTTTGTTAGTTCTTAAGCAAAAATATAATTAATGTTGCGTGTAACCCTTTGAAATTAAGTAGGTATTGTGTTCTTTTAATTTATAGTCTTGCACTGATATAAGAACCAGATGGCTTAGTTCTGCTACTAAGTTAATCATTCATGAAAAGTTACAAACATTAAATTCATAATCAAAATGATAATAAAATTCATGCACGTTCTTGACCGTTTTAAAAATCTTCAGCAATGAACTTGACCGGAAAAAGACGCTATATTTTCCAAGAATTATAATTTTTAAAACAACATAATTTCCATTCAACTCCCCTTCGAAACATGCATGCATAAAACCTTCCATTATTAATATCGTATGTATGTAACCAGCCTAACTTGAGTACCTAACTACCTACTCAAGTTAGGCTGTTTACATACATACCATATTAATAAAAAAAATAGGGCCGTGTACCTACACGAACCTTTTTTTTTATTTAAAAAAGATGAGTGAAATTCAAAATTGTTATTTTAATGCGTACCTCTTTTATGTCACTGTGTCTATAAATTATTAACTTTTACATTCGGGTACATGGCGTTTAATTAAAATAGGGTTTTATTTTTATTAATTTATTTATCTTTTGTATAGCTTATGTTCTATTTTATGAATGTGAGAACGCTGTAGGCTTAGTGGACTGCAAATCTGTTGACCATTTTCTATTTTCTTAAGGACCTGGTACTTATTGAAAGACCTACACTGTCCTCCCATACCTAGTAAACTCAAACTCAAACTCAAACTCTTTATTGCATTCATGTGTACACGTGAAATACTGTTGTAAGACTGTTATTTGAAAGAATTGTAAAAGCCAATTATTTTTAAAAGAGTAACCGTGGAGTTTCTTGCGCGCTCTTCTCCATAAGAAACGATCAATTGGAACCGTGCACCAGTTAGGTGAAACAAAATAATTTTAATTAAAATTTAAAATCAAATATTTATTCATTATCTTATCAGAATAATTAGTAGAATATTCGCCAATTGAGTATAAATAAACATTAACGGTCATTTTTTGGAACAAAACGATTTAACATTAAGTTACTTTAAATCATTTCAGTAAGTAGGTGCAGGCATGACATGGAACCTTAACATAACTAGCGAAATATGGGTGTAGGTACTAAACTACACAGCTGCCTAACCCTTTGGGAAATACAGGCGTAATATTATGTTATATTACTTAAAATGAAAGGTTAAAAAAATCTACAGAATCATCACAAAGACTATTTAAAAAAAAAACAGTGGCACTCCGGGAGTACGTACCGACAAAAGTGAAAACTTGATCAAGAAAATACTTGCATAGAACATTGACCCGTAACTTAATATAAATAAAGAACACAATCGCGTTTACAAAAATGAAGTGTCGGTAACGATGTTGCGAATTGTATTTTCCCATCTCAAAAATTCACTTCAATAAATAAATAATGGAAAACCTCAAAACAGAACAAAACAAAATACACAGATTTTAGGGTTACAGACAGTATTTTCTTAGTGAAGCCATGTTGGCGACCATCAACCTACCTTTTAAATTTATATTTGTTTTTTTTTAAATTTGTTCTTATGTTTTCCTAACGTCACGATCTTTAAAAAAGTCTTAGAAATACACAAAAGAAAAACTAAACGTGTTTCCATTAATAAGTACTGACTGTAACCCTAAAACCTGTGTTATCTAACATACACAAAAAAATCATGTTACATTATTAATTAATACAGAATATACTTCCCCCTGTATTTTAAAATTCAATTGACACGAACACAAACGCAGCATGATATTATGATTTTATTTAAAAATATGAATAACACATGAAAGCGTGGTGTTGTTGACAACTGATTTGTGATTGTGAGATGTTGAGCATTATTTTGTTTGTAAAGCGAAATATAAGGGTCGGTGATCCCTGACGGTTTAGCCGTCTTAATAAAATTAACACCTCATTATCTGCCGAGCCTTTGCCCAACTATGGTGGGTTCGGCTTCCAGTCTTTAATAGACCGTCTTTTACATGGAGCGACTACCTATCTGAGCTCCACAATCCAGTTACTGGGTAACACCATACCCATTGGTAAGACTGGTTGTCAGACTTTCGGACTTCTGATTACCCGTAACGACTGTCACAGATCTATGAATGACAGCCGTGCTTTCCGGAGCACGGAGAAGTCTCGGTATGCAATCTACATTAATATTATAAAGAGAAGAATATTACAAGAGAAAAGATTTGTATTTATGTTTGTAATGAATAAACTCAAAAACTACTGAACCGATATAAAAAAATCTTTCATCTGTAGAATGCTATATTATCACTGAGTAACATAGGCTATAATTTATAAAGATATCACGTGGGCGAAACTGCTGGCGGAAACTAGTGGATGATAAAATATTAATACCTATTTCTGACAAAATGAGCAAGAATAGGTAGAATTAGGTACGCCTCTGCCCAACTACACGGTCCCAGGCGTGATTTTAAGTTATGTTACGTTTATATTATGCAATTATCATGTAAACTGTTTGTGATTGGCTTACCAATATGAAAACAAGCAATTCTATACATAGTATACAGGGTGGCAAGGACATCGACGCGAAAACTGTTACCATGCATTCAGTACTTGATTCCGAACCCTCCCTTTTTCGTCGGTTATTAAAAAAAATCTGCCGTTCCATACATTTTGATCGTGTAGTTATTGCACTTTTCTATGAAACAGCAGTTTTTTTTTTTAATAACCAATGAAAAATTTCAACCCAGGGGATTCAGACTCATGTATATGTATCCATGGTAAAAGTTTTCGCGTCGATCACCCTGCCACCCTTTTTATAAATAAGGTGTAAAAAAAATACTTTAGAAACTTTAAGAGGTGCTTCGAGCTGAATAAGCTTTGCTATAGAAAAATCTTCGAAATCACGAAAAAAAAATCTGTTGTTCCATAGTAAAGTTTAATACGTAATGTTCTAAATTTATGGGTCAGCTGTTTTTTTTTTCGCGATTTCAAAATTGGTCCCATAGTAAAAGTTATTCAGTTCGATGGTCTAAAGCACCTCTTAGTTTCAAAAGTTAATTTTTTTTCACCATAAGTGATAGGATTCCACAGAAGATGAACTTAAGGTTACACTAGTCAGTCATTCTTCCATACAAACGACGTCGTAGGTATGTACGTTAAGTTTACTCCACTGTTTCACAGTGTACATAAAAAATTATATGTACTTGTATTGTCAATATCTACGAAAACAGAGATTTTTTTAATTGTTTTTTTTTTCCAAACTATTTTTTTTAAATCTAAAGATAATTAAATAGGAAATAGGATAGAATAATTAAACACTAACTTTAACGCATCTTTGGGCGTAAATAAATAATTGCCGGAGTATGAGAATTGCAAAAATTTTACCGACCATTGATAGATAATTAATTCAAGAATGCAAACAACATTTATTTTTTAGTAAATACATCCAGTATTTTTTTTTTTTTTCATAATATCTATACGCCCAAAGGTCTGTTCGTGAAATTTAACGCGCTCGTTTTCGTTATAAATCATCGTCTATTTCACTAAATAAAAAAAAAAACGAAACCGAATAAATACTAAAAAAAAAAAACTAAATAGATAAACTAAATAACATGCATCTTAGCCACGCCTACTAACGAGTTCAAGCCGTCGACTAGTGGAACCTTAAAAAAGCTTTCAGATACCCGAGTTTGCTCTATTCTCTGTTGGTTTTTGATTATGGCCAAAAGAAGATGTCTGTTCGCATAGTACAATCAGCAACAAAATTCGATTCAACTTTTTTTGTAAATCTTAGTTCTTGAACAAATATTTTTTTAAAACGGAACAAGAGTAAAATTTTAAAAGTATTACTTGGCAGTTATATAAAAAAGCAGTTTGTGGTAGGATTATTGAGGTTTATGGATATTTTGTGTCCATTCGTTCATATTTAAAATTGACAGTGCTAATAGACTTTTATCCAGTAGTGGACGTCTTTTACCAGAAGTGATGACGATAAAAGGACTTCTGTTGCTGACCGTACACAAAATGACACGTCATTAAAACAAAATGTTGGTCCTCCGATCCCATTTTGATGACTCACAGGCAACTACGTGATCAAAACCACGTAAGATCCACCTAAACCAGCTCCCTGAACTCATTATCTCCTGGTACATTGACTCCAGTAAGGAACTGAATAAACATGACTCCACGAAGGTTAATTTCGCAACAATTCATCAAATTCAAATTAGTTTTTGACGTTCGGATACAGCCATTAGATGGGGGTGAAATTCAATTTTTTGGTAGTGGATTACTCCGCGATCGACAGGTATGAATTTATTTTTAAAAGTCATCAGATTTTAAAATGGTCCATATACAAAGTTTTATAATGAACTAAAATATAAAGGGCTATGAAACACTATTATACCTTCATAATATATTTTGTTTTATTTGTGTCCATTTCTGGGTCAAACTTGTACGGGACCGTTATCCATGTCCTTTAACTTTAAAATCCACACAAAACTTACAGATTCATGTGCATTATGTCCTGGAATCTAAACTAATATTATAAAAAGAAAAGATTTGATATTTTGTATGTTTATTTGTAATGAATAAACTCAAAAAATACTTAACCGTTTAGAAAAATTCTTCCACCCATTGAAAGCTACATTATCAGCGAGCATGGGGTATTTTATTTTTCAAAAAATTAGAGATCCCTGCGAAAATTGCAATAATGTAAACCAAGGTATCAAAAATGTACGTTTAAAAGTCCATTATTTAGCGTGCGCTGCGAAAACTATTGATGATACATAAAATAATGTACAACACGTTTATAATACTCATCATTACCCACAAAAGGTCCGCGAGGTTTTATGTCTAACTATTATAGTTAAGTCACAATAACCGTTTTTCGTTCAAATTAGTCAATCAAAACACGGGTAGAATCGAAAGATGATATTCGTATTATGATATTATTCAATAACCAACTCAATAGCTTCATAATCAAGGTTAATTATCATCACGCTATGATCCTTAAGCTCGAGCAAAAAGTAAAAAAAAAATAGAAAGAACGCAAAAAGAAAACGAAATAGGAACAAGAAATTTCACGCAGACAAAGTCGCCGGCAGAAGCTACATAGTTACTCAGAAAGTTTATAGATGAGTGCAAATTATTCTCAAGTGTTGCAAGGAGGTTGAATATAAAGAGTTCCTTGCGAAACATTGTATTATTCCGATATAAGGCCCTTCGAATTATGTTTTAATTCATGACTGTATGACATTATGGATGTACCTATAATGGCCGGTTCCTTTAAACTAAAACCAATCGTTATATTTAATATTTGTTTATTGCCAAACTGGGCATATAAATACATTCGTAAGCTAATTTTACCTATGATAGCTACTTCCATATGGGAGGGTCTACTTCGCAAAGCTATGAGGTCTTTACTTCTGTAAGCGTTCTGTTCTAGGTTCGGGTTCTCACACTATTATGCACTGGATTGGAGGGCACTATTACTTGGTTCACTGAATAAAAACTCTTGATTACTTGTCGAATACTATTTACTGTTCACTTATGAGATCTGGATACAAACTGAATAAAAACTAAAAAGCTAGGTGAACGCTCGCTAAGGGCACCCCCTGTGGGGTACGAGCCTCGGCTTAGGGCGTCACCGGAGGGAGGACATCAAAGACGGGACGGGCTGGATCAAAGTTTTGATCATTATTATTAATCGGGGAATTTAAAGCTACGTGCACAGCTGAAACCACTGCTGGCACCTCGTTATCGAGCAAGGGTCGGGGAGGAGTATCATTTACTCGGGGGCGCGGTCGCGATCGCAAAGGACCTCGACGGCGAGGTCGGAATGACGGGAGGCGTCTGTGTCTGTGTATAGTACTAGTGGCCCTATTGCTCTCCTGGAGGAGGGTTATGGGGTCATCAGGGTCGGTGAGAATGTGCCTAGGTCGGCGGGTACGGCTAATCCTACTTGGGACATAACTGGCGGCCTCGACAACCAGAGGGTTGCGATGTTTGACCGCGGAATCGAAGTAACGCTTTGCAAGGCGTTTTAGAAATTGGTGGATCGTGGGAATTCTAAGGTCGAGATGGAGACTCTCGTTCCTAACATACCAGGGGGAGCCTGTGGCCCTGCGGAGGAATCGGTTTTGGAGCGTTTGCAACCTATGGATATGATGGGGTTTTGCATGAGCAAAGACGGCACCCGCATAAGTCATGATGGGACGAATACACGCTGTGTAGATTCGCAATTTGCACTTAAGTGACATCTTGCTGCGTGCGTTTAGGACGGAATGGAGCCTACCGAGAGCGAAAGCGGCTCGCGAACGAACCTTCTTTATGTGCTCAGCGAAAGTGAGATGGTGGTCGAGGATAACACCTAGGTATTTGGCTCGCTTCTCCCAAGGGATCTGCTTACCGAACATAGTGAGAGGTCGGGGGAATAAAAACTATTTTTTTTTTTTTTTTTTTTTTTTTTTTCTGTAGGGCATCTCGTAGCTGACCTCTGAGGTCATGACTACTTAACCGGTCAATCCTGTGGTTGCCTTAAGCTGCTACACTCAAAGCCTCCAGCCAGGGGCATACAAAACTAAGCTAAAAAGCTAGGTGAACGCTCGCTAAGGGCACCCCCTGTGGGGTACGAGCCTCGGCTTAGGGCGTCACCGGAGGGAGGACATCAAAGATGGGACGGGCTGGAATAAAAACTAATACAAACGCCTATACTTATACTAAGTTACATAGGCGCAAGTAGCGGCGGTACTGATTAATACTTAAAATAAGTTAACAAATGAAATAAGTAAAAATAAATTGGCGATCGCACGCGATCCCAGGTCCACCAATCAGAGCGAGGCAGAGGCGTGTCAATGTCGGACAAGCTCGTACAAGTTCTGACAAGCTCGGTCAGGCTCAAACTCGCATCTCGACTTGACCTAGAATTGCGTACGATCATAACAGAGTTCTTATAACTAAATAATAATGTTTATAACATTGTTCTTGATCGACTTTCGTTACATATAATCATATTACTATACTATTAGTGGGCGTCCTGCATATTTCTCCCGCCGTGCGTCGTCCGTTCTGACGTCGCAGTTGTAGAAGCCGGTGCAGGTTCGCCGTGGTCGATCGATAGTACCACTATCTTTTTCACTGGACGTCTCAGGATACCTCCTTTCGTGGTCACGTCTACTGTGCGGACTACTCCATCTGGGCCAGGAAATGTAGCGCTGATGCGTCCTCTGATCCACATGTTTCTTGGCAGGTTACCATCTACGATGAACACTAGATCGCCTATATTGGGGATCACGCCTTTAGTGTGTGGTTCTCTACGATTCCGTAGTTCTGGGAGATATTCTTTAAGCCATCGGGCCCAGAATATATCGGCAAGCCTCTGGGCTGCACGCCAACTGGCTCGTAGACGTAAGTCGCTGTCGTCGAATTCTCCTGGTGCCGCGATGCGACCTGGACCGCCCAAAATGAAATGATTGGGTGTCAATGCTTCAGGATCCTCGTGGTTCACGGACACGTGCGTCAGTGGCCGGCTGTTGACAGTGTGTTCGGCCTCGATGAGTAGTGTGTTAAGCACTTCTTCGCTCGGGAATCGCTCGTTCAATGTGGTGGCTAGCGCTGTCTTCACAGACCTCACCATGCGCTCCCAGGCGCCTCCCATGAATGGTGCTCCGGGTGGGATAAAACGCCAGTCGATCATCTTCTTCGAAGCTTCTTCGGCCGTAGCCGCGAAGATGGCTGTTCGTAGCTCCTTTTCAGCACCGTGAAAGTTCGTTCCGTTATCGGACCATAGCTGTGTTGGACATCCTCGGCGTGCTATCATGCGTCGTAGCGTAGTGCCATGATCGCCGAATCTGTGTTGAGCGATGCCACAAGTTCAAGGTGGATGGCTCGCGTCGTCAGGCACGTGAATAGAGCGACGTACCTCTTTTGATGACTACGTCCCACTGTAATGGTCAGGGGTCCGAAGTAGTCCAACCCGGCGTAGGTAAATGGTCTCTGGTGGTGTGCTAGGCGACAGGAAGGGAGATTCCCCGTCATCGGCTGAGGTGGAGAGGCTGCCTTTATACGACATCGCAGACATTTGCTTATGATGTTCTTGATGGTTGGTCGTAGACGGAGCACCCAATGTTGCTGGCGACACTCATTGACTATGGTCTCGGTGCCCGCGTGATGTAATTTGCGGTGGACGTGTTCGATCCACAATCGTGTCACAATATGATCTCCATCTAGTATCATTGGATTCTTTAGGCGTTCGGTGATGTCTGTCATAACGGTTATTCTGCTCTTCAGGCGAATCTCTCCTTCTGTGTATTCTATGCACAGTGCGTGCAGACGGCTGTTTCGAGATATTGGTTTCTTGTTAGTCAGAGCTTCTATCTCTTCCTGGAAGGATTGTTCTTGTGAAGCTCGCAGGATCAGACTTTCGGCGTGGTGTAGGTGCTCACCGGTGAGAGGCAGGTGATTGTTTGTGACCTCTCGCCTCTCTCTTGATTTGACTGACACTGACTGCTTACTTTTTCTCCAATCAGGGTCGTTGCTGCTGTTCTTCTTAGTTCTTTTGTAGTTAATATTCTGCCCTGATTGGCGGCAGAGATGCAGAAACTGTAGAACTCGTGCTGTGGCTCGTAGGTATCTTTCCCAACGTGAGAATCTGTTGGCGTTTGGTATAGCTTCGCTAATCTGTACGCTCTTGTCTCTGATACTACAGGTTCTCTCTTCCCCTGTGATTATGAGAGGGTTCTTCTCGTCAGCTGGCCATGTTTCCGGAGGTCCACGTAGGAATTCTGGACCGTTGAACCAACGATGATTTTGATCATAGTGTTCTGGCACGTCTCTTGTAGCGTCGTCTGCTGGGTTTAATTTGGTCGGGACCCAGCGCCATTCATTGGTGGAGCTGTGTTCTTCAATTGCTGCAATGCGGTGGGCGACGTATGGTTTATAAGATCTGGACCCCGTTCTGATCCATGACAGCGTAGTTCTGCTGTCGGTCCAGAACGTGGTCGACTCTGGTGTTCGTTCATGTTCTTCCTTAACGGCTGTCGCCATGCGTGCACCAAGTACTGCTGCTTGCAGCTCTAATCGTGGGATTGACATTAGTTTCAATGGTGTCACCTTGGCTTTGCCTGTGATCAAGCAGACGTAGACTCTTCCGTCCCTCGTGACTGTTCGCCAGTATAATGTTGTTGCGTATGCAGATTCGCTTGCGTCGGTAAATATATGTATCTGTAGTGATTCCGTAGCGCTGAAGCCTGGATAGGTTCGTGGAATGGAGATATGTTCTAGTGCTCTGAGATGAGTCAGCCATTTCCTCCAGCTTGCGGCTAGGTCGCTATCTAGGGCTTCGTCCCATGCTGTTCCACGACGCCAAACTTCCTGTAGTATCTGCTTGGCTCTGATGGTCACCGGCGATACAAGTCCCAATGGGTCAAATAGGGACATAACTATACGAAGAGCTTCTCTTTTCGTAGGCGTGTCGTTCTGTTGGATGTTCTGAGGTATGCGTATCAGATTCAGGTTGAAGGTAAGCGAGTCTTCTGTTGGCCTCCATATCAGACCGAGGACTCGCTCTGTCTGGATGTTGTCTTCCAGATTGATTGTTTCTTCGGTCTTGGTTACTTCCCCTAGTGCTTCAAGAAGGGGAATAGAGTTTGATGACCATTTCTTGAGTTCAAAGTGCGCTTCTCTGTGAATGTTACGCACTGCTTGTGAGACTCTTACTGCTTCTTCTAATGTGTCGAAGCTGTTCAAATAGTCATCCATGTAATGCTTTCTTTTGATAGCTTCGACTGCGTCTGGATATTCATGTTGAAATCTTTCGGCGTTCGTGTTCTTCATATATATGGCTATAGCTGGTGAGCAGGAAGCTCCGAAGATTAGAGACTTCATGCGGTATTGTTCAGGCGGCTGGTTGTCTCTTCGGTCTCCTCGCCATAAGTAACGGAGAGTGTCCCGGTCTTCGGGTCGAAGTTCTATTTGTAAGAACATTTCAGTGATGTCGGCGGTCACGGCGATTGAATGTTGCCGGAAGCGCATGATCACTCCTGGTAATGATTGTAGAAGGTCTGGACCAGTGAGTATTTGATCATTTAAAGAGACCCCTCGGGTCTTGGCTGCAGCGTCACAGACAATCCTCAATTTGTCCGGTTTCATCGGGTTGTAAACTGCGAAGTGAGGTAAGTACCAGGTTCTATGTTTCGAAGTGGTCGTTGGAGCTGGTTCGGCGTATCCCTTTGATACTAGTGCTTCCATTTGTTCAGAGTACCTCTTCTTTAGTTCTGGATCTTTATCAATTTTCTTTTCCACACTGATGAGTCTGTTCAAAGCGCTGTCGTAGTTGTCTGGCATCTTTATGTTATCATCTCGCCATAATAGAGCGGTTTGATACCGTCCTTCTGCGGTTCTCTTCGTGTGCTGCTGCAGGATACGAAGTGCTTTCTCATCAGGATCATTGATGGGTTTCTTTGGATTGATTTGAATATTGTCCATTGTGATGTGTTCTTTCACCAGTTCATGAAGGTCGTCGTCTGTGTTAGCATGTCTGATGAAGTTCACTCTGTGGCCAAGTGCTCGTGTGTGGCTGCCATGTAGGACCCAACCGAGTGGCGTTAGTGATGCCACTGGTTGGTTCTTCTTTCCTGTTTTGGTTTCTATAGTAATGAGGAGATCCCAGTTGTCTTGGCCGATCAGGAGTCTGGGTCTTGCATCTTCAGTTACTATGTCTATGTCTCGAAGATGTTCACAGTACCTGATTGCTTCGCCAGGTATCCTCTGTGCAGCCAACTCTAGCTGCTTGACTGTTCTTGCTTGTAACTTGCGTTCAGATGTGTGAAGTCCTTTGATGAAGAAATTCACTCGTCGACATGTCATGTCGATCGTAGGTTCGCCGTCGAAAGCTGCTATACGTAGTGGTTCACAAGATCCTTCTGCTCCGATTTGATTGGCTAGGTTCTCATCGATAACGGTTACCGTAGAGCCGTCATCTAGGAGTGCGTAGGTATCTACAGCTCCCGCCGGTCCAGAAAGTTGCACAGGTATTATTTTGAGAAACGATACCTTAGGTGTCCATGCTGAATGTATCTTCTCTTGTTCTTCTTTAGGGCATTCAGGTTCTACTTTCTTCTTGTTCACTGCACTGTTGGCGTGTAACATCTTATGATGGAAATGTACACAGTCGTTTATTTCGCACTTCTTTGGTTTACAGCTGTGTTGCTTTGTTCTGTATTTGAGGCAACGAAAACACAAGCGATGCTTCTTGGCTATATCCCATCTAGCATCAGTAGTTGCTTTCTTGAATTGTTCACATTCCATGATGCTGTGCCCCTGACGTTCACATAAACTACACTTTGGTTTGTTCGTTTCTTGTATAGTATGTACTCGTTGCTGGCGTCGCTGCGTGTTCTGAGAGGTTTGTGGTGTTGCAGCGATGTTTTCAGGCAGTGCATACGGGCTGCATATTTCAGCTTCAATCTTAATGAATCGGGTGAACTTGATGAGATCAGGTTCTGTTCTGGGCTGCATTGCTGAGAATTGGTACCACTGCCTCTTCAAGGTTGGCGTGAGCTTCTCAACAATAGCTTTCGTTACTTCTGGATTGAAGAGATAATGTCCACAGTTGAGTGCTTGCAGAGTCCCAACTATGCTTTCAACTTTGGTGGCGAATGTACAAACTTCACGCGGCGATTCAGTGAGGCGTGGCAGAGTTCGTAGACGCTCTATTTCGGCCATTGCGATTGAGTCCGAGCGTCCGAAGCGTAGTTCGAGTGATTTCATAACTTCATTAGGGTCGGCGTTCACTATTAATAGACCCTGTACAGCTTCCTTGGCTAGACCTCGAAGGCTTCTTCTAAGTCTAGACATGTTCTCCAATGCTGATAGTCGGTGTGCCGTCTCACAGTAGGCGGCGCGGAACGTGAGCCAATCTTGATGTGCTCCGTTGAAGCAGGGTAGTTCGGTATGTCTTATTGGCTGCTGGTACTGCGTGGCTTGCACAGCGTGTGTGATCGCAGCAGCAAGTTCTTTCATATCCGCTCTTGGTTCTTGAACAGCCAGTGTTGAAGGCTGTTGCACGACGTGCGCTGATGGCATGGACTGCGGTACCCGGGTCTCGGTGGCATACCTCGGATTGTAGCTGTGATATGGTGCCGTAGAGTAGATCGGTTGCCATGATGTGTTCGTTGTCGCGTATGTCGAGTTCTGTGGCCAGGGTGCGACGGGTTCAGTCGGCACTGGCATTGGTTGCGGCTGAGCAGGCACGTATTTCGGTTGCCATTGCGTGGATGTGATCACTGGCTGCTGGTTCGGGTATGACTGCGAGGGCACGGAGTTCTGTTGCCAGGCGGCGATTACTGGCGGCGGGTTCAGGTGCCGTTGTTCTGTCGCAGGGTTCGGCTGCCAGGAGGCGGTGGTGCTCACTGGCGGCATGTTCAGGTGCGGCTGTTCTGTCGCAGGGGTCGGCTGCCAGGAGGCGGCGGTGCTCACTGGCGGCATGTTCAGGTGCGGCTGTTCTGTCGCAATGTTCGGCTGCCAGGAGGCGGCGGTGCTCACTGGCGGCATGTTCTCAGGTTCGGTGTTCAGGTTTTCAGGCGGTGGGTGCATGTCGTTGACTCCCGCCGGTAAGGTCGCCGGGATGGTCCAGGACACGGCTGCGGTCACTGGAACTGTATGTTCGGTTGGCGACTTTACTTCGGATTGATGTGGTCGGTCGGCGATAGCGAGTACTTGAGTTGATTGTAGCCAAGTAGTCACTCGTTGATCATTTCCAGTTTCAGAGGCAACTGAGCATGAGTCATCATCCGTAGATTCAGTTTCGACTTCGGCGAGGCGCACGGTTGCTAATTCGACTAACCTTTGCGCTAGCTTTGCTTTGGCCTTGGCTATGCGACGCGCTTTTGACACTTTTTCAATTTTTTGCGACGTAGGTTTGCTGCGGCGACCACTTTCTTTGTGTTCAGGTTCGGTTTCTTGTTGAGTGGCGACCACTTTGACTGTAGATTCGGTCGCAGTGGGTGCTTCTGACGTATCAGCTGTCGCTCTCGTAGCTTCCGTACTGACCGTCTCAGTTGTAGTTTCTGTAGCGGTCTCAGTAGCGGTTTCAGTAGCAGTTTCAGTCGCAGTTTCAGTCGCAGTTTCAGTCGTGGTCGACGGTTGTCTGCCTCTTTTACCCGTAGATCTCGTAACTGGCATTGTTCTTGATTCTAAATAATGTTCTTCAAGAAGTTCAGTAGAGTTTACTCACTAGTGTTTTCCTCAGATCCGGCTAACGAAGGACCAGACAATGTGAGCGTTCTGTTCTAGGTTCGGGTTCTCACACTATTATGCACTGGATTGGAGGGCACTATTACTTGGTTCACTGAATAAAAACTCTTGATTACTTGTCGAATACTATTTACTGTTCACTTATGAGATCTGGATACAAACTGAATAAAAACTATTTTTTTTTTTTTTTTTTCTGTAGGGTATCTCGTAGCTGACCTCTGAGGTCATGACTACTTAACCGGTCAATCCTGTGGTTGCCTTAAGCTGCTACACTCAAAGCCTCCAGCCAGGGGCATACAAAACTAAGCTAAAAAGCTGGGTGAACGCTCGCTAAGGGCACCCCCTGTGGGGTACGAGCCTCGGCTTAGGGCGTCACCGGAGGGAGGACATCAAAGACGGGACGGGCTGGATCAAAGTTTTGATCATTATTATTAATCGGGGAATTTAAAGCTACGTGCACAGCTGAAACCACTGCTGGCACCTCGTTATCGAGCAAGGGTCGGGGAGGAGTATCATTTACTCGGGGGCGCGGTCGCGATCGCAAAGGACCTCGACGGCGAGGTCGGAATGACGAGAGGCGTCTGTTTCTGTGTATAGTACTAGTGGCCCTATTGCTCTCCTGGAGGAGGGTTATGGGGTCATCAGGGTCGGTGAGAATGTGCCTAGGTCGGCTAATAAAAAATATTTTTTTTTTTTTTTTTTTTTTTTTTTTTTTTCTGTAGGGCATCTCGTAGCTGACCTCTGAGGTCATGACTACTTAACCGGTCAATCCTGTGGTTGCCTTAAGCTGCTACACTCAAAGCCTCCAGCCAGGGGCATACAAAACTAAGCTAAAAAGCTAGGTGAACGCTCGCTAAGGGCACCCCCTGTGGGGTACGAGCCTCGGCTTAGGGCGTCACCGGAGGGAGGACATCAAAGATGGGACGGGCTGGATCAAAGTTTTGATCATTATTATTAATCGGGGAATTTAAAGCTACGTGCACAGCTGAAACCACTGCTGGCACCTCGTTATCGAGCAAGGGTCGGGGAGGAGTATCATTTACTCGGGGGCGCGGACGCGATCGCAAAGGACCTCGACGGCGAGGTCGGAATGACGGGAGGCGTCTGTATCTGTGTAGAGTACTAGTAGCCCTATTGCTCTCCTGAAGGAGGGTTATGGGGTCATCAGGGTCGGTGAGAATGTGCCTAGGTCGGCGGGTACGGCTAATCCTACTTGGGACATAGCTGGCGGCCTCGACAACCAGAGGGTTGCGATGTTTGACCGCGGAATCGAAGTAACGCTTTGCAAGGCGTTTTAGAAATTGGTGGATCGTGGGAATTCTAAGGTCGAGATGGAGACTCTCGTTCCTAACATACCAGGGGGAGCCTGTGGCCCTACGGAGGAATCGGTTTTGGAGCGTTTGCAACCTATGGATATGATGGGGTTTTGCATGAGCAAAGACGGCACCCGCATAGGTCATGATGGGACGAATACACGCTGTGTAGATTCGCAATTTGCACTTAAGTGACATCTTGCTGCGTGCGTTTAGGACGGAATGGAGCCTACCGAGAGCGAAAGCGGCTCGCGAACGAACCTTCTTTATGTGCTCAGCGAAAGTGAGATGGTGGTCGAGGAAAACACCTAGGTATTTGGCTCGCTTCTCCCAAGGGATCTGCTTACCGAACATAGTGAGAGGTCGGGGGAGGGGGTCTCTAAGCCTTGTGCGCGGTTTCGAGAAGAGAACCGCTTGGCTTTTTTCGGGATTGACTTCTATGCGCCACTTTCGAAACCAGGCAGCGAGTCGATTGACTGCGCCTTGGAGAGTGTGGGCGATATTGTCGGGGTATCTAGACCTAAAGTAGATGGCCGTATCGTCTGCGAACAGAGCGAAATGCGTCCTTCTACCTGGGTTTGGAATATCGCTAGTGAATAGCGTGAACATGAGGGGAGCTAGCACGGAGCCCTGAGGGACTCCTGCACGAATGGGGCGGGGAGAGGAAAGTGCTCCTTCAATGCGATAGCGGAATACGCGATTCGATAGATAGTCCCGTAAGATGAGTACGAGACGATCCGGCACGCCGAGTTGGTACAGCTTGTATAATAAGCCGTTGTGCCAGACTTTATCGAATGCTTTCGCAATGTCGAAGAAAACTGCACCCGTCAAAGAGCCGCGTTGGAAACCATCGCTTATGAACTCAATGATGCGGTGGGCCTGATGCACGCTAGAGTGCTCAGTTCGAAAGCCGAACTGTTCGTTGGGGATGAGGCCCTTGGTCTCGGCGAAGTCTCTGAGACGCTTGTAAATAAGCCTCTCATAGATTTTTCCGAGAACCTTGAGCAAACTGATGGGACGGTAGCTAGAGGGGTCGGTACTGGGTTTACCGGGCTTTCTGATACCTATGACGGTGGCTTCTTTCCACGACTGGGGAAAGAAGTTGTTGCTTAAGGCACCATTGAAGATGGTAGTCAAAAGCATTATCAGGTGGGCAGGGAATAATTGGATCACCCTATTGGTGAGTCCATCTGAACCGGGAGCTTTACGAGCTTTAAGACCTTTGATAATGTCGTGCACTTCGTCTGGAGCGACGGGAGGCAGTGGACAATCAGGGTCGTCGACAGGAGGGAGAGAGGCTCTACGTTCGACTTCAGCGTCGACCTTTAGGAGGTGAGCTTGGTCTACTGGCAGGGAGCTGGGTGAGCATTGGGCCTCGAGGGTGTCGGCCAGGCATTCTGCCTTTTCAACGTCCTCGAAGGCTATGGTCTTATCGGGACGGGTCAGGGGGGGCATGGAGGAAGTTTGAGGGGATTTGAGTTTCCTCTGAAGTTCCCAAAATGCCAGATGGTTGGGCTCTAGTTCGCCAAGCATCTTGTCCCAGCCCGCGTCACGCAGCTCCTGTATGCGTGTCTTTACAGATCTCTGTAAATAGCGCATATGGGCTTTGTTTGCGGGGCAGGGGAAGCTACTGTAGGCACGGACGGCCGCGTTCTTCTCAGTCAGTAATGCACGCACATCGTCCGGCAAGCTCCAGTGACGGTCGTCCGTCACTGTAACCTCCCTTGAACATTCGTTCAGGACGGTTTGTACGTGATTAGTGAGTGAGTCGATCGCGGACGTCGTGTCTGCGATAGAGTTGAACACGTCGGGAATAGAGTCTAACTGAGGGGACGTGTTGGATTTCAGCTGAGTGCTTACTTTCTTCCAGTCCGTGATCCTCTTAGTGATTGGGGGAGAGTTTGGGTCGCGGAGACCTATGCGGGGGTCTAATCTCATGACTACCGGACGGTGATCAGAGTCGAGCTCGTTAATAGTTTCTATGGAGTCTAGTCTTAGGTTGACGTTCTTAAGGAGCGCCACATCTAAGATATCAGGGGCATGATTTACGTTAACCGGAAAGTGGGTGGGAGTCATTGGAGCGATGACGTCAAAGGTCAGAGAGTGGGAGAGGTCGAACAAGTGTCGGCCTCTTGTAGTAGTTACCGAACTATTCCAGGAGGGATGTTTGGCATTGAAATCGCCCGCTAAAATGAGCGAGTTACTCATAGTGAGTAGAATCGAGAGGTCGTCAGAGAGGAGTTGGAAATTCTCCGAAGTATTAGCGGGGGGGAGATAGACCGACACGAGAGTGATCGGCTGGTTGCCTGACATGCCGAGGCGGCAGGCCGAAACTTCTAATCGTGAGAGGGGAGGAGGGTCAATTGGGATGCAGTGAAGCTGCTTTTTGTAGTAAATCAGGGTACCTCCTCTATGGCAACGTGACCTATCGTTGCGAACTATCCGGTAGTTAGCTATTGATGGGTTACGGTTGCAAGGTTTTAGGAAAGTCTCTTGGACTAAGAGGACGTCTATTTGATGATCGCGGAGGAAAGCCGCAATCTCTTCGCGTTGATTTTTAATGCCGTTTGCATTGAAATAACCTATTATTAGGGATCGCGGTTTGAACCTAGCTAAGACCGTGTTATCCATAATGGGGTTTAGTAGCGAGGGAGGTTAGGGCTTGCGTAATGTCCGGATACGCGTTGTAGATGGCCTGGATCTGGAGGAGATTGCCATGGGCCGCAAGGATTTCGTTGGCCATTGTCTTTGCGCGAGGGGAGACGAAGGCCAAGAAGGTTGACGTAATTACGTTGAACGAGTCAACGGAGACGTTGGGGGTAGCCACGGGAGTGGATTGAGAAGGACGCGTAGCTTTAAGAGCGGACGTGGGTTTCGCGGGGGGCGCGGCGGGCGCTGGAGGCGCAGAGGGCGCAGGGGGCGCAGAGGGCGCAGGGGGCGCGGGTGGCGCGGCGGCGCGAATACGGGGATCCATAAGGCGGGGGAGGGGAGCGGGGGGAGGGGGAGGGAAATTTGAAAATTGAGAGGGCACCATGGCAGGAAAAGACTGCTGGTGGTGGAGGTAACTCCACGGACTAGGCCTCTGAGGGCTTAGACGTTGGGGCAAATGGGATGAGGGAATCCTATAAGAGGAGGGAGCTTCCCTTTGCTGGCGGGCGTCGAAACGCTTGGCCAGTTTGGGAGAAGAGGCCTTAGGGGCTTTGGGGCAACCACGGTAGTTGGCCGGGTGGCCTTGTTTGCCGCATAGAACGCAGCTGGGAAGGTCAGTGCAAAGGGTACGATCCTTTGGACGGGGACAGTCTGAAGTGCCATGCTCACCCAGGCACTTGACGCATCTGGGTGTGGCATGGCAGTTCCTCTGAGAGTGACCGTATAGTTGGCAGCGGTGGCATTGACCGACAATGCCACTCTTGTGGGGTTTCTCAATTTCGAACCCTGTGAGATTGCACAGGGAACGAATTTGGAATATCGGGTGGTGGCCCTCGACGGGCGGGCAGATTACGAGTATCATATCGTAAGATTCACCGCCTCTAGAGCGGTGCATACGATGGACCTCGTCAACGGGGACTTTTTGCGACTGAAGGTCGCTGAGGATCTCGGCGGGGAGGATTTCGCGTGGGATTCGCTTAATCACGACGCGGATTTGCTTTTCCTCTGGGAGTGAGTAGGTGTGGTATGACACACCTCTCATTCTCAGAAGACGGGTTAGGTCCCTAAAGTCGCGCGACGTAGGGACGGAGACTTTGATACCCTGCTGGGTATTTCGGGCGCTAGAGAAATTGATTTTGTGTTCGGCACACCATTTCGAGATGTCCGTCCACTTTCCCTTGTCCTGAATGAACAAGGGTGGCGGGAGAGGGATCTTTTTAGCGTTAGGCGCGGGGGTATCCTTCGCGGAGGATGACGCAATCGGGCGGGTAGTGGAGGGGGAAGCTACTGTAGCGCAGCTTACGGATGACGTAATCGGACGGGAGGTGGTGGGGGAAGCTACTATAGCGCAAGTCGCGGGGGTAGCGGGAGAGATTTTGCAGGACGGTACTAATGGTGCGGGCGACGAGGGAGCAAAGTCTAAGTCCTCAAGCGCAACGACCTTGCTGGCCTGGGACGAGCTCTGCTTCTTGTTTTTCCTCTTCTTGCCCTTTCCTTGGACGGTTGTGAAACCGTCGTCGGATTGGGAGGATGATGAGGAAGAAGAAGAAGCAGCGGACTCCGCTTCGTCGTCGTCCGAACCATAGGGGTACGGGGTAGTGGGCCGCTTTGAGGAAGCGGCGCTGATGGGAGCGTCAGTGTCCATAGACTCTGACGGACTGGGGGGTCTAGATGGCTCTGTAGCCGGGGGGGTTTCTAGTGCATCGCTAAAGTTAGCGATGCTATTGTCAGAGGGACAGGACTGAGATTCAGACTCAGCTTGGAGCCTGGCGAACCGAGCTCCATACTTAGTCTTCAGGGCGGGCTCTTCTTCGAGTACACCCTGGAAGAACTTAATAAAGAGCGCTAGGCACTTTACCGGGTCCTTCATATTGACGGGGGAAAAGAGAGCCTACGCGTGAATATTTCCTAACTTCCTACAATCCTAACTCCCCGGTGGGTATGCCGGGGATGTGTAATCCCTCCCTGTTGGGTGTAGACAGGGAGGATGTGTGCCTATGGGTGAGCCCTAAGCTTGCTTTGGCCCGTTGCCTATCTTATTGTGCAACGGGGTCCTATCCAGTCTAGTGTGAAGGGTATCGATATACCCGACCACGCTAGGTGAGTCGCTGTGGAGGCAAAACTGTCACCAGTGCCGACTAGGAGACCCCCCAAGGCCGAACACTGGGACCCGGCCAATTGACTGCCTAACCCTGAAGGGGATCGGCGGGTGTGATTGGGTCAACACCCCCTCGGTTTCGTTGGCACCGTAAGGTATCCACCGAGGACCACGAAACTGTGGTTTTGCCCGGAAGGGGCCAAAATTGCCTCGACGAACGTTTTGAACGACAATCTTAAAGAAAGTCGATATTAATTGTGTCTTGAAAAAGACCCCAATTAATAGACGTGATGGTAGTCGGGTGACTACGGAGACGACTCGGGAACCACCAAGGAACGCTTGAGCCGGAATATCGGGAACTCTTGTACACAGCAGCGCAGCGCAACACGACCGTCCGCCACCGGTGCCGGGCGCAGAGTGAATAAAAACTAATACAAACGCCTATACTTATACTAAGTTACATAGGCGCAAGTAGCGGCGGTACTGATTAATACTTAAAATAAGTTAACAAATGAAATAAGTAAAAATAAATTGGCGATCGCACGCGATCCCAGGTCCACCAATCAGAGCGAGGCAGAGGCGTGTCAATGTCGGACAAGCTCGTACAAGTTCTGACAAGCTCGGTCAGGCTCAAACTCGCATCTCGACTTGACCTAGAATTGCGTACGATCATAACAGAGTTCTTATAACTAAATAATAATGTTTATAACATTGTTCTTGATCGACTTTCGTTACATATAATCATATTACTATACTATTAGTGAGCGTCCTGCATAACTTCACTATTGGTAAAGATAAAAGAGTCTTAATTTTAACCAAATCAGCCTGAATTCAGCTAGCTTTTTTCGTAAATTATAGGAATCCGCCATTAGAAAACTCGTTAAGAGATACCTCTACAGAACGCAGCCGTAAGAGTGTTATCACACTGACGATTTGCCAGCGTGTTACCAGTGAGGCGATTTATGACCGTGCTCTCATATTCATATTCATAATTATTTATTTGCGTTCCACAAGGTAAAACAAAATGTTAAGAAAAGGCTTAAAGCTAAGAGCCGTTGTAGACCCTGTCAGGTTACAACAAAAAATATTATTAGATACTTAATTAGCTATTAATTAAAGTTAAAAATCTAAGTCGCAAAAAAATTAAAAATTATACATGAAAACTGAATTAATACATTCGCATAAAAAGTCAATAACAATAACATAAATAATTTTGTTATTGGTAAGTAGATAGCTATTTTCTTAAAATACTATTATTGCGTTTATATAAAGTTATATTTATTTAGGTAATATTATTACAAACATTTATTTAATGGGAGATTATATTTTGAGGTTACAAATTATTAATAAAGAGATAAGATTTACGTCTCTCCGTGGGTGCAAAGCGAGCTAGCCGCGACTACGCGTGTTCACAAAATTGTACACGCGCTTGTCTCACTCGCTCTTTTACACTCACGTCAATAATTCTCGCTACGCAAACACTGCAAACACGTTGCGCATCGAGCGCGTTGAAACATCGCCTCGCAGCTAATATTAATGATAAACCAACTCCCAAACTAAGTCAAGCTTGTATTTTGAGAGTTAGTGGTTCTATAGATGTAGGACTTATAAAGACACAACCTTGTAGCCTACAAATTGACTTCCAACACTTAATAGTAAATAAACTAACATTTTTAAACATTCATTGAGAAATTAATTATAAATTATATTACAGTATCTACATTATCTAAAACTACAAGCATAAAATAATAAAAATAGAAAGAAATAAATAAATAAACAAATATATATAGCATATCGAACTATTGAAAGAGTTTGCCTTTTCGGCCCCTATTACACGGGGTTTTAATGGGTGTATTATAGGTTCACTTCTGCCGAACTCTTCGGGAAAACAAGCGTGGTGTTATATCGTTAGCCTTTTTAGCTAAAGAGTCAACTATATCAAGCATTCCTGTGTGTACCATCTCTTATGTTTAAAGAAACATTGTTGACATGTTGTTACGGGTCGTCAGAAGCCCGAAAGTCTGACAACCAGTCTTACCAAGGGGTATCGTGTCATCCAGTAACTGGGTTGTGGAGGTCAGATAGTTAGTCGCTCCATGTAAAATACTAGTATTCAGCTGCATCCGATAAGACTGGAAGCCGACCCCAACATAGTTGGGCAAAGGCTCGGTAGATGATGAATCAATGTAATTGAAAATCAAAGTCAACAAGCAGCGAATCTATTCTGTAAAATTCTCACCGTGAAAAATTTGTGAAGTGAGCTATTATTCGATCTGATGCAAGGGATTGACACTATTACGAGCATTTAAACTGAAAGTTGGCAACTGTTACCAACTTTCAGTATAAACTAGTTGGCAATCGATCTGCTGTTAATTCTTTCAACTCAACATGAATGTTTCAGAAGCCATTGCCATCTAACAGCGTGTTATGAGCGTTCATACAAAAAGTTGGCAACGTCGCAAATAGCTATCTAATATTTACCTGTTTTCATTAATTTGGCAATATTATTGTATGGAATTAAGAAATGTGGCTAACTAGATAACTAAAATATTGATTATGAAATGCAATAATTAATATCATAACGCCGAATATTTAGTTTTAGATGTAAAAAAAGTATTTAAAACCTTTCCAAATGCCTTTTATACAGCTAAAACGGTTACAACATCAAATTCAATGTTACAATTGCAATTCATTATTAATATTCAAATTCGCTAGTTAGCCACATTTCTTATTTCCATACAGTAATATTGCAAAATTAATCAAAACAGCGAAATATTTGACATTTATTTGCGACGTTGCCCCCTTTCAGAATAAACGCTCTTACAGCTTACTTCAAGCTCACTTCACCTTTTTACAGAATAGACTGGCTGGAACTTACACATGTCTTCTTGATACATATCACACAATGTATAATTTTTATAATTTAATTCTCCCATCGCGCGTTTTTATCGCGATCACCTTTTGGGAAAAAAAATCGTTACTTTAATATGTATACGATAATCTAGAGATTCACCCACGGCCATACGAATTTTTTAATAGTAGTTCTCCGTGAAAATTCTTTGAAGAAGTCTATTTTCAGCTAAATCAACTTTGACTTTAAGAAGCATATTTTTTTTAGTTGAATGGTATCATAGGACCCCTTGCAGTATTTGAAAAATATTCAGCCCAAAGATATTTCTGTGCAGTGTTTCTTATCATCATTTTTTTATTTTATTTTATTTGATATTTATTTCTGTATCAATATCTATCCGTGACATCACTGCGGGCCCTATCAGAATAGCAACGCAGCGACATTTTTTTATTTAATGTCGCAGCATATGCTGAGACATTAAATAAAAAAATGTCTATGTCAATGCAGCCTTTTGGCCTCGTACAGGACTTTCTGTTATTTTTTTAAATTAGATTTTTTATTTCTTTATTAATGTTTAAATGAGTGTGTTTTAGTTTAATTTGTGATTCTCAATAAATACTTTTTCTTTCTTTCTTTCATCACATAATATTGCTTCATTTTTCTTTGTGTTTTCCAAACACTGCCCATATTCAGATCACACAGTAAGAGGAAATCAGCGTGTATATGTATAGAAACATAAATAATTCAGTTATTACAATGCGATCGTTATTCGAACGAACAGTTGTTGATAATGCGTATTTTTTCACCCAAATTTTGTCGTTCAGACACACACTGGAAACGTTTAAAATAGCAGCATAACCAACACGTCTCATGCCCAAATTATATTTAGGGCTGCAGAATGACGGTTTTGTATTTAATGAAATGTTTAAAACAGTGGGTGCCTACAAAGGAAATAAAAAAAAAAAAAAAAAATGTTTATTGACACGAAATACCTTTGCATACATTACTAGACAAATACATTAAATAATAGCACACATATCAACTCGGAAAGGGATCGTCACCGTATCAACTTTCACCATTCATTATTCTTTATTATGATACTCCCTACTGCATCGCACACTAATCAGAATCATAGCGTAATCGCCTCTCATTGACAGCGCCCGTTTCGAACATGACGCATGGAGCACTATTGCTGAACCACTTTGAAGGGAGCTACATGATCCAACATACACGCCACTGTCAGCGAGACTTTAGAGTTAGCATGACATGCTTTCAGCCGCCAGGGCGCATTCAAGTCAATGAAAGACTAGTGTTATGAACTTACTGACGGGCATCGTCATCGAAGCAGGCCTAACGTTGTTGAGTTGGCCAGAAAATGCAACAGATAGAACCTATAGGAGAGATCTTTCCCCAGCAGTTAGTAATATCTACATATCCATATAGTCCATGGAATGAAAATAAGTATTAATAAAGACGGAGTTCAGCTCCCTAACAGATGTATTAAAAGCCTGAAAAATGATCCACTCCCATCCCCAACCCGCAATTATGTCTACCAAGCCAAGGCAAAATTTTAATGCATGTGCTATTTCCATTTTTCAAGGAGGCATAGATCTGTCAGAAGTTTCTTAATTAATCGAAAATAACACTACATTTCAGCAATATCGGCCATCCTTAACACTAAAAAAAAACACCAAATAAATGAAACCACTCAGCGCCTACATAAAATATCAATGCTGTCAACAACCTGAAAAATATATTCAGTAGCGTCACTGACTAGGAAATTATAAAGCCTAGGTGGTCAGTTCATGAATGATTCAATATTTTTGTGGGATAATACTTATAATGGAGTGACTTTTTTTAAAGATTTTAAGTTTGCCTTGCTTTGACTGGTTCAGTGGGATACACTGTGTTTACGTTTTTTTTTCTATCTCGGCGTGAGCTATAAGATTTAGCTCATTTCATTATCATTGTGCTGAGATAAATAAACCAGCCAGAATCATTGGCTGGTCCGACCCTTGCTCGAAAACGAGGTGCCAGCAAGTTGTTGCCGCTGAGCACGTAGCTTTAAAACTACCCCGCTTAATAATCATGATATAAACCAATTTTGATCCAGCCTGTCCCTTCTTGCTGTCCTCCCCTCAGCGACGCCCTAAGCCGAGGTTCGTACCCCACAGGGGGTGCCCTTAGCGAGCGTTCGCCTAGTTTTAATTTAGTTTAGTATTTTGCCCCTGGCTGGAGGCTTTGAGTGTAGCAGCTTAAGGCACCCACAGGAAAGTCCGGTTAAGCAGCCAAGACCTTAGTGGTCAAAACTGCGAGATGCCCGTTATAAAAAAAAAAAAAAAAAAAAATCATTGGCTGGTGACTGGACTGACAGCGAGTACTTAAATATTGCCACACTGGAGGACGTGAAACCTAGCGCTGGAGCTCTGTCTCGCATCTCTTTTTTTGGGCGCTGGCAACACTGGTGACAGGTCGTGAAAAACGACCTCTTAGTTAAACTATTTTAAATTATTAATTATTTGTGTTTAATTAGTGTAAAATCTATTCTTTACCTTAGAATCCTAGTAAAAAATGTCACACTCAGTGTTTGTGCCGTGTTTTTGTTGAGATAACACGTAATAATCGATAATTCGATAAGTCATCAACCGGCTGTCAACGTTTAGATTGTGAATTTGAATTCATCGAACCCGGGGAGTATTTTGTTTTAAACTATTCAATATTGTAGTCATATTTACACACTTTACAACACCTGTAAACACTGCTCAGAGTTATGAGCTACGTCCAGTACACACCGGCACCGTGTATGTCTCATTTTGCTCGACAAATTGTGGAAGCAAAATTGACGACGAAAACACTTGCCCCAGACATTTAACATACACTACAAACTTTACTTCACACATATTTATTCTTAATTTGCTACTCACCATTGTTTAAAACTAATCTTATTGTCGAACTGATGAAACTTTGTTACCTCTAATCTTAGTATGCCCTTAACTTTCTTAGTAGAAATAAGCTAGCTAATAATGAATTACTAATAATAAATGCTAATACAATAAGTAATAGTATTCATACAAACAATAAAAATTGTGATAAGTCTCCGAATAAATAAAATAACTTCTTACTTTCTACCTCCACATTTTCATAATCTTTTCTAAAACTTCACCTTTCTTAATTCTTAATAACTATCATATTATTATCTTCTCAAGTCCTCAACTTATTTAGATTCCTATAGACTCAGCTGTTTCTTATTGCATTAATATAAAATTAAGAAATATATTAAAATCACTAGAAATATTAAAAAATACAAAAAACTCATGGAAACATAATTTTTATAAGTGTAACATTAATCTTAGGAAAGAGCGTTACAACTTACAAACACAATTCAATGTATGTAATGATAAGTTGGAAACTGGCAGACAAATGTATGATGTTGACACACAGAACCTTCAGAAGGAATTATTGAGCAAGGAAAATCCACTAAAGGAAATCCTTTGTAAGTTCATACTTACAAAGGATTTCCTTTAGTGAATTTTAATAGCCAAAAAATGTTAAGTGACCGCTTGCAAGGGGCCTGTGAGTTGGTAGACTTGGTGAAATGCAATGCAGAGAGTTGTGAGTTACTGACAAACAATCTCACCTGTACTTGTGCTCCCGCTACGCTAACTCGTGAGCGCCACCAAGTGAAGAAACAGTATTATCTAGTACTTCTAATAATGCTGCAATAAATTCTTTAGACTTTTAGAATCGACAAAAGAGAAGCATAATAAGAATATCACCAAAATATAAATCGCATCTCTGGCAAAATCCTAGACGTGGAAATGTTAATAGACACAATTGCGCCTGTCCTAACTGCCATATTTAATCAATGTTTAGATAGCGGCACGTTTCCTGATTTAATGAAACATAGTAAAGTAGTACCAATTTTCAAATCGGGTAGTAAGAGTGATTCCTTTAATTATAGACCAATATCTGTGCTACCAGCATTAAGTAAAATATATGAAAAAATCATGCTAGAACAGATGTTGTCAGATTTTAATTCAAATGGGATTTTACATAGTCACCAGTTTGGTTTCACGAAAGGTAGGTCGACGACTGACGCAAGAGTAAAACTCATCAGTCACATTTTGGAATCCTGGGAGAATTTCCAGGATGCAATTGGCATTTTCTGTGACCTCTCAAAAGCGTTTGACTGCGTTGACCACAGGTATTTAAACGAAGAGTGAAAGAACCCTATCTTTCCACTTCGTCATAGTTGCATAGTTATCTTAAATAACATTTTAATTATATATATTGTAGTGATATTTATTTTAGAAGTATGTATGTAAGTATATTCTTGTATTGTAAGTAGTTTGTATAAATAGTAAATTGTAATTTTTTTTTTCTTCTTTGGTTAATGTTTTTTTTTTATCTTTTACGGTTACACACGTTGTCTACATCTCATTTTTTATAATTTCCTGTCGCAGGTATGCTGGAAGAGATTTCTTTAGAAATAAGCATTGCCTTTGTACGTATTTTTCTGTTCCTTTCTTCTTGTCTGTTTATATGTGTGTGCATAAATGGTTAAATAAATAAATAAATACACTGATCTGTAAATTACACCACTACGGAATTTGTGGACAAGCTGCTGATCTTGTTCTTTCCTATATATCAAACAAAGAGCAAAAAGTTAACGTTAATGGGCAACGTCTACGGGGTCTCTAGTTAAAATGGGCGTGCCTCAAGGTTCAATTCCCGGCCCTTTCTTAATTCTAGTTTATATAAATGATCTTCCTTACAAGATGGCTAACTTAACGGATATAATTATATTTGCTGACGATACTTCTCTTATTTTTAAAATAGACAGGAAAGATACAGATGTCTTACATGTCAATGATAGTCTGGCTGTTCTTTCAAAATGTTTCGCAGCTAATATTCTTTTACTTAATGCGAAATAAACTAAATGTATAAGGTTCTCATTACCAAATGTACCTCAAACAGGTCTAAATCTAAAACTTGATGGCAAAAAACTAGATGCAATAACAGAAACTATATTCTTAGGAATTACTTTAGATTCAAAATTGCAATGGGGCGCCCACATTAGAACTATTTCAGGAAGATTAAGCTCAGCTGTATATGCAGTAAGAAAAATAAGACAGTTGACTGATATAGCCACAGCTAGGTTAGTATACTTTGCTTATTTACACAGTATTATGTCTTATGACGTTCTGCTGTGGGGATCGGCAGCTGACATAGATTCAATTTTCATTTTGCAAATGAGGCAATCCACGCGATCTATAAAATTGGTCCTCGCGACTCCCTTACAGACAAATTTAAAGAAATTGATATACTGATTCTGCCTTCTCTTTATATCTTAGAAGGTATTTTGTATGTTAGCAAAAACTTAGGAATTTTCAAAATAAGAAGCGCATAATATAAATACACGTAGTAGACATGAAATTGTGATACCAAAATTTAGATTAACTAAAACAAGCAAGTCATTTCTTATAAACAGTATCCGCTTTTATAACAAGTTGCCAAAGTCTGTTACAGAACTTAGCGATGGGAAGTTCAAAACCCACATCAAAGGTTATCAAGAAAACATATTATAAAATTAAAGACTACGTTGAAGACAAGGAAGTTTGGCAATAATTCCTTCTGCACATGTGGCTTCCCTGGTATCTCATTAATGGCATAATTTTGTATGTAAGAGTGCTGCTCCAAAATTACCATGTTTATTTTAATTTTATTATTTTTACATTCATCCTACGAGTTAATTTCAACTCTTTATTAGTGGCTTTTGTGCACATGATAATTATTCAGATTTATTACAGTTGTAATATCAATAATGTAATTGCGTTTAATTAAAATAGGTTTTTATTAATTTATATATCTTTTATATAGATTCTTTTCTATTTTGTGAATGTGAGAACGCTGTAGGTTTAATTGACTGTAAATTTGTCGACCATTTTCTATTTTCTTAAGTACCTGGTACTTATTGAAAGACCTACACTGTCCTCCCATACCTAGTCACATTGTTATTTGAGGGAATTGTGGAAGCCAATTATTTAAAAAAAAGTAACCGTGGAGTTTCTTGCCGGCTCTTCTCCATAGGAAACAACCAATTGGAACCGTGCACCTAGCTTCTGACGTTTCATAAGTGCCCATGTAGATTTATGTGAAATAAAAATATTTTGAATTTTTGAATTTTGAATAGGGTCACAGCATTATGATGAGCCATGGCCATTTTGCGTGGATGTGACGTATATCCCCTTGTTCTTTTCGTATATGTTTTCTCTCTTTGCGTCATGTTTACCGTAGATAAACGTATTTTCTTTTCCGTTCTTCTTCTTTATAATTTTATAAGGTTTCATCAGCTTTATTGTATACAACTATACAATTTACTTGCTTTAATATTTGAATTGTAGCCACATATACTGAAAGCAGCCTGTCTCCTTCCCTCGCTTCTAGTACGTTTTATATTATTAGACGACAAGGAGAACATAGTACGAAAATTAATGTTTAAAAATACGACATTAATTCCTGTAACAAGCGCTAGGTACTCTTTAAGGCAATTTTCCCATTAACCATTATTAAAAGGTCTAATACCTTATGATTCGTAATCCCGAATTCTCATGAAAAACAAACAAAATATAATAATGCAAAGTAATTCAGACAGACCTTCGCCGCTGTAAACCTGAAAACGTATGTATTGGTATTGCTAACTGTAACTGAAGCCGAGTCGTTGACCAACACCCGAAGCATGCATGATCTTACGGACTTTAGTACTTGGAAAATTTCAGCATTAAATGAAATACTTACAAAAAAAAAAAGAAAGACAAAAAAAAATGCTTGTATTGTCATAAATACAAATAAAACCTTTAAGAGGGTCTATCTTAAAAGTTGGCAACGTCGTAAATAGCTGTCAAATATTACCTTTTTTGATTAATTTAGCAATATTATAGTATGGAATTAAGAAATGTGGCTAACTAAAGAATTAAAATATTGATTATGAAATGCAATAATTAATATCGTAACACCGAATATTTAGTTTTAGATGTAAAAAAAGTATTTAGAAACTTTCCTAATGCCTTTTTTACACCTAAAATTGTTACAACATCAAATTGAATGTTATAATTACAATTCATTATTAATATTCTAGGGAACTAGTTAGCCACATTTCTTATTTCTATACAGTAATATTGCCAAATTAATCAAAATAGCGAAATATTTGACATATATTTGCGATGTTGCCCACTTTCAGAATAAACGCTCCTAAAGGTAGTTAGCTAACTAGTTAGTTAACTTCTACTGCTTGAAAACGAGGCCGTTGGCTTCTTGATATATGTGTATTTTAAGTTTTTTTTTTTTTTGTAATGTGCGTTTCGTTTGTGCAGAATAAACAATTTTTCTTTCTTTTCTAAAAGTTAAACAAAAAAAATACATATATAAACTCACGCCTTCATCCCATGGGGGTAGGCAGAAACTACAGAACGTCACCTGCTACGATGCTTACATACTCCTTTTGCCTCGTTTACGTTCATACATCTGGTCATACACGCACGCTGGTTGCGAGTACAACGCACCTGACCTTTCTGAAGAACATCACCAATAAGGTCAGTTTATTTTATGTCCTCCTAGGGCGTCCCCTTCTGGCGTTTCCACTCACATCTGTCTTGTAAATACATTTTGTTAGTCGGCTTTCATTAATCCTCTCAACATGACCAAACCATCTCAACATACCTTTTTAAATTGTTGTCTTATCACATCATTCCTAAGCCTATCATTCATAGTCACACCACACATGACCAAAAAAAAATACTTATGCTCAGAATATGTCAGATGGCAACACTACATAAAGTTCGCGGCACCACTCAAGTCCGATAGACGCGGCGCTAGTTATTATGTCATTAAATCAAATTTCATTAAAAAAAATGTAGTTCCATAACTTTTCCGCCAGGCTTGAGTGGGGGCTCTGACTCTAGTTTACTACTTAATTTTTTTTTTACGTTAATTTGGTAAAGCCAATATCAGAAAAACTTTTGTTTTTTAACAAACAAGGGAAGACCGATGTGGAGAAACAGGACAGGAGACAGCAGTGGACTGGAGAAGGCTACTCCAATAAATGATGGTTAGGCTGTGTGTTTTGAAGTGAAAACTTCTTTAGGCGCGTTGTGCATTTTTGAGATGGAAAAGAACAATTGAACTCGCGACACTGTTACCGTTACCGTTGCCAGGTATATTAAAAGTATTTCCTGCACAATAAAAATTTTCAAGTTTTCACTTCTGTCGGCACTCCCGGAGTGCCAATGTTTTTGAAGTGAAAACTTCTTTATTTCAGAGATGCTTTTCTTTCCCTGTCAGTGTCTTTAAAAGGGAACATTCGTATCATATTTTTCATTTGTCATACTCGGAAAGTAGTGTTTGTTTGATCCGAGTAGCGGGTGGCAGACGCTGCTCCCCACCCTTGGGCGGGAAAGACTCATAGTAATTGCTTCCCTCTCTAGGACTGGAATGGATTTTAAAAATAGAACTAAATTTTATTAGGTAGTCGGCTACGAAAATTTTTACTAAGGGGGTATTTCACTATTATATCTATGATAATGAAAATTATAATGAAATTGTAAAATAAGCATTTATATGGGTATTTATTATACTATCATATTATATCATATACCTAATACTACGAAGCTCGCAAATTACCCATAATATTTCTATTTTACAATTTAATTTTTGATCATAGATCTGTGATTATAGATATGATAGTGTAAAATATCGATAAAAAAATGTTGCAATCTTGTCAGTCTAAAAACAGCCAGTATGGATTTAAAAAAATACATGCGGGACGACCCGCGGCGGTGACGCGGTGTGTTCCATATTTAAAACATTAAAAAATGTACTAGAATACTCATGTCATTATTAACAATAAATATTTTAGAAAAACTACAAGTTTTTACTTTCCTTAAATTCGAAATGAAAAGTAGAGTGTTTAACACGGGTGAAAGTCATGAATTCCTACTCGGATTACAGCTGGATTTTTCGGATTACACCGATAAATCCAGCCGCCACGACCCTTGTATAACAATCTACTATTTCTCATCAGGTGGATGGTCAGCAGCACCGTCAGATATAAAAAAAAAGAATCCACATTTAATCACTCAACTCAATAACTTTACGATCATTGAGAACTACTAACCCGTGGATTAACTTGCTTGTAAAATCTAGTTTGGCTGTGTTGCTCGACTCAAAAGGAACAAATTCAGATCTTTGAATAGATGATGACATTTTTTTTTTGTCCGTCAGATAGATTGTAAAAATATATTTGACACGTTTTTTTTTTTTCCTCTAATATTATGTAATACATATAAAGATTACGGCGATACATTAAATTAAAATGTGCCATGACGTCACGAGTATGTAGATTTTATACTTACTTGTGACGTAGCGAGCCCCACTCCCCAACTTTTAATGCGTTTTATCTAAGTATTTTTTTATTCATATGATAAAGCAAAAATTATATGTCTAATATTTTTTTCATTATCTGACTGACTGACTAATTTTTTTTTTTTTATACCCAGGCATCATCCCTATTCTGCTCAAAAAAGTGCCACCTACAATCATCATATTAGCACCGCATTAGTAAAATGCACAAAAACACAATCTAGAAAAATCCTAATTAAAAATCTAAGACATATTAAGCAACCAGGTATTATAGGAATGGAAAGCTTTTTGTTCCACTTCTGATAATTATGAGTAATTATCGCAAGTCTGTCGTTACTCGTATGAAATATGGAGGCCCCCCGCTGCCCACCAGGAATGGTTCCGGATTGTACAACCAGTTTTTAGTGTGCTATTTTTAGATGTAAACTCCGTGACGTTTCTGCGTGCCTGGTACCAGTTCGGGGAAAGCATATTTTTGTTAGCTCATTGTACATCATCGGCATATCCAATAAAAAATACTTTATCGAATCTATTCGAAATAGGTAATCATAAAGATAACATAAATATATCAAACCATATATGGTAAGCTAACCAGACAGACGAAATCAGATAAAGACGAAAAAATTTGCCAAAACATTCACCAATATATTTGCACTACATGGTGAGAATATCAAAGATTATTTATTTATCAAGCACCGGAAACCATTCTCGATAGGTCACCTAGAATCGCTTTATATTCAGAGCCATCATTCAAATACTCAGACAAATATATTTACACAAAGCAAAGGCATATGACCAGTCATCCCGAGACAAGAACATAAAACAACATGAACGATACCGCAATCGTCAAAATCTATTTAATGTTTACCCTTTATGTTTTCCTCATGGCTCCATAAAAATTACAACTTCTAGGTTTCCACCCATCATTATTTAGCACCATAAACAATTGGAAATTCCTCCTTTGTCCGCAACAGTCCTCTACATCCGCAAGAGACTGGTTTTGCTGAATTGTGAAAAATAAATTCATATCCGCATTCCAGAAAAATGCAGAATAATGAAAGTAAAAGACTTTTTAATTGGCTTGCGAGTTTAAACTGGACTTGAATATGGCTTAGTGTCCTTGGAGTTTGTTTTCGTTTTAAATCGGATATAAATTCAAGCAGATATGAATCGACGAAAAAATTATGCAAATGAAGGTAAAAAACAAAAAGGTGTTAAATTTTCAGGAGGTGTTTGGACGGAATGGTTTGCCACATTCTCCCGCTTTTCCTTACGAATCTTGACTACAGGGAATAACACAAATAAAGCCATAATCAAAAATTTCCCCGCATTCGTGAAATAAGGACAATATGTCAGGGACAGCGGTATTACCAATTTCCGGTTCAGGGTAACAAAGGAATGTAAATCTTTATTTTCATTCTAAAGAAATGCAAAGTGGTCTTCTTAATGTAAACAAGCGTTGAAAAATCTATAGTAATGCACAGTTTATGATGAGACTTTCAGAACAGAGCAATTAACAATGAAAAAGTCAACTTTTTGGAGATAATTGGAGAAAAAAAGTACCGAATGCCTCCTAATATCAGCCTACTTATTACGTTCCCACTGCTGGGACACAGGCCTCCTCTTAGTGAGAGATAATGAGTGGGCCATAATTCACTACGCGGGCCCCATTGGTAGATATTTTAAGTCTTCGAATTTTTGGTTCTAGGACATGCCGGTTTCCACACAATGTTTTCCTTCACTGTTTTGAGAGCAGTGGTGATGAAAAAACATAAAGTTAAGTGCCTGCCTGGGTTCGAACCCGCGACCTACAAATCGTCAGTCGAGGTCGTTACCAGTGGGCCACCACTGCTCATTATGAAAGATTTCTCAAATGCCTTCTAAAAGTATGGAAATCTGACAAGACCTCACACGACCTCAAATGATGACACGTTTGCCTTCATATTCCATTAGGCAAGCCAAAAAAAAAATCTAATTTTCAAATATCGCTTGCTTATCGTTTACAAGCGATATTTGAAAATTGGAATAAGAAACAAAAGAAAAAAAAAACGACCACACTTGATTTCCTTTTGCATAAAATTTTTGAATAGTGAACAGGTCAAAGACTCCTTGTTTCGATGACAGCTCGCCGCATTAAATCGGGACAGATAATTAACATGAAATCATTCACAATGCAACAATGCGTTGACGGGGCATTACCAAATCACTTTTAGAGTTTTCTCATGATTCTAAGAATCTTGTAACAGAATGCATTAATAAGAATGTATTAATTAAAAGCACGCATTCTAAAAGTTGGCATCGTCGCAAATAGCTGTAAAATATTTATCTGTGTTTTATTAATTTTATATTACTGCATGGAAGTATGTATGAAATAAAATATTAATCATGAATTGCAATTATTACACTGAATTTGATGTTTTAATCGTTTTAGATGTAAAACCGGCCAAGTGCAAGTCGGACTCGCACACGAAGGGTTCCGTAAGGTACCGTATTAAGAGGAGGCTCCCTAAATTGTATGTTTATTTGCATTAATATTCTGAAAAAGTCACGCATACAATCAAAATGCAACTTTAGTATATGATTTAGTGGATCTTTTTCTTTTCATATATAAGACAGTTACATAATTGGATATTTTTCGCTCGATTCATTTTTTATGCGAAAATCATGTCTTTTATTAAGATTATTTGAAACAAAATCAAAATTACTCGGCTTTTATGTCTAAAATAATTAAGTAAGTAAGAAAATATAGTTTATTTTCCAGGTATAAGATTTTATTTATTTTAGTTTATTTTAGATCGTGGCCCCCGGCAACAGGGCAACCGAAGGAACACGGGTGGGTTTTGATAAAAAAGTGGTTTTGAAAAAAAAAAAAAGGTATAAGATTTTTTTAAGTGACCGCGTTGGGCATTTTTGAGATGGGACTGAACCATTGATATCGCGACACTGTGACGACACCAGCTTTTGACTATTAAAAAGACATCAACGCGTTGATTACCGCGGTGCCGATTTTTTTTTTCAAGTTTTCACTTCTGTCGGCACACCCGGAGTTCCTCTGTTTTTTTTTTCTCTAGGTCAATCATTACTTTAGTTATAAACGAAATAAGAATTGAGACTTACGAAATTTAGTTCCGTGCTCGAACACGAGAAAGAAGAGTACACGCGGTATTCAACTTTATTACTGATATGTTAGCGTTTAGCTCATAGTGAAATGGTGGGTGAGTGGGGCGTATTTTGCGTGGAAATTGTCTTTGAAGTGACTAGTCTTAATAAAGCAAAGATAATAATGATAATCTTGCTTCATTTAATTTGAAGTTTTCATTGAGTTTCCTTTTAAACTTTTAAAGTTGCTGTGAGTACATTGCTACGTCTAATCTAAATTATTATCTTTAGAAATCCATTTCCATAAAAACGGTAATACACTTACAGTACATTGTTTTAATTTTAAATGCGTTTCATACATTCAAATACATTCAGATCGATTTGTATCAAACATGGCGCATGCAACGTGACAGTTCGATGAACTCACCAATCAGTTTTGATTACTTGCTAATAAATCAGAATGTTTATTAACTAGTGTAACCTTTTAGTCGTTTTTGCTTAAGTCAAGTCTTTTTAGCTTTGCATAATTTTTCATGCGTAAGACACATTTTTTAGGTAGAAAAGACTATTTAATGTCTAAGAAACAATTCAGCATGTCCAACCCTAGAGAAAAATGTAAACCAAACTATTTGTTTGGTAAGTAGGTATATCTTTTGCAGCTATCATCGATTTACTTGTACTTAGTCTTGAGTTTTATTATTTATTATTACCTTTTTGGGCATTGAAACCACCGAATATGAAAAACATTATTTGATTTTTGGGTTCAACCCCACAACAATTTGACAATGTGTTTCCCTAAATACTTAAATTCTCATACCAAAATACTTATTTACATTATAAAAATTCCCCATTTCCATTTCTTTTGAATGAAAATAGGTTTTTACATTAACATTATGCTACCTTGAACCGCCAGTTGGGTTTACCGACGTCCCTGACATATTGTACTTTTAAACTCATTTCACACATGCACCGGAAATTTCATATTCAGCCTACATATATTATTTTTCAAGCGTTAACATTATGGGTTCATTGATGTAAATTATTGGTTGTTTTCTTGGATACAGATTTTTTATGAGACAACTGACAACTGCTTCCGTTTTGAGTAGAATATTATTAATAGACTGTTGTTTTTTGTTGTTACTTGCAGTGGAAGTTTTGTCTCAGACAATAATCTAATGTTGAGCAGCGCCATATGCATTTTCTTAATAAGAGCGTTTATCCTAAAAGTTGGCAACATCGCAAATAGCTGTCAAATAAATACCAGTTTTGATTAATTTGTCAATATTATTGTACGGAAATATAAAATGTGGCTAACTAGCGAACTAAAATATTGATTATGAAATGCAATAATTAATATCGTAACACCGAATATTTAGTTTTAAATGTAAAAAAAGGTATTTGGTTACTTTACCCTTTTTACACCTAAAACGGTTACAACATCAAATTCAGTGTTATAATTGCATTTCATTATTAATATTCTAGTTCGCTAGTTAGCCACATTTCATATTTCAATACAGTAATATTGCCAAATTAATCAAAACAGCTAAATATTTGACATCTATTTGCGACGTTGCCAACTTTCAGAATAAACGCTCTTAGATTCGAAAAGAAAAAGGCTATCTACGCGAATGCTGTTCACGTTTAATTTATTTATATGTCCTATTTTTAATATCTAGTATAACGAGTTATATGAGATATTAAAATAGCTATCATAACATCTAACATTGTAACAGCGAATCAATTTTCAAGTCCTAGGCCAAATATTTTGTGATATTCGCATAGCTCATGACCTAAAGAGATGCCCTAAAGATTATGAAATAAAAATCTAAATATATATATATAAATCCGAGAAATCCGAACCCTTTGGGGAGCTTAAACCCGCGGTTTAAGCTCCCCAAAGGGTTCGGCAGAGGTGTAGGTACCGCATAATATTGTTATTATTAGCACATACTCGTAGACATTGAGTCTAGAAACACATTACCTATCCTTTTCACAATTATGTTGGGGTTGGCTTCCAGTGTAATCGGATGCAGCTGGATACCAATGTTTACATGGAGCGAATGCCTATCTGACCTACACAACCCAGTTACTGGGTAATACGATACCCCTTGGTAAGACTGGTTGTCATATCGGGGTTCTGTCGACCCGTAACGACTGTCAAAGATCTACGAATAACAGCCGGGACCAACGGCTTAACCTGCTTTCCGAGGCACGGTGGGGTCTTGATATGTAAGGTGGTCTTGGCGAGATGGTTGAGTGTGGATGGTGCTGAGTACTTAGCTTAGAATGTCGAAGTTTTAATAAGTCAGTTTTCCAGTTTTCATTCGCTACCTTGTACCCACAACAACTAAAGAAATTCTACAAGAATGACGATCAATATGAATGAAAATCAGTTAACACCGGAGAACCATCATGCGTTATTCAGTTGTTATTTGGCAGAGATATAGGACGTTGACCCGGCGTGCGTCGCGTGCGCAACGTGGCGCCTGCAAAACAAACGCACCAGAATACGCCTGCATAAATAGGATGCTCTGGAAAACAAAACATTAATATTTAGGTACTCCATTTTGCGATTCTGATTAGGGAGACTTTCTATTTTTTGGAACGAAGTTCTTTAACGCGGCTTGCAAGAGTAAACTGTCAGAATTCGTCACGTAACGAAAAAGTGTTATGCCCGAAAAAGTCAGTTTCAAGTGTCAACAATATTTTCTATACTAATGTTATAAGAGGTCAATTTGTTTTTTTGTCTGTTTGTATGTAGGTGGTAACCTCCGGAACTGCCAGTCGGATTTGAAAAATTCTTTTTGCATTGGATAGCCCAATTCTTGAGTAAGGTTATAGGCTGGATGAATGGATGTTTGTTACTCTTTCACAAAAAAACTACTAAACGGATTTGGATGAAATTTGGCACACAGATAGTTTATAACCTGGATTAGCAATACAATACTTTATATCCCGATATTCTCACGTGATCGAGACTTATGCGGGTGAAACCGCGGGGCGCTGTTCGTGTCATATATAAGTCAGCCTAGATATCAGATGTTACTCACCATATGCGACTACTTAAAGCTCGCTCGTTTTTTTTTTTTAAATTGTTTATAAACCCTTTCGTTTGAATTTCGTTGTGGATTATGTGTGGACGTGACCTATACTGGAGTGCTCAAAATCCTCCCTTTCGCCACGTATTCAGCTAGAAACAATTACAACAGTTCAACAAAATTTCTAATTAAAGAAGCCGTGTGCTCCGTAGAATTTCCCATCGGTAAATATGACGACCTTCCATACAAACTTTCACCCCCTATTTACAAAAATCCTTTAGTGCTCACTTTCATTATATAAGGAACTCGTGCGCAACATTTCATGCTTCTTAACACAGCGGTTTAGATTTTGCGTTGTCTGTCAGGGAGTTAAAGATTTTTATTAAGTAAATAAACTGTCAAATACCCCAAATAAATGTGCTTTAATAATTTTGCCCAATAATATATAACCTAACGCTCTTCTCCTGAAAACATGTAGAGAATTGAGGAGTTAAACAGAAAGCTTCACATCTGTGCTGATTATAATTACGTTTAATTCATTTTACAATGCTGAAACATGGTATTTTGTAAAATATCTAGGTTTATTGCTAAACTGAAGGAGAATCTTAGGCGCCACAGATAGCTATTCAGTGCTCCAGGAATAGATTAGAACGGAAGCCAAACAATGTCAGGAATTTAGGAGCTTTCGTTTGGCAAACACTTAATTAATTATTCAGCAGTTAATCACCTTTCTTGATGACCCCTGACTCCCCCTCTGTAAGCTATATATAAATATGCCTCCTCTATTTCATCACGACTATCCCTTTTTCCACTTCGCCATTGCCGCATACTTCTTCATCCCAACACTTGTACAGGGTAGTGCTAAAGAAACTTTCGGGTAGTCTAAAAAAAAATACCCTGCTAGTGTTGGCTTGAAAAAGCTGTTGTAAATACATTTTCGTACATACACAACGCATTTCCATCTTCGCCTCAATACAGCTCATGTGTTGGGTTAACACCTTCAGCGCCATGTGTATCTTTTGATCACACACTCTCTGGAACACAGTGTATCCAAAAGTAAAATACACATCTTTCTGTTTGATAAGTCGCTGTGTATCTTTTAGGCACACGTTCTCTATTTTATTGTGCAGAAATGAAACTTGCCTGTCACAATTTGTCAAAAATTTAAAGAAAGCTACTTAAGGGTTTAGAAGCATTCGTAGTTCGTATTTTATTTTTTTCCGGAAGCTTCTTAAGCACAACTCCATACAAGTGTTGGGATGAAGAAGCATTTGTAAACACGCTCCATTGCACCATCGACCTTTAGCAGTCACGTAAGCCTCGGTCAATGCCCTATATTCAAAAAGGAGAACTACTATGCAAAACTATTGCTCACTACAACCTTTCCACTACTTAATTCATTTCGTAGCGTTATTTTCCCTTCAAAACACGTCGTTATCACGTTGTGTTCCACGTGACTGAAGATTTTATCTGAAAACCATTACTGCAGCTTCAGTAAGGCACTGTTCACACTGTGTCGTGACAAACGAACAGTCTCATCAATCCTCATCCATAGCCTTACTTAACCACCAACTGCTGGGCATATGCTTCTCTTTTCTTGTGCAAATCTCCAAGCTCCTGTGCCAGCCTCATTCTGGTTCTACCCGCGATGGTAACAATTTCGTCCGCCCATCTCAACGCCGGACGACCGACCGGTCTTCCAATTCTTTAACGCCACTTGGTCACTGCCTGACTCCACCTGTCATCACTACGCTTTGCCAGGTGTCCTGCCCAGCTCCATTGAGTTCTATAATTCGTTTTCTGATACCCAAACTACGTCTTCGGATCCCGACGTTTGGAACTCGGTCTATTAAGCCTTATGCCAATCGTGGAACGCTCTATAGCTCTGTGCAACTCTCACCGTTTACCACCTGATGGTGATGGTGGACAGAGTCATTGATGGTTGGACGACTGTTGTTTTTGGCGTCGAATGTATTCGATGACCTCGTTGCCATTTGCCAGTTGTTACGGGTCGTCAGAAAACCAAAAATCTGATAACCAGTCTTACCAAGGGGTATCGTGTTACCCAGTAACTAGGTTGTGGAGGTCAGATAGGCAGTCGCTCCATGTAAGATACTGGTATGCAGCTGCATCCGGTTAGACTGGAAGCCGACTCCAACGGAATTGGGAAAAGGCTGGGCAGATGATGGTGATGTATTCGATTGCCTTGTTGGTTGCAAGCGGGACTGCTTAGTGAAGTCCTAGGTTAGATTTCCAGATAAGAACGTTATTTCGGTTATCCATAAAACAATTCTCTGTGGTAGCCCGGAATCAGTGCCCTGTTAATTGCACTAAGCTGGCCTCCTAAACATAAATGACAAATGACTATATTTCTGTAAGTAGGTTTGTACAAACACTTTTACACGTCAATCATATTTTTAACAGACTTCCAAAAGGAGGAGGTTATATGTTCGTAGCATATGTACGTTTTTTTTTTTATTTATGTGCACCGATTTCTCCGTCAATTGAAGACCGATATTGAAAATTCTTATTTTGCTGTAAAGGCTCTCTCGAAATCTATAATAAAATTTATATGGGACCACATATAAATTTTATTAACTTTACTTGAATAGTTTTTGAGTTAGCTTCAATAATACGTATTCCTTCCTACTTTGTATGGGGATGCAATGATAAGTTCCTGTCACTGTTATTTACATAGCAGGTAGATGTATTCGAATTTATGTGGGGTAAAGTAAACTTTTTATTTTTCACTTTTTAGTTGTGGTACCAACTAAAAAGTGAAAAATAAAAACTTTATACAAAAAAAAAACCACCGACTTAAAAATAAACACTAAAAATAACTTTAATTTCGGAAGTCAGTAGCAAAAAACGAAAATTCTAAATCAAAGACACCGACTTCCTATTCGGCGTTTCCTATCTGACTACTCTGTGACGAAAGGCCAAAACAAACTCAGAGGTCACAGTCACTTTTAAAGTCTAGTAATCTTGGTCAGATCATGTGAAGACCATGTACAGTTTGGCAAAAAACATTTCGGAAAATATGAGGGCGCTACTATCGCACTTAGATCACTTCAAATGAGAAATAAATTGTTCAAATAAATAACATAACATAACATCACGCCTTGTTTCCCCGAAGGGTTGGGCAGAGATGTCCCTGTAGCAGGTTCACCCACATTTCGCCAGTTATGTTTTAAGTCCCATGTAATAGGGGGCGAGCCTATTGCCATCAACCGGGCACAAATCCAGACTCCAGACTGCTACTGTGAAATTTCAGATAGAAAAACACAATAACACTTTGCCCGACCTGAGAATCGAACCCAGGACCTCATGCTCAGCAGTAGCGCTTGCGACCATTAGAACAACGAGGCAGTCAACGAGTTAAAATAAATGGACAACAAAAATCGCTGCTTATGGGTGACTCAAATCAAAACCTACTAGCACTTGTCGGCAAAGTAGTGCCATCATCATAGATCTGCATTAAGTAAAATATTTAGTTCCAAATGTGGTGACATTTGGAACTAAATATGTTACTGTACTCACTGCGGGCCCTATCAGAATACTAGCGTAGCGACATTTTTTTTTAATGTCGCAGCATATGCTGAGATGGGAGCCTTTTGGCCTCGTACAGGACTTCCTACTAATATTTTAATTTGTTTTTTAATTTTTTATTAATGTTTTAATGAGTGTGTTTTAGTTTAATTTGTGATTTCCTGTCCGAGTCTCAATAAATACTTTTTCTTTCTTTTCGACCTGTAGATTGGTGTCTGAAATGGTCTTTTGAGAAAAGAACCACACAGATTTACTGGACCTGTCCAGTTGGTGCACGCATTTGTCAGTAATCGTGCAGCTCAACTCAGAACATAACAAAAATAACTAGATAAATGTGAATACATTGTTGAATATGTACAAAATTAAATACAAACCTTTGTCAACTGTTCGGGAATACAAGAGTGATGTTTTGTTTTTTGCACACATACATAACATTACGACTATATTCCCCGAGTTAGACAGAAGTGTACCTCTAGTCCACTCACATTTCGCCAGCGATGTTCAAGTCCGATGTAATAGGGGGCGAGCCTATTACCATCAACCGGGCACAAATTTAGACTCCTGGCTACTACTGAGAAATTCCAGATGCAAAAACCCAATAACACTTTGCCCGACCCGGGACCTCATGCTCAACAGTAGCGCTTTCGACCATTAGACCTACGAGACAGTGTTGTTTTGTTGTGACGACTATGTGTTGTTTTGTTGTGACGACTATGTGTTGTTTTGTTGTGACAACTATGTGTTGTTTTGTTGTGACAACTATGTGTTGTTTTGTTGTGACAACTATTTATCGTCTCGACTAAGTCTGAACTAGGCCTTACTATTTGTTTTCATGTAAAGTCAACTACTGCGTACTGCGTTTTGCACCACATCTGACTGTACAATAGATGTTGATAGTTGTTTTATTTATTGAATAGATACCGATGAAGTTACGATATTTTTGGTAGATACATGTATGTTTGGTCTAAATACATTGATGTTTATTTTTGGTACTCATGTGCAGTTAGATGTTTTTAATTCACCTGGTTAGCTTTTTTTACGGTTCCGTACTTTAAAAGGAAAAACGGAACCCTTATAGGAACCCTTCGTTGTCCGTCCGTTAGTCAGTTAAGACCCTTTTTCTCAGGGACGCGTAGAGATATCAAGTTGAAATTAATATCAAATACGTAAGTCTATGGTTCCATGGAGCTCTATAAAAAATATTCTTCTAAGTCAACGCAATAAAAAAATACGGCCATTTATGCGACATGTTTTGATACTTGCAAATAAATCAAAACCTACAGGGTACTTCCCGTTGACCTAGAATCATGAAATTTGGCAGGAAGCAAGGTCTCACAGCACAGTTAAAGAAAAAGTCCGGAAATTGTTAGTATGTACTAGTACCACACATTTTTTTTCGGTTACAAACTTACATTTGCAGTTGGAGAATTTACCGTGACGACATCGATGTAAGGGAGAACATGTTTTTCACTTATAATGTTAAGTTCTTCTCCATAGAGATCTACGTTTTGGAATGGGCAATTAGCTTCAACTTTGTGACTAACTGACAGACTCTTTGACAATTCAAAAGTGCCTGTAAATGGTTTAATTGAAATAAATGGTTTGAGTTTGAGTTTTGTTTTTAGGATAAATTCATCCCAGCTACGGAACCCTTCATTGTGCGTAGTTCGACAAGCACTTGGCCGGTTCTTTTTGTACATAATTTACTAAGTAGACAATGGTAATTTCTTTAAACTGCATGATATGAGTATCAACATAACATAACAAATCATCACGCTTGTAATTCCCAAAGGGTTAGGCAGAAGTGGACCCACAGTATACCCGTATCCAGTATACCCGTATCGCCAGTACCTATAAGAGTATCAATATGCATCAATAAACCGAATGGACTTTAAAAAGCCGACTTTAACACAGCATATTTGATTTACTATTTTTTAAAAAATACAATATACGTGGATATATTTAGTAACTTTTCCGCTATTTATAAAGAGCCATAAAGAACCCTGAAAGAAATCGGCATGTGTTTCACCTCTCAATGAGGCATCCTCAGGATGACGATTGACTATACACAAACAATACAAACGCACTCGACCGCTGAACGAAGATGAACGTTGTCTGCGTTCAGCAGTCGGTGTGGCAACACGCCGTGTTCGAGGTCGAGTAGTTTATAATGGATTTCCGCAAAGTCACGCCTGAATCAATTAACTATCTAGTTTTACTATTGTAAAAAACACAAGCCTTTAATTTTTAACGTTATTTTATTTTTATTACTTGTTGTTATAGTATTATACACTCTGAAAATTTCAAGTGTCACCTATTACGGTTCAAAAGATACAGCCCTATGACAGACGGACGGACGAACGTACAGCGGAGCCTTTGCAATAGGGTCCCATTGCCACCCTTTGGGTACGGAACCCTAAGAACAAGTCTTTTTCCAGCTGTAGACACTGGTCTACAGATAAATGATTCCATAAATGATTTCCACATGTTTTTATCAGGAATTCAAGCAACGCAGGATACATACCATTGTATTCTAAGCTATATTTCACAATCAGATATAAGTTTGTTATCTCATCACAAATAGTATTTGAATTTAAAATAGGTTAAGAAGTGTCATGCATTTTGTGTATTTACATATTATACGTACACACGGCTACACATCAAGCTATACAAGCTATACATTTCCACTATAAGCTGACCTCGCATTGTACGAACATCTTATACAATGCGAGATCAGCATAAACCGGAAAGGTATAGCTTGATGTGTAGCCGTGTGTACCAAGTATAGAGAAAAATACTTAAGATCAGCTTTTATACTACTTGTAACGTAACTTAAGTGCAATTTTATACACCTTTGCCATACGATAGCTGCTAAAGCCACCATGATCCAAACTTCATATTCGGGGATCGTTCTTACCTGTTTTGAGGACGTACACAGATAAACTTTCAGTTTTTATAAAATAACGAAGGTCTGATCGTCGCGGGCTGCACAGAAATATTATTATATCTTATGCTAGAGTTGCTGTCACATCTCAGGTATGTATTTCAGGAAATTTCTTGAAAAACTATTTGCAACAGATGCTATTCGGCAGATGCTATTATGGCCTCTCTGTGAGACAGAGTGGCCATAATCCCACGTGGGCCCAGTGCGAGTTGGTAGACGTCACATGTCTTCGAATTTTTGGTTCTCGAACATGCGTGTTTCCTCACGATGTTTTCTTTCACCGTTTTTGAGATCAGTGGTGATGAAATAATTTACGCAAAGTAAAATGCCTGTCAGGGTTCGAACCTCCAACCTACAACTCGTATATCGCGGTTGTTACCACTAAGCCACCACTGGTCTCTATTAACAATAGAGATAAGACAATATTAACAATCGATTTAACCCCCTTTTTTTTTTTTTTTTTTTTTGAGGGTGGGAAATCATCAAATAACTTCTCCCGCTCTGGGCGGAGCGGGAGGGCGTGTCAGACTCTTACTGACTAAAACCCACCCGTGTTCCTTCGGTTGCCCTGTCGCCGGGGGCCACGATCTCCCTTTCGGTTTTCTTCGCAACCCCGGCAGGCATCGGCCCTAGTGGACCCCTTCAATTCTGCTGACATCTCTTTGAGGCGCGCGTGGAACACAACGCGCCGTCGACCCGGGCCTGGTCCTTATCGGACGGTGAGCCACCCATTGCTCACCGCCCGCAAGCCCGCGCCTACGGTGGCCGGAAATCGCCCCGCGATTCCCGACGCCCTGGGCGTCTCCTCCTGCGGCGGTTAGGGGCGTGAGGGCGCGAAATTTGCCTCTCCCTCACGCGTTCCGCCTCCTCCTTTGCGAGCATTACCGCTTCGCAGAAGGAGGTGACAGCCTCCCATTTCCTCTCGCTCCGTACCATGGCCTGAACCAGGGCCGGACGCGAGAGATCACCGCCGCCGATCGCCTCCACGAGGACACGGCGATGCTCCGCCCAAGCTGGGCAGACCTCCACCGTATGCTCCACCGTGTCCTCCGGGCGATCCACACAATGGTGACACCCGGGCGTTTCCTCCCGCCTTATCCTGTGCAGGAACCTCCCGAAACAGCCGTGTCCGGTGAGGACCTGCGTCAGGCGGAAGGTGAGGACGCCGTGGCGCCTCTCTAGCCACTCCTCAAAGAGGGGTCTTATCGTCGCAATTGTGGCGTGCCCAGCGCTGGGTTGCGACAATCGCACTCTCCATGACGCCATGAGATCCCGCCGGAGCTCCGTCCGCTGTGCCGCGATTTCTCGCGGCAGCGGAGTTAAGCCCCGGCGTTTAATCGATTTAACCCCCTGACAACACTAAATGGATTATTTTTATCCCGGTTAGTAACATACATTTTCTCTGTTAACAACATACATTTTCCCGGTTAGTAACATACATTTTTCTGGCTAACAACACACATTTTACCTTTATGCAATTATCTGGCAAATTAATATTAATAGCACTTAATAATTTATAATAATACAACATCCTTCCTGTGAGAAGAAAGTGTTAATAGCAAGGATCGGATACCGGTTAAATTTTCAAACCGTTATTATGTACTTGACGCAAAAACCTTTACATTCGGTTTCGTTCGTAGAGACCGTTTTTTAACAGGTTTTGGAGGACTCTTTACATAAAGGTTTTTTCGAATTAAACGGTTTAGAGCAATATTAACCGGTTTTTTGTTTAGTTTTTATACAGCACGGTATCCTCACAAGTAGTCACAAGTTGCAACGCGTTTACAGACATGCCGCTCGTCGTATAAACCGGTTCATTTAGGTTAAAATAAAGTTCTTAAAACGTTCACGTTCTTAAGAAAAGTTCGGAGTAAAACCCAAATAAACCGGTTTTCCCCGGTATTTTTAAACCGGTACCGAGCCTTGGTTAATAGTACCATTTAATAATTCAATGCTATTACAAACGACGTATTATTAAAGCCGCGTGAGTGAGCTGCCCTGATTACTTAATAAATTAGCAAACCAATACACTTAATTGATATGATATGTACCAGGAAGACACTACAATCGACCTTACCACTTTCACTAAATAATAAAAATAGAATCTTAGTTCATTGACTTAAAGAAGGAATTCGGATGTCAATGGACGAAGCGCTTCCGACGTTTTGATTTAGCAAAATAAATTGCTGCAAAGCTCAATGATCCCGCTTCCGTGTGCATCGAGAAGTAAGCTCTATGAACCGTTTTTAGAGTTCATATTTTCTTGCTGCGAAATTTGCGATTTAAGCCTTTTCCTGTGGCAGAATGATCTCGCACTGGCGAAGTTCAACGTCCGTCCTAGCCCCCCTCCCCTCTGCGAGATGACAGCTTTTGGTAATTAACAACAAAAAAAGTCTAATTATAAGGGTGTCCAGTTAGAGGAAATCGTTAAGTCTCGATTGATGCCAAGTTCGTCTCAGCCATGCGGGAATATTTCTTTATAAGTATATGGTTTATGTGTGATAGCATTCTGAGCCGCCGCCGTGAGAAAACGGCTTGAACAGGTGCCGTCATATTTACAGACGAAATGAGTCAACCTTTTTTGTCATTCATGAAAAGAAACAATGTAACTGCAAAGACTAGTGTCCTCCATAATCTTGTATTTTAATGAAGTTATCTTGTTTTTTAAATAATAATAATCCATTTATTTCAGACGACGCAGACCCATAGATACAACATTCCTTAACCTAAACATACATAATTTTATTATAATTGCATTGTGCACGAAGTGTTGACTGTGTCGGCGTCATGTTGTGCTGAGTGAAGTACGGCACAAGTTTCGGCTAAACTCTTCCTTCATGAAGGTTTCGCCGTCGAGTCGTTTGTGGTGCCGGTTCCAAATCAGTAAGTACTGAGTTATAAACCCGCACCACAAACGACTCTGAAGTTTATGTTACGGTGCGACTCCAACTTTTCCACTCCCAAGGTCAACATATTGAGTTCCAATAGGTATTTCAATATTTGCATAAGATAGTAACACATTTTCTTTAACAGATGTCGTCAAACAATTTTTTATTGATAAAAGTGAAGACTTCACGAGAAAATTATACATGAGTTTGGATAGATACGGTAGGTATACCAAAAAAAAAATGTGGTATACCTTTTTTTGGTACCTGTACATTATTAACCAATTTAATACAATTTCATCTCCATTATTTGACATTACATACTTACCTACAATTTAATTTCAACTCTTTAATAGTGGCTTGTAAGGAAATGATATTTATTATGGCAATCATGTCATTTTGTTTAAATAGTTTCTTTTTTTTTATACATAATAAGATTAAGTACTATGTACTTATTGAAAGGCCTACACTGTCCTCCCATACCTGTTAACACTGTTATTTGAAAATAATATTGTAAAAGCCAATTATTTTTAAAAGAGTAACCGTGGAGTTTCTTGCCGGCTCTTCTCCATAGGAAGCGACTAATTGGAACTGTGCACCTAGCTTCTGACGTTTCATGTGTGTCCATGTAGGTTTATTTCAAATAAATTATTCACTTTTCCCAGCTAAAGCACTAGGAAGTGGTGAAGGGTGGGCGTTTTGGGGGACTGTCTTATGTAGTTTTGACGTTCGAAAAGTGTTGATTCTCAGCCTAATTTAGATAAATTACTTTTGAATTTTGATGTTTGTATTCTAATTTTAAATATATAAATAGAGGAGAGTAACTAAATGTGGGCTAGTGCTTTAATATGGGCTAGTAACAATTCTCAAAAACCTACAATCGAAAGACGCAACAAACGACGATCGTCTATCGCATTCATTCGCTCTAACATCGCACTTACTCATTTTCGTCAATCGCGCGCGAGGTGTCGCCAGTGTCGGCCATACTTGTGTTGCTGCCGTCAAAAAATTTTCTGCGGTACGTATCAATGTGTTATTCAATTAATGAAAATTAGGTCTAAATACTGTAAGTATATGTTTTATTGCAGAATATAAGTTTAATTTTATAATTTTCGGTCGATTTATTGCTTGCTATATATGATTTGTACAGTACACGATCAAGTTGATTTTAGTAAAGAATTTCGAATATGGGCTATGACTATGGTCCTGAATATGGGCTAGCCCATATTTAGGTATTAGTATTTTAGGTGGTTGTAAAGGTACCTACTTTTATTTTTTTCAGAATGGCGCCAACACAATCAAAAGAACCAAGGAAAACTTGGGATAAAGAATAAATGATTAAAGCCATAAAAATGGTTCGCGAGAAGAAAATGGGCACTTTAAAAGCAACGAAATTTGTCAAAGTACCAAGAACGACATTGCAACGCTTATGCCTGAAAACGGAACTAGTCCTGAAGTAGCGGCTGGTACGACATTAGGTAGAAAAACAACGTTGGGGACACAATTAGAAAACGTTTTAGTAGAACATATTTTGACGGTCTAGGTCTGAGACTCAAACGGAAGAATCTACTTCTGGAACTGGACATGAATCAACATATGACTGTCAACCTTCGTCTTCCGGAATTGATCATAGCAGTCTAGGTCTAGTATCTCCTTACGACATAAGTCCCGTGCCAAAAAAGTCAGAAATACATCTAATAGAGGTAGAAAAGCTGCTGTGGCCTCGGTTATAACTTCGTCTCCATATAAAAATGACCTTATTGAAACAAATAAGAAGAAAATCGAAAAAGAAAATAACACAAAAGGTAAGAAAGCTAAGCAAAAGAAAAGAAGTATAGGAAATAAGAAAGCCAAGACCAGGGACGAAAGTGAAGGTGAAGAAGATATTCAATTTGATTCAGATGCCCCTATAGGAAGAGAGGCTCCTGACACTGCCGATGCAGCGTGTATGTTTTGTCCATTGAGATAAAAAAAAAACATGGAGGCGCCGCGATATTCTATACATATATTTGCTTATACAAATATGGGTGAAATACGAACTAGAATGTGAAATATCGTGTTATTTCACTCTTTCTAATGTGGTAATCGTATTTGATAAAAGAGACAACAATATTTCAGTTGTTCCTCATAATGGCAACATTTTGTTGAGACGTAGTAACAGTTGTAGGTAAGTGCCATATCCGCCATAATATGCGACAAGTTCATGGTAGTTCTGCTGTCAAGTGGTTGTTTACTTTTTGTTTTATTGAGATTTGTGAGAAAATTACGAAGAGTTTTCCTTTAAAACTACATATATACGTTGGAAAACACCAATTCAACATGCCTGTGTGTTGTATTGTGAAGTGTGGTGCAAGAAAGAAGGAAAATCAACCTCAATTGTCTTTGCACAGGTTAGTAGCCGGTTTTCATGCAATACTACATAAAGTGATAAACTTTCGATGAAAAAATTGCTAGGCGATCATTAAATACGGCTTAAATTTTAATTATATAGGTTTATTTCCGTCCAACAGACCTTTTTATTATTTCATAATTTCATTCGTTTGTTTACAATGATATGTCATGGTGGAATAGTGTTGTACCGTTGCCGTAATAGTTTCTGATACTAGTTCCTTCGCTGCGCTGAAATGATATTGCTAGGTCCGGCCCGTGGTTTACAGCAAACTGTACTCTTTGGTTCATAGCACCGAGAGACCGTTCCACAGAGTTTTATGATGTGTATACGATTTTTTTGTTGAACTTTTTAAGATGAACAATACTGTAGAACATAAATTTTATTTAACTTTTATGATTTCCGCGGCGCACGCTAATAAAGTTCCCAGTCCGCATGATTTTTTCCGACATACATAACATAACATCACGCCTTGTTTCCCCGAAGGGTTGGGCAGAGGTGTCCCTGTAGCAGGCACACCCACATTTCGCCAGTTATGTTTAAGTCCCATGTAATAGGGGGCGAGCCTATTGCCATCAACCGGACACAAATCCAGACTCCGAGCTGCTACTGAGAAATTTCAGATAGAAAAACCCAATAACATTTTGCTCGACCCGGGAATCGAACCCAGGACCTCATACTTAGCAGTAGCGTTTGCGACCACTAGACCAACGAGGCAGTCGACATCTTTTTTCCGACATCTTCAACAATAATCGTCCCGACCCTGATGACCCCATAACCCTCCTTCAGGAGAGCAATAGGGCTACTAGTACTCTACACAGATACAGACGCCTCCCGTCATTCCGACCTCGCCGTCGAGGTCCTTTGCGATCGCGTCCGCGCCCCCGAGTAAATGATACTCCTCCCCGACCCTTGCTCGATAACGAGGTGCCAGCAGTGGTTTCAGCTGTGCACGTAGCTTTAAATTCCCCGATTAATAATAATGATCAAAACTTTGATCCAGCCCGTCCCATCTTTGATGTCCTCCCTCCGGTGACGCCCTAAGCCGAGGCTCGTACCCCACAGGGGGTGCCCCTAGCGAGCGTTCACCTAGCTTTTTAGCTTAGTTTTGTATGCCCCTGGCTGGAGGCTTTGAGTGTAGCAGCTTAAGGCAACCACAGGATTGACCGGTTAAGTAGTCATGACCTCAGAGGTCAGCTACGAGATGCCCTACAGAAAAAAAAAAAAAAAAAAAAAAACAATAATCGTCAAATTTCAGCCAATTTACACAAAACCTTAATGAATTATACACTAAAACCTTCCGCATGAATCACTTCGTCCATTAGTGAAAATTGATTGAAAATCCGTTTAGTAGTTTTTGAGTTTTTCGCGTTCAGACAGACAGAAAAACAGACAGACGCGGCGGTGGACTTTGTTTTATAATTTGTAAGGATGTGTATTATTCCGAATGTTCATTTATGATAAAATTGTTAAAAATTTAATTCACTTATGCCCGTTTTTACCGACAGCTAAGTGACACTTAAATGAATACTTAAATAAAACTGCACTGTTGGATTTTCAACTCTCAGCGCTGAGTCTACCGTTGAAAATCCAACAGTGAACTTTTATTAGGGATTCATTTAAGTGTCACTTAGTGAAGGTGAAAACAGGCATAAGACTTGCATGCTCGCTCGATACTAAATATTTGGCTTTGTTTAAGGGGGAAGCGCTAAAGTAGCCCGCGAAATTCAAATTTTCTTACGTTTTTTGCAATTTGCTGGTCAGTATTAAGTTGTACATCGATCAAAATATGATTCGCGGCCGTAACAAATATGTATTTACAGAATTATAATCATTAAAGTCATCAACACAACTCTCCAAGACCACGTAAGTCCAAAGAATGATGATTTCATGAAACAGTTATTCTTTGGACTTACGTGGTCTTAGAGAGTTGTGTTGATGACTTTAATGATTATAATTCTGTAAATACATATTTGTTACGGCCGCGAATCGTATATTAATCAACGTACAACTTAATACTGACCAGCAAATTGAAAAAAACCTAAAAAAAATGAATTTCGGGGGCTACCCTGGCGCTTTCGCCTTAAACGTTCACTTGCCAAACATAAGGTTTGCGTTACAAATATTTGTGAAAACTTTATTTGCTAAGTAATAATTCTATAAATGAAATTATAATTATGCGGAAAATTGTTTGGGAAGTGATAAATTGTCAATACTCGTTTTTTTTCTGTTACAACGGACTATTAGCTAATAATTTTTTAATACGATTCAATCGTGATATCTAGTAAGATTCGTAATACTATGTACTAGTATCGATACTCGAAATAGTAACACTATGTTTCCCTGATTGACACAACCCTAGCATTGGCAGCCATTTTAAGAGACATTTTGAGTTGTAGGTATGCACCTTTTTTTTGTAGGTATTTCCAGTCCATACTTATTATATGTCTATGGTTTTGTCAAGAACTTTTTTCTTAAAACGCAGCAGGAGAACTGTGTGTCAGATGTTTAATGTGTAAGCTCTGGGGACATAATGACTGTGTTGGGCCAGAGTTTGACACCTGGATATGTGATTTTTGTAAGTAAATTATGTGATTTCTTCCATCTACCAAAGTAATTTGATCTCTTATAAGATAAATATTTATAATTGTTATTTTCGTACAAGATATAGTTTCTATTTGTAGCCCATATTTGAGTACCTGTTCCATATTTAGCGTCTATTTTGATATTTTGTTTAATGCTCAATTTAATAATATATTATAATATTAAGAACATAAGATTGTTACTTAGCTCTTTAAAAATGTATGTGTGATTATTTTGACGTCAATAAATGGTTATTTTATTAATAGTTTTTTATTTTTGAGGCAAAAACAAAATGGTAGCCCATATTTGGTTACTCTCCTCTACATTTAATCTTATTCTATTCAATAATTTCAAAATTATTTATATAAATAAATAAATTCGCAATCGCCAATTAATCATCAAAATTCTTCCTACGGATGTATTAAATTTAAAGTTTTCCCTAATTAAATTGTAAGAATAATAATAGTGTAAGTCACAGGACGCTGAACAAGTATTTTAAATAAGTTCGTCTAAAAGTTCGTCTAGCCTAGACGGTCGATTATCGATTCGAGTGTCGTTCGATCGCCAAAAGTTCGGTCGTCGACCCGAACACCCCTATTCTGTACTAATTACTATCGACTATCGATTCTATTCGCGACCGCTGATTGGTATTGGAAGTCGATTGCTTTTTGTTTTGGCATGCGGTGTATTATTTTTTTTCTGCTTTGGAGAATAAACAAATTATGTTTATGAACTTAATAGGTAAATGATCCTTCTGTTGTGTAGTAGTAAATGTTTAAAACGCTACAATTATTATTGGATAAATTAGTTTTTAAATTGTTATTACTACTTAGTCACATTTTGAAAATTACTTATTTTAATCATGTATAGGAATTTTGGCAATCCCATACATTTTCCAATAATAATCCAATGAGCAAACTATACCGTGGCTACTTCGCATCAAATCAGAATAAAGGTGAACGATTTATAATGAGAATCAAGACAAACTAATAAACTAAGTAAGTTATTGCTTTCCTCTTAACTTTAGCAGTTTAATTGCTTTATTACTTGCCGAAGTTCAACGTTGTGGGAATGACGATTTCTTTCGAGTTATAAAGTTCCACTACTCGGCGGCAGATGGCGTTGTTTTTCGTAGCGTGAAAACAGCATTGTAAAATTGAAAATGGATGATTTTATTGTCAGAAAATGATGATTTCTCTATTTTAGTTAGATTATTTGTTAAATCCATTATTTTAAACAATTGAATAACGTCATTGTACCACAAAATAAGTTAACAATTTATTTTAATTTATAAACAGAATACTAATTAAAAGAAAACCTGTTTAACGTGTAACAATACAAAAACAATTATTGTCCACTCTATGCTTTAAAATTACTAGTGATAATACATAGCAGCGAATACCAGAAAACAACACATAAACTCAATCGATTACAACGAGATCATTCGATATTCCTTCCGCAGCTGCGAATAGATTAAACATTTTTTATTCACCACTAATTCCAATGATTCGCGTAAAGAATACAAATGCGCTCCCGTGTCGTGCGACAACCGATAAGTTTATTAACTTTTATATTCGAATTTTTGCAATCGAGATGTAGAATAATCGGTAAATAACATAAATTGACGCCATTCCTTCTGTAATCGACAAATTAAAGTTATTTTATTTTTCTGGTAATCGTTTTTATATATTTTTCTTTAGCTTAGTCTCTATTATATTATAATTTATGTAAAGAATACTTTAAATAAATAAAGAATAACACTTATATAAAATACAGGTGTTTTAAAAGGCATTGCAACATAACGTAGGTATTTTTCAAATTGAGTAAGCAAAAAAAACTTATTTATTAATACTTCAAGCACACAAATGTACAGAGGCGGAATTAATGCCATAGACATTTTCTACCAGTCAACCTTTGGGTGATGCAGAGACAAACAGTGGTAAGTGCAATAGCGAGAATTGAGAAATAAATATTTATTTAAATTTAAAGATATACCTACATATTTATACCTATTAAAATCTATAAATATAATATACATTTACAACTAACTAACATAACATAACATCACGCCTTGTTTCCCCGAAGGGTTCGGCAGAGGTGTCCCTGTAGCAGGTTCACCCACATTTCGCCAGTTATGTTTTAAGTCCCATGTTATAGGGGGCGAGCCTATTGCCATCAACCGGGCACAAATCCAGACTTCAGGCTGCTACTGAGTAATACAACAACTAACAACAACACTAACAACAACAACTAACAACAACACTAACAACAACAACAACAACTAACAACTTACAACTAACTATATATTTTTAACTATATATGTAATTGCGCACTGATAAAAGTGAGTTTCTCATACTGTACTTTTATGTTGTTACGAACATAGTATTTTATAGCCCAAGGTTTCATGAAATAAGTCTAAATATGTCAAAGTTGCAATCGTTATTCCACGAGAAAAACGCGTTGTTTTTTTTTTAAGTTCATATAGATAGATATCTGTGGGCGTGACTGTACATAAATTCTTCTAGACAATTCAGTCTTTAATATTCTCCTAAACGCAGCAAACAATTTCCATCAATTACGATTTCTAGTTAAAACAAAAAACGTCGATCACCTCAATAGTGTCGCTTGATTTCCAAAACGTTTGCGCGCGTGATCGGAATCATGCGCGGGAGTTGAACACACTAAATAAACTCATACATACCTATATGTTCTCAATGTGCTATTTAAAACATCGTGGGCAAATGAAAATATCTTCGTATTTTTACTGAAGAGTTTTCGATAAGTAATCAGTAGGAATTAGACAATTTATCTCCAACACGTGCAGGGTAACTAAAAATCTAAATAAAATATATTTTATTTCTCATAAATGTACAAGAGCACTTATGAAACGTCAGAAGCTAGGTGCACGGTTCCAATTGGTCGCGTCCTATGGAGAAGAGCCGGCAAGAAACTCCACGGTTACTATTTTAAAAATAATTGGCTTTTACAATGTTTTCAAATTACATTGACGACAGTGTAGGCCTGTCAACAAGTACCAGGTACTTAACAAAATAGAAAATGATCAACAAGTTTATTAAGCATACAACGTTCTCACATGCATAAAATATAAAAGAATATATATAAAAGATAAATAAAATAATAAAAATAAAAACCTATTTAAACCAAATGTTACTAAATTATTTATTTTTAAATACCTATGTTAAATAATTTATCAAATTATTCATTCCTTTTAACAAACCAAAAATATAATATCCTAACCTAACTAAAACTATTAGTAAACTAAAATATGGCGTCGTAAAATTCCTCCGCGGCGCTGTCGACTGGTAATGTACCCAAGAGACTGGCGGCATTGCCATGTTGCATGGCAATGTTGAGCCGCTGGCCAAGGTAAAAGCCTTGGGTCACGGAAAATTAGACCAAATGATATGATTGCCATTACAACTGCAACAAATCTAAATTAATATCCTGTCCACAAAACCCACTGAAAGTCGCCATTTGCATTTTCTCCTGCACCCAATCTTGAGTTAATAAGATCATCTTAATAAATTACTGCTTGTATTCACGATTGTATACAACGTGTCCCTTTTGATATCCCAAAAAAATCAACTGGCATATGAATTATTTTTCAATTAATTTTTATTTTCATTTTTCATACAAAATAATTCGACATAGTCACGATTATTTATGAAATACGTGAAATACATAAAAAAAGGAAACTATTAAACAATGCAATTGAAGTGGATATATATAGTAACCTGTTCCGTTTAGCTATTTCTAAAGAGTCTTAAAAAGACCCAAGCTAAGCGAGCTAAGCGGAACAGGTTACTAAATAAATCCACTTCAATTACATTTTATAGTGGATTTCCGCAAGGTCACGCCTGAATCAATTAACCATTGGAAACTATTAATTTAGACTATTTTTGCCCATAAAAAAAACAACATCGCATTTTCTTAGCTTTAAATATGAATGATTGGTTTGAATGATAATGATTTAGTCGTACTTATCAATGAAACTTAGATACACACATCGAGAGTCTAGTGTTATGTTAGCTTTGAAACTACGTATTTTTGGAACGAGTGTTCTATGACTTATCGTATATTTTTAATTATAGTATATAACCTTAGAATTAAAAGGGACATCAAAAAGAACACGTAGATCACAGACCAGCCCGTCCCATCCTTGATGTCCTCCCTCCGGTTGACGCCCTAAGCCAAGGTTCGTACCCCACAGAGGGTGCTCTTAGCGAGCGTTCACCTAGTTTTAATTAGCATAGTTGAATAACCTCTGGCTGGAGGTTTTATGGGTTGTAGCTTAAGGCACCCACAGGAAAGCCCGGTTAAGTAGTCCTGATCTCAGAGGTCAACTACGATGATGATGATGCCTGATGTAAAAAAAAAGTAGATCCCAGAAAACTCTTCTCTGTGATGCTCTCCGAATACTAAAACGTCCAAATACAGAGAAAATTCTCAGTAACAACCCGGTGTCTGGATTTTTGTGGGCTTAATTTATTGAGGGTGACGGTATTGTTGCCTATTTTCGTATGCAATAACACCTCTGCCTATCCTCTCAGGATAAATGTTCGTAATGTTGTGTTTGTTTTAGTAAAATAAATGCTTTCAACGAATTTCGGAGAAGCTCGCCGGGCACCGAAAATGTCTTAAATTATTTCTTCATTCTATTTCTCTCTTTTCAAAAACAAAACAAAGCTACTTTTTAACGCAGCACTAATGGTCCGAAGACCCGAGGACCTATGCTAATCAGAACAAGAAATTATTATGATTAGAGATGTGCCGATAAACCGATATTATCGAGAACCTGGTTTATCGTGAGTCATTAGTCTATTAGTTATAATGTTTTCAAGATCCGATTGATGAGGCAGTCGAACAAGTGGTCAATCTCGCCTACATTATTTTTATAAAGTGCAAAATGTAGATAAAATCTGTTTATTCCTTTTATACTGCGTGTTATGAAAGTGTTAAAAGCATTTCCGAGAAAAACTATAATCTCAAAGATATTTCAAGCACAATATGTCCGGAAGCAATTCATTCAAAGTCAATAGCTGATATTACAATGTGTGTCCAATAATAGATACATTTTCTCCCGAGAAATCATTATTATAGTCAAACGAGCGCATATTTAAACAGCATAGAATTGCAAATGACAGTATAAAGCATAAAGCGTCTAGAACAAAGGGACAGTGTAAACATGGCATTAAATGTGCGCCACTATGCAGCCTACCCCATTGTACACCATAGATACTGGCTACACAAGCACAGCTAAGTATAGTCACTCGCCAGAGTTTACTGGGCTAAAAGTTGAACGAACCTAGGAAGCGCTTGCGTCTCATTGCTCTCAGCTCTCGCACACAGCGCCAGCCAGATAACATGCATACACGGCTACACCAGCGAAGAAACAAGGATGGACTCGACACACACCGATGGAAACTAACCGTGAGAAATGTTGATAACTCACTTGCGTTAGTGAGCCCGATCGTCACTTCCGACTTTGAATAGAATCAACACGTTCGAAACGCTTTTCGAAAATCAAATTCTTTGTTTAAATTTTTAACGTGTGAACGAACTTTTTGTTTGTGTGCGTTCATTTTTGAGACAGACAGAGACAGACATAGCCAATCAGCCGCAATGAATTCATGACACGTTTGCTCGGAATTGAAGTGCAGACAAATTGATGATAAAAATATATAATTTATCATTTGATCTGAAACACCTGCGCGATAACAATCGGCTCACAATTTGACGTTTATTAAATTAGAAAGAGATGGAGTTGCAATTAATATTAGACCTGTGGTGTGAGTGAGCGCGTAGGCGATATGTTTAATGAGAGTCGGTGTAGTTGCGACTCGTATGACTGGGCGAACTCCGTCAACGTATGTAGGCCTGGTAACTTGGATCTCGTTTGCGCATACATTTTAGTACGAGTTTTTTTTACATGCAGTTTAAAATAACCCAACCGGCTTGACGGGGCCATTTCTTAAAAATGTCTTTGCATTTCCGCGTTGAGAAAAGTAAAAAGGGCATTCGCGCCTAAAATTAATTTCAACTTGAGCAGACACATTCTTTGTGAAATTCCTCATGGATGCATGACATTGTAGCGATTATATTCAAAGTGTTAATTTAGCCTTTATAATAAGTGTTATTTAGGTAATTGAAAATGTTAGAGATGTGAATCTGAAGGTATTTTTTAATGAAATGCCGTATTTTATCATGTCGGGGCGTCATTACTGTGTTCAAACGTATGTTTAGCTGTAAAGTAAAAGTTATAAAATTAAATTAAGTAAGTACTGCTATTATGACTCAGTATAAACAAGCATCGCTTTTGCTTGCTAACAAAATATTTGCAACTACTATAGATATCATGAACGTAGCGTGTTCTATATCTATGTAGGTACCTACTTAGCATCAATGAAGTGATCATTACGTTCAATTTGAACTCATTGACAGCGTCTGGCATAAAATACAAAGGCTTTGTATGTGAGTTACTTCAATAAAAGCATACTGACTTCTCGCTTCTGTCTGTCAATTGACATTAGTCATTGTGGAGTCGAGTCAACAATCGATTATAATAATTTGTTGTTAACAGCTCTCTCATTTGGAGACAAAACAAAAGAGAATGCGCATTCGTTAAGTGAAATGCATCTTTGAATACTTACATTTGTATTACAATATTTTTGGCACAATTTATTTTTCACTTCAAATTAATTTTAAAAAAAAACAGGGACTTTTTACGCTGCCACGAAAGAGATTCTTTTAAAAAGTTCGTTAATCAGCAATGGCTACCATCTCATTATTCAAATGCCATAAAATTAGTTCCATTCCATATTCAAACTTCGATACTAGTACAAAAACTACCTATTTCATAAAATAAACAAACCTAGACAACTTCTATGAACATTTTCACACAAATTTTCCTCTACCAGGAGCGCAGTGCTTCAAAGAACATCGGTATTAGTCAGTAGTTAGAACGATCGATAGTCTGTTTCGTGATAACAGAGTTTTATTGATTGTGGACCAATTTTGCAAGCATACTTAGCTGATAGCGTGAGGCAAAGACCATTTCATGTAAATATTTCGTGTTTATGTATATTAAAGGTAAAATTGTCTAATATAATATATAAGGAGATAATATTATAATCTCCTTATTGGTGGATTCAGTAAAAGTGAAGCCCTTTGCATAATTTTCATGTCTTAAATGAAAATCACCACGCTTAGCGCAAGTATTGGTAAATCTTTGTCTGCTGGCTATATCACTTAAAAGAATGATACTGCTAATGACATCTTCCCTACCTATTGCCATAGGTCAAGAGAAGTTTAAAAGTAGAAAAAAAAACAATAAGAAAAAAACAGTAATATTAAATATATATCTATTTTCGTCACCTAAACTAAACCAATGTTTTCGTAGACCCTACTACGATTCGTAGCACTACGCGCGTACTTACCATTGTAGCATGCAGTGCGTATGATTTCGAGCGCTTTATTGAATTGTAATTTTACTAATCACTATCAATTGATTGACTTTAATTATTTTCGAAGGATAAGAGGTTTTAAAGTGGTTTTATTTCAAATTCAATCATTTCCAAATTGTACCCAAAAATATAGCTGTAAAACTTGATTTCCAAGCAGTATGAATGTTGCATCGCGATAGCCCATAGGTACACTTACTTAGTGATGAACGACAAAAGTAAGGAAACCTATTTTTTTTGGGTCATCTCGAAACTATTAGAAAGAAGAACAAGCTTTGTCCCCACGGACAAATTTTTCTCTACCTAATTTGTCCAAGAAAAGATCCATCAGCCGTACTCTGTTACTAAGGCAGCATAAGTTCCAAAGAAATATGAAGAGTCCACAAGAAACATTCATGACTCACCGTATCATAGCGTGTCTTCCATTCATTCCCCTTGCCCTAATCTCCAAACAATTGGAGGGAAGAACAAGCCTTTTTCTACACAATATTTTTGCTCTATCTAATTAGTCCAAGAAAAGATCCATCAGCCGTACTCTGTTACTAAGGCACCATAACTTTCATAGAACAATGAAGAGTGCACAAGGAACATTCATGACTCATCGGATCAAAGCGTGTCTTCCATTCATTCCCCTTGCTCAATGCTCATGATGCTGGCCACCACATGCAGTGTTCCGGGGTGAATGACTACGGATGCAAATGTACGGAACCCGTCCCGCGTCAATTAATGTGAACCCGGCGGGAAAATCGCGAGAAAATCGGAAATTATTACAAGTTTACATGGTATAGTTTATTGGTGTTTACATTTTAGTAGTCGGTATTTTTTTCTTTCTTTCTTTCTTTCCAGTTAATGTTATCTCCGTACAGTTACAATGTGTTGAGTTCTGCACATAAAATATATATTTTCAGTTTTGTGAAGTAAAACAAAACTGAAACATGTAACAAGTTTATTATTATCAACACGAATTCTTGTAAAACAGTAATATAATTAGTATATAAAAACAGTAGAGATAATTAATTATCAGTGTTGTAAGTTCAACACTTAGGTGCAACACTGACCTTTAAAAAATATTTTAAATCTCTGTGTAAAAATTTATAAGTATTAGTATCTATAATATTAGTCTTAATATGGTGGCGAATCCACCACATAAAACAAATTGTCAAGCAAAATTTTCATTCTTAACACTTCCGCAGAATAAAATAGAATTTACCTAAGACGCTATGTATCTCTGTCAATCGCGTTGTAGTCCGGACGTTGTAAATCTCGATATATCTTGTAATCCCTTCCATTGAAGAAGTAATTACCTTACTATGATACAAACAAGCGCTGGTCTGGACCTACCATTAAAGTTAGACATACCATAGGGCTGGGTGACATAAAAAGGTTTGATTTAAAATTAAAATAAATAATTATGTCTATGGTAGATGTCTCATTGTGCATCTCTCAAATTCAAACTACGATTCGTGAGCCCAATCTTTTTTGAATATTGAATGCTAGTAGAAATAACCTCTTTCCCATTTCACTGCAAGCTTTTGACCCCACTGCCTGAGAATGTATGTTCTATTTGATCAAGATATTACATATTAATGGTTATTACAATCCTGTAGCCAGTTAAGTTACTTGTCGCTACATAATTCTGCTTCAAGTGCACCATGTTTAGAACCGTTTTACTGCCTCAGGAATGGGGAAGTTGACAATTTGTAATATCTTAGACGGGAAGCTAAAACAATGTTGGAAAAATAGTTTTCATGCATTATTTACACGCTTACGATTACGTAGTTTAACACATAATTTGACGTAAATGGTTGAATGTAAGTTGGCAATACTGAACGTCATAAGATTGCCAATTCATCGTCTATTTTTTACTAGGACATCACAAAAGTCAGCAGATATATCTTCTACACGTTGAAGTTGATAAGAACCGTTTTCAGTATGTTTTCAGCACTTTTCATGGAAAAAAATGCTTCTTTTATTTTATTTTGTTTATTGATTCGAATATGTCGCACTCTCTGTCTCTATTTTTCTAGTGGATCAGCAGAAAATCCCTCTAAAATAAAAGAATCATACAACTGAACTTCACCTGTAAGTAGGTACTGTCAAACATAGTGAAGTAAAACATACTCACCGTATTGACTGACATAAGTAATCAGGGGAGCAGGATGTATCAGATGATATCGAGATGACACAATCGAGTGGCGATCGTTAGACTTTATCATATCGTGCGGCTATCTGTGTGAGCGCGATGCTGCGTTCGATACTCCCGTCTTCAGGGATGGCGAATGTCAAAGAAATTAAAAACATGTTTAAAATGCCAACTCATTGGTGAAAACATAGGCTACTTATTGATTCGCCCACACTTGTCATAATTTCTTTTTCTGTAACAACAGTACATTCTGTTCTTAATTAAGAGATATGGCGACTATTTATTGGTATTACAATTTCTTAAAATTAAGATACTATTGCAGTACTAAAAACAGCAAAAAACGCTTCATCAGAAAATCGACATTTTCATTTCTCTCATATCCTTAATTTTATGCACTCTACACTAATACTTTGGTCACAACCCTACCAGGAGCGCATAATTCTAAACAAGTTGTTCCTGCACCCGTCTAACTCGCGCGTCTGCCAGCACTGGGCTAAAAGTTCAATGACCGCTCAAGTGGTGACATGATGCTTATCGCATATTTTCTTATATTGTTGCATACACGAGTTGACGATGGAACTTGGATGGTAATTGTGGTAAGGAACGTTTCCAACAATTTTGCAGAAGTTTGAGATAATCCTTTGTAACTTCAGGTGATTTTGCATGCGTCTACGTCTCGTAGTAAATTCGTAGCACCTAATGCAATAATGTAACCTACGGCTACGAGCTCCCATATTGCGTAGCTTTCTCATACACCTTTAAGAAGTTTAAGAAGTACTCATTCTTGTTCAAGAGATGATTGAAGCCCTTATCTTTTGCGTTGCAAAAGACGACTTAATGCTGATGTTAGCAGCCACCTTCTACAGGTAAACAAACAACCACGGTGACGACCATATTATACCAAAGCTTATACTTCTTCTTTCTTCATCTGCCCTGGTACAACGCTTACGTACACCTTTTCTTCTACTGCCTATTTTTAATAGTGGTCTCGCGACTGCTGAACGTGGGATCCTGGATTAAATCCGTGGCCGAGGCAAATTGTTATAGGATTTTACCATTAGGGAATTCTTAGTAGCACTCCAGAGTCTGGATCTGTGCCTGATTAATGGCAAAATTAACAATTCCAACATACTTTGGGTATGCTATAGCCACTTTAGGTTGTATACCTCTACCGCATAATTTTTGATGAATATGCCTGTAGTTATGGAAGACTTAGGTAGACCAACAGGAACTATATTTCTATCATAAACTATGTAAAAGGTTCAACGCCCAGAATCCTAAATGTTGACAAGATGGTTATCACTTCTCAGATATTGTTACATGTTTGAACGTGCGCATGAGCATAATAAGTCCCCCTACATGTCTTGCTGCCCACTTCTTTAGTGTAACAGGTTGTCGTAATACGTTCCGAGGCTGCTTGCTTGAGCTTCTTTCAGATTACTTACAAATAGGTGCGCAAGATTCGATCTCTGCTTATTGCATTTTACTCTGCATTTTGCTCTTGGTGACCAACTCCCCAAAATGTCAGACACTTGACTGTCATTGTGTAAGTCACACAATGACAGTCAAGTGTGGGACTTAAAATACCAGGTTTGTAGCAGGCGCTGACGGATTTTATTGTCAAATGTTGCATACGGTCGGTTAATTTCTACTATGAGCTATCTAGGCGGCTTTTATGAAAACCGTAGACCTTCTCTGTATAAAAGACAATCTTTGCTTTGCTGTGCAACAACGACTGGCTTTTCATAGTACTCAATACTCAATATGTTTATTGCATTACCATAATGTGTACTTAGGTGGTAATTATTTAATTTAGATCATTATGGACCCCTGTAGGACACAGCAAAAAGGGTAGAGAGGAAGCACTGTTTTAGTCGTACTCTAATGGAAACTTTTGAGAAGTTGTAATTGACAGAATTGTGAAACTGACGAATTTAATTCACCCCATTTCGACCTGAAAAACTAGGAAGCTATAATATGAAAGTTATTTTCGAAAGGCGCTGTCTTTTACCTTGCATTTTTTTCAAGAAACTACTCATTTTTAATTGAATGCTTCAGACAAAATTAATACCTGTCTGTCCCTGTATTGCTTCGTCGCTCCTCTTGATACATTCCGTATCGCGCAGGCATTTTCTTTATAGGTTCCACTTACGTCATTAAAGTCAGTGCCTTGGTGCCACCTACCGCGTGACTTCGGGATACGTCGGGATTCTTCGGCATATGATCGTTTGTGATCAGAGAAGACGGGGGAGTACAGGCAAAAAAAAATATTTTTGTCGGTGTACCTATGTTTGTTAATTAACAAAACCACTTTGCATGGATTAATCCGCATTACTGGGTTCCTTTACTGCCAAGTGAATATAGCATTGTGTTTAATGAGTTTTTCACTTTGTCTTTCAGGCCGCCGGTTGACCTGAAAAATAACAAGTTTTCGTAGATTTTCCATTATTTTGTTGTTAAATATGATTCTCTTTCATAGAATATGAAATGACATTTGAAGCTTCTCAATCTTTCTTTCAACACACCTACATTATTTCTAAGACTAATACTGTTTATTTGCGCGAAAGCACTTTAACACTTAATCGCAAAAACCAACAATTACGCGGATGGCCACCGCAGCATCCGCAAACCCATATGTGTGAGCGTGCCTAGAAAACAAACTTACATTTACCGTCGATTCTACTACACACAAAACAAAATCGAACCAAACTTTAATTACAGGCACGCATTTAAAACTTTGCACGCCTCTTGCAGCGACAACTATAAATCTCCTTTTACAAATACCAATTTGAATTCTAATCCCACATAATAAAAGTTATTTTTAATTGAAACGGTGGCCGAGACGCATCAATCGCTGTCGATTGTAAAAGAAAGCAGAGACCAACATTAACCAGCAAGGTACTAGGAAAATAGAGAATTGAAGAGGTGTAGAAAAGTTCGTAGCGCGTCAGTATGATCCACGCCTCCGCGGAATTACGCTTAATTAACTGACGTTACGACTTTATGGCGGCATTTTTACGATTCGAACGTCGAATGAATCTATTATAAAGGATTGACGTTTGTCTATGGTTCAGTAGTGAAATTAGATATTGTGTATGTCTATTTACTTCGATTTTTTATCGCGTCATCGTTATCTATATTGTTGCTTGTGATAATTATGTTGAAACACTAAAAAGAATAAACCTTTGTTATTTGTTGCAAATGCTGCTCAGTAATAAATTTATTGCATTTTCATAATGGCTCAAGGTTAAATCACAAGCGGAATCAATAAACATCCTTGATTGATATTTTCATTGAATTAAGTAGGTACCTAACACAGTGTTTTGTGAGTAGCCTTTTCAACATGGTTTTCTTTTTCAATACGAAACCACAAAAAAAAATTGTGAGCTTCTTATTCACTATTTTTTTTTATTCTTCAGAACTTGGATCATCATCATCTCACTAGCCTTTGCCAACTATGGTGGGGTCGGCTTCCGGTGCAGTATTCTGTTTACATCAGAACTTAGATAAATGAGTTGAATTATTCTACAACATCACCTTGCATGACATCATGGACCATGTCAAAACCACAATGCTTGAATGAACCTCACCTCACATTTACAATAAAAAACCGGTACACCCACCTAGTAAACATAGACAATGAGGTATTTACACAACCAGATTGCTATGAACCCCGGGTTTACACACTTCCGTCCCTAAAACGACCCATCTTGTGTGGAATGCGGAAAACAGGAGGGGTCAACCCACAATTGTGGTCGAAGACATGATTTCACGTGGGCAACATTTCTCAATTCGGTATTCCTTTGAACGTGTGAACCTCTAGTTGTGTTGTACGCAACCTTTTTGGTGTATTTGTAAATATCTAGTGACAAAATAACAAATGATGGTCAATAGTTTTTTGAAAATCGAACTCAAGAGTAGGATTCAAATAGTTATTTTGTTTAGTTTAGTCTCTTTTGAAAATAGAATCGATATCGAAAAATTAAATTCGGTTTGATTCCTGCACTACGATTCTCGACAGTACCTACCTCGGAGTAAAAGGAAAAATGCTTTAACGAAACAGCAAAGGCAAGCAGATTTATAAACTTGATGATAAAAATTCTAAACTTTTTCATACAATGAAATACGTATACGTATTCATGCTATAAGCCTATAAAAGTATACGTATTGAATAAAATCTTGTTCGAAAATGAAAAGAAATAGAAGAAAGAAATAAACATTGAAAATTTCATGTTTTTTAAAGGAAACAAGAAACATAATGAAGTTGTAATGTGTTAGTTAAGTATGGTAATTAAATAAATATATCAAAAGATCTAACACTGCACATATTTCTTAATGTTAGATCGTTGATCTTTATCAATATTTTTATGAATTTACATTTTATAAAAAGTTCCGGAGATAACGACAGCCCATTTGTTAACACTCCTGTAAACATTTACAGACGGATTACTAAATATTTTGACAGTCGTTTTGTCAAAGAGTAAAGTTATCATTTGAGTTTTCAACAATGCCCTTGGCTTTTACGGAAGACATTAACGATCGTCATTCTTTCATTTTTGACAGCTAGTTGACAGCTACGTCGTAGAAAAGTTGCAGAATCGATCTCCATTATGTTCCATTTTCAAAAATTGCTTAATATTCGGTCCAAAGTTTGAATGCGTGTGTCTAAAGTCACGTTAATATATATTCGTGGTTCGTATCGGCAATGTGCTATGGTTTCGTAATGGTGAATTTAGTTATGGCGACGTAGCCTGAATTCTTCTTTGATTATAAAAAAACGGTTTTCAAATTCAGTGAAAAAATTGAAGAAAAATTACTTGTTTTAAAAATAAAAAAAAAGAATACAGAATATAAGTAGGTACGCGGTTGTGTTATATGCAAAGATTAAAAAAAAAATTGGCACATTTCTGTGAAGATAAAATTTTTAATTAAACAAAAGACAATCTTTTCCTAAATCACACAATAACAATGTAAGTGCACATTCAGTTTTATAGATAAACAATCTGTTTTTCCGCCGAATCATATTGAACGACCCTACTTTGTATGAATTTCCAATCATCGACAACTGAAACGTGACGCAAACACATCATAGTCACGTTATCTATCGATATAGCCAACGTAAACCGTCAAAAGTACTAGGCAAGCATAACCAAAACAAAAGTAAACTATTTCGACAGCCGTACGCTCAATAAAAACTTCTAAACTTGAACATACCGCGGGACTGAGACGCCGCTATCTGTCGATTCTCCCGTCTCACTCTCTTTACGTCAGTTGACAAGCAGTGGGTGAACGAACTTCGAGAGTTTACTGGGCTAAAAGTTGAATGTACCTCCGTTCGCGGACATTACGAACAAGATAGCAACTTTACCATACGCATCGTGTCAATGAAATGACGCGAACACGTTTTGGTGTGGCGGCGAATTTAATCAGTAAACCGGGTAATTAGAGTTCATTTTCTTTCGCAAGTGGCAAGTGTATGTGCCGTTTTGGTATAGAACAGCAAGTTTCTCACGACTACCACTACATTCGCACGTTAGTAGTGAGACGTGTGTGCGGATGGGCTGTATGTTTGTGTGCGCTCGAGGTTGGTGTAGTCTTGAAAATAATTTCGCGGTCACACCAAGCCGGCGGGTTCATATAACCTGAACCACCTGTCTGTGTTGTGCGCCTAGTTATTTATATCTATGCGCGAACCTATGTAACATAGCTATATCTATATATAATCAAAATAAACCAACATAACTTGGCATTCGAAGTAGTTTTCAGAGGTGTATGTTGAGGGAACATATACCTTTTCGTTTTTGCAACCGTGTGCGATAGTAGCCGTAAGTATTAAGTACAATGGTCTGTCAATATGTATTCGGTGAGCAATTGTGAGGAAAAAACGCAATGAAATCGAAAGCGTGGTTTGTAGACGCGAAATTAGCGACGACACCTGCCTGACAATGCTACAGCTGCAAACAACTACATACCTCTTAGTGGATACTTTAAAAAAGCGACTCTTTAAAAGTGTAGCTATCATTATGGCATCTTCACTACACCATGTCTGAAATAATTGGAACAGTCTTATTTTTAATACAAATACTAACATTAGCTTTGTCTTGTCTATGCGTCGTAAATTACAGTTTTTAACAAGGAGGATGTATGAGACATGTGTTAACACTGTGCTAAGTAAAATAGTTCCATGCGACATATAATTAGAATATTGATACTAACTTTATTCTTATGAAAAATGTAGCCATTGAAAAAAACAACCGACTTTAAAAAAAACACTACAGAGAGAAAAATAACTTTAATTACGGAAGTCGGTGGCAAAAAACGAAAATTAAAAACCAAAGACACCAACTTCCGAAATTAAAATTATTTTTCACTCTGTAGTGTTTTTTTTTTTTTTTTAAGTCAGTTAGGTTTTTTTTTGTAAAATGTTTATATTTTTTACTCTTTTGTTGTGGTACCTATCCCACACAAATTCAAACTACCTGCTTTGTAAATAACTGTGACAGGAACTTATCATAATATCATCCACATACTTACTAAGTGGGAAAAAATACGTATTATTGAAGCTTACTCAAAAACTACCCAAACAAAGTTAATAAAATTTATATGGGACCGCCTCTGAAGTTATGACCTACCAAATAAAAAAGAATCATCCAAACCAATTCATAATTGGCGGAGTAATCGCGGAAAAAAATAAAAATAAAGCAAACAGTCAAATTGAATCTCCTCCTTTTGGAAGTCTGCTAAAAAGTGAAGAAGATTCTTATATTTATGACAATGCAAAACGAGTCCAAAACCATTTCAGCTTATGCAAAATTCAAATTCAAAAGTCATTTATTCAAACTAGGCTGAAAATCAGCACTTTTCGAACGTCAAAATTACATAAGACAGTCCCTCAAAACGCCCACCCTTCACCACTTCCTAGTGCCTTTAGCTGGGAAGAAGAAGTGGCGCAACAAACTCCCCAGCAGCTGCAAGATGGTCAACAGAGTCTACAAATTACTATACGGACATACCTACATACCCAGACTATGGAAGCTGTGGCTGTGCCATCGTTCATCACATTTACAAAGCATAACATCACACCTGTCATTCCCCGAAGGGGTAGGCAAAGGTGTACCAGTAGTATCTCAAGTACCTGGTACTAGTTGAAAGGCCTACAATGTCCTACCATATCTATTAACACTGTTACTTGAAAATATTGTATAATGCAAAGGGCAACTGACAGAAACCCGACAACTGACGAAACACGAAGTTTGCCGAGGGACATTAAGAAAATAGAAATACAGTCCCCTATTTCGACTAGCTAATAGAACTAAACCTGCAAGTGCGCCGCGAACTGAAAATGTTGGGGAACCCCTGGTATAAGCCAATAATTTTTAAAAGAGTAACCGTGGAGTTTCTTGCCGGCTCTTCTCCATAGGAAACGACCAATTGGAACCATGCACCTAGCTTCTGACGTTTCATAAGTGCCTATGTAGGTTTATGTGATTTCTTTAATTTTATTTTTTTATGTACACCCACATTACACCAGATATGTTTAAGTCCCATGTAATAAGGGGCGAGCCCGTTGCTATCAACCGGGCACAATTCCAAACTCTGGGCTGCTACTGAGAAATTCCTGATAGAAAAACCCAATAACATTTTGCCCGACCTAGTAATCGAACCCAGGACCAGTAGTGCTTGCGACCACGTCTAGACCAACGAGACTGTCGGGCTTGTGAGGTGCAAAGGAATTGTCAGATTGATATGAAGCATTATTTTGATCTTCGTCTATCGTTCTATCGTATCTTCATGAGCTAAACGAGTAAGCCCCATACCAAAGATATAAATATGTCTGGATAGACAGTCAAATCTGTGAACTCATCGAAAAAATAACGTCCAACTGTTGGCCGGTAAATGCACGCACAATGACGTGGCGCGAGTGTAAGACGTAGCTGTCACGCACACCAGCATAACAAAGTTGACCTGTTTGTTTTAGTTCTTTTGCAGCGCGACACTCTATCCAGACAATCTTTGTATATATAATTCTTTTGTACGTGTGTTTGTCACCTTACTCCTCCTAAACAGCTGGACCGATTTGGATGAAACTTTGTGTGGATATTTGAGTGTTTGTTTTGAAAATACAATTAAATCCGGTAGGTGGCGCTATTCTGACAGGACAACGTCTGTCGGGTCCGCTAGTTATATCTATAATTATTACAATTCATTATGTTATCTTTTTAATATTATTATCACCTCAATACGTAGTCAACCAGAGCACCTGCCACCCTATCTCTTCACCACCCTTGGTTGACTGGTAGAGAATGCCTAAGGCATAAAGTACGCCTTTTGTACCTTATTGTGTGCGAGAAGTTAAAATAAAAAAATTATTCAAAGACCAATTGTAAATCAAGTGCTGTTGAAATTAGTGCTCTGAGTGGAATACCTCAAAAATACTCGCTATTAAGGAAAGGTGGTAGTGGCGCTGACTCTACACACGGGGCGCTGGACGTACATTTGTCTAATTATCGACATAAGTCAGTTTATCATCTTCTAGTTTCGTATCAGCACGAGCTACAACTTCACAGTCTTCAGAATAAGTCAATCGAAGTCGGACTGTGCTTTGGAGAGTGGGCGCAGGAGCTCCATGACCTGTTTTACTGCAGGATAACATCCGCACTTGGTTGATATCCTGTCCAGTCGTACTCAGCGCTTCTCTTCCATATTTATTATGCCAAAGTGCGGAACTCTCTGCCAGCGTCTGTGTTCCCTTCCACAAATAGCCCGTCAGCCTTCAAAGTAAGAGTGAACAGGCATCTTCTGGGCACGCTCGTTTCATCATAGATATCACCCAAGTAGCAAAATTCTCCTATAGTCATTAACTTATAAGACTAAACGTCTTATATGAATCTAAAAGACGCTTTGACTAAGATCACTGATCTGACAACAGCATTTAATAAGACTTTTTTTTTTAGGTAAGGCATCTCGTACTTGACCTCTGAGATCATGACTACTTAACCGGACTTTCCAGTGAGTGCCTTAAGCTACTAGACTTAAAACCTCCAGCCAGGGGCAGTAAACTATGCTAATTAAAACTAGATGAACACTCGCTAAGGGCACCCCGTGGGGTACGAACCTCGGATTAGGGCGTCAACCGGAGGGAGGACATCAAGGATAGTACGGGAGGGATCAAAGTTTTGATAATGATTATTAGTCGGGGAGTTAAACTCCCCGACTAATAATAGAAAGCTACGTGCTCAGCTGCAACAACTGCTGGCACTTCGTTATCGAGCAAGTTTTTTATAAGACGATCTGCGCTTTTGATACCATAAATGAATTTAATAAGATTGTTTACTCTTGTTAACGCCTTATTTCATTCTTCTATAAGACATTCTTCTATAAAAGTCTTAGATATAGCTGCTATAGGTCAAGGATATTGTGGGATTGATTTGTCTTAGCCGTGACTTCTAACGGATTGTTAGCAGCAAACTAGCATGCCCTCCGATTTTTATAGGGAAGATTCTACTACGCTGATGCAACTGTTGGATCGAGTACACCAGTAAAAGCACCTAATAAGGTAATTATATAATCGAACTGCATTTAATATTCCTATAAACTGCGCCCAAATACACTTTTATAAACGTTTATATGATTTATATAGGACTAAAAAATACATGCTCCTAGGATACTTACAGGAACAGTTTTTGCTACTTGGGCTAACCATCGCTTTCCATCAGGCGAGATCGGGATCAAGAGCAGTGATAGCCTAGTGGTGTGACCGTCAGACTAACAAGTCATAGGTCTCGACTTCGAACCCAAGGCACGCACCTCTGACTTTTCGGTTTCATGTGCGCATTGTATAATTATCACTTGCTTCAAAAACAGTAAAGGAAAACATCGTGAGGAAACCGGCATGTCTGAGAGATATTTCTCGACGGCATGTGAAGCCAAGTCAGAGGCCCATAGGCGGTTTAAAAAAAATAAAACTTTGACACCAGGTTAGTTAAGTCACTAACCACACGAAAAAAAGGGGTCAAAAGCAGGTCCATTCAGTAAAAAAAAAATATTTAAAAAAATCCAGACCTGTTTGCAACAGATCGAAAGTCAATAATTACTTACTTTGTCGGTAACTTAACGCCTCTAGAATCAAAGTAATCGATTTCCTTTGCCACCTACCATCACACGCGTAGGCTGACTAGAAGCTAATATTAATACACTGATTTATCGACCCCCTTCATCCTGCGGTCAGGTTATAAAACTGGATTGTAATGGAGTCATAAATAATTAATGGATAATTCTTGTAGTAACCTACAGTTTATTATGCGGTAGGTTTTTAGGGTTCCTTACCTCAAAATGAAAAAACGGAACCCTTATAGGATCACTCGTGTGTCTGTCTGCTTGTCGGTCGGTCTGTCTGTTCGTCTGTTACAGCCAATTTGCTCCGAATCTAATGGACCAATTAAGTTGAAATTGGCTACACATATGTATTTCTGTGACCCAAACACGGACGTGTAACGTAAATAAATGAGTTTTGAATATGGGGGTCACTTTTGGAGGCAAATAAGAAATTTTAAAAAAAAGTTTTTCAAACTGTATCGTGTGACTTATCAAATGAAAGGGCTTGTTGCGAGGATCTCAATTATTTGTTTTTATAATTTTAAAATAAATACATTTAAAAACATTTAAGAAAATAGATGAAAATTTACCATTCCCCCCTTATCTCCGAAACTACAGAGCCTAAATTTAAAAAAAAACAGAGAATGGTTCTTCATTCCTAGATTACAGTAAAACCTATAAGAAGTCTATGGTCTTAAAATAACATGGTAAATCTATCAATATTGTGCGTACAAACTTACGAGTATATTTGCAGTTGGAGAAACACACAAACAAACTTATAGGAGAAGTATGGGAGAACAATGATATTATAAGTAAAAAAAGAGGTAGATAGGTTATACACGCTTCGCAAGAGGCACGTCAAAATTTGGCTAATTAGCCACATTTTCTTCGTCTTGTCTCTTTTTCGCTCCCGATAATTACGACATGCTGTCCTACTTACACGTGTCATCTAATAGCGTGACATTGTGCCGTTTTTGAAGAACGAATGTACGGTAGGTAACCTATCTACGTCTTTTTACTTAAAATATCATTGTGGGAGAACATATATTTCAACTACAATGTTAAGTTTGTCTTTGGGATAAATTCATCCCAACTACGGAACCCTTCATTGTACGTAGTAGTAGTGTTTTTTAGTATGACACGAACTTAGGAAGAAACCCTAATGTCTCATAGGCACGTTTTTGATACAAATAATGATTCTATGAAGCGGTTATAGGTTTGGGTGCGAGGCCATCAGATAAATGAGCAATCATAAAAGGATAATATCACGCCAAATTTCCCGAAGGAGTAGGTAAAGTTGTACCTTCAGTACAACTAAGTCTTAATCTTTTCGCTATTTCTAAATCCCATGCAAATGAGGGTAAGTTTTTTGCTAATTTATGACCAGGCACAGATGCGGAAATGACAAAATTGTTTCTTATGCAAAAGTGAATTTTCTATTTTCTTGAAGCGTGTATTTCTTTTCTTCTTCATTTATAGAACGCAAAATGTCAGTCTCTATTCCCGATTCAAACATTCCGATAAAAGATTGCTGTTCCTATTTCAAATGGCCGATGTTTTTTTTTTTTTTTATACCAGAAAAGGATACGATTCTCTTTTGTTCAATCTCCTTTACATCAGATTTCAAAAACGTCAGCTGTAAATGTAGAGAAGTTCGATTTGAGGTTCTGAACTCATCCGCAAGTTCGTCGACCCTCAACCAAGCCCAATATCGGACGGATTAATGGCATCTTCATCATCAACAATCATCGTAAACGTTATAAACATTTCCGCAATGACTGCCAGTTAAATAAATCCTTTTAGCTCGATAATATCTTATAATCGGTTGTAAAGTTTAATGTATTTTCTTTGTAAGATTAGATCCGGGGAGATTGATTTTTCAGCTGATCTGCAGCGTTTGTTAGGATTCTGACATTGCTAAAGTTATGTTTCAAAGAAATCAACATATTTTTATTGGTCTTTTGTTTAAGAAAAAGTCAATTATTTCATTTTATCACTTACTTAAAATTCAAAGAGCACTGAATGAAAACTTTACTAGTAAGACACTGGAATTAAATTTAAGAGACACAAATGGAATTTAAAAAGACACAAATAGAATATCAACCTTAGTATGCCTACAAACACCAAAATACATCTTTCATAATAGCATAATAGCGGATAAAGTACCAAAAATCTTTAAAAAAAAAACAGGCTGTGCATTCTAAAAGTTGACAGCGTCACCAATAGCTGTCAAATACTTACTAATTTCGATTAATTTGGCACTATTATTATATTATAACAATAGTAAAGAAGTCAAAATTGTACATAGAATAATTTTGAAAAAAAGTAATAACTCGTTACCACGCCTCGTATGCGTGGTAACGAGTCAGATGCCAAAAATATAGTTTTTACAATATTTGTTCGTTTGTCTGAAAGAAGAAAAAAATTTTTTGGAACACGCACAAGAAATACAACATTAAAACTAAGAAAATTATAAAAACAATTACAATTTCAGAAAACATAATAAAATTTAAAAAAATTATGTATAAATAAAAAAAATGACCTGTGCGAGGCCAAAAAGGCTCCTATCTCAACATAATGCTACGATATTACACCTAAAACTATAACAACACCTAATTCAATTTTATTATTGCAATTCATAATTAATATTTTAGTGCACTATAGAACCATATTTCATATTCCCATACAATAACATCTACTAGGTATACATTGTAACAGCGAATCAATTTTCACGCCTCAATATTTTTTGATAATCGGATAGCTCATGACCTAATTAATAATTTCATGTTCCTAAAAAGAGGAGCCATAAAGAATATGAAAAAAAAAATCCGTGTGAGGCGGATATTCCAGTTAAGTAACAAATGAGTAATAAAAACAAGTAAATATTTAACAGCTATGCCAACGTCAGAATGAACGCTCTTATAAGTCGAAAAAATTGGGACATAACAGAAAAACTAAATACAAAACAAGGATGCAAGGAGCGTATCATGTGGCGTTCTGCTTACCTCCATGGGAGAAAGGCGTAACTTTATTTTTGTTGATCTGTATTACGTCATCACAAATCGAGTTTTCCATTTATGTCGCAAGAAAGTCGCCCACAATGTGATCAAAACAAAACAAACCAAAAATAGCATATTGAATCATCAATGAATATATACCAAAGTATTCAAAAAATAAATGTGAAAACACGTTTAAATATGAATACAGAACATCACGTATTTCTTGATGGGTTAGGCAGAGGTGTGCCTATAGATAGTACACCCACATTTCGCCGGTTATGTTTAAGTCCCATGTAATACAGGGCGAGCCTATTGCCATCAACCGGTCACAAATCCAGACTCCTGCTAACTGAGAAATTCCAGATGGAAAAACCCAATACCACTTTGCTCCACCCAGGAATTGAACCCAGGACTTCATGCTCAGCCAGTAACGAATGCGACCACTAGACCGACGGGGTGGTTGTACACAACTGTCCCTGTAAAAAGAAATTATTTGAATTTAAAGGAGTTAAATATTAAAGTAAAACTTAACTGTGAAAATAAATGATGTAACGATGATGATAATAATAAGCTGGTAACACTGTGTCAACAAACTTCCTAACTTCCTTCTCCTGGTTTAGGACCTCGAGGCCCACCGGCCTCTGATAGGGTCCCAGCTCCCGGCGGAAGTGTGCAGCGCATGAGATGGACACGATCCATTAACGAAAACGTCATGCGCTCATACTATGGGGCTACAGAGGGGGGAATCAATCTGACCGCGTACCGTGTTCGGATGCTCTCTCTTTTCCAGGTGCTTGAGCCAGCTGTCAACGTTTCGGCACAACGACTGTCGGATCAGGTGCGGGTCATCCAGCGTAATCATATGTTGGATGACACTGTACTTGATCGCCTGCGAAGTGAAATGCAAAGTAGCCATGTCATCGCCCCCCCGGTGCGGAGTGTTATAATACCATCACAGATAATTACAAGTCAAGCTGACGAGAGGATTGATGACAGGGCTACAAATGTAAGTACCCAGTGCAATGAAGAATTGAGGAGTGCTTTGGAGGGTGCGATTCAGGAATATCGGTTCATGTCGCCCGAACTTAGACCACGTTTACCTCGTTTGCCCATGCATAACAAAAATAAGGCGCTGGTGGCGGTTCTGGATTCGCAGTTGTCAAACTATTTTGATGACTGCGAAGACCTCACTGATACACATTCAATTCTGTACTGCGCGGCTGTAGCGGCATGTCGTGTAGCTCACGTCAAATTTGCTAATGACTCTAGAGCTACACGACCAAAACCAGCCGCACCAGCTTGGCAGTGCAGAATTGAGCGCCGTATTGGTGGGGCCAGAACGCTCATCGGCAAACTAATCTGCTTCAGGGAGGGCAATACTCGCCCTAGAGTGATGCGCTTTGTGAGGCGGGCGTTCTTAGGGACTGATATCAGCCCTCAGGACTATTTGACCCGTGTCACAGAGCGCATCGACTTCCTGAAGCAGAAAGTGTATGCATGGGCAAACCGTATTCGTAGGTATAAGCGGCGAGTAGAACGATACACCCAGAATCGCACCTTCCAGAGCGATGAAAGGTGGGTTAATAGGGCTTGGGAGCGACCAGACCAAGGTGTGGCTGTCACACATCGGCCGGATGATGATGCCATGTGCTCTTTTTGGCGCAGCATCTGGTCGGTACCTGTCAATCACACCGAAGGTGATTGGACTCGGGAAGTCGAGCGAGCCTGCGATCCAATACCAGAAATGGGGGCTATTACTATCTGCCCCCAAGATGTAGCTCGTGCAGTCCGTCCGTTACCTAACTGGAAGTCTCCAGGGCCGGACGGGCTGCACAATTTCTGGATAAAATGGTTTTTAAGATCGCATGCTCGCTTGGCGGCTCAGTACCAGACTGCTTTGGAGTCTGGTTCGCTACCCCAGTTCCTAACGACAGGAGTTACCCACCTGCTCCATAAATCTGGTAGCACCGCGGAACCCAAAAATTATAGACCGATCACGTGTTTACCAACAGTCTATAAAGTCCTTACATCCATTTTGAGAGCTAAAATTAATAAACATATTGACACCAACTCCATCATGTCTGCCTCTCAAAATGGATGTAGGAACGGGTCCCGCGGTACTAAGGAGCTACTCCTCATTGATATGGCCATTAACCAACAGGTTCGCCGTTCCCGAAAGGATCTGTCGACATGCTGGATAGATTATGAGAAGGCCTATGACTCGGTGCCACATACATGGCTCATGAGGGTGCTGGAGTTGTATAAAGTAGATACAACTCTGCGCACTTTCCTGATGTCGTGTATGGGGCAATGGAGGACGGTCCTTCGCTATCCAGGATGTCGAAATATCCAGAGGAATAGCGAGCCGATAAGGATCGAGCGAGGCATATTTCAAGGCGACAGTTTGAGTCCGCTCTGGTTCTGCTTAGCCCTGAATCCTCTAAGCACACTGCTGGAGGCTTCAGGTCTTGGCTATCGGTTGAGGAGAGGTGGTCAGGTTATATCTCACCTCCTCTACATGGATGACCTAAAACTCTTTGCCCCCAACAATTTGCAACTGATGGAGCTACTGAAAGTAACTGAAACTTTCAGTAACGCCATCAGGATGGAATTTGGTGTGGACAAATGTGCGGTCATGCATGTAAAGCGAGGGGAGATTGTGGAATCCGTGGGAACCCAACTCTCGGATTCCATAAACCTTAGAGCCCTCTCCGCATCCGAAACCTATAAGTATTTGGGTATGTCGGAAGCGTTGGGCATCAATGTTACTGACATGAAACAATCGTTGAAGGAGCGCTTCTTTGGCCGCCTGAAAAAAGTATTAAATAGTCTTCTATCAGGCGGACACAAGGTGCGCGCCTTCAACGGTTGGGTTATGCCGGTTTTGATATACTCTTTCGGCATACTCAAATGGACTCAGACCGAACTCGACGCCTTGGATAGGAGGGTCCGTACGTTGCTGACTGCATATCGAATGCATCACCCACGGTCATCAGTAATGAGACTGTATATCCCGCGAAAGTGTGGAGGTCGAGGCTTTTTAAACGCTAAGACCCTCCACAATCGCGAGATATGCAGTCTCAGGGAATATTTCCTTGGAGTCGACGTGGGGATGCATCGAGATGTGGTCGTGGTGGACAAGGGCCTTACCCCGCTCTCCTTGGCTAAAGAGAACTGGCGCAAGCCTGTAGTGCTTGACACTAAGGATCGCATGGAGATATGGCGGAGTAAGGAGCTTCACGGACGCTACTTCTGGGCCCTGCATGGGCCCGATGTAGATTTACCAGCGTCCGTAACCTGGCTGCGTTTTGGTGACCTCTTTGGGGAAACCGAAGGTTTTGTCTGTGCAATTATGGACGAAGTTATGATGACGAACAATTACCGGAGATTTATTGTGAAGGACGGCACGGTTGACATCTGTCGGGCATGCCACCGTCCGGGAGAATCAATCCGACATATTATCTCCGGGTGTTCTCGTCTAGCTAATGAAGAGTACTTGCATAGACACAACCTTGTAGCCAGGATTATCCACCAGCAACTTACTCTGAAGTACAGCCTTGTGGAATCGGAAGTGCCGTACTACAGGTATGTGCCCGACCCAGTTCTCGAAAATGGAAATATCACATTGTACTGGGATCGATCCATCATCACTGACAGGACTATTGTTGCCAATAAGCCTGATATAGTGGTGGTGGATCGAGGAGAGCGGCGCACAATGATTATTGACATAACGGTCCCGCATGACGAGAACCTCGTGAAAGCTGAGAAAGATAAACAAATCAAGTATCTTGACTTGGCTCGCGAGGTTGTCGACATGTGGGATGTAGATTCAGCAATCATTGTGCCGATAGTCGTGACAGCCAATGGCTTAATCGCCAAGAGCCTCGACCAACACCTAAGGAGGCTCTCGTTGGGCAGCTGGATCAAGGGCTTGATCCAAAGAGCGGTACTCCTGGACACGGCTCGCATTGTCAGAAGGTTCCTCTCCCTGGAGCCCTGACCGCCGGTAACTTGGATCCTGTTCCCGATACCGGTGGGCTACTATTTTTTATATTTTTAAATGTTTTTATATTTATATGTTTTAATATTTAAAAATATAAATTATGTGTATTTAAGTGAAATAAAGGATAATAATAATAATAGATTAGCCATATGTCAAAAATGTATGGGACTGACATAAGCTACCGAAAAGTTTAAGTCGATCCAATTAAAAAGTGCTGTAGAAATACATAATGCTTTGAAAGCCATTGGCCACTTGTATAGGCCCTTTGGCTACTTTTGAGAAATTCCTAATGGACTAATGGAGAAACCCATTACATTCATACATAATCAGATTATAATGGTCCCACTACTGGGACACAGACGTCCTGTCTGTGAGAGGGAGTGAGCCATAATAATCCCACACGCGGGCCCAGTGCGAATTGATAGATGTCACATGTCTTCGTATGTATGTATCTAGGACATGCCAGTTTCCTCACTATGTTTTCCTTCACCGTTTTGAGATTAGTGGTGATGAAATAATTTACCACAAAGTTAATTGCCTGCCTAGGTTCGAACCTATGACCTACCTACTCGTAAGTGGCGGCCATTTCCACTAGGCCACCACTGCTCAATAATACCTATTATCTAATATTAATCGTGAAATTATTTTTAGTAACAATAACATTTATTTTCCTCACCGTAAACACCTCGATCTCTTTTATAATTCTCAGAAAAAAAGAATGTAACAATTTATTCAGTTCAAGAGAAAATTGTCGAATGTAGAACGCGCATACGCATACCATATGAAAGAAACGACGATTTGCATCGCAAGCGAGGTCAGTGACCGATCTCGCGGACACTGATTGAATTTCAGACTTCAATCATTGATAAATATATTTTATTGTGGATATTCAAACAACATTTCAATGAGTGTAAATAGGCATGTATGACCAGAGATCGCACAAAATAGAGAGGTTTGGAAGGAAAAATGAGAGGTATTTGCCCAGCGGTGGGACACAAAAAGAGTAAAAAAAAAAAATTGTTTGTAAAAGATATATATCGGGTGTGTTCGTTGATTAAACATGGTTTTATATGAATTTTGGTGTTTTATGAAGATACATAATTTCTTATACCCATATCATAATTATAGAAAAGAAGAAGAAGAAGGAGAGAAGAGAGGCCAGCAGTGGGTGAAATCGGGCTGTGGATGATGAGGATGACGTCATACTTATAATTGTAATTTACTTAATAGCTACTCGATTCTTATCAAGTAGCGTCGCTATTATTTCTGGGTCTACCTTTTATGGTATAACTTTTTATGTCTTAATATTATTTTGCATAACAACGGATAGCATAATCTTCATTTCGCAGAAACTTGTTTGGCATACACTCATTCAGCATAATTTCTAAACTCATCATTTGGTAAGTCATATAATTAAAAAATACATTAAAAAGTAGAATCGTCATATTGCAGAAAGTTCATACAAATATGCATACAAGTATAGGTACACCATGCATACAGCAAGCATGAAGCATGCAAGCAAGCATGCAGCATTCAAGCGAGATTAGATAATTAGACAATGGTGAAAACATTTCTGCGAGCAACTTGGAAGTAGCGCTCGCCGGCCGCTGCCGCGGCACCACTCGCTTCGCTCGCTCGGCTCGCGCGCGATTGTTCACAGTTCTAACCTAACCTAACGTATTTCACCCAGTTTAAAATGGCGAATCATACAATCTTCGTAACTATTGACTTTTTAAGACAATATTTAAATTTAAATTTAAAGTTAAAAATGCCATTTCATAGAAATGGCAATATGCCTAAGAAAATTATTCCAAATAAAATTCTGCCATCTGAAAAGTATGCCATTGTAAATTCGGACATATAACCATTTGACCAAACAATAATTATACTAAATAATTTTTATGCCATACAAATATTCGTGTAAAGAAGATTATTCCAAGTGTGTTATGCCAAATAAGTTTCGGAGTAACAAGATTCTGCCAAATAGAGGACATCCGTTATTTCTTTACTGCGATTAATAACATAGATTATCAACACAGACACAATTTTTTCACACAAGAAGTCAGGAACACACAGAAGAAAAATACAAACACCAAACATATTCTGAACGAAAATTTGGAAAACAATGTGACAAAATAAGATGCTTAACATTATTATAATTAGGCATTATTATTAGGTGGGTTTGATTCACAGGTCGGGCAAAAAGGTATTAGGTTTTTCTATCAGAAATTTCTCAGTAGCTGCCCGGAGCCTGGAGGACACCTCTGCCTAACCCTTCGGGAATTACAAGCGTGATATTTTATTATGTTGATAGGCGGGAAAAAACGTTTAAGTCCAAAAAAATGTATCAATATCTTTAGATAAGAATTTCGTATAAATATATTATACTCTTTTAATTTAGGTATGGAGCTTTATTGATTTACAATTTGTAATATACCAGATTATTTATAAAAGCCAAGACATCCAACATCGTCCAAAATATTCGATTCCTATATGAACTTTAGTCATAAATTAGACAATTCAACGCAACATCCAACAAAAGGCGGATATTGAGTAGTAGTCAATATTGATTATGTCCCAAGAAAATTATTTGTACCTGGTTTATGGCAGTGGACTCGACTCAACACATAATAATAAACAAAATTGAGGAAATGTGTATGAGTGTGTATGTGTGTGTGAATGTGTATGTTTGTGTGTGTGAGTGAGTGTGTGTGTGTGAGTGTGTGTGTGTGTGTGTGTGTGTTTGTCCGCGTGAGTGTGTGTGTGTATATGTGTGTGTGTGTGTGTGTGTGTGTGTGTGTGTGGAAATAAAGACTTCATGTTACTTAGATACTATAGTTTCATTTCTCAGTTTTATCACCATTTTGGATTACATGAATGTCAAAGAATAATTTATGCAGTATTGAATATAGAAGCGACATAGCTTGTAGTGGAGAAAACTACAACACGAAAAAGGTTGGCCAAATAGCAAATAACATCGCATTCTAACTGGTTGTATTTTATGGTTATAATGACCTTTAATGAAATGAAAATAATGGACCTACGTATTAACATAATGATTATCCCGCATAATAATCATTTGAATAAAGCATGAATGAATTCGGAAAGTATAATTTGGAAGTCTTTGGAAGACTTCAAGATTTTTCACAATCACAAATAAACGATATAGGTATTGTCATTAGATTTTTGTTTATAGCGGGGATGTTACGGATGTCGTTTTACCGGCACCGGAGCCGGAATCTGAGGTTTAAAATTTGATTGTTCGGAGTCGGAGTCGTAACCGGAACAGGAGTCGGAGGCGAAAGTAGAATAAATATGTGTTAAGGGAAGGCTTGATGAAACAATAGAAATATAATTTAGTCTCTTTAATCAGTGTTAATCGGACAAATATTAGTGATAACAATGTAATCAATCATGATTATAAATTATTATCGCTAATCGCTATATGATCGCTATAATAATTTAACATGTGGCAATTGAATAAACTTAATTTAAATCAAATCCAATGACTCTAAGCAAATTATACTTTCGTCCTTCGATATAACTTTGATTCAAAATTATCGGAACCGAAGTCGGAGTTAGCGGTGTAAAATTAATCGGAAGTTCCGACCTTTCGGAATCGGAACCGAAGCTCCGTAACATCCCTGGTTAACAGCACATTACAGTCCTGTGCTTCCACACATGTGATAACTCTCCCCGGGATGAAAACCCCAGCGCGCACGCCACAGTCTTCCCGCCAAATGTACGGACGCGCCATAATCAAAATCGACACTTCCACCCGTTTCAAAAAAGGAACGCATTGTTTGTTTCGATGTGTCAAACCAAACTACATTTTAACAAATTACTCTATGAAAGTTTAGTCACAAAACACGCCAAACCTGCTGTTATTTATAAAGACATTAACATTGAAGCTAATAAACACACTTTCGGCGAAAAAGCAACCTACTTAGATCAAACAAAAATATAAAAAAATCAAAACAATACAAATAAACCTAGACTTGTTGTATAAGTATGTACACTCCCAATCACACGACAATGGGCCTCGCATCAGAACATCAGCAGAGCCAAGTAAATAAACAGAGAGATGCTGCAGCCATTCCTTTCATCGGCCACTTAATATTAAGCATGTACATTTATCACCGGCTTTTCCTTCTAAACCAGTGTTAGTTTGTAAACATGTACTGAGTCACCGACACAGTTCCGATAAACAGCCTGTGTTATAGTCGTTTTGTCTGTCTGCCCGTCTGTATGCCTCGGAAGTGAAAGTGTATAGAAAGCGGTGAAAATCTCGGCGGGCGCACGATCTTTCCCCGGTCGAACACTCTAGACAAATGCAACGCCTATGCAGCTCAGTTTCTGTGTACCTGCGTATTGTCTAAGTTTAACGATCATGTGAAATCGAAGACTGCACGAGAATTCTAAACTGCCTTCACCAACTATTGAATGTTTCTCTCGTTGAATTCTGCACATAGCGTCATCCTTATTAAGTGCTTCGATCGAGAATGTAACAATCTCGAATAATCTCGATTGAATGAGTTACCTGTTAGTTGTTAGTCTCATTAAAAAGATCAAAAAGAAATCATCATTAAAACACAATCATAATAACATTGTTGCTTATGACCTACATTCGATACACGCGATTCTGACATCAAAATTTAGGAAGATAGAGTTGAAATTGGTTTATAAAATTCAGAAAAAAAGTGAATGGTTAATGTCAAGAACACGATAAAAATATCTAGGGAGAGTATGAAGAGTAGATCACGGTCAAATATAGACTTTCTCCACTTTCTCTGACCTAAATGTGTGTATTGTCGTAGGTCGAGTGGTCGGCCTTCGGGGTGCCACCACTTTTGGTTTTATCTGTCACTTTCATTAACCTATGTTTGTAGAAAGTTGTGACGTAGCATTTTAGGGCATCGAAGGTAAAAGTACCAGGAGAGAGTTGGGAAATGGGTTGAGAGATGTTGAAGATAAACCAGTACAGAGGGCTCTTGAAGAGCCAGGATGCGAGTCAGATGGTTATTTATAAAATCCAATGGTAAGGTGACCAAAAGAGAGATTAGCATCTACTTAGGTATGTATTCATTTAGTGTTTTTCTCAGTCTGGATTGTGCCCGGTTATAACCCCCAATAACATGGAACTTAAAGTAACGAAATATGGGTGTAATTTATTTACTCTTCTGCCAAATACACAGGTATCGTGTGTTATGTTGGGAATGTATCAGAACATGAAAAACTCTCTCCACAATTCAATAAAAAAAAACAGAACCGTACACAAAAAAATCAGTCTAGACTTTAGATGTAGACCGAAGGCGTGTCTTCTAACTAGGTTAGGTACCACTTAGCGATAAAAATATCGAGAATCAAATCCACTAGTCGAAATTTGTAACTAAGTCTACACCAATTCAGATAAAGACTAAACTCAGTTGAATTTCTTTTGTTATCAATGCAACATCATTAAATCAGAAGTGGAAAAACCAACATGAGTGTATGGAGAATATGACTGCATATATTTTCACGCTATTTCATTTCAATACATACCAACCACAACTTTCAAATGTACATGTGTCTTTAGTAACTTTCTACATCTTTGGAAAATTGAAAAGCTTTCAATTTGTTAAAAGTTTTCTAATCTCTAAACACCATAAGCTTTAAGAAACTTTTGATCAATGACGGATATAAATTATTCATGGGCAGAATTGAAAGACAGTTGCTGCAAGATATTTATGATGCCCTTTGATTCCATGCAACAATCTATGTAGAAAGTTATTTGTTCTCGTGTTGGTTAGATACATTTTCCATTGCATTTTTATCTGCTTCTCTAGCTTGATTTACGTCTTAGATGTAATTAATTTAGAGGCTGGTGCTGTTTTTGGGTATAAACTGGCTGTGTAGAAAATTAATCTTCGATAAACCAGTGATTTTAAATCAAATTTCGCTTGGATTTAATCGTCTGATAGGATACCTAACAAAATTCAGAAAAAGAGAATTCATTATTTGAGCCGAAAGACATCTACTGGACATCTCTCGACATAGATCTCCCCCAAGAGTTCCCACATCGACCAGTTCTGTGCTTTACAAAAGTTCATGCAGTTCAAAACCCTGCTCAGTTTCTCATCTTTAAACCATTGAACTTATCATTGCTCATCTACCCAGACCTATGACTAATGTAACTGTTTTATGGGCAACGTTGTATTCAGCAAACAATAAGATTTCCCTTGACGTGTCAATTGCCAGCCCACGCGTCGGGCCTTGCCCTTAGATTTCACATTTTAGAAAAGCAGTACAGTTGTAAACACTTCTATTCCAAGAATGGAACATCAAATTTTGAAGTAGATAGATAGGTATTTTCCTACAAACAATGTTGAGAATTGCGTCTAAAACATGTCAAAGTTATTTTCGTCTTAATTAAATACCTAGAGTATCCGAATTTTATCACCTATTCTGATATTCAAGCAGTGAAAAGTTTGTATTTTGTGGTCTGTTTTTTTTTTTATCTTGCAAACCTGTTTGTCTTGCACTTGTAGTTGGGTTACCTAACATTTTACCATGCAGGACGGGACCTCAATGTTTTCCAGCACACAGATGTTTATTTTTCTCTTTTTCCTTGTTTTTTTGCATCCTCAGACATCAAATAAACTGGGCACGCCACAATTACAGCGATAAGTCCCCTCTAGAGAGGCGCCACGGCGTCCTCACCGGACACGGTTGTTTCGGGAGGTTCCTGTTTTGGATAAGGCGAGAGGAAACGCTCGGGTGTCACGGTAGGGCTTTCAACTACCGGATTTTTTCAATACCGGTATCAATACCGGTATTGGAGAAATCAATACCGTGATCACGGTTTCATACCGGTAATCCGGTATTAATCGCAGTTTCAATTATAATATTAATAAAACCATTAAAATACGTGTTTTTATTTTCAAAACAGTCTTTATTGTTCTTATTTATTGAAAACAATAAAATAAATATTTTTATACATAGCTCTCTTATAGACTTGCCAATTGGTTTTGGTTGATTATTTAGGAAGGACTAGGAATTAGGAACATAATCAAAACTTAAACTTAATCTAGTCTTTTTGCTAGAAGGCATTTCACATAGATTTTTTAGAGTACAATATCAAAAAAATATAAATTTCTTATTATTATCTAAATTTCATTCTCATATAAAACTCAATATAGGTTTATATATGTATATCAGACATTTACATCATACAACAATCATTATTTGTAGAAATGTAAGTATAGCTTAATTAGCTAGCAATCATTTAGTTTTCATTTTACTAACATTCTTATAATAATGCAATAAAAATAAAAAACAAAAAAAAACTGGAACTACACAAGTAACAAAATAAATCAAGAGTTAATAAAAAAAACTGAAAAACATTGTAAAAGTACTTACACTTTATCTATGAGGTTTTTGTAAATAAACTGAGGTCTTTTTGTTTCGAGCGGTTGTGTTTTAACATAATTCAAAGTATCATCTTCGCCTTCATTCGTCTGATTAGCGTCAGTCTCAAACTTAATGTCAGTATTTAGCGGTGAGGCGATTGAGATAGAAGGAACAGCAGAAAAAGCCCATTGAAACGATGTGAGTCATATCTAATGATTGTAATACCGTAATCACGGTATTGAGGTTTCACTACCGGTATTGAAAACGGTCAAATAAAATCCGTGATCACGGTATTACGGGATCCCGGAATACCGGTATTGAAAGACTGTCACTATTGTGCGGATCACCCGAAGGACACGGTGGAGGTCTGCCCGGCTTGGGCGGAGCATTGCCGTGTCCTGGTGGAGGCGATTGGTGGCGGTGATATCTCGTGTCCGGCCCTGGTGCAGGCCATGGTACGGAGCGAGAGGGTATGGGAGGCTGTCACCTCCTTCTGCGAAGCAGTAATGCTCGCGAAGAAGGAGGCGGAACGCGTGAGGGAGAGGCAAATTTTGCGCCCTTTCGCTCCTAACCGCCGCAGGGGACGCCCTGAGCATCGGGAGTCAGAGGCCGATTCCCGGCCACCATAAGCGCGGGCTTGCGGACGGTGAGCAATGGGTAGCTCGCGTCCGATAAGGACCAGGCCCGGGTCGATGGCGCATTTTGTTCCACGCGCGCCTCAAAGAGATTTCAGCAGAACTGACGGGGTCCGCTAGGGCCGATGCCTGCCAGGGTCGTGGAAAAGTCCGAAAGGGATACCGTGACCCCTAGCAAAATGGCAACTGAAGGAACACGGGTGGGTTTTAGTCAGTAAGTCTGACACGCCCTCCCGCTCCGCCCAAAGCGGGCGAAGTTATTTGATAATTTCCCACCCAAAAAAAAAGGCATCAAATAAACGGTGATCAACGGTAAATTGCTCTTTAAGGCTTAATTCAACATAATTAACCTGATACGCGGTACAGATTGGTGAAACGAAATATGAAATGTAACTCAAATGAACCGTCCAAACTTATGCAATGCAACATGAAATGTAACACAATAATAATGCGAGTTTATTTCAATATGTGTTACATTTCATGTTACGTTTCACTAATCTGTACCGCGCATGAGGATAAAAGTGCGTAGCTCGACCTGTACCCTAATAACGTAGTAACTTATTTTCGTAATCGATTATGGCTAATTTGTTTCATTTTGACAGTTCAACAACATTCATTGCGTTATTTACGTTGTCGAGCAGATTTTTTTTTCTCCAACATCATGAAGCAACGGATTAGCAATCTGTTTCAAATCTAAACAGATTGTGATTGCTCGTGATTGATCGATATTCATCAATTAATTAATTGTGATTGATCGTAATTAGAGTACAGGTGTAGGTTTTAAAAACCCTAAACATCATAGATGTCTATAGAAACCGCATTCTACGTCGAGTCCGATTTAGAAAACTTTTAGAGAAAGTGAAAAATATTCCATTTCATATTCATGGTAATCTTGGATTAGAAACTATAGGTAGGTAGACCAGCTTACTACTTAGTTTTCACATGTTTGTCCATAATTAAAATCTCATTATCATACAGCTTGCAGTGTTCCGCTTCTGGGCCAAAGTCACTCTCTCTAACTCTAAAAGAGAACACGGGTGGGTTTTAGTCAGTAAGTCTGACACGCCCTCCCGCTCCGCCCAAAGCGGGCGAAGTTATTTGATAATTTCCCACCCAAAAAAAAGGCATCAAATAAACGGTGATCAACGGTAAATTGCTCTTTAAGGCTTAATTCAACTTAATTAACCTGATACGCGGTACAGATTGGTGAAACGAAATATGAAATGTAACTCAAATGAACCGTCCAAACTTATGCAATGCAACATGAAATGTAACACAATAATAATGCGAGTTTATTTCAATATGTGTTACATTTCATGTTACGTTTCACTAATCTGTACCGCGCATGAGGATAAAAGTGCGTAGCTCGACCTGTACCCTAATAACGTAGTAACTTATTTTCGTAATCGATTATGGCTAATTTGTTTCATTTTGACAGTTCAACAACATTCATTGCGTTATTTACGTTGTCGAGCAGATTTTTTTTTCTCCAACATCATGAAGCAACGGATTAGCAATCTGTTTCAAATCTAAACAGATTGTGATTGCTCGTGATTGATCGATATTCATCAATTAATTAATTGTGATTGATCGTAATTAGAGTACAGGTGTAGGTTTTAAAAACCCTAAACATCATAGATGTCTATAGAAACCGCATTCTACGTCGAGTCCGATTTAGAAAACTTTTAGAGAAAGTGAAAAATATTCCATTTCATATTCATGGTAATCTTGGATTAGAAACTATAGGTAGGTAGACCAGCTTACTACTTAGTTTTCACATGTTTGTCAATAATTAAAATCTCATTATCATACAGCTTGCAGTGTTCCGCTTCTGGGCCAAAGTCACTCTCTCTAACTCTAAAAGAGTGTTTCCACAGAAATCCGCGTGATAGTCTTCTAGACTCCAGACTCCAAGGGGATGCCTTCAAACAGACTCAGTGTTCGTGTACTTAAGTATGCTCCGAAATACCGAAGCCCCGGAAGGCCTAGAGCTCGGCTATGACGAGTGAACATACAAAATGTAGCCAACTTTTCCCATAATCGTCATTTGACGCTCCTCAGGGCGAACTCTTGACTGCCTGGGTAGATAGATGTCTGGAGACCTGAATAGATCTCAAAACCTTCTTTGGATAAAAGCTAATTTCCACTACATTATCTATATGTCGCAGGGATATTGTCAAAGCAGTCGAAACTTTTTCAACCGCCTCCATTTCTCACAATTTGACGGGCCCATTTCAGTGACATTATAATTCTACTGGACCCACGCAGTGATATTGAAAGGCAGTAAGTAATATTTTCTCAATTACACTGTATGTGCAAACCCGTTAAATTGTGAGACGGTCAACGATTGATCCGTTTCCAATGTCATGCTTTACTTATATCATATAATTAATAAACTTCTACAAGTTATTAAGCAGATGAAGAAGAGTTGACCAATCAAAACGCACGAAGACCCCACTACAAACTTCACTCATAATATACCTAGGGAAATTATAATATCACTGGTTTGACAATATAATGTTACAAACAATATAGATGAATTGGACGGTGCCGTTTGCAGACTTTGTTGTCTGTTGTAGGTCATTGAACTCGACCAGCCTTCTTTCTGTCCAATAAGCTACGAAGGTGTGTAATACTCAAAAACCTAGCAGATATCCAAAAATCTAACTAATAATGCATTGAAAACTTTTCCTGAAATGTCAGAAAACTTTATAATACGAAGAAAATTGTCTATAGCTATCTACAATAACTGCTCGTTTGCGTGTAGGCCACCGAAAATCAAGCAAGACCCGTATGGTAAAAGTTGCCAAGTAAATGTCAATGACCCGCCGCATGTGCGATTTTGACCTTAACAAAGTTTATGTAGCAAAGTCAGTGAAAGTGGGGACATCAATCAGTTTGCGGGGAAAGTGCGAAACCCTTCGATTATGACTTTAAAAAAATACCAATTTCGTAGGGCAACACCGTAAAAGTACTTGATTGATTGTTTGAATTGAAACGAAATTGGTAATTATATATTTCTTGTAATGTTTGTTGAATATTGTTCACACTTTTTTCGTAGCATGTTCCAAATAATTGCCAAACTGATTGATTGGAAATCGATTAATTTTAAATCGATTCAATTAGCTGACCTTAAATTTAAGTGTATTGAATTAATTAGTCGATAAAAAATTCATTAAGAACTCTCGTAAAACATTGCAAGAAAGATTGTTTTTTATTTTCACTGTGGATAAGGCGCCATCAACTTACGGACGAACTTAACTGTACCTATAGGTATAATTATTCTGAATTTTTCTATACCTACAAATCTACCTACCTACCTACTTGCATTACCCCCCACATAGTCTTCAAAGTTATAATTATTAAGGCATGAAGTAGGTAAGTAAGTACCTATTCTATTTTATTTACATACATTGAGTAGATAAGTGCCTATTCCTTTATTGCACGAGAATTGATAAGCACCAGCGCCACGTAAATACCGCAGAACTGAACACCGCATCATAGGTCACCGACCCGTATATTCAGCAAATTCACTGCTAGCAACGACCTGGATGTATTAAAAGAATCCTAAGTTCAACCATGACCAATATGCTATAGAAGAGGACCTTTTATATTGGGGGAAAGATTTAAAGGAATGCCATGACTCTAAAGTAACACTAAATGGCGAATTTGTCAGAAAAATCACTTTTAAGTAGGCTCCTGCACCACTTTTGTACCATTGCCTTGGTGGTCAGTTGGAGTTTGTCGTACATTTACATTTTACAGAAGCCAAGAGTTTATTATCTGACCAATAACGGCATTTCATTTGTCATGGCTTCTCGTTCAAGTTGTTCGATTGATCGCGTGCAATATTTTGCCGCAGGTGCAATTTGCCGATGCGACTTGCTGTACATGTTGATTAACGAGTTATGTTCTTTATTCAATCTACTATTTTCTTTTGGCAAGTTTGAATAACAAATGTTACTACAATTACATCTTTAGTGGATAAAAAGCAAGACTGAAAAAAACTAGACTAAAAAAATGGAATGCTGACATCTATCGAGGACCTCAAGAATTAATTTTGAAACCGTGCTGTGCAGCGCCATCTCTTGCTATGTTTATGAACCACTTCGAAATGTTTTTGCTGAACTGTTTTATCGACAATTAATACAATTTTGACAATAAATTCAATGTTACCAGAGCTTGTAATAAACAATCTACCAAATAGTGGATAAAGAACGCTTCAGATGCGATGAGACTGCACCATGCTAGATATAAGAGATTGTATGAATAAAACTCCGACCCTTGTTTTAATGGAACTACGAATCAGTGTGCAAAGTTTCGTACCTTGTATACTTTCTAGTTTCTTAACTTCCCATCTCACGAGTCTCTCGTAGCTAGAGTATCGAACAACAATGTTTCAAATAAAAAACTCGCCGACACGCCAAACTATACGGCCTCGTGGTAACTATAATAAGAAAACTTTAAATAAAATCTGTACAACATGTTGATTTATACCATAATTTTATAAAAATGCTTAAAACCAAAATATTAAAAACCGCAACCTGATAAATTATGCTAGTGTATTGTGGAGAACTTTAATCTTTTACAAGCTTATACTTTAACGTAAAAAGTAGGTTAACCCACTCAAAATTTAAAAAATTGATACATAATTAAATATACTTTTTATTTTGATCTCATTTCTATTACATTTTATCTTGTTTATGTCTTAGGTTGAAGTAATTGGGAATAACTGCATTTGTTTTATTTTGTTTTTATTTTATATTTCTTTGTCTTCGTTTTGCCATACCTTAATTCTAGCGCCACTAATAATAATAATAAACTTTATTTTCTCACCACAATATACATGTTATTTTACATCGGTCAGATTCGACAACGACATATAATTCAGTTGAGTATATATTGTCGGAGACTGCTGCCTAAGTTAGGCTCGTGGCCTATGTTTCAGGACACCAGGATCCCACCCCTTTTACATTTTCATTTTTACAAATTATGTACTATGCGCGCTGACAGAATGTAGTAAGGTATGACATTTTATAGTTTTTATTTTAATTAATATCTAGATTAAGTATGCGAGACAAATTTTAGTAGATGTGTACAGTATGTGTGATTGAGTGGTGATTGAGTGTGTAAGTGTGTGGGTGTGTTAAGAGTGTGTGATTCTGTGTTTAGGTCTTTGTAAAGATATTTTCAGTATCATTATAATTTAATTGTAGTAGCCAGTCAATTAGCCTCTTTTTGCATTTATGCTTTGTGAGACTATAGATATGTAACACCTTACTGGATAAAGAAATGCGGTTATAGACTTAGAATGTCTCTACTAATTACATTGTTAAATGATTATTTCAAGACGTTTTCATAACTTACTAAGAACAATAAAAATAAACATAATGAAAATAGTTTAAAAAAAATTAAAACCGTAATACTATTCTACTAAAAAAACAATATCTTGGCAACACTACGCAGCGGCTGCCATCTGCCATTCTGCCATGATTTGGCGTTTGTGTCACGTATTAGTGCATCGTCTAGAAAATTACAAAAATGCTTTATGAAAAGCTTTATTGGGTGCAAGTGTTCTTAATTTCTATACTAGTTAGTTCTATTCTAGCAGAATGGAACACAAGGGATTACATCAGGCGAGAGCATTCTCTCACAAAACCTTACCAAGGTGAGTGACCCCTGGCCGGTGACTTTGATCTTACCTCGAATTTGCGCTAACAATAAAATTAATCAATTAACTACAGGAGGTGGATATTCGGTGCCTTACTGGGACTTCTTAGGTAACACAATAGTGACTTCGAACTACGTACGACTAACGCCCGACTTGCAGTCGAAGTCTGGTGCTATTTGGAATACTGTGGTGAGTACACAGCTATTATCACTTACTTAGCTACGAATAAATGCATGATAAGGTGTTATTAACGTGAATACAACGCCACGAGGCGACTCTGATCTGTTATTAGAGATAAGCTAAGCTAAATTGGCAGATATTCATAATTCTGTAATGAGTTATCATTTATTTAAAATGGGAACGCCAACAGCATATACATTGTACATTAAATATCGTAAAAGTTAAGAGGTATGGACTCTTATGTATATACCAATTACAGGTGTATATCATGAAAACAATGTAATATTTTCGCATGCAGACTTACTTACAGACTATGTTTGCCCAGATGTTTTAAACTACAACTTTTTATTATTTCAATATATAAACATGAATTTTAATGCATATTTTTCATATTCTTACAAAACCTATTTCATTTATTATGCTTATTAACTAAGTTCTTGTAACATTCTTCTATAGAATTGTATGACTAACACACACACGTCCATCATAGTGATAACAACGTAGACAGTAAAACTAAAAATGTTGATTGTCTTTATTAAATTTCCATTTTATTACCATAAAGGCCTTGTTTTATGGGAAAATGCCTTTTGATATTCTGTTGCTTATTCACAAAAATAGTATAAAATAATCTGGCAAATTCTGCCTGAAACAAACCTTTGTCCACATAATTTATGTTGAATTATTTTGGTACAAAATAGCCATGATCATAAAGTTACACAATATTTTTCAGCTCTAGATGATGCTCCGTCTTTGTAATATGACTCAAAGGTTATTTAGAAGTTGAAACTAGGCTGAAAATCAGCACTTTGAATGTATAAATAACACAACACAGTCATCCTAAACGCCAGCCTGTCACTAATTCCTAATGCTTTAGCTGGTAAGAAGTGGCTCAACAAACTCCACAGCACAATATTATTTTCATATTTAAGTATCAATCTTTGTTTCGTGTGGTTAATGACTAACCTGGTGTCAGAGTTTTAAGCCGCCCATGGGCCTCTGACTTGGCTTCACATGTTGTCGAAAAATATTTCTTAGGCATGCTGGTTTCCTCACAATGTTTCCCTTCACTGTTTTGTAAGAAATTAATAATTATACAAAACGCGCATGAATCCGAAAATTCAGAGGTGCGTGCCTTGGGTTCAATTATAACTTTATTCATTCATGTTGACTTCTCACAGACTGTTAGGCATGGTATAATAATGATTATACCATGCTGTTAGGCTAAAACAAAATAATTATGATTGATTGGGAATAATAAATATACCATAAATATTGTTAAGTAGAGGTTTATTGCAAGATTGTCTATTGCGATTGACTAAAGATAAAAACCTCTTTACTTTGTCATGAATTCTGCTATGTATTAAGCCAAACCTCTTCAAGTACAATATAATGTATCTAGCACTTTGCCCATTTCTTTTGTCTACATGGATTTTGTATTTTCCCATTTCATCTCTTTAGGTGTGATTAACTATAACTACAGTAATCTTAATCTAAGTTTAAGAAAGTATAAAGGCACAACTACTTTAAATTTTAAAATATTGCTCTTCCTACATCGTCAAACGAATATTCATCCAAACTGGTTCAATAGTTAAGACATGATTCAATCTGCCTAACCCAGTTACTGGGTAACACAATACCAATTGGTAAGACTGGTAGTAAGACTTGGGCTTCCGACTAACCGTACCTAACAACTGTCAAAGATCTACGAATGACCTTTCCGAGCCACGAAGGGGTCTCAATATGTTAATGATCAGCCAACCACGAACCGACCGCGGCAAGCGTAGCTTAATCTAAGATAGACCCGTGTGGCTATTATGATTTAATTACGAGCCCCTCGAGTTACAGCGTGAATATGTAAAATAAACTAACAACAAGACTTTTATCTGTAAAGCTACAGGCACTAATTTCTTAAGAGTTTTCCAAACACTACAGTCGAGAGAATGCGGTCTTGACAGCTGTCAGTTTCACACTAACGAATATGTGTTTTGCGAATTTGATCCTTATTACTACGAGAAATTAACCAACTGACAGCTGAACGCATTCTCTGTGTTTTGTATATTCATTGATTGCAAAGTCATTTAAGTTACTAGGTTGTTAACCAACTGTGACACTTGTTTACAATATCTAACACTATTAAAGTGAATTGATAAGGAAACAAAGGATATGGTGTCATTGATTGAAGTTGAAACTAAAATCAATTTGATATCTTAATCTATATATATAAAATAAAGTCGTGTTAGTTACACCACTTATAACTCAAGAACGGTTGGACCAATTTTTATGCTTTTTGCGTTTTTGGATTTGTCTTCGTCCGGAATAGGATAATAAGTATTAAAACATTGGAAAAATTCACGAAAAAAAAAGATCTCATGATTTTTTTTTTTATAAATCTTGCATTTATGATATCCCGGTATATATGCCATAAATCCTTACAAAAAGTACTAGGCTTGCATGAATTTTGATGAGGGTAGGTAGTGTATGTGGTGTATGTATTTGGTGGGTAGGTAGCTAGGTGCGCCGAGATAAGTCCTTAATGCAACCCGTGCGAAGCCGGGCCGGGTCAGCTAGTACTATTGTTATGCTTAGCAGTCTAATGTGAGCAGTACTAAAAAATCAGATAATACATTCTATTATTTTCTTAGTCTCAAAAAACAATTAAAAAAATGTATTAGCTAATATTATAAAGAGAAAAGATTTAGTTTTATGTAATTTTAGGTATGTTTGTTTGTTAAAGTTCGTCACAAACTGTGAAGATAATATAAAATATATATTATCTTCGACATATTGCTCACCGTACCATAGGGATGGTGACTAAATGGTATTTTTGTCCGTCAGGTAGATTATTAAAAAATATTGGACAAGTATTTTTTTCTTTTTTACGTACTTAATCAAAAGGTTACGGCGATACATTGAGTTAAAATGTGCCATGACGTCACGATTATGTAGATTCTATACTTACTTGTGACGTAGTGACCCCACTGCCCAACTTTAATGCGTTTTAACATAAGTCATTTCTTATTAATATGATAAAGCAAAAAATACGTGTCTAATTTTTTTTTTTTATAATTGACTGACGGACTAAATAAAATTTCTTTTTTTTACCCAGGCATAATCCCTATTGCAAGACTACAGAGTACCTACAAAAATCCGATATACATTGTATTACTTTCATTATATTAAAAAATGCGCATTTAACAAAAGAAAAAGTACTTTAAAAACTAATAATATAATACTTAAAGAGAAAGGATTTGATTTTTTGTATTTTTGTTTGTTAAGGGTCCGATCAATTGCAATTGTATATTGTCAATAGCTTCAATTGAATTTGATAGACGATCAATTTGCGCATCAATGTGTATCATACACGTAAAAATTTACAATTGGAATTGATCGTTACGGGGACCCTTTACACTTTCACGCTAAAACGGCTGAACGGATTTGGATGCAATTTGGCACATGGGTGAGGATAGGACAGGATACTTTTTATCCCGATATTCCCACGGGATCAAGACAAGCAGCTAATTTATTATAAAATTAATATTGTCATAACTTTTTTCTTTATCAAATCTAACAGCATTTAGGCAGGAAAAAATAACCTTCAAGTAAATTGTTTAATTTAGCAATGGGAGTAACCAACCAGAACAAGGTCACAATTACATTTCACATCAATATGTAAAACTGTACCTTATGACAAAGATATAGAGTACAAAATTGTATCTTATGTGGAATGGCTTATAGTTGAAATTTCAATAATAAGCGAGTTTAATTTAATGCCTAATTTCAATGCCAAATGAAATTTTTCATGCTTCATTCACTTTTGTTATGTATGGTTTGACGTGAAATTACCTTTTATAATTATAAGCCTACTGGTTACTAACTCTGTATCGAGTTATTGTTAATTGATATGCTAAAGGTTGATCGAGTTGATATTTGAAAGAAAATATTCTGGAAGCGATGACAATATTTAATTTGTCTTTTTGACCATAAGCCTAATGCTATGCCATAAGTTAAGCTTTTTATTTTATGCTCTGCAGGAAAAAGAATTAAAACCCAAAATTCAAATGCGCGGCGCTAGTGTCTATGTCATTGCATCAAATTTTTATAAAAAATAATGTAGTTCCACAATTTTCCGCCGGACTTCAGTGGCGGACTCTAAATGATTTATTTCTGTTAATAGGTTAAAGCAATGATATTGTAAGTAAGACCACGTAGATAGGTTATCTACTCAACAACGGCACAATGTCACTATTAGATGACACGTGGAAAAGGACAACATGTAATATGGAGCAAAAAAGAGACAAGACGAAGAAAATGTGGCTAATTAGCCAAATTTCGACGTGGCACTTACGGAGCCTATCTACCTTTTTTTAGTTATAATATCAATATCGTTGGGATCACTTTTACCTACAGGCCAATAATAAATTATCTTTACCAGATGAGGTTGGTTGTTTTTCCTATCTAACTACTCTGATAAGAAACATCGAAGTAGACTCAAAAGTCACAATCTCTATTTAAGTCCAGACATAATCTTGGTCAGTCAATCCTGGTCATATGAGGGCCATGTAGATCAGTGTCTGAGGTGGTCACGGATTTGAGCGGACTTGTCCATTCTGTGGACGCATTTGTCAGGAACCATGTAGGTAGCTCAACAGGGTTGCCAACTTATTTTGAGAAAAATAAAGTATGTCCTTACTTATTGAATAGAAAAAAAAAGTATTTTTCTTTGTTTTTATTCCCTAAAAACATTTTTGGGTGCTTTTAGCAAAAAGGCTAACATGTTTTTTTGTCTTTGAAAGTTTCAAAAAAAAAAAATCTTGCAAAATAAATTTCGATTTAGAAAAATAAATACCACGGTTTAAAAAAAATGGACTATCTGTTTCGATCTTCTCACTACTTCAGATTTATTACTGAAAAAACTTTTATCGAAAGCTGAAGTTGCGGGAACAGAGAGTAAATATTATTTTTTTACATTTTTTGGATATCAGATGCGTTTTTAAATATATAGGTATTACCATCTATATATATAAAAAAAGAATCCCTATTTCCCTTGGTCACGACATCACGCTAAAACGGCTGAACGGATTTGGATGAAATTTGGGATATGGATAGACCTTGACCCGGAGAAGGACATAGGATACTTTTTATCCCGATATTTTTACGGGATCGAGACTTATGCGGGTGAAACCGCGGGGCGCAGCTAGTAAGTAATATATATTGATAAATAGTTCAGTAACCACCCATATGAGTGTATCGTTTTAAATATCACAGTAAAGATTAGAAATAAAGTATTTTCGCATACTTTATTTTTATGCAAAAGTATAAAGTATATTTATCGAAAATAAAGTAGGATACTTACTTTATTATAAAGTGTGGTTGGCAACCCTAAGCTCAACTCAGAACCCAAGGAGCTGACCGACGCGAGCTAACAATTGAATAGCTATTATTATGTTTAGAATTCTCACATACAACAAAACCTCGATTGTTCATAGGAATGACTAGCATGCATAATGTTTACTATTTTTGTTGAATTTAGTTCACCAGTATTTGCATTTAATTAATATCTGATTACTTCACATTACTTGTAATTTTTTTTTAAGTTAAACAAACACGGATAGAATTTGTTAATCTATGTTTTTTTTTTTGTTAGAAATACGCTTTATTCGATATCTTCAGCAAAGTACTCCATACTGTGGTGTTAAATGGCTAAATTTTTAATATAGTTAAGTTCATTCCTTTAGGAAACTCACGTAAGTAACTATAATCGCAATCAACTCGTAGGTATTTAAATTCAGCCAGTTCTGTTATCGCATCGGGAATTCCTAGATATCTTCATCCGGCGTCAAATGAATGTTGTTATTTTTCTAAACTAAAATAACAAGTTTTTCCCTACCAGTGCCCTTGGAGTCAGTGTAACAAACAGAATTCAAAAACGATTTCTCGTGAAATAATTGATGTCCATGACTACCTGTACACATACATTACGTACGCCGGAATTTCTGATAAGAAAATCCGTTTTCATTACTTAATTGCCTTGATTGAGTACTAATAATTAAAATGAATGCTTAGGTCAATGTTCTAGTTATCAGGCAGGGGCCTCGACCCTCATTTGAATAGGCTCTCCAAGCCGAGTTGGGTCAAGAGCTTGAGGATAAAATTGAAACGTACTCTTGGGCAAGGCTCGTATTATTAGGCTCCTCTCTTTGGAGATCTGACCGCCTGGTTGGTTTTTTTTACCGAATCATTTTAATTTTAAAATATACATCATTAATAGCTACCGTAATCAATAAAAATTATATTTTTTTAACTAAACTTTTCCAGTGAACTTTTTCAAGTCAACTCAATTCAAAATATTTTCTTTCACATAAACCTACAAGGGCACTTATGAAACGTCAGAAGCTAGGTGCACGGTTCCATTTGGTCGTTTCCTATGGACAAGAACCGGCAAGAAACTCCACGGTTACTCTTTTAAAAATAATTGGCTTTTACAGTATTTTCAAATAACAGTGTTAATAGGTATGGGAGGATAGTGTAAGTCTTTCAACAAGTACCAGGTACTTAACAAAAAAGAAAATGGTCAACACGGTTTACAGCGTTCTCACGTTCACAAAATAGAAAAGAATCTATATAAAACATAAATAAATTAATAAAAATAAAAACCTATTTTAAACGAAATGACATGATTGCTATTACAATTGTAACAAATCTGAATAATTATGATGTCCAAAAAATCAACAATGAGTGGCGATACTTAAATATTATACTATAGTTTGACCGAGACCGCTGTTCCGCGCCTTAGGAATGCGAAGCGTGACGGGGGGGGACAGCGTTGACCAATGACCGACGGGATGGCGCTTGAACGTTGACGAATGAGCGTCCTGCACTGCCGTCCTGCCACGCACTTACATACCTTTTTTTTTTTTTTTGATGGTGGGAAATCATCAAATAACTTCTCCCGCTCTGGGCGGAGCGGGAGGGCGTGTCAGACTCTTACTGACTAAAACCCACCCGTGTTCCTTCGGTTGCCCTGTTGCCGGGGGCCACGATCTCCCTTTCGGTTTTCTTCGCAACCCCGGCAGGCATCGGCCCTAGTGGACCCCTTCAAATCTGCTGACATCTCTTTGAGGCGCGCGTGGAACACAACGCGCCGTCGACCCGGGCCTGGTCCTTATCGGACGGTGAGCCACCCATTGCTCACCGCCCGCAAGCCCGCGCCTACGGTGGCCGGAAATCGCCCCGCGATTCCCGACGCCCGGGGCGTCTCCTCCTGCGGCGGTTAGGGGCGTGAAGGCGCGAAATTTGCCTTTCCCTCACGCGTTCCGCCTCCTCCTTCGCGAGCATTACAGCTTCGCAGAAGGAGGTGACGGCCTCCCATTTCCTCTCGCTCCGTACCATGGCCTGAACCAGGGCCGGACGCGAGAGATCACCGCCGCCGATCGCCTCCACGAGGACACGGCGATGCTCCGCCCAAGCTGGGCAGACCTCCACCGTATGCTCCACCGTGTCCTCCGGGCGATCCACACAATGGTGACACCCGGGCGTTTCCTCCCGCCTTATCCTGTGCAGGAACCTCCCGAAACAGCCGTGTCCGGTGAGGACCTGCGTCAGGCGGAAGGTGAGGACGCCGTGGCGCCTCTCTAGCCACTCCTCAAAGAGGGGTCTTATCGCCGCAATTGTGGCGTGCCCAGCGCTGGGTTGCGACAATCGCACTCTCCATGACGCTATGAGATCCCGCCGGAGCTCCGTCCGCTGTGCCGCGATTTCTCGCGGCAGCGGAGTTAAGCCCCGGCGTTTCGCCTCCTCGCGCCACTCCCAAATGTGCGCGAGGACCTTTGCTTCCAGATCCCATGGCGACGCACTTACATACCTAAGCCGCGGAACAGCGGTATCGGTCAAAATATAAGCTACCAAATTTCTGATTGGTTGGTATTTGTAACACAGCATGAACATATTATTGTCATAATAATATAGCTAGCGTCGATATCAGAGAATACCATGAAATTATTATTTCACAGAAAGTATTAATCTGGCAACAACATACAGTTCGATCGCCAAGACACTGCTCGTGTTTAAACTTTGTTTATTTACATTTAGTTCGACTGACGACTGATCGTCATATCAGTAGTCAGATACATATATCGACAATACTATATATATTTATAAATTTTTGTGTGATGTGTCTGATACAATGTGAGTCATTTTGTTATAATGTTTTGTCTATCAAGCTGGTATCATCATCACTCTAAAAAATTCAGAATATTTTATTTCACATAAACCTACAAGGGCACTTAGGAAACATCAGAAGCCAGGTGCACGCTTCCAATTGGTCGTTTCTTATGGAGAAGAGCCGGGAAGAAACTCCAAGGTTACACTTAAAAAAAAATGGTTTTTACAATGTTTTCAAATTACAGTGTTAATAGGTATGAGAGGACAGTGCCAGGTACTTAGCATATTAAAATAACTTTAATTTCGGAAGTAGGTGTCTTTGGTATTGAATTTTAGTTTTTTTGCCACCGACTTCCGAAATTAAAGTTATTTTTCACTTTGTAGTGATTTTTTTTTGAAGTCGGTTGTTTTTATTTTTCACTTTTTAGTTGTGGTACCTACCCCACACAAATTCGAATACCACTACCTGCATATAACAGTCACAGGAACTTACTTATCATATAATCCACATACTAAGTGGGAAAAAATACGTATTATTGAAGCTAACTCAAAAATTATCCAAGTAAAGTTATTAAATTTATATGGGACCACCTTGAGAGCATACCCTTTAAAACATAAAAATAATTTTCAAACTCGATCCACAATTGACGGAGAAATGAGCGAACATACATCTCCTTTTTGGGAGTCGGTTAAAAATATGAACCTATTTAAAGCAAATGACATGATTGCCACTACAGCTGTAACAAATCTAATTTGATAAAAAATATAGAAAATTGTTGGTTCTCTAAAATTCTCTTGCTTTTATCCCAATATAGTTGGGGTCGGCGCCGGCGCATCATGACGTCATCGTCGATACTTATCTATTAGTCGTCATCTCAGTTATCACCCCCCTTTCTTCTAGCCATATCTTTTCCACAGTCCATCCATTGTCTCTTTGGTCTTCCCCCACTCTTATAGCCACATTCATACTCAAAACTTTCGTCACACCATTTTACTCATTCCTCCGCAAGCAGATGATAATTTTGATGTGTGTCTGATACAATGTGAGTCATTTGTTATAACTTGTAATGTTTTGTCTGTCGAGATGTAATAAATCATAGAACATCAACATAGGTAGGACGAATATGGTACTTATATTATTTTTAGGAATATTTATTTTATTTTACTAATTTTCAATTTCAGCAATTTTAAATCTATCTTTTCTGACATGTATTCCAAGGTTCCTAACCCAGCCTTCTCTCACTCCAGCCATGTGTCACCCGCAACTGGGAGCTCCAGGTCCAGTTCAAAGTGCACGGTCGCGGCAAGGACCTGTTCGGCGATGGGTTCGCGATATGGTACGTGCGCGACCGCATGCAGACTGGTCCGGTGTTCGGCAGCAAGGACTACTTCTACGGCCTGGGAATCATTGTTGATACCTACAGTAACCATAATGGTGCTCATAATGTGAGATTATAATGAATACGTAAATAAATGCATGGCTTTTTGTACATATTACATGGAACTTAAACATAAATGGTAACTGGGTGTACTATTGGTACACCTCTGCCTAACCTTTAAAAACATTTTAGGAAACAGGCGTAAGGTTATATGTTATGATTAAATTTGCAATGTGTTCCTTTTAAATCTAAAGCTCTTGTCATACGGAAACGAATCCCGCGCGGGATGCGGGACCAAAATTCGCTCGCGCAGACTGTCAGCTAACTTGTCTGGTGTTCAAATTGACTCGAATAGTCCCGTGTCTTTCTAGTCATTAAAACAATTGACGCGCGCTGTCGCGTCCCGGGCGTGATTATCCTCAGCTTGACCAGAGATTAAAACCATATTTCATTTCATTCGGTCACACACCACACCTGTATATCCCAAAGAAGTAAGGTGTGACAACTAAAGAGTACGGCGCCTACTTCTTGTCCTTAGCGTGTCGATGGCAATCTAGATTGTGTCAGCCCAGAATTGAGCTACAAGTTTACGCGTACACCCACATTATATTTTCTTTAGTTATATCCAGTTCTATGTTAACACCCATTTCATAAGAGGCGACACTATTGCCTTTAACCGGGCACAAATCCTGACTCTGTGCTTTATAACTTTGAGGCCCGGCACTCTGGGCAGCTACTGAAAATGTCGTGTTACCAGACTCCGATCGAAACTAGGACAGCTACATCTTCTAAGCCATATCATATTATTTGATTACAGCACCAGCACCCGTACATATCAGCGATGATAAACAACGGGTCGCTGCACTATGACCACGACAGAGACGGCACTCACACGCAGGTCGCCGGCTGCGAGGGCAAGTTCCGCAACTATAACCATGATACGCACATATCTATTACGTATATGGACGACACTTTGACCGGTATGTTGTTTTTGTAAAAGGGTCTGAATTCTAAGAAAAATATTTTGAAAATAAAAGCAGATCTGACGTCGAAAAACCGATCGATTAATACCTGCAATAATACAAAAAAGAAAAGGTAAGTAAAAACTGTGCACTGACTGGACAGGTCCACTCAATCTGTGTGGTTCGTTCCTCAAAAGACCATTTCAGATACCCATCTACATGGTCTGCACATGATCTGACCAAGATTATGTCTGGACGTTAAAAGAGACTGACCTCTGATTTAATTTCGGCCTTTCTTCTCAGAGTAAGATAGGAAACGCCGACCTCATCTAGTTTTTAAAATACCATTGACGTGTAAAACTGTTTGTACAAACCGATTTATACAAAAGAAAAAGAAAGCACTGGTATGAATATATTCTAATTCTCCCGACTCTTCGATTCCCAATACCAAGTGTATGCGTCATTATTAATTAAACTCATTTGAGCTGAACTAATAGTGATGAACCACGGGTCCTGGATATCCTTGGACGTCTTTATTTCCTTCAGAGACCAGTAATATTTTTAAAACGCAAGGATTTTTTCTTCTGGATTCTGGCATAATAGTCCAGACGTCAAAATCGGTCCAGCTATTTCAGGGATTAGCTAGAACAAACGGACAGACAAAAAAAAAGGTTCATATGTATCATATTATATTTTCATATGCATTTAGTAAAAAGCTGTTATTTTGACATTACAAACGGACACTTTTATTTATTTGTATTGATAACGGGGTTTAAACATTAATCTTCCTTCCCCAGTATCCACAGACCTAGAGGGCAAGAACGCCTGGAAGGAATGCCTCAAAGTAGAGAACGTGTTGCTACCGACCGGTTACTTCTTCGGCGCGTCGGCGACCACCGGTGATCTGAGCGACAACCATGACATCATCGCTATCAAGATGTTCGAGCTTGATCTGTTGGAAGCTGTAAGTTATCTCACTTATTTTCTTACATTCCCGTAATATAAGTTAGCCTGTAATTTTTTTAACTGATTTCAAAAAAGGAGGAGGTTCTCAGTTCATCGGAATATTTTTTTTTAAATGTATGTTCCCCGATTACTCAAAGACGGCTGGACCGATTTGACAAATTCTTTTTTGCTTGAAAGGGTATACTTTCTTTAGTTGGTCTCATTGTCTTTGGTCACGATCTGATGATTGGATCTTAGAGAAATCCAGGGAACTCTTCAAATATAGGTACATCTATAGCGATTTGGGTATTTTTGATGAGCAGTTGACAAATTACAAACCAACCCACTAAAAAGTGAAAATAAAACGTTTTTTACAAAAAATACAACCCCCTTCCAAACTACAAAGTGAAAAATAACTTTAATTTCGGAAGTCGGTGTCAAAAAACTAAAATACTGATCGAAAGACACCGACTTCCGAAATTAAAGTTATTTTTCACATTGTGGTTTGTTTCCCTTTTTTATCGGTGGGACTCGGGCCTCCTTTCTGTGAGAGGGAGAGGGCCCTAATGTACCATGTGATATTTGGTAAAAATCTGTGCGTCACACACTTGGCTAGTATTTTTGCTCTTTAATGTGTTCCTTGCATACGGTACTGTGCCGAATAAACCGTCTTCTTTCTCTCAAAGCCTGTCTTAATTTTCTAAACGGGACATATTGCCCGTCAAACTTCAGATTTTATCACTTAATATAAATTAATTGATCAGTGCAGAACCCAGTCCAAGTGAGCGCAAAAATAACCCAAAAACGAATCTTCTTCCCTTTTCGTGTGGTTAGTGAATAATCTGGTGTCAGAGTTTTTATGCCGCCCATGGGGCTCTGACTTGGCTTCACATGCCGTCGAAACATAAACGAATTAAAGCATTTAATAATATTGTTTTTTTTTTTTATCTTTACAGCAAAACAAAGACGAAGACCGTTCCCAAATCATCCCATCAGCGGCCTCCTTTGAGGCGCCTCGCGAGAGGATCGATGACTCCAAACCCGCCATGTCTGGAGTCAAAACGTTCCTCTACATGATGGCAATAGCCATCGTTATCATCGTCCTTGTGGTCCTTGGCATCATGTACTATCAAAAACGACAGGAACAGACCAGGAAAAGGCTGTATTGAGAAGATCTGAAGAACTTAGAAAAGCCATAGGGACCTACCACCTGTGTCAGAGAGATGGTGCTATACAGTCTGTATAGCTCCATCACATTCCCACACTGCAGTAAGATTATATAAGGTAGGTTCCCTGAAATTAGTTTTCAGAATAAACAGTTGGTGGTTCAAAAGACATTCCTTTTTTAAAACAGTTCTTTTTTTCAAATCAGTTGTTCAATCGTTTCTTTGTAATTTCTGGTTTTTAGGAATGCCTGTGGTTTATATACAGGTTGTATTTTTTTATGATGATACTGTGAGAGTGAGACAGCGATATATGACAGCTAGAAGAGACGAAACATCATTTGGCTTTCAAAAGTGTCATCGCTAAATAATCTTCTTGAACGGATTTGTAAAAAATAGAATTATAGAAAAAGCAATATGATTGTGTAACAATAATAATTTTTCGATTTTGCTGAGACCAATATGTATGAGATATAAACGACTAATTTTTAATAATTTTCTTACCCCAAAATAAATTGTCCTTGATGTATTTATATTGTTACCTATATTCTGTGTTAGATTGGTCTATCCACAAAGATAATTTAGAAATTGTATTTAAAATGAATATCCATTTATTTTTTTTAAACAGGCAACTCGAAATCGTAACAACTTTTTGTCGAATTAAGTAAGGCATATGTGATTTAGAATAATGTTTCCAAATTCTAAAATTTATCTGTAACACTTTTCCGCCAAATAAATCAGTACCCTAATTGCGTAATACACGATCAATCACAATTTGTTTCGATTTGAAACAGATTGCTAATCCATTGCTTCATAAGTTGGAAAAAAATCTGCTTAACAACATAAATAAAGCAATGAATGTTGTTGAACTGTCAAAATGTAATAAATTTGCCATAATTGTTTACGAAAATTAATTACGCAATTAGGGTACAGGTCAATTATTCAAATATGGCATTCTAAAATCTTCGGTAAGATAGAAAGAGATGACGCTATATAATCTCTACGTACGAAAAAGAGAGGGAATATAGCCTCCATAAATTCATCAATCCCGCCTGCTTACATCACCCATTTGAAGCATTACCAAATGATTTTACTAAGTTTACGTCAACCTAAAGACGCTATACGACATTTGGAATTATCAACCTTATGTTTATGATGTTAAGATACACTTTTGTTTAATTAATTTGCGTTAATAAAAATGAAATCTCATGACGACTTTCTTTTCTTTGGTTGTTTGTGGTCACTTGCTTAGGTATAAAGGGTAAATAGTCATAGCCCCGTACATAACCTTATAGTTATAAAAATCGTGAAGTTTGACTGCATTTTCATATGTATTTACGTTAATTTTAATAAGAACTAAGGGGCCGTTCAAGTATTTCGTAAGCACTAGGGGGCGGGGGGGTCTATGCTTTGCTTATTTTTGATAACATGCGAGGTGGGGGGGGGTCTAGATGGTGATTACGTCAGCTGTAATAATTTACTTTTTTACACATATGGCAACCCACACATTGTCTATGCTTGAAAACGAAACGCATATTCGGGGATTCCCACAAATAATAAATACTGTATTTAAAAGAAAAAAAAACTGAATACTTACATTAAAAGAAAAATGCATATACCAATGTTTAAGTAAGCATAGGGGGGGGGGGGGGGGGGTAGGAGCTTTGCTTACTTTTGCTGACAAGGGGGGGGGGGTAAATAATTGTAATAAATCGGCTTACGTAATACTTGAACGGCCCCTAAACAAAAAAAATCTCTTTAATACAGAAAATATACTTTTGGCATCAATATTTGTTATTTATAATTAATGTAACCATAAGTTAGTTAATTGATTCTGGCGTGACCTTGCGGAAATCCATTATATAATGCAATTGAAGTGTATATATTTAGTAACCTGTTCCGCTTAGCTATTTCTAAAGAGTCTTAAAAAGACCCTGAAAGAAATCGACACGTGTTTCACCTCTCAACGAGACATCCTCAGGATGACGACTGACTCGCCGCGAACTCGAACACGCCGTGTTCGAGTTCGCGGCGAGTCAAGCACCGAGCGCAGACTCGGTGCTTGGTGTGGCAACACGCCGTGTTCGAGTTCGCGGCAAGTCAATCGTCATCCTGAGGATGCTTCGTTGAGAGTTGAAACAGGTTACTAAATATATCCACTTCAATTGCATTTCAACCATAACTTGTATAGTATATTTTTAAATGCAGTCCAACATTTTTAAGTAATAGTCTTTATATAAACATTAAGTAAGTACATAAACATTATACATATATGTATAGTCAATATTTTATTATTAATATTCTATAAACATACATATTTTTATTTCTTGCTCACTACTTATGGGACTGGTTACCCCACAGATGTAGATAGACCTAGATAACGCAAGAGCAACTTCTTCGCGTGCCATGCGCGTACCCACCTTACGTACAATAATCGTAAGCTGCCACTTTCGCGCTTAGTCTGCATCGGTGCCACGCTAATTGGACGTCAGTAAAAAAAATTGAAAATGGTTAATTGCACTAATATAAATTGTAAAAACTGCATATGCGAGGAGAAAAATAAAGGAAACGTTTCATAGTGCTGGTGACGTCATAGTGGGTAGTCAAAAATGGCAAGTTTGGTTTCAGATCGTGATAGATGCGTTATCTAGGTCTATCTATATCCGTGGGTTATCCACATATTTTACGTTTTCTATTTTGTGATAAGATAAAGCTATGATTTCTTATATTAATTTTATGTTACAAACCCATTATATGATAGAACTATGAAAGTATTGCGCCATCATAACGATTAGTGTTGGGATGTTCTGATTGGTTATCGATTCGAAGCCATCTTTTTTTTTTCGTGAAACGTAACGTACTTCTTTTTTATCCCTATTCATCTAAGCTTTCTTATTTAACTTTGTTTTCATAAAAAATATATAAATAATTGCTTCCATCACAAACAAAAATGCCACAAGTAATGAATAGGGAAAGTACATAATGGTCGATTTTGAACACACTGGGAACGGGAAATATGCTCCAACTGAGATAACCATAGATGAATACAGATGGTTCACCCCGCATTTTACGTATGAAGCTACAAGTAGGTCAAATTCAAATTCAAATTCGAAATATTTTTATTTCACATAAACCTACAAGTGCACTTATGAAACGTCAGAAGCTAGGTGCACGGTTCCAATTGGTCGTTTCCTATGGAGAAGAGCCGGCAAGAAACTCGACAGGTATACCTCCAGGTACGCGGTGGGCTCGACTTGTCGAAATCAGAGGGCGTAACGTAGTCAGAAGATATAAGAGTTACGCGATAGAAAGAGAGGCAACTTCTAGGTGAATGTAACTGTAGGTAATTAGCGCTGTGTGACCTAAATTGCACTTTATTGTGTCGTACCAAGAGTCTCCTTTTATTTAAATGATTTTGCGGAGTGAAACATCTGTACTAAATTGGGATATTGACAAGAGAATAATGATGATACCTATTTATAATGTTTAACTTTGTTGTGTTCAAAATTGAATATTGATGTACTATCGAAGAAACATATCTAAGCAGTTTAAAAACAATCCCGTGAACACGATGACCACATCTGTTTAACGGCCGCTTTCTATAGCGGCCGAGCGCTGCAAGCAGAAATAGTCCTTATGGTGCGGTGTATAGATATGCATTTCTTCGATAGTACTTACGAGTCAATTAAAAAAAAAACTAGAAATCCTTTTAAAACAATGTCACTTTCAAGATTGTGAAAAAACGCATACTTGAAATTAATTATTATCAATATTAATTTAATCGTTAAGTCGGGTTACATTTGAACAATTTTACACACGAATTCATAATTAAAAATAACATTATGAAATGAAAGTATTTATTTTATTATAATTTAATTCCTTTTGCAATATTAGCCGATGTTTAAAATAGTTCAAATGTAACATTATCATTATGTGAACGAATGAAGTAATTGTGTTTAATAAAAAACATTTATAAACTTTTCATCGCGTTCTTTGATTTCAACACACTTTGGTTCTCAAATAAATATAGGTATCAAAAAGCTGTTTTTAGCCACGCCAGAATACAATAAAAAAAAAACAGTGGCACTCCGGGAGTGCCGACAGAAGTGAAAACTTGAACAAGAAAAAACTTGCATAGAACATTGATCCGTAACATAATATAAATAAAAAGCACAATCGCGTTTACAAAAATGAGGTGTCAGTAACGGTGTCGCGAGTTCAATTGTTTTTCCCATCTCAAAAATGCCCAACGCGCCTAAATAAGTTTTCACTTTAATTACTGACGTAAAGGGTAGTTTTTTAAAACACTTAATGTACACCTATATTTTTTTGTCCTTTTTTTGTTGCGCTTACATGAATAAATACAGTTAATAACAATAAAATTACATACAAAGACAGCTATTTCACACCTACGCATGCCTTCTCTCTACTACTAGTATTATATTATCTGTGTCTCTACTAAGTACTCTCTACAAAGCGGTGTACATGAAAAATAAAAGTGGTAAGTAGCACTCCGAGAGTGCCGACAGAAGTGAAAACTTGAACAAGATGGCCTTGGTGGATGAAAAATACTTGTATAGAACATTGGTCCATAATCTTATCTGAATAAAGAGCACAATCGCGTTTAAAAAAAAAAAAAACCTCCGAACCCTTTAAAATAGAGATACTTGCATAGAACATTGATCCGTAATTTACTATAAATAAAGAGCACAATCGCGTTTACAAAACCTCTTGCATAAAAAATTGATCCATAACTTAATATAAATAAAGAACACAATCACGTTTACAAAAATGAGGCGTCGTTATGGTGTAGCGAAAAAGGTTGGAAATGTTATCGATGGTTTAGTCCCATCTCAAAAATGCCCAACGCGGCTAAAGAAGTTTTCACTTCAAAAAACTAATGAATGGAAGTGGTATTGTTGCTGCCTTGGCTAAAATCAACTAAATTTAATGAATATGCTCATGCTCATTTCACTAATATGGTGAATATTTTGACGCTTGGGTCTTTACTCTTTATTTAGTATGAACCCTTCCGAGCAAACAAAAGATCACTTGCACGGTAATCTTTAGACGTAGGTAGGACGACAGTAGTTTCAGCGAGAGTTCGCTCGCACAGAAAACGAGCATGTGACTTTTATTTATCGCAATAAAGATAGAATTCTTTGAAGGATAAAATCAGAGATATAGCCGAGGAAGAGAAACGCAGGTGCTTAAAGAATGACACTGTAATTACACGAATCATATAAGTTTAAATCTAACAAAACTTTTGAATTAAAGCGCGCGCACATTCGCTCGCTGATGGGTAGCTTACTTAACTCATTTCTGATTACCATTCGAACTTACTGGAGCTTGCGCGGGCGCTCTCAGACGGATGGCCGGGTAACCGCACTGGGTTGCCATCGTAGCATTTACAGTTTACTGCAGCATAAAGATAAAGTTATCCGAAAAAGCAACGGAGTTACCGACACAGCTTGCAGAGTAAGCAAGCTGAAGTGGCAATGGGCTGACCATGTTTGTCGAAAGACCGATGGCCGGTGGAGCAGACGAGTCCTGAAGTGGAGACATCGTGTCGGCAAGCGTAGGTGGCTTGGACGGACAGGCTGTTGTAGCGCAGCCTGGGGGAGGCTACAGGAGTGGATTGTTATAGGCTGAGTTGATCGAGTTGAGATATAAATTATTACTATCGGAAAAAGATTAGTGCCGAATTTATCGCACTTTGTACTACTTCACTCAGCGTGTGCATTGCATAGAGTAAGCCACAGACTAGCTAGCGTAAGCCCAGCCCAGTTCGACCCACGTACGCACGGACGTAAAACTATCGCGGCGGGAAATTCAACTCTCGGTGTTATGGTGTTAAGCCGAGCATTGAGAATCCAACAAAGTGCATCCCCTAGCGCGTCGCAAAAACACACTGTTAGATTTTCAACTCTCGGGGCTAAGATGTAGGTTGAAAATCTAGTGCGCGAAAAAAAAAACCGCCGCGGGGAAAAATGGGCTAAATATCATAGAACACTATTAGTCACAGAGTACATTGTAATTTAATTAAACTATTAGCTTATAGCGTAGATTCCTTGGCATCACTTCGACCACAGAGTAGATTTGACTACGACTACCATGAGTCAACTGCAGGGTTGCCAACCGTACGAGGTTCCTCGTACAAATACGAGATTTGTGGTCTTCCGTACGAGATACGAGGACGCTATCAACCTCGTACAATTATGTACGAGATTTTGATAACATTATGGCCATGCGATTTTAATGGATTATGTAGCTAGTTCCAAATGAGCTTTCGCTACTTCACCGGACTCTAGGCCATACGATCATTTTGGATCACCTTTATAAATTAGTAAAAACTAGTGCCATCTATCAAAACTTGTAGGAACTTCTTACACCGTAAATTGCACTGCCGGAGATTTCCCGGTTGACGGTATAGCTACAATAGACAATCATCGTGTAAATGATGATTGTCAATGGTAGTTCAACCGGGAAATCCCCGACTAATAAAACATTTCGTACCTACTTCGCATTAGTCGTTTGTACTACGTCGTGTAGCTAATTTTTTTTTTTTTTTGTAAAAATGAAGATTTCTATTGTTAATACCAAGTTTTTTTCTATTGTTTAGAGGTGTAATAAAAATAATAAGTCTCATTATGAGTGATAACGAAGAAAACAGTGACCGTTCGCCTACTTTAACTCCGCCTAGAAAATTACCCAAAAAAGGTGGTTGGACAAGAAAAAAGGAAGGTAACACATTATCGCAACATCGTGTACAAAATTTTAGACAGCAGTGGTTAAAAGATCCGACTTTTGAAGACTGGCTTTTGACAGACATCAATGATGTAACAAAAGCCAAATGTGCATATTGCCCGGGAACATCAATGGTAGCTGAACTATCTAATTTAAAAATGCATGCCTCTAGCCATCTGTAGTTATGTTTGCAAGTTAATTTCAATAGTATACTTCATCTTACAGAGTCATGCAAATGATAAAGTTATCATTAATTATGCTGTGACAAGATAATTAATTTGATTCACTACCAAAGAATATTTAATCCGCATCATATGAATGGTTTTAGTCAAAAGCTGTGAAATCTCCTTCCTGAATTATTTTTAACAACTCATTATTGATATTATTAATGTCATGTGTTGCAGATTTCTCGATGATAATAAAACTGTAATTTTAATTGTTTCCATATATTTTTAATTTACGAGAATACACTAAATTATAAACTAAATAATCTATCTGTAAAGTTTCGAACGATTATTTTCATTATTATGGCTGAAAACCCGTCAAACAAAATTGTCGGTAATTCTCAGGGGTATATTGGCCCTTAATAAATTTTAATGTACGAGGTTTGAAAGTCAATATACGAGATTTTCAGCTACACATGTACGAGGAATCTTTTTTTTTGGTTGGCAACCCTGGTCAACTGTCAAACTTACATTTCTCATGATTTCTGTCAAAACTTGATAAAGCCAAGCGGTGTTTCGCGGTTGGCTGTAATTATTGAACCAAATTTGGAATCTTTTAAGATTTACGGTTAACATTTCGTCTTATTTATCAAAGAAGTGCATCTGGACGAACCCAGAATGGATGGGAAATCATTCCTGTACTCTTGGTGCGCCAAGAAAGGACTTACACCGGTTTATGATATCCGGGCCACAGGTATGGAAAATTATTGGTTGGGTATTTTGCTGTAAAAACTATCATCATCAGCCTGCTCACGATGGCTTAGTATACTATGCATATCCTGGCTAGTATAGAACTCATAAAGTTAATATTTGTACATATTATTTTGAATGAATTATGTATGTAGTTAGTTTTCATTCTGTCACCCTTGCAGACTCCTTAACAGTCTTTTTATATAAACCTAAAATACCATTCAATATTTTCAATTGCGTATGTACTTCCGTAACAAAGTCCAAAATAAAATCCTGAAATAAATTTTGTTCCTATAAAATCTAACCTAAACTCTCCAGGGCCGCGTCATAGGCAGCGGTTTCTATGCGAAGTTCGCGTCGATACCATCAGCTATGTCGGTGCGGGTAACTCCACGACGAAGAAGGAGGCCCAGATGAATGCCTCCAAGGATTTTGTCAGCTATCTGGTGAGGACTAACCAGGTTGCGGCATCCGAAGTGCCTGACGACACGAGAGCGGCTGTCAAGGCTGAGGAAGAGGATCAGGGGCAGAGAAATGGGGATATGCAGCAGCAGGAGCCGAGGCAGCAGCAACAAAGATCTGTGTTTCAGGTTGGAATTTGTTTTTTAACATTTCTATGTCAGTCCTGAAGATGCTTTACTGTTTAACATGGTTTGAATTACTAACAGAAAAGGAATTATCATTTACCTACTGAATCATAAAATGGTAAAACAGCAGTATTATGGCAATTACCAAATAATCATGTGTTGTGGTAGCTTAGGTTTTTGTCATAACTTCTTTTAGTGTTCATACTTATCCTGAGTTTATGGCTTATGAGCTGGACATTTTGCATAACAGACAACTATTGCTGAAGAGATTTTGTTGAAATGAGCGCATCAATTGTGACTTATAATTAGAATTGATAATCATTTCCAACTTTAACAATTTTAGGAGGGTATGGGACCCCAAATGATGGGAGAAGCGTACCAAGCATATGGCGGGCAAAGCCAGGGCGACAGGCCTTCGACCTTCACTTACATGGACCGCATGCAACAGCAAAAGAATGTAGAAGAGGCTGAAGACCTGGATGTTAATGCTAGTCTCCATGGCAACTGGACAATGGAAAATGCCAAGTCCAAGCTTCATCAATTCTTACAGATAAACAAGATAAATACGGACTATATGTACAAGGCTGTTGGTCCGGATCATACTCGGTTTGTATTTAAAATATTGTAATTTTCATGTTCATGTTAGTAGCCTATATCTTATCTGTTACATTTGAAGCCAAGGTTGGTTTCGCTAGTTGTAATTAAGTGCATGAGAGGCGGTTACTGTTTACTGATATCCCTTGGATGATACATCATCACTTCTTGTTTCATAATTCAATATTAAAATTTGCATTATATTAGTGAACCACTCATTAAATCCTGATTTACACGGAGCAATTTTACCAAATTTACATGGCATACCATAAGTTGAAGCAACAAGAAAGTAAGTTATTTGTTGCTTCAATTTTATTGTATGAAAAACATTGTGAGGATGTCTGAGAGATATTTCTCGACGGTATGTGAAGCCAAGTCAGAGGCCCATGGGTGGCATAAAAACAGACACAAGGCACTAACCACATGGAATAAAAGATTGTATGCCACTTGTATGGCAAGAAACTTGCATCGTGTAAATGGGGCTTTAGTGATCTTTCATGGCATGCACTTCTAAATGCTATTACATAATAATATCAAAAACATAAAATATTACTTCAAACTATTGGTTTAAAAGTTTATAATATGAGGCATCAAACACATTGCATAAAAAATAACCTATCTGTTATAATTTTTTGATGTGTAATATCTCTCCGCTTGGTTTCCTGCCATTTAAATCAAAATCGAAATAATCAAATATGTATGAGTAATTTTGTGAAAAGGGACAGAAGTGTGTAAAAGGAAACCGGCGAAGCGCTCGCTATTTGATTTGACCAATGAGCGCGCGCGATGCTAGAGTTGGTCAGAAATTACCTTGACCCTTTAATGTTGCTTATTACCAAGGTGACATGTCAGATGTTACACATATGCTATTACAGTAAGGCTCATTCGTTTGAATCATGCTTTTTTTATCACTTTTACTAATAAACCATTTAATTTAAAACCAAAGCTTCCTTAGCTCACTTTACAAATGTATGGATGATAAAGAAAACTGCTTTCATTTTTATGCCTCATATTTTTTATTAAAACTGTCCATCAGCATAGGTATTCAGTACCATGTGATACGCTTCCGTGCCGAATCGAACATCAATCATGTTATCGTAGGAATCCTTTAAGGGTTCATGTACACACATCAGTCACGTCAAGTCACTGATCAGTCACGTGAAAAAATATAGTTACGTAGCAGTTGTAGGATGTTGGCTACACATATCAATCTGTCACGTCACTATCGGTACCGGCGCGTCTCAGTCGACGTCGCGTTACCGACAAGTCAATATTGTTTTGCTACGGTATTGTAACCCAGGCGTTGCTATATGACTGACTGACTATCTGTTCACACGTCCCTGAAATTGACTGTGACTGATGGGTGACTTGACTTTGACGTGACTGATGTATGTGTATGAACCTTTAACGTCGTTCACAAAGCCGAAACCCGAAAATGTTGTCAGTTTAAATGTAATAGTCAAGCACTATTCTCCCCGACAGCAAATAGCTGTCCGAAGAATAGTGGTGGCAAGGAAAATCAGGAAATGGAAAATCTGTCATTTTCGACGCGGCAGCTTGTCGAATGGTTGTGAATAGCTATACTGGTATGATTTCATTAGGCCCGGACTCCACCAAAGCGAAGACGAGACGAGAGGAGAGATGTGTTTTAAACAACCAATAGAACTTCGTTATTCACACATCTCTCCACTCAGCTTGAATGTATACCACTGAGCGGAGAATTATCATATTTGTATGGCGCGATCGAAGCGGAGATGTGAGCTGTGCCTCGCCGAGATTGAGCTGGGCGGCGGTACAAAGCGGAGATGTGAGCCGTGCCTCGTAAGCTGGCGATGGCGTGCAGCGGAGACGAGAAGAGTGTGAGCGGCGCCGCTAGTTCCCCCCGCGTCACATCACACACATCTCCGCTCCAGTCTACCCAGTATGCAACTCTGCACTTTTGTGAATACACCCTAGCTGAAAAACATCTCTTCTCGTCTCTACTTCGGAAATCTCTGCAAATCTCCGCTTTGATGGAGTCCAGGCCTTAAATTCAGTTGTCTGAGAAGAAGTTCGGCTTTGTAGTGACAAAGCCGAACTTTTTCTAAAACTCTATGGCCAGTATTACAAAACCTTGAATCAAGACTCCAAAAGAATCTTGATTGAATTAAAATCTGTAATACCGACCCTATGCCATATTTACGGCCGCTTCGTTTACTGTTGTAGACACACCAATATTTAATGCTTGTACAAGCCACTGATTATTCATATTGTACAAATGAAAAATCATTGGCTGCAGATTAAATGTAGACAACCTGGAAGTGTTGTCAAGTATTTTCTTTTTCACTGCTGGCAACACTTATGAGGCGAAACGCAAGAAGCGATGTCAATCGCAACGCCTGATCACGCGATCGACAACGTTTTACTGGATTTCACAAGAAGCATTATGAATGCTCAATGCTTCTTATGTGCCTGTCGTATATTATGAAGTCAACTACCTTATAAACCATTAAGTCGTCTTGGAATGAAATAAATATGAGGTTTGCGTTTGTATGAGTGAACGATTGCACGCACTGTTTGTCGAATTCGACCAATTTTAATAAATGTCGGCGTACCGTACAGTCAGCTCCGGTACCTCCAGGGGCCTACTTAATAAAAACCAACGGGCGGCCGATCTAATAATCAGACAATTTTACAAGTTTCTTTTACACATTTTCTAAATTTTATCTGTCGTGAAAATGTGGCAATTTTGTCAATTTCGTATTTTGTTGACAAATATGTCGCATTGTCAGTTATATTAAATCATCTATATTAAATCATTACATCGGTATGAGCTATTGAATTCTTATGTAGTTCGTACCGATGCGAGAAAATAAGTAGGCTGCGCGCGCCGATCTTTTAATTTTTAGTCGTTTATTCATACTGACACTTATGCAACACTCTTTATGTCCTTTCCTTGTGAAGTTGGCCACATAAGTAAACTTAAAGATGAGTGTTGCCAGCAAAAAGATACATAACTTCATATAAACAACAATTGAAGCTACCTTTGCAAGCTAAAAGGCAAAGTTAGCTTCATGATTGACCAAGTTGGTTTCAAGAGCTAAGATTTTTAAACCGCACAGAATCCAAGACAAAGTTTACCATGATAATTATTAACCACAAAAAATATAGAATTAAATATGATCTATTCTCTAAATTTAAACAGTTGTGAACAATAATTAGTACATATAAAACCTTGTATTCATGATCAGGGTGCATTTTCATGCAGCTATTTTCCTTATTTTATGTCATAAGTCTAATTCAGTAGAGCAAGAAGTCCATTCGCACGTTAAAGCGCTTTCGATGCGAATGTTTGCGGCTTGCGAACGGACTTCTTGCGAATTGTCATGCGAATGACGCTTCGAAGGCCCGTATTACTAATCCTCACTCGAGACTCAAGCTTTATCTAAAAATAGTTTAAAGCCATTTGATTGGTTGCAACTGATTTTAAGTAATGTTTGAATCTTGAGTGAGGTTCTGTAATACGGGCCTTAGTGACAGAAAAGTCCTGATATGTGGGTGTAAATGTAATTTCACCCTAAAGAATAGTTGCGCATCATTGATTTAGCAACATGTTTTTATGCTGCTAGCAACTCTGTAGTAAGGTACACATGTGTTAACTGACACATATCTACCTAATCCTGTTTTTGTAACAATGTTGCACAACATTTGTTTACCATGAATACAGGGCTTTAATGCTGGAGATATATCAAAATATTATCAAGTGTTTAATTGGTGTTTACGACGTACTATTTTTTCCATCTGTTTATTACTAACAAATTGGTATATTTTTCGAATAAATATGATAGTCTTGGATTTTGTTCTAAATACAGGTGTGTTTGAGCTCTTTAAACTGACTGTACTTGGCTACACTTCCAGAATGTAACAATTACGTGACTTCTAGTCAACAAAGAGGTAAGTTAATATATTTAATTATGCTTGTTTTCAATATTTTCCTTTATGACATGAACATAACTTTTGAAAAGTGAAAAATAAAAGCCGCATACACATGACAGCCTTTCTAACTCACTTCATTTATTTCGCATAGTGTACACTCAGTTATAGGCTAGGCTAAAACTTATGAATACATGACCCTGTTAGGGTGCAGCAAGTATTATAACATTTAACTTATATCTAGGTTAAATTTTTGGAAGTCAACATTATAAGACATACTTACTAGATATAAATATCATAACACACATTATTATTAATATATAATCTATTTGTAACATATTTTATTTATATTTATTAAAGTCATTTAAAATATATAGTAATATTAATAAAATAATTTTATACATAGATCTATAACATGTGTGCTTTATTTTAGCTTCTTATCTTCCATAAACTCGTTAATACTCTAATAACTTTTTTCTAAAAGTAATGAATTAAGTCTAAATTTAAATATGCACAGTGTCTTTGTGGATCTTATATGTTCAGGTAACTTTATGACTACTACTAACTTTATGATACAAAACGAAGGAGTTTTTATCTTTCTGTATGTGAAAAGCGTGAGTTGTCAGCGGAGGGTTAAGGCGAGCGAGATACTTCTCAATATAAATGAGTATTAAACGTATTTTTACGTTTCCGTACCCAAAGGGTGCCAAACGGAACCCTATAGCTAAGCCTCTGCTGTCCGTTTGTCTATCAGCAGGCCTGTATTTCTGACAGTAATAGGTAGACAGTTGAAATTTTTACAGATTGTGTATTTATATTACCGCTAAAACAATAAATAATAAAAAATAAAATAAAGTAAAAAATTAAAGGGGTCCCCATACAAGAAACGTGTTTTTTTTCCAGATTTTTTATTTGTTAAATATTGTACTGTTGTACGGAAGCCTTCGTGTGTGTCTCGCACTTGGCCGGTTTTTGAAACTATTTTTCGTATACTCTATTAGCAATACAAAACTATTTATAGAACACATACACTTTAAGACATATTTTTTTGTTTAAATTCGATTTTAAAGCTTTTTTTTTTTCTTAAGCCAATTTTTTTTTTAATCCTCGATTCTCTGCTTATCCAAAATAAAATTCCAGGAGCTTTTGCTGTGAGATGTCGATATTCGTTCGTCAACTTGGCCGTAACGTGACCGGCCGTGAGACCGCGTCGAACAAGCAAACCGCTAGCAAATCTTGTGCGTTGTCTATTGTGAGACAACTGTACCATCTCGGTGTGATTGAGGCCTTCAGTGGGACCTTGAAGAGGGACAGGTAAAGACTTAACATGCCTAAAAGTGAAAGTACTTATAAATATGAACAAGTTTTCTGTTGAACCAGAAGGAGCATATAAACATCTTTTTCAGCCGCCATGATGATTGAAATTTGATATGAAAAACCGTTTTTTTTTTTGCATTTGTCGTAATTCGTCTACAATTAAAAAATGGTTAAAATTATGAGTATTTTTTCTCTTAAAAGGATGCCAAAGAATTTAAAATTATTATCATGTGATTAAAATGACAATTTCATAAGTAAAATTAAATGCCTTTCTAACAGGACATCGGAAGGGATTATGAAACCGTATCCTGTGGCTATCAGCCCTGACTTAGAACAAAAACTAGAAGAAGCGCTACAAGGTAAGCTACCAGCTTCAAATCCAAAGTAATACCTACTTTATACACTAGCTGCGCCCTGGGATTTCACCTGCATAAGTCCCGATCCCGTGGGAATATTGGGATAAAATGTACTCTATGTCCTAACCCAGGTCATGGTCTACACATGTGCCAAATTTCATCAGAATCCAGCCGTTTTAGCGTGAATGCGTAACAAACAAACATTCAAACATATTTTTTTTTATTATTTTTTATTTATATTATTTATTAGTTAAGATGTTAATTAACGAAAGGCGTTCCCTATTGGCGACAATATTTTTTTAATAATAATATTTACAAAAGTTACAAAATGATATGTAAAAGAAACAGTACACGCGCACTTGTCTTTCAACGTGGAAGTACGGCCGGTTTGTGCAACACCGATACGTTAGTTGGATACGCGCTACTATTTTGATGTTAAATAGGACGTTTAGATTTTATTGTCATTTAATTAATTAATAGAATTTGTTTTATTTATTTTTCTATGCTGGTATTTTAATTTTAATCTATTAATGATATGTATGTGTATAACGAGTTTAAGAGAATGCCCGCTGTTAATTAACATTATCTCTTTTCTACAAAAAATATGTGGCGGCCTCTACAACGCCACATGTGAACTAGGCATCACAATGACGTCACGCAAAAATTCTGCATCGCGCAAGCAGTGTTTACCGCGCGACCAGTATATAGTATACAACGTCCCGACATCAATCGTTTACATACATCTATACACAACACGAGCGGGCGCGACGCGGGCCGCGACGCACGTAATACACTGAGCGGTGTTACTCTACAACACTAGCCGCTCATACATACGAGACTGCCTGCCTCTGAATCCGCAAACGGCTCGATCTGTGAACGGGGCGAGAGGTAGACTACATATTAACATGTAGGTGCGTCGAGTCGGCATCCCTGTCGCTGGTCGTCTTCGTCGGGCCTCCCCCAGGTAACTGGGGGTCTCACCTGGTGGGGACTGACCGGGGTATGTCGTGAAGAAAACGGCGCTACAGGAGCTAGCGCCGTGGCGCGCCTACAATAATATTCATAGCAACCATTCACACAGACGCATCTTGCTCGCAAGATGCGTCAAATTCTACGACGCCGTCCGACGCATCCAATTGAGGGGCCCATATTCATGGACCACTGTATAGCCCCCGCGGGCGAGGGGCGATGCCCCGACCCCGCTCGCCACGTCCCCTTGCGGGGACGTCGCGACGACCCCGACATCAATCGTCGTGCAGTTGCGCACCAGACGCGACTCCCGTCTGGTCGGATGTCTTTACTCGATAACGAGGTGCCAGCGGTTGTTGCAGCTGAGCACGTAGGTTTAAGTTCCCCGAATAATCATGATCAAAACTTTAATCCAGCCCGTCCCATCCTTGATGTCCTCCCTCCGGTTGACGCCCTAAGCCAAGGTTCGTACCCCACAGGGCGTGCCCTTAGCGAGCGTTCACCTAGTTTTAATTTAGTATAGTTTTTTGCCCCTGGCTGGAGGCTTTGAGTGTAGCAGCTTAAGGCACCCACAGGAAAGTCCGGTTAAGCAGCCAAGACCTTAGTGGTCAAAACTGCGAGTTGCCATGTTCAAAAAAAAAACATCGACAACAGACACGACACCCGTCTGGTCGGATGTCCTTGCTCGATAACGAGGTGCCAGCAGTTGTTAAAGCTGAGCACGTAGCTTTAAATTCCCCGACTAATAATCATAGTCAAAACTTTAATCCAGCCCGTCCTATCCTTGATGTCCTCCCTCCGGTTGACGCCCTAAGCCAAGGTTCGTATCCCACAGGGGGTGCCCTTAGCGAGCGTTCACCTAGTTTTAATTAGCATAGTTGAATAACCCCTGGCTAGAGGTTTTAAGTGTAGTAGCTTAAGGCACCCACAGGAAAGCCGGGTTAAGTAGTCATGATCTCAGAGGTCAACTACGAGATGCCCTACCAAAAAAAAAAAACTAGTCGGATGAGTGAACTTTACACCCGTTCCTCATACCTCTATACATAGATCGCATTGATATTATTAAAAAACTTTCGTGCTGTCTAATATTTTTAACATAGATTGAAAAATTCTCATATAGTTCGGGCCCATTTGACAAAAGAAGACCGAATTATAAATTAAACATCAAAATCTTTTACAGAACTAGAAATCGAACCAGTACAAATAGACCCATCAAGCACGTACTCAAGCGAGGAGGGTCAATCGGGAGGCCTAACATTGCTCCAAGTGGACCGAGTGAAGGCGATGCGTGAGGCGAGACCTACACCCGGAGGCGTAGTCTCTTGGTCGCCTCCTCAAGCTAACTGGAATGCTTGGACTGGCTGTAACATTGGTAAGAGATAACATTATATTATACGTAGATACTTTGAAGGTGTAAAGGAAATGCGAGAAGCGCGACCTATATCTGGAGACGTAGTCTCCTAGTCACCTCCTTATACTAACTGGAATGCTGGGGCTGGTTATAACATTGGTAAGCTATACATGGTGTAAAAAAAATAAACTATTATTTACGCATTAAGCTGTTATCTACGCATTCTGAACATCAAACGAAGTAACCTAGTACATAAATAATTGCTGCGAATTGACTTTTAGTCGCGCGCAATATAACGCACTCAAAACATTGTGCTTTGTGTAACGTTGTGCTTTTATGGGTGCATGAAACAGTACAGGGGTCGTGGCTGTATTTAAAGTTAAGTTACAACAATTCAAACTTGTTTTCTTCTAAAAACGTCAAAAAAAATAGGAACTTTGACAGAACGTTCCCAGTTATAGTTCCGTCCAAAAAAAAATATAAAAAAAAATGACGGGACGAAAAAGTCACTCGGTTTCATTGAGTTGCTTTTTATACACTTTAGATCAGTGTTTTTCAACCTTTTTCGTGACGCGACTCCCTTAATATAAAAAAAAATTGCGACCTTCCAGTATTTATAATCTGTATTTCATTACAATACAAATATCAAATACGTACAAAATTGTATTATTTTTTATAATTACGTATCGGCAAATTACATAATTAACCGATATATTACATCGCCAAACTGTGAACAACGTATCCCACTTGCCTCTTAATTAAATCCTAAGTGAATTTTATGTCGTATAATTTTATTAATGGATTTATGAGGGTCATGAGGGATTTCCCAGTAGAGCAATTGTACATTTTTAAATGCTATTCCTTCCAGGACGTGACAGTGTGACACATTTGCAACAATTAAGCACCCCATAAAGCCTAGGCGAAAATTCATGGGATTCGAGAAAACCCAATTTTTATGTTATTTTGAAAAATTTCCAGAATTCGTCACTAAATATCAGTTTTCTCTAAACTCTGAAATTGAATGACCATCATTGCTTTTCCATGGGATACGGGGGGGGGGGGTGGGATATGGGTTTACTTTAATAAATCTTTCGATGTAACCAATTTTTTTAAAACATCAAACAGGTAAAAGTTAAAGGAAGAAGTTTACTAACAATTTTCAAAAATCATTTAATACATGAACTTTGACACCAGTATCTTGAAATTTTACTAAGACATTAAGCGTACAAATCACGGAGAAGACATCTTCATTTAATCCTTTTTGCATTTATAATATCAGAATTTTCACTAAAATAATGTATCGTTTTCTACAGATGAGGGTCCGCTAGCCACCACAAGTCTGGACGACATCAGTTCCGATCTCGAGAAACATCACAGAGATATGTGTCAGAACAGTTCATTGTACCAGGTTCGTATAATCTTACAAATATTTAATCAGAACTTCTAAGGCATCACCTCTGATGCCTGATGGATTGCATTGGCATAATTCTGTCCGAACTTTAAATGGACTGAAAAATGGTGAGGAAGTCGTTTGTCATGGTATGTGATGCGGAGGAATTAAGAAAATTTCGTGACGAAAGTTTCGAGATAAGAGGAGAGGAAGATCAAAGAAACGATGAATAGACTGTGTGAAAGATGATATGGCTAGAAAGCGGGTGACTACCGAGATGAGGACTGATAGCTGTTACGTCGCGCCGATAAGAGAAGGAGAATGATGAAGAATTCATCAAAAATTTGGCGTCAGACTCGATTTCTCTTGTATAAAATACCTTTAGCCATGTAACCAGTCTTTGCCTACCGTTTTCAATTACAATTGACCTATGAAAATTGACCTTACCTGGGACCACGTAATATAATTATGTATTTTTGAAATGAAAACTTTTTTAGGCGCGTTGGGCGTTTTTGAGATGGGACTAAACCATCGATTTCGCGACACTGTGATGACACCAGATTTTGACCATTGAAAAGAATCAACGCGTTGATTACCGCGGTGCGTGGAGTAAAAGACATCAACGCGTTTTATCAAGTTTTCACTTCTGTCGGCACTCCCTGAGTGCTGCTGTTTTTTTTTTACGATGCGATTGGCGACAACTACGTTGATTTTTAAACCTTTTGTAATATTTTAGGACAGTCTCCGCGAAAGGGAACAGTTGCCGGTGTACGCGATGAGAACGGAAATCATGGAGGCTATCAACGAGAACTCTGTCGTTATCATCAGGGGTAACACTGGGTGCGGTAAAACTACACAGGTAAAAAATTTATATTTGAGCTTCTTAACTTTGAACGACCGATACTTAAGTAAGTTACCGCAAGGGGCCGCCCCTTCCGATTAGTCTTGCTGGCAACCTGGTTGACTGCTTTTCACCACTAAAGAAGAAGAGTGTTCATGGCTTCTTTAATTCCTTCACTGTGAAGTAAGCCGACGGTCGCACGGACGCAATAAAATCGCGGCGGGATTTTATCGCGCGCTGGATTTTCAACTCTCGGTGTTAAGCCGAGCGTTGAAAATCCAACGCGCTGGGACGCACTCGTCCCAACGCGTTAACAGAAGACGTAGCGGTGGATTATAAGACCGTAGGTGATACGGAGTAAAAAATTCACGTAACTTCGGCCGAAACTACGGAATTCGTGCTTAGGTATTAGACTCCCAGGGTCTTCTTATGCAATCACAGGAAACTACCACATTCCTACACTAACATACATTTTCCGCAGGTCTGCCAATTTATCCTAGATGACTACATAGCCAGTGGCCAAGGTGCTTGGGCCAACGTCTGTGTAACTCAACCACGACGTATTTCAGCTGTTAGCGTTGCTGAAAGAGTCGCTAGTGAGCGCTGTGAGGAGCTGGCTAATAGTATTGGGTATGTACACAGACTCAGATAATTAGCAAGTTTCGGGGAAACAAACTGTGGAGCTCTTGGCTAAGTAATAACAGCCGCAGGAGTCGATCCATCAGGTTAAGCTATGATTGCTGGGGTTGGTTCGTGGATGGGTGACCATCTTTACATACCAATACTCCTCCGTGCCTCGGAAAGCACTTTTAAGCCGTTGGTCCCGGCTGTCACTTGTGGATCTTTGACAGTCGTTACGGGTCGTCAGAAGCCGGAAAGTCTGACAACCATTCGTACCAAAGGACTATCGTATTCCCCAGTTACTGGGTTGTGGAGGTCAGACAGGCAGTTGCTCCATGTAAAATAGCGGTATTCAGCTGCATCCGGTTAGACTGGAAGCTGACCCCAACATAGTTGGGAAAAGGCTAGGCAGATTGATTGATTTTTGGGAAAACAAACTCAATGTCATACATAATAAAGTTCAAATTCGATAAAACTATGTATTTGCCACAAGTATTGACAATAATATTTCGCAGTAGCTTTGGCAGTTGTTAATTTATTATGACCTTTCCTTCGTATGTGATACTTATATCCTTTTATCCACAGTTACTCAGTCCGTTTCGAATCAATGCTGCCTCGTCCGTACGGCTCTATAATGTTCTGTACCGTGGGCGTGCTGCTGAGGAAGTTAGAGGGCGGTCTGCGCGGCGTGAGTCACGTGCTAGTGGATGAGGTATGTTATAGATGGTAGAGGATGTTGCCTTGACCGTACGGCTAAACCCTAACAGATAAACAATTTAGAACCGTAGCAATAGGGATGGTGACATTTTTTTAAATTATTGTTTTAAACTCAAAAAAAAATATATATATACCTATATCTATATATATAAAATTGAATCCCTATTTCCCTTGGTCACGACATCACGCTAAAACGGCTGAACGGATTTGGATGAAATTTGGGATATGGATAGACCTTGACCCGGAGAAGGACATAGGATACTTTTTATCCCGATATTTTTACGGGATCGAGACTTATGCGGGTGAAACCGCGGGGCGCAACTAGTATAAAAATAATTAAGCTTAAAAAAGTAAGTGCTAGACAAAGATGGCATTATCACAGAAGTGACGACTGTGTAACTTCATACTAGAGCCATAAATTGACCCTTCCCAAAACTTTAAAAAGCGTGTAGCTTCCCCATATTTCCATCGATTTTGCAGATTTTTTCGATTATCGCATTTTACTATGCCTTCTTTTACTATTATGCCTTCTTTAAATTACATTATTTGTACGAACATTTCTACCATGACTCATCATCGCTGTTATGGTACGGTCAGCGAATAAAGTCGATTTCTAAATCTTATTTATTGAGCAAAATGTTTAATTAAAGTCGGAACAGAAGTTAAATTTTAAGAATATAAACTCTAAGTTTTTATATGAAAAGCTTCGAGTTTATCTAATTATTTTGTATGCATTTCGATGATACACAGAGTGACAGGGACATCGACGCGAAAACTGTTACCGCGGATTCAGTACATGTTTCTGAACCTTCCTGAGTTAAATTTATCGTCGGTTATTTAAAAAAGAATCTGCTGCTGCATAGAAAAACGCGGTCAAAATGTATGAAACAGCAGCTATATATATATATATATTTTTTTTACTAAATCCATTGTAAAAGTTTTCGTGTCGATGTCCGTGCCACCCTGTATAAAAGTTACAGTGTTAATGGTTTTTCTTTGCTTATATTATTTTTTCGCTGTAGTATCCCCAAATTCTTTTTTCAGTAAAACAATTAAATTAACATCTCTATTTGTCCACAGGTTCACGAACGCGACGCGGATACCGACTTCGCTTTAATTCTGCTCCGTGATATGGCACATACATACCCAGATTTACGCATCATTCTCATGTCGGCGACCGTCGACACAACGTTGTTCACTAGTTACTTCGGAAACTGTCCTGTTATTGAGGTAACTATCATAGTATGGTATAGCTTGGCGCGTACATAACCAGATCTACGCATCATGTCGGTAACCGTGCGTCGATACAACTTTGTTCACTAACTACTTCGGAAACTGGTTTACTCAGATATGTCGGTCATCTTTCTTACCTATATCTCCTATCCAAATAATTAAGAAAAAAAACGTCAGAAGTGAAAACTTGAACAACTTTATTGTGCAGGGTAATACTTTTAATGAGCTGTCGGTAACGGTAACAGTGTCGCAAATTCAATTGTTTTTTCCCATCTCAAAAATGCCTAACGCGCCTAAAGAAATTTCACTTCAAAAATGCGATAAATAAAATTAATGAATAAATGTTCACAATGTTGTGTACCTACACCACTTAGGCCGGTATTGCATGCATGCAATTGATAGACATGCGAAATGATGAAAATTTACGTAACGCAACTTACTCAACTTCTACCGTTGCGTTGACAAAAATACGTATAAAAGATTGCGAACAAAATGCACCACAATGCGCAAGCTTATTTAGATTGACGTATACTTATGAACGAACGTTTTCAGTTATAAACTATGACAAAACGAAAAATCGAAAACGCCTAAAAATTTAAAACAATTATTTTCTGAAAGGATAAATTTCTTGTCTCAACGCTGAACTAATAGTTCAATTTTCATTGAAGGGGAGACAATAAATACCCCATCTATTTTTTCATATTGCCTTTTAGTGCCCGCATCTCCCACCGACAGTTTAACATTTTGTTTCGCTATCGCTATCAAAATCATTTTATAAACATAATTATCATAACAGCACGCCTGTAATTCCCGAAGGGTTTGACAGAGGTGGTCTATAGTACACGCACATTTCGCCAGTTAAGTTTAAGTCCCATGTTATTATATAATAGCTTATAATATATATTCACACGGACCAGATTAAGGCGACAACTTCGCAGGGCAGTCACAACGCAACCACAACGATTTGTCTGTCTGCTAAAACTAGTCACAACGTAACCATATCCCACCTACTAGCAACAACGCAACTGTATAATTTGTGCCATAGATTAGTGCCATAGATTATGGACTCCTGCGCGCGTTCCTTCGCTTGTCACAATAGATTATATTATAGTATTCCATACCGTGGACAAGTGATGTTGGAACGTCGTGTCGGGTGTGCGTCGATTATTTTAATTTATTAAACAATAGTTTTTTTTATTTTTTGTTTTATATTATTATTTTTATTGTTTTATTTATTTTGTAATCCCCTAGTGGGATTTATAGGTCCGTAGGTATGTCCGTGGCATCACAGCGGGCCCTATCAGAATACCAGCGCTGCGGTATTTATTTATTTTTAAATATCGCAGCATCATGCTGAGATAGGAGCCTTTTTGGCCTCGCACAGGTCGTAATTATTTTTTATTTTTTTGTTAGTCTAGAATGCTCCTTTTTTATTTTTGTTAATGTTTGTTCCTTTTTTTATGATGTTTTGTATGTAAAATATTTTCTTTCTTTCTTTCTTTTCTAAAAAGTTGCAGCAACACTATTCACACGTTACCACTGCTTGCCCAAAATTTGTCGCTGCGATATGGTGTGGTTATGGTGCGTGTGAACGGCCCTTTAACTAAACTGTTTAAAGACAACAAATAAGAAAAAAAAACCTAAACTAATCATTACCTTCAACAGGTCCCAGGCCGCACATACCCCGTAAAACAATACTTCCTCGAAGACTGCGTGGAACTGACTAAGTTTGTGCCTCCCGTCGACATGCGCAAGCGCAAGTCGTCCGGCAAGAAGACTAACTCGCGCGGGGAAGAGGAAGACGACGAGGAGGATGGTAAATATTACTTTATACTAGCGTTTACCTGCGGTTTCACTCGCTACCTTAAAAATACAGTTTTTTTTATGTTGAAGAGCTTGGTTACTTTTGAATGTCTCAATCATTCTAACTTGGTCTTTGCTTTTTTTCTGTCTGCCAAATCGACCGGCAGCATGTAAGCTTAATTAAGAATATGAATATTATTTGTCTGCAAGATAATGAGTATAATAAGTTAACAAATATACATTGTAAGTTTCCATCACATTCTACCGGGTATATGGGGTAGAAATATTAATAGGTTATTAGTAAAATAGACAATACAACACAAAAACTTTAAAGACAAGAATTACCATGACAAGAATAAAAACGAGGGTGTGTGCTCATGACCACGCGATAGAAGTGAAAACATACGACTGGAGCCGAGTATACGCGATTCTACGTCACTGACCGACTGGAGCCGAGTATACCCGATTCAGCATCACCGACCCGAGCGTGACAATTCAATTTCGTTCACTGCCCATAAAGAGCGCAATTCAGTTAAAAAATTGTATAATAATCAAAACATAACATCAATAAATGAACTAAAAAAAACCGAATTTTAAAATTAAATTATATCGTTAAAATGCGAATCTCAATGGTTTACGAAATCCATGTATTCTTAAATAATCATAAAATAATTTACATAATTTACAACAGTATAATATTTTCGTCTATAATATTCAGGTGTGGCCGACGAACAAGAAGAGGATCTCAACAAGAACTGTCAACTCGGCAGCGACTATTTACCGCAAACCAGCCAAACTATGTCGAAGCTCTCGGAGAAAGATGTAAGTTATACAAAATAATGTTTTGTGGAAAAAATACGTTCTACAAATCAATGTTTAAAGGTAGAAAGAAACTGAGAAATATGAGCAGCGGTGGCCCAGTGGAAACGGCTGCGACTTACAAGTTGTAGGTAAGCTCGAACCCACAAGGCACTTTGTGTAAATTATTTCATCACCACTGCTCTCAAAACGGTGAAGGAAATCATCGTGAGGGAACCGGCATGTCCTACAACCAAAAATTCGAAGACGTGTGACATCTACCAACACGCACTGTGCCCGCGTGGTGGATTATGGTCCACTCCCTCTCACAGAGAGGCCCGTGTCTAGGCTGATTATGCTGGGAGCTAATAAACGTGGGTTCCATTCCCACCCTTTTCAGTACTGACTGACATAAACTCACTTTTTGCACATAGCATTACTGCTAAAATTACAAGTTAACGTGGTTGGACACCCTAACTAATATTACAAATGCGAAAGTGAGTTTGTTTGTAAAGCTTTCACGCTAAAACGGCTCAACGGATTTCGATGAAATATGGCACATGGGTAATTTTAATTTTTGATAAAAAAAAATCATGGATAATTTTTATCCCGATATTGCCACGGGCTCGAGACCTATGTGGGTGAAACCGCAGGGCGAAGCTTGTTAAAATATAATAAACTTTTTAAAAAGTGAAAAGAAAATATTGTCAAAATCAGTCACTGATCTTACTATAATTTAGTTTAGATTTGGATGCGTTGAATGACTAACTACAATCTTGCCCATGTTTTTGTTCCAGCTAAGCTTCGAGCTAATCGAAGCCCTCCTCCAATACATTCGCGACCTCAAAGGCGACGGCGCCGTCCTAGTCTTCCTCCCCGGCTGGAACCTAATCTTCGCGTTGGCCAAACATTTGTCCCAACATCGCGTGTTTGGTGATACTTCACAATACGTGATATTGCCGCTGCACAGTCAGATACCTAGAGAGGATCAGAAGAAAGTGTTTGTTACTCCACCGCCCGGCATGACCAAGGTAAGTCATCTGCCTTTTCTGTTACAATGTTGGGAATGGTTTCCCGTCTAGATGCAGCTGAATACCATTAGAGACTAACGACGTACTAGTCATAAATATACTATTTATTAAACTAAAAATTCATAACTTCTTAAAACTATTTTATTATTATTAATTTGGTTTAGTTTAGCATATTCTATGTATCTATCTATAAACATAGAGAAAGAAAAACGAATAAAAATTCCTTATAATCTCGATGTCATGAAAAAATTGTACCCTAATTGCGTAACACACGATCAATCATAATCTGACAGTTCAACAACATTCATTGCGTTATTTAGGTTGTTGAGCAGGCAAATTTTTCGAACATATGAAGCAATGGATTAGCAATATCCTTCAAAATGATGCAGATTGTCATTGATCGTTTGTTACGCAATTAGGGTGCTGATTTTCACAGCATTCCAAACTATTATTATCTTAAAAGGTGTCTTACAAAACCTAGTCTGCAATATAACAATAGACCTAGAAAATACAGTTAAAAAAACTGGCACTCCGGGAAAGCCGACAGAAGTAAAAACTTGAAAAAAATTGGCACCGCGGTAATCAACGCGTTGATGTCTTTTTAATGGTCAAAAGCTGGTGTGGCCAGTGTCGCGAAATCAATGGTTTAGTCCCATCTCAAAAATACCGAAGAAGTTTTCACTTAACAAGCATTCGAAAATCTCCCAGTAAAAGATTATTTAATCGCAAATGGCAACATCGACGGCGCCGTTCAAAAACTGTTATAATGCTTATAAAAATGGTAACAAACACAAAATTGTGTTCCACAGGTGATCCTGTCAACGAACATAGCAGAAACTTCAATCACGATCAACGATGTTGTCTTCGTCATAGACTCGTGCAAGGCGAAGATGAAGCTATTTACGTCACACAACAACATGACGTCGTACGCTACTGTTTGGGCTAGCAGGACTAATCTGGAACAGGTAAAATATTTTTATACAAAATTGAGTATTTGAAGTCAATTATGAAACTATGAAAATTTGATCATATTCTGTAAGAGGTTGAAAAATAAAATCTATGAATAAAAACGCGCTGCACACTTGGAGTTGATTGTACGGTGACTCTTGAATGTGGCGTATACGAAGAATGTGGCAGTTAAGTCCGGCAAAGGGAGCGTTCAAGTATTACGTAAACCTCCCCCCAAACTCGTCTGAGATGATTTTTTTTCTCACGCATAAACACTGAAATAAGAGAATGCATGTGAAGAACAATGGCGGATAAAGCAAAAATGTGTAAAGTCAGGAAAACGAAGCAGTAAAAATTTATTAAGACAAAAAATTGAAATCTATTGCTTTTAAAAACAAGACATTTCAAATGTTAATAAATAATATAAACGCGATTAAAACGATAACATGGGTATATATATATTAGAGACTTTCAGGTAAAAATGGTCACTTGGTACGTAACGTTTTTCTAGGGGGGGGGACGTTACGGCGCGTTACATGGGGGTTTAAGTATTACCCCCCTTGGTAATACTTGAACGCTCCCAAACGAAAGTAGACACTCGAATTATTTGCAAACTTTATAAAGGGCAATGCTATACTAATGTCAACCTCAATTTGCCAAAACAAGATGTGAGATTTGTTGTGATCTTGATATAGCATTTACTAAATCAAAAATGATAAAGCAGTGACTAATTAATCTTTTCACAAGGAAGTTTTAGATTCAGATTTTAATTATGGTAGTGAATAACCAAAATTATTATTATAGTTTTTTTTTTTCGAATTGCTCGATAATATTTATAGACGTATTTTTATTCAGACGAAGTAAATTAATTTTTCGAAATGTTAATAAACGTCTCTTTGATTTGGATCACAATAGGTAGCATGATTTAAAAAAATAACTCTAAAGTATCAAATTAGGTTAATCCAGGTAGGTACATATGTCATACTAATTTTGGGGTTGCTATGCTGATATATTTTTAATTTGCCGCGCTTTTTCCGTTTCTACTTTCGTTTGCCAGACTCTAGTATCGTAGTAGTGCTAATTTCAGTCTAGAATAGTCGATTCATGTGTGTATTCTATAATTATCACTTGCTTTCAAAACGGTGAAGGAAAACATCCCGAGGAAACGATACCTGAGACATATTTCTTGACGGTATGTGAAGCCAAGTCAGAGGCCTATAAGCGGCTTTAAAACTCTGACACCAGGTTAGTCACTAACCACACGAAAAGAAGAAGTCTAGAATAATCATATTTTAGCAAACTGTAGCGTGCGAAAAACAGTTGGCGCATGATAGTTAAATACCAAAGTAACGTGTCTTTTGTATCCTCTTTGCCGAAAATGACGTCCTATGTTCGATTCAAACTTAATGGCGGCTCGGAAGTGCACTGCTCGCTGCGCAATACCCCACCCCTCACGCCCGCTGACCCATGAATTCGTTACTGCGCAGCGACTCGCCTCATGTTCCGAGCCGCCATTAAGTTTGAATCGGAGTGTACCATATACAATAATATTTTATATTTATTTTCCAGCGTAAAGGCCGTGCCGGTCGTGTCCGTCCAGGCGTGTGTTTCACGCTGTGCTCCCGCGCACGATACGACAAACTGGAAGAACATCAAACTGCTGAGATGTTCCGCACGCCGTTGCATGAATTGGCACTAAGGTAATAATAATGATGCTTATTTATACTGTGCATTGAGTGTATTAAGAGGGAACAGGGCCTGCAAGGAATTTGAAAAATAGGTATTTGAAGAAACTATTGCCGTCGTCTTACCTCAAATCTGCCACTGTATTGTGCGATAGGGACAGCTGCAGCTCAGACCTATGATATCACAAACATTTTGACGAGATCAACGTTTCGTATTCCCCTTTTTTCTCCTCGAAAACTGAAACGATTCAATAATTTTTACATTAAATTTTTAAGAAAAAGTACGAATATGTTCTTATCATTTTCTCTTATGTTAAAAACTTTTCGAATTTGTCTTGTAGTCTCTAATCATGGCGGTAAAAATGGGGGATTTTTGTAATTTTTGGAAAGTCTTATTTTATTTACCAATTAGTTGCTGAAAAAACGGTAATAATAGGGAAGTGTCTACAGCAGAACTTGATTTTATGAAAAAGATTGCTCTAGTGGCATTATTCAGGAAGAAAAAAATTAGAATACATTTGTATGGACAATCGCAAGCCCTGTTTCCTTTTAAAATGTGCTATCTTTTACTAACAGGGTCAGTGAGAAGTGGCGGTGATAGTTTATATTGGTTAATCTTAGCGACATATTCTAAAGTTCTCTCTAGAGTAGTATTGAAAAAATAACATAACAAATGTAATGCAAAAGTCATATAATTTATTTCAAGTTTCCCATCAAACGGCACATTTACAAAAAAATAAAATTGATTCTTGTTGCACCTTCCAAAAGGTAGTTTCGTACGGAGAAGAATGGGCAACATGGGACAGTAAAACATGGTCATCTGGTTTTCGGACAGAATACTATGCTTAAGTTTTTTGTTATTATAACGATGCGAGATACGCACGAATAATCGGTTATAGCTGATAGGCTGAGCTCTTCCACACACAAAATCATACGAAATTATTGCGAAATAAGTTTAACAGTATCAGTCCTAAAGCCACCATCTTGCGCCAACACATCTAACAAGTTGCCTTTCTTTCCAGCATCAAACTCCTCCGGCTAGGCAGCATCGGCCACTTCCTCTCAAAGGCCCCAGAACCTCCGCCATTAGACGCAGTGATCGAAGCCGAGGCGTTACTACGAGAGCTGGGCTGTTTGGACGCACACGACAATCTCACGCCACTGGGGACTATACTCGCTAAGCTCCCTATAGGTCAGTTATAATCCAGAATTACTGTTTATACATTATAGGACGAAATCATTGCAGGCGAAAAATGTTCACTGTTACATAAGCCTCTCCCAATCATGGCCACACTGTTTTTTTTTTCTTTAGGGACCGTTCAAGTATGACGTAAGCACTATAGGGGGCGGAGGGGTCCATGCTTTGCTTATTTTTGATGACATGGGGGTAGTGGGTCTAGATGGTGATTACGTCAGCAGTAATTATTTACTTTTTTTACACATGTGGCAACCCACACATTGTCTATGCTTGAAAACGAAACGAATATATTTCTAGAATTATAACTGCTGCTCTTAACCCAATGTTTACGTAAGCATGGAAGGGGGGGTAAGAGCTTTGATTACTTTTACTGACAAGGGGGAGGGGGGGGGGGGGGGGTAAATAATTGTAATAAATCTGCTTACGTAGTACTTGAACGGCCCCTTATTTACTGCAACACGTTTTTTTTTTAAATTTTTGTTTAAATTTGACATAGTTGTTTTTAGTGTCCTATACTAACATAGGCTATTATAATTTCTTTTGTTACTAATATAGTGGACCACATTAGTGTAGTCTAAAAAGTTTATTGTTTCCTTTATTACACTTTAAAATATTATTATAGTCAGAATAGGTATGATGCCTGGTTAAAAACAAAAAATAATAATAATTTAGATAATAAAAAAATATAAGACACGTATTTTTTGCTTTGTCATATTAATAAAAAATGACTTGGATAAAACGCATTAAAGTTGGGGGAGTGGAGATCACTACGTCACAAATAAGTATAAAATCTACATACTCGTGACGTCACGGCACATTTTTACTCAACGTATCGCCGTAATCTTTTGATTACCTAAAAAAAGACAAAAATACGTGTCCAATATTTTTTAATAATTACCTGACGGACAAAAACAGGATTTTAAGTCATCATCCCTATTATAAAAATAGTTTGTTTGTTTTTCCACAGAACCCCGCCTCGGCAAGATGATGGTCCTAGGCTTCGTGCTGGGCGTGGGCGACGCGCTCACCACAATGGCCGCCAACTCCACGACGTTCCCCGAGATCTTCGTCGTGGAGGGACGCAGGAGGCTCTCCAACCATCAGAGGGCTTTAGCGGGCGACCGGGCGTCAGACCATGTGGCTATGCTTAATGCTTTTCAGGTAAGGCAAAATAAGGTCTTTACTAACGTTTTAGAAATAAATAAAAAACTATGTCTGCCAAATTTCATCCAAATCCGTTTAGCCGTTTTTGCAACCAGACAAACGGACAAAAACTTTTTATTACTATTTTTATAGTACATTTATTTATTTTATCGTTGTTGCTGCTTTAATTTATAAGTTATTATTTATTACAGATGTGGGAAAGAGAGCACGCAAAGGGCGAGGACGCAGAGGTGAGATGGTGCGAGTGGAAGGGACTGCAGCAGACCACTATGAGGGTCACTTCCGAAGCCAAGTATCAGCTTACAAGTTAGTGTGCTGTACTACATAGAAATTATAATATACTTTCAGTTTTCCAAAAGTACTCTTTGAAACAGCTTTTTTTATTTTTTGATGTTGATATTTCTTGGCTTCATTTTGTGATGATTGAGCGAAAATTAGAGATAATAGCTACACTGCCTATTTTTGTGTTCATCGGTACATGTCCAGTAAGAAATGTATTTTTTTTAAATATACATTTATCTGATTGACGATGACGACGTTGGCTGACAAAGCGATTTCTACAACCCGGTCACATTATCTCGAGACCTGGCGTCGATGACGTCACGTCGCGTATCGGCAACGAAAGTGCTATCCGTACTGACGCGCCGTGGCGAGCGCGGGGAGGTGAAAGGAGAACGGGGGGGAGGTTCGCATTCCAGCGAGGTCTCGAGATAATGTGACCGGGTTGTACCATCATTGCTTGGCCTCTAGTGGCTATCCAAAGCTGGTTTCTACAATATGTTAAAAAAACCCTGTCCGATCCGAAAAGGACACATAGGTACTGCATTAACCCGCAGGAGGAGACGCCCAGGGCGTCAGGAATCGCGAGGCGATTTCCGGCCACCGTAGGCGCGGGCTTGCGGGCGGTGAGCAATGGGTGGCTCACCGTCCGATAAGGACCAGGCCCGGGTCGACGGCGCGTTGTGTTCCACGCGCTCCTCAAAGAGATGTCAGCAGATTCGAAGGGGTCCACTAGGGCCGATGCCTGCCGGGGTTGCGAAGAAAACCGAAAGGGAGATCGTGGCCCCCGGCAACAGGGCAGCCGAAGGAACACGGGTGGGTTTTAGTCAGTAAGAGTCTGACACGCCCTCCCGCTCCGCCCAGAGCGGGAGAAGTTATTTGATGATTTCCCACCCTCAAAAAAAAAAAAAAAAAAGGTACTGCATTAACATTACCTAAAAAGTTTTTTTTAAAAATTATTATTGAAAATAAAAATGTTGTTGCTATTTAAAATTTACATTTTTAATACCAAAATTACCCCAAATCCATGTGTTCATAGTTATGACTTGTAGACACCTGCTAAACGACGGCCGCCCGCACCTCATGTAATTCCCCATTGAAAAATAAAGTGACGATTTTTTTTTTTTTTTTTTTCTTGAAAATTACCACCTAAATAGACTCTCAGTATGATACCTAACAACACCCTCACGGATCGGACAGGGTTTTTTTACATGTTGTAAATTCACTTTTTGCCCGCGGCTAGTGGCAGTCGCTGGCCGTCAAAAGTCGTTACTCGCTAAAGCATAATCAGCTTATAATTTTCCCACTGCTGGGACACAGACCTCCGCGCTAAGAGAGGGAGTGGGCCATAATCCACGCAGGCCCAGTGCGGGTTGGCAGATGTCACATGTCTCCTAATTCTTAGTTCTAGGACATGCCAGTTTCCTCACGATGTTTTCCTTCATCGTTTACTGGTCTTGCAAACAAGGAATCATAAATCTATTATAAATTCTAAACTTTTCTTCTAGATATCCTAACAACATCCATTGGCTTCTCTGAAGAGTGTTGTGTGCCGCAACGCTGGCACCCGACGGGTTCCGACCCCACACTGGATCTAGTGATAGCTCTCATGTGCATGGGACTCTACCCTAACGTCTGTCTGCACCAGGGGAAGAGGAAGGTAAGCAGTTATATCTGTAGTATAGAGAATGCACATCTAGCGAATTCTCACAATCATTCTAATAATATCAAAGTGAGGAGAGATCGACTATCTTTTTCATGAATATCATAGAGTTATTTTTTACTGATCTTCTGATGCATATTGGCCTATGTCAAAAATCCCGTATAATCCATTTTCCGTTTTTCGCGCATTCGATAATTTCTCGGGAATTTTTTCCAATTTTTCTTTCCATAGAACCTAACTTGGCGTATTACGAACATTTTAAAACAAAAAATTACCATTTTGGTCCAGCCGTTCTCAAGTGTTGCGCTTACCAACGACTAACCTTTCATTTAAAAAACAAAGGGAAAAAAAAACCAGTGAAGGTACTCCTTTACTCGTTTTTTCCTTTGTTTTGTAAACTTACATACTGGTAAGCAGGCGTTCTGTAGTCTCTGCCCACCCCCTAGGGATGCAAGAAGTGCCAAAAAGCATCGATATTTAAAAAAATATATCTATATCGAAAAGAAAAAATCAATATATCGATGGCCCTTGCATCCCTATCTGAAAATCACCCTGAAAAAGGAAAATGGAAAATAAAATCTTTTCTTTCTTTATGAACTTATATTGTTTTTACTATGTTAGTTTATTTATTTATGCCCTCTCTCACTTGCCTGCCCTAACTCACTTGTTATTGTATGATATTTTCTTTTTTTTTCGAGCAAAACAAGCAAAGTCACGCCACAGATAATTTAAAAATGTACGACTCTGACTCCCAGCGGTTTTAGTAAGTAGCGACAACGATTTTGCTATTGGAAATATATCGAATTTTATAAATTTTCGATATTTGATATATCGTTAAATCGAAATAATAAATATCGCCTAAAAATATCGATATATCGAACAAAAACTATCAATGTATCGATATTTTTTCTGCAAGCCTACCACACCCATGGGGAAAAACAACGCGAATTTATTGTGTGTATTTTATATGATGTGTACACATTATCAGACATCATCATAATTTTCTTGCTCTTATCCCAATTTATTTGGGGTCGACGCAACGCGACGTTTCCTTCCATACGTCTTTACTAGTCGTAGTCTCACCCCCCCCCCCCCCCCCCCCCCAATCTAGCCATATCATATTTCACACAGTCCATCAATCGTTTTTTTGGACTTCCCCTACTCTTATAGCCATCCACATTTATACTCAAAACTTTCCTCACGTCAATTTACGATTTGCTTTTTGTTTTTATTCACATTCACTTTGGGGAAGCTCTTGGCATGCATATCACCTGATGGTAAGTGATGATCAGGCCGAAGGTGCAAGCGAGCTTCATACAGAATTCTCAACCACAGAAGATCTGGCTATCTTACCTCTAACTGTCGAAACAAAACAATGCTGTTAACTTTGTTGTTATGGCAACAGTTGTGAAGGTCAAAATAAAAAAGCCAACCCCTCTCTGTTTCCTATTATAATGACACCCCAGCTACGGTTACACTGCACACCCACTGAACCCCGTTAAAAAGAATAGCATAAACTTCCCCATATGTTTTGTATTGTTAACCTTGTTTAGTTCACCTTGTCTCAATAGATGGCGTTGTACGTTTACGTCACGTTTCTGAATCGCGGTGTCAAGATTCTCCGCCGTTTGGTTGGGTCACTTGTATTGAGCGTGTTTGGTATCTCTGGTTTCCCTTCAAAACGTATAAATCTTTCGCCTTTTACTAAAGATTTCCGTGGAGGGGGACACTCAAATGAGTCTTATGGATTTTTGAAATACTCTGCTTCGGCAGAGTTTATTAATGCACTGAAACAATTAATCAATATGAGTAGTATAAAGGACTTGCATCCATACATGGACTTAATTTTCGTACATTTTGGAATTCCGGATCATTTAGCTCAACGTTATTGTCCCCGATACAGGTAAGAACGATCCCCGAATATGAAGTTTGGATCATGGGGGTTTTGGCAGGTAACGTGTGACAAAGGTATATAAAACTGGACTTAAGTTAATTTATAGTATAAAAACTGAATTTTATACACATTGGCAGGGACATCGACGCGAAAACTGAAACCGTGGACTCAGTACATGATTCTGAACCCCTACGTTGAAATTTTTCGTCGGCTATTTCGCGTCGATGTCCCTGGCACCCTGTATATGTTACTTGGTGGTTAAAAGATGTTTCCTCAGTAGTCAGACACATTGAAAGTCAGCCGTAGGTGCGAGAGCGAGGTATAACGTGTTCCTTTTGAAATCCCGTAACTCAGGGTATTAATCAGACCATGTCAAAGAATCAACTGGCATATGTATTTTTTTTCGTGCAAAATAATACGACAAAGTCGCATTTTCTTAGCTTACGCGCCTACGAGTTATTTCAGCGCACAGTGTTTTGTTGTTGGGATATTAAGGCAAAAAATGTAATGTGTGTAATGTTTTAATTTTATGGTGTATCAAATACTTATAGTTTGATTTGAATGACGATAGAGTGGTTGTGTTCCGAATTTCCGAAGGGAAGCCGGTAAGAATCGGGTTATATGGACTCGCCACCCCTGCCAAGTAACATATATAAAATTCATCTTTTATATTATAACGTAACTTAAGTGCAATTTTATATACCTTTGCCACACTTTACCTGCCAAAGCCACCAACTTTCAGCTTTTATAAAATAACGAAGGTCTGATCGTCGCGGGCTTATGAGCCATTAAAATAACTGCTGAAATGTGAGCATACAAATAGGTACAACCCTGTCTAACACTTCAGGGAAACAGGCGTGATGTTACATTATGTTCATCTCTTGAAAACATAATTGATTCTATAATTAATAGTTTAAAATAAATTTAATCGTTTGTTATATATTACCCAGGTCCTGACAACAGAAGGCAAGCCGGCCCTAATAGCTAAGACTTCAGTAAACTGCAGTAACCAAGAGCAACGCTTCCCGTCCCCGCTGTTCGTATTCGGCGAGAAGGTCCGCACGCGCGCCATCAGCTGCAAGCAGACCACCATGGTGGCGCCGCTGCATGTGTTGCTGTTCGCGAGCAGGAAGGTGGAGTGGGTATGTTGGACATTCTTTACTTATTTAATACTTTTTGCGGCTTCATTCTCGTGGTTTCCACAGGAACCGTGCATTTCGGGTTAAAAATAGCGACTCGTGAAAGAACAAATCAATATACTTCACATTCAAGAAACCGGCCAAGTGCGTGTCAGACCACGCACAATGAAGGGTTCCGTAGTTGGGATGAATTTATTCCAAAAACAAACTTAACATTGTAGTTGAAAAACATGTTATCCCATACATCGATATACATCACGATCAATTCTCCTACTGCAAATGTAAGATTGTAACCGCAAAAAAAGAAAATAGTGTGATACAACTACAAATTAAAAAATTTCGGAGTTTCTCCTTTATGAGGATTTCCTTTACGGATTCTAGGTCAACGGGAAGTTCCCTGTTGATTTTAATTTATTTGCGAGTATCAAAATATGTCCTATAAATGATCGTATTTTTTAATTCAGTTCATTTAGAAGCTTGATTTTTTTTTAGAGCTCCAAGGTAACATGAACCTACGTATTTGATATTAATTTCAACTTGATATCTCCACGTGCTCCTGAGAAAAAGGGTCTTGATAGACTGGCGGACGGACAACGAAGTAATCCTATAAGGGTTCCGTTTTTTCCTTTTGAGGTACGGAACCCCAAAACACAGGCTTGATGTTACATACATGATACAAAAATGATACATGTTGCATATGGGCTCAAAATGAAAACTAGCGTCAGATCGTACTTACGTAGTATTGCCATCCGAGATTATGCTGAGCTGGGCCCTTTTGCCCTTCTTTCTTATTGTTATTTTAAATTGTTATATGATAATAAACATAGATTTCTTCCATGATGGTTTCAGATCGACAACGTAGTCCGCCTTGACAACTGGCTGAACTTCGAGATGAACCCGCGCGCGGCGGCGCTGGTCACGGCTCTGCGGCCCGCCATCGAGAAGCTTGTGGAGCGGGCCGCGGCCGAGCCTGATGCTGCACTGCATTTCACTCCTGCCGAGGCAAAGGTAGCTAGCTATACACTACTTTAATTTATCTTAAGGGTCCGTGCATGAATAAAAACCCCTTTTGTCAATTTATAATTGAATTGGGAGATACTTAAAATAATTCAAAGTTAGTTCTGGGCGACTATAAAATTTCAACTAAAATTTCATTAAAGTTTTGCAAAATAATAGAAAAACAGAATTTATTGTCTGGGTAAAAAAAGGTTATTCAAAATTTTTCTGCTATATTGTATCGAAAGCGGTCATGACACCTGCTTAGACCATATAATAATGTTGATGATATTCTGTGTATTTATAATGTCCAAAATTAATAGTAGTTTCTTGTAAATTGATAATCAAATGTCACTCGCGTTATTTTTCAGAAAACTTGTGGTGTATGTTACTGATTTGCCATTATTGTATTTGAAAAATACCTTTAAGCTATTCGCAAGACTAAGATCTTGACTTTTCAAATCAAAAACAATTTTGTTTGAATTATTTTTTCTTTCTCACAAATTGTGAATAAAATTAACAAAATCTGTCGATTTCGTGCACGGTTCCTTAACATAACATCACGCCCGTAATCCCCGAAGGGTTAGGCAGAGGAGGTACCTATAGTGTGTTTAAGTCCCATGTAACAGGATGCGAGCCTATTTGCCATCAACCAGGCGGGCTTCTACTGAGAGATTCAAAATAATAGATGATGAAAATTCAATTCAATTGATTACGACGACGATCTTGTACGCGAAAATCTCTCGTTGATGTCCTCTTAACCCTCAAATGTAAAATAGGAACGTAGCAGGAAACTCCAGCTCTTGTCATTGGCAGCTTGAACAGATATATGTCCAATGATGCTGGTGCACTGAATGTTGCAATGCAATTAAGGATGTGTTTATTTATTTTTATGCTTATCATATTCGCCCGAGTATGAAGAAGTATGAAGAACCTGTAATTATAGATTTAAGTAAGAGATTAATAAATTCTCTTTATTGCACAGCAATGAACACGCTCATCATTTTTTAACAGACTTCTACTAAATGAGGAGGTTATCAATTCGGAAGTTTATATATTTTATAATAAGTACCACAACTAAAAAGGGAAAAATAAAAACTTTTTGCTGTTTTTTTTTTTTGGAAGTCATTACAAGAGAAACCTAGAGCATTTACTAGACCCTTCAAACAATGTCTACAACTAAATGTTTCCCACAGGTCATCGACTGCGTAAAGTCCCTATGTGTCATCGAAGCTGGCGACTACAACATCGAACGCGAATGTGGCACACCTACCTTCAGGCCTGACGTAGCCAAGAGAGGGAACAGAGGCTGGGGCACCAGTGGGCCCCGCGGGGGCGCCGGCCTGGCCCCGGGGGGCTTCGGGGCCAACCCCGGCTTCGGAGGCAACCGAGGAGGCTTCGGCGGGAACCGCGGTTTTGGCGGAAACAGAGGCGGTTTTGGCGGAGGAAACCCAGGCTTTGGCGGAGGAAATCCAGGCTTTGGTGGCAACCAATTCGGCTTCAGCGGTAACCAAGGCGGCTTTGGCGGCAACCAAGGCGGATTTGGCGGCAACCAGGGAGGGTTTGGTGGTAGTGGCAACGGTTTCGGTCGAGGCGGCTTCGGCAACCGAGGTGGTGGTTTTAGAGGAGGATTTAGGGGTAGAAGCCGTGGTGGCTGGCAGTAACTAGTGAATATTCCATTCCTAATTAGTAATATGTTGTGATCGTTCTATTGTAAGTAATAAAACTATTGTGTGTAATTTTAGTTTCATTTATTGATTATAGACTAACAAGAAAAAATATAATGATTATAATAATGTAAATTAAAAAAATAACATTAACTCTCTTGATAGCATTTTATAATTAAATTAAAATCCTTGCTACCTATTCATACGTCCGGCGATCCATTAAACTAATGAAATACTGCCGTATAAAAAGGCCGTAACAATTTGAAAATTAAAATTAGAAGCATATCTACGATAGCGGCTATAATGGCGCAATTTCAAACAAAAAAAGTCAACAGCATAAAAAATTGGCTCGCGAGCCAAAGCCTTCGTCATTCGACCGGGTTTTGAACGACGATCAGTATGAACTCTTTATCTGGAGCTACCATCACTTCAGTTTTCCTGCTCCGTATCCTTAGGAACGTCAGGTCATTCGTGGGATCTAGATCTCTTACTACAGCCTTCGCTTTGTCCACCAAGGAACTCATAAGGCCTGCATATTGCACTGAAATATGGTTGTCAAGCGTAGTCTTAATGGGTATACCTTCACCGTTCACCACTATGACTCCTGCGACTCCTTTATGCAAAGCTAGCTTGCGAACTGTCTCTTCGGCCTCGTTTGCCATTTTTTCATGTAAAAAAAACTATGCGAAATGACACAAAAAATACGCGAAGAAGTTTTAATCCAAAAATAGAGACTGTGTGTTGAAATCTATTTTTTGTGGCAATTCTATTGTCAAAGCGCAAATTCGAATTTTAAATCTAATCAAATGATTTTTCACTCGTTCTTTATGAACAGTACTTTTAAACGCCCGCGAAAAGATTTTCGGTTCAAACTTTTTATTGGACCACTCGTTAACAAGGTTTTATCTGATGGACCGTGTGCGTAATCGCTCAATAAAACATTGAATAAGCCATTCTCAGGGCTCGTAAAATTTTACGATTCATTAGTATTGTTGACACGCGTAGTTGCCGGGCCAACGAATCATGTTGTGGCTGTTACCATGATCCCTAACGCCGGCAGCAGGCAACAAGTCGTCACCATGCGAATGAAATAAATTGTTTAGTGTGCTACAAGGATATTTTTAAGCCTGAATGACATTAACAGGCGGGCGTTGTTGGTAAACATTGGTGCAAAAATTGTATTAAAAAACAAGAGCGAGTCGGACTCGCACACCGAGGGTTCCGTACCATCATATAAAATTTTCATCGGCGAGGCCTACATTCAAAGACTACAATAGTATTGCAGTATTAGGTCAGTGCCATCTCTTGATCGATAGTGGAACTAGTGTAATTTTTGTTGATAATTTCTGAAAGTGTCCTATTTAGAGACATCGTTTTATTTTTCCTGTAATCTTTACATAAACTTCTATGGCAGAATAATTTCAGATTTTTCCCTATGCAAACTTCGGAGATAAGGGGAGCGGTATTTTTTTTTATTTTACATTTTTCGTCAAAAGTCGAAAACAATGCGACCTAAAAAAAAGAAAAATGTTTGAGAATGTGCAAATAGCGCTCTTTCATATGATACCCCACATGCCCTAGTAGGTAGCCCCACTTCGATTTTTAAGACACCGTTCGTCAGTGTTGCAAAAAAAAATCTTATTTGCACAATGGTTGGGCAAACGTCATCTAAAACCATTCCAAATTTCAAGTTAATAGCATTAGCGTTTTATCTTTGTTCTACAGAAAAGGGCTGTTCGAGCCATATACAACCTAGGTCCAAGAGATTCCCTTAGAGAAAAATTCAAAGAAATAAATATTATGACTGTAGCCGCACAATATATTTTTGAAAACCTATTGTATGTACACAAAAATATATCAAATTTTAAGAAAATGTCCGATATTCATAGTTTAAATACCAGGAATAAACACAATCTTGCTGTGCATCGCACACGTCTCCACAAAGTAGGCAACTCGTTCATGGGTCAATGTATACGCTTTTACAACAAACTTCCCATTGACATTCGAAACTTACCCATTAATAGATTTAAAATCTGTATTAAAACTAAACTTTGTAAAAAAGGGTATTATAAAATTTCAGATTATTTAGAAGATAAAAAAGCATGGGATTGAACTGCTCGCTCTGCTAAGCCTTGTGATAAAACTTAACATTTTAATTATTTTGTAAAATCATGAAAATATACCAGTTTTATATACACATTGACATTGTTGAAAATTATATTCAAAATGACATGATTACTTTGTAAAGTATTATATTATTTTATTTAATTATTGTGAATGTGAGGACTATGTGGATATCATTATTATTTTCATTTTTCAGTTAGTTTTAATTATGGTCTGGCAGTTTGAGTAGTTTATGCGGCCTACCCAAATGTCCTTTCTTTGGTATTGTTCGTCGAGTTGAGCTCCTTAAGTTCTGAGTTGAGCTCCACGATTACTGACAAATGCTTGCACTGACTGGACAGGTTCACTCAAATCTGTGTGGTTCTTTCCTCAAAAGACCATTTCAGACACTAATCTACATGGTCCTCATATGGCCTGACCAAGATTATGTCTGGACTTTAAAAGAGACTGTGACCTCTAAGTTTGTTTCGGCCTTTCTTCTCAGAGTAGTCAGATAGGAAACGCCGAACTCAACTAGCTTATTTTTATTTTTTTTAATATGACGTGTAAAAGTGATTCTGATATCCTATTTACAGAATAAACAATTTCATTTCATTTCATTTGAGATATCCAGCTGTGACAGACAGACTGAGTGGCAACATGAGCGTTCCTTTTTACCATTTTGGTACGGAACCCTAACACGATGGCGAGATTAGTTCCGATTTTGGCCACGCGCCACATTTTAACCGTTGTAAGTCATAAAAATAGATTAGCTAGAGAATATTAATGTAAAAAAATATGGAAAGGTAACCAAGCTAAAGGAGCCTTTGTAGGTAACGTGCGTAGCCTCTGCGAGCTTAACATACGCAGCTATGGAACTGCGCCTTGGTCCCGCGGCATTTGTCCCCTAGTTTTAAGCCTGTTGGGTCACCCTAAAATAATAAAAGATTGAATCAATCTGCCTAGCCTTTTCCCAACTATATTGAAGGGCATTTCGGACCCAAGGCACCCCTGGAGGACACCCCAGGGGGTGCCACGGGAACTTGAATTCGGATCCATGGCACCCCGAGGCCCTCAAATCCATACAACGGTGTACCAGTGGTATCACGAGTTCTATTTACTAGTTCCCATGAATCCACCAATCGAATAGTGATGGGACAGATGGATAACAGTGTCAAAATAATTTCAATAGTCTAATTTTAATATTTATTTAACGCAATTTCTCCAGTGCGTGGCCTATGTTATTTCTCTGTTCAGAAATTCCAATTGAATGTGCACTATTAAATCGTCATTAATGATGTTTACTTGTTTCCGTCTTTTAGGCACTGCATTCAAATTGTGAATATTCTGCAATACGTTTAATAAACGCATCACGGAACCATATTTTTATTGATCAACTTATTTGGAGTAGTAATCTTCTAAAACGTTATTTGTCCTATGACGCTCTCCAAAGACACAAAAAATCTCAGGTGAATGTACGCTGATCTTTATTTATTTATTTAACCATTTATGCACACACATATAAACAGACAAGAAGAAAGGAACAGAAAAATACGTACAAAGGCAATAAGGGGGTATCTTTCTATGTAGGTAATCGATGAATTTTTCCATATCTACATTGCTTGGTACAATGGGCCAATCTTCCGCAAGCTCACCTTTAAGGCGATAATCGTATAGCACGGCTCATGACTCGATCGCTCAATGTGCGTTTTCACCAATAGGAAGCGTAGGTATTTAGTCGAGTTCTTCCTAATATTATGATGTATAGAAGTGTGACACTCACACTAGGCGCGTACTATGCTCACTTGTTAGTGAGATGATATTTTATTGGGCACGGCAGTTCAAACAATATTATCAGAGCTTTTTGATTATTGCCGTCGCAACTTTTGCAACTGTAATAAAAATAAGTTTACTATTTAAATACCATTGTTATTTAGTGGAAATATCAAAAAATTCGGTTAAACAATAGGACTGTTTAATAGAAGGGCCATAAAATACGTTCGCATTTTTTTGTTTTTACACTCCCTGTACTCACACTAATGCATATTGTCTCTAATTGGGCGAAACCAGGAACGGGTGTTGTACCTGCGCTGCCTCAGAAATATTTCTTAATCGAGTATGCATAAAGTTTGCCGACTGTACATTCGGATTTGATGCATTCAAAGGCTTCTCGAATGGTATCAGATGGAAGAAGTGGTAAAACTACTACGAGGCCCCTTTTTTTTGATAGGGCATCTCGTAGTTGACCTCTGAGATCATGACTACTTAACCGGGCTTTCCTATGGTTACCTTAAGCTACTACACTTAAAACCTCCAGCCAGGGGTTATTCAACTATGCTACGAGCCTCGGCTTAGGGCGTCAACCGAAGGGAGGACATCAAGGATGGGACCAGCGGGATGCTTTTAGGCCCAGAATTCTTCTTTCATCCTTTGTTTTAGTGTACCCCAAAGACTTTGCTTTTCGACATATCTTTTTTTACACATTTTTAAAAACAATAGTAACACGTTTACCGTCACTTTTGAAATGAAATCATGTATTAATAGGTAGGTATGCATAGTTTTAATACCATGTACATACATTCAAAATCACTGCACTAATTGTTCTCGTGACACCCAGTAGTGTCCTCCAGGGGTGCCTTGGGTCCTGAATGAAGGGGGGTGTCAGCTTGCAGTCTAACCAGATGCAGCTGAATACCATAAACAATAAATTATATATTTTTATTAACTAGCTTTTGCCAGCGGCTTCGCCCGCGTGGATCTCGGAAGTTATACTTGACGTGAATTCATGCTAGCCTAGTACTTTTTGTTAGGTTACTTCATTAGTTATAAACTATTTCTGTGCCAAATATCATCCAAATCCTTTAAGTGGGACAATACTAATGATTGTAATACTATCTTACTTTTTGTTAGGTTACTCTCAGAAATTGTGCAAGTGCCGTGAACAGAATACAGTCTTGTATGACGATAACTTTTTTTGCAACATCCGATTTGAATTAAACTAAGCCTATATTCTATTCCAAATTAATCTCTGTCTACCTGTGAAAACTACACGAAAATCTATTCAGTAGTACCAGAGATGTGTGTGAACAAACAAACAGACAGACACTGGATTCTACTGTTCTATTAAGTGTATAATAATTATTGTTCCTTTTATTTAAGAACACTATTAATCATAATATTATTTGCAGAACATAGAATATTAAAATCTAAAAAATATGACAGTGATAAAATAATTTATGGCCACCATAACATAATATTTTATTTTTCTTTCAATATAAGTAAATTGGCAGTGATTTTAGGACTTTGAATAAAAAGCTTAAGGTTTAACTCTCAATATCTTGGCCCTGTTGTTTCATAGTTTCTACTTGCAAATACAGAGGCATTCTCCCACTCCTGAGTTTAGCTCTTTTATGCACTTTTAGCTGATGTTTCATCATCTGTTTCCTGTAACCGAATGCTTTCCCACAAACGTTACAGACATGGTCCTTTATCCCCGTATGATCTACTTTATAGTGTAACTCCAATTCTCGTTTAGTATAAAAACCTCTACCACATGTTTCACATTTAAAATCATGTTCTCCCTTATGTCTCAACGAGTGTTTGTTTAAATTACTTTTATTTATGAATCTTGCAGGGCATTGAGCACATTGGTATGGTTTTTCTCCAGTGTGTGAGCGCATGTGCATTTTTAGAGATTCACTGAACCTTCCTTTGTAAGGACAGAGAGAGCATTTGAAGGGTAGTTTATAAAAATGTGTCAGTCGGTGACGTGTGAAATGTCCCTGCATTATGAAGTTTTTTCCACAAATATCACACATATATGAGGCCTTGTCTTTGTGTAACGCTAAATGCTTTTTAAAATACAATTCTGTGTAAGAGTTGTTGCAGATAGGACATGCAATTTTCCTATTCTCATGTTCCTCAGTCATTCTATGTTCATCATAGTCTTTGAATGTATCAAATGATATTTCACATTTTTTACAATTGTATATCCTCTTTTTACTTGCTTTGCGTTCTTCATATTCCCAGTTGTCGTCCTCAGGGTAATTGAATGTATCATCATTACCAATAGTAAGCAAATCTTCAGGAGGATGTTTTAGAATTTCATCCGACTGTTGTGCACTTTTCCTAAATTCTATTGCTCCTTGAAGAAGATTGTTGCATGGCTCACATAAGTACTTAGGATACGGATCATCTGTTCTTACTTCTATGCCGGCAAATGTGTTGAACGATTCGGAAAGGTCTTCGGCTGTTTTGTTCCCGTGGATTGGTATACAGCCTCCTTCTTTGAGGCAAACCCTGCATACGCTATCGTCGGTATGTTCCTTCTTTATGCTGATTTTTCGTCCTGAGTTTTCGTCAAGCGAGATGGTGTCGCAGGCCGAGTCCTCCCCTGTGCTCGTACTTCTGCCATTCATCTGTTTGCAATGTAACATTTTTAACAGTAACATTGACAGCGACATATTGATTTTTGTTATCAGCGACTTACACTGATCTTGTAGTTGCGAGAAAATCTGTAAAATGTAATAATTTCCTTGCTGTTTTTTATTTTGTTTTTCACTCAAACAAAATACTGACATGAAGCGGTGTCAGTTGTCAATTTGCCACATAGGTCTAGCGTTTTAGCAATAAAACGCAATTAGTTGTAATCATAATAAATAAATAAACGAGCGTAATAATGTTGTTAGAAAGCTATTCAATTCATATTTCATGGAAAGATTAAAATAAAATTTAATAATCACTTTTTTTTCACGGTCATCTTTACGGAACGGAACGTTGTCTGTCAAAATTGTTCTCTTCTGATCAGTTGCAGTGTTGCCAATTTAGCATTTTTTTATAATTTGGCAGATTTTCTTTCTGTTAACACACTTTTTCGTGGTTTAGCATAATTAAAGCATATTATTTTTAACATGTAAAATATTAAATTACCTACATTAAATAAACATGAAACGCACAACCTCTTCTGTTCTTCTTGTTCTGGGATTTCTGGGTGATTCCTCAACAAAAAAAAAAAAAAAGTGCTTCATTTTACAATGCACTGCTTACGGAACTTTAAACGAGTTTAGGTAGCGCTACTATTATGTCACAAACTGCGGCACATTATAGTGATAAAAGGCCGCTAGCGGTACTCAAAACACTTCCAAACAACAATACGTCTCTCCCTCTTCTCCGTAGGAATAGGGAGAGAGAGAGCGACTTCATTCATTAGGTATTTATTTTTAACAAATGGCTATCTTATGAGAAAATTCATGCACTCAAGAAGACTCAGGTCTCAATCTTCCACATCTACTGCTGTTGTTGATGAAGATCAAGATATCGACTGTTTAAATTTTAAAGCTTTAAGTAATGCTATAAGCCAATTTGTGTATTTAATAATTTAGATTAAAATTTGAAAATAGTTTGGCATTTTATTTTAGCATTAAAAAAAAAACTTGCAGAATTTTGTCGTTTTTAACAGCACCTTAGCATATTTCGTATTAGCCTAGGTGGCAACACTAATCAGTTGTCATAATGCTTGTCACTGTCAAAATGGCCAAAACGTCTATGAAATAAAGTAAACATGAGGATAACCTTCTCCTTCTGAACTAAACAGCTATTTATCAAAAACATCACTTGAAATAGCTATTTATACGGAAGCCGGAGGTGAAAAACATGAACACGATCAGGGTAAGGCACCTCCAGCGTCAATAAACAATGAACCTGTCTTATGCCAAAATTTTACCATTACTATTACTAAATGCTAATGCTTTATTTTAAGAGTTTATGGCGTTCAGCGCCAATGGTACGCGGTGCCCTAGCATCTAACTATGCTATCCGACCGCTTTCGGCGGCCACAGTCGTTCCTATACAGAAGCCTATCGAGCCAGTACCATCGACAACTGTGGAACTAGACAAGTTATATAAACGAGTGGAGCTTGAGATGCGGGGTATCGACCCCGCGGTACTACTGAGTTATGCCTGGTTCTGTGTCGCGGCAGCCTCGCATTTGGGTATTGAAGTCACTAAAAGGTACGTTTTGAGGTTATTCTAGTCATGGAGGATTTGTTTGTTATATCCTTGCATTATTCATAAATAACTGTTGTGTATGTATTCAAGTAACTTTGCTGAAGTATAATATAGTTTCATACAATCGTTTGATCGTGATTTCACATTCTTCTCATTTATTTATTTACAGTACCATGGTTTTCAAGTTGCAAGTAGAATCATTAATTATTATCTTTCAATTACAGTTGGGCACTGCGAAAAGCAGAAAAAGAAAGGCACACCCTTCTCCGCTGCGTCCACATTTACAAGAAGCACAGAGTCCAATATGAAATAAGAACATACTTCAGATTCATACATCTTCAGAGACTTACGGGCTCCACATGTGACACATACTTAGAGTACATTCAGAGAAACCTTCCAGAAGGTTGCGCCTTGAAGGTTACGAGGATCGAATGCCAGAAGTTACCGGAACATATAACACCACCTACCAATGAATAAGATTTAAGTTTGCAATGTAGAATAAAATACGATATAGTATGCATTTAATTTTATTTCAATATTGTTAAAACTATAAAATTGAGCGTTTGATTGGGTTGAGTTCTTTAATGTAGGAGGTACACAGGCACCCTGCATATATTGGGTCCCACTTCATTAAAATACCTTAGAAAAGGGGATGGGTGAACAATAAATACAGGTGTCTGTTAGTAGGTACAATATTGTACAGTCTGACGGATTTCTAATACTTCTTAAATTAGGGCCATATTTGAAATTGGACAAACTTGTTAATCTTTTTAGATTAACAAGTTTGTGTAGGCAGTAGACAAAAGAATAATAGTTCAAATTAAAGAATAGATTATTATTTAAATGCATCTAAAAGTTCATAAGTTCAAAACATTTATAGTTTAACTTCATTAACATTAAAAAGTTATTCTTACATAAAAATAGGTAAAGGCTGTGTCAAAGAGCTGTGTTTACACAATATAACTAGGAGCTAGGAGCCATATTCCAGAATAGAATAGCATAGATCTTGATTTAAATTTAGACTTGAGTATTATCTATGGAATCTATAAATAGTTTTGAATCAGGATTCATACTTTTGCAAACTGGAACATGGCTGACACATTTTTTTTAAATCTGTGGCAGTGGCTGGCACCTCACAAACATACAAGGACTTTTTTTACTAACATTTTAATTTCATACAATATTGGTCTAAACATTTATCTATATTAACAGTAAACGTTTAGTACACATAAGGCTCATAAAAATGAAACAAAGTTGTAATTCTTCTATGATACTTTAAAAGCCATAATTAGTTTTTTTTTTTTAAATATTATAGTGAGGCACGTCCATACAAACAATAACTCATAAAATACCCTTTATTGAAGTAAAAATTTTAAAAACTACTTTCAAAGCCAAAACAGAGTAAATATTTGAAGTACCTAAAGCTCAGTCAACATTTTGGCATTTAATATCTCTTTGGCAAGTATGTGCTTACATTCTATTCATACTGCTGATGTTTACAAACGGTTACTATGAAGAGTATAGCAAATGCTAACTCTAAAGCGTGAAACATCAACATTACGGCACACCAAATATACTCCAATCGGAGTATGTATGTCTGGTATATGAGGAAGTAGCATACTCCTATTGCTGAAGGTATCGTCAGCATTACGGAGAAAAATACTGGCACTTCTGAAAAGGAAAACAAAATAATTTTGTTACTTATTTGCTGACACGGAATTTTGAGAAATTTTGTATATGAGGCTTCTAAGAATCTTGTAAGGAAGGAATAATTCTATTAGTTTTTCTTAATTTATTGATTTTATCTGGGTCCAGCTGCTAGGAGACGAGGTTCCAAGTAAGAAATTCAGCTCAGTCAGTACTATTTGACTTTTCAATAAAAATACTTACTCTTACTAGCTAGATTCCCTCTTCTTCCCAAGAATATACGAACAACTTCCACAAGGCATAGCGCACTAAATATCCCGGCTTCGGTTAATAACGCATTCTCTGGATAAGAAACATTGATGGCTTTCAAAATGCCCATGGCCACTTCACACACGAAAAACATCCCAAGGTAAAAACTGTTCAGGTATAACAGTATCTCGTATGCTAAACTAGAATTAACATTAGTCACTTTGGACATTTTCCTGAAGGAATCAATGATGACGGCTGTTTTGTTTACTTTTGTTGACGTTAATACTTTGTTTATTCGATCGACCGCCTAGACAACGGGTTTACGGGTTACCGGATACGTAAGTGACGTAAACTGACGTACGGCAAACTGTCAAAATGTAATATCCAATGAAAAGTTTGCGCGCGCATGACAATGGTATTGATTCGTTATGATTCGAATTAATTGAACAGAAATCGAAATGAAAACAAGACAAGTTTTAATTAATAGCTTTTACTTACAATTTGGTTAATTATTTATAAGTGTTTTAGACATGTAGGATACGAAGTATACAAAGAAAGAAAGATAAAAACGAAATAAAAACTCTCGGTAACTCTCGTGACGAAGCCAAGCCAAGCTAAGAAATTCATGAATTTTCATATCAAATCTAAGACTAAAATTCATTTTTAACGCCATTATATTTGATAATTAAAGTGAAAATAATTCCATTTTCTGCAATAGTCCTGTACCAACCGAGGATTGTCCTTGGGTGCACTTGCATAGTGCAAACAGGGATAATCGTCGGTTGGTGCCTCATTCCATTAAAAACGTCTAACGGGCCTGTGCGAGTTGGCTTCGGACCCTCGTACGCCTTCCAAAGGGCCGGTACACTAGGGTCCCGAGAAAAGTAAAGACATGAAAATAATAAAACGAATAACTTCCTCATGCCATGTCCATATTCATTCATTATCTAATTCTTTCCCCGCTTCGTTTACGCACCTCATTGCGTGTGCGCACGGTCGAGTGCGTTCGTCCGTTACGCAACGAATGCAGTAAATGCACTATCAAACGTAAATGCATACACGATCGGAAAGTTTACCAAGTAGGAAGAGGATTGCGGAAGTTGTGCTAGTCCGATTTGTGGCTGTTGGCAATTTCTAATTGCACATGTGTGGGTAGGTAGGTATCTACTGTGTGATTTGTGGTATATATTGTGCTGATTATGAGATTTAGATGGTCCATTTTCAAATGGTTAGCTGTAATGCTACGGCTATATTGTCGCGATAACGCGAACTACGCTTCGCGCGCTCTCTCTGGTACTCCGCTCGATGTCTCGCTGTACAACAAAGAGCGCGCGAAGTATAGTTCGCGTTAACGCGACAATTTAGCCGTAGCATTAGATAGAACTTTCTACCTACTATGGTCTGGAACAAAAGAACGATTAACGTCGTTAACGCAAACTACACTTCGTACGCTCTTTGGTGTACAGGGAGACGTCGAACGACGTGCGAGGGAGAGCGCGCGAAGTGTAGTTCGCGTTAACGCGACAATGTAGCCGTAGCATTACAGTAGTCGCTTCTGATGTTTAACATCTGACATCTCACCTTGGTAATAAGCAACATTAACATTATATCCTGAAAAAAAATGATTCAAGTATCTATTATTTGAAATGTTTTTTCACAACGAAGAATATTAAAAAAAAAAATGAAATTTGTATTTAATTTAATTATCACTATGAGTAATGCAATTTTTTATTGAAGACAGTATTTTTGTTCAATTTGGGGGAGAGCGGAGACAATAGACATATGATAACTAAAATACTTATGCGATATACTATACTTGTGATTTCAAAGTATTAAAAAACCGTTAAAAATGTTTGAAAATAACAAAACTTCTTTTTAGTATAAACACGCTCGTTTTATTGTGAACCAAATTCTTATTAGTGTTTTAAGAACCAATAGGAAATATTATACAGATTACAAAACAGTTACAGTTATCACTTTTATTTGGGGTTCTAGCGTTCTCTCTAAAATAGCGAGAAATCAGGGTTTAAACACAAGTGGTCCGAAAAGGGGCGGGGCCTAATCGTTTCTTACGGCCAACGCACCGCGCGCGCTTATTAGTCAAATCAAATAACACGCACTTCCCTGGCTGCCTGTTACACACTTCCGTCCCTTTTCACGAAATCGCTCCCACACTATTACACATTCAAAATTTCAGAAAAAATCTGATCTGATATAAAATTTAGAAAGTATTAAGTTATGACATAACCTCGCCTTGTATCACAATAATATTTTATATAACCTTTCCTTTCATTATTTGCAAATTATTAGGAAAGGTTTGTATAGGGTTTATATCTGAAGGTACAACCGCGGACAATGGCGGTCGACGACTTTTCACCTGTCCAAAGCCCTTAAGTACAGGGATGCACAGACTTATAGAGAAAAGGGGCCAGTCGGGCAGATTATGAGTCAAAGGCGGGCTTGGCGGCAAGAAAAATAACTAGGTAAACGTTTTTGAAGTGAAAACTTCTTTAGGCGCGTTGGGGTATTTTGAGATGGGACTAAACCACTGATTTCGCGACATTGTTACGACACCAGCTTTTGACCATTAAAAAGACATCAACGCGTGATACATTATTTCCTGCACCTAATATTGTTGAAGTTTTCACTTCTGTCGGCATTCCCGGAGTGCCACAATTTTTATTTTTTTATTACTGACTTTCTTTGTATAACTTACAATATCTATTTAGTTTGATGCAAGGCATTGCATTAAAGTTTTTTTTTTGTATTTGTCTCCAGATAACTTGTAGACGTAATATTGCTTGCAAATTTTCATTTGCTGGGCGGTTTCGATTTTTCGTTTTGTCACAGTTCATAACTGAAAACCTTCGTTCAAAAGTATACGTTAATCTAAATAAGCTTGCGCAATGTGGTTCATTTGATTGCAATCTTTTATACGTATTTTTGTCAACGCAACGGTAGTAGTTGACTAAGTTGCGTTACGTAAATTTTCATCATTTCGCATGTCTATCAACTGCATGCATGCAATACCGGCCTAAGTGGTGTAGGTACACAACATTGTCAACATTTATTTATAAATTTTCTTTTATTTATCCCATTTTTAAAGTAAAAACGTCTTTAGGCGCGTTGAGCATTTTTGAGATGGGACTAAACAATTAATTTCGTGACACTGTTACCGACACCACCTTTAAAAAGACATCAACGCGCGTTACATAATTTCCTGCACAGTAAAATTGTTCAAGTTTTCACTTCTGTCGGCACTCCCGGAGTGCCACTGTTTTTTTTAATTGTTTGACGGGTCGCTGGCATGCCGCGGTCTGTGCATCGCTGCCTTAGTACCTAATAAGATTAAAAATAGTCCACCACCCGTGTCCGCGATGGTACCTAATGCATCAACGTAAATCTTATTTTATCTGCATAGTACCTGTCTACCTACTTCTTGTTGCCATCGCGGTAGGTACCTCTCTACATACGCCTAGTCAAGGCATAGCCAGGTAGTAGGTAAGTTCAGGTGAGAATAAAAGCTAATAAAGCTCCAACCGGCTAGGCTTGTTATGCGCAGTGCATTCCTAGGGTAACCATGGTGGAAAACAAAATAGGAGTAAGTTCACCAGTTCCCGTAGCTAAATAGTTTAAGTATAAGTATATACAATACACCCTTAAATTAGTTCTATTTCTGTTTTGGTCCTACTGTCCTACTTACACCTTCTTAAATTGGTCCTTCTTTCCATAAATAAGTCCTAGCTCATTTTATTAAGTCGGGTCTCCTGCGCGTGTTTTTTTCGAAACATTACACAAACACATCAAAACAGAGGCGTTGCCATACACATTTGTGTATGCTAACACGATGTTATCTGAGCTGCATGGAAAACATTCTCCTAGCGGGTGAAGAGGGGAAGGGTTTGTTTCATTTTCAACCACTGCGCGCACCGCGGACGTCTATCACTGACATTCAACACAAGTTTTAAGGTTATATTCTCTTGAATAGGTGTGAACAAGTTGTGACGAATTGACGATGGATTGAAATAGAGATACTATTTAAGTACTTACGTCTTCCTCGTCGAAACTCATTACGACATTTACACAAAATGTGTAGATGTAACCTGAAAATATTTTAATACGTAGGAGACAACTTGTGTATGAAAACAAATGTTTATGTGTTAGGTATTTTGTGCAATGTTGCGAAAAAACACGCGCAGGAGACATGGGTTTCATTCAAATTCAAATAATTTAATTCGAGTAACATAGACTCATATTATTATTAGAATAGGCAAAAACATTTAAACAAACACATGTTTTTGAAGTGAAAACTTCTTTAGGCGCGTTGGGCATTTTTGAGATGGGACTAAACCATTGATTTCGTGACACCGTGATGACACCACCTTTTGACCATTAAAAAGACACCAACGAGTTGCGTGCCGCGATGCGCCGCGGTGCGTGGAGTAAAAGACATCAACGCGTTGATTACCGCGGTGCCGATTTTTTTCAAGTTTTCACTTCTGTCGGCACTCCCTGAGTGTTTTATCTGTGGGTATTCTTAATTGGCAAAATTCAAAATACCTACCATTTTACTTAGATTCAAAATATGCTGTTGGAATGTTTATTAACTGGATGATAGATATGCCATCAATTAAAGTCGACCGCGTTTTTAAGTGAAACCAACCGAAGCTGTGAATTCTCATATTATTTACGTAATGTTTTAATTAAATTATATACCTGTCCCCCTTAGCATTAAACTACAATTTCCTAACTGTCCTTTATCCGCGTACAATACTGGTATTCCTATTGGTAGAAAGTAAACGGCTTTCTGCAATAAGCGAGGGAAACGCGATTCACCGATGCACTACGGAATCACAACACTTCCGTTGAGGGCATTCACTGGACGTCTCACGGATAGCCTGATTTAAAACCTCTTTAGGAAAAAACTTTTATTATCTGTCAAAATGAAGGCGAAACCAGTGTTGACGTTTTCAAAATTGGATCCGGAAACAGGTGATCTATTGGATAGAATGTTCAACAAAAAGGATTGTATGTCGGAAATTAATCCGGGAAGGGTGATTCTGCCAGCTGATTACATGACTATTGGGCAGGATATTTTGAATATGGAAGTCAAGGATACCGATGTCTGGATGTGCTCTTATCCTAGGACTGGTGAGTATATGTGCTTTTTCTGTCACCCTATTATGTAATACAGTGTAATATATATCGGTCTATTACACAGATTACTATTAGTCTGGATTTCAACCATAATATCTGTGGTTTTTTTTTCATATTTGTTTTGATTTCCCGTAACAACGTCACGACTGTACCTACCTATTATATTCCTTTTATTGGTTGAACCTTTAATAGTAATACCATCTACATTGCGACAGCTGTGTTGTTTCATATATGTAGCTTCTAACACTTTATCTGACCTGGGTATCGAACCCAGTAGATACTTTGTAGTTGCACTTGTAACCACTGGTGCCAGGAGCACTCCTGGAGAGTTGACTCAAGTCGCATATGGCATGAAAATAAAATCAATGGTATATTTTAACAAGATTTCAAACCTAATGCCGCGACACTCCTCGAGGGTTAACTTTAGCGCAAACGTAACGCCGATGGAGTGTAGAGTCAACTTGCAATATGTATGGCGGCATGGCGTATGAGCTCTATGAAAAATGTGTGGAGTCGAAAGTGTTAACTACAGTTTTAGTTTTGAATGGTATCTTTTGTGTCCAGGTTCTACATGGGCACAGGAAATGGTGTGGCTCATCGGGCACGATTTAGATTACGAAGGCGCTAAATCTCTGCAACAGGTACGCTTTTTATGAGCTTTTTCTACTTTGTAAAGGTGAAAACCCGAATAGTATGAATTTATCATCCATACCGTCGTTTTGTCTGACTGATAGCCCATTATTATCTTCTACATATCCCAGATTCCGGCTACGATGACTATTTCTGCTTCGTTTTTTGACGACCACTTGTATATATAGGTTACTAGCGTGTCCTCTGATGTGGTCAATGTATCTTATTTATAATATTTCTTCAAATTAGTGTTCTTAAAGATATGAGGGGTATGAGGGGCTTGTGGCTAAGTAATAACAGCCGCACCGGTCGATCGATTAGGTTAAACTACGCTTGCCGCGGTTGGTCCGTGGATCCTTACATACCAAGACCCTTCCGTGCCTCAGAGAGCACGTTAAGCCGTTGGTCCCAGCTGTCATTTGTAGATCTTTGACAGTCGTTACAGGTAGTTAGAAGCCCAAAAGTGACAACCAGTCTTACCAAGGAGTATCGTGCTACCTAGTAACTAGATTGTGGCGTTCAGATAGGCTCCAAAATACAGCATTTAGCCGCATCTGGTTAGACTGGAAACCGACCCCAAGATAGTTGGGAAAAGGCTAGGCAGATAATGAATTGTATAGTTAGAATTGTATCAGAGAACTTCTTGAGATCAATAATTGTCTATGCAATGTAGCTTGATAAACATTGTCCTAAGTAGCTAACTCATTGATTGGGTAACTAGGAACGTAATAATTATAAAACTACATTAACAAAGAGCATGCAGGTGTGGCTCTGTAATCACAACTAAATTTTTGCCTGAGTCGTGGACACGACTCAAGCAAATGTCAAGCGTTGTTCAAACAGGCAGTGGTGACGTTGATGAGCTCGATGGCCGACAGTTTTGGTAGTCATTGATAGAGTTGTCATTATCATTATTAGATAGTTATTGTTGAGATATTAGATAGTCATTGAGTTCCCTGACGTTACATAACATTACAACTGCGCCACCATCGCATGCCGCTTCTATCTGAACAACACATAACTGTTGTTCAGATCTAGTTGACTATTAGATTTATCAGTCATTAATTTCCTACGCCCAGATAAGATGTCCCCTAGTGGAGCTATCTTGCATCATGGTGGCTGGCCACTCGACCTGGCACAAGGAGTCGGTCCAGGGCACATCCGTGGACCTGGTGAAGCACCGTCTGCCGTACCCTCGCTACATCCGCAGCCATCTGCCCTGGGATCTTTTGCCTGTTGATATTGAGAACGATGATGGTTCTGCTAAGCCTAAGGTAAAGTATTATAAATTATCTCTAGCTTTGGAGGCTTGTTAAAGTCAAATTGATAATCCTAAAACTAGGATTTCTCCAGGGTTAGAATCACTGCCATATTTTTATCACTGGTTTGATATAGCTCAGAGGAATACCGATCCGCGAGATATTGTGTGTAACACATAAAATGGCAATCTATCGAAATGTCTTTCATTTTGACCTCCATTATTTCATAGGTTTGAAAAATTCGTCTGCTCAACAACGTAAATAACGCAATGAACGTGGCTGAACTGTCAAAATGAAAGGAATTATGATCGATTGCCATTTTGTGTGTTATTACACAATTACCCCGCAGGTTATAGTTCTATAACTGGGTGACTGTACTTTTTAATATACAACATGTAAAAAAACCCTGTCAGATCCGTGAGGGTGTTGTTAGGTATCGTACTGAGAGTCTATTTATGTGGTAATTTTCAGAAAAAGAAAAAAAAAATTCAACACATTTTTTTTTTCAATGGAGTATTTTACCGGGTTTATGTCTACAAGTCTATAACTTATGTCCCTGTTGAAAATTTACAAATTGTTTATGGTAATTTTGGTGCTAAAAATTGGAATTTTAAATAGCAAAAAGCTTTTTATTTTCAGGAAAATTTAAAATAAAATAAACTTTTTGGTAATTTTATTGCAGTATGTGCCTTTCGGATCGGACAGGGTGTTTTTACATATTCTATATTATCTACAAATAACGTATAAGTTACCTACAAAACAAGTAGCTTTGTGTGGTGTGATCTAGCTATTTATGAAACTAACTTCATCTTAAAGATATTGGTCCTTATATCTACTTTAAAAAATAAGTATTTTTGAAGTAAAAACTTCTTTAGGCGCGTTGGGCATTTTTGAGATGGAACTAAACCATTGATTTCGCGACACTGTTACGACACCAGCTTTTGACCATTAAAAAGACAACAACGCGCGATACATTATTTCATGCACAGTAAAATTGTTCAAGTTTTCACTTCTGTCGGCACTCCCGGAGTGCCACTGTTTTTTTTTCCTTAGCTTGTACTTCTTGAAGACATATATAGGCCTAAAAGTGTTGGTCTTTAACAGGTGATATACACATCTCGCAACCCTAAAGACATGGTGGTTTCGTACTACCACTACTGCACCCTGGTGCACGGACTCAAAGGGACCTTCGAGGAGTTCTGCGATCTCTTCATGAAGGACCGCGCCCCTTTCGGACCCGTATGGAACCATATACTTGGTAAGATCACTAGAACTTGAAACATGAATTTTAATTTATACCATACATTCATTTTTATAACACATAGACTCTTTTCTTTTTTCCTCCTATATTATCTTACCTCAGTCTTTTAAAATCAAGTTTTGGTCCTTAACCAGATTGTAATTTTTATAACATCACCTTTTATTATTACAATAAAAGTTTTATCTACACCCATGCTATAAAATCTCTATAAAAGTTTCTGAAACAGTTAGCTTATTGCCAACATTAAAACAGCCAATGTCATTGTAACCATAATATCATCCAAACGAGTGTTATAATGTTGTACTAAACTTCATTATGTAACTTGAATTTCAAAAAAAGAACATTGTCATGTATACAACTCCTTGTTTCCATCAACTTTTGTAATGGAACGTTGAAGCGGGGGATAGCAGCACCCGCTGCACGCATGCGCGGGGATGTGCTGGTGCAGGCGACATTCATACGTGCACTTGTATTGAATTTCGTGGGATTTTTTTATTCTTGATCTTGAATTACCAACACCCAATGGTTTCAGAACCTTTTATAGAGGTTTCATATAGTGGGTGTAGATAAAGTCTTGTATGCAACTGTTTACAATTAGGTATTAAAACATTCATGTGATACTATTACCTAAACCCACATTCGTGTTTTAATACCCCTTATTATACAACAGTTGCATAAATAACTATTATTACTCAGGTTTCTGGAACCGCCGTCTCGACCCGAATGTTCTCTTCATAAAATTCGAAGAGATGAAGCATGACCTCCCTTCTGTGGTCAGGCGAACTGCTCATTTCCTGAATAAAGAGCTCAGCGACACTGAAGTGGAAAAACTATGCGACCATCTGTCTTTCCAAAATATGAAGACGAATCGAGCTGTCAACTTGGAAGCCATCTTGGAAAAGTCATTCGGAGTAAGCTATTTGGAGTCCACGGATTTGAGGTTCATTAGGAAAGGGGAAATTGGGGACTGGAAGAATTACATGTCCGATGATCTGTCTCGAAGATTCGATGAGTGGGCGGAACAACATTTAAAGGGAACCGAGCTAAGTTTTGAGTAAGATAAACGGTGTTGTAGGCCGATCGATGCAACTGAGTCCGTGTGCGATGCGGGAGGGGTGACAGTTGTCACAAGTTGACGAATCACTGGGCTCTCCCATCACGATACTACACCCCTCCCGCACCGCGCAGCTAGGACTCAGTTACGCCTCATTCAGACTGGCGCGACGCGACACCGGTAATTGTTCTACCGTGAAGTTTTCTTAGAAATTGTTTTGTTGTCTGCACGAGGCTTTAAGCGGTCGGCCTTTATAGAGTAATTCATTTTGATTTTGTACCTAGTATAGTAATGTATTTAAATTTTAGCTTTGATTATTAAAGGCTCTTTCAAACAGGCGCGACACGCGACGCGACACAAAGACACCGCTCGTCGCGCGACGCGACGTACTTTTGTGTCGCGTCGCGTGTCGCGCCTGTTTGTAGGAGTCTTAAAAACAAAGTTTAGATTATGCTAATAAGTGCGGATAGCTGTTTAGTTATTATAATTATTACATTTTAATGTGTTTTTTCCACGATGTTTTAAGTAATTAGTTTTCTTTCATAACTTAACTAACAGAAACAGTATTGTCTGTATGTTACGTGGAAATGTGTAGATTCCTATTTTAATTGAAGTTGTTGACGTAACTATACTTCCGTCTAGATTTTCCTATTGTTACGTTTGCTCATATAATTATTGTTATTTACTTTTATGGAAGTAGTATTTAATTACATGGTATTTTATATTTAACACTACCGTATGTAAAATAAAGAATTAAGGAACTTTCTCTTGTTTCGTTTCCATTTTATCCCCAATAGCTTAACATTTCACAATTTGGGAACAGGGATTTTATAGATCTATAAGGACCATTTTACGGTAGTCGAAGGGTTGAAAAATTAAATAACCAAACATTTTGAATGCGTTTTTAATACCACAAAAGTGAGATTCACAAGGTTGGCAATTAAATGAAAATGGTAACTTTCAAGCACATTTGTACAGAGTGATACTTATACAAGAAATAAACTAATAATTAATAATAGAACGATATCTTTAAAAACATTATCCTCCTTTTGGACTCCGCCGCAGTCGGGTAAAAAATATATACTTAACTAATAAAAGTTTAAAAATATTATGTGACATAAACATTCTGCAGAAAAAAGAAGTGACATTCTTAAACGATAATTCTCAATTCAAAATAATAATAAAAATGAATAAATAAAAACACGTGATAAAAGTGAAACTTGAAAAAATAAAAACTATGACACGTTTAAGTGTGAGAGACAAAGAGAGTCCTATCTTTCTTCTCTCATATGAACGAAATATCCCTAAAATTACAAGGACGCGTCACTCCTTGTAATTTCATTCTTAAATCTCATCCTAATCGCCGCCTAGGAAGTTTCACTTCAATAAAGAGCGAAATCCTACAATTTTTGACAGAGGTCACGGTCGGGGTCAATTAAAGGACATCTATTAATCTGTATTTTAATATTACGGGGGTGTAATACAAGGGGAGGAAGAAAAATCATTATTTAAATCTAGTTTTTGAGATATATAGGAAAAACTCAAAAAAGGGATTCCAAGTTACAATGATTCCTTGGATTTACATTTCGTGTCATATAATTAAGTTTCCGGCTCAGAAACCTAGCTTTCCGATTATAAATCCAACTATTATTGCCAAAGGTCACGGTCGAGGTCAATTAAAGGTCATCTGTTAAACTGAATAGTCATATATCCCGGGCAAATACACAAGGAGGAAATTTTTTTTTTTATTATTTTTCACGTCTGTTCTTGAAATATTTGCAAATAACAAAAAGTCGGGATTCTAGTTCTAATGAAAAAATTTTGGTTAAGGTTCATGCACACACGTCAGTCAGTCACGTCAACTTCAAATCGCCGATCAGTTTGGGACGTTTAGTTTTTGAAATATTTGGGAAAAACTCAAAAAGGGCATTCCGAGTTATCCATTTAGGACGCATTTTACGATTACACTTGTCAAATGAACTAAGTACATTAAAATAAGTGAAGTGGTAAATGTTCATTTTACCTACATGTTACGTGATTTCTCAATTTTCTCATATCTTGGAGATCTAGATCATTATGATGTCACTTTTTTTTTTGCACTTCCTTGTTTTATCGGGTTGTTCGCAGATTTTCCTCGTGCATTTCATTGTACCTATGTATTATATAAATAATAGTATGTTGGTAAGTGGTAAAGTACTGCAATTATGAAAGTGCTTATGTATTAATTAAGTACAATTGCATAGGTGAAACTTAAGATCTGGAAAATGAAGTAGGATTGAATAGGGTTGGACCAAATTGTATAATTATAACATTATAATAAAAATAAAACACGACATTACCATAAAGACCTCAATAACTTTCCTGAACATTCGTTTTAAAGAACTTATAGTTAAAAGTATAAAAGTCACATTATTAAAGCTTTTATTTGACGTCAAATTCTTAAAATAACAATATAAATATAATGTACAAAAAAAATAAAAAAAGATAAAGAACATGTAAAATACAACATGGATAATCTCAAAAGGACTAGATACGATAAATATTAATTTAATTGACTCACAACACTTAGCTACGCGGTGCATTTCAGCTATACAATTATTGTTGAAAATTAATATAAATATCTTTGTCTACCTACTGAGTACCTACGTATTATAAACGCTATTTTATTTAAGGAAGTATTTACCGAGGGTGAAAAAATATAGGGTAAACTATGAAGGCAGCGTATCGCAAATATTTTTTCGAAACATATTTTTATTAATAGTTAAAAACAAAAATTTGGTACACTTATAAAACATTATCTTTCAAAATATATTTTTTTTATATTTAAAAATAATGTTGAATACATACCTATTATTTTATAATGAAATAGGAAAATCTTCTGTTTAGTTCAGCGCGATAGGTGCGTAGATACAATAGATGTCGATACAGAAAAAAACTTTTACTTCTTTTTTAAACTTAAAAACAACATTGATCGTGGCTCCTGTAAGTTCCTTGAATACAGGACTAATATTAGTACAAATATTAAATAAATTGTGCCTAGTGAGTTAAATACATTGGGCGTAGCGAGGACATTAATAAATACATAATTTACAAAAGTTAGAAAATATACATTTTCTTTTGATGGGATAAATGATTCGATATTTTAATTTTAGAAAATTATTAACAGCGAGTCGTATACAAATTTTTAGGTAAGAAGCTACACATAATCATTTCAGTCACGTATGAAACGTTAAAAAGCCCTGCTAATATTTTTGAAAAAAAAAAAAAAAAACTGTGGTCTTGGACATAATAAAGATGATGGTGATGACCTGCCTGCTTACGCCCTTTAAATTCTAAAAAAGACGATCCGAAAAGACCTTTTGAAGTTACTAGGTAACGTTCTATCTACATTAAAGGTACAATAAAAATATCGTCTTTGCGTGTACAAGAAAATATATTCTATAATTAATACGTTTATGGTAAATTATCTATTTTTTTCTTACTCCAAAACCGCCGTCAAACGGCGTCAAATATTTTGATATTTATTAAAACATATTTATGTTTAGTTTCTATTGTCATCTTGTAAAGCTCGTAACTTGATTTTTTTCTTTCGTAACAATAATCTTTGGAATTATTTTTGGGATGTATTCGTCTGAGATCTATTTAATACTAAAAAAGTTAAATATTTTAACGATAAGAATGTGTTCCACCAATTTTACAGCTCTTATAAATTTTTTTTCAGATATTGTTGAGACAAAACATGGTGGAGAAAATTTTAATTTGCACGAATTAAAGACTTTATCTGATGCTTACAAAAGTAATTTAGTACAGTCATAATAATTATATCTTCTACAACTATTTCTATTATTTCGTGATATACAAATTTGTTGTTTGGACTAGAAGTGAATTTTTAAATAGGTTTTCAAAACGATACATTAGGCCGAGAATATTAATAGATTATTCTGTTAAAATACTGATATTAACAATTCTGATTTGATATTATACACTAGAAACCCGTTTTACCCTCACTCGACAACATGGATTTATGCAAAGTTATTAAAGACGAAGATAGAACTACAATTATACAACCTTTACTGAATGTAAGACTTATCATAACAACTATTGTCAGGTTCATGAAAAAGAATTGAATAAATACTGTACTAAAGTACAGAAAAAAAAAAAAAAACAAAATAATAATGAAAAAAAGACGATTTAGAAACTGCACAGAAAGACAGTGAAGAAGAGAATATTAAAATTACAAATTGTGCATTTAATGAGAGGGCAAAACAGGTGAATTAAAAAACTATTTAAACTTTAAATAAGATGACAACTAGAATTATTTTTATGTCTTACATGAGGGTTTCCGAATGCCCCACAACACTGATGATGGTTTACATTCTTCGTGTGATGATGACCATGAGGATTGACATTTCCTTGTTGCAGTTGCTGTTTCTCTTTATTAGAGAAATCTCTGGGTACTTGTTTGTGAACTGAACAAGTTTTGTTGTGTCCGGGGGCTATTCGCGCTTTGAATCTACCAACTTTGCCAGGTTTAGGATGATTTTCAATAGATTCCTGGGTGCATAGGTGTGGTACTTGGTTCATGTCATTGTGGGCATCTTGGTATTCGGTGTCTGTTTCTGAGGAAGATAAACATGTTTTAACATCAACTATTCCTGTTAGGCTTTTAGCGTTAAAGATTTGTCTGATTTTAAACTGTGGATTCAGTAAAAGGGTATCATCAAGTGTCACTGCACATTTTGTTTGTTCTTTTTCATGTGGTAACAGAAACACACAATTCCAGACTTTAAAATTTAGTGTAAGAATGGGTACTTCTAACAATAAATAACAATATTTTCGTACCTAGAACAGGGATTTGATAATTTATTAAAAATTGTTTGCATACATGGATGATAAGATGTTTCACAAACAATTGATTCGTGTTCAGGTTGGGGTCTGGGTACTTCTCTTATATCATCTTGCATTAAATTAAATCTTTCTTACTGAACATTACCTGCTTACCTATTTCATCCCCACTATGCTTGGCTGTAATCGAAGATGCGGTCTCGGGTCTGAGAGTGGAATAGGAATCTCCTATAGCTGGCGGAGCAGACCGAGTGGGCGAGATCCGCGCGACGCACTGTTGGATTAGCGTGAAGCACCCAAACGTTAGCCGTGGGCTAGTTAACGATATCTAGAACATTTCAGCGGTCATACTAACTGATCTTCAATTCGGCTGGGCGAAAATTTTTGTAAGATTTTTAGACCCTCCACCAAATTCTTTGTGATCCACCACCGAAATGTTTTAGCAATTTTAGGTGTTAAGCAGTTCAGAGTAGCAACATTTCAAGGTTTTTAGTCGAAGCGAAAAATATTGTGTGTTTCCATGCACATGCACACCCTAAAATGTGATTTAGTATAAATTGGTGGAATCTTAACTTCGTTATCCATAAACCATCCATTTATTTAGTTTCATTGTTTTTTTTTTTCATAATAACTATTAATTTAGTATGACTCACAGTATCAATCATATTGTCAGTATCTCGTTCTTTTGGTTGTGGTGCAGTCCCAACTCTGCAAGGGGACGTTGAACTGTAACTAAAGATAATCTTGATTTTACAACATGGCTGCCAGGCAATTAAAATATTCCAGCATTGTGAAAACGATTAGTCAATACGTCAGCATAAAATTAAACGGTGATCCTCAATCACAATTTACAATCCTTTCACAGTTATTGTACCTATGACAGCAGCAACTCAAAAGCATCCTTATTGTACCGAGAACAGAAATCACTGTGATTTTGACAGCCTTGTCAGTGGTAGCAAACCAACAGCAACCTTATTGTAACGAGGTTAAAGATCCCTTTGATTTCAACAGTGATCCAAAATCAAATGTAAAATCACTGTGAAAGATTAGGACTGTTCTTTATGATTTCTCGAAAACTGATAGTGATTATAATTACCATATTGACGAATTCAGGCTGTCTATGGTTGTAGCTGTCGCTGTTCTTTGTGGTTCCACGGATTCTGCATCTGTCCACATCCCGGCTACACTGGTTGAATTTGATCTTGACTCTATAGAATTAAAGGAAGATCATGTTTTAAAGATTTAAATTATTATATTTCTACATATTTTCGATTAATATGTTGTGTCATAATCATTTAAATATTGTTAACATAGGTACAATAAAATAATTCGTATAAAAAAATTTACAAGCGCGTTAAGTTATACCGGAAGGCGTGCAAATGTTCATGGATGTCATTGATACTAAAAATTTATAACATAATTATTACATTAATCAAAGGATGTGTATCTCTCACCTCGTTCCCTTCCCGTCCTATTAGGTGAATTAGCTATACTCCTCCTGGCTACATCTTGAAAAGTGACCGGAGAGTACATCCGTCTCTCTTCTACCGGTGACGTCATAGTCGTCTTCGGGGCATTCGAAATTTGAGAACTCCTCACAACCGTTGTATTCTGAACCGTCATCAAATTCCCTGAACTATTCGCTAAAGAGTTGGGACCAGAGTTCACGGCATTCGGGAGATGGTTGTCAGCACTCTGGATCCTTCCAGAATTTAGCGCTTCTTTATTGTTCATTTGTTGAGCTGAATGTTCTGCAATACTGTCTCTGACGTCAGCAGCTCTTTCCCATTCTAGTTCCGTGCCAGGAGTCAGTTGTGGTGATATGACTTTTGTTAGGGATGGTCTTGATTCGCGACCTTCTAGCCAGTATGTTTTCATTGCACCTGCAACAGTTTGTGTTGGCTTATGAGGAACATTGCACATTTGATGATGATCATTCATAATATCTACTAGTAACTATTTTATTTGCACTGATTTTTGTAAATGCCAAATCATAGAATGCGTGAAATGATGATGATTATTTAGAAAAAAAAAAACTGAATTCCAATGATTTAATTAAAAAAAATGTCTGACATGATTCTGCAGATTCCTGGATTGGTTACCTTGCTGAGGAGAAATCAGTAGAGTCACCAATGAAGGCATCTCTTTCTTTTAAATAGTCCAACTCTAAACAAAACTATTTATATCCTTACCTTTTCCTTTGACCTGTATCTCTCCTCTCTCAGTCACCATATAAGATGGTGATAGTAGTTCCTGCGTTGTTTGCGAGATATGTATCCTCATAGCTTCTGATGTAGACTCCATTCTTGAGGCGGTGTTGACTGAGTCTCCGAAGAGACAGTATCGAGGCATCTTGAGGCCAACAATACCTGCTACTACTGCCCCAGAGTGAACTCCTACTCTTATTGAAAGATGGGATCCTGGAAATATGAAATGTATTGACTTAATAATTGTGTTAGAATTGTATTATGGGCGTCAAAAGTCGTTTAACGAAGCCTCTAGAAGTTTCTCTAAGGTTCCCTAAACAAATTATCACTTTGATGTCAATCAAAGTAATAATTGGTTTAGGGAACCTTCTGGTTACAAAGATATTGTAGGTCAAAGTTCCAACTTTTTTCATGAAAACATGTTTTAAATTTTATAACTTTAATTACCCCTACAACTCCTGTGCCGTTCCATGCACCCATAAGCACAATGTTTTGTGTGTTACATTGCGTGCTGACGTAAACAGCGATTTTTCACACCAAAAATTAAAGTCGTTTTCCAGCAATAATTTTTGCTCAATGTCACTTAGTTTGATGTATAGAATGCGTAGGTATCGGCTATGTGATGGGTCTTTTTACGACCTGTGTTTAGATATTTTAGCTGGGATTTTTCAAAAAATCTGACTGCTTTAAAATAGCTTATTCGACGTGCCAGAGTTAATAACCTCTACGAATTATCTTTGATATTCGTGATTATGGTATCTTATTAGAGCTGGTTTCTAGTTACGGTTTAGACCACTAAAGTCAAGAGTGCTAGACTTTTCCTACCTCGATTTAGTTAACCTTGAATTTTAAGGATCTTAATATTTGTTACCATTATGGATAGTGGGTCACAATAGGCATAGCGCAAGCGGACAGTCCTCTGTACAGGGCATACATGGAGGCTGAGGAAACCGTTGCAAATGTGCTCTTTGAATGTACAGGTGTCACCAAGATTAGAACAGAAACCCTCGGGTCACGCAGATCTTTCACAGACGTTCTGAACAATCCAGGAGATCTAATAAACTTCTGGGTGGGCTGGTTGGAATAACAGCCGACAGCTGCCATGACCCACGCACAATGGCCCACCTGACTAACTAACCCTAACACCCCCCTAGTAACTCTATAACATAAAACAGATAATGGAAATTTCTGTTTAACAAGCCGTTTGCCCGAAGGGATTTCCCATTAGCACAAATTACGATCTTCCATACAAACTTTGATCCTCTATTAAATTCGTTAAAGGGATTAATTATATCAAAAATCCTTCACTGCTCACTTTCGTTATGCAAAGGAACCCTTGTGCAAAATTACATTTTCTTTCATCAATTCAGCCAGTAGTAGTAGAACTCGCCCATCAAGGAGCGCTGTCCCAAATTAGACGCATTATTAATTTGTTACAAATAAAACAAAAGATATTTTAATAAAACACGTACTTATACTAAAATAACAATAATTAAATTATCTTTAAAATGGTGAAGGTTTCAGAAAAATATGCTTGATAGATTTTGCGTGATTCTCAGTTTTTTTCTCTGCGTTAGACATAACTTCACAAATTAATTTCACAATGTAATATACACATACTCTAAAATATTCATATAAGTATTAAGTTATTAAAAAAATGCTCTAATTCAACATACATTTTTTCCAAATCATTAGCACTACCTGTTTAGACGTGATCTTCAAAGTAATCTTCTGAAAGTTCGGTTATCGTCGCCTTAATTTGATTTTGTTCCTGATCTTCACTATATGCAACTTACATCTGCTATTAATTACGTGAAACATGAACGGGACGTTTTAAATGGTTACCTGTGCTAGGATCTTTCAGGTCAGTGATAGCGTCGACCATATCGAGCGCCATGTCACACACCTTCTCGGCATGATTGTCTTCCTTCTCCGGTGCTCCAGATACCACCATGTAGGCATCGCCTATTGTTTCTACCTGAAATTGATCAGACAGAGATAATTGAACAAAATCATTTTATCTGAGGGGATTTTAATAATAACATCCAATGTTTGAGAGAATACGCCTTGGAATATCAAATTGCTCAATCATCACCTTAATTGCGTAACACACTTTCAATCACAATCTGAATGATTTTGAAGGATATTGCTAATCCATTGCTTCATATGTTCGAAAAATGTGTCTGTCAATGAATGTTGTTGAACTGTCTAAATGAAAGCAGTTGCTAATGTAAGTGTGTTACGCAATTAACGAGAATATTTTTAATAATGAAGTAAGAAACGTTTAAAACTTTCTTTAACTTTAAGCAAGGATCGATTCAGCATCATCCCAACTGAACTGAAAGATGACCACTGCTGTACAAAGGCCTCTCCCAAACCAAAAGCATCGTCGCGACCGCTGTGCTTCTCAAACCCAGCTTGTCGCGACCTTCATCAGGTTCAGGTCAACCTATACCCTAATTGAGTAACTTATTTTCGTAAAGGATTATGACTAATTTGTTTCATTTTGACATTTCAACAACATTCATTGCGTTATTTACGTTGTTGAGCAGATTTTTTTTTCCGACTTATGAAGCAATGGATTAGCAATCTGTTTCAAATCGAAACAAATTGTGATTGATCGTGTATTACGCAATTAGGGTACTGGTTGGTCCACTAAGCGCGGGGAATCTATCCGCAAAATTTTACAATCCTGTTGTCCATCTATAAAACTGATGAAGTCAGTTCATCATGTACAGTCCATCAGTGGGTACTGCTGGACACATGCTTCTCTTTTCTTGTGCCAATCTCCACGCTCCTGTACGAGCCTCATCCAGGTCTTCAGCGACAACAACGTCATCGGCGACAATGTCTTCAGCCCATCTCCCCACAGCGCGACCGAAACCTCGTCCTCCAGTCCTTGGATGCCTTACCTCAGTTAGTTAGGTCAACCTTATTTTATGAATGCTGAACTCAACGTACCTTATAAACCCGGTTCCTCTCAGTCAGTGTATCAAAGATGGAGTACATGGCGTTGAGCATGGAGACCACCTCCATAGGAGTGATGCGGGAACAGATCTCCGTGAAGGTCACCACGTCAGAGAACAGGATCGATACGCTGTCGAACATCTGCGGGTGATTTATAAGGAAGGCAGTGGTGAGTTATAACCAGAAAAAGATAAACATAATTCGAGCTGAAAATTTGATAATATTTGTAACATAGAGGAAACGAATATAGGTACATTGGTCTTTATAAAGAAAGATGCTAATGTAGATGTTGATTTTAAGAGAGGAGTAAAAACTATGTGGATATTCGTTACAGAAATTGATTCAATGCAAGGAAGAGCTTGAACACAAACGTCAAGTTACAAAATTCTCAGCAGACAATAGGAATAATGTTGATAATAAAGTTTAAGTTCGTTTTAGTTTATGCTTAAACGACAAACACTAACTCTCTTATCCCATAAATAAGCAAACATATTCATGGTTATAATAAACGAAACTTATCGTTTATCTCATCTGAGAGCCGGTTGGCACGGATTTATGTTTGTGCAGGGTGTGGCTGACGAAACAGCGGACAAGGGTAAGAAGAGAGCGAGGCCGGTTAACTAAACCGTCACTAGTACGTGAAAAGATTTTCATTTTCCGGGTCACAAGTGTGCTGTTGCGGTAGTATGTCTGTTAAAATCAGTTTATACTTTATTTTTTCACGATATTTTCCTTGATTATAAGCTTCATCTTTTAACTTTCCTAGTCTTCTTGAGAGAGCCGATGAATGAATGATCTATTTATACCAAAATTTGGAGAATTAAATTAACCAACTACTTAAAGAATTAGATATAAGTACGATTTTTTGCATATCAAATGGAAGAATATACATGGCACCAAACGGTATTTGTAACAACTCACCCGTATAACTACTATAATTATATGCAAATAAACAGTTTCTATTATGTTCTTGTCTTTCAAAACAATAGGTCTGTTGAAAATATAAAACCGTGACAAGATAAGGTCATACTAAAAGAATATTAAAAGGAAAACATGAAACATAACACATTCTTTTGCACGCGTGAAAAATTATATGCCGTCACATTTCAGTCATTAATAATAACGTGCCGACGACGTGCAACACATTGTTAAAAAATAACTGAGTTACATTGTTTATATTTTAAATTTATTATTAGCATCAAGTTTTGAAGTAATCGGCGATGATGATGTCATCTAGATATAAAAAATATATACACGGTTCATAAAATCTGGGTAATTTTTCGGTTAGCAACGTGAAAGAATTTGATTTTATTTGAAAAACTATTTGACAGGACCTACATCTGACACCGAGTAAGTACAAAACATATTCTTGGACTAACATTGATCCATAATTGCCATTTGATCTTAACCACGATCCAAGTCTAAACTATTATTTTTACTTAGCTACTTATTTTGACATTCCCAAACTAAATCCAATACCTATTATATAAAATGTAAGGAAGTAGGTACCTATCTACTGGTACTGTAAAAGTGTTTAAAGAATTTGCTATTCTGATAGTTTAAAAGGAAAATTCGTGACGCGTGACTTATCAATATGATAGACAAGCATCGAGTTATATTAATATGATTTATATTTATCAAATGTTAAGCGACAGAATAACAATGGGGTTTGGAAACAAAAACTAAAGCAGATATTTGGGAAAAAATTATTGTGGAAGTTTCCAGGAAAGTTTGAGACAAATATTTATCAAACTTATTTTAGTAGAAAATAATATTTGAGCACGTACATTCTAGGTGAAGTGAGCTGTTGATCCCTAGCATCAAGCTCACATCACCTAAGTTTTAACGGTGACATTTTTACAAGATAGACCGGCTGACTAATCGAAAATATCGAAGCAATCACGGAATTTGCATTAGAAATGAGTTCCTTTTGCAATCGTTCTATTTTTCATTGCTCTTGAGCAGATGCAAATCCCAAAGGCCAGAGAATCTTTAAGAAAATGATCCCAGTTCGAATTAAGAGATCGATCGCCTCTTGCTTCTCTGTGTAGCCTCTGATCTTTCCTATATTGGTTTACATTTTGCTCGAGGGACTGTGAACGTATGTTTGAAGCAGCTTGAAGATGGTCTATTTTTGATGAATGTAACCAACGCAGTATCAAATCAAAATGTAGTTGGTAAAATGTGTAATAGTGAACAACTAGAGATTTCACAAGGCAGATAAACAGATTTTATTTAAGAAGTGATTTTAATGCAATGTTCTTGTGAGAATAAAGATTCTTCTTAAAACTTAATAGTTATGTATATAAGTAGACGATATTGATATACTTAATGCAGTGAATGTACCTAATTACTAGTTTCCAACTATTTTAAGATTGCTTGCAGATTGTCTTTTGTTTGCGAACTGTTTGCACAGGCTAATTGAATTATTGCAATGATAGTTGACTTCTGAAGTTTTATATTAGTTTGATATATTACTTACCTCACACGTGTCTATAGGGTTCTCTCCATTCCTCAGTCTATCAGCCACCTGTTTCGGTATCATCTGATACAGCAACTCGTCCGTCCTCTTCATCTCCTCGTCCAGCTTTCTCATTGATTCCTCTAGTTTTTTACTCTTCTGCTGTTCTTGATCTAATGCTAGCTTCAACTCCACTGATTGCTGTGTTCCGGCTAACATTAGATCTCTGGAATATCGGGAGTAAGTAATGTTAATGTTTTAAACAAAAGAACTTATGGATCAAGGTGTCAAACTTTATTTATTTCTTCGTGTATTACGTCATTTGTGAAAAGTACCTAAATGCTAAATAAGAAACAATCTTATTTTTTTTAATGCCGTTTTATCACTTTCATTATAACTAACGTGATAAATGCGAAAGTTAGTTTGTTTGTTTGTTATGCTTTCACGCTAAAACGGCTGAACGTATTTAAATGAAATTTGGCACATAGATAGATCATGGCTTGGATTAGAATATATAATACTTTTTATCCCAATAATACGTAATTCCCGACCTCCAAACGGGCGAAGGCGTGCATTTAAGCTAGTATTTATTATTTCAAAAACACACTATTGTTGTACATTTACTAATGCGTTGGCTTTAAGGACGGTGAAAGTTTTTCCAATTTACCTGCTAAAGTCATGCATCGATAGATCGTTGATGTAAAGCCCAGTGGACACAAGAGCAGCTAGATCCGGCATCACAGGAGTGCCCAGGTACATCATCATCCGCCAGTTGTCCATGTAGATCATTTGACCTGGATATAGACAAAGATTTTAGAACATACTCTTACCATGGACTATGGAGAAGAAATGGAATATTCTACATAAAAGTGGTGATTGAAGAACAAAACTGAATGTGTTTAAAACTTATTTTGCGAATTCGATCTAAAGAATACATTAACAATAAACAGGAAGAAGAAATTAAATGGATTTAACAACGATGGTGGAGAGGAAAATTAAACATCAACAAAATAACCTTCCACCACAAATACTGATATATTTTCTAAAAATATACAGTACAAAAGTTCGGATGAGTAGGAACTTCAAGTTTATGCTTATACAAATCTTGTAAAAGTATCTTACTTATAATTCAGTGCGAGAAGTACGATGTGGATTTGCAAAAACCCTCCTCAAGTGTCCAAATATTTGTCGGAAAAGATTAGGGTCTAAAAATACATTTCGACGAACACATTGAAAGTTTTCTGAAGCAACCAAAATCTTGAGAAGAATAAACTTATAAAGTGATAGGTAAGTAGAAGATAGATAAATAGAAGTGCTTTCTAAACACCGAAATAGAGTTAAGAGGAAACGCGGTCATGTCGTCGTTGGCGTTCATTCCTATAAATCCCTTTTTTCTCCTTGGTTAATGATACTAGTTCAAATATTTTCTTACGATATAATCTACATCTACCCTACCCATGTCCCTATATTTTGTCTTTTGGGATAATGTTATTAATCTTAGAATTTAATTAATTACGTTACCTTATAATATAAATCTTTAAAATATTTGGACTAGAATCGTTAACCAGGGAGAACACAGGAATTCGTTAGTATGGAATGAACCCCAACGACCACAAGACCACGTTGAATAGAAGAATACAGTGAATTTGGTAAAGACTCCAAAATTATTTGGTGCACCATTCATCTAGATAGTCTTGTATTTACATTATTGATTGCATTAAAAGTAATCGTGCCATATTTAATACATTGTCTAGTGCCCAGACTACGTTGTTTACAGCCAAGTTTTGTGCTTTTTGGTCTCCTCTACCTTTAAGATGTAAATTAATAACGTCAGGCAAAGGTCTTCCGTCATACGCAAAGCGCTTCTTTGGTTGCATGCCTGGAAAATTTACCAAATATGAACGTAAAGCAATCGTAATCGTACCGTTGTAACTGGGTGGTGGTCAGATAGGCAGTCGCTCCATGTAAAATACTTGTATTCAGCTGCACCCGATTAGACTGGGAACCTACCCCAACATAGTTGGAAAAAGACTAGGCAGATGATGATGATCAACGCTAAGGAATTTTGTGTTGATTCATCAGCACCTTTATTCGATGGGCATTTTGTTGGCGTTCTTAACTAAGTATGGATCACATAGAATATTGGTTTACTGTTATTTCGTACGTTTATCTGTCGCTTTGTGAGATACTTCTTGCCTCCGCAAGAAGTATCTCACAATACAATGTGTCGGGTCAATGTCTGGATGTAAGGTTTATGTTTAGCTGTCTGTCTAAACGCCGAACTAAAAGATCTCGCGGACTAGACAGCCACGACTCCGGCCAGTCGTGGTCGTCTAGTAGTATTGTAGGTATAGCCTGCGGCCGTTGCGACTAAGTGCGCAATTCGTATCGGTCTCTATAGTTTACCTGGTCGCTGCGACCACTGGTCGAAATTCTGGCCGTCTAGTACGCGAGATCCCTAAGAATTATCTCCTTTATTCAGGGTCTTTGTCTTCGCTAATTAATCGCGAACCTTCAAAAGTTTGTGACACTTCAGATTAAAGATCGAGATTCCGAAAGAGCTGTGTGCGTCTGTGTAAGTCCTATTCACAGGGCCAGTTTTATTTTTCCTCTGTCTGTACCTACGTCTCGAAATCCAGCTATCATCTTCATAATAAAATAACTTACGGAATAAGTCCTTTGTTATTTTCGCATAATTTATTTTCTGATTGAGTTTCTGTTTAAGTTAAAGCCACGTCCACGTGAAACGAGATAATGCGGTTTTCATGAAAAGCGCGAGAAAACACTAACTTTATAATTTCCCTGCTGACGAATGAAATTACGAGCTAGGATTGATTGTATGAATAGATAACTCTAAAGTAGGTGCTCTGTTTAAATATTTAGTTAAATTGTATAGTCTGTATATGCCAGTCACCGTAGACATAAAAATCGCGTTATGTCTCAAAGAATTGAACTGTACTGATTTTTTCCAGTTACTAGCCAACGGAAAATAGTGGGTTCACCCGTTCGATGTCCAACACGAACAGGATAGATGAATAGCAGGTAGCACAGGTTTTTTGAACTGCAAACTAGGTTGTACACACCCTGGTATCTATTCCAAAATCATCCCAAAAAATCTGTGTAAGGAGTGCAATTTTTTAACACCTACGATGTCATAAATGACTGGCCTATTTAGGGTTGTTGTCAAGAGGGCTTATCTTTGAATCAATTAACTTCATTTGCAAACAAATCTGTAAAATAGATTATCCAATGAAGATCTATTTCCAGTATCAGACACAGAACATGAAACCGTCGCGCTAGCAGCCTCTAAGGACTAGAGACTGTGCGTAGGTATCATCGGGGTAACGCATACATAATTAAGCAAATTGAAACAAAATCCTGTGCAGACGACCTTTTCGTTTCGTAGGTCAGCGATACTATAGCGGCCGAGCGCTGCAAGCAAGTATAGTCCTTACAGGTATGCGTTTCTTCAATAGTACTAATTAAATTCGTGGCACCGAAAGTGTGTTAAGCGCACAACGTCCGTCTCGGACTGCCTTCAAAGCCGTCAATTTTCATAAGTATGTAATTTGTGTCGTAGTGCGTATACGAGTATATGGTGACACGCTTGGTGTATATTAAAAGTGTTGTCAATGCCGCCCCTAGCAGCAGTCGCCGAGACGTTTCCGTGCTTTGTGGTGGTCCAATGGTAACGGTCGTGACTTACGAGTGAAAATGCGGGGTTCGGACGTACAGTCGTAGGTCCGAACCCAGACAAGGGCTTTACTTTATGTAAATTATTTCATTGCCACTGCTCTCAAAATGGTGAAGGAAAACATCGTGGGGAAACCGGCATGTCCTAGAACCAAAAATTCGAAGACATGTGACATCTACCTAAACAAAGGGCCCGTGTGGTGGATTACGGTGGCCTACTCTCTCTCATATAGGAAGCTTGTGTCCCAGCAGTGGGAACATTATAGGCTGATTATAATTGGTGATTTTTGTAACTACTATCAACTTATTCGTACATCTACATAGCTATAGTTGTCCACACAGTATTCGGAGCCAGATACTGAGACCTCATAAATAATTATCACTCCTTTCTGAACAAAGACACTCTCAGATGAAAATGAATTTTGTAACATAGAGTATAAAGTTGAAACTTTCTCTGGCAGAACCTGTGTCTATTAAAACGCTGAGCTTTCAGTTGGTATCAAAGTTAGTTGTCACAAGAGATATCAAGTGCAGTCTAGAGTTGATGTATGTAAAGTATTCCCTGGGCCACACACTAGATTTCCTGTGTCGTGGGGTCCATCAATCCACATCAATTTTCATTTTTATTTTATAAAATAGAAAGTTTACTTGTGGAATAGGAAGAAAATAATTTACAAGGGTCGTGACCCTTTTTTTTTGGGTGGGATATTATCAAATAACTTCTCCCGCTCTGGGCGGAGCGGGAGGTCGTATCAGACTCTTACTGACTAAAACCCACCCGTGTTCCTTCAGTTGCCCTGTTGCCGGGGGCCACGATCTCCCTTTCGGTTTTCTTTGCACCCCCGGCAGGCATCGGCCCTAGTGGACTGGGTCGTGACCCTGAGTTTCATTGTTAAGGTGGCACTAGTTGATATTTTTTCCATACAAATTTCAGGGGGGTTTTACTCCACTGTTTGACATGGTACATCCAAAGTTAAACATGATATCGTTTTGTTTCATTATTAATTTTGTCTGTGCGGAAACAGAATAGTAAAATAATGAGCCATTAAAAAGTTAGGAGCCCACAAAGATTCCTTTTTCTTGCTAATTTTAACGCAACTTTGGGGGTAAATAAGCAATAAAAGAAGTGTAAAATCTCCAAAACAAAGTCGGTACCGACAAAACTCAATAGGCTTGTTTCATAAAAAATTTTTTTTAGTCCGGAAGGTAGATTAATAAAAAATATATAACACGTATTTTTTATATTTTAACGTAATCAAAAGATTACGGCGATACATTGAGTTAAAATGTGGCATGACGTCACTGCTTGTTAGATTTTATGCTGATTTGTGACGTAGCCAACCCCCACTCCCCAACTTTAATGCGTGTTTTCTAAGTTATTTTTTATTAATATGATTAAGCAAAAAATACGTGTCTAATATTTTTTTATTATCTGAAAGACGGACTAAATAGAATTTCTGTTTTTTACCTAGGCAACTACCGTATTGTCGAAGAGTTCAATAAACTTTATTTGTAATTGATTTATGCAGTGGTTTTTTCATAAAACCCTATTTTCAAAAGGACTTTTCGTAATTTTTTACGCACTCGTTTTACTAAAATAGTTCGGAACGGTGTTTGTGTGCGTGCAAACTAGACGTTGTGCACGTAGACCAGTGTCTAACTGCTCATCACTGATACTATCTCTGTCGGACACGATGCCAGGTGACACAGCGTGCTTTTCGGCCATGCCCACTAGTGAGTTCGAGCCCGCGACTAGTGTCACCTTAAGTCGCCGAGCGCTAATATGTATCCACTTACCAAAATTCAAAAGCGATTTTCTCGTGGAATATTGACTCCAACTTTGAGATAACACCTATTCCATATTAATATGGGCTTCAAAAAACTATATTCGTAAAAATTTAAAATAACAATCAACACAGTAGGAGAAATCACTTTTTAAAGTTGCTAAGTGTATTCATATTATTGCTCGTGACTGTACCTATGGTCAGAGAAATTAGGTTAAGCGAGCTCTGCTCTTGTGAAAATAGAGAATGCTTATTTTACAGTATAGGAAAGTTCATACTAATCCATGTTTAGTACCTACTTATTTCATGCTGCCATGATAGTAGGTACTTACTAATTCCATGCTGCCATGTCATTATTCCAATGTCATTATTGTCATTATCTTGTCCTAAACTTTGGGCGATCGAGCTCTGCTCTGGTGAAAATACGGATAAAACGAATTTTCCCAGATATGAGACCTAGCTAGATCGATTTTTCGCCCCGTAAACCTCTATATTGCAACTTTCATCGAAATCGTTAGAGCCGATTTCCAGAACGTGAGTACAAATATATATATACAAATAGTGCTCAATTAATAGTTTAAAATTTCATACAACTGTTAAAGAATGACAGTTGTGATTTCATTACACGGACAATTTAAGTTGGTAGTCTTGTCAATATGTTTAACAATTATTTTCACTGAATTTACCTGTAGCAGTATGTACCAAACAGATGGCCAATGTTGTACCCCATCAATACTGAGAATATTCCTTAACTACTTCATTTAAAAAGACGTTGTTTGAAAATGTAGTAACAGTCTATCGAAGTTAAATTTAATTAAGAAGCTGTGAAACCGATTGATGTGGGTTGGAGTCCGGTTTGTTCAACTGTCAGATTGGAATCTTAGTGGTAATTTGATGGGTATTAGGGAAGAAATAGTTTCCAGGTCATGTTTGGTTATGTAGGTCATGTTTTGAAGGCGGGAATATCCCCTTTTAGAAATATTCCCGCAGTACGTTGTTTTCAGAACATATTAATGGCAGATACATTATAAAGAGTAGAGTCTAAACTAAATAGATAACGCTTTTGTCTGCTAAAAGACGGTGGCAAATAAAATAGGTACCATCGGGGTAACGCATATCTAACCAATTTGAAAACAAAATCCCGTGCACACGACCCTTTTTTTTTTCGTAGACAAGCGTTACTATAGCGGCCGAGCGCTGCAAAGTCAAAGTCAAATCATTTATTTCTAATAGGCCCATGTATGGCACTTTTGAACGTCAAAATTTATAAAATAATATAATTGATTCTAGTCGCCCCTTCCAAAAGGTAGTTTTCGTATGGAGAAGAATGGGCAAGAAACTCCACCGTTACTCTTTTAAAATGTTTTACAATAGTTTGTATAAGTACGTACATTAAGTTAAGTAATTATAATATAGTGTGATAATAATAAAACGTATTATGTGATAAAATTACACCACAATTGGTAAAAAGAATTTAAAATGAAGCAACGACAGATAATTTAATTATGTGATAGATACATGGTGCCCACATATTTACAAAAATTGTAAAACATAACATAACATCACGCCTGTAATCCCCGAAGGGTTAGGCAGAGGTGTACCTATAGTTCACCCACATTTCGCTAGTTATGTATAAGTCCCATGTAATAGGGGGCGAGCCTATTACCATCAACCGGGCACAAAATCCAGACTCCAGATCCAGATCCAGATTGTAAAAGTAGACAATTTTCCTATTTTTTTTTTAAATTAATAAGCTGCAAGCAAGAATAGTCCTTACAGAGTCTGTGTTACACTCTCCTCGTCCTTACAGAGTGTACAGATATGCGTTTCTTCGATAGTACCTAGGTCCACCTATCGACCTTCTTATATTCAGACAGCTGCATTAATTTGGGTTACGTACCTAACCTAACCCCTCTCGTAATAAAAATACCTTAGGAAAAGGGTTAGGTATCCAATTAATTCAGCCATTCGTACCTGCTTCTTCACGTATTTTCTGAATAATAGGGACGATGACTAAAATATTTCTTGTCCGTTTTGTAGATTATTAAAAAATATTGGACACGTATTTTTTCTTTTTTACGTTATCAAAAGATTACGGCGATACATTGAATTAAAATGTGCCATGACGTCACGAGTATGTAGATTTTATACTTATACTTGTGACGTAGCGACCCCCACTGGACCCAACTTTAATGCGTTTTATGCAAGTATTTTTTTTATTAATATGATAAAGCAAAAAATACATGTCCAATATTTTTGAAGTGAAACTTCTTTACGCACGCTTGACTTGGGAGTAAGCTGGCGAACGCGTGACGTAAGCGTTACGAAAAGTGTGATCGGGCAAGGCGAACGGAAGTTGAGTGGGGGATATAAGCAAGAGACAGCAGTGCGCGCGCACATTTTCTTTCTCTCTTCCTCTCATAGCCAAATACGTTCCGACTTCCGTATATCTAAGCACACTGCAGGCCTATTGTCTGTATCACAGTGTAGGAGCAAGAGAGAGCAGTGCGCGCGCACATTTTCTTTCTCTCTTTCTCTTATAGCTAGTAAATGAAATATGTATATATTTCAGTCAGTAGTTCGTTTGCGAGTTTACTAGTCGTGTGGTCATAAGTACACTCGTTTTTTTTTTATTAAATACACTTGAATGTTGCTTTTTACTTCAAGAAGCTATCTTGGGTGATTTCGGAAATATTTCATGACAAGTAAGCCGACGTAGCACGGACGTAATAAAATCGTGGCGGGTATTTATCGCGCACTGGATTTTCATCTCTCGGTGTTAAGCCGAGCGTTGAGAATCCAGCGCGCTGAAAAAAAATCGCCGCGATTTTATTACGTCCGTGCCTACGTGGGCTTAGTGGCTTTTTTATATTGCTCGTCAGTGTGTTTTCCAAATTTATTTGGTACGAGACGTACAAATTGATACCTTACATATTCAAATCTTTGTTTACAAATCGTTTTTTTTTTTACCACTTAAAGAAATATCAACTTTATCCGAGTGTAAATTGATTTCAGAATTACTATTATGTAGGTCCTGTATCTACCATTGATGGCATAAAATATTGAAGTTGTAGCTTTATGTGGGAGCCATTAAAGTTATTTTTCCATAAACACATATTTGTCCTACATGTTTGAAAACTAAAATGCATACGCAGGATACCTACCAACTTTATTTACGTCTTTTCATCCATTTCTCGTACTTACCTTTAAGCCTCAGATTCTTATCAGTGGCTGCCTCGGTCTCATCAGACAGTCGCACCAACTCGTTGCGTTTGTCAGGAGCCTTCTCATGCATCACAGCCTCGACTGTTACCAGCTCGAAGATATTGTTCGTGCGGTTTAGGATCTGAAAAATAGAAATACCTATGTAGAAATGAGCGGGAATTTGACCCTCAGGATATAAGAGTTAAGGCTCTTTCAAACAGGCGCGACACGCGACGCGACACAAAGACACCGCTCGTCGCGCGACGTGACGTACCTTTTTGTCGCGTCGCGTGTCGCGCCTGTTTGTAGGAGCCTTTATACAAAATATGTCGCTGTCGTGAGAAAAGTTTTGAGTATCTAGGAATGAGTGCAGGATGGACTCTGTGAACGATGAATCTGAATTTTGATATGATGACTGATAGAGATGTGCGGGAGGAGAAGATACGCTGCGTAGAATCCAAACATATTGATATAAGGAATATGGATGATGATAGTTCTGGATTTGTAAAATGACGAATAAAATAAGCATTTTTATTTTTGCCTCCTTGGTCTAGTAGTCGCAAGCGCTACTGTTAAGCTTGAGGTCTTGGGTTCGATTTCCAGGTCGACCAAAGAGCTATTGGGTTTTCTATCTAGAATTTCTCAGTAGCAGTCCGGAGTCTGAATTTGTGCCCGGTTGATGGGAATAGGCTCGCCCCCTGTTACATGGGACTTAAACATAACGGGCGGAATTTGGATGTAAATACTATAATTAAACCCTCTGCCTACCCTTCGGGGAAAAAAAGCGTGATGTAATGTTATTTTATGTGTATATTTATCTATTCAGCGTTCTTATAAAGTCATTGGGCCAGTTTCTGGATCGAAAATGATCGCAAAATTAATGGGACAAAATAATTTGTCAAGAGCGCGTGAACTGTTGTGATTGGTTGAATGCTTTATCAACGGCCAACCGCATCTCATCTCTTGACTTTCGTTTAATTTTGACGCGTCAACCATTTACGTTCTAGAAACTGGGCGTTTATTTATTCAAGCGTGAATGTGATGCACTGAAAATCTTCCCTAGGTTTACCTAAGAAGGTACGAGTAGGACTTAAAATATTGTGGCTGTTAGTTTGCAACTCACAGTCTGAAATTTGAAGGCTATGAGCGGCCGCACCAGGTCGAACCAGTTGGTTATTTTCTTTCCTACTAAATCTGGTAATATTACCATCAAAGAGTTGCCGATACTCCTCACTACCATGTCCGACCTGAAATAAATGAATAAGTTTAGTATTATATTATCTGTGGTTTAGTGTTTCTCCCTACATAGTTTTTATTATTGTCTACGAAACATAACCTTTGTACGTATTTTTCTGTTCCTTTCTTCTTGTCTGTTTATATGTGTGTGCATAAATGGTTAAATAAATAAATGAATAAAACAGTCTTGAAATGGAACTTAAAATATGTTCCCGCCATTTTCTTTATTTTTTTATGATCAATAGAGTCGGTAACAGTATTTTTATTTATTTTTTATTTATGTTTTATACTAGACCAAAGAGATCGCAAATAAAACATAAATTCATGAAATTTAATTAACTTACCCGAACACAATACAAAAGGGGAATATTTCAAACAGCACGGACGCACTGATTGGCAGATGTTTTTCTTCTCTGGTCATAGCTAAAGAGGCTAGCGTGAAGGCCCGATTGTCGAACGTTAGTTGAAAAGTTACGTGTACTGTATCGAATAGTAATTCTTCCCGTAATAACTCTATTCGCATCTCTTTGTGATAGAAATGGCGGGCTACCTGGAAGAAAACATTAGCATTTTTGAATTTTCAGAAAATAATTTCTAACAAATTCATTGAAGTTCTCGAGGATAGCGCCATCTAGTGGCATAGTTCAGAAACGAGCAAGACGCATAGTTGTTACATTTGCTCAATAGATGGCGTTATATAGGTCGAGTTATGATGTTAAACTTGTATGAATTAACTATTAATATTTATTCAATCGAAAGTTAAATGTCTATTATTTAATGGTTTCAAATAAAATGTCTTAATGAATTCAATATTTCTCATGGTCGTATTTGCTATAAGAGAAGCTGATTAACTATTTGAATAAAGTTTTTAACCGGGGGCGTAGCTCAGATGGTAGAGCGCTCGCTTAGCATGCGAGAGGTACCGGGATCGATACCCGGCGCCTCCAAAGAAACTTTTTTAATGTTTTCTAAGCAGCATTTCGTTTTTTTGTCAATGTTGTCGATATTTAAGATAAAACTCACTGTTATCACAATTACTGATAATACTCACCTCTCTTATTTGTCCCATAGCGTAGTAAACAAATCCTCTTCTTTTAGATCTATAATGTAACGTCAATCCCTGTCTTGTCTCATTTTCACATATAAAGCTGGGGGCCCTCATTCTCGGGTAACTGAATTTCAAATACTCGTGAAGATTGTCCAATCCGTTGAGGAAATCTCTCATGTGCCTGCCAAGTACTGATAAAACTCTGTCGTAGCCATACTGTGACACGAATCCAACGAAATATACTCCCATTTGGTCCATGAATTCACGTTCTGTGATACCTAATACCTGTAAACAAAAAAAAAATTACGCCCGAGAAAAGTTGTTATTTATATAAATTTATACATTGTTGTTAGAGTTAGTCAATAGTAAATAAACAAATAGGTACAGTAGAGTTGCTATAAATCTGCCTGGCCTAATAAAAAAAAAATAAGTGCAACACAACTTGTTTCCGTCACCCCTATCTTCAATATTTTTATTTAGTTTTTATGTACTTTAAATCATGGGATCAATTATTGGACTTCACTATTTTTCCAATTTGCATTACACTTAAGCAGAATGGCTGATTTGTGTGAATGAATTGGTCTATAATTTCGGCAACTTTGACATCGGGGATGTAACTCAGTGGTAGAGTGTCTGCTTCGCATGCTGAAAGTCCTGGGTTCAAATCCCAGCATCTCCAAAAGTTCTTTTTGTCATATGTTTTTTTTTCTAATTTTCTGTAATTTATTTATATTTAATTCAGTATTGAGTTCTCTTATATTTTTTTACCATGGGCAATGGAGAAGTAACATTTTTTTAAATTTTTAAATTCAGGAATTATTACTTTTTTTTGGGCATTGGTGAATACCTTATTTATTTGAAACAGAAACGGCAAATTGTGAGAGAACTTATACGATAGTTTAGATTCGCCAACAATATTAATTAATATCATTGTTTTTGGTAGGTACCTACTTCATGCATGAACTTCTAACATACCGTGATGTTAGAAGTTCAAATCGAGATGATAAATAAATATCATCAGATCCTGCAAATCGAAGTTGAATATATTTTATTTTTCATTACCTAAGAATTTTTTAAAAGCAGGATCATGCATTCATTAAAAAAAAAAAAAAAAAAAGGAATTGTGGCCCATGAGGGGATCGAACCCGCGACCTTCGCGTTATTAGCACGACGCTCTAACCAACTGAGCTAATGGGCCGTTGCAAATTGAAGCGAAATAGTGGATAGATATCTGTTGACGATTTCCTTCATACATTAATGATTTTGTACATGTTTTTGATGACCAGTATTCTAATTGTATGTAAGAGTTCTATGTAGTTGGTAGACCTCAGTGGATGATAAATTAGGAATCAATTATTGTTATCGGATTATCTTAATCTTTATGTATGATTGCTTCCACCAGCGGCTTCGTCCGCGTGATATCTTTCTATAATTATTATTATAGCCTATCTACTGGTGAAAGTATTTTTAAAATTGGTTCAGTGGTTTTTGAGTTTACTCATTACAAACAAAAATACGAATCTTTTCTCTTTATAATATTAGTGTAGATGGGTAAAGGTTTGTCAAATAGGTACATACTTAGCCATTCTAGTACCTATAGGGCTTGATTGCAAATCTACTTGACTTATATTTTCCACTAAACCTCTTTGATCTTCAGAAGATTTGGAGACAGGTATTTTGATCAGTAGTTACCGACACTGTACGAACAGTGTTTTAATGTCTTCAAAATAATTACCTACTTAATGAATTCTTCCAAAGACTATTCGAGTTAGAGTCTGGCCACACCAAGTCTGCATAAGTAAAAAAACGGTGGAATTTAAAAATCTATAGACGGCAACACCAACCTGTCCTACGAAAAAAGAATTTGGTACTTTGTCTTTTTGTTTTTTAGAGGTTATTTTGTTTATATTTTGATTTATTCCTGGTAAAGAATAGTCACTTTAGCACGATGCAGTGTGGATTTGATACAGTTTTGTCATCGTACGGAGGTAGAGCATAGGTACGACATAGTCTATTACACATAATCTATTATGCAAAAATCAAAAGGCAAAATATCAAAATCATTAGATCTACTAACGACCCCGAAACTGACATAACTGACTGATGTAAAAGTATACCATATATAAAACTTTGGGGTTGCTCTTTTATTCCATTGCAAAGTTAGCGTGGCCAGACTAGTATGTTACATGTACCTACTTTACTTTTACATACGTAGGTAAGTATTTACCTATATGTATAAGTCCCTTTGTATCTGCAGTCGTCAAGGGAAATCTAAGAAGATTGTACCCAGTGTGAGTTCATCTTTGAGAACAAATGCATGACAGACTAGGTTCAAAGCGACGGATCGACAGACAGTAGATACTCTTAGGTAGGTATTTACTTTATGAATCTGAGGTAACAATAGTGTAACCATCGAGATATAAGTACTAACGTACGTACTTATATCTCGATGAGTGTAACTAATAATTTGGTAAGTTCATGATTGCGAATAGTAAATCAAAAAGACTCAATTAATCTTTATTCTACTGTAACGTCTGTAACACAAAGACGTTTTAACTCGTCAAATCATTTTTCAATGTGAGTGAAAATATTATAAAATAATATTTCGTCGTCATTTTGACGTCTACTAGACAATTTCAAAATAAATTAGGACGCTCTAAGTCCGTCTAAAAGGTATGTAATTAAAGTACTAGAAGGAAATTCTCAGACAAGCTATTAAAATTCGCCACCGTCGCTCGTCACTTTGATCGACTGGTGGAATTAATACTTAGGTACAGACAGCCAACCGCCCATAACTGGTATGCGCGAACAATTTAAAATTGACAGCGCCTTTATGTCGTAGATGTAAGGGCGGTTTTCGTAGGGCAAGTGTTAACACTGATGTAGGGTTGACGGTACCTTCTTTTATTTAATATTCACATTGATTCGCTGTCCAACTTACTTTAATTTGATAAATATTCAGAAAGAATTAGGAAGTTTTGTGAGTTTTATTACTTGTAAGTACTTTTTAATAACGCTCTAGGCGAACCGTGGGGATGTCTGTTAAAGCTGTTGAATAAGATACTTCATTTAAACTTTCGTTTAAATGAATTACATAATTCATTTAAACGAAATCGAAAGTGTTAAAGCACCCTATTCGTACATACGAATAGGGTGCTTTAACACTTTCGATTTCACCCATTTTTCACAGAACTCATACGCCATGCTGCCATACATATTGGAAGTGAACCCTCCGGGAGGGTTTCCGGCATAACGTTTGCCCTAAAGTTAATCATTGCGGACCGTCAGCGGTATTAGATTTAAAATCGTGTTGTAAAACACTGAAAACGAAGTAAAATTGTGTTTTCAGGGGGTCTTGTTGCGAAGAAAATCGAAAGGGAGATCGTGGCCCCCGGCAACAGGGCAACCGAAGGAACACGGGTGGGTTTTAGTCAGTAAGAGTCTGACACGCCCTATACACACACGCTATTTAATAATTTCCCACCCGAAAAAAAGGGGGTTTTGTTGTATAAGTAGTTTCCAACCTTTTAGATTTTAATTGAATGTTTGTAACCGTAAACAAAAAATAAATAAAAAAATGCTTGGATTTTAAAACCAACGCATATACTAATGAATATTATTAAAATATACATCAGATTTTATTTTCACGCTTTATAATGCTGTATTCGCTAAGAAAAAACTACATCTAAAATGAACCCTCCAGGAGGGCTCTCGGCACTGAACGTGTTAAAATAGCCTCAACTAACGACGATGCACATCTGACGCACCCTGAGGGCCTAGAAAAAGTTGCATTCTATCAGCGATAACGATTTTGTAAAAGTAAAAAATGTACTGAACTGACAGCTACCGAAAAGTTGATGTCAATCCTATTGAAAATCGTTGTAAAAATACGAAACGTCCTCTGGACATGGTGGTCATGCTACCCATGACCACCATGGAAACGGATTTTATCGACGGAAGAATAGACAAAATGACAGATTCACAATCAGTCTGTCATTTCATGCTACGCGTGCTGGGCAGCCATCCGATCCCACCTTATTGATTAGTTAAGCCCCGGCATCAACATGAGCTAATAGTTTTGCAGATACGAGAACGTAATGAAAACAAAGGACTGCTAGCGTTTAATAAAACGTTTCTTGATATTTAAAAAATAATAAAGTTTATTCATCAAAAAGTAACAATGTCGGTATAATGTTACATATTCGGTGAGCCACAAACTAAGCGTCGCTTGTACCTTGTGGCTCTATTAGAAACTGCATTACGAAATAACTACCAAGACACCATTTTTTCACAATTTATAGCACCGTAAACGTTTTATGGCCGTAAAGCAGTGTTCAGCATTCGTGGTCGCAGGCGGAATGTCTTGGCAGGAATAAATGGCGCTCCCGGTGGCCAAGAGTGGCATTTAATTGAAAATACATGTTACGTCCACTTGAGGAATGTGGGCGAGAAATCTGGGAAATAAAACTACACACGGAAATAGTGAGTCTAACTTTACTGGTAGATATTTTGCTATTTTTGGCTTAGATACTTTCTCAGCGCCTTCATAATTTCGCTCTCGTAGAAACTAACAAAAATTCGACCCAGTTTCTGGGATTATTTTTTTCAGATTAATACTGATTGACTGAAATAAGTGAAATGATGAGTACATCCTAACTCATGCTAATGTAAAAACTTTAGCCAGTCAGCGATGTGGCAGCGGAGTTGACGCCTGAAGAGGGTACGCCGCAGCATGGCACGGCAAAGAATTAACATTGATATGACCCGGAATGCCGAAGCCTACCACAGTGACCGCGGTATACCGCAAACTCCCGCGGTATTATAAAGTCCCTTTGTGACGATATCAACGAAATGTGGGTGCTAGAGTATAAAAATAAGATTCAAAATCATTTCCGTTTTCGAAAATCGTTTGCTCATCAGTACGCATTGAATTAATATTAATTAAGTATCGTGGGAAGCTAGTTAAATGATCCGATCATAAATTGATAGGTAAAACCTACAGAGTAAATGTATTTCCTGAATGTGCAAAAATAGATTTTCTTTTCTTTACAATTCCCATGAAACCAAGTATTTAATTGTTAAAAAGTATAATCACTATAATATAGCTGTCGCCGTAAAATTGTGAGCATCGTCGTCGGTTTGCCATGCGATTATAAACTAGCCAAAATAATGCGTTTAATTGTAAATGGTTTGTTGCAGTTCACATTTTTTTGATACTTTATAATAACGCTAGATAGATTATAAACTAACGTTTTTCATAATCATACGCTGACATAGCCATGGGCAAAGCTAGTATAGGTACCTACTTAGTTAGTATGCAATCGAGAGACAAAACTCTGCAAAAAGCGTGTCATTTAGTTTTCTGCCCTAGTTGCTATAGATCTTTATATAAAAAGTCCCGTGGACACCCGCTACGATTGCATTTTAATGAGGTCATAATAACTGCTAAGTAAGAGGATAATGAATAAATAAATACTTATCGTCTCCTGTAACCAACTCTAACTAGTGACGACACAGATCAAAGAGCTTTAATTTAAAAATAAACCAACGAAATACATAAATATGAATAAATTAGTCAACACCATACTAAATACTGTGAAGATTTATTTTTAACTTTTTAAATGATTTAGTGGTTCTTGAGATTTTTTGCGATTGATTCAACTTTTAGAGCGGCCATGTTGGAATTATGATGCTGCCGGATAGTGCGACCAAGGCCGCGGAATCATTGACATTGTAAAGGAATGTTTATTTTTATTTTGAATAAGGCCGCATAACATTACACTGCAACTGCCAAGTATTTTAAACACATTAAAAAATCAGGCTGACATCAGGCATCTTTATAACTTTCGGGAAAAGTATTTAACTATCGTTTTTTTACACTTGGTATGTATTGGAAAACTAAGATGTGTATCGCCGTAAATGGACCCATTTTTTATTGCTAAGAATAATAATGATTTGCATTGGCTATATTATACCTAACAATGTTGATGAGAAACAGTCTCACTGTACTATAAATGTATCTCTATTTTGACGTCGTGGTTGGGTTTACGCGCTCCTTAGCTCTAGGTTGGTACCGGTAGTTTACTTTGCCAAAACTGGGTGCGGATCCAAACCAAAAGAGATACATAAACCCGCAGGGCAGCATGTGGCGAGCTGTTGGGCAGTAGCGACCTTACAGACCGTATGTCCCGGGAGAAGCCTTGTTCCTCACCTCTGGCTTGCCTTTATTTGCCGGCGGGAGTGAAGACTGACGAGGAACAGAGCTCCTACCTCTTTCTTGCTTTTATTGACCGGCTTGAGGGAGATTTGCAAGAGCAAACGTGCTCGGAAGAAGGAAGTATTCCAGTAAGATGCTGGTGGGGATCTTGACCATCTTCCGGGCTCTTGAAATGGACTGATAGCCGTTAAATACCTCTCCACTCCTCAAGCACCTCAGGACATGTTGCCACCTTGTCGCTACGTCACTTTGTGCTAGCGACTTTCCGGGGCCCATTACTGAGTGTGTAACTTACCCCTTGCCTTTTTATCCGTGTATATACACACATCAAAAGTGTCTAGGGATCAACATATATTTTTGCAATAACTTTTCTCCTGATTGATATTAATTAAAATTTTCTTTAAGGATTCATCAAATAAAGTGTTTTCGTTTGTCACAGTAACGATAAACCAAGTCACCTTTGCATTAATAAAGAAATTTGCCATTTTCCTAATAAAGGGATTTTTGACATTTGAACCACTAACATTAAAGTTCGAAAAAAAGACTGAAATAACAGTTTTCTTTAAAATTTTATTGGGTAACTTAAACAATTAATAATCCGTGTTTCTACCGCGAACACTAACAACACAAGAACATCGGTTTGGCATACTCAAAATGAGTTCATCCAAATCACGCTGTGGAATGGCCGCCCATGTTCTTGCAACAACAAAAAAAGGTCTTCTTGCGACTGGATACCCTCCATATTCGGCAGAGCTCTTCTCTGTAGCATATCCCATGCATGCTCAATCGGGTTCAAGTCTGGCGACTGAGCAGGCCAGAGCAGGACATTGATGTTAGCTGCGGCGAGAGTCTGTCTTACAACTCTTGCGGTGTGCGGTCGTGCATTATCATGCATTAACTGAAATAAGGGACCGATTTGCACTTGTAGAGGAACGATGACGTCAGATACAATCGTCTCAGCATAAATTTGAGCGTTGAGGTTGCCTCTGATCCAAATCAACTCAGTTCTTCCGCCGATCCAAATACCCGCCCATACCATGATGGTTCCACCACTATAAGGATGGACTTCCTGGCAGGATTTTAATCGCTGTTGGCGTCCAGGGGTTCTCCAGTGTCGTATACGTCTTGTATCCGGTCTCATACCAAAACGAGACTCATCAGAAAAGCACACGAAACGCCATTGTTCTTCTGCCCAATTTCTGTGTTCAAGAGCCCATTGATATCGAATCCTACGATTGTGCATTGCTATAGGTGGTACCCGTAGCGGTCTTCGGGAATGAAGGTTCACTTCATGCAAGCGGTTTCTGACTGTTTGGTCGCTAATTAAGTTCCCTGAAGAGTGATGAAGCCTCACGGCTAACATCATGGCGGTTATTGTTGGAGCTCTTCGAGTTAAGATTTAAATGTATCGGTCTTGTCTCCGTGTGGTGCAGCGATACCGTCCTCCATGGCGCTCAGCCACGGTACCAGTGCTTCGGTAACGTGTCCAAAGTCGACTGATAACACTCTGACTTGTATTCAGAGCTAAAGCCACAGTACGTTGCCGGGAACCAGCTTCTATCATTCCCACGGCTCTGAGCATTTCTTCCCTGCTTAAATGACGTCGCCGCTCTATAATAACGTTGGTTTTAATCAGTAGTAGGGAAACAGTAGCACTAATAATGTCTTCAATGCGTTGTATGTTTTTATAGGGAAAATATTGACAGCTGATTTTCATCTTTTACTCGAATTTGATTAACAGTTCCTGTTTCAAATTATGAAATGCACCAAAAAGGATCCATATAAATTTATATAATCATAAATTTATTACAAAGCCACATCTCAATCTCAAGAAATCCGCTTAAAATTCTTGATCCCTACACTTTTGATGTGTGTAATATAACGTTGGTCAGGCAGGGGACATAGTTCTTCTATAGTTCAAGGTAACCAATCCACTATAGCCCAATATGTTTTGTTTCCATGTTCTGCAATAGTCCCGCATCCACCGGAGGTCATCCTTGGGTACACTTGCATAGTGCTTATAGGGATAATCGTTGGCAAAAAAAAAATGTCGTCGGATAAATTGCTATCATTATAATATTCAATATAATTAAGTGGATTTGATAAAATTATTACAACAGCAAAAAATAAAAACTATAGATTTAAAGTTTTTTGTCAGTGAACTCTAGATTTTACGTTTAAAAGTAGAATTTCGCAAATGCTTCCCGTAAAAAGGCCAATATAATTATTTTATCATTTAACAATTTACTGTTTCTTTATCCTTACCTCCTGTGCCTTCTTCGCGAGTCGCGTGATGAGATTCTCCGGGTAGACCTGATGCACGGAGAAGGATGGCTGTTCCACCCCCGCTTGTCGCCGTATGTCCTCCCATCGCTCCTCGCCGTACGTCTGGCGGATGTACTCCGCCATGTTCTCGAGGAGGAGCCCGTACATCGTGGAGCCTGGAACCAAGGAGATATTATTGAGCTTTCTTTTGTTTTTCAAAGGGTTTTTGTAAGAAACGTGCTGGCAACCCGTACATGAGCCTGTGTGGTAGATTATGACTTATGATTCACAGAGAGAAAATGTTATATTCCTACTGCCTCCTCTCTGTTCAGTAGTAGGAATATTAAATGACAAATGATATTTTTTTTTCTGTAAATTGGTTAAAAAACACTTCTAGATGTCAAATCTAAGTTACTTTTTAAACACTAGATTAGGTCGGTGCTTCCTATCCGACGCTGTGAGCAGAAGGACCGACACAAACTAAGGGGTCACAGTCTCTTTAAAAGTCCAAATTAGTAAAGCCACATTTGTTACGGTCACGAATCACATTTTAATCAACAGTCTCTGGTCGACCGAGCTCCGCTCGGGTAAAAATAGAGAACGCTCATTTAACACTTTCGACTCCACCCACTTTTCATAGAACTCATACGCCATGCCACCATACATATTGGAAGTGAACCCTCTGGGAGGGTTACCGTCATGCCATATGCGACAAGGTGAAACCTCCAGGAGGGCTCCCGGCACTGAACATGTTAATAGTAGGTATAGAATAGTTCATACTAATTCCGTATAGTACCTACATACTATTTCAATGCTGTCATGATAGTAGATAATTACTAATTCCATGCTGCCATGTTATTATTCTAAGGTAGCCATCTTGTTCTAAACTTTGGGCGACCGAGCTCTGCTCGGGTGTAAATACGGACAAAACGAATTTTTCCAGATATGAGGCCTAGTTAGATCGATTTTCTGTCACCGTAAACCTCTATATTGCAAATTTTCGAAATCGTTGGAGCCATTTTCCAGAACGTGATTACAAATACATATATAATATATAAATACAAATATATGATAGGATATAACTTGATACTGAAATGCAAATTGCAAAAAACGTAGGAAAATTTGAATTTCGTGGGCTAGACGCTTTCGCCTCCAGTTCAAACTAACATTCAGGTTGCATGGTACGAATCTTTAGCAGTCGTTTTGTGTCACTTTTCTCAATGGCAGTTGTAAAAGTTTCCCCGGCGACAGGGCAACCGAAGGAACACGGGTGGGTTTTAGTCAGTAAGAGTCTGACTGTTGAAAAGTACCGCTAACTGCATTTTAAACGCCTACTCCTTATTATCGGTAGAATAGAAAGAATTGCAAAAAGATGGAAACTTTTACTAGTTTTTGCCTGCGGCTTCACCCCCGTGAGGTCGGAAATTATCCCACGGAGGATAAGAACGTTAAAAACGTAACAGACAGACAGACAAAGTTACTTTCACATTTTATAATATTAAGTATGGACGGAAGCTAAGCACAATAAAAATAATTATAATTTATTTTATTTCTACAGAGAAAATGTAAAAAATTCCGAAAGAAAATCACACAATTCCCAGTAGTAAGTTAGGTTTTGAATTAAAGAAGGAACTTATAGGTAATTAGAAAACTAATCTGACTAGGCAAACGGTGAAAAAGTGGCTACCATTTGGGACACTATTGTCTGACATCTTAGTAATTTACGACTTGTCACGTTAAAATTGCCTTATTTCCATTTCAGGATATTTTTAAAGATATTCTTTGGATGAAAAGTTAAAATTCCACATATAACGACCACATTTCGCCAGTTATGTTTAAGTCCCATAATATAATAGGGGGCGAGCCTATTGCCATCAACCGGGCACAAATCCAGACTCCGGGCTGCTACTGAGAAATCCCAGATGGGAAAACCCAATAACACCTTACCCGACCCAGGAATCGAACCTAGGACCTCATGTAAGTACAATTCCATCTAGACAGAATGACTTTTAGTTTCAGATTCTTTACATTTATGGAGGACATTAGCTTTATGACCCTTTTACACAATGTTACGTGTTAGAAATACTCGTATCATTATGTTTATATGTACCAGCTGTACGTCGTAGGTACAATACAATACGTGCCACTAAAGATGAGATTTCACACAACACGTGGTTTGACTTGCGCAGTAGACGATTTATAGGTCTCTTTAGCGGTATGAGATGCCGGGGTGTAATCGGGGCGACGACAAGAGCGCGGAGGGCGCGCTTAAGTCTCATCTTTCGTGGCGCGTGTTGTATTAGCTGTAACTAGTACCTGGTCGACTGAGCTATGCTCGGGTGAAAATAGATAAACATATCGTCCAGGTATACCAACGTTGTATCACATTCCCGAGGCTGTGAAAATAGAGAAAACCAATTTTCCCAGATATGAGACATAGCTAGATCGATTTTTCACCCCCGTAAATCCCGATAATGCAACTTTAATCAAATTTGTTAGAGCCGTTTTCGAGAACGTGATTGCAAAAAAAAAAATTTGCTGTTTGATTACATTTTGACGAGATATGCGAACATAAATGTAGGGATCAGGTGATTTTTTTTTCCGCAGGTTTGGTCCCATAGTGAAAGTTGTTCATAATGATGAGTACAATGACCCCTTAAAAGGTTTAGTGTAAACAAAAACTAAGCTTGTATCAGCATAACATGTAGGTATTTAATAGGTACTAACTGTTCTTTTTATTAGCTATATTACATTACTTCTGTTTAAATCATAATATAATATTATATCACGCCTAGAATCCTCGAAGGACTAATGTACATTTAATACATGTACATGTAATCTACATTTCTCATAGTTATATTCTAATAGGGGGTGAGCCCGTCAACCGGGCACAAATCCAGAGTCCGGGCCGCTACTTGAAATTCCTGACGGAGAAGAAAAACCCTTTGCCCGACTTTGAAACAATAACACTTTGCCCGACTTGGGAATCGAACACAGGACCAGGTCAGCAGTAGCACTTGCGTTAGTAGCAGTAGCACTAGACCAACGAGTTTAACTCTATTCTGATTTTTACCAGTCTGAGGATTACAGCAGATTTGATCTGGAGGACTTTTAGTTGGAGATATTTTGTGAGTAGATAACAACATATCAAAGCACACAGATTTGAATCCGTTGAATTTGAAGCAGAGGGACAGCGATGCTATCATCACGATTGGCCAGCGTTGGCCAAACATCACGATAGCATCGCAAAAAACAGCTTCAAAATAAATTGGTATGAAAGAATTCAAACCTATTTATTTTGAAGCTAGTTTAATCTTGTCTATGTTCCTCAGTGTAGACAGTTACAGTTGTACAATTTTCTTTTGGCGCGTGACCAAAATCGGAACTAACTCTTCACTAAACAAATTGTACAAATGTTTACCAACAGCGCCGCCCTGTCAACGTCATGGGAGCGCCAAAAGATCCTTGTAGCAGTATTTGTTTGCTTACGTGTGATGCTACAGTACAGTGTTCATTATAACTTGACCAATGACGCGATTGGTACTTAGCACTGAATTTTTAGTCTTAGTTTCAATACTAATAGAATTCAAAATGGCGACTGACAAACAGTACTACCAATCACATGACTGCAAAATTCAGTGCTACCAATCGCGGCACGGGTCAAGTTATAATGAACGCACTGTAAGGCCGTTTGCCCACCACACCGTGAACGGAACGTCAACGAGAACGAGATGACGACGTCAAAGTAGCGACAGTACATTTACTACGGCCGCGTAATCTCGTTTCTCGTTGACGCTCCATTCACGGTGCGGTGAACAAACAGTGTAAAGCCCATCGAAGTAATCAAAGTAACTATAAAAAGTCCATGTAAACCTTTTTCTACCATGGAGCATTGTGTACAAAAGCTATCACCAACCGCCATTATCGTTAGATATGTGCGCAGTTCCTATTTTAAATGTTTTCCGATTTCCGTAGCGTCTCGCGCCGCCATGTTGCATCGTTAACCTGCATTGATTTAAAAAAGGCAGAAACTGCAACGTTTCTTTTTCTCTTTTACGAAACCGACGTAGAAAGGTTGTCAGTTTTTGAATTAATTACAAGAGTTGAAGTAAACATAATTAGTATACCTACGTATTTATTGCTGTGAAAAAAAAGTTGAAAACCAAATTATAAGCCGTCATCTACCCATTCCGTATAATGAAATATATAATATAATTATATGATAATAATTGCTGGGAAACGATTTTTATTTTGAAAATTCACTGTTTACGGTAGGTAGTACGCAATTTAACGCACGCAAATCATATTTTTTTTTTACATTTATAACATTTAAAACTGGGTCTACCTACCCGCTAATAAAAGCTCTGGTGTTAATAAAACGCAATCTCTACAATATACTCACTTTAGTAGCTATAAGGCTGTGTATACAACGTGGATTAGCGATCAAACGGCTAAGTTCCAGTACATAAGGGCCTACGCACACTGGCGGACGGGACGGCAGAGGATTTTAAATTTATCAATTGAATTTAATACCTATCCAATCGAAAAAAGGTATATACTTCAATACTCGGTGATCGACCTTGGATCGCAGCGCCAGTATGCGCAAGCCCTAAAAGTTTAGTGCCGCTCCGGCCTTATTCACGGTGTTCGTTTTGCATACAGATGTTCGCAAAAGAAAAGTGCCCATCATTATAACTTTTATACATATGGTACAGTGCGTTCATTATAACTTGTCCCGTGACGCAATTTGTAGCACATTCTGTCAGTCGCGAATTTAAACTCTATTAGTATTGAAACTAAGCTTGACAAGCAATGGTGTCAACACGACGGCAAGGGACAAGTTATAGTTAATCTGTAGTAGTTACAACTACTTCCACGAAGTACATGAATTGACTGAAACAAACTTTTCAGTTACTCACAAGAAGTTTGGACGACATTTTTGGGTGCTAATCAGAGACCGATCTGCAGGTTTTAAAAAACCGGCGGTAAGATAGCAACCCTTTCGAAAAAAACTGAAGCTAATGTCTTTCTAAAATGAAGGAGCAAGCGTTGACCGAAGGAAAAACCTACAATGATGGGTCTTTTTACATCCTCTACAGGGTCAAATTAAAATAGCTAGCGAAACTACGCCGACTGGGTATCGATATCTAAACATGATAAAAAAAAATGATCCGTTATTTTTGGGGTCATCAACCGCAGCATAGATAATATAATACTAGTACCGCAAGAAGTGTAGCCACTAGAAATATTAGTTTAAAAAAAATCGTGCAAACTTCACAGAGGTGATGGTTTTCAAATTTTTGATATCTAAACACTATAAAACAAAACAAAAAACAGTGGCACTTCGGGAGTGCCGACAGAAGCGAAAACTTGAAAAAAAAATCGGCACCGCGGTAATCAACGCGGCTTTTACTCCACAAATCGTATGTTGGCGAGTAAAAATACTTGCATAGAACATTGATCCGTAACTTGAACTTGAACAAAAATGAGGTGTCGGTAACAGGTCGCGAGTTCAATGGTTTTTTTCTGTCTCAAAAATGCCCAACAATCAGTTTTTGAAGTGAAAACTTATTAAAGTAAAATAAAGACTGTTGGAACTTTGTGACGAATGTTTTATTTTACTAAAGGAAAAAACAAGACACAAAAAATAACGAATAAGTGTTGCTATGGAGACTGTGGGTATAGTCCTCCTTACATCCACTCCTCTTTTAGGAACTGAGACCAAGGGCTTTAGTTAGCTTTTCCAGCCTGGGTGCATATACGGGCTTTGTGAAACAATCAGCCAGTTGGTCCTCAGTTGTAACTTGCTTGACCTCAAGCATGCCAGCTGCCACACACTCTCTGACATAGAGATACCTCCGTTGTATATGCTTGGTCCGATTATGTTGCTCGTACGGCGGATTGTACGCTAGCTTTATTGTTGACTCATTGTCAATGTAAAGAAGTGGTGGTTTTTCAGTAGTACACTAGTAGTTTTTCACGATGTAGGATTTAAGTAGTACAGCCCATCTTTGCCTTTTGGCGCATCGAGTATAATACCTTCTTCAGGATGTGTAATTGTGGCCTTTTTATTTGTAAATAAGACAGTCCATCCAGATTCTGTGGCTTTTCCAATGGATAGTAAATTCGAGGATAGGGTTGGCACATAGAGAGCATTTGTCAAAGTAACCTCTTGAATTTTACTTTTGCCTCCAACGTTGGCATCTAGCATAAAAGTGACTTGGCCTTTACCAGCAATATCAGCTGTCGTATCTTGGGAAGCTAGTTTTAGCAGTTGGAAGTTAGATTTCTCGAGATTTTCGAAATAGTTTCTGTTATGAGACATGTGCGATGTACAACCACTATCAAGAATCCATGTATTATTTTCATAGTCTGAATTCTTACTTTTGGAATGCATACATACAGTGTGGGAAGTTTTTGGAACTTCTTCGTTCGTTTCTTTCTTCTTCTTATTCTCCAGCTTTCTGCATTCATTGATAACATGTCCTTTCTTCTTGCAAAATTTGCATGTTTTTATGAAATTTGACTCTTCTTCATGTTCATCTTTAGTATTGTTATTGGAACCGTTATTAATTTGTCTGGCTTCAGATTCTTCTAGAATTTTTACCTTAAGTACTTCAGTTTTCGGTAACGTGTCTCTGGATTCTATAGCTACACGAAAATTTTCGTATTCAGGTGGTAAGCTGTATAGCATCATAACAGCGAGCAAATCCTCATGAATATGAATGTCCATATCCTGTAATTTGTCTATCACGCCCATGAACTTATTTAAATGCTCTCTAATATTGCCATGTTCCATTTTGAACAATATCAACTGCTTTAAAAGTGAAGCCTTTCTAGCCGGTCCCTTGCTGGCATATATGGAATGAAGCATAGTCCAAATCTCATGAGCTGTTTTGCATTTTTTTATTTGCTTTAATTCGGAAGGTGAAATCAGAAGTACTAACTCAGATTGAGCCAAAAGATCCTTCTCTTTCTTCTCTTCATTAGCTTTTTCATCCAGCGGCTTCTCAATAACACTCCATAATTTATTTTTGATGAGTACGGCCCTTGCTTGAATTCGCCACGTGTCGAAATTTTCTTTATTTAAAGTCTCAATTTTTGTACTTGAGCCTGACGCCATCGTGATCAACGTATTTATAGCTTTATTTCACGCTCTGCTACCATATTAAAGTAAAATAAAGACTGTTGGAACTTTGTGACGAATGTTTTATTTTACTAAAGGAAAAAACAAGACACAAAAAATAACGAATAAGTGTTGCTATGGAGACTGTGGGTATAGTCCTCCTTACAAAACTTCTAAGTTTTCACTTCAAAAACTGATTTTCTCAACTCATGTAACATCAGCAAAAGCATCCAATGACCCCAAAATTTAATTATCGTGCTTAGATATCGATACCCATTGGCTTGTGGCTAAGTAATAACAGCCGCACAGGTCGATCCATCAGGTTAAGCTACGCTTGCCACGGTTGGTCCGTGGATGGGTGACCATCTTTACATACCAACACCCCTTCGTGCTTCGAAAAGCACGTTAAGCCGTTGGTCCCGGCCAACATTTGTAGATCTTCAGTCATTACGGTAGTCAGAAGCCCAAAAGTCTGACAACCAGTCTTACAAAGGGATATCGTGTTACCTAGTAGCTAGGTTGTTAAATAATGTACAATTTAATTTTTTAAACATATTTGGTAATTTATTATATAGACGTACACACAAAGCCAGAAAGTTTTTTTATTATAATTCGCTGATCTAAGCAGCACATCTAGCACAAGTCTATTGGTCACACCGACTTCGAGAACTTATTTCCTCTGCTGTTTTAAATAGTTCTTTACGTTTTCGAAAAAAACATGCATGCTTCATATATATAATGAAAGTAAGGTAGCAAATCAAGCTCTTTAAATATTGGTTGACATGATTTGTCAGATGGAATCTGTACAGAGCTCGTAAACATTTTTTTTGGGCGACAAATGCTCTATTGTGGTCAGTACTATATCCACACATAATTAGTCCATATCGTAGTGAAGAGTCAACATATGCGCGGTATGACATCACAGCGGTTTTTATATTAGAGACTTTTTTATCTGTCTCAAAGCATAGATAAATTTATTAATTTTATTGCATACACTATCAAGCTGTGCTTTCCAGTCTAAATGTTCGTCAATTACTACTCCTAAAAACTTAGTTTGTGCCACTTGTGTAATTTTCGGTATAACCATTTTAAAATTTATTGTATTATTATAAGATTGATTAAATTGTATAAATACTGATTTATTAAGATTAATAGATGAATTATTATTATTTTAACCAGTTAATTAGATTGTCTATTGTATCATTATTTTATGTCCGCTTCATGATCCGTAATTGATTTATATTTTTATCGGTAGTAACAATTAAGGATATGTCATCGGCAAAAAGGAAGCATTTATGATTGGTTACATTAACTATGTCATTTATCTAGAGTAGAAATAAGATGGGGCCCGAAATGCTACCCTGGGGGACGCCGCGTTTTACACATAAATATTCAGATGAATATTCTGTCATGTCCTACTTTCATTAAGTTTAGTGACAATGACTCTCTGTTGTCTGTTAGTTAAGCACGACGATATCCACTGCAGTGGCAGTCCTCTAATACCGATAGCCTCTAGTTTTTGTAATATTTCATGTGAAACCAGATCAAATGGTTTTGACAGATCAAAGAATACCCCTGTCGTTAGCTGTTTGTTGTTAATATTGGTCTTTATTGGTTTGGTAGGTACCTATTTTAAGAAACAATGAGATGAAGTCCACTTCGTATCATTTATTAAGGGTTGTGTGTTTTTCTGCCCACACAACATGGCGAAAGGGGAAAATAATAAAAAAGAAACATGAAGAATTTATTAGGTAGTTCTTTATTTACTGTGTGCTGTTTATTTGTTTGTTTTGCCCTTTCTAATAAACTTCTGGCCGTAAGAACAGTCGGAAAAAAATGCGAAAAAAATGTTATTCTTTGTAACAACGGCAAGTTTCTTTTATTTTGCGAAGTTATTCTAAGGGACGACTGTAACAATAGAAGCCATTATTTTTAGTTACTGTGTTTTTATTTATAAACAAGTGTTTAAAAATAGCAATATAAAACGTAAAACTGAAGTTAATAGCACCCCATTATCAGCCTATAATGTTCCCACTGCTGGGACACAGGCCTCCTCTCTGTGAGAGAGAGTGGACCATAATCCACCACACGGGTCCAGTGCGGGTTAGTAGATGTTACATGCCTTCGAATTTTTTGGTTCTAGGACATGCTGGTTTCCTAACGATGTTTTCCTTCACCGTTTGAGAGCAGTGGTGATGAAATAATTTACACAAAGTAAAGCGCACCCACGACCTAACTACTTGTAAGTTGACTGTTACCACTGGGGCCACCACTGCTCTTGTCTATACAAATTATGTGAAATATAACAAAACTCAAATTGAACAAGCGTCTGTATGCTGGTTTGTCATATCTATCTACCTACACCAAAATTGCGTAACTTTCTCAACAATATCTTTCATAATCCGAAGGATTTTGAAAGAAATTTCTGATCCATTGCTTCACATGTTTGAAAACTTATTCTGCTCGACAACATAAATAACTACATAGTAATTAATGTTGTCGAATTGTCAAAATGAATGACTAAATGGTATTGCGGTTGTTAGTGTGTTACGATATTACCGCGTTGTTTTATGTTATTGTATGTTTTGTGTTGTGTGTGTCGTGGCTAAGTAAAAACAGCCGCACGGGTCGATCTAAGGTTAAGCTACGCTTGCCGCGATCGGTTCGTGGATGGGTGACTATCCATTACATATCAAAACCCCTCCGTGTCTCAACAAGCACGTTAAGCCGTTGGTCCCGGCTGTCATTCGTAAATCTTTGACAGTCGTTACGAGTAGTCAAGAATCCGAAAGTCTGACAACCTGTCTTACCAAAGGGTATCGTATTACCGGGTAACTGGATTGTGGAGGTCAGATTTTTAGATAGCATTCAGCTGTATCCAGTTCGACTGGTAGCCGATCCCAATATAGCTAGGAAAAGGCTAGGCAGATTATGATAATGTTTTGTGTAACAAAATTAATTTCGACAAAACAATTTTGTTATTTTGTTTTATTTGTTACTAGCTGCGCCCCGCGGTTTCACCCGCATAAGTCTCCATCCCGTAAAAATATCGGGATAAAAAGTATCCTATGTCCTTCTCCGGGTCAAGGTCTATCCATATCCCAAATTTCATCCAAATCCGTTCAGCCGTTTTAGCGTGATGTCGTGACCAAGGGAAATAGGGATTCATTTTTATATATATAGATTTAATATTATGATTATTTTTCGTGTTTTGTTAGTGAATAAATGACTAATGAAACGAAGCTTCTGTTTCAGCTCCTGACCTTTTCAAATTTAAGCTTTAATAATTAATATCATTCCCGAAATAGGTCAGTATCAGTATTGTAACTTGAAATCATTTTAATTAGCTTCAGTTTAAAACTCTACCTTTAGCTTTTGATTTAGTATCGTTTTATTTGCACAAATAATGAACCAAACGCAGTTCACTATTCGAGATAGGCCTTTTCCATCTTCACAACACCGTTATCATTTCCCCGAAGGATTGGGCAGAGGAGTACCTACAGTACACCCACATTTCGCCAGTTATGTTTAAGTCCCATGTAATAGGGAGCGAGCCTATTGCCATCAAGCACAAATTCAGACTCCGGGCTGCTACTGAGAAATTCCATATATAAAAACCCAATAACAGTTTGTCCAACCTGGGAATTGAACCCAGGACCTCATGCTCAGCAATAGCGCTTGCGATGACTAGACCAACAATGCAGTCAGTTTTTTGAATTGTCGAGTCGGTTAGTCAGAAATATGAAGCTATATGTTGCCCTTCATGATCAAAGATGAAGCTTACTTCCTGCATAAATATATAAAGAACTCATTGCAAAGCTACCTCGTTCATTGAATACACTTTACGACTCGGTATCGTCATAAACCAGGAGTCATAAACTGGCACGCTAAGATAAACCACCTAATGTAATAACCCAAATGTCAAATGTATTCAATGTTATGTATTTTTCCGTGTAAACACCTCATTTATCACATTCATAACATTGAATATTTTCTTTAACATCATGTTCTGTCTTACCTTTTCCTAATTAAGTTAGGGTCGACTTCCAGGATGTAGCTGAACCTGTATTTATCATGGAGCGACTGCGCATCTGACCTCCACAACCTTTCTATTGGGTAACACGATAGGTACCCCTTGGTAAGATTAGTTGTCAAACTGTGGGGCTTCTAACTACCCGTTGCGATGGTTAAAGATCAAGAAATGACAGCCGGGACACGGCTTAACGGCACGAAGGAATCTCGGTACGTAAAGATATCTTCTATCCCCGGACCACCAACCCCTGCAAATCTAGCTTAACATAATCCTGTTAAACCACCTAATGTAATTATCCAAATGTCAAATGTATTACTACTACTATGTACTATGTAGGTACTTAAATGTTACTACTACTATGTAGGTACTTAAATGTTATATATTTTTATGTGTTGACACCTACTTTATCGCATTTGTAGCATCCATTTTTTTTTACATGAACGTAAAAGTGTTGGTTCTATTCAACCTAGTGCTTTTAACGAAGAAAGAACGAAAATATGTTAATTCGAACCAAACTTAGGGCACACAACACAAAATGAAAAAAATAAACAAACAAAAAACCTAGATCTGAAACCTATAATTATTGTTTTTGTGTGCTTAACACGTTCAGTGCCGGGAGCCCTCCTGAATGGTTCACCCAAGTCGCATATGAAATACCGGGAGCCCTCGCGGAGGGCTCATTTTAAATGTAGGTTTTTCTTAGCGAATTCGGCATTATAAACAGTGAAAATAAAATCAGTTGTATATTTTAACAAGATTTCAAACCTAATGTCGGTGACATTCCTCGAGGGTTAACTTTAGCGCAAACATAATGCCGGTGACCCTCCTGGAGTCAACTTGCAATATGTATGGCGGCAAGGCGTATGAGCTCTGCGAAAAATGAGTCGAAAGTGTTAACGGCTGGGCCTATGGAGCTAAAATGCCTGACCAATTACTGCCTGATTCTAGTTTTCAACTGGATCTAATGTTGCGAGGACGTAGACAAAGAAAGCGTTCTTATTATTTTATAAAAGGATCGGCCCAATTTCTGACATGCCAATATTACACGGTTCACGCTTGACCCACCCAAATAAAAAGTCAAGTGAACCGTGCAAACATGAAAGAGAATCGTTGCTTTTCATTTCTCCGTTTTTCAATCAAAATGAATCAATTCGATTGTAACGCCAAACGGTTAGTCGACTCTTCACGTGACCAGAATCCTTTTGGGCATTTTTTCTGTTGATAGCGATGCGGACTAATTTTTTGATGCCTTATGACTATTACCCCCCCCCTTTATATACTTGTACATATTATTATTATTATTATAAGTCTTTTAGTTCTTAAAATTATGTAAATACGTGTGTGTAAATAAAGGTTGAAACAGATACAGCCTTGACATCATCACGCCTTGTTTCCCCGAAGGGTTGGGCAGAGGTGTCCCTGTAGCAAGTTCACCCACATTTCGCCACTTATGTTTTAAGTATCATGTAATAGGGGGCGAGCCTATTGCGATCAACCGGGCACAAATCCACACTCCAGGCTGCTACTGAGAAATTTCAGATAGAAAAACCCAATAACACTTTGCCCGACCTGGGAATCGAACCCAGGACCTCATGCTCAGCAGTAGCGTTTGCGACCACTAGACCAACGAGGCAGGCACAGATACAGGTACACCAGGTACCAGGAACCAGATACAGGTTTCTCCCAAATTAAACTCTAGACTACTTTGGCCAGTTTTCTCTGTTTTTAGAGTTTCGTACCCTGACGGGTGACGATGACGGGTTGACGGGTGACGATGACGGGTTGACAGGTGTCGACGGGACCCTATAACTGTCTGCGCCGTCTGTCGTTCGGTCTGTCTATGACAGAGCTGTATCTTTCGAACCGAAATAGCTGGCTAGAAATTAACCGATAACTTATATAGCATAAGCATATACGCATAATTAGCCTATTGTGTTCCCACTGCTGGGCCACAGGCTTCCTCTATTCGAGAGGGAGTGGTGCGTATCTACCACGAGGGCCCAGTGCGGGTTGGTAGATGTCACATGCCTTCGAATTTTTTAGTTCTAGGACATGCCCGTTTCCCCACGATGTTTTTCTTTACCGTTTTGAGAGCAGTGGTGATGGAATTATTCACGACCACCACTACCACTACTCCTGGGCCACCCCTGCTCCTAAACTTTAATTTATAAGTTTGTTATTAATAAATAAATTTTTGACAAGAAAGGTTAACTACAAAACACATAGTTTTGGGAGTACGGACCTCAGCTGGTTTTAACTAGTGTTAACTGATCAAAAACCAAACTCCCCTTTGGACTTGCTTCTTATACGATAATTAATTACCCGTAAACATATAAATGCAGATTAGCCTAAGAATATTATCATCCCCACTGGAAATTTATTGCTAACTAGCTGCGCCCCGCGGTTTCACCCGCATTAGTCTCGATTCTTTGGGAATATCTGGATAAAAAGTATCCTATGTCCTTCTCCGGGTCATGGTTTACTCATTTGCCAAATTTCATCCAAATCCGTTCAGCCGTTTAAGCGTGATGCCGTGACCAAGGGAAATAGGGATTCATTTTTATATATATAGATTGGGAGCAGCATGGCAAAACGCATTTCATTAAATCGCTTTATCGTTGCTTCCGTTTCATATTTTTTCAATTAAAATGGTTACGTTCCTTATGATATTATTCTGTTTTAAGGGCCATGGCCCACCATTTTGATACACTTTAAGTGCCTATGTAGTTTTGTCACACTAGTCACTATTGCATTATGTATAGTGATCATCGTCCTGTTCCGATTTATCGGAACAGTAAATACTTATTATGTTTTCTTCTTTAATACATTGCTGTTTGCCGCTATTTCATTATTCACCGTTTACATACTTTGATATTTCACATATTCCATCCATCGTTTCTTTGGTCTTCCCATACTCTTACATCCATTCATATTTTCTTTTTGCAAAGTATAGTCTTGTAAAAAGCAGAGGGGGAATATAAAACCACACGGGGTACCCGCAGCAAAATCGGAGGAAGCTTCTGTAGAACACTTACCTATAATTTCCCACTTTTCTAGTCTTTCTAAGTACGAATCGTGGTCATGAACAGTCAACAAAAACCCTTGACTCATAATAAATGCACTCTACCGAGGCTATATCGATATACCCTCAACAGAAGTTAAGGCCAAGATCACATTAGCATCAAATGAAATGGTTCCACAAAACGAGTTCATCTGTTAACAACACACGTCAATACCAGCCCTAATTTGGAACGATTGACGTAAACTCCTGTCAGATAAATAGGGTATGAATATCCATTGATTGGCTATAAAAACGATATGGATTTGCCATTAGCTGTCATCAATCAAGTACAGGCTGGAGGTACTCTTGTGTGGTACGGTTTATATCAAATTAAATAAACAAGTTTGTAAATAAAATACGAACTCCACTAATGAATGGAATAGAGCGGGATAAGGAATGGACGGTTCGCGCGCAAATTCACGTATTTCATTCGTATTATTAAAACAAATACACATTTTGAAAATGTAAAATGTATACATTATGGAAAACATTACTGCCCCCGACCCGTGCTCGATAACGAGGTGCCAGCAGTTGTTACAGCTGAGCACGTAGCTTTAAATTCCCTGATTAATAATCATGATCAATACTTTGATCCGGCCCGTCCCATCTTTGATGTCCTCCCTCCGGTTTACGCCCTAAGCCAAGGTTCGTACCCCCAGGGGGTGCCCTTAGCTTGCGTTCACCTAGTTTGAATTAGCATACTTGAATAACCGCTGGCTGGAGGTTTTAAGTGTAGTGCACCCACAGGAAAGTCATGATCTCAGAGGTCAACTACGAGATGCCCTACCAAAAAAATTAAAAATAAATGGAAAACGTAAATAAATAGTTTTGTTATTATTAAAAAACTGACCTTTCGTAAAGTATTCCTGCCGTACTAAGAGTTTATGTTGTTTTTTGAGATTACTTTGGATTTTTTTTCTTTACAGGGAACTACAAGTAATCGTGAATCCTTAAACATTTTACATATTAATTACATAACTAAAGGTTATGTAATAACGATGCAGTAAAGGATCAAACGATCGCAATTATTTAGCAATTTCCTCGGTGTGCTCTTAATTAATTCACATCAACATCCCAATTATTATCAACTACAGTTCAAATAGCTCAGAATGAGACTGAAAACCAAAGCAAAACTTAAACAAAGTTCTGGGAATCAAATGCAGTCTCGTATTCCTAAATCACTTTTAGAATCTAGCCATTCCACATGGCTGCCCGTAGAGCTTACTGTTTTAATCATTTCTTCTGTAATACTTTAGACTAGCTGCTGCTACCCACGGATTCGCGCACGTTTACCCTAATTCTTTTTCTAAAATAAAAGTAAGTTATTCAGTTATTCCTTATAACATCAGCTATCTGCCAGTGAAAGTTCCGCAAAATAGGTCCAGCCGTTTCGGAGATTATATAGCCGGAACAAACAGACAGACAGAGATAAAAATTTAAAAAATTGTTTTTGTTCGACTTACCGTATAAATACTTTCATATGCATTTAGTAAAAAGCTGTTATTTTTACATTACAAACAGACATTTCAATTTAATTTATTTGTAAATGTAGGATGTATATAAAACAGTATGTATAGATTAGATCGGCAACGAAGTTTGATAGAGCGAGACGAGTGTATGAGATTTGTATGAAGAGAAGACTGCTGCGCCGACCTTCAATAAATTGGAATAAGGATAATGATTTCAGATCTGCAATTGAACCTTATTGAGGAGCGTCTCAACAACTCTTTATTATTTTCACCATAAAAATTACTGTAACCGAATCCAGCTGAATACCAGTATTTTACATGGAGCGACTGCGTACCTGACCTCCACAACCCAGTTACTGGGTGACACGATACCCCTTGGAAAGACTGGTTGTTAGACTTTCGGGTTTCTGACTACTCGTAACGACTGTTAAAGATCTACAAATGACAGCCGGGACCAACGGCTTAACGTGCTTTCCGTGACACGGCGGGGTTTAACCCATCTACGGACTGGCTTAACCTTGAAGATTGACCCGTTCGGCTGTTATTCTTTAGCCACGAGTCTCTCTACAAAAATTAAAGAAAGACAGATTTATTTGTCACAGAAACACGTGTATACAAAGACAAGAGTAGGTGAGCAGAAAACAAAATAGGTATAACTAATTAACATACAACAGTGATTAAGGATATAAATGTAGAAAATTTACATAGGGTCACACAATGTGCGGTCTTATCGCTAAAAGCCATATTTTACAGACAACCTTTGGACCTTTCGCATTTTCGTAACAGCTAATAATTCCTTTTACCCATCAGAATGCACTTTGTAACGTTGAACGCATTCCCAAGTACAGCAGTCCCAAAACATGACACCCACGGTCAAAGTCACGAAGGCCAGGACCACAGTTACCAACTGTACTCCAAAGGCATTAAGTGAGTACAATAGCTACTGTATCTAATATTAGCCACACAATACGACATTGCGACAGTGCGCTCGCGTCGTAAAAGGCGCGCCAAAACCGTAGTGTCCCAAGATGGCCGCCACATCTAATTCATTTGGTGCGTTTTCCGCGTCTTAATGAACAGTGGGCTATTATATAATAATTTGTTTGTATTGTGTCCGTCTTTTGGGCGGTTTAAGTGGTTGTTTGTAGATGTAGAGCTTGAGAATCTGGAATAAGTAAATAGGTAAGCTTTGGTGGACTTGCTTGAGAGCACGTAGACCATCGCTCTCTTGGTGGTGAGTCTGCTTCCGTATAAGTAGGCATAATGCGTGTTTGTGGCAGCACTAACAGTATTCTCAGTGTGTTCGCAGATCAGTGGGATTCCCCGATTTTGCAGAAATGGATGCAGCTCTACATTGAATTTGATAAGTATGAGAAATCCGTGTACCTATGACGATGGGCTGCATCAATTGGGTACCATAGTTGTATTAAAATTTTAATACAACTGGGGTACCCAATTCATGCAGTACCTACTAACACTGGATATTAAGGCGAAAACACCAGGGTAGTCCGCGAAATTCTAATTTTCTTACTTTTTTTGCAATTTGCGAATCAGTATTAGATTGTATTTTGATTAAAATATGATTCGCGATAGTACCTAATAAATATGTATTTACAAAAAAATAATCATTAATATAGCACTCTAACTTCAAATTACCCTATTGTGTGATTAATTATTTCGTGGAAACATTTGAAGTCAATTCTAACTCAGAGAGTTTTATTGATGGTTTTAATTATTATAATTCTGTAAATATTTACATAATCGTAACGGTCGCGAATCATATTTTGATCAAGATACAACCTTACACTACAAAATAAATAAAAAAAAAAACTTAAGAACATTCCCGCAGGCATAGCACATCTAAGTAAAATTTTTATCAACCCAATGGACTCAGTCTAAAAATAAAAGTTTTCTTTTCATTCTATTCTATAAACCAACTTTGTCCCTTTATAAGAATGTTGTGCTATGTGTGTAGTGTGTGAGGGTGTATGTGTGTGTGTGTTGTGTGTGTTTCTATGACAAATAAACTTATTTTTCTTTCTTTCTTTCTAGTTCAGTTCTTTGGGTCATGGTAAACTGATTAACCAGTCAGCAAAGTGGTAGTGATGGTTATACAAGGCATTAATTAAATCAGAAAAAAATAATGTTATAGTTCGCTTCTTGAAAAGTAGACCGTACTGATTACCGAATGGGTATTCAATTGCAATTGCAGCCGTGAGACAAGGCAATAATGAACAGTCGAGTAAGTGATAACATTCCTATAAGGTTGACGATATTTTTATACCAAACACCCTCCATTCCATAATTAATCTGTCCCCAAACCTATCAATATATAGGTGAATGTTATCAAAACAAATAAAGATCAAACTGATGACCCACTTCTGTCGCCTGACCTTTTAATTGGTCCGTTTCAGGCATACCAACTTAACGGCTCACCAAAAATCATGGCTAAAATTATCATAGTAATTGCAGAACCTCATTGTCTGGTCTCCATGGTGTATTTTTAGACCCTCGACCTCGCCTCACCCTGTTTATCATTCCGTTGCTTTCGCTATTGTCTCAAAAAGGGGCGCGGTGCGTGACCATTTTCTGAAATAGTTTTTTTTTTTGGGTACTCGATCATTAGAATGATAATTAGGTGTGATAAGTTCTGGTTGATAAACGGGTTTACTTTCAATGGTTGTTTTCGAAGGAAAAGCAAATCTATTTTGTAGTTATTTGGGATAATTTCATTTTGAAAGCCACTTTATGAGATAAGGGTGCCACAAGGGACTATCTTTGACATGTAGTTCACATTTAATAAAATGTCAAAGCTGATGACCAATATACGATAAGTACATATACCACGCAAATACAATGAATATACAACTTTAATAAAATAAGTCCAAGATAAAGCTTAAGTGGGTAGTTGAATAATGAATCTAAATTAGTTGGGACAGTTATCATGTCTAGTTTATCAAACGCCTTTACGAAACTTAAATCTATTGAGACAAATCTCGACAAATCGGATCATCATCTTGTTTGTTTCGTAATTTTAAGCCTATTTGGATACTATTTTATGATGAAGTTTTTTACTTTTATATATTTTTGAAGATAACGTTTTTTAGGCGCGTTTAGCGATTTTTGGAAACTTATGGATTCGCGTCACCGTGCGCCGTAGTGTTTTCTATAGACTTCACTTCTGTCGGCACTATTTTATTTTTTAAGTTGATATAAACTAATTATATCCTTGAAGTTATCAACTGACTCAAGTGAGGTTACTTCTAGGCAAGCGTGGACCATCGTCCTCCACATCATCACTAGACATAATCAACAAACTAGTGAGAACATTCTGAAAAGTATGTTATCTTGCGAAGGATAGTTATGTGATAATATACGTACGACCAATGGCATTTTATCTCATAAACTTGCCACGTAGTAAAGAAAATAGTTTATTTGTGCAATAAGTAGGGCAATCGGTCTATCATATGTCAAGGATTCCACCTTCGTGTCAAAACATTTGATATGTTCTGTCGGGTTGCGAGAGGGACACTTTTCTACCCTTCCGTTTGTGCTATTTTCATGACATTTCAATTAAGTTTATTGTCTGTCTTTATGAATTTCAGCGGTTTACAGTTAAAACAATTTCTGTTAAATTTATATATTTTTTTTGCGATTCCAAACTTACGCACATTTGCAGTTGGAGAATTGACCGTGACCTATATTGATGTATGAGAGGATATTTTTTCAATTACAAAGTTAAGTTTGTTCTTGGGATAAATTCATCCTAACTAAGGAACCCTTCATTGTGCGTGGTCCGTCACGCACTTGCCCGGTTTTTAGGGTTCCGTAGTCAACAAGGACCCCTTATAGTTTCGCCATATCTGACTGTCTGTCTGTCCGCGGCTTAACTCAGAGACTGTTAGTACTAGAATGCTGTAATTTAGCATGAGTACAAGCACACACGCCAAAAGTGGTAACATAACATCATGAAAACACAATTTTTTTAGAGTACCCCTAAATGTAAAGTGGGGAGGTATTTTTTTTTCTTGTCCGTCCCATGGTGTGGGGTAGCGTTGGAAAGGGCATTCAAAAATATTGAGTTTATGAAAACTATTTTTAGATTCAGGGATCCGTTTGCGAAATATTAAGCGTTAAAGTGCAATTTTTTGTTAGAGTCAAGGGTGCCAGCTAAATGGTTGGTTCTAAATATGTGGAAAAAATCACAGCAGTAGTATATATAACGAAATTAAAAGGAAAACTATCATAGCTAAGTAGGCTCTACAAGTTAACGAGTAATAATCGACCAACTTACATTTGCAGTTGAAAAAACATGTTCTCCCATACGAAATGTATGGGAGAGCATCTTTTTTCTGTAGGCAATTTATTCCTACAGTTGTGTAGCGCTTGGGGGTGTTGACCTCGAACTTTTGTAACAGTGAATGCATTTTTAAGATCGAGTTGGGATTTTGTTTTTTCAACTACACTGTTAAGTTTGTTCTTGGTATAAATTTATCCCATCTACGGAACCCGGTTTTTTAATATTGTGTCGACCGGTTATTAAGTGACCCGAACTTTAATAATCCACGGTCTCAAGTTAACAAGACATACCTTAAAAAACATAATATTATCTATACTAAAATTATAAAGAGGTAAAATTTGTTTGTTCGTTTGTAAGTTTGTATGTAGGGGGTAATCTCCGGAACTATCAGTCGGATTTGAAAAATTGTTTTTGCATTGGATAGCCCAATTATTGAGGAAGGTTTTAGGCATAAAAACATCACGCTACAACCCTTAGGAGCCGAGAAAAAAGTAAAAAGGTCAGAAAGAACGCTAATCGAAAACGAAGTTTAGCGCGAGCGAACCATGTGATGCGACGCGGTGGGCCAGGGGGCAAAATTTCACGCTGACGAAGTCACGGGCAGACTGTAATAATGTTATCTAATATACTCCAACAAGACTTAAATAGCAAAAAAATCCCGTCTTTATTTCTAAAAGTAAGTCTAAGAATAAAAGTCTAAAACTACTTTTACTCTACTAACTCTACTAACCTATGTATACTAGTTGGTACTCAAATAAAACATTTTTGTATTTTGTATTTTTTTTTGTACTCGTGTTCCAGAAAGATACATAAACACGCGGCTAAGGCTAATAAAAAGCCCTAATAAAAGCCTTAGCGGGAACAATGGCCAGAAATGTTGATCAAAATAACTTGTTCAGTCAAAGAGGAAATAAATGATTAGTAAACAACACTCGGTGTAGATTGTGATAAACTCTGTAAAAAGTAGATCGTATTTGGGGTAAAAGAAAGAAAGAAAAATAGGTTCATTTGTCACAGAAACACGTGCATTCAAAAGACAAGATTAATCACATAAGATCCTTACCGACCCTGACGACCCCATTACCCTCCTCCAGGAGAGCAGTAGGGAAACCAGCACAGTGTACAAAAACAGACGCCTCTCGTCATTCCGACCTCGCCGCCGAGGTCCTTTGCGATCGCGACTGCGTCCCCGAGTAAATGATACTCCCCCCTGACCCTTGCTCGATAACGAGGTGCCAGCAGTTGTTGCAGCTGAGCACGGAGCTTTAAATTCCCCGACTAATACTTTACATCACGCCTTGTATCCCCGAAGGGTTGGACAGAGGTGTGCCTGTAGCAGGTTCACCCAGATTTATATCAAATTAAATAAACAAGTTTGTAAATAAAATACTAACTCCGCTAATGAATGGGATAGAGTGGGATAAAGAATGGACGGTTCGCGCGCAAATTCACGTATTTCATTCGTTTTATTAAAACAAATACACATTTTGAAAATGTAAAATGTATACGTTGCTCGATAACGAGGTGCCAGCAGTTGTTACAGCTGAGCACGTAGCTTTAAATTCCCTGACTAATAATCATGATCAAAACTTTGATCCAGCCCATCTCATCCTTGATGTTCTCCCTCCGGTTGACGCCCTAAGCCAAGGTTCGTACCCCACAGGGGGTGCCCTTAGCGAGCGTTCACCTAGTTTTAATTAGCATAGTTGAATAACCCCTGGCTGGAGGTTTTAAGTGTAGTAGCTTAAGGCACCCACAGGAAAGCTCGGTTAAGTAGTCATGATCTCAGAGGTCAACTACGAAATGCCCTTAAAAAAAAATCACATAAGAAGTCACGAGCATTGAACAGAAACAGATAAGCGGTTAAAAGATACTCGGTAGTTAAATAAACCTTAGAAAAGGTATCTTTATCTCAAGGCAGGGGCTCGTGGTTAAATAATAACAGCCGCACGGGTCGAACGAAGGTTAAGCTACGGTTGCCGCGGTCAGTTCGTGGATGGGTGACCATCCATTACATATCAAGATCCCTCCGTTCCTCGGACAGCACGGCCGTTGATACCGGCTGTCATTTGTCAGATCTTTGACAGTCGTTACGGGTAGTCTGAAGCCCGAAAATCTGACAACCAGTCTTATCAAGAGGTACCTACCCAGTAATATGGTGGGAACTTGGAACTTGGAAAATACTGGTATCCTACTGCATCCGGTTAGACTGGAAGCCGGCCCTAACATGGTTGGGAAAAGGCTAGGTAGACTGATTTTGAGGGTATCTTCCAAGGTTTTTAGGTGCATTACTTACATTAACAAATTTGTGTTTATATCCTCTAAAACCAACCAGATGTAAACACAATTTTGTAGGTAATGTAATAACGAATAAAAAACATTTTTATGACACTCCTACATCTTGAATTGGCCCAGTTTAAAAAAAAAATTGACGTGTAAAAGTGTTTGTACCACTTACAGGAATAAAATAATTTAAATGATAAATTATGAAATTAAATATAATTGAATGCGAAAGATACCATGTATAACTGGGCATGAACTTACTAAGATGTACGTTCATCTAAAACGGAATGTTATTAATGAAAGTTTTGGAGCATAACTTTTCTAATATCTGCCGACAGCGCCACCATAGAGATACAGTTTATGAAACTTTTTGGTACAGCTACAGACACATTCTTGTTCAGAGTAAAGCATTCCATATTCAAAATTACAAGTCTGCGGACATTCAGTAGATGAAACTGGATGAAATAAAGTTTTACATTTGACATTTTTGTAGTAACATTTTCGTTTTATGAAATTTGGCCATTGGCCTCAAATAAAACTCAGGTGGGCACATTTTTTTCTGCCACATAACCGTCATGTAATAAGATGTACTTTCTTCGGATCTTGGATTTTGTCGATGATTGCTTGGTTTTAAAGCTGTGCAAAAAAAACAGTGGCACTCCGGGAGTGCCGACAGAAGTGAAAACTAAAAAAAATACTTCAAAAACTAAAGTAAAAATACTTACATAGAACATTTATCCGTAATTTAATATAAATAAACAGCATAATCGCGTGTACAAAAATGAGCCGTCGGTAGCGGTGTCGCGAGTTCAATTGTTTTTTCCCATCTCAAAAATGCCCAACGCGCCTTAAGAAGACTTCACTTAAAAAAAAATAGCGCGAGCCGGCAAGACCGTAGACGTGATAGAAGTGAAACTTCTTAAAAAATAAAGAATATGAGAGATTAAGTGTGAGAGACAGAGAGATTTATTTGTTTCTTCTTTCTCAAGTAACGAAATGTTCCTAAATTTAACGCGTCCTTGAAATTTTACTCTCAATTATTTTCGTCCAATAGCCGCCTGAAGTTTCACTACAAAAACTATAAAATTATATTTAATTTTTACTATTCGACATTAGGTGTGGGTAGGGGATATTCATAAACGTTGCTTATACCTAAGTTAAGTTAACGTCTGCTTTAAAATTTTACGCGTTTTGATGTTTAAACGTCTCTAAATTTTAGGTAATGTATTGTTAGTTTATTGTATACGTCACCAAAAAAAAAGATTTCTTATATATTTTTGCCGCCAATAATATTTATCCGCCATCTTTATTTAGATCTGTTAAACCCAAACATCAATATGTCTATGCCCTGACTTATATTAAACGGATTTTCGTCAGACAGCCTAGCTCGCAGGTGAAAAAACCTTGATTGATTATTTAGAAGACGTGGTTTTGTCTGGCTTTGACATATTGAAGCAGTGAAATACAGAGACAGCCCTATTTTTTCGACTGTGAATAAATAAAACGTGATTGAATAAGTAACGGATGATTCATGTATTCTGATTTACTGTTGACAACGAGCTAAGTACACCTAAAATACTGAAGGATTACATTAATTAGACGACATCAACCCCACTAATTGTTACAAATGGCTAATGTGTATCACAAGTCTCCAAAGTCTCATTAGGGACATAAGGACCACAAAATTATTTATATGGCAATTTTGAGACAAGAATTATTTGTTTTTGACTGTGTTTTATCTTTGTCGATAACTCGATAGTAAAGTCCCGTAAATGTATGGTCTATTTGGATGTTTGTTTTTCTTCTCGTAGATGTAGCCTTGACCTTTCTATGGCGTAATATTAGGTAAAATTCAGAGTCGGCGACAAAAGTCGATGAAAACTACAGTTATATATATCTGTTGTTAACTCCTACTAGATAAACGCACATCAGGGACTGGTAGCGACATCTCGAGGCAAGAAACGACACCACACGCTACGTCATACCTATTTCTCGAACGTGATTGGTTTTCATTTAAAATATTGTTCCCTCACCCCTCTCCTTGAATATTGTAAGGTCAAGATGGAATACACATAATTTGTTCGTTAAAACTAACGCATCGTTTTAATTGCAATCCTCAACACAATCTATAAAACACATGAGTTTTCACCAAACCTCACCGCTGCTGCTACATTTTGGACCTTCGAACCGAACATTGGGATATCGATACCTACAAGATCGCCGAGCGACCTTTGGATGACCCCTTGCACGTGGCGGATTGAGAAGAAAACGCAAAAGGTTTCATCGAAAATAATATGCAATCGGTGGGGCCAATCCTTACTCCTTCCCATTACTCCTAAGTTCTAATTGGTGCTATAGTGTGTCTGTGCTCTTATTTCAGTGAAATTGCCGCATTGTGTTCTCGGAATATCGGATTTCCAGTCAATTACTAGCCTGGTGACGTTGCTAGCATCAGTGCCGTGGGTAATTGAGCTGACGATCATAAAACCGTGAGTACTCCTCTTTTCACTGACCACCAAAATGCCTATTGACTCAGCTAAATCCCGTGACAAATCTCCTATTTTGCTAAGTGTGGAAAGTAGTGACTTAGTTCGCGACTTAGTTAGGAAGCGTGGTATAATTAAGGGCAGGCTTACCAAATTTAATAATTATTTAGAGTCTTTAAAAGATTGTGATCATGACTTTCCTAATCAAAAACGCATTGATTTAAAGTTGAGGATTCAAGGATGTACTACCTTATTTTCTGAATTTAACGACATTCAAACTAAAATAGAAGAAAAGGTTTCTGATAGTGAATTAGGCGAACAATTAAATCAAAGAGAACATTTTGAAGATAGTTACTACAACCTAATATCACTTGCTGAATTTATGCTGAACACTGATGAGGTTGCTGACAGCTCCAGGTCATGTCATAGTCATAATAACAGTCATATACATTCTGTAAAGTTACCCACTATCTCGATGCCTACATTTGACGGTTCTTATGAGCACTGGCTGGAATTCAGAGACACATTTACTTCACTAGTTCATAATTCTAAAGAGATTTCCAACATACAAAAGTTTCACTATCTCAAATCGTCCCTAAAACACAGCGCAGAACTAGTTATAAATTCCATAGAATTTTCTGCTGCTAATTATCAGGTAGCATGGGACCTGTTGCTCAATCGATATAATAATTGCGGACTTTTAATTGATCACCATATCAAAGCTTTGTTAAATATAACTGCATTAACTAAAGAGTCGCCTTCTTCTATTAGAACATTAATAGACACTATTTTAAAAAATTTACGCGCTCTTAAGGTTCTAGGTGAGCCTACAAACTACTGGGATAGTTTAATTATTAATATCATGGTGTCGAAATTAGATAAAATTACTGAAAGAGAATGGGGGTCTCATAAGTGCACATTGTTCCCGAACCCAACCGAGGATAACAATTCTAAACGTTTATCATTGGATGTTTTAATTAACTTTTTGCGCAACAAAGCAGACATGCTGGAGGCATTGCAACGTTCACATATTAAAGAAACTCAAAGCACTGACAACAAAAAGCAACACACAAAATGTCATAATATGTCACACTGCAATGTTTCTAGTGGGCCGAGTAAATCAAATAAACAACGCGGTAAGTTAATATGCGCTAAATGCAACGCGAATCACCCACTGTATACATGTAAGGAGTTTATCGAATGCGACTTGGACACAAAGCTTAAACTTGTACGCGAGCACAACTTATGTGAGAATTGTTTACATTCGCGACACTCAGTAAACAGTTGTAGGTTTGGGCCTTGTAGACACTGCAATCAAAAACATAACTCATTATTGCACAATAGTAACGCTAATAGTTCTGTTGCTTTGCATTCCACAACGAACACTGAGGCGTCGCTTGCTAATGCGAGTGGATCGCCTGCGCACTTCCCCGCGGCCGCACCAGCCGCCTCGGACTCCGCAGTCCCTATTCAAGTAAACAAGGCACACATGCAACCGCAATCGATTAAGTCTATAGGTGTGCAATTCGTGTTGTTGTCAACAGCTATCGTTGAAGTAGCGGATGTACACGGTAGATATCATAAAGCACGGGCACTCCTTGATAATGGAAGCCAGCGCTGTTTCGTTTCTAAATCATTATGTCAACTCTTAAATGCATCATTAATACAGTCCACAAACGAAGTTCGAGGCGTAGGTGATTCGGTAGTACATTGTTCGCAAGCTTGTAATATCGTTATCAAATCCTGCGTCGATAATTCATTTACTGCGCGCATTCATTGTTATGTGCTGTCTAGGATCACGGCTTCGATGCCTGCCGTATGTAAATTAAGCGCAAAAGTCTGTATTCCAGACAACATACGGTTGGCCGATCCGGAGTTTCTAGACTACAAAAATATTGACATTTTGATTGGCGCAGATATGTTTTGGGATCTGTTAGAAGACGGTAAGATTCGTTTGTCTAGTGGTCCGTTTCTACAGAATACCAAACTAGGCTGGATTATTTCCGGACCTATAGTTAATTATACGGGAAAAAATGCGCCAATCCATTGCAATATTGTTAACTCTTTAGATACGCAACTTCGATTGTTCTGGGAGATTGAGGAACCATCTAAGGTCAGAGACGCACAGACTGAGGAAGAACGTGCATGCGAAGATCACTTTGTTCGCACTACTACTCGCAATAGCGAGGGGAGATTCTGTGTGCACATACCACTCCATCAGTCACCTGATACCTTGGGGGATTCTTACACACAAGCAGAACGTCGATTTCTTGCGCTAGAAAAACGACTGCAGCGTTCGCCTGAATATAAAATTCTTTATTCTAATTTTTTGCAAGAGTATCTTAGTTTAGGCCATATGACACAGGTAGATTCCTATGAATTCCCGTGTTATTTCATGCCGCATCATGGCGTATTTCGCGAGCTCAGCACCACCACCAAGTTGCGCGTGGTGTTTGATGCAAGCGCACAATCCAGCTCTGGTAAGTCGCTGAATGATTTGCAACTAGTTGGCCCTCCTATACAGGGTGATCTCATTGCCATTCTTCTCCGCTTTCGGCAACACAAGTATGTCGTGTGCGCTGATGTGGAGAAGATGTACCGGCAGTGCCTGGTAGATGAGGACCAGCGTAGCTTGCAAATGATTTTGTGGCGTGACCATCCCTCAAAACCGTTAGGTATATTTAAACTAAACACCGTAACGTATGGAACCGCCTCCGCGCCTTTTCTTAGTGTTAGGTGCCTGAAACAATTAGCCATGGAATCTCCTGATTCTGATGTTGCTCGAACTATAAAAGAGGATTTTTATGTCGACGATTGCATTACGGGCTTATATGATAAAATAAAATTATTAGATCTATGCGACAAAACTCAGAAGACACTGCAGTCGGCTTGTTTTCCACTTAGGAAGTGGATATTTAATTTTAAACACGATGATGACAGTCAGTCGACTAGTCAGTTTAAACCTTTAAGTTTAGATGAAAATGTTAGTTCTAAAACCTTAGGAATAGGCTGGCATAATGCAAGCGACAACTTTTATTTTGATTCTCATGTTAATATTGAAAATACCAAGCCTATTACAAAAAGGTCTATTTTATCAAACGTTTCGCAAATCTTTGACCCTCTCGGCTTGTTAAGCCCTGTCATAATTGTTGTAAAAGTTCTTTTACAACAGTTGTGGCTATTAAAAATAGGTTGGGATGATAACGTTCCTGATGGCACGGCGCGCGTGTGGAACCGGTTTGTTATTTCATTGCAAGCGCTAAACACTGTTCGTATACCTCGCCACGCTATAGGTACACAGCCTATGTATATTGAGTTACACATTTTTAGCGACGCATCTCAGACAGCGTACGGCGCGTGTGTTTATGTTCGCACAGTTTGCAATGATTTAACAGTATCAGTTAGATTATTGTTTTCAAAAACAAAGGTCGCGCCTTTAAAACCTATTAGTATCCCACGTCTCGAGCTTTGTGGAGCGTTATTAGGAGCTCGTCTATATGACAAGGTACGCAACTCATTACGTTGTAATTTTAATATCGTAGTATTTTGGACTGATTCCACGATTGTCTTAGGCTGGCTACACATGAGGCCGAACCAACTTAAGACATTCGTTCAAAATAGGATCGCAGAAATTCATGACCTTACACTAGACGTCCCGTGGCGTCACGTAAGTGGTGGTGATAATCCAGCCGACCTAGCGTCACGCGGTGTTCCATTGGAAGAGCTTTCTTCGTCTACCTTGTGGTGGGAGGGCCCTGAATTTCTTCGTAACACTGGTTTTTCGATAAACGATCACAAAGGTTCGGACTCGTTCAGACATCGCGAGTTACCTGAGGTTAAGTGCTGCGTTACTGCGGTTGTAGCTCAGAATTGTTGTGAACTATCTTTGTTTCCCTTTCATCGGTTCTCTCAATTCAAACGTATGAGGCGTGCGGTTGCCTTTATGTCACGTTTTATTAATAACACTCAATGTAAAAATAATAAGCGTACAGGCAGCCTTAGTGTAGACGAGTTAGACTATGCAGATAAAACATTAGCTCGATTTTGCCAAATGGAATCTTATCCAGTTGAATATAAGGCATTATCTAATAATGAGACTATTCAAAGTAAGGGTTGTTTGTCTAAATTAAATTTGTTTTTAGATGATAACAAATTAATGCGCGTGGGTGGTCGTTTAGTCAATTCTGAAGAATTCATGTATGGCAAAAAACATCCAATTATAATTCATAGTAAACATTATTTTAGCACTTTATTGTTTCGTCATGAGCACATTCAGCTTCTACACGCTGCTCCGCAGGCATTACTTTTTCATTTACGTGAATCATGGTGGCCTATCGGAGGTAGAAATTTAGCTCGCCAGGTAGTGCATAGTTGTATTACTTGTACTCGCATTAGAGGTAAGACGCTTAGTCCTATGATGGGTAACTTGCCTAGGGAGCGAGTTACACCTAGTCTTCCATTCGTTCGGTGTGGGGTGGATTACGCTGGGCCAGTGCTCATTCTGAATCGCAAGGGTAGGGGTGCCAGGCTTATCAAAGGCTACATTTGTCTGTTTGTTTGTTTCGTGACACGTGCTATACACTTGGAGTTAGTCAGTGACCTCTCTAGTGAAGCGTACTTACTTACTTTAAAAAGATTTATTTCACGCCGTGGTAAGCCTGCAGATATCTACTCTGATAATGGCCGTAATTTCGTAGGTGTAATGAACAATTTTTCTAAATTTTTAAGTAATTGTAGCAATGATATTTTAGAATTCGCATCTAGTCAAAATATTAGATTCCATTTTATTCCTCCTTATTCTCCGCATTTTGGTGGTCTGTGGGAGGCAGGAGTAAAGTCGAGTAAATACCATCTTCGCCGTGTGATAGGTAACGCGCACCTCACGTTCGAAGAGTACAGCACAGTTTTAGCTCAAATAGAAGCTGTACTAAATTCTCGCCCTCTGTCTCCTCTTTCCCCCGATCCTCATGACTTTTCCCCGCTCACTCCCGGTCATTTCCTAAATGGCCGACCAGTGACTGCGCCAGCCGGCGATGACCTACGCGATGTTCCTGCTAGTCGTCTCCAGCGATACCAGAGGGTAGAACAACTTCGCCAACATTTCTGGAACCGGTGGGCGAAAGAATATGTCTCCGAGCTGCAGGTGCGGACAAAATGGACGGCAAATAAGGACGAGCTCAAACCAAACTCCTTAGTTGTTATCAAGGACAATAACCTCCCACCTTTGAAGTGGCATTTGGGACGTGTCCTTTGCACTATCCCAGGAAAGGATGGTATATCCCGGGTGGCTGATATACGGACGTCATCGGGCGTGGTAAGGCGCGCATTTACTAAGATTTGTCCTCTACTACAGGACGTGATCGACACTGATGCAGTGACTGAAGACCATTGAAAGCCACTGCTTCCAAGGCCGGGGGCATGTTGTTAACTCCTACTAGATAAACGCACATCAGGGACTGGTAGCGACATCTCGAGGCAAGAAACGACACCACACGCTACGTCATACCTATTTCTCGAACGTGATTGGTTTTCATTTAAAATATTGTTCCCTCACCCCTCTCCTTGAATATTGTAAGGTCAAGATGGAATACACATAATTTGTTCGTTAAAACTAACGCATCGTTTTAATTGCAATCCTCAACACAATCTATAAAACACATGAGTTTTCACCAAACCTCACCGCTGCTGCTACAATATCTTTTTATCCACAAAGGGAAACTATTGGCCTGCATCTCATCTGATGGTAAGTGAAGATCAGGCCGATGGTAGAAGCGAGCTTCACCCGGAATCCTCAACTACAGAGGAATTGGCTATCTTTCCTCTAACTGCCGAAATACAACAATGCTGTTAACATTGTTGTTATGGCGACAGAGTTAGATAAGATGGTGGCAGCTAGCCAGGCGGACTTAGAACAAGCCCTACCACCAACCAAACCGAGCAGAAAACTTTGCCCTCACTGGGAATCGAACCCACGGCCTCTGGGTCTGGGTCTTGTCTGAACACTAGACCACAGAGGCGGAATTGTTTAGCTAAATATTTAATTAAATGGGAACAAAGTAAAATTAAAAGAATATTAACTCTTAGATTAAGACCACGGAGTAAAGAAAGACCTATTTATAATGCTGAAATATCTACAATGTATCAAATAATTTAGTGTTTTATTGTTATTTAAGTTTGTTAGTTTTTATATTATGTAAAATATCTTGTTTTAAAATAAACTAGAAGATTTTGTTTAATATGATTAGTATTTCTTAGTACTTAACAGCACTAACAGCCCGGCGGAGTTTGGAAGTTGGCGGTGTGATGCCCCCGTGCCTCGGAAAGCACGTTAAGTCGTTGTTGGTCCCGCGCCTGACCTATCTCCGGTCGTGTCTGATTGCCGTACCATCGGATAATGAGAGTGAGCGAAGAGAGAGTGCACCTGTGTCTGCGCACACACTAGTGCACTATAATATCTCCCGCGCCGAAGGCTGGTCTCCACTGAGATTGGTTGGCATGGCCGATAATAAGCTGATGTCGCTGATCGTATCCACCTAATCATTTCACTTAAGGTGAAAGCATCAAGGTAGCTCGCGAAATTCATATTTTCTTACGTTTTTTGCAATTTGCAGGCAGTGTCAAATTCTGCCGGGGTTGCGAAGAAAACCGAAAGGGAGATCGTGGCCCCCGGCAACAGGGCAACCGAAGGAACACGGGTGGGTTTTAGTCAGTAAGAGTCTGACACGCCCTCCCGCTCCGCCCAGAGCGGGAGAAGTTATTTGATGATTTCCCACCCAAAAAAAAAAAAAAAGGTCAGTGTCAAGTTGTATCGTGATCTAAATATGATTTGCGGCCGTATCAAATGTTTATTTGTAGAATTATAATCATAAAGATCATCAATATAACTCTCTAAGTTCATGTTGTGTTGTGTGTATGTGTGTGTGTTCTGTGTGTGTCCTATTGAATGACTATTTTATAAAATCATGCCATTCGAGGATTATGCTAACTTAAGGAGTTGTATTGCGGATTCTAATGATTATAATTCTGTAAAGTCATATTTGTTACTGTCGCGAACCATATTTTTCTTTCTTTTCTTTCTTTCTTTCTTTCATACAACCCGATACTGACCTGCAAATTGCAAAAAACTAAAGAAAATTTAAATTTCACGGGCTACCTTAGCGCATCCCCCTTAACTTGCTTAAAAATTGAACGCGGGTAATTAAAGTGATTCCAGAATGATTGATTAAATCACTTGTCTCACATGTTAAGACCTCTTTAAATTGAAAACAATCATTTTCAAAGTAATTGGACCGTTTCGGTTTCAATTTATCGGATACCTACTCGACGGCTCGAGAAATCCAATTTGAGTCCGGCCACAGTAGAAACTTTGTTATGTTTTAGGTATTTTGGGGACGATATTATTAAGTTTTAAGTCCTTGGCGTACCTACGAAATACTAACGTTGTATTTGCAAGAGATTACTGACCATTATTTTAACTCGCTAGAATAACTCCAGCGTTCTTCGTTCTTAACGTTCTATCATTTAGTTTGTGACAATTTTTTGATGTGTTACATGTTTCGTCTCGGTTTCCTGCAATCTGTACACAGAACACATATATTTTAAACATCTACCTCACAGATACCACACATACTCTAAAAATCTGTTAGTGGGAGTGATTTTGTGAAAATTTACGGAAGTGTGTAACAGGAAGCCGGGGAAGTGCGTGCTCTTTGATTTGACCAAGGAGTGCGCCTTCAGAAACGCCAGGAGCACACCTCCGTCGCGACACCATAGCAGCGAAACCGCAGTAGTTCAATTCAACTGGCTCGCATCATGTTCCGCTACTCGAAATTCGAAGGAGCGGAACTCAAGTGGTGGAACATGACAAGGGTTGCCACCTCTTGTTAGTCAATATCCGGGACAATTCATTTTTTTTAACTTTTTATTTTATTTTGAGTTTATATTTTCCATTTTAACGAACAGACTTCAAAATGTATGGTCTTGAAAAAACTTAAAAATACCATTTACAGCCCTTTTTAAAATTGAAAAAACATGGCGCAAAGAAAGAACACAAAACAAAAAAGAACAAGTTGGGGAAAATATGCTACACATCCACGTAAAACGGCGAAACAGAGCCCCAGCGCTAGTTTTCAATGAGAGCGCCGGCTGTCGTTGACGCCGACCGGTGCAGCATACAAAGAGATATAAATAAGATATAAAAATAAAATAAATATACAATAATTCTACATAGTGTCTGTCAATTATTCCGCAATTTTAAATTCCGAGAGAATTTTATTTATTTGAAATTCCTTCCGGAAGCCGATGGACTTTTAAAAAAATCTTTATTCCGGGAGTCTCCCGAAATTCCGGGACAGGTGGGACCCTAAACATGACGCAAGCCAGTTGAATTGAACTACTGCGGTTTCGCTGCTGTGGTTTCGCGGCGGAGGTGTGCTAGTGGGGTTAATGTTACTTAATACCCAGGTAATTTCAGATGTTACACATCATATGCGACTACTGTAAGGATAGCTCGATTTTTTGCTAACTATTTTGGCGTGGACTTCTGGCCTTTCTAACAAGCTACAGCAAAAAAAAAATTAATTACTTATAAAACCCTTGATAGGTAAGTACCATAATAGTAGTATTACGTGAGTATTACAGAGTCTGTTTTCTTAGGATATTTCAATTAACCCTTTTTTCTGGGTTTCTTTCACAACTACGTAACAACTGTTTTTGTTCTTCTTTCATCTGTCAAATGAAAACCGGGACTAAAACATTAAGGAATATGTGACAAAAAAAAAATTGGGGTCAAAATCAACACTCGTTTTCATTTTTCCTAACACTATCCCTCCCTAACGTTGCTTACAGTGAAGAGACGGTATTTTGAGAGAGTGAGAGAGGGTATTTTTTATAGTTTACGTAAGGTTAAAAGTACCGTAAGTATATTATTATCACTTTTTCATTTTGTTATTTATATTTTGTGTTTCACGAACTGTGTCCAAATAAATGTATTTTCTTTCTTCCTTTCTTTCTTTCTTTCTTTACTTTCTTTAAGTAAGTAGTAAGGATCGTAGCAGGTGGCATTCTGTAGTTTCTGCCTGAAAGCGTGAAGTTTATACAATATGTAAAAAAAACCTATCCAATCCGGCCATGGCTCGTAGGTAGTGCAATAAAATTACTTAAAAATCTAACTATTATTAAAAATAAAAAGTTATTGCTATTTAGAAATCACAATTTTTGGTACAAAAATTACCCCAAATTCATTAAAAATGAGAAAATTTTCAACAGTTATAGACTTGTAGTTATAATAAATGACGGCCGCCCATGCTTTATATACGAGTAATAATCTGTTAAAATTTCCCATTGAAGAAAAATGAGACTATTTTTACTTTTTCGATTTTTCTGAAAGTTGCCACATAAATAGACTTAGTACGATACCTAATAAGACCCTCACGGATCGGACAGGGATATTCTTACATGTTATAAAAAAGGTGACATCCTGGGACATCAACGTGAAAACTGATACCATGGATTCAATACATGATTCTGAACACCCCTGCGTTGAAATTTTCCGTCGATTATAAAAAAAAAATCTGCTGTTCCATACATCTCGACCGCGTAGGTATTGCACTTTTCTATGAAACAGCAGATTTTTTTTATTTTTGTAACCGACGAAAAATTTCAACGCAGGGTCAGAATCATGTAATGAATCCATGATAACGGTTTTCGCGTCGATCTCCCTGCTCTCCCTGTATATATGTATGTATGTATGTTACAAGTACCTAGGGGTGAACGGTATTCAAAAGTATATTAAAAGAAACCTTCATGAAATGTTATTTCCTCATCGAATTCAGGTCAACATGTCAATACTGTTATAATAAAAAGGTGATAAACGCCAACACAGGCGTGGTTATTGACTAAATCAAAAATCAATATCAATTTGTACGGATTAGTTGAACGGAACGGAGCAAATCATATTATTATGCACTTAATATTAATAGCTGTTATGGGCCATATTAATGGACGTTTTGGCAATTATTTCAGAATTTTTTATTGTTATGATGATAGTTAAGATCACTGTTTTGATGGCCCAGTGATTAAAGGCCTCGCCTCTCATGCACGGGGTTGTGGGTTTAAATCCGGGCAAGTACTAATGTGACTTTTCAATTCATATGTACTTTCCGAGTTTATCTTGGACATAATTGACATCGGTCAAGGAAAACAGCGTGAGGAAACCGGGATTTATAGTTAATATAAGTCTAAAATTGCCAAGCCGTCTTGAGCAAGCGTGGGGATTAATGCTCGTGCCTTCTCTGTATGAGAAGAGGCTTGCCCTGCAGTGGACACAATAATAGGCTGGTACTACTACTACTACTAGGATAGTAAAGTGCGCTACTTCCATAATACGGATGATGACTAAAAATTTCTTTTTCACTCATCTTGCTTAAAAAGTTCGTCTTTGTAGCGTATCAGAGCGGGGAAAAAATAGCATATCTTGCTCTAGGGGAAAAAGTTTTTTTTAAATTTTTGTCTGTAACCAACGAGCCTGCAAAAACGAAAAAGTCTTTATTCTTATGTAAAAACTAGCTTTTTCCCGCGGCTGCGCTCGTGTGGAAGTCGGAAATTATTCCATGGAAAATGTACTACCGCATACCGGGATAAAAAGTTTCCTTAAAAATGTTGAACAAATTGCATATTTTTTAAAATAAAATTAACTATTTAATATTGTATTGGATTATTTTATTTTCTCGCAATAGTATTGAGAATTAGAATGTAACACATGGCGCTAAAAACCCATTTTAACTCGGTTTCTATTAAACTACCTATACTATTAAACTGATTTTTATCCGTCACAGGTTCAGTTGAAAACCAGCGTTGGGCACTTATAGTTGTCTGGCAATTTTATAGAACTGGGCCTTTTTGGCGCAGCCGTGAGGCACACTTCCATGCTAATGTCTTACATCGCCCTTAACACTTTTTATTTGTTTTTATGTTTTTAATCTGTTGTTTAATTATATTGTGAGCACACAATATAATTAAACAACAAAAAAAAAAACAAAAAACAAAATACATTTATTTAGAACAGACCATAAAGCATTATGGTCTGTTCTAAATAAATGTATTTTCTTTCTTTCTTTTCTTTCTATTTACTAAACTACTTCGAAAGAATGGGTTATTTTAGCCCGTCGTATAACAATTGGGAAAGGTGACGCCGCAAATCACTTAAGGGTCTATGCTACCTCAAATTGCGTAGCATACACATCGACGCGAAAACTGTTACTATGAATTTAGTACTTGATTCTGAACCCCCCTGCGTTGAAATTTTTCGTTGGTTATTTAAAAAAAATATCTGCTGTTCCATACATTTTGAGCGCGTAGGTATTGCAATTTTCTATGAAGCAGCAAATTTTTTTTTTGGTTCAGAATCATATACTGAATCCATGATAACAGTTTTCACGTCGATGTCCCTGCCACCCTGAATGATCCTCCGTTCTATTGAAAATACTGCAGCATTAATTCTGAAATAAATGTATGGTAAAGTTGAAGATTGATGTTAAGTACTATGTTTGAGGAAAACACAATTCCATAAAATTTTCTCTATAAAAATAAATCCAAAGTTACCTCCAAATCGAATAATAAACCGCAGGTATTAAAAAAAAAACTACTTAAAATTAGATCATGAAACTTGGCATAATAACTGAACTTACTATAAAGTAGATACTATGTTTTTTTTATTTTTTATTACCATTATTTTAGCCGAAAACAAAAATTCCTAAAGTCTTGGAGCCTTCTCACCACGATGGTCACTCACCAAGTTATTAAGAAAATGCTCTAATTTAACATTTTTTTTTTCAAATCTTTAACACTATTCATTAAGACGTGATCTTCAGTATAAAATCATTAAAAGTCGGTTATCGTCGCCTTAACTCTGACTGTGCAAAGAGCTACTTTGGTTAAGCCAACGTGAGATAATAATAACCTCCTATATTTGCTATATTTTGCTGTTATAGTCAAGGATTATTACATGAGTCTCCTTGACGACTATATGGACTCAAAGGATGGGAAAAAGCAATCTATTTGCATTTATTACTCCCGGGAAGTATGGTCTTTTTTTCCGACACCCATTTATGTTTGAAAAAAAAAAATCTTACTATAATAAGATGTAGTTAATATTAGATGTCTAAACTAATAATGAATTAAGAGAAAATATTAGATTTTTTGAACGAAGTTCTTTAACGCGGCTTGCGGTAGGAATAAACTTAGAAATCGTCACGTAACGAAAAGGCGTTATCCCCGAAAAAGTCAGTTTCAAGTATCAAAATTTTTTGTTTTTATTTATTAAACTTGAGACCATACTAGGTGGCTCTGTATTAATTACACAGCGAAAGGAACTTCATTCCAACCGGGTGTCCCACGACACCACCAGATTTTTTTTCTGTATGTTTGTATGTTACGGTGTCACGCTAAAACGGCGAAACGGATTTGGATGGAATTTGACACATGGATAGACCATGACTTGGATTACGACGGCGGGAAAATCACGCCTTTACTCTGCCTCTGGAGACAGAGGGGTTGGCAGAAGTATTGAGCACACTTTAATTTCGCCAGTTATGTTAGTGTTTATTTACTTTCAAAATATTATATGAAACCATATAAAAAATCAATCAACTCAGCCTATCGCAGTCCACTGCTGAACATAGCCCTCTCCCAGGCTGCGCCACTACACCAGTTTGTTCTAGACACCTTATTAAGTTCGCCGGTCCATTTAACTGGGGGGTCCCAACTCCAGGACTCGTCTGCTCCACCGGCCACCGGTCTTTCGACAAACATGGCCAGCCCACTGCCTCTTCAGTTTGCTTACTCTGCAAGCCAGATATTTTGGTTACTCCGGTTCTCCGGTTCCATTTAAAAAATGCCTGTGTAATAACTGGACAAAGGAACAGACAAAATAAAAGGGTTCCGATTTTGCCATTTGATTACGGGATCCTTAAATGGGCAAACACTTTATTTGAAAATAAATCGGGTGGTGTCGTGGAATACCCGGTTGTAACGAAGTTCCTTTAGCTGCATATTATGTATTAATACAGAGCCATCTAGTATAAGTTTTATTTAGCTTATAAAGACTAATAATAGATTTTAAAAAAAAACTCCCACTATCTTGGATTTACATTTTGAGCTCACTATCGACTTTAGCACCCTCAAAAACTATGAAAACAACACCAACGACAAAACAATTGAAAATTTCGCAGCCGCCATCATGGACTTACATTTTGCCCTGACTATTGACTTTAGCACCCTCGAAAGCTATGATAACGACACATTTGACGAAAATTTCAAAACTGTTTGCCGCCGCCATCTATCACTAATAAATTAGTGATCGATGGCCGCCGCCGTCTTGTTTTTGCATTTTGACCAAATTCACACTTTCTCTCAGAGAGAGAGAGAGAGAGAGAAAGTCGCATGGAGGCGGCATAATTTTTCGTGATGTGACGATTTAGCCAGTTTACTCGTAACTTCGTTCCAAAAACAACGAAGCTGTTCTCCCAGGGAAAACGGTGGGAATAAACCTAACCTCTAGTTTACATTTTAATGGTCCAGTTAATATTTATACTGGCTCGGTAAATATTTATTTTAACCCGTCGCCGTCTGTACTGCGCTCGACCTAACATTATTCAACGTAAATTGCTTCTGTAATTTGAAAAAGAATACTTCATTATTTTTTATGTAGATACATACCTAAATGTATATAAATTCATTGAATTTTTGTTGAGGATAATATTTATGCAGCTGTAATAAGCTGTTTATGCTGTTTAATGCCGTGATAGCCTAGTGGTGTGACCGTCGGACTGCCAAGTCATAGGTCTCGAGTTCGAGCCTAAGGCACGCACCTCTGACTTTTCGGATTTATTTCGTATTGCATAATTATCACTTGCTTCAAAAACGGTGAAGAAAAACATCGTGACGAAACCGGCATACCTGAGAGATATTTCTCGACGGTATGTGAAGCCAAGTCAGAGGCCCATGGGCAGCTTTAGAAGTCTGACACCAGGTTAGTCACTAACCACACGGAAAAGAAAGAAGCTGTAAATGATTTGCATGGATTATAAATTGTATTGTTATTGAAACAAATGAAAGTTTGATATATTCATGTTTTTACAAGCATTAGGTACTTATTTATACCAATAGGTGAAATCAAGCCGAGGTAATTTTTATACCAATTGAACTATGAACCAATCGGGAATGCACGCCTGTAATGCCCGAAGGGTCAGGCAGAGGTGTAACTATAGTACACCCACATTTTGCCTGCTATGTATTTTTAAGTGCTGGACTCCAAAACGGAGATGTGTGGAGATGTCTGAAGCGGAGACGAGAAGAGATGTTTTTCAGCTAGGGAGTATCCACCGAAGCTGTGCGGAGATGCGTGCTGGCTAGAGCGGAGATGTGTGCTAGCTAGAGTGGAGCTGTTACGGCGCCGCTCACTACACGCCGCTCACATCTCTTCTCGTCTCCGCTACGCACCGTCGCTCGCCAGCTTGCGAGGCACAGCTCACATCTCCGGTTTGAAAGCGCCATACAAATACGATACATCTCTGAAACTGAGTGGAGACAAGATGTGTAAATAACGAAATTCTATTGGTTCTTTAAAACACATCTCCTCTCGTCTCGTCTCCGCTTTGGTGGAGTCAGGGCCTAAGTTGCATGTAATAGGAGGGGAGCCTATTGCCATCAACTGGGCACTAATTGAAACTCCAGGTTGCTACTCAGATATTCCCAATAACATTTTGCCCGACCTGGGAATCGAATCCAGGACCTCACACTCAGCAGTAGCGCTACCACTAAACTAACGCTGCAGGATTATTATAAAAAAAGTTAGTACAAATAAGCAGTTTTTGAAGTGGAAATTGAGCACTATTGAAATGGGACTAAACCATTGATTTCACGACACTGTGACGACACCAGCTTTAGACCATTAAAAAGACATCGACGCGTTGATTACCGCGGTGTGTGGAGTAAAAGACATCAATGCCTTGATTACCGCAGTGCCGATTTTTTTTCAAGTTTTCACTTCTATCGGGACTCCCGGCCGATAGAAGTGAAAGCCGCTGTGTTTTTTTTTTTTTTAGATTAGGCCCTTGACACCTATCTCAACTGACGGAAGCCATGAGGTCTATGATGGAAAAAGCGTGCCCAGAAGATTACTATTTTATTCGTAGTTCCAAAACACCTCGAACTATTCTGTTATTATTTTCGTAAATTTCATTTTCCCGGCAAGAAACAGCACCCGCGGGTACAGCTGGTACTACTTAAAAGCTTCTATCTCAAGCTAAACGAGAACTAGGTGAGGTATAATGTATCTGCTTATTTATTCAGAAATGTAAAGTAGCCTTTCCTCACCGTTTTTTCTTTTCTCTAACAAATTGTTCCGATTTATGCCTACATCGGGGAGTGGGATTTTGTTTAGAGAACGAAAGAGTGCGAGAACCGCGTGTTTATGTTTTTTCAGGAAAATCTGCCTAAATTTATAAAAAAATCCGCTTCCGCAAAGCATAACATAAACAATGCTTGCGTTACACTTTACGTATTTCCGAATAAGGTAGATTTTGTATTACCTCAGTGACACGAATATTCTGACAAATACGCGAAATGAAGTGCCAGCAACGGTACAATAGCGTAACAAATATAATGGTAAACTGGTAAAATTTGCGTGTGATATAGACTCCTCTGCCCAACCCATCGGGGATTAAAATTCAATATATTTTATTTCACATAAACCTACAAGGGCACTTATGAAACGTCAGAAGCTACGTGTACGGTTCCAATTGATCGTTTCCTATGGAGAAGAGCCAGCAAGAAACTCCACGGTTAATCTTTTAAAAATAAATGGTTTTTACAATGTTTTCAAATTACAGTGTTAATAGATATAAAAGGACAGTGTAGGCCTATCAACATGTACCAGGTACTTCAATTAGAAAAATAGAAAATGGTCCACAAGTCTACAGCCTACAATGTTCTCACATTCATAAAATCTTAAAGAAAAGAATCTATATAAAATATAAATAAAATAATAAAATACCATATGACATGATTGCCACTACAGCTGTTACAAATATAATTTGATAACTAATATATATACTCCTCTGCTTAATCCATCGGGGAATACTGGCGTGACGTTATGAGTTATAAATATAATAATGTAGTTTTAGATGAAAAATCCTTTGTTATTTTTGTGACGTGATATTTGACGTAACGTATTATAAATTCACGCATTTTGTAGAATCCTAGATATGATAAATCTAGAGCTGTTACAAAATTATACGATCTTATTTTTGACTCCTTTGAACTACAAAGCTAAACGAGAGCTTACAAAGGCAGAAAAGGTGGGTAAACACTGTCTGGTAGAGATAGACTGACTGGCAGAGGTGAAAAATTAAGATGAATATGCTAGACACAACAATTATAAAGGAATTTCGTCTGTGAGTACAAATTATATGTGTTTGACATTTTTGTTATTCAAAGTTGAAACTTATCTATTTTAATTAGCAGTTCCATTTTTGAAGTGAAAACTTCTTTAGCGGCGTTGTGCACTTTTTTTGTAATGGGTAAAAAATGTTAAACTCGCGTCAGGACACGTGACCTCATCGAAAATTCGTAAGACGGTTAAAAGACATCAACGCGTTGATTACCGCGGTGCCGATTTTTTTTTTTCAAGTTTTCACTTCTGTCGGCACTCCCGGAGTGCCACTTTTTTTTTTTAAATATAAGGCAATTATGCTTGTAAGGTTCCGGTTAATTTTAATAGTAATTTTATAAAACATATTGGTTTGAATATTAAAATAACGCACAAAAAACGGTAACGTTCGAATATCGGTTAAAGTTTAAAAATAACGGTCGCAAAAATGTTGTCAAGATACTGCCAACATTTTTGCTATAAAAAGGCACAACACTCGGTGGAGGGATGATTCTTAGTTTACTCGTCGTAAAGGAAGGAAGTGCTACAAAAGTAAAGTGGTCTACGTAGTGTTAAAAAGTGAATAAACTAGTGAAAGAGTTCTTGCTGCAGTTTTATTGTGTGGTCATCCTTACATCTCAGAAGTGGGATTCTCACGTAAGTACATGCCTAAAATTATATTTTATTTTCTAATTAGCCTGTCGATTCTGTAACAAGACATGCAAGTGAAAACTCGCTCCAGAGCTCACTAAAGCGATACTAACAATCATAGCTTTTGCTTTGTTTTGAAGTGAGGTCATGTCACTTATTGTTGATGGGTAAGTTCAGTGTCGAAGTGGGCGTAGTTTTTGTTAACAAAAATTGCCATGGTATTTTTTTATTTTTTTTTATGTATATTTTGACGACCGTCTGGTGTAGTCATTCGCGCTCCGGACTACAAAGCTTGGTTGTTGTGGGTTCAAATCCCGCAAATGCAATGGGGCAAATGCTTGTGTGATAAGCGCGAGCATTTGTAAGACATGTTTATAGACGTATGTAAGTTTGTTTACCCGTTATATAGTTGCCATAGTACAAGTTCGTTCTATTTATGACTAAACAATTGGTGTAAATAGGGAAAACCACTAATCAACCTTGTGTTAATAATAGTGATTAAAACCAAAAATTTCACTATATCTAAATATTTACACGACTACTACTTCGAGACAATATTATGGGCATAGCTTTTAATATCTATAATAATTATATGAGCCTATTAGTTTAAACTACGCATAGCTACCTACAAAAAAAAAAAAAAAAAAACAATTATGATACTATGTTTTTGTTTTCTGTCGAGGTTCAATATGGAGAGAGAAAAGCGAAGTTTGCGAACCCCACGCTTAAGTCGCAGCCGCTCCCGATCACCAATTATACACCCGGTGTCGCCACGTCGCAGCAAGCAGCATGAACATCTGGTTGGTGGTGATAACGAGCAGCGCGAGCGGCGCGAGCGGCGCGTCTACAGCGAGCAACCCAGGGACCGCATTGACAGCGAGCAGCGCGGGCATCGCGTCAACAGCGGACAGCGCGAGCATCGCGTCAACAGCGGACAGCGCGAGCATCGCGTCAACAGCGGACAGCGCGAGCATCGCGTCAACAGCGAGCAGCGCGGGCATCGCGTCAACAGCGAGCAAGGCAGACACCGTGCACAACCAGAACGTCGTCATATCAGCGAGCATCGTGGTCGTCACAACGACTACGAGCCACGTGAGCGTAGCTACGAGAGCCGCGGGTCAGGACGTCTAGGAAGTCATCGGAATTGCGATACCCGTCCAGGGAATCGCCCCAGGTCATGTAGCCCTTTGTTTACTTCTAAAGACGTAGCTAAAATAATAGAGTCTCTTAAGTCTAGTTCCGCGCTCCAACCATCTGAACTGAGTGCACATACCAACAAACTTGATAACAAAAATATTTTACCAGAATTTGATCCATCTCTAAGAAACCAACGAATGGACATTTGGCTTCGTAAAGTCAATGAATGTGCCTCAGTATACGGTTGGGACGAGCGAACAACCATACATTTTTCTATGCAAAAACTGCAAGGACTGGCCAAAGTTTGGTATCAAAGTTTAAGTACAATTCTTTATACATGGGGAGAGTGGCAGGAAAAGCTTTTGAGAGCATTTCCCTGCGAGCAAAATTATGGCCAGTCCTTGGAAGACATGTTGAGACGTAAGAGCAGATATAATGAGCCAATTGAAAATTACTTCTATGAAAAACTCGCCCTTGTTAATCAATGTGACATTGTGGGGAAACGAGCTGTCGATTGCATTATCCATGGTCTCGGTGACAAAACTGTCAAATCTGGCGCGTTGGCTTTGCGATGTTCTGAGCCCGATCAACTATTACAATTTCTACTAAGCAATAAAGAATTTCCACAGCCCTCATCTTTTAAAAATAAACATGAGAGTTCCAATAGTATTGAACAAAAGACAGGTACTAGGCAAACTGTCCAAAACACTGGGTTTTATTGCTACAATTGCAAGGAAAAGGGGCACTCCTATATTAAGTGTACAAAACCTTTGTTGAAATGTGACCACTGTCACAAGATAGGACATAGAGTTGAAAATTGTAGATCGAAAGTTGAAAGTCAACCAACTAAAACTAATACCGTACCTAAAACCATGTGTATACTGTCTAACTCTGACCCAAATAAAAAATATGTTAAGGAAGTAATCATTAACGGGGTTCCTTTGGAAGGGTATATCGATTTTGGGAGTGAAGTCACTTTAATTAAACAATCTAGTGCGAAGAAATTAGGGATTCAATATGATAAAGTACCTACTACAATGAAAGGTTTTGGCAATGGCCTTGTGCAATCGTTAGGTTCAGCAAAATTATCCTTATCAATCGATGGGGTTTTAGCGATAGTTCTTTGCAAAGTAGTCGATGATTATTTACTTGATAGGCCGGTTCTAATTGGTCAGACGTTCTCGGAACAACCTCACGTCGTGGTATATAAGGATGCATCCAAATTACATTTCCTTGATGTAGGTGCTGAGGTCCCCTCCAATTGTTTTGACGATCATGAGGCTCGTTCAAAAAAAGTAAAAATAGTAGGGCATAGTAAAATTTATGGCACTGCCAGCGTAAAAGCAGCAACAGAGTCTGAATTTAACGGTTATATTTTATTACATACAAAAATTATAGGAAAGCCAAATGAACAGTTTGTTGTACTTGGTGGTATTTATAAAGTAATAAAAGGTATTTTTAATGTTACTATAACACCATGCTCAATCCCGTGTTGTCTTCAAGAAAATTATATATTCTCGCGTGCTGAGAAAATAGACATTGTTCAAAGATTAGTTAATGCATCAACAGAACTAGTTAACGTTCAAGAATGTAATAACTCCGATCAAATCAATAATCAAATAAAAATCGGGGATTCAGTATCTGACCAAGATAGAACAAGGCTTATGGAACTACTCAAGCGTTATCAGCATTGCTTTGCGTCCGATTTACTAGAGTTAGGTTGCACTGATGTAACACAGATGAGCATTGAGTTGACAAACGACCGACCTGTAGTATATCGTCCTTACAGACTCTCGCACCATGAGCGTGAGAAGGTTCGCATCATGGTAGATGACATGTTAAAAGCAGGAATCATTAGAGAATCCATATCTAGTTACGCGAGTCCCATTATCCTCGTTCGTAAGAAGGATGGCAAAACACGTATGTGTATTGACTATAGGATGTTAAATGCTAATACAGTAAAGGAAAGGTATCCAATGCCAGTAATTGATGACGAAGTGTGTCGACTATCAGGGCAGGCATGGTTCATCACCTTAGACTTAATGTCAGGGTACTATCAGGTGCCTATCCAAGAACAACATAAGCATTTGACCGCGTTCGTCACCCCAGACGGACAGTACGAGTTTAATCGTATGCCGTTTGGGCTGGCGAACGCGCCTGCAGTGTTCCAACGGATGATGAACCGTGTTTTAGGATCAGCTCGCTTTGATAAAGCTACCGTTTACATAGATGACGTGTTAGTCTACGGAAAAGACATAGATGAGGCCCTAACGAGGCTTGAAGAAGTTCTGCAGTTACTAGAAAAAGCTAAACTAAAATTAAACCTCTCAAAATGTAGTTTTTTGCAAAACAAAATTGATTATTTAGGATACGAAATTAGCTCATCAGGAATGAGGCCCGGTGAAGCCAAAATACGATCCGTGTTAGATTTTCCGCGACCCGTAAATGTTCATACAGTTAGACAGTTTTTAGGGCTCGTAAGCTATTTTCGCAAATTTATACAAAATTTTGCCGACGTTGCCTCTCCATTGACAAAACTTTTGAAAAAGGATACCAAATGGGTATGGGAAGATGCACAAGAGCAAGCCTTCCAAGTTCTTAAGTCACGTTTGATAACCAGACCAATACTTGCGATATATAACCACATAGCAGAAACTGAGCTCCACACCGATGCCAGCAGGCTCGGTGTTGGTGGAATATTACTGCAGCGTCCACCTGGTAGTACTGAACCCTTCCAGCCTGTAGCGTACTATAGCCGTCAGACGAGTCCAGAGGAAAAAAACTTTCATTCTTACGAACTCGAGACATTAGCCGTAGTCTGTGCTTTAAAAAAGTTTAGGGTATTTTTGCTAGGTAGGGAATTTAAGATAGTCACTGACTGTGGCGCTTTACGTTGTACTTTTCAAAAACGAGACCTTATACCCCGAATAGCTCGATGGTGGCTCACTTTGCAAGAGTTTAACTGTACTGTTGAATACAGAGCAGGCACAAAAATGGCTCACGCAGATGCCCTGTCGAGAAACCCGGTAGTTGATACAGAAATTACAGATCTAGAACAACACTCGATCTTATCGATTAGTGATGAAGACTGGCTTCTTACTCTTCAGCTAGGTGATACAGAACTAGAAAGAATCCGCAACATAGTTAATAGTAACGTAGACTCGAAAGGCCTTGAATATATAAAGGAGAATTACTTGATAAAAGATAACAAATTGTTTAGATATCTCGACGGGGATAGAAACAAAATTAGGTGGGTGGTTCCTAAGGGCGCAAGGTGGCAGATATGCAAAATGAACCATGATAACATTGGTCATGTGGGTGTTGAAAAAACATTAGATCGTATAAAAAAGTACTATTGGTTCTCTAAAATGTCACGTTATGTAAAAAAGTATGTCAATTCTTGCATAGACTGTAATTACGCAAAAAAGACTACCACTCGCGAAGGGTTGTTGCACCCTATCGAAAAAGCAGCCACACCTTTTCACACGTTGCATATCGACCACCTTGGGCCTTTTGTGAAGTCCAATAAAGGTTACACTCATATTCTTGTGGCTGTGGATTCGTTCACGAAATTCTTGTTTATTAAACCTGTAAGAAACACAAACGCTCAGAATGTTATAAAAGTTCTTAATGAAATCTTTGACACATTTAGGAGCCCTGACAGGCTTATAAATGATCGAGGAAGTTGTTTCACATCTCATGCATTCAGAAAGTATTGCTTAAGTAGAGGTATAAAGCATATATTAAACTCGGTTGCCAGTCCCAGGTCCAATGGGCAAGTAGAACGATATAATCGAACCATCCTCGATTCGTTAACCGCGCAGAACCTTAGGGACAACGAAAGGAATTGGGATAACAAATTAGGACAAATCCAATGGGGCCTAAATAATACATTGCAGAAGACAATTGGCAGAACTCCTTCCGAAGTAATGTTTGGCACTGCAATGAATAGTGAGAGTAGCCCAGTCCTAAATGAAATAACAGACCTAGCACGTGAGACTTGTGATCTTTCTACTTTGCGAAAAGAAGTTAAGACTCGTATCGACAAAGAACAAAATAAGCAAAAACAACAGTATGATAAGGGTCGAAAACCAGCTCACTTGTATACTCTTGGGGACTTGGTCAGGATAACAAAAACAGCATTTCAAAATGATGGCAAAAGCGCTAAGCTTTTGCCAGTATATGAAGGTCCATTTAAAGTTATTAAAATACTAGGGAACGATCGTTATAAAGTAGCACCCGTACCTGGCTTTTATGGTATGAAAAACAAAAGAAAAACCACGGTAGCATCCGACAGAATGAGACCATGGATACACATAACTTCTGAAGTATTTTATGTTTATTAGATTTTAAGGTATTTTGTAATTTTTTTAGTTTTGGATCACGTAAGTGTTCGCGAAAAAAAAGAGCCCGCCGAGGTTTTCTTGCTTGTTCTTTTACTCGTGATGGGTCGCCTGGTAGGGTTCGAACAAGTGTAAACTTAGTTGTAAGATAGAGATATATAGTTGTGATCCTTGATGTAATTTATTATTATTCATGATGACTCCTCCTACCGAGTGTAAGGTTTTACAACAGAGACGTGTATGGGGACATACACGTTATCAGGATGGTCGAGTTTAAGGTTCCGGTTAATTTTAATAGTAATTTTATAAAACATATTGGTTTGAATATTAAAATAACGCACAAAAAACGGTAACGTTCGAATATCGGTTAAAGTTTAAAAATAACGGTCGCAAAAATGTTGTCAAGATACTGCCAACATTTTTGCTATAAAAAGGCACAACACTCGGTGGAGGGATGATTCTTAGTTTACTCGTCGTAAAGGAAGGAAGTGCTACAAAAGTAAAGTGGTCTACGTAGTGTTAAAAAGTGAATAAACTAGTGAACGAGTTCTTGCTGCAGTTTTATTGTGTGGTCATCCTTACATGCTGTACTATGGATCTACCAGGTAGGTCCAACTTCGAGATAGAGATCGTCGAATCTGACTCGGCCGGGCAACGTTCGGGAATCTACGCAATATCTTCTTGTCCCAAATACCGCAGTCTCTCAAGACGAGTCTTTGACCAGTTCGTGTTGCCAGTGATGACCTGTGGCACTGAAACGTGGTCGCTCACAATGGGCCTTGTTGAAAGGTTAAAGGTCACCCAAAGAGCAATGGAGAGGACAAGAAAACAAGAGATCCGCATGCAGGAGAACCAAGGTAACCGATGTAGCCCGAAGAACTGCGAAACTTAAGTGACCGTGGGCCAGGCACATTGCTCGCAAAACAGATGGCCGATGAGGCCGAAATCTTCTGGAGTGGCGACCGCGTACTGGAAGACATAGCGTTGGAAGGCCTCCCACAAAGTGGACCGATGACCTTGTGAATGTCGCAGAAATCCGCTGGATACGGGAAGCACATAACCAATCGAAGTGGCGGTGCTTGGGGGGGGCTATTCCAGCAGCGGACGTCTTTCGGTTGAAATGATGACGATGGTGATGGATGAATACCTGAAGCGTAGGTTGTCTCAATAATTAATAATATAATAATATTGACTTTTATTTCGGAATACCGGAATTAAGCTAACGGCTAATTGGTGAAGATAACGGTTCGTAAGCGGTTTTGGCCCCGGCAAAACCTGCCCTGTTTTCTATCGTATTGACACGTACAAAATGATGTATTGGTAAAATTATTAGCCAGACCAGCAAGAAGGTAGCGGGGTTGACAACCCAGGGTAAGCCTGAAAAAGTTGCATTACGAACGGTGGCTATGTTATAACTATTGATCGGATAATCGGATGCATATTTACCTAAAGTACATTTTTGGTTAGGAAATTATGGAAGCGGCTTCTTAAAACATATTTTTTTAAATATAAATCCCGGGTTTCCAGAAAAATCGGGAATGCGAAACTATTCTGTAACATGGTGAAGAAACATCGTCTTTAGTACTTTGTATCCTAAACTTTCAACTTAATCGTTTAATACGATACTGTCAGTCAGACTCAGTTGAGCGCGGTAGTTTGTTGATGATGTTGTGGTACGTTAATAATAATCATTAAGAGATTTAATGGTTTTTCTTTGTAATTCTTATTTATTTTTCGTTTGAGATAAATGTTTTGAAAATTTAAGAAAAATTAAGAGGAAGTTATTATTTCTAGTTTTTTTTTTAAATTTAAAATAAGTAAATATACCTACACCCGATTTGATTCTATAATAAAAACAGAAAATTTGTTCAATCCGAAATCTCGGGATTTTTTCGACACAAAAGTGCATTCCATAATATTATCCAACACCTTAAACTAAGTAAATATTCCTACACCCGATTTGATTCCATAGTAAAAAAACTAAATTTGTCGATTCCGAATTCCCGGGATTTTTTCGATACAAAAGCGCATTCCATAATAACCAACACCTACACTTTTAGTAAAATGCATCCGATTATCCGATCACTGGTTATAACAAAGGTTTCTGGAGTGATGTGTTTTTTTAACTGACCTTCTCTCCAAGTCATGTTTTCATAGTTTTCTTTTGGAGTTCGGTGACGTAAACATTTGTTTGTGTTCAACGCAATTATGTAATGTGGACGTAGGCACAGTATAATAAGATAAACAGTATTATATCTTGGCAGTTACCTACGACCGCTCGGTAGATAAACCTTCCGCGTTCGTGCATAACTACCGCGCACTCGGTACTGTTGCGTACTGATTTACACTGATATTTTGAAGCGCGTCGTTCCGGCCGTTTTTTATGAAGATATAATACTGTTACTTATTTATACTGCAATATAGGTAACATCTTACTCCATCTTTACGAATCAGCCATCAGCCACACGCAGAAAAAAAAGATTCCCCGGCGATAGGGACTGGTCTATCACAATTTACTAGACCTAATTTCAGATAACTGGCTACTATATCTAGAACTAGGTCTAGATACCTATAAGTTAAGGTTATAGAAAGGTTAAGGTAGGTAATAATGGTATCGACTAATCGTTTTTTGAAGTGAAAACTTCTTTAGGCGAGTTGGGCATTTTTGAGATGGGACTAAACCATTGATTTCGCGACACCGTGATGACACCACCTTTTGACCATTAAAAGACGTCAACACGTTGATTACAGCGATGCCGTTTTTTTTTTTTCAAGTTATCACTTTTATCGGCACTCGCGAAGTGCAACTGTTTTTTTTTAGTATTACTGTTCAACGGTGAACCATGCTTTCTGTAGACATTTATATCATTCAAGGGTAATGATATTTATCGTACAGGACTCGAGGTTCAATAGTCCATAACAATGATGGCACTAGCGTTCAGTTTCATTGGTGAAATTCGCCTTTAGAATATCTAAAATCAATGTCATCGGGCATTTTGCATTTATGAGTCCTACGATTGGCAGTCGTATTATTTATTTATCTAAACAGAAAATATTTAATTTATTGTATGTTTGATTGTTTGTTCGTAATGAATAAACTCAAAAAATACTAGACTGAAATTAAAATTCTTTCACCTATAGAATGCTATATTATCACTCAGTAACCATAGACTATAATTTATCCAGTCGGGGTTGCGAAGAAGTCCGAAAGGGAGATCGTGGCAACATGGCAACTGAAGGAACACGGGTGGGTTTTAGTCAGTAAGAGTCTGACACGCCCTCCCGCTCTGCCCAGAGCGGGAATAGTTATTTGATAATTTCCCAACAAAAAAAAAGGCTATAATTTATAAACATATATATACACATACACACATATACACAGACACACACACATACACGTACATATATTTTTTTTTGTTTATTATTTTATGTATTTTGTCATAATTCTAGTTCATACTTTTCACTCATACATTTTAAACTATTTTAAATTCTACACAGATAAAAACCCAATAATTAAATTTAAATATTCAACAACTCATTAAAAATAATAATTAAAATTGTCAAAAAGTTATGCAAATGTCAGAATCGTATAAAAAATAAAATGTCAAATAAGGTAGACTTAATGGCCACAAAGCATTTTCTGCCAGCCACAATCTGCATTACCTTTAAGACCTCCAATGCTATTTAATTTATTTTCATAATAAGATAGGTAAAATTGTCTTTTACAAATAAAACTCATTCTACACGAATAAGCAGATTAATAAAATCATTCCAATTGAAAATTGGAATTTCAGGTTCAATGGTTCTCTCATTATAAAATTTGATGAAACTTTTAGCTTTTAATGAAATTCGTAAAAAAATATTTGTTGAAACATTCAGCGAGCAAGTTTTTGTTGGGTTCCGTACCTCAAAAGGAAAAAACGGAACCCTTATAGGATCACTCGTGTGTCTGTCTGTCTGTCTGTCTGTCACAGCCAATTTGCTCCGAATCTAATGGACCGATTAAGTTGAAATTTGGTACACATATGTATTTCTGTGACCCAAACACGAACGTGTTACGTAAATAAATTACTTTTGAATATGGGGGTCACTTTTCGAGGTCAAATAAGAAAAAAAAAAAAAAGTTTTTCAAACTGTATATTCATTATCAAATAAAACCGCTTATTGCGAGGATCTTAATTATTTCTTTTAAATTTTAATATAAATACATTTAAAGATATTTAAGATAATAGATGAAAACTGACCATCCCCCCCCCCCTTATCTCCGAAACTACTGAGCCTTATTTTTTTTTTTAATACAGAGAATGGCTTTTCACTCATAGATTACAGAAAAACCTATAAGAAGTCTACGGTCTTAAAATAACATGGTAAATCTATAAATATTGTGCGTACAAACTTATATTTGCAGTTGGAATGTATGTGAGAACATCTATTTCAACTACAATGTTAATTTTGTATTTGGTATAAATTCATCCAAACTACGGAACCCTTAATTGTGCGTAGTTCGAAACACACTTGGCCGGTTTTTTTAAATTTGTTCTAACGATTTATTCACAGATATTTCGTTACTGTGATAACATATGGTCTTCACGTACTCTCTACAATACAATTATTTGGCAATTTATAAGGATTGACAGTTATTTAGATACTAATGCCAAATAGTAATTTAAAATAAATTGTTAAGTAGTTGTTGAGTAGAAGTTGTTAGGCGGCTTTAAAACTCTGACACCAGTACCCTAATTGCGTAATACAACACAATCACAATCTGTTTCGATTTGAAACAGATTGCTAATCCATTGCTTCATAAGTTGGAAAAAAAATCTGTTCAACAACATAAATAACGCAATGAATGTTGTTGAACTGTCAAAATGAAACAGATTGGGCATAATTGTTTACGAAAATAAGTTACGCAATTAGGGTACAGGTTAGTCACTAACCACATGAAAAGAAGTTGAAACAAGTTACACATACTATTGCATATAATGTATGTAGTTATAATGTCTGAACCACAGACAGATACTGGACTGAGCATTCCGTATTTAGTTGTACAGTAAATACAGACCCAAAAGTAAGTACGAGAGAGACGCTAAAATGTGGCCAATACGTGTAGCATGATAACCATAGAAACAGATTTTCTACGGGTTTTGTCGACGGAAGAATAGATAAAATGACAGATTGTGATCGTTTATCTGTCATTTTGTCCATTCTTCCGTCGATGAAACCCGTTTCTATTGTAGTAATGCTAAGCGTGCATTAGTTGTGTCTTTCTAGAATTCTTTTATTCTAAAATATCAGTATAATCTTTGAAAATTAAACAATATATTTATTAATAATAAATCAAATAAAGTTATTAAAACTAAGTTCGCATTAAAAGAAAAAAAAAAAAGAAAAATTTTATTATTAATATTACAAAAAAATACTTTTCACTGTTCATAATTTTAATTGTCTTAATTTCTCTTGAGATTTTTTTTTAGAAAAACGAATCTTTGTTTCTTACCATAAGCTCATATAATAGGAGTGTCTGTGCGACAGCCAATTCGTACATTTTGACCAAGATGTAAGGTTTGTACAGTAGGGCCTTGTAGAGTTAGGGGCTTAGCTCTACATTAGATCTGATAATTATTACATTATGGTCTTGGCAACCTACTTGACATGAAATGTTTGAGGTGGATTATACTGACTTCAAATGAAATTCATTAAGAATTAATTACCAAAGCTGAATTAAGACATGTGTTGCGAAACCTGTCAAATTGCTACGAGGGCTACGAAGGTAGCGCTACGAGTTTACGAAGTCCTTCGAAGGTAGTGCTACGAGTTCACGAAATCCTACGAAGTACTACGAGTACGACTTACGAACCATTTGTTTAAATTTGTACAGTACGACACAACTTAGATGCAGCATCGACAAAATCTACGCATCAATTTTACGAATTTATTTGGATATATGACTTTACAAGTAATTGCATTTGCATAAAGATCATTTTCGCCTAAAGCATAAAGATTGATGATTTTGAAGGCATACTCAGTTCGGATGTGATCGGTTTCACGAATTTTGTCGAAGCTACATCTAAGTTGTGTGGTACTCTACTGTGGTTTACCAGGTGTGCCAAACATTTGATATAGATGATGGATTCCAAATGTCCAATATTTGTTACAAATAGAAATTGGTGGTTCAAGTTGATGCATCTACAGATCGAAAGCCCGCATCAAATGTAGGCTAATATTTGAATGGTTGGGCCAAAGTTATTTGTTCTTACTTTGGCGCTTGTGTGTGAGTGTGCAATATGGTGCGATGCGACATTTTTCTGGGTCAACATAAATATTAGAATAACCATATTACCATAGAGAGTATTGTGTACGTATATAGTATTGTATACAACTATCACTATGGGTATCAAAATTTGTTTAATGTATAAACCGAAAGATATGTATATATATTCTGTAAAAATCTCATCGTGCACTGCTTACTTCACTTAAGATGTCACCTGTTCTAGCTAATAAACCGGCTGGATTTAGACTACAAAATATGTGTTTCATACGAGATTCGAACCCACGCAAAGCGCTGAAAATAAATCTTTCTAACATATCACCAACTAAGCCACAAGATAACTATACATCATTTGTTTACTTTTCATTTTAATTAACACAAAGTAGAAAGTTTTTTAATGACGTAGAAACTAATTAGGACGACATAACCTAAAACATACAAGTTATATAGAATCATGATAGATGTTTTGTTTTAATTTAAGCTTGGCGTATCAAGGGTGACGTGAGCTGCGACATGCTTTGGGGGCTACATTGGACGTGCCAGGGAAGAAGCAGGCAGTTCCTGGCGTCGAAAACGAAGGCAGTGACAATCCAACAACTAAAGATCAACATGATGAGCTAGTTTGTAAAGATTCCTCGACCTTTTTGAAAGTATGTTGTGTTATGCTTAAAACAATAGAAAAGTGTGGTATTAAAATGTTTCAAATGTACAACCATATATTTGTTATGACTAAATTACTAATACTCACAGTATTAAACGGAAACGTAACACAAAGGAACTGTCCAAATCGATGCAATGCAACATGACATGTAACACATCATCAATACATTCACACCAAACGCTTCGGAAAGCCCTTTCATAAAATTCTACCCCAGTTTTAAAGAGAGTTCCCCGTGGCATGAGGCGGTAAATTTGACGCGTTGTCTCTGCCCTGTGACCCAGGAGAAGTCTAATAGCGAAGTCTAGCATCAGTTAGGGAGCAACTACTCACCTTCCCTTATAAGATTCTGCATATCCAAAAAAAACCTTTACAAACGAAATATTAAAGGTAACTGTAACAATTCAACTCTTATTAAATCCAAAGTTTAACCTTTCACGAAGAGGTTTATGTTCACATCTATAATATAAAAATGAATCGCAAAATGTGTTGGTAAGCGCATAACTCAACAACGCCTGGACCAATTTGGCCAAATCTTTTTTTAAAATGTTCGTTGAAGTTCAAGGATGGTTTTTACGGCGAGAAAAATTAGAATTATTGCTGGAAAAACCCTAAAAATAGCCCTTTTCTTTTTCCCATATAAATGATTTCTAACTAAAACGTAGTCAATTTGAGTTTTATTGCTATGGTATAAAGTTCATATTAAATTACAAGCACTCACTGTTGTCTAAGCAATGTAGGTGTGTTCCTAACGTCAAAGATCATATCTATCAAAACAATGTGCGTGTGTGCGTTGGAGCACAGAATACATAGTTGGAGGAGTTTAATGTCGCGTTCCGAAACTCGCGTTTCTTTTGTATTAGTTTCGGCACGCGAGATAAAATGCATCAGTTTCCACGTCATTACATCAGTCAAACAAAAATCGCGTTACCAACAGTGTTTTATTATTTTTAATATACAAATTTTAAATAAATAAAACAATTTGTACGGCTTAAAAGGATTTGACTTCAAGTCATATCAAATTTAAAAAAAAAAAAAAAGTTGTCTGTTACCTAATCTACTGAGTTTGCTTTTGACAACTGATACACGAAACAAATTCGTATATCGTGTTTTGTGCAGAGTGTTTAGTTAGTTAGTGTTAGTTTAGTTCGTGATTAGTGAAAAAATAATTTATATTTGATATGCCTCCTATAAGACGAAGCAATTTAGGTAGAAGAACCAGAAATGCTACAAACCAAGCTAATTACCGATCTAATCGTACTGCACAAGAACGTGACCACGGAAATGAACGTGAAAGAATTCGGATATCACAAACGCGTGAAGCGCGAGCGCGACATTCAACTAATAATCGCGCAAGTTTGAATCGAGCTGCTTTCAGTTACGATGTGTCAATTGACTACAGTAACTACCAATGTGTTGTTATTGGTTCTATGAACTCGGTTTGCTCACACTGTAAGGCATTAAAATACAAAAACGAAGCCAATGGATTGTGTTGCGCAAATGGTAAAGTGAAATTGATACCATTGGATCCACCACCAGAACCATTGTACTCATTGGTTTCAGGAATAGGAACAGATTCTATACACTTTTTGACACATATCCAACAATATAACAATTGCTTTCAAATGACTTCATTTGGGGCAACAAATGTAGTTCGGGAAAATTTTATGCCAACTTTCAAGGTATGTATTATAGCAGTTACTCATAATTATTTTAGCGAATAAAATTTTCTGTCACCAAAGTTAAGATGTGTCACTAATCTTCAATTTCTTAATCATTACGAAATATATCACTTAGTCATCATATTATATGGTGATTCAGTTTCAGTGACACTTTTATTATATTTTATTATATTTGATAGATATTAGTTAAACTAAATATATACTTTTTAAGATCAAATATTATTTAAGTTTGATCACTGACAATCCATTAATTTATACCACACCATAATATTTTTTTTTATTTACAGATACAAGGGCAAATATATCACAGAGCAGGTTCACTGTTACCAGTGTCAGATAGCGACAACAAATTCCTGCAAATTTATTTTATGGGCAACTCACCACAAGAAATTGATCTGCGTTGTGCACATAACAATTTAGTAAAGAGGTCTATTGTAGAACAATTACAAACTTTATTTCATCAACACAATCAATTGATTATATTGTTTAAAACTGCCCTGGATCTGATGCCATCCGATAATCACAAAATTGTAATCAGAGCTGATAAAACACCTGCAGGTCAACATACAAGACGTTTTAATGCACCAACTATTGATGAAGTTGCTATCGTTGTAGTTGGAGAAAACTTGGAATCCCGTGATATTGTTTTACATCGTCGGAATGATCAATTACAACGTATAAAGGAAACACACCGCTCATATGATGCACTGCAATATCCCATTATATTTTGGCAAGGTGAAGATGGCTACGATTTCTCAATAAAAATGATAAATCCCATTACAGGTAACTAAAATATTAGTTTAGCTATGGCGATAATATCTCAGTCATTATATTATGTATTTTAATTTTATATTTGATGTTATTAAAACAAAATCTATTTACAGGTTCTGAAACCAACAAAAAAGTAAGTTCAATGAACTATTATTCATACCGCCTAATGATTCGGGAAAATGAAGATAATCACATATTGAAATGTCGGCGATTATATCACAAATATGTTGTTGACATGTATGTTAAAATTGAAACGGAGAGATTAACATTCATCAGGTTGAATCAAACCAAACTCCGATCTGAAGAGTATATTCACCTTCGAGATGCGATTAATACTGATGGAAATGCACAGAATGTCGGTCGGATGACTATTCTTCCAGCAACATACATCGGAAGCCCTCGGCATATGCACGAATATGCTCAAGATGCCATGTCGTATGTTCGTCATTATGGTACAGCAGATTTGTTCATCACATTTACATGCAATCCGCAATGGATAGAAATCAAGCAGGAGTTATTCTTTGGGCAATCACCCATTGATCGTCATGATATTACAGCCAGAGTCTTTAGACAAAAGTTGAAATCTTTAATGGATTTCATCGTAAAACATAATGTGTTTGGTGAGACACGCTGCTGGATGTATTCTGTGGAGTGGCAGAAACGAGGATTGCCACATGCACACATTTTGATTTGGTTGGTTGAAAAGATAAGGCCAAATGAAGTTGATGCAGTGATATCAGCTGAAATCCCTAATGTACAAGTAGATCCTGGATTGCATGAGGTAGTTATCAAAAACATGATACATGGTCCCTGTGGAACTCTTAATCAAAATTCACCGTGTATGATGGATGGTAAATGTTCAAAACGATATCCACGGACATTAATATCGGAAACAATTACTGGTAATGACGGTTATCCATTGTATCGTCGCAGATCGACAGCAGACAATGGAAAATCAACAATTGTCAAATTAAATCGACAAGATATTGAAATAGATAATCGTTGGATTGTTCCATATTCACCCATTTTATCAAAGACATTCAAAGCACACATCAACGTTGAATCTTGCCATTCAGTGAAATCTATAAAATACATTTGCAAATATGTAACCAAAGGGAGTGATATGGCTGTGATTGGAATTGGTGCAGAGAATTCCAATGATGAAGTTACCCAATACCAAATGGGCCGCTATGTCAGTAGTAATGAAGCAGTTTGGCGAATATTTTCTTTTCCTATTCATGAGAGACACCCTTCTGTTGTTCACTTAGCTGTGCATTTAGAAAATGGACAAAGAGTGTATTTTACAGCACAGAACGCAGTACAAAGAGCTGCTCAGCCACCATCTACTACATTAACCAGTTTTTTTGAGACATGCCAAAACGATGATTTCGCACAAACATTGCTATATTCTGAAATGCCAAAATATTATACCTGGAATCAATCCTCAAGGAGATTTATACGACGGAAACAAGGAAAACCAGTTCCAGGATATACAGATGTATATTCCACCGATGCGATTGGCCGGATTTATTCAGTACATCCAAGCAATGATGAATGTTTTTATTTACGACTGCTATTAGTCAATGTACGTGGCCCAACATCATTCCAACAGTTACGAACTGTTGATGGTGAATTGTGTGGATCCTACAGAGAAGCCTGTCAACGTTTGCAATTGCTTGAAAATGACGCTCATTGGGATCAAACTCTCAATGATGCTGTAATATCATCACACGCTCATCAAATACGAACATTGTTTTCTATAATCATATCTACATGCTTCCCATCAAACCCAATTGATTTGTGGATCAAGTACAAAGATTACATGTGTGATGATATTTTGTATCAAATACGGAATAGAATGGGAAATCCAAATATACAAATCAGTGAAGAAATTTACAATGAAGCATTGATTTCAATTGAGGACATGTGCTTGATAATGTCAAACAAACTATTAATTCAATTAGGCCTGACCGCGCCCAATCGTCCAATGCATGACGCTTTTAACCAAGAGTTGCATCGAGAAAGACTGTATGATCTCAACGCTTTGAAAGAATTAATTCAAACAAATCTTCCACTGTTAAATGAACAACAGAAGTATGTATTTGAAACTCTTATGAAAGTAACAAATGATGAAACTGGAGGGATTTACTTCTTAGATGCACCTGGTGGTACAGGAAAAACTTTTTTGATTTCATTAATATTAGCAACAATTCGCTCACAAAATAAAATTGCACTTGCACTCGCTTCGTCGGGAATCGCAGCAACTTTGCTTGAAGGTGGTCGAACAGCCCATTCAGCACTAAAATTGCCATTAAATATGCAAAGCAATGAAACTCCAACCTGCAACGTTTCGAAGAACTCTGCAATGGCAAAGGTTTTGCAGCAATGTAAATTGATTGTTTGGGATGAATGCACGATGGCACATAAAAAATCTTTGGAGGCTTTAGACAGAACCTTAAAAGATCTACGGAGCAATAATAACCGATTTGGTGGTGCAATGATTTTATTAGCAGGAGATTTTCGTCAAACATTGCCAGTGATTCCACGATCAACGCCAGCTGATGAACTCAATGCATGTCTAAAGTCCTCCAATTTGTGGAAACATGTCAAAGTACTTCATTTAAGCAAGAATATGCGTGTCGAGTTGCAAAATGACCAATCTGGAAACATATTCTCTAAACAACTCATTGACATTGGTAATGGCAAATTTCCTATAGACATGTTGACTGGCTGCATTAACTTTCCTCAAAGTTTTTGTCAGTTAACTCGATCAAAAGATGAACTTATTCAGAAGGTGTTTCCAGATGTTTCTCAAAATTACAGAAACCATGATTGGTTGAGCGAACGAGCTATACTGGCTGCAAAAAACATAGATGTAAATGAATTAAATTTCAAAATTCAAGAACAAATTACAGGCGAATTGAGGATATATAAATCAGTTGATTCGGCTACTAATCAAGATGATGTAGTCAACTATCCACCGGAATTTTTAAACTCGCTGGATTTGCCAGGATTGCCACCTCACAATCTTCAATTAAAGGTTGGATCGGTGGTTATAATGTTGCGAAATATCAACCAACCGCGTCTTTGCAACGGTACACGGTTAGCGATAAAAAAATTACTAAACAATGTGATAGAAGCAACTATACTCAAAGGAAAGTATAAAGGAGAAGATGTTCTCATACCGCGCATCCCAATGATTCCGACTGATGTGCCATTTGAGTTTAAACGACTACAGTTTCCAGTGCGGCTTGCTTTTGCTATGACTATAAACAAGTCCCAGGGGCAATCATTAAGTGTTTGTGGTATTAATCTAGAAAACCCATGTTTCTCACATGGTCAATTGTATGTTGCCTGTTCCCGTGTTGGAAAACCATCAGATTTGTTTATCTATGCGCCAGGTAATCAAACAAAAAACATCGTATACCACAAAGCACTACAATGATAATAATAATAATTATGATTCACATGATTAACAATAAAGCGATTACTTACTTTTAAATCCTTATATATGTTTTATTTAATTATTTTTTATTCACAACGCCCTATCACCAGGGTGACGGTTCTGTTCAGGAGAATTTTTTAAAATACGTAGGCACAAAAACTGCCACATTACAAATCTTTTTGACAGGACGAAGTCTGTCGGGTCAGCTAGTGTGAAATAAAAATTAAGTTGAGTGGTGGTTATACCCTCCAGAAACTTTCAGGTCGAATTCAAATTCAAGATTTTTACTACCTTCTCAACGTATACACACCCACTATCACACTCACCCCCACACACCCACATACACACTCATCGACTTACTAACTTGTCCACACTCCACAATTCAGTTAAGTGTAATCGATCAATTTCTCCTATGTTCTATTATTTTCATTATAGCTTACAAATTTATTTTTACGCAATATGATTGTATTTATAATATTTTTTTTAAACATAATATTTTTGGTATCAATAAATAAATTACATATGTTAAGAAAATATATATAATTCCTTTGAATATTACTCCCCCATCTGATTGCAGCCATGAGCTCCTTCCGAAGTGGTGGAAGGGAACAAGCCTTTTGTTTCGTCTGGGTTCATTTTGTTACAATAAAATATCAAAAGAAATAGTACTGTCTCATAAAATAGAAACGTTATATACTTTTCTAAGTTATATGATAGTGAGCACCCTCGTTAGTGGCTTGTTAGTATCGATAACTGTGGTTCGATAACGAAGAGCCACAGTTAGAGCAAGGCGGTATAAACCGCCTTGCTCAGTTTATTGGCAGACCTAGAGCAGCGGGGGTTACGTCTACGATGTAATTGAGGTAGATAGGTATTTATTAGATTAATATTATAGATGTTATTTCATTGTGGACTTTTTAAGGGTCAGTGAAGGTAAACTGAAAATAAAAGAGCATCAATTAAGTGACTATATTTTATGTTTAAGGCCCGGACTCTGCACCAAAGCGGAGATGAGACGAGAGAAGGGTGATGTGTTTTAAACAACCAATAGAATTTCGTTATTCAAACATCTCGTCTCCTCTCAGCTTCAGTGGATACCACTGACGGGAGATGTATCATATTTGTAAGGCGCTATCGAAGCGGAGATGTGAGCTGTGCCTCAAAAAGATTGAGCTGGGTGGCGGTACTAAGCGGAGATGTGAGCTGTGCCTCGCAAGCTGGTGGCGGCGCACAGCGGAGACGAGAAAAGATGTGAGCGGTCAACATCCAACGTTCGCCGCAGCTGGTCCGCTCTCGCCAGCATACATCTTCGCTCTAGCCAGCATACATCTCCGCTCCAGTCTATCCAGTATGCATCTCTGCACAGTTTCGGTGGATACTCCCTAGCTGAAAAACATCTCTTCTCGTCTCCGCTTCGGATATTTGCGCACATCTCCGCTTTGTTGGAGTCCGGGCCTAAACGCGGAGTAAAGTTTCAACCATTATCATCTTCAGAAGTTAACCATACAACTTTCGAGGTTTAAGTTTTTAATAAGAGAGTTTTTAGTAAGAGTTTAACTGTTGATTGCTGGGCAGTTCACCCCGCAAAAACAAAATGGTTTGCTGAAAATTTTTTACATTGACATTTGACATAGATACCTAATCTTTATGCAGAAATGACAACTATGTGTTACAGTGTTCTAACAGCTATGTATTTTCTCAAGTAAAATAATGGTAACAATATAGGTTCAGCTGCCCTTAACCCACTGGAAAATCCAAACCTAATCTTACATCGAGAGACTGTGAAGAACGGGGATAATCCCTTCTACATAATGTACAGTACGATATATAACCATTTATTTCTGGAAAGATTTCAATTGTGATAAATTTTGACAATGACGAATGGTCGGCTATCATTCTTTTTCAAAAGGAAGAAATAAATTGTCACAACTGTCGCTCTGTCTCGCGAATCGTAAGTATTGTGTTTGAAGCGGGATAAATCTTTTTATTTAATAACAAAAGGGAGGTATATCATCCTCGTTCATAAAATAAGAATGCCTTTCATTACAGGAAATTTGATTTGTGGACTTTTAGATAAGGACTGTAGAGGCTGTTAGGTACCTGACATGCTGTTAGTATGCAACCTCCGCGTAAATTGATGGCATGAATAAGAGACAAACATTTAATTTATATTTAGAACAGAAGAAAAGATCAGGCAGTCAGCTCCGAGCTGACAAGCGCATGTCAATGTGATTGTCTGCCATTTGCTCCTATTTAATAACAAAATATTATATTTATTTTAAAATCGGCACATGGTTCGGGCTTCTCAGAAATACATTAAATCTATATTTTATGGTCTGACAGTTTGACACGTTACCCTAATTAATAACAAAATATCCTTTTACTTTAAAATTGAAAAAGATATTGAACCTCTTAGAAACCTATTCATTTATACTTTATGGGTAACAACCCTGCTAATTCTAAGAACTGAGACAAAGGCAGAGATAAACAACACGCAGTTCTCAAAGTGCGAGCAAGCGTAGTCTTGCATGAATATAATAAAAAGTAAGGAATGGAAATCAACTAACAAATAGAAATCTAGAGTCATACTTGATATTTAAAACAACAACTTATGAGTCAGATTCAAACAAACTTTCAAAAGGCATAATAAATTGATAAGTCATTAATGCTACTATTTAATATCCGATAACTGTAGTTATATTATTAGATGAACTATTTTATTATTCTAGCGGTTAGCTAGAATCATAGCTACTCTAATCGATTTTGTGCTAAGACATAATTGAATGTTTTATAATAAAATATATATAAATTGTAACTCTTGGCTATACCGTCTCAAAGGTTGGCAGTCCCTGGACTCAACGCAGCGGACATTGTTAAAGCCACATCTGCTAATCACAAGTGTCCCGGAGACCCAATCTATTCAGGCAATTCCAACGAACCTTTTAAAACAATCGAGATTTTGTACAAAAAGGACCATTAAACTATTCTGCGAAACTGTGGGAAAAGGGGCTGAGATGAACGTGGTGATTTTAGGAATTTTGAAGGATTGAAGGGAATCGGGTTTCGACCACGATAGGGTGCGGATCTCCGAATCTAGGCTAGTTAAATTAGTAGACTTGGTGAATACCAAGAGGCCATGTCCGAGTGGGCTGTCGCGAGATAACGAGTATTAGTTATTAAGTTAAATATAGTTGAGTTAAGGCCCAGATTAGACTTATTTAGTACTTAATGTAATATGTGTGAGTGTGTGTTTGTTGGTGCGACTGGTGGTGAAAGAGCGGGAGCTGAATCTGAGGCAAAACTGGTAATGTGTGCAGTACTTTGTAAGTGAGTTGTAATCTAATTCTCTCATCATTACAATTATCCTTGCAAGTTGATTGTATTGTTATTATAGGTAACAGTTACGTGATATCGCTGACCAGCTGTTAGTGATACTTTATTCCAGAATGTCGAGCTAACTCTTATTTAGTATCATATTTTATAATGATGAACGCTAGGGACCGTGTCTCGATAAAAAACCCCGTCCGTTCTGTAGGACTATTACTAAATCGTCACTGTTTATCGAGACACGCTATTGGGACGCAAAGCCGCTAACAGCCGCACCGCATCCTCTAAATGGGCAGATTAAGGGAGTGAGAAGTGACGAACCACCACTTCGGCGTTCACCAGGTACGATCGTAATGTATTCTGCTAGAGACTGAGTCTACGGTGCGCTTGTGCTAGTTTTGTATTATTTTAATAAAAAGGGGCTAGGCCGCCGTAAGGGTGTCTTTCACATAAGTACGCGATTAAAATCACTCAATACTTGCCTTCCTCAATAACAGTGACTTCGCAGTACTCTGTCATAGGATTGAGTAAGACATTTATTTAATGCTTAGGGAACGTGTTCCGTTAAATCGTATCGTCCCTCAGAGGTTCTATGCGTTAGGTCTAGCAGAACACGTACAATGAGACAAAACGTTGTAAAACGGTTCCCGGTCTCACTACAGTGGGTACATCGTAAACAGACAAATTAACGTAGTTATAAATAGTGACTTAAAGCGCAAGCGTAACGGTCCCTTTATCCCTTCATCTTACCAAGACTGTATTTCAGATATTGGTGCTCAACTGCAGGAGGAGGAGACGTTGGCGTTCCAATATTTATAATACTAAAACATAATATTATATTATATACTTTTGCATACCCTCTTATCTTCTTAGCTTCATATTATAATACTTATGTTTACTAACTGTAAATCCCTAATACTAGTCTCGCCTTGTATCCATTCCCCCCCTAAACTTAATTCAATCGGAACAAGGCAGTTTAGATTATCGGAATCCATTCTATCTTATATCGGTGGGAGGGTGACCAGTCTGGGACGAGCCCTACAGAACAGTGCGGAAAGGAGGGGCGCTGTTCTTCCCCGTAAGGGGAACCGACCTAACCACTAATATTGGTATAATTAGGAAAAACGAAAATTTTATCAGCCTAGGGTAATTCAGGTACAGTCACAATGGCATGAATAAGAGACAAACATTTAATTTATATTTAGAACAGAAGAAAAGATCAGGCAGTCAGCTCCGAGCTGACAAGCGCATGTCATAAGATAAAAAAATAATAATGTAAAAAAATAAGTACTATTTATCTTAGGTGTACTACAAGCAAGCGTTTTATTTTTTACGGTACCGTCAGCACTCCTCCAGCGTTGACAGTACTTAAATCTTAGTTTTACTCTAGTCTGGATACATTTTCTGTTACCAACATGAGCCTCACAACGTAGTATTGTGTGTGAGGGTGTTTATAAACATGATCTCCTCATCTAGCAAACGAGTTTCTGATCGATTCTTAAATAAAAAGATTCTATGAATAAGAAAATGTTATGAACAGAAAAACAGTGCCGGAAAAGTTTTACTCAAGAAGTTTATGTTTGAAATGTCAAAAAAAAAACAACAGCTTTAGCTACCAAATGCGTATGAATGTACATACCGAACTTCAATCAATCTGCCTAGCCTTTTCCCAAATATGTTGGGCTCGGCTTCCCGTCTAACGGGATGCAGCTGAATACCAGTATTTTACATGGAGCGACTGCCTATCTGACCTACACAATCCAGTAACTGGATAACACGATACCCCTTGGTAAAACTGGTTGTCAGACTTTCGGGCTTCTGACGACCCGTAACGACTGTCAAAGATCCACGAATGACAGCCGATCAACGGCATAACGTGCTTTCCGTGGCACAGAGGAGTCTCGGTAAGTAAAGATGGTCACCCATCCACGGACCAACCCTGGCCAGCGTAGCTTAACCTGTTGGAGCAACTCATGCGGCTTAGCCACGAGCTCCTCCAGTGTATACGGTACTTACCAACAACAAAAAACATTTTTTGAAATTTTTGTGTGTCTGTCTGTTCCGGCTAATCCCCGAAACGGCTGGACCGATTTTGACGGGATTTTCACCAGGCAGATAGCTAACCTAAGAAGTACTTATTATACTTTTATTTTAGAAAAAAAAAAGTGTCCACGCGGGCGTAGCAGCGGCCAGCAGCAAATTGATAATAGAATCTCTAATTTATTTCCAAGGAAGATCAACACTTATTTTTCAAAAGAAATAACCCCTACAACAACAAAACCAAAAACAACTTTGCTTTCTTTTTTTATACGACACATAAATACCAAATCCTCTTTCGACAGACTTCACACATAATTCAATACTCCAACGAAAGCCAAAAGCTGCAAAAAATTCGTCGATCCCATTCATAATGATATTTCTAAATCAAATTATCTTTAAAAATAACTAAGATGGAACATTCCTTTGTACGTAGAAATACGTGGGCGTAAGCTGATTTTCTGGACTGAAATAGTGAGCGACGATATTATTTAGGTTAAATCGAATATATTGTGGAGACAAAGAGTAAATTTATTTAGGACTTAATTTGGGGACTGCGCTGTACAGACGTGATTTTGATTAAATGTAATTGAGATCTACACGTAGTGCCACAAATTTTCTTTCAAAGTAGCTGAAAAGGAGATAATTTTGCTATATTTATTGTAACTAGCAGCTCCCCCGGCTTATGCTTGTGTGTCGTTATTATACCCACGTTAAAATATAGCCAGGGAACATATGCATGACTACATATACTTGAATTTTTGGTTCTAGGACATGCCGGTTTCACACTGTCACACTGACATGCTGAGATGCATTGCCTTTAATTTAATTATAATTATGCTAAGATTAGATATTTTAGACAAAGCTGGTTCAGGCTCCGTGTACGAAAAAAAACCCTATTTTGTTAATTACTTATCTAATCGTAAGAAAGCTTGAAATAATTGAAATATTACGTCTGTCTGACTATAAAAGTACAGTTTTCATGGTGCTAGACCATTCGTCTCAGTCACAGCACCTGTAAATAGTTGCATCACTTTTGCGCTCACGAAAATATGGTATTTTATTTAGTTAATGAAGATACTGTGTAATCTAAAAAATATAAACTTTAAAATGATATTATCTCAAGGATAGCTGAAAAATCAGACAATAGCCATGTCTGATTTTTTAATTTCTTGATATGGTTAGCTAAATAATAGGAGAACAATACATTACTGACTGGGTCTTTTTTTTTTTGCAATATTTTGTATAGGAGTGAAAAAAGTGGTTCAGCCACATGCAAGTAGACCATACAATGATGTTGATGATATTTTTAATTTCCAAAATCAAAAGTAAAAGTTTCTTGTAACAAAATGATCAAACGTCAGTCTCGCGTCATTTTTCGGAAAACTTGATGCGAATAATAGTGATGTCCATGAATACTTCATTTATTTTTCATGTGCTTCTCGATTGTAGCAATAATTAATTATGTAATACACATTTCCACATGGCAATACCACCCAAGGACTCCACGAGACAGGCTCGTCCTAGTGTCGTGTTCATAAGAAATGTACTTCATTTGTGTCTTATTTCACTAAAGAATGTAAACCTAGCTATTAATGTAGACTTTAAGGAAATATAAGCACTATTTTTTTGAAAAATTAACATTCATTTCAAAAATACATATCAGCCATATACAAAACAAAGAAATCACTTTTCAAATCACAAATAGTTTTGTTTAAATTCTTTTTCCCTTTCTCGCAAAAAATGAACAAAATTGATCAAAACCAGTCGATTTCGTGTACGGTTCCTTAATTAATTTTATTTGACCCTAATACTTCTGAAAACCCTGTACAGAAAAGTCTTAAACACAAAAGTCCATCTTATAATATTAAAAATACTCTCATTTACCGTCCCACAAAGATTTCAAAATGAATCGTTTCGGTCTTCTAATTATGAACGTTTGTCGTCGCATGCGCCGCCGTCAATATTTACCGGCTTTGAAGTGTTCCGATGTAGCGGGGTTGTGTAAATAAACGTTATTCGATTCAACTCTCGATTTAAAATCGAGTGGGCGAATAGGAAGCGAGTATCGATAGCTGTATGAGTAATGTAGTTTTAATAAAATTGTATGGGACGGTATTCTGGTATTTAGGTAAGATATTTTTTTTTGGGTTGAAGGTGTTTGAACTTTTGAATTACTGTGTTTGTGTGTGTAAGGTGGTTGTAATGACTACAGCCGGACGTTGTCATTTACTACGAAACATCACACCAGTATTCACTGAGGGCTGCCGGGGGTGCGAAGAAAACCGAAAGGGAGATCGTGGCCCCCGGCAACAGGGCAACCGAAGGAACACGGGTGGGTTTTAGTCATAGTCTGACACGCCCTCCCGCTTCACCCAGAGCGGGAGAAGTTATTTGATAATTTCCCTCCCAAAAAAAAAGTATTCTCTGAGGGGTTGGAGAAGATGGCAGAGGTATACCTCTCATAAAACACAAACAAAACAAAAACACGCAAGCTAACCTAGTGAAATAAATTAAACTGATGTTAATCTACGTGAACAGAATATTTATAACAAAACTTTACATTAATACAATACAGATAAGTAGATTTCGCCGTCCCCGGTGAGTTAAATGACAACTGCCATTATCTTAGTTTTAGTGTTATGTCATTTTTGGGATCTGTGGGGGCTAATACATCTGCTCAACTTTTTTCATAATTTTTATACAGCTAATTACGAAGTTACAAAATATTACAATAGTAAACATAAACGTAATATCACGGCTTGTTTCCCCGACGGGTTGCCCTGTAGCCGGTTCACCCACATTTCGCCAGTTATGTTTTAAGTCCCATGTAATAGGGGGCGAGCCTATTGCCATCAACCGGGCACGAATCCAGACTCCGGGGTGCTACTGAGAAATTTCAGATAGAAAAACCCAGTAACACTTTGCCCGACTCGGGAATCGAGCCCAGGACTTCATGCTCAGCAGTAGCGCTTGCGACCACTAGACCAACGAGGCAGTCAATAGTATTACAATAGTATTCAAAGATTTAACACAAGCCTTAAATTACGAAAATAAAGTGTTAATATAATATTATCAAAATATATCCCCACTTGTTAGTATGACAAACAGTCCTAAAATTATGTTTTCGTGACAAAATATAACTTGTTTTAAAGCTGACAATCATCTCTCTACGTCCATCATTTATGGACCGACGCAAACATGTTTTTTATTTTTCCTGAAAAGTTGCGTTGTTGTAGTTATCATTTTATCCTCCCTGACGGCGATTTGATCTATTTAAATTAAACTTGAATAAATAAAGTACTGGTTATTCTATTTTCTAATCCCTTTTAATAAAAAGAAAAGATTAAAACTGATTGTAGGCGATGTCGAATCAAAGTCAGACAAACCTTTTGTTAGAACACAGAAGCACTTTTACAGGCTACTCTAATTATTTTACAAATACAGGCTGTTAGTAAAAGAACCTATTTCGAAAATGCTGAAAAGACTTGTTATTATTTAAAAAGTTTAAAGCCGCCAGAAAAAGTTTCAGAAGTCTCCTCCGTATTAATACGAAAAAACTATTTAGGTCCGAACTTTGTGGACAGATTTTTTTTATTGAGAACACGATTTTACCTTCCAGTGACCTACAGCTGTCCTTATTTTATTACTAGAATTTGCTACATATTTATCCTTCAATTACATAGATAGTTTCTACTTTATGTACAAAGAAAAATAACGAAAAATTTAAAAAATACGTCTCTCTCTTTGTTGTAAAATTCCATAATTCAGTCGGTACTATCACAAAGTGATGGATCGTCCAAATTGATTAATTTTCAAGTTCATTCTCGCCTCTCCACAGCTTCGGTGATCGAGTACAGGCAAATAGGTTTATTTTAATTTTTATTCGCTTTTTTATAAAGCGGTTTACATTCTATTATTATTAAAATGTGATGTTTTTTAAGGTTCCGTACGCAAAGGGTGCCAACAGGATCCTATTACTAAGGCTCCGCTGTCTGTCCGTCCGTTTGTCGCAGGGCTGTATTTTTTGAACCGTAATAACACTTGAAATTGTAAGAGTGTGTACTTCTATGGCCGGTATAACAACAAATAATAAAAACAAAATAAAGTTAAAAATGAAAGGGGGTAATAAAATAATAAATGTCTTTTTTACTCAAATAATAAAATAAATGTAGTGTTTAATATTGTACGGTGGTGCGGAACCCTTTTTGTGCAAGTCCGACTCGCACTAGGCCGCTTTTTTTTCACATTGAACTAAAAACGATGACTGATATCAAATAAACAATCGATAAAACGCACTTGTTGAAAAATTGCAACAAAAATAATCTTTTTCAACTCAACACTAGGAGTTAGTCTTTAAAAATAGTGTGTTACAGACAAAATTCTCATATGTACGAGTGTCGAACGACCATAGATAAAAAATAAATAAATCCCCGGGATCTCCCCAGAGCTTAGCTTTTGACAATAAGGAGTCTCATGTATGACCAAAATAAAAAGAAAACACCGGAATTCGGGGATTAAATTAAACTGTTGCAGTCCGGATTTCCAAAGTCTGGATTTGTGCGCAGTTAATCAATAGGCCATAATACTTTAACATAACTAGCTTGATGTGGGTGAATATCTACTAGATATACAACTCTGCTTATTTCGACGGGAAATACAAGCGTAATGTTATATGTTAAGAATAAAAAAGTACACTATGGGCTTATTTATCCGATTCGGGTCGGCTTATCCGGTGACTGTGAGCAAGTAGTACGTTTATTTTCGAGAAATCTGCTCAAGCGAGCATTATCTGCTTTTGCGAGAATTCTGTTAACAGTTACTGAGAGAAACCGCAGATGCCAAGCAAAAGCCGCCAGCAAAATCCAAGTGTTTGCTTCTACCTACATTTTCCACATTCTGGGGAGCTGGTTTTGGTACCTAAGTTGAATTTGTAAACCGCATTATTTCAAACAACAGCCACCAACCTTCCTGCAAAATGTTCGAATAGTCGCGGTGCATATGTGTCGCAATATTAACAGTGGACACATAAATGGCTGCCAAACGTAGTCAATTGAAACTGAGGACTTAGTTTTCAGACTCAGTATTGTCGACATTATGGTATATATATTTTTCCTTTTCATAAAGAACCTATCACGTTTGGTGATACTTTATTCACATTACAATCTACCCTATTCGCTAATAAGTAATTTTAATATAACTTAAACTGCTAAATAACTATACAATTTAAAAATCATTCAATTCGCTTTGCTTATTCACTTGACGTTAAGGGGAAAAGAAAGACGTCATTGGATGATTTCTTACTTTTATAGACTATAATAGATACTTCTCAGCTTAAGTTAGTATATTACGAATGAAAATAACAGTTTTGATTAAAGGTGTAGCTTTTCATTCCGTGCGTGTAAGTATTAAAAAGGTATACAGGTTGGCAGGGACATTGACGCGAAACCTGATACCATGGATTCAGTTCAGTATATGATTCTGAACACCTCGTTGAAATTTTTTGTCGGTTATTTAAAAAAAAAATCTGCTGTTCCATACATTTTGACCGCGTAGGTATTACAATTTTTTATGAAACAGCAGTTATTTTTTTTTTGAATAACCGACGAAAAATTGCAACGGAGGTATCAGTTTTCGCGTCAATGTCTTTGCCACCCTGTATATAGAATTGGTATATTTATTATAGTTATTGCTATTGGGGTTGGTTTCCGGTCTAACCGGATGCAGCTGAATACCAGTATTTTACATGGAGCGTCTGCCTATCTGACCTCCACAACCCAGTAACTGGGTAATACGATATCTCTTGGTTAGTCAGTCTGCAGTGCAGACAGAATCGGTACAAAAATTCCTCTCTATGTGAAGCCATTGCTGCGTTAAAGCAGATAGTCTCAGCGCCATCGGGCTTGACGAACAATTCAAAGTGCAAACAAGCATCTGGAATTCTTCTCTCGTTGGTCTAGTGGTCAAAAGTACGACTGCTTAGCATGGCGTCTGGGTTCGATCCCCGGATACGCAAGTTCTCAATTACGAATTTCTCAGTAGCAGCCCGGAGTCTAGATTTTTGACCGGTTGATGGCAATAGGCTCGCCCCCTTTTACATGGGACTTAATCTGCATAACTCGCAACATTGGTCATACTCGAAACATTGGTCATACTTTAGAAAGAAAATAAAGTTTATTTGTCACAGAAACACATACTAAAAGATAATTAACTCGAGTAGAACAATAAAACATAATAGATTTAAATATAATAACGAGCACAAAACAGAAATAGTCCGGCAGCTGCTGGCACGTCATGACTCTGACAAAAAGGTTTCCACTCAGCATGATGCTACCTCTGCCTAGCCCTTCGGGGATTAGTACAGGCGTGATGTTATGTTATGTTAAATTTCTGATTAGCGGCCTGGTACTGGATTATGGGACTAAAACAAAATTAACGAAAGTGGATTTCACTATGTAATGAAGTTTTTAACAGCATTCCTCTTCAAGAACACATGATAACCGATACTAAAAATTTATCGTTTTCCATCGACTTGGACCTATTACCTCAAATATTCATGGAATGCAAACAATACAGACACAAACGAACTACGTTTTATTACCTCACTGGCCGAAGAATTTCTTTTTGCTAATTGAATGGCGAAATAGCGTTAGACACCTTGTTCTTAATTAGAACTTGACAGTATCCTTAATAGAGCTATTCGTTTGTTGTACGTTTCGTGTTTCCAACGGAATAACTAGCAGATTGTCTGTCGTACTAAGGACAATTTAATTTAATTACTAATTTAATTATTTTTATTAATTAATATTATTAATTAATGTTATTAAGCCTATGCCGTCAGTCTATCAGCCGTATATATTAAACCGTTTTAGGCCTTTTGTACATTACACGGTGTCTTTACGGTATGCGTATAAACCGCGCCGTAGAAAAAACGTGCATAAACAACACTGACGACCGTGACCTTACCGACCCAGACGACCCCATTACCCTCCTCCAGGAGACCAGTAGGGAAACCAGCACAGTGTACAAAAACAGACGCCTCCCGTCATTCCGACCTTGCCGCCGAGGTCCTTTGCGATCGCGACCGCGTCCCTGAGTAAATGATACTCCCCCCGACCCTTGCTCTGCTCGATAACGAGGTACCAGCAGTTGTTGCAGCTGAGCACGTAGCTTTAAATTCCCCGAGTAATAATCATGATCAAAACTTTGATCCAGCCCGTCCCATCCTGTCATGTTCTCCTACCGGTTGGCACCCTAAGCCAAGGTTCGTACCCCACAGGGGGTGCCCTTAGCGAGCGCTCACCTAGTTATAATTAGCGTAGTTGAATAACTCCTGGCTGGAGGTTTTAAGTGTAGTAGCTTAAGCCACCCACAGGAAAGCCCGGTTAAGTAGTCATGATCTCAGAGGTCAACTATGAGATGCCCTATCTAAAAAAAAAAAAGTCAATATATTTTTTTTTAACTGACGACCGTGCCTACTCACGGCGAATAAACCGTTGTTTTTCATGGCAAGTAAAACGTGTGTGTACAAGGGGCCTTGTAGGCAGAAATGATCACAGAATACGTGTTATTGGATGGTAAGCTATTCGTAGTTACGTGATCTCTAACAGCATCCTGGCGGTTACGATTAATGCGATAGAAATAAGTCAGTTCTATATACAATAGTACTGCAAATCACTATTGGTGTGAAACATTGAGGTACCTATACTCCATAGGTTTATGAAGTTAAATAAAAGTAAACAAAAAACGACGAGACAGCTGTCAAGTAACCGACTAAACGTAATAACTGTCACTTCAGTTGTCATGCTACGTCACAGTTGTACTCTTCAATTTAGGAACGTTATAATTCGTTGACGTTTAGAGTTTAGGCTTCTTACAATAGACAAATTACAAAATAATATATTATTCTTATTATAAATGTAACGAAAAAATTGTGCTCAAGCAATTACATCTACAAATAGTAGTTTAAGAATAAATGATAAAGTTTAACATACATTAATAAAAGAGGAAACTATTGTAAAAATCTAAAATAAGTTTAATTTGGTTTTATCGTATTTTTAAACAAGAAATTGTCATCTATAAAAACGTTTTTACGATTTGTTTACCTTTATTCAAACTATCTAAACCTATGGAGTATGGGATCTTTCTAGAAAGACTGTGCATCACCGAACGCCAAGCTTTTGGGAAACATGGTCGGCATGTGTACATCCTTATTTTAATTACGTATACAAAACAAATGAATGTTAGAATTCGTCTTCAATTGTTTAAATTTGAAAAGAAACAGTAATGTTCAATTTGTCAAGTGTTCTCGTTCCCATAAAAGTTTAGAGTTCGCTCTTACTTTTGAAGATGGTTCTTTCAAAGTGGATGTTGCTACTTAGTACCCACGTAATGCTAATTAAAGTTATGTAACAAGACTTAAAAATAAAGTAGAAAGTTTTGTATCTCATAACGTTATTTATTTATTTATTTAACCATTTATGCACACACATATAAACAGACAAGAAGAAAGGAACAGAAAAATACGTACAAAGGCAATGCTTATTTCTAAAGAAATCTCTTCCAGCATACCTGCGACAGGAAATTATAAAAAATGAGATGTAGACAACGTGTTACAATTGACTGAATTGATTGATTGATTGAATTGTTGTTATAGTGTGACAATTTGTTTTTGACTACGGACATGATACTAATGAGCTTCTTTTTGTAAACCTGCAGTAATTTTTTAACCCTCGACGCTTGCGATAAAGAATCTTAGGGGTGCTACAAACCTCGCGCACATCTGGGAGTGGCGCGAGGAGGCGAAACGCCGGGGAAACGCCTTAACTCCTCTGCCGCGAGAAGTCACGGCACAGCGGATAGAGCTCCGGCGGGATCTCATGGCGTCATGGAGAATGTGATTGTCGCAACCCCGCGCTGGGCACGCCACAATTGCGGCGATAAGACCCCTCTTTGAGAAGTGGCTAGAGAGGCGCCTTGGCGTTCTCACCTTCCAACTGACACAGGTCCTCACCAGACACGGCTGTTTCGGGAGGTTCCTGTTCAGGATAAGGCGGGAGAAACGCCCGGGTGTCACCATTGTGGGGATCGCCCGGAAGACACGGATGGAGTATACAGTCGAGGTCACGGCCCCCGGCAACAGGGTATTTGAAGGAACACGAGTGGGTTTTAGTCAGTAAGAGTCTGACACGAAAGAACAGAAGAAGTTATTTGATAAATCGACACCCAAAAAAAAAGTGATGCTACAAAGTTCGGGTTGATGTTTCGGTACAGCCGGGCGGTAAAACATAGTCTCATCCTCATCATCATTCTCCTGCACTTATCCCAATTTATTTGTGGTCGATGCAACATGTCTTTTTCTTCAATACTTCTCCATATTAGTAGTCATCTCGGTAGTCACCCTCTTTCTAGCCATGTCATTTTTCACACAGTTCATCCATCGTTTCTTTGTTGTCGGTAAAATCGAGTATCGGTATGTAAATATTGTACGTTCGGGAAATAGCCGCTCGACTTAGTTTTAATTGTGCCGACCCGAACATGATCAACCGAATGATGAAGCGATGAAGATACGAAACGAAGTTTGCCGATCGGCACGAACCGGATAAAAGCCGGACACGTGTAGTAATTGCTTCGGGTCGGCATTGTCGTTGAACAACTTTTGCCGAACCGAATGAGCCGACCCGAACCGTGTAGTTCTCCTTACACAGTATTATATTAAGGTGACTTGTCGAAATCATTGGTTGGAAGATTAATCAATTCTATTAATTTTGCAGAAAAGGGAACAAGTCAGATTATAATTAATAAAAAATAATATATTATTGTGCGTTGAAATTTCGTTGCTCATTTCCATGTCAATGCCACTTTCTTTTACATATTACCTTTTATGGTACACAAATAAGTTATGTCGTTAGTCATGGTGAGAGGATGAATGAAAGGCGACTAACAAAAGGTATTTATAAGGCAGATGTGAGTCTAAACCATAGAAATATAAAAAAAAAACTTTATATACAGGGTGGCCCAAAAGTCGTGGATCAAACGCAACTAGGGGTTAGATGGGGTCATCAGCTGTAAAAAGTTGTTTTACGGGAGTTCCTTAAGGTCAACCCCTGCAGAGTTTATAAAAAATATACAGATTGTAGATTTTTTCGAATTTTAATAAGAATTAGTTTAAAAAAGTCAATTTTCTCATAAAAACACAAAATAAATTATAACTCTGCAGGGGTTGACCTTAAGGACCTCCCGTAGAACAACTTTTTGCAGCTGATGACCCCATCTAACCCCTAGTTGCGTTTGGTCCACGACTTTTGGGCCACCCTGTATATGGTGGAAACGTTAGGAGGGAACCCCTTGGAAAAATCAAAATCAAAATCAAAATATTTTTATTTCACATAGAACTACATGGGCACTTATGAAACGTCAGAAGCTAGGTGCACGGTTCCAATTGGTCGTTTCCTATGGAGAAGAGCCGGCAAGAAACTCCACGCGGAAGGACATGTTCCACCTTAATAGTGATGTTCTTCAGAAAGGTCAGGTGCGTAGTACTCGCAACCGGCGTGCGTGTATCACCAGATGTATGAACGTAAACGAAGCAAAAGGAGTAGGTATGTAAGGATCGCAGCAGGTGGCGTTATGTAGTACCTGCTACCTGCTGTAACAGCAGTTCTCGTTCGTTTTCAATACATCTGAGTAACTCACTAGGCAACCTTTTGACTCCCTTTTTTCCCGTGGTCCGAAGTAAGTAGAGTTCAAGAAAATACTTTTAAAATAGTTCTTAAGAGCTTTTTACAGTATATTCTCATCTCAGCTTGTTCCGTTGAGTATTTCTTAAAACTTGTTAACATCATTTATAAAAGTTGTAAACTTTTAATGAAATAAGTGAAATTGTTTGTCAAAAGGGCTGTTTTGAAGTTCTTATTGATTTTTGGATAAGTTTTTGAGTAGAAAAAAGAAAGAAAAGAAAGAATGAAAAAAATGCGCAGCTTTATCTTTACATCATGTAACAGAAAGGTGTTAACATATTTTTTTTAAATTTAATTTTATTCATCCGTAGATTTTAGCGTAATTATTACATTAAGAGTTAATCACGTCTTCCTTTGCTAACGCGTTCTTCGTCCAATCGAGAAATGATTAGGTATGCTTAAGGAAATTAATCGTTAAGCAAATTTACACCCTACGACAATTGTGTCGTGTTATAGCCATGTCATACAACTGTCGAAGAATGACACATGTAATCTATAATATAAAAATGAATCGCAAAATGTGTTGGTAAGCGCATAACTCAACAACGCCTGGACCAATTTGGCCAAATCTTTTTTTAAAATGTTCGTTGAAGTTCAAGGATGGTTTTTACGGCGAGAAAAATTAGAATTATTGCTGGAAAAACCCTAAAAATAGCCCTTTTCTTTTTCCCATATAAATGATTTCTAACTAAAACGTAGTCAATTTGAGTTTTATTGCTATGGTATAAAGTTCATATTAAATTACAAGCACTCACTGTTGTCTAAGCAATGTAGGTGTGTTCCTAACGTCAAAGATCATATCTATCAAAACAATGTGCGTGTGTGCGTTGGAGCACAGAATACATAGTTGGAGGAGTTTAATGTCGCGTTCCGAAACTCGCGTTTCTTTTGTATTAGTTTCGGCACGCGAGATAAAATGCATCAGTTTCCACGTCATTACATCAGTCAAACAAAAATCGCGTTACCAACAGTGTTTTATTATTTTTAATATACAAATTTTAAATAAATAAAACAATTTGTACGGCTTAAAAGGATTTGACTTCAAGTCATATCAAATTTAAAAAAAAAAAAAAAGTTGTCTGTTACCTAATCTACTGAGTTTGCTTTTGACAACTGATACACGAAACAAATTCGTATATCGTGTTTTGTGCAGAGTGTTTAGTTAGTTAGTGTTAGTTTAGTTCGTGATTAGTGAAAAAATAATTTATATTTGATATGCCTCCTATAAGACGAAGCAATTTAGGTAGAAGAACCAGAAATGCTACAAACCAAGCTAATTACCGATCTAATCGTACTGCACAAGAACGTGACGACGGAAATGAACGTGAAAGAATTCGGATATCACAAACGCGTGAAGCGCGAGCGCGACATTCAACTAATAATCGCGCAAGTTTGAATCGAGCTGCTTTCAGTTACGATGTGTCAATTGACTACAGTAACTACCAATGTGTTGTTATTGGTTCTATGAACTCGGTTTGCTCACACTGTAAGGCATTAAAATACAAAAACGAAGCCAATGGATTGTGTTGCGCAAATGGTAAAGTGAAATTGATACCATTGGATCCACCACCAGAACCATTGTACTCATTGGTTTCAGGAATAGGAACAGATTCTATACACTTTTTGACACATATCCAACAATATAACAATTGCTTTCAAATGACTTCATTTGGGGCAACAAATGTAGTTCGGGAAAATTTTATGCCAACTTTCAAGGTATGTATTATAGCAGTTACTCATAATTATTTTAGCGAATAAAATTTTCTGTCACCAAAGTTAAGATGTGTCACTAATCTTCAATTTCTTAATCATTACGAAATATATCACTTAGTCATCATATTATATGGTGATTCAGTTTCAGTGACACTTTTATTATATTTTATTATATTTGATAGATATTAGTTAAACTAAATATATACTTTTTAAGATCAAATATTATTTAAGTTTGATCACTGACAATCCATTAATTTATACCACACCATAATATTTTTTTTTATTTACAGATACAAGGGCAAATATATCACAGAGCAGGTTCACTGTTACCAGTGTCAGATAGCGACAACAAATTCCTGCAAATTTATTTTATGGGCAACTCACCACAAGAAATTGATCTGCGTTGTGCACATAACAATTTAGTAAAGAGGTCTATTGTAGAACAATTACAAACTTTATTTCATCAACACAATCAATTGATTATATTGTTTAAAACTGCCCTGGATCTGATGCCATCCGATAATCACAAAATTGTAATCAGAGCTGATAAAACACCTGCAGGTCAACATACAAGACGTTTTAATGCACCAACTATTGATGAAGTTGCTATCGTTGTAGTTGGAGAAAACTTGGAATCCCGTGATATTGTTTTACATCGTCGGAATGATCAATTACAACGTATAAAGGAAACACACCGCTCATATGATGCACTGCAATATCCCATTATATTTTGGCAAGGTGAAGATGGCTACGATTTCTCAATAAAAATGATAAATCCCATTACAGGTAACTAAAATATTAGTTTAGCTATGGCGATAATATCTCAGTCATTATATTATGTATTTTAATTTTATATTTGATGTTATTAAAACAAAATCTATTTACAGGTTCTGAAACCAACAAAAAAGTAAGTTCAATGAACTATTATTCATACCGCCTAATGATTCGGGAAAATGAAGATAATCACATATTGAAATGTCGGCGATTATATCACAAATATGTTGTTGACATGTATGTTAAAATTGAAACGGAGAGATTAACATTCATCAGGTTGAATCAAACCAAACTCCGATCTGAAGAGTATATTCACCTTCGAGATGCGATTAATACTGATGGAAATGCACAGAATGTCGGTCGGATGACTATTCTTCCAGCAACATACATCGGAAGCCCTCGGCATATGCACGAATATGCTCAAGATGCCATGTCGTATGTTCGTCATTATGGTACAGCAGATTTGTTCATCACATTTACATGCAATCCGCAATGGATAGAAATCAAGCAGGAGTTATTCTTTGGGCAATCACCCATTGATCGTCATGATATTACAGCCAGAGTCTTTAGACAAAAGTTGAAATCTTTAATGGATTTCATCGTAAAACATAATGTGTTTGGTGAGACACGCTGCTGGATGTATTCTGTGGAGTGGCAGAAACGAGGATTGCCACATGCACACATTTTGATTTGGTTGGTTGAAAAGATAAGGCCAAATGAAGTTGATGCAGTGATATCAGCTGAAATCCCTAATGTACAAGTAGATCCTGGATTGCATGAGGTAGTTATCAAAAACATGATACATGGTCCCTGTGGAACTCTTAATCAAAATTCACCGTGTATGATGGATGGTAAATGTTCAAAACGATATCCACGGACATTAATATCGGAAACAATTACTGGTAATGACGGTTATCCATTGTATCGTCGCAGATCGACAGCAGACAATGGAAAATCAACAATTGTCAAATTAAATCGACAAGATATTGAAATAGATAATCGTTGGATTGTTCCATATTCACCCATTTTATCAAAGACATTCAAAGCACACATCAACGTTGAATCTTGCCATTCAGTGAAATCTATAAAATACATTTGCAAATATGTAACCAAAGGGAGTGATATGGCTGTGATTGGAATTGGTGCAGAGAATTCCAATGATGAAGTTACCCAATACCAAATGGGCCGCTATGTCAGTAGTAATGAAGCAGTTTGGCGAATATTTTCTTTTCCTATTCATGAGAGACACCCTTCTGTTGTTCACTTAGCTGTGCATTTAGAAAATGGACAAAGAGTGTATTTTACAGCACAGAACGCAGTACAAAGAGCTGCTCAGCCACCATCTACTACATTAACCAGTTTTTTTGAGACATGCCAAAACGATGATTTCGCACAAACATTGCTATATTCTGAAATGCCAAAATATTATACCTGGAATCAATCCTCAAGGAGATTTATACGACGGAAACAAGGAAAACCAGTTCCAGGATATACAGATGTATATTCCACCGATGCGATTGGCCGGATTTATTCAGTACATCCAAGCAATGATGAATGTTTTTATTTACGACTGCTATTAGTCAATGTACGTGGCCCAACATCATTCCAACAGTTACGAACTGTTGATGGTGAATTGTGTGGATCCTACAGAGAAGCCTGTCAACGTTTGCAATTGCTTGAAAATGACGCTCATTGGGATCAAACTCTCAATGATGCTGTAATATCATCACACGCTCATCAAATACGAACATTGTTTTCTATAATCATATCTACATGCTTCCCATCAAACCCAATTGATTTGTGGATCAAGTACAAAGATTACATGTGTGATGATATTTTGTATCAAATACGGAATAGAATGGGAAATCCAAATATACAAATCAGTGAAGAAATTTACAATGAAGCATTGATTTCAATTGAGGACATGTGCTTGATAATGTCAAACAAACTATTAATTCAATTAGGCCTGACCGCGCCCAATCGTCCAATGCATGACGCTTTTAACCAAGAGTTGCATCGAGAAAGACTGTATGATCTCAACGCTTTGAAAGAATTAATTCAAACAAATCTTCCACTGTTAAATGAACAACAGAAGTATGTATTTGAAACTCTTATGAAAGTAACAAATGATGAAACTGGAGGGATTTACTTCTTAGATGCACCTGGTGGTACAGGAAAAACTTTTTTGATTTCATTAATATTAGCAACAATTCGCTCACAAAATAAAATTGCACTTGCACTCGCTTCGTCGGGAATCGCAGCAACTTTGCTTGAAGGTGGTCGAACAGCCCATTCAGCACTAAAATTGCCATTAAATATGCAAAGCAATGAAACTCCAACCTGCAACGTTTCGAAGAACTCTGCAATGGCAAAGGTTTTGCAGCAATGTAAATTGATTGTTTGGGATGAATGCACGATGGCACATAAAAAATCTTTGGAGGCTTTAGACAGAACCTTAAAAGATCTACGGAGCAATAATAACCGATTTGGTGGTGCAATGATTTTATTAGCAGGAGATTTTCGTCAAACATTGCCAGTGATTCCACGATCAACGCCAGCTGATGAACTCAATGCATGTCTAAAGTCCTCCAATTTGTGGAAACATGTCAAAGTACTTCATTTAAGCAAGAATATGCGTGTCGAGTTGCAAAATGACCAATCTGGAAACATATTCTCTAAACAACTCATTGACATTGGTAATGGCAAATTTCCTATAGACATGTTGACTGGCTGCATTAACTTTCCTCAAAGTTTTTGTCAGTTAACTCGATCAAAAGATGAACTTATTCAGAAGGTGTTTCCAGATGTTTCTCAAAATTACAGAAACCATGATTGGTTGAGCGAACGAGCTATACTGGCTGCAAAAAACATAGATGTAAATGAATTAAATTTCAAAATTCAAGAACAAATTACAGGCGAATTGAGGATATATAAATCAGTTGATTCGGCTACTAATCAAGATGATGTAGTCAACTATCCACCGGAATTTTTAAACTCGCTGGATTTGCCAGGATTGCCACCTCACAATCTTCAATTAAAGGTTGGATCGGTGGTTATAATGTTGCGAAATATCAACCAACCGCGTCTTTGCAACGGTACACGGTTAGCGATAAAAAAATTACTAAACAATGTGATAGAAGCAACTATACTCAAAGGAAAGTATAAAGGAGAAGATGTTCTCATACCGCGCATCCCAATGATTCCGACTGATGTGCCATTTGAGTTTAAACGACTACAGTTTCCAGTGCGGCTTGCTTTTGCTATGACTATAAACAAGTCCCAGGGGCAATCATTAAGTGTTTGTGGTATTAATCTAGAAAACCCATGTTTCTCACATGGTCAATTGTATGTTGCCTGTTCCCGTGTTGGAAAACCATCAGATTTGTTTATCTATGCGCCAGGTAATCAAACAAAAAACATCGTATACCACAAAGCACTACAATGATAATAATAATAATTATGATTCACATGATTAACAATAAAGCGATTACTTACTTTTAAATCCTTATATATGTTTTATTTAATTATTTTTTATTCACAACGCCCTATCACCAGGGTGACGGTTCTGTTCAGGAGAATTTTTTAAAATACGTAGGCACAAAAACTGCCACATTACAAATCTTTTTGACAGGACGAAGTCTGTCGGGTCAGCTAGTTAGAATATAAAGACAATGAAACTTGGTAGTCAATTTGTTAAACTCAAACTCAAGGAATTTATTTTAATTAAACCATTTACGACTGACGACACGGTTGGTGCTGTGGTTAAGCGATTGACTGCTGCGCTACGTATCGCCGGTGCGATTCCCGCACGGAACAAGTTTTTGTACGACCTACATGTAGTTGTTTCAGGTCTGGCTGTTTGTGTATGTGAGTTTAAATGTTTGTAAACGCACCCACAATACAGGAGAAATTCGTAATGTTGGGCAAAGTTTACAAAAAAAAAAAAATTGATTGCGCCCGTTCCCGAACATGATGCGTGAATCAGCACCATCCAGCTCAAATATTTTGTAGGGAACCGAATAATACAATACACGCCACCATCAATGTGACATTTAAGTGAACATGACGATCAAAACTGAACAACTTCGTAGGACCAACATCGTCGCCATGGGATCTGGAGGCAAAAGTCCTCGCGCACATGTGGGAGTTGCGCGAGGAGGTGAAACGCCTGGGCTTAACTCCGCTGCCGCGAGAAATCACGGCACAGCGGACAGAGCTCCGGCGGGATCTCATGGCGTCATGGAGAGTGCGATTGTCGCAACCCAGCGCTGGGCACGCCACAAATTTCGGCGATAAGACCCCTCTTTGAGGAGTGGCTAGAGAGCCACTCCTCAAAGAGGGAACCTCACCGGACACGGCTGTTTCGGGAGGTTCCTGCACAGGATAAGGCGGGAGAAAACGCCCGGGTGTCATCATTGTGTGGATCGCCCGGAGGACACGGTAGAGCATACGGTGGAGGTTTGCCCAGCTTGGGCGGAGCATCGCCGTGTCCTCGTGGAGGCGATCGGCAGCGGTGATCTCTCGCGTCCGGCCCTGGTTCAGGCCATGGTACGGAGCGCCCAGGGCGTCGGGAGTCGCAAGCCGATTTCCGGCCACCGTAGGCGCGGGCTTGCGGACTGTGAGCAATGGGTAGCTCACCGTCCGATAAGGACCAGGCCCGGGTCGACGGCGCGGCGCATTGTGTTCCACGCGCGCCTCAAAGAGATGTCAGCAGAATTGACGGGGTCCGCTAGGGCCGATGCCTGCCGGGGTTGCGAAGAAAACCGAAAGGGAGATCGTGGCCCCCGGCAACAGGGCAACCGAAGGAACACGGGTGGGTTTTAGTCAGTAAGAGTCTGACACGCCCTCCCGCTCCGCCCAGAGCGGGAGAAGTTATTTGATGATTTCCCACCCAAAAAAAAAAAAAGGACCAACATCGTAATCGCTAAAAAATAATCAGCCGTCCCATACTTTTGGGTGAGTAGTGAGTGTGAATACCTACCTACCGGTAAGTATTGAAGTTTTGTATGGGGTACTTGATATGACCACGCATTTTTAACCGACTTCCAAAAAGGAGGAGGTTATATGTTCGTAGAGTTTTTTTTTTTTGTCTATGTCCACCGATTTCTCCGTCAATTATGGACCGATTTTTCTGAAATTTCTTTCAAAAATTCTTCTTTTTTTTGAAAGGGTATGCTCTCAAGGTGGTCCCATATAAATTTTATTAACTTTGCTTCGATAGTTTTTGAGTTAGCTTCAATAATACGTAATTTTTTCCCACTTAGTATGTGGATGATATGTTAAGTTCATGTCACTGTTATTTACATAGCAGGTATTCGAATTTTCTAAAAATGAAAAATTAAAACTTTTTATAAAAAAAATCAACCGACTTCCAAAAAAAATCTACAAAGCAAAAAATAACTTTAATTTCGGAAGTCGGTGGCAAAAAACGAAAATTCAAAACCAAAGTCACTTTTGCACACAAGTCACACAATTTTTTATGCAGCTGTACACCAATCTCTTTGTTTGACTGTACTGTGTACATAATGTCACACCTTTGTTTAAAAAAAGTCAACATCATCATCTGCCTAGCCTTTTCTGAACTATGTTGGGGTCGGCTTCCAGTCTAACCGGATGCAGCTGAATATCAGTATTTTTACATGGAACGACTGCCTATCTGACCTCCACAACCCGACTCAATACAACACAACACAACTTCATAACACGATACCCCTTGGTAAGACTGGTTGTTCGGGCTTCTGACGACCCGTAACAACGGTCGAAGATCTAAAAATGACAGCCGGGACCAACGGCTTAAGGCGAGAATAGACGACTATTAATGATTTTATACTGAAAATCACGTCTAAACGAGTAGTGTAAATAATTTGGAAAAAAAAATGTTAAATAATAGCATTTTCTTAATAACTTAATCTGTGAATACTTTATCAACCCTACCCTTCTATATCCTTTTGATATTAATGAATCTTCTTCTGGTGGCAATAATGTTGCACTTAATGGTATGTAATGTGACGAACGGCCGCACTTGTCGTCTCAACCCTACCGTTTCGATAACTATCGAGAGCACTTCTGGGTTTTCGAGAGATCCTAATTTGCCACTCGATACGAAAGGATTGAGCAGTTATTGGCCAGTTACATAATTTATGTTTCCACCAAGACCCCTCCGTGCCTCGGAAAGCACTTCAAGCCGTTGGTTCTGGCTTTCATTCCTGGATCTTTGACAGTCGGTACGGGTCGTGAGAAGCCCAAAACTCTGACAACCAGTCTTACAAAAGGGTATCGTATTACCCAGTAACTGGGTTTTAACAGTCTTTTCTCAACCATGTTGGGGTCGGCTTCCAGTTTAATCGGACGCAATTGAATACTACTATTTTAATCTGATTTCCACAACCCAAGTTACTGGGTGACATGATAACAGACGTCATGTTTTATCTGTTAGGTCTAGCATGAACGTGCGGAGTACCTACCTATTTAAAATTTAAAAAAATTTAAATTTAAAAACACTTGTTTCCATGGGTGATACCTACTAATTAGGCTAAGCGTAGGTGACGTAGGTCCTCGCAGCGCAGAGCAGGGCAGACTTTGTAATGCATGAACGTACTGACAGTTGCGTACGCTGTGGCGCAGGCACGTGCGACGCAGACATGTGTCTGACCTGCTGTGCGTCTTGCTGTAGAGCCGGAACAGATTTCTGCGCGACGCGTGCGTGTTTTTTACCACTGATTCATAATTTTGCTCAATGATAGTTTGTTTGTACTAGCTAGGATGCGAATGTGTCTGTATAGCTGCGTTGCAGCCTGAGCTCGCGGCCTATGTCTGCCTCGACTGCCCCGCCCTACAAAATCTATACTGTACTGTGCTGCATCACCTGCGTCTCAGCATACCCCTAGCCTCATTGTGCTTGCCGTTTACAAAACTAAAATGCGGTAGGCTTGTTGTATTTTCGATTCAAATATCTTTCGAATTTACGTTTCGGTACTTCGAGAGTTCGTGCTAGGGCTACGGTAAATGGGACTCGAGGTGGCCCTGCACAAGTCCGAGGCTATGGGTTTTCATGGACCTCGGAATGCGCCACCGTCGGGTTCCCAGGTAATGGCGGGAGGGGTTCACATCGGTGTCGAGTCGACGATGAAGTATCTGGGACTTGTCCTCGACAGCCGGTGGAACTTCGTCGATCACTTCCGACGTTTGGCTCCCAGACTGGAGCGGGCCGGGGCTGCGTTGAAGCGGCTCCTGCCCAATCTAGGGGATCCAAACGCCTCCTGCCGGAGGCTCTACGCGGGGGTCTTGCGGTCCATGGCCCTTTACGGGGCACCGGTGTGGGCGCGTTCACTAAGGCTGCGGCCAGCCCGCCGATTGAACGCGTCCCAGAGGGTCATGGCCATCCGGCTGGCCCGAGGATACCGCACGGTCTCCTGCGAGGCGGCGAGCCTCCTTGCCGGATTACCGCCATGGGATCTGGAAGCAAAGGTCCTCGCGCACATTTGGGAGTGGCGCGAGGAGGCGAAACGCCGGGGCTTAACTCCGCTGCCGCGAGAAATCGCGGCACAGCGGACGGAGCTCCGGCGGGATCTCATGGCGTCATGGAGAGTGCGATTGTCGCAACCCAGCGCTGGGCACGCCACAATGGCGGCGATAAGACCCCTCTTTGAGGAGTGGCTAGAGAGGCGCCACGGCGTCCTAACCTTCCGCCTGACGCAGGTCCTCACCGGACACGGCTGTTTCGGGAGGTTCCTGCACAGGATAAGGCGGGAGGAAACGCCCGGGTGTCACCATTGTGTGGATCGCCCGGAGGACACGGTGGAGCATACGGTGGAGGTCTGCCCAGCTTGGGCGGAGCATCGCCGTGTCCTCGTGGAGGCGATCGGCGGCGGTGATCTCTCGCGTCCGGCCCTGGTTCAGGCCATGGTACGGAGCGAGAGGAAATGGGAGGCCGTCACCTCCTTTTGCGAAGCTGTAATGTTAGCTCGCGAAGGAGGAGGCGGAACGCGTGAGGGAAAGGCAAATTTCGCGCCCTCACGCCCCTAACCGCCGCAGGAGGAGACGCCCAGGGCGTCGGGAATCGCGGGGCGATTTCCGGCCACCGTAGGCGCGGGCTTGCGGGCGGTGAGCAATGGGTGGCTCACCGTCCGATAAGGACCAGGCCCGGGTCCACGGCGCGTTGTGTTCCACGCGCGCCTCAAAGAGATGTCAGCAGATTTGAAGGGGTCCACTAGGGCCGATGCCTGCCGGGGTTGCGAAGAAAACCGAAAGGGAGATCGTGGCCCCCGGCAACAGGGCAACCGAAGGAACATGGGTGGGTTTTAGTCAGTAAGAGTCTGACACGCCCTCCCGCTCCGCCCAGAGCGGGAGAAGTTATTTGATGATTTCCCACCCTCAAAAAAAAAAAAAAAAAAAAAAGGGCTACGGTAATGGAGTTGCGACAATCTGCCGAATATATATAAAGTCAAAAGTCAAAGTCAAATCTTTTTATTTCAAATAGGCCCATGTATGGCATTTTTGAACGTCAAAATTTAAAAAATAATATAATTGATTCTAGTCGCCCCTTCCAAAATATAGTTTTCGTATGGAGAAGAATGGGCAAGAAACTCCACCGTTACTCTTTTAAAATGTTTTACATTAGTTTGTATAAGTACGTACATTAGTTAAATAATGATATGTGAAGTCGATGTGCCTAGAATAAAATTACTATACCACAATAGGTAAAAAGAATTTAAAATGAAGCAACGAAAGATAAATTATATGATAGATACATGGTGCTCGCTCACATATTTACAAACATTGTAAAAGTAGACGATTTTCCTATTTTTTTTAATTTGATAAGTCAGTGTGTTAGGAAGTTATTACAGAATGTAATAAGATTTATATCTTCTAACTAACATCAAAATCCAGCTCGAAATTGAACTGAAATTGCGGAAATTGCGCAGACTTAGTTTGCTGCAAGAGGCAACAAGATAATGGCGCAACTTTTATGAACTAAGACTTCGGAACTGGCCCACATTCGGGGTTTTATCCGATTATTGAACATTCGGGAACAAAACGGTTTTTCTTAAATCCGGATGTCGGCTTACAGCGTAGTTATAGGATTTAGGAGTATTGATTGTGTAACGAATTCCCGGTGGATACTGTAAATTAGAGGGATTACTTTAAGAGGATCGGTAGCAAGTAAGAACTACTTATTTATTTGCTTTTTAACAACATACTGCGATAATCCTTGGAAACGTCTGCCAATGCGATAAAGTGTCATTTCAAAATCTCGTGATGGAATAAATAATAAGACTTTTTCAATTCATATGTGCTTTCTGACTTTATCTTGGACATAACTGACATTGGCGACAGAAAATATCGTGAGGTAACAATGACTTATTATTAATGTAAGTCTCAAATCGTCAACCCTTCTTCAACAAGTATGGTGATCAATGCTCGTGCCTTCTCTGTATGTAAAACGGCCTTTATCCTGAAATGGGACAGTAATAGGCCGGTATTAGAAAGACGATGAAAATATTTGGAAAATCCAAAAGTGCACGCCTCATAACGCTCATCAAAAACAGAAAAATATTTAAACGACTTTTCATGAAGACTTCTCACCTCGCAATCTTTACGTGCTATCAAAGACTATTTAGGTTTGCTTTGTTGGTTGCTAGGCAACGGAAGAGGGTCGAAGTTGGAAACATCATAAATATAGAAATAGAAATTTGTATAAGTTATTTTTTTATTAATTATAATTAAACTACTTTGAATAAAAGAGCCATTTTCAATAGGGTTCCTCCTATGCCTAAAACGAATATATTAAAAAAAGTTGAATCAATTGATTGATTTTTTCGCAAGCTATAATTTTTTTAGGTTTCACACTTGATTGACGGGATTTTTTAAAACTATTTTGATGTTTTTTTCATTTCTGCTGCATTAAATCAATTTTTGTACATAATTAATTTCCACTAAATTATCTATAAAATGGTATATAAATTTAGCAGGTTCTGTGTACTAGCAGGAGTATAGCAATAAAAGTTGCAGAAAGGAGACATAACAATTTTTTTGATCGCAAAGCACTCTCTAATGCTTCGCATTATGAGTCGAGCAAAATGGACCATTTTGTATGTTAGACGTCTTCCCTATGATATCTTACGAGCAATGTAGTAGGTTACAGATATTTCTATGTGAACTACACATAAAATCGAAACCTACCCTGTAGGTTGCATCTATTTCCAAATACGTGCGACTCCAGAAAAACGTACCTGTAAACAAAAAAAAAACTAATTAACACAACAAAGAAAATAATGCTTTTTACAATGCATATGCTCGAAAAGAGCTTTTCCCAAATATCCATATTGTGCGGAAAGTGCCACTTTTTCACACTAGTGCTTTTTACTTTTCAGTTTTTTTTTTTACTCGTTCGTCAGTCCGACGCAAAGAGTTTTTTAATGTTTGAGAAAAGATTTACAAATTAGATAAGCACAGATTATATCATTCATATGAAAGGTAAAACTAATACTTCATTACATATACGCGTTATTATTAATTATTCTAGATTCAGATTTTGATTAATAAATAAATTTTTCAATATATATTTATTTATTCCCTCGCCCAATGTATAGTAAAACGTTGTATGATACACGGGCGGATGGTTTTCGACTCGTGTCGACAAATGCTACTTTCCGCACTTGTAGCATAAATAACTTTTTAGTCGGCCAACGACCCTACAATTAGGACCCATATAACTAATAGTCAACCCACCGTTATTTCTCTACTCTTCGTATATGGATTGCCAAAGTCTGTTCCTAATATTAAAGTAAGATATATAGCTTAATTCTGAACTCACAAGCAACCCCAAACTGCTACTCGAAAATTCCTTTCCCTCTCCGAGATTTGTATTACATTAACATAAACGTTTCCGCTCATGTGTAAACACAGACTAATAGCGGTAACAGTTTTCACACAATCTACTTAAACGTGGTAGAATATTGCTTGGGTGGTCACAGAGTAGTGAGTTCACAGAGACTGAACGCGTATTTCTCGAAAAGGTCACCGCTCTCTTTACGAGTTGGTGTCGTGAAACTGTCGATTTATGCCAGGTGCAACACCTATTATTTCTGCTGAAACCGCCAATTTACGATCGCAATCCGACTGAGAAGCGTAACGATTGCAACAATACTCCGCGTGGTCGTCTATTTTACCAATTATTAGAACTACTACAGTTATAAGGATACTAATAATGAATATTGCGGTAAAGTTTGGGCTACATGTTTCACGATATTACAAAGACGAAGTTGTCAAAGTGTGGCCCAAAACAAATCGTCCACGAAACGATTGAGTCGTATCATACGGTTTACTATTTGGGATATGCGACGTTGTAGTTGCCTATATGCGTTAGCACTCCATTAATTACAACATCTTAGTTACTATCCACTTCAGTAATTTAATTCAAAGTTTACAAATCGTAGTTACTTGAATTTACATAGATTAATTGCGATCTTTGTGTAGTCAGAAGATCTGTTTTTGATGTGAAAGGGTTGGAATAAATAACAAATGAATGTTTGACGTAGAGTTGTTCTGACTGACTATTTAACTAGTAGGTATTTTTGAGTTTGAGGCTGGTTTTTGGTTTAGAATCGTTATAACTATTTTATTTTATTCTTACATACATAAACTCACGCCTTCTTCCCATGGGGCTAGGCAGAAACGACAGAACGCCACCTGCTACGATCCTTATGAGCCTACCACACGCTCCGGCCTATTATATACTCCTTCACTTCATTTACGTTCATACATCTGGTCATAAGTGCATGCCGGTTGCGAGTACTACGCACTTGGCCTTTCTAAAGAACATCACTCATAAGGTCAATATGTCGACGTTTCCACTCACCCTTTTTGCGGGTGGGAAATTATCAAATAACTTCTCCCGCTCTGGGCGGAGCGGGAGGGCGTGTCAGATTCTTACTGACTAAAACCCACCCGTGTTCCTTCAGTTACCATTTTGCCGGGGGGCACGGTAATTATCCCTTTCGGAATTCTTCCCAACCCCGGCAGGCACCGGCCCTAGCGGAGCCCGTCAGTTATTCTTCCCTATGTTGAAATTTTTCATCGGTTATTATTTTTTTTTAACTGCTATTTCATAGAAAATTGCACTTACACTTGCCTTGTTTTAAAAACCTTTTGTTAGTCGGCTTCATCTTCTCATTCATTATCTCAACATGAACAAACCATCTAAGCATACTCTTTCAATTTTTTGTCACTAAATCTTTTATTCTTCTTTCAAGGGAAACTCCTTGTGCCTGCCAAGTGCAGAACGAGAAATAAGTCTCTAAAAATATACAGGAGCTCACAAGGAGCTTTTCATCTAATAAATATAGAACTAACGTACTAACTCAGGATCAAATAAAAAACTAAGACATAGCGCTGCGAACAATACAGTGAAGCATGCCAAAACTACACCGCCGCAATGTGCATACACGCTCACACGCGCACACGAAAACAACCATTAACAATCAAACTCCACCTAACTAAGTGCACACATGTTTACGAAACCGGCTTCACGTCACTGTTGACAGCGCTGTCTTTGTTTTTTATTTGGTCTGAGCGTACTAAGACACACATCTGACAACATAGCTAGCAAGAATCGAACCGGATTCTGAATACAGCGAGTCAATAACTTATTCACACTACATCGTTAGTTTATTACTACTGCAATCCCTTGCATATGACACAGAATAAGAGCCCCGTCGTAAAAGCAAGTGGCCCATATATTTCCACTGGGATTCAATTACATGTCGCAGCCGCCATTGCCGATCGAAAGTGGATTGCGTGGAATTTGCTAACGATATTCTACAACTAACTGCAGAGCATAAACAATGTGTAGTATTAAATGTAGGAGCAGAAATTTGAAGCTAGTTAAACAGTAATTTACTTTACAATATTTTTAGCTTTTCGCTTCATGTCGGTAAAACTATCCATGTCGTGAACTCGAGGTAATAAGATTATCTAGACAAAAAGGTTTTGCATCGGGCAGGGCCGTCCTAACCATATTGGGCGCCAGGGTGCGATAATCAACCAGCGCCCCCGCCCCCTTACCAAAGAAAAAAAAAAACATTTTTGTGTTCCTTTTTTAAAAGTATAACTTTACTTTCTCCACAATAAAATGAGGTACATTTTCAAACATCAAATTCAAATCATTTTTTTCTGGCAACTTAAAAAAGTTTTTCAACTTAAAAAAGTTGACAAACTTTTTAATCTGTCTCTGTGCGTCTGTTTTTGAATCTACGTTCGATTTCAAAACAAATCGATCGACTCGATCAGGTTGCGCCCCTAAGACCTTGCGCCCGAGTTTTACGCACCCCTTGCACCCTCGGGTAAAGACGGCCCTGGCATCGGGCTGACTACCTATAGACTGACATAAAATCCCAGCGGAACCTCTTCAAATTTACATATAAAGAAGATACGTCCACTGATGACCAAAATATTTTTATAGATTTAGAGCTACCACAAGTAACTTACATCTTGGTATCACGTAGTATCTTTGCTACCAGTCTACCAGAATAATCAGTTAACAGTTTTTAATCGGGTGTGTAATATATGGCATAATAACAGATAGTATAATATCACTTGTAGTATAGGAACGCTATTTGCGTTCAAATGATATAATTTTTCTATGCTATAAAAACAAATAACCTAATTTCATATGATCTAATGTTATATTTCATATAACCTTCTTTTGCTCTAGTAACATTTAGTATAAGGTTCATTACATATAGTTTTCAATTTGTATACCTAATGCTCTTTTCTATAACGTTCACTTGACCAAATTTTCATATTTACTTATTTTCAGCCAAAAATCTGTAATGAAGAAGTTAATATCGGGAAACATCATACTGTTATAACCTCATCGAACCCAAATGATTCACGAACAATAAAGGGGATCTGGCACTCGGCGACCGTTACCGTGGCACGCTCGCTTCGCTCGCTCGCCTTCGCGCGTCAATGGTCACTGTTCTAACCTAAACTAATCCAAATGCTACCCAATCTAAACCCAACTAACCTAAGCCAAATAGCAGGCGTTTAAAATCTAATCAGTTTTTGCAAAAATATACAAAACAAAGTACACGTTTCTAAATTATATTAAACGTTACTATAGATTTGAATATTATAGTACCTGAATAATATACTAATTGAATATTAATTCAAATGTGCATTATAGAAAATGTTCATTATACCTTATAAAATTAGGTAAAATGAAATTATGTGAATAATATATATATAATTTCATCATTATATTAAACAAAAGTATATTTAAAAAAATTATAAATTTAGGTCATATGATCGATCATATGATCATAATTTAAAATTAATTAAATTAGGTCATATGATCGTTAGAAGTTTTGTGATTATTTCAAACGTTATTTATATCCTTTTTAATGAACTTCTTGGTCACCGTTGATCATAATAATACACACATTGATCATAACCACACGTATGTATGTCACAACATTTCATTTGTTTTGTATGCTATGTTATATTATCAATTTTAATTTATTCTGTTAATTATTAAAACGGGCACATGCACTTCCATATATGTTTATTATTCTAGCGTATGACAATCGTGGGCTGCAGCTGAAAATCAGCGTCAGGTGGTGGCCTTGTTGATCTGACATTATGCTGAGCTGAGGCCCTTTTGGCATTTAAAGCATTGTTTTCTGTTATTTATAGTTTTAAGGTTTTTTAGGGTTCCGTACCTCAAAAGGAAAAAACGAAACCCTTATAGGATCACTCGTGTGTCTGTCTGTCTGTCTGTTTATTTGTCCGTCTGTCACAGCCAATTTGTTCCGAATCTAATGGACTGATTAAGTATTTTTGTGACCCAAACACGGACGTGTAACGTAAATAAATTAATTTTTAATATGGGAGTCACTTTTGGGGGCAAACAAGAAAATAAAAAATACAAGTTTTGCTAACAGTACCGTGTGACATATCAAATGAAAGCTTGTTGCGAGGATCTTAAACATATTTTTTATATAATTTTAAAATAAATACTTTAAAAGATATTTAAGAAATTCAATGAAAATTGACCATTCCCCCCTTATCTCCGAAAATACTGGACCAAAATTATAAAAAAAAATACATAGTCTTTACTCATAGATTACAGGAAAACCTACAAGAAGTCTATGGTATTAAAATAACATGGTAAATCTCTCAATATTGTGCGTACAAACTTACATTTGCAGTTGGAATGTATGGGAGAACATGTTTTTTTTTTGCTGTCTTTTCTTCTTTTTTCTCGTAATTATTATGACATAAGGTTTTAAGTAAAATCGGAACAGAAGTATTTTTAGGAATAATAACTCTTAAAAAAAATACTTCTGTTCCGATTTTACTTAAAACCTTATTAACCGAATATTAACTATTCCCGGTGCGAAGAAAACCGAAAGGGAGATCGTGGCCCCCCCGGCAACAGGGCAAGCGAAGTAACACGGGTGGGTTTTAGTCAGTAAAGGCTCTTTCAAACAGGCGCGACACGCGACGCAACACAAAGACACCGCTCGTCGCGCGACAAGCGGTGTCTTTGTGTCGCGTCGCGTGTCGCGCCTGTTTGAAAGAGCCTTTAGTCTGACACGCCCTCCTGCTCCGCCCAGAGCGGGAGAAGTTATTTGATAATTTCCCACCCAAAAAAATAAAAATAAAGGAATATTAACTCTTAAAGCAGCTAAGTTATTTAGTTATATGAGAAGACGAAGGTAGTTTATCGAGTCATTTTGTGTAAATTCTGATGATATGCAGTGACAGTGATATTAGACTTTCGTCACTGACCGCCTACCTATAGTCAAAGTACGTCATCTAATTTAAGAGTGCAAACTCAGCTGTAAAGCAAGTTGCGTAGGAAGGGTTCTACCAATATTAGATAGTGTAAAACAATCAATTCCGATTGGTCGATGATACGTATTTATTTGTTACGAGGCGGATTTGAATATAAATGGAAACAGGCCTTGTTTGCCATCGTTTTCATGCGGACACATGGATTGTTTGTTTGGGAAACATATCTATGTGTTATAACTACCCTTATTTTCATATCGATAATGAATATTTGCTATTGTTTATCAAAAGCCAACTTCATTCTCTAGTTGTGGCCGGCTATTTGAAACTGAATTTGGACTGGTGAGTCATTTAAAGGCACACGTTAGGAAATTATTTCAAAGGGTCGCCGTTATCGAAATCGATATAGAGAACTACCTATTATAGTATTTGCAAGTAAACATGGTAAGGTAGTATTTTATAAACTTTGCCCCAACCATCAGAAGTATCAACATACTGACTTCAAACTAAAATACGTAAGCTATTTGTATAGTGATTTTATCGAAGCATCTGAGAGCCTTCCACCTGGGCACACGTTACCGTGGCCGACTTGGAAATCTCCACATAATAGACTTCGAACCCAAGTAAGCCGGAGCAAAGACAATTTCAGATTATTTTTTTAGATTAGCCCTATCAGCGGGTCTAAAACGGCCACATTAAGCAATTCCTCTAAAAGCAATTAATTTTCTGAATTCCCAGCAATTCCTCACGGTGACATATATATTTTATTTGAATCATATTCAGTTCAATTCATATCAGAATTATATTTGTAAATATTGCCGAATGAATAAATGAAAACCGTAATTTTACCGGATAATTTTTCTTTACAGTTTTTATTAATCAAATGAGATTTTTACGTTTTATTCTAAAGTTTAAATGTTATTTCATTTTAATACAAAACTGTCGAACAGATGAATTGCGTAATATGAATTGAATGCAGATAATATTATGAATTGTCATTTTGTGTGATTCATAATATTATTATTTTATGATACTGCCAAAACGGCCATTTTAGGCCCCGAGGTCTCAAGTGTGTATGCGCCATCTCCCCACAGACAATGGCCCACCTTCCATCCTGCGCCGCATGCCCTGTCCACTTGAGGGTCTTATGACTATATCAATGAGCGGAGTTCGCGTAGGTGAATTTTGGGCCAAACATATTAGAACTTTTTAAATGTGTATCAAATCCGCCGTGACCCAAAGTGGAAAAGACGAATGGTAAGCCACGTAGCCAACTAGGTCACCAATTTATTGTACCCACTTGAAATAACATAAGCCTATAATGTTTCCAGTGCTGGGACGCAGGCTTCCTCTCTGTAAGTACCCATTTAGATAAATAACAGCATTTTTATTTTATAAATCCCTCAAATCGTTAACACAATACTGTTGCATACACTCCCAAAAGCTTTTAAATTATTAACACCAGTTTCTGTCAGGGGAGTAACAAATGAATACGGATTGTAGGAAAAACAAAACGCAACTGTCAAAACAGTTTTTACACTCTCATCGCTCGTGTTGTTTTGACAGGCCCCCACGTTTTTCAGGGTATTTTCGATGTTAAAAATACTCTGTTTCCCTTTTGAGGATAATTATACAGTTATATTATGATAAACCTGATCACAGACATTTTTATGTAAGTATTGAATTTAGCAGAGATTTAAGAGTGACGATTGAGAGTGAATTTGCATTTAGTTTTGTTGCGTTTCCAATCGAAAAACCAGAGTGGATTTGATATTGCAGTGATTACATAAATGAATATTATAAATGGGTTCGCTTATTTGTTGATAGTGTTTTTTACAATATCATTGAAATTATTGTTTGCCCTTATCCCATGATAAGGGCCACTAAAATTCTTGATGTCACTAATATTCACCACAATAAAAGATGAAAAATACTCATAAAATTAGGTAATATACTTGAAATGATGACCTTATTATGTTAATAATTTTACTAGCACACGAAAGTTTCCTTACAGTATTAAGATCGAGCATAAAACGCCGAAAAAAACACGTTTCTTGTATGGGGACACCGTTTAATTTTTTATTTAATATAATTTTTATTATTTGTTAATATAGTGGCAATGGACATACACAATCTGTGAAAATGTCAACTATCTATCTCTATCTGTTGATCATAAATTAAATCGACTCCACTTTTGCCTAGCCCTTTCCCAACTAAGTTGGGGTCGGCTTTCAGTCTAACCAGATGCAGCTGAATACCGTATTTTACATGGACCGACTGTCTATCCGACCTCCGCAACCTAGTAGCTAGGTAAACAGACTCTACTTGAACCATGAAATTTCGAGTTATATTTGCGCCGCGTTATTTCTCCGTTAAAAACTTGCGGAGTCGTAGATACGTAGAAATTCCGAATTTACGGAGACGGACGCGAAGTTCCGTTACAATCCTGGTTAATATTACCGACCGAGGTTTAGTCTACAAAATGCCGATCTACCCGGTCCCTTGTTACAATTTGCTGACAGTAATTTACCGAAAGGTTTACGATTTTTTGGCTTTGCCAAGACTTTGTAAGTATATTTTATATCCCTATCCCTCCTTCTCGTTTATACGGCTATTTCACTTATGAGGCACCTGTCCCACCGCCGGCGATTAACGAGAAGTAATTAGAGCTAGCAACTAAAAACGAATTGGCGAGCAACGAGCAGTAAGTTCGCGACGGTGACGAGCGATTACTCGCTGGTATGCATTTAGAGGCATGAGGAACAGGGTGTAAGTGTACTCATCCTCTATAGAAAAGGGAGGATCATCCGACCAGGCGGGTATCATGTCTGGCGGGCAACTGCTCAACGATTGTGGTCGGATAGTCATATATGTGTCGTTCGCGCGGTAAACTTTAATTGCGCGATGCAGGATTTGTGTGACGTCAGGATTTTGTGTGACGTCAGGTCTTTGATGCGTAGTTTGAATGTAGCGATGTAGATGCCGCCACGCGCATGTTCCAAGTGTGAGTCTCTTAGACTGTGTTTTACCCGACAAGCGAGCGTCACTGAGCGAGTACTTGCTTTGTTAGCTCTTGTCGCTGCGACAAACAAGTATTTGCTTGCGGTAGGAACAGTCAGCGATCAACTATTAATATATCTATCTCTTTTACTTACGAGGGACCTACAATGATTTGTACGTTTCTTGAGCGAAAAAATCGTTGTCGCATCCGCGTCGGTGGGACAGGTGCCTTATAAACGGCTCGTTTCATTGGACCAGAGTTTTTGTTCATCCGTCTTTTCATCCTCATTCACCCACTGCTGAAAATAGGCAGCTTTCGTCCTTCTAGGTTTTGAAGTAAGATCTCATTACTTTCGCTTGTTTTTCATACAGCATGTATTAAAAATGTGTCGTCATACTTAAGGGTGTAGACAGACCATCAAACTGAATATTTTTTTCCATGGGACCAACATAGTAATCGCAAAAAAATTATCGGCAGTCCCATACATTTGAGTCGAGTACTACGAATGTCGAGTAGGTATTGAAGTTGGACAGATGTTGGGACAGATGTTTTTTTTTTTTTCGTGATTATGATAACATGGATAAAGTTGTTTAAAATCAAAATATTTTATTTCACATAAACCTACATGGGCACTTATGAAACGTCAGAAGCTAGGTGCACGGTTCCAATTGGTCGTTTCCTACGGAGAAGAGCCGGCAAGAAACTCCACGGTTATTCTTTTAAAAATAATTGGCTTTTACAATATTTTCAAATAACAGTGTTATTAGGTATGGAAGGATAGTGTAGGCGAGCCTATTGCCATCAACCGGGCACAAATCCAGACTCCAGGCTGCTACTGAGAAATTTCAGATAGAAAACCCAATAACACTTTGCTCGACCTGGGAATCGAACCCAGGACCTCATGCTTAGCAGTAGCGCTTGCGACCACTAGATACATTAATTAATAACAATAAAAACTTATTTTAAACGAAATGACATGATTGCCATTACAACTGTAACAAATCTGAATAAGTTAATGTCCACAAAAGCCATTAATAAAGAGTTGAAATTAAATTGTAGGCAAATATCAAATAATAGGAAGATCATGTCAAGGAAGAATTTGAAACATAAATATGGTAATTTGGGAGCAGATAATAGACTCTTAAATAACGATCCCCACATTTCTGGTACTCGAAATATTACAACTTTTTATACTTTCTTTTTTGCTGGCTCCATCGTCTAGACTTTAAAGATTATTTTTTATTAAGGTTTAGGTCAGTTCTTTTTCGGATTATTATATTTTTAGACTTAGAAGGTAATTCTGTAGATAAAGCGTGAATTTATGCGTTTCTTACGAGTTTGGACCGCTGAGGCGTTGAACTGAAGGCGTAATGTAATTTAGATGGCTAATGAGAACTTCTAATACGTTAATTAATGTTGTATCAAAATTTTATTATTGAAGTGTAAAATATCATTGAAGTAGATTATTAGATGTAAATGATATACAGCAATATTTTATAAAGTAATAATGTTTTATACAAAATTATATACTTATTATAAATTATAAATTAATTAAAATGTATATTTTCTATTCAAATATGTAGAAGTTTAGATTTCGATATTACAAAGAAATGAATCAATGTAATTTTATTATTGAAGTGAACATTGTCAAAGGAAAGTACAGTTATCTAAGTTGATTCACAATATACAGGGTGGCAGGGACATTGACGCGAAAACGGTTACCATGGATTCAGTACATGGTTCTGATTCCCCATGCGTTGAAATTTTTCATAGTTTTTTTTTTTTTAATCTGCTGTTTCATAGAAAAGTGTAATACTTACGCGGTCAAAATATATGGAACAGCTGTTTTTTTTTTTTAAATAACCGGCGAATAATTTCAACGCCCGGGGTTTCAGAATCATGTACTGAATCCATGATACCAGTTTTCGCATCGATGTCCCTCCCACCCTGTATATACGTTTCATTATTTAAACTCATTAATTGATTGTAAAATGGCTGGCCACAGGAAAAAATACATGTCTAATCAGTAACAACGAAAAGTTTCGTAGCAAACTCGCAGCAATGCTACGGTGGCTACGCCGTAGCAAGGCTATGGTGGCTACGCTGAAGCAACGGAGTCATTATTCTACAATTTACAACTAACTACATAATAGTGGCAATCCCATTGTTTTAATATTTTTTTGGGTTAAATTTTGGCGTGAAAAAGTAAGAAACAGAATGTGAGATATTATGACACCTCATTTTATTTAGTACCAATTGCTACATCTTTCTTTTAAAGTTCACATTTCCGCAAATAAACAGACTTCACGATTGGATTACTACGGATATTGCACACACTCTTTTAGAATGGAACCTCATCTATGAAAAGGTCATGACCTCCACCAATGCCTAGGCATGTATATAAAAGTAGGAAAATTAATTATTTTGATTTAAAAGAGTGTCCGTGGAGTTTCTTGCCCGTTCTTCTCCATAGGTGCACTTTGGAATGGGCAACTTTATCTTTCTGACCGACCCCTTGACAATTCAAAAGTGCCTGTAATTGGTTGGCGCGCGGTTTTACCCGCATTAGTCTCGATCCCGTAAGAATATCGGGATAAAAAGTATTCTATGTTCTAATTTAGGTCAAGGTCTACCCGTGTACCAAATTTCATGCAAATCCGTTCAGCCGTTTTAGCGCGAAAGCGTAACAAACAAAAAAACATACAAACATACAAAATTTTTTTTTTTCTTTATTATAATATTAGTTTAGATAGATTGAGATGAATGCTTTGAGTTTGAGTCAAACAAATTGACTACCCATTATCTGCCCTATTACATGGGACTTAAACATAACTGGCGAAATGTGGGTGTACTATAGGTAACCCTCTGCCTAACCCTTCGGGGATTACAGGCGTGATGTTATGTTATGTTGTGTAAATTGACTACCAACTCAAATTGTCTGTATATTCAAATTACATGTGTCATTCATTGACAGTTGTATGGTGTGGCTATAACCCGCCAAACTGACGAAGGGTGTCAATTTGCTTAACTAGTAATTTCCCTGACTATACCTATTAACATTTCTCGACTAGACATTGAACGTGTTAGAAAAGTAAATTAAAGAAAGTTAAGCTTCGAATTAACTCTTAATGTAGTAATTACGCCAAAGTCTACATTTTTAAGATTATCAAATAAAAATTTTAGGTTGGCTTTTAGTTTTGTTTCAAAGAGTGGCTTTGATTTTAAGTCTTTGTTTTAATCTTATTTATTTTTATTTTACAGAAAGCTTACAGATTAATTACACAATTAAAAATCATTAATATATACGAAAATTTGCTAATCAGAATCAGAATGCTTTATTTGTAAACAAAGGTCAAATTACAACGGTCTGCGAGATGTTACATATTGGCAGATCCTCTATGTTTTGCCTAGAGGCGTACAAATATATACATACGTGTAGTAAATACTCAAAGTATGCATTAAATACTTGTTTGTATTTATTATTCTTAATAATCTAATTTCGTATTGACATTGTGTTTTTTCTGATTGTCACAAAAAATAAAAAAACATGACGTTTACTACTTTGGCTCTTATTTAACTTAATTATTCAATATACAACATTCGTTATCAGCACGAGGTAAAAAAGTAGAAAAATGTCGTGTGGACCTGCTGGTATATCGATAAAACCGTTGTGCGAAAGAGCCGGCTATGGCATCTGGAAATTCAAAATGCGTATGTATTTGATGCATGAGGATTTATGGGAAACCATAGAAGGTTACTCAGGTGAGAAGCCCTCTGATGCAAATAAAAGGGATCAGAAAGCTTTAACCAAGATTTGTTTGACAATCGACGGAGGCGCAATCGCACATGTTCGGAGCGCTGAGACTGCCAGGCAAGCATGGGATGCTCTTAAAGATGCTTTTGAAGATAAGGGAATGGGCAGAAAATTGGCCCTGGAGCGAAGGCTGTATAGATATAACTTGTCAGACTTCGATAATGATGTTGAGCGTTATATTGGCGCAATCGTAGCTACTTCGCAAGATTTAGCAGACATCGGGAAGAAGATTGATGATGAAAGTTTGGCAGCGATTATGCTCGGAGGTTTAGGACCTCGCTACGATCCCTTAGTTATGGCTCTGGAAAACTCCAACTTAAAAATCACAAGTGAATTGGTGAAAAGTAAGCTATTGAATGAGTTCTGGAAAACCGTAGACGTTCAAGCTCCGGAGAACAAACCGACGACTTCCGCTCTGAAATCTTCTCAAGGTAAAATTTCTTCCAATAATAGTAAGAAGAAAAGAATTATCAAATGCTATGGATGCGGTGAACCAGGTCATAAAAGGCCCGATTGTCCTATAAGGAAGGACGAGAAGGACAAGCACATAAAAAATGTTACTCTGAAGACAGCACTCAATGGTGTAGAAGGAGAGAGTACCACTTTTTTCATTGATACTGGAGCGACCAACCACATGTGCCATAATATTGATTACCTAGAGAACGTAAGGTTGAATAATGAAGCAGGTAGTAATGATACTGTAACGGTTGCAAATGGAGAGAAGATAAGTTGCAGAGGTATAGGTAATATTTCTTTTTCTACTAAAGATTGTGAAGGAACAATGACTGGTATTGTTGCCGTGCCTGACCTGAATTGTAATTTACTCTCTGTTAGGAAAGCTTGTGAAAACGGTTTACATGTAGTTTTTGATAAAAATGGTTGTATTTTTTATGAAAATTTTTCTTGTACTGGAAAGGCTCTTTTACGTGGTTCTGTAAGTAGTGGGCTGTACACTTTAAATTGTACTGTAAATGTTCCTAAGAGAATTGCCTCTAATGCGCTCCTTGATACGTCAGATTGCAGACTTTGGCATAGGCGTTTAGGACACCTTTGCCGAATAGGTCTGGATAAACTTAGAAAAGGTGAGGCTATAGGTGTGTCTTATGATAAGGTGGACAATGAACCATGTATACATTGCTTGGAAGGCAAGCAGTCAAGAAAACCATTCAAAGCAATTCCATTTAAAAGAGGAACAGCTTTGTTGGAACTAATTCATGCGGACCTGTGTGGTCCGATGTCACACGATTCTTTTCAGGGAAACAAATATCTTTTGGTTTTTATTGATGATTTTTCGAGAGCGATTTTTCCTTTCTTTATCTCGTCGAAAACTCAAGTAAAAGATAAATTCTGTGAATTTCAGAATGCAGTTGAAAGGCAGAAGGAAGCAAAAATTAAAATTTTCAGAACAGATAACGGGACTGAGTTTGTGAACCAAGGTATGAGAGACTATTTGACTTCAAAAGGAATTAAGCATGAAACGACAGCTCCTTATAGCCCTCAATCTAATGGCGTAGCTGAACGTGTAAATCGCACACTGGTTGAAAAGGCGCGCTGTATGCTTACTGAAGGTAAACTTTCCAAAGTATATTGGCAAGATGCAGTTCAAACTGCTGCTTATTTGAAAAACAGGTCTCCTCATCGTGCACTCGAAAATAAAACTCCTTTTGAAATGTGGTATGGGAATAAACCAAACCTCTCACATTTAAGAGTTTTTGGCTGTCGAGCGATGGTTCATGTCCCCAATTGTCAAAGAAAGAAGCTTGATGTCAAATCTACGGAGCACATTTTTGTAGGATATGCTGATGATATCCACAGTTACTTCTTTCGTAGTTCTGAATGCCCACGTCGCTTAGTTAAAGCAAGGGACGCAGTATTTTTTGAAAATTCTTTTACAAGTTTAAAAGAAAATTCAGATTCTTCTAGAAGCCAAGAAGAAACAGTAGTTCCACTACGATTGAGCACTGATCCTTGCAATGCTGTTGAACAGATAGTTAATTTGGATGTTCCTACAGCAAGCACTTCCATGGATGTTCCGGACGTTTCCCCTGATCGTTTTCATGATGCTTCAGATGTAGAAGTAGAACAAAGCAACAGTGTTCTCGGTGAGTCAGTGGAAGAACGTCGCTATCCAATGAGAGAACGGAAGAAACCAGATTTCTTGTTATACAAGACCTGTACGGAAGAGGTAATAAATGAAGATCCATCTAGCTACTCAGAAGCCATGCACGCAGAAGATAAAGATAGTTGGATTGCTGCGATGCAAGACGAGTATGATTCCTTAATAGAAAGAAAAACTTGGATTTTAGTCAATAGACCTGAAAATAAGAAAGTTATTCCTTGTAAATGGGTCTACAAATTGAAACGAGATGCTTTAGGAAATTCTGTAAAGTATAAAGCAAGACTTGTAGCTAAAGGTTACAGTCAGGAGGCAGGAGTGGATTATTATGAAACATTCTCTCCTGTGGTGAGGAATTCATCCTTACGTATGCTGTTAGCTTTTGCCGTTGAGAACGAATATAAGCTAAAGCATTTGGACGTGGACACAGCATTTCTTAATGGCAATCTAGAGGAAGAAGTGTTCATGCTACAGCCTCCTGGATTTACACAAGAAGATGGAAAAGTTTGTCTTCTGAAGAAATCCATCTATGGGTTGAAGCAAGCTTCGCGAGCTTGGAATAAAAAGCTCGACGAAACTCTTAAAAGTTTGGGTTTCAGTAGGACCTCCTCAGAGTCATGTGTATATACGAAACTTTTTGGTTCGTCTGAACTAGTTATACTAGCTGTCTATGTCGATGACATTGTCTTGTTGCACAAAGATGACTTGACGTATGACAAAGTCAAACATGACTTGAGACAATTTTTCGGTATAAAAGATCTGGGAAATCTAAATTATTTCCTATCTCTAAATGTAAAATACGATAATGGGATAATTGAAATAAACCAAAAAACTTTTATACTCGATTTATTAAAACGTTTTAAAATGCAACAGTGTAAAACGTTTGATACACCTTTAGCGAGCAGTAAGTTGGAACCTGGAATTGGTGAGAAACCTGATTATCCTTATCAGAACTTGATTGGCTGCTTGATGTACCTCACTGTTAATACTAGGCCAGATATAGCGTTTGCTACCAGTTATTTGAGTCAGTTTAATACGACTTATGACAAAACGCACTGGACAGCAGCGAAGCGTGTACTTCAGTATCTCAAGGGTACTATAGATTATTCCATTGTCTACAGGAAGACTGGTGAATATATCTCTGCATATGCTGATGCCGATTGGGCTAACTGCACAATTGACCGCCGTTCGTATACAGGCTATTTTGTGAAATTAGCTGGAGGACCAATTTCTTGGGAGTCAAAGAAACAGCCAACGGTTGCATTATCTTCAACCGAGGCTGAGTATATGTCACTGAGTGCCGTAACCAGAGAAGTTGTCTTTTTGCGCAGACTCTTGCAAGAAATTAGTGGCAAGGTAGGACAAGTTATTATTTATAACGACTGTCAAGGGGCGCAAAAGCTGGCGTCAAACCCTATTCACCATAATAGGACTAAGCACATAGATACAAAACATCATTATATTAGAGAGATTGTATCTAAGAATATTGTGGACTTACGGTACATTCAGACGCATGATATGAGCGCTGACATTTTGACAAAAGCCCTAGGACGTGTATCACATTTAAGATGTGTTAAGGGTATGGGATTTAGTTAATTATAGGCTTCTTTAAATCTTAATGTCTCGCTTATAGATCTTAGATTATTTCGATTAAGTGGGGGTATGTAGTAAATACTCAAAGTATGCATTAAATACTTGTTTGTATTTATTATTCTTAATAATCTAATTTCGTATTGACATTGTGTTTTTTCTGATTGTCACAAAAAATAAAAAAACATGACGTTTACTACTTTGGCTCTTATTTAACTTAATTATTCAATATACAACAATACGCAAAACACACACAACACAACAAACACACAAACACACATACACACACATACACACACAAACACACACAAACACACACACACATACATATATAATTACAAGCATCCACATGTGTAAACACACAGCTCTACTTAGGTATGGGCGTTATTTCATGTCACTAGTTACAATAACTGGCTACGGGGTATGTAGCCGAATAACTAGTTTCGAGTCACACATAAACAGGTGATTTTTGTAACTAGTTACATCACAATGCAGTGATCGAATGCAAAGAGCGAAACAAAACAAAAGTACGTTGCGAGCGCATATTAACTTTAGTATTACGTTAATTACACGCGTAATAATTTTAGTATTATATTTAGCTACAAAACCTTATTCGTTCCAAAAACTTAAAGCTTAATATGTAACGTATTATTTAGGTAATCATTAATATTTTCGTTTCGCAAATAACCGTAATACTTCGATAAATAATCACCGTGTTGTATCACCGAATAGAATTTGAAAAATTACTAGTTACTAAAATTATTAGTTTTCAAAACCGGTGACGCCTTGAAGTCACTAGTTACGTTACGTTTCGCGAAAATCACGTAACGACCCACCCCTAGCTTTACTAATATTGAGTTACTAAACGGTTTTTGACCAAGAGTTGCCGAATCCTTAGTACCCAAGATTGCGTGAAAATCTTCTAAAAGATTTTTGCTTTTTAGATTTCACCGTATAAGTTACTTAAGCAAAAAATAATTTTTGAATGTTTCATGCAAAAATCAATCTGCCTGTCGTTTTCCAGCTATGTTGGGGTCGGCTTCCAGTCTAATCGAATGCAGCAGAATACCAGTATTTTACATGGAGCGACTGCCTATCTGACCTCCACAACCCAGTAACTGGGTAGTACGATACCCCTTGGTAAGACTGGTTGTCAGACTTTCAGGCTTCTGACGACCCGTAACGATCGGTCAAAGATCTACGAATGACAGCCGAGACGAACGGCTTAACCTGCTTTCCGAGGCACGGAGGAGTCTCGGTATGTAAAGATCTACGGACCAATCACAGCAAGCGTAGCTTAACCTGATAGATCGACCCGTACGGCTGTTATTACTTAGCCAAGAGCTCTACTTTAAAAAAAAAAACAGTTTCATGGATATGTCCTTGATCTTAAACTACCCTCACAACGACGAACCATCTTAATGTCATCTTGGTCACAATATCACCAAACTAGAACAAACTGTTACCATTTGTTATCGTCGTTTGTCTAGTCGGTGACGTCATCAATTGTCTTTGGTTCTGGCCATCAATCCAAACGTTTTGACGTTTACAAACGTTTGGATCTGATTCAATGGGACAAGTTTAGTTGAAGAACTGTTTAGAAATATGATTAATGATTGTTATAAGTTATTTGCATATAATGTTCCCACTGCTGGGACACAGGCCTCCACTCTGTGAGAGGGAGTGGACCCAGTGCGGGTTGGTAGATGTCACATGTCTTCGAATTTTTGGTTCTAGGACATGCCAGTTTCCTCACGATGTTTCCCTTCACCGTTTTGAGAGCAGTGGTAATTAGGTAAATAATTTACACAACGTGAAGCGCCTGTCAGGGTCGGAACCCACGACCAACAACCCGTAAGTCGCGGCCGGTACCACTGGGCCATCACTGCTCTCTAAGTTATTTGATTATGTTAGGTACATGTGTTTGATTGTATATGCTTTTCGACTACATAAATCTGACAATGGAATATGGAGGGCCATACACGAGATTAATTATTTCTTCGTTTATGGCAATTTTAATTTTAAATTTTAAGTTGACTGAATCATCCCAGCGCTGATTTGCTGAATTCGTTTTCTCCTCCACCTATCGTTATTTCTCCTGACTAAGTTTATTTTGTTTATATGTATTAGTATTTATTATTTTTCGAGTTATCTATCAATTATATTGCACCTGCCATGTTTTGTCTCTGCATCACCCTAAGGTTGACTGGTAGAAAATGCCTCAGGCATTAAGTCCGCCTTTGTTCAGTATTTTTTTTTAACTTGTGCATAAAGTTTTAATAAATAAATGTTTCAGCTAAAATAATACTTATCTATTGATATATTGTAATATTGATTGTTTTGTAATAATGATATAATCATTTATAATTAATTAATTTAATTTGTAATCTGTATTGAATTTAATATGGGTTTATTCCTGAATTAAATTATTTGAATTTGATTTTTTCTTATCAAATAAGAATAGTTTTCTAAAAGGATTATAAGTTGAATTAAAAGCGGAGTAAAAATTTAATAATTTTTGTGGGAACTAGTAATTAACACTTTTGCGGAGAGATTTTTTAAAGAAGATGCCCTAAAAAATACTGTGCGATGCAGAAATCAAAATCAGAACACTACTGGTAAATCAAAAACGCAATTATTAATGAACCAAATATTAATGTCTGCCTTAATATAGTACATTGCTGTTGCGGCCAGCAATTAGGGCAATGATAGACGCCGAGGCACACATACGTGAGCCTACAATGCCTGGTTGCGACCAAGACTTGTTTTAGTACTTTTCAAACAATGCGCGGAAATTCAAACTAAGTATATTAATTATAAATTCCAGAATCAATGACGAACAAAGAAAATTTTTCACGCGCCAATATCTTGTTTCTTCTTTACTTTTAACAGCTCAATTAGCTAAGCCAGTTCGAAATTTAAATAAAATCTTTAATAAGTTACCTCCTTGGTTGCCATGTGTTGAAGTCAAAAGTTCGTTCCATTTTTAAATACCACGACTGATATGAGTTTTCATAGTAATTTATTTGCCCGTCAAACACGACAGATATGGATTTTCATAGTAACATTGCCGATCGCCTACTCACTTGTTATTGACCAATACAGCAATTTCAATTTATCCCGAAGAAGGTTGTCAAAATAATGTTCGAATTTCGAAGCATGTTTCAGAAAATACATTTATCTCAATTATTACTATGATAAACAATCTCCAAAACCAAACATACATTTTAAATAACAATATTATCATTAATTTCGAGTTATTTGGTTATAATTAACTTCGGTTGACTTCGAGAGAACTATTTTCATTCATAATACGCAATTACTGTGAACTTTTAACGTGGCCCTCAATAAATTATTATTAATGTTCATAGAACACGGAGACGCCTAGGCGTCCGTTGCTATAGATAGTGCCATCGACGAAGACGCGCCCCACTCTTCTTCCGCTGCGGTCTATCTGACCACACGCCGACGACGACCGACTACGGCCGAATGCTATATTCGTAAACACAACAGCGCCCTCTCGCTCGCACGTCGCCCGCGACGGATAGTTGCGACGGCGGCAACGAACGTTTTGGCAACCGGCGGCGTGTGGGTCAGCCCCGACACTTTAACTTTTGTAAAGTATAACTGTCAAGCCCCGTGGTTTGACATTAACGTCATTTCACTTCACCGAATCGGTGACATCGGGGCTTGACGATATTTGCGGCACTGCCATGACTCCGATTCAATTGGAGTCAAGCCGGGCCTTAGCGGGCTGACGTTTTAAAGAGCCTTACAGTAACAGCTTACAGTACAGTAATCACGTTTAGGAAGAAGAATGGGGCGCATCTTCGTGGATGGCATTATCTATAGAGGCGGCATTGACAACACTTTCCATAAAAACCAAGCGTGTCACCATTTAATCGCACTAAGGCCTCGTTCACGGCCTCAAGCAATACGACTTGACTTGCGTCAAGCGTCACGCGCGCGTCACCTGTTTCCATTCGTCGCTCCGCAAGTCGCTTAGGTACTAACAAATAGTCAATTTAGCCGAATACCAATATTTTAAAATAAATAAAGGAGTTAATAATCATAGTTGAATTAATAGTTAAAAAAAAAGACAAATTTTATTATATTAATATTAACATTAATTTATTGAAAAGAATGTTTGCTTGACAAGCCATGACTCATGGCATGCTCTAAACAATTTTTCATTATTTGTTTTCTCCGCTTCCGATGCCACGAATTTCATTAGTACTGCCGTCTCTAGACGATTCCATGCTCTGTGTTCATGTTAATGATAATTAATCAAGTTTAACTTTTGGCCGCTAGTTAATTATTTTTAGGTACGAATTTTTGCGTACTTGGCCTTGAGTGGTTTGTTATTTTTGTGGTAGCAAGAGTGACTGCTGAGAGTGAGGTCCGGGTCTCGATTTCCTGGACGGACTTTATTGGATTAATGCCCATAAACATAAACATAAACTGTGTGACTTGTCTCAAAACACCAAGTGGGCACTGGATGTTTCTACCGAAAAGCGATCCCACCCCGCTCCCGCGCATACCGAGCCAACCAGGAAACGCTAATTGAAATATAGGCACTTGGTGAGCTTTCGGTACCGGGTATACGGAGCATGCTGATCCCGCACCGCTGACGCAGCGTCCAGTGAGGAAAGGGACTTAGTGAGTTAGAGGCATAAGCTATACCTACTAATTGTTCACGACAGTGATTACCCAAACGACTACAGACTAAGAACGGAATTATCAACAACTAGCTGCTGCGCACAGCTTCGCCCGCGTTGACCCTCATTCTTTTCCTAAGTTACTCCATAAATAACATAATTTATCTGCCAGTGAAAGTTCCGTCAAAAACGGTCCAACCGTTTTGGAGATTAGCCGGAACAAACAGACAGACACACAATGTTTTTTTTTAAATTGTAACTTGTATATGCATTTAGTAAAAAGCTGTTATTTTGTCATTTCAAACAGACACTTCAATTTTATTTATTTGTATTGTATAGTTTTAGTTGCGTAAATATGAAAACAATCTTCTGAAATGATGTACAGAGATTATTTAGTCAGAACATTGTTTGTTATTCATTAAAGGGTTGAGCATAGTAATTAAGTTTTTGGAGGACACAATGTCAAATAAATTGAAGGGATAGTAATTTATTTAATCTTTGCATAACGACGACAAGCGCCCGATGAGACTGTTTATTTTATTTTTAAATATAGTAGCTTTTGGATTTAGTTTTCTCCACGCACATTATTTGAACATTCACTTAGGTACTCTACCGTATTAAATAAAAAGAAATAAACAGTACAATTCTTATTATAATTTTTTTTTTAGGGTTCCGTACCTCAAAAGGAAAAAACGGAACCCTTATAGGATCACTCGTGTGTCTATCTGTCTGTCTGTCTGTCCATTTGTCACAGCCAATTTGCTCCTAATCTAATGGACCGATGAAGTTGAAATTTGGTACACATATGTATTTTTGTGACCCAAACCGGACGTGTAACCTAAATAAATGAATTTTGAATATGGGGGTCACTTTTGAGAGGCAAATAAGAAAAAAAAAATGTTTTTCAAACTGTATCATGTGACATATTTTAAAAAATAGATGAAAAATTACCGTTCCCCCCTTATCTCCGAGACTACTGAGCCTAAAATTTTTAACAAAATACAGAGAATGGTTCTTCACTCATAGATTACAGGAAAACCTATAAAAGTCTATGGTCTTAAAATAAAATGGCAAATCTCTCAATATTGTACGTACAAATTTACATTTACAGTTGGAATGTATGGGAGCACATGTATTTCAACTACAATGTTAAGTTTGTATTTGGGATAAATTTATCCCAACTACGGAACCCTTCATTGTGCGTAGTCCTACACGCACTTGGCCGGTATTTTTTAATAAGGGTTTAAAAGTCACAGAGATTTAACAAAAGATATTTTCAGCAAGATTAGAGCAGTGGTGGCCCAGTAGTAACGGCCACGACTTACGAGGAGTAAGGTGTTCGTACCCGGACGGGTGCTTTACTTTGTGAAAATTATTTAATCACCACTGCTCTCAAAACGGTGAAGGAAAGATCGTGAGGAAACCGGCATGTCCTAGAACCAAACATTCGATGACATGTGACAACATGTAGCTACCAACCCGCACTGAGCCTGCGCGGTATATTACAGCCCACTTCCTATCGAAGAGAGGAGGCCTTTTTGGGGCGGAAATCAGTCTGCGTTTCCCGACGCCCAGGGCGTCTCCTCCTGCGGCGGTTAGGAGCGTGAGGGCGCGAAATTTGCTTCTTCCTCACGCGTTCCGCCTTCTCCTTCGCGAGCATTACCGCTTCGCAGAAGGAGGTGACGGCCTCCCATTTCCTCTCACTCCATACCATGGCCTGCACCAGGGCCGGACGCGAGAGATCACCGCCGCCGATCGCCTCCACGAGGACACGGCGATGCTCCGCCCAAGCTGGGCAGACCTTCACCGAAGAGAGGAGGCCTGTGACCCATTTCATTTCATTTCCCAGCAGTGGGAACATAGGTTATACATTATAGGCTGATTATGCATTTTCAACATGTGGTGCATTAATATAATATTTTTTAGTCTTAAATTTTCACGTATAAAACATAACTATTATTAGTTGCTTCTAATATGCTCAGGCTCTTTTAATATGCTCGTCTATTTTCACACAGTTCATTAAACCCTATACCTTAGAGCTTATACAATAAATAATATCATATTGGGGACATTAGGGACCCGTTCCAAATATCGGGAAAATGAACGATATCACATGGGTCGGTTCCGTAGATACAAATAGCCATTAATCATTATACACATGTAAGTGAAACCAGTTTAGGTTTGAATTGATTATTGCGACCTTCGCATGACCTTGAAATGTTATTGATACTATTTTATGCTGTATAAGCTTTAATAATGTGAAGGATTGGGTTTCTATACTTTTGATAGAGGTATAATATTAAATTACCTACATATTGATAACAGTCTGCAGGGTTAAGATAAGACCCCGGAGTACAACACAAAATGGTGTATATTGATTTGAAGTTTTACTCAAAGATTTTAATCGTAGATTCGCCTTGCACGTCAAAAGATGGTCGTGTTTCTGTTTCGTTTTGACACCACAGATACACACAATGTCGCAGAGACTTCTCTTGATTGTCATGGAAACGACATTTTTAATAGTGAGAGCTCACTCTTCTCAGTATGGACACTTTTTCGTGCCGCTTAGTACGGTGAGGGTGAATCTAACGATTAAAATCTCTGTTCTTACCAATGCCTTTGGGCCTAGACAAGTGGCAATCGTTTTTAAAGCGTTTCTTATTTCTACGTAATCGTTCAACTGGATTGTCACAAACTTTTCGGTATGTCAATACAATACATTTTTGAGTTTTTCATCATCGCCGTCGCTGATAGAATGAATGTCACTTTGTCTAGGCCCTCTGGTTCTTTCTTATTTTGTCACGAGGTACCTACGTACTTATACAAAAAATGGATGCCATACAGAATAACCGGAAACACATACGAATGAAGCAAGTTAATATTACAATTGAAATTCTCTATTCTTGGTGACTCTAGTGTTGGTGAATCATTTGGGTTAGGTTAGGTTAGAACAGTGACCATTAAAACATAAAGGCGAGCGAGCGAAGCGAGCGTACCGCGGGAGTGGCCGCCGAGCGTCAGATCCCCTCTATGGTTGGTGAATCACTTGGGTTAGGTTAGAACGTTGTTTATAAAACTGCTTAGAATGAGATTTTTTACCGATTAATTCCGATTTGTCAACTGCCCACTCGTAACTGCCCATTTAGTTATTTCACTGCTCAGTATTTATTAAATGATCCATTTTATTATTTTTTACGACTCATTTTTGTTTACTTTATTGCTAAGTTTTAACTGCCGAACTTGTTAATAAATATACATTTTGTAATTTTAACTTACCAAAACTACTATATACAACTGCCGCTTTAAATTAGTGCCCTTAAAATATCAACACTTGTGGAGACTTTTTGAATGTAAATCCAATCTTATACTATTAAACGAGCAATACTTGTATATATATATATGTGTGAAAGAAGAGATATAGGGGTTTACGGGGGCGAAAGATTTATCTAGCTAGGTCTCATATCTGGGAAAATTCGTTTTCTCCGTATTTTCACCCGAGTAGAGCTCGGTCGCCCAATATTTAGAACAAGATTAATAACATAGAATAATGACATGGTAGCATGGAATTAGTAAGTACCTACTATCAGGCAGTATGGAATTAGTAGGTAGGTACTATCCTATACTATTAAATGAGCATTATTTTCACCATAGCAGAGCTCGGTCGCTCAGGTACTTATTTTTTAAATAACATAGAAAAATGCTGTTATTGAGACTAACAACTTAATTTATTAACTACCGAGCCACACCTATCTACATATTTGCATGGTTTTTACAACTTGAAAAAAAACGAGATTTTCTAATAATGTAAGTTTAACGTAAATATTTTATACACATGGAGCTTTCAAAATAAATTCTATAAATGATGGTGAAAACCGCATCAAATTCCGTTGCGTAGTTTAGAAGAACAACTCGATCACACATACGGACATGAAAAACATCTGACACATATTTTGTTACGGGAAAAAATGTTAACCAGTGCGCAAACACGTGACTTCACTCATCATTATGAACAACTTTTAGTAAACTAAAAAAACATCAGCATTTTGACGAATTATGCGAACAAAAATGTATGGAACGGCAATTTTTTTTTTCTCGATTTCAGGTTTGGTCCCATAGTAAAACTTGTTAATAATGATAAGTAAAGTGACGCGTTTAAATTTGGGCACTGGTAAAAAAAATCCCTGAATAGATACATAAGTATAATGTGATACAAAAAAAAAACCGCTTGACCGAACTGCTCAGCTCATCCCCTAATGCGCAGTTCTGGTGTAAGTAAGAAGGTAAAATTTTACGATTAGTGAGCTTAAAAACCATTTTCTTGAACACAATGCCGTGGAGCTAGGGTGAAGGTAGCGATTAGGGGTCAAATAGATTCCTTGTGGTCTTAAATGACACTTTTGAAACCTTTTGAAACTTACACTAGGTTTCTGAGATACCTTGTAGTAGTTGTAGTAGCAGTAGCAGAGGGTTAATTGCGTACCTAACACACTTACTGTAGCAATGGCTTTCAATTTAATAATTCAACAACATTCATTGCGTTATTTACGTTGTTCAGCAGACAAAACTTCGAACATATAGAAAGAAAAAGAAAGAAGAGAGAGATTTTGATTAAGTGTGTTACGCAATTAGGGCGCTGGTCGTTTTTCGTCTATAACTTAAGTCATAAATATGCCAAGATGGCCTGATTGGTCTCATGGTTGCAAGAACGTCGGTTAAGCGTGTGATCTTGAGTTCAATCCCTAGATCAGGTAAAGTATTATTAGATGTTTTAAGCGCAAACTTCTTTAGGCGCGTTGGGCATTTTCGAGATAGAACTAAACCATTGAATTCGCAACACTATGACGACACCAGCTTTTCACCATTAAAAAGTCATCAACGCGTTGAATATCGCGGTGCGTGGAGTAAAAGACATCAACGCGTTAATTACTGCGGTGCCGATTTTTTTTTCAAGTTTTCACTTCTGTCCGCACTGCCAGAGTGCCTCTGTTTTTTTATTACGGAAAAAGTCAGTAGCAGGCTGGAGTCTGAAATGGTGTCCGTGTAGTGGCATAGCATTTTTCATTAATTATCATCATTATCATTTCTGCCCAACGTCGCCTCAATAATGCGGCATAGCAGTAGAAACATTGGACTTGGACATAACCGGTGTAATACAGGTATATCTTTGCTATCTACCTTCCCTTTTGGGGAAAACTGCCGTGATGTTATATGAACGAATATGAATCTGTAACAAAATATATTATTCCAGTCACGCTCCTCCATAGAGGCCCGAAGTAACTTTGTTTCAATTAGGACATGTTGTGAGGATTCCTGGGATACTGTAAAAAAAATTACTAGTAAACATCATATTTGTACTACGTCTGGAATGGGTACAGAATATTAAATTCAAGGCAGCTCTTTTTTACAAATTAAATCAATAACAAATAATTCTTCTATTAACAGAATTGTCGAGTGTGACATAATTTGATAGCAACGTATGGATGCTATAAAGACTTTGAGAATTGCGGGGAAAACAACTAAATATTGCCAAAACTATATAAAGAAACAAGAAGTTGTTGTCAGTTGTAAGAACTTGCGTAATCATCGCCTGCAATGTTCCTACTGAGCCACAGGCCTCCTCTCTGTGAGAGGGGGTGGGCTGTAATCTACCACACGGGCCTAATGCGGGTTGATGGATGTCACATATCTTCGAATTTTTGGTTCTAGGTCATTCCGGTTTGCTCACGATGCTTTTCCTTCACTGTATTGAGAGCAATGCAACGACATTATTTACCCAAAGTAAATCGCCTAACTGGGTTTGGACCCATGGCATTCAACTCGTAAGTCGGAGCCGCTGTAGGAATTAAGCAAGAGATTAACTAATAACATTCCACTAACTAATTCCTCCCATATCTCTCTAAAGTTCTTGAGCACATTGTTCATCAGCAACTTTCTGCATTTCTATCTTCTAATGACCTTCTTAGTCCTTTCCAATCAGGTTTTCGACCTGGCCATAGCACAGTAACGGCTCTTTTAAAGGTTACTGATGACATCCGCTGGGCTATGGACCACAAATCTCTCACCTTACTTGTACTTCTAGACTTTAGCAGTGCCTTTAACTCTGTCGATTTCGATATCCTTTTAGGGATCCTTAAATCTTTCAATTTCTCTTTTTCTACTATTGGTTGGTTCGACTCCTATCTTAAAGGCCGGTCGCAGCGGGTTCGTCTCGAAGATTCTTCTTCTGACTGGTGCTCTCTTACCGCGGGTGTACCTCAAGGTGGCGTTCTCTCTCCTCTTCTATTTTCTATTTTCATTAACTCTGTCACCAGAGTCATCTCTTCCCACTTCCATCTCTATGCCGACGATCTGCAGCTTTACAATAATTTCTTAAGGCAAGATGCGGAAGCCGCCGTGTCTGCCATGAACAGAAACCTGGATTCTATTAGCGAGTGGTCGCGGTCTTTTGGACTGCAAATCAACCCTAAGAAATCCCAGGCCATAATTATAGGCGGCAGGTATATGCGGACTAGGCTCGATGTTGCGTCGCTGTCTCCACTCTGTCTGAATGGTGTTCAGATTGAATACGCAAATGCGGTTAAAAACCTGGGGGTGACCATGGACTCTCACTTATCGTGGACTGCCCATGTTGCTCAAGTCAGTCGCAAAGTGCACTACACGTTCCATTCGTTGAAGTGCCTCCAGAGCTTCTTGCCCTTGAAGACCAAAATCTCCCTTGCTCAAACTCTCATACAGCCCATCATAGACTACGCTGATGCCTGTTATTTGGATGCCACCGAGGAGCTTTTAAATAAACTTGAGCGTTTGCAAAATATCTGTATTCGTTTTGTTTTTAACCTTAAAAAGTATGATCACGTTTCTAATTTTCGCAAGATACTCAAGTGGCTCCCTATTCGACTTCGCAGGAACTCTCGGATATTGTGTCTGCTATTCTAAAATTGTAACTCTTATAAAAATTATAAATGAAGGTCAACTTATCTTCAAGCACCTACCACACGACTTAAACTATTACGACCTTTTGTCTCGAGTTCGAACCCAAGGCACGCACCTCTGATTTTTCTTCTCGGATTCATGTGCGTATTGTATAATTATCACTTGCTTTAAAAACGGTGAAGAAAAACATCGTGACTGAACCTGAGGTATGCCTGAGAGATATTTCTCGACGGCATGTGAAGCCAAGTCAGAGGTCCATAGGCGGCTTTAAAACTCCAGATTAGTCACTAACCACAAACTTCAATTATTAAATTCAATAGAAAATATGACCTCCACATACCCATCAGCTTTGCATAGATCACACATGTCGATACATGAAAATTGTTTGCTCCTCAACCAAATTCAATATTTTTAAAACCTCGTCAATATTGTACCTATAAACACCCATTTCCATCATGATAAATTAAATTTAAAAGAGTGTCCGTGGAGTTTCTTGCCCGTTCTTCTCCATAGTACCTACCTACCACGCTTTGGAATGGGCAACTAGCTTCATATTTCTGACCGACCGACCCCTTGACAATTCAAAAGTGCCTGTAAATGGTTGAATTGAAATAAATGCTTTGAGTTTGATACTTTGCTTGCTCATAAATAAGTTTCTCCTGTTTTGGCTGAATATTCAACAGTTTTGAACAAACTTCTAATGAGATGCGTGTTTTATGGATAAACAACGAAAGTTTTACTTCATGTATGAAGTAGGTACCAATCAACTTTTGGCAGTTACAAAAGTTGTTCCAAGAATCTACATAATCTGGCTGGCAGACGGAAGATAACAAGAATGATGGAATTCCGAAGAAGGGTTTTAAAAGCACTATCATTTTTCAAAAAATCAACCCACAATTTATAAAACTTGTTCATGATACTATTACCACTTGTTCTTGTTAAATAACTAAGTATCTGTAATCTAATTATAATGATGATAAATGAATACAAAAGTTGAAAGTGACATAATTTTATTGATTAAAAAAGAAAATTTTATTGAATTTTATTTATTTGACTTATGACATTTATTTTTTTTATTTTTTATTTTTATTATTATTCTGATTTCTATGTAATTTGGATAATTGTGATGAATTAATGAACAGACAGCTGTGCTGCTGGGGAGTTTGTTGCGTCACTTATTCTTCCCACCTAAAGGCACTAGGAAGTGGTGAAGGGTGGGCGTTTTGGGGGACTGTCTTATGTAATTTTGACGTTCGAAAAGTGCTGATTCTCAGCCGAGTTTGAATAAATGACTTTTGAATTTTGAATGATTAAATATAGATTGCATGTATGATGTTTCTAATACATTTAGTTATAGAAATTCAGACAAGATGTAAAAATTGTTATTGAATAAATTAATTGAATTACCATCACGCCTTGTTTCCCCGAAGGGTGAGGCAGAGGTGAACTTATAGTACACCCACATTTCGCCAGTTATGTTTAAGTCCCATGTAATAGGGGGGAGCCTAAGGCAATAAAGCCTTCAACTGGGCAAAAAGCCAGACTGCTGGTCCAGTGGTGGCAAGCGCTACTGCTGAGCTTGAGGTCCTGAGTTCGATTTCCAGGTCTGACGAAGTGTAATTGAGTTTTTCATCAGAAATTTCTCCGAGCGGATCAACCCATAATTTAATTATTAAAATACTCTCTCAACAAAAAAAAAAAACGGTTTCCTACATCCACGATGGTAAAGTTGCGTGGAAAGTCAAATTCATATCATTTACTTCAAATAGGCCCATGTATGGCACTTTTGAAAATCAAAATTTACAAAATAATATAATTGATTCTAGTCCCCCTTCCAAAAGGTAGTTTTCGTATGGAGAAGAATGGGCAAGAAACTCCACCTTTACTCTTTTAAAATGTTTTACAATAGTTTGTATAAGTACGTACATTAGTTAAACTATTATATGTGAAGACGATGGACCTAGAATAAAATTACTATACCACAATAGGTAAAAAGAATTTAAAACGCAGCAACGACAGATAATTTAATTATGTGATAGATATATGGTACTCACATATTAACAAACATTGTAAAAGTAGACGACTTTCCATTTTTTTTTCAATTAATAAGTCAGTGTGTGAGAAAGCATGAGAACCTTTCTTTGAAGACGCTTAGAAATGATGAACTCTTTACTCTTTGTTATGTGGTTCCGCACATAAGCCACAAGAACAAAAGCCTTATTGTTATCGCTTAGATGTCCGTCCCCCTGTCCGCCTGTCATCATAGCTCAAGATATACTGTTATCTTCATTATAATATTATGTATAGATACCAGTTTATGTACATGCGTAATAATATATATACGTACATCAGGTAATGAAGCAATAGCGGCCTGCCCCACTACGCAGGTTTCAGGATTTTACAAAACAACGAGATTTCTTTAACATATAGTTTAATATTAATGTATACCTGTACACATAATTATTCTGGAATAAATTCTCTAAATGTTGATGAACCTCGCATCGAAATTCGTTTCAAATAACCACGCGGTCACACATACAACACACGAAAACCGACTTTATTATATATTTTTTATATACAGGGTGGTAGGGATCGGTTATTAAAAATAAAAAAACAGCTGTTTCATAGAAAAATGCAATACCTACGCGGTCATATGGAGCAGCAGATTTTTTCAAAAATAACCGATGAAAAATTTCAACGCAGAGGGGTTCAGAATCATGTACTGAATCCATGGTAACAGTTTTCGCGTCCCATCCCGTCCCATCCTTGATGTCCTCCCTCCGGTTGACGCCCTAAGCCAAGGTTCGTACCCCACAGAGGGTGCCCTTAGCGAGCGTTCACCTAGTTTTAATAAGCATAGTTGAATAACGTCTGGCTGGAGGTTTTAAGTGTAGTAGCTTAAGGCACCCACAGGAAAGACCGGTTAAGTAGTCATGACCTCAAAGGTCAACTACGAGATGCCCTAACAAAAAAAAAAAAAAGTTTTCGCGTCAACTTGTATTATAGAATTATGGTAGATAATACATTTTTATTATGGTGCACAATAAAGCATATATTACGTAAGCATATATTTATTATTATTAGATATTCCGTCATCTATATTATCCATCATACTATTATGATGGATAATAGGCCTATGCCTGTAAAAACAAATTTCCACTTCTCTAGGTCGACGTTGTGAAATGACATAAAAATATACTTTGTAAAAATCCTTAAATTAATTCAGACATCCATTGACAGAGAACGCACAACTTAAACCACATGATCTAAAAGCAATCAAATTTTGTACAAGATTTGTAACAAAAGTGAGCACTAAGGAAGAATTTTTGAAAATTCATCCCCTAATGGGGTTAAATAGGAGATGAAAACTTGAAAGAAAGTTCGTCATTTTGCCGATGGGGAATCCCTTCGGGCACAAGGTTTGTACGTAAAAAAAATTGGTGGCACTCCGGGAGTGCCGACAGAAGTGAAAACTTGAACAAGATCGCCTTGGTGGAAGAAAAATACTTGTATAGAACATTGATCCGTAACGGAATATATATAAAAAGCATAATCGTGTTTACAAAACCTAAAATACTTGCATAGAACATTGATCCGTAACTTAATATAAATAAAGAGCACAATCGCGTTTACAAAAACAAGGTGTCGTCATAGTGTCGCGAAATTAATGGTTTAGTCCCACCTCAAAAATGCCCAACGCACCTAAAGAAATTTTCACTTCAAAAAGTGTTAAATAATTTCCTTGAGTTTTAACCAAAAAGGTTTAATAATGATCCCTGCCTTTTCATTTTCCTCCCGAGAAAACAAACAGAACTTACCCCTTATCTTTTTGTTAATATAAATCAACGTACAAAAAAGCGGCTCCATTACTTGCTTCAAGTGGATTTATTTTTTGTCTAAAGTCTCTTCTTTACTTTCACTTCGTCAGCGTTCATTACCCTACTTTAGGCTGTAAATTGTGAACGCTTATTAAAATACTGACTAACATTTTGATTATTCGGATTATTTTCTCTGAATCCAAAGAATGAGGTTTTAATTATAATATATGGATGCCGAGCATTGATCAGTTTTTTTTTTTAACGACGTTTTCTAAAACTGAAACCTAGTTAGATCGATTTATTTCCCCCGAAACCCCCTGCATACTAAATTTCATGAAAATCGTTGGAGCCGTTTCCGAGATTCAGATTATATATATATACATATATACAAGAATTGCTCGTAAGTAACTATCTTTATATGTCTAAGATTTAAAAATCATAAACAGTTATTCTTCCCACATCATGAAACACCGAATCTAGTTTTTTTTTTTTTTTAATTAACTTTATTAAATATTTTTATTTACACAAACGTCTTTACAGATTTTAAAACTAACTGACTTAAATGAATAATAATATTATGTACAAGTATATAAAAGGGGGGTCAAAGGCATCAAAAATTTCGTCCGCATCGCTGTCAACAGAAAAAGTGCCCAAAGACTGTCAGCATTGCCAAATAGAAATAAATCTAGGTTGTATGGCAATCAGCATACAATCTAGTTTTTTTTTGTTTTTTATTCGAGTTAACTTATTTTTTTAGGGTTTCTTACCGGTAAAACGGGACCCTATTACTAAGACTCCGCTGTCCGTCCGTCTGTATGTCCGTTTGTCACCAGGCTGTATCTCATGAAACGTGATAGTTAGACAGTTGAAATTACCACAGATGATGTATTTCTGTAGGCGCTATAAGAAAAAATACTAAAAACAGAATAAAATAAATAATTAAGGGGGCTCCCATACAACAAACGTGATTTTTTTTTTCCGTTTTTATAGATAATAGTACGGAACCCTTCGTGAGCAAGTCCGACTCGCACTTGGCCGGCTTTTATTTACACGTGTTTCTCAGTGTTTTCAGGTGAACCGATGACGTTGTGCCGCAGAAATCCGCTGGATGTGAGAAGCACAGAACCGGTCGAAGTGGCTGTGTTAATGCGAGGCCTATGGTCCAGTAGTGGACGTCTGTCGGCTGAAATGATGATGACGAGTTTCTGTGGCAAAAACACCAATTTCTCTTTCTGTCTTTTCTATAAATGATGACAGAAGACAATCCTACTAGTCCTACTTAATATTATAAATGTGAAAGTTTGTGAGGATGGATGGATGGATAAACGTTTGTTACTCTTTCACGCAAAAAAACTACTGAACGAATTTGGATGAAATTTGGCACACAGATAGTTTATAACCTGGATTAACATTTAAAATACTTTTCATCCCGATATTCTTACGGAATCGAGACTAATGTGGATGAAACTGCGGAGGGCAGGTAATATAAATATCAGTTCTTTTCTTTTGAGGTACGGAGCCCTAAAAATACAAACTATTAAATTTAAAAGGTTTTGAAATATACCATCAGTACTGGAATTAGTAAGTACCCTTATTACCTTTTAGGGAATTCAAGCTTACCCATAATTCTTCACTAAATATCAAGACCGAATAGAATATTTGAGGTAGACACTAACCTAATTAAGACCAAATAACTCCAACGTCTCGAACCAGACAATTCATTAGGAATTAAAGCTATTTGGGCAATTTATTGCCCCACAAATAATCACGGATTGCTCTTCTAGTAATTAAAATGTACAAATTAAAGATAGTATCGAATTCGCCTGAGATTTGAGCACTATGTATGCTCGTTAATGGATCTGATTAATGTTAAAATAACTTGTAGATGGAATTTGTTAGCACGGGAAGCAATAAAAAGAGTGGACTGTATTTTAGGCAATGGTTTGTTGCCGTGCTTATTCACATATTATAAACTGTCCTGGTCAAACAATTAAAGGTTTAAATTAGAGAGGAGAATCGTCCGTTGCGGTGGAGTCCGAGGAAGTGAGTGGTCGACGCCTAGCCTGCTCATGCAGACCGCGCGCAACGTGCTGGGTTTGAGTTCCAACAAATTGCTTGATAAAAGCTTTAATGCGTTGTCCAGATAGTGGTAGGTGGTGGTGGTAGTGATAGGTGGTAGTTGAGTGGTAGGTGGTGGTGGTAGTGATAGGTGGTAGTGGACTATTCTCAGTTCTTAGTAATTGTACTATCTTGCATATCTAGCGTAATGTCAGATAGTACAAATACTGTAAAACTGTCCGCCAGAGGCACCTACTTAATTTATTAGTATTTTAAAATCGCAACTTTTTTGCAAGTACCTCTAAAGCTCCGTACTCACATTCGGTATTAGTCGATAGTTTTACTCGAAAACAATTAAAAATCAACGTGTGAACCGCAAAACTCACAACTCGAAGGCTCACATCGAGCCGGCTCGAAGGGATTAAATAAACGTAATTTCCTTCGCACTCGAAGCGCGCCGTCGAGTTTGACTCGAGCTTATGTTCGCATCCTTCGAGTCGAGCGTCTTTTTTTATTGATAGGGTAATCATAATAAAGTAATTCTTTATTATAGCCCTTCAGGCATCCTTAAATAATTGTTATAATATACGGAACACAGCTCGTTTATCAAGTTCAAATGGCTGTAATCAAAGCGGTGATCTAACCAATCTTTTACCCAGTCCTTTTATCTTTGTTCCTTTTATTTTCTTTAATTCTTTTATAATGGTGAGAATTGCGAGACTTACTAAATGCAGCCCCTGTATCCTTTGTTCAACAGACATCTTTTGGCGCGAACGGTTCGGTGGTGGTAAATAAAGAGCACAATCGCGTTTACAAAACCTTTGAAGTAACAATACTTGCATAGAACATTGAACCGTAACATTATATAAATAAAGAGCATAATCGCGTTTACAAAAATAAGGTGTCATCACAGTGTGGCGAAATCAATGGTTTAGTCCCATCTTAAAAATTTTCACTTTAATAAATAAGCACGTAATCAAATATAATACAAAAACATACGAAAACAACAAGAACTGTCCCAGCAAAAACCTGTTCTTAGCGAGCTATGTATTTAGAAATATCCGTGCACCAGTGCACTCACAAAGCGCTACAGCGCTACAAGCGTTATCCAATAACCAATATGTCAAAACGTCATACAAATAGTTATATGACAGCTGCGCGCACAGATTGCATTAAGGCTGCGGCGCTTGAATTGCTGACGGAACCAAATGTTGCCTTTTTAAATAACATATTTATATAAACATTTACGACTAATTAATATTATATTTATTTTATTTTTGATTTCATAACTTGTTATTTCACTGTATGCGCACCAGTTAACATCATCCGGCTGTTGCTGATAACCAGCGCTGTGGCTCTGTCTCGCATAAGGAGCCTTTTGCATCATAAATAGCTGGCGATGGCCATTTTGCGTGGATGTGACGCATATTTTCCCCCAAATTGTTATTTTCGTGTTCTTATTCTTTCCTTACGTCATGTTTACCTCGAATTAACGTATTTACATTCCTTTCCTCCTTTTTTTCTTTACCTATACATAATAATATGTCATGTACATATGCTGTATTTAAAGCCGAAACAATTTCATCGAACCTAGATTCCAAGTACACTATATGGACAATTAAGTCACCGTCAAACTGTAATTGTCGATTGCATAACTAATTGCATAAATAACAGTTCGCATAACTAATACGCAGGGCTGCAGCGCCAGATAAGCCGGCTAATGACCCCAGCATCGTTATGCAATGTCCGAATTGCCTGACAAACATAGTATTCAACCTAATATGTCAGTTAGCCGACTATTACAGTCCACGGCTGGAGGTTTCGAGCAAAGTGCTTAACAATAACTGTAGTAATTTGTGGTTGTGACTTCGATACCTATCGGTTTTTGCATCATAACTCCATGTGTTTTAAAGATTACTAGGAATGTACTCAATACCGTAATATGTAGATATCTTAACTATTATATCTATAATATAAAAATGAATCGCAAAATGTGTTGGTAAGCGCATAACTCAACAACGCCTGGACCAATTTGGCCAAATCTTTTTTTAAAATGTTCGTTGAAGTTCAAGGATGGTTTTTACGGCGAGAAAAATTAGAATTATTGCTGGAAAAACCCTAAAAATAGCCCTTTTCTTTTTCCCATATAAATGATTTCTAACTAAAACGTAGTCAATTTGAGTTTTATTGCTATGGTATAAAGTTCATATTAAATTACAAGCACTCACTGTTGTCTAAGCAATGTAGGTGTGTTCCTAACGTCAAAGATCATATCTATCAAAACAATGTGCGTGTGTGCGTTGGAGCACAGAATACATAGTTGGAGGAGTTTAATGTCGCGTTCCGAAACTCGCGTTTCTTTTGTATTAGTTTCGGCACGCGAGATAAAATGCATCAGTTTCCACGTCATTACATCAGTCAAACAAAAATCGCGTTACCAACAGTGTTTTATTATTTTTAATATACAAATTTTAAATAAATAAAACAATTTGTACGGCTTAAAAGGATTTGACTTCAAGTCATATCAAATTTAAAAAAAAAAAAAAAGTTGTCTGTTACCTAATCTACTGAGTTTGCTTTTGACAACTGATACACGAAACAAATTCGTATATCGTGTTTTGTGCAGAGTGTTTAGTTAGTTAGTGTTAGTTTAGTTCGTGATTAGTGAAAAAATAATTTATATTTGATATGCCTCCTATAAGACGAAGCAATTTAGGTAGAAGAACCAGAAATGCTACAAACCAAGCTAATTACCGATCTAATCGTACTGCACAAGAACGTGACGACGGAAATGAACGTGAAAGAATTCGGATATCACAAACGCGTGAAGCGCGAGCGCGACATTCAACTAATAATCGCGCAAGTTTGAATCGAGCTGCTTTCAGTTACGATGTGTCAATTGACTACAGTAACTACCAATGTGTTGTTATTGGTTCTATGAACTCGGTTTGCTCACACTGTAAGGCATTAAAATACAAAAACGAAGCCAATGGATTGTGTTGCGCAAATGGTAAAGTGAAATTGATACCATTGGATCCACCACCAGAACCATTGTACTCATTGGTTTCAGGAATAGGAACAGATTCTATACACTTTTTGACACATATCCAACAATATAACAATTGCTTTCAAATGACTTCATTTGGGGCAACAAATGTAGTTCGGGAAAATTTTATGCCAACTTTCAAGGTATGTATTATAGCAGTTACTCATAATTATTTTAGCGAATAAAATTTTCTGTCACCAAAGTTAAGATGTGTCACTAATCTTCAATTTCTTAATCATTACGAAATATATCACTTAGTCATCATATTATATGGTGATTCAGTTTCAGTGACACTTTTATTATATTTTATTATATTTGATAGATATTAGTTAAACTAAATATATACTTTTTAAGATCAAATATTATTTAAGTTTGATCACTGACAATCCATTAATTTATACCACACCATAATATTTTTTTTTATTTACAGATACAAGGGCAAATATATCACAGAGCAGGTTCACTGTTACCAGTGTCAGATAGCGACAACAAATTCCTGCAAATTTATTTTATGGGCAACTCACCACAAGAAATTGATCTGCGTTGTGCACATAACAATTTAGTAAAGAGGTCTATTGTAGAACAATTACAAACTTTATTTCATCAACACAATCAATTGATTATATTGTTTAAAACTGCCCTGGATCTGATGCCATCCGATAATCACAAAATTGTAATCAGAGCTGATAAAACACCTGCAGGTCAACATACAAGACGTTTTAATGCACCAACTATTGATGAAGTTGCTATCGTTGTAGTTGGAGAAAACTTGGAATCCCGTGATATTGTTTTACATCGTCGGAATGATCAATTACAACGTATAAAGGAAACACACCGCTCATATGATGCACTGCAATATCCCATTATATTTTGGCAAGGTGAAGATGGCTACGATTTCTCAATAAAAATGATAAATCCCATTACAGGTAACTAAAATATTAGTTTAGCTATGGCGATAATATCTCAGTCATTATATTATGTATTTTAATTTTATATTTGATGTTATTAAAACAAAATCTATTTACAGGTTCTGAAACCAACAAAAAAGTAAGTTCAATGAACTATTATTCATACCGCCTAATGATTCGGGAAAATGAAGATAATCACATATTGAAATGTCGGCGATTATATCACAAATATGTTGTTGACATGTATGTTAAAATTGAAACGGAGAGATTAACATTCATCAGGTTGAATCAAACCAAACTCCGATCTGAAGAGTATATTCACCTTCGAGATGCGATTAATACTGATGGAAATGCACAGAATGTCGGTCGGATGACTATTCTTCCAGCAACATACATCGGAAGCCCTCGGCATATGCACGAATATGCTCAAGATGCCATGTCGTATGTTCGTCATTATGGTACAGCAGATTTGTTCATCACATTTACATGCAATCCGCAATGGATAGAAATCAAGCAGGAGTTATTCTTTGGGCAATCACCCATTGATCGTCATGATATTACAGCCAGAGTCTTTAGACAAAAGTTGAAATCTTTAATGGATTTCATCGTAAAACATAATGTGTTTGGTGAGACACGCTGCTGGATGTATTCTGTGGAGTGGCAGAAACGAGGATTGCCACATGCACACATTTTGATTTGGTTGGTTGAAAAGATAAGGCCAAATGAAGTTGATGCAGTGATATCAGCTGAAATCCCTAATGTACAAGTAGATCCTGGATTGCATGAGGTAGTTATCAAAAACATGATACATGGTCCCTGTGGAACTCTTAATCAAAATTCACCGTGTATGATGGATGGTAAATGTTCAAAACGATATCCACGGACATTAATATCGGAAACAATTACTGGTAATGACGGTTATCCATTGTATCGTCGCAGATCGACAGCAGACAATGGAAAATCAACAATTGTCAAATTAAATCGACAAGATATTGAAATAGATAATCGTTGGATTGTTCCATATTCACCCATTTTATCAAAGACATTCAAAGCACACATCAACGTTGAATCTTGCCATTCAGTGAAATCTATAAAATACATTTGCAAATATGTAACCAAAGGGAGTGATATGGCTGTGATTGGAATTGGTGCAGAGAATTCCAATGATGAAGTTACCCAATACCAAATGGGCCGCTATGTCAGTAGTAATGAAGCAGTTTGGCGAATATTTTCTTTTCCTATTCATGAGAGACACCCTTCTGTTGTTCACTTAGCTGTGCATTTAGAAAATGGACAAAGAGTGTATTTTACAGCACAGAACGCAGTACAAAGAGCTGCTCAGCCACCATCTACTACATTAACCAGTTTTTTTGAGACATGCCAAAACGATGATTTCGCACAAACATTGCTATATTCTGAAATGCCAAAATATTATACCTGGAATCAATCCTCAAGGAGATTTATACGACGGAAACAAGGAAAACCAGTTCCAGGATATACAGATGTATATTCCACCGATGCGATTGGCCGGATTTATTCAGTACATCCAAGCAATGATGAATGTTTTTATTTACGACTGCTATTAGTCAATGTACGTGGCCCAACATCATTCCAACAGTTACGAACTGTTGATGGTGAATTGTGTGGATCCTACAGAGAAGCCTGTCAACGTTTGCAATTGCTTGAAAATGACGCTCATTGGGATCAAACTCTCAATGATGCTGTAATATCATCACACGCTCATCAAATACGAACATTGTTTTCTATAATCATATCTACATGCTTCCCATCAAACCCAATTGATTTGTGGATCAAGTACAAAGATTACATGTGTGATGATATTTTGTATCAAATACGGAATAGAATGGGAAATCCAAATATACAAATCAGTGAAGAAATTTACAATGAAGCATTGATTTCAATTGAGGACATGTGCTTGATAATGTCAAACAAACTATTAATTCAATTAGGCCTGACCGCGCCCAATCGTCCAATGCATGACGCTTTTAACCAAGAGTTGCATCGAGAAAGACTGTATGATCTCAACGCTTTGAAAGAATTAATTCAAACAAATCTTCCACTGTTAAATGAACAACAGAAGTATGTATTTGAAACTCTTATGAAAGTAACAAATGATGAAACTGGAGGGATTTACTTCTTAGATGCACCTGGTGGTACAGGAAAAACTTTTTTGATTTCATTAATATTAGCAACAATTCGCTCACAAAATAAAATTGCACTTGCACTCGCTTCGTCGGGAATCGCAGCAACTTTGCTTGAAGGTGGTCGAACAGCCCATTCAGCACTAAAATTGCCATTAAATATGCAAAGCAATGAAACTCCAACCTGCAACGTTTCGAAGAACTCTGCAATGGCAAAGGTTTTGCAGCAATGTAAATTGATTGTTTGGGATGAATGCACGATGGCACATAAAAAATCTTTGGAGGCTTTAGACAGAACCTTAAAAGATCTACGGAGCAATAATAACCGATTTGGTGGTGCAATGATTTTATTAGCAGGAGATTTTCGTCAAACATTGCCAGTGATTCCACGATCAACGCCAGCTGATGAACTCAATGCATGTCTAAAGTCCTCCAATTTGTGGAAACATGTCAAAGTACTTCATTTAAGCAAGAATATGCGTGTCGAGTTGCAAAATGACCAATCTGGAAACATATTCTCTAAACAACTCATTGACATTGGTAATGGCAAATTTCCTATAGACATGTTGACTGGCTGCATTAACTTTCCTCAAAGTTTTTGTCAGTTAACTCGATCAAAAGATGAACTTATTCAGAAGGTGTTTCCAGATGTTTCTCAAAATTACAGAAACCATGATTGGTTGAGCGAACGAGCTATACTGGCTGCAAAAAACATAGATGTAAATGAATTAAATTTCAAAATTCAAGAACAAATTACAGGCGAATTGAGGATATATAAATCAGTTGATTCGGCTACTAATCAAGATGATGTAGTCAACTATCCACCGGAATTTTTAAACTCGCTGGATTTGCCAGGATTGCCACCTCACAATCTTCAATTAAAGGTTGGATCGGTGGTTATAATGTTGCGAAATATCAACCAACCGCGTCTTTGCAACGGTACACGGTTAGCGATAAAAAAATTACTAAACAATGTGATAGAAGCAACTATACTCAAAGGAAAGTATAAAGGAGAAGATGTTCTCATACCGCGCATCCCAATGATTCCGACTGATGTGCCATTTGAGTTTAAACGACTACAGTTTCCAGTGCGGCTTGCTTTTGCTATGACTATAAACAAGTCCCAGGGGCAATCATTAAGTGTTTGTGGTATTAATCTAGAAAACCCATGTTTCTCACATGGTCAATTGTATGTTGCCTGTTCCCGTGTTGGAAAACCATCAGATTTGTTTATCTATGCGCCAGGTAATCAAACAAAAAACATCGTATACCACAAAGCACTACAATGATAATAATAATAATTATGATTCACATGATTAACAATAAAGCGATTACTTACTTTTAAATCCTTATATATGTTTTATTTAATTATTTTTTATTCACAACGCCCTATCACCAGGGTGACGGTTCTGTTCAGGAGAATTTTTTAAAATACGTAGGCACAAAAACTGCCACATTACAAATCTTTTTGACAGGACGAAGTCTGTCGGGTCAGCTAGTAATATTATAAATTCAAAAGTGAGTTTATTTGTTTGTTTGTTTACGCTTTCACGCTAAAACGGCTGAACGGATTTGGATGAAATTTGGCATATAGGTAGACCATGACCTGGATTGGGATATAGGATACTTTTTACACTGTGTCCAGGAGTACCGCTTTCTGGATCAAGCCCTTGATCCAGCTGCCTAACAAGAGCCTCTTCAGGTGTTGGTCGAGGCTCTTGGCTATTATGCCATTAGCCGTCACGATATTATATTATTATTGAATTATAGTATACATGGAGTGACTGTCTATCTGACCTCCACAATCCAGTTACTTGGTTATACGATACCCCTTGGTAAGATTGAGACTTTCGAGCTTCTGAGGACCCGTAACGACTGTCAAAGATCCACGAATGACAGCCGGGACCAATCTCTTAACGTGCTTTTCGAGGCACGAAGGGGTCATGTAAAGATACTTACCATCTTCGGACCAACCGCGGCAAGCGTAGTTTAAGCTGATCGATCGACCCGTGCGGCTGTTATTACGTAGCCACTAGGTCTTCTAGTAGCAACCTATCTAAGCTTATTAAAATATAACTTCGGGCTCATGCTCACATTTATCGGAAAGGAAAAGGAAAAATGTACATTCAAAAGTAGAAATATACCCAAAACAGAGCGCGAGAAAATACAGAAGTTACAACAAAAAAACAATCATATTTTTCGGCATTTCAACGTTGCTTTTAAAATTAAACTCGCAAACATAAATTAATGAATTGACACGTCCGTTCCAGTCTAGGGCACCCTTATCAACTCCAAACAACACAATTACGCACACAAACCACGGCCGAAATGAAATCTGCATTTTATAACGAAACTTGCTTCTGCTCGCGACTTCGTTCGCGTGGAAGTCGTAAGATAAAATAACAGCCACATATTTATAAAACTCCTCGGCCTTCTACTTACCGTGTCGCATCGCCTCGCCCGCCTTGGGCTATCAAATGTAAAAAGTCGGAGTTAAAAAAATATTGCATTTGATAGCCCAATCCTTGAGGAAGGTTATAGGCTATTTAACACCACGCTACGACCCTTAGAAGCAGAGCTAAAAAAAATTTAGAAAAAAAAAAGAAAAACCTTTTATTCAAAAAGCCAAATATAATTTGTCCATCTCAAACAAATATACATACATTGCTAAGCATTATTTGAGACAGAGTGAACGTACGTTACGTACTTATTACGTACTAGCGCGAGCAGGCGATGCAATGCGACGCGGTGGGTCGGGGGACAAGATATTTCGCGCGGACGAAGTCGCGGCCAGGTTAGTATTAGTATATATTATATGAACGAAACCTTATTCGAGTTGACAACATTTTGCACTTACGTTACGAAGCACAAACAAAAAAAAAAAAGGTATAATAAGTCTTAACAATATTCTATGTAAAACAGGGAATGTCTCTTCAAGAACACACATAAATTTTTGTTTAAAACCTCTTTTGTTTTCCAGAAGATTGAATATTTTTTGATGTGAAAATGGCGTGAAAAGTTGAACTGAGGAACTCTTTGGCTGAAACTTGAACTAAGATTTTACAGAAGTGGTGAATTTTAAAGGGTTGTGTCTGAGTTTTGTGCCTTGTCATTGTCATTTGAGGAGTTTATTTCTGATGGTTAGGTTTTTCAAACCATACCTATGATGGCGTAGAGCTTCTTGTGTAAGGACTCAATTATATCTATTTCTAACTTAAGCTCTTGCCACGTTCTGGTGTAAAACGCGTAAACGTTATGGTGTAATTATAGACACATTGACATCAGGGAAAGAGTCTATGCCAGCTTTTTAGCTTTGACACCTTAACGGTCCTAAATTACCTACTGTATGATTCACAATAATAATTGAATGAAGAATTACCAAACTAAGTGGCAGTGGGCAGGGCAAATTGCTCGCAGAAAAGATGGTCGATGGGGCCAAAGCCCGAAATGTTCTGGAGTGGTGACCGCGTACCGAAAGACATAGCGTTGGAAGGCCTCCCACTAGTTGGACCGATGACCTTGTGAAGGCCGCAGGAAGCCACTGGATACGGGAAGCATAACCAGTTGAAGTGCCGGTACTTGGGGGATGACTAGGTTCAGCAGTGACCGTCTTTCGATCCAAGGCCTAACAGTTCAAGTTTTTATGTACATCCTGTAATAAATTGGTCGTCTTTTTACAGGGCCTATTTGCCATTTAATTTCTCTCAACGGACTAATAAATCCTATATCACGGACAAGGCAGCCTAATATTACTAAATGTATTGTTCTCTAGAGGTACATGAACCCTGGATTAGCCTGAAAATATTTAGATATTACAGTAACACAAAAATCGGGCTTAGCCGTGTCGGGTCGAGCACACGACCGTTGGTTTTAACGTGCAAAGTCTATGGAAGCGAGGTACTTTATTGGAATGTAATGAAAACTATATAAAGCCTTTTTAACCGACTTCAAAAAAAGGAGGAGGTTCTCAATTCGACTGTATTTTTTTTAAAATAATTGTTACCTCAGAACTTTCGACTGGGTGAACCGATTTTGTTGATTCTTTTTTTATTTGAAAGCTGGTGCTTCCCGTGTGGTCCCATTTCAAATTGGTCTAGTTCTGACAATGGCATCCATGAGAAAACCATATAAGTAAATATAAATTTGCATTAAGTATGTGCGCGACAAATGAACGAATAACTCAATATCGCGCCAACCGATTTAGATGATTCTTCTTTTTATAGTAACTCGTGCAATTTTTCTTGGAAAGCACCATTTACTGAAGTGGAACTGATGATGAAGACCATAAATGGCCACCGGAATTACTCAATAATAAGTATTTCACGGGTTGCGATTAAATTACTTTAATATGGCTGCAATGAAATTTATGCTCATCACAATGCATATGGAGAAGTGGAGCGGATGGTTAAGTATTTGTTACGATCTTCATTTCTGTTCTGATATCGGTTACCCATCCAAATCATGATCTCGAAATATGCAGCTTAACCTTATAGAGATACTACAAAACATATTTTAGTTAATTAGCAATAAAGCTCATTAACATGAAGTGACTTCAATGTGTATAGAACGGTCACCCATCCAAGTCATGACCTCAGAATATGTAGCTTTATCTCATAGATATACTACAAAACATCTTTTAGCCAATTAGCAATGAGCCTCATTAACATGAAGTGACTTCAATGTGTATAGAACGGTCACCCATCCAAATCATGACCTCAAAATATGCAGCTTAACCTCATAGATATACTAATTTATGTGTATTGTGTATGTAGTTAATTGATTCAGGCGTGAGCTTGCGGAAATCCATTATAAAATACAATAGACGTGGATATATCTGTTCCGCTTAGCTACATCTAAAGAATAAAATCCTAAAAGTAATCGACACGTGTTTCATCTCTCAACGAGGCATCCTCAGGATGACGACTGACTTGTCGCGAGTGTCAATCGTGTCAATCGTCATCCTGAGGAAGGCATCCTCGTTGAGAGTTGAAACACGTGGCGATTTCAGTTTCTTATGGCTCTTTAGAAATAGCTAAGCGGAACAGGTTACTAAATATATCCACGTCTATTGTTTTTTATTGTGTATGTACTTACATAAAGGTTTTTATCGTATTATTAAAGCCGATACGTATGTTGGCCTCATTGGTTACTGGCTGGCGACAGCTGTTGGAAAGGAAACCACAATAAAATACAATAAAGTTTATTATACGATAACATGTTAACGCACTGTAGTTTAAAACTTTACAGAGTGATATTATAGCTAGATCTGTTCAACGAAAATAAGGCTTATTGGTTAATTAGAGAGAGAGGATAATTGTATGTGTTTGTTGTTTACTAGATTAATATATCGATAATAATGAGCTTTCATCGTTGATTTCATAACGACACGTGTCACATTTGACCTTTAAAGGCTTAAAGCCACATTTAACGTGAACCAAACTCTTTGCGGTTTAGTGGACCCGAATCCATATTACAAACTATTGCCAGTTTGTGTCACTAACATGAATGAATAGCGAATATAGAGATCCAATTTTTGAATCGAACCTTGGAATTCGGCAATCTCGGTTGCCGACATCCAAGTTTAGGGAACCACTTTAACACACCTCCTTTGGGCTTCGCCACAGTCGGGTATAATGTTTGTGACTTCTCACACAGCATAAAGAAGCCAACCCCACACTACTTTAAAATAGAACAATTATGAAATGAAATTATTTATTCTGTAAATAGTATATCGGAATCACTTTTACACGTCATATTAAAAAATATAAAAAATAAGCTAGATGGGATCGGCATTTCCTATCTGACTACTCTGAGAAGAGAGGCCGAAACAAACTCAGAGGTCGCTCTTTTAAAGTCCAGACATAATCTTGGTCAGGCCATATGAGGACCATGTAGATTAATTACTAATGTCTGGCATGTTTGCGATTAATCGACGATTTACCATAATATTACTAAGTTAAAATATGATCTCTTTTAATAATGTACATAGTGGCAGGGATATCGAGACGTAAACTGTTACCATGGATTCAGTACATGTTTCAGGACCCCGTTTAATTTTTTTTTCGGTTATTTTTAAAAATCTCTTGTTTCCTTCAAAAAAGCAATACCTGCGCAATTAAAATGTAAGGAACAGCAATGTTTTTTAAATAACCGGCGAATAGTTTCTACGCAGGGGGACCAGAATCTTGTACTGAATCCATGGTAACAGGTTACGCGTCGCTGGCCCTGCCACCCTGTATTATATTCTTGAAACAAAAATAGAAATTGCTATTGATGATATATTTCTACTCGCGGCTTCAGATTTACATTAATTGCCGTAAGTTTTCATGAATGAGCTGTATTTTTAACCTCCCACTTAAAGGGTGTTAGGAGTTTTTGGCTCCTGTCTGTCCATCACAATTAATCAATCTGCTAGCCTCAACAACTTGTTGGGGTCCGCTTCCAGTCTAACTGGATGCAGCTGAATACCAGTATATTACACAACACGTTACCCAGGTAAGACTGGTTTCAGACTTTTGAGTTTCTCACTACGACTGTCAGAGATCTACGAATGAGAGCATAGACCATCGGCGTAACGTGCTTTCCGAGGCACGCAAGGGTAAGGATAATATGTAATGAATGGTCATGGGAACCCAACCACGAACTGACTGCGGCTAGGGTACCTTAACCTTCTATCGACCCGTGCGGCTGTTATCATTTAGCCACGAGCCCCTTTTGTCTGTATGTCTGTGGTATCGAAAAAGGTATCTATCAATTTGCAAAGAGGTATTTCATTTTACTTTTCCTAGAAATCTATTTCATTCCAGTGACATACGGAGGTATAGATCTGTCATAGTACAGATATATGAATAGATGCACGGATAAGCCCTCGGGTACAGCAGTGCAAACGGTTTTGTTTTCGCCTTTGTGTACAGACCTCTTTTTATTAGCCTCAATGACAGCAACGCTAAATGAACTTCCATAAATCCAACCATTTACATTCTCTTCAATGGATACACAGTTAAATTCTCTGCACAAAAACGCAAAATTCCACTTTTTTTTTGTCTTTTCAGAATGGACGTAAATAAAGCCGTATTGAATGGAATAGCCACTTTTTTTGTATGAAAAGCGATGTGTATGAGGAACACATAGTGACGAGGGTTCAAAGGGTTACATCATAAACAGATATCTATAGCTATCAGTTACAAACATGGCACATACAGTAACTGTGCTACTGACTGTACCCTGATTGATTGCTTTTAAAGGAAACCGTTTTTAGGGGTCCGTACCCAAAGGTTAAAACGGTACCCTAATACTAAGACTCCGCTGTCCGTCCGTCTATCACCAGGCTGTATCTTATGAGCCGTGATAGTTAGACAGTTGAAATTTTCACAGATGATATATTTCTGTTGCCGCTATAACAACAAGTACTAAAAAACAGAATACAATAAACATTTAAGGGGGCTCCCATACAACAAACGAGATTTTTTTTGCTCGTTTTTATAGATAACTAGCTGACCCGACAGACTTCGTCCTGTCAAAAAGATTTGTAATGTGGCAGTTTTTGTGCCTACGTATTTTAAAAAATTCTCCTGAACAGAACCGTCACCCTGGTGATAGGGCGTTGTGAATAAAAAATAATTAAATAAAACATATATAAGGATTTAAAAGTAAGTAATCGCTTTATTGTTAATCATGTGAATCATAATTATTATTATTATCATTGTAGTGCTTTGTGGTATACGATGTTTTTTGTTTGATTACCTGGCGCATAGATAAACAAATCTGATGGTTTTCCAACACGGGAACAGGCAACATACAATTGACCATGTGAGAAACATGGGTTTTCTAGATTAATACCACAAACACTTAATGATTGCCCCTGGGACTTGTTTATAGTCATAGCAAAAGCAAGCCGCACTGGAAACTGTAGTCGTTTAAACTCAAATGGCACATCAGTCGGAATCATTGGGATGCGCGGTATGAGAACATCTTCTCCTTTATACTTTCCTTTGAGTATAGTTGCTTCTATCACATTGTTTAGTAATTTTTTTATCGCTAACCGTGTACCGTTGCAAAGACGCGGTTGGTTGATATTTCGCAACATTATAACCACCGATCCAACCTTTAATTGAAGATTGTGAGGTGGCAATCCTGGCAAATCCAGCGAGTTTAAAAATTCCGGTGGATAGTTGACTACATCATCTTGATTAGTAGCCGAATCAACTGATTTATATATCCTCAATTCGCCTGTAATTTGTTCTTGAATTTTGAAATTTAATTCATTTACATCTATGTTTTTTGCAGCCAGTATAGCTCGTTCGCTCAACCAATCATGGTTTCTGTAATTTTGAGAAACATCTGGAAACACCTTCTGAATAAGTTCATCTTTTGATCGAGTTAACTGACAAAAACTTTGAGGAAAGTTAATGCAGCCAGTCAACATGTCTATAGGAAATTTGCCATTACCAATGTCAATGAGTTGTTTAGAGAATATGTTTCCAGATTGGTCATTTTGCAACTCGACACGCATATTCTTGCTTAAATGAAGTACTTTGACATGTTTCCACAAATTGGAGGACTTTAGACATGCATTGAGTTCATCAGCTGGCGTTGATCGTGGAATCACTGGCAATGTTTGACGAAAATCTCCTGCTAATAAAATCATTGCACCACCAAATCGGTTATTATTGCTCCGTAGATCTTTTAAGGTTCTGTCTAAAGCCTCCAAAGATTTTTTATGTGCCATCGTGCATTCATCCCAAACAATCAATTTACATTGCTGCAAAACCTTTGCCATTGCAGAGTTCTTCGAAACGTTGCAGGTTGGAGTTTCATTGCTTTGCATATTTAATGGCAATTTTAGTGCTGAATGGGCTGTTCGACCACCTTCAAGCAAAGTTGCTGCGATTCCCGACGAAGCGAGTGCAAGTGCAATTTTATTTTGTGAGCGAATTGTTGCTAATATTAATGAAATCAAAAAAGTTTTTCCTGTACCACCAGGTGCATCTAAGAAGTAAATCCCTCCAGTTTCATCATTTGTTACTTTCATAAGAGTTTCAAATACATACTTCTGTTGTTCATTTAACAGTGGAAGATTTGTTTGAATTAATTCTTTCAAAGCGTTGAGATCATACAGTCTTTCTCGATGCAACTCTTGGTTAAAAGCGTCATGCATTGGACGATTGGGCGCGGTCAGGCCTAATTGAATTAATAGTTTGTTTGACATTATCAAGCACATGTCCTCAATTGAAATCAATGCTTCATTGTAAATTTCTTCACTGATTTGTATATTTGGATTTCCCATTCTATTCCGTATTTGATACAAAATATCATCACACATGTAATCTTTGTACTTGATCCACAAATCAATTGGGTTTGATGGGAAGCATGTAGATATGATTATAGAAAACAATGTTCGTATTTGATGAGCGTGTGATGATATTACAGCATCATTGAGAGTTTGATCCCAATGAGCGTCATTTTCAAGCAATTGCAAACGTTGACAGGCTTCTCTGTAGGATCCACACAATTCACCATCAACAGTTCGTAACTGTTGGAATGATGTTGGGCCACGTACATTGACTAATAGCAGTCGTAAATAAAAACATTCATCATTGCTTGGATGTACTGAATAAATCCGGCCAATCGCATCGGTGGAATATACATCTGTATATCCTGGAACTGGTTTTCCTTGTTTCCGTCGTATAAATCTCCTTGAGGATTGATTCCAGGTATAATATTTTGGCATTTCAGAATATAGCAATGTTTGTGCGAAATCATCGTTTTGGCATGTCTCAAAAAAACTGGTTAATGTAGTAGATGGTGGCTGAGCAGCTCTTTGTACTGCGTTCTGTGCTGTAAAATACACTCTTTGTCCATTTTCTAAATGCACAGCTAAGTGAACAACAGAAGGGTGTCTCTCATGAATAGGAAAAGAAAATATTCGCCAAACTGCTTCATTACTACTGACATAGCGGCCCATTTGGTATTGGGTAACTTCATCATTGGAATTCTCTGCACCAATTCCAATCACAGCCATATCACTCCCTTTGGTTACATATTTGCAAATGTATTTTATAGATTTCACTGAATGGCAAGATTCAACGTTGATGTGTGCTTTGAATGTCTTTGATAAAATGGGTGAATATGGAACAATCCAACGATTATCTATTTCAATATCTTGTCGATTTAATTTGACAATTGTTGATTTTCCATTGTCTGCTGTCGATCTGCGACGATACAATGGATAACCGTCATTACCAGTAATTGTTTCCGATATTAATGTCCGTGGATATCGTTTTGAACATTTACCATCCATCATACACGGTGAATTTTGATTAAGAGTTCCACAGGGACCATGTATCATGTTTTTGATAACTACCTCATGCAATCCAGGATCTACTTGTACATTAGGGATTTCAGCTGATATCACTGCATCAACTTCATTTGGCCTTATCTTTTCAACCAACCAAATCAAAATGTGTGCATGTGGCAATCCTCGTTTCTGCCACTCCACAGAATACATCCAGCAGCGTGTCTCACCAAACACATTATGTTTTACGATGAAATCCATTAAAGATTTCAACTTTTGTCTAAAGACTCTGGCTGTAATATCATGACGATCAATGGGTGATTGCCCAAAGAATAACTCCTGCTTGATTTCTATCCATTGCGGATTGCATGTAAATGTGATGAACAAATCTGCTGTACCATAATGACGAACATACGACATGGCATCTTGAGCATATTCGTGCATATGCCGAGGGCTTCCGATGTATGTTGCTGGAAGAATAGTCATCCGACCGACATTCTGTGCATTTCCATCAGTATTAATCGCATCTCGAAGGTGAATATACTCTTCAGATCGGAGTTTGGTTTGATTCAACCTGATGAATGTTAATCTCTCCGTTTCAATTTTAACATACATGTCAACAACATATTTGTGATATAATCGCCGACATTTCAATATGTGATTATCTTCATTTTCCCGAATCATTAGGCGGTATGAATAATAGTTCATTGAACTTACTTTTTTGTTGGTTTCAGAACCTGTAAATAGATTTTGTTTTAATAACATCAAATATAAAATTAAAATACATAATATAATGACTGAGATATTATCGCCATAGCTAAACTAATATTTTAGTTACCTGTAATGGGATTTATCATTTTTATTGAGAAATCGTAGCCATCTTCACCTTGCCAAAATATAATGGGATATTGCAGTGCATCATATGAGCGGTGTGTTTCCTTTATACGTTGTAATTGATCATTCCGACGATGTAAAACAATATCACGGGATTCCAAGTTTTCTCCAACTACAACGATAGCAACTTCATCAATAGTTGGTGCATTAAAACGTCTTGTATGTTGACCTGCAGGTGTTTTATCAGCTCTGATTACAATTTTGTGATTATCGGATGGCATCAGATCCAGGGCAGTTTTAAACAATATAATCAATTGATTGTGTTGATGAAATAAAGTTTGTAATTGTTCTACAATAGACCTCTTTACTAAATTGTTATGTGCACAACGCAGATCAATTTCTTGTGGTGAGTTGCCCATAAAATAAATTTGCAGGAATTTGTTGTCGCTATCTGACACTGGTAACAGTGAACCTGCTCTGTGATATATTTGCCCTTGTATCTGTAAATAAAAAAAAATATTATGGTGTGGTATAAATTAATGGATTGTCAGTGATCAAACTTAAATAATATTTGATCTTAAAAAGTATATATTTAGTTTAACTAATATCTATCAAATATAATAAAATATAATAAAAGTGTCACTGAAACTGAATCACCATATAATATGATGACTAAGTGATATATTTCGTAATGATTAAGAAATTGAAGATTAGTGACACATCTTAACTTTGGTGACAGAAAATTTTATTCGCTAAAATAATTATGAGTAACTGCTATAATACATACCTTGAAAGTTGGCATAAAATTTTCCCGAACTACATTTGTTGCCCCAAATGAAGTCATTTGAAAGCAATTGTTATATTGTTGGATATGTGTCAAAAAGTGTATAGAATCTGTTCCTATTCCTGAAACCAATGAGTACAATGGTTCTGGTGGTGGATCCAATGGTATCAATTTCACTTTACCATTTGCGCAACACAATCCATTGGCTTCGTTTTTGTATTTTAATGCCTTACAGTGTGAGCAAACCGAGTTCATAGAACCAATAACAACACATTGGTAGTTACTGTAGTCAATTGACACATCGTAACTGAAAGCAGCTCGATTCAAACTTGCGCGATTATTAGTTGAATGTCGCGCTCGCGCTTCACGCGTTTGTGATATCCGAATTCTTTCACGTTCATTTCCGTCGTCACGTTCTTGTGCAGTACGATTAGATCGGTAATTAGCTTGGTTTGTAGCATTTCTGGTTCTTCTACCTAAATTGCTTCGTCTTATAGGAGGCATATCAAATATAAATTATTTTTTCACTAATCACGAACTAAACTAACACTAACTAACTAAACACTCTGCACAAAACACGATATACGAATTTGTTTCGTGTATCAGTTGTCAAAAGCAAACTCAGTAGATTAGGTAACAGACAACTTTTTTTTTTTTTTTAAATTTGATATGACTTGAAGTCAAATCCTTTTAAGCCGTACAAATTGTTTTATTTATTTAAAATTTGTATATTAAAAATAATAAAACACTGTTGGTAACGCGATTTTTGTTTGACTGATGTAATGACGTGGAAACTGATGCATTTTATCTCGCGTGCCGAAACTAATACAAAAGAAACGCGAGTTTCGGAACGCGACATTAAACTCCTCCAACTATGTATTCTGTGCTCCAACGCACACACGCACATTGTTTTGATAGATATGATCTTTGACGTTAGGAACACACCTACATTGCTTAGACAACAGTGAGTGCTTGTAATTTAATATGAACTTTATACCATAGCAATAAAACTCAAATTGACTACGTTTTAGTTAGAAATCATTTATATGGGAAAAAGAAAAGGGCTATTTTTAGGGTTTTTCCAGCAATAATTCTAATTTTTCTCGCCGTAAAAACCATCCTTGAACTTCAACGAACATTTTAAAAAAAGATTTGGCCAAATTGGTCCAGGCGTTGTTGAGTTATGCGCTTACCAACACATTTTGCGATTCATTTTTATATTATAGATGGTACGGAAACCTCCGTGCGCGAGTCCGCCTCGCACTTGGCCGGTTTTCATTTGACTGTTTTGTTTAGTAACTGTTAATTAGAATTTAACGATTTTTCGGGCAGTGTTCTATTTTCAAATACACACATATTATTACGCCTGTATTTCCTAAAAGGAAGACAGAGGTATAGAGGGTTATTGGTTATACGTTGGCAATCCGTTAAGGGGATGTAGGAGAGGTCATTTGCAACCAAATTACCCCTGATGACCCCTCAGCCAATGTCAACCATTTTCGAGTAATTTGACATTTTATATTTTAAAATGTATGAAATAAAAATATGAAATGTACCCAATGGATGCAGTAGACATACGTTCCTAGAGAACCAAGCTAAACAAAAAAAAAAAAGAAGGCTAAGGGGGATAGGCAGTTACTCCATGTAAAATACTGGTATTCAGCTGCGTCCGGTTAGACTGGATGCCGACCCCAACATAGTTGGGAAAAGGCTAGACAGATTGTAATAGCATGTATTTAATCAAAACACAAATAGTTCCCATTTTACTTTCTACAAAATATGTTTTTTTTTTTTTGAAGTATGCCCCACACTAGGAATTTCTCCTGTATTGTAGGTGCGTTTACAAACATTTAAACTCACATACACAAACAGCCACACCCGGAACAACTACTTGTAGGTCATACAAATATTTGTTCCGTGCGGGAATCGAACCCGCAACGCGCAGCACAGCAGTCAATCGCTTAACCACTGCGCCAACCGTGCCGTCGTGTGATTGAATACTAATATAATGATTGAGCCTCTTTTTGTAAACTTCTAATAATTCTTTATTAAATACTGTCTCGACTGCCTCGTTGTTCTAGTGGTCGCAAGCGCTACTACTGAGCATGAGGTCCTGGGTTGGATTCCTAGGTCGGGCAAAGTGTTATTGGGTTTTTCTATCTGAAATTTCTCAGCTGCAGCTCGGAGTCTGGATTTGTGCCCGGTTGATGGCAATAGGCTCGCCCCCTATTACATGGGACTTAAACATAACTGGCGAAATGTGGGTGTATCTGCTACAGAGACCTCTGCCCAGCCCTTCGGGAAAACAAGGCGTGATATTATGTATAAAAATACTAAATAGCCAATAAATTGCGACCAACTTGAATGTAGCGCTCGCTCGGCTCGCGCGTGGTTGGTCACAGTTCTAACCTTACCCATTTGGTCGGGATGCCCTAGCTTAGTTACTGCGACCAACTGTGAGAAAAGGCCATAAAGTTAAAAAAAAGGCTCGACTATGAAAAAAACTGGCCAGGTACGAGTCGGACTTGCACACGAAGGGTTCCGTAACGTGTTAAGATCAAGCAAAACACGCCGAAAAAAACATGTTTCTTGTAAGGAGCCCTGTCTAATCATTAACTTTATTTAATTGTTATTATCTTTTGGTAATTTAAAAAAATATATTGGCACTCCGGGAGTGCCGACAGTTGTGAAAACTTAAACAATTTTATGGAAATAATGTATCGCGCGTTGATGTCTGTTTAAAGCTGGCGTCGGTAACAGTGTCGAGAAATCAATAGTTTAGTCCCATCTCAAAAATGCCAATCGCGCCTTAAGAAGTTCAACACACTTCAAAAAAACACTGATTGTTCTGTGAAAATGTCTTACGGTTTATGAAATACGGCCCGCTGACAGACAGATGTATAGCGCAGGCTTAGTAATAGGGTTCCGTTTGGCACCCTTCGGGTACAGAACCCTAAAAAGTGTGCATCATTAGAAGCGCAAAAAGATTATATTAGTTAAAAAAAATTGACACTCTGTTAAATATTTCCCCTTCTAATATAGATATGTCAATTAGTCTACAAATTGAATGTTTCAATTAAAAGTTAACTTCAATACAAACATTCAACCTAGTAAAGGAAGAGGCAATTTCCCTGCTCTGACATAATTACAAGCTAATATTAATACACAGCTTCCATTGAACAACAATCACTAATCACTTTGCTTCCTATAACGACGAGACGCCTCATCATTAATGTTCCCACCGCTAGACAGATTAAAATTTCACCCTTAGATAACACGATATCTTTATTATAACTTAATGATACGTTAGAATATAACCTCTATGTTATCTTTAGGAACATCTTTGACATACATAGCACATCTATTTAACTCGACACAGTAAGATAAGATTTTTGATGAAGCATTTTTAAAACTATGGTTTCCAATAGAATAAATGAATAAATAACCCTTTGTTACTGTGTTTTAACATAATTGACAATAATATTTTTAATGTTTCAAATAGAGGTAAGAGAGCTTATTAACTTAAATTAAATCCTATCCTCGACATTCGGTTGGTCTCCCCTCTTAACAGCTTGTCTTTCGACAAAGGCGTCATCTAAGGCTTGTCTTTTGCTGTAAGTAACTATTATGAGCATAGTTAATTGATTTAGGCGTGACCTTGCGGAAATCCATTATAAAATGCAATTGAAGTGGATATATTTAGTAACCTGTTCCGCTTAGCTGTTTCTAAAGAGTCTTAAAAACCCTGAAAGAAATCGACACGTGTTTCAACTCTCAACGAGGCATCCTCAGGATGACGATTGACTTGTCGCCAACTTGAACACGGCGTGTTGCCACACCAAGCACCGAGCGCAGACTAGCGAGTCTACGCTCGGTGCTTGGTGTGGCTAAGCGGAACAGGTTACTAAATATATCCACTTCAATTGCATTTTATTATGAGCATGCTACTTTCTTAAAATCATCTTCCCATCACTTTGTCTGTCTTCCTCTGCTTCTTGTGCTTTCTCTAGGGTACCATTCCGCTATTATTTTGGTCCATTTCTCTTTCTTTTCTCTCAAGAAATGTCCCGTCCAGCGCCACTTTAATTTTCTTCATACTGTTTAAACTTTTTTGAACCTTATCTTTCCTTTTACCTTTTTCAACTGTACTGTATCTCTTCTCCTTAATCTCAATACACTTCTCTCTATTTCATTCTAACGTATATTGAAACACAATAACGGCTGTCCAAATACAGAGCATTTTTTGACAATATTGGTGAAAATGACAGATCTTTATAACGACCATTTTAAACTGACGGAACCGCTCAGCTAGGAAACCTCGGCTTTATAAGTGGTTCATCGCCCATACATTTGACAAGACTTAACAAATGTCAAAATGGACTTAATTATTTATTTTTTTCAAGAAATACATTCGCGGTGATCGAATGCAATAACTGTTATAATATGGTTTTAAATAACCGAAACATTTATCTGAAATCAACAACATTAATCTAAAAGAATATATTAAATAATAATTTTAAACCTCTCCACACTATTAATTTCGCGGCGATAATGCGAGATTACTTCGTAGCCTCGTAGCTAAGTGCTACGCGCCCCGCTACGCTCTCGTAGCATTCCTCCCCGATGCTGCTACGGATCTCGTATGCTACGGACGTCCAATAGTAGAATAGAATGTAATTCCATTGTTTGTTTAGATCGGAACGTCGATGTTAAGTTCACGTTTATAGTGGTACTGTGTTCTTTTATGCTCTATTGTAGAGATGGGCGATGGGTAAATACCCAACAGGGTAAAACACTGGGTAATTAGTACAATAAATACCCGAATGACGAATGTTTTAATTATAATTATTTAAAGGTGATATGCTGTTACTATCACCAGTCCTTGACGACTAGTGAGGGTAAAGATTAAAAAAAATAAAACATGTTAAGAAAAGAACAGTGGCACTTCGGGTAATCCCGACAGAAGTGAAAACTTGAAAAAGAAAAGTCGGCACCGCGGTAATCAACGCGTTGATGTCTTTTAATTGTGAAAAGGTGGTGTCATCACGGTGTCGCGAAATCAATGGTTTAGTCCCATCTCAAAAATGCCCAACGCGCCTAAAGTTTCCACTTCAAAAACACGAACTCAGTTTAGATTTTTTTAATTTAAAATGTATTTGAAACGACACTAAAAACGAAATCACCTGAATACTACTGAATATTTACCCGCCCAATATATTACGGGTATTTTCACGTTCTTACCTGGAATTGTCCCGTAACCAGAATATTACCCCGGTAGAATCCCATCCCTTCTCCCTTTGTTGCTGAACTCTTAAGAAAAGTATAAGTACTGCAAAGACGGTTTAAAAGGAGAAAAAGTTGGTTTAATGTAGCCTAGGTTATTTTCTGAAGCACTGAGCGATAAAAATGTATAGAAAAGAATTTAGAAGCACTTAGCCTACTTTTTTACTGAACAGTCTAAGTAGATAAATACTTACTTTATTTTGATGTTGAGCGTAAGACACAGGCCGACAAAATTTTTAACCAGAAACCAGACTATATATTTCCGAAGATTTTTGATACGCTGAATCCAAATCTGGCCTCAGTATCGCTCTATCACGTCAGGTTTCTGAGATATCCTAACCTAAAAGTGCAAAAGGTACCGTTTTTGCCCGATTTTGAGGTTATGTAGACTCACGAATTATGTTCTAAAAAAAAAAAATGTTACCATATTAAAGAATAAGTCTTCTTCTTTCAAACACCGTTGAGTATGCTCAAATATTTTTTTTTTCGCTGAGATATCGTGTTTTGAAGTTCTCATCTTTTATCACGTCTATAATCTCAATTGATTTTCAGGTGTACGAAAATATGAGAACTTCAAAACACGATATGTCAGCGAAAAAAAAAAAATTGAGCATACTCAACGGTGTTTGAAAGAAGAAGACTTATTCTTTAATATGGTAACATTTTTTTTTTAGAACTTTTAGTATAGTCTAGTTTCTGGTTAAGAAGTTTGGTTAAATTTTGTTGGCCTGTGTAATTAATCAATGAAGATTAAATTTCGAATTTGAATTTAGACTGTTTCCACTCCAATGCAATGAAGCTCGCGCACACTTGAGCGTGCCGAGTCACCGTCTGAGATATGTTAGCGTTGAGATGGGGGAGGTAGACAAAGACTAAGTTAACTCAGTTTGGCAATTTTGTCAATGGCGCCCTCGCCCGTCTCACCGCTCATATACTTCAGGCGGTGACTAGCAGTCGCGTGTGGACTATAGTCGTAACGGTTTACGGTCAAACGGCATCAATGCTAAAACTTGAATTGCAAAACCACATTACTGAATTGGGATTAGAGAGCTATCAAGGATAAATTGAAACTGAACTTAGTCTCAATGACACTTGCCTGATTTGAAATTCGAACCAATCAAAGACGCGTTCACGAAAAATTCGTATTAGGGACTATAAAATATGAGACGAAATAATGATTTCTGTCATATTCTAACTGTAGTTTAAGACCTGAAAAGACTTAAAATTCGACATATATCTGCCTGAATCTGTAAATACAGTTCTCATATTGAAGGTATATGGGAACTACATTGTCTCCTAAAAGCATTTTCATTCGGCTGAAATATTTAAGGTTACACTGGTTACATCTTCTACTGCGGTCTAGACTCCTATTACCAAAATCTTAACGTCATGTGCATTAATTAAAACAAAAAGCCTGACACTGACACCTCTAACAGTAACTGCTTCACACAGTTCACATCAACACTCCTCAAAGCGATACCTACAAAAGATTTTCCGGACGAGCGCATTCTAAACTTCTAAGAGAGTTGGACACAGATGCGAAGCCAAAATCAGTGTAATAGAAAATGGATTATGGAAAGTTACGTCAGTGGTTTTGACTTTAAAGGCCCCTTTGCTTAATTCATACCTGCGGTGAATTTTTAAATCGTACCATGAGAACAGAACAAAATTATAAAGACCGAACGAAATGACATAGGACTAGAGCAGAAATAGACGATAACTTATATTAAAACAACATTACATTTAGAGTCTAGTTTATTCCTTACTTTTATAAAAACTAAGGAATTTTGAGGAAAATTATCAATTACCTGATGTACTATTCTGATGACTCCAAATAGAGAAGAATTCCATTTGATCCCCTTATTATTTTTTTTTGTTTTTAATTTGTGTTAATGATGTAGTTTTATTATTCTTTAGATTTATGTATCGTCACCGACACCTTATTCGAAGTACGACTTAGGCGGTGCGAATTAGGTAACCCCTTAATCGTACCGAAGAAACTTTTTTGTAAAACGCTTAGTGTTTTTATGAATGATGGTAAATAAAGATAAGGTGTGTGGTGTAGGTGGTGGTGATAGTCAGTGGTCGCAAAAGATGTTGATTTATTTCACAAGCACACGCCTACGCCTGTATTACCCGAAGGGTTGGGCAGAGGTGAAACTATAGTACACCCACATTAACAACACACACACACACACACACACACACACACACACACACACACACACACACACACACGCGCACACACACACACACACACACGCACACACTGATTAATTTCAATTAGCCTTAAAACCACAGCAGGGGTTACGACTTACGCAACCTTACCCTATGTCGAATTGTCTAAACTAATATTATAATATAAAGATAAAAGATTTGATTTTTTTTTGTATATTTGTTTGTTTGTAATGAATAAACTCTAAAACTACAGGACCGATTTTAAAAATTCTTCCGCCAGTAGAATACTATATTATCACAGAGTAATATAGCGGGCGAAGCCGCTGGCAGGAGCTATTTAGTTATAAATAGGCCTAACCCAACGACGATTTAACCCAAGACTTATCCTCATCCATCCCACTTGTAACTACTAGACTAACCAGGCAGTTTATCTTAAAAAGATACCTTCTGAACCTATCTGCATTATTCCAAGACCCGCCTTTCCACAGTTTTACGACAGGGAAATATATTAAACCCGCTTTTCCAGAAGTTATTTTAAAATATTTGCATAGTTATGTCCCTACTACCCCTGTGAATGTGTACTAAAAGCGAACGAAGTTGGTTGTAAAAGTTATTTTCAATATTAAATGTTTTGAAAGATATTTTCAACTGCAAAATTATAATTTCTATGCTAAGGTCATTCTCATCTTCTTATCAATATCCTAATTTATTTTCTATCAACTGCATAGACTGAGGAGACGTCTCGCCGACCGCTGCTAGGGACGGCAATGTAAAAAATACGCTCCACACAAATGACATAAACTGACGGCTTTGAAGGCGCACCGTTACAGAAGTTGTGCGCACTTTTGGCGCCACGAATTTTATTAGTACTGCTGTCTCGTCGAGTATCGAGATTGCTCTGCGATCAACCATCATCTAAAAAACAAAACATGAAGAAAACACATTACACATACATGATATTTAAAAACATGTAGAATTATTGTACATTTATTTTATTTTTATATATTATTTATTATCTCATTGTATGCTGCGCCGGTCGACGTCATAACGTCGACGCCGGCTGTCGCTGATAACCAGTCCTGGGGCTCTGTCTCGCATAGGATGCTGCGCATTATGCTGAGCGATGGCCGTTTTGCGTGGATGTGGCGCATGTTTTTCCCAACTTGTTCTTTTTTGTTTTATGTTCTTTCTTTGCGTCATTTTTACCGCAAATAAACGTATTTTCTCACTTTTTTTTTCTTTTTGAAGTGAAAAGGCGCGTTGGCATTTTTGAGATGGGACTAAACCATTGATTTCGCGACACTGTAACGACACCAGCTTTTGACCATTAAAAAGACATCAACGCGTTGATTACCGCGGTGCCGATTTTTTTCAAGTTTTCACTTCTATCGGCACTCCCGGAGTGCCACTGTATTTGTTATAATCCTAACTATCCAAACTATATATTATAAATTTGAAAGTGAGTTTGTTTTTTTGTTTTTACGCTTTCACGCTTAAACGGCTGAACAGATATAAGATAAGATTTTATTTCTCACCACAATATAAAGTACATTTTTAAATGATCATAGGACAATACATAACAGTTTTATTTATAGGTACTGTGGAAGACTAGTGCATAAGCTAGACGTAACTGTGGTATGGCTATATATAAGGTTTGGCACATGGGTAGACCATGACCATATTCCATATCCCTATGGGATCGAGACTTATACGGGTGAAACCGCGGCGCGCAGCCACTAAATCACCTTTCAAAAAATTGTCTCAAAAGAGATTTTTTTGTGGAAAAAATCTAACTTCTATCGGCGTTCGTACACTTTTCTCTTAAACAACAAGAACCTTAGTAATACTTTAATCCGATTAAACTGTGTATGTGTGTAGTAGGCAAGTCGGTGTATTACATACAATAGTAAAACAGACTGTTCGTGAATACAGGATTATGCCACTGAATTCGTATTGTGTAGCTATATGTCGATAGTTATATTACTATATTATCAACTTCAAAGAGAATATCGTAGGTAACAGTCTCGTTTGCAAACAATGGGACAAATTAATACCGTTATGTGTAGCTATGTCGATTTACTGAGAAATCTAGGTATGGCCACAGATTAATACAGATGGGACACTCCGCAGTTTAGGTATGAAGCTACAAGTACGCGGTGGGCTCGTCTCACTGTGCCAATTTAGTAGGGCTGCCGCGCGCCGCCGCCGCCGCACCGGGTCGTCGGTTCGTCGCGAGATATTAAAACTAAATACTAAAATGAAGGCAACAATATATTACATCGCATTTGGCTGCTTAAATACTAATAAGGATGCGAACCTCACGTTTCTCACTTCCAAAGGACACCGAATGCTAAAGAAATGCACGTTTACCTATAAGTAGTTAGTAATAAGGTAGGTAAGGTAAACATTTGGTAGGTAGGTAACCTACCTACCTACCAAATGTTTTCATTTGTTAGTCTTATCCATGTCACCCGTATAAATGTACGTAGTTAGAAAATTAAATATTATTATTATAGTAGGTATAGTTAGGTTCTTACAAGTTCTGTTTACAAGGTCAAGGTCAGGCTTTGATAAGGATAGGTAAGTGGAAGGATAGGGAAAGTACCTATTTAAATAGTGCTTTTGTTTTGGTGGGTAATTAAAACCATAACTAAATATTTTGTAGTAAGATTTTGATTATGTAGACAACAGGGTATTCGTACATACTTTTTTATTTGCCCAATTACGTAGGTACATATTAATAAATAATGGAGACTAAACAAATTAAAGTAAGTACCGAGCCTAGGTTTAATTGAAACGTCATTTGTTCAGAAAAGTAGGCTCATAACTGGTAATTAAATATTCAAATTAATTATTCTCTAAAAGATGACAACCCTAATGTGGTCAGAAGGTATAAGAGTTATGCGATAGAAAGAGAGACAACTTGTAGGTGAATAGATAAATTAGCACTGTGCGAACTGAATTGCACTATATTGTGTCGTATTAAGAGTCGATTTTTATTTAAATGATTTTGCGAAGTGTCCCATCTGTATTAATCTGCGGTTTGGCTGTAAATAGGCAAAGGCGAAATGGTTTGTGTGGAAGGGGCTGTACCAGGAATTAATAGGATTAGGTAAAGACCACAAGATCAAGAACTGCCTCGTTAGTCTAGTGCTCGCAAGCGTATGAGGGGTTAGGTTCGATTCCCAGGTCGGGCAAAGTATTATTTTTAAAGTATTATTCCATCTAGAATTTTTCAGTTGCAGCCCGGAGTCTGGATTTGTGCCCGGTTGATAGCAATAGGCCCGTCCCCTATTACATTGGACTTAAGCATAACCGACGAAATGTGGGTGTACCTATAACACCTCTGCCCAACCCTTGAGGAAGACAAGGCGGAATGTTATGTTACAAGGTCAAACAGCGAGTTGATGACGTGTACGCCACAGTAAAACCAGTTAAAGAAAATATCTAAACACTTACTTCATATGTTTGAATAATTCTTCTGTCTAACAACGTCAATGACGCTGTGGCGGCATCTACACATCTACAAACTACGCATCAAAGACCTGACGTCACAAAAAATCCTGACGTCACACAAATCCTGCATCGCACAATTAGAGTTTACCGCGCGAACGACATATATATGACTATCCGACATCAATCGTTGGGCAGTTGTTTGCCAGATACGACACCCGTCTGGTCGGAAGATCCTCCCTTTTCTATAGAGGATGAGTGAACTTTACAGCCTCACACCTCTAAAACGCAATGAATATTGTTGAAATGTCAAAATGAAAGCCATTGCCATCGTAAGGATGTTACGCAATCACCTCGCGGGTCATCGGGTCATGAAAAATCTATTTTTACTGGATATAGGGTAAATACTTTTAACAAAATCTAGATTTAAAATTGAAAGAATACGTATCCATGTCTATAAAAAAAAAAGTTTAAAAGGAGTAAGTAGTGAAGCAGGAAATATAGTTGCAGATTATATTAAATTGCATGTGTCCCAGCAGTGGGAAAATTTAATGCCAAGTGAGTTGTGAAATTAAAGCACTGTTCCTCTCTTCTACTTTGCTGTGCCCGACAGGCAACAGGGTCCACAATGATCATGACTTTGTAAACCTGCCACCTAATTTCAAATTGTAGAAAGCAAAAAATAAATTGAGTACCAACTGTTACCCTCGGTTTCGCCCGCGTGTAGGTCAGAAATTATCCCACGGAAACATACTACAGGGATAATATCTTAACTATGTCTTAACTCAGGTCATAGTCTACCCATGTGCCAAATTTCATCCAAATCCGTTTAGCCGTTTTAGTGTGAAAGCGTAAAACAAAGTCACTTTCACATTTATAATAATAATAATAATACCGTTGATGTGGATTGACTCTGGCAACACAAATGTCAACATATCTTAAAAATATTTTCGCAATTTTCAAAGTTAAATTAATTTAGACACAGTTTTCAGTAATATCAGAAACCAAAAACAAAGCATACTTAAAAGCCCACAAATTAAAATAAACCAAAAAAAGATCAAAATGACTAGACAAATCTATAATCAAAAATTGCCGTAACGGAGGTGACATGACAGATGTCACCTCCAATAAAACTTAAGAAAAAATCTATACGAATGAAAACTAGCCAAAATGTTGACAAGATCAGCCACGAGACGAGCACACCCACCACCTCCGGACTCGTCGCTCAGCTCCGCCTCGCCGCCGTCGATACCCAACCCCACCGTGAACGTTGTGACGACACCGACCGCGGCAGTTGCGTCGAGCTCGAGTGACGAGTATTTTTCCCCGCCGACGTCGCCAACACCTGTACGTCGGCAGGGGAGAGGCCGGCCACCAGCGGGCTTGGGACCTCGAGGCCAACAGGCCCCGAACAGGGTCCCCGCTGCCGGTGGATATGTGTCGCGCATACGATGGACCCAGTCCATGAATGAAAATGTGATGCGCGCATATTATGGGGCTACCGAGGGAGGAATCAACCTTACAGTGTACCGAAGTCGGATGTTATCTCTGTTTCAGGTGCTTGAACCTACCATCAACGTCTCGGCCCAACGATTATCGGATCAGGTGCGCGTCATTCAACACAACCACAGATTGGATAACGCTACACTTGATCGGCTGCGCTTGGAAATGCAGAATAGCTTTGCTAGTAACCCTCCCCCATCCCAGAATGTCATGCAGGCGCCTGCCGCGGTTCCACTGCAAGCAAACCAACATGAAGAGGAGGAGGACGGCAGGGCTATATCTGCAGATAACCTATGCAATGTGGAATTAAGGAGTGCACTGGAGGATGCGATTCGTGAGTACCGGTTCACATCACCTGACCTTAGACCACGGCTACCACGTTTGCCCATGAATAAAAGAAACAGAGCACTGGTGTGTGCCCTGGATGCGCTGTTACCAAATTTTATTGGAAGCAGTACAAACCTTTGCGATACACACTCAATCTTGTATTGCACGGCTGTTGCGGCATGTCGTATAGCGCGCGTCAAATTCCCAAATACTGACCGATCTGTACGACCAAAACCCGTCGCACCAGCTTGGCAGTGTAGGATTGAGTGTCGTATTAATGAGGCCAGGGTACTCATCGGGAAGCTCATCTGCTTCAGGGAGGGCAATACACGCCCAAGGGTGATGCGCTTTGTGAGGCGGGCATTCTCGGGAACTAGTATTAGTCCCCGAGAATATGTATCCCATGTCACAGAGCGCATCGACTTCCTGAAGCAGAAAGTTTATGCATGGGCAAACCGTATCCGCCGGTACAGGCGAAGAGTGGATCGGTACACTCAGAACCGCATGTTCCAGAACGATGAAAGGTGGGTATACAGAACATGGGAGCGGCCCACTCCCAATCAAGGTGTGACTGACACGCGTCTACCGAATAGTGATGCCATGAAAGCTTTTTGGCAAAGCATTTGGTCGGTGCCTGTCAGTCACACTGAGGGTGATTGGATGCGTGTTGTTGAGCAGGCGTGTGATCCAATACCACACATGGAGGCCATTAGCATTACTCCTCTGGATGTGGCTCGTGCAGTCCGGCCGTTACCAAACTGGAAATCTCCAGGACCGGACGGACTGCACAATTTCTGGCTTAAATGGCTACAAAGGTCACATACCTGCTTAGCCACGCAATTCCAGTCATCTTTAGACACTGGGTCGCTACCACTGTTCTTCACAACAGGGGTTACCCACCTGCTCCATAAATCGGGCAGTACTGCGGAACCTAAAAATTATAGACCAATTACATGTTTACCGACGATCTATAAAGTTCTTACATCCATTCTTAGAGCAAAAATTTCGCACCATATTAACAACAACTTAATTATGTCTGTGTCTCAGAATGGATGTAAGAATGGGTCCCGCGGTACTAAGGAGCTGCTCCTTATAGATATGACCATCAGCCAACAGGTTCGTAAATCCCGGAAGGATTTGTCGACTTGTTGGATAGATTATAAGAAGGCCTATGACTCGGTGCCACATACATGGCTCATGAGGGTGCTGGAGTTGTACAAGATAGATGCAACGCTGCGCACCTTCCTGATGTCATGTATGCGGCAATGGAGGACGGTCCTTCTCTATCCAGGATGTCGACAGATCCGGGGAATCGATGAACCGATCAGGATTGAACGGGGAATATTCCAGGGCGACAGTTTGAGTCCGCTTTGGTTTTGCTTAGCCTTGAATCCTCTAAGCACAATGCTGGAGGATTCAGGTCTAGGCTACCGGTTGAGAAGGGGTGGTCAGGTGATTTCTCACCTCCTTTACATGGATGACTTAAAACTCTTTGCCCCCAACAATTTGCGACTGATGGAGCTACTGAAGATAACAGAAACATTCAGTAGCGCCATCAGGATGGAATTTGGTGTGGACAAATGTGCAGTCATGCATGTAAAGCGAGGGGAGATTATGGAATCCGTGGGAACCCAACTTGCGGATTCCATACACCTTAGATCCCTCTCCTCAACCGAAACCTACAAGTACTTGGGTATGTCGGAAGCATTGGGCATCAATGTTACCGACATGAAACAATCGTTGAAGGAACGCTTCTTTGGCCGCCTGAATAAAGTGTTAAATAGCCTTTTATCAGGCGGAAATAAGGTGCGTGCCTTTAACGGTTGGGTCATGCCGGTCTTGATGTATTCTTTCGGCATACTCAAATGGACTCAGACGGAACTTGACGCTCTGGATAGGAAGGTCCGCACATTGCTGACGGCAAATCGGATGCATCACCCACGGTCATCAGTGATGAGACTGTACATCCCGCGGAAGTGCGGGGGTCGAGGTTTCCTAAATGCTAAAACCCTCCACAACCGCGAGATTTACAGTCTCAGGGAATATTTCCTTCAAACCAACGCGGGTATGCACCGAGATGTGGTCGCAGTGGACAAGGGCCTCACCCCGCTCTCCTTGGCAAAAGAGAACTGGCGCAAACCTACAGTACTTGATACTAACGATCGTAAGGAAATATGGCAGGGCAAAGAACTACACGGACGCTTTTTCCGGGCCCTCCACGGGCCTGATGTAGACTTTTTAACATCTGTATCCTGGCTGCGTTTTGGCGACCTCTTCGGGGAAACCGAAGGTTTTGTCTGTGCGATTATGGATGAAGTTATCATGACGAATAATTATCGGAAATACATTGTCAAGGATGGTACGGTTGACATCTGTCGGGCATGCCACCAACCCGGTGAATCAATCCGACATATTGTTTCCGGTTGTTCTCGTCTTGCTAACGGCGAGTACTTGCATAGACACAATCTAGTAGCTAGGATTATCCACCAGCAACTTGCCTTGCAGTACAACCTTATAGAGTCCGAAGTACCATACTACAGGTATGTGCCCGACCCAGTTCTCGAAAATGGTCACACCACATTGTACTGGGATCGATCTATCATCACTGACAGGACTATTGTAGCCAATAAGCCTGATATAGTGGTGATAGATCGACGAGAGCGCCGTGCAATGATTGTCGATATCGCTGTCCCTCATGACGAAAATCTCGTGAAAGCTGAGAAAGATAAAAAAATCAAGTATCTTGACTTAGCACACGAGGTTGTCGACATGTGGGATGTGGACTCTGCAATCATTGTACCGATAATCGTTACCGTTAATGGCCTGATAGCGAAGAGCCTCGACCAACACCTCAGGAGGCTCTCATTGCGTGGCTGGATCAAGGGCCTGATTCAGAAAGCAGTACTTCTAGACACGGCACGTATAGTGAGGAGGTTCCTCTCTCTAGAGCCCTGACCACCGGCATCTTGGACCCTGTTCTTGATGCCGATGGGCCACTATTTTTTATATTTTTAAATGTTTTTTTTAATGATTTTTATAAGAATATTTAAAAATGTAAATAATATGTATTGAAAAGAAATAAATGTAAATAATAATAATAATAATATATTTATTTGCTCAAAACACGGTATAATAGGTCTTACAGTTAACTGAAAATATATTTGTCTGTGCAATCAATATTCTCATATTGCACACCAAATACCGAGATAGCCTTGAAATCAACGCATCTGTCATCGTGTGGAACGTTTGACACCGTATCGATCGTGCGACACCCACACACTACACATAGTATCCTATTTCATATACATTGCTTAGATATCCTATATCGTGGTTAGATCGCGATGCAGCCTCCAGCTAATCAAGTTTAGATCAAATGCAATCTTGTACCCTTGGGGAATGATTACAGAGGGCTGTGAACCTCCACTAAACAGTGTTGGGTTTAGCAACTACACATTTTGAAGCATATCCAAACTTGGGGACGTTTTCGTGTAAAATTATTTTGTTTTAATTTCTTATTCCTATCTATTTGAAAATGATGACAGTTTAAGTTGTTTATTAGTAAAATATATAAATATAATGGTACATACTTACAACATTTATGTACATGCGAAATCTATAATTATGAAGACTTTGGGTTAATGCTGAAAGAAAGAAAATAAATTTATTTGACCCAGGCTGAGCTAAATGTAATCTTAAGAACTATTATGTATTACCCATATTTGCAAAATAAAATTCTATTCTATTCTATTCTATTCTAAGGCACATAAATAAAAATAAAAAAACAGAGAAAACTTAAAACAGTATTGTGTGCCTCACGGCTGCGACAAATAGGCCCAGTTCAGCATAAATGCCAGACAACTAGTGCCTGACGCTGGTTTTCAACTGAACCTTATGTTACGAGTACGTCTTACGGATGTAAATCAGTTTTATAGTGTGTGTAAATATTTAAATAAAAAAATAAAAATTATAAGGTGAGTGTGGCAATTAATAATAAAATCAATATGGTACAATTAAGTTTAAAAAACAATAATAGATTTATGCAGAGCATTTTTTTATATTTTTTGCTGTGTATATATTTAGTTAGTAAGCCATTAAATATACCTATATATAAACGATTAATCGTCCCTATAATAATACCTGCAGGTATATATCTAATTTCAAAATTACCACCAGCCAATGAATTTTGCTATTAACGGAACAGTTTGATGAACAAGTAAATTGAAAATTATTTTTGTTTTTTACACAATACATTATGGATTCCTTCTTCTAATGTGTCGATGGTAATCTAAACGGACTCAGCCCAGAATTCGGCCACGTGTTTGGCGCCATCGCTAGCGTCCATCAGTTCCTGTCACGCGCAGACGACAGGACACGCAGGACACGACATTAAGTGTCCCATCGTTTGTGGGACAGCACGACATTTACCCCCAAGGCGGAGTCGTCTATAATGTCTTTATTCATTTATTCACGTTGCTTAAAGTTCAGATACGTTTAAACATTTTTTAAACATTATTTATTTATCGTTAGAACGTTAATCTTTACTTAAATTTAAGCAAAGTTTATAAGCACAATAAGTTTTCTTTTCAAATTTTTCATTTTTCAATAATTCGTAGATTTTGTATTACTATTTTCTCGTCTCAATCAGAGCGCCTGCCATCTTTATCTCTTCACCACCCTCGTTGGCTGGTAGAGAATCCCTAAGACGTAAATAAAAAAACTCTTTAAATGTTTGTTTTGTAAATGTGTACAATTTTTTTTAAATAAAAACTTCTTTAGGCGCGTTGGGCATTTTTGAGATGAGAGTAAACCGACTTGGCGACACTGTGACGACACCTCATTTTTGTAAACGCGTTTGTTCTCTTTATTTATATTATTACGTTACGGATCAATGTTCTATGCACATATTTTTACTTTAAAGGTTTTATAAACGCGATTGTGCTCTTTATTTATATTACGTTACGGATCAATGTTCTATGCAAGTATTTTTACTTTAAAGGTTTCGGAAGTATTCTTTTTTTTTGTAAACGCGATTCTGATCTTTATTTAGATAAGGTTACGGACCAATGTTCCACACAACTATTTTTCTTCCACCAAGGCGATCTTGTTCAAGTTTTCACTTCTGTCGGCACTCCCGGAGTGTCACCACTTTTTTTTTGTAATGTGCGTTTTGTTTGTGCAGAATAAACAATTTTTCTTTCTTTCTCTTTTATTAATTCCGTGAGAGAAGTTTAAATAAATAAATAAGCAAACCCCAATACATAAAGAAAAAATTGGAAACACATAATTCTTGTGGGGTTATTTTCAGCTTAACAATAGGTTTAACATGGGGCACATGGGGCCCATCACCCAAGCCAATAAAGTAGGTATATCTCTGCCCCATCTTCCTGGAAACAGGATCCGTTCATTTCATCCATTTTCCTTTGATCTGGTGTAAAATGTACGTATAATGTAGGTACGTATATCTTCGAACGTATTTATGGTCTGAAATTCGACATCAAGTCAACTAAATGGGTTTAGTTCACGACTGAATATTTATTAACATCGAGACGAGACAAATAGCAGCAATTTCAGATTGGAACCGTAATTGGCCATGAATTTTTATACTTAAGGTTTATTTAGGTAGGAAGCGTAATAGGTTTTTGAACTAAATAGATTTTGCACTACTCATAATGCAATTAGAGAGTGCTCTGCGATCGAAAAATTTGTTTTGCCATCTTTCTGCAACTGTTTTTATTGTGACACTCCTGCTAGTACACAGAACCTACTTTACACATATATCTACCATTGTATAGATAATTATGGAGATTCAATCTGTACATTAAAAACATTTAAATAATAAATTAAAAATCCCGTCAATCAAGTGTGAAACCTAAAAACATTGTACCTTGCGAAAAATCAGTTGAGTCATTTTTTTTTTAATAATTTCGATTCAGCCTTAGGAGGAACCCTATTGAAAATGGCTCTGTTATTAAAGCAGTTTAATTACAATTAATAAAAACCTAAATCATTTATCTAAATATATTAATATATTTCCAACTTCGACCCTCTTCCGTTGCCTAGCAACCAACAAAGCAAACCTAAACAGTCTTTGACAGTACGTAAAGATTGCGAGGTGAGAAATTTTACCCATATTGATGGGTAAAAAAGCAGTCAAAACATACTTCATGAAAAGTCGTTTAAATATTTTTCTGTTTGTGAATGAACGCTATCAAGCGTACACTTTTGGATTTTCTAAATATATTTATTTATGAAAGCTATTTTGTTCAATAAATACTTTTTCAATTGTGTAAGTGATTTTGTTGTTTGTCTTTTTATACATCTCTCTACACTTACCCATATCATAGATCAAGAAATAGATAGTTTCTGACTAGTTAAACATAAGAATAAGAATAATTTATTTGTTCAAAAATATACAGGCATTTAAATAATATGATGATACACTATAATACACTTAATTCTATGATCAGATATTGAACATCTGTGACTGAACTAGATATAAAATATCTGTATTTCAGACATCAGTGCTCTTCCTCTGTTGCAAGCGACATTTAAAAATTTACTTTGTTTGACCTCTGTTCACATTTATAACACATTCGATGAGAGATATAATAAAACTAGCTAACCCAACAGACGTTGTCCTGTCCGAACAGCGCCACCTACAGGGTCCCATTGTATTTTCAAACCATCTAGGGACTCACTCAAATATACACACAAAATTTTATCTAAATCGGTCCAGCCGTTTAGCAGGAGTTAGGTGACAAATACACGTACAGAAGAATTATATAGGTATATAAATATAGATAAGATGGCGAATCGAATTGAAAATATTCCTTTCGAGTTTGCTCAATTAAAATGCGTCATCGAGAGGAGTGGTAAAAATTAGCTAAAAATAAAATTAAGTAACTCTGACCTAATTTTTCTCAAGTTAACTAGAGATCACCGACTTTTAAAAATCCATCTATCAATCACAACATAAACATGAAAATATTCACAAACTAAAATAACCAACACAGTCAACAACAGGAAAGTTGACACTTCGTTATAAATTGCGAGCAGCCGCGAATGCCGTGATGAATTACTATAGTTTCTGCCCACAGTTTTGCTCGCTTTAACTTTATAGTTTAGTTTCAGTTTTGTCACACAACCTCACGGAAATGAGGCCCTAGCTTATAAACTATGCTACAGAGCATTTTGAACAACTTGTGGACAAAGCTTTAACTTTGTACGTGGTAGAATATCTACACCATAATCAAAACTAATATTAATAAAGAGAAAAGATTTTATGTTTATATGATTTTTTGTTACGCTTTCACGCTAAAACGGCTGAACAGATTTGAATGAAATTTGGCACATGGGTAGACCATGACCTGGGTTAGGAAATAAGATACATTTTGTTCCGATATTCCCACGAGATCGTGGGAAACCATGAAGCGCAGTTAGTTTAGCTTAATTTCATCTTAGGTCAAAATTTCTAGAATCATCTCGTTTGACGAACTGGTTCGGGGATCGTTACGCTCGGTTGATACACTGTATTTTGATAAACGTTATGTATATCATGAGATGCTGAAGCCTCAGTTGCCTTTTACGACACCCTGTTAGAAGAAAATGGGGTGATCTGTTTTTAACCGACTTCAAAAAAAGGAGGGATCTCTGTTCGTCAGAATATATTTTTTTTCCCCGGTTACTCGAAGACAGCTGAACCTATTTGAAAAATTCTATTTTTGTTTGAAAGGGTATACTTTCAAGTTGATCACATTGTTATTTGGTCACAATCTGATGATGGGATCTTGGAGAAATCGAGGGAACTCTTCAAATATTATAGGCACATCTATAGCGATTTGGGTATTTTTGATGAGCAGTTGATATTATATTTTTGTAACTTAGATAAATTACAAACCAACCCACTAAAAAGTGAAAAAAAAAATCTTTTTTACAAAAAATACAACCGCCTTAACTACAAAGTGAAAAATAACTTTAGTTTCGGAAGTCGGTGTCAAAAAACTAAAATACTAATCCAAAGATACCGACTTCCGAAATTAAAGTTGTTTTTCACTTTGTAGTTTGTAAGTCGGTTGTATTTTTTGTAAAAAAGTTTTTGAAGTGAAAACTTCTTTAGGCGCGTTGGGCATTTTTTATATTCCTTGGTTACTTGGCACGTATTTATTGTTAGTCGGTACCCGGTTTCTGTCGGTTGGAGTTTAGAATTTAGTTTAGTTCGTTGCACAACACTACTTTAGAGGCAGTTCTGGTACGGGATAAGTTTATAAGGAATGGTTTAACTTTGTATAATGTTGCTATACATATTACTTAATCTCTATTTTAAAATTTTCGTATGATCTTCAAAAAACTTCTAAAAAATATAGGTTGAGAAACTCAACTTCACTTTATAGCTTTTTATTTTAACGGGCACAATAATATTGATGTTATGTTTTTGTGAAATCATGACATTTGAGATCAATTCTAAGTTAATGAATTGTATTGCTGATTCTAATGATTATAATTCTATAAAGCCATATTTGTTACGGTCGCAAATCATATTTTAATTAACATACAACCTGATACTGACCTGCAAATTGCAAAAACTGCGGGCTACTCCAGCGTATCCCCCTTAATCTAGATATGTATGCCAAGCAATAATGAGTCAAAAAAACTTCCCTGATACATTACAAAAAACACAAATCTCTATGAACATTTTGTCACAGATCTCAAACTTCTCTCAAGTGTGCTAACACTTCCGCAACCAATAGCCTCATATTTACCAAAACAAAAAGGGAGCAATGACCTTGAAACACTTCCGGACATACGAGGGTCAAACTAAACTGACAATATTGCATTACTTTGCTCAACTTGGCAACAGAGAATTGATGGCTAACGGTCTGAGTAAAATAAGTGGACTTATCGTTTGCATCACGGGTTCAAGAATCAGCTATATCACGCTAATGGGTATTTAGGCTTAGTGACTCTATGTATATCATTTTCGGCTTTTTCCAAACGTTTACGTTTGGAAAAAGCCGAAAATGAAGAAAAATGCTCCGGTTTTTGTCAACTTGATCTTTGCAATACATCAGACAGTAGGTACTAAATATCCCTCAGCTGAGGACCTACGGTTAGGCTGAGTAACTCTGATGAAAGTCTTGGGAAATGCCGAGAAAATGAAGAGAAATGCAGCGGTATTTATCGACCTGATCATTTTTACAAATCAGATAGTACAGTAAAGGAAATTCCTTGTTTATCAAACTGACACTCTACGTCAATTTCACACAATTGTCAAAGAATGACAGTTGTTATTTGACTATACGGGCCAATCGGGCCATTTAAATTGGAAAGTCAGTGAGGGCTTTATATTATTTTTAACGTGACGATATTATCATGGACGTGTAGCGGTTACACCGCCACATACGAACTACGCATCAAAGACATGACGTCACACAAATCCTACATCGCGCAATTAGAGTTTACCGCGCGAACGACATATATACAAGATTCCGACTTCAACCGTCGGGCAGTTGCCCGCTAGACACAACACCCGTCTGGTCGGAGGATCTTCCCTTTTCTATGGTGGATGAGTGAACTTTATACCCTGTTCCTCATACTACTAAAGACGTATTTCCATACATTTTACTTCCCTGTGTTATCGTGATGCCGTGGGCGTCCACAATATCTATCGTCGTAATATTATATCGTCACGTTAGAAATTACAAAAACACCCAATTTTATAAACAACTAGCTGTTGCCCGCGACTTCGCCCGCGTCCAGGTCAAAAATTATCCCATGGAAAAGTACTACTGGGTTAAAAAGTATTCTATGTCTTAATCCAGGTCATGGTCTACCCATGTGCCAAATTTTATCTAAATCCGTTTGGCCGTTTTATTGTGAAAGCGTAACAAACAAGCAAACTCACTTTCGCATTTTCGTATATATAATACTAGCTTTTGTCCGCGGCTTCACCCGCGTAGATGTCGGAAAATCTGCCACAGGAACGTGCTACCGGGATTCAGAGTATTCTATGTCCTAACACAGGTCATGGCCTATCCTGCCTATCCGCATGGTATGAAAAGGTAACAGGCAGTTAATAAAACTGTTTTAGGGTTCCGTACCTCAAAATGAAAAATTGAAACCGTTTAAGGACGACTTCGTTTTCTGTCAAAATCAAAAAAAAAACCTCACTAAAAATCACCTTTTAAACTGAAACGTCTAAGTCAACGCAAAAAAAGAAACGGCCATTTATGCCGTATATTTTGAAACTCGCAAATAAACCAGTATATTTGGTACATCCCGTTGGCCCAGCAGCATAAAGTTTGGCGAGAAGCAAGGTCAAGTAATGAAGAAAACCCGAAAATTGGTAATTTATAATTATAATATTAAACTGCAAAGCTAAGTTTGTTTTTCAATCGGGGATCAAAAATTCATAGAACGTGTCTTGAAGTAACATTCAGTCTGTATTTCATAACCCTATTAAAAGTTAATTTTCAATTGAAAAGTCAAGTTTGTCCTTCAATCCAGATTTGGAAATTCGGGAGCCGAGCAAGCACAGTTTTGGGACGGAACCCTCAGGGTGTAAGTCCTACTCACACATGTCCGGTTTTTTAAATAAATAAAAGTGGTTAACCTATATGATTCTAAGTGCCTTACTTAAAATACTAATTATTCCTTTACTATTAGTATCACCTGTCGTTATCAATTGTCGCCTGTCACCTATCGCCTGTCGGTTTTAACCGAACTGTTTTGTTGCAGCGTGCTGCTATACCGTCGACGCAGCTGTACGTATCCCGTCTGCATCACTCCACGAAGACATCGTGGAATATATCAGAATTAAGTACAAGTGGACCTTGAGAGTAAAGAAGTTGGAGTCGCGCCATACCATAAACTTCAAGTCGTTTGTGGTGCGGGTTCCAATTCTGTGCTTAGAAACCTTTATGAAAGAAGAGTTCTGACCGAAAGGTGTGGTGTACCGACGATTTCGTGGAAGGTTACGCGACACCACGCAGCGCAACACGAAGCTGACACAGCTATCACTTCGTGTTTAATAATTATTTGTTGTAATTATAATTTAAATTTTTTTTTTTTTTTTAACGTTTCCCCACACTAGGAATTTCTCCTGTATTGTGGGTGCGTTTAAAAACATTTAAACTCACATACACAAACAGCCAGACCCGGAACAACTACTTGTAGGTCATACAAATATTTGTACCGTGCGGGAATCGAGCCCGCGACACGCAGCGCAGCAGTCAATCGCTTAACCAATGCGCCAACCGTGCCGGCAATGTATGTAAGTTAAGGTATTTATTTATGGGCCTGTGTAGCCTGAATTAAATGGATTATTATTTATTTACATACAGATGCATGATTTCCCGTAATATCAAAGCCATTCTACAGAATACCTGAAAATTACTTGCAATATTGGCATTAGACTGTAATAGTCTTCTCGCTCCGACGCTACTGTCACTATAAAATGAATTTATTCACCTTGAACACCGCCTGTGTACAGTACACAGGCGGTGTTCAGGGTGAATAATACTGGTATTACCTAGACGCAAATTGAATGTCTTTACATGAAACAAATGATAGTTATTATTGTAATAAAGAAAAGGGAGAATTAATTCAGTTTGAGTTATTATGATGTGGCTCGTTTGTTTGGCGTAGCGCGTAGCATTGTCGTAGCACGGTCGTAGCGCGTAGCAAAACCGTAGCGGGGATTTCTATTATTTAAAACGTTTTTATTATTTTTGTTTTACACAAAAGATCATTAAACAAGTTGCTGTAACTCAAACTCAGACTCAAAACATTTGTTTCAATTAAACCATTTGCAGGCCACTTTTTAATTGCAAGGGAGTCTGTCGGTCAAAATATGAAGCTACTAGCCTTCGCCTGCGGCTTCGCCCGCGTGGATGTCGGAAATTATCCCACGGGTACGTACTATCGGGATCTAGGTTATAAACTATCTGTGTGCCAAATTTTATCCAAATCCGTTCAGCCGTTTTTGCATTATTGAGTAACAAACATCCAAACACACAAACTTTCACATTCATAATATTAGTAGAATAGGATTTGCCAATTCCAAAGCGGTGCCTTTGGAGAAGAATGGGTAAGAAATTCCACGGAGCACGGACATTATCTGTTTAAAATATTATATTTTTAAGTATACACAAAAAATTTAGTATTTTATTGAAAAGCTTTTTAAAAATTCAAATCCTAACTAATATTATAAATGGGAAAGTGAGTTTTTTGTTTGCTACGCTTTCACGCTAAAACAGCTGAACAGATTTAAATGAAATTTGGCACATGGGTAGACTATGATCTGGATTACGACATAAAATACTTTTTATTCCGATATTCCCACGGGATCGAGACTTATGTGGGTGAAACTGCGGGGCGCAGCTAGTGTTAAATAAATTTACGTACATCTACACACACAGATTTGAATCTACAGCATTCAAAAGCATAAATTAATCTATGGCCATTGTTGTTGTATTTTAATTTTGTGTAGTGTCGAGACTTGAATCATTTGTTTAGAAATAACTTTAGCTGGTAAACGTTTTGTATCTCATACAGGGACTGTCAAGTAGAAAGTGCCTACATGATGTTAATTTCCTGCCCAGAGTGGAAACAGGAAATTTGGAGCTCTGCACCTATGCTTTAACCTACTTCTGGGACGTACATAGGTACAGGTAAACCAGAAAAGGCATGCGTTTCGGTAATCTTCGTGATTCCGAATTAGTACGAACGTTTCGCCACAGATTAAGCCCACACAGAGGCTAAGCTTCTAAGTATGGAACTGCCACGCTTTTTCGTATTTTTGCATGTCTGTATGAAGCTATCTCTGTTGGACTACTGACGTTGGTCGCACATTGTCATAAGACACTCAAAAATTTTAATTTTTTTTTGGAATTGCATAGTGTTTTTCATCCTTAATTTTGTAAGCATGTTAATACAAAATACGTACTTACATGGTTTTTACAGCTCTATATCATATCTCATTATCGCGCGTTTGTATTTCCGAAAATAGACGATAATTGCCGAAGCACAAACTTTTTCTGGGAGATTTGTAGATACTATTGAAGTAGTTCTTTCTATACTAGCTGTGAAGTGCCAAAAGCCCGAAAGATAAACAAGTCGTGGACACATAGGTATATAAAGTTACAATTGTTAATGACGAGTTGTGTACCGTCCAATGGCTAATCTGAAGGTTATTGTCTATAGGCGATTTCCCAAATCCTGACGCGTTTCCAACCTATAAAAGAGCTTAAGGCCCGACTTTTCAAACGTCAGATAACTTTTACCTGACGAAAGGCGGTTTGTCTTTTTTGTTACAATTTTTATTCCTCAGTTAAAAGTCATGTGAAGATTGAAAAGTCGACGCTAAGTTAAACAAATTGAAATAATTTGTGGGAAATCTCTCGTCTAATTTTGTGTAATAAACCCCGCAAGATTTACTGCTTATCACAGAACGATCACATTAATACTACAGCCTGTAAGATTAAGTAGACGCCACTTATATCGTGGGAGTAGTGGCTAGTAAATCGCTTATCGGGATCCGTACCTTCCTAAGTAAAACCCTAAATAAGTTGTTAAAAGGACGGGAGGATGATATTCCGGTACTTTTTATAGTTCCTGAGATTGTGACGATGAAACGAAATGTTGAACCTGTCTTAAATGTCTTTTGCTGTTGACTTTTGTTCATAACTTGACCATTTTTTGAATTTCTAGTTACATAAAACTAGGACTCAGACTGTGTTGTCAACAGTTAAACTAGATCTCCACTAGATTAAAGTTCTAAAACCACCAGAAAACCACTAACATAAATCAGCCTTACTCTAAAAATCGCAAAATTTTCCGCTAAACATATTTTTAGTTTTTACGAGAGAAAACAGTAAGTATTTATATGAGTAAAAAAAAAATTGTTGTTACGTAATAAAACATTTAAAATCAGTAAATCAAGAAACAATATTATTAAGCCTGTACCCTAATTGCGTATCTTATTTTCGTAAACAATTTTGCCTAATTTGTTTCATTTTGACTGTTCAACAACATTCATTGCGTTATTTACGTTGTCGAGCAGATTTTTTTTTTCCAACTTAGGAAGCAATGGATAAGCAATCTGTTTCAAATCAAAACAGATTGCTTGTATTAATATAATGATTGCGCTGTATTACGCAATTAGGGTACAGGAACATAAAAATGATTCAATAACAAAAACTATAGTAAAAATTAAACTGATGTTAAATTAGACAAATCTAGAGAGGATTAAAACTAATCTTACAAAAGCACAGCCCCAGATAGAAGTTAAAAACGGATTTGTCTAGTCGTGGCACATCAGCTTTAAATTACGAAATAATAACAATTGACGAACTAACCGAGCAACTATTAAATACTTTCATAAACTTCGTACTTCTTAGTAGTGATGGATTAATTAGCAGTCGCATTCATTGTGAGCATGCGAATGCTCATTTAGCATTTAGCAAAAGAAATGTAGTTGCAAAACTCTGTGAAGTGCGAAGTAGAATTTATCGCTTCGTACTTTATATACTTTACTTTCATATATTTAATTATGTGATCAATCTTAATCACATTAAATATGCAAGTGTACTAGCACAAATAAAATGTTATCGGCGAGTAAACTAAACGCGAGCTAGGAAACGCCCGAAGGCGAACGCGCTTTTTAATTCGCATGTTAACTAAATTCACATACTTTATTATTATCAATTATTGTCATATTAGCAAATAGCATAGCAATCGCTATTAGCATGCTATCTAGACTCAAGAATTCACATGCTAATAAATCGCGTTAATTGACATTATTACTTCTTAGTTCAAATCTTTGCCACCATATCTATAATACCGACCTCATGACTATACAGACCTATATGAAGAGTGCAGAGGACAACAGACGGAGAATTACTTCTAAAATGACAACATTCCGACTAGACTCCGTTTCTAAACTTAAAGACGTATTTACACTCGTTTAGTGTTTACGACTGATATTCTGATATTTTTGTTATGACGACGTTCGAGTTATTTTATACAGAAATGCCGTTTTTATTACCTGTTTAGGTATTTTTTCGTGTCGGTTTCTTCCTTATGAAAATGTATTTTTTATTATTTGTTTATGCTATTCAGCCAGTATTTAACTCTTCCGGCTTTTGTCACTTTTGTGTTGTTGTGCACTCTGATTTTTCATGACATTTTTACAATAATACTTAAAAGGCACGTTTAATAAATGTTACTCTTCTGTAATTTAAAGTAATAAAATAAACAAATAATGATGTCACACGATACTGTTAGCAAAACTTTTTTTTTTTAATTTTCTCGTTTGCCCCCAAAAGTGACCCCTATATTCAAAATTCATTTATCCACGTTACACGTTCGTATTTGGGTCACAGAAATACATATGTGTCCAAATTTCAACTTAATCCGTCCATTAGATTCGGTGCAAATTGGCTGTGACAGACGGACAAACAGACACACGAGTGATCCTATAAGGGTTCCATTTTTCCTTTTGAGGTACAAAACCCTAAAAAAGGTGGCAATAAGCAGGTTTTCATTAAAATCACAGACTTAAAACTTTAAACAGTATCATGTATCTTGATTTCAGTACAGACTTAAATTATACCTGGAAAGTTAAACAATTAAGCTAGCCAAAATGCTAAAAAGCCGCTGACTCCACCTGCGTCTCACGTTAAATATGTCTGTTTTCTGAGATATAAAGTTTCTTACGTGCTTGCCAAAACTACCTACATTATTCAATGTTGCTGCACGAGTGAGTTTTAAGGGTTCCGTACCCAAAGCTCTTGCCTTATTTTACATTATTCACTCACTGCTTTATTTGTATTTATTCCTCTTGTAAACAGTGGTATATTCTTTGATCAATATTATTTATTTTCTTTATTTACTCCATAAATATTTTGCACAGATAAATTGACAGCCGATTCCATCGCAGATTTGTGCCATAGATTATACACTCCTGCGCGCGTCCCTTCGCTTGTCACAATAGATTATATTATAATAGTCCATACCGTGGACAAGTGATGTTGGAACGTCGTGTCGAGTGTCCGTCGATTATTTTAATTTATTAAACAATAGTTTTGTTTTTTTTTATTTGTTTTATGTTATTATTTTCATTGTTTTATTTATTTTGTAATCCCCTAGTGGGATTTATAGGTCCGTAGGTATGTCCGTGGCATCACAGCGGGCCCTATCAGAATTATTGGTGCGGTATTTTTTTTTTTTAAATATCGCAGCATCATGCTGAGATAGGAGCCTTTTTGGCCTCGCACAGGTCGTATTTTTTTTTTAGTCTAGAATGCTCTTTTTTTATTTTTGTTAATGTTTGTTCCTTTTTTTATTATTTTTTATATTTCCTGTGCGTGTCCCAAATAAAATATTTTCAACGGGACCCTATTACTAAGGCTCCGCTGTCCGTCCGTCTGTCACAGGGCTGTATCTTTTGAACCGTAATAGTAAACACTTGAAATCTTTTACAGAGTGTGTACTACTATGGCCGCTATAACAACAAATAAAAATACCAAACAAGAATAGTAGATTGTTATACAAGGGTCGAAAGGAATCAATTCCTATACGAGGTATCGTCCGAATAGGAATTGATGAATTTCACCCGTGTTAAACACTCTTCTTTTCATTAGGAATTTAAGGAAAGTATTAATGTTTATTTTAGTTTTTTTTTAAATATTTATTGCTTAACATGAGTATTCTAGTACCTATTAGTCTTTTTAAATTTTAAATATGGAACACACCGCGTCACCGCCGCGGGTCGTCCCGCCTACAGGTATTTTTTTTTAATTCACACTGGCTGTTTCTACACTAACAAGACAGCCGCATTTTTTTTAATGGATATTTTTTCTATAAGGGGTACCCCCCTTATCCACCACTATCAATTACCACTATCATATCTTTGATCAAAAATATAATTAAATTGTAAAATAGACATAGTATGGGTAATTTTTGAGCTTTGTAGATAGGGAGGTATATGATATAATATTGTACTGAATAAATGTCTGTTTTACAATTTCATTATATCTTCGATATAGATATGATAGTGCAATTACCCCCCTTAGTAATTTTTTTCGTAGCCGACTACCTAACCAAATTTAGTTATATTTTTTAAATTCAGTCCCGCCCTAGAGAGGATAACAATTACTATGAGTCTTTCCCGACCAAGGGTGGGGAGCAGCGTCTTTCACCCGTTAGTCGGATCAAACACTTCTTTCTGAGAAATGAAAAAGTGATTTTTTTATTGAGTTTTTTTTTTAATGTGAAGGTAGTTTAAAATATTAAGCTGTGATACAGAAACCTTCGGAAACATTATATTTTCGTGGCTGATCTGTCAAAATGAAAGGAATTGCTATAAATTGTCAGTTTCTTTATGTTGTGTTATTCAATTACCCCCAGGTTTCCTTACAATGTCAGTGATTGAATAGCAAACATAATTATTTTGCAATAACAATAGAGAAAAATAACATTAAATTTTGGTCCCTGACTCACCGTGCTATTACTTTTTCTTTTTGCTCGGCTACTACAAGTCGCAGCGTGATGTTACATAGCTTATAACCTTTCTCAAGAATTGGGCTATTCAACACAAAAATATTTTTTCAAATCCGACTAGTGGTTCCGTAGTAGTTAATTATTTTAAAGACAAAACAAACAAATGTTTTTAAACAAATTTTACATCTTTTTAATATTATAATTAATTTAATATTATTATTTTCGGAAATGTTTTTTTCTCAGCTCTTAGGCTGGTTTTAGCTATATTAACGGGCCAAAGCCAAGAAAATTATTATTATTATATATAAATGTATATAATATAACAAATAAAAAATATTATATTAGTTTTATTATAGTGTAGGTAAGTCCAAAGCTTCTACACAACTTTCACCCGTCTATTCTGTTAAATCTCTCTGTAATAATTCTGAAAACGAAGGTGAAGTTGCGTTTGTGGTTGGTGGTTAGTTGAGTTGGTGTCAACACTGTAGCGGCCGTACAGCGTCATCAATTGCAATGTAAGTGTTTATTCATAGAAAACGTGCAGTGGACGTCGGCAAGAGCCAGTCGTTCCGTGAGCCCCACTAGGGTCAGTATTATCGTATCGCGAGTTAACTCACATGTAATAATTAAGTATCATTGTGTAACTATTGGAAGATTAAATAAAACCACAACTGAATTCTCTGTTCGTATATTCATTTACTTATCCTGCGACCTAAGGAACCATAGAGATCTACAAAAACTATTAACAGTTCACTTCACCTAAGTTTTTACGGTGAGATTTAAACAGAATAGATCGGCTGATCTTAATATCAAAGCTCTTCTAGAAAATAGTGAACTATCCTCAAGATTATACATTTTAGATACTTATCTTATTTACGGCAACATTTCTATAAATAGCTGAATAAATTACAACGATAAACTCTCTAAGGCGTAAACTGTCAGCTCTATAGTGTCATATTATGGATCTAAAATTAGTCTACTTTAAGAAGAAATTGGAAGCTCCCTTCGCGGTTTCTCGCCACAGAATAGTGTCTACAGAAGGTCAACTTTATACAGCAATCAAAAACAAAAACAGGCGCTCACATACAAAGACACTACATCACGAACTGTTCCATCTTTTAGCTCCGATAAACTATAATAGCCGTAACAGAGGGTACTGATTGTTCAACGTGCCCAACGACCCCAGTGTTCTGTCCGTCTCATCACTGCGCCCAGCGGTCTTTTGAACGCTAAGCCTGACTGTGATGTGCTCGCGGACGAATGGAAGAAGATCTCGTCAGTATGTCTGAAGCATTGTGAGATGAGCGTATGACTGTCGAGTATTCGTATACTTTATGTTATTGTATTTGTCGGTCACTAATGTAATTGGCCTTGGCCGTTTTATGTAATAAAAAATAGACACGTGCGGTTAGTAACAAAACTCGATTATAATTATAACCTTTGGTCATAGATCGATATACTTACTCCTTTTAAACATTTTATGAAATAGCTAAGAGTTTAAATTATATTTAATTTAGCCCTTTTCCGACTTTAAAAAAATGATTTTCCCAGTAATTGTTATAATTATTTCAAAATCTGAAGTGTTAAGGACATCGCCTATTATAACGGCACCGCTCCGACACAGCAAATAACTTGTCATTCAAGTTAGGATTTTAAATCAAATATATTAAAGTCTATTTTACGATGGCTATACCGAATAGTGGATGGCTCGCCGGCCACTCACTGCCCGCAAACCGTCACACAAAAAATAGACTTTAACGCATTTGATTTAAAATCCCAACGATGTCCTTTAATCGACTTTCGATACTGATTTTACATACAGCGATCTAATTGACAACTGAAACAAATAACAGTCGCATGTGCTTGCACTCTCTATACGTTAAGAGTGTCAATGTGTGCGTGCGTTTTCCCCGTTGCATGGAACTGACCTTCTGTGCCTGTCTATTTTGTGACACCGACCTCAAGTCCGGTGAACCACGATCACTCCCGAGCGCCCCCGAAGAGCCAGGACCACGTCATTTAAACTTATCCCTTTTCTAATTTGTGGGTAGTGGGAAAACTATTAAACGGTTGAGAATACGGGTTGCTTCGCACATAATTATACTTTTGTGTAAATTGGAGTGAATTTACTTCGTTACTTAGGGATTTCTATTTATTTCGAAGACTTTTTAGATACTCACCGAAACGTTTTTTTTACCTGGCGATTTCTCAACCTAATAAATACCAATGTGAAAGAGAAAAAAGATTAAGGACTACATTTTTGAGCTTCTTTAGGAGTAAAATGATGATGTGGATATATTTAGTAACTTGTTCCGCTTAGCTATTTCTAAAGAGTCTTAAAAAGACCCTGAAATAAATCGACACGTGTTTCACCCCTCAACGAGGCATCCTCAGGATGACGATTGACTTGCCGCGAACTCGAACACGGCGTGTTGCCACACCAAGCACTGAGCGCAGAATGAGCGTATAATGGATTTCCGCAAGGTCACGCCTTTTTTTTTTTTTTTGAGGGTGGGAAATCATCAAATAACTTCTCCCGCTCTGGGCGGAGCGGGAGGGCGTGTCAGACTCTTACTGACTAAAACCCACCCGTGTTCCTTCGGTTGCCCTGTCGCCGGGGGCCACGATCTCCCTTTCGGTTTTCTTCGCAACCCCGGCAGGCATCGGTCCTAGTGGACCCCTTCAATTATGCTGACATCTCTTTGAGGCGCGCGTGGAACACAACGCGCCGTCGACCCGGGCCTGGTCCTTATCGGACGGTGAGCCACCCATTGCTCACCGCCCGCAAGCCCGCGCCTACGGTGGCCGGAAATCGCCTCGCGATTCCCGACGCCCTGGGCGTCTCCTCCTGCGGCGGTTAGGGGCGTGAGGGCGCGAAATTTGCCTCTCCCTCACGCGTTCCGCCTCCTCCTTCCCGAGCATTACCGCTTCGCAGAAGGAGGTGACGGCCTCCCATTTCCTCTCGCTCCGTACCATAGCCTGAACCAGGGCCGGACGCGAGAGATCACCGCCGCCGATCGCCTCCACGAGGACACGGCGATGCTCCGCCCAAGCTGGGCAGACCTCCACCGTATGCTCCACCGTGTCCTCCGGGCGATCCACACAACGGTGACACCTGGGCGTTTCCTCCCGCCTTATCCTGTGCAGGAACCTCCCGAAACAGCCGTGTCCGGTGAGGACCTGCGTCAGGCGGAAGGTGAGGACGCCGTGGCGCCTCTCAACGCAAGGTCACGCCTGAATCAATTAAATTTCTTTAGGAGTTCTTTGCGCTCTTTCTGTACAGTAAACAAAACGGAACCGTCACGCTCAGGTTGGTGAAGCTGAATCGCGTATACTCGGCGCTGAATCGCGTGTACTCGGCCATATAAGCAGACACCCTCTTTTTTTCTATTGGCATCTACATTTCTACGGTGTTTTTTTTCCTATTTGCAAAAGCCTGAGGTACTTACGTAATTTTTTTATTTAATTTATTTTCGCTAGTTTGGTTAGCACGTGTTTCGCATAAAAAATGCTGTTGAGGTAAATAGTTTAGCGCTTGCTTAAACTTTTATATTTATACACAAAACCTTGTAGTGTAGCATTTTGATCCTAATTCCTTTAGCGTGACAGGAACACTTGTAAATTATTCTGTGTATAAAAATTCAATTTGTGTTATACTATTATAGTACTTACAAATTCCATGGTCACTACGATATTAATTTGGTTTCGTATAATTATTTTCGCGTCGGAGGTGTGCTAACGCCTTAGCATTATGTAAGGAGTATGGTCAAAAGCATGGAATTAGTACTACCTTGAATGGGTTGCCTTGTACGTTGTAATTATACCTACTGCGCGCAAGATCAGTCTGCGCGTGGCTGAAATCCAAACTAATCATATGCCGCCGTCTTGTCGCTTTCGTAAGGGCAAATTAAGTATTGAATTATTTAATTAATTAATATTAATGTAAGATCAATAATACTAATATTAAATCATTAGTATAGATTTAATATTTTAAATATTACAGTATAGAACTAAGCACGCTAGCGCCACCAGTCACGCGCAGACTGATCTTGCGCGCACTCTAGATACGGCCCGATCTCAGAATTTCTGTAATTTTTATATCGAAATTCACTTAAGTGAGACTCATGTTTACGATGTCATTTACGTATTTATTCCGGGTTGGACTGACTAGTTTTGAACTTGAACGGAGCTCTTAGCCACAATGAAGCGACGAAATTACGAGACAAACTCTCTGCTATTACTAAACCTTGGCGGTTTCCAAGCAGTCATTAAACGAAAATTGGCACTACCGAAATGGCGAGTTTGCCCAGCAGGCCTCGCGTCTCAAACACGAGGTTGTGGGTTCAAATCTGGGCAAGTACCAATGTGAATTTTTTAAATCATATGTAGTTAATTGATTCAGGCGTGACCTTGCGGAAATCCATTATAAAATGATGACGTGAATATATTTAGTAACCTGTTCCGCTTAGTTATTTCTAAAGAGTCTTAAAAAGACCCTGAAAGAAATCGACACGTGTTTCACCTCTCAACGAGGCATCCTCAGGATGACGATTGACTTGTCGCAAACTCGAACACGGCGTGTTGCCACACCAAGCACCGAGTGCAGACTGCAGTCTGCGCTTGATATCCACATCATCATTTTTTAAATCATATGTACTTTCTGAGTTTATCTTGGACATTACTGATATCGGTGAAGGCAAAATATCGTGAGGAAACCTGGACTTTAATATAAGTTAGTATAAGTCTGAAATCGTCAACCCGTCTTGAGCAAGCGTGGGGATCAATGCTCGTGCCTTCTCTGTGTGAGAAGAGTCCTTTGCCGCTCAGTGGGACAGTAAAAAGCTGGAACCTATTATAGATACCACCGTTCCTTGTTACCGTTTTGGGGGAGACCAAAGACCAACAAAAAACAAATTTTCTTCAAAACTAAGTAAAAGTAATCTTCCTTCCTATTCTTATTTCGTCCACGTCCTTCAAACAAAACAAGCCAAGAATGTTATATTAAAATTTTGTCCCTGTGTTCACTGACGTGGGGACACCCTAATTAACATAATACGGTTTAAAACCCGTCCTAAATGAGCGTTTCATGGCTGGAAATAATCATTTTTATATCTGGTTTCATTTACACAGGGCTGTATTAGGATCACTGGTATAGAAGTTTAGGTAAACGTAAACCGGAAACATTTTTTTTTCTAATACAGGTCTTGAAAACTCTGTATGGTCAAATGCTACTTTTGTTAATTATTTTCGCCCGGATCCGGACGGAACCGACCGGATTGGTAAAATCAGAATAGTTTTCGCTTTTCGTTTCAAAACTGTTAATGAGTTAATCGAGTAAGTGTGATAAATAGGTTGTTAATAAGAAAAAAAACTTATATGAAATCAACTTTTACTTTTCATGTTAGAACTTAAAATTATACTTAGCTTTATAAAATTTAATATAATTTACCATTGCGTCATTACTATTTACAGAGATTACAATAATTTGAAACTGTTAACAATTATTACAATAAGAATAAGATTACAATAAGATTAAGTATCTTGACCTGGCCCGCGAGGTTGTCGACATGTGGGATGTGGATACGGCAATCATTGTTCCGATAGTCGTGACGGCCAATGGCATAATAGCCAAGAGCCTCGACCAACACCTGAGGAGGCTCTCGTTAGGCAGCTGGATCAAGGGCTTGATCCAGAAAGCGGTACTCCTGGACACGGCGCGTATTGTCAGGAGGTTCCTCTCTCAGGAGCCCGGACCACCGGTAGCTTGGACCCTGTTCCCGACACCGGTGGGCTACTGTTTTTTATATTTTTAAATGTTTATTTTTATTTTGATATAAATATTTAAAAACGTAAATAATATGTTTTAAAATTAAATAAAAGATTACAATAATGAGTCTACATTATTAAAAAAAAATATGACTCTTTGGTTTAATCAACTTACGATAAATAATTATTTTAATTACATATACAGTAACAAAAAATTACTTTTAGTTTTGAAAAAAGGATAATAGAAAACAAATAGTATAAATTGTGTCATCTGGCAATCTACTTCTAATAGAGCTAAAAATACAGCCTGCGGCCGAAAAGGTCCTTTCAACTCCTACATGCACTGGCTTTGTAGTCAGCAAACAATCATGCAGCGGCAAACAAAACAAATCACACATTTGTGACCCGAGCGAGGAGTGGAATAATACTGAGCACGTAGTCACGTGGTCCAACTTGGCGGTACCGCGTGGAGGGGCGGGGGCCTACCCGCGGGGCGGCGCACAGTGGAAAAAAAAAGACTTTTTTGTTCAACAATCTGCCTACACCTCAATTTTTGACGTATCGCTGCCATTTTTTTATACACTCCTGAGATAACACACTTTGGTGTGTCACAGCCACTTTTCCTTAAAAGTCAATACCATAACCACAAAAAATCGGGAAATGAAGCAAAAACAATTTCTAAAAAAAAAAATATTTTAACAAAAATCAGTTTCCAGGGGTTTTTAGGTCCCTGGTCATGAATTTATTGTCTGTTTATAAAAATTCAAAGTGGCATATACAAAATGGCGGCCTAAAAAATATTTTTGCTTTTTTTTGAGGTTATGGTATTGAGCTGGCTTTTAAGGAAAAGTGGCAGTGACATACCAAAGTGTGTTATGTCAGGAGTGCATAAAAAAAATGGCAGCGATACGTCAAAAATTGTGGTGTAGGCAGATTTTTGAACAAATAAAGTTTCTTTTTTTCCACTGTGTGGCGCACGCAGCGTCAAACGAATCGCACGCACCAAGCATTTAAAGTACCAACTCATGCAACAGCGCGATTATTTTGCCAAAAATTGCTATCACCGGATCCGATGTTTAATTACGCCAGATTACCGGATCATTTCGGAATTCATTTAAAAAAAAAAATTAATTCAATATCCGAACACCACTCAGACTAACAAACTTAAAAACAACACAGTTGTTGAACACCGCAGTTTTATAGCAAAGAAAGTAGTCTGTAACAAAAATAGATAATTTTCCATTTCTCCATTAACTAAGTTTAAGCCTCGACTCCCCAAGTCCGTCCCTCTTTACGGGGAATTTTATTACCGAACCGTCAGATGTCTTCTTAGCTAAAGTATGCCACGAAAATATTTAATGAAGAAGATAATTCCTGAAGTATCGAACGTGAGGGTTTGGCGATAAAAAGCAAGGTACACCTAAAGATAGGTAGCGAATTTCTGAACTGAACGCGATCATCGCGATGAGCGGGTAATTGCGTAACACACTTACATTAATAATTGGGCTTTCATTTTGACAGTTCAACAACATTAATTGCGTTATTTTCGAACATAATACAGCAATGGATTAACAATATCCTTCAAAATCATTTAGAATGTGATTAAAAGAGTGTCACGCAATTAAGGTGCAGCGCATCCAAACTGCGTTCGAGAGCTGCCAGTGTCAATATTCCACTAGAATGACACTGGTAGCTCTTGAACGCGGTTCAGATGTGCTGATCGCGTTCAATTTTATTAGTGAAATTACAATTTAAAGTGCTAGGTTTTCGGAAGTATTTCAGGAACCAAATTTATTCCCTAATTTTCTCTTTAGTCTTACATTTGCAACAACCAGATAAGTGACTTTAATACTAAAGCATACAAGAAAGGTAATAGGAAGTTAGTGGGTAACTTTATTTGTGTTGCAACAAGAGTTTACGTTGATTGCTAATTTGTTCGTTTTGATTTCGATCTGTCCTATCGCTGGGTGGTCACCCTGCATATTTACGTTTAAAGGTCTCTCTTTTTAAATAATAGTTAGGACCAAAAAGAAGTAGATTTGAAGCTAGTCATTCACTATCACTTCCGTTTGTCATTGTATAAATCTTTAATTATTTTTTAAACTTAATTGTACCATGTTGATTTTATTATTAATTGCTACCCTCATCTATTAATATTTTTTATTTTATTTTATTTAAATCTTTACACACACTATTAAACTGATTTACATCCGTAAGACGTACTCGTAACATAAGGTTCAGTTGAAAACCAGCGTCAGGCACCAGTTGTCTGGCATTTATGCTGAACTGGACCTAGTTGTCGCAGCCGTGAGGCACACAATACTGTTTTAAGCTTTCTGTGTTTTTTTTTATGTGTGTACCTTAATCTGGGTCAAATAAATTTATTTTCTTTCTTTCTTCTATTCCAAGTTTAAAATCGGAATACCAAAATAACATAATTATGTACAATAACATACGTGTGGTCACAAATTTTTCCTCTTTATAATTTATTGTAAATATAAATACAAATTCCTCGTTATTTTTATATATTATAATACATTGTATTAAAAAGAGGAAAAATTTGTGGCCACAACACGTCATAATTCAATGCCAAACCGCATGTCTTTCGCGAGAAAGTCCGAAACGGATATCGTGGCCCCCGGCAACATGGTAGGTAACTGAAGGAACACGGGTGGGTTTCAGTCAGTAAGAGTCTGACACGCCCTCCCGCTCCGTCCCGAGCGGGAGAAGTTATTTGATAATTTCCCTCCCAAAAAAAAACGTCATAAATGCTCTTGGAGTTAACACAAGTTACTAAAAATAAAACGTTTTCTCTTTTATAAACAATTGTTTCCTTAAAAAGAATCCACGCTCATATTTCCCTTGAGACACGCGAAAAGACGACTTATTGGATTGAACTGTTATTTTTTGGTTTCCTCCGAAACGAATTGTTAAATGACGAAATGATATTTGTTTCTGTAAATAGATTAAAAAAACACTGCAAATATACAAATTGAATATTTTTTACTTCTCTCTCTATTATACAGGTTAGCGGGACATCGATGCGAAAACTGTTACCATGGATTCGGTACATGATACTGAACCCCCTTGAGTTGAAATTTTTCGTCGGTTATTTTTTTTTAAATCTGCTGTTCCATACATTTTGTCCGAGTAGGTATTGCACTTTTCTATGAAACAGCAGATTTATTTTTTAAATAATTGACGAAAAATTTCAATGGGGGGTTCAGAATCATGTACTGAATCCATGGGAACAGTTTTCGCGTCAATGACCCTGCCACCCTGCATAGGTACCTACGTTTATTTATGTCTCGTTTTATTAAACGTCATAAAACAGTGACAGAAAATCGTTTTGATATGACTCAAACTCAAAGCATTTATTTCAATTAATCCATTTATACTTTTGAACTGTCAAGGAGTCAGTCAGTTAGTCAGAAATATGAAGCTAGTTGCCCATTCCAAAGCGTAGTAGGTAGGTGGACCTATGGAGAAGCACGGGCTAGAAACTCCACAGACACTCTTTTAAATAAAAAAATGTTTCAAAATGTTGTTACATCATTCATGTTGAAATTAAACATGTGAGAACAATCCAGAAAGACGTGCCCGTTAGAAGCATCCGTAATAAAAAGATAAAATAAAACAAAGAACAATTCAAACATTAAAATTAATTAAAAATAAATAATGGCAGCTAAAAGATGACCAGTCCCAACTGACGGCGCCCGTTCACGAACATGACGCATGGATTGGCAACATTCAGATCAACCATTTTGAAGGGAGCTAAATGATCGAACACGGTTTGTCAAGGTTTATTAAAACAAAAGGGGTCGGAGTTTCGGAGGAATTTAATAAAGCTAGATAATTGGTTTATTATATCGAATTGGTTGTTTTCGGGATGAGGGGGAATATCCGTGATATGTTGCATGTAATATTGATACGATCGGCAACAAAGGGCGCTAGTCAAATCATTTTTAAGACTGTGCATGCTTCCCATAAATTCCTGATTAGAAACCCAAAAACTATTTGGTTATATTGCAATAATTTCAGTAATTTATTGAAAGAACTACTGGTTTTTTAATTGATTTTTGTTGCTCACTTTACGGTTAAATTGAGTTTTGATGATTGTACCTACTGTATTTACGGCTTATTGCTTTTTTATCAGAAAAAAGAAGAAGGGAAGAAGGCGTCTGTATGTTTTCTTTCAGCCGTTTTTGCTCCCTAAATTTATCTTACCATGAAATATAAAATGGTAGGGTTTTCGACCTAAAAAAAGTCGGAGTACCACTGACTTTTTTTAGGTCGAAAACTCAACCATTTTAGGGAGTGCCGACAGAAGTGAAAACTTGAAAAAAAATCGGCACCGCGGTAATCAACGCGTTGATGTCTTTTGCTCCACTCACTGCGGTAATCAACGCGTTGATGTCTTTTAATGGCCAAAAGCTGGTGTCATCACGGTGTCGCGAAATCAATGGTTTAGTCTCATCTCAAAAATGCCCAACTTAAGAAGTTTTCACTTCAAAAACAAATACATAAACATACAACTTTCCCTTCACAATCTACTTACAAACTCAATATGTAGCAGCTTCCCTCCATTGAAGATATATTCAGGCACCTCTATAAACGAGAAGGGTAGAAATAAAACTGACATAAATCGACCCTACAGCTACTCTAATAGTTTTATATTTTATAACTCTGCAGTTTTTCGTATGTCTGTCTTTTTATTTCTTGTTTTATTATTTTTTTACGATAGTAAAAAATATTGGTTCAAATATTATTAATTTTTTAAGAAAACTCAGGTGCGTACTCGCAACCGGCGTGCTTGTATGAACAGCATAGCTATTCGATACGCTTCCGTGCCGAATCGAACATCAATCAATGTTATTGAAGGAGGTCTCTAAACGCTGTTTACATTTAGGAAACTCTCAAATTTTGACACTTTAAAATCAAATAGACGACCGCTATTCTTCGGACTTCAACCATTTGCCAGCATTCCGAGTCGATGGAGATGTATGAATATAAACGAAGCAAAAGGAGTAGGAATGTAAAGATCGTAGCAGGTGGCGTTCTGTCGTTTCTGCTACCCCATGAGAAGAAGACGTGGTGAATGAATGTAGGTATGTGTGTGTGTGTTTATTTTATATTATTTATGTTCTTAATTCAACATTTTTTTTTTTGCGTGGGTCAAATAACTTCTCCCGCTGTGAGCGGAGCGGGAGGGCGTATCAGACTCTTACTGACTAAAACCCACCCGTATTCCTTCGTTTGCCCTGTCGCCGGGGGCCACGATCTCCCTTTCGGTTTTCTTCGCAACCCCGGCAGGCATCGGTCCTAGTGGACCCCTTCAATTATGCTGACATCTCTTTGAGGCGCGCGTGGAACACAACGCGCCGTCGACCCGGGCCTGGTCCTTATCGGACGGTGAGCCACCCATTGCTCACCGCCCGCAAGCCCGCGCCTACGGTGTCACCCCCGTCAATCTTCTTCTTAATTCAACGTCGGTTAAGTATACATTGTCACTATGGTCCAAATCACAGGCATCTAGCCACGGGAGGGCCCTGGTGACCTGTATGTAATACAGGTTTTTATTTAAACCTTCTTCAGGCACCAGCCTCTCACAAAGCTAGCTCCTTGTTAGTGCACTATTATCAAATACCAGCATTAAATACATAACTTGTGTAGAGAAAATAAACGTCTTATATTTTTATTTTAATATGTACAAATAATTTTACGACGAAGCGCACATCTTAAGTGGATAATTTTGTTTTAGAAGTTCTGCATTCCATTTCCTGCTCAGTAGAGGCAAAAGTATCTTAAGGGTAAATAACTTACCTTTTACTCCGATTGAAAACTATTATCAATAATACAAGCTTACTTCGATCGTCCAATTTCATACTGACATAACATTTCAAAGATTAAAATATCCAATAGGAATCGACAGAGTTTACTCTGAAATCAGTAGCGTAACTGCTCGCTGTCTTCGATACAAAAGGTTAAAGTACTCTACATACCCTAGTAATAAAAGTGCAATCGTTTCTACATTCGAATCGGTATATTTAAATCTATGATCGCATTGACAATTTTATATTGTTACTATCTTTGCAAGAAAATGGACAGAATATATATTTTTATATATGGGCAGGCACTAAAGTAGGAAAGTACCTATTTATAGGGTCAAATAAATTAGCAAGCGAAACGCGGACGATAGGTATTGAAATCTAAACATGATGAATTTTTAGGGGTCATCGACCGCAGTTAGTACTAGTCACTCGAAATATCAGACAAAAAATCTGTTTTTTTTTTTTGTGTAAACGTCGAAGACGTGACGGATATCGATATCTAAACACGATTAAACGATTTTAGTATTTTAGTAACTAAACTGCGAGCGGTCGATGACTTAAAAAAAAACAGCGGCACTCCGGGAGTGCCAACAGAAGTGAAAACTAAAAGAAAATATTTCCAAAACTCCAAATCTTTAAAGTCAAAATACTTACATAGAACATTGATCCGTAACGTATTATATAAATAAAGAGTACAATCACGTTTACAAAATGAGGTGTAACGGTGTCGCGAGTTCAATTGTTTTTTCCCATCTCATAAATGCCCAACGCGCCTAAAGAAGTTTTCACTTCAAAAAGAAGATCGAATCCTTTTCTTTTTAGTTTTAAGGTCTTTAGAAATCAATACTATTATCGTCTGCGTAGTTTCGCTAGCTAATTTTATTTGACCCAGTATAAGATAAATGAATAAATACCTTTTATCGTACACTATAACAAATTACAAGAGAACCCTTGTGAGTTACATAGAATGGTTACATAAGTCTAATTTTTAACCGACTTCAAAAAAAAGGAGGAGGTTCTCAGTTCGTCGGATTTTTTTATTTATTTTTTACTTATTTTCCCCGATTACTCGAACACGGCTGAACCGATTTGAATTTTTTAATAATTTTTTTTAAGGTTCGATGTCGGTCTCGTCGTCATTTGGTCACGATCTGATGATGGGATCTTGGAGAAATCGAGGGAACTCTTCAAATATTATAGGCACACCTATAGCGATTCGGGTATTTTTATAGTAACTTGTGCATATGCTCTCGAAAAATATTCACCATTTGGTGAAGTGGAACTGATGAATTACAAACCAACACACTAAAAAGTAAAAATTTTTTTTTTTTAACAAAAATCCAATCGACTTCCAAATTGCAAAGTGAAAAATAACTTTAATTTCGGGAGTTTTTTGCCACCTACTTCCGAAATTAAAGTTATTTTTCACTTTGCAATTTGGAAGTCGATTGTATTTTTGGTAAAAATTTAAAATCTCCATTAATCCATATTCATTGACTACAATCAAGTTTTTTTTCAAATCACACTTAAGTAATGGTTGTTGTTTTGTTTTAATCACATTTAAAACCTAGGCTTTTGAATGAAAATATTTATTTCTATTGAAGGAACAGACCACCGCCACTGTCACTTACCATCAGGTCACATGCAGGCCAAGAGCTTCCCTGTTGTGGTTAAAAAAAAACGAAAAAGTGTACTTAAAACTTTTATAAAAAATGTCATCATAAAAATAATCCATTCAGCTTTGCGAATAACAAAGAAATCTCTGAAGAAAATCTTTGTACAGAGGAAGAAATACGAGTATTAAAGTCGAAGACACTAATTTGTTGTACGGTCATTCTAAGACTTTTAATATTAGGTTCTGTCGTGATAAAAAACATTATTCGCAAAAGGAATGCCTTTCTTGAAATGAGATTGCTACGCTAACAATCAGAGTGACAATTTCAGGGAAGAGAATTTTCATGAAAAATATCTTACATTCCAACTAACCAGATAATGGAACTTTAATGTTATGAGCATAGTTTTAAATAATACATCTGTGGTTATAAGGAAAAAATAGCAAATTCAGTGATGATCAAAATGAAAAGAGTATGGTTATGGTTAGATGGTTTGGTCATGTGGGAAGGTTGAATGAAAGGCGTGTAACAAAATGTATTTCCAAGGCAGATGTGAGTGGAAACGCCGGGAGGGGACGCCCTATGAGGATATATAGTGATCTTATTGATGATGTTCTTCAGAAAGGTCAAGTTTAACGCATATCTTCGACTTCAAAAAAAAGGAGGAGGTTCTTAGTTCGTCGGAATATTGTTTTTTTATGTATGTTCCCCGATTACTCGAAGACGGCTGAACCGATTTGAATTTTTTAATTTTTTTTAATTGAAAGGGTATACTTTCAAGTTGGTACCATTGTCATTTGGTCACGATCTGATGATGGGATCTTGGAGAAACAGGTACTATAGCGGCCGAGCGCTGCAAGCAAGAATAGTCCTTACAGTGTACAGATATGCGTTTCTTCGATAGTACATGTATCAAGTGTCAGAATGATGGCTCAATTATCGTCATCATCACTATTGACAGCTTTGTTTCACCCACTCCTGAGATAAGCCCTGCATTTTGTAATATGCACCGCGCTAGATAAGGATGACTTGCTTTGTATGGTTCCGTAGTCGACAAGGAACCCTTATAGTTTCACCATGTCTCCAAACTCTTAGTACAACTAACTGCAAAATTACAGCTTTCTAAGCTGTAATTTTGCATGGGATTACATATTAATCACGCCGACAAAGTGGTAAAATAAAATAATCTTTTCTTTTTTTTGTGTGCAGATATTTTTAATGGTAAGTACCTAAAAAAACATCCCAAATATCCAACTTTATGTGGTTTACTTTTACTGTCACTTTTTCCAATATAATAAATGTAAGGAAATTGTCCTCATATTAATTATTATCTACCGTGTCTAGGCAACTTTATATTTCCCTAGATTAGTGTGTAACCTAATCATATCATTTAAATACATAAATTATTAATAATACCAGCCTATTACTGTCCCACTTCAGGACAAAAGCCTCTTCTTACACAGAGAAGGCACGAGCTTTGATCACCACACTTGCTCACGAAGGGTTGACGATTTCAGACTAATACCAACTATAGGTCAAGGTTTCCTCACGATATTTTTCCTTCAACGATATCAGTAATGTCCCAGATAAACTCAGAAAGCAATAATAATATCATTTACATAAATTATTATCATACTCCTCTTTTGCCTATCCATCTCATGTCCGTAAATGTGACTTTGAACTGGATATTGATCTCTTGTTTACGTTGAGAGAAAGATTTCCTCAATTACAAGCCTGAGGCGGATTTCCTCAATAATTTAATCAACGTTCCTCCGTCCTTGAAAGTAAATACTTTCGATTAATCAGGCGCATCTGTGACTGAAAAGCTTTAGCTTTAATAGGACTAACTACAGCCTGCTTTCAAAACGGTGAAGGAAAACATCGAGAGGAAATCGGCATGTTCTATAACCAAAAATTCTAAGACATGTGACATCTACCAACCCGCCCAAATTACAGCCCATTCCTTTTCGAAGAGAGGAGGCCTGTGTCCCAGCAGTGGGAACATTATAGGCTGATTATAAACGTTTTTAACTCCCTCTTAGGCTAACCTTCCATTGAAGCGGAGAATTGCAAACTTTAATCAATAGAATTCCACTACGTTTATCATAATACTCTTGCCCTTATCCCAATTTATTTGGGGTCAGTGCATGTCTACGTCCATACCCCTCTATAAGTGGGCATCTCATTACTATCCCGTTCTAGCCATATCATCTTGCACACAGTCCATACATCGTTACTTTGGTCTTCCCCCACCCTTAAAGCCATCCGCATTCATACTCAAAACTTTCCTCACAACATTTTCCAGAAAGTTTATGAATAACGTATGAATTTAGTGCAATTGCAAGGCATGTGCTAAATGTACAGGTAAAAGTATCGTGCTGAAATCGAGGCGTTACGAAAAGTCTTTTCTGAAAACCACCCCCTGCTACAGCAGTTGAGAATTTTGCAGCACACGCTGGAATATTCTTTGTACAAATTACAGGCTTTAAAACACTGTGGCGGCATCTACATCGCCACATGCGAACTACGCATCAAAAACCTGACGTCACACAAATCCTGAATCGCGCAATTAGAGTTTACCGCGCACTATCCGACATCAACCGTTTGGTAGTTGCCAGTCAGACACAACACCCGTCTGATCGGAGGATCCTCCCTTTTCTATAGAGGATGAGTGAACTTTACACCCTATTCCTCATACATCTAAAACATAATTTATTCCTCAGCGTTTGAAATATCAAACGCTCCAAAATATTTGATATGATGAAAAAGATGTAACTTGTTAATATCGAGACAAAGTCAATTTTTTACTTCACAAACACTAACAATGTTGTTACTAACGAAACGTCTAAATAAAAACAGCTCCAAATCGTCAAGAGCCGTAAAAAATAACGAGATAGGAGATACTCAAATCAAACGTATTCTATTCGCTATCAAAAACAACATGAAAGACAAATAATACTCGATCAAATATACTAACAAACTCGTATGTTCAGAAGAGTGTTATTCTAAGCACGATCTTCTACTTAGGGGCCAGTGACATCTGGACGAAGGTGCTGTACTGATTTTACGTGCTCAGTTGTTCTATCATGTATGTTTAAAGGTTGTCTGCAAAAGCAACCTTACATAATATAGGCTGTCAGAAAAATGATTCTGGTTGCATGAATTAGGTTTAAAGATATTTTTATTCTCAAAAAAGACACAAAGTCACTTACATGAGAACAATGCTTAATAAATTATAAATGTAAAGTTCGCAGACGTCACGGTAGCAATTATCTATGATAAAGGTACCCAATGCATTCAGCTTTAAGGAAGGGTATTATTTCTGATTAAATATTCAGTTAATTGTGTTTTGACTGCATTGAATGAGTGTAAATTTTCAGTTCATTCAAGCCAATTTAGAATCAATTTCAAAATTGTAGAATAAGCGTTTGTGCAATAAAAATGAAATGCTGTTCGTTGTACGGTTGGGCTTTTTTTTTTTTTTTTTTGTGGGTGGGAAATCATCAAATAACTTCTCCCGCTCTGGGCGGAGCGGGAGGGCGTGTCAGACTCTTACTGACTAAAACCCACCCGTGTTCCTTCGGTTGCCATGTTGCCGGTTGGCATTTTTTTGTTTTAAAATGTTGGTAATAGTCCGAATCAGGTTTTTACGGAATGAAAAATTTTAAAAGTTGCCGACAGAATTGTAAAATACGAAAGCAAAAAAATGCGAAAACTTAAAGTGCATTCTCTATGGGATTTTTAGGGTTCCGTACCTCAAAAGGTAAAAAGGAGCCCTTATAAGATCACTCTCTTATCCGTCTGTCCGTGTGTCACCACCGATTTTCTCAGGAACGGGTGGACTTAGCAAGTTGAAATTTATACCAGATACTGAAGTCTATAGTCCCTATTAGGTGCATAAAAAACAACTTGAATCAACAAAATTTTCTTTCTTCTTCTTCTTCTATAGATCCACCAACCTGTGTGGTTCTTTTCTCAAAACACCATTTCAGACACCAACCTACATGGTCTTCACATGAACTGACCAAGATTATGGTCTGGACTTTAAAAGAGACTGTGACCTCTGAGTTAGTTTCGGTCTTTCTTCTCAGAGTAGTCAGATAGGAAACGTAGAACTCCGACCTTATCCAGTTTTTTTTTAATATGATTGACGCGTAAAACTGTTTGTACAAACCTACTTACAGAAATAAAATCAATTATTATCAAGTTTCAGAAAACCTTGTAGAGTTTCGTCTTTGTCACTCATTCCTGTGTGGCACGGCTGTCTCTTTCTTAAGTTTGATGTTTCACGTGAACGCAATTTGTACTAAGCAAAGAGACTTACTTTGGTATGCCAAGAATGATAAAAGATATACAATCAAAGAGTATTTAATAACCCCAGCACGCCGTTTCATACAACATTGCTGGAGCGATGTAATGTTCCTAATTAAAAAAACGCTCCTGCTTGGATTTGATTTTCTTTGACCATAAATTCGACACTTCGCGTGTTCTTTTTTCGAAAATAATGCCAGTATTTCCATGCATGTTTGAGAAAAGGACTTTTGAGTTGACCTAAAAACAAAACACTATCTTTGCATCTTCAAGCTAAGCAAGTTATTAATTAGTATAATAATATTAGTTTTCTGTATATAAACTCTGGAAAGCAAAAAGCTTAGATCTCGGAGCAAAAAGCTAAAAACCTAATGCCATACGACATAATGCTGTGGAAGTAGCTAAAATAGACCAATCCCGCGCTTTCTACATCTGTTAACTGTCTTATCTTTCTAACAGCATAAGCGGCCGAGCTTAGCCGCCCCACAAGAGATGTTATATAAGGTCCCCATTGTAATTTCTCGTCTAGCGTGATTCGACAAATATTCCCGTTACTAAGCTTTTACTTAATAAATATCAAAGTAACAAATATTTGGATTTTCCCATCTAGAATTTCTCAGCTGCAGCCCGGAGTCTGAATTTGTGCCCGGTTAATGGCAATAGACTCGCCCCCTATTACATGGGACTTATACATAACTGGCGAAATGTGGGCGCACTATTAGGTACACCTCTGCCTAATCCTGCGGGGAATAACGGCGTGATGGTATGTTATGTTATTTGAAAAGTATAATTTCTTTAGAAATATCTTTTTACAGCTCACTCCAAAAATATAATTCCCGGAAAAACTGGAAAATAAACCGATTTAATTAGAAATATGATAACTCTGTTTTTTTAAGGTTCCGCACGTCCGAATGAAAAACGGTACCCTTACCGAGGTAAAATTTATTTGTAAGTTTGTATGTAGGGATAATCTTATTCGGATTTGAAAAATTCTTTTTGCATTGGACAGCCCGATTCTTGAAGAAGTTTATAGGCTCGGACGAGGTCGCAGGCAGAAGCTTATCGTCGGTAACATAACATTATGTCAAAAGTGTATTACCTATTGATTTAAAAAAAAAAACGCTAACATTTCACCTGTTACTCTATAATAAAATCGTTTTCATTAAAATCGCAGTCTTAAAACTTTAAACAGATTCATCTATTTTCATTCCAGTACAGACTTAAATTTTACCTGGAAAGTTAAACAATTAAGCTAGCTAAAATGCTAGAAAGCCGCTGACAGCACCTGTGTCTCTCCCTAGGTTAATTATGTCTGTTTTTGGAGATACAAAGTTTCCTACGTGCTTGCCAATATTACCTCGAGGAAGGTTATAGGCTATGTAGCATCACGCTACGACCTTTACGAACCGAGCATAACTTCGTCACGCCGGCGAAATCGCCGGCAGAAACTAGTTTTTACCCGACTGCCCCAGAAGGAGGGTAATGTTTTTAATAAAGGATCTTACTTTTTCTTAGAAGGAGCTAATAAAAAAAACAGTGGCTGTCCGGGAGTGCCGACAGAAGTGAAAACTAAAAAAAATACTTCCAAAACCTTGAAAGTAAAAATACGTGCATATAAATAAAGAGCACAATCGCGTTTACAAAAATGAGGTGTCGGTAACGGTGTCACGAGTTCAATTGTGGTTTCGCATCTCAAAAATGCCCACTTTGGCATTTATAAAAGTTAGGATACCACAAATCATAGAAGCTTAATACCATATATATTTATTTACCAGGTATATTTATTTATTTGTATTTGTACAAACATGTGTTAAGGCTCTTTCAAATACGCGACGCGACACAAAGACACCGCTCGTCGCGACGAGCGGTGTCAAAGTGAGTTTGTTTGTTACCCTTTCACGCTTAAACGGCTGTACGGATTTGGATGAAATTTGGCAAATGGGTGGATCATGACATAGATTAGGACATAAAATACTTTTTATCCCGATATTCTCACGGGATCGAGACTTATGCTGGGGAAACCGCAGGATGCAGCCAGTTGTTTATAAAAAAAAATTGCGACAGATTTTTTGGTTCAGTGGTCACAAATGCAACTGCCTAGGTTCGATTCTAAAGTCGGGCAAGCAAGCTCGAATACTTAGCGAGAGGTCCAAATTTGATTTCCTGATCGAGCAATTGTTTTTTTTTCTGCTCGAAGGCTGGATTTGTACTGAATAAATATGTGTCTAATTGTGGGCATGCACTATGAGATACATACAAGGGACTTAAATCTTAACTGGCGGCATTTAGGTACTGGTAGGTACTTTCTATCTACATATTTCTGCCTAACCTTTCGAGGAAAACTATTAAACTTTATATTATATTAATTAGTATGTTTTTTATGTTGTTTTTATAATTATAATCTAAGTAGGATGACGAGGCATTTTTCAAGTGAAAACTTCTTTAGGAGCGTTGGGCATTTTTGAGATGCGAAACCACAATTGAACTCGTGACACCGTTACCGACACCTAATTTTTGTAAACGCGATTGTGCTCTTTATTTATATTAAGTTACGAATCAATGTTCTGTGCAAGTATTTTTACTTTAACGGTTTTGGAAGTTTTTTTTTTTAGTTCAAACTTCTATCAGCACTCCCGGAGTGCCACTGTTTTTTTTTATTAGCTCCTTGTAAGAAAAAGTAAGATCCTTTATTAAAAACATTATCCTCCTCCAGAGCAGTCGTAGGTTTTACCTAGTTTCTGCTTCGACTTCGCCCACGTGACGAAGTTCTGCTCGGTTTCTAAGGGTCGTAGCGTGATGCTACATAGCCTATAACCTTCCTCGATGTAATTTTGGCAAGCACGTAGGAAACTTTATATCTCCGAAAACAGACATAATTAAGGTAGGGAGAGACACAGGTGCTGTCAGCGGCTTTCTAGCATTTCGGCTAGCTAAATTGTTTAAATTTCCAGGTAGAATTTAAGTCTGTACTTTCCGCAAAATTTCAAGTATAAGTTTACCGGCGTTCCTCTCCTCGGTCCACAGTACCAATAAATTAACCAGGAACATTTTATCTTCCTCACTGGTCGATTTTGAGGTACCGTGCCTGACCGATGCTTTGAACGCTTGGAAAATGGCCTGTCCCAATACGGATCTGCCCGACAACCCGTCTTCCCAGAGACGATGGGACGTGCCACTCTGCAGTATTATACGGAACACCCTGTTAAACACGTCACCTAATACTGTTGAGCGCGCCCGTCTGCTAGCTGTGGGAGAATGGGAGTCAGGCTTGTGGCTTCAGGCACTCCCGTCATCCACCATAGGCACTATGATGGATGACTCATCGTTTCGGCTCGCTACGTGTCTCCGCTTGGGTGCATCTTGTGTTGCTCCACATCGGTGTCATTGCGGAGAAGCTGTCGACAGTCTCGGGTACCATGGCTTGTCCTGCTGCAGGAGCGCAGGTCGCATAAGACGGCACGCCAGTATCAACGACATTATTCGTCGAGCCCTTGTCACCGCCGGCGTACCAGCGGTATTAGAACCAAACGGCTTGGTACGTGACGATGGGAAGAGACCCGACGGGATGACGTTGTTGCCTTGGAAGGTGGGTAGGCCTCTGGTGTGGGACGCAACCTGTGTCGACACCCTTGCGCCATCTCATGTTTCTAGCACGGCGGGCTGTGCTGGCGCCGCTGCTGCGGCTGCTGAGACCCTCAAGCGGCGCAAATACTGCAACCTCATGGGTAACTACAGCTTTGAGCCGTTTGGGGTCGAAACGCTCGGATCATGGGGCCCGAGTGCGCGTTTCCTCTTTAAGGAAATTTCTCGTCGACTAGTCGACACTTCACGTGACCAGAGGGCTGGCTCGTTCTTTGGCCAAAGAATTAGCATTGCCATTCAACGTGGCAATGCTGCCAGTCTTCTGGGCACGTTTCCGGATGACAGCGATGCGGACGAATATTTCGACGCCTAAGTGTCGTTCTAGTTTTATATATACAGATAGGTAGTTAGTTTTTTAATTTAGTACCTAGTGTAAATAGTTAGTTATGTTAGAAACTGTAAAGTTATATTTAAGTTTTATAAAATAAATAAAGTGTTTAGATGAAAGTCTGTACTGGAATGAAAATAGATGAATCTGTTTAAAGTTTTAAGACTGCGATTTTAATGAAAACGATTTTATTATAGAGTAACAGGTGAAATGTTAGCGTTTTTTTTTAAATCAATAGGTAATACACTTTTGACATAATGTTATGTTACCGACGATAAGCTTCTGCCTGCGACCTCGTCCGAGCCTATAAACTTCTTCAAGAATCGGGCTGTCCAATGCAAAAAGAATTTTTCAAATCCGAATAAGATTATCCCCTACATACAAACTTACAAATAAATTTTACCTCGGTAAGGGTACCGTTTTTCATTCGGACGTACGGAACCTTAAAAAAACAGAGTTATCATATTTCTAATTAAATCGGTTTATTTTCCAGTTTTTCCGGGAATTATATTTTTGGAGTGAGCTGTAAAAAGATATTTCTAAAGAAATTATACTTTTCAAATAACATAACATACCATCACGCCGTTATTCCCCGCAGGATTAGGCAGAGGTGTACCTAATAGTACGCCCACATTTCGCCAGTTATGTATAAGTCCCATGTAATAGGGGGCGAGTCTATTGCCATTAACCGGGCACAAATTCAGACTCCGGGCTGCAGCTGAGAAATTCTAGATGGGAAAATCCAAATATTTGTTACTTTGATATTTATTAAGTAAAAGCTTAGTAACGGGAATATTTGTCGAATCACGCTAGACGAGAAATTACAATGGGGACCTTATATAACATCTCTTGTGGGGCGGCTAAGCTCGGCCGCTTATGCTGTTAGAAAGATAAGACAGTTAACAGATGTAGAAAGCGCGGGATTGGTCTATTTTAGCTACTTCCACAGCATTATGTCGTATGGCATTAGGTTTTTAGCTTTTTGCTCCGAGATCTAAGCTTTTTGCTTTCCAGAGTTTATATACAGAAAACTAATATTATTATACTAATTAATAACTTGCTTAGCTTGAAGATGCAAAGATAGTGTTTTGTTTTTAGGTCAACTCAAAAGTCCTTTTCTCAAACATGCATGGAAATACTGGCATTATTTTCGAAAAAAGAACACGCGAAGTGTCGAATTTATGGTCAAAGAAAATCAAATCCAAGCAGGAGCGTTTTTTTAATTAGGAACATTACATCGCTCCAGCAATGTTGTATGAAACGGTGTGCTGGGGTTATTAAATACTCTTTGATTGTATATCTTTTATCATTCTTGGCATACCAAAGTAAGTCTCTTTGCTTAGTACAAATTGCGTTCACGTGGCTGTATAGGCCATAAATGCGTTTGCCTTTCGGCACAGATGATAAATTGAAAATTGGCGGCAAAGCTGAAAATTCGTCTTGATTTGTTATTTTCATAATAAAAAGTATGTTTTATTTCCCTGCATTCGTTTGAGAAAAGCACTATATATGGCAATTGCCTGTCTCGAATTATTGAAGTCCTCGCCTACATACTCGACCTGCAATTGCCTATTTTACGGCTTTTGCAATAATGTACTATTTACTGTTGACACATCGAACTTTAGAAAGAGACAGACGTGCCACATAGGAATGAGCGACAAAGACTAAGCTCTACAAATCCTGAAAGCCTTTCTGAAACTTGATGATAATTGATTTTATTTCTGTAAGTAGGTTTGTACAAACAGTTTTACACGTCAATCATATTTAAAAAATTGGATGAGGTCGGTGTTCTGCGTTTCCTATCTGATTACTCTGAGAAGGAAGACCGAAACAAACTCAGAGGTCACAGTCTCTTTTAAAGTCCAGACATAATCTTGGTCAGATAATGTGAAGACCATGTAGGTTGGTGTCTGAAATGGTGTTTTGAGAAAAGAACCACACAGGTTGGTGGATCTATAGAAGAAGAAGAAGAAAGAAACGTTTATTGATTCAAGTTGATTTTTATACATCTAATAGGGACTATAGACTTCAGTATCTGGTATAAATTTCAACTTGCTAAGTCCACCCGTTCCTGAGAAAATCGGTGGTGACACACGGACAGACGGACAAGAGAGTGATCTTATAGGGTGTGTAACGGTTGATATAATAACAAAAAATCTAACGTTCACTTGACCTAATTTCAGTTAATATACTTTTGTTTAATATAACGATCAGCTGAGATAATGAATTGTTGATATAATTTCATTTTATCTAATTTCTTATGATATAATAAACATTTCCTATAATGCACATTTGACATAATATTCATGTAGTATATTATTCATTTACTATAATATTCATAATCTCTAATAACTTTTAATATAATTTAGAAAATCTACCACCCCATTGTACTGTTTTTTTTTTCTTCGCTTTATACCCTATACACCTACCACCCTCAACTATTGTAACCAGTAGAAATTGGATGCAATCTGGACTTTAGGGCACCCCGACTCGGACAGGTTAGGTTAGAAGGGGATGGCGGGGTCGTGTGAGCGAGCGAAGCGAGCGAATAGACCCCGCCATCCCCTTCGTGGTTATTTTTTTATAAACCATCCAGAAGTAGGAGCCCCGCTAAGCGGGGCTCCGTCGACCAAGCCCACCCTCGACCATGCATTGAATATTTTAAGATTTGGTTAGGTGCCATTTGAGTTAGGTTAGAACTGTGACCATTAAACATGAAAATTAGGTCAAAAGAACATTAGGTCAAATGAATGTTATGTAAAAAGAATATTATACATATAGAAATATAAAATGAACGTTATACTAAAAGTTTTATATTAAATGAAAATTATATCATATGAAACATTAGGTTATATGATTTTATAGCATATGAAAATTATATTATATGAACATTATTTCAAGTGAAATTAGAGCATTTGTTATTATATCATACATTACACACCCAATCTTATAAGTGTTCTTTTTTACCTTTAGACGTACGGAACCCTAAAAATCACATAGAAAATACACTTTAAGTTTTCGCATTTTTTTGCTTTTATATTTATTTATTTATTTATTTGTATTCGTACAAACATGTGTTAAGGCTCTTTCAAACACGCGACGCGACACAAAGACACCGCTCGTCGCGCGACGAGCGGTGTCTTTGTGTCGCGTCGCGTGTCGCGCCTGTTGAAAGAGCCTTTACAATAGCTGGTACAATATCTCATAAGTTTGGTATCAACATGTTTACTTGTATACTTGTGAGCGCGCAGTCCCTTTGATAAAAGCCGCCTCTGAATTAGACGCTATAGTTGTCAACAAGCGACTTTCGACTCTAACTTCAAAATATAAAGTCGTGATTGTTTACAACGCAATTTTTATATTTCTCTTTTTATTTTTGCTTTTTGTTTATCAAAGGCGCCGACTCGAGTATTTTCGAGAATATTCGAGATCGAGTCTAGGACTAAGTATAAAAGCGGCGATCGCGCGTCGCGCCTCGTCAGTAACGATTGTGCATTATTTAGACCCCACCATCCGTACGTGTAACATTATAAATAAAGAAGAATGGAACGTTGGCTTAAAGGTGTTAAACGTGTTGCAACATCTTCTAATGACGCTGAATGTTTGAAAGCAGTACGCGCGGAGAATATAGTAATCTCCGATCCAGACGATGATGCCACGACGTCAAGCTCGACGGTTTCAAAGACGAAAAAAGAAAGTAGTATGATGAATCATATATCAGTTTCGGATTTGTTGATTCCAACGGCTCACCTCTCTGCATGCTATGTAGTAAACTGCTTCCTAATAGTTCCATGGTACCTGCCAAATTGCGTGGACACTTAGAAACTGTACACCCCGAGTCTAAAGAAATAATTTTTTGTTCGTAAAAAAGATAAGTTATTGGAAAGTCAAAAAAATATGATGCATGTAACACAAACTATCAACGAAAAGGCCACGGAGGCATCATATTTAGTTAGCTATCGCATTGCACAAGCAGGTGAAGCGCACACTATCGCTGAGAATTTAATAAAGCCATGTGTATTAGACAATTTAGACATAACGAAATGTATGCTCGATGAAAAATCTTCAAAGCAGCTTTCTACTGTGCCGCTATTAAACAATACTGTTTCACGGCGAATCCATGATCTGGCAAGCTACGTCAAACAAGAACTAGTTACACGTCTACAAAAAATACGATTCGCCTTGCAAATGGACGAGTCGACTGATGTCGCTGGTTTGGCTATCTTGCTTGTTACCGCTGCTCACAAACACTACCGGGGAAGAAATTTTTAATAAAATAAATATATTTTTTGAAGAAAATAATCTCAGTTGGAACAATTGCATTGACATTTGTACAGATGGGACCAAGGCGATGACAGGTATAACAGCAGGAGCAGTATCACGAATAAAAAATAAAGCGCCTAATTGTAGTTCCAGCCATTGTATTCTGCATAGACAAGCACTTGCGATGAAGCAAATGCCGTAAAATCTAAAATTAGTTCTGGATGAAGCGGTAAAAATAATTAATTTTATCAAATCACGACCACTACAATCCCGATTGTTCTCATTATTGTGTGAAGATTATGGTAGCAAACATAAAACACTGCTGCTCCATACAGAAGTGCGATGGCTGTCTCGGGGTAAAACTTTAACAAGGCTATTTGAACTTAGAGCCGAGTTACAAATGTTTCTGTCAGCAGATACTTCTTTTAATTTGAAGGACCGTTTGTATGATAAAACTTGGTTTTCCGATTGTTTTTTTATGGCGGATATATTTCAAATGAAGTGAAATGAAATGAAATGAAATTGTTTATTCTGTAAATAGGATATCGGAATCACTTTTACACGTCATATTAAAAAAATAAAAAATAAAAATAAGCTAGTTGAGTTCGGCGTTTCCTATCTGACTACTCTGAGAAGAAAGGCCGAAACAAACTCAGAGGTCACAGTCTCTTTTAAAGTCCAGACATAATCTTGGTCAGGCCATATGAGGACCATGTAGATTAGTGTCTGAAATGGTCTTTTGAGGTAAGAACCACACAGATTTGAGTGAACCTGTCCAGTCAGTGCAAGCATTTGTCAGTAATCGTGGAGCTCAACTCAGAACTTAAGGAGCTCAACTCGACGAACAATACCAAAGAAAGGACATTAGGGTAGGCCGCATAAACTACTCAAACTGCCAGACCATAATTAAAACTAACTGAAAAATGAAAATAATAATGATATCCACATAGTCCTCACATTCACAGTAATTAATTAAAATAATATAATACTTTACAAAGTAATCATGTCATTTTGAATATAATTTTCAACAATGTCAATGTGTATATAAAACTGGTATATTTTCATGATTTTACAAAATAATTAAAATGTTAAGTTTTATCACAAGGCTTAGCAGAGCGAGCAGTTCAATCCCATGCTTTTTTATCTTCTAAATAATCTGAAATTTTATAATACCCTTTTTTACAGAGTTTGGTTTTAATACAGATTTTAAATCTATTAATGGGTAAGTTTCGAATGTCAATGGGAAGTTTGTTGTAAAAGCGTATACATTGACCCATGAACGAGTTGCCTACTTTGTGGAGACGTGTGCGATGTACAGCAAGATTGTGTTTATTCCTGGTATTTAAACTATGAATATCGGATATTTTCTTAAAATTTGATATATTTTTGTGTACATACAATAGGTTTTCAAAAATATATTGTGAGGCTACAGTCAGAATATTTATTTCTTTGAATTCTTCTCTAAGGGAATCTCTTGGACCTAGGTTGTATATGGCTCGAACAGCCCTTTTCTGTAGAACAAAGATAGTATCAATGTCCGCACAGGTTCCCCAGAGAAGAATCCCATATGACATAAGACTATGAAAATAGCTAAAATAAACAATTCTGGCTGTATCCACATCAGTTATCTGTCTAATCTTTTTAACAGCATAGGCAGCCGAACTTAGTCTTCCTGACAATTTTTCTATGTGTGGGCCCCATTGTAATTTACTGTCAATAGTGATTCCAAGAAAAACTGTCGACTCAACAGGGTCCAACTCTTTTCCATTTACTTGAACATTGGTAAATAGCTGCGTGACATTTGGCATTGAAAATTTAATGAGTTTAGTCTTTTTTTCGTTCAGTAGAAGATTATTTACACTAAACCAATGCACTTGTTTAGAGAGTGCATCGTTAACTTGTTCAAAGTTGACTAACTGACGTTTGATTTTAAAAATGAGCGAAGTGTCATCTGCGAATAATACTATCTTGTGATTATCCCTTATGTGATAAGGTAAATCATTTACATAAATTAAAAATAAGAAAGGCCCAAGAATTGAACCCTGCGGAACGCCCATGGTGACCGCCGATCCTGCAGATTACAGAGCAAAAACTGAACGAATTGAATTTATCATTGCAAGGTAAACAGACAACAGTGTTTCAGGCCTATAACAAAATAACTGCCTTCAAAAGAAAATTAGATTTTTGGATTATTTGCGTTGGTAAGAAAGAAATAGAAATCTTTACGTCTCACAGTGAGTTTGTTAGCGAAAACGACTCAGAAATGTTTCAAGATGATGTGTTTGAAGAATTGGTCCAAAATCTCAGTTCGATGCGCGCATCTTTTGAAAAGTATTTTCCCGAAGAACAGAATACAAAAAAGAAGCTGAATTCATGGATTCATAGTCCTTTTTTACCCAACTTGCAAAAGCCCGAAAGTATGTCAAACGAGATATATGAATCTCTTTCAGAAATGTCATCAGACACAAGTATGGAGTCACTGTTCAAAACGACGCCTCTCAACGATTTTTGGTGCAGAATCCGTGATGAATATCCAATGCTTGGCAAAATGGCTCTGAATATTCTTCTCCCGTTCCCAACAGCATATTTGTGCGAAACAGGATTCTCAACCTATGCAGCCACGAAAACAAAATATCGCAATAGACTGGACGCCGAACCTGATATGAGACTTCAACTGTCTTCTATCAAACCTGATATCAACCTGTACCAATTGATGAAAAATAAAAACAGTTTTCTTTTTTAATATCTTCTATTATTGTACTTGCCATGTGGTAAAGTAAGTAATAATTAGTAACTGTTACATTGTACCTTTATTATGCTTATTAATAAAGAATACACTTTTAAAAACTATTGTTTTTATTGTGGGGTTCCATCAAGTATTTTGCTTCCCAAAAGGGTTCCGTCACCAAAAAAGTTTGAGAACCACTGCCATAAACTGTTTTTCCACCAAAACAAATTCTTAGGTTTCAGACGTTAATTTCACCAGACTTTTGTTATAAAACAAGCAGGTATAAACCCATAGAAGTTACTGGGCAGAAGCTTTTTCAATTACAGTACTGGGGTACAATTTATGAAGCAACAAGAACTTAGATTTACTTCGGGGGGCGAGAATTGTAGGAGATTGCTGTGTTAAAGTCCTAGCGGTCAGTAACCGTTGCCTAGCGAAGTAGCGAACACAGAGCATTTACTTAGTTGAGAGACGTATATAGACACCGATGTAAATAGTAAAGATTTTCCAATGTATTTCTCCGGGGCTAAGAAAAGGTGTGTAACATTCTGTAGTTAACTGCTGTGCGACTGAAGATTGTTTCCGAAAAATAAGGTAAGTCTGAAGGCCAATTCTCGTATTTAAAAAAAAAGTTCACATTCAAGTCACAATCTGTCAGACTTGTCAAAAATGTTGGTAAATAGATTGTATTTTTGACAGATTGCGAATGATAAGCGAATGCGAACGTTCTTAAAAATTACGGGAATTGCCCCTCAGGTGGCTTTAAAACCTGTCGGGGTTGCGAAGAAGTCCGAAAGGGAGATCGTGGCCCCCGGCAACATGGCAACTGAAGGAACACGGGTGGGTTTTAGTCAGTAAGAGTCTGACGCGCCCTCCCGCTCTGGTCAGAGCGGGAGAAGTTATTTGATAATTTCCCACCGAAAAAAGAATTAAAAAAGTGTCTTTACAAATTCTTGATATTTATTACAACAGTCTGTATTATTTTATAGTTCTGAAGCCATACAGCTAAACTAAATAATAATAATATCATAAAGAGGAAAGATTTATATTTTTATTATTTTTCGTATGTAACGAATAAACTTAAAAACTACTGGACCGATTTAAAAAAATCTTTCAGCAATGGATAGCTACATTATCAGTGAATAACATAGGCTATATTTTATCCCCGTACTCCCACGGGAACGGGAACTACGCGGGTGACACCGCGTGACGTCCGCTAGTAATATTATAAAGAGGGGGTAATCTCCGAAACTTGTAGACGGATTTGAAAAAATCTTTTTGCATTGTATAGCCCAATTCTTGAAAAAGGTTATAAACCACATAACATCACGCTAAGACCCTTAGGAGACGAGCAAAAACAAAAAAAGTTAAAAATAACGCCAAGCGAATACGAATTATTAGCGCGGGGGGGGGATGGGACACGACGCGGTGAACCGGGGGCCGAAATTTCATGCGACGAAGTCGCGGACAAAAGCTAGTTGTCTATAAACAGTGTTGATTTGGTAATCTATACTATCATTATTCATTTATTAGGGTTCCGTACCTCAAAAGGAAAAAACGGAACCCGTATAGGATCACTTGTGTCTGTCTGTCCGTTTGTCACAGCCAATTTGCTCCGTATCTAATGCACCGATTAAGTTGAAATTTGATATATATTTCTGTGAATTTTGAATATGGGGGTTACTTTTCGGTGGCAAATAAGAAAATTAAAAAAAAAATCAAACTGTATCGTGTGACATATTAAATGAAAGGGCTTGTTACGAGGATCTCATATATGTATAATTATTTTATAATTTTAAAATAAATACATTCGAAGATATTTAAGAAAATAGATGAAAATTGATCATTCCTCCCCCCTTATCTCCGAAACTACTGAACATAAAGTTTTGAAAAAAAAAAAAGAATTCAGGGCATGGTTCTTCACTCATAGATCACAGGAAAACCTATAAGAAGACTATGGTCTTAAAAAAAGGTAAATCTATCAATATTGTGCGTACAAACTTATATTTGCAGTTAGAATGTATGGGAGAACATGTATTTCAACTACAATGTCAAGTTTATATTTGGGATAAATTAATCCCAACTAAGAAACCCTTCATTGTGCGTAATCGGACACGCACTTGACCGGTTTTTAATTCGAGTTACAATGACTCATAGACAATATATAATATTCAATACATCACGCAAACAATACATTAACATTACAATACAATACAAAAAAAAAACCACCGTACATACAACACTTACATTAACACAACATTAATGGCCGACGACTGTAGGTGACGTGCAAGTCATTGCAGTGTCGTGTATAATGGACAGTAGAGCCTGTATCATCATCAGCACGCTAAACTATACAAAAAAAAAATCTTATCTTTCCTTAAGAAACATAACTGGCGAAATGTGGGTGAACCTGCTACAGGGACACCTCTGTCCAACCCTTCGGGGCAACAAGGCGTGATGTTATGTTATGTTATGTTAATATAATATACAACTTGTCGCTACAATGGTGACATTAATTCAACACACAGGTAGTGGCTAGTAATCATAAAAATATAATAAGAAAAAATAATTCATTAATTGCTTTTTTTTTATTTTTCAAACGCTCGCCGACACAGGGCTCTCCCTTTCCTTCGATTCGCCTTCTTTTTGGAATTTATTCGTTTTATTTTCATTGATGCGATGTTATGATCCGTGACCCCGGTAAATGACCTCTGCGCTACAGTTGTTAAGTACAGGTTTCACCAAGATGATATTTTAGAAAATTGAAAATAAATAATAAAGTTTAATGAAATTAAAATATCTTCCTAAAAAACGCTAATCCGTATACGTGTTAAATTAGTGTCACCGTTAAAGCTCCATCTAATAAATAATATTATAAAGAGGTAAAATTTATTTATTTGTAAGTTTGTATGTAGGGGGTAATCTACGGAACTACCAGACGGATTTGAAGAATTCTTTTTGCATTTGAAAACCCAATTCTTGAGGAAGGTTATAGGCTCGCGGACGAAGTCGCAGGTAGAAGCTAATATACTAATATTTTTGGTTCTAGGACATGCCGGTTTTCTCACGATGTTTTCCTTCAGCGTTTTGAGAGCAGTGCTGATGAAATAATTAACAACATCCACCAACCCGCTCTGCGACCGCGTGGTGGATTACGGCCCACTCCCTCTTACTGAAAGGAGGCCTGTGTCCCAGCAGTGGGAACATTATAGGCTGATTATGTTGGTAATACACTCGAGAGCAATGAATCCGGGTCACTTAAAGAATGTTAAAAATCTCGGAAACTAAAAATGATAGGTTAATGCAATAAATTGTACTTAATAGACAATGTAATACTCCTTAAATGAAAGTAAAAAAAATATGAGTCACCATACATTTTATTAACACAAAATTACATAAAGAAAAAAACTGCTGATCTCTCCTTAAAACAAAAATAGGAAACATGAAATTTTTGAACTTTATTACGATTTTCTTGAATTTTAATACTTCGTATTGCCTCCTCGTGCTTCCATTACTGCGTTTACGCGGTTTGGCATGCTGTACACCAAGTTCCTTATACGATTTTGGGGAATATTCTCCCATTCCTCTGTGAGAGCAATTTTGAGCTCACGAAGCGTGATTGGGGGAGGGTTTCGTTGTTTTACGCATCTGCCTAGCTCGTCCCAAGCATGCTCGATCGGGTTGATATCCGGGCTGCGCGCTGGCCACTCCATACTAGTAATGTTCATCTCTTGAAGGTAGTCATTCACAATCCTACCTGTATGAGGTCGGGCATTGCCATGCATAAATATAGCATCCTCACCTAAATTGACCATAAATGGACCAACGTGATCATTGAGGATTTCTTCCACATATCTTACGCTAGTTAAAGAGCCGTTTTCTATGATCACCAGCTCTGTGCGACTTTCAGAAGAAATTCCGGCCCACACAAGTACAGACCCACCACCGTAGGCTACTTTTTCTTCGATGCATGCTTGCTTGAATCTTTCCCCTGGTCTTCGATACACTCTGTGTCTTCCATCGTGCTTGTAGAGCATAAATTTTGATTCGTCGGAGAACATAACTTTTGACCAATCTTCAATACTCCAATTTACGTGGCTCTGGGCATATCTTAGTCTTGAAATACGATGCCCACGCTCCAGTTTAGGGCCGTTTGCAGGTCTAAGGGGTTTTAATTTAAATTCAGCAAGCCGACGTCTTACTGTCCATGCACTTGGGTTACTTCCTCCGAGGCGTCGAAACTGATTTGTGAGTTCAGTTCCTGTGAGAAAGCGATTTCGAAGCATGGTGTTCACCAAGTATCGGTCTTCTCGTGCTGTGGTACACCTGGTTCTGCCCGTTCCTGGTCTGCGTAGGTTAGAACCAGTTTCTTCGTAACGTCGGAGAACTCTTTGTACTGTTGACAGCGACACACCGACAGTCCTGGCTGTATCGCGCTGACTCCGGCCGGTTTCCAGCATTGTAAGTATTCTGGTGCATTCTTCAGGCGTAAGCGACATAATTTCAGCTTGAATAATGAATATAGAGCATTATCAACATGGTTTATGTACCCACATAAATGACAGATTACAAACAAAAGCAAAACCAAATGCTGTAATTTCGTAGTTCCATCTTCGAAAGTGGCCCTTTTTCAAATTTGATTTTTTTATGATATAACTTTACAATAACTAAGAAGTTTTAATACCTTCATTTAAGGAGTATTACATTGTCTGTTAAATACAATTTATTGCATTAACCTAGCATTTTTAGTTTCCGAGATTTTTAGGATTCTTTAAGTGACCCGGATTCATTGCTCTCGAGTGTATTATAAATGCGGAAGTAACTCTGTCTGTCTGTCTCTCTGTCTGTCACCGTTTCATGCTTTAACGGTTAAACAGATTTGAATTAAATTTGGCATTCGGTTAGACCATGGCCTGGGTTAGGACCTTAGGACATAAGATATTTTCTATCCTGGTAGTACGTTTCCGTGGAATAATTGCAGACCTCCACGCGGGCGAAGTCATGGGAAAAAGCCAGTAAATAATAAACAAAATTTTATGAAAGTCGATGGTAAAATTTGCAATACTTTGCTTATGATAACTTAGCATCACAAATGTTTCAATGATATTAGAGAGAAAGTAAAATAACCGCTGAACTAAGTTCAACTATTGGTAAAACTGACTGTCAGACAATTCAGCATAATAAGCCCATAAAAGAAAAAGATAAATAAAATCAATATCCGCAGTTACCGCGGCATAACAGTAAAAACTCTATTAAGTAATAAAAAGAAATGAGACTTAATTCTACAGCCGAGGAAATTGTATTTGTGGGATAAACAACGCCATTTTGTTTTCTATTACTAAAAGTAGTGTTAAGTACCTAGTTTCCTGTCATTTTATCGTTTTAGCTTTTTTTAAATTAAACTTCGGTGTTTATGGTTACAATAACAAGTAGAATAGAATAGAATAATTTTTATTATCTCCAGTTACAGTTAGTAGTAGTGGTACATACACAAAACTATAATACTGGAAGCAAAAAGTTTTTAAGCGTTATTATTATGCTTAGGTGGCTAGCGGGTTGCTAAGCGCTGGTTTTCAGCTTAAACCCTTGATTCCTTTTTACAAAAAAAGAGATACATTTATTTAGGAACAACGGATGAAAAAAAAAATGATATTTTTTTATTGTGAAGACCATACGCTAATATTATTAAATTAAAAATAGAAATATAATTGAACTACAATTCTAATTCTTAAATTCGTTCAGTCATTGTAATTTTATTCTTGTGTTTTACTTCCAAATTCAAATTATTTTTTTGCTTACAAAACTGTTTGTTGAAACTGCAGACGTAAGTACCTAAATATTGTCAAAAATTACATTCGTATGTGGAGGGAAGTCGTAAAAAAAATATTTAATTATTGGCATTTCTGCATTGTTTTAGCTTTAGAAAAAGTTAGTGGAAAAATATTGCCTAAAACTAATCATTCAAGATGTTACACATAAAATTATCGCATGGCCTTATAAAAAATTGAGTAGGTAGGTCCCAATCATGAATTAAATCACATCAATAATACAAACTAAAATTAAGATATAAATCATCACGTCCTATATAATTTGTTTGTCTATGGAACTTGACCTTGGATCCGCCGGAAGTGACGGACAAGCGGCCATTATCCTTTACGACGTGACATCATAAGATAAGTACTTGCCACCTTTTTTATTAGTGCGATTGATTGCCATTAGATAATTATTATTTTGGATTGAAGCGTACGTGAAAATTGGTGAACGATTATTTGGTATGTAAGTAGGTAGTAAAGATTATGGCAGTACCTACCTAATAAGGTGAGTTTAAGGATATTTCGACGAAATTGGATGTGATTGTTGTTATAGCTAATTAAATAATAAATTAAAATAAACATAAACTAAGGTATTTAATTTCTTGAAAATAAACTTCAAATTAATTTGAATACTTATTGATGTTTTCGCTATTGCAGAAAAAAGTCCTCAATCATTGAAAAAAGATTCTCATTAATTACAGAAAAAAAAATACTTCTAAGAGTTAAATACTCAATGATGATATAAAAATAAATCTAAAACTTACCGTGTGTTTTGCTCCCTTCAAAATAGCAACAGTCTTCAACTTCGTGATAGTTTTACCGATAATAATAAATTCACATTCACAACACTATCAAAAACAATAAATAGTACTTAACAAAACTCTTTGCTACATTAAAAAAAAAAAAACAATTTTTGTTTATACAGAACACTGGAACCACAACCAACTCATTCTTTATTTGAATTTCCCGCGCGCGCCTTCGAAAATATGTACCGCCAGCCGAATAGTAAATAAGGGCGAGACTAGACTGCCGCGTTTCGCGGCTACCGTTCGACTGCCATCGCGGTCCTTCCTTGCAAAGTTCGCGCGGTATTTAAACGCGTTACCGCAGGCGCGATGCAGCCGAGATGAAATGGGCCCTGTGCGCATAATTAGCGGGTTTAATCGTAAATGTCGCGCCAATATAAACGACATTATGTGACGTCATTGTTTACGCGATTATTACTTTTGAATTGGAAAGAATTTGTATGGGGTTTGGTTCTATAAAGACTTCTCACACCTTAATTCAGTACCTACAGTAGTTGAAAGTTCGAATGTTAGTAGCTTCCAGTCATAAATGTGGATTAAAGTTACGGAAAAGAAAAATTATTAGGTAAGATTTACATTGAATTGTTTGATTTTTCGTAAATTAATCCAATGCCGTCGAAAGCCAAAAACTGTTACTCACTTGTCAAAACATGAGAATTTCGTGGTCAACCATGATGCTTATTGTCATTTACTTGTAACTTCTTATTAAATTACATACCATCTTTAAATCGTTTACACTTAATAACTATAGAATAGATTGCTATAGCAACAACCAAGTATAACTCTACTCAACTCTATAACTTTCTTGACCTCAAAACGACTTAAAAACATTTAACCCTTAATATATGTTAAACCAGTGGGAAGCCAATTCCCAAGATACTCAAAGCTATTAAGCTACTTATACTACTAACATATCAGTTAACCTATCCAATCAGCTCTAAAATAGGTTCACTATTAAATAATACAGAAGATTAAGATAGAACTCATTACCATAGTAACGGATGAGGGGTTCATGGCTAAATAATACCAGCCACGCGGTTCAAGTCAAATCGTCAAAAATTTGGACGCAGATATATGATAGTGACCTTGAGTGGTTAGCTTGCGTGTTATGCACTGAGCTCAGGCGCAACGCGTCGTACGTCCAGCCAGTAATAGGACTCGCCCATCAAGGAGTGCCGAATTATACGCACTATTAATTTGTTATACATAAAACAAAAGGTATTTTAATAAAACACGTATACTAAAAAAATTATAATTAAATTATCTTTAAAATGATGAAGGTTTTAGAAAAATACGTTTGATAGATTTTGCGTGATTCTCAGTTCTGTATCCGCGTTAGACATAACTTTACAAATTAATTTCACTATGTAATATGAACATATTCTAAAATATTCCTATATTAATTTACTAAAAAAATGCTCTAAATTAACATTTTTTTTCTAATCATTAACATTACTTGTTTAGACGTGATCTTCAGTACAAAAACATTAAAATTCGGTAATCGTCTCGGTCAGGAAAATATACGTAATTGATTCTAGTTGCCCTTTCCAAAAGGTAGTTTCGTATGGAAAAGAATGGGCAAGAAACACCACCGGTAGTCTTACACGGGTCAATTAATCAATCAATCATTTATTTTGTTAAACATGGGTATGGTTACAGATAGTAAATTGTCTAAAATATGCGCACTATGTTTTGCCAATATACACTCGAGAGCAATGAATCCGGGTCACTTAAAGAATGTTAAAAATCTCGGAAACTAAAAATGATAGGTTAATGCAATAAATTGTATTTAATAGACAATGTAATACTCCTTAAATGAAAGTAAAAAAAATATGAGTCACCATACATTTTATTAACACAAAATTACATAAAGAAAAAAACTGCTGATCTCTCCTTAAAACAAAAATAGGAAACATGAAATTTTTGAACTTTATTACGATTTTCTTGAATTTTAATACTTCGTATTGCCTCCTCGTGCTTCCATTACTGCGTTTACGCGGTTTGGCATGCTGTACACCAAGTTCCTTATACGATTTTGGGGAATATTCTCCCATTCCTCTGTGAGAGCAATTTTGAGCTCACGAAGCGTGATTGGGGGAGGGTTTCGTTGTTTTACGCATCTGCCTAGCTCGTCCCAAGCATGCTCGATCGGGTTGATATCCGGGCTGCGCGCTGGCCACTCCATACTAGTAATGTTCATCTCTTGAAGGTAGTCATTTACAATCCTACCTGTATGAGGTCGGGCATTGTCATGCATAAATATAGCATCCTCACCTAAATTGACCATAAATGGACCAACGTGATCATTGAGGATTTCTTCCACATATCTTACGCTAGTTAAAGAGCCGTTTTCTATGATCACCAGCTCTGTGCGACTTTCAGAAGAAATTCCGGCCCACACAAGTACAGACCCACCACCGTAGGCTACTTTTTCTTCGATGCATGCTTGCTTGAATCTTTCCCCTGGTCTTCGATACACTCTGTGTCTTCCATCGTGCTTGTAGAGCATAAATTTTGATTCGTCGGAGAACATAACTTTTGACCAATCTTCAATACTCCAATTTACGTGGCTCTGGGCATATCATAGTCTTGAAATACGATGCCCACGCTCCAGTTTAGGGCCGTTTGCAGGTCTAAGGGGTTTTAAGTTAGATTCAGCAAGCCGACGTCTTACTGTCCATGCACTTGGGTTACTTCCTCCGAGGCGTCGAAACTGATTTGTGAGTTCAGTTCCTGTGAGAAAGCGATTTCGAAGCATGGTGTTCATCAAGTATCGGTCTTCTCGTGCTGTGGTACACCTGGTTCTGCCCGTTCCTGGTCTGCGTAGTTTAGAACCAGTTTCTTCGTAACGTCGGAGAACTCTTTGTACTGTTGACAGCGACACACCGACAGTCCTGGCTGTATCGCGCTGACTCCGGCCGGTTTCCAGCATTGTAAGTATTCTGGTGCATTCTTCAGGCGTAAGCGACATAATTTCAGCTTGAATAATGAATATAGAGCACTATCAACATGGTTTATGTACCCACATAAATGACAGATTACAAACAAAAGCAAAACCAAATGCTGTAATTTCGTAGTTCCATCTTCGAAAGTGGCCCTTTTTCAAATTTGATTTTTTTATGATATAACTTTACAATAACTAAGAAGTTTTAATACCTTCATTTAAGGAGTATTACATTGTCCATTAAATACAATTTATTGCATTAACCTAGCATTTTTAGTTTCCGAGATTTTTAGGATTCTTTAAGTGACCCGGATTCATTGCTCTCGAGTGTATATGGCGTACAAAATTAAAACAAATAAGCAATTACAATTAAGGTGGCATGCCAATAGATTACAAATAATATAAAGAAGAATCGGGATAAAATAAATAATAATATCAATTTAAAATAATATCTCAGTTATGTATCGAAGTTTAAGCCGATCATTTATGTCAGTTAGGGTCGATCGAAGTTTAAGCTACACTTGTCGCGGTCGATTCCTGGATGGGTGACCGTACATCCATTACATATCAACATCCCTCGGAAAGCGCGTTAAGCCGTTGGTTCAGGCTGTCATTCGTAGATCTTTGACAGTTGTTACGGGTAGTCAGATGCCCAAAAATCGGAATACCAGTCATACCAAGGGGTATCATCGTGTTACCCGATAACTGGGTTGTGGAGGTCAAATAGGCAGGCACTTCATGTAAAATACTGGTAGTCAACTGCATCGGTTAGACTAGAAGCCGACCCTAATTTAAATGGGAAAAGGCTAGGTAGATTGTTTGATACTATGGTAACGGATGAATTTTTGAAAGGTAACGCGGTATTATCAAGAAAATTCCGCGCCCGCAAAAATAAACGTAGGTAGGAGTTTACATACTTAATTTATACGTCAACTTCTATGTTATTGTAAATACATACATTTGCATACATCAATATGATATTTAAAGAAAGAAAAAAGAAAGAAAGAAAATAAATTTATTTGACCCAAGTTAAGGCACAAAAATAAAAAAATAAAAACAAAGAAAGCTTAAAACAGTATTGTGTTCCTCACCGCTGCGACAAATAGGCCCAGTTCAGCATAAATGCCAGACAACTAGTGCCTGACGCTGATTTTACTGTAATTATTAATCCATATGTCAATATTGATAGTAAAACATGTGTAATAGTGTGGTACATATTGTATTTATTTATTAACAAATTCTTATTAGTTAATTTTAGTTCAGCAGGTATTTAGTTTTAAGCCTGTTGAACCAATATGTCAATTGGAACATGTAAAATATTGATAGTTAATCATATGATCACATGATCCGAAGCCACATAAATTACACACACACATTTTAATCAAGAATTTATTAAAATCGTTTTGATTTTCGGATAGCTACATCGTTTAAAAATGGAAACATTATCAAATTATGACGAATCCGTACAGTTCCTTTTTTTCATTCGACTACGCAACGCAGAAAACCCATTTATTATAAAGAAAAAAAAATTATTTTATATTTGCCATCGCGGTGAATCGTGCAATGGCCCTCTTCCATCCCGCACCGTCACTGTCACCTGTGCACTTGACAATGTTATGACTGCGTTATTGAGCACGGTTCGCGCAGCTGAATTTTTGGGCCAAACATGTATGAACTTTTTGCCATCAATACTCCAAGAAGAAGAAAAACTGTTTATTAAGATAGAACTGACTGACGTATAGCATCGGCAGCCTTAGAGCAATACTTATGTCTACCAATCTAACTTAAAGTGAACAGTATCTAGTGGTTAAGCTTGTCCGTGCTAAGAGCTTAACTCAATATCTTTCACTTAAGTGTTCATTTCGAACACTACTTACTTTAGGACAAACTTTTTTTAGTCTTGACTAACAAAGTTTTTATAGTTGTTAAGCACACAGATGTGTTGTGTGTACCAGTCCTTATGTCGTTTTTATAAATATTGTGAGTAAAATACCAAAAGTAGGTGAAAAGCATGGAATTAGTACTTGGTGAAAAGTATAACGTATTTAGGTAGACTTTTATTCTGTAATGTTAATTTTTTACTCGAATATTTGTTTTTGTGAAATTTGTTTTTTCTGAAATAAAAATTTATTATATTATTTATATTGATTACATTTTTAAATATTTTTATTTTAAAAAAAACTTTCAAAAATATAAAAAAATAGTAGCCCACCGGTATCAGGAACAGGGTCTAAACTACAGATGGCCAGGGCTCGTGAGAGAGGAATCCCCTAACGATACGCGCCGTGTCCAGAAGTACCAACCGCTTTCTGGATCAAGCCCCTTGATCCAGCTGCCTAACGATAGCCTCCTCATGTGTTGGTCGAGGCTCTTGACAACCCACATGTCGACAACCTCGCGAGCCAGGTCAAGATACTTTATTATTTATTATTATTAGGTATTGGATTTTATCTGTCCTAACATGGTCAAAGCCTATAATGACTGCCTATATAGTTCAGGTAATATTGTGTGTGAATCCAAATTCATTAATTAAGTTGCTACCTACCTATTCAAATGATCCAATTCGTTCGTGGGCGATGATCACAGATGGTGATCATGACAGATACGCGCTCTATTTTATTTAGAGTTGGTTTTTGTCCCTCTTTTTTACCTATCATGTAAGTACGTTACGTCTTAACAATCACTCATGTAGTTTGATTAAAACTTCATAGTTTTTGCTTGAGTACGTACACACAATGACACAACAGATCGCTAAACATAGCTTTTTAGGGTTCCATAGTCAACAAGGAACCCTTATTTAGTATACAACTGGTGCGTGGCCAAAAGCGGAACTAACACCACCATCTTGTTTTTAGGGTTCCGTACCTCAGAAGGAAAAAACGGAACCCATTTAGGATCACTTCGTTGTCCGTCCGTCTGACCGTCTGTTTGTCTGTCAAGATCCTTTTTCTCAGGAATGCGTGGACGTATCAAGTTGAAATTAATATCAAATACGTAGGTCTACGGTCCCTTGGAGCTCTAAAAAAAATAAGCATAAAAATTGCGATACATTTTGATACTCGCGAATAAATCAAAACCTATAGGGTACTTTCCGCTGGCCTAGAATCCTGAAATTTGGCAAGAAGTATTCTCACAGCATAAGTAAAGGAAAAGTCTAAAAAACATTAATTTGTAGTTTTATAAAAAAAAAAACTGCGATTACAAAGTTACATTTGTTGGAGAATTGACCTTGGCGTATACACCGAGACATTTTAGTCGTCTTACAAAAGTAGCACACTTCATGTATCCAATTACTACTAAACACAAACAAAAAATTGTAACAATGTTTTAATTGCTCCTTGAGGTATATTATGTCGGGTACATTGAGTGGCCCTTTGTAAGGCAGCGGACTGCGGGCAGCGGGGTGGCGGCGGCAGCGGCGCGAGAGTGGCGCGTTCAAATTCCTAGATTTATGTGTAACTGGCCTCGAAGGCAGCGGCGGGCGCGGGGAGCGAGCGGTTCCATGTAAAACTATGCGTTGCTGCGCCGCCACCGCACCGATGCCCCCTGACTTCGAGACCGAGGCCTAAGACCACTAAAATGTCACGATGTATATAATTTTTTCTTTAAATTAATGTTTAGTAGTCCCAATGACTACATATACATGAAGTGGGCTGCTTTTGTAAGACAACCTGAGTGTCACGGTGTATAAGAGAGACAATATTTTCATCTTAAGTTTATTCTTGAGATAAATTCATCGCAACTACGGAACCCTTCATTGCGCGGGGTCTAACACCAAATTGGCCGGTTTTTTAATACATTTCAATTGATAATGTTTACCAACAGCGCCCCCCTTCCCCCTCGTCAAAGTTATTCGAGCAGCAAACGATTCTTGTAGCAATGTATATTTCTTCTCAGCACAATTTCCTTACAGAGTTATTCCTTCAGGTTGCCACAAAATAAATCAAATTCTCATACGTTTAAAACTCCATTGCCAAAAATAACAAAATGACAGAAATAATCAAAGGAGTGACGTCTGGCTGAGTCGCTCCCGACCGCCCGACCGCTATTTACGAATCAAAATTCACGAAATACGCATCGATTGTGTGACACAAACGTGGCCAATGATGCTATTAAATAATATGCATTGGTAGATTGGAAAATATAGATTTGAAATGCGATGGAAAATCATTATCTACAATTCTAAACTAATATATTATAATCAAGAGAAAAGATTTATATTTTTGTTTGTAATGAATAAACTCAAAAACTACTGGACCGATTTAAAAAATTCTTTCACCAGTAAAATGCTATGTTATCACTGAGTAACATCCTACTTAATATAATATTATAAATGTGAAAGTTTGTGTGTTTGGATGTTTGTTACTCAATCACGCAAAAACGGCTGAATCGATTTGGATTAAATTTGGCACATAGATAGTTCAGAACCTGGATTAATATATAGGATAGTTTTTATCCCGGTAGTATGTTCCCATGGGATAATTTCCGACCCCCACGTGGGCGAACCTGCGGGCGACAGCTAGTAGGCTATAATTTATAAAGATATCACGCGAGCTATGCCGCTGGCGCTAACTAGTTATTTATACAAGGTACTTAGGGAACGTACCCATACTACGTGACCCATTCTGGGGTCTTCAAAATACCACGCTTGGTCACAAGGGCGGGGGGCTCAGGTTTTAGTCACGTATTCAATATCCTCTAGGGAAAGCTTGTGCTTTTTCGAGTTATATTCAAATATGGCGCGCAGCGTTTAGCACTTTTTAATTAAATTCACAGGTGGCAACACTGACGTACATTTGCCGGGACGTCAGCTGATTGAAAACTGACAGTTTGTCATGAAGTGCAGTTTTGAGGCAAGTTGAGGATGATTGAGATAAAAAATAAATGTGAATAAAGAAAAAAAAGTCATTTTTTTTGTGTTCTTGTTACATTATGTTTTTACATAAGTTTTTTCTTCTCGGTAATCTTTTTTCACTTGTTCTTATAGATATATCACGCAAATGATTTCTTTTTTAACTTCCTGTCGCCAAAAAATTATTTAAAACGATATTTATGAATTACTGCGTGAAATCTAAAGGGGAAGGGGGGTCTTGGCATATACTACGGATGATCACCGAGGGGGAGAGGAGATAAAAAATTGTAAAGAATTGAGTCACGTAAAATGGGTATGTTCCCATGCCGATTTCGGATATGATGTCCATTTCTGTTTTTGACGGCTGTGGATTACGAGCGTGTACTCATAAGTAGCTAATGGTGCCGATTCTCTTATCACAAATGCCTCTAAATTAAACTAAAAATCACCAAAATTTTGCTTATTCCTGTCAAACGACGATTTCCCATTCTGAAATAGACTAAAATGACAAAACTTAACGATATTTAAGTTTGACAACACTAAGATGGCACTGAGATATTAATTTAGTGAAAATGGCAATTTCGCTTTTCTGAATTTGACGTTTTTCATCTAAAATTTTGATTGTCAACTAAATTTGACTATTTCTAATCGCGATTAAAAACGTGTGGAATAAAAATAGTTGTCATGAACTTTAAATTCACACGAACACCTCGACTTCAGGTGCAAACAAATTACTGTATTTTTTTTTTACTTATATCTCGAAAATATAAAAATTAAAAATAGTGTGTTCTATTGCAAAAATAATGAAAATCTCGACCCCTATTTTTAAACCCATTAACCCCTAAAATTCAACATGTTAGTAATAATTTTTCTTAGTTTCCATACAAAAAGTGAAAAATTCCTTAGAAAACACGTCGAGGCTGCCCCCTCTACGCGCCTCCGGCTCTAAAAAAAATTCACGTGGTAGGGCAAACAAGTGACACGTGTGGAGTCGCGACTGTCAAATTCGATTTAGTTGTGTCAAAATTATTTTTAAATTTAGAGAATTTATATTGCAGAATAATAGCTTTTGGATTCTTATAGCCAAAAGTAAGGAATTTTTGTGATAGTTTAGTTCGGTGTACAAAAAAATCGACACCAATGTAACTTATCTTGGCTGAGACGTTACGAGCACAGTGCGAGCACGTTTGAATACCATACGTAGGATATAGAATTAGTGAAAATTTAAGAAAAGGATTGATTTATATATGGCCGAAATCTGTAATATACGGACCGTTATTGGTGAAAATTAAGACTCTTGTATCTTTACTAATAATGAAGCAAAGACCTCATAGCTTTGCATAGTAGACCCTCCCATAGGGAAGTAACTATCACAGGTAAAATTTGCTTACGAATCTGTTTATATGCCCAGTTTGGCAATAAAAACCTCTTCTACCATTGGTAGCCTTAACGCTTCGTTTTTGTTTATAGGGACCGAGCATTAGTGAATATTAAGACACACAGTGCCGCGCTGGCGGCACGGTTGACGGTAGGGTTGGCAATTTTTTTTTATACCAAATATAGGTAGTATTTTCGAAGTCATTGTCTGTAAAAATATAGTAGATGGGGAAAAGAATAATAAATATAGTAGTAGTAGTAGGTATGTTTCAAAAACATTGTATTGTTTAAATACATATTTTCTGCTACTACGACCCTTTATAATCAGATTTTAAAAAAAAGTCTCTCATAACTATTTTTAGACTCTAAATTAAGGTTACAAAATACCAATAATTCAGCTTTCATGAGATTAATACTGGCTCTATTGCGATCATTTCGCCATTTTGTATTGAAATAAAAATATAGTAGTTTCGCCTACTATATTTTTGCTTTAGAAATATAGTATTTAGGCCTCTAATATAGCAGGATACTATATTATACAGTAGGGTTGGCAACCCTATGGCACGGGGGTCGCGCCGCCGCCGCCGGCTTATACCGAGCGACACTCTTTTGTTGTCGGCTTCTTTGTGCTGCAAGCTGGGCGCACAGCGGCTTGCCCGGTGGCAAGACATTGTCCTGTGTGTACTGATTTCTGCTGAGTCCGATCTACTGGTGTAATAAAGCGCTATTGGTTGAAGGTTTTCCTACTACGAATTTCTCAGTAACCACCTGGAGTCTGTATTCGTACTCAGTTCATGTTATTAACCTCGACTACTATTACATGAGATTACCAAAATGCAGGTGTAGGTAGTGTACACCACTCCCTTCCCCTGATGGGCCAGTACCTAATCTGCAGCCTAATGAATCATGTGATTGTTCAAAGCTACGGTTACCTAGGAAGACTGTTCCGTCGTATTATAACGACCGTCACGAAAATTAGTAATTTTCACAAGTATTTGACATTAAGGTCAAAAAACACTCTGAAATAAATGTATTTTCTTTCTTTCTTTCTTTCTTTGTTTCTCTCTATTTGGACAGCCATTATTGACTTACCGCCGCGCGTCGTCCACTTTCTTAAGCCGCGATCGTAGGCCAGATCGTGCTAGGCCAGGCCGACAATCCGTGGGAACCGTTAATCCGATGAGGCCTATGGTGGGAATGCTCGGCACGGACCGCGACAGGCCTCAAGAGACGTGGCCGTGTGCCAGGCCGCGATAGGCCTCGACAGGCCGCAGGACCGCGGCTTTATGAAGCCAAATGTTTATTGCGAGTATTGCGACAGAATTAACAATGCAGTTTTTTTGGAAAATTCTAAGGGCAGCGTACAGACATCTGCTATTTCATTTACGCTAGGGGTAAACAAGGAAATGAGAAAACGATAACTTCTTAGGTTAGGTTAATACTTATGTCCAGCGGTGTTATGGACAGCAGTTAAATAACTAATCCAGCAACCAAATAGACAAATTATGGGAAAGTTCCCCTTCCCAATATTTTCATCATGGCTGCCTTAAAAAAGTTACCTAAGTGTTAGATATTTCCAACCTTGCTTACTTTTCCATTGTTACGATTTTCAGTTTAACTAAAGAGGCATTTGCTTATTAGTAATCTATAGAAATAAATTAAATTGAAGTGTCTCATTTATAATAACAAAATAAAAGCTTTTTAATAAATGCATAGATAATAATATAAAAGTATATTCGGTACTTATAATAAAAATAAACATTTTTTAAAATTTTTGTCTGTCTGGATGTTCCGGCGAATCTCCGAAACGGCAGGACCGATTTTGATGGGACTTTCACTGTTAGACTGATGTTATAAGGAGTAACTTAGGCTACTTTTATTTTAGAAAAAGTATTAGGGTCCACGCGGCTGAAGCCTCGGGAGCAGCTGTACAGTTACTTTCAATTTAATTTAGATTTTACAGTTCAATCAAAATAAATAATAATAAATTGAATATTAAAAGGACCTAATAGATATAAATTGACCGTCTTTAGAACCTCCTAGATTTGATCAGTGCCTATTCAATTTGGTACTAAGTAAATTCTTGAAAAAATTCCATTAATTCTAAAATGCTTTATTTTAGGATATCTAAGAACTTTTCTGAACCAATTTATGTTCAAATTAAATATTTTGTTCAGCACTGTCTAAGTGATAAGTTTTAGGCTCGATTTACATAGCAAAATGGAAGCAGTTATGTAACGATATTGTACATAGCAAAATGAACTTTAGGTCAATTGTGTAACGTACAAATTAGATACTAATATTACAAAAATCGATTTGATTGATTTTTAGCTCTGATTAATACATAACTTAATATCGAAATAAATTAGACGTATCAAACTCATTGCGATTAAAAGTAACTAAAATTTAAGTTGATGTTAAAGCTATATTGACAAAAAAACCGGCCAAGTGCATGTCGGACTACGCACAATGAAGGGTTCCGTAGTTGGGATGAATTTATCCCAAATACAAACTTGACATTGTAGTTGAAATACACGTTCTCCCATACATTCCAACTGCAAATGTAAGTTTGTATGCACAATATTGAGAGATTTACTATGTTATTTTAAGACCAAAGACTTTCTCATGGATTTTCCTGTAATCTATGAGTAAAGCCATATTATGTATTTTTTCAAGATTTTAGGTCCAGTTGTTTCGAAGCTAAGCGGGGGAATGGTCAATTTTTATAGAATTTCTTAAATATTTTTAAAAGTTTCTTGCATATTTTTGTTTAAAATTCTTGCAAAAAGCCTTTTCATTTATATGTCACATGGTACTGTTAACAAAACTTATTTTTTTAATTTTCTTCTTTGCCCCCCAAAAGTGACCCCTATGTTCAAAATTCATGTCCGGGTCACAGAAATACATATGTGTACCAAATTTCAACTTAATCAGTCCATTAGATTCGGAGTAAATTGGCTGTGACAGACGGACAGACAGACAGACACACGAGTGATCCTATAAGGGTTCCGTTTTTTCTTTTTGAGGTACTGAACCCTAAAAATAGGAAACAAATACATCCTTCTCATTGTAATAACACTTCTTGTATTTTATTAAGAATTAAAATTGTCGATTCAATTGGTTTTTTTTTTTCTAATTTGAACAGTCCTTTATTCATACAGTTAAATATGCCCCTTTTTACATCATGACAGTTAAGAGGTTAGTCCTGAATTTGGAAGAATCTGTTAGGTTCAATCTCAAATCTCAAATTCTTTATTGCGTACCATAATGTATATAGTTGGTAGGGAAGTAATTATATTAGTCACAATTATGAACCCTGTCGGGCACAGCATAGATCAAGTAGGAGAGAGGAGGAAGAGCACTGGTCGTTTAATGTGACAAATTGTATTATTAGTTAAGTAGTTAGTAAGTTATATATTTATTAATACAGAATTCAATTTAGGAATTATAATTATTGTTTTAGGTTGGTCGCGGACCGCGGTCCAGTTGCTTTGGGAACCACTAACCTAGGTTATGGTACGTAGTAATACGTTCTCGTAAGATAATTTAAGACTTTTTAGTAAGAAATATAAGTTTCAAGACTTTGTTTGTGTTATGGTCATAAGTGCAACTAATGAACGCAGGGTCCTCGGCTCCGTCGGGAATCGCGAGGCGTCGGGAATCGCGAGGCGATTTCCGGCCACCGTAGGCGCGGGCTTGCGGGCGGTGAGCAATGGGTGGCTCACCGTCCGATAAGGACCAGGCCCGGGTCGACGGCCCGTTGTGTTCCACGCGCGCCTCAAAGAGATGTCAGCAGATTTGAAGGGGTCCACTAGGGCCGATGCCTGCCGGGGTTGCGAAGAAAACCGAAAGGGAGATCGTGGCCCCCGGCAACAGGGCAACCGAAAGAACACGGGTGGGTTTTAGTCAGTAAGAGTCTGACACGCCCTCCCGCTCCGCCCAGAGCGGGAGAAGTTATTTGATGATTTCTTACCCACAAAAAAAAAAAAAAAAAAAAAGGGTCCTCGGCTCGTGCCCTGAGTCAGAACAAGTATTATTAAAAGAGAAGTAAAGTACCTAATACATATGTTAACACCAAAAAAATATCCTTACATAACATAGTAGGCATAATCAGCCTATGATGTTCCCACTGCTGGGAAGACCTCCTCTCGGTCAGAGACAATGGGCCGTAATCCACCACGCGGGCCCAGTGCAGGTTAGTACATGTCACATGCCTTCGAATTTTTGGTTCTAGAACATGCGTTTGCTGACGAAGTTTTCCTTCACCGTTTTGAGAGCAGTGGTGATGAAATAATTTACACAAAGTAAAGCGTCTTTCAGGGTTCGAAACTAAGTCCTACAACTTGTAAGTCAAAGCCGTTACCACTGGGCCACCACTCAAATATCACTTTAAATTAAACTAACTATATTCAGAATCAGAACTTTATTTGCTATGAATATCGGTACAGTATAAGATGTTGTACCAGTCTACCTTACGGCGAGCGAATTATTACATAAATAAATACAAACAAAATAATGTCAACAAAACAGAAATTAAAGTGAAATCAATTAATAATATTATAGTCGGATACATAAATCTTACATATTCAAATTTGCAATTAATTCATGCAACAAAACAAACAACAAACTAAACACAAACACGAACAAATCTCTTCTAGAAAAGTTGGATCAAATCCAACTTAAAGAGGTGTATTTATGATTCTAATAATTATATTTCTATAAATGCATATCTGTTATCGTCGCGAATCATATTTTGATCAAGATACAACTTGACATTGACCTGCAAATTGCAAAAAACGTAAGAAAATTTGAATTTCGCGGGCTATAACTGCGAATCCACTTTAAAAGCAACATTCAATATAGAGTTTCACGTCTAAATATACGGAAATATTAATGTTTTATGTGTCTCAAGCGCAAATTGTACCTCCTATACAAAATTATTGAAACCGTTTTCATTCAAGATACTTAGGTACCAAGAATTTTGTGCCTGTTCCGACGGTGCAGGTTAAATTGAGTAAAGTAATACATTTCAAAATGAATCCTGGGTAAAGCAGGGTATCAAAGAGAAATGCTTTAAAGCGAAAATGAAAAGATAAGATAAAGTTGCATTTGCTTAGTATTTGCAAAAGCACATTTAAACTAATGTTGTTCTGTGGAATTACTCGTATTTTCTAGAAAGAATAAGTTTGAAACACACACATAACATAACATAACATCACGCCTGTATTCCCCGAAGGGTTAGGCAGAGGTGTACCTATAGTACACCCACATTTCGCCAGTTATGTTTAAGTCCCATGTAATAGGGGGCGAGCCTATTACCATCAACCGGGCACAAATCCAGACTCCGGGCTGCAATAAGTAATTTAATAAATTTCAATAAGTTTGAAAATGGGAAGTTATTACAATCATTATTATTCATCGGAAAAGTCGGCATAGCCACTTCGAGAAATACAAGTGTGCCTATAGGGTAAGTATAGGTAGATATATTACCCATATTTCGTCAGCTGTTGCTCTTGTTGTTGTTAAGTATGCTAGGTTGTCCTCTATTATACAGGTTTTTTTTTTAACCAGTGCGCAAACTTAAACACGTGACTTTACTCATCATTATGAACAACTTTTATTATGGGAACAAACCTGAAATCGCGAAAAAAAAAAAATATGTTCGCAGAAGTCGTCAAAATGTAGGGAAACATTTTCTTTTAATAACGTCGCCCCACACTAGGAATTTCTCCTGTATCGTGGGTGCGTTTCACAAACACTTAAACTCACATACACAAACAGCCAGACCCGGAACAACTACTTGTAGGTCATACAAATATTTGTTCCGTGCGGGGATCGAACCCGCGACACGCAGCGCAGCAGTCAATCGCTTAACCACTGCGCCAACCGTGTCGTCAAACTACTAGTTATGCGACCATAAATGTAGGGAACAGCTGATTTTTTCGCGATTATTATGTGATTTTAATTAATGTAATTGGTGTTACCGTTTTAATTAACAATAAACAACAAACATTATTATCATACTCCCTGTTATGTTCACAGTCCCATGTTATAGGGAACGAGTTTTTGCACAAATCTAGACTCTAGGTTGCTACTGAGCAATTCCATAAGGACAACCCAATAACACTTTTCCCAACCTGGGAATTGCGATTTTAGACAAATGTTTCCTCATGATATTTGAAGTGAAAACTTCTTTAGGCGTGTTGGGCATTTTTGAGATGGGACTAAACCGTTGATTTCGCGACACCATGACGACACTTCATTTTTGTAAAATCGATTGTGCTCTTTATTTATATTACGTTACGGATCAATGTTCTATACAAGTATTTTTCTTCCACCAAGGCAATCTTGTACAAGTTTTCACTTGTGTCGGCACTCCCGGAGTGCCACCAATTTTTTTTTCTTCACCGATGCCATGTCAGTAATCATGTCCAAGATAAACTCCGAAAGTATATTTGAATTGAAAAAGTCATATTTAAAGTAGCCGGATTTAATCCGACAATCTCGTGTATGAGAGGCTGGGCCGAGGCTTCGCCCGTACTACCGAGATTTTTAAGTAGGTATCCTGTGTTTTAATACAGGTTAAGTATAAACTATCTGTGTGGCACATTACATCCGAATTCATTCAGCAGTTTTTGCGCCAAACCGGAACATACATCCAGACAAACGAAACAGACAAACGGACAAAAATTCTAAGAACCATATTTTCACCATCAGACCTCGTCGCAATTACTTTTTTTTTGTACAGTTTTGACTTCGACTTCAAGCTATTATAGAATCATCACTTTCTCTCCCTTATCCCAATTTATTTGAGGTCGGCGCCAAGCTATTAGAATAGCATAAGTTAATATGTCAGTAGATACTTATCTCACAGACACGAGAAGAAAAGATGAGCGTTTAATATGCGACTGCTGTTTAAAAGCCATTATGAAGCTGATAGATATAGCAGCCAGCATGTATTGCGTCGTTAGCCAGGTCATCAGGACATACGATTGTGTCGTTTTTGGCGCGAAATTAATCAAATATGGCTTCCACGCGACTGCACACAATACTTCGATAGGGCACACACGAGCGTTTGCGATTTGCTGTTCAATCATTTTAAAATAAGGCTCATCATCTGTCTAGCCTTTTCCCAACTATGTTGGGGTCGTCTTCCAGTCTAACCGCAGCTGAATACCAGTATTTTACTTGGAGCTGACCTCTACAATCAAGTGACTCAGTAATACGATACCCGTTGATAAGATTGGTTGTCAGACTTTCGGGCTTCTGACTACCCGTAACGACTGTCAAAGATTTACGAATGTAGACCAAGGACCAACGGCTTAACGTGCTTTTCGAGGCACCCATCCAGGGACCTACCCCGGCAAACGTAGCGTAACCTGAATGATCGACCCGTGCGGCTATTATTACTTAGCCACAAGCCCCTCCATCATTATTAGGCAATAATTTTCAGGCTAAAGTGACTAGGACAGATTGGATGCGGAAGGCGGACGACAGAGTGTTGGGACGCAGCCTGGGAGAGGCCTAGTCCCTGGCAGTGAACTGAGGTAGGCTGGGTTGACAGCATTACTACGTTCTAGGTTTAGTGGAGAAATGTATAGCCCAGTATCCTTAGATACCCATCGTGTGGGAATTACGGTTTTGATAGAAATCTTATCGCCAAAAAAAAATGCAGCGAGACGTTTTATGAAAGTTCTAGCGACCCCCGCCTATACTTCGCACACTTATTACGACATGACAAAACATGCAGATTTATTTATTATTTTAAGTTTTATATTAATGTATTATACACATAAACCTTCCGAAATAAATTCTCTAAATCAGTGTTTTTCAACGTGTGGGTCGCGAAGCCTCTATAAGGGGATCGCGACGCCTCAGTAAAAGAAAAAAAAACAGTGGCAATCCGGGAGTGCCGACAGAAGTGAAAACTTGAAAAAAAAAATCGACACCGCGGTAATCAACGCGTTGTTGTCTTTTACTCCACGAACTGTGGTAATCAACGCGTTGATGTCTTTTTAATGGTCAAAAGGTGGTGTCATTGTCACGAAATCAATGGTTTAGTCCCATCTCAAAAATGCCCAACACGCCTAAAGAAGTTTTCACTTTAAAAAAAATTAAAAACATATTTTTAAACTTTGCTTTGTTGCTTTAGATAATTCCCGCAGATTTCCTTTTAGGTTGGTTCCCAAACTTGTCTCATCTATAGTTGCATTTAAAAACGTAATTACTCTACTAGAAAGTCCCTTGCAGTCATGACCCTTATAAATCCATCAATTATACGACATAAAATTTACTTAAAATATACTTAGGATTTAATTAGGAGGCGAGTGGGATACATTGTTCCCACAAAATCATCGTATCGCTTTTCCGTGGAGGCCTTTGGCGATGTAACATGTCTGTTAATTATGTAATTAACTGTTACGTAATTACCTAATTATAACAAATAATAAAAATGTACGTATTTGATATTTGTCAATAAAATACAGATATACTGTATATCTGTATTTTATTGACAAATCGGGCAGGGGGTCGTGAAATATTTTTTCATACTAAGGGGGTCGCGTCATGAAAAAGGTTGAAAAACACTGCTCTAAATGATGGGGAAAACCGCATCAAAAAGCTTTGCGTAGCTTAGAATAACAGCGGGATCACACAGACTGATAAGAAATGCGACTTTTATTTATAACTAGTTGCTTCCCGTGGCTTTTCCCGCATGGGCCCTAATTGTTTTTCTAAAATAAAAGTCTAAGTTACTCCTTATAATATCAGCTATCTGCCAGTGAAAATTTCCTTTAAATTCGGTTGAGCCATTTCGGAGATTAGCTGGAACAAAGAGACACAAGGGAAAAAATATATATAAGTACCTACCGTTTATGCTCAAATATGCAAATATACATTTAGTAAAAATCTATTGTCCATTTTATTTATTTGTATAGATGTATAGATTGGTAGGTATGTATGTATGTATAGATGCCACTAAAATCATTTTGCTCTATCTTCTTTTAACTAGATAACTTACTTACCAGCAGAATCGTATACATTTCACATTATTTAGTTTCAATCTGTGAAAATGCGTCCAAAAAGGTTTTACAAACAAAAATATTCGTTCAGAAAACAGTTCGAACGGAAAACAGCTGACAGAGTAAAAATGAATGCAACAATGTCGCCTTGCTGAAAATGTTCAAGCGGTGACATTGAATTATGTCCAAAATTGTAGTTGAATGAATTAAGCATTTTAATGTTCACGTCTCGCTGTTGTGAATTAGGTTAGTGTTCTACAAGCTTGCAAGGTTTAACCTGACAACCGTTGGAAAAAGATTTTTCATTTCTCATACTCGGAGAGTAGTGTTTGTTTGATCCGAGTAGCGGGTGGCAGACGCTGCTTCCTATTCTTGGGCGGGAAAGACTCATAGCAATTGCTTCCTTCTCTAGGGTGGGAATGAATTAAAAAAATCGAACTAAAGTCGGCTACGAATTTTTTTTCTAAGGGGGGTATTACACTATCATATCTATGGTCATACATCTATGGTCAAAGATATTATGAAATTGTAAAATAGACATTTATTATGGGCATATCTTCCTTAGAGGGATAATACACTATCATATTATATCTTATACCTACCTACGAAGTTCACAAATTACCCACAATATTCCTATTTTACAATTTAATTCTCAATTTTATAAAATTTAATTTTAATGACAGTGTATAGAAACATTTCGATAAAAAAATGCTGCAGTCGTGTCAGTGTATAAACAGCCAGTGTGAATTAAGAAATACCTTGCGGGACGACCCGCGGCAATGACGCGGTGTGTTCCTTATTCAAAATTTAAAAAAGACTATTATGTAGAATACTCATGCTATTATTATCAATAAATATTTTAGAAAAACAAAAAAAAATCTTTCCTTAAATTCGAAATGAAAAGTAGAGTGTTTAAAACAAAGGTGAAAGTCATCAATTCCCACTAGGTCTAAATACCTCGTATGGGAATTGATTCCTTTAGACCCTTTTATAAAAATCTACTATTCCAATAAGAAATTCTAGGAAAACTTTCAGGAATTATTGATTGTTTTATATTATTAAGACCATGTTATAATGCAAAAATCAATCTAGCCTTATATAATTATATTATATCTAGCCCTTTCGCAACTATGTTGGGGTCGGCTTCCAGTTTAACCGTATGCAGCTGAGTACCAGTATTTTACATGGAGCGACTGCCTATCTGACCTCCACACACCAGTAACTGGGTAACACGATACCCCTTGGTAAGACTGGTTGTCAGACTTTTGGGCTTCCCTAACGACTGTAAAAGATCCACGAATGTCAGCCGGAACCAACGGCTTAACGTGCTTTCCGAGGCACGGAGGAGTCTCGGTATGTAAGGATGGTCACGCATCCACGGACCGACCCCAGCAAGCGTAGCTTAACCTGATGGATCGACCGGTGCAGCTGTTATTACTTAGCGACGACCTCCTCGTACCATGTTTTAATACAAATAAATATACAGGGTGGCAGGGACATCGACGCGAAAACTATTACCATGGATTTAGTACATGATTCTGAAAACCGCTGCGTATTTGTTTTTATCCGTTATTTAGAAAAAAAAACAGTTTTTCCATACATTTTGACCGCGTTTTCTATTAAACAGCTGTTTTTTTTTAAAATAACCGACGAAAAATATCAACGCAGGGGCGTTCAGAATCATGTACTGAATCCATGGTAACAGTTTTCGCGTCGATGTACTTGCCACCCTGTATTCTATTCTATTCTTGACATACTTAAGCTCCATTATGAAATTAAAGTCTTGCTAAACAGTCGCAAGTGTGTCCTTCTCCTTAGCTACGTAGTGGTGTTGATTAAGGAAGTAATTACTGGTGCGCACAGACAATACTAACAATGGCTGGCCGCGAATAAATGGCGGCCAGTCCGTTTACTTCTCTCTAATGTTGTTGAAGTTAAGTCTGGAGGGCTTGCAGACTTTGTAGGCTTTGGGGAAGTGGTTCTCAACTAAGACATTCACATTAGCCATAGTGGACTTTCCAGCACCCTAATTGCGTAATACACGATCAATTACAATCTGAAAGAGATTGTTAATCCAATGCTTCAAAAGTTCGAAAAAAAAACTACTCAACTACCTAAATAACGCAATGAATGTTGTCGAACTGTCAAAATGAAACAGATTAGTCTTAATCATTTACAAAAATGTGTTACGCAATTAGATAGCTGGTCTTTCTGGAAAACTTATTTGTGAGACCTGAAATATAGATTGTTGTATACTTAGGTATTTATATTTATTTATTTATTTAAACTTTTCACACTCAAAAAGGTACAAAGGCGGACTTAATGCCTTGGGCATTCTCTACCAGTCAACCAAGGGTGTTGAAGAGATTGGATAGCAGGTGCTTTGTTTAAGAGGAACAAAGAAAAAAATATTAAAAATATATCATTAGAAAAAAAAAATTGGTAGGAACAACAGTACATGAATAGGTTAATAACTTATGATACACATACATATTTAATGTATTTTTTATATTTAATTTTGCAAGTCATTAAAGTTTTATAATTCGTTACTGTCAGTCCGTCGATCCGTGATTAGAATGACTAAATCCATACATATTATAAAAGTCGCTTATTGTGTCTGTATGACCGCGCAGTTCTTCTAAACTACGCAACGGATTTTGATGCGGTTTCCAACGTCATTTAGAACTGAGAATTTATTCCGGAAGGTTTACGTGTATCAAGAGCGACGACTCTAAACAACTCGATTCCTACCGGCTTTCTTCGGAAATGCCGGTAGGAATCGAGTTGTTTCGTTTTGCCCATCGGGGTATTTCGGTGTACATCATCCAGCTGAAGGTCGGTATCCCGATTATGCTCCTTCGGAACTTAACTCCACCGAAGTTGTGTAACGGAACCCGGCTGAAAGTCGTGTCTTTGCAGAGAAACGTCATCGAGGCGGTAATTCTAATTGGTTGTGGTGATGGCAAGACGATGACGTGAGACTCTATGACGTTTCTCTGCGAAGACACGCCTTTGAGCCGGGTTCCATATCCCCGTACAGTCATGAGCAGTAATGCATGTATACAATTGACAACTTTTTAGAGTTATTTTCTCTTACTGTATTAATTGCGATTGTATGTTGTCAGAATTATAGTATTTTGGAACCTGAAGAGAAGCCAGCCCATACATTTATAGAGCCTCCACCATATTGGACTCTTTCTGTGAAGCAGGTTGGAATGTATCGCTCGGAAGTGAATAGTGAAAATCGAGACTCATCAGTGAACTTCAAATATCTTGTGTACTTTAAAAGTTATTGCAATTTCAAAAGTGTGGTACTAAGTTTTGAAGACCAGTGTAGAATATTGATAATGAATTGCAATTATTACTCTGAATTTGATGTTGTAACCGTTTTAGGTAAAAAAAGGTATTTGGAAAGTTTCCAAATACTTTTTTACATCTACTAAAACAAATACTAAATATTCGGTATTACGATATTAATTATTGCATTTTATAATCAATATTTTAGTTCCTCATAGTTAGCCACATTTCTTGATTCCACACAGTAATAATGCCAAATTAATCAAAACAGGTAAATATTTGACAGCTATTTACGACCTTGCCAACTTTTAGGATAAACCCCTCTTAAGTTTCAGTTCACTATCAGCTAGCAAATGACAAATTAATTATTATTAATGCCCTCATTTCGTTCCTACCGCCAATGAAAACCGTATCAAATTATGCAATTACCCCTAATAACTCTGATACATTTTCAGCCAACACTAATATTGTTTCAAGCCCTAATGCTCGATATACAATAGCATTTAATAGTTACAAAGGAAACAAGTTATTTGTTTTACCCTTATTGTTCTGTAGTAATAACTTTACAAAATATCGCGGCATATTCATTGTTATTGAGTCAACTAAGGGGACGGTACTTAAAGTTTCTTTTGAAGGTCTTCTGGGCCGTACCTATACATAAAATGTACCCACATTATTATTAGTACCTGGGCGACCGAGCTCTGCTCTGGTGAAAATAGAGAATGCTCATTTAACAGTATAGGATAGTCCATACTAATTTCATGTATAATACATACTAATTTCATGCTGCCATGATAGTAGATAGGTTCTTACTAATTCCATGCTGCCATATCATAATTCTAAGGTAGCCATCTTGTTCTAAATTTTGGGCGACCGAGCTCTGGTCGGGTGAAAATACGGAGAAAACGAATTTTCCCAGATATGAGACCTAGCTTGATCGATTTTTCGCTCCCGTCCCATAAACCCCTATATTGCAAATTAAATCGAAATCGTTAGAGCCGTTTTCGAGAACGTGATAACAAATATATATATATATGCAAATATTGCTCTTTTAATAGTATAGGATATGATGATATGCATATAGGTGGTGTAGTATTTATTGTTTCTATTAAATATTTTGTGTGGACTGAACTGCCAACAAAAGCTTTACTAACTGAAGCGATATCTATATCACAGATAATATAATACTAGTTCTAAGTAAAGGTATACATTATTGTCTAGAGAGCCCTATAGAGAACATTTTCCAGCGTCCAGTTTTTCATCCATTTTCCAGTAGAAACCTACTACTAAGAGAGAAGAGTGAAAGAACACTATCTTTCCACTTCTTCATAGTTGCATAGTTATTTTAAATCACATTATAATTATATTTAATGTAGTGATATTTATTTTAGAAGTATGTATGTAAGTATATTCTTATATTGTATGTTTATATTTAAATAATTAATTGTATTTTTTTTTCTTCTTTGATTTATGTTTTCGTTTTATCTTTTTAACTAATGTATAATAACCTATAATTTCATAGAAAGTTGATGAAATTTGCTTTAAAAGGTTTTTTTATTTCAAAACTCTGACTTCTATAGTTTAGGAGAAATTGCAATTTTAAAAATGTGGTACCAACTTTTGAAGGCCATTGTAGTTCGCTAGTTAGCCACATTTCTTATTTCCATAATATTTGCCATGTATTTGCGACGTTGCCTACTTTCAAAATGCATATATTTGAGTATCTGAATAGACAGTATCAAACAATTTCAAAATTGCGACAGAATTTTTGTCAAATAATCTACCAGATAAATTAACCAAAACTTGTCCTAATGCTGTTAAACAAGCCTAAGAGTTCATAATTAAAACACAGCAGAGAATCTTTCATATTATAGATAGAAACAGAGAGGTTTTAGACAAGGCCTGTGTCCCAGCAGTGGGAACATTACAGGCTGATTATGACATGATTTAAAAAAATTGAGTCCCATTATTGGGAAACTATCGCCACTATATCACAGGCCCATATGGTGCAAGAGCAAAGTTACAGGACTACATATGAGGTATTACTTATAAAATATTTACCCTAAAACAGGCCAACTTGGTTAGACCCAAGATCTACTGTTTACTGACGAAACCCTATGCGGTCTACCAATTACATACTTCTTGAATTTTTGTAACATGATGACAATGTAACAGAATACAATTACCTACGTGGTATTATTTACGTATTTTATTAAGAGATCATAAAATTGAAAATTATTCTTAGTAACTACTTATTTATAGAAGTGTGCTGCGTGGAAGAGAGGATAAATAAAGTGATGGAACGGCGATTGAAAAATGATACAAGACTTTGCGCGCAGCCTTTTGTGATGACGTTGCGTGGTCTGTTCTACCTATTTTTTACTTAAAAAATATTTTTAGGTATATCAACTTTTTTTTTTTTTTGCCACGATCGACTGGACTAATAGCCGCGATCGATCGGTCGATCGCGATCGACCGGTTGGCCACCCCTGCCCTTAAACAATGTCCACACGATTGAAACCATAGTTCAGCCTCTAATGTTCCCACTGCTGGGACACAGGCCCTCTCTCTTTGAGAGGGAGTGGGCCACAATCCACCACGCAAACCCAGTGCGGGTTGGTAGATGTCACATGACTTCGAATTTTCGGTTCTAGGACATGCCGGTTTCCTCACGATGTTTTCTTTCACCGTTTTGAGAGTAGGTACCTAATAGTGGTGATAAAATTATTTACACAAAGTAAAGTACCTGTCTGGGTTCGAACCCACGACCTACAACTCGTAAGTCGGGGCGACTGGACTACCATACAAACCATACTAGATATTATCGATTGACACCTTGTACTACAAATATTTATAGAACATTCCTGAAACGGAAAAAAAATTTAAGGACAAAGAAGAGGTCTCATATCTAACAGAAATATCTAAAGAACATAACTAGCTATACAAAGAAATTCCATCTTATATTTACAAAAACCTTCCTTTTGAACGAGTTTAATAAAAGGTCGTATTAAGGGGACTAAGCACCGTAGGCAATTTCCTTTTCGAAAGGTTAAGAAAAGGGATCACGAGAACAATATCCTATGAATACATTTAGAAGCTTTAAGAGCTCCAGTTAACACGTTTTTAAGTGAAAATGAGCGAAAAACAGCTTTTAACATAATTTATGCGTCTCCACTTAGCAGTGAACTTCGACCACGAAAATGCCGCTACTAAAACCAGTATACTGTCTCATAAATTAAATAATGACAACATCAAACACTATCTGCTACTTTTTCTACAGTAGCCCAGAAGAATAAATTGAGTATTTTCTTCTCTTAAATCTGCAGAAAAGTCAATTTAAAAACATAAATGGATATAAGGAGGTACTTATTTTTACCGTATTTACTCTACTCCATGCGGTCCTTACCGCCATAAAAGTAGCGGATAGATGGGGAATTTTCTTTAATCCGATCCAGCCTGTTTCCCTTGCTGTCCTCCCCCAGGGACGCCTTAAGCCGAGTTCCGTACCCAAACGTGTGTACTGGCTTAGTTTCTAAGTTTTATGCCCTGGCTGGAGGCCTTAATTTATTGAAGCAGCCACAGGAATGTCCGGTTAAGCAGCCGATAACCGCCTAGGTTGACCTGCGAGATGCCATTAAAAAGATGGAATTTTCTTATAATGTTTGCCCAACCGGACTTATTCAGAGCCTGTTACTCGTTCATGACAAAAATTAATCTTTTCAGGTAACGAAAAAAAATATTCTTCTCACACAAATGTGGCCGAATAGCTTCTTCCAGAAACTTCAAACGACGCGGACGGCTGAATTAAATCAATAAAAGATCATTTGCAAGTCCTTTTGTGAGGCAAAACGAGTATGTAAGGATCGTACCAGCACGGTTACATGACTAAAATAGAAACGGATTTCGTCGACGGAAGAATAGACAAAATGACAGATAAACAATCACAATCTGTCATTTTTTCTATTCTTCCGGCGACAAAACCCGTAGAAAACCAGGTTCTAAGATTGTCATGTTACCCGTGCTGGTAGCGTTCTGTAGTCTCTACCTACCCCCATGGGAAGAAGGCGTGAGTTTATATACCTATGTATGGTATTTCTATTTTCTTAATGTACCTCGGGTATCATCGGGTTTTGCGAATACAAACGAATGCTAATTTCCAAGTCCATCAATTATTAGATTTATCGTATATAATAATTTGAATTCAGAACTAGTACTTTATTGTTGTTTTGTTTTATTTCCGTGTAAACTATATAGAGCTGTACAACTATTTTCCTGTATGACTTTTGCGGCTTTCCTCCCATTTTTTAAATAAATTACATTAAGTTTAAAGAGTATTAACAACTCTATATACTTCCAAGTCGATTGAGAGCGTCCGGTCCACACCAAGTGCAAAGGGCGACTGATAGAAATCCGATGACTGACGAATCACGAGGTTTGCCGAGGGACATTGAGAACATAGTTTGTCTGTATGTGTGTGTATTTGCAAGTCCTTAAAACACCTACCCGGCAGTGACGCAGCTGCAGACTAATTTCGCAGTTTGAACACCCAAATAATATATTGGATGTTCCTGTGGCCATAGACTACCTAACAATTGGCACGTGCCACTTGTATAGGCTGTCTAGATCCAAATATGGACATCTAGATATGCAATATAATTGATATTTGTAATGGCAACTCTGACCTACAGAATACTAATGTAGGCTATTATGAGTAGTAAAAAATAATTGCAACGCTAGACCACGTGCTAATGTTATTTGTCGTCAAAATAGTGGACGTCGTGTCACCAAAACGACTAATGCTAAACCTGTAGAGATTGATGAAGGCCATCCATCTAAAACATTTAAAAAAAACTATTGTTTCGCAGTTTTACTAAAATAAAATTCGAGTGTCTTCATATACTTACACCATGTATCACAAAGGTCTGTTCATATTTATGGGTGTGGTACGAACCATCAAACTGAGCAACTCTCAAAATAATCAGCCGTCTCATACATTTGGGTCGAGTAGTAATTTTTAACTGTTTTTTTTTTAAGTCTTGTATGGGACAGTTCATAACTTTTTCGCGATTACAATGTTAGTCCCATAGAGAATGTTACTCAAACCATCAATCCATGTCAAAATAACAACTTTTACTAAAATACATTTATTTAAAGTATAGTTTTGGCTGTCGGTCTGTTTGTTCAGATAATCTCCGAAAAGGCTGGACCGATTTTGACGGGACTTTCACTGGCAGATAGCTGATGTTTTAAAGAGTAAGTGAAGTAACTTTTTTTTTTAACTATTGCTGTCCACGCGGGCTAAGCCGCGGCAACAATTTAAGAAAGATGAATTGAGATTTTGAAATAAAAATTTGAATAAGTTTTAATTTGAAGTTTTAAAATTGGTCTCAACTCCTAACACTACCTAGTGGCACATTCGTCTAGGGATGCAAATCGGCCAGCTACAAGAGAAGTCCATCTGACTGTGAGTGACGGCTGACGTGACCATGTTTCAAAAGACCGCCGCCCTGTTTATGACCTCGGTCGAGGGGTGAAGATATTCAGGGACGATTTAAAGCGATACCTATACACTTTTACCAAGGTTCAACCTCAAATGGTTTTAGAAACAAGAAATATAGTAAGTAGGTAGGTATTTTCGTTTTCAAAATCCCTTTTGGGTAGGATTGAACCGAAAACTAAATAAAACATAACTCGTGAATGGATAAAAATCTATCTGCGCACTTAAAAAACTTTAAGTACTTACCTGTCTCAATAAAAACAGAAAAGAATGAAAAAAACATATCCAGATACATATATGTAGAAGCCTCTTCAAAAACAAACATTCAAAATCTACCTTTTTCACTCACAACACATTTTGTTAAAAACTTTTTATTGTAGTACCTATCTTAGAAAAACTTTGAAAACCTAAATGTTGTCCCAAACTTGAACCAACAGCATAAAAATTTGATAACCCTTATGTTTTTTTTCACACGGCTTGTGAATAAAAATGCCTTGAAACAAGTCAAATAACTTAGTTCCCGAAAAGTCGTGAGACAAGATGACGAGTTTCTTCAAAAAATGTTTTTCTAGAAAAAGTAAATCCTATTTGGAGCCAGTTTCATCCAAGGTTAGTTCGGAATAATTTTAGCCATCCCAAAACGATGCGAAAGATAACGCTAACTAAGCTAAGATACAAGTCCCAACCTAATCTCGTACATGTTAGGTAACCATGGGCTATCTCTTCTTCTTCAATCGGTCCCTCATTACCGAGGATCGTGGTCACTGGACCCTTTAAACGGACAATTTGCCTCCATCGACTCCGGTCCAAAGTTGCCATCACCACCTGCCGAAATTTGCTTGAGGACGTAGTTACTTCGTTAGACCAACGTATTGGCGACCGGTCTTGTACTCTCTTTCCTTCGGTATTGCCAACAATGACCAGCTTTTCAAGGCTGCTATCTCCCCGTCGCATTATGTGGCCGAAATAGGTCAAAATACGCTGTAGGCAAACTGTAGGTCAATATCTTAATGTCGAGTTGGCAAAGGATAGACATATTTGTGCGTTTGGCTGTCCTAAGGCCGCTAAAATATTCGTAGATAGCCAAGGCAAAGAACTAGTTTATACTACATTAAAATTGGGTGTGTTTTTCGGCTATCTCAGGTTCAGTTTTTCTTACTTTTTCAGGAGTACGATGTAGATGCCTATGATGCAACGTTTGCTATTCCAAGGGCTATTCTGAGACTGGTTGGTCTTCGTATCACCAGAGATGATTCCACTTATGTCAGGTAGTGGAATGCATAAAAGTTTCTAACTGCACTTTTCACTCGAAAATTATTTTCGCCGTTTATAAAAACTTTTATCCATTTTGTAGAATTGATTTTAAGCTCGTTAGCAGGCTTAAGTAGAAATCAGAATGTAATAATATTTGTAGTCACTTTACCAGTCTTTTAAATTGCCAATCTCCACAACAAGGAAATTATAAAAGACAAGTCAGTGAGACTTCATTTCAGATTACTATGGAACATATTCTACTGGTTCGAGTTTGGCAACCTGTTCGTGGTGACTTGGTTGGAGTTGATCAACATGGCGCAGACGGCCCGGGGCGGCTCCTTCCAGAATGCCATCGAGATCTTCCGCATGATGCCTTGCGTTGGATACCTGCTGCTGGGTTCGATTAGATTTAGATTTTAAAGAATACCTAACTAACTAAATTATTATTAGTTTAATTACTTTTAGCTTTGACATATTCTACTAATTTTGAAACGTCTAATGAGCTTTGAGTTCACTTCTTAGACATCCAGCACAAGAAAGTTTGAAAAAAAATCACTAACATAATTAGCAACCAGTAATAAATAACATTAAGACGAGCTGCCATGCAAATTAACTCCTTAAAATCTGATATTATCATTCTGGTATCATGTTAACTTGATCAAATACTAATTTAACGGATGAAAGTGGCGTGGAATGTGTCTCAGCTACTCTCATGTCGCTCTTCTAAATAGTCACCCCCAGAAATCAGAGTACGTCGTACCGGCTTGCTTATGAAACCGAAGACAAAATAATATAATTATAATATAATTTGTTTCAAATTCAAGTAAGATGTAAGATTATAAATGAAAATATATCCTAAAGGATCTTATATACTAACAGAAATCCGACAAGACATCTGTGTCTGAAGTAGATAAATAAATATCTGTATCTCAGACAACAGCGCTCATTCCTAAAATATACATTTAAAAGCTTACTAGTTCTGTTATAATTATATACACATTTCGTTATTTTTAGATCAACTAGTAGCAAATAAAATAAATATGCAAATAAAGTAAAGTGAAGTGGGATGTGGACCTCCTTTTGTGTCGAATGTAGATGAGTGAGTGTGTGTAGAAGGGTGAGTATGTGAATTTAGTGTGGTAGAATTAAGAAGTTTACAATTTCGTCATAGGTCAGCTTATGAATGTACTCAAACAGTTCATTCTTACAACTTCTGCTATTTAAGGCAACTATGTCGACAATTTTATCAATCCTGCTATAAAAGTACGGACCCAAGAAGCAGAAATGTCTAAATAAACTTACCCACCTATTTCTTTGTAGCAATGGCCAAATCCTACAAGATAGTCTACCACCGGTCCGTGTACGAGAACATGGTGAGTGAACTGCGCTGCATGTGGCCGAGGGGCGAGATATCTGACGAAGAACATCAGATCGTCAGCACCGCGCTGAAGCACCTCAACTATGTCATACAAGGTGTGTATCAAATCCTGCGAAATAGTCTACCACGCTCCGTGCACGAGAGCCTGGTAAGTGAACTCGGCAGCATGTCCGAGGGGGAGGTGTCTGGTGAAGAGCATCAGATCTTCAGCGTCGAGCTGAGATACCTCAACTATGTTATTCAAGGTAAATGTCATTAGGGCAACGGACGACTGCACTATCATTACTTGGGACAGCACATAATGAGAAAGTAAGAGGAGTTGGTATCGTTTGGTTTTTGTTGGTCCCTTTTCCCTAAGACGATCTACAAGGATTACTTCACTTCTAATAATATAATCAGTGTATGCAAAATATTGTCAAACATTTTAAAAGAGTAACGGTGGAGTTTCTTGCCCATTCTTCTCCATACGAAAACTACCTTTTGGAAGAGGCGACTAGAATCAATTCTATTTTCTTTCTTGTTAATTTTGACGTACAAAAGTGCCTTTTATGTGCCTATTTTACAAATAAAAGATTTGATTTTTACAAAGAAAATGCAAGCCTTCTACCGTAAGCAATAGCAACCTAATACTTCTCAATTCGGATTAGGAAGGCCTGTTTTTTAAAAGCCTTACCCATATAGGAATGTTGTGGAGGATTTCACACTGCGTCTCCATACACGACAGGGTACATTGCTCATCCGCTTCTGATGTTAATCGAGCCTCTGACAATTTTCTCGAGAAGAGCGACTGTTTAACTATGTACTATCGAAGAAACGCATATCTGTACACTGTAAGGACTATTCTTGCTTGCAGCGCTTGGCCGCTATAGTAGCGCCTACGAAAAAAAAAACCGCCCAATAGCGTGTCGGACTACGCACAATGAAGGCTTCTGTAGTTGGGATGAATTTATCCCAAATACAAACTTAACATTGTAGTTGAAATACATGTTCTACCATACATTCTAACTGCAAATATAAGTTTGTACGCACAATATTGATGGATTTACCATGTTTTTTTAAGACCATAGACTTCTAATTGGTTTTCCTGTAATCTATGAGACACTCAAAAATACAGTTCTTCACTCATAACAATTGAAGAACCATATTCTGTATTTTTTTCAAAATGTTTGACTCATTAGTTTGGGAGATAAGGATAATGGTCAATTTTCATCTATTTTCTTAAATATTATTAAATTTATTTATTTTAAAATTATGAACAACATATATTTGAGATTCTCGCAACAAGTCCTTTTATTTGATATATCGGTGTCATGATCAGTATTGATTGCAATTTTTTTTTTAATTTTCTTTATTGGCCCTATAAGTGACCCCCATATTCAAAATTCATTTATTTACGTTACACGTCCGTGTTTGGGTCACAGAAATAGATATGTGTACCAAATTTTAACTTAATCGGTCCATTAGATTCGGAGCAAATTGGCTGTGACAGACGGTCAGACAGACAGACACACGAGTGATCCTATAAGGGTCCCGTTTTTTTCCTTTTGAGGTACGGAATCCTAAAAAGGGTTGTGTGCATGGGATTTTGATTTCAAAGTGGTTAGATATGCGTTACCCCGATAGTACCTCCTCACAAGTCTCATAAAGTGCGAATAGCAGAACTATAAACTTAACCCTCATGGACGCAAGCCGTCCACCGCTAGCTAAACTAATTAGTTAGCAGTTAGTTTAGTTTGTTTAGCTTGCCAGTTTTTCATGCATGTGGGTGGCACGTGTATGAAAAACTGGCGAACTAAATTCAAATAACTGCAAACTAACTTTTCAGCTCGCGGTGAACGGCTCGCTTCATTAAAAACAAACTAAAACTAGCACTATAGTTATAAAAAAATGAGCCGTCAAGGGACGCCGGGTAGATGTGAAACATCGAAATATTACGTACAAGTAATATGTATAAAAGGATAGTTTACGACAGGAAATAAACATGGCGACTGTTGGCGTGGCGACGCGTCGCCACGTCGCCATGCGTCGCCACGCCAACAGTCGTTCTGACCCGCCGCTATAGATGTTTCACATCAAAAAACTTCATAGGTACCTATTGATATAACGTGGTTGACAACAAACTCCAGACTTCCACTCCAGCTATCCAATAACAGAGAAGACATTTCATTCGTTTTAATTAGTCCTTATCGCTTACTCCAATTAACTGGAGACCATCTAGGAAAGCACCTGTCTAGTGCTTGCGTGGAAAAACCTAATAATATTATTCCATTTTCATTAGAATTCTTTGAATAGTTATTACTTTATACTAACATTGTGAGCGTTCTGTTCTAGGTTCGGGTTCTCACACTATTATGCACTGGATTGGAGGGCACTATTACTTGGTTCACTGAATAAAAACTCTTGATTACTTGTCGAATATTATTTACTGTTCACTTATGAGATCTGGATACAAACTGAATAAAAACTAATACAAACGCCTATACTTATACTAAATTACATAGGCGCAAGTAGCGGCGGTACTGATTAATACTTAAAATAAGTTAACAAATGAAATAAGTAAAAATAAATTGGCGATCTCACGCGATCCTAGGTCCACCAATCAGAGCGAGGCAGAGGCGTGTCAATGTCGGACAAGTTCGTACAAGTTCTGACAAGCTCGGTCAGGCTCAAACTCGCATCTCGACTTGACCTAGAATTGCGTATGATCATAACAGAGTTCTTATAACTAAATAATTATGTTTATAACATTGTTCTTGATCGATTTTCGTTACATATAATCATATTACTATATTATTAGTGGGCGTCCTGCACATTTCTCCCGCCGTGCGTCGTCCGTTCTGACGTCGCAGTTGTAGAAGCCGGTGCAGGTTCGCCGTGGTCGATCGATAGTACCACTATCTTTTTCACTGGACGTCTCAGGATACCTCCTTTCGTGGTCACGTCCACTGTGCGGACTACTCCATCTGGGCCAGGGAATGTAGCGCTGATGCGTCCTCTGATCCACATGTTTCTTGGGAGGTTACCATCTACGATGAACACTAGATCGCCTATATTGGGGATCACGCCTTTAGTGTGTGGTTCTCTACGATTCCGTAGTTCTGGGAGATATTCTTTAAGCCATCGGGCCCAGAATATATCGGCAAGCCTCTGGGCTGCACGCCAACTGGCTCGTAGACGTAAGTCGCTGTCGTCGAATTCTCCTGGTGCCGCGATGCGACCTGGACCGCCCAAAATGAAATGATTGGGTGTCAATGCTTCAGGATCCTCGTGGTTCACGGACACGTGCGTCAGTGGCCGGCTGTTGACAGTGTGTTCGGCCTCGATGAGTAGTGTGTTAAGCACTTCTTCGCTCGGGAATCGCTCGTTCAATGTGGTGGCTAGCGCTGTCTTCACAGACCTCACCATGCGCTCCCAGGCGCCTCCCATGAATGGTGCTCCGGGTGGGATAAAACGCCAGTCGATCATCTTCTTCGAAGCTTCTTCGGCCGTAGCCGCGAAGATGGCTGTTCGTAGCTCCTTTTCAGCACCGTGAAAGTTCGTTCCGTTATCGGACCATAGCTGTGTTGGACATCCTCGGCGTGCTATCATGCGTCGTAGTGCCATGATTGCCGAATCTGTGTTGAGCGATGCCACAAGTTCAAGGTGGATGGCTCGCGTCGTCAGGCACGTGAATAGAGCGACGTACCTCTTTTGATGACTACGTCCCACTGTAATGGTCAGGGATCCGAAGTAGTCCAACCCGGCGTAGGTAAATGGTCTCTGGTGGTGTGCTAGGCGACAGGAAGGGAGATTCCCCGTCATCGGCTGAGGTGGAGAGGCTGCCTTTATACGACATCGCAGGCATTTGCTTATGATGTTCTTGATTGTTGGTCGTAGACGGAGCACCCAATGTTGCTGGCGACACTCATTGACTATGGTCTCGGTGCCCGCGTGATGTAATTTGCGGTGGACGTGTTCGATCCACAATCGTGTCACAATATGATCTCCATCTAGTATCATTGGATTCTTTAGGCGTTCGGTGATGTCTGTCATAACGGTTATTCTGCTCTTCAGGCGAATCTCTCCTTCTGTGTATTCTATGCACAGTGCGTGCAGACGACTGTTTCGCGATATGGGCTTCTTGTTGGTCAGAGCTTCTATCTCTTCCTGGAAGGATTGTTCTTGTGAAGCTCGCAGGATCAGACTTTCGGCGTGGTGTAGGTGCTCACCGGCGAGAGGCAGGTGATTGTTTGTGACCTCTCGCCTCTCTCTTGGTTTGACTGACACTGACTGCTTACTTTTTCTCCAATCAGGGTCGTTGCTGCTGTTCTTCTTAGTTCTTTTGTAGTTAATATTCTGCCCTGATTGGCGGCAGAGATGCAGAAACTGTAGAACTCGTGCTGTGGCTCGTAGGTATCTTTCCCAACGTGAGAATCTGTTGGCGTTTGGTATAGCTTCGCTAATCTGTACGCTCTTATCTCTGATACTACAGGTTCTCTCTTCCCCTGTGATTATGAGAGGGTTCTTCTCGTCAGCTGGCCATGTTTCCGGAGGTCCACGTAGGAATTCTGGACCGTTGAACCAGCGATGATTTTGATCATAGTGTTCTGGCACGTCTCTTGTAGCGTCGTCTGCTGGGTTTAATTTGGTCGGGACCCAGCGCCATTCATTGGTGGAGCTGTGTTCTTCAATTGCTGCAATGCGGTGGGCGACGTATGGTTTATAAGATCTGGACCCCGTTCTGATCCATGACAGCGTAGTTCTGCTGTCGGTCCAGAACGTAGTCGACTCTGGTGTTCGTTCATGTTCTTCCTTAACCGCTGTCGCCATGCGTGCGCCAAGTACTGCTGCTTGCAGCTCTAATCGTGGGATTGACATTAGTTTCAATGGTGTCACCTTGGCTTTGGCTGTGATCAAGCAGACGTAGACTCTTCCGTCCCTCGTGACTGTTCGCCAGTATAATGTTGTTGCGTATGCAGATTCGCTTGCGTCGGTAAATATATGTATCTGTAGTGATTCCGTAGCGCTGAAGCCTGGATAGGTTCGTGGAATGGAGATATGTTCTAGTGCTCTGAGATGAGTCAGCCATTTCCTCCAGCTTGCGGCTAGGTCACTATCTAGGGCTTCGTCCCATGCTGTTCCACGACGCCAAACTTCCTGTAGTATCTGCTTGGCTCTGATGGTCACCGGCGATACAAGTCCCAATGGGTCAAATAGGGACATAACTATACGAAGAGCTTCTCTTTTCGTAGGCGTGTCGTTCTTTAGGATGTTCTGAGGTATGCGTATCAGATTCAGGTTGAAGGTAAGCGAGTCTTCTGTTGGCCTCCATATCAGACCGAGGACTCGCTCTGTCTGGATGTTGTCTTCCAGATTGATTGTGTCTTCGGTCTTGGTTACTTCCCCTAGTGCTTCAAGAAGAGGAATAGAGTTTGATGACCATTTCTTGAGTTCGAAGTGCGCTTCTCTGTGAATGTTACGCACTGCTTGTGAGACTCTTACTGCTTCTTCTAATGTGTCGAAGCTGTTCAAATAGTCATCCATGTAATGCTTTCTTTTGATAGCTTCGACTGCCTCTGGATATTCATGTTGAAATCTTTCGGCGTTCGTGTTCTTCACATATATGGCTATAGCTGGTGAGCAGGAAGCTCCGAAGATTAGAGACTTCATGCGGTATTGTTCAGGCGGCTGGTTGTCTCTTCGGTCTCCTCGCCATAAGTAACGGAGAGTGTCCCGGTCTTCGGGTCGAAGTTCTATTTGTAAGAACATTTCAGTGATGTCGGCGGTCACGGCGATTGAATGTTGCCGGAAGCGCATGATCACTCCTGGTAATGATTGTAGAAGGTCTGGACCAGTGAGTATTTGATCATTTAGAGAGACCCCTTGGGTCTTGGCTGCAGCGTCACAGACAATCCTCAATTTGTCCGGTTTCATCGGGTTGTAAACTGCGAAGTGAGGTAAGTACCAGGTTCTATGTTTCGAAGTGGTAGTTGGAGCTGGTTCGGCGTATCCCTTTGATACTAGTGCTTCCATTTGTTCAGAGTACCTCTTCTTTAGTTCTGGATCTTTATCAATTTTCTTTTCCACACTGATGAGTCTGTTCATAGCGCTGTCGTAGTTGTCTGGCATCTTTATGTTTTCATCTCGCCATAATAGAGCGGTTTGATACCGTCCTTCTGCGGTTCTCTTCGTGTGCTGCTGCAGGATACGAAGTGCCTTCTCATCAGGATCATTGATGGGTTTCTTTGGATTGATTTGCATATTGTCCATTGTGATGTGTTCTTTCACCAGTTCATGAAGGTCGTCGTCTGTGTTAGCATGTCTGATGAAGTTCACTCTGTGGCCAAGTGCTCGTGTGTGGCTGCCATGTAGGACCCAACCGAGTGGCGTTAGTGATGCCACTGGTTGGTTCTTCTTTCCTGTTTTGGTTTCTATAGTAATGAGGAGATCCCAGTTGTCTTGGCCGATCAGGAGTCTGGGTCTTGCATCTTCAGTTACTATGTCTATGTCTCGAAGATGTTCACAGTACCTGATTGCTTCGCCAGGTATCCTCTGTGCAGCCAACTCTAGCTGCTTGACTGTTCTTGCTTGTAACTTGCGTTCAGATGTGTGAAGTCCTTTGATGAAGAAATTCACTCGTCGAGATGTCATGTCGATCGTAGGTTCGCCGTCGAAAGCTGTTATACGTAGTGGTTCACAAGATCCTTCTGCTCCGATTTGATTGGCTAGGCTCTCGTCGATAATGGTTACCGTAGAGCCGTCATCTAGGAGTGCGTAGGTATCTACAGCTCCCGCCGGTCCAGAAAGTTGCACAGGTATTATTTTGAGAAAGGATACCTTAGGTGTCCATGCCGAATGTATCTTCTCTTGTTCTTCTTTGGGGCATTCAGGTTCTACTTTCTTCTTGTTCACTGCACTATTGGCGTGTAACATCTTATGATGGAAATGTACACAGTCGTTTATTTCGCACTTCTTTGGTTTACAGCTGTGTTGCTTTGTTCTGTATTTGAGGCAACGAAAACACAAGCGATGCTTCTTGGCTATGTCCCATCTAGCATCAGTAGTTGCTTTCTTGAATTGTTCACATTCCATGATGCTGTGCCCCTGACGTTCACATAAACTACACTTTGGTTTGTTCGTTTCTTGTGTAGTATGTACTCGTTGCTGGCGTCGCTGCGTGTTCTGAGAGGTTTGTGGTGTTGCAGCGATGTTTTCAGGCAGTGCATACGGGCTGCATATTTCAGCTTCAATCTTAATGAATCGGGTGAACTTGATGAGATCAGGTTCTGTTCTGGGCTGCATTGCTGAGAATTGGTACCACTGCCTCTTCAAGGTTGGCGTGAGCTTCTCAACAATAGCTTTCGTTACTTCTGGATTGAAGAGATAATGTCCACAGTTGAGTGCTTGCAGAGTCCCAACTATGCTTTCAACTTTGGTGGCGAATGTACAAACTTCACGCGGAGATTCAGTGAGGCGTGGCAGAGTTCGTAGACGCTCTATTTCGGCCATTGCGATTGAGTCCGAGCGTCCGAAGCGTAGTTCGAGTGATTTCATAACTTCACTAGGGTCGGCGTTCACTATTAATAGACCCTGTACAGCTTCCTTGGCTAGACCTCGAAGGCTTCTTCTAAGTCTAGACATGTTCTCCAATGGTGATAGTCGGTGTGCCGTCTCACAGTAGGCGGCGCGGAACGTGAGCCAATCTTGATGTGCTCCGTTGAAGCAGGGTAGTTCTGTATGTCTTATTGGCTGCTGGTACTGCGTGGCTTGCACAGCGTGTGTGATCGCAGCAGCAAGTTCTTTCATGTCCGCTCTTGGTTCTTGAACAGCCAGTGTTGAAGGCTGTTGCACGACGTGCGCTGATGGCATTGACTGCGGTACCCGGGTCTCGGTGGCATACCTCGGATTGTAGCTGTGATGTGGTGCCGTAGTGTAGATCGGTTGCCATGATGTCTTCGTTGTCGCGTATGTCGAGTTCTGTGGCCAGGGTGCGACGGGTTCAGTCGGCACTGGCATTGGTTGCGGCTGAGCAGGCACGTATTTCGGTTGCCAGTGCGTGGATGTGATCACTGGCTGCTGGTTCGGGTATGACTGCGAGGGCACGGAGTTCTGTTGCCAGGCGGCGATTACTGGCGGCGGGTTCAGGTGCTGTTGTTCCGTCGCAGGGTTCGGCTGCCAGGAGGTGGTGGTGCTCACTGGCGGCATGTTCAGGTGCGGCTGTTCTGTCGCAGGGTTCGGCTGCCAGGAGGCGGTGGTGCTCACTGGCGGCATGTTCAGGTGCGGCTGTTCTGTCGCAAAGTTCGGCTGCCAGGAGGCGGCGGTGCTCACTGGCGGCATGTTCTTAGGTTCAGAGTTCAGGTTTTCAGGCGGTGGGTGCATGGTGCTGACTCCCGCCGGTAAGGTCGCCGGGATGGTCCAGGACACGGCTGCGGTCACTGGAACTGTATGTTCGGTCGGCGACTTTACTTCGGATTGATGTGGTCGGTCGGCGATAGCGAGTACTTGAGTTGATTGTAGCCAAGTAGTCACTCGTTGATCATTTCCAGTTTCAGAGGCGACTGAGCATGAGTCATCATCCGTAGATTCAGTTTCGACTTCGGCGAGGCGCACGGTTGCTAATTCGACTAACCTTTGTGCTAGCTCCGCTTTGGCCTTGGCTATGCGACGCGCTTTCGACACTTTTTCACTTTTTTGCGACGTAGGTTTGCTGCGGCGACCACTTTCTTTGTGTTCAGGTTCGGTTTCTTGTTGAGTGGCGACCACTTTGACTGTAGATTCGGTCGCAGTGGGTGCTTCTGACGTATCAGCTGTCGCTCTCGTAGCTTCCGTACTGACCGTCTCAGTTGTAGTTTCTGTAGCGGTCTCAGTAGCGGTTTCAGTCGCAGTTTCAGTCGCAGTTTCAGTCGTGGTCGACGGCTGTCTGCCTCTTTTACCCGTAGATCTCGTAACTGGCATTGTTCTTGATTCTGAATAATGTTCTTCAAGAAGTTCAGTAGAGTTTACTCACTAGTGTTTTCCTCAGATCCGGCTAACGAAGGACCAGACAATGTGAGCGTTCTGTTCTAGGTTCGGGTTCTCACACTATTATGCACTGGATTGGAGGGCACTATTACTTGGTTCACTGAATAAAAACTCTTGATTACTTGTCGAATATTATTTACTGTTCACTTATGAGATCTGGATACAAACTGAATAAAAACTAATACAAACGCCTATACTTATACTAAATTACATAGGCGCAAGTAGCGGCGGTACTGATTAATACTTAAAATAAGTTAACAAATGAAATAAGTAAAAATAAATTGGCGATCTCACGCGATCCTAGGTCCACCAATCAGAGCGAGGCAGAGGCGTGTCAATGTCGGACAAGTTCGTACAAGTTCTGACAAGCTCGGTCAGGCTCAAACTCGCATCTCGACTTGACCTAGAATTGCGTATGATCATAACAGAGTTCTTATAACTAAATAATTATGTTTATAACATTGTTCTTGATCGATTTTCGTTACATATAATCATATTACTATATTATTAGTGGGCGTCCTGCACAAACATCTTTCTAGGTACTCGTGTTTGCTGTTAGGTACCTATACCTACCTGCTAGTTGTTAAATGCCCAATTGTTTTTATGCAGGGTGGCAGGGACATTGACGCGAAAACTGTTACTATGGATTCAGTACATGATTCCGAACCCCCGTAGTTGAAATTTTTCATCGGTTATTTTTAAAAAAATCTACTGTTTCATAGAAAAGTGCAATTAAAGTGCAAGAAATTGTTTATTCTGTAAATAGGATATCGGAATCACTTTTACACATGCACCTGAATACGAGTATTTTACATGGAACGACTGCCTATCTGACCTCCAAAACCCAGTTACTGGGTAATACGATACCCCTTGGTAGACTGTGGCGGGCTGTATCTCATGAACCGTAACAGTTGAAATTTTCACAAATTGTGTATTTCTACTGCTGGTATAACAACAAATACTAAAATTTGGTAAATAAAGTTAATAATTAAAGGTTTTTTGCTCAATTCAGTTCAATTCAAAATATTTTTATTTCACATAAACCTACATGAGCACTTATGAAATGTCAGAAGCTAGGTGCACGGTTCCAATTGGTCGTTTCCTATGGAGAAAAGCAGGCAAAACTCCACGGTTACTCTTATAAAAAATATTTGACTTTTACAATTCTTTCAAATAACAGTGTGACTAGGTATGGGAGGACAGTGTAGGTCTTTCAATAAGTACCAGGTACTTAAGAAAATAGAAAATGGTCAACAAATCTACAGTTCACTAAGCCTACAGCGTTCTCACATTCACAAAATAGAAAAAATCTATACAAAAGATTAATAAATTAATAAAAATAAAAACCTATTTTAATTAAACGCAATTACATGATTGCTATTACAACTGTAATAAATCTGAATCATTATCATGTCCATAAAAGCCACTAATAAAGAGTTGAAATTAAATCGTAGGTATATAATGTCAAATAATAGGATGAATATGTCAAGGACGAATATAAAAAAAAAAAAAAATAAACATGGATTTGGGAGCAGTTAATAGACTCTTACATAATTATGCCGTTAATGAGGTACCAGGGAAGCTACATGTGGAAAAGGAGTTATTGCCAAACTTCCTTGTCTTCAACGTAGTCTTTAATTTTATAATATGCTTTCTTCATAAGGACTAGTTTGATGTGGGTTTTGAACTTTCCATCGCTAAGTTCTGTAACCGGCTTTGGCAACTTGTTATAAAAGCGGATACTGTTTATAAGAAATGACTTGTTTGTTTTAGTTAATCTAAATTTGGGTATCACAATTTCATGTCTACTACGTGTATTTATATGCTAGATCTTAAGAGCCCATACTACCATACCTCAGTTCAAATTTACTTTTTATCCCGCTCGCACCATAGTGCTCGTGGACTGAGTGAATGCGAGACGGGGTGCTGGCAGCTCCAAGGCGCCAATAGTTTAGGTAATTGCCTTTTATGGCGAATATAATAGTAATTTAAAAATAAAAATAAACCAAAGTCGCTGCTTTATTAGGAAAAGTTTCATGATCTAATTTGAAATATTCTTTTAATACCAGCGGTTTATTGTTTAATTTGGAGATGACTTTGGAATTTTATTGTATCGAGATAATTTTATGGAATCGTGTTGTCGTTAAACATAGTACTAACATTAATCCCCAACTTTAACACAATACATTTATTTCAAAATTAATGCTGCTGTATTTTCGATATAACTTACTAAACAATTTGAGGTAGTACAGGCCCTTAATACAGAACGTACGGAACCCTTCCGGTTTTTATTACCAAATATGAACGTTTCTCTCAAACACAATATCCTGAACTCACTTGGTCAATGTTATGGCCTCTTTACTATAAAATAAGCTTTGTCAAAAAATACATCTAAAGAAAATTCAAAAGAAAATAACTGGATTATAAAAATTGCAGGGATATCTCAAATTGAGTGTTTTGGTGCAGAAAAATATTGGTAAGTAGAGGCTTGGTAGGGGAGCATCTTGCAATGTATGCAAAAATATGTTAAACAGATTTGTCATGTCCCAATTCATATTCCCGACGCAACATATGTATTTTTGTAAAATTTCCATATTTTATCTGATAGCGATACATGGTTAGATTGAATTTGTCAAAAAAGAAGTAGTCTTTTTGGTAACTAGAAAATAAAAAAGGCCAAGTGCGAGTCGGACTCGCACACAAAGGGTTCCGTACCACCGTACAATATATAACACTACAATATATTTTTGTAATACTTTAGTTTATAAAAACAAGTTTCTTGTATGGTGAAAAGTTAAAAATTAAAGAGGGTTTTAGTTATTAAAGGGCCCTTTTTTGTCCCTTTTTTGCCCTTACTGTCTAACTATAAGGTTCATGTGATACAGCCCGCTGACAGACGGACGGACTGACAGCGGAGACTCAGTAATAGGGGTCTGTTTGGCACCCTTTTTTTTTTTTTTGGGGTTGGGAAATCATCAAATAACTTCTCCCGCTCTGGGCGAAGCGGAAGGGCGTGTCAGACTCTTACTGACTAAAACCCACCCGTGTTCCTTCGGTTGCCATGTTTAGTCAGTAAGAGTCTGACACGCCCTCCCGCTCCACCCAGAGCGGGAGTAGTTATTTGATGATTTCCCACGCAAAAAAAAAAAAAAAAAGAAAGGGGTTTCAGAACTATGTATTGAATCTATAGTAACCGTTTTCGCGTCGATGTCCCTGCAAACCTGTAATATAGGCACTAGCAGTTAGTACAATATTAGGAATCGAGTATGAATGTCCATATTATAACATAGGTAACAACAACATAACAACATAACATCACGCCTGTAATACCCGAAGGGTTAGGCAGAAGTGTACCTATAGTACACCCACATTTCGCCATTTATGTTTAAGTCCCATGTAATAGGGGGCGAGCCTATTGCCATCAACCGGGCACAAATCCAGACTCCGGGCTGCTACTGAGAAATTCCAGATGGAAAAATCCAATAACACATTGCCCGACCCGGGAATCGAACCCAGGACCTCATACTCAGCAGTAGCGGTTTTAGACCACTAGACCAACGAGGCAGTTAACAAACATAGGTAAGTATAGTAAAAACTCTCCCTTGGCTACCTCTGCTAATGCATACAAATGATTTTCCCTGAAACAAATTGTTTTGTTCCTAGGAGACCTGTTAATTGCTCCCGGAATAAAAAAGTTCGTTATCGAGTAGACAGATTCGGATGAAAATAGAAATATTATTTTGTAAGGGATTTTTTTTTTTTTTGGCAAAATAATATTTTTTTGTTAGAATAGCTACGAATATTTTGTAGATAGGTACTTTTTTACCAATACTTTGGTGATGAAGGCATTAACTGTGGACTATTGGTGACACCCGGGCGTTTCCTCCCGTCTTATCCTGAACAGGAACCTCCTACTAATTACCTATCAAAATTTAGCTTTTAGGGTGCTAAACAGAGGAGGCGAAACGCCGGGGCTTAACTCCGCTGCCGCGAGAAATCGCGGCACAGCGGACGGAACTCCGGCGGGATCTCATGGCGTCATGGAGAGTGCGATTGTCGCAACCCAGCGCTGGGCATGCCACAATTGCAGCGACAAGACCCCTCTTTGAGGAGTGGCTAGAGAGGCGCCACGGCGTCCTCACCTTCCGCCTGACGCAGGTCCTCACCGGACACGGCTGTTTTGGGAGGTTCCTGCACAGGATAAGGCGGGAGGAAACGCCCGGGTGTCACCATTGTGTGGATCGCCCGGAGGACACGGTGGAGCATACGGTGGAGGTCTGCCCAGCTTGGGCGGAGCATCGCCGTGTCCTCGTGGAGGCGATCGGCGGCGGTGATCTCTCGCGTCCGGCCCTGGTTCAGGCCATGGTACGGAGCGAGAGGAAATGGGAGGCCGTCACCTCTTTCTGCTCGCTGTTGCGCTCCTTATCGGACGGTGAGCCACCCATTGCTCACCGTCCGCAAGCCCGCGTCTACGGTGGCCGGAAATCGCCCCGCGATTCCCGACGCCCTGGGCGTTTCCTCCTGCGGCGGTTAGGGGCGTGAGGGCGCGAAATTTGCCTCTCCCTCACGCGTTCCGCCTCCTCCTTCGCGAGCATTACTGCTTCGCAGAAGGAGATGACGGCCTCACATTTCCTCTCGCTCCCTACCATGGCCCTAATCAGGGCCGGACGCGAGAGATCACCGCCGCCGTTCTGAACCCCCCTGAGTTTAAATTTTTCGTCAGTTATTTAAAACAATAAAACAGCTGTTTCATAGAAAAGTGCAATACCTACGCGGTCAAAATGTATGGAACAGCTTTTTTTTTTTTGGGTTCAGAATGGGCACGCCACAATTGCGGCAATAAGTGCCCTCTTTGGGGACTGGCTAGAGAGGCGCCACAGCGTCCTCACCTTCCGCCTGACGCAGGTTCTCACCGGACATGGTTTTTTCGGGAGGTCCCTGTTCAGGATAAGGCGGGAAGAAACGCCCGGATGTCAACATTGTGTGGATCGCCCGGAGGACACGGTGGAGGTCTGCCCGGCATGGGCGAAGCATCGCCGTGTCCTCTTGGAGATGATCGGCGGCGGTAATCCCGGACGCGAGAGATCACCGGTATGGAGCGAGAAGGCATCACAGGCCGTCACCTACTTCTGCGAAGCAGTAATGCTCACGAAGGAAGAGGCGGAACGCGTGAGGGAGCAATTTTTGCGTCCTCACGCCCCTAACCGCCGCAGGAGACGCCTAGGGCGTCGGGAGTCGCAGGTCGATTCCTGGCCACCGTAGGCGCGGGCTTGCGGATCGAGAGCAATGGGTAGCTCGCCGTCCAATAAGGACCAGGCCCGGTTCGACGGTGCGTTGTGTTCCACGCGCACCTCAAAGAAATACCAGCAGAACTGACGGGGTCCGCTAGGGCCGATGCCTGCCGGGGTCGTGGAAAAGTCCGAAAGGGATACCGTGGCCCCTGGCAACATGGCAACTGAAGGAACACGGGTAGGTTTTAGTCAGTAAGAGTTTGATACGCCCTCCCGCTCTGCCCAGAGCGGGAGAAGTTATTTGATAATTTACCACACAAAAAAAATAAGGGGGTTTCGGAATCATTTACTGAATCCATGGTTATTAGTTTTGTCATGGTTAACAGTTTTCGCGTCGATGTCCCTGCCACCCGTATACCTACCAGTTTTTCTCGAACACATAACTGTTACATTAGATCTATACTAATATTATAAAGAAGTAAAATTTGTTTATTTGTATGTTTGTTTGTATGCACGGGCTAATCTCCCGAACTACCAGTCGAATTTGAAAAAACCTTTTTGAAGGTTATAGGGTCACGCACGAAGTCGCGGGCAGAAGCTAGTATTCAAATATTCGTATCCTACCTATTCGGAAATCGGGACCACGTTCAAAACACCATGCAATTATTAAGTATGCAAATTAAATACCACATGTGCATTTAAAAATAAGGGCTTTTCTATTGCATGGTTTCATTAAAAAATACGACGATTGGAGTAGGTACTTTAGAATTGGTTATCTTTTGGTTTTAGGATTAGGAAATGGTATTTTATTTTTAATAAGTTGTTCATAACATAATTCGCGCGGTCAACTATTTGTGTCAGTAAGTAGAGTACCTAGCCTAACACTTGAAGTACAAAAACTGCTCTTAATAAGGGTCCCCGAAACGATCAGTTTCAATTGTAGGAATATTGCCAATCGCTTCAATTGCATTTGATAGACGATAAATTTGCGCAACAATGTGTATCAATCACGTAAAAACTGACTTTTACAATTGATCGTTTCGGGGACCTTTTACTGCCACAACATAAATGCGCTGTCGTCAAATTGTTACCGGGAACAAGCAGACTAGGAGTAATGGAAAAAAATGTAAACAATCCGGTAGGTACTTCATAAAAACTGATTCAGAGGCCCTAGGAAGAAAACGCGAAGTAAACGTAACGTAAAATCGAACGATTTTTTATTAATCGAAAATACAACTATCTTATAGCATTTTTATTAAAATCTCCCTTAGATATTAATAAAGATCTTAAAACGAAGTCAATTTTAATATTATGTGCGAAACGAATTATTCTTTAAAAATCGCTCGAATGTTATGGCAGCCTTTTGCACACGTAAATCGTTACGTGTGTGGCTACGATTACATTTCATTTAGAGGAGTCCGCGCCACCGCTTGAGTCCGATAGACGCAGTGCTAGTGTCTATGACATTGCATCACATTGCATTTAAATAAATGTAGTTTCACAATTTTCCGCTGGACCTCAGTGGTGGCGCGAACTCTAGCTAAATGAAATGAATGTACATGCCCACAGAGAAAGATTCATTCTGAGTTCGATAGTGCAAAAAACAAACCCAGCCAAAAATAAAATCAAATTCAATAATCTTTGTGAAAATTTCAGGCTACTACTGGTGCAACAACGCTCTCCTGGTAATCTTCCTCTCGCCGCCATTCGTGGAAATCGTGAAGATAGCGATGGACTATGAGGTACCTCTCATCCTACCGTTCTTCTACTGGTTTCCCTTCGACCCCTTCCGGAGAGGGTACTATGAGGTTATATTGGCTGCACAGACGTGGCACGGTAAGTGAAATATGTATTTAAGTACATACGCAAACTCGATAATAAAAAAAAATGTGGTCAAAAACCTTCATTTAGAGTGCGCGCCACGAAAGAAGGCTGGCGGAAAATTGTGGAACTACATTTTTTTTAAATTCAATGTGATGCAATGACATAGACACTAGCGACGCCGTCATATGGACTTCAGTGGTGGCGCGGAATCTACCTACCTATTATGTCAAAAACCGTCATTATGAAGTATGTCTAACAGCTTACAGACAAACTGTGTTTTTAATTACTCTCGGCAAACCTCGTGTTTCGTCAGTCGTCGGATTTCTATTAGTTGCCACAGAGCATGTAAATTACACCCTTTGCACTTGGTGCAGATCGGACGCTCTCAATCGACTTGAAAGTAGAAAGAGTTGTTAATAATCGTTAAACTTAATGTAATTTATTTTAAAAAATGGGAGGAAAGCCGCTTAAGTCGCAGGCACAACAGATAGGAAAATAGTTTTACAGCTCTATATAATTCACACGGTAATCAAAACAAAAAACAATAAAGTACCTACTTAGTTCTAAATTCAAATTATTATACACGATAAATCTAATAATTGATGGACATGGAAATTAGCATTCGTTTTTATTCGGAAATCCGATGATACCCGAGGGACATAAAATAATGATAAATACTGTACTCTTGTTTAGGTGCGATTTTAAAAATTCTGTATTCTAAACCTTTGCATCAAAGAAGTTGCCACGAATCTCTCTTCATGCCTGGATCATAAAAGCAGGTACCTACGTAGATACACAGACCGGCAGTGTTTCAGAAAACAAACTTCAATAATTACCAACTTAGGTACTTCAGTACCTACCTACCAAAGTTTAACTAACAAGATTAATAACCGTCTTTCAATAAAAAGCAGTTGTTTGAACCTTTATACGATAAGTTTAACGTTTAAAGGCAAAACGAAACGCTATCGCGATGGACTTTCAGAACACGACAATAATTAATTACTTTTCGTTCAGAAACTGTTTTTTAACCGGAAAATGTAGCCAGCATGACGGATAAAGCGGGATGGACCATAAATATTTCTGCGAAAATAGACGCCATATTTATTTCTTTTCCAGATAATATGCAGCTGGCCAAAAATGGCAATAATTTTATTTAGATTCATAAATGTTCAGCGAATGTTCGCAAAATCTACTAGACTATTAGTTACTATTAATAGGTAAAGTCAGTAAAATTTACTGTTGCGAAATACGTGTCGGTTTAGATTGCATGTTGCATCATAAAACCGCATCTTCTTCAAGTGCATATTTTTGTGGGCACGGTACTGCATTCTGCATCCAAGCCTGGATATAATGCGGGTTTTTTTTTACTTTTTTTTAAAATTATGCATGTCATTGTATTGTATGATTTAGCTTTATTACTGCAAATCGACGTACGGTGTCAATTTGCTTTTAGTCCGCGCGCGACTGCTAGTCACCGCCTGCGGAATGTGAGCGGTGAGACGTAGGAAGGGCACTATTGACAAAATTGGCAGACTGAGTTGGCTTGGCCTTTGTCTACCTCCCCCGTCTCGCTGCTCACAAACCACAGGCGGTGACTAGCAGTCGCGCGCGGGCTAGAAGATTTTCAACCCTCGGTGTTAAGCCGAGCGTTGAGAATTCAACAAAGTGCATCCCAGCGCGGCGAAAAAACACACTTTTGGATTTTCAACTCTCAGTGCCGAGCAGAGCGTTGAAAATCCAGTGTGCGAAAAAATCCCGCCGCGATGTTTTTTACAGCCGTGCGGACGTGGGCTTACAGTAATAATTGTCTGACTGTAAATACCTACATGCAAGTTCTTAGAGCAAAGCTTTTTTTTTTTCGATACAATTTATGGCTGCGATATCGAGATACTGAATTGTGCCAGTTTATTACACACGTCAGACACGTCTCTGTGTGAAAGTTTCCGGGAAATAATAACCTTTGTCCGTTTTCATCAGAAAGTAGGTCAACACATGATCCGGTATTTCAGTACCCAATCAATTAATTGTAAGTAAGAAGTAGGTACCTATAGGTATGATAACGGGGTTTCAATAAAACAACTATAGTTGTCGCGTTTTAGCATGGCAATAGCGGTCGCTAATATCTGTCTGTAGGAACCCATACAATATACTATGTATGGTATTTCGTTGTTGCAACATGTTGAAAATCACGACAATTATACAGGGTGGCAGGGGACATCGCCGCGAAAACTTTTACCATGGATTCAGTACATGATTCTGAACCCCGCTTCTTTGATATTTTTCTTCGATTTTTTTTTAAATCTGCTTTTCCATACATTTTGACCGCGTAGTTATTGGCGACAAAAAATATCAATCGGACGGTCAGCAATGGGTAGCTCGCCGTCCGGTAAGGACCAAGCCCGGGTCGACGGCGCGTTGTGTTCCACGCGCGCCTCAAAGAGATGTCAGCAGATCTGACGGGGTGCGCTAGGGCCGATGCCTGGCGGGGTTGCGAAGAAGTACGAAAGGGAGATCGTGGCCCCCGGCAACATGGCAACTGAAGGAACACGGGTGGGTTTTAGTCAGTAACAGTCTGACACGCCCTCCCGCTCCGCTCAGAGCGGGAGAAGTTATTTGATAATTTCCCATCCAAAAAAAAAGGTGAGTCTAAAACCCACCCGTGTTCCTTCGGTTGCCCTGTCGCCGGGGGCCACGATCTCCTTTTCGGTTTTCTTCGCAACCCCGGCAGGCATCGGCCCTAGTGGACCCCTTCAATTCTGCTGACATCTCTTTGAGCCTGGTCCTTATCGGACGGTGAGCCACCCATTGCTCACCGTCCGCAAGCCCGCGCCTACGGTGGCCGGAAATCGCCTCGCGATTCCCGACGCCCTGGGCGTCTCCTCCTGCGGCGGTTAGGGGCGTGAGGGCGCGAAATTTGCCTCTCCCTCACGCGTTCCGCCTCCTCCTTCGCGAGCATTACCGCTTCGCAGAAGGAGGTGACGGCCTCCCATTTCCTCTCGCTCCGTACCATGGCGTGAACCAGGGCCGGACGCGAAAGATCACCGCCGCCGATCGCCTCCACGAGGACACGGCGATGCTCCGCCCAAGCTGGGCAGACCTCCACCGTATGCTCCGCCGTGTCCTCCGGGCGATCCACACAATGGTGACACCCGGGCGTTTCCTCCCGCCTTATCCTGTGCAGGAACCTCCCGAAACAGCCGAGTCCGGTGAGGACCTGCGTCAGGCGGAAGGTGAGGACGCGTCCCTGCTTCCCTGTATATTGATTCAGGACGTTACCGGACTTTATTTCAGTTTTTGAAATAAAAAATGTTAGAAAATGTAGGAGGGTCAATGCCCGCTATTTTCATACTAAAACGCGATAACTATAGGCAGTTAAAGTAAGAAAAATATTTATTTCTTTTGTACAGTTTGAATTACTGAACTATCAAACAGTAAGTAGGGTATCGTAAGGTACCTTCATAATTTAAGGTACCTACCCAATTCAACATTTTGACAGAAAATGTGTGATACATAAAAGGTGATGATAGATTTGGTAGGTTTGGTAGATTAGGTAGTAATTGGCCGAATTTACAATTTCAGAGAATAATTATGTTTCAAACATCGAAGATTACATGGATACCATGTGAACGTAACACCATAGATAATAGAATACTAGTGTAACACGTAAAAATAACCGTTTTGTTCCAATCATTGGTCAAAGAATATAATTATATTAGGTTCTAAATATCTAACTAGGTACATCTTAGTATCTAGATATATCATTTTAAAAAACTTAAATGAAATGAAAACTTAAAACTGGTATTAGCGCCATCTATATTTGAGGTTACATCACTACGGCGTGCGGTCACGCGAATCCACGTTTACCTCCACCAAAAATCACTTAACACGATTTAAGTTTTCATTTCACAAAACACGTATAAAAAACAATTCCACAGCTAACTGTTAAGTCAAAACTAAAGTAACATGCAAGTCCAAAATGATACATAATTAATTTTTTTACGAATCATCGCCATCGCCGTCGTTCAAATAAACCACAGTGTCCATGTTAAGTTGGTCCATTTTCGCGTAAAACATGACTTCTCCTATTAATTTTTCTGCCAAACATCGTTGTAGCTTCGGTAGCTCTTTGAGCTGGGAACTGATTGACTTTCCAAATGTGTCAGCAGAAGATTCCCCTTCCCCAGATGTTAAAAATGATTGAGCGGAGTCTATCAAGTCTATCTGCCTTTTAACCAACTGATCTGCGTTGAGTTTTGGTATATTCCTGGGTTTTTTGCGTTCAGGTTCCTGAAACCATAAGAGTTAATTTGTTACAAAGAGAAAAATACTAAAGACGATTTAAAAACATACTTGTAACACCCCACGCCACGAAAATGCGCGTGTACAAACAGCGGTTTTTTTTTTACTACAATGTGTCGATTGGACTATTAAATATGTTACCGGGCTTTATTCCTAGGACCCAATCATTAAAAACTTCTAATTAAAATACTTACATCACTCCTGTTATCGCTATCATTACACTGTTCCGGTTTTATTGTGAGAGGATCAGGGTCTTCGTCCAAAAAACTTAAAAACGGGTAGTACCACAAGCTCGGTACATGTATAGTAGACTGACTATCATCGGCTATACTTTTTTCCACCTGAAATAATAAGAAAAACTCAAACTAGATTTATCATGAATAGGTTAGAACAAAATATTTAATCGGATATTATTTTAAATATTAAAAACTGGCAACACTACCTACGCATAAATAAAAGTAAGTCATTCATTCAATCATTGTCAAAGTCAAGTTGACATTAACGTTTCCATGTTCTGTGAACGTTTCTATTTTGATAAATTTGATGGCAAGCAACAAAACTTTTTCTTCGTAATATTTTACTTTGTATGATTACTAACCTTTTTCTTCTCCCGCTTGTATGCTGCTCGCATATTATCTAGTTTCCTTTTCACGTCACCCATGCTGGCTCTTTTATCAAATTTGTGATAGCACTCCATCAAAGTTTCGTACGCAACATGTCGAGCGTCTTTATTACTATAAAATTCGTGGTTATGGTCCCATAGACCTGGTAAATCTCGATAAAGTTCTAAAAGCTCAATTAAAACTTCGCGTTCTGAAACTACTTTTCGGTCATCTTCCATTTTGTAAATGCGCGCGCGGAGTTCACTCGTCGGGTTCGGACCGGCTCTGACCACGTTTCGGTCGTTACTGAATGTCAGTGCGACCGAATGCGACCAAATCGTTCACACACTCCGATTTGGTTCGGTGCGTGATGTTGGTAAGCATCAGAGTGAGATAGAGACATTACTAAAAGTAACAAGGAACATTTAGCATTTTTTTTGAATGAATAAATGAGTAACGTGGGTTTGTATGTTGGAAGAGATTTCTATAGAAATAAGCATTACCTTTGTACGTATTTTCCTGTTCTATTCTTCTTGTTATTTAAGTGTGTACCTACCTACATAAATGTTTAAATAAATAAATACTTACAATAAAATATAAAAATAATTGGAGGTAGGTATGTACCTACCTTCTAATATATTATATGATCATATTATGTAGGACTGCTTACAGTTTATGTTATTTTACATAAAATGTTTGTACTAAGTTGGTACCTATCGCTCTATTTAACTAGAGACTGGTTTGTTCAGATAAGTTTTGGATAATTTAACACAACATACCCTGTTTAACCCTTTAACCACTTCTCCAGAGGTTTCAGTAACATAACGTCGATATATTCCTACAAACAGATTCTATTAATCTCTTGGATAAAGCCTAAGTATCCGGAAGCTGTGAACAGGCCCATGACGTCATCATAACTTCTATCAACTCGGCATATAGCAGTGAACAGGTCAACATATGCCTCTCCCAGGCTGTGCCACAACACCCTCCTGCCACAACGACCTCCGCCTTCCGCAACTATTCTGTTCCGACTTCCAACCACATTTTTAAATTCATCGGTGCAACCGGTCATCATCATACCTTGGCCATCATCATTCTCTTGCCATTAGCCTTATTTATTTAGGGTCTCCAGCATGTCTTCTTCCTATAAAGGTACTTCTCTAAAGCCTAGCTTCGGGGCGATTTTTTCCCGTGGCGAATTTTTTCGCACATTCGATTTTCAACGCTCTGCTTAGTGCCAAGAGTTGAAAATCCTACAGTGCGTTTTTTCGACGCACTGGGTTGCACTCTGTTGGATTCTCAAGAGAGTTCCATCCAGTGCGCGATAAAATCCCGCCGCGATACTTTTACGTCCGTGCGAACGTCGGGTTAGTGGTCATCTCAGTTGCCACCCCCATTCTAGCCATGTCATCTTTATCCACACATCGATTCTTTGGTCTTCCTCTATACTTATACCCATCTCTCCTATTACTCTCTCTTATTTTTCAGGACTCATAACGATCTGGTTCATGTTATGCGGGGACCTGTTGTTCTGCATATTCTTGAGCCATATCACGACGCAGTTCGACCTGCTGGCGGTCAGGGTACGAAGACTGGTATATGTACCGGTGGACAAGCAACTTGTTGATATTTATCCGCTAGGTAAGTTAGTAGGTATGATAAGAAAAAAAATAAACTTTCTCTTTAATGTAGTGGGCGCAAACGCAACTGAGCAACCGCCTTGGTTTCAAGTCTCAGGCCGAGCAAAGTTTTATTGAGGTTTCCATTAGAAAAATTCTAAAATAAATGAATGAGTCTGATTTTTTGTATTGGTGAAATTTGTATTGCAAAAGGCGCATGGTATTTTACCTACATGGCACTTAAAAATCCTATTCTATTAAATGAGCAATATTTTTATATATATTTGTTTGTAATCACGTTCTCGAAAACGGCTCTAATGATTTCGATGAAAGTTGCAATGTAGGTGTTAACGGGGGCTAAAAATCGATCTAGCTAGGTCTCTTAACTGAGAAAATTCTTATTCTCCGTATTTTCAAACTTCCGGAAGGCAATATTTTCTGCAATAAAAAACCTCAACAAAAAAATAATCATCTAAAAAACAAATCTTCATTTTGCTAACGATACTCAAAAGTTACAAAGGCGAAGGAAACACAAAGTGATTGATCAAGTTCTTTCAATTAACAAAACTTTCTAATTAAAACGGTCTTTATTAGAAATGCCTAAGCTGGGGTTAACGTTTGAAGCGAGTCAACCCTTTGACTTGGTTAAAAGTCAAGTTGCCGTCAAGCGTCATACGGCGAAACCAGAGAGACTACAAAGCGGGACGCGGGAGCGAAGCGGGAGCGGGACGCGGGAGCGGGACGCGGGAGCGGGACGCGGGAGCGGGACGCGGGAGCGAAGCGGGAGCGAAGCGGGAGCGGAATTATCGTGCACACCTGCGTGACTACAGCGCGAACAGCGAACTTCATTTTGTTTAATGAATAGTCACAGCCGCACGTCTATAGCTTAGTGTAGCACCTAAATTGTTGTGTTATGTCCGTCTCATATATAACATCAGAGTATGAGTCTGATGAAGAAGACCTTTTATTGCTTGCCCTTGCGGAACGGACCGATTGAGTCCCATATTTTTATCCTTTTTACGTATATTTTTATATCCACGATTTTTCAGATCGTATAGACGCAAATCCTGCATCACGCAAGCAGCGTTTATCGCGCGACGAGTATATATACAAAGTTCCGACATCAATCGCTGGGTTCTATGTCAGAAACGAGATCCTCCATCTCGACTGTAAAATCCCCACGATTCACCAGTTCCTTAAACGCATGTCCAAGCGTTACTTTGACTCCGCTCCCAGACATCGCAACCCTCTGGTTGTCGAAGCAGCTAACTATGTCCCGTCTAGAATAAGTCAGATCCGCCGTCCGAGGCATGTCATTTCCGACCCAGATGACCCCTTTACACACCTCCAGGAGAAGATTAGGGTCATTCCGATCTCGCCGCCGAGGTCCTTTGCGATCACGTCCGTGTCCCCGAGTAAATGATACTCCTCTCCGACCCTTGCTCGAAATCGAGGTGCCAGCAGTTGTTGCAGCTGAGCACGTAGCTTTAAATCAAATTTTAATCCAGCCTGTCCCTTCTTGCTGTCTTTCTTCCTCCCCCCGGCGACGCCCTAAGCCGAGGTTCGTACCCCACAGGGTGCCCTTAGCGAGCGTTCGCCTAAATTTAATTTAGAATAGTTTACTGGCTCCTGGCTGGAGGCTCTAAGTGTAGCAGCTTAAGGTACCCACAGGAAAGTCCGGTTAAGCAGCCAAGACCTTAGTGGTCAAAACAGCGATTTGCTTATATAAATAAAAAAAAAACAACAATCAACAATCGCTGGGCAGTTGCCCACCAGACACAACACCCATCTGGTCGGAAAATCCTCCCTTTTCTATGATGAGTGAACTTTGCACTCTGTTCCTGATACCTCTATACTGGTGACCCGACGTGATTTGAACATGCAACCTTTGAGACCTGAACCTTTGGTGTTGTAGATGCACAGAATCATTTATTTATTTAACAATTCAAGCACACAAATGTTCAGAGGCGCACTTAATGCCATACGCATTTTCTACCAGTCAACCTTTGGGTGATGCAGAGACAAACAGTGGTAGGTGCAATAGCGAGAATTGAGGAATAAATATTTATTTAAATACAATATTCATAAACCTATTAAAAACTATAAATATAAGCACAAATAAATAGCACAGTAAAACAAATAAGACTGTGACAGAAGTGGATGAGTTGGGCTCAGATTGTATCTTTAGCTTGCTTTACAAAACTAGTTTTAGAAGAAAGATACTTACAACGCGTTCTTAAGGTATATTTTTCCAACAAACTGAAACAAAGGCCAGAATTTCGCAGTTTTTCGAGCACCATGGGAGTAACACAAAGCTTTCATGGTTGCAAACTTGGATATAAACTACTCTCAGGGGACCTAACAACATTATAAAAAAGCGTAGTTACATGCGCGCTTGCGACGACGTTTGCATTTTTTGTGTCGATATTGACTGGGCTATTGAACTTTCTTGAAAACATCTTACAATATGAAAAAACAAAACACAACCCAGATAAATTCACGTAAAAACAAAATAATGAAGTTACTTACCTATTAAGTACAATGCGATCACATTAAACGGCTGGGAACTAACTAGCAATCTGATTTACAGCTAGTATCGGTCTGGACCTAGGTAATAATATATATAAAACCGGCCAAGTGCGTCTCGGACCACGCAGAGTGAAGGGTTCCGTCGTTTGGATGAATTTATCCCAAAAACAAACTGAATGTATGGGAAAGCATGTTTTTGCAACTGCAAATATAAGTTGGTCGATTATTACTCGTTAACTTGTAGAGCCTACTTAGCTGTGATAGTTTTCCTTTTAATTTCGTTATATAAACTACCTATCTACTGCCGTGATTTTTCATACATCAAAAACCAACCATTTAGCTTGCAGGGAGGGGATATTTGACTCTGACAAAAATTAGCACTTTCAAGCTTAATATTTCGCAAAGGGATCACAATATTTTTGAAGGACCTTTTTAACGAAACCCCACACCATGGGATAGAAAAAAAATTATCACCACTTTACGTGTAGGTAGGGGCGGTACCCTAAAAATGTTTTTTTTTTTTATAATTTTATTTTAACACTGTCTGCGTGATTCATATGTATACCCATGCCTAATTACAGCTTTCTAGAACTAAGTGTCGGAGCTAGACCGCGGACAGACAGACAGACATTCTGTTTCCATTTTCATTAGAAGTAGGTACTTGGTTAGTTTCGACCAACAACTGTTAGTTAGCTTTTAGGAGATAACAGTAGGTACCTAAGTACCCATCTACTATTGTAAGTACGAAATATGTCGGCATTATATGCCAGTTCGATATTGGTTTACCTTTTATTTTAGCCCGAGATTTTTGTTTTTAGGTAACGTATGTACCTTTGAAAGTACCTATTCTAGAACAACGTTGAGTCCTGAATCTTGATTTATAGGTACGTTCAGTGCGGTTTCTCGTTACTAGTAATGAGATGTGGGTGAAGAAGAGGGTTAGAGCCCTCGTTCCACATTTCGACTTGAAGAAAAGCAAAAACGTAATTCTGTACATTTTGTTGTAGACTGTTTTATTTTGCAGATGGTTAGGTTCACTATAAGATAACACCGATCACAATAAAAGACAACTAACTGACTAATCGATTTTAGGTGAATATTGCAAAAGTTATGCACGGAACAACAAAGACCTAATTGATACTTTTCACGACAAGGATTGGGAAGACAGGCATCAAAAAGATTTATCTGAGATCATAGTGAGACATCGTGCTCTGATCAGGTACCTATTTCATTATGAATGGTTACATATCTAAACTTATGTTAAGTATAAAGAGAAAAGATTTGATTTTTGTATGTTTATTTGTTTGTAATGAATAAACTCAAAAACTACTGTACTGATTTTAAAAATTCTTTCACCAGTAGAATGCTATATTATCACTGAGTAACATAGGCTATAATTTATAAAGATATCACGCGGGCGAAGCCTCTGGTGTGAGCTAGTCTGACAGAAGATTTGTCTGGCGCCGGGCGTAACTTCGTTAACTTACAGTTAGTACGCTCGACGCAAAAACGCATCATCGGTTGAGGGTGAAAGGTAGCATATTCCGTCAGATATGCGACCGGCGACCACCCTACATGTTGCAACTTTAATGAAGAAGCTAGTAATCCAGGATTTAACTGAAAAAGTTTATAAGAACGTAGGTACCTACAAAAAACTAAAACTAATGAGGCGACCAAATTGCAAAAGGAAAACTATGAGGTAACAATAACTGTGTCAATTCTGCATCAATAAATCTCAGATAAAGAGCTTTTCTCCATGACGTATTTAGCGTGTTAAGCCGCCAAGTCCCCTAAACTCTTAAAATTATAGGTACTAAACTTAGGTATACAAGAATACTATAGGTCAAACATTATTTGCAGGCTCTCCGGCGATGTGGAGGACATGTTCAGTTTTGCTTTGCTTGTCAATTTCTTCAACAGCTCCATTATCATCTGCTTCTGTGGTTTCTGCTGTGTTGTAAGTATCCAATGTTTAGGCTCGCCTGCTAAATATCTATTAGCAGCGTGTGCTACTTATGTGCATTGCCTACATCTTTCGGCAAGGAGCAATTATCGTGGCGGTGTGTGTGAAAAACTTTATACAAGTGACACTTCTGAACTTACCAACTGCACGAGCGGTCGAAATATTTTTCCGCCCTCTATATAAAAACGAAATTAAAGTAATTTCCAAATTTATAGTTATCATTGAAGAAACCGAAATTCCAAAAATTCATCACATGAACATAGACATCCAAACCTTCAACAAGGCTGAGACACCCAAGCAATACCTATTGGTACCATAGAGAATTTTTATTTGCGTAGGTAGGTATACAAACAAAAATATTATCACTTACCTATGTTAAATTGGCTGGATTTCCTTAGCATTTTCCCGAAGGCCAACCACAGGAAAATGCAAGGATATCCTGCGAATTAACATAGGTGATCATATTTTATTTGTTTGTTTTGTCTACCTCTTTTCGTGTAGTGTGTTCGGAATATCAGCTTTGATTATGTTAACTTTAAAAAAATTATGTAAGTAATTCTGAACACTTCCTATACCACTTTCTTTATTAGTAGGTAATGTCCATAAAAAGCGCATATTGTTTACTGTATTTTGGCCAACTCCTCCAAAGGCCTCCATTTTCTCCTTCCAAACCTCCCCAAATCTTTTTACGATTTCTGACCACAAACATGGATGCGAAATGTCACACCATTTTCACCGCAGTTGAATCGCCAAGGTCCTTCCCCAGCTGTGATTGACAATATTTGTCCAAACTATAAAACAAATTTTCCAGATTGTGGAGAAATGGAACGAGATGGTTTACAAGTCGTTTCTAACAACAGCCTTGTCACAAACTTGGCTACTGTGCTGGTATGGACAGCGGCTACTGGAGTCGGTAAGTTATAGACAAAGGAATATACTCTACCTTACCTAATACCTATATTTAGTTTTATAAGTCGTAGATATTTATCAGCCAAAAAAGATACAACTTTTCTTAAAGAATATGGATCTAATATAAAGAATGCGATGAAAAAATTGCAATTTTAAAAATAAGTATAATAAAACACAAATGAGAAACAATATCCATGGATTTACGAGACATGAATTATCTAATTTATTTAACTTGTTTCCCTCATAAGGAAATGCCAAGAGAAAAATCTTTACAATCTCATTTTACGAGAGCGCCCGATTTTTATTACAAACGTGAATTTTAAGGAAGCTGGTTTTATTGCACCCCTTTTGGGTTTCCCAAATTAAATGAGCCTTGGTTTACATGGTCATCGTGCAAAAAGTTGTGCAAGTCGTTAGTCCATCTCTGACTTGCAAAATTGTGTCCACTTGAGAAACGACTAAAAACAATTTAGCGGAAAAGCGGCCATTGGAGTCAAAATGTTCTGTTGTTTATGTTTGTAGCTATTATATTATCTGTGGTTTGTAGGTACTTGTACAGGAGCTGCGAACTATTGCGAAGGAAGAGATTTATTTTTAGAATGTTGAAAGGAAAATTTATTGTCGATGGAATTTTTTATTTTTGTAATTGCAATCCTTTTTTATTGGTCTGAGAAGCAATCTTCGAAGTTTTTGAAGCTAGAGCTAGTAGAAACTAAGTACCTATCCACCTAATGTGTTCTCAAAATACTAGGTGTAATACCCACTACCAATTCCTAGTTATTAAAGCCTATATTGTATTATGATCGTCCGCATTTTGTTTTCTTCCTGCAGAGTGAAGGACTTTCAGATGCGCTCTACGAAAGCGGTTGGTACAGAGCATCCAAAAAGATTAAGAGCTCTGTACTCATTATGCTGCACAGGTAAATACCTATGTATTCTTTTAGAGATTCCAAGTAGAGATGTAAATATGCCTCTACGGGTGGCGATACTTTAATTTAGGTCCAGTAGGCCGCACTTCGGTGGTTACAGTTTGAACTTGAGCTGGCCTAGCGTAGTACCTAAATTCAATAGAATACAGTATTTTTATTTTTCTTCTTACGAAGCGACGCGCGCTTTACTTGTGGTAATCAACGCTGTGAATGTGTGCGTGAAGACGAGAGCGTCAGCACATAACACACACACACACACACACTACCGACTTCACCATTGTCTCGGACCCGCTATCTAATTGCGTTACACATTTTCGTACATGATTAAGACTAATCCGTTTCATATTGACAGTTCAACAACATTCATTACGTTATTTACGTTGTGGAGCAGAATTTTTTTTCGAACATAATATATGAAGCAATGGATTAGCAATATATTTCAAAATGATTCAGATTGTAAAAATGTAAATTAGGTACTTAATGCACCTTTACTTTTGTGCATTTTCTTGCCTTATCATTAAGGCTAGGTCGCCTAAAAAGCACCGGCAGCTCATTAGCAACCACCGCGCGGTACTAATTGCACTATCCATCATCATAGATAGCAACTAGGTATCTTAGTTTAAATATTTCTTCACCATTTAGTAAAGGAATTCTAAAGGCCAGTTTCGGTACGTCCGGATTGTCACTATAATATGTAACTAAAAATTTAATTTGTATGAAATTATCGGATTATTAGTAACTCAATACTCAATATCTTTATTGCTTCAAGTAGAACCGGAACTTATCCAGAAGAGATGAAACCACAGGCAGAGGCACTTCATAATGTAATTTTCTTTTTTTTTTTTTAATGAGCAAACCTTACTAGTCGCATAAGATGTGTAACATCTGACATCTCACCTTGATGGTAATACTAATAAGCAACATTAAGGTAATAAGCAACATTAAAGGGGCGGGACTCATTGGTTGGCTCATTGATCAATACAAATAGTGCGCGCTTCCCCGGCTCCCGTGACACACTTCCGTATCTTTTCACGAAATCGCTCGCACACAGATTTGATAGTTTCGATTTTTTTTTAATTTTGTTATCAGGAAACTGAGAGGAAAGATGTTACACATCAAAAACATAACATAAATGACGCCTGTATTTCCCAAAAGGTTAGGCAGAGGTGTAGTTATCGTACACTGTACGAGTATATTGACGCAGATTGATCATGATTTCCTAATCTATTATTTTAAACCGATTATCTACGGAGTTTACGTTATTTAGGTACTAATTAGTATACCGTATGCGTCCTTTCAGGGCTCAAAAGGACGTGCATGTGACTACGTATGGATTTTCAATAATTTCATTGGCGAGTTACACTACGGTAAGTAGGTAGGTAAGAACTTTCATGGATGTCCTGCCTTTCAATCGTTTTAATTTCAATATCTGTTTCAGATAATCAAGACTTCTTGGTCGTACTTCACCTTGCTCCTCAATATTTATAAAAATGAAAGGTGAAGTCACACTTTGCAGTTGCTTCGTAGACACGGTGTCAAACTCAAACTCAAAACTCAAACTCAAAGCATTTATTTCAATTAAACCATTTACAGGCACTTTTGAATTGTCAAAGAGTCGGTCAGTTAGTCAGAAAGTTGAAGCTAATTGTCCATTCCAAAACGTAGATCTCTATGGAGAAGAACGGGCAAGAAACTCCAAGGACACTCTTTTAAATATAGATATTACAAAATCCTGGGTACATCATTCTTGTTGCTTCTATATGTGAGAACAATGTACAAAAAATAATCAAAAGCAATTGAAAATATAAGAATAAAAATAAGCCCTGGCAGATAAGAGATGACCAGTTTCAACTGACGGCGCCCGTTCACGAACATGACGCGTGGATCAGCACCATCCAGCTCAACCATTTTGTAGGGAACCGAATGATCCAAGACACTCGCCACCATCAGCGAGACATTTAAGTGAGCATAACATATTCACACTGTTACCGTGCTATATCCAATAGTTTTTATTCTTATGAAATTCTAATCTTACCCCGCGTCCTAACGTCCTAATTAAAAGCGATCGTCGCGCGATTTACGCAAAGGCAATCGTTGCGTTCGTTCAGTATGTCACTTCACTTTTTGTTCGGAAAACCGGAAAGTGCCCTCTGTCGGCGCGACCACGCGTTCTGGTTCACCGAACAAAAAGTGACATATTAAAAGCATCCTATAAGTTTAGAGATTAGATAAAATAATGTTCTGTGGATCGCGTCGCGTTATTTTTCCCGCGCCGCGACGATTGTTCCTAGATAGGACGCGGCTTTAGTTCGCACATGCACAGGTACTAAAATATGCAAGTATGTTGTCATGGCAAAAACCAATTATCAAAATCTAGCATTGTATGTTATTAAATTAGTAGATACTAAATTGTGTTTTATTTTAATAAAAATATATTTGTAACTTTGAATGGTGGCAAAGTTCGTTTCACGAAAGAAGTCTCGCGGACGCGTCGCTACATGTACGGAATCATGAAAATGTATTTAATTATTTTATCTCACTATCATTATGCACTCGTTAATTAAATGCACAAACTTAAATAGAAAAAGGTGTCTGAAATGATTGTAGTAACGTTGCTAACTATATATATATATATATAATTAGTTTATTATATTTAATATTATTAGTTTCACTTATTGCCACGGGACTTTTCTTTTGAGATCTCTCTCTATTACACCAAGAAAAGTCTTGCCGTACTTTTTTGCAGCCCATTCTAATTTATGAAAATTAACGTATTAGAAATAAATGAAAGGTACCCCAATGAAAATGAAAAGCAATATTTAGCAGCCTTTCCCTCATGCCTTTCGTTTGTTGGTTTGTTGAAAACACTGGTAAAAAAAAGTTAAATAATATCTTGTAGCAAAACAACAGTGGTTTGCCATATTCGTGTCCAAATGAAGCAAACTACTGTTGTTTTACTACAAAATTGGCGCCCGTTAATGCTAATACCCAGCTTTTCTTAATGCCCAGGGTGCTATTCCATACGAAAACAAAGTAAACCAATTGTCCGTGGTTCCTTCTTTGTTCAGTTTTCATTCAATCAATGGACTCTACTATTCATTCATTGTTTGTTTATGGTTATTGTTTGTGTTTTACGACGTGTGGTTGTGTCGGCGGAAATAATGTCGAATAAAAAAAATAAAGAAATAGAAATTCACGACAGTGAAAGTGACGAAGAACAGGATTCTGGCAGCGAAAAAGATTCGGACTTCGATTCGGATGGGAACTTTGTTGGGAACGATAAGGTGGGTTTCAAATTATAACCTAAAACTCACATGGCATGCCGCGTTTTATTTGTTTATTTTCCATTACGACATTCTTTTGAATTCATTTAACATTTTATTCATTAGAATTTTTCTTTCGTTAGTTTTAAAAAGAACAAAGGTTTGTTCGATTCTTTAGATCGAGTTTTTTTTTTGTCATAAACCTATTTGTTGTTTTTTTAAGTGGAATCTTTAGGCATGTTGGGCATTTTTTAGATGGGAAAAACAATTAAACTCTCGACACCGTTACCGACACCTCATTTTTGTAAACGCAATTGTGCTCATTATTTATATTCCGAAAAAAAATTCTTTGCAAGTATTTTTACTTTAAACTTTTTTTTTTAAATTTTCAATTCTGTCGGCATTCCCGGAGTGCCACTGTTTTTTTTTTTCATAACATTATGAAACGAGCACAAAGGCACTGGATTGGAAATTAGTCATACATACATTCCGCTTTTTTGTGCTAAGTTTTTTATTGTTGTTTTAGGAGTTACAAGCCGACTTCGAAGGCCGTAACCCTGAGGATTGTGACTTCCACGGCATTAAGCAGCTTCTGAGACAACTGTTCCTCAAGTCCAATGTTGAATTGGGTGGCCTGGCACAAATCATTATTTGTAAGTACCTAGTTATTATTAACTTAAATATATTTGCTGCCTTCTTTGTTTACAAAAGCCCATTCTGCGTTTCTAATCTGATATACCTGCTATTTCACAAAGATTGTCAAGTGCATGTTGTTTGGCCAAGTAAATATTTTATTTTCTAACATAAATCCTTTTTGTCAATTATAATACATATAAGAGTATGCAGAAACAATAGAACTTTAATTTTAAGATAATTAAAAAAAAATATATATATGTATCAAAATTAGTCACCCACCAGTATTGGGCACAGGGTCCAAGCTACCGGTGGTCCTGTTCCTGAGAGACAAACCTCCTTATTCTCACCACAAATTTTTATATTGATTTATTTTATTTCAGCTCAAAACTATGTTGGCAGTGTTGTGAAACAATGCTTAGATGATGGTGTGGATGATGAGGATGATGAAGACGATGGCAGTGACGGAGTGTTCGGCATCACCACTATTATTAACATTACCAAGAGAAAAGTAAGTCTAATATACTGTAACAATACAAACTCCTGGTGTAAAATTTTCCATTAAAACCTAATCAAATCAAATCAGTTTATTGCAAACATGTTGTACCTATATGGTCATACGGCATCCAACTAGAGGCCAGCTAAAGTAACATAATGTTTCTCCAAAGAACTCACAATGCCATCTCAGGGAACATTGTCAATGCATCATGGTTCACACAGAATGAAGAAATCCATGATTATCTCAACACTCCTACTATTCTTGAGGAAATTAATAAACATAAAAAGCGTTATGCTGATCGTCTTGCCATTCACACAAATCCTCTGGCTGTTAAATTGCTAGACAGCAGCGAATCTGTCAATCGACTTAAGAGAGGTCAAGTCATCTAAAGAGGTAGCAATGGCAATGGCCCCTGTACCTGATACGTCAAATATATTCATGGACCAAACTGATAATAGTACAGAAAGGACTGATGGCAGTTGTTCAATGGAAAAAAAAAGTACTACAACATTAAGATTTCTGGGTCATCTGTATATAAGTTTAAATGTGATACGTATGACCCACTCAATATCACTTGAACTACATAATGTTGTGTTTATATTGATTTATTTACTAGAATAATGTACAGTTGATTTAAGTAATTACCTATGTCAACCTCCCCATTGCGGTGCCTCTCAAAGCTCACCTCGTACAGAGAATGGTGGTGATTTTCCTCTAGTTTATAAAATATTATTGCAATTTAATAAATCTGCAACAGTGGAACTTCATATTTGCAGATAAGCTTACTTCCTCCGACCCATTTTATCACACAGATAATGCTTTTGCAAGTTATAATTTGTTTCATAGTCTATTTAAAACACAATGACTATTATGTGACACATAATTGCCTAAATTATAATTTATATTACTGTCAAATCATACACATTATAATTGCAAGTGATATTATTTCTTCATATGAAATTCATTTCTACACAAGACTACCGCCAGGCATGATTCCATCACTAAGGTTCATAACCGAAAAATTCTAGTAAAAAAATCTTGTGCTTCAAAGACTTATAAACACCATTACATTAATTTCAGGAAGAGCAATCCATACAACAGATCCGGACACTACTCATAACACTAGCTGATGAGAACGCAGACGACAGAACTAAAGCACTGATCAAGAAGATACTGGCAAATGAGTCGGAGCATGTTGGACTAGTCATCAATGAAAGGTATGAGTAATGTTTTAAAATCAACGAAGACGCACCCCACTCCACGATTACTGTACTGTAAGCTGTAGTTTAGTATGGAGTGGAGTAGAGTGGGGCAATCTATATTGTGCTATAATTAGTCATTTTCTTATGTACATAGATACGAACCACCCTATCGGCTTGGGATATCCTGTAATGATAGAAATAGCCTTCAGAAGTGGCAACTCTTAAGCGCAGTCCCCACTGGGAACGAAGCATATTCCGTTCAACTTCTTTTTCCTGTGCCGTAAATGTATGTCTGGCACACCCTGTCTAGTTAGTCCTGCTACCACTTTGTTGACTAGCTCATATTGTTTAACCATGACATGGGTATACGTTTCATGACCATAGAGACTCTTTACAAGGCATTTTTTTTTTTTAATGTAGGGTTTATAATAATATCCGTATTTTTCATACATGTTAAAAAAAATATCTTTATCCTTGCATTAAAAAGAATTTAATTGATAAGCGTAAACGCATGCCCATTTAAAATAGAACTATTTACATTTTTAAATTATCTGAATAACAAATGCATTTAATTAGGGCTAAATTGCAATGAAATCTCTGAAAAACTGATCATTACTTCTTATTAATTACTAATACCTATCTTTTTTCTGTTATTGCAGGATCCTAAACATTCCCGCAGCCATCAGTGTCCCCCTATTCTCATCTTTGCAGAATGAACTGGACAAAGCAACAAAAAAGAACATGCCCTACACATTCCAGTACCTGATATGGATCTGCAAGACTTACAATACCGGAGGTATGTGAATACTGAATATCGAAATTACGAGCTTATCCTCAGCAGTTGCAGCTTGCAACCACTTCACCTACTTATTCCAAGGTCAGGCGAGATGCTGCTTGGTTTTCCATTACGAATTTCATGGTCTGTTTTTTGCCCAGTTGATGACAATAGGCATTAGATGGGATGTAAATGTAACTACTTTTATACAATTTCTTTATGCATGCGGAGTTCGCCTGTAAGTCCTTACATAATTTGTATGTAACCTTTGGCATAGATTAGTACAGGTGGGACACTCCACAAAATCATTTAAATAAAAAGCAACTCTTGCTACGACACAATAAAGTGCAATTCAGGTCGCACAGCGCTAATTACCTATAGTTATATTCACCTAGAAGCTGTCTCTCTTTCTATCGCGTAACTGTTATATCTTCTGACTACGTTACGCCCACTGAATTGGCCCGCCGCGTATTTGTAGTTTCATACCTAAACTGTGGAGTGTCCCATCTGTATTCATCTGTGCCTATACCTTCTGAGAGTTCATACAAGCATGATGTTATGTAATGTGCTTTCACTATTTTGTAAACAATTGTATGCTAAGGAATTAACAATGATGTTTGTTTAATTGTGAAGTTATTGTCGTTCACAGTTATAGCATGGCTGATATAAGTACCGTATATACTTTCATATGCATTTAGTAAAAAGCTGTTATTTTGACATTACAAACAGACAATTCAATGTTATTTATTTGTATAAATGTATAGATGAGAATATGCAATTTAGAAAGCTTATTACCAATTATCGATCGACCAGGGACCACTTTTTAATGGAACCATGCTGTTTCCAATCTGGAAATAAAACTCGCTACTCAACCTTTATGTCTGCTACACTCAAATTGTAACATACCAATTTTATACCCAGATTTTGTCAGTAAAGTTTGTCGTTATGACATTGTTTCCTTGTGCATCAATTTCCTATTATCATTTATTATTACAGACGAATCTTCAGAAGTATTGTTCGCGAATCAAGAAGAGAAGCCGATAGCAGACGAAGCGCTGGCCAGTTTTGATGTCGACGTCACCGAACAGGCCGAACTGTCGCAATGGGACGAGGAGGGCGGCGCTCTTACGCCTTGCAGAAAGGTATAACTAATTGACTTGATTCTTATTATTATACTAGTGACTTAACAAAATATCGAGATTTATTTATTACTAGCTTTTGACCGCGGCTTTGCTCGCGTGGAAGTCGGAAATTATCCCACAGAAACGTACTACCTGGATAAAAAGTATCTTATGAGGTAATCCAGGTTATAAACTGCACGCCAAATCCTAGGCCAAAATTCATCCAAATGCTATTAGTTGGTAGCATAATACTAATGATTGAAATACTATTTTCGCCAATATTTCAGCCAATTTACACAAAACCCTAATGAATTATACACCTAAACCTTTCTCATGAATCACTCCGTCCGTTGGTGAAAACCGTATGAAAATCCGTTCGGTAGTTTTTGAGTTTATGGCGATCAGACAGACAGACACGACGGGGGGACTCTGTTTTATATGTAAGATATGTAAGGATATGCTTATTTAATATAAATGTAATACACACATGAATGCCCATTGGTCACGTGGTCGCAAGCGCGACTGCTAAGCGTGGCGTCCTGGGTTCGATTCCCAGATCGGGCAGTGGGGTTTTCCGTGTGGAATTTCTGAGTAGCAACCCAGTCTGGATTTGTACGCGGTTGATGGCAATAGGCTCGCCCCCTATTACATGGGACCTAAATATAACTGGCGAAATGTGGGTGTATTATGGGTAGGTACACCTCTGCCTAACCCTTCGGGGATTACAGGCGTGATGTTATATTTATCTAAATAATAAATATTATCTTTGTTTCAGATCCTAATATTCGATGGCAGTAAATTCAATCACCTAGTGAGACTTATCAAAGAGGAAGTGGAGTCTGTCTAAACTTGCTTTTATCACATCTGTGACTATTATATTTATGCCATACAATGTCCTCTATACATATTGATATTTTATTACTACATACATATTAAACGTAAGCTTTACCTATATTTGAGTTTTATTCATAACGCTCGCCAGTATTCCACCATCAACTATTCAATATAGTTTTAACTTGTTGTAGTCTTCTTTTCGTGTAGTTAGTGACTAACCTGGTGTCAGAGTTTTAAAGCCGCCCATGGGCCTCTATCTTGGCTTCATGTGCCGTCGAGCAATATCTCTCAGGCAAGCCGGTTTCCTCACGATATTTTCCTTCACCGTTTTTGAACCAAGTGATAATTATAGAATACACACATGAATCCGTAAAGTCAGAGGTGCTAGCTTGGGTTCGAACTCGAGATTTAGGACTTGGCAGTCCGACGGTCACACCACTAGACTATCACTGCTATGTATACTTGTTGTAGTGTCATAATCATATTTAGTGTTGGGTAACTCAGCACATGTGCTAGCACAGTTGTAGCGACTCGGATCAAGAGTCACTCACTCTTGAATTTGATGTGCTAGCACACACCACAGGGCACAGATTTGCTACACAGAACATTTTGTACTCGTATTGTGAGTTTTGAACGAAATGAGTCACTGACTAAATTGCAAGTCCATTTAAGACTAAGCAAACGAGTTAAGGTCTAAGTTTTATTTAACGTGCTTAACCGAATAATCACCGCGTATGACTACTCTATTGTTGTATATGAGCCACACACCACACTCGCGAGTCATGCGCCTCACTGACACACACAGCACGTACGTTTACACAGGTCTCCGCAGCCTCGCCTCATTCGTGGTAGCAGTGTGCTAGCACACTTTGTAAAATGAGTGCCTCGCACGATCCTCATTTTAATTGAGTGTGCTATCCATCTCTAATCATATTCCTGTCCTTGTGGTCGGCACAACACGTTTTTCCATTCTCCCTTGTCAATCATTCACTCCCTTCTGTTTCGTACCATTCCTCGCACAATCCATCCATCTACTTCGTCAATTTCCCAACCGTCCAAAGAATGTTTTAGATTGGAAATAAAACAACATCATGATTTTATAATACCTTTATTATGACGTAAGGTGTCACAGATCTCTTAAACTATACTAAGTTATTATTACCCTTGATTAAGAAAATGATCTTTTCTTACAAAATAGATATACAAAAGAAAAAAAAATTGTTAGAGCTAAACTGAAACAATATTTGATAGATTCTTTAAATGATGTTTTTACTTGTCCAATGAATATTTTAACAGTTGTTACGATATAACATTAATCTTACATCTTATTTTCTCTTAATTTTATCATCCATTCCTATAAACTATTTTATATCTTTTCCGCCATTTACATTCAAGTATTATTATTACCATACACGACTTTAGACAGATACAAAGCGTCCTTCATCATATAATCTCTCAAAGAGCAAAGTCCTTTGAGAATCTTGGAGTTTTGATCCATTTTTTGTATGTCAGTTTCAGAAAGACTCTTGTCCTGTGCTAGGTAGCCATTAATGGCTTCTTCTGTCATCCAGTGTGCTGGAATCTTGTGCATGTTGAACTGAGCTGGGTCTGGGTTTACCGGCATCGGGGTTAAGGATTTTTCCCAGGGAGTTATATATTTCTGTTCTGAGTGTAGGCCTTCGATGTATCTGTGAAGGAATTGGTTGGCAATTTACTTTTATTTTGTCGAGTGGTCTCTACTCAACATATAAAATACTCTGAATTCTGAAGGATTTATTTTCAAACACGGGAACGTATTACTGGGATGAAAGTATCCTATATGTTAATCCAGGTTATAAACTATGTGTGCAAAATTTCATCCTAATCCTTTCAGCCGTTTTTGCGTGATTGAGTAACTAACATCCAAACACATAAACTTTCACATTTATGATATTAGTAGGATTACAAAATGATAATGGTTGTAGATGTGTAGTGGCTTTCATGATTTTAGTCTAAATTGAACTCGTAGGCATATTTCAATGTCAGCTTCGTGCGCCTGCGCTGATCTAAAGCTACTTACCGACGAGCGGAAATTTTCCGACGACATTGCCAGTTCATCACTTGTTATTTCTGGAGTAGAGGCAGTTTTTACGCATACAGTTGTTAAGACTGTATGCGTAAAAACTGCCTGTAGTTTGAAAGAAAGCTAACTATCGTTTACTTGTGTTTGAGAACTAAGCCGATGACGCCATGAACGGTTACGTGACATATATAGCCTTTCGTGGAGTGTGGCGTTCAGAAAAAATTGTATTACCTGATGTAAGCCTCAGAATGTGTGAGCCTCTGCGCGCGCGGCGGCGCGGCCACGAACAGCGGGTCGAGCGGCGGCCGCGCGGCCGGCGGCGCCACCGCCAGCGCCGCCGCGCCCTCGCCCGCCGCGCCCGCGCCCGCCGCGCCCGCGCCCGGCGACGGCGTGTTGCGCGCCAGCGGCGACATGCCCGACAGGGACGCTGGGAACATTACACGACTGTTTTTAATAATAATCTTTTCACTCTGCGCCCGGCACCGGTGGCGGACGGTCGTGTTGCGCTGCGCTGCTGTGTACAAGAGTTCCCGATATTCCGGCTCAAGCGTTCCTTGGTGGTTCCCGAGTCGTCTCCGTAGTCACCCGACTACCATCACTTCTATTAATTGGGGTCTTTTTCAAGACACAATTAATATCAACTTTCTTTAAGATTGTTGTTAAAAACGTTCGTCGAGGCAATTTTGGCCCCTTCCGGGCAAAACCACAGTTTCGTGGTCCTCGGTGGATACCTTACGGTGCCAACGAAACCGAGGGGGTGTTGACCCAATCACACCCGCCGATCCCCTTCAGGGTTAGGCAGTCAATTGGCCGGGTCCCAGTGTTCGGCCTTGGGGGGTCTCCTAGTCGGCACTGGTAACAGTTTTGCCTCCACAGCGACTCACCTAGCGTGGTCGGGTATATCGATACCCTTCACACTAGACTGGATAGGACCCCGTTGCACAATAAGATAGGCAACGGGCCAAAGCAAGCTTAGGGCTCACCTATAGGCACACATCCTCCCTGTCTACACCCGACAGGGAGGGATTACACATCCCCGGCATACCCACCGGGGAGTTAGGATATTAGGAAGTTAGTTAGGGAAAATTCACTCGTAAAGTCTCTCTTCCCCCGTCATTATGAAGGACCCGGTAAAGTGCCTAGCGCTCTTTATCAAGTTCTTCCAGGGTGTACTCGAAGAAGAGCCCGCCCTGAAGACGAAGTATGGAGCTCGGTTCGCCAGGCTCCAAGCTGAGTCTGAATCTCAGTCCTGTCCCTCTGACAATAGCATCGCTAGCTTTAGCGATGCTCTAGAATCCCCCCCGGCTATAGAGCCATCTAGACCCCTTAGTCCGTCAGAGTCCATGGACACTGACGCTCCCATCAGCGCCGCTTCCTCAAAGCGGCCCACCACCCCGTACCCTTATGGTTCGGACGACGACGAAGCGGAGTCCACCGCTTCTTCTTCTTCCTCATCCTCCTCCCAATCCGACGATGGTTTTACAACCGTCCAAGGAAAGGGCAAAAAGAGGAAGAACAAGAAGCAGAGCTCGTCCCAGGCCAGCAAGGTCGCTGCGCGTGAGGACTTGGACTTTGCTCCCTCGTCACCCGCACCTTTAGTACCGTCTAAAATCTCTCCCGCTACCCCCGCGACTTGCGCTATAGTAGCTTCCCCCTCCACCTCCCTTCCGATTACGTCATCCGTTAGCTGCGCTACAGTAGCTTCCCCCTCCACTGTTCGTCCGATTGCGTCATCCTCCGCGAAGGATACCCCCGCGCCTAACGCTAAAAAGATCCCCCTCCCGCCTCCCTTGTTCATTCAGGACAAGGGAAAGTGGACCGACATATCAAAATGGTGTGTCGACCACAAAATAAATTTCTCCAGCGCCCGAAACACCCAGCAGGGTATTAAAGTCAATGTCCCCACGTCGCGCGACTATAGGGACCTAACCCGTCTTCTGAGAATGAGAGGTGTGTCATACCACACCTACTCACTCCCAGAGGAAAAACAGATCCGCGTAGTGATTAAGCGTATCCCACGCGAAATCCTCCCATCCGACATTCTAGAGGACCTTCAGTCACAGAAAGTCCCCGTAGATGAGGTCCATCGCATGCACCGCTCTAGAGGCGGAGAGTCATACGACATGGTCCTTGTCATCTGCCCGCCCGTAGAGGGCCATCACCCGATCTTTCAAATTCGTTCCCTGTGCAAGCTCAGGATTCGAAATTGAAAAACCCCACAAGAGTGGCATTGTCGGCCAATGCCACCGCTGCCAGTTATATGGTCACTCGCAGAGGAACTGCCATGCTACACCTAGATGCGTCAAGTGCCTAGGTGAGCACGGCACTTCCGATTGCCCCCGTCCAAAGGATCGTTCCCTTTGTACCGACCTTCCCAGCTGCGTCCTATGCGGCAAACAAGGCCACCCGGCCAACTACCGCGGTTGCCCCAAAGCCCCTAAGGCCTCTTCTCCCAAACTGGCCAAGCGTTTCGACGCCCGCCAGCAAAGGGAAGCTCCCTCCCATTATAGGATTCCCTCATCCCATTTGCCCCAACGACTAAGCCCGCAGAGGCCTAAACCGTGGAGTTATCTCCACCACCAGCAGTCTTTCCCTGCCATGGTGCCCTCTCAATTTGTAAATTTCCCTCCCCTCCCCCCGCTCCCCTCCCCCGCCTTATGGATCCCCGTATTCGCGCCGCCGCGCCACCCGCGCCCTCTGCGCCCCCTGCGCCCTCTGCGCCCCCGGCGCCCGCCGCGCCCCCCGCGAAACCCACGCCCGCTTCTAAAGCTACGCGCCCCTCTCAAACCACTCCTGTGGCTAGCCCCAACGCCTCCGTTGACTCGTTCAACGTAATTACGTCAACCTTCTTGGCCTTCGTCTCCCCTCGCGCAAAGACAATGGCCAACGAAATCCTTGCGGCTCATGGCAATCTCCTCCAGATCCAGGCCATCTACAATGCGTATCCGGACATTACGCAAGCCCTAACCTCCCTCGCTACTAAACCCCATTATGGATAACACGGTCTTAGCTAGGTTCAAACCGCGATCCCTAATAATAGGCTATTTCAATGCAAACGGCATTAAAAATCAACGCGAAGAGATTGCGGCTTTCCTCCGCGATCATCAAATAGACGTTCTCTTAGTCCAAGAGACTTTTCTAAAACCTTGCAATCGTAACCCATCAATAGCTAACTACCGGATAGTTCGCAACGATAGGTCACGTTGCCATAGAGGAGGTACCCTGATATACTATAAAAAGCAGCTTCACTGCATCCCAATTGACCCTCCTCCCCTCTCACGATTAGAAGTTTCGGCCTGCCGCCTAGGCATGTCAGGCCATGAGCCGATCACTCTCGTGTCGGTCTATCTCCCCCCCGTTACTACTTCAGAGAATTTCTAACTCCTCTCTGACGACCTCTCGATCCTACTCACTATGAGTAACTCGCTCATTTTAGCGGGCGATTTCAATGCCAAACATCCCTCCTGGAATAGTTCGGTAACTACTACAAGAGGCCGACACTTGTTCGACCTCTCCCACTCCCTGACCTTTGACGTCATCGGTCTGATGACTCCCACCCACTTTCCGGCTAACGTAAATCATGCCCCCGATATCTTAGATGTGGCGCTCCTTAAGAACGTCAACCTAAGACTAGACTCAATAAAAACTGTTAATGAGCTCGACTCTGATCACCGTCCGGTAGTCATGAGATTAGACCCCCGCATAGGTCTCCGCGACCCCAACTCTCCCCCTATCACTAAGAGGATCATGGACTGGAAGAAAGTAAGCACTCAGCTGAAATCCAACACGTCCCCTCAGTTAGACTCTATTCCCGACCTGTTCAACTCTGTCGCAGACACGACGTCCGCGATCGACTCACTCACTAATCACGTACAAACCGTCCTGAACGAATATTCAAGGGAGGTTCCAGCGACGGACGACCGTCACTGGAGCTTGCCGGACGATGTGCGTGCATTACTGACTAAGAAGAACGCGGCCGTCCGTGCCTACAGCAGCTTCCCCTGCCCCGCAAACAAAGCCCATATGCGCTATTTACAGATCTGTAAAGACACGCATACAGGAGCTGCGTGACGCGGGCTGGGACAAGATGCTCGGCGAACTAGAGCCCAACCATCAGGCATTTTGGGAACTTCAGAGGAAACTCAAATCCCCTCAAACTTCCTCCATACCCCCCTGACCCGACCCGATAAGACCATAGCCTTCGAGGACGTTGAAAAGGCTGAATGCCTGGCCGACAACCTCGAGGCCCAATGCTCACCCAGCTTCCTGCCAGTAGACCAAGCTCACCTCCTAAAGGTCGACGCTGAAGTCGAACGTAGAGCCTCTCTCCCTCCCGTCGATGACCCTGATTGTCCACTGCCTCCCGTCGCTCCAGACGAAGTGCATGACATTATCAAAGGTCTTAAAGCTCGTAAAGCTCCCGGTTCAGATGGACTCACCAATAGGGTGATCCAATTATTCCCTGCCCACCTGATAATGCTTCTGACTACCATCTTCAATGGTGCCTTAAGCAACAACTTCTTTCCCCAGTCGTGGAAAGAAGCCACAGTCATAGGTATCAGAAAGCCCGGTAAACTCAGTACCGAGCCCTCTAGCTACCGTCCCATCAGTTTGCTCAAGGTTCTCGGAAAAATCTATGAGAGGCTTATTTATAAGCGCCTCAGAGACTTCGCTGAGACCAAGGGCCTCATCCCCAACGAACAGTTCGGCTTTCGAACTGAGCACTCTAGCGTGCATCAGGCCCACCGCATCATTGAGTTCATAAGCGATGGTTTCCAACGCGGCACTCTGACAGGTGCAGTATTCTTCGACATTGCGAAAGCATTCGATAAAGTCTGGCACAACGGCTTATTATACAAGCTGTACCAACTCGGTGTGCCGGATCGTCTCGTACTCATCTTACGGGACTATCTATCGAACCGCGTATTCCGCTATCGCATTGAAGGAGCACTTTCCTCTCCCCGCCCCATTCGTGCAGGAGTCCCTCAGGGCTCCGTGCTAGCTCCCCTCATGTTCACGCTATTTACTAGCGATATTCCAAACCCAGGTAAAAGGGCGCATTTCGCTCTGTTCGCAGACGATACGGCCATCTACTTTAGGTCTAGATACCCCGACAATATCGCCCTCACTCTCCAAGGCGCAGTCAATCGACTCGCTGCCTGGTTTCGAAAGTGGCGCATAGAAGTCAATCCCGAAAAAAGCCAAGCGGTTCTCTTCTCAAAACCGCGCACAAGGCTTAGAGACCCCGTCCCCCAACCTCTCACTATGTTCGGTAAGCAGATCCCTTGGGAGAAGCGAGCCAAATACCTAGGTGTTTTCCTCGACCACCATCTCACTTTCACTGAGCACATAAAGAAGGTTCGCTCGCGAGCCGCTTTCGCTCTCGGTAGGCTCCATTCCGTCCTAAACGTACGCAGCAAGATGTCACTTAAGTGCAAATTGCGAATCTACACAGCGTGTATTCGTCCCATCATAACTTATGCGGGTGCCGTCTTTGCTCATGCAAAACCCCACCATATCCATAGGTTGCAAACGCTCCAAAACCGATTCCTCCGTAGGGCCACAGGCTCCCCCTGGTATGTTAGGAACGAGAGTCTCCATCTCGACCTTAGAATTCCCACGATCCACCAATTTCTAAAACGCCTTGCAAAGCGTTATTTCGATTCCGCGGTCAAACATCGCAACCCTCTGGTTGTCGAGGCCGCCAGTTATGTCCCAAGTAGGATTAGCCGTACCCGCCGACCTAGGCACATTCTCACCGACCCTGATGACCCCATAACCCTCCTTCAGGAGAGCAATAGGGCTACTAGTACTATACACAGACACAGACGCCTCCCGTCATTCCGACCTCGCCGTCGAAGTCATTTGCGATCGCGTCCGCGCCCCCGAGTAAATGATACTCCTCCCCGTCCCTTGCTCGATAACGAGGTGCCAGCAGTGGTTTCAGCTGTGCACGTAGCTTTAAATTCCCCGATTAATAATAATGATCAAAACTTTGATCCAGCCCGTCCCATCTTTGATGTCCTCCCTCCGGTGACGCCCTAAGCCGAGGCTCGTACCCCACAGGGGGTGCCCTTAGCGAGCGTTCACCTAGCTTTTAAGCTTAGTTTTGTATGCCCCTGGCTGGAGGCTTTGAGTGTAGCAGCTTAAGGCAACCACAGGATTGACCGGTTAAGTAGTCATGACCTCAGAGGAATAACAATCTCAACATTGACACAATATTAATGCGGTGTCAGAAGTAACCTTCTTATGTATTTCATAAATTTGACTTTGACAATAGACATTTTTTTGACAAAATTAAGCACTTTTTTAATGATAGCTACTAACACAGTTCTATATTGTTCAGTGTCAGATGATCATGTTAAAGAGCAAATCAAATCAGATCATTTCTCGACGGCATATGAAGCTAAATCAGACGCCCAGTTAGTCACTAATTACACGAAAAAATGTTGAAGTTATTCATGATCATGGACCCCAGATTCTTTTCATTATGGAGGATTACAAAATATTGTTTGTATAAGTATTACCTCCTGGTGACATCACACCACTGCGTACGTTAGAGCTGAACTGTTTCGGGGGTTTCTTCGACGAGGGCACGAAGTTCCTGCAATGTAAAAAAAACAAATGGAATGAGGTGGTTTAAATGAAAGGATACAGCTACTTATCAAATATGAAAAAAAAAAACAAAGGATCAAAGAAAAAGATTAAAAGATTCGGGAATCAGGATTAAGGTGATTCGCACACTGCACCGCATCACGCAGCGAAGTGCGGCAGCAGATTTAACATTGTACCAGTTTTTATAGAATACACAATCTGCGCGCGCAGATTGTTTGCTATGGCCGCCCCGCACCACGCTGCGTAATGCGGTGCAGTGTGCGAATCGCCTTAGGTTCTCTAAGATTTGATATTTAATGAGTTTTGCTTGCATCATGCGTGGAGTTTTAAACCTGAATAAACAGTTATTCTGAAAATTTTGAGAAAACGTACTTAGCAAGGTTATAATATCACTTGAAAGGCAAATTCCTCAAATTCGCTATGTGTGACAGACAGGCATCGAATTATCGTAGCGAGTATTCGCTGTGTGTGACCGAGGCTTTATGGATTAGTCTAGAAAATACAACTTCTTATAGAAATTTAATAAATTATCTGTTGTTACATTACCTGGACCTCTCATGCACGGCCATCAGTCGTCCGTTCCCCTTGTTAACGTGCAAGTCCCGCACATGTCTCAGTAACCGCGGCAGGTTGGGGAAGGGCGCCTGCCCCTTGCGCACGCGCGCACAGTTGCGCCACACGCACGGGTACTCGTTAAGCGTGCCGCGGTAATGTTGCTGTACGTGGCCGGCTGCCGACACGCATGTAGGGGGAAAGGGGTTAAGGTTAGACAAATAGTATAGTATGGTCAGTTCTAAATGTATCTGATAAAGTGTAAACAAACCTTGTTCAGGTTAAATTCTTACGCAATCACTCATAAAAGGGAATTAGTAACACATTAATCTGTATTTAGAAGGTCTCAACATAAACGAAATTCAAGGTTATAAAATGAACCTCAATTTTCACGTGAAAAACATCTTTAATTTAAAATGAGCTACTGCCCGCGACTTCGTTCGCGTGGAAGTCGATAAAATACAGCCCATGTTACTCGCTGATAATGTAGCTTTCTATGGGTGAAAGAGTCTTTTAAATAAGTTAAGAATTTTTATTTGTTTATTCATTACAAACAAACATACCAAAAATCAAATCTTTTTTCTCCATAATATTATTAGTTTAGATTAAAATTTCGGGCTTAAGTATTCAAATCGAAGCACTCAATTTGTAAGTAGCACTACAAATTGGCATCCACAGGTACGTTTTCTGATACATTTTGTTTTCATTTTCATCAGACACTTTTGGAACAGACTATACATGACATAACTTCAAGCTTTTGTTCCTCGAAGGGCTAGGCAGGGGTATAGTGCACCCACAATTGTTATGTTTAAGGTATAGGACTCGGGCGTTAATATGGCGCAACTAGTTTTAGAGATTGTCACACATCAGGTGTTATTGATATAGAGATGACGTTCTAAAAAGGGCGAACTTTTTCTGAAACTCAATGTTCCATCGGGGTAACGCATGTCTAAGCAATTTGAAAACAAAATCTTGTGCACACGACCCTTTTTTTCGTAGGTAAGCGACACTATAGCGGCGAGCGCTGCAAGCAAGAATGGTCTTTACAGTGTACAGATATGCGTATCATCGATAGTTCCTTATTAACGGCAGCGTATGGGCTTGCAGTCCATTATTTTAGGGATATTAACTTAATAGATGTTTTTAAATATTTAAAGAAATTCGTGCGTAATGAATCCCTTTTTTATAATGAACATCAAGCTGTTCCAAATGAATAAAAAAATGGTTTCCATATTGATCATATCTCCAAAACTAGTCGTTAATGTCAGTTTAGTGCACACAATATATTCGATATTTTTTATCCCTTTCAGGTTAAAAACTATAGATTATATTATGCTAAACTTACTCATGGGTCACGCCACACGCAATATTTTGTAACACATTTTTTTTTTTGGGTGGGAAATTATCAAATAATTTCTCCCGCTCTGGGTGGAGCGAGAGGGTGTGTCAGACTCTTACTGACTAAAACCCACCCGTGTTCCTTCAGTTGCCCTGTTGCCGGGGGCCACGATCTCCCTTTCGGTTTTCTTCGCACCCCCGGCAGGCATCGGCCCTGGCGGACCCCGTCAATTCTGCTGACATCTCTTTGAAGCGCGCGTGGAACACAACGCGCCGTCGACTTGGGCCTGGTCCTTCTCGGACGGCGAGCTACCCATTGCTCACCGTCTGTGTGTAACACACTGGTATTCAGTTTCCTCAGTTAGACTGTGAAGCTAACCCCAACTTGGTTGGGAAATATGGTAGGCTGTGACCGCAGATGAGCTTTTTCCTTTGTATAAGCGACTAAACATTACTCTAGCCTATATTATAGATAGTATTAATCCTATGGAGATTAATTTAGTATCGTAGACAAGACGATAAACAACGATTGCCAAGAAATTGATACAAAAATGAAATATCATTGAAAGGCAGGTAAATCATAGAGATAGTGGTTTTCTACGTAAATGATCTTATCTTTGGAAGCTATTGATTGTCATCTTGTCTATGATAAATCTAGGCTATGTTACGTTACTTACGTTCTAGCTTCGCTTTCTTGGTCTCGATATATGTACCAATCACTAGCAGCATTAAAACATTACAAAACTTTTAGGTATGAAAATGAATACGATAAAAAATGTGGTACTACTACAACGAAAATTCGTGAACCAATAATGAATTTTAACTTGGAGATTACAAAATTATTAATTTGATTTTATTTAGTTGAGTAACTTTCTCAAGCTGGTATATGCCGATAAAAAAAAAATGTTTTATATTTATTGACTGAAACTTGTGAATGATAACCTCACGGATTACAGGAGGAAATCGAAGAGAAAAATATCTTAGGGCTGTTATCAAATCGATTGTATTTTTATAAATATGTTACTCAAAATCTCCACAAATAAATAACCAATTTTCCTGATCAATTCGTTTACATTTAATCATCCCATTCTAGCACATGAATTCTAATATAATGTCAGTCAGCTAGTTAAAAGGTTCATATAACAGAAACACTTACTGTTACCTCCATCGCCAATGCAGTGCTCCATGCAATCTGAAAGGTCTTCGAACTGATAGTCGCATGTGTCCCAGGCACATTCGTAGGTAGTCTCCATTGGGGTCTGGAGAAATATACATGGTTCATGAAGATTTTTTTTTTAAAGACGGAAAATAATAGAAGATTTAAATGGTAGAGGCAGACTTAGCTTACAATGTTAAGTTAAAACTTAAATACTGAAATTTTATTTAAATGGGATTTTATTCAGTATTTTTCATATTATCTCTACACAAAATATATAAAGTCTATGAAGAATTAATAAGTACGGCAGCGATACTCAACACTATTTATAAATAAATACAGGGTAAGTTTTTAACCAGTGCGCAAACTTAAACACGTGACTTTACTCATCATTATGAACAACATTAAGGCCGCGGACTCGAACTCAGCGGGCAGCGGGGCGGCGGCGGTGGCGGCGCGGCAACGCATTGTTTTATATGGAACCGCTCGCTTCCCGCGCCGCTGCTTTCGAGGCCAGTTAGGCTTCTGCCTCGAATCTTGCGGGCAGCGGGGCGGCGGCGGCAGCGGCGCGTTCATATGCATAGATTTATATGTAACTGGCCTCGAAAGCAGCGGCGCGGGGAGCGAGTGGTTCCATATAAAACCATGCGTTGCCGCGCCGCCGCCGCCGCCGCCCCGCTGCCCGCTGAGTTCGAGTCCGCGGCTTAACATATAAATCTATGCATTTGAACGCGCCGCTGCCGCCGCCGCCCCGCTGCCCGCAAAATTCGAGGCAGAAGCCTAACTATGGGACCAAACCAGAAATCGCGAAAAATCTGCTGTTCAATCAATCAGCAATCAAATGTAGGGAACAGCAGATTTCTTTTTGCGATAAGTTTGCGCACTGGTTAAAAAAAAAAATCCTGTATAGAAATTTTGAAAATATCTTTAAGTTTAGGAAGAAAAGCCATTTTTTTATATTTTATGTAACAGAATACTGAAACCAATAATTAGTTTAGTAGCTTTCTTAGTTTTAACTTATTCCCTGAAATTCAGACTTCACAAAAAGTTAAAAAATCCAAAGTACATTTGAGTATGACTGCAGCACCCCATAAAGCCCTTTTTCATGGTAAACAAAAGTTGCATAACATTGTTTCAGGAGCATATTTTTGTTCAAACAAGATGCTGGCAACATTTCATACAGTTCGAACACTTAATATCAGGCCTGTTTTCCTCGAAGGGTTAGGCAGAGGTGTACCCACTCACCTACATTTCGCCAGTGACAAAACGATGTTGCTTTAAGAATGTTCCACAACTTTTATCTACCAAAAACATGAGATTTAAACAAAACTACATTACTAACATGTTGCGCCATCTCCCGAATCTCTTCGGCAAGTTTCGCCGATGTTTCCTCATTGCACCTCGCAGCCCTTTCTTCCCAACTCTGCTTAGTGGAGGCCGGTAGGGAGCGCCACTCGTTGCCGACGATCCTCGAGATCTCGCCTACACAGACATACTACGCTAGACACGTACCTTTGAGTTACACCGGGATAACTTCCGCGGTGTGTCTCTCTCTGGTCCAATGTGTGCGTGAATTCAAAGAGGTTATGTTGGTACTGAGTTTTTTTTTTGCTACCTGTGTGGCAGTTATCGTTGTGTACGATCATGTTTTATTTTGAATATTATTATCCAACTCTATAAAAGGAAGTTTTCAATTCATCTCCAGCATTTCTAAACCGAATTGGACGATCGTGTCTTATTTTACAGCGAGTTCGGTTCATTTTGGTAAATATTTAAAAAATACTTATTTCCAAATAATTTATATGGTGACTTATATTATAGTCATTTGTCATCATAAATAAATAATACTATGCTGTGAGTCAAATATACAAGCCATGCCATTAATTAAGGAAACGAATTTTAAAATGGTGGCGTTAATATTCTGTCCTTTCACTCGCACATTCAAGATAAAAAAATGTGCGAGGGAGAGGTCATGATTAGCGCCTCCAGTTTCATTTATGACATGGATTATTATAATCACGGGGATTCACAACGTTTAGTTCAACTTTGTATATATTCCGAAAACAGATTACAGCAAAGTAATCAATATCGAAAATTAATTAGACACCTAAATTATTTCCGCTTACTTTTAAAGGTTCGTACACAAAAATTACAGCCAATGAAACAATAGATAGATATACACAACATAAATAAGTACAGCGTGCATTTAATGAGTAAGCGAACTAGAGTGGTACAAGTATCTTTTGGCGCCTAAGTGACAATGACAGGGGGGCGCTGCTGGTAAACATTTGTGAAATTGTCACAGAAGTTGTATGGAAAAAATAAGATGACGGCGTTATTTCCGATTTCGGCCACGCGCCAAAAGATTTTTGTCCCGTTGTATTTGAGTAGAGGAAACATTACCTACCCGATTTCAAAGATTTGTCCTTGTTAGCTAGATTTACATATAGGTGGCGTTAGGATCATTTAAATAAGGATGATATTAAGCTGTGTACATACAAGAAATGGAAATACAGTTTGATGGTTTACCATTGTTCAATTCTTTTAAAATAATCTTTAGGTCTTGGTGGACAGTACAAATTGTTAATAATTTTGTTTGGTAGTTGACATTGCATTACGTTGTATTTGATTCTGTTATAAGTACGGTTTAAGAAAACCGCATTTTGTCAAAAATATAACTATGATTATCAGAACACCCATTACTAATAATTGGCTTATTTCAAGAGGCGTAGAGTTGCGTTGTGTTATGTTGGGTATTGTGAAGTAATTCGTCCCAATGTTTACCCAATTGAGAAAAAAATTAAACAATGGCATTTGGTGCTTAATACAAGCAAGATCAGAGATACTTAATACAACAGAACGAGCGATCACAGATACAAAATGGAATATCAGCAAATATGAGTATTTTTTTAAATGTCGAGTTTCAATAAAAATCTTCCTCAATACAAGTAGCTTATTTGTTTACAGATGTTTTTAAGAAATTATATTTCTTTATCTTGTTAAAAAAAAATACTTTCAACCTTCACTAAATTTCTTAGTTCAATGATTTTATTACTGAAGAGAGTGGTTGAGATAAATCTAACTAATAATTCGATAAAATTAGGAATTTGCTTGAATTTTAAGTCAGCGAAATTATATTCAGAAAACCAACAATTATATTCCGCTCAGCTAACTGCATTAATGAGAAACTTGATGCATAGTAAGACCGCGGTCGAAGGTTCCTTCGGTTATCTTCGGAAAAGCCGAAAGTCTATACAAAGTTCACAGCCACAATGATCTTGTCTTTGTGAACCTACTACCTAAGTCGAAATTGTGGAATGCAATAAATATATTGAGAATTGAAGGTAAATTCCTTTTTCTTTCCCTAATACGAAGGTCGCGTCGTAATAGGAAGCAATCGTCGCAGGAATACGCGATGGTTGCGTTCATATGTCACTTTGTTCCGTGAACCGGAACGCGTGGTCTCCGTCCGGTTTTCTGAACCAAAAGTGACATGAACGCGACGATCGCGTAGTCGACGATTGCTTTCTTTAGGACCCGGGTGAATCCAAAAGCTCCTACACAGAAATCAAGACAAAACTCACCGAAGGTAGACTCAGGGTTGTTAGCGACGATGGCTCTCCTGACCTCGCTTGAGTACAGAATGTATCCGGTGACAATCTTCTGCTTGTTGTCCTTCTTCTTCTTGCCACTGGCTGGAGTCGCTGTGCTGGTCCGCTCTTGTGTTGGCGTCGCCGTTAGGGAGGGGTTGTAAGGGTTGCTGTTACCACCTAGTAAAGAGGTATATTGTTTTTGATGGTTGTGTGTAGAACTTTTTTTTTATGGGGCATTTCGTAGTTAACCTCTGAGATCATGACTACTTAACCGGGCTTTCCTGTGGGTGTCTTAAGCTACTACACTTAAAACCTCCAGCCAGGGGTTATTCAACTATGCTAATTAAAACTAGGTGAACGCTCGCTAAGGGCATCCCCTGTGGGGTACGAACCTTGGCTTAGGGCGTCAACCGGAGGGAGGACATCAAGGATGGGACGGGCTGGATCAAAGTTTTGATCATGATTATTAGTCGGGGAATTTAAAGCTACGTGCTGTGTCTAGAACTGAGTATAGTTTAACTATAGCAATATTTTACCTTAGTAGCTCTAATTTAGAACAGTCAGCGTCTTTCTTCTAAAAACACGCAAAATTTCTATATCCCGACTCTTTTTAGATCTGTTAGTAAAACTAATAAAACTCTAATTTGTGACTATACGCGCTACAAAATTAATCTTCTAAATCCCTGCTTTAGTTTTGCAGAAACTCCAGGCTTCTTCCCGTGGGCAAAAACTATAAAACACCACGCTTTATTTTTATTGATAATCTAAACCTGGGATTTAGAAGATTGCTATACAAAAATTCTCCTACTATCTGGGTGGTGCATCCTTACTGTTCAGTGGCGCATTAATTCATCTTGAAGAGTAAATTGACTTTAGATCAGATGGCTGGCAGGACAGAAACTAGAACACTTACCTATAGATAGCGGTGTAGCGGGCGAGGCGAGTGACGAGTCATCAAGCGAGTTCTCTAATATCATCTCCACATCCTGACTGCCTATAGTCGTGTTGATCAGGTTTGTGAACTGAGGCTTACTGTCCTGTGTGTCGGAATTGAACGATATAAAATACTGCAAGGTCGAATAATAATATTGCTTGGATATCTTTCGGCTTGAACATGAAATAACAGTAACTCGTAGACACACCTTCAACTATTGTGCACATTATCATTAGATAAAAATGTATTTAATAAAAAACGTGTGCTGTCGGGGGACCCCCGCCATGAACGAAGTTCCTTCTCACGTATGATTCAAAACAAAAAAGCTTTTGACATTTGAAACTTTGTTATTCGAAGTTTCTTTTAATTCTTATCGACTGTTTTACCCAGTCACCGCCCCGTTTTTAATACAGAGCCATCAAGTATGAATTTCTTAAAACTGCTCTGTACTAAAAACGTGTACTAAATTCATACAGAAAAATCTGAATTCATTCGAAGATAGTCACATACAGGGCATAACGCTTTTTCGTTATGTTCGGTTTTTACCAGTCAACCTTAAGCCGCGGGAAAGAACTTCGTTCCAAAAATATAAGGCTATGAGTTGCATGTTAGCGAACAGTGAACGACGCAGGTGTGCATAATGTGTAATCTAGGTGATTTAGGAAATAATACACAACTAAGTGGTTGATTCGATCAAAAGCATTTTTTTTTCCCCTCATAAAAATGAATGTGTGGATATTTTTTGCATAAATAATGGTCTGGCCTCACCATTATTTATGTAAAACGATTTAGTTTCGAAACTTACCATAGAATCCATGGAGTTGCCGTGGGGGTTGAACTGCTTCTGAGTGAAGGCGCTTGATGTTGACTGTACTTCTTGAGCCGTGGCCAATGTGGGCGGACCAAGGGTTTTCGGGAAGTAGTAGATCTGTAGACAAGCGATATTTGTTTTAATAAAGATAGACAAATACACCAGCATCACTAAGAAGTAAAATGAATTTTCAATTTTAGAGAAAACTTGAAATGTCGTTTTATAAATTGCAACGTTCAAATAGGAAACAATGCTGGATTTACTTCCCGTCTATAATACTTTGGCACATGGTGATTTAGTGGTGTCCAATAAAGAGTCTAGAGTACATCTTATGCTGTTGGCATAATATTCTCAGAAGACCTCGGAACAATAATGCTTTATATTTGTGCCCGACACGAGTCGCGACGAATGAAACGCGAATTGTTCCGAAGCGCGGTGAAGGTTTTACGCATTATTTTGTTCGAATAATTTTTTTACTTTAATTGACAGGACGCCCGTGTTTGACCAGTTTATCTCTTGGAATATAGTTTAATTATTCATTTAAGGTTGCCCTAGTCGACGGCTAGAACTCGTTTGTGGGCGTGGCTAATATGCATGCTATTTAGTATAGTTATTTATTTATTTAGTTTTATTTATTTGGTATTTATTCATCCAGTTTTTATTTATTTAATGAAATAGACTATGATTTATAACAAAAACGAACGCGTAAAATTTCATGAACAGACCTTTGGGCGTATAGATATTATGGAAAACTACTGGATGTATCTACTCAAAATAAGATTTTTTTAACAAATTATCTATACGTACGGTTTCTATTTTGCCATTTTCATACTACATAAGTTATTTATTTACGCCCAAAGATGACCTAAAATTAGTGTTGTAATGTGGAAGTTTCGACGCTCATAACTTCCAAACAAATTTATTTTTTTCCAATTCTGCTTCCATACAGGGCTAGATAGTGACACGAAAAATTCATATAAATTTTAGCTTTGAACGTAAACCGTCAAATAGACGAGTAATCACCATACTACGTTTGTATGGAAGAATGACCGACTAGCGTAACCTTAATGAATATCATAACATAACATCACACCTGTAATCCCTGAAGGGTTAGGCAGAGGTGTACCTATAGTACTCCCACATTTCGCCAGTTAAGTTTAAGTCCCATGTAATAGGGGGCGAGCCTATTTACATCAACCGGGCACAAATCCAGACTCCGTGCTGCAGCTGAGAAATTCCAGATGGAAAAACCAATAACACTTTGCCAGACCCGGGAATCGAACCCAGGACCTCATACTCAGTAGCGCTTGCGACCACTAGACCAACGAGGCAGTCTTAATGAATAAAAGATTTCATAACACGAACCTCATCAATAGTGACATCCTTGGTGTGTTCAAACTTGCGCAAACCAGCCTTCAGTTTGCGAGCGACACGGTTGGACTCGTCGTATACCGACTCGCACACGTAAATGTCGTTCTCTGCTATCTCTGTCGGACGACCTGGGAGAGAAAGAGACAGATACTTTATATGTTGAATTTGTTCTGGGAAGTGAGTAATAATTTAAATTATAAAAAACTTGGTTTTCCCTAAAAAAATAAACGACAGTGAATTACAATAAGATGAGTTAAGTTTGCTTTGATGAGTAGTTGTGGCCCAATGGTAACGGCCCCGACTTACGAGTTGTAGGTCGTAGGTTCGAACTCAGGCAGGCGCTTTACTTTCGTGTAAATAATTTCACCACCACTGCTTTCAAAACGGTGAAGGAAAACATCGTGAGGAAACCGGAACGTCCCAGAACCAAAAATTCGAAGACATGTGACATCTACCAATCCGGATTGAGCCCGCGTGGTAGATTACAGCCTACTCCCTATCGAAGAGAGGAGGCCTGTGTCCCAGCAGTGGGAACATTAAAGGCTGATTATGAGTTAGTTTGCAATAGACAATAACATGGTATACTTACAGACATTTTTACTGATATAAATTTGTAAGTAGTCAGCTAAGTCATACAAAAATAAATATTCCGATTAGAATTGAACGACCTAGACCGAACTCACAGCGACTCATAGCGAGATTTCTATCACTATTTCTTATTCAATGTTAATTTGTAGCAAGCTTTGATAAAATATGTAAACTAGTACTCACACTTAAGGTAATCGTCGTAATCCAACACACCACACTTCCCCACAATACCAACAAGTGGACTAGTATCGTGCATGGTCGTCAAAAGCACCTCTTGTTTGTAAAAAGGCTGAAAATCAAACATACTCTTCAGTTAATGATAAATTAAATATAACATTTACATAAGAGTTCCAGGGGTAGCACACATTTGTTGAATCTAACCTTGTTTATTATGTTGGCGACCTCTGATGGGAAGATTAGGAACGGCCCGCGGAAGTAGCATTTGTTGCTGTAACAAAGAATATGATTATGAATTAATTATGTAGGGTTTCAAAAATTAGTGCGAATTTCAGCAATGAAACTAAACGCGATCAGCACATCTAAACTATGTTCCAGAAATTTCAGTGTCAATATTCGACAGAAAATAATGACACTGACAGCCCTTAAGGTGACCTTGGGCAGAGCATCGCCGTGTCCTCGTGGAGGCGATCGGCGGCGGTGATCTCTCGCGTCCGGCCCTGGTTCAGGCCATGGTACGGAGCGAGAGGAAATGGGAGGCCGTCACCTCCTTCTGCGAAGCGGTAATGCTCGCGAAGGAGGAGGCGGAACGCGTGACGGAGAGGCAGATTTCGCGCCCTCACGCCCCTAACCGCCGCAGGAGGAGACGCCCAGGGCGTCGGGAATCGCGAGGCGATTTCCGGCCACCGTAGGCGCGGGCTTGCGGACGGTGAGCAATGGGTGGCTCACCGTCCGATAAGGACCAGGCCCGGGTCGACGGCGCGTTGTGTTCCACGCGCGCCTCAAAGAGATGTCAGCAGATTCGAAGGGGTCCACTAGGGCCGATGCCTGCCGGGGTTGCGAAGAAAACCGAAAGGGAGATCGTGGCCCCCGGCAACAGGGCAGCCGAAGGAAGACGGGTGGGTTTTAGTCAGTAAGAGTCTGACACGCCCTCCCGCTCCGCCCAGAGCGGGAGAAGTTATTTGATGATGTCCCAACCTCAAAAAAAAAAAAAGCCCTTAAGGTGACGATAACCGACTTTTAATGATTTTATACTGAAAGATCACGTTTAAACGAGTGGTGTTTTTGATTTGGAAAAAATATATGTTAAATTGGAGCATTTTCTCAATAACTTAATATGGGAATATTTTAGATTATGTTTATATTATATAGTGAAATTAATTAGTAAAGTTAAGTCTAACGCGAATAAAAAACTGAGAATCACGCAAAAGCTATCGAGCGTATTTTTCATCATTTTAAAGATAATTCAATTATTGATCTTTTAGTATACGTGTTTTATTAAAAAGTCTTTTGTTTTATGTATAATAAATTAATAATGCCTTTAATTTGGGTCAGCGCTCCATGATGGGCGAGTCCTACGTACGACGCGTTGCGTGAGCTCAGCACAGAACACGAAAGTTATAGTCCGCGCGAAACTAGTTGGCCGCGCCTTAGGTATGTGAGCGGTGGGACGGAGCGGCGCTGTCATTGTACGGCGCCGTACTGAACAATGACACCGCCCCTCCGTCTCACCGCTCACATACTTAAGGCGCGGTCAACTAGTTCCGCGCGGACTATAACCACTCAAGGTCACTGGCTTTATCTGCGTCCTAAACGAGGTCAATGTGCCGATTGAGTTTAGTTTGATTAGTGAAATTAGCCCTTAAACTGCAATTGCCAATTGGCTCAATATGATCATGGAAAATGTGACAAATAGGGTAGACATAACATTTCTTTGCAGAATTTGTTCCCTGTCAGCAACACTATCGCTGGGCAAGGGCGGGTCCAGGCGGCACACGGGCACGTGCCCCCCGAATCCGTTTAAGTAAAATAAAATCGAATCGTTTGAATGGACTGACCTAAATGCATATCTATGAAGAAATTGCTTCAGTAATGAAGATATAGTAGCCTGGCTACTATATCTTCATTAAAAAATAATTAATCCCAAAAATAGCGTAGTGCAATTACGATATGGGAGACACTTCATAACTGTCTGGCCCATGAGCCCCTCCTAGAAATAAATCGTGGATCTGCCCTTGTCGCTGGGTACGATCAACCACACGAATTACTTGCTTCAAAAACGGTGAAGGAAAACATCGTGAGGAAACCGGCATGCCTCAGAGATGTTTCTCGATTGCATGTGAAGCCAAGTCCGAGGCCCATGGTCGGCTTTAAAACTTTGACACCAGGTTAGTCACTAACCACACAAAAAAGAAGAAGCTAAACTAGGAGCAATAAATACAGTTTCAGTTTTTTCCAACGACGACTCGTCTACTTCTAGGTTCTTTGGACCTGTTCATCAAGATTTGCAACCAATGAACCCTATATACTCACTCGCCCGTCTCCCATATCGTGTCAACCTGCGCGATCATCTGCTTGCCTCCGTCGGTGACCACGTACACATAGTCTCCAGTCTTGATAACTCCGGAACACACAGTGTTGTACTGTTCATAGTAAGTGTTCTCGTCGTCTGTGCCCAGAGGATTGTACATTACCACGTCCTGGGAAATGGGAGTTAAGAATAATTTCATCTTCAAGTCGAGAGTGAATAGGTTACGTCAGGCTAGCGTGCACACATCATCGCTTGGAGCTCTCCCATTAATCACGTAAGGCTTTAAAAGGGAGAATGGGGTTGGAAAATCACGAATATCACAAAGAGGGAATTGTCGTTTATGTCTGTCTGGACATTTTGCTTAATTTTCCTGAATTAAATTAGATAAAATATTTTGAATTTTTTAAAGATACTTTGTATCATAAAATGCACGTGATTATGGCTGGGGGGGTGGGGCTCAAAAAGTTGCAAAAAAAAAACATCACGCGATTAATGGAAGACCCCTTATTATTAAGTGAGATAGTTCTAAAATAGGCAATAGGCAGTCGCTCCGTGTAAAATACTGGTATACAGCTGCATTCGGTTAGACTGGAAGCCGACCCCAACTTAGTTGGGAAAAGGCGGGCAGATTGATAGTGCTCAAATAAGAGTCTATCAATATTAAGAAATATTTTTAAAGAAATCTGCTGAAATTCTAAAATATAGGCGAAGACCGTTTTGAGTCTGAAACATGAAACATGTCCGATCAACCATATGTCAGTCAGTGATAATATTTGAACTACGAAAATAGCATTTACTGCTACGACATAAAAGCGTTGTCAATGTCAAATTGATACCGTTATGGACGTGCGGTTGGCTGTACGTAATTACCATAAACAGTTGACTTTGGAAACCTCGGTATCATTCAGCTTGCATTTAATTTTGTTATGACTTTTATTATATGTATTAAATCTTAAAACTACTTTTAAATAATCAGCATATTTTTAGTAGCATAACATGCGCAGGCGCAGGCTAACTATTTATTTGTAAAAAACATAACAAACATGCTGAAATTAACACTTTATTTTCTTAATACATAATGATACTCACACTAGAATTCTGGCCCAATCCGGAAGCAAGAGAGAGAGTCAAAACAAAATCGTCAAGTTAATCATAATAGGGTAAATAAAAATATTAAAAAATATGTATTTATAATAATAGTATTTTTAAACAAACTTACGGGTCTTTCCTTCTCATGCACGTTTTCCAACACTTCTAGTTCAGCAAGTTCATCTTTGTGTTTTTCTACGCGTTCACGGAATACTGATATGGTTCTGTTTGGCTCCAGTGGTAACTGATGAATAAAAACATGTAAGCATAAATTAAATTTGTTTACCTGTGTCGATGCCGTTATATCTTCATTTTAATAAATAATCCTTATGTATTATAACACCAAAATAAAAGAAACAAAAGTTGCACAAAATCGTTTTGAGAAAATGTTTTTTGTGCTGCTCTAAAGCTGATATAGTATTTTAATCTTACGAAGAGATGCGCGCTTTACTTGTGGTAACCAAGTGTACAAAAACGCTGTGAATGTGTGCGTGAAGACGAGTAGCCAGCACACAAAACACACACACTTTCGACTCCACAATTTTGTCACGACATCCGGACACCGAAAAATTACATAGTAATGAATGTTCATTTGCTCATTAAATTTAATTTTCCGATCATTCGTTAGGCAAACGAAAGGTGCTGAAATACAACATCGCTGGATCAGTTCACTAATGAATTTATTTTTCACTTTTGATTAATTTTGTGTTGATGTTCCACTTCGAGTAAAAGATGAACAAAAACTAGGACGTCTGATAAACTACTTTAACATTAATAAAATTTTGCATTTCATAGTGCATATTTTCTTGATGCATAATAATCCTTTTTTTTTCTGTAGGGCATCTCATAGCTGACCTCTGAGGTCATGACTATTTAACCGGGCTTTCCTGTGGTTGCCTTAAGCTACTACACGCAAAGCCTCCAGCCAGGGTATATATATATCTATGATGAAAATATATATATTAATAATCCGATGTCTGAATAAGTACATATTTACCTCTCTAGGTATGAGCGTGGCTTCCTTCTCAGCACCCTCCCATACCTTGATCTTCTTGAACCAGCGCTGTTTAGTATTGTATCGGCTCTCGCATACGTAAACGTCCTTGTCGGCAAAACCTGTTAAACAACACACACACTTCTGAGCTCGCATTATGGGTTATTTTACAATAGCAGACCGTTACTAGACAAAGATCTGTTCCAGCAACAAATGATTGTTTACTGTCCTTGATTTCAGTCAAAGGGATTAGACGTAGATAACAACTTGACATATTCCCTTAAAGTTACTTTTATATTACTTACCTTCAGGTCTAAACTTGAAGTACTCTTTAACGTTCATGACGTAACAGTGACCCACGACCTGGTCGAGAGGCACGATGCGGTGCGACTCTGTCTTGAACACCTCCTGGTGTAAGAACTTGCGTGTGCGCACGTGGTATGTTTCTTGAGGCCTGTGGGAGAATAACAATAGAATTTGTTAAACTTTTTATAACATGTGTGACAAACAAAACTTTTCGTCATCGTAAAGTTACAGTCACGTTATGATGACCATTAGACAGTGATTTTTATCGATCGTAGACTGTATTTTAAATATTAATATCTGAAAAAAAAAAAAAAATATTGAGACAAAGAGAAAAATAAAAAAATGTGAAGTCAGGTGAGAATTTCTTAGAACTCTAGCTCCTAAACTACATACATGGAGTGTTTTGGGAAGTTCTTGGAGAGGGGATCCTAAAATTTCAGCTTTCTAAATCCAAGGGTCTGGGCTGGCCGTTAATGAGTCACTCGGTGAATGAGTCAGAACTTTTCTTATATGTATCGACTACTTGCCTGTAGTAAGACGTACAGTACATGCACGGCACGCCCTCGTTGTTGGTCCACACTCGCTCTACTTGCACTATGGCGGGCTCCTTGTTGCCTTTGTCCGGCTGAATATAAACAAAGTCTCCTTTGCTGTACGCTGTCTGTTGGAGCGGCGCCCCGCCTGATGGCAGGGAGTCGTCTGTGCTGGACCTGGGGTTAATAAAGTTGTGTGAGAGAGTGACACTCAAAAGTTACAGCCCAAGAAATTCAAATTTAGAGAATTATAATTATTAGAATCATTAATACGTCGCTCTAAGTTAGATTAGTTCCATAAGAGATTTGTTCATAAGGAACAAATCTATCGGGGGATGCGCTAAGGTAGTAGACGAAATTCAAAAATTCTTATTTTTTTTTACAATTCACACGTCACTATATGGTATGTCGGTTGTATGTTGATCAAAATATGATTTACGACAGTATTCTAACTTAGAAACTTTTATTGAGGATTGTAATCTACCCTACTTCTCATTTAGTTACTAACTGACCTGGTCTCATCCTCATCTTCGTTCTCTTGCAGCAGCTTGCACTGCTTCACCAGTTCCACACTGGTCGCCATAGTGTCCCTCGTGAAGGACAAGGCAGGAGACTGCAGAGTGCCTCGGCACAGCTGGTCGCGTTGGTCGATGTAGTAGGTCTGGAGTTCTACTGAGTCTTCAAAGATTTGGCTGTCAGTGCGGGAAAGGCGGCGCGCTCTGAAAATAAAGTTAATGTTAACTATCTATTAGACTTATCAATCACATGTTTCTTTGGCTAAGATTTCTGTAAACCTGTCTTATTTGATGAATGCATAGAAAGAATACTGATTTGTGATTTACAAGCAGTTTGTAAAAGTTTTTTTTAGAAAATAACAAAAGCCCCAGTGTATGGCAGACTCTGCCCAAGGAGGCAAGCAGATACCAAGTCACAAGGGATGGCAATTATATTCCATTTTCTTTTCTTGAAAATTGAAATGACTAGTTGCGACAATATTGTTACGTCGGCGTCGTACGTACGAGATCTTTCGAGAAAGCACGGATTACAGTGTGTTTGCGCTAAAAACTTCGAGAAGCATTCCATTATTATTAGTTTGAAGTTAAGTAGGTAACTACTTATAAACAATATTAGAACTCGTCATTGTAATTTCGACCGTACGCCGAGGGCATAAAGTACCTATTTCTTTATTCGGTACAAGTAGGTTATTATTTTTTTATACCTACTACTTTTGTATTTCCTGGTAATGTTTATTTGTTGATGTTTTTCTGGAACCGTTCTACACATAGCTGGAATGTTCTTGAATATTGGCGGTATAAAAGCAGAGAGCCGACACACGATGAGTCAGTCTGATTTAGGCGATACAACGAAGCGAATCGAAGTGAACTAGAAGTGCGATATCTAAGTGAATAGTGATCAGTAGTGTATTTGTGATTAAGTTTTAAGTGTTTTGTGTTTAAATAAAGTTATTTAATTGTCTGATTGGTAGTAATTAATTTATCCCATACCCGGCTCGTATCAATTTGGTGTCAGAAGTGAGGGATAAATTATGCCAATTCTACCGAAGGACGACACGGATGGTATCCGTACCAGGAGTCAGCGACAGCAGGACATGGACCAAAGGCGGTTTGGACATTCTCCAACACAGACACCGGGTGGTGTCCAGCCTACGTCAGTGCCAGTCGCTGGCCCATCCGCAGTTTCTACAGCATCAATGGCGCCAGACTTGTCAGCTTTAATGGCGCTACTACAGGAGCAGTCTCGCTGTCAAGAGGAGCAGGCTCGCCGTCAAGAGGAGCAGACTCGCCGTCAAGAGGAGCAGGCTCGCCGTCAAGAGGAGCAGGCTCGCCGGTTGGAAGAGCAGTTGCAGCGAGATAAAGAGGAGCAAGTCCGCCGCCAAGAGGAGCAGGCTCGCCGGTTGGAGGAGCAGTTGCAGCGAGACAAAGTGGAGCAAGTCCGCTGCCAAGAGGAGCAGGTTCGCCGGTTGGAAGAGCAGTTGCAGCGAGACAAGGAGGAGCAGGTCCGCCGCCAAGACGAGCAGATGCTCCTCATAAAGGATCTTCATGCAACTTTTGGCAAAGACCTAAAAGTGATGAAGGATCAGGTACAGCAGCACGAGAATCGCCTCTCAGAAGCCGAAGTTCAGATCGCTGGGGTGAAGAAGGCTTTGGGGGAACTGAAGACTGGAGACGTGACTGTAGCTTCAGTAGTTGCTGCACCTTCAGCGCGGGGCTTTAAGGTGCCTCCATTCGATGGCACATCTTCGTGGTCGGCTTATAAAATTCAATTTGAGGCCGTTATGAAGGCGAATGGATGGACAAAACCGCAAGCCATGACCGCGCTCACCTTGGGCCTCCGAGACCAGGCCCTAAACATTCTTGAGGCGCTCGGCAAGAATGTAACCTACGAGCAGCTGCTGGAGGCGTTAGAGTCCAGATACGGTGACGCGCACCTGGAGCACGTATTTCGTGCTAAGTTGAAGGATCGTGTTCAACGTAGTGCCGAGAACCTACAGCAGTGGGCCCTCGAAGTTGAAAAGCTGGTTCGGAAAGCATACCAGTCTGCCCCTGCACTTATCGATGGGAATCTGGTACAAGCGTTCGTTGATGGAATACGCGATCTAGAAGTTAGAGCCGCTGTGAGACTTGGGCATCATGAGACGCTGAAAGACGCCTTGGCCCATGCCTTAGAAGTAGAGGCAGTGAGGCAGGACCACCGAACGCACCGCGTCAGGGAGGTTGTAGCATCACCTGAACGCGACCGGCCGCAAGGGTACAGTCCTAGGTGCTACACTTGCGGAGAAAGGGGTCATCTTCGGTCAAGCTGTCCTAAGCGCAGAACCCCGAGAGAAGATCAGCAGGGAAGGGTGGCTGAAGTGACTGCCCAGCCACAGCAGGGAAACGAGTAAATGCCAGGACTGGGGGGCGGGTGCTGGCTGGTATTGAAAGAGCCCCGAGAATCTTGATCTCGCAAGCACATGATGGGAACAGCCTGACCATCAAAGGCGAAGTCAACGGAACACCATGCAAACTGACGTTGGATACTGGAGCTTCTCACACGGTCGTCAATTCTCACCTAGCAAGTCGGTTTCTTGGGGACTACGTCGATAACCACGACCGTATACGATTACTAACAGCTACCGGTCAGCACATAATCGTCCGAGGCAAGAAGGAGGTGGAATTAAAATTGGGTGACAGAACTTACCAGCACAATGTCATCGTGGCCGATATAGTGGACGATTGCATCTTGGGCTTGGACTTCATGCGGAAACATCGTTGCGAGATCGACGTTGATCAAGGAGTATTGAAATGTGGTTTAGATGAAGTCTTCATGGAAGGTGCACCATCAGGAAAAGTGTACTGCTTGAAAGAGATTGTTCTTCCTCGCAGATCAGAAACAATTGTGCCAATTAGTTTACCACAGAATTCTAGACACAAAGATCGAAGTGTTCTGATAGAAAGGGTGCACAATGACTTCCCATGGAAGATGGCACGTACTCTGGTCAAGGCCACCAACGTCTCAGCAGTACGCATACTGAATCCAAGTGACAAGGAGCATGTGATCAAGAAGGGCACCTTGATCGGTACTTGCGAGGAAGTAGCTTGGATGCGTCAATTGCAGGATCCGCCTACCGGAAATAAAATTCGTAGTGCAAAATTTGACGTGTCAACGCTTTTGGAAAACTGCGATTTAACTAAAGGAGAAATGGACAAGGCTAAGAAGATGTTACTTCAGTACGCCGACACTTTCTCTTCAAACGATGCTGACATAGGGAGAACTGGACTTGTTCAGCATAAGATTAATACAGGCAACGAGTTACCAATCCGTCAGCGACCAAGAAGACTACCAGTTGCACGAGAAAAAGAGGTGGAAACCATGGTTGAGGGAATGGTGAAGGACGGTGTTATAGAACCTTCATCCAGTCCATGGTGTTCTCCTGTGGTCCTGGTAAAGAAAAAGGACGGCAGTATGCGCTTCTGTGTGGATTATCGACGACTGAACGACGTCACGAAGAAGGACAGTTACCCGCTGCCTAGGATCGATGACACACTGGATACGCTGACTGGTATGAAGTGGTTTACCACACTTGACCTGAAAAGTGGCTACTGGCAAGTAGAAATAGACCCCAAGGATAAGGAGAAAACTGCATTTTCAACAGGAAAAGGATTGTGGCAGTTTAAAGTTATGCCATTCGGTTTGTGCAATGCTCCTGCGACGTTTGAAAGGTTGATGGAGCAAGTACTCGTCGGATTGATTGGAGACGCATGTCTTGTATATCTAGACGACATTATCATCGTGGGCCGTACATTTGAAGATCACCTTAAAAACCTCAACCGAGTACTGTCGAAAATCCAAACAGCAAATCTCAAGTTAAGTCCGAAAAAGTGCTCGTTTTTTAGACAACAAGTAAACTTTTTAGGACACATAGTTTCGGGGGAAGGTGTTCAAACAGACCCAGAAAAAGTAATCGCCGTCAAGGATTGGCCAGTTCCGAAAGACAAGACACAGGTCCGAGCATTTCTGGGTTTGTGCTCCTACTATAGAAGGTTTGTCAAGAATTTTGCCGACATTGCGAAACCTCTGCACAAACTCACTGAGGAAAAGCGGCAATTCTGTTGGGACGAGAACTGCGACGTCGCATTTCAGGAATTAAAGAAACGTCTGTGCAATACACCTATTTTGGGATATCCTGACACTGAAAATGACTTCATAGTTGACACCGATGCAAGTAATACTGGAATTGGGGGCGTGCTGTCTCAACGGAAAGGAGACCAAGAGGTTGTGATAGCTTACTTCAGCAAGTCTTTATCCAAACCAGAAAGAAATTACTGCGTTACAAGACGGGAGCTACTCGCCGTAGTAAAGACATTGCAGCACTTCAGTAAATATTTGCTGGGACGTAAATTCCAATTACGAACTGACCATGCTGCATTGAAGTGGCTATTACAGTTTAAGAATCCAGAAGGGCAAGTGGCGAGATGGATTGAACTACTACAAGAGTTTGACTTCATAACTGAACATCGCAGTGGGAGAACTCACGGTAACGCAGACGCCTTGTCAAGAAGACCTTGTCCTGAAGACTGTAAGCACTGTGCCAGGCAAGAGACTAAGGAAGTAGTGCCCGTGAGGATGCTTAGAACAGATCTCAGCGATGAATGGAAGGAAACCCTACAGCAGGCTCAGCAAAATGACTCGGACATCAAACCGATCTTCGAGTGGGTTTTAGCTGGTGCTCCTAAACCTAAGTGGAGTGATGTGGCTGCGATGAGTTCCATCACAAAGAGTTATTGGGCGCAATGGAACAGCTTGGTGATCCAGGATGGAGTCTTGTGCCGTAAATGGGAAAACGCTCGAGGGGACAGCTGTCATCTACAAATGGTTGTCCCTAAAGCTAAGGTACCGGATGTTCTACGGCTCTACCATGATGGATGTTCAGGAGGACATATGGGAGTAAAAAGGACTCTACTAAAAATTCGAGAACGCTTTTACTGGATCCACTGTCGAGATGATGTGGAGGACTGGTGTCGCAAATGTACCAGTTGTGCGGCCGTGAAAGGACCCCACACACGCAGCCGAGGTGCATTAAAAGTGTACAATGTTGGAGCCCCTTGGGAACGGATAGCACTAGACGTTGCGGGACCATTTCCAGAAAGTGAGAGCGGAAACAAGTACTTCCTGGTGGTCATGGATTACTTCACAAAGTGGCCAGAAGTCTTCGCCATTCCTAACCAAGAAGCTACAACTGTCGCAGATAAATTAGTTCAGGAAGTTTTCTGTCGTTTTGGAGTACCCTTAGAAATACACAGCGATCAAGGAAGGAATTTTGAATCGCAAGTATTTCAGGAAACTTGTCGATTGATGGGTACCTACAAAACCAGAACCACCTCTTACCACCCACAATCTGATGGAATGGTGGAACGATTCAACCAAACGTTGGAGAGATATCTGGCAAAAGTCGTGGAAAGCAGGCAAAGGGATTGGGACAAGCACATACAGCCGTTTCTACTGTCCTACCGCAGCGCAGTCCACGAAAGTACGACTGTGACGCCAGCCTTCGCGAACTTCGGAAGAGAATTACGGTTGCCTGCAGATTTAATCACTGGAGCTCCCCCTGATGCTCCACGTAGTGTAACAGATTACGCAAATGATTAGCGTAACAAGTTGAATGATGTTTATGAGCATATCCGACAATCCGGCCAACAGATGTCTGAGAAGACGAAGACCCGTTATGACCGCAAGGCAAACAGTAGGGGTTTCGACGAGGGTTCACTGGTGTGGTTACATAATCCAGTGCGGAGCAAGGGGAAGTCTCCGAAATTGCAAGCAAAATGGGATGGACCATACCGAGTCGTGACTAGGATCAACGATGTCACCTACCGAATACAGAAGGGTCTACGAGGTGCGCCTAAGATTGTTCATGTAGACCGATTGGCCCGATACTACGGGGCTAATGATGCTCGGGACGAGCATGTCTAAGGAGGGGGCAGTGTTACGTCGGCGTCGTACGTACGAGATCTTTCGAGAAAGCACGGATTACAGTGTGTTTGCGCTAAAAACTTCGAGAAGCATTCCATTATTATTAGTTTGAAGTTAAGTAGGTAACTACTTATAAACAATATTAGAACTCGTCATTGTAATTTCGACCGTACGCCGAGGGCATAAAGTACCTATTTCTTTATTCGGTACAAGTAGGTTATTATTTTTTTATACCTACTACTTTTGTATTTCCTGGTAATGTTTATTTGTTGATGTTTTTCTGGAACCGTTCTACACATAGCTGGAATGTTCTTGAATATTGGCGGTATAAAAGCAGAGAGCCGACACACGATGAGTCAGTCTGATTTAGGCGATACAACGAAGCGAATCGAAGTGAACTAGAAGTGCGATATCTAAGTGAATAGTGATCAGTAGTGTATTTGTGATTAAGTTTTAAGTGTTTTGTGTTTAAATAAAGTTATTTAATTGTCTGATTGGTAGTAATTAATTTATCCCATACCCGGCTCGTAACAATATGCTGATCACGTGTGTGTGAGACAGAACTTACTTCATTATTAGTTTCGGCACCAATAAATTCCATCCTTCATCAAACATCTAAAACCTACCTTTCAAAAACAGCGAACATATCCTGCTGGAAGTGATCGAGCCTCTTGTACAGGCCTTTGTCGAGTCTTCTCTTCACCAAGTCAAGTGAGATAGCGCGCACTTTCTCTCCATTAGCCGCCTCATCGTGTTCAGCCAACTCCGCCATACTGTCCGAGTAGCATCTGCAAGTTATTGGAGATTTTAAAAGACAGCATGACGCGTAGAAAAAAAAAAACCGGCTAATGCGTGTCGGACCACGCACAATGAAGGGTTCCGTACTGGGGATGAATTTATCCCAAAAACAAACTTAACACTGTAGTTGAAAAACATGTTCTCCCATACATTCCAACTGCAAATGTATGTTTGTACGCACAATATTGAGAGATTTACCATGTTATTTTAAAACCATAGACTTCTTATAGGTTTTCCTGTAATTTGTGAGTAAGGAACTATTCTCTGTATTCTTTTTCAAAATTTTAGGCTCAGTGGTTTCGGAGATAAGGTCAATGGTAAATTTTCATCTATTTTCTTTAAATATCTTTCAAAGTGTTTATTTTGAAATTATTTAAAAAAAAGAACAGGTCCTTCCAGCAAAATCTTTCATTTCATAAGTCATACGGTACAGTTAGCAAATTTTTTATTTTGCAATTTGCCTCCCCGAAAAGTGACCCCCATATTCTAAATTCATTTATTTTCGTTAAACATCCATGTTTGGGTCACAGAAATTCATATGTGTACCAAATTTCAACTAAATTGGTCCAGTAGATTCGGAGCGAATTGGCTGTGATAGACGGACAACCAGCCATACAAACAGACATACACATGAATGATCCTATCAGGGTTCCATTTTACTTTTTGAGGTACCTAAAAAAAGATATCGAAATTATTCACAGAACTTAGCCTAATTAAAAACTTTCAAAATCTAGTCGCAATCTCATCTCAGCGACGATCATTGTCAAAAACTTGTCCAAAATATAAGTAAATAAAAGGTAGTTTTGTTTGACAGATTGAGACGGAGATTGGAATGCCAATGAAACTCGCTTGTGCCGATAGGGTCAACTAACATGTATGGAGGTGTTCAAATATGGCGCGAAAAGTCGCGTGAAGTCCTAATCATTAAAACTATCGACGCACGCAATCGCTCAGGATTCGTCTCAGTCAGAGTTCTAATAAACAAACAGCCTATAAAAAAATTAAATGATGTGACTAACCTGCCTTCTTCATCCTGGTGGTTATAGACGCTGGTGAAGAGATTGAGCAGCAGCTCTTGGACCGCTGCCGGTACATCCGGTACCGCATCATCGTCCTCCCTGAATAAATAGTACTTTTTAAAGTTTGTAATATTAAAATTTAGACACGACAAACTATACTACGATAAAAAGTAACAGAAAACTATTGACTGTTAGGCTCACTTGCACCACAAATTAACGCTAAACGGATTTAAAACATTCTTTTATTTTTGTCAATCGTTTGAAGATGACAGAGACAGAATAATGGCTTAGAGTGTTATCACACAGAAGATTTGCTGGCGTGATTCCAGCGAGGCGATTTATATGCGTGCTCTCCGCGGGTTTGAAGCGAGCTAGTACGACAACGCGACGTATTCCCTGCGTTTTCACAAAATTTTACACTCCCTTGTCGCACTCGCTCTTGTGAACACAATGCGCAGACGTGGCGTGCTCGCTACGCACACGCAGCGAGTGCGATGAATAATCGCCTCGCTGGAAACACGCTCGCAAATCGCCAGTGTGATAAAGCCCTTAAATAAGCTTAGCGTGAAATGCATTAAGCGATTTGTGGTACAAGTGGGCCTTAGACACGCCAAAGTATACCACGATAAAAGTTAACAACGAAACCGCAAACGACACTATATCTAAGCATCCTTTTTAGTTAAGTATTGCGAACGTATCATGCATTTTGAACACTTTCTAAAGAAATTCTTCTTTCTTTTCTTTTTATAGTAACAAATTAACTTCAGATGACGTAAGCAACATTCAAAATCAGGCAAAACATAAAAAATACGGGATGTATATTTGTTTGAACAGCGGGGTAATTTCTTAATACATAAAATGGCAATCGATCGCATTCATTGCAATGCAATTCATAGGTTTGAAAACTTTGTCTGCTCAACAACGTAAATAACGCAATGAACGTGGTTGAACTGTCAAAATGAATTTTCATTGAAGAGTCATTGCGATCGATGCCATTTTATGTGTGTTCTGCAATTACCCCGCAGAAATTAAATAATATTAACTAACATTGATAATTATGTTATCCCATTTGTTCAAATAAGAACATACACCTTGCTTTTTCTACACATCTAATAATAAAATAAAATATAATTAGGTTTTCATGGCAAAATAAATTAACATCAAACAATCTTGAATTTTGAGCCACTAAATTTTTTTGTCTATTTTCCACACAAATGAAATAGATTCGCAACTAGCAGGTTTGTTTTTAAACTAAACAAATATTATTATACATCAAGAAAATCTTTGCAAGATAATACGTTTTATGTTTTATTATACTAAGAGCAAATTTCACCAAAGAAATTCAGCGTCGTCAACACATATAAACCAAGTTCAAGAGCTGTCAGTGTCATCATTACTGTGGAATATTGACAGCCCTTGAACGCGGTTTACATGTGCTGATCGCGTTCAGTTTCATTGGTGAAATTTGCCCTTAGGGTGTAGATTTTATCGTCTGTATTAGTCACAGGAGTAAATTTTGCTTTTCACAAATTAGCATCATTAGCATAAATAAATCGACAGCCTGTGTATTAGCTGCGTCTCTATAGTTTTAACGTGCGATGTCATTCCGAATGTAGCAGACGCACCTGATATTGGCACGGCCTGATCCTCTGCTCACCCCGTAAGTACGTTGCGTGTAAATATACATACATAATATATCCAATAATTTGTGACGGGATAGAATAATTTGTCGAATAATGGGGATTAAATATAATGACATGGATTATAGCTATACTTTGTTCAGTGAGTCAAGAGTATTAATTAAACAAAATACTCCTAACTTAATAATAGCTATTATTTTACATAGAATTGATTTTATGGAGGACGTGAGAACAATTTGAAGTGCCGGTAGTTTGTTTACGTTTCCTTTCTTTCGCAAAATAGTTAACACTTAAAAATTGAATGTATTTTCTTGAACTGATTGAATAAGTATTATAGAAGCTGTCAAGTGGTCTTGTGAATATTGACAGAGTACAGGAAAATTATTGTTTTTTTTTTTTTTTTGTTTAATACCTAATTTTTTTTTTTATCAGTACATTTGTAGATGTTTGTTGACATATACAAACATTACTATTAAATCATATGATAAAACCTCACCTCAAAAGCTGTTTAGTCTGCAGACAAACCCGATGTAGGATCAAGGCATCCTTATAAATCTGTGAATCAGGTTCGTTGTACTTGCAAGCGTTATCGAACATCAGTATGAAGTCAGAAGCAAGTTCGTTGACAGAACCATAGACGTTGTTCTTTAGTTTATGGGCGATTTTTTCCATGTCTATGGGGTTTTTGATTAGCTCATAGTAGTCTGGGTATTCTATTTTGCTTGGTAGTTTCATGAAGATTAGTGCGAGTTGGCGATTGGCTGTGGAAGGAATTATAATTATGGTTTCCATTAAGAGCGTTTATACTGAAGTTGGCAACGTCGCAAATAGATGTCAAATATTTCGCTGTTTTGATTAATTTGGCAATATTACTGTATGGAAATGAGAAATGTGGCTAACTAGAATATTAATTATTAATTGCAATTATAACACTGAATTTGATGTTGTAATCACTTTAGGTGTAAAAAAGCATTTGGAAAGTTTCCAAATACTTTTTTTACTTCTAAAACTAAATATTCGATGTTACGATATTATTTATTGCATTTTATAATCAATATTTTAGTTCGCTAGTTAGCCACATTTCTTAATTCCATACATTAATATTGCCAAATTAATCAAAACAGGTAAATATTTGACAGCAATTTGCGACATTGCCAACTTTCAGAATAAACGCTCTTAAATACTCAAGGCAATATTAAAGTTCTGAAAATTTAAATGGTACTAGTAGAACGAAAGGAGCTCGAAGATATAGTCTTAAAATGGACATTTAGGTAAGAGGCCATATTTCTATAATGCGTAATATCGATTACTTTATGCCTGCCTTTGAGTATAAACTCCTTTTAAGCAAGGCTTAAAGCGAATGACCATTAGTAATTTCATAAATCACCAAGATTGGTAAACGAATAGGCGATCTTAATAGAGTGCAAATAAAAAAGCTATTGTTGAGAGAATAAAAGTGAAATTTTTTCGTAGGAAATAGGAATAATACCATTTACAAGAATTTTTCTGTGATACCTAAGATTTACCTCCTTTTTATTCTCTTACGAGATACCTACACAAATATTATTAATCCATAACCATAAACTATGAAAAAAACTAAACATATAAATGATCAATACCAACCTTTAGGATCCCGGTAATCCCTGATAGCATCATACAAGGTCCTTAACTTTTGTTCAAACGGCGACAGTTGCCTTGCCTTGGGCGCCGCTTTGAAGGTTTTCAGTGGTGTCTTCCTCTCGAAACTGGTACTATTATTAACCTCCTTGAGTTTCTCGTTCATCACCCGTTCTAGAAGATTCGCGTCTTCATATATCATGGAGCCTTCTTCGTTGAATTGACGGCAGTTTGAAAACATTAAGCGGAAGTCCGATACCATTTCATCTATTGAGTTGTAGCGATCGTTCTAGAATTAAAGTTATCGATGTGAAAAAGAAACACGTGCTTTTTCAAATTTGTGCATTTGTTAGTTTACAGATAGTATTGTTTCATATTCAAATTCATAATATTTTATTGTACCTAGTGTAACAGTTCTTTTTTTTAAATTATTGATCGTTTTATCGTACAAAAACTACGAGAAGTCAAAAATGTATTCGCAGGTTTGTCGAATCGCACTAAAATCCCAAATAAAAGCACTACATTACTTGTCGTTGTGATCTTGTTCTCGTAACTGTAATTATTATCTTTAGTTTTCATTTATTTTTGTTGCTTATATATTTAGTAAGTATGTATGTATTTATGGATCTATTATTTAGGATATGTATATATCTGTGTATCTATTCTAGTATATTGTATACTTAAGTTTTGCACCGACGACAGCCCCATTTTATGTCCGGACAAATCACTGTCCATTCCAAGGTTGCCTGGAAGAGATCGCAGAAAGCGATAAGGCCGCCCATTGTATATTTTGTAGTGTTTGATTTATTTTTTGTTATGTATTTTTGTGGTGTACAATAAAGTATATATAATTAATAAAAGCCTTTTTATAAAATTAAATTTCCTACGTACCTTAATATTAGCCTCAATAGTGATCATATCTATAGGCTTGTCAATAACATTATAATACTCCGGATACAGTTTCTTGCTGGGTTTTTCCATAAACAACAACATGGGTTGTCTTCCATCGGAACAGGTGAACTCTACCATTTGTTTCGAGATGTAATGGAGTTTCTTCCTCAATGGGAGGTTAGTTTTGTTCGGAGTGCTTACGGGAGACGGCGCTATGGGTGTTACAGGGTTGAGACGGGGACGACCTGTAAATAAGTTATTTTAAGTTGTCATTTTGGAGGACAATAAAATAGGTTATAAGGTATTTGTCTCGAAACGGAGATTCCACAGTTTACAAAACTGTTCTTCAGATCTCCCATGAAAAGAATGCGAATCATAGTCTATCTTCAGAAACCATGGAAGTACCTGCTTATTTTGTATTAACATGATTGCAAAATGATACAAGGTGGCAATTTAGTAAAAACAATGCATGTACTCAAAGTTTTTTTTACGAATGCGATATGAGTTTCATAGCAAAATTTGTTTAGTATGACGGGTAGAATCACCCACCCCCTTGACGAATGCAGGTGACTAACTCGCCACCCTCTAGATTAAAAACTCCATGCAATTCCAAAAACTTTTTTGTGACAGATGACGAGGTGCGGCCAGATTAGGTAACTTTTAGAGAAACTTTAATACAAAGCATGGCAGAACAGTATAGAAGCTTAAACGGTAAAACGAAGATTACCGAAGCGCATAGTTTTTCTGGTTTAACTGAGCGGGATTTTATCGCGCATTGAATTAACAACTCTTGGTGTTGAGCCGAACGTTTAGAATCCAACAGAGTGCTTCCCAGCGCGTTAAAAAAACACACTGTTGGATTTTCAACTCTCGGCGCTAAGCAGAGCGTCGAAAATCCAATGCACGAAAAAAACTCGCCGCAAGAAAAAAAACATAAATTGATTTGTTAGCCAGAGCGGCACTATACTTATATAGAACAAAAGAACAAAACATAGCAAAGACCATTAATAATTAATTAATTACCTCTAGGCCTTGGCGTTTGAACTTGCGCTTGGTTCTTCACAGACGAAAGGCTCTCGTCATCGCTTGAAGAGCTTTGAACTATGTCCAATAACTCTTGAACGCGTTGCTGCATTATTCTGTTAACAAAAATACATGAGATGAAATAAGGATCGTTCAATGTCGAATACCCGTTTTCACTAATACAAGACGTCATCTAAATGAGTGCCTAAATAAAAAAAGCAGGCTGTTGGATTGTCAACTTTCAGCGCTGTGCCGAGAGTTGATTCAAAATTGCGGTTTTATTTAAGGGCGTACCGAACTTTTGCCGCTTATGAATGGGATAGAGCGGGATAAAGAATGGGCGATTCGCGTGCAAATATATGTATTTCCTTCTCTGTATTTTGAATTTTATCATTATTTTTTACAATTATCCAGGATAAAAAGTAGCCTTTGTCCTTCTACAGACCTAGGCTACCTATCTGTCAAATTTGATAAGATCGGTAGATCGGTTCAGTGGTTTAGGCTTGAAAGGTTACAGATAGACAAACGTTACTTTTGCTTACTTATATATTATTATTTTTATTATTTTTTATTATAAATGGTATAGTATGAATCTAGTAACTTCTACATTCAACCGTCACTTAAAAAATACGACGCTTATTTTGCGCATATAGGTAACCCGTAGAAAGCACAGTATCACGTTTTTCAACAAACATATTTTTTTTAGCATTTGTTCTCTCTAAAAATCTTTTTTTCGTTCTTTGATTTCTTTCTAGAACAGGACAGCAGTGTTTAGGTAATATTTTCGGTATTGCACACAATGAAACACTAAGTCAACGAACTAAGTGTTTATTTGCGACCTACCCGCAACTTATAATTAGTAGATGTGGTATCTACTAATTATAAGTTAACGGACCACATTCTATCCTATCCTACACTATTCGTTCACTATTCGTTCACTATTCATTCTACACACACATTTCGCCAGCTTTGTTTTAGTCCCATGCTATGGTTAATTTAGGATATTAACTTGAAGTCTTTTTTTGTTACAGATTTCGACATTAGCTACTCAACGCGCCCCCTCAACAATGTGTCCTACTCTGGATCGCTCGAAAATGTTACTGAAAAGTGCCGCGGATTTATTCATAAACTTATATGAACAATATTGTGCCGCAAATACAATTTTAATTTAAACGTGGATAGTCAAGAGTACAACAGTTTCGTAATATTGTGCGAAGCGTCGTACAAGCGACATGAATAATCTGGATTGTTTCAATAAAAGTGAAGAACGTTGCGTTTTTATTTGAAAAAAGTCAAGAGTGCAACAGTCTAATAATATTGTGCGATGCTACATAAGGTGACTGTGACACTCTCACAGCAGTTATATGAGAAACCGAAAAACGCGGGGTTTTTATTTGAAAGAAAGTAAACAGCACAACAATCTAATAATATTGTACTTCAAATATGGGCTATTTAAGATATTGAATCACATTTTAATTTTAATAAATTATTTTTCTTAAAGTACGCTGTACTGGTACAGGGTCTAAATATTTGTTTGCTGCACCAGTCGACGTCATTACGTCGGCGCCGGCTGTCGCTGAAAATCAGCGCTGGGGCTCTGTCTTGCATAAAGTCGCAGCATAATGCTGAGCGATAGCCGATTTGCGTGGATGTGACGCATGCACGCTAACCTAACCCAACCTTTTCTCATTTTTGTATTTTAAACTTCTTTTTTTTTGCGTCATGTTTAGCGCAAATAAACGTTTTTTCTTTCTTTAGTTAGTTAGTTTAAATGTATAAGAAAGTCAAGAGTACAACTGATGGCCGATCGGTTTGCAATACGGGTACAGAATTTACGCCTTCTACGTACTAAAAAAATGAGGAAACTCAATTAATCAAACTAGAGCAAGATCGTGAAATCTCACTCCCCTGGTCCTATAATTTGCGGACGACCTTATCTTCATTGCATAATATGACCTAGAAGGGCTAGATGGAATCGTATACCATATTAAACCCCTACTAGCTAGTGTCGGCCTCCAAATAAACGAAAAAAAATACTAATTAGAGAACTTATAGCTACACAGAAAAAGACCTACGTGACAACGAATGTATGAAATCTACCTACAGTCGATGAAATTAAATACATAGGCACATACACATCATGCACTGCATCATGCTGAGTGGAAGCCTTCCTGTCACAGTCATGTCGTGCAGCTGCCGACTAATTTCTGTTTTATGCTCGTGATTTATTATGTACTTTTTGTTGTTTTCGTTTATTCTTGTCTTTTAAGTATGCACGTGTCTCTGTGACAAATAAACCTATTTTTTTTTTCTTTCTTTCTTTCATACATAACATCTGCATTAAGCAGAAAAAGCACAATTAAAAAACGATGTGAACAGGCCGCAAAGTCACTATTACCATTCAAAATAAAGTCAAAGAGGGACTGGAAACTAGCTAGACTCATGTATCGAATGGTGATGGTACAAGTGTATGATATACGGTTTGAAAGTATCGGCAATAACTAAAGCGTACAAGTCTAATAATATTGTGCGATGCTACATAAAGTGACACTCTCACAGCGGTTATCTTAGAAAACTAGAAACCGAAGAACGTTGCGTTTTTATTTGAAAGAAAGTCCAGAGTAAAACAGTCTAATAATATTATACATACGACGCTACATAAAGTGGCTGTGACACTCCCAGCAAATATCTTAGAAAAGTTTACGAGCTTTATCTCAATTTTCAAAATTCATTTTTAGGTGACCTTTCCACAAATTATGTATGTAGTATACTTTCGACACTTCCTATTACAGTAGCATCCACGGAGAGGTCGTTTTCGGCATTGAAGTAAATTCATACGCACGTCAATCAAAAAAAAATGTGAAGTTAATTTACTTTTTACAATGAAATACTGTCTGTTTATGGTTTCGGCGGTACGATAACGAAGAACAATTGCGAAGCTACCCTCCACCCGTTACTCTGAGTATTATCACCCCGCCGCGATTGGAAAGAATGGTTCAGGTGTTCAAAAAAAGAACCATTTACGCCCAGCAGACTGTTTACAGAACAATTTAACTGCTCCGCTCGGAAAATAGTACAAAGTCAAGCCCACCAGGAGGCTAGTAGGGTTCGGGCGAGATTATCGAGACTTCGATTTTTCACACGCAATATTTTCCGACGAAAAAGTTTTTGATCCAGCCAGATAGATCGTCGGCATTTATAGCGTGTGACTAATACTCGGTACGAGCCGCAAAATGTTTTACCAAATTACGAGTCAGGAAGAGTAGTGGTCAACATGTGGGCCTGGATATGTGCGGCAGGTCCTGGGCAAGTAGTCTATATCCCCGGGAGGGCAAACGGTGTGAAAGTTACTTGTGTCTTCTGCAAGATACCTTTTTCCAACAGTGCGAGTGGTGTAACCAGAGGACGAAGTGCCTGAAATTGTTTTTATTCAGCACAACTGTCCTATACACACTTCGCGCTTCGTGCAAAATTGGATCCGGCAGCAGCCAAGTCTACGAACAGTACCGTGGCGTTCTCGTTCTCCGGACCTAAACCCCATTGAAAACCTATGGGGAATTATGGTTCAGAGATGGGATAATAGGCGCGAAAAGACCAAACCAGCACTAGTCGCTCATGTTGACCAGGTTTGGGAATCACTTCGCGGCTCGGACCTTTGCGAGAACTTGCTAAAATCGATGCGAGGATAGTGTGACGCAGTTATAGATGCAGGTGGGGCTCTCACTAAATATTTGGCTTAGATTTTTGTTAAAATTGTGTATAGTGTTGTGTGTGTGTGTGTCTTAGTAGTATTATTCCTAGCATGTATAGTCCTAGTTAAATATTATTTTTAGTGTATTGTAACATAAAATTAAAAGGTATAGTTAGCGTTAGGCAAAGGTTTTTAGTTAAAATGTTTCTATTAAGTATATTAGTAGTATTCTTTATTTAAACTTCTCGCACACAATAAGGTACAAAGGCGGACTTAATGCCTTAGATATTCTCTACGAGACAACCAAAAGTGGTGTAGGGATAGTGGTGGTCCTAGTATAGTCGTAGGTACCCGAAAGTCTGACAACCAGTCTTACCAAGGGGTATCGTAACTACTGGGAAATACGGTATTACCCAGTTACTGGGTTGTGGAGGTCAGATAGGCAGTCGCTCCATGTAAAATACTGGTATTCAGCTGCATCCGGTTAGACTAGAAGCCGACGCCATTTTTTTTTTTTTCCTACATAATTGGGAAGAGGCTAGGCAGATTAATATTTTTTGTCTTGGTCTCAAATGATAATAACCTCCGATGACAAATGAACCTCTTGTTCATTTTATTTTATTAGAGTCGTGTTTTAATGTGATGGTGAAATTCTGTACCCTTTCATTTTGTATATTAACTTTCAGTTAAATTTGATGGACTTTTTGGACAATGTTAACAATTGGTGTGAAGTGTGTCACGCATGCGTGTATTTACATAACCCGGCTGTCAGCCACGTCTGTGCCGAAGATTACATAACATAACATCATGCCTTGTTTCCCCGAAGGATTGGGCAGAGGTGTCCCTGTGAGCAGGTTCACTCACATTTCGCTAGTTATGTTTTAAGTCCCATATAATAGGGGCGAGCCTATTTCCATCAACCGGGCACAAATCCAGATTCCGGGCTGCTACTGAGAAATTTCAGATTGAAAAACACTTCCAGATTCGAACCCAGTACCTCATGCTCAGCAGTAGCGCTTGCGACCACTAGACCAACGAGGCAGTTTTGCCGAAGATTAAAGGTATTATAAACAATATGCTCGACGTTGACCGCGAAATTTAAATTCGCTACGTTTTTTGTTATTTGCAGGTCAGTATCAAGTTGTACAATAATAAAAAAATTGAAGGCGAACGTAATAAATATGTATTTACCGAAGTATAATATAAAAAATATAGTATTGAACTATTAAGACACTGATACCTAATTATTTAGTAAGGTTTTATCTCGAATATAAAAAAAAATTAAGAACTGATATTTAGAAAGATTTGTAGGCGAAAAAAAAACACTTCCTTATATTACCTTTTCTGCTTATTTCGACAAAGTAACTCAGGGGCGTAGTGATTTTAAAAGAAAGTTAGGGGCGGGTATGTTGAAAGGTTGGGAACCCCTGGAATAGAGTATAACTAGAATTATAAGTCAGTAGTTTTGTATTTTATTTTAAATTATTTATATTTTTATAATTATTTATGTTATTTATATTATTTTTTTTGTATTGAGTTTTTTGTTTTGTATTTTTAATACCTTTGTCTACTATTTTATAGAGTAACTGAACAGACAGCTGTGCTGCTGGGGAGTTTGTTGCGCCACTTTTTCTTCCTGGGTAAAGCACTAGGAAGTGGTGAAGGGTGCGGTTTTGGGGACAGTCTTATGTCATTTGGACGTTCAAATAATGCTGATTGACGGCCTAATTTAAATAAATGTCTTTTGATTTAGATTTCTAGTCGATATCTATAAGAAAAATTGGTTTCATAGGTATTTTTTTATATATTATTCGTACTTTACAAACAGCTATTTATTATATTTGGAATTAAAATAAATAATGGTTTTGTGTGTTAATTTGATGCATTTTACTTATTCCCATCCCAAGGCTATAATATTACACAGGGTGGCCTGTATACAGTTGTATTTAAGATCATTTTAATTAGGCCATCGTTTATAAAGAAACTTGAAAACAACTTCATATAAAACTCATCTTGATTCACATCCAAGAAAAATGTATAAATAACTCACCTCTGCAATTTAACAGCGTCCTTATAGAGCCGAGAAGAAGGTGAATTATATTGTTTAGCGTTCTCAAACACTATGTTCATATCACCGGCCACTTCAGACAATGTTCCGTAGCTGCCTCTTATTATTTTGTTCTTTATCTGAGTTAGAGACACAGGATTCTTTATTTCTTTGTAGTAATCAGGGTAGGCGCGACGAGATGGCAGCTTCCAGAATGATTCTGCCACACGGCCTGTGAATAAAACGCATTTTTTTTTACTGTATTTTTGCCCAGTTACTGGTAATAAGCTCGCCCCCTACTACATGGGACTTATACATTGGCGAAATGTTGGTGTAGAACAGGTACACCTCTGCCTTATCTTGGGAGGAAAACAGGAATGGGGTGTAAGTTATTTTTGTGCATTTTTAGTTGAGCAGTGTTTTTGAGGTTAATTAGGAATTTCTCAGTAGCATCAACCTGACAACTAGTAACTAACCAAGGGGTATCGTGTTACCCAGTAACTGGGTTGTGGAGGTCAGATAGGCAGTCGCTCCATGTAAAATACTGGTATTAAAGTGCATCTGATTTGACTGGAGAGCGACTCCTATATCATTGCGAAAAGGCTAGGCAGAAGATGAAGCTGGAGTGAACATTAGACCCCTGGTAAGGACACGTGAAACTTAAACATAACTAGTGGCACAAATTACTTTGATATTCAGCTCCATTCTCTTTCCACTTCTCTCTATTTTAAGCTGCTAAGGACCAGTTCTTGGTGAAGAAGTCCCATTAAGGAGTGGAGTGGGACATCACAGGGTTTTAATAATAATAGTAATGGAATAATTTATTACCATTTGGCCCAAAATGGTTCCTGATGGTTTCCAGCAGTTTCCATTGTGGTGAACCTTCGTTTTCATTTTTCTCTTCGTCAGTTTCGCCTGCACTGTCTTCTGAATGCTGTGAATTAAAAATAAATATTATAAGTAGGTACAGTAGAACCCCGTTTTTGGAGGGTTCAGAAGAAAAGTATTGATTTTTGTTAGGAATCACGCTTTGGTACTTCTGGGTTCCAAGGTATTTGAATTTTTTTCCCATGGTATTGCGAAGCTTCCTCATGGCTTTTCTACTTGGTTGCCACTATCTATAGATTCTGGGTTATAGAAGCTGCAGCGGTAGGGAATGTTAGTAAAAAAACGCATGTTGGTATGTATAGTCGACCTCGTTATTGCTTTACCACTCTAATGTTGAATATAGTCGACACGGTCTATTTTTGCATTCAAGACAACATCGTTTAACTGCGAGTCTTTGGTTAAAAAGTGGTAAAACAATTACGAGGTCGACTATACAGTCAAAGACAAAAGTTGTTCTCAAAACCACTATCCAAATAATCAGAAGAGATTTTTGAACGAAAACTCGGTAATAATAGCTTGTTTGTTACAATACCTTAACTTCAGGCTCAGTATCCGACCCGGGCGGCTCCATGATAGCCAAAGCCTTGCTATTAGGTACTGGCCCGACGCGCGACGTCCTCTTACTTCGGATGCGTTCGGAAGTCTTCGCCGGCCCGCTTCGGCCATGCTGGTCGATCTCCTGCTTGCGCATTTGTATGACCTGTTGTATAAACTTCACCATCAATGGTCGTCTACGCCAAATGCTGAATACGTAAGATGCGACAGTAGTGTGTTGTGTGGTGTGTGGCTAATTGAATGTGCAAATTGGTGTGCAAAGGACTTGCTAATGAAGGCTGATAATTTTACAGCGATTTTGTGGTATCAGTTTTTTTATTTATGGCGCACTGGATTTTCAACTCTCGGTGTTGAGCCGAGCATTGAGAATTCAACGGTGTACTTGTACATTCCAGCGCGTCAAAAAAACGCACTGTTGGTCTTTCAACTCTCGGCGCTAAGCAGTGCGTTGAAAATACAGTGCGTGAAAAAAAATTGCGTTTGGGTACGAGGGCTTAGACAAAAAGAATCGATTATGCAACTACAGTGCCTTTAGGCCTGATAAATTATATTATAGTGATGGAGAAATATACAGTCAATAACAATAAACAGACAATCTGTTGCATCAAAATTAAGGCTCACACAAACAGGCTCGATGCGACACCGGTAGAACAATTTCCGTCAAGTTTTCATAGAAATTGTTCCACCAGGCTCGCGACGTACCGTCGCGTCGCACCTGTCTGCTCAAAGGCTCTCTAGGCTCTCTAGGCTTTTAAGTTGTAATCAATAAAAAAAAACATTACTTTCTCCTACAAAACCACTGAATATTTTTGTGTTAGAATGAGCATTACTCTAAAAAATATAAGTATACCAACCTTCTTCAAAGTCTTAGCATCTTTATAGATCTGGCTTCCAGGCTCATTGAAATTGCAAGCATTTCTGACCATCAGGAGCAAATCCTTCTCTAATTCCGACAAGGTGGTATACTCTTCACCCTGGATTTTCTGGGCAATAGTCTTCAGGTCTATTGGAGAGTCGATGACGTTGAAATATTCTGGGTAGCGCCTTTTTGATGGTATGAATTGGAAGGCTGGGTAAAGAGGCCGACCATCACTGTTTGCTGTCATTACCTGAGGAGAAAAAGGCAATATTTTATATCCTCAGAACCATCCTCATTATCAGAATTGCCTTAAAAATTGCCACAAAATAAGATTTATAGCGTGCGGCAGTACATAAATGCTACGATGGCAACCCAGTGCGGTTACCCGGCCGCCCGTCTTAGAGCGCCCGCGCAAGCTCCAGTAAGTTCGAATGGTAATCAGGAGTTAGTCAAGTAAGCTACCCATCAGCGAGCGAATGTGCGCGCGCTTTAACTCAAAAGTTCTGCTAGATTTAAACTTATGTGATTCGTGTAATTATAGTGTCATTCTTAAGCACCTGCGTTTCTCTTACACCTGTTCCCCGGCTATAGATTGACTTTTTCTGGAATAACTTATATTGTAGCTGAGTTTTCAATTGTCTGATAACTTTATTTGAGAAATATTTATTATTGTTTGGTGCAAAACTGCCTCACCCTTCAGAAAATACAGCCTTGATGTTGTTTTATGTTATTTATTATTGTTTGCCTATTTTTCTACACAAATTCTTTGGAAAAAAGATACCTTACACAAACCAGGGTTGGCACGATTAAATCATTTTGATTTAAATCATGATTAATTTTTTTTTTTTTTCAATAAAAATCAATTATTTAATCAAATGTGTTTAATTTTACTTTCTTTCACAGAAATCAACATCAGCTATGATAGAAATTATTTGTTAAAGACTAGGGTCTTTTGCATTGAAAAATCAATATCATTAACATTATTATAATGCTTGAACAAAAAAACTAGTTTTCCAGCCTTTTCAATTCCCAGTCGGTTTCTTAATTTACTATGGTAATTTAATGCGAAGTTTACCCCCTATTCTCTGACACTCAGGGCGCGTTCCGTTTTACGCAGAAATATAGTATAGTTAAACTGTATGATAAAATAAAAAAATCGTGCTGTATTCGATTTTTTGAAAAAATCATGATTTTTCCAACTCTGACACAAACACATAGCTGGATCTGAATGAGCGTAAAATATTTGCTTAACTTTAGCATACTATATTTATGTACCTACGTATGTTATTCTTATTTAAAATGAAACTTACAGCATTAAACAACTCTTCAAACACATTATCCTCTTCATAGTTAGTTGAGGTTTCCGACAGGTCCTCGGCTACATCGGATCTTCGACTAGATGAGCCAGTGCGAGATAGTTTCGGCATCTTGATGTCTTCACCTTACAGAAAATAAATTGTCTTAATTTTTACATCCAAAAGTGATATTATGTTTGTGATTTACTATCTAACCATATTCCACTGGTACTAGAGATTTGGGAGGTGTATATCTATTTGATAGGGTTTAACCCTAAGTTAATGAAAAACTTTGCTGTCAAATTAACACCTATTCACAGATTATCTGATGAACTCGGAAACTAGGCATTAGTCATCAAGTCTGCTCGAAGATCATTAGATGACTCCAGGCACATGGTCTAGTAGTCCGCTTATTCGTCAAGACTCACTCAGCTTAGTTAATAGAAAGTGTACAAGTCTATACTCCATTTGAAATTAGATTAGACATTTAAATTAACCTTTTTTACAGTCCGTTCAACCAATTTTGGCTTCTATAGCATTGGCGGCATGACAAATGGCAGCTGCAGTAAACAGTTGGTATTGTAACCGGTTTTATGCTTTTAATGCCCTCATTATGCCTTCGGTATAGAAGTCAAAATCGGTTGAACAGACTGTAAAAATAGTTTGTTTAAATGTCTAATCTTATTTCAAATGGAGTATAGAACAAAACAATACAGAAAAACGAACGAGCCTTATAGTAGTCACATGATGATGATCAGACATCTCACCTTGGTAATAAGCAACATTAAGGTAATAAGCAATATAAGGGCGGGGTCTCGTCAAGGTCGTTCCTGACGGCCAACTTTAGCACCGCGCGCGCTCATTGGTCAAATCACATAGCGCGCGCTTCCCCGGCTTCCTGTAATGCACTTCCGTACCTTTTCACGAAATCACTCCTACAGATTTCCACAATTAGCAGGAAAGCGAGATAAAAGGTCTGCAGGAAAGCGAGAGGAAATATTTGCAGGAAAGCAAGAGGAAAGATATTACACATCAATAAGATAGCAAAGTTTTCCTAAAAAGTGACTGCACCTAAATTCCATATTATTAAACTTTTACGATTCCTATAAATATCTCTTACCATTTTCCAGAGAATGTTTTGTCTGCATGTAGAGCTTCCATAGATCAACAGCATCTCTGTACTCGACAGTGTCAGGCTTGTAGAATGCCTTAGCATTGTTCACAAGGAGCTCAATGTCTGCGGACAACTCTTCAATGTCCTCATATGTGTCTGTTTTTAGTTTTTGTTGCACCTATGGAGAATTAACATGTGTGTTAGATAAGGATATGTATCTTAATCTGGGGTTTGTGGACCACTGAGGATTCCAAAGCATACTGGGGTTTGCTTTGGAATCCTCAGTCGTAAATTTGTCTGGAGGTCTCCAGACAAATTTAAAAAGTTCATTTCTTAATTAAATAAACACAAAGTTTTACATTTGTTTTGCCAAAATTCTATCTTTGACAATAATCTAGGAGATTGTTGACTGAGATCTCCCAGATTATTATTAAAGCTGTGGAGGCAGCAGTGGAAACAAGAGCAGTTTTCATAAAATTGAAACAATGATTTTTATTCTACAGGATATTATTTGTCTTTGACATCTCGGGACCCTGGAGTCCCGGACATTTGAAAGGCGTACAAGGGGCCGAAGCCAACTCGCAGAGGCCCGTTAGACGTTTTGAATGAAATGAGGCACCAACCGACGATTATGTTTATGAAAAAATCTACAGGATATTATATTGTTATTCTTCTTAATTGCAATCAAAACTGTTTATTCAAAGGGACCACGGTTGTTATAGTGATATTCGTTATAACCAAACACTATTTTAAGTATACAGAAATGCCTGGACCTCAAAATTTCACCATTAAAACCAGTATGTTGTTGTAAGAAAAGTTGTTATAAACGGTTTTGACTGTAATTAGGTGTATGTTGTTATTCTTGTATAATTTTAATTTTGAAAAAAAATTAAAGGATATATAAAATTTGTACATTAGCAATGAAATTATACTTACTCTTAGCAAATCAATAGGTTGTGACACAACTTCATAGTACTGTGGCTCCTGACGTCTTTTCGGAGCTCTGATAAACGAGTCACATAGTAACGTGCCATCTTCTTTCTTGTATGACCTGATAGTGTCATACAGTTGCTGGCAGATTTCACCCTGGTAGGACAAACAGATCATTTTAATATTTACTAGTATGGTAAAAACAAAAACGACGTAAGAAGTTCAAATTGGAACTTTGAATGGAAAAAATGAATTGAAATTGAAAAATGTTGAAACTTTTTTTAAGATTATTTTGACAAAACTAGTGCACATCAGCCTGCTATTCTGTTGCCTACAAAACAACAGTTTTCACAAATAAACTGAATGATTGATGAAATAATTTCTTAAAAATAATTAGTAATATTAAAAACAAGCACAGTGCCTGCTTAAATAATAAGTTTTATTTAAATAAAAAAAGCACGTAAATAGCACATATTATGCATGCCGTATGTACTTAGCTGTATGTACAGCCGTAGACAGCGTAATGCGTTTAAACGAATGAAATATTAACTTACTGGGTCCAACTTCTTCCTTTTCCGAGTAGATGGCGGAGGTCCAGGGTTACTCAGCTCAATGCCATCATCACTGTCATCTAAATCAGCCCCACGCGAAGCGCCAGAAGATGCACGGCGTCGCTTGCTCATTTTCAATGGCCCAATGGTGCCCAAAATAGATTGTTAGTGAGCCTGTACTGTTACATTCTTGGGAAATAAATGTTGAAGTTTCGTTTTTTTAAAGTACACACAAAACCACGAGTAAATTTTATAGTTGTACTGGATGCATTGATTGATTCTTTCGCAATAAACACAACACACAACACCACAAGCGAGAAAAAGCAGAACTCGTGCAAGCCCTAAAACTGAAAAGTTGTCGGGTGTCACGAGAGAAAGAGATAACAGCATACAATAATAAACGAATATGAAAGAGATACATAAATACATAAGCTTGAAAGTGTACATTGCATTAGGGTGGTTGGAATGCTTTTTCAGGGTCATTGACTGTGTCTGACTACCACAGAACATTTTAAATATATATTTTTTTATGGCATAAGTCCGTCATATAAAGACGGGTCTTCAAATTTTTTTTTTCCTTTGAAAGGGTATACTTTCGAGGTGATCCCATTGTCATCAGGCGACACAGAGTACTTTTATTCAGGCGATGACAAGGTGACAGGTGATGATCTGATAATGGGATCCTGGAGAAATCGAGGCAACTCTTCAAATATTACAGGGACACCTATAGCGATTTGAGTATTTTTATAGTACATACCTTATGCAGTTGCTCTCGAAAAGCACTTAGTGAAGTAGAACTGATGATGAAGAAACAGATGGCTACCAGAACTACTCAATAATTAATATTTCACTGGTTGCGATTCAGTTACTCTAATATGGTTACCAAGAAGTTTATGCTCGTCACAATGCATATGGAGAAGTGGAGCTGATGGTGAAGTACCAGGAGAACTCCTCAATGATTAACGTCCCTGCCTCGGGATAAGCAATATTTTGTAAAAGTTGATGAACAGTTGATATTAACCTATTGTAACTTAGATGAATTACAAACTGATCCACTTAAAAGCGAGAAATAAAAAAATAAATATTTCCGACTTCTAAAAAAACACTACAAAGTTAAAAATAACTTATATTTCGGAAGTCGGTTGCAAATAACGAATATACAAAACCAAAGACACCGACTTCCGAAATATAAGTTATTTTTCATTATCAAATCAAAGGTGTTTCAAAGTAGGTAGTTCAAAGTTAACGGTTACGAGTTGAGTCTGGTTCATCGTGATGTGGTTTAGTCAAGGAACATAGTACTCATTACTTCATCAGTGCTCTGTTGAACTCATTTGAAAGCTTGAAGTTTCAAGAGCTAAGTACATTCAGGATGGATAAATACCGTAAAAACTTTATACTATGTGACAGTGCAATCTACTATTGCTTGATATGTGATGAACTATTGAGAGGAATTCCAAATGTTGAAAGACATATACGTTGGGATAACCACAGAAAGAGCTTAAAAAATCAGGCCTATTTCCCAAGATTCAGAAAAGACTTAATATACAAGGTAGGAACGGGTTTTCTTTTCCAATAAATTTGTCGAATCTAATGAAAGTAAGATTAAAGTGATGAAACTGCCGCCCCATACCGACTGCCACTACCTATTCTTCTTCGTTGTTCCCTCAATGCTGAGAATCGCGACCACATACGACACGACCCACTGACCGACACGTCTCCAAGTTACGCGGTCTTCTGCAGTGTGGAACCAGAACGATCGGTAAATGCTGCCTCCAACAGCCATCTTGATCGCGTCTGACCAATGACCATCTTGCCACTACCTACTACTACTAATACTAATACATTGATTGTTTCAGGTTGAGAATCACTTTTATTGCGAAATGTGCAACTTTGTAGTTTCTGATATTGATAGTGTTACCAAGCACATCAACAATGATGGACATAAAGCTATGAAAAACAATCCAAAAACAGAAACAAGGATTATAGGCCAATACGATTCTGGCTATATACTAATAAATAAAGTCAAACTAGATATGGCTCAATGGAATTCAATCGTAAATAAGAAATGTCTAATTTGCAACATAGGAGTGAAAAATATTAATTTACACATAGGATTAAAAGAGCATATAATTAACTTGATTAATACTGAAACTAAATGCGAGAATGAGCATTATTTCAGGAAGGTAGGACATCTTGAATAATTTCATACCTACTAATCACATTCCATAGTGTTGCTAAATATACGTCTTCCAATAGCTATTGGATGGAATGACACAGTTAATTGTTTACTGTCCCTTAATAATACCTTATTTGTATTCCAGATCAATGACGACAAATATCACTGCTTCTCTTGTAAAAAAGTTTTCTCGCCTGAGAAATTCAACAATCATTTACCAAGCTGTGAAAATATTGATGAGAGCAAAATAAAGACACAAAAAGAAGTTGAATCAAGCAAAAACGTTGGAAACTCAACAGAAGGTACAGCCAAGGTGGAAACAATAAATGAACAACTGCTCGGCCCTCTGCAAGATTTTTATTTGGTAGACAGAAAGGAAAACATTGCTACCTGTAAACATTGTAAGTTTGTTATGGCCATCAATTTCATGCTTATGGTGGAGCATATGAAAATTCATTATAATACTGAAGGGCTGAAAACAAACCTGAATAAGGCAGAAGATTCTAAGCCTCACAATGCATCTCCAGATGAAGAAGTAGAGTACTGTAAAATTATAGACTCTGGCAAACAAAGATCGGAACTGGCGAAATATGGCAAAGATAATTCTATCAAATTAAACTTTAACGGCAGCAAAGGGTGGTGTTCGGTTTGTGACCGATATTTGTCTGCCCACAAAAATATTTTTGAACAACACATCAAAGGCGTTACTCATCAAGGTAATTTGGAGCTGCAAGGTCTTATAAGTCCCAAGAAACATGATAACAGAGGCATTAAAACAAAAAGTATTTTACAATGTAGGCTGGAATATTTATTGGAAGATGAAGAGTTCTATATTTTTGACTACTTGAGCATTGATGTATTTAGTTTTTTTCTTCTTTGTCAAATTGAGGATCCGCATTTTAAGAAGACAAAATGCTATGCATGCAACGAGTTACTCCCGCAGGGGCAAGAGCGGGAACATTGTGGCACTCCGAAGCATAAGAATAAGTTTCTAGCTGCTAGATTTGTCATGTCACATGTGGAAGGTCAATTTTTCAGAGAAGTAAGTTGTCTTTAAACATACGTCACAGTTTTATTTACAGATAGAATATTGATTTTCAATTAGGTACAAGATAAAATCAATACACTGATAACAAGTAAATTACCTCTGGGGTAAATTATCCAAAACTAAGTTTACATTTAAATTGTTGCAGATACGGAGGAATTACTTTCATTGTGGCTTTTGTAACAAAACATTCCCATTTTTGGAACAATTGCTTTCACACATGCTGTCTCTTCAACACAAGATGATGCAGATCAGCAAGACAGGTTTATGTCTTGGATCAATTAAATTTAATACCAAAAGTGATGATGTCTATATGAAACTAGTGCATTATGGTTTTGGAAAAAAATAATGCTGTGTAATTTGAAAATATTTATTTGTATACAGTGTTAATTGCCTATGTTATAATTCAAACTGGCAATGCCCAATTAGAGGGTAGTTTTTGATCAATTTTTTTCCTAGTTTGTTTTGCTATCGGTTGTAAACCTTTAACAGATTTTTTATGTTTTATATATTTTTATAGATCCCATGAAAATTGACAGGAATCATGATTTTGAAAATTGATTGCTGCTGATTCAGCTCTCAAGTTACGTTGGATGTTTTTTTTTAAAATTATTAATATTTTGTTACATATCGTTTTTTTAAGTTAGGGCCAGTTCAGCTCAAGACAGGCTGTGTTGTTTTGTTGGATAAGATCACGTAGGATACTATACTCCGTGGACAGGATTCAACCATAAGAAAAAACTGTTTTTGTTTTCTACTTTTTTATTGTTGTTATTTAAGTATTATCTTTCCTACTAAGTACAAAACTTAAATTATCAGCTAATTACTTAATACTGATAAGATAATTTTTTTTGAAAAATAAAGACAAAAAAAAACTTTTTTCTTAGTTTGTCACATACTTATACCAAAAACTCCTAAACAACTTAGAATATTGTAGTCACTGAAAGCACAGATAATATAATACTAAAAGTAAAAATCAAACCATTGAGGAAAATGAGACAATAGCATTATAAAATCATTATTTGATTTTGCTTTTATCTTAGACAAATATTTGTTTGTTGACTGAATATAACTATTCTGTAATGATGGAGGCAGTACAATGATATCTATGTCTAATAGGACTGTTATGTGACTAAGATGCGTGGGATATAACACTGAAAATCCATTACAAGAACAGTTCTCTTTCACACGCTCAACAAATGTTTGAACAAATCTTTGTATTATCATATCAAAGTTCGTCATTATAAATAAATAGTTTAGTACACCACAGCATATTTGGAAACAGTTAGCCGAATTAGACGCCTTATTGACTAATGTTTTAAGAGATACATCAGTAACGAACATGCCTTCAATATTTGGATCTATTTCATTTAATATAGTATAGCATTTTTCTAGAATACATTTCTCAATTTCTGGTCTCAATTTTATAGCAACATCTTCAGTTGTATGACACACTGTACTAATACTATCACTTGCCCATAAGTCATTTAATATCCGAATATTCTTGGTATCTGTACTATTCCAATGAATAATGTCTTTCAATAAGGCATCAAGGTACACTCCATTTTGATTTAAATTTACTAACGCCTGCACAACTTCTGGATTCAATGGAGACTTCCGACTGCTACTGATATTCATATCTTTTAAATATCGAATTAAAAATGCTTCTAGACTCTCCGTTGCTTCAGTATTTATAGGTGTGGAATCTTTTATTATTTGTTCATAGAACTCCAATAATAAAGTAGTCAAGTTTTCATCGATTTTAATGTGGTTTTCAGGTTCAACTTGACACATTTTTCTTATATTTTCTAATATAGATAGTCGTAAATTGTAGTTAACTTTTGAATTTGTTTGAGACAAATTGAGAATTTTTACGAAACTTTTTGAAAGTGCGTTCGCCACCTTTCTGTCGAGCACCGGATTTTCATATGTAAATTGAGGACATGGTAGGTTATTTGCTGTTATGATTTTCTCTATTAATTGATTATTCATGGTCAAATCACTTAGAAATTATTTAATGTAGTTAAATAAACATTTAACAACTCAGCTGATAGAGAAAAGTCAATGATTGACATATCATGTCATTGTCATTTGTCAATAATGTCAATTAAAGGTTTAATCTGTGTCCTTTTTTTTTTTTTTTTTTTTTTTTTTTTTATTATGGCTTCGCACGGTTTGTGCATTAGCCAATGTCATGTATTTTTTTTATTATTATTTTTTTTTTAATCGAAGAGACAAAGTTGGGGAAACAAAATTATTAATTATATTAGAACGGAATTTAGGATAGAACGGATATAGGATCAGTATAAGGAAAAGGATGAATCGAAGGAGTGAATAATGAGCAAATTACAATAACGAATATTTACAACTTAATATTATTTAAGGTAATGAATGAGACTATACATTTATATACCGGAAAGCTATTTGTACAAAGTAAGGAAAGTATTGAAGTAGGAAAATGAGTACCAAGGGACAAGAGATTACTAAGAAAAGAAGAACGGTCGTATAAGGGACAGGAGAAAAAAATATGATTTAAGTCGCCTACGTCTGTGCCACACGAGCAAATGGGGTCGTCGATGATATGAAGTTTGGCAAGATGGGCTGGAGAGCAAACATGACCCAGTCTCATCCGTATAAGAGCGGAGGTCTCCATCTTGCCAAACTTTGCCCTGCCAAACCACGGTTTTTCCGGAACGTCGGGCTGAATAGTTGAAAAATAACGGCCCTTTGATTTGCTTCCGATACCCCAGGCTACCTTCCAGGTATCCCGGAGAAAAATCTTTGGTAATGTCACAAGGTCAGTACTAAAATTCTGATATGGAACTAAGTCCCCACACTGCACTGCATCACCGGCAATTGTATCTGCCACTTCATTGCCGTGGATTCCAGCATGGGCCGGGATCCACGCAAATTGTAGTGTATTACCTTCAGAAATGGTTCTGAACGCAAATTCTCTTATTAAATAGACTATAGGACACTGCGATTTGTGTTCGAAAGGGGATTTATTGATGGCTAGAAGAGCACTTTGAGAATCTGTGAAAATAATAGTTTTCTTGAGCTTTAGAACCCGAATATATTCAATAGCTTTTAAAATGCCGAAACATTCCCCCGTAAAGACAGAAGTCTCCGGAGGTAATTTTATTTTTTGTACGATGTTGTATTGAGAATGGTAAGTCCCTATCCCAACACAACCTCTCGGAGAACGCTTGGCAGCATCCGTAAATATGTGATGGTACTCTATGTGTTCAGCCAAAAAATGATTAAAACTTAAATTGCAATCGGGACCTGGTTTACTTACACAGTATTTAATGGTGGGGCTGAATTGTAAACTCTCGTAACTACTGCTAAATAGGGGAAGTTTATTGGAACGGTGAATAGGAGAAGAAAGGGAGAGGAATTTTTTATAGCTTACAACTAAACAAGGATCACGTTTATGGGACCAGTAATCTGAAGATTCAATCTGCAATACTAAAGAGTCCAGTTTAGGAATGAGAGGATGAGTTGAGAACTGAAGAATCCGGAACAAATATTTGTCAGATAGAAATTGTCTTCTAAGGTATAAAGGAGCTTCTCCGCATTCTACTTGGAGTGCATTAATGGGACTAGACTTCATGGCTCCAGAAATTATGCGCAAAGCTTTAGACTGAATGCGATCCAATTTTTTTAAAGCCATAGCACTACAAGGTTCTAGAACGAACAATCCATAATCCAGGGTGCTTCTGATGATTGCATTGTAAATAAGTTTCAAAGAAAATGGATGTGCACCCCACCACACACCAGATAGGCATCTAAGCATGTTTAGGTGATTTTCACATTTGTTAACAATATAATCACTATGAGGAACACTACTTAATTTACAATCTAGTATTATACCTAGATATCTGAAATTATCTTTAACTGGAATACGTATTCCCATATAAAAGATGTTTACTAAGGGAATATTTCTCTTTCGGGTGAACAAAACAGCTGCGCTTTTAGACGTAGATAAATCCAAACCATTCAGATGTAACCATGACTCCAAAGTAGATAAAGCTGAATTGATAGCATAGCTAGCTTGTTCAACAGATTGGCTTGAAGAATACAATACTAAATCATCGGCATATTGAAGAACCTTAACTTGGTTAGCTAAGGAGGAGTCTAAATCAAAAGTGTAAATATTGTATAGGAGGGGGCTGAGCACTGAACCCTGTGGGAGACCTCTCCATACAAGATGAGGTACCTCATGATCTCCTATTATCATAATAACAGAGCGATCATTCAGGATTCTAATAATGAAATTCGACAAATTCAATGGAACTTGTAGGGCTTTTAATTTATTTTGTAAAACTGATAATACAACATTATCGTAAGCTGCATTAATATCAAGGAAAACTGCAATGGTCGAATGGTTATTAGAGAAGGATAGCCGAATATCGGATGTTAAAATACTTAAACAGTCAGTTGTACTTTTACCTTTTCTAAAGCCATATTGTGAATCTGCCAAAAGACCCTTACTTTCAACATACCATTCAAGCCGATTTTTAATTAGGTGCTCCGCTAATTTCATCAGAATTGAAGATAAAACTATGGGACGGTATGAAGAAGCATCAGATGGAGTTTTATTTGGTTTAAGGAATGGCAACACCATTTGACGTTTCCATTCATCAGGGATGTTACCTGTATACATAATCGAATTAATAAGCTCTAAATAGTAACCGAGGACGACATCATTTAAATTAGCAAAAAAGGAATACGGGATGCCATCAATGCCTGGTGCAGAATCCTTAGTTTTATGGATAACACCTTTTAATTCAGTGAGAGTGAATGGGAGATCTAGCGTCGTATGAGTGTCTTGGTTACTAGTTACAAGAGACAGGTTAAGGTTAGTAGCCTCAGGAACCCAAGGCGGAGCTAATTTGTCTAAAAATTCATTGGCTAAAGAATCCGGAATAGGAGAAGGGTCTTTATAAATGGACCTAAATCTACGAATATTGCGCCAGACGATCGTAGGGTGAGTATTCGGTGAAATTGATGTGCAAAAGTTACGCCAAGATTCAAATTTTTTCTTCTTAAAAAGTTTATAAGTTTCGTTAATTATGTTAGTAACGATTTCAAAATTACTATCAGACATATCGAGGTTATAATTGTATTCAGCCTCTTTACGTTTGTAAACCATTTCTGTGCATTCAGGGTCCCACCATGGAGGCGAGGGAATTGTATTAATATTGTTATTTTTTACAGGAAAAACTTCATCTGCTGCTGCAATTAATATGAGCGCTAAAGCTTCCGCACAACTGTTTTCATTGCCATCTGAAATAACAGGCAAGGAGCAAAGCTTGCTGTCAACAATGTTTCTAAATTTGTCCCAGTCATTATTATTTCTATTAGGTAGCTTATATTTTAATGTTGATCTCCTTAATGGTGCATTTCGTTTAGAAAGAGGATAAGAAATAACTATTGGAAAATGATCACTACCATAAGTAGAGGTCAGAGTATGCCAAGTTAGTGAAGAGGCTAAGTTTGGAGAACAGATAGAAAGGTCAATTGCACTTTGGTTCTGATTGGGATCTGAACGACGTGTGACAGCTCCTGTGTTCAAGATGCATAGGTTATGTAAGTCTAATATATCTAGTAATTCATCGCCATAACAATTAGAAGTTGAACAACCCCATGATTGATGATGGCAATTAAAGTCCCCTAATATTAAAAATGGCTTTGGAAGAGATGAAAAGAGATTATTAATCTCTTGAAGAACAGAAGAAGAAGGGTGGGGAATGTAAATAGAAACAAGACAAATATTATGAACTTTAATAGCTACAATTGAAATTGCCTCACTATGAGGAGGTAATGTAATGATAGAAAAAGGTATAGTATTCTTGATAAGTATAGCTACTCCACCATACCCATCAGATCTATCCTCTCTAATGGTTAAATAACCATTAATTTTAAAAATATGATTAGATTTGAGCCAAGTCTCTGCTAAGGCAAAGGCAAATGGCTCATATTTGTTTAAAAGATATATAACATCACTCTTTTTATTTACTAGACTGCGGCAGTTCCACTGGATTATTTTGGATGTGTTGTCCATTACAAATGGATTGAGATACATTGGAAGAAGGGGCAACGTTGGACGGTGAAATGTTGAACTGAACAAGAAGATTGTGTAATGCAGAAAGAAAATCGTTTATGGAAAAATTTGTGACATTTTTTTCATTATTATGATTATTAGAAAAAGCACAACCATCTGATGGTTGAGGAATATTGAAATCTTTAATAATGGCATTGTGAGCCTCTTTATTGTATCCTTGTACAGATTTGGGAGGGGAGCGTGGTTTGAGAAAGACAGTCTTTTTATAGCTAGTTGAAGCAGGCATTCTATTAGGTGAAGAGATGGATGGGGTATCTGCAAAGTTTTTGGATGGAGAAGATAAAAGTGTATCAGCATACGATTTAGTTACAAGGGGATATACTTTTGCTGCTTCAGCATAGGATACTGAACTTTGTGCCATGTATGTTTTAATTAATTTTTGTCTAGAAAATTCTGGGCAAACCTTGTTAGTAGCATAATGATATCCTGAGCAAAGGCAGCAAGATGCACTTTCTGGTTCTCTGTCACAACTGTCCCCAGTGTGGCTTTGGCTACATTTATAACAACGAGGTTTGGACCTGCACTGAATTTTAGTGTGACCGAAACGACAGCAATTGAAACACTGTACAGTAGGGAAAATATATAAATCTACAGGTAATGCATTATAGCACATAAAAATTCTTTTCGGTAGCACCTGACCATCAAATGTAACAACTATCGATTGGGATGGTTTCCAAATGGTAGAATCATCAACAATGGCTTTAAAATTAAGGCGTCTTACTTTTAAAATTGGACCACAACCAATTGGTACTGTTATATTATCAATAACATCCTCCGGAGACCAATCTGCAGGGACACCACGTACTAAACCCATTCTAGTAACATTAAAAGTGGGTATAAAAGCTTTATAATTATAAGATTCTAGACTATTATGATTAATAAAAGAATTTGCGTCCAGGAAATTCGAAAAGGAAAGAGAAATTTTATTGCGTCCAATTTTTTTGACACTACCGTTAATTATGTTTTGGAAGGCGTTGTGTTTAAGGAACTTGCCAAATGTGATTGGGTGCAGTGTCGTTCCATCATCTGGTGAAATTATGTTTTTTTGTACATGAATGACAAAAGGCGCGCTGTCTGTTTTATCATAAGTTTTACGACCTATCTGAGTAGGAGCAACTGAGGACGTAGCAGGAATATCGGGCACATTGATAGTAGGATCGTTAGTCGTTGTAGTAGTTGAGCAGTTAGGTTCTGATGCAGTAATTTCAGGTGTAAAATCCGTACAGCTACAACCCGAAGATACGGTACCGTGGCTTTTACGGGTACGGCGACGCTTATTGCAGTGCTTACAAATATGTGTACGGCTTCTTTTTAAGTTACGAGCCGAAGACGACCCATCGGTATCCATGCCCGATTCGTTTGATATAGTAACGTAATTGCCTGCCGGGGGAACAGAGTCCCCCGGGTCAGGCGGGTCCTTCATTTTCCCGCGCTAATATAAAATAAAATAAAAACTTACCACTACCGAAGAATCTATACAAACTAAAGTTGAATTACAAGAAAAAGAAAATAGAACACTAAAAACTACGGCTACTGATCTTATATTACAACGTTTTTCAATTTTTCAATTATAGCTTTAAAAGGACACGACCGCCAAGTTTGAGGTTTCCCGCGCTTTCTCAATCTGTGTCCTTTGATTTCTGTTTTTCCAGGTTTTCTTTTCTTTTGTTTCCTTTTTGATTGCTAATGAATGCATTTAAATTTTATATTTAAAAAAAAGTATAATTAAGATATCATATTTTGGCACTGCCATCTAGTGTGCAATAGATATACTAGATTGTAACTCCTTCTTTAATGATACTAGTCGACGCTAGATGGCAGAAGTAGTAGTAACTGTAATGTACCTTCGGCCAGATACGGGTCAGCATACATTCAAAACTTTAGTGCTACTTTACTAGGTACTTTGTTGGTTGTAGCACGGTTGGCAGTGACTGAAGAAAGGAAAAAAACTTCATGTTAGTAAGGTATTTTAAACTTATTAAGTAGGTAGGCAGGTACTTCATTAGTCCCGTTCACTAATCTTAATTTTAGTTTAATTGCATGATTATAAACATGGTGGGTCTGGGTGGGATCTAGTTTCTAATCGATCAGTTTAAAATTTTCATTAAAAATAAACTTGCTGGCATGACCTTTTCTCATATAGGTACCCAAGTAGATTAGTTTGTACCGATAAGTACCTACATATAACATACGAATACTTCTTAGCACATTATAGTTGCCAAAGCCTTGGATATCACGTCGTCAAACCATTAGTCTGGCTTGACTGTCGTTACGAATAGACAGAAGGTAGAAAGAGAAAGATATTCCTAGATTTTTGGCGGTAGAAAAATAATCTGGCATTTGAAGATGAACAGTGAGTAAACAAAGGAAAAACGCATCATTAAAAGCAAAAAATAGCAGAAATATTAAAGTTCCTACCTGCTAAAGTACCTACTAGGTATGCGAATACCTACCTCCTTTTCTCCTTAGGAAAAAAAAAGCTTAGTAGGTACTTACCCTATTATATCTAGGTCTCAGTTTGAACAACATAAATAAAACCTAGTCGATTACCTACCTATTAGTACCTACCTATTTATTTTTGACGAGACTTCACGCCAGGCATACCTACACGTTTTATTGGATTTAACGACCATTTCCAAATACACCGTGAACTCTAAATCTGTTCGGCGAGTGCACTTTGACACGCCTCATACACATGAAACGCTTTCACATACAAACAACGACGTTACGTAAAAAACATTAAAGTATCACGATAACGCAATAAAATTAGTAGCAGAAACAAAAACAAATTCTGAAAATGCCCCGTAATAACACCCAGCTAATAGGTGAAAGTCGAATTTAATAACCGAGTGTAAATAAAATAAAAAATGAGTTCACTCATCAACATGAATAATAGAAGATTCGGATATCTTAATTAGCATGAATTTACACCGTTACAAAGCGTGTAAGATGAAAAAAGGTTAATAATAATTCATATCGCCATTTCTCCGGTATATTTCGGGTTGGTATTTGTGGGGCCCGGTTAATAAATTATGATCGAGACCTCACATTGAGTGGACTAACTACGTGGGCCACACCGGGCCAAGCTCCGCCCGAGAGTGAGAAGGGAATATGTTCCTTCTCTGTCTGCCATAAGGCTGTGTGGTAGTCCAACAATGCGTCTTAACGTTACGATATAAAACCAGGAATGTATGTTTACTTAGAGGTCGTTTTTGGTGCAATTTCATTAAGTTTTCTAATTGGAAGCCATGTCGTATACGCCGATTACTTCTGTATTTATATGGCTTCTAGTCTCCAACGTAATTTTATTCTTGTATAAGTAGCGGAACTTAAATCTGGGATTGTTTTCAACAATAATTAATTTTTAGTTAGAATTGCTACTGGAACTTAGAGATTGCTTGAGGACTGGAATATCATATCCACGTCGGTCGGTAAAATATAATTTTTATTAGGCAATATGCATAAGTTAGTCAGTAAAACTAAAAGGCTTTCAGTAAAATCTATTCTTTTATGACCAAAAACCAACGAGTCGAAATATAAATGTAGAAAATTGACGGTAGTTTTGAATTTGTTCTTAGACATGCAGGTTAAGGGAGACCTTAACCTGTTTCTTTGCGAATTCATCATCCCAGTTAATCTGGTTAAGTTCAACCTATCTATTCGATATTTCTAGAACTATCCAGATCCTTGTCTAATAACACATTTTGCTAAAAGGCACTTATTTAGGTTATGACAGATGAAGTTCCACCTAGTCAATACGCGTATCACGTGTGAAAAACTTTAAGCCTAGTCTATGCCACAGCAACTTTTAATATAAATCAACTTTTATTACTTAGGTACCTACTTACCGTGTCAAAGCTCATAAAAAAAAGCATTTAAATTCTCAGTAGGTTCGTTACCTCTGAGTACTATACTGTATCTCTCACTAGATGGCGTTGCGATGGAGTTAAACAACAAATTGATGATGAGATGAGTTCATTTTATGCATACAGGAGATATTAGAACTATGTTTTATACTAATAACATAGTCGTGGGAACTATTTAGTCAGTTACATGGTTACAGTTTAGTCACAGATGAATACAGATGGTTCACTCCGCAAAATCATTTATATAAAAAGCGACTCTTGTTACGACATGATAAAGTGCAATTCAGGGCGCACAGCGCCGCCATGGGATCTGGAGGCAAAGGTCCTCGCGCACATTTGGGAGTTGCGCGAGGAGGCGAGGCGCCGGGGCTTAGCTCCGCTACCGCGAGAAATCGCGGCACAGCGGACAGAGCTCCGGCGGGATCTCATGGCGTCATGGAGAGTGCGATTGTCGCAACCCAGCGCTGGGCACGCCACAATTGCAGCGATAAGACCCCTCTTTGAGGAGGGGCTAGAGAGGCGCCACGGCGTCCTCACCTTCCGCCTGACGCAGGTCCTCACCGGACACGGCTGTTTCGGGAGGTTCCTGCACAGGATAAGGCGGGAGGAAACGCCCGGGTGTCACCATTGTGTGGATCGCCCGGAGGACACGGTGGAGCATACGGTGGAGGTCTGCCCAGCTTGGGCGGAGCATCGCCGTGTCCTCGTGGAGGCGATCGGTGGCGGTGATCTCTCGCGTCCGGCCCTGGTTCAGGCCATGGTACGGAGCGAGAGGAAATGGGAGGCCGTCACCTCCTTCTGTGAAGCGGTAATGCTCGCGAAGGAGGAGGCGGAACGCGTGAGGGAGAGGCAAATTTCGCGCCCTCACGCCCCTAACCGCCGCAGGAGGAGACGCCCAGGGCGTCGGGAATCGCGAGGCGATTTCTGGCCACCGTAGGCGCGGGCTTGCGGGCGGTGAGCAATGGGTGGCTCACCGTCCGATAAGGACCAGGCCCGGGTCGACGGCGCGTTGTGTTCCACGCGCGCCTCAAAGAGATGTCAGCAGAATCCGGGGTTGCGAAGAAAACCGAAAGGGAGATCGTGGCCCCCGGCGACAGGGCAACAGAAGGAAAGGGTTTTAGTCAGTAAGAGTCTGACACGCCCTCCCGCTCCGCCCAGAGCGGGAGAAGTTATTTGATGATTTCCCACCCTCAAAAAAAAAAAAAAAGGTCGCACAGCGCTAAGTAATTACCTACAGTTATATTTATTCCCTTGAAAGTTGTCTCTGTTTCCATCGCGTAACTCTTAACCGGGTCCGCTGCGCCATGTTTTCCTGTTTTATTTATAAAAATCAAACACGAACCGATTTTGTATGAGGTTTTTGTTAAACCACGCCCTCAAATCAGTTCGTGTTAGATGTTTATAAAATACGAAAACATGGCGCAGCGGACCCGGCTTTAGATCCTCTGACTACGTTACTGTGCGTTTGCACCGGCGAAACATTCACATAAAATAAAACATGTTGAAATCTCTATTTCCTCTCAAACATTGTTAACAAACATTGACAGGAAATAGAGATTTCAAGATGTTTATATGTGAATGTTTCGCCAGTGCAAACGCACAGTTACACTCACTGAATTGGCCTAACAAGTTGAGCCCGCCGCGTCAAAGCTTCATACCTAAAATGCGGAGTGAACCATCTGTATTCATCTGTGGTTTAGACTAAACCTACTAAACCGTTTAGTAAAAACATTTATTTATAAAAGTATTAAAATAGAGCCAGCCTATTGCCGTCACTCATACCACAGCTTAACATAAAGAGCCTGTTTCGAAGTGTACAGATTGGTATAAAAAAAAGTGTGAAATTATCTTCCAGATATGTTAACCGGAATTTATACACTTACACTACACACACACACCCAGACACACATACATACATGCGCACACACACACACACACACACACAAACACACACACACACACACACACACACACACACACACATACACTTACAGACGTAAAGTTAAGTTGTAACTTCATAGCGAGGTTAGGTTTGAATCCCAGATTTGGTCAAGTATTATCCATATTGATCTTAGCTCAGAAAATTAAATTCAAGGGTGTAGGTGAGTGTAATAAAAACTTCTTTCGTACTTTCTTATCGTTCTGGCTAGTTAACTTGTGTAAAGGCTCGTGCAGACCAGCGCGATATCACGGGCGCTACAAGGGTCTCGCTGCCTGTAGCGCTCGCGATATCGCGCCAGTTTGCACGAGCCTTTAACTGTTGTCGGTAGGTACAGTACGTACTAGGTACAGTACGATACCTACATAGGTACAAGATCTAAGAAGAGCACTTGGATAGCATTGTTAAAAAAAACTACAAACCAATTTTTTTTTCAGGATTTTTTAATTATATTAAGGGGCTCGTAACAGCCGCACGGTCAATTAATCAAGGTTAAGCTTCGCTGCCCGCGGTCAGTTCGTGGATGGGTGATCTTCCATTTCATACCAAAACCCCACCAAGAAACATGTTATGCAGTGTGTTCTGGCTGTCATTCGTAAATCTTTGATAGTCGTTAAGTATAATCAGAAAGAATCCCGAAAGGCTGATAACCAATTCATTGCGTTATTTACGTTGTTGGGCAGATTTTTTTTTCCAACTTATGAAGCAACGGATTAGCAATCTGTTTCCAATCGATACAAATTGTGATTGATCGTGTATTACTCAATTAGGGTACAGGCTTACCAAGGGGAAAGTATCGTGTTACCATTAAGACGTGACTTAATGCCAGTGACCTTGAAAGGTTAGCTTGCGTGTTCTGGACTGAGCTCACGCAACGCGTCGTATGCCCAGCCAGTAATAGGACTCGCCCATCAAGGAGCGCTGTCCCAAATTAGACGCATTATTAATTTATTATACATAAAACAAAAGTTATTTTAATAAAACACATACCTATACTAAAAGATAAATAATTAAATTATCTTTAAAATGGTGAAGGTTTAAGAAAAATACGCTTGATAGTTTTTGCGTGATTCTCAGTTTTTTATCCGCGATAGATGTAGGTTAACAAATTAATTACACTATGTAAGATAAACATTGTCTAAAATATTCACAAATTAAATTATTAAGAAAACGCTCTAATTTGAGATATTATTATATTATATTTTTTCCAAATCATTTATACTAGGTACTCGTTTAGACGTGATCTTCAGTATAAAATCATTAAAACTCGTTTATTCTCGCCTTAACTAGATTGTAGAGCTCAGAGGCAGTAGCTCCATGTAAAATACTGGTAGGTATTCATTCTGTTAGATTTGAAACCAACCTCAACACATTTGGGGAAAGGCTAGGGAGATGATACCTACGTTTGATTTTTGTCTTTCTTTAAAGATTTTCCCTAGCATTTCCCACTTACCTACACCGTTATGGCCTCAGTTGGAAAGTTGCCTCGCTGCCTAGCACATTATGTATTATGATGAGTCAGGCGGTAAACGCCCGTAAAGCTAACTTGTGCGATGTCCATCATCAGTCTACGTATACTAATACTTAATCATAAGGGTGACCATTGCAAATCACTTTTGGAGAACAATGTCTGAATCTTGGTGATTTCTCTATCAAACGCATTCAGCTGAACACAACGAAATTGACAAAATGTAAACCTAACCATAGGTTTGTCATTTTTAATAAGAACTTTTCCTTAAGAGATTTGTTCATAGGGAAAAAGTCTAACTTAGAGATAAATATTAATGACTAGCTGCGCCCCGCGGTTTCACCCGCATAAGTCTCGATCCCGTAAAAATATCGAGATGAAAAGTATCCTATGTCCTTCTCCGGGTCAAGGTCTATCCATATCACAAATTTCATCAAAATCCGTTCAGCCGTTTTAGCGTGATGTCGTGACCAAGGGAAATAGGGATTCATTTATATATATATATATAGATTATAATTCTGTAAATACATATCTGTTATAGTTGCGAATGATATTTTGATCAAGCAAGATACAACCTAAAACTGACCTGCAAATCGTAAAAAACGTAAGAAAATTTGTATTTCGCGGTTACAGCTGCGAATTCACCATAAGAACGAAGTTTATCGATTGTTCACGCAACAAGACTAAAGGTCCAGCCAGGGGTGGATAACTGTCATGGAGAGTGCGATTGTCGCAACCCAGTGCTGGGCACGCCACAATTGCGGCGATAAGTCCCCTCTTTGAGGAGTGGCTAGAGAGGCGCCACGGCGTCCTCACCTTCCGCCTGACGCAGGTCCTCACCGGACATGGCTGTTTCGGGAGGTTCCTGTTCAGGATAAGGCGGGAGGAAACGCCCGGGTGTCACCATTGTGTGGATCGCCCGGAGGACACGGTGGAGCATACGGTGGAGGTCTGCCCGGCTTGAGCGGAGCATCGCCGTGTCCTCGTGGAGGCGATCGGCGGCGGTGATCTCTCGCGTCCGGCCCTGATTAGGGCCATGGTAGGGAGCGAGAGGAAATGGGAGGCCGTCACCTCCTTCTGCGAAGCAGTAATGCTCGCGAAGGAGGACGCGGAACGCGTGAGGGAGAGGCAAATTTCGCGCCCTCACGCCCCTAACCGCCGCAGGAGGAGACGCCCTGGGCGTCGGGAATCGCAGGCCGATTTCCGGCCACCGTAGGCGCGGGCTTGCGGACGGTGAGCAATGGGTAGCTCGCCGTCCGATAAGGACCAGGCCCGGGTCGACGGCGCGTTGTGTTCCACGCGCGCCTCAAAGAGATGTCAGCAGAATTGACGGGGTCCGTTAGGGCCGATGCCTGCCGGGGGTGCGAAGAAAACCGAAAGGGAGATCGTGGCCCCCGGCAACAGGGCAACCGAAGGAACACGGGTGGGTTTTAGTCAATAAGAGTCTGACACGCCCTCCCGCTCTGCCCAGAGCGGGAGAAGTTATTTGATGATTTCCCACCCAAAAAAAAAAAAAAAGGGGTGGATAACTGAACTTTTGAAATTGACATGACTAAGGTAAAAAAAATCTCCTATTCAATCTGGTAGACTACCTACCTACTTGAACCAGGAAAACACCGTATTTTCTTAGCATCAACTTTCAGGAAATATCCTGGCAATACCCCAAAGATTAGCGACTCCACAGCCCATCGTTGCCATCGTCAACATGTCCAAATGATTGATAGCATCCCAACGTGACCGCTCCGCCATTATACACACTTATCAAACAAAAGAATTGGCCCCAATGATCGGCCGTGCGAAAGGTGACGTCGTGGCCCGATGATTGCCGATGATTACCGAAGTGACGCAATCACGATACGTGACGATTGCATTAGATCGGTTTTCAGCGTAGGTGGAGTTTTGATTTGATTAATTAATGCCTCAATGACACCTTTTCGCTGAAATTAATAAGGAAAACGTTCAATTAAGTTTTACCTTGAACCTACTTTAAATTAAAGTATAAGCATAATCAGCCTATAATGCTCCCACTGCTGGGACACAGGCCTCCTCTCTGTGAGAGGGAGTGGGCTATAATCCACCAAGCGGGCCCAGTGCGGGTTGGTAGATGTCACATGTCTTCGAAATGTTTGGTTTTAGGACATGCCGTTTTCCTCACGATGTTTTCCTTTACCGTTTTGAGAGCAGCGGTGATGAAATTAAATAAACAAAATAAAGCGCTTGGCTGGGTTCGAACTCAGGACCTACAAGTCGTAATTCGCGGCCACTAGGCCACCACTCTGGCTTATATTAAAGACTTCATTAAAATTGGCACTTAGGTATGACAATAGCTGATGGCAAAAAGCCATCAACATCAACATCAGTATATTTGCTGCATTATTTCATAATAAAATGATAACGTTTTACTACTCATAATTTCTTTTAATTCCGTATCACATAATAGTTTCGTATCCGCTTCATATAAGTAGGCTCTCGCTGATTAATTGGGACCGGGTGGAAATTGAGATTTCGCTGTTTAGGTCGTCCTAAGGTGCTGATTCAGATAGGTAGATTGATATAGGGAAGCATTAAATTCCGATGAAAGCAGTACAGTACTTAATAATTTGGCGTAGACCTTGGATTGAGTAATAAGTGTGCCCTGGCTTGAATTATGTAAAGCCTCTCATTATATCCTAATTGGAGTTACTGAAGCTGTTCTAGGATAGTATAAATAGTCCTCCAGATCGAATTCCGGCCATCGCTCCAATGTTAGCGGAGACCCGCCTTCGGCGCGGGAGATATTATACTAAATAGCAACGCCAGTTTCACCCGCATAAGTCCCGATCTCGTGGCAATATCGGGATGAAAAGTATTCTATGTGTTAATTCAGGTTATATACTATCTGTGTGCCCAATTTCATACAAATCCGTTCAGTAGATTTTGCGTGAAAGAGTAACAAACATCCATACATCCTCATAAATTTTCACATTTATAATATTATAGGATATATATATATTATTTCGTAGGAGTTGGATTATTATGCCTCTCTGGTTTGCTGATCTGCAATTTCAATTAGCTTTACTTTTTAATTGAAAAAAAAAAAACCTGCATGTGCAACGCTATTTATAAAATTGACAGTTTGTCCTTACATCGTATGCTAACATAATGCCAGTGTATTTTGAGACAAAATGCACTTCGCGGCTTCCTATCTGATAATAAGAACATAGTTAATACTATGGTTAAAAATTTACACTGTCACAGTTAAATTAAGGTGAAAATTAACCTCCTTTTTTCGTAGCTGTTCTTTTAAAGACCAAGTACCTGTAGGTAGATAAAATAACTGTTCTTTTTTAGAGATGGGTGACTACACTGAACACTTGACATACCTTTCTACCTACAGCTGATTTCATTTGCTAAAGTCTAGGTTTTTCTTGATCCTCACAGTGTTCAAATCTTGCATGAGAATAGACACATTGAAATAAAACCTTGGCTATTGTCTTGACCCACCCAATCAATCAATCTGCCTAGCCTTTTCCCAGCTATGTTGGGGTCGGCTTCCAGCCTAACCGGATGCAGCTAAATACCAGTATTTTACATGGAGCGACTGCCTATCTAACCTCCACAACCCTGTAACTGGGTAATACGATACCCCTTGGTAAGACTGGTTGTCAGAATTTCGGGCTTCTGACCCATAACGACTGTTAAATATCCACGAATGACAGGTTGGACCAACGGCTTAACGTGCTTTCCGAAGTCTCGGAATGTAAAGATGGTCACCCATCCACGGACCAACTCTGGCAAGATGGCTTAACCTGATGGATCGACCTGTGCCGCTGTTATTACTTAGCCACGAGCTTGACCTACCCATAAGTCATTAAATTATTACACCCAGCAGATTTTTAACAAGTGTATTGCACAGCTTAGGTAAAGACTGACGTGTTTTATGAGAGCAGAGTAGAAATATTGTATTTCTATCAATACACTAGTACAATTAAAACAGTTAAAATTTTAAAAAACCCCGACACAAATATTACCTCATTTCTCTTTCCTACTTCATCACGATACCCTGGACACACACACATAGAATACTTTTTATCCTGATATTCTCACGGGATTGAGACTTCGGGTGAAATCGCGGGCGCTGCTAGTATATTATAAAAAGATAAAAATCATCGTTTTGTAACTATTTTTTTCGCTTACGTGATCTGTAAGGCCTTCAATTGCAAGAACGGACTGTAAAAAGGTTTATTTAAATGTCTAATCTTATTTCAAATGGAGATTGGAATAAGTGACCTTAAGTGGTTAGCTTGCGTGTTCTGTACTGAGCTTACGCGACGCGTCGTACGTCCAGCCAGTCCCAAATTAGACGCATGAAAAATTATACGAAATGTATTTAAAAAAAACACGTATACTAAAATATCAATAATTAAATCACCTTTAATATGGTGAAACATTCAGAAAAATATACTTGATAGATTTTGCGTCATTCTCAGACTTCAGTGGTGGCGCGGACTCTAATTAAAGTTGCCGGTAAAAAACATGCTATTTCGACTCTTTTTTGCAGAGTAAATGATGGTGTGTAGGTACCGATAAATGTTAGACAATCCCTCTGTCCAGCAAGTGGTCGCTGTGGCCAGGGTAATACCGTTATAGTGAAGGTTTTTTTTATAAAGAGGACCGATGGCAACGCTTTATCATTAAGTAGTAATTTTCATGGTCAGAATAGAAAATCATGTCACCATAGAGAAGGTTCCGTACTTACCTGAACGAAAAAGCCAGCATCTCTCGATGTTTTTTTACGACTTACAAAGATCAGTCAAGGTTTGACCTAACGTAACGTACCTATAACTCTTCTCAATCCCCAAAAACCCACTAGGGCCTACCACCACAGCCCTGCATCACTGACAAGCAATAAAGCGCGCGTGCGAGAGCGATGCGCTCGCACTGGGTGGCCACCCGCAGTAATCGCACAAGTAAAGCAACAATGATCTATTGCACTGAACATGCGCCGACATCTCTATCTGGACTTAATGGAGTATCATTATACCTACAGAACTGTCTAGAAGTAGCAGTGGCGGCTTGGATCCGAATAATAAAAAAAGTAATTTCAAAAACTAAAAAGAAAAAAATAAAAATCATGCTCTAAAAAGAATGAAACAAGAAAATATTCTCATCTGAAGTTTTTACTATTCAGTAGTTATCGTCTATTAAATAAAAATTGTACATATACTTAAATATTTTAATGTATTTAATACATATTCATAGTGATGTTCAGAGGATAACCGTGGTTATATAATATGACACTTTTCCCTAAAGCGTATGATCGCTTACTACTGTTAGAATATAAAAATGAAAAATGTAGAAAATTTCTTTTTTATTATTTTAACAAGTAAACATTAACAACTAGTGATTGGAGCCTCCTTGTAAGCAAAATAATAAGCCTGTGTTAGGAGACTCCGCTCTTCCATAACTTGAATAAGTATCACATACTTGTCTTAAGCAAATGTCGTAATAATATAAAAAAAGAGAGAATTAAAACTAAACATGCAGCACGCACGCAGGTATGCGAATGTGTGAGTGAGACTGAGAGTGAGAGTGTGAGAATGTGTGTGAATGTGAACACGAATGAATGAATCAGAGTGTATGCGTGAGGTTAAGAATGGTACAGGAATTAACTAAGTGTAGAGTTATATTTTATTCCACCATGTATTGTTTTGTACACGTTGTATTTCCTTTTCTTTGCCGTAGTCGGCAAAAAAATTGGATTCAACCTTAGAATTTTTCAGCTTTAAATCACATACATAAGAACATCACAACTATAGAAAGGGATGTAGGTATGATAGAACAACCACATAGTGCCAATTATGTTTATGTCCCACAAGAACTTGACTATTATTGTCAGCAAATCAGCACAAATCCAGGCTTCAGGTATTGCGGTTAGTAGGTATCACATAACCCGAGTTGGTAATCGTGGACCCATGCTCAGCTTTCCACCACGAGACCAACGAGGTAGTCAACACGCTGTTTTTTATTTATTTAAATAAATACGTTATTATAAATATCATTACTGTACACACGGCTACACATCAAGCTATATTTCCAGTATAAGCTGACCTCGCATTGTATGGAAATCCTATGCAATGCGAGGTCAGCATAAACTGGAAATGTATAGCTTGATATGTAGCTGTGTGTACATATGGTCTGCTCCAAAAGTATCTGAATAAAATGTAAACAATGGATCAGACAAAAGGAACGTACCCTGTGGATGCCAATTTTTAGTGCCACTTCTAAATTTAGTGTTTTGATTTGATTATTTGAATACTTAAACCTGAAATTTGCTGCTCACTGCTGCCAAAAATACGGCCTAACTGCGGCGCATTGATACCACAAGAATAAAATTTAGTCTTGTGCTCGACACTCTTGCGCACTGAAGTACACTGAGATATTGAAGCGCGTCGTTTCGGCTGTTTTCTATCAAGATAGAATACTGTAGGTACTTATTTATACTGTGCCCAAGGTAAGCCAACTTCCGTTAAACAGAATCAAACAGCCTTTATATGGCTGTCTAATGATTTCTGTACTTTACCGTCCAAGGACCATTACGGAGGTTTGATATCTTATGAATAAATGTACGAGGGGGAGAAGGGGACCTATAAGCGTTCCGGAATTACCATGTTTTTGCATGTGAAATATGTAAAGAACTGCTTAAAACAAAGCCATGGCGTCTGCTTCGCCAAACTCATTAGGGTTTCAGTGGAAGTAGTGAAAGCTTAATGAGTTTCAACTTAGTTTTATATTCATTGCAAAGCTAATGTTTACGTGAAAATACGTTACTAATTGCAGTCTCTTTCTGGATAAGGTCCACTTCGATTTAGGGACAATTTTAGTGTCATTTGAAGGCAAGTTTTTAAATAAAGGAAGATTAGTTGTCGAACAGCTTATAGCATAATCAGCCTAATAATGTTGAGCCATAGGCCTCCTCTGTGAGAGGGAGTGGGCCATAATCCACCATACGGGTTGGTAGATGTCATATCTTCGAATTTTTGGTTCTAGGACATGCCAGTTTCCTTACGATGTTTTCTTTCACCGTTTCGAGAGCATTAGTGATGAAATAATTTACATAAAGTCTGTCAGGGTTCGAACCTACGACCTACAACTCGTAAGTCGCAGCCGTTACCGCTAGGCCACCACTGTTGGAAGAACTTAATACGGCTATTTGTGAAGGTGCTGGGCTAGGCAAGTAGATACTTCTTATCATCATGTTTATTTTTTTTTACCGCCAAGCAGCACTGTTGTATTGCGGTCTGTAGGGTATTGGGACCAGTATCATTACAGGCTGAATGATACATTAAGTACTTACATCTCTGTCTGAGACGAGGACGCACCAGGCGATGCCCTTGAGCGAATACGCGAGTACTTCCACTTTGCCCCACCAAGCACTGGTGGGGCAAAGTGGAATGCCTAAAATTTTGCCGTGGAATCCGCTCCACTACTTTTATTTGGTGAGGCAGATTCCACTAGTCTAAAGTCTTGATGGATTCTGCCCCAAAGGGGGCACCTTAGAATTTGTGTAGATGGATATACTCGTATTTTATATTTGTTTGGGAAAGAAAGAAATGTATACCTAAGTAAAATGTAACTAGGACTGGTTATGTTAGACTTAGTACGTACCTAGGTAGTGTTTTAAAATAAAAATACAAAAATAATTTGTTTGGTAATTTTTATTTACCAATGTTTTTGGAAGGAATGGTGTTGTATTTCTAGATTAATTATGATACGATTTCTCAATATATATACGATTTGATATACAATTAAATGTAGGTCACAACTCAAAGGTCTAGTGGCCGAAAATAGAAATTGACCGTACCCGGCTAGTAACAATAGCTGTGTGCATAAGTGCGTTCGTAAGTTCATCAATAAAATCAACATATTTTTTTCGAATCTTTGTAAATATATGTAACTAAAGTAAACCATTAAAATCACAGATATACAATAATTAAGTTCGAAATCACAAATTGATTATGATTTGTCTGGTGGGGTAAAGTGGAAGTACTCGTTTTCGCACTGCATCCGATCCGAATCCGAATTCAATCCAAATTGGAAATGTTCTAAATTCGGACGGACAAAGATCGAATCTAGTGCGCAACCCTTCATACAAATAGTACTATGGCTGCTTCGGACCGACATTTCGCGGATTCGAATAGGACGTAGTGCGAAACCGCTCTTAGTATTGGCAGATGTCTGGCTGTAAGCACTAACCTACCATCTGAAGAACTGCCCCGTTGGTCTTCTGGTCGGACGTGCGATTGCTCAGCGTGGATTTCCAGGTAGGACAAAAACCCATTAAGGGTTTTCCATTAGGAATTTCTTCGTAAAAGCCCGGAGTCTGGAAGTTGGTGATACCTGCTTCGAAAAACACGATGCTGCGCCTAATCTATCTCCGGTCGTGTCGGATTGCCGTCCCATTGGACTATAAGAGTGAGGGAAGAGAGAGCGCACCTTTGTCTGCGCACACACTTGTGCACTATAATATTTCCCGCAACGACGACTAGTCTCCGTTGAGATTGGCCGTCATGGCCGAACATGGTCTGGAAGACTATCACCATCAGAGGACCTAGGTAAGCAATTGCTTTTAAAGCATTTCGTACATCTACAACGACTTCCAAAAGGATTGAAATCGTTTCAGTAGCTTATGTCAATCCAATACATTTTTATATTTTCCAGACTCATACAGTCTTGCTATATTACCCAGTAACTGGGTTGTAGAGGTCAGATAGGCGGTCGCTTCAAGTAACATACTAATATTCAGCTGCATCCAGTTAGACTGGAAGGCGACCCTAACATAGTTGGGAAAAGGCTAGGCAGATGATGATTTTCTTGACTTTTCCAGCACCGCTACGGTGATTGAATGTCACCTGGTCCAGGCCCTCAGAAGGGCCGGTTTGGTGTACCATCATCAGTGATCGGAGTAGGGTAGATTGATTTGGATTCAATGAACTGGCACGTATATATTAGTATGGATATGCCTCCGGGATATCGGGATTTTGAAATTATTAAGATTTTCAAAAGGAATTTCAAATGTTGTAATCTAATCTAAATTGCTTTTTATTTCATTTTCACCTGTTTTCATATTCATAAAAAGTTATTGCATTGAATGCGAAAAAATATTAAGAAGTATAAAAATATAATTTTATTTATTTATCAAGAATAATTATTTATTTATTTACAATTACAAGCAGCAGACAATATACTTACAAGAAATAACTACTAAATTAGTCATATTATGTAAGTTTCGAATGGACGCACAACAGTAAGATTCAATTTATTACTAGACAAATAAGAAAAAAACAATTTTAAATGTTTATCTACCACATTCTATAAATTTCTAATGTAGTAGTTTAAAAATCCTTACTTTTACAATATTTGATTCAATCCCGTAAGTACCAAAATGAAATCCCGGAAAAAAGGCTTATCCATGTTTAATTTCTATGACTATTCATGATGCGAGTACGTAAAATCAATCTACCTACTCCGATCACTGACCATCATAATCAAATAAGCCCTTTATTCGGTACATAGAGAAATCACACAATGACGTTTGTGTATTGTGATTGAGCAGTAATAGGCACTTGAACGTGAAATGTCATTGTTTGCAACATCTGTGAATGTTTCTAAGTGGGTCTTGTCGTGACCGATGTAATGGCCGCTTAGGCAAATATCAGTAATATCATTGTAGTGTAGTACTACTGTATGAGATAATAAACGTTGCCCGTAGTCTGGGTTGAATACACCAATTTGTACTGTTTTAAAGAAATTGTGTGACGAATAATGCTCTCTTATTTTCAAAAGAGATCCAGGCTATTCCAGACCATCTCTGCATAGAGACCATCTCTCTCTAATTTAGAGGCATGAGGAACAAAGTGTAAAGTTCAGTCATCTTCTTTAGAAAAAGGAGGATCCTCCGACCAGACGGGTGTTGTGTCTGGTGGGCTACTGCCCAACGATTGATATATGTATATGTCGTTCGAGCGGTAAACTCTAATTGCGCGATGCACGATCTGTGTGACGTCAGGATTTTGTGTGACGTCAGGTCTTTGATGTAGTTCGCATGTGGCGATGTAGATGCCGGCCACAGTTCTGGTACTTACCTAGTTTAGTTTTCTATTTATACAAGAATATTTTTTTTATTTAGTTTGGGACCGTTCAAGTATTACGTAAGCACTATAGGGGGTCGGGGGGTCTATGCTTTGCTTATTTTTGATGACATGCGGGGCGGGGGGGTGTAGATGGAGATTACGTCAGCTGTAATAAATTACTTTTTCACATATGGCAACCCACACATTGTGTATGCTTGAAAACGAAACGCATATTCGGGGATTCCCATAAATAATAAATACTGTATTAAAAAAAAAAAAAACAGAATTCTTACATTTAAAGAAAAATGCATATGTTATAGGCAAACTCCGAAGCTCCGGCGCTCCTAGGTTGGACTGGTCAATCCTCAGGTCAGACTGAATGACTTAGTCAAAGCCCAAACAAATGTAAATTTTCGGCCTTTGACTAAACAATTTTCGTCAAACCTGGAAGAGACTAATTTGGTCAGGCAAACGTCAAAACACAATTTTATTAAATCGGGGTTTGATGAGTCAAACTCCGATATAGGTATGAAGTGTCTTATCTTCGTATATTTGGAAGCATTTTATCATTTAAGCAGCTTTCAAGTCTTAAGAACCGCTTAACTCTGCCAGTTCTGACACCTGATTGGTCAGCTTACGTGATTTTCACTTTTATATTTGAGATGCTTTGAGAGAATGCCGTGTGGCATTAGGCCCGCCTTTTATACGATGTGCAATAAAGTATAAAATAAATAAATAAATGCTTTGGAATATACGGAGGTTAGTTTGTAAGATTAGGTATAAAAAAATAACATTTTTAAAATTTTGATGTTTATTGTTTTAATAATTTCTTAAGTAATTAAAATGGAAAATTAATCATTTTTCTTTTGTTTTTTTTTTTTTTGTTTTTAGTAACAACAACACCGTTTGATTCACTCATCTTCAATTTTACACAATTACACGCCCGCACGCTCAATGAACGAACATGAAATGACAAAACAATCGGTCGGAACACCGCGAGAGACATTATGAACCTGTTTAAACATGTTCAGATCAACGTTTGACCGAGTTTTGCAGTCGCTTCTAGGATTGACTAGGCCAAAACCGAAACAGAATAATTTACTTTCGACGTTTGACTGAAAAGTTAGGAGCTCCTGGGTTTGACTAAAAATACTTCAGGCAAAGGGCGAAATTGAAATGTATTTCGGGGATTGCCTGATGGCTTTGGCCAAACCTAGGATAAACCAGTCCTTCCGCGAAGAGACTGTGTATCGGACTTTGACTATAACACATATACCAATGTTTACGTAAGCATGGGAGGGGGGGTAAGAGCTTGGCTTACTTTTGCTGACAAGGGGAGGGGGGGGGGTAAATAATTGTAATACTTGAATATTTTATTGGATAAATCTGCTTACGTAATACTTGAACGGCCCCTTTCTAGTCATTGTACACCATAGAGGTACTTATGTTGAAGAGATGCTTTTTTTAAATTTTGACTATCTTTATTTTTAAATCAACTGCAGCAACAATTAATAATATTCTATTCTATCGACCACTTTCTAGTTCTGTTCAGTTCAGCTGGCCAGTGTTTTTCAGTATCTAAAGATAACGGAATCAATAAAGTATCATTGAATCACGACTGCATTCATCCAAGGGGTACGCAATGGGGTATATTTAACTAACTAGTCATTTATAATCACCCACATTTCCTGGCGAGCATTAATAACTAGCCCCTGATCCGTACCCTAATTACGTAACACATTTTCGTAAATGATTAAAATTTTAAATTTTCATTTTGACAGTTCAACAATATTCATTGCGTTTTTTTACGTTGTTGAGCAGATTTTTTTTCCATCTTATGAAGCTATGGATTAGCAATCTGTTTCAAAACGAATCGACTCTGTCCGACCGGAGGATTAAACCGGACTTATAGCTTAGCAGTCACGCTTGCAACCACTAGGTATAGGCGACTACCTACACCTACATACACTGTCTAATGAGTCTAGGAGTCTTCCTAGACTCACTAGACGGTGTATGTAGACAAGTGGCCATCGCGTTCAAAGCGTTTCGTATTTCCAACGATTTTCAACATGATTGACTTAAGCTTTTTGGTAGCTTATGTCAATGTAATACCTACATTACAACAAAATTATTGGGGTCAGCTTCTAGTCTTACCAGATGCAGCTGAATAAATACCAACCATTATTTTACATAGAGCGACTGCCTATCTGACCTCCAAAACCCAGTAACACGATATCCCTTGGCACAGATAATATATTTGGTAAGACAGGTAAAACCGAATGTGAATATTTTTCTGCATAAATAAATGACTTTTTCATCATTTTTGTTGCTGATAGAATGTCACCTTTTCTAGGCCCTGGACATAGAAATATGCAGTCAATAAGCACTAAATCATTAGAAGTTGAATTACTGACGTCACCGGCTCCATCCAATCAATCTATACAGCCTCATAACTGCCTCTTGAACAATGCAAACTAGTTAGAGAACTCAAAATAATTATGTCTGAGCCAGAATTATATCAATTGTAATCAAATCGTCACTTAATCTTATTGTTGATTGAGTTGAGAAGTTATTTTCAAGTAACTTGGTTTTACTACTGGGTTTATTTGAGTAGGGAACTTTGTATCTTGGATTTTCATTATTAAAGTTGAAATTAGTCTTCTTCGTCTGGTATCGGCACGAACTAAGTATACTTACCTACCTACACTTATACCTATAGGGTGGGAAGAGCGCGTGGATGAAGCCAATACCAAAGTATGGAGTCGATGTCATTAAGTACCTGATGTCGATTATAAACAGATTAAAACCTTTTTTTTTAATTCTAAAAACACATTTTATTTGATTTCTCCCAAAATCTAATGCATACATTGTGGATATGTCAGAAAATGCAAAAAATTAAGGGGTATAATCGTGACAACGGAAATAAGGGGCACTTGTACGAAAGTCGAAATAAATCCTTTTTTACGTATTTCTCCATACCTTTTTTCAACCAAGTGCTATAAATTAAAGAAAAACGTTTATTATAAGTAATTAATATACGATACCTAAACCCATTTCTGACAAAAAATAAAAGATTTACTAAGTTGATCCCTAAGTCTATGAAGATCGATTTTCAACCCACTCTGTGCAGCGCGACGCAAATCTAACATAACAATTTCTGAGAAAACTTGACGGTAGAACAATAACCGGTGTCATGTCGCGGTGTCGCACGTCGCGTCGCGACAGTCTTCACGAGGCTTTAATTGGCCTCTGTCACAAAATGACATCTGCAATACCAGAGTCCCGGGTCCTGGGTTCGATTCTCGTGTTTGGGCTTAGTTTTATTGGGTTTGTTCATCAGGAATCTCTCAGTAGAGGAATATTTCAGTAGCCCAGACTGGATTTATGCCTGGTTGATCGCAATATGCTCGCCCCCTATTACATGGGACTTAAACAATAGTCACTCCCTAATCCTTTAGAGAAAACAGGTGTGATGTTATGTTATGTTACATTATCTCAATAAGTTTTATGAGCTGTCCTAAATACATAAATTCAAAGTCTAACAAAATAAACACAAATGTCTCCCTACTAACTAGCTAGTAAACAGTTCTCTCTTTAGCGAAAATACTTCAAAATTATTCCTTTTACATTTTATGTCGGCTGGTGGTCCAGCCGATAATACCAATTTACATTTAAAAACCAATCCGTACGTTGTAATCCTCGCCTTATTTGCATGAGAAATGAAAAGCGGTGAAGTGCGAGTCGGACTCGCACTCGAAGGGTTCCTACTACTGTACAATATTTAACACTACATTTTTTTTTAAACTTTCGTATAAAAAATAAGAGTTTAATTTTTATAACATCATTTTGTTTTTTTTTTTATTTGTTGCTAACATAGCGACCATAGTAGTAAGTACCTACACACTGTGAAAATTTCAAATGTCTACCTATTACAACCCTGTGATAGACGGACGGACAGCGGAGTTTTAGTAATGGGTCCCGTTGGCACCTTTATGTACGGAACCCTAAAAATGGCGAATAATTGTTACTTCGAAACTATAGAAAAGATTAAAAAAAAACACGAAGTTAAGCCGTCAAGCCGTGTCGTTTCTTTTAAAAATTCCCATTTAAGTATTTTAATAATTTCATCTTGGTAATTGAGTGGAGCGAGTTTGGCGTAGGGAGGGGACATGGTCGCTGCGGATATCGATAAGTATCCGCAACGTGTGATGTGGACCAATGTCAACAACCAATATTGTAATTTGTAACCCTCGTCACAACTTCATCTACTTTTTTGTACCTAACGGCTTTTCATAAGCTGATTCTCGTTGGTGTTAAAATGAAGGGTAAAAATATTGTTCTCCTGATTTTTTTTTTTTTAGTTTCTTTAACTGTTTACCATGTACTTGCCAATGTTTTACCCGCTATAAAGGGTAATATTTTCAAGAGTCAGTTTTTGACTACTTAATTGTCGAATACAACTGCTCTGTGCAAGAAAATCGAAATACTTTGCTAACCATCCATCCCTATAGCTATTTATTATTGAGATAACTGTTTACTGAAGTGTGACGAAAAAGACGAAGCAAAAAAAAAAACAAATTATCTTTCTAATTACTGTTAGATTGGCTACAGCGACGAATATCAAGTGTCGCTTCGTCTATAAAAACGGAAAAAGACATTTGATTGAGTCGTCATTGCTACTTGCTTGGGATATTGTATAACTGTTTACGCCGAAGACTAGTTTCAAGCTATGTAAGTAGCTACCGAGTTATGCACGATCGAGTTTTTACACATAGTGTAAATTGAAATAACTAAAAACCTGAATAGGGGTCCAACATTTACTCAAAATCAATCTGCCTTTTTTCCAACTATGTTGGGGTCGGCTTCCAGTCTTAGGTACTGGATGCAGTTGAATACCAGTATTTTACATGGAGTGACTGCCTATCTGACGTCCACAATCCTGTTCCTCTTCTAGGCTTCTGTCGATGCCTGCCGGGGTTGCGAAGAAAACCGAAAGGGAGATCGTGGCCCCCGGCGACAGGGCAACCGAAGGAACACGGGTGGGTTTTAGTCAGGCTTCTGTCGATTCGTAATGACTGTCAATGATATAATACGAATGATAGCCGGGACAACCAGCTCGTGCTTTCCGAGGCACTTTCAATTTTACTCTTTGTTTATCCACACTGGACAGCTGTCACCCATAGACATTAAATAGTTCTAGGAAATCAAATGGCGTTGTAGGACTGCATTGAAAATTTTTAAGCCAAAACATACTTGAGTATATATTTTGGGGTTTACCTACTTATTTTAGTTTTTTGAAGATGTGCAAAGCATATTGTTATACATTTGGAAATAAAATAGAAGTGGATATATTTAGTAACCTGTTCCGCTTAGCTATTTCTAAAGAGTCTTAAAAAAACCCTGAAAGAAATCTATTAAAATTATCTATTATTATTATCTAGATTTTTTTATTTTTTTTATAATGGATTTCCGCAAGGTCGCGCCTGAATCAATTAACTATGCATTTGGAACTATTTTACGTAATAATTATTGTTTTGATGTTAAGTTAAATGAGGTTATATTTTTTCATACAAAATGTTTTGAAAGAGCCAATTGTCGAGTCTATGAAAGAGCCAAGAAGAATGGTACAAGTCGTGCCATTAAAGATGAGACTTGACGCACCACGTGGTTTGACTTGCGCAGTAGACGATTTATGGGTCTCTTTAGCGGTATGAGGTCCCCGCTGGGGCGTCATCGGGGCGGGGGAAAGAGCGGCGGGAGGCGCGGTCAAGTCTCATCTTTAATGGCACGACCTGTACCGGTGCAAAATATGTGGAGGATGGACACATACGACGTCTGGTAACAAAGGAGTAATTAATTTCTTCTGCTATTTTTTTTTAAATTGTTAGGTAGGTATATCCGAGTTTCATAATTATTTGGGATTCATTTTTATGTTATAAAAGTATTATTAATGATTAAGATTATTGTAAGACGATTTGTTTGAAACTGATCAAAAGCTGTGATTTTCACTTATGTTTAATTTTTATTATATTTTTGAGTCTATTAAGAGATTTTAATTGATGACTGGTTTGTTTCTACAAAGTGGACCTGACTCTTTCATAGCACACGGTAGATCTTTCATTGAAAGTTTATTTTGAAACAGCCGACTTCCCTTTTTTGATGTGGCTATATTTCAGATTTTTTTCCTTGTGACTAATTTTTTTTTAAATTTGACTACCTACCTACCATATCTTTAAACTGATTATTAAAAAAAGTATTTTTATTTAAAAACAACCAGCCTAAAATGATTTCTTATACTTTTTAAAACTGGCTCTTGAATGCACTCCCCCCTCCCCTACTAGGGACCAATATTGACATCGTAAAAGAAAACAGCTATTCCTTACATTTTGTGGAGCTTTGCGAATATTTATGTATGGACTCCATAAATTAAAATTCGCAAAAAAAAGCTTCGTCATAACTACTATGGAGAATCTGTATTATTCCACGATTTTAGGGTTGTCCCATACTAAAAAAGTATTGTTTGTAATGATGAGTACAATTACCCCTTGTATATTTATGTATCTTTAAACGTTGCATACTTTTTTTAAAATTGTTCTGTTTAAAGTGAAAACATTAAATTTCATAGGTAAGGTCCTTCCTATTTTCAAACAACAACAACAGTGACATATATTTTTCAGGTTATTGCTAGACTTATAGAATAACTTAACACATTAATTACAAAGCGACTAATTCGCTCATTATTCGACGGTATTGTTGTATCGTTGCGCAGGCGCATCACATAATGAGCGTCGTGTGAGGCGCGCAGTGGTGGCGCGATCGATGCTCGAACTTATACACGTAGCGTGCGATATTATTGTAATATTGTTATAAAAACAATCTTTACTCGCAGTTTTATGAGGGAGCCACTCATCTGGGTAAAAAAACTGACTACCTTTTACCGGTTAATAAACTTTGATAAGAAAAGAATAATGTCTATTTAAGTAGGTATCCTATGCTGTTGCATGGTTCACGTACTGAGCGATAGAAATATAAGCTTGTAATCCTAACTTCGTAGTTCTACAAGTTTATAATTAATTAATATTATAAATACGAAAGTGAGTTTGTTTGTTTGTTAATCTTTCACGCTAAAACGGTTGAACAGATTTGGATGAAATTTGTCACATGGGTAGAACATGTCCTGGGTTAGGACATCCCGGAAAGTAGTACGTTCCCGTGGGATAATTTACGACGTCCACGCGGACGAAGCCGCGGGAAAAGCTAGTTTGATTATGTTTTTGATTTTGTACTTACTATGATCCCTAAAGCGATATTTATTAATTTATTTATGTACATGTCACAGAGGGTCTATTATAGGTAGGTTCTTGCGTAAAACTTACAGTTTTCGAGAATGAGAATGTCATGGTTCAAAATGCCTATTAAAATAACAATGTTTTGTATTATTGTTAATTTTCAATAACTTAGACAGCCTAGGAAATGTAGCAAGAGCAAAGATTAATCGTAGTAGTAGTCCACACTACATCAAAAATATTTGAATCAACCGTTTTTTTAAGCTCTACATCAAAATATTTAACAAGTACCTACACCAAAACGAATTCCCTTCTTATCAAAAGCTAATCGCTCGTTAAGATTTCCGACATCAATCAGCCAATCAGAGGAGATTAACAGCGAGCTAACACGTTACCAACATTACGAATGACCTAATTCGGCTCAACCCGTGCGGTCCCCATTAACACTGGCTATAAAACCTCTTTTTGACATATCCGTGGCAAAACCCCTAACTGATATGACCCTTTATAACGTTAAGGTGTTAAGAAAACTTCACCTCTGTGTTAAAAAACCAACCTTAGGTCTTAAAAAGTAGAGTTCAATTTCGGTTGGGTGGTGTATCCCGTTTATTGGACTACAAAGACGCCGCCTGGGCCGGCGGTGCCTTTGATGCGGCGGCGTAATTACGTAAGAGCGGACACGATGAATGCCTCTGTATGAATGTGGTACAGCCAGGACACCTAGGATTTACATTCACAATGGACTGTAATTGAATTTTTTATCGCATATAGGATTGGTTTTTGAAATATTTTCAAAATAAGTCTTTAAAAATTTAGGGCTTGGTAGCATTTTTTTGAATCACCACAGGAAAAATGTTTCAGGGGCTTATTGAGCCATTCTTGGTGAGTTTAATGGTATTGGCTGTAATTTTATTCTTATAAATCTAATGGCAAGAGACCGGACGGCATGTCTTTATTTCCATGGAAGGTGGGTAGGCCTTTAGTGTGGGACGCAACGTGTGTCGATACTCTAGCGCCATCCCATCTTCCTGGCTCGGCGTGCTGTGCTGGCGCTGCCGCTGCGGCTGCGGAAAACCTCAAGCGGCGAAAGTATAATAACCTTATAGGTCACTATATTTTCGAGCCGTTTGGGGTTGAAACCCTAGGGCCGTGGGGTCCGAGTGCTCACGGTCTGTTCAATGAAATCTCCAAACGACTGGTTGACACTTCTCGTGACCCAAGGGCTGGTTTTTACCTTGGCCAGCGGCTAAGCATTGCCATACAACGTGGCAATGCGGCCAGTCTCTTGGGTACATTACCAGTCGACAGCGACGCGGAGGAATTTTTCGACGCCATATTTTAGTTTAATTTTAGTTTAGTTTTAGTCTAATAGTTTTAGTTAGGTTAGGATATTATATTTTTTTAGTTTTGTCATACTCTTGTACATATATGTACTTAATTACATTATTGCTATTACAACTGTAATAAATCTGAATAATATTCATTAGAGAGTTATAGTAAAAAGTCAAGATTATCTCGGCAATTTGATGAGATTTTTTTTTTTTAAAGTATATCCACTCCAGGACTGTCGACAGAAGTGAAAACTTGAACAATTTTATTGTGCAGGAAATACTTTTAATCAAGTGTCAGTAACGGTAACGGTAACAGTGTCGCGAGTTCAATTGTTTTTTTCCATCTCAAAAATGCCCAACGCGCCTAAAGAAGTTTTCACTTCAAAAAAAGTAGTACCTATAAATTTTGAACCAACACAAATCGACCCAGTCAAGTATTTTGAATAGGTATATATTATTCCAAGAATTACAAAAAAAAAACATTATTCTGATCACCAGTTAAACCCCGTTTAACAACAAAAACTGTGAAAGTCAACAAACACGACGTCCCTTAATCCTTTAACAAATTCTAACCAGAAACTGCAACATTTCGCTGTATTTAGTTTCCGCTCGTAATTAAAACCATTGTGATTAAACTGTGACGAATTAACTACAGTCAACCGGCGGGGAGACGGGGGGCGGGTCGAGAGGGCGTGGCCTCGCAACATCAAAGGAGCCGCCGTTGCGCCGCAAAAGGGATTGCTTATTGATGTGCGAGAGAGAAACGGCGTATAACCCCATATGTTAGAGAGAGATGAATGATGTGTGTGTTTGTAGTAGTAATCCTTATGAACGGGTTGATTCAAGATTGTGAGAATGGCGGATAGTGGTGCGCTGCGATTGGTATCGATAAAGTGAACAAGTATTTGTGTAAGATTTTTGTTTTCGTAGGATTTCTGGTTTTTGTTGCTAGATTTAGATTGCAAACTTATATTTCATTACTAAAGTTGTATGCACTTTGCTATTTAGCAAAATGGTTTCCTAAACTAGCAACCAGAGCTACTTAATAGACATTGGTCCAGTTTAGGAAAATTACCAACATTACGCTAATAAGTGCTAACTTAATATTTCTAGTTCCAATGCAGCTGTGCTTTTGACATTCGAGTGCGAATTTTTATATCGAAATCTAAAGTTGCGATATAAGTAGAGTACATACTAAATATTTTTAATAAGTATCCCATCTGCCTTTTGTTTCGCTAACGACTTGCTAATTTTATATTTTATGGCTGTTTCTATTTTTAAAAGGTCAACAAACTTTGTCTAAGTGGTTATCTTCTGAACAATGTTACATTCTGTGACGCTATTAGGTAAAACGAGGTTAACTATCTAGCATTGGAATAATATCCCTCCCTCGATAAAATATAGTAAAAATTACTCATCTCTCAAATTTAAATTAAGAGATTTTTTATTAAACCATCAAAAGGAGGCTGAAAACGTTCGAGCCGACATATCTGCCATATAAAACAATTGAAAAATTATTCTGTCTGCTCTCAAGAACGGAGCGTGTAATTAAACTTATCCAGAATGCCTGTGCTCGTTTTAGTGTTAATGTCCCACTAAGAAGTCCGGTCGACGTCATAACGTCAACGCTATATAAGAACCAGGTATAAGAATTTCGTAGTTTTAGAAGAACAACGCTTTCATACGATTTTTCCTTGAATGTACCTACCTACTTATGTAGTTATTACGATTCACAGCACAACAAACACACTCATGTATATCACTACAGTATATTTGATTTTGCGAGGTTTTTTTTAAATTATGCTATCTTTTATTACATTATTTATTCAGATACCTAATTTATTAAAACGGACACACACTTCCCTGTTTATTATTCTAGCGTATGTTCACTCGTGGGTTGCAGCAGAAAATTAGCGTCAGGTTTCACTTTGTGTTATCATCTGACAATATGCTGAGCTGAGGCCCTTTTGGCATTTACAATCATTGTTTTCTGTTTTTTTTTTTATAGTTATAAGGTGTATTTTCTCTGCTGTAATGCCTATAAAATAAATGCATATTTCTTCTTCTCTCTTCTTCTTCGATGCCTAAACATACAGGGTGGCAGGGACATCGACGCGAAAACTGTTACCATGGCTTCAGTACATGATTTTGAAACCCCTGAAATTTTTCGTCGGTTATTTAAAAAAAAACGGCTGTTTCATAGAAAAGTGCAATACCTACGCGGTCAAAATGTATGGAATAGCAGATTAAAAAAAATAACCGACGAAAAATTTCAACGCATGGGGGTTCAGAACCATGTACTAAATCTATGGTAAGCGTTTTCGCGTCCATGTTAATGCCAACCTTTTTTTTTTTGGGTGGGAAATTATCAAATAACTTCTCTCGCTCTGGGAGGAGCGGGAGGGCGTGTCAGACTCTTACTGACTAAAATCCACCCGTGTTCCTTCAGTTGCCATGTTGCCGGGGGCCACGATCTCCCATTCGGAATTCTTCGCAACCGCGGCAGGCATTGGCCCTAGTGGACCCCGTCAATTCTGCTGACATCTCTTTGAGGCGCGCGTGGAATATGCGCCTGGTCCTTATCAGACGGCGAGCTACCCATTGCTCACCTTCCGCAAGCCCGCGCCTACAGTGACCGGAAATCGGCCTGCGATTTCCGATGCCCAGGGCGTCTCCTCCTGCGGCGATTAGGGGCGTGAGGGCGCGAAATTTGAGGATTACTGTTTCGCAGAAGGAGGTGACGGCCTCCCATTTCCTCTCGCTCCGCAACATGACCTGAACCAGGGCCGGACGCGAGAGATCACCGCCGCCGATCGCCTCCATGAGGATACGGCGATGCTCCGCCCAAGCCGGGCAGACCTCTACCGTATGCTCCACCGGGTCCTCTGGGCGATCCACTCAATGGTGACACCCGGGCGTTTCGTCCCGCCTTATCCTGAACAGGAACCTCCCGAAACAGCCGTTTCCGGTGAGGACCTGCGTCAGGCCGAAGGTGAGGACGGTTCCTGCCACCCTGTATTGTAAATTATCCAAAATTATTAATGTAGTCGTCATGATACTATTCCATAAAAAGTTACGTATTAAGGCTCATGCAAACCAGCGCGATATCGCGGGCGCTACAAGGGCCGCGCTGCCTGTAGCGCCCGTGATATCGCGCTGGTCTGCACGAGCCTTTATATAAGAAGCTCTAAATTAAAATCGTTCTTGATTACAATAAAAAAAAAAAGTTTTCTAAGGCATACAGGATATCATGTTAGAAGGTAAATGCATCTTATCATAATTTTTCTTCATCAATATCGAAGTTATCGATCTATCGATATCCACAGCATCCGCTGTGTCCCAACCCTAGCGATAAATCTGTGCCGCTAAAGAAGCTTACGTCATTGACGTATTGTTTATAAATCAAACGCCGCCTCGGATGAAGTCTCCGACAATTTTACCCGACCGAATTATATTGGACTGTATTGGACGACAATTTCTTGAGTGTCAAAGAATATTGCTGTCCAGAGTGACGTCCTTGAGTAAGGATAGCTACGGTGCTACAAGTATCTTTTGGCGCCTGAATGACATTGACAGGGTGGCGCTGTTGGTAAACATTTGTGAAATTGTCACAGAAATTGTATTGAAAAAACAAGATGGCAGCGTTAGTTCTGATTTTGGCCACGCACCAAAAGATTCTCATAGCGCTATATTTGGTTTATGTAGCATGAGATGCCAAATGCTTGAAGGGATGATTTTTAATTAAAATGCTGCCTAGAGTTTGACTGGGCAAGATGTCGAGGGTTAAATTGAAGTGTTGTGATGTAATTTGTTGGAGAGGATTGAAGTCTCGAAACGAAATTTAGATTCAGGATTGTATGACAGCAAGAACTGTCTATAGCTGATCTATCGCCATTCTTCCATTCTTCGCAAATGCACATTTGCAGCCAAAAGCAATATAAAATAAATTATTTCTGATTTCTGAAGCCTGAAAAAGCATAAAGTAGTATCTTGTTGAATTACCTAAGTTGCCACCGATAGTCTAGTGTTGAAGGGCTTGCTACACGGCAGTCAACCGCGCCCCGACAGAGGTGATCTTGGTTGGCGACCTCTGACTTTTCAGATTCATGTGCGTATTGTATAATTATCACCTAACGAGACGAAAGAAGAAGATCTAAGTTGCTAAATTACAAGATGGTCACAGTCACCTTTTTTTAATAATCAGAAGGTACTTGTGTGAATACCTACTACCTACTTTATTACAATTCTGATGAATACCACAGTATAATAAAGTTTTATGTCTTGGCAGTGACCTTGAAATAATTACCTACGGCCGCTCGGTAGATAAACCTTCCGCGTCCGTGCGTAACTGCCGCGCACTCGATACTGTTGCCTACTGATATCCAACATTTTAAAGCGCGTCGTTTCAGCCGTTTTCCATGAAGATATAATACTGTTACTTATTTATACTGTGCGAATACCAAAAAAACTCCACAACTTATTGAGGTTATCATTTTAAAAGAAATTAAATTGTGCAGTTCATTTAAATTAAGATATAGCTTTTAAGTAAGTGATTTTGCTAATTATTTTGGGTGTGTTGGATGAATTAGTGCTTTTAACATGTCATTGGGTATCAAAGACGATGTAAGAAGTGATGAGATGTGGAGAGAAAGACATCATGATATTAGTATGAAGATGATTGATTGGCACGTGAAGATTTGAGAATTGATACTCGATGTGAGATAAAACTATAAGGATGGCAATCGATAGTCACTAGTCAACGTATAATCAGGTTTTGCCCCAAGCACAATTTTATATTCGCACGGCTCTGCTATATAGTAGTGTTGATTGTCATTCTAATTTGTTTAGAGCCAGACGACCCAATTTATCACGACAACAAAGACAATATTTTGCATTTGTGGTGATTAATGCATTGAGCGTTGATCACCACGCTAGCTCAAGGTGGATTGGTGATTTCAGACTTAGGTATATTGATTATAAGTCCAGCACCATCCGAGGGTTTGAAGAAAATTACAAGATGCAATTGATGTGGATATATTTAGTAACCTGTTCCGCTTAGCTATTTCTAAAGAGTCTTAAAAAGACCCTGAAAGAAATCGACACGTGTTTCACCTCTCAACGAGGCATCCTCAGGATGACGATTGACTTGTCGCGAACTCGAACACGGCGTGTTGCCACATCAAGCACCGAGCGCAGAGTCTGCGCTGGGTGCTTGCTCAATTGCATTTTATAATGGATTCATGTCACGCCTGAACTATGGAAATTACAAGGTTATTCCGTTTATTCACCCGAAAAAATCCACCCTAAGGTGGATACTCGAATACGTATGTCCAAGAATCCACCCTAAGGCTTCCAACCAAAAGTTAATAGCAAAGTACTTAGCTGAATTTCTTCACCATTAGTCAAAATAAAGTCATTAAACCGAAAATAAGACATCCAATTCACATGCAACCTGCACCGTTTCATCAATATTATAATCAGTAAGCAGCAATCACTTACAACATAAAACAAAAAAAAATGGCAGCCAAATCACAAAGTATGAGAGTTCCCTAATTCGATAATTACAAGTTCCGAGCTATTAAATCGAATTATCTATGACATGTTCACATCACGGGAGAAAAGCTAACTACTCATTACATCTAATATGACCAGGGTAGCATGACCTCTGAAGACGTACCGTATTACCCCTTAGGTGGATGGAATTGTTGGGTGTAAGGGAGCTGGGAGAGGTCATCTTAAATGGTGCCGCGGTAATAGAAAGAATGCTGACTCATGAGCCGTCGACTCGATGTTTTAAAGTGGTGAAGCTCATAATAGTTTCCCACGATCGCGAATCCGATAAAGATGGTATTTTTCGTTTGTAATATATTGGTAAATGCGCTTTTGAGTTGATGGGTATGATTGAGCGAAATTTTGCAGGGATAGATGTTAAGTAGTAGGAAGAAGCAGACTTCGATGAAATATTCAATGTAGTAGATGAGTGAAGTTAATGTGCATGGTAAATCCATGATAGGACGTAACATATGTAACCTAAACTATACAAAGTTACATTCTATTAGCGGTAATGATGATGGAAAAGCCAAAAATGTATTCGGCTGACAGAAGCTCCCAAAAAGCTTATGTCAATCCCATTGGAAGACAGTTAATTGATTCAGGCGTGACCTTGCAGAAATCCATTATAAAATACAATAGACGTGGATATCTTAAGTAACTTTTCCGCTATTTCTAAAGAGCCATAAAAAATCCCCGAAAGAAATCGACACGTGTTTTATCTCCTAACGAAGCATCCTCGGGATGACGATTGACTTGTCACGAACTCGAACACGGCGTGTTGCCACACCGACCGCTGAACGCAGAACGCCGCGGTGTTTTTATGGCTTTTTAGAAATAGCGGAAAAATTACTAAATATATCCATGTCTATTGTATTTTTTCCATTGGAAGCCATCATAGAAACGCTTTGAAATTACTTCTGCCACTTGTCTAGACCCTAAGGATGCATAAAGCTAGCATAATCAGCTTATAATTTTGCCAGTATTGAGTCACAGGTCTCTCTTCGAGAGGGAGTGGGCTGTTATCCACCACGCGGGCTCAGTGCGGGTTGGTAGATGTCACATGTCTTCGAATTTTTGGTTCGTGGACATGCCGGTTTCCTCGAGATATTTTCGCTTAGGTCCAAAGCAAGATTATTAACATCACATCATCAACAAGATACCTACAATAAATTAAATTAAGTTTTTTGAAAATTATCAATTCTATTGGTGTGAAAACGATATAGGTAATTCAAAAATTAATGAAAATAGTGACAGTGTTTTCAAATCATAGAATTAGATACATTGATGGAGAATATTAAGTAACCAATGTTTTCGATGAGACACCTTATTGGACAAAATATACATCTATGGCTTTGGATTCTTCATTAAGCAATCTGGATTGTAGTGATTGAGCAATTTTAACCATCTATGGAACGCACACCCAAAATTAAAAACAAAATTGGACATATTTCACCTCATAATTATACCAGTTGACTTTGCCAACACGAAACATCGCTAGTAATCACATAAATATTCAAATATTGACAAAGACAGGTGCGGCGAGGACACACGGCTTCCCATAGTATGTCACGCCTTCTAACTGACACATTTAATTACATAATTGCTTTAAATAATTAATCATTGTGTACATTTAGTTATCTTAATTAAAATTATGTGAGAATTTTTGCATTTTTAGTACAGGGTTGGTTAATGGAGTCAATGTAGTTGATAAGTCTATTCTGTTTTGGCTCTATGCCAAGCCTTTCAAGAATATTGCAATGAATATTTAGGACGGTATAAATAACAACATTAAATAACAACAGTTACTGCGTAACACAATACACTACCAAGTGTATTGTGTTACGCAGTAACTGTTGTTGGGGTCAGATAGACAGTCGTCCATGTAAAGTACTTGGTATTCAGCTGCAGTTGGTTAGATTGAAAGCTGACCCCAAAATAGTTGAGAAAAGATTAGGGAGATGATGAAGAAATCGGTAGAGCAGAGAGCAGTCACAATAACTAGGAGGTTGGAATAGAATTAAGGTTTACCTCTACCAACCAGTACCCTAATTGCGTAATACAACACAATCACACCTGTTTCGATTGGAAACAGATTGCTAATCCATTACTTCATAAGTTGGAAAAAAATCTGCTCAACAACGTAAATAACGCAATGAATGTTGTGGAACTGTCAAAATTAAACAAATTAGGCAAAATTGTTTACGAAAATAAGTTACGCAGTTAGGGTACTGAACTTAAATGCATGAATAAGCACTAACACGCACTTACGTTCCACCGGGTATGAGATACCCTAACTTATGGCTTATGGACAGCTGCCTATATTATCATTTGTTTCGTAATCGTAGGTAGATATACAATATGTGAAAAAAACCCTGTCCGATCCGAAAGGGGCACATAGATACTGCAATAACATTATTAAAAACGAATCAAAAATCTTATTGAAAATAAAAAGATTGATATTTAAAATTCACATTTTGAGTTCCAAAATTATCCCAAATCCATTAAATAAAAATAAAAAATCCAACAGGAGTCATAACTTTATAAGTAAAGTGACTTACTTAACTTATATTTGCTAAGCGACGGCCGCCCGCGCCCCATGGAATACACACGGTAAAAATCCCCAGTGAAAAAAAAAAATGTGTCGATAATTTTTTTTTAAAATTTTATTGATTGCTTTTTTTTTTAATTTCATTTTGATGAATTTGATTTTTTTCCTGAAAATTACCACATTAAAGACTCTCAGTACGATACTTAACAACACCCTCACGGATCTGACAGGGTTTTTTTACATGTTGTTTAAATGAATAAATATCTACGTTCAGACTCATGATGCTCTAGCAGATAACTGAAAAAAATCGGAGGGCCACCTGTCTAGAGTGACAATTAAACAACGACTTTCATCAGGATTCAATTTAATATCTACATTTTTTTCATTTTCATCATCGTTGTCGCTGATAGGTCACTTTGTCTTTTCTAAATGTCCCTCGGGTATCATCGGATTTCCGAATACAAACGAATGCTAATTTCCATGTCCATCAATTATAAGATTTAACGTGTATAATAATTTGAATTCAGAACTAGTATTTTATAGTTGTTTTGTATTGATTTCCGTGTGAACTATATAGAGCTGTAAAACTATTTTCATATATGTCGTGCCTGCGACTTTAGCGACTTTCCTTCCATTTTTAATATAAATTACAATAAGTTAAAAGAGTACTAAAAACTCTATATACTTCCAAGTCCATTGAGAGCGTCCAGTTTGCACCAAGTGCAATGGGCAATGGATAGAAATTCGACGACTGACGAAACACGAGGTTTGCCGAGGGACATTAAGAACATATTTGTACTGTACTCTATTTTATACCAGTTATCACGCTAGGCATAGTTAACTTTTTTTTGACATCTAAATATGTGGTTTTCATGGTGGTGAAGTATGCCAAGAGACGCCATGATGCCATAATAATCCGCGATGATTTTAATATCATGAACACACTTTATAGCTTATGCTGGTCCGAAGTTTTTATCATAGGTAAGATTGTGAATAATTTTATTACAGTTTTATAAGGTCATATTACTAAGTTGTTTTTAAATTTTATGTTCGGGTATTTAATGTAGCTGGTATAAATAACCTTGTCTGTTTTCTTCTTCAAACTACTTATTCCTAATGGAGTTACGGTATCCAAATTCTGGATAAGCCCCATTATTTTTGTAAGTAACATTTGTATATATTTTTTAATCATTAGGTATACCTATACCTACCTACCTAATGATTTAAATAAATATAAGTATTACCTCTTCCATGCAAGATGCGTTTCTTCAGTAGACTTTTCTAACTCTGGAAATATGAAGTTCTAGATGACTGTCATGCTCACTTACAACGTGTTTATTTCTTTTAAATTTTCATTATTTGAGTATCTCTGCAAGTACTTGCACCACCATTTTCAGCGGCTGATCAATTATTAAATTTTCCCTAAATGTTTTTTTAGCTATTTCAGACAATCCAATTTTCCATGCGATTTGTGCAGTCCAATATCCCCAAAAAATCCGTTAGAAATCAAGCAAACCCACAAGCCAAGCTTATGTCCGTAACAGTTGCGAGCGAACCATTAGATTCAGTGCGGATTCGAGCCACGCCCCCTAGCGGATGGTTCCGTAATTAGTGATCATTTATCTTTGCGCCTCTGTCAAAACTGTGTCGTTCAACGAAAACATTTTAAAATATGCCATAATTAGGGACCCATTTGATTAATTTGACCGCAGGATTCGGTGTTGCCAGTAATAACGTTGATTTAGCTTGGCAGTTTCTTGTATTCATTTCAGATACGTAAATCCAGGAAATCTTTATTAAAGATATTATTATTTGTATAGAATTTTCGGGGATTTTCTTTTCAGATTATTAAAGCTGGATATAGGACCTTTCCTAAATGAAAATCTTTTCTCGTTGAAATTGGTCCCGACTTTGGTCCTGCAAAACTTTTTGTGTGTTCCAGTATGGTCTGAAATCTCGAGGAAGCTTCAGAGTTTTTCAGCAATTCCTATTACTTACAAGATTAACAATGAGCCAACCAACAAACCATTATAATGTGGATCTTAAATTCACATTCTTCACTGACCTTCTATCTTTAAAAACGAAGAAACACTCCACGTCAAAACATCCAAGCACAATCACCCACCATAAAAGGTAATTAATTTACCTGGCAACACTAATAAAAATAAGTTCTTCAGACGTCAATGTCTGACCGTTTGAAGGTGTGAATTAGACGATTTTTCTCCATGATAAAGGTTGACGGATGGACGGAAAATGTTACATTGTCTAATTATTCACGGTTATCTGTTAAAATGTTATTTAATAATATACTTGATAGTCTGTTCCGGACATATTTTATTTATTTGATTGATGAGAAGTCCGAATCTTTTGTGCTTTATTAAAACTTTATTAAAAGTTCTTGTTAGCTGCAATATTATGATGTGTGCGGTCAACTAGAGCTTTTGGCGGTTTCTTTTTTGTGAAGATGCTAATTGAGTTTTATTTGGGACTGCGGTCATGGTCGGTGGGATTTAGTTTGTGATAATTAGAGTAACATCAAGATAACGTGCTAAATAATTTGTTTTGAAAAAGAAGACCCATACTACATACAGACTATGATCCTTGCATACTCTTTTTGCTTAGTTTATGTTCATACACGCGAGTTCCAAGTACGACGCATCTGACTTTTCTGAAGAACATCACCAATAAGGTCCTTCTTAGTACTTCCACTTTGCCCCACCAAGCCGTCCCATTGGTAGGGCAAAATGGAATGCCAAAATTTTTGCAGTGGAATTTGCCCCACTGGTTCGACTTGGTGGGGCAGATTCCACTGCAAAAATTTTGGCATTCCATTTTGCCCTACCAATGCGACGGCTCTCTATTGGTTCTCTATTCGACTGTATGTTGTTGTTTTTTTTTTACGCGATTGCTCCGCCAATTATGAATTTATTTAGATGATTCTTTTTTTGTTTGGTAGGTCATACTTTTTCCCCACTTAGTATGTGGATGATATGATAAGTTCTTGTCACTGTTATTTACATATCAGGGAGTGGTATTCGAATTTGAGATACCACAACTAAAAAGTGGAAAATAAAAATTTTACACAAAAAAAAAACAACCCACTTCGGAAAAAGACACAATAAAGGGTCTTTCAAACAGGCGCGACACGCGACGCGACACAAAGACACCGCTCGTCGCGCGACGAGCGGTGTCTTTGTGTCGCGTCGCGTGTCGCGCCTGTTTGAAAGAGCCTTAAAGTGAAAAATAGCTTTAATTTCGGAAGTAGGTGGCAAAAAACGAAAAATCAAAACCAAAGATACCGACTAAGATTGTTTTTTTCAATAACTATACTGCGTCAAGACCGGTTGATGTGGCGACGCTTGGGGGAGGGCTATGTCCAGCAGTGGACGTCTTACGGCCGATAATGATAATGATGATACTACTTCAAGCTTAGAAGAGTATAATTAAGTAAATATACGGTACCTACTTACCTCATGCATGGTATTGGATAAGTAAAGAATAAGGATGGATAATATCAATGGATATCTGCAGAGTAATTGTGTAACACATGTAAAATGGCAATCGATCCCAATGCCTTTCACTTTAACAATTCAGCCACGTTCGTTGCATTTGTAGTAACCTCAACCTTAAGAAGTTTCACGATTTTTATTTCCTTTCCGATTTTTATATTTAATTTTCATATCCATCGTCCCTACACATTATTTACGTTGTTGAACAGACGATTTTTTCAAACTTACTTCCTTGGATTATGATTAAAGAAAGTGTGTTTTGCAGGTGCTGGTCTGTCATTAATTAAAATATGCTCCCGAAAGCCCACCATGACTGAAAAAAAATACTTAAACATAACCAGCCATTATTACCCTCTGCCCTTATCAATGGGCAGACATCTTTTGTAGAGCGTGTATTAACAAAAAAATCTAAAAGATTCACATCGTGAAACTCATGTAAAGGGTTGCCCAAATTATTGTTCACAATGCGATGCGATGTAACGTGTAATTTTCTTTTTGTGCCCTTTCACAAGCGCGACTATTGTTCTAAGTGTGGTGTGGAAATGGCTTAAGTGACAGGTTATGCTTCGCGATATTGAGGATATCAAATCTTAAATTGGGGCTAAGTATTCAATTCTGAGAAAGGCTGTTTGAAACCTACAAGGAGTCTAAAAATAAACTGGATTCGGTTGTTCATGGAAACTGCAGCACCTGAAAAAAGAAAATTTGGTATAATAGGTATTTTTAACTCCTGAAAGACAAGCTACACGCGTTTCTTGCCATACAGTGAGATTAACAAATGAGAAAGTAGTTGAGCTAGATTTAAAAAATAAACTAGCCAAGTGCGAGTCGGACTCGCGTACGAAGGGTTCCGTACAATTATCTATAAAAACGAGCAAAAAAAAATCACGTTTGTTGTATGGGAGCCCTTAAATATTTATTTTATTCTGTTTTTTAGTATTTGTTGTTATAGCGGTTACAGAAATACATCATCTGTGAAAATTACAACTGTCTAACTACCACGGTTCATGAGATACAGCCTGGTGACAGACGGACAAACAGACAGACGGACGGACAGCGGAGTCTTAATCCTTTGGGACCGGAACCTTAAAAACAACGAAAAAGCTGACCATATATCTACCTATCCACCCAAGATTGAAAGTACTTAAGTAATTACTAAGTACTTAATTTAAAAACTTGATAGCTTTAAATAACTTATTTATTGCACACATTAATTGAATGTCCATCAGCAACTCGTCAATAACAAACAAAAGATTAACCAATTAAGTTCTTAAATTGATTCATCAGGTTAATCAAAAGATGGCTGCATAAAAGCTTCAGTGTGTTAACGTAAATGTACCTACAAAACAAATGAGTGAAAACGGGGCCAGTGATCCACTAGGTATTATCCGATATTAATTAGTATTAAGAAGAAGGTTATGAAGTCTCAATCAATCAGTCTGGCTTTGCACTGAACTTTCCCATTAAGCAGCTGAGATCAAGATTACTTTAACACAACTAAACTATCATTTGTAGCTCGTAGCTTTCATAATACGATAGTTGCCTAGGTAAAAAAAAAAAAAATATATATTTAGTCCGTCTTTCAGATAATAAAAAAATATTAGACACGTATTTTTTGCTTTATCATATGAATAAAAAATAACTTAGAAAACACGCATTAATGTTGGGGAGTGGGGGCTCGCTACGTCACAACTCAGTATAAAATCTAGCAAGGCGTGACGTCATGCCACAATTTAATTCAATGTATTGCCTTAATCTTTTGATTACGTCAAAAAAGAACAAATACGTGTCCAATATTTTTTTACTTTTTTTAAAATTTATCTACCTTCTGTTCAAAAAAAAATTGACACAGGTCTAATGAAGCGAGGACTTTTCATATAAAAATACTAGCTGCTGCTTGTGGCTATTTATTTTTCTAAAATAAAAATAGCCTAAGTTATTTCTTATACCATCAGCTATCTACCATTAAAAGTCCCATCAAAATTGGTCCAGCCGTTTCGGAGACTAGCTAGACCAAACACAGAAAAAAAAAATGCTTTTTTACGTATGAAAAGTATTCGGTTCAGTTATGAATACACTTGTTGTGTTATATTTTATATTGCTAAGCCTAGTTATAATGTTCCGACTGCTGGGACACAGGCTCTTACAACATCGTGTCGATCCGTCACAGTCAAACGTCAATCTGAATTTTTTTAAAGTTGAGTTTTCAAATTAATGTAGGTAATGTCAGTCAAATTTTTGAAAACGTATTCCGAAAATATAAGGGCCACTTACCAAAGCACCTTCCCCAATAAAAATGACGAAAACAATACCTGTCAATTTCATCAACTCACTAAATTACCGAAATCAATTCACCTAATTGAAGGCATCACCTTGCCAATCGAAGTTCCGAGCGACAGAGTGATATCACTAAAGGCAAGTAATCGGTATTAACCGAGTTGTCAATTTATATTGTCTCGTAAGTAATTTCACATTCCGTGCCTCGATTGTGAGGCGTTATAATGACAGGAGGATGACGTATGGATTTGGCGCTTACGGCGTTTGGCGGCGCGCGCCATCGGCCACATCAAAGAGGTGGCCTCCTTTGATGTTGCCGCCGCACCGGCTTTAGGGATGTGCGTGTGAGTGAGCGGTTTTGTTGTTGTCGATATTTTTTGTTGGATCTTTTAAATCTGGTATATAAATTTATATTGATAGTTTGATAACATCGTTTGTACAGTTGCTATATTGATTCGAAAACTACCTTTTGGAAGGGGCGACTAGAATCAAATATATTATTTTGTACATTTGACGTTCAAAAGTGCTATACATGGGCCTATTTGAAATAAATTATCTGACTTTGAATTTGAAGCAATTTTTATCAATCGATTTGGTTTTTAACGTTTTAACTCCACTGTGGATGCATTATATTTGTCGAGCGTATCTACGAAAATCATTCATTTATTTCGATGCTTTTCAATAGCTCTGTGTTTTCCCTGAGAGGCTCTTTTTTGAGTAGAAAATGATACAAAATACCTCTTAATAGATAAGGTTTCTACAGTACCTACCTACAATTTAATAAGCATTGAAGAGAACAAATAAAATTGAATTTGGCTGATCAATGTAACGTCTTAATCGCTTCATTATTTCAAAAAGTGTGTTTTTTTTTTCTTTTCACTGCTTCTTGTTATCATCAATTTCACCTCTCATTCTATCGACAAATAAAACAAAAAAAATCTATCGATATCGACGGCCTGCCCTTTGGCCACATCACCGCAAGGTAATAAAACGAACGGAGCACGTATTTTGACGTGGAGCGGCGCTTCTGGTCTTGCATCCCTCTCTCGCGGATAGCCCCGTCCCCCTCTGACACGCGAAGGTGTCTGAGAAGCTATTATAGCGTATAGCTCGTCCGGGCTTCGCTATAAATTATGGTGCAATGGTGCCTATTCTTTTGGTCATACCTTTGGTTAGAAGCAAAACGATATGACAGAAATTCTCTTCGGTTTTTGAGTACATGTGGAACTCGCTAGGTAGATGGGGTTGATAAAAATGGTTTAGTCTTTAAATATTTAAAGTTTATAGGAACAATTTTGAAGAAAAATCTGTTCAGTTTCGATAAACAATAACTTGTGCATATTTTTTTTTGTAGTTTTAGTTTTTTGTCCTTTGAAAGGTTTCTGAAGGTAGTGTCTTAATTTATGTACTTACCTAAAGTAAGCAACATAAGAGCGGTAGTGGTAACGGCACAGACTCGAGCTTTAGATTGTAGGTTTGAAACCAAGCAGGAGTTTAACTTTGTGTATATAATTTCATCACCACTGCTCTCATAACGGTGAAGGAAAACATCGTGAGGAAACCAGCATGTCCTAGAACCAAAACTTGGGAGTCATGTGAAATTTACAAACTCGCACTGGGCCCGCGTGGTAGATTACAGCCCACTTCCAGCCCACTTCCTCTCGAAGAGAGAAGGCCTGCGTCCCAGCAGTGGGAACATTATACGCTGATTATGCTAAGCAACATAAAATCAACTCAACAACAACTATTTAGGCGAATTTGTTTCAACGTGCGTTATATTTTCGGCTACACGGCCCAACAGCTTCTAAAGGATGAATGCGTCACATGCTAGCAACATCCGTATATGCCAAGGTAAATTGCTCCTGTTTGACAATCTTAGTTGGTAAATTAAGTACTTTTTACCAATTATAATTGTACTGTGGATATTTAGGTAGGACAATAAGTATAGGAATCGGGCGTAGTTGCATCACAACAATAATTTTAGTCTTGTGGTTGCATCGCAAGCACTCAAAGCCCAATCAATACTTACAATTCTTCCTAATCGTATAACTAAGAATTTTAAGCCACCAAAAACCAACGTATTAGTTTTTTTTTTTCTACTTTTAATTTTATGTTCATTCTTTAATCTTCGTTCATAAGACTAGGAGCTTCTGCAGCTACACGTTCAACATAAAAACCCCGACATCTTTATGATATTGACGAAACAAATCAATTTTAAGTGTCACTCAAAATGTACAAAGTTTTTCAATTTACCGAACAAGCGAAGTTTACCGAAAACTTTAAAAACTGAGACGTTCAAAACGTTCAAATTGAACGATTGAATTCGAACTTCTAAGTTCCGAAGTGTTTACACAAAAACTTAGATCGGGACACAAAAAGAGGCCAATAAATAGTACGGGAGGCTCTTTGAAGGCCCGCGTGGTCATAAAACGGCCCATTAGATGTCCTATTAACGCCTATTTCGACATAATTAGGATCAATTCGCTCCTAAAACGGCCTAGAGTTATATAATTGTTTATGTGTGTATTAATATTAATGGAATTTAGGGTGGCCGGCGTTCTGTATTGAAAGATATCGATTAGCTTAATTTAATTTAGTTAAAGCTTCGGGCGCTTTTTTTTTGCTAATGTTTAAGTCTTATCTGATAGTTTTTTGATGGATTTATTTTAAAACGGTTTTTTTCTGCTGTCTGTCAGTTTTAACATCTGTTCTCTCTTGATATGGTTTTTGATTACAAATGAAAATAAAAGATCTGTAGTCTTATTTCGTAAAACCCATTCGACCGCAATCGCTTAAATTTGTGCAATTCAGAATCGCCAAAACAGTCCTATTTTTTGAAAATATGAAAGCGAGTAAGTACCTATTTGTCATTTTCATGACGAGTGTAGTGTTATGCTATCAGGATAATTTCTTCTTCTCAGGAAAGAACATAGATCTTCTTCTACTTTCATTTTTGTCTGTTAATTGAAATATGGTCATTAAGGTTTCGTTAAATGTTTAAACAAGACATACAGGAAGTCGTTAACTTTCTAATAAATGTTTTTATCGTAATAAAAAGCCTTTTAGAATTGTTTTTGAGGCTTCAATGTCGAAATGAATATCAAGTCATCACCTCCGAAACCAAGCGTAAAATCGTATATTTAAATAATTCACTTCAATATCCTTAGCAAGTTTCAAAGACAGATTTTGTTTTCAGCAACGTTTTACAGCGATAACGTACCTATAACCCATTTCAAATTCATAACCGCAGTTAAAACCCGAAAGGATGTTTAAATAACAGTCAAAGCCGACATTACTCATAAAACTATATCTGTGTTATATCACAGCTATTCTTGACACAATAATTTGTATGTGTTTATTAAATGATAACAAACAAGTACTAGCTTCAAACGGGAGATTATGATATTCCTTTGAACGATGCTCCAGCCTTTGATTCGATAAATAAGATATAAATCATATAGTTTTATGCGATCCTGGTATCTCGGCGCTCGTGCTAAGTAATTAATGTACGTTTTCTGGGAAAGATTTTTGTTGTAAAATTAAATGGAATATGACATCTTGTTTTTCATTCTATGGACGTCATTGGAACTAATAAGATGATTGATCGGTTTAGACATATTTTAATTCGTAATTTTTGAGCTTATTGAATTTTATCGATGCCATTTTATTTCTTGTATTGCTATGTCCATTCGTCAAGATATTAAGAAATATTTTGTAAAACACTACAACTCATGCAAGAGGACCTTTTCAAAGTTTAATCTGCCTCTTTGTGTAGCATGCTCTCAATCCCAATCACTTTCATTTGATTTTGAAAGCAAATAAACAATACTCACTCCTTTCTTTGATCCAGAACGTTAATGCAATAAATATGATTGAACTGTCGCAATTAAACTTACTTTGGCATTGCCTTTGTTATTTATTGCAAAATAACGTGAATTGAGATGGAATGAACATCCATTATTCTCGAGTACAATGAATAGGGTTAATAATACTGATCACATTAATAAAATATGGCTAAGATGGTTTATGGACGGATCCAAGACTCCGTGCCTCGGGTTGGTCCCGCCTGTCATTTGTAGATCTTTGCAAATTGTTACGGGTTGTCAGAAGCCCGAAAGACTGACAACCAGTCTTACCAAGGGGTATCGTGTTACCCAGTAACTGGTTTGTGGAGATCAGATAGGCAGTCGCTCCATGTAAAATACTGGATTCAGCTGCATTCGGTTAGACTGAAAGCCGACCCCAACATAGTTGGGAAAAGGCTAGGCAGATGATGATTGTACCTAATGGACGAATGAGAGAGGCCGAAGATCGGGAGAAGTAGCGTGCAATCGAATTGACATAATTAACTATATATACCTAATTAAATGTCCGTTATAGTATAAACATAGCATAAAGTGCATCTAAAGTTCCCACTGCTGGGATACAGGCCTCCTTGAGAGTGAGTGGGCTGTAATCCACATCGCGGGCCCATTTCGTGGTGGCAGATGTCACACCTCTTAATCGATGCTCGGATCTCACAGAGGAGACCTGTATCCCAACTAACAGCAGTTGGAACAAGACAGGCTATTTTCCTCCGAAAATCCTAAATTGTATTATGAAAACATAGGTTTTCTTTTTGCTCGACTCCTAAGTCTATTGTAGCGTGATATTAAATAACCCATAACCTTCTTTAAGAATTGGGCTATCGAATGTACTCGTAACAGTATTTTTTTTTAATTCGAGAGATTAGCGTGTTCAAACAAATAAACAAACTTTTCAGCTTTGTTATATGAGTAATATATTATATTAGTAGCTGATACACAAAAAACGCAATGAACCCCTGCTAATAAGACGTGTGTCAATTCTCAACTGAAATGACACATCCTGATTCCTCATGAATATTGATGAGCGACATGAAATTGCCACCCATTACGATATCAAACCATCCTCCTAACCAATAGCATTTTTAGGGTTCCGTACCCAAATGAGTGCCAACAGGACCCTATTACTAAGGGCTCCGATGTTCGTCCGTCAGTCTGTCAATAGGTAGATACTTGAAATTTTCTCAAAGTGTCTTCTACTCTGGCTGCTATAACAACAAAAATAATAAAAATGAAATAAAGTTTAAAATTAAACGGGATAAATCACCTTTAAATTTTAACTTTGTGTTAAAATATTGTATGGTGGTACGGAATCCTTCTTGTACGAGTCCGAATTGCACTTGGCCGCTTTTTTACTGGCAATCTCCATCAACTAGATTTAAAATTACATCGAAAGTTAGCCAGTAATGGCAATAATAAATTGTCCAATAAGCTAACTTAATATAGTTTTTCATTGAGCACTTTCTATGTTGGTTTTTGCCGTCGTTGTCATACGTAATTGATCATGGCGACTGTCTCTATCGGCGTCATTATTACCTTTAGTTTATATTTATATAGTTTTAGTTTATATTAAGTACCTATATTAGTTTTAACAAGTGTATTAAATGGTAGATTGAGTTTTAAATTGTCTTTTGTTTGGTGTTCTTTATCTGCTCCATTTAACAGAAGGGGCTTGTGGGTAAGTAGGTAATAACACCCGCACGGGTCGATCGATTAGGTTAAGCTACGCTTGCCGCGGTTGCTCCATGGCTGGGTGACCATCTTTACATATCAAGACCCCTCCGTGCATTAGAAAACACGTTAAGCCATTGGTCCCGGCTGTCATTTGTAGATCTTTAACAGTCGTTACGGGTAGTTAGAAGGCCAAAAGTTTGACAACCAGTCTTACCACGGGGTAACGTGTTACCTAGTACCTAGGTTGTGGAGGTCAGATAGGCAGTCACTCCATGTAAAATACTGGTATTCAGCTGCATCCAGTTAGACTGGAAGCCGATCCCAACATAGTTGGGAAAAGGCTAGGCAGATGATGATCTGCTCCATTAAACAAATGAACATCTGAATAGGCATCTATCAACAGTCAATTATTTTTCTTTTTTATTTGAATGCATTCCTTTACTTTTATATGTTGGTTAAGCTGCTCTAGATACGTGTCATCAGTATCATCATTGGCAGCCTTGTTCCATCCACTGGTGAGTATAGGCCTCCTCCCTTATGTGCCATGCTTCCCTGGTGTGTGCGAGTCTCATCCAGGTCTTCCCAGCGATCTTTCGTAGGTTGTCCACTTATGTAGGAATGTACCTACTCTATAATTCAATTCTTTCTTTGTTTTTGTTCAATGATTCTTGTATTTATCTGTGAGTTTCCGAAGCCTTTTGGCAATAGGCGGGGGAATATCTCACTACTACTAAAACACTTTAAGTATATGAAAAGCTGTAAGCACGCTAAAAGCCGTAAGCACGACGATTGAGACTGTTATCATAAATGTTCGTGTGAGAATGTATTTTTCATTATTAAGGATTGGAAGCGTTATAGATATTCGTAAAATACAATATAGATAACTGTTCTAAAGAGCCATAAAAGCCCTGTATGAAATCGACACGTGTTCCTCACTCTCAACGAGGCATCCTCAGGATAACGATTGACTTGTCTCGAACCCGAACACGGCGTGTTGCAGGTCACAAAGGCTGGTATTAGTAATCACAGTTACATCCTTGATATCCTCTTGACTTGATTAATAGTAATAAAATCTAATTTTATAGCTGTTCTTAATATTTTTCTTTACAATCGACTCGAAATTTTGCATACATTCCTCAAACTGTCACAATCAAATTCATTTCATCTCAGTATCGGCTGCTTCATCAAACTATATACGAGCCGAAACTATTAAATCGTTTCTAATCCTGGTATCAAAGGCGGCATTAAATAGACCCGAATAATGTTATTATCGGCTTACGATTTTACCAACTTACTTTTGCACCTATAAAACTGAACAATCCACCTTAACAATGAATAAATAAAGTTTGAATTTCAATGGGTTGACGGTAAATAGTTTTAATTCAAATGTGTCGCTCGAAAGACAAGGTCGGCCAAAGGAACCATGCCTCATTAGTACTTATAGCGAATCAATTGATACCGAAACTATTTATGACATTTCTAAGGCACAGGTGCGATATCTAGCGAGTTGTATACATTAGATAATCAGAGTGGTTTAGTTTACAACCACTTAAAGTGATTTAGATAAGTTTAGAGGTTTCGAATTGGATGTGTCGTTTGTTTTGATTTGGGTGAGGCCTTTGATAGGGTATGCTTCGACATGGCAGAGATGGAAACACTACAAGACAGATTCAAACTGCTCGTGAATCCTGAATTAAACAGCATTGATGTAATTATTATGCATACTAAATATTTAATTTACTTTTACTATGGATTCAGCTTCTTGCAACATTCTAAAATTAAGTTGCTTTACGTATTCCCCTTCTTTGACACGATTGACTTACCCTAACCCTGATACAAGTGTACTATTGGAATCTCTGACTTTATAAACAACCTATGAGCAAATCCTTTCTGTGTCCCAATATATCCTAATTTCAGGATTCTTATTGAACTCTTGGAATTGCTGTCAGAATGATATTTTTCTTTAACACTGCGTAGTCTACAGTCTATACTATATATGTTGAGGCAAATCATTTACCTCTAGGCTCCTACAAAACGCTCTCAGTATAACCTCTTCTATAGCGTCGCAAAGAAGGGATTAACACACGCGTCGTATCGGCAACGAGACACGCCAACAATACACCGGTGTCTTTGATACGACGATACGATTGACGCGATTGACGCGATCCTTGTTAGTTTCTACTTGACGGCTGTTGTTCATGTTAAACAGATTAACATTTGGACAGGCTTGGCTTAAAAAAGCGGGATGATGTGGTTTGACATTGGAATCATTTGGTATGTTAGCTTTTGGAAGGCAATTGATAGGCTAGTTTACAAATTCTCATTCAGAAGTAGTCTCTGAAAAAGGGCTCGGCAAAAGTAGCTAACTTTAAAAAATATAGTACTCGTAGCTGTTAACAAAAAAAAAATTGCGTTCTAAATTGCTGATTCTCTATCTAGTTTTGAAAATAAACGGTAGGAGCGGTTTCACTCCGAATCCGAGAAATGTCGGTCCGAAGTAGCCATAGTACTGTTTGTATGAAAGGTTGCGCACTAGATCCGATCTTTGTCCGTCCGAATTTAGAACATTCCCAATTCGGACTGAATTCGGATTCGTTTCGGACGTCGTGCGTAACCGCTCTTACTGACTTTTTATTCACCTCGGATGCCGTAATATGCCTATCTTCTGATGGCTAAGAACTATTGAAAATCAAAAAATTAAATGAGCAATATTTGTGTATATAAATATATCATATATTTGTACTCACGTTCTGGAAACGATTGATGACTCGAACGATTTCGATGAAAGTTGCAATATAAGGGTTTACGGGGGCGTAAAATCTATCTAGCTAGGTCTCATATATGAGAAAATTCGTTTTCTCTATTTTCACCCGAGCAGAGCTCGGTCGCCCAGGTAGGTAGGTACTAAAACTATGATGAGACATTTACCGTATTTCAAATTACCAAGAGCCATGATTTGGAAGCATCTAAGATAGTCATGTAAAATGCAGTAAAATGTGGAATGTAACTGCATAACTAGCTTCATCAGAGGATCGTTACCTCTGCACTTAAGTCACTGATAAATCTGAGTATTTACCAAGTGCTAATAGTAGGTACCCCTTGTCATTGATTTACCAAACTCAAACTCACACTCAAACTCAAAGCATTTATTTCAAATAAACCAATTACAGGCACTTTTGAATTGTCATGGGGTCGGTCAGTCAGAAAGATGAAGCTAGTTGCCCATTCCAAAGCGTAGTAGGTACCTATGGAGAAGAACGGGCAAGAAACTCCATGGACACTCTTGTAAATCACAATATGTTTACAAAATATTGGTTACATCATTCATGTTAAAGTTATGAATGTGAGAACGATGCAGAACGATAAAAGCGTCCGTAATAAAAAATAAAACAATTCAAAAATCAAATTAAACAAGTAAACACAGCCAGTTTACCAGTTTTGACAATAACTTCCAGAATTGGACTTCACTCAGGTTGAAACAGCAACACGCAATGCAGCGCAACAGTTGAAACGGGAGCAGTTGTGGCCTAGTAACGTCCGCGACTTATAAGTTGTAGGTCGTGGGTTCGCACCCATTAAGGTGCTTTACTTTGTGCGAATTACTTCATCACCACTGCTCTCAAAACGGTGAAGAAAAACATCGTGAGACAACCCCAGAACAAAAAATTCGAAGACATGTGACATCTACCAACACGCACTACGCCGCGTGGTGGATTACGGCCCACTCTCTCTTACTGAGAGGAGACCTGTGTCCCAGCAGTGGAAACATTAGAGGCTGATTATGCTAAAGTTGAAACTAACCGTCAAATAGACAAATACCTATACTTTATCGTTTTATGATGTGGTAGTGCATTTCAACCTTGTAAACTGTGGTTACTTGTAATAGGGGCGAGGACAAATTTTTTTTGTCCATCAGGTAAATTATAAAAAATATTTGACACGTTTTTTTTTTTACGTATTACAGCGTATTACATTGAGTATAAAAGTGCCATGACGTCACGATTATGAAGATTTTATACTTACTTGTGACGTAGCGACCCCCACTCCCCAACTTTAATGCGTTTTATCTAAGTAATTTTTTATTAATATGATCAAGCAAAAAATACGTGTCGAATATTTTTTTATATTCTGACTGACGGCCTTAATTTCTTTTTTTTTTACCCAGGCATAATCCCTACTGAGTGTGCATCAAGGAAGTATCCTGTAGGGGTACGTAATGCACACTCAATAATATACCTACTGTGTAAGTTTTATTTTGTAGAAGATAATTGTTATGTATCTCTCATTGGTAATACCTACATACAAAAGCACCTTTTTTTGGGTGGGAAATTATCAAATAACTTCTCCCGCTCTGGGCGGAGCGGGAGGTTGTGTCAGAATCTTATTGACTAAGACCCACCCGTGTTCCTTCAGTTGCCATGTAGCCAGGAGCCACGGTATCCCTTTCGGACTTTCCCGCGACCCTGGCAGGCAACGGCCCTAGTGGACCCCGTCAGTTCTGTTGACATTTCTTTGAGGCGCGCGTGGAACACGCCGTCGACCCGGGCCTGGTCCTTATCTAACGGCGAGGTACTCATTGCTCACCGTCTATACATACATAACCTCACGCCTTCTTCCCATGGGGGTAGGCAGAAACTACAGGACGCCACATGCTACGATCCTCACATACTCCTTTTGCTTCGTTTACGTTTATAAATCTTGTAATTTGTTGTTGGTAATTCTTTGAATAAATAAACTGAACCTTACGGTGATAAATGATTATGAGGTCGACTATACCTATTGCTGAAGTCATCTGCCTAGCCTTTTTTCAAATACGTTGGGGTCGGCTTCCAGTCTAACTATGATGCAAGTGAATACCAGTATTTTACATGGAGCGACTGCCTATCTGACCACCAAAACCCAGTTACTGGGTAATACGATATCCCTTGGTATGAGTGGTTTTCAGACTTTTGGGCTTCTGACGACCCTTAACGACTGTCAAAGATCCACGAGTGACAGCCGGGACCAACAGATTAACGTGGCAAGGAGGGGTCTCGGTATGTAAAGATGGTCACCCATCCACGGACCAACCGCTGCAAGCGCAGCTTAACCTGACCGTTCGACCTGTGCGGTTTTATTACTTAGCTGCAAGTCCCACTATACCTATTGCTGACAATACTAAACTTAAAATAATGACAAAGACAAACAGCATTGTAGAGTGCGCTTAATTAAATAGTTCCTATGCCGTAATGTTGGCTGCACTGTTATAGGACGAACACGAGTACGCTACGGCGGCGGCGCTACGTAATTGGTTCGTTGTTAAAGTTTAACAATGGTGCCAACATTACGGTAAAGGAACTGTTTGATGAAACGCACTCTAACTAGCAATCAAGTAGTATCACATCCCATTAAATGATCATAGAAAACATTGTACGCCAAATTAACAGCTCGATGTACAATTATATACAAATGAAAATGTAAACAATACTATTCTTAGTCGCCATCGTTTTAGATAATCGCGCGTTTCTCAAGTATTGACCGGTTTAGACAAGGCTAGTATTTGAAGCAAGGATAACCAGATAGTGCTAGTAAGCTAGCGAGCTAGTCACTCTAGCTTTGTGTACACAGAACTATTCTGATTTTTAGACTAGTAGGTAAGCTAGTGAGAAAGGTAGCGTGATAGTTTAATAGGATGAGGTTCTATTTCTGAGCTAGTAGCGTCTCCCTTCACTGATTTTACTATCTTGGTTTGTGTACTAGCCTCATGTGGCTGGCGAAGCGGGGCTAATATTTCATCGTCACCGTTATTTTATTAAGGCTTACAATTTACTAGCATCGTGTAAACAGCTCTAGCATTTATCAGGATAAGTTAGCTAGGATATTACTTACTTGCTTAAAAAACTAGCCCCGTGTAACCCAGGCATAAGTAATGATATATAAGGAGACATGCAAGCGCACCAGTAATTATAATACATAGCTTATAATAATATGGCTGTCTAAGTGTCGCGAGGACTAATTACCGGTAAAAACTCGCAACTTTGTAGATGCTAATAAAAGTGAAGTATGATGCGGGTGCATTAACTTCCATAACAGGATACTACTGACTACAGTCCTAATGAGGGTGTTCGTAAAAATTCACACCACCAGATGGCGCCACTTTGACAAGAGGTTTTTCATTTCGTCAATGAATTTATAATATATGATGACGTCCATCATTTGTTTCATTCATTCGTTCATCATTCGATCATGACTAAAGAAAATATAGGCGCTTTGATTAGTGCCCGGACCTGAGGTCTCAGTGCTGCCACCTAGTGGATGTCATTTCAGAAAACCCTCATTGTTACACGCATGGTATGAGTACTTCTTCAGCCTACAGCAGTCCATTGCAGGACATAGCCCTCACCAATCATACGCCATTCATCTCGATTCTTGGCAAAACTCTTCCAGCTTCTAACTCTTCAGCCACTCTGCGAAGATCGTCGCGCCACCTAGCCTGCGCTTGTCCACCGATTCGCGGTCTCCACTCAGTCCCACTAGTCTTCATCTGCCAACCCTTTGCCCAACTATGTTGAGGTCGGCTTCCTTTCTAACCAGATGCAGCTTAATACCAGTATTTTGCATGGAGCGACTGCCATCTGACATCCACAACCTAGTTACTAGGTAACACGATACCCCTTGGTAAGACTGGTTGTCAGACTTTTGGGCTTCTAACTACCTGTAACGACTGTCAAAGATATACAAATGACAGCCGGGACCAACGGCTTAACGTGCTTTTCGAGACACGGAGGGGTTTTGGTATCTAAAGATGGTCACCCATCCACGGAGCAACCCCGGTAAGCGTAGCTTAACCTGATCGATCGACCCGTGCGACTGTTATTACTTAGCCACAAGCCCCTCAGTACCACTAGTAGTACCACAATAAAACAAAAACGCTTCGTCTTTGAAGAATTGGTGTGTTCAACAACTAAACCAACGCATTATGTAGAGTTGTTGTTAGCGATTTTCATTGAGAGTGTGTTACGCAATTTGGCTGCAATTGGAATCAATTTCTTTGATCAATACAACTAATTTATTATCCATTATTTATGCGTTGATAAGTTGTCTTAGAAGACATATTTCCTAAATAAAGTTAAGTATGTAACTAATTAATTCGATTGCCAAGGAAAGCAATTGTGGTTACGATTGTATTACGTAATTCTGGTGCAGATTTGATACGTTGCGTGTTGAAGCAGCTCAATGTGTGTATATAGTCCCTTAGAAGTTAATAACGTTAGATGACAGTGAAGCACGTTGTTATTGTGAGCATTGCACAAATCTATTATGTTATTTTTATGTGGCAGGTATGTTTGGCTACACAAGTTGATTTCAATATAATTTCCAACGTAGGTATTAAGTAGTTCAATTAAAATTTACAATATTAGTATTGAACTTATGATCTGAGGCATCGACAAAAGATTGAGAGCTTTATTGATTACTTAATTTACATAAACATAATATAACATCACGCCTTGTTTCCCCGAAGGGTTGGGCAGAGGCTCCAGAATCTATTAATCATGTTCAACCACACGTGCGAAAACCAGGTGCAACAAATGAAACAAACTGCTCCAAATACTGACTCTATTAATGTTCTATGACAGTTTAGAATGAACCAAACAATTCTGACAACAACTGTACATGATTTCAAAACGCAAGTTTCACAAGACCGAACGCCTCCTCGATCCGTCGCACTAATCGTTCAATAAACGCCCATTTATAACATAATTGTGCTTTAATATACCCACACGCCGCGAAACGCCTAAAAACATGACAAAACCACTTCATTATCGTCTATTGTCACCATTTCACTCCACTTCCAATGGCTTTTGTGCATCTCGCACAACTTTTGGCGCGACTGTTTATTTTTTTCTCAACGACAATAAAGTTTCGAATCGCATGTTCCATTTTTGAACTTACACGACGTACTGAGGGTAATCGAAAAGAGGATTCATGCGACAATTTGATTTAATCCGTATACGATTGGCATAGAGATTAAAATTCTATGGGTGATTCTGATAGTTCTTGATGTCGTGTTGTCGACGTTACTGGCAGTCAGTAGGCAGTTTTGAAAGATAATAGGGAAACGAATGTGCGAAACAATTTATCATTCAAGCGAATTCTCTTGTTAATTCGATACAGGCTGGATTTTTGGGTCAATTCTTTTGCCTTGGGGAGTTTAACGTGGAAAGGAGAAAAAAAACGTTATGATGGTCGTGTGGGGCTTTAGTGATGAATTCATGAATATTATTTATTATCATCGCAATATGGTGTTATAAAATTATAAAATTGTTTATTGCCATGACAGACGTTTTGACCCGGTTTTGGTGTTAGAAAGGATGCTTTCTCAATGGTTTGTTAATATTGCTTTCCTGTTTTTATACAGTTTTACATACAGTACCTGGGCAACCGAACTCTTCTCTGGCTCTGGTGAAAATAGAGAATGCTCATTTAATAGTATAGGAAAGTTCATACTAATTCATGTATAGTATCTACTTATTCCATGCTGCCATGATAGTAGGTACTTACTAATTCCATTATATTCTATCCCATATTTAATGTGATTATTCAAAATTTTGTTCTAAACTTTGGGCAACCGAGCTCTGTTCGGGTGAAAATATGGAGAAAACTAATTTTCCCAGTTCTGAGACCTAGCTGGATCGATTTTTCGCCCCCGTTAACCCCTATATTGCAACTTTCATCGAAATCGTTAGAGCCGATTTCGAGAACGTGAGAACAAATATATATACTTACTTATATATTTATATTATATAAAAGAAAGAAAAATTTTAGCTACGTACCTAATTCTATAAAAAAAAAGAAAACAAATAAAAAGGTTACCTACCACCCTTATAGGGAGAACATAATATGAGTGACATTTGAATACATTTCGTTAAGTTGTATGAGATCTGTATCCACACATAAGCCTCATTGATCCAAAAACATGCGTGATGATGTGAAAAACCACTAACAACGTGCAGCTGAAAACAAAAAATAAGAGAACCCCCTTTTTATGTCGTAAGTATTGTTGAAATTTGTTATTAAGAACAAAAACACTAGAGTTCCATTTATAAACATAAAAGGACCTTTCACACTTTATTGAAACGTGACATCAACCAGTATTTTATATTAACTTTTGTACCAATACTCAGAATATCCACCTAGTTGTGGGTGGGGTCTATTAAAAAACTCACAACTGTCAACGCCTAAGGCGGCGCGTGCTGTTCAAATTAATTATAATGACGCTTTAATTATAATTAAAATGACGTTTTCATTATAGAAACTATTATTTCTAAATTACGTACTCGTGTAGCAACTATCGAATACATGGTGTGGCGAAAAGAAAAATTACGGTCGTTTAAAATTGTCGTCTTTAGTATATTAAATAATTATAACAACAATATAAGAAATCGGGAAGCGTTATATGAAGGAATTATATTTTTACTTACCACTTAAAATAATAATTATGCTGGCAACACATTAACCAAACAAAGCCTACCTTTCATTACGGTTCCAAAAACAAATGCAGCGTAATAACATCCTATGATGTGCGCGGCAATTATTTTGAATTTTGAATTGTTGCATTCGAAATCAACAACTGTTATAAGGTTGCCAGTTTAAGTTGGCCCCTCCCGCCTTGTGCGTTTAGACTTTGAAAAGATGACTCAAGAGGAGCAACGACGCCCGAGGGTGTATTTAAATTGGTCACATTTTACAAAGCAACATTACACCCTGCCATCACGCGCGTTGACCTCAAAAATTATAGTATTAAACTTGGAACAAAGAGCCCGAAAGCCGCAGTTTTGAGTTCTTGAGTGCAGCCCACGAAATCAATAAAAGGCGGCCCAGTATTAATTATGGGACAATAGGCAACATAAATTAACAGCTCATGGCTGTGTTATTACTGGATTTCTTTCTTTACAGTGTGTTTTTGACTTAATTACTGTTCATATCTTTGTAATTCATAATTTTTGTAATGTTTCCTGTAATTTCGCGATGATATTCCAACCGCAATTCAAAGACGATCGAAAAAAAAAAAACAAAAAAATATCTGTCTTACTCGTAAGTAAACGGAGCCTTAAAATAGCGAAGGAGATTGACTATAGTTATAAAACGTTTGGTGTGGGTCTTAGACGGTATTTAAGCAATTATTTATTGTTTACGGTTCATCACATCACGCTTGTGCAAGAATAACGCATAGTTAACGTATTAACAACCACGAATTAATATTTAAAATGTGACCGAAACGAGCGTGCGTGCTAACATAGGAACCAGTTCAAAATAACCTCTGATTTCTACAAGGGACTTAGTCTTCGTGGGTCAATTTATTCTGGTGATTACAGCTATAGTGGGCGACCAATTAACGTTTAACAAACTTTTGTCCGTAACAAATTCTCGTACAGTTTTAACAATTTGAGTTTGGAACGTTTGGTGTAATTTGACAACGGCTGTTAGGCTTAGTTTACATTTATCAGGGTTCGCTTTTTGAATGTTACGTTAAAACCTACCATTTTTGGCGAGACTCCAATCTTCCAATCTAAGTACAGAAGACTGTCCTCAGATTTAATGGGTAAATAGTTATTAAGTATAGTCTTGTAAAAGGTCTGGTAGAGCATTAAAAGAGTAACCATTTCGACTTTTAATATCGACCACACATTAAAGGCCACAGTGCCAGATTGACACAGTATACTTACTCCTGCAATTTAAAAGCAGCAGTTATTGCAGTAGTGAAGAAAAAAGAGCGGCTGTCACTTACATTACTCTTTGTCTACTTATTTAGTAATCAAGAAGACTTAAGCATTGATCGTCACTCGAGCGACCAGCGACTGACATGGAGGAAACATAAAGGACCGACATGAAAAGAGCTTGACATTAGATACAAAGGCATATACTGGCTCCTGGGTAGGAATTCCAAGCTGTCCGTAGACAATAGGATCTTGATCTATAAGACCATATTAAAACCCATTTAGACTTAGGTTATTCAACTGTAGGGTTCCGCGTTTAACTTCAATATAAACATGATATATAGAACTCAGAACAACATCTTAAAACAGATATCAAAATGCACCATTGTTTATCAGGAACGTTGAAGTGCACGAACACCTGAACATGAAAACAGTCAAGGAAGAAATAAGTTAATGTTTGCAAAAATACAAGTCCAGATTGGACAAACACCAACCAATTGGCCGCTCAACTCACAATGTCAGATTGTGCCAGCAGACTCAAAAGACGCAACATTCTACAACTAAATAACTTGTGGAGAGCTGCTTGACTAATAAAAGAGTTGCTCCTGATGAGGTGTAACTCTTCCCAGATCATCTTACAACTCATCTGTTCCTAGTTTTGTAAACAGAAGACAAAAAAGTAAAAAAAAATATATATGAAAATACAGTGACACTCCGGGAGTGCCAACAGAAGTGAAAACTTGAAAAAAATCGGCATCGCAGTAATCAACACGTTGATGTCTTTAACTCTACGCACCGCGGTAATCAACGCGTTGATGTCTTTTTAATGGTCAAAAGGTGGCGTCATCACGGTGTCCCGAAATCAATGGTTTAATCCCATCTCAAAAATGCTCAACGCGCCTAAAGAAGTTTTCACTTCAAAAAAGTATTGATCGTCACACAATAAAAAAGAACGGATTGCTTGCCATCCGCTATTGTAGCCCCAGCTGATCTTCATCCGGCACGCGACGCCTACAACAAACACCAAGCTTAAACAATTGCTGATACATCGTGAGGCAGTCTCCAGTGAAAGACAAGCGAACAGCGAGCGAAGATATTGGAAAGATATGCGGGACTTAATCTATGCAGATATAAGCGATATCGCTGTCGCGCTCGGTAGCAATACTGGTCCAAAGTTAGTATCCAGAAGGCGGATCAGTATCGCTACGAGCATGACAGCAATATCACTTATATCTGAATAGGCCCCCATATATTATCAGTATAACATATTTTCCCCAACTTGTTATTTTTTGTTTTGTTATTTCTTTGCGTCATGTTTATCGCAAATAAAGGTATTTACTTGCCTTGCCGTTTACCAACTATTTTGGGGTCAGCTTTCCGTACGCAGCGGAATACCATTATTTAACATGGAGCGACTGCGATCTGACCTCCACAACCACTGGATTGTGGAAGACAGATAGGATTCGCTCCCCTACTAGCTTAATATACATAGTAGTTATTATTTTTTAAATGTTAGAGAATCAATTCTAAAAGCCTTAAGCGTCTCAACACAGATTAAAATAGTATATTACTGTTGGGGCCAGCAATTAGGGTATTGATGGACAATCGTGAAAATGTGAGTCCATCAATGCCTTGTTGCGGCCAAGACTTGTATAGTACTTTTCTCAAAAAATGCGCGGAAATTCAAACTAAGTAAATTAATTATAAATTCCAGAATCAACGACGAACAAAGAAAATTTTTCACGCGCCAATATGTTCATTTGTTTCTTCTTTACTTGAACAGCTCTATTTGCAAGCCAATTCGAAATTTAAATAAAATCTTTGATAAGTTACCTCCTTGGTTGTCATGTGTTGAAGTAAAAAGTTCATTCCATTTTTAAATAACATGACAGATATGAGTTTTCATAGTAATTTATTTGGCCGCTAAACACGACAGATATGGATTTTAATAGTAACATTGTCGGCCGCCTACTCGCTTGTTTTTCACCAGTATAGCAATTTCGATTTAACTCGAAGAAGGTTGTCAAAATAATAAGGAGGAGCACGGGTCGATCCATCAGGTTAAGCTACGCTTGCCAGAGTTGGTCCGTGGATGGGTGACCATTTCTACATACCCAGACTCCTCCATGCTTCGGAAAGCACGTTAAGCCGTTGGTCCCGGTTGTCATTCGTGGATCTTTGACAGTCGTTACGGGTCGTCAAAATTCCGAAAGTCTGACAACCAGTACTTACCAAGGGGTATAGTGTTACCCAGTTACTGGGTTGTGGAGGTCAGATGGCAGTCGCTCCATGTAAAATACTGGTATTCGGCTGCATCCGGTTAGACTGGAAGCCGACGCCTACATAGTTGGGAAAAGGCTAGGCAGATTGAAGTTTGTCAAAATAATGCTCGAATTTCCAAGCATGTTTGAGTTTTTATTTTAAGACATTAAGTGTCATATATTATTTGATTTTACTTTAATTAGTCTCATCCCCTATTACATTATGGGACTTAGTATAACTAGCGAAATCTAGGTGTATTATACACCTCTGCCCATCCCTTCGGGAAATACAGTAATGTAAAGTAAGTTTTGAATTTTTCATGGCACATATTTATGTTTTCATAGCTTAACTCAATGTCCTCCTCTAAGCTATTATGTAGAAAGACATCATAAGCTAACCGCCCACTTACCCATAGTCAGCACGTGAAACTTCAAAACAAACAATTTATGAAAACAAAAGCTTGCATAGAACGCAAATTGGATTTCAAATAGCTCGTAGCAAAAAGCGTAGCAAAGTACTACGAGCGCTACGAGTTATTATATTTGCTTACAATTATTCATTAGGATATTATGACGTTTTTTCAATGACAAGTAATCAGTGTTACTGAAAGACTGAAGCTTGTGAGGTCTTCTTTGTCGTTTCAGTTCATATTCCCAAATCATCATCATTAACATCGATTTTAATAAAAATACTACTTGACGTTCGATTTTTAGTATAAGTCAAGCATTTTTTTCAGGAGGGCAGTGGTATCGACCCTGACTTACGAGTCGGGGTGAGTTCAAACCCAGGCAGGCACCTTGCTTTGTGTATTTAATTTCATCACCACTGCTCTCAAATCGGTGGAGGAAAACATCGTGAGAAAACCGGTATGTCATCCTGGAACCAAAAAAAACTCGAACACTTGTGCAATCTACCAACCCGCGCTGGGGCCCCGTGGTGGATTACGGTCCACTCCCTCTCACAAAGAGGAGGTTTGTGTCATTTTGTCCCAGCAGTGGGAACAGTATAAGCTGATTATGATTCTACTTCTTTTTGCCACATCATTCTATAATATATTCCTGTGTTTCTGTTTGAACAGTAGGTAGGACCTACCTTCCTTTGAGAAGGTGTTAGTACCGCTACCGGTTACATTATAGGCTCTAGAAGTATTCTAACCTTAATTTTGAGGTCTAGTAAATCGTCGGCAAACCTTCTTGATAATGCCGGAGTCCTTTTAATTAGACGGGCATATCTTAATGCTCAGGATACACGAGGCTAGTTTTCAAAGCTAGGATAGCCTGCTAGGGTTGCGAAGAAAACCGAAAGGGAGATCGTGGCCCCCGGCAACAGGGCAACTGAAGGAACACGGGTGGGTTTTACATGCCCTCCCGCTCCGCCCAGAGCGGGAGAAGTTATTTGATAATTTCCCAACCAAAAAAAAAAAAAAAGGATAGCAAGCTAGAATCTCTGTATTCCACCATGGCTTGGCACAAGTCAGTGCTGTTTACACGGGGCTGGTTTTTAAGCTAATAGCATTGCGGAGACTTACTCCGTAGAGTAAAATGATCCGATTGGGTACTAGATACAGTGACCACACGAGGCTAGCACACAAGCAAGATAGTAAAATCGGTGGTGGGGGGCGCTATTAGCTCAAAAATAGAACCCCATCCTATTAAACTATCCTGGCTTGAGACGGTCGCTTAGTAGCTTTCTCACTAGCTTAATAGCCTATAAATTAAGCTAGTTCTGTATACACGAAACTAGAGTTACTGGTGTAATATTCTAGCATAAAAAAACTATCCTCGTGTATCCCGGGAATTATTTACTTACTAAATAGACGGTAAAAATATCGCTATCTTCAAGTGGACGTCAACCCTCTCACTCTAAGTTTCGATCTGTGCCGAATTGATTACTTCGACTAGCATGAGAACACATGTTTGTGTTAGAACTAATGTCTGCACGGCATATTTCTGATTAGGTAATAGTTTGATCTACGCTTAGTTCCGGTATTACTTAATAACACTTGGTACGTAAGAAAAACTAACACCACTTGGTTTCCGAATCGACACCAAAGGTAAAACAGTTTTGTCTGTCGCAACAGCTTTCCTGTTGATTTTTTGCAACTTTGATTACCATGTAACTGTGTTCGTTTTGTTTGCACGAGTGCATCATAATCATAACATAACATAAACATCACGCCTCTTACTCCCGAAGGGTTATCATCTTCGATGCGGGCTATTATTGATTTCAAAGTCAAAGTTAAATCATTTATTTCAAATAGGCCCATGTATGGCACTTTTGAACGTCAAAATTTACAGACTAATATAATTGATTCTCGTCGCCCCTTCCAAAAGGTAGTTTTCGTATGGAGAAGAATGGGCAAGAAACTCCACCGTTACTCTGTTAAAAAAAAATCTTCGTCACTAGACATAACAACCGTCTGGTCGGAGGATCATCCCTTTTATATGGAGGATGAGTGAACCTTACACCCTGTTCCTCATACTTCTATAAAGCAATGGTAAGTAAGTAGGTACTTAGTTTATCTAAAGACAGTCTACACATAGTCTAATAATATTTCCTTCTCAATGACTCTTTAGGATTTTCTGAGTCGCCAATTAGGTGTTAAGAATTTTATGATCTTTACGATGGTTTGACGACCTCCATGTTGAAATTCGTCAATTGTTTTGACGCCCACATTATAATTTAATCGATGTTTCAAATCATTCGTTTATAATAATCGATTTCCACATAGTTTCGATCCATAATCGGTTGTTCAAGGTTCAGATCTTGGGGCACAAAGAGTATCCTACCTACTGTTCTATGAAGTTCGAAGTTCAAATGATTATCTTGGGAATACGTTTTCATTCTCGATTGAATGACATTGATTGTTAACCGACTTCGAAAAGTGAAAAATTACTTTAATTTCGGAAGTTGGTGACAGAAAACGAAAATTCAAAACCAAAGACAGCCATTTCCGAAATTAAAGTAATTTTCCACTTTGTAGTGTTTTTTTCAAGGGAGTCGGTTGTTTTTTTTTAAGTGAAACTTTTTTATGCGCGTTGGGCATTTTTGAGATGGGACTAAACCATTGATTTCGCGATACCATGACGACACCTCATTTTTGTAAACGCAATTGTGCTCTTTATTTATATTAAGTTACGGATCAATGTTCTATGCAAGTATTTTTTTAAAGGTTTCGGAAGTAATTTTTTTTTGTAAACGCGATTGTGCTCTTTATTCAGATAATTTAACGGACCAATGTTCTATGCAAGTATTTTTCTTCCACCAAGGCGATCTTGTTCAAGTTTTCACTTCTATCAGCACTACCGGAGTGCTACCACTTTTTTTTCTAAACATCTTGAAGCATTAGCAAATAAAAACCTTCTTTCGATACTTACGACTATCTTCTCTTTCTCTCTCCTCTTATCAGAAGTAGGTTTGCTGTCTGCCTATGGAAGCAAACTTTCTCATTCGTGTTGCCACGAGATTTACCGATTTGAATAATAGGAATATATTGAATAATAGGTGCTTCAAGCCATGTTAAAAAGATAATTAGGGATGCTGACAAAGTGCGAAAAATTCTTAATAGGGATAATACCTGGGTCAAAAAAAAGAAATTCTGTTTAGTCCGTCCGTCAGTCAGATGATAAAAAAAATATTAGACACATATTTTTTGCTTTATTCATATTAATAAAAAATGACTTAGATAAAAACGCATTAAAGTTGAGGAGTGGGGGTCGCTACGGCACAAGTAAGTATAAAATCTACATACCCGTGATGTCATGGCACATTTTAACTCAATGTATCGCCGTTATCTTTTGATCACGTAAAAAAAAAGAAAAATAATTGTCCAATATTTTTTAATAATCTACCTGACGAACAAAGAGGATTTTTAGTCATCATCCCTATTACGATGGAGTGGCTTTACAATTCTTATTTTTTTTATTTTTTGCAACAAAAGACACATAAGTAAAAGTTTGGGCGTGTGCACGGTACTTTCAGGAAAAATGCTTTGTTTCGTCATGAATGAGATATATGCTATTTAAATATCGCTGTTTTGTTTATAAAGACAGTGATGTAAGGATTATTTTTAAGGGACATACAACATCATACTTCTTTTAAGTAGGTTCAATAAATGAAAGACCTCTCAAGGCCTATCTAGCCCTGATATAAACAAGTAGAGGGGAAGAGGGTAGAAATAAATCTAAACAAAGCACTTTAGAACACATAATGTTTATTTACACTAAGTAATATTCACATAGTTAAAGCACAGATTGTGCCTATTGTAAAACGTTACATCAAATGTTACATTAAGTAGCTGTAAGTTATCGTAGTAGGAACAAGAAGACACTATCAGATCAATACCATTGCTTTCAAGAAAAACAAAATAATTGTCTATGGAAGCGGTAAATATAAATTCAAAAATGGAATATACAGATGTAAAGCGTTATAAAATAACGATTCTTTAGTCGATGATTTATTGTAAAATGTGTTTGTATTTATTACAATTAAATTATAGAATTGATCTCAGTAGTAATTAATAAATAATAAAGGAAAAAATTTACGTAATTCATTGTTCCGTGGAGAAAACATGATCTTGTTATTATTTATTGAAGTACATACAATGAAACGTCGTCAGTATTATAATTATAATAAATTCATGAAACTTTACAGTGACGACGTGGAATTCATAAATAGGCAAGAATAGTTTAGTTAATTTACTATACAGATTGAGTTCTAGTCACTATAAAAATGTAACACAAGTGTCAAGTCATATTTTAAATAGCTAATTAATACAAAAGTATTTATTGAATAGTTATAAAATGTTGCCGATTCATTCAATTAGTGATATAACTGACTAATAATGATTTATTTACACAATGCATACAAAATTGTAAAACTGGAAAATAATTATGTTGCTTACGCTTAAAAATCATTGTACATTTTTACGACTTGCCTTCATTATTTTGCACGTAATGGTGTTAAAAGCACATGAAATTACTTAGTCATTACCATTAATATTCGTTCTCTATTGCTGGTAGTTAATTAGTAGAAATCCACAATTTCAACCAATTTAAAATTAGTAATTAGACTTACTAATTAAAAATTTGATAAGATAGGTACTATACACTTCATCAACTCCGTACATTCTCATTAAGATGATAAAACTACGCTTTAAATTTAAATTTCTAAACAAACTACCTTTACATTAATATGTACAATAGTAACGTAAGCTGGAACTTGTAACTGGCCCACAGATGATGTAATTTTATCATAAATTATTGCACATTTAATGGAAAACTCTTATTTCAGTATCTACATCAATGATATTTTAAGTAAAAAGACGTAGATAGGTTACCTACCGTACATTCGTTCTTCAAAAACGGCATAATGTCACGCTATTAGATGACACGTGTAAGTAGGACAGCATGTCGTAATTATCGGGAGCGAAAAAGAGACAAGACGAAGAAAATGTGGCTAATTAGCCAAATTTTGACGTGCCTCTTGCGAAGCGTGTGTAACCTATCTACCTCTTTTTTTACTTATAATATCATTGATCTACATGTTCAAAACTATTCACTGTTTCGTTGCTTTCAATAAAATTATTGCTGTTCCACAAGCCAGTTAATAATCCAACAAAAATAAATAATTTAGGAATATCTCTATAAAATATTAAGTACTTAAATAATAAAATCAACTATCACATTTATTTCGAACGAAGCTTCATAAGTTTTGTACAACAATACACTACGGTCAACTAATACTATTTACAGACGTATTAAATAGTGATGTACTTTACGAAATACTATTAATAGTGGAGATAAAAACATCTAACGTCACTAAAACGTTCTTATTGAAATTGTAACACATTGTCACTTTAGTCGATTCGACTATCGATTTAATAGTCGAGCACGCGCCGATCGTAGTTGGCATCGTTTGCGATCGCGCGTGAGGCCTCGTTTCATTTGGACGCGTTCACTACAAGGTTCGTGGCCGCCTCCTCACTAGCGCCTATGCTCATGGCTTTCTTCTTGAGAATGCCTAGGTCAGTCACGTTTTCTAAGAAGCTCTTGTGAGCTGACAATACTTTAGCACTTTCCACATCTTTTTTTAACTCCTCCATGTCTCGTTTCAACTTTGCTCGTCTGTTTTGGAACCATGTGATGACTTGAGCGTTGGAGAGCCCCAGAGAGCTCGCGATCTCGTCTCTGTCTGCGGGTGAGAGGTACTTCTGATACAGAAACCGTTTCTCCAGCTCAAAGATCTGGTGGTTGGTGAAGGCTGTTCGAGATTTTCGTTTCTTCTTGGGCTGCGGCCTCGAGTTGAAGAGATTCAGGTGATTTGACTGACCATCTGGAACAAAAAATCAAAAAATTAGTTACGGTTATTAAGTTATTAACTATGTGTACAAAAGACTTTAGAAGTGGCCAATTGACAAGGTATTAAAAGGAAAAAAGTTGCGTTAAACGATAGATTCAAACGAGTTTGTTGATTAGTCGAATTTACATATATTTTTTATTACTAACGAAGTGCCTTTCTCTAAGGTTAACGTTTATAGCAAATCCGTAGGAGTTATGAAAACAACAAATATTTCAAGGAGTATTACTATCGAGCAGATTTGCCATTTAAATCAAATTCAAATTGCAGATTCTTGGCAAAACATATTTGATTAAGAACTCAACAACTCCTATTGTGAATGTAACCCTTTTAATTCTAATGAGGCCTAGTCCTATAAACCTCAAAATTACCTTTCAAAAGGTGTCACAGAAATCAGGTTCCATATAAAAAGATTAGAAGTAAAAGTAGGGTTGTAGAGGCGCAGACGCACAGATAACCACTCACTCGTTATCAGGCACTAAAACATCAGACTCTATGACAATGACAGCGCAATAAAAGGCCCGCAGCGCTAAAATGTTACTGTTCCCTCGTAAAAGGCACTATAAAACACACCCAGGTATCGTTACATTTTAACGAGCCGAGAATCATATACGGGCCGTCGGTAAAACAGTTTTATAATAATGAAAAAAATAATCAAATAGGACACACAATGTAGCCAATTTTGTTGCAAAAGCTGCTAGCGATCTAATTGCGCTTTGTTAGCTTTTTAGACGTTTACGTTTAGTTATAATGTATCGGTAATAATTAGTAGCAAGATATAATAGGTGTTCAATAAATTGCTATTACAAATTCATTATAGTAGGTGTAGTTAATTGAAGTTGGTTATGGGTTGCAGTTATTAAGTATTTTATGATCTGGAATGCAATACCGTCATCGACAGCTAGGAATTTGCTCATTCCTTTATGGTAATTACCTATAATTTAGCTTTTTATTTTATTATAAAAGGTGTTCCCTTTGATATTCCATAACTCTAGGGTATTAATGAGACCATTTCGAAGAATCAACTGGCATTTGTTTAAATATATAGATATTGTTTTTTTTTATTCAATATCATTCGACAAACTAACTATTATTTATGTAAAAAACCCTTACGTGAAATGTAAAAAAGTATTTAAGTAATTCAGACTTTATTTATTTACATAAAAAAAAATTACAACGTTGCATTTTCTTAGCTTTTGATTGATTTGAATGAAAATGATTTACTCGTACCTTTGCAATGAAACTTAGATAAACACATGGAGAGTCTGGCGTTAGGTCATCTCGTTAATACCCCGGAGTTATGGGATATCAAAAGGAACACTTTGTATGAAACGGTGATAACCTTTTGACAACGGTCAACTGCAAAAACTAGCAGGAGGAATGACAGCTCACCTAAGTTTTCACTGTGAGATTTTACAGAATAGACCGGCTGATTTCTGATACAATTTTAAGAAAGTAAATTGATATTATGTGACAATATTTTAATATGTAAAAATAATGTATAATAGAGATATAACGACATCATTATAATAAAATAACAGGGGCACTCCGGAAGTGCCAACAGAAGTGAAAACTTGAACAATTTTACTGTGCAGGAAATAAGGTATCGCGCGTTGATGTCTTTTTAAAGGTGGTGTCGGTAACGGTGTCGTGAAATCAATTGTTTAGTCCCATCTCAAAAGTGCCCAATGCGCCTAGAAAAGTTTTTACTTCAACTAATAACAGTTACAGAAAAAACAAAAACGTTTCTTAAGTGTATTTAAGTTTAGTAAACATTTTCCACGCCTGTTAAAATTCAATTTTCTATTTATTGCTCTGGCAATAAACATAAAGGAAATGAAGATACAACAATGGCGCTATCTCTACATCCGGCACATTTTGTATTATCTGTGTTTCAAATTGCACAGTGCGCGTAATTATTTTTTGAAATTAACTTGTTAATGTTTTTAGGTTTGCTTTGGTTGATAATGTGTAACGTATCGGAATTCGACATAACAATGCAATGTTATCATAGGCATCGGTTTTGTGTTTCTTTGTGAATAACGACATTTATTAAATTTAAACTCAAACTCAAACTCAAACTCAAAGCATTTATTTCAAATAAACCAATTATAGGCACTTTTGAATTGTCAAGGGGTCGGTCAGTCAGAAAGATGAAGCTAGTTGCCCATTCCAAAGCGTAGTTGGTACCTATGGAGAAGAACGGGCAAGAAACTCCATGGACACTCTTTTAAATCACAATATGTTTACAAAATATTGGTTACATCATTCATGTTAAAGTTATAAATGTGAGAACGATGCACAACGATAAAAGCGTCCGTAATAAAAAATAAAACAATTCAAAAATCAAATTAAAAAAGCCATGGCAGCTAGAAGATGACCAGTTCCTACTGACAGCGCCCGTTCACGAACATGACGTATGGATTAGCACCATTCAGCTCAACCAAATAAATATCTTTGTCTTAAATAGATATCTTTGTCTTTACATGGGACTTAAACATAACTGGCGAAATGTGGGTGTACTATAGGTAGGTAGGTACTACACCTCTGCCTTTATACCATTCGAGGAATACAGGCGTAAATGCGTAATGTTATGTTATGTAGCCAATGTCTTTGATATAAATTCTTAGAGTATTTGCATTTAGACGTGCAACGAAAAAAAAATCAAAACTTTTCATAAGTTTTGTATTCCGATACATTATTAAGCCATTGATAACACAATGGTATCAACTCTAACGTTATGCTGTATATAGTACATACTAATTCCATGCAGACATCAATCAGTAACACTTCGAGCGCAAAACAATCATTAGGATTGTTTATGGTCATTAAAAAGTAAAAATGCAAAACGCGACCTCCTCGGAGATATTTTGCGCGGGAATTTGCGTGGTTCACCACAGATATTAATAAAAAATAACCCTTAAAATAATGTGCGTCGTTAAGTAAAACTGCCTATGCATTGTCGGATTTATTGGAATTCACAACATTGAAGTTAATGCACAAAAACATTGACCACATGTTAAAAGAAAATTTAATGATTTTTTTAACGCTAAGTAAAGGTGGTTTGGCGGTAAAGCCATTCGTCATATTAGCACAATTTGATGATTAATCTTTCAGTATGTTGTAGTGAGTCATTTATCATTGTTAAAATATTTAAATTACGTCCGTTTTATGTTGGTAAATTATAAGTTTTGATGTAAACTAATGCTACTTCTTTTTTCCAAGAATTAAAAGTTTTGTTAGTATTTTCCTTTATATAGCGATACCTTAGCAGATACATTAACGATTTTAAATTCGATTGCATTCCAAATTCATTTAGAGAAACCTGATATAAAATATTGGTTACCTATATAGGTAGCTCTATAAGACATTTAACAAGTTTTTATCAAACGACTGGATCAAAACAAGCGCAAAACAATTTGTCTAATAAATAACAAGGAAATTAATTAGCTACATAAAACCTTTTTGTACACAGTCTACATAACACTGGCCACATTATTTTATTCAAAGAATTCGCTAAACAACTTTTTAAAAATAGAATCCGATACATCAAAAGAATCAATTAGTACAAACAGGACATGAGATGCATGGAGTGGTAATTAAATAATAAAATGAATCCCTTCCCATTTATCAGATGTCAGCCACATTCGTCCACCGTCACGTCTCATTAGCGAAAATTATAAAGGAATTTATTTTTGTAGTAGGTATGTAGGTACTGATAGTCGTTTTGAGGAATTGGGGGCTGATTCATTTAATCTAGGTGGAATTGGTACACCTAACATCTTCTGCGAAGACCGCTTTCGGAACATGTTGGCTTAGAAGTTAAAAAATGTGGTAACTGGTAAAGGAACTCGACTGGGTTTAATTTTTGAAGTGAAAACTTCTTTGGGGTGTTGGGCATTTTTGAGATGGGAAAACTAAACCATTGATTCCGCGACACTGTGATGACACCTCATTTTTGTAAACGCGATTGTGCTCTTTTTTTATATTACGTTATGGATCAATGTTCTATGCAAGTATTTTTACTTTTAAGGTTTCGGAAGTATTTTTTTTATAAACGCGATTGTGCTCTTTATTTAGATAAGGTTACGGACCAATGTTCTATAAAAGTATTTTTCTTCCACCAAGGCGATCTTATTCAAGTTTTTACTTCCGTCGACACTCTCGGAGTGCCAGCACGTTTTTCTTTTTAAACTCACGCACCGCCAACAAGGACACTTAGAAATGCCTAGGCCCATTTCATAGATATTTATTTGGTTTTTTTATTTTAACTTTGCAACAACTTTTCCTCCAAAATCTAAAGTCCGGGGCACATCGTCCGCTAATAGTAAAGGTACAGGTACAGTAAAACTTCAATAAAGATCGCCGGCTGTATTAATCATCGCCTAATCGTATCCTTAGCGAATTCGAACCTCAATTACATGTGAATCAAACGGGCAAAGTGCGAAAAAATAGCCGACCCTAAGACATCGTTAAAGATTTGGCAAAAAACATGGAATCAGTCACGGCTAGAATCACCTGACCAGCTGTGTCACTTGGTGGCTTAATGGTTAGGAAGATTTTGGAGGTGTAAGAGTTGCTCTAAAAATAATTTAGAAAGAAATGAAGACAAACCTGACAAGACTCAGAGCAAGAACTCAAGCATTACTTAAAACTCGTTTAAAGCCTTTTGATTGGTTGAAACTAGTTTTAAGTAAGGCTTGAGTCTTGAGTGAGGTTCTGTAATACGGGCCTAAGAACAGTATTGCTCTATGAAAACTGTGATGATGCGCACACACGCAACAATACAGTTTCATAGTCAAAATAGACAATATGTACCATAAATACAATTGTTTTTGTCTATGATAGGTCAAGCCGTATTGTTTCCGGCGCACTTAGACCTAAGTCAAGTTTAAAACAAATGAGTTCCTTTTCACATCGTGAGCTGTCATTTAAGAGATTAAAGACTAAGGGAGATTCGAAATGAATTTACAGAAATACGGTTCTTGTATCAATCTTGTCGTCATATGTCAGTGCTGCCAATTTCCTTATTCAATGAATTAAAATAGGAAGGTAAGTAATTATATATGATTTGTTATGACTAGCTTAACACACGATAAATGGATCATAACAAGAACCGATTAATTTTCGCTTTCAATAAAAAACATTTCAACAAAAACGAACACTGCAATAAACTTAATTAATTGCATTTTTTCATCTAAAACGATGTCAATAAAAACACGTAAAGAAATAAAGTTCTTCAAAATTGCAAAGGTCGAGAGACAATCATTCGACCGCATCATTTATCAGAATTAAGCTGAATCTTAATTCCATCAAAAGCTGGAGAGAATCAAGGCTTCGTTTATCGTTTTATTTTGTCATGGATGTTGCTTTACGTACTTAATTAATTCCTCAATAACATCACGTAGGGTTTTGTGTGTGAGGGGCATCGGACTGACCCTTTTCTTCTCTCACAATACTAAGAAAACTGGTACAATCATTTTTGTACCATCCATTGCTGCATCATAACGCGCGAGTCTATAAAACATTTTGGAGGAGCGCGCAATTGATACCGATTAACCAATCGCATCATTGTTCGGTGTTGCTATGTAGATTTGCTCGTAATCAATGGAGTTGCCAGTTCTGAACGGATCGATACGCACGTAAACATGTAAAAGGTTGGTTTTGTTTTGCAGCGAACGGTTTAGTGAAGAGCGAAGGGTTAAGTGGTGACGGGTTGGGTGCAACTAGCCGGCGAATAGCGGAGTTATCGAGTCGTTACAAATGAGATCAATGATTTTTATGCCAGTTATTTTGGCTACCGGAAAATTAAGGTGAACTTGGGGCAATGCTTCTTCACGCTAGTTTCATTCGTAGTAGTTATATTCTTATTTTTTGCAGGTCTTTGAACTTTTGATCAATCAATAAAATGTCAATGATGAATAATTTTTTTTTGTCCGTCAGGTGGATTATTAAAAAAAATATTTAACACGTATTTTTCTTGTTTTACGTAATCAAAAGTTTACGGCGATACATTGAGGTAAAATATGCCATGACGTCTCGAGTATGTAGATTTTATAATTACGTATGACGTAGTGACCCCCACTCTAATGCGTTTTATCTAAGTAATTTTTTATTAATATGATAAAGCAAAAAATGCGTGTCTAATATTTTTGCGTGACTAATAAGATTTTTTTTCCAGGCACCATCGCATTTCCTTTAATTTTGACAGTTCAGCCACGATCACTGCGTTATTTATGTTGTTGAGCAAATTAATTTTTCAAACCTTTGCCATCGAAAGTGTGTCACGCATTTAGGATGCTGTTCATAGTAAGTAACTGACAAAGTATCTGTGTAGTAGCTATCAAAATATGTTTTGAAAGTTTTCTACATCTACATAATTTTTGATCACTGTCAAATTTTGTCATGTTCGCTGCACTGGCTCGCCTTAACCAACGCGCGTCCTTATTCTGTACCATCGTGATATTTGAACAATAGTGTTGGACAGCTCCTTAACGATCACAAATTGAATGTCCTGTCCAGTTTTTTCGATCGTACACCTTGTTATTCGGAGCCCAAGACACAATGGAAAGGCTCTTTTTCTTAGATCGCACGCTCATTTGGAAGTTATACGCGAAAAAAGCGTAGCGAAATTGGGTTCGATGTGAGATGCATCGTTTTTTTTTAACACTGATTGATTAGAAGGTCCTGTCTATCGATTTTTTCGACTCGATTGAAAACAATTCCCGATAATTCGAATATAAGTTATCAAGTAACTAATTCCGTGATATTTCTTAATTGAATTAGTTTATTTTTATTAAATATTTAATCCCTTGTAAATATGGAAATATCATCAAATATTAATTGAATAGTTAGATCATTTTCGTGTTAAAAGGATTAATGTGATTATTATTTTTATACAGTAGTCTTTAGGAACAGGTCATAAGGCTAATCGGCTTTTCGATGTTTTTACATCTCCAAATGCATAAGTTTTTGTTTAAAGACTAGGTAATTATTCGGCTATTATAGATATAGCTTCCCATAGCGGCTTCGACCGCGTGATATCTTTACAAATTATAGACTATCTACGCCCAACGGTTTCACCCGTATAAGTCTCGATCCTGTAGGAGTATAGGGATAAAAACTATCCTATATCCTAACCCAAGTCATGGTCTACCCATGTGCCAAATTTCATCCAAATCCGTTGAGCCGTTTTAGCGTGAAAGCGTAACAAACAAAAAAACAAACTCACTTTCGTATTTATTAGTTCGGATTACTTTTTTTCTTGGTATCAGTAGTAACTGGCTGTACCAAGTGGTGTGATTTTGCAAGTTGCAAGTGAAACCGGTCCAGTGACCACAAGTTATGCTTACATTGTTAGAGTAATGTATCCTTGTACAGACTAATGTGTTGAGAAGTTAGTACCTGTATTAATATAATTTTAATTAAGTAATTCGCGAACAGCAAAGCAAAAAAAGAACTATAAGTAGGTACTACCCATACCATAGATACTACTATACTGTGTTCAATGACCAAATACAGAGATGTAAACTTAAAAATAATGACACGGAACCTGACGGACGATGACCATAAACCCAGAATAAAAATAACCAATTTGTTCTTTATAAATGGCATAAACTTTTACAAATAAAAGTATTTTCGCTTATTACATGCACATGTAACCGTAAAATAATTTAAAGATTTAAGATAGATTACTCGATAATATCTTTTTCCCCGATTAATATGCAAAATGCATTCGTAAAAGTAATTACGGTAACTATGCATAATAACCAGGTAGCTACCAAAAAATAGAAATAAATGAAATAATATGAAGTTGTTTGATTGCATGAATACGAATGAACGTGCCAGCTTTAATGACTGTTATTTTATATTGTTTTATAAAAACCATTCTTGTACTGGGTTTTTGTTTTGTACAATCATGTTAATTTGAAAATGCTGTGACTTGAATGTGATTAGTGTTTGCTAACAAATTGTTGTGTGATAATATAATGACGTTGTGTGTAACCAATATGCATAGACAAAAAGTATTGTTTTGAATGTGAGTTTCTTAACTAACTAACGGCAACTAACTTCTTTTTTATGACTGACTGACCCCTTGACAATTCAAAAGTGCCTGTAAGTGGTTTAATAAATAAAGTGCTTTGATTTAGAGTTTGAATACCACAATGTGTTTTACTATAAAACTGAACTAGTAAAAAAATAGTACTACTAGTTAAAATATTCTTGTAAGTTTTTTATGTTTTATTTTTTGCAGATTCAATAAAATAATTGCTACTCTTATTTTTTTTTAACACGTAGGTATAATGCCAGCTCTATCAAGCGCGGATGATGTGCTTGCCAATACAACTTTGCAGTAACTTTTTATAGTTTTCTCGTTAATAGATGATGATAATACCTACATGCTGAATATTCAATATTATCGCAACTAAATAATATCCCTGCTGTAGTGTGTTGAGTGTCTGTTTATTTGTAACTTTTTAACGTCTCAAGTACTTACTGAACCGATTTCATCGAACTAAGGCAGTGCTAAAAACACGACCGGGAGAAAAACATTAAATTACTTTGTATCCGTGCACTTGAAGTGCTTCCTATAGACAGGCAAGGCTAAAACCATCAGAAGCTGGGCAATAGCGTCAAAAAAAGAATACTGAATAATATTTGCAATTAATGTCTAGAACTGTCAGCACGTCTCCTACAAGTCAGTCTCTTAAGTCTAATTATATACCCAGACATGTGTCACATCTTAGATTCGGTATCAAAAAACGTCACAACACGGCCATTATCAAAACACAGCACAAAGCGTCTCCATCTTAACGGGTGAGTTCTCACCACGGCCTATTTCAGCCGACTCCGACTGTTTCGAGTTAGTGTGTCGTTTGAGTTGCCGCCGCAAAATGGTGCGTGACACACAACGATGTTTTTGCTTCTTAATTAGGGATAAGTATCCGGTTAAGACGATTTTTTTGGTGTTTTTAAAATTAGCTGTTTGTAGTTTGTGGTTAGGAGAATGGTTTGTGGAAAGTTGAGGAGGAAAATTCAATCACTTAATCAGTAGGTACGAAACTAAGTCGTGATAATTCTTTTGATTTTTGTGCGTAACTGTTTCATTAACATATATGTAGATTAGAAGAACTGCTAAAAAACATGTTTTCATCAGATAAGCGACAAATATTGTCCGGTGAAAATAAAAAAACAACAACTACCAATTTGACAAACGAGTGAGCTGCGGTCGAATCGAATCGAAACGATCACAGACGATTCGGTTTGTTGCGGTTACTTCTCGGAATCCATGTCAAAATAATATTCGGATTCTTTCCGAGATTGAGTTTTTTTGCGTACTTGGCGACCAGAATTGATTGTGAAATAAAAATACTATTTTTCGGATGATTTTATTCATTTTAATTGAACAGTACGCTTCGCGGGCGTGGGTTGCTGTGTTAATGTAAATCTGGCACGATTTCAGTGTGCATGCATTATGAATTATCGATACGCGAATTGATGTAATAAATAGCATCTTTAATAAAAGCAGGGCATCATAGTTATCATTTCAATGAGTTTCTGTATTGCTGTTATGAATTTAAACGATTCATTAAATCATCTTTTCCGCCATTTTGTGTAATAAATAAAATTCAATGCAATAAGATCAAAAGTAATTGGTATAGCTAAATGTCTTCTATTTTTTTCGATATCTTTCGTTGAATTAATCGAAGGAAATTGCTAAATAGGTACTAGGAGAACAGAAGAAGAGAGGGATAATAATCTAATAAAACAATCGAAGTTTAACCACATTCTCACGGGCGCCTGTTCACACGGACTGAACATTCGGGTGCTGTCCACAACACGTAGGGCCTTCTGGTTTCACGACCCGTTGGCTACCAGATTACGAGGAAAAAATCAAATCGTTTTTACAACAAAAATCGTGTTCAAATTACAACTCTGTTTGCAGTCTTAGTTTATTTTGTAAGATATCGGTAAGCGTCGGTAAACCGCTGGGAAATGCTCAATAGAAGTCACTCAATTTCGGATAAGTCAGCATGACTTTTTGTCGTAACGGTATTTCTAGAATTAGAAAATGCTTTGCCAATTCCAATCAAAAGTGTAAACCATTTCAGTACTCTGGAACAGTGCTTGAAACTAAGCTTGCCATAGTACCTATGTAGAAACTTAGAGGAATTAATTTTACATTTGCGTTGTTAAACAGGAAAAAGATGCAACGTCCAAAACAAAACAACAAATAAAACCCAGAGAAAGCCAGAAGAATCTCGAATCTGAGTAAAAATGAAATTGCCGTATACTTCGTTCTGCACTATGTCATACAAAACGAGTCATAAAGACGTTCACATTTGCATGAAGCATAATTGAACCGATACATCTACTCGATCATTACCGACCATTAAATTACTTTAATTAATTAATGGTTAATATCAGTGTGTGTGACAAACGCTAGTACTGCGCATAAAGGTTGTCTGGCCCACGCCACAATGCCACAATGTCTCATTAGTAACAATTAGTATGGCATAAATTACTAGACATTGTCTTTGCGCGTTGGCGGTGTTCACTGCTATTATTGTCTATGATACTTAGGAATTTATAAAGATTAATCTATGGATCATAGGCGGTTTATCGTTTTTGACTTTTTGTTTTCAAGTGTATAGTGGTTTTTGATGAAAAGTTGTAATAAAATCCGTTCTATTTAAAGAGATTTCTGAATTGTCGAACTAAATGGTCCTTAAATACACGATATTTTTTATAAAATCTAACTAATTTAAGCAATCATCAGATTAGTTTCTGATATTTTTTGGGGAAAAACCAATACAATTAAAAATCATAGACTTAAAACCGTTAGCGGTGTCTCAAAGTTGGCGCCAAAATACCATAGATACAAAATCAATTTTCAAATGTTTCAGCCACATAAATCATAGGCGCTTACTAATTGTCCGTATTACACATACCAGCACGCATTCTAATTTTGAATTTGAAAGAAAGCCCAGTGCTACAAAAAGGCGGCATTGTGGACAAAAACGTTGCACGCGTGGTGTATTCCGGCAGTTAGTGCATCGCCCGTGACTGCGTAACGACCGATGTTTATCGTAAGATCGTCTTTAGTAAAGTCGCTTGCCGGCAGACATTTGTAAAATGTATCTATGTACTTTATTTAAATACTCTCGTTATTCATACTTCCGTATAGAGTTGTATAAAGTTGTAATTAACTTGTCAGATTTTTAACTCTGTATTTTTTGGCAGATTTGTCGGTAACATTTTATGAAAATATTATTAGCTGACCGCAAAAAAACGAAGTACCTAATCAAGTAAAATGAATGCATATTCATACTTGAAATGCACTTATGTTCGCCCTTGTCATATTAATTGGCCTGTTACACTGATTGACATTACCGCACAGTTGTTTAACCATTTGACATTAGTGGGGGACTTTCGAGGCCATGTTGCGTGCGTACCTCATAAAACATCAAATAAATACATGCGCACTTAATATGTACATTACAGCTTATGTACCATTAAGATTCCTATCTTCCTTCACGCTGCCGCTGCTGCATTTACCATACTTTGAATCTTTGTACAATAGACGATAATATGAGTACTTAAATGATTATTTAAATTGAAGCTGTCGACTATATTTTGCATGGAAATTACGACAAAACCCTGGGACTTACGAGGAATCACTTGTAAGGCATAATTTGCAGTGAATCATAGAATCTAATAATGTTTATGTACTTTATTTTACCCTTGGGGTTAACCGTGTATTATGCAGAGCTAACTTAAATACAATTTATTTTCCAGGGTGGACAAACTTGATAGATTTGTAGATGTTAATGATACACATTAAATCACGGCTTTTATGACAAATTGACGTACGTAATGTGAAACGCAATTCGCTTGAGGCTAACTCTCTTTGAAGCAGAAATGAAGTTTTGAATTTAATTTGCTACACAAGAAAATTAATCAAATAAAAATTGTAAACACTAGTACTTTATAGAAAATATATTTTATTATAGATGAAACTCTAAAAAACCATTTAGCTCGTTCAAGAAATCTATAATACAATCTCATATACTTAGTTAAGTGATTCGGTTGAAAGACTCTTTGAAGTTTCAGTAGACTGATAACGTTTTTTTAATACCTCTTCAGGAGGGTAGTCAAAACAAACCGTTTGAGTCCCATTGAGAAGCCACTTGAGTTTATTGCCTCCCTTTATTTTATATTTACTGCATTTTTTGTCCTCGAAGATGTTTGGGTCTAACCACTGTGCGAGCATCAAGCAGACAATTTCAAGTGTTTTGGTTCACGTGACAGTTAATAATTGATATTTTCAGCTTTTTACAAGAATTTCAATAGCTTATTGATATTTTAGTTTTTGGGCTCATTTTTCAATCTCATGGCGGTTTGACATAAATATTTTCTAAACAAAGGCTGTCAAAATTTTCCTCAACTGGAACTTGTTTGATGATTGAAAAGTGGGCTCATTATGTTCTTTTTTTTTTTTTTCATATGAAATTCCAATAAGAAATAGTAATTAGAGTGCGTGCCACGAAAGAAGGCTGCCGGAAAATTGTGAAACACAATTTTTTTAATGCCATGTCATGCAATGACATAGACACTAGCGCCGCGTCATATGGATTATTATCAAGTATAATAGATGTACCATAAACTGTACAGTAAAGTTTAAAGCACAAATATATTTTTGCTTGCACTGTGTTTATCTTTCCGTCCAATCCAAGCATGAACGTGTTAGTTTAAGACTTAAGACCTAGGTACGTAGTCATTCCTAGTTTAACTTGACATTATTAATACTTAGTCATTAGTTTTCCCGAGTTAAGTTTATACTACAGTACCTACATACCTACTATACCAAAGTACTACTTTCGTTAAAAATCGATTATTTTTAAAACATTATATTAACCTATATTAGCTAACAGTGTTAAAATAATCTGTACATTATAAAAAAGGGGGGAAGGAAATATATTAAAAAAATCGTCCGCATCGCTTTCAATATGAAAAGCACCTACCCAAAAGGCTGGCCAGCATTGCCATATTGTCTGGCAATGCAATGACAACTTTTTGATCAAAATAGACCAACCCTCACGTCACGTGAAGAATTGACGAACCGCTTGACGATGTCTTGAAAATCTAGGTGTGCACTCGGACCCCTTCGTTTGAATATGGAATCACTTGTTTTCTAAAGTAATAATTAATTCTTCGATAATGATTCTCAACGAGGCATCCTCAGGATGACGACACGGCGTGTTGCCACACAAAGCGCAGCGGCGTCTGCGCTCAGTGCTTGGTGTGGCAACACGCCGTGTTCGAGTTCGCGAAAAGTCAATCGTCATCCTGAGGATGCCTCGTTGAGAGGTGAAACACGTGTAGATTTCTTTCAGGGTTTTATCTAAGACTCTTTAGAAATAGCTAAGCGGAACAGGTTACTAAATATATCCATTTCTATTGCATTTTCTAAAGTAATTTCATCGCGGGCACCGTTACATTCCTTACCTTGAAGTATTATATTATCTCTGCCTTGACACTGTTCAAACAATATTAACTTAACGAACAGCCAATCCTATTTGTTTCAGATGTAAATAACAACAATTATGTTTACTCTGTTACTTTATTGTTTCTGAGATTCTGTAAATTGCTAATTGGTTCTTGTGTTTATATGCTAATCATCATTAGGAGGATTAATGCTGATTGGCTTATCGTAACTTATACCATAATATGAAGTAGTCAAAATCTATATTGTTTTGTAGGATTTATGACCCTTAATTTCTATTTCGACGTTATTGAGAAAATTCGACGTTCTTTATGTGGTTTATGTACCCGACTACAGCGCAGCAGAGGTTGAAACATTATCATTGTCATTGTCCATACAAATATATGATGAGGAGCTCGTGGCTAAATAATAACAGCCGCGCGGGTCGATCCATCAGGTTAAGCTACGCTTGCCGGGGTTGGTTCGTGGATGGGTGACTATCTTTACATACCAAGACTCCTCCGTGCCTCGGAAAGCACGTTAAGCCGTTGGTCCCGGCTGTCTTTCGTGGATTTTTGACAGTCGTTATGGGTCGTCAGAAGCCAGAAAGTCTGACAACCAGTCTTACCAAGGGTACTGGGTTGTGGAGGGCAGATAGGCAGTCGCTTCATGTAAAATACTGGTATTCAGCTGCATTCGGTTAGACTGGAAGCCGAGCCCAACATAGTTGGGAAAAGGCTAGGCAGATTGATTGAGTCCATACAAATATTATGAAGAGGTGAGTTTTTGTTGATTGCCTCGTTGGTCTAGTGGTCGCAAGCGCTACTGCTGAGCATGAGGTCCTGGGTTCGTTTCCTGGGTCGGGCAAAGAGTTATTGGGTTTTTTCATTTGGAATTTCTCAGTAGCATTCCGGAGTCTGGATTTGTACCCGGTTGATGGTAATAGGCTCGCCCCCTATTACATGGGACTTAAACATAACTGGCGAAATGTGGGTGTACTATAGGTAAACTTCTGTCTAACCCTTCTGGGATTACAGGCGTGAAGGTATGTTATGGTGTGAGTTTGTATGTAGGGGATAATCTTCGGAACTACTGATCGGAATCCGAAATTCTTTTTACTAATGGGCAGCTCCAGCCCAGGGAAATAGGATATATTTTATGTTAAAACAAGAAATTTCACGCGGAAGAAGTCGCGGGCAGAAGCTAGTACCTAGGTAATAAAGATGTAAGTACTTACACACACACACTTACATTTCTTTCTTTCTTACAAAGGAGATGCGCTTTCACGACATCAGAACAAATTTTTAACGCCATTATAATATTTCAAAGTACGACAATTTCGTAACGCCGCAAACGTTCGCATTAGGTTTACTGGATACAATCTGAGGAGACATTTGTCTTTCTCACAGCGCACAGTGGGCGCGACGCGGTCGCAGTTGGACATAAATCGAGTTTAACAACAATTTGTAAGAGTTACGCGACACCGCTTTGTTCCCCAGCTTTGTTGTCGCGGCATACTGTGTCTGTGACTTACGCTCCGGAAAAATGATCGCAATCACCCTAAAGTAATCTGTTTCGTAAGAATTTCTACTATTGGGTTTTCTATAGCAATGGGTATCTAATCTGATTGCGTTGGAACTGATTAGTTTTTTTTTGCATTACGATCTTGCTTGAACTAAAGAGTCCTACGCAATGGCCTGTTAGCCACAAAACCATTTTTGTTGCTCCATTTTTTTGCAAGACTCATCAACCATCAATACAGTTTTTAATTAAAGTAAAGCCATATTGGACATTGAAAATCACATTTTAATCACCGAAATTTAATTACCAACCGCCAAACAGACACTCAAATCCGATTTGCACAAATAATAAAAGAAAGAGGTTACCAAAAACCGGTAGCGTATTGCATATAAATCACTGCGAGGCAATAATGTGGTGCCCCCCGGGAACTTCGCGGGATCTTCGCGGGAACTTCGCCCCCGGAGAGAAATGCGTTCGACGAAAACACTTCCTTTTGTCACATAATTGCCTAAATTGTTATTAGACGGAATCAAGACATATTGCTGTGGGACTCGGGAACACAAGATATTTATAGAGAGTAAGAGATGATCTTTTAATAGTGTGATACGGATGAATCGTTGTGTGCTGGTAATAATTTTTGGGGCGTTGCAAGGGAGATGTAGTTTGATAAATGATGTGATTTGGAGCTATTAAGACGGGTATTTGTCGGTTTCTTTTTGTTTTTAGTGGATCTAGTGTTCCGAGAAGACAATGATAAAGAGGACACTGAAAATGTGTCAAATGACTAGTTTAGAATAGTGATACTTTATGTTCAATCTTTTGATATTTTGTAGGATGATATATTTTTATGTGTGTATGGGTAATAAAATAAATCACACTTCTCTACCACTATATCAATAACATTTATCTTCTTGACGAGCCCAAACATTAATCGTTTATAACAACATTCAGTACATTTCCTGGCAAGCGCTCTGCAATCTAATTCACAACGACCCAAACGTTGACAATGAAATCTCCTCTTAATAGTTTTACGAGCTTTAAATGAAGTGACACTTTAAAAATGTATTACAAACATTTCGGCGGCCAATAACAATAATAAAACAGAATATTTGTGTGCGGTCCAAACAAATCACTGCCATGTGTTCGACACTAAAACCTACAACAAAACACCCCACTGACAGATATATTAGCGGCATTGCATTCACACAAAAACCACGTAAGAGACATATTTACAAAATTCTTTCCAGTACAATTTTGAATCTTAAGCCCTTGTGTTACAGATACAAATGTTTTTTCACAGCTGCAAAACTCATACATCTTAATTCACAACTGTAAATCCAACAGAGGGTAGGCAGAATCTGGATATTTCATCGGTTAAAACTCGAAATATCCACTTTAATACGACTGTTTGACATATTTATAGAAATTCCATTTCTTTCTGTAAAAATCGGTCCATTTTTGTACACAACTAAGTTTAAAAATAGTAAAAAAAAAAAACGTGGGTTTTAAAAAAATCTTGTGTGGCATTACTTTTATGTGATGAATGAACGATGTTCAAGTGGTTTAATATGAGGTCGCTTTTGCTATTGACATTCGTTTGACTTTTAGCAAATGTGTTTACTGTTTGCGAAAAATATGTTAAAAAAAAAGATAATTACAGCTTTTGTGTCTAAGTAGTTTACTTATATTTTAAATTATCACCTTAAAACATCAGTATACCGTAGTTCATCAACCTTTAAAAAAATACAAATTGAAGTGCAAGAAAGATTTTTTGCCGCTACAATTTTGTCCCCCCGTAATCACATTTGTCGCAGTGTGCGTCACTAATTGAGACACATTGCGACGTGTCTCTGTATCGCCACATTAAACATAGCTGAAGTCACTTCTGAGGACATAATGGAGATATAGATAACTTTTATTTTAGTACTAATTATTGTCAAGACACGGATTACTAATTGAGAGCATACTTAGCCATTAATTAGAAGCTCAGATATTTTGTATTAAAAATGAAATCTGACAGTTTTTTTTTTTTAATACCGGCTCATAAATCGATGTTGCCAGTAAACACTAGGTTATGTATGAGAGAGAGGGTCTAAGGCTTAGCAGATTTGACCCTCTCTTTCATGCAATAGGTATCTAGTGTCACTATGCTTTAAGGACTGGATAACGGGACAAAGAAAACTTCAAGACTTATTATAGGAAAACAGCGAAAAAAAAAGGAGTGTCCCACGTAAAAAGCAAAATCCTCTAAAGGGCTTCTATAAATCGTACCCACCTGATTCCTAAATTTCAATTTACCCAAATTCCGCCACAAATAATCCCACAAATAACGCGCCTGTGGATAAAACAAATGGCGCCTATTCGCCACAACCGTTGTACGGAAACAGGAACGATTGTAGCCCCACAATTTAAACGTCGACGCCGAATTAGATTTATTTCGTCCCGGAATTTATTGCTAGTCCCGGTGGGATGGTACAACACTACGGATGCGGATATAAGTCAGTTTTCCACAGAATCTGTTAGTTATTGTAACTGGAACTCATGTTTGTCAATGGTTTATTTTCAGTTTTATCCTGGGTTTTGCTGTTTCATTATTAGGGTATCAATAACTGCACTATCTTGAAGAAAATAAAACTGCTTTTAAATCTCATTATATTTCGTCTCCAATCTAAAATAGTTTTGCTATTCTAGCTCTACGCTTAGTTTTGCTACATAGAAAAGTCGACAGTTACAACATAATTAATAAAATCAATAAAAATTGGGCAGTGGTGGCCCAGTGGTAACGGCTCCGACTTACGACTTGTAACCCACGCAAGCGGTTTACTTTTTCTAAATAATTTCTTCACCACTGAAGCTCTCAAAACGGTGAAGGAAAAGATCGTGAGGCAACCGGCATTTCCCAGAATTAAAAATTCGAAGACATTTACCAACCCGCACTGGGCCCGCGTGGTGGATTACGGAACACTCCCTCGAAGAGAGGAGGCGTATCCCAGCAGTGGGAAAATTATAGACTAATTATGAATGGAAAATTACTTCATCTTCACTAATTTAACTTCCAATATCAAAACGACAAAACTTGTACAAACTATCCTTCAACAAACACTATCAACTCGTCAGTAAACTCAATACATTATCCCAGCTCTAAAACGAGCATTTAAACCGACAGGACAACTACAAGCAACACACGCGAACCCCTTTGCTGAGAATCATTTGTCAAGCGAGCAATTCCAAGTCCAGTAACAGGACTGTTCCAATCGGGTCCCAATCGATTTGTGTCAGCGACTATTGACAAATTGATAATCGATTGTCCCTTAGCAACGAGAAGCGGGATCAATGTGGAAATAGGTGAGCGTGTTTTGTTATGTGAATGCAACTATACCAGCGGGGTAATTGCGTTACAAACATACTATGGCGATCGATGGTAATCCCTTTCATTTTGACAGTTCAGTCACTTTCATTGCATTATTTATGTTGGATGGATTAAGAATTTTCGTCAAAACCCTCGGATTGTGTTTGTGTGTGTTACGCAATTAGAGTGCTGATATTTCGGTGTTCTTACTATCAAATGTTTGTTAGGCAGTTAGATCAAGGGCTTGATAACGAAAGCGGATCTACTAGACACGGCGCGTGTTGTAAGGAGGTTTCTCCGTCTGAAACTCTGACCAAAGTTCCTGATAAAAGTGATGTGTGGCAGTAGTGATGAAATAAATAACAGAAAGTAAACTGCCTGTCTGCGTTCGAACCAAATAAGTCAGCAGGCGAGCCGTTACCACTGGGCCACCCTATAATCAAATCAACTTAAAAAAAAAAAACAGCGTATTGTTATTTTAAAAGAAAAGGTTCTTGTATTAAAGATAGCTCCATTGATGTGATCCTCCGCGGCCACATGATTACATGTAAGTCACGTACCGTCAGCGCCGGGATCCCTTTAGCAAACAAATAGTGCGAATCCCGGGATTAGGGTGACAATTTGAGCGGATAACACGAGATCGACTTGAGAGCCGCGACCCACGTCGGTAATTTGTTACAATTACTTGCTAGTCCCGCGAAGAGAATTGTTGTAAATTGTGTTTGTTTTATACGGTGTTTTTTCAAGATTAGCCGCCGTTTTGTTTGCATTTGATTTGTTGTTATTGACTTTCTACGTTGCATTTGTGTAAACTTTAAAGATTAAAATTTTATGCAAATTGTAAAACTATGAAACTAAAAAGGCTCCATCAAAATAAACGGCTAAACCTTTTACAGCTAGACTAAACAAAATGCAGCTCGCACAATTTTAATTAAATATGAAAATAGCTTTTCCCAGCTCGTCTCGCAGAATTACCTCCCAAGGTAACGATCAAGTCAGCTCCGTCCTTCATTACTCGAGTCTATTTGTTGAAAGTGTAACTGAAACTAAAGTAATCAACAGTAAACTTCGGGCTCGCCTATTTGAACATATCAAGCGCATAGTGGATCGCCCGACGGGTTAAAGCGGACAAAATTCACTCAACAAAGTGAAATTTCGTTAGCGCACGTTAAGGGCAACAGGGGGGGTAGCAAGGGGGTGGGTTGTCACTAGAGGGGCGTTTTCCATTTCACGCTCCGTTCGCCGCTGATGACACCGCATTCCGGCGAGCAAATGGCTCGACAAATGAAGAGAGGGCGCAGCCGCGGACACGCCCTGCCACGTCATAACTGTCACTTGGGCTAAAGGGCGACTTTGCTCCCGTTTCCACTGAAAGCCTTTGTACTGACAAATTGATTCGATTTAGACCCGTTGCCCTTGTCTTATAAACGTCGAGAACCCCTTTAATTAACGTCGATACAGTTAGGTGTGTGTGTTGACTTGTAGGAACTGTACAAATTACGGTATGCGGATGTTTGCCTTCGTAACCAAACGTGGTGATGAACAATGGAAAGTTAAGTTAAGGAGCACTGTTATTGTTGTAAAGCTGAATGACGTGGAATTATTTACCCAAGCCAATTATTCTTGTTGCTCTTAATTGTTGGCCAAAAGCTGTTTTCGTAACGTATAAAACGGGCTATCTAATCGTGGGTAATTATTTAAAAGAAAGGAAATTAATTTTATTTACAAGTCGTGCCGTTCGTGGTATTAATGTGGCAGTTACTTTAGTTTTAAGTGTCGTTTATTATATTAATTTGTTTAATCGACAACCACTAATAGTTACACGTGAAGAAAATAGATGAAAGAATTGATTAGGTTCGAATATAATTGGTTTTCTATTAGTTTTATAAAGAGAGTTATAAAAATTCCATCAAAATGAAGTAGCAACTGAGTCGTTATAACAAGAATGTCTAATAAAACATCCATTAGCGATCGGTATTTGTGACAATTGTTCCGTAACTGAGTATCGTCGGTATTTTCTTGTGTTCCTCGATTGTTAAGCGTCGCTCGTGACAACTGTCGCCACCTTGCAACCGGTTTTAATAAAAACCTTTCTTTTTGTCCACCTGAGCGCGATGTGTAACACTGTGCGCGTGCTTCTGTTTGAGAACACGGAGATACTAATGTTATGAAGTATGTACTTGGTGTATTGTGGGAATCCATTAAAAGATACTTACATAAGTAAGTATGTTTTTGCTTACCTTACTTAGTTAACTTGAAATGGATATTATTTAAGTTTTGAGTTACTTTGACAATGGAATAGCTTAAACTGAAATGACTTTTACGTAGGTATGTTAAATTTTAACATGCATTTTGATGAATGTATAATATTTTCTGAAGTTAATATCTGTAATATTTAATAACTGCCTTTTTGTGTTCTAAATAAAACTGGAATATTAATAAAAATAATCAATTTTCAAAAGTCATATTCTAAGTAGAGATCAGTTAAATTGATTTATTTTTGACAACAAAATTACAATAGAATGTCAAATGTCAATCCGCTGCCATTTCTGATTAAGTCATGGTCGTGACCCGTACCTACCTACATAGTAAGCAAATATAATTAAATTTTTATTGTTTGAACAAACATAAAAATAACCCAAGTATCTTTGGAATTGTATTTCAATCTTAAGTTATTTTAAGTTGCAGTAAATATAATTTTAAGAAAAACTAAAATTTTCTTTTACTTTCTTTTGAAAATCATAAAATCTTGAATGTTTCTGCGAGACTTGTAATACTTTGCGAGCAGGACGTTAAGTTGGTCGTAAGCGATTGCTTGCAACTATATTTGCATTAACTATGCAAATAGTTGCTGGTCGTAACCATAAAGCATAATAATCTTGTAGGCTATTTGGCTGAAGTTTGGTGGAAGAGGCTGTTGAGAGCTTCGCCCTTTATTTCCGAAAATTAAATGTTAAGTATGAAAAAAAAATGCCTTACAACTGTAATCTACTAGTCGAAAATTTTTAAATTAATCCATTCAAGTCTCTTGTAAAAACGATATCACAATCACCCTTAAAAAATATAAAATATCATGATACATGGTATACAAATTGGAATGAACAGGCAATTAATTTTCAGTAAGTAGATTTTCCGAAGTATCGAAACACATTCACCCAACAAACTAGTTCCGGAACCACATTTGAATTTAAATTTCGAATTGTCATTGACAGTTTTCGGACCACAATGCTTCGTTCAAATTGCCTGTGTAACTAGCCAGCTAGTAGCTAGGTGTAACTAATACATAGACATCGTCAATCAACAAATAAGTTTTTTCGTTCGTAGAACAGGTGTACAATTGCTACCGTTCCGCTTACTTCACCGTATTATGTAAAACCGCATTCCTTTGCTAGTCGTCTTGTATTTTATTATGTGCGTCATTGACAAGCGGTGTTCGATCTGGTACTCTGCGGGGTGTACTTTTCCTGCACTACAGAGCACGGAGACACCTCGGTGGACGCTGATAGAAGCGACATTGTGAACACTTTCCATACAAACCATAGAAATATATCTTTCTTATATCTATGATACAAACCAAGCGTTGCAATGGGTGTAACTGTTTACTCGAACTACGACACAAATGACGTTTAGAACCTGACGTTTTTGACTGATGGGCCATGGCAGAAGTAATGCGCTCAACGAACTATCGTCGTCACAAATTTTATTAGTACTGCCGTCTCTAGACGTTGCTGATTCCGTACTCTGTACTTTCCTGTGACGGTACAGGTGCATGAAACAACGCTGATGTCGTGGAACGCGGCGATATCATCTGTCATTTGATGTGATTAGTGACGCTCGTGTTTTATAGTCTGTGCTCTGGATTCCGAGGTTTATTTATGTACTGAGTAGCATATAAATTAGTTCGGGGAACTAGGTTCACAATGATGTTGTTTCTTTTGGTTTGAAGGGTTTAGTTGGATTGGAGTAACGTGCTATGGACCAATCGAAATGCATCTGTTAGAGGACTTATTTTTTATATATTTATCATGTAAAGTCCTTGATACATTAGACATGCCTTGATGCCTTAGAAAATCTAAGGAATCGCACGAACCACCATAATATGTTTAATGTCGACATTCAACCTTTGTAACCCGACTGTGTGGCAACAAAGAAAGGGTTATGTTTTTCATGCGTATCGGCGTATTTTTTCAAACTTATTTTAAAACCAAGCTATAAACTCCATGACACCCTTTAATTTTCTTGAACAATTAATAAAACAGTGAATACTCTATTAATAACAACATAAAACAACGCCTGAAACTGTAATTACATTTCAGTTTCAGTCTTGAGCTGAAAAATGTCCTCGCAGTGACATTTGTTATTACCGAAGCATAAACGAGCGACGGCTCGTAAGTGGCGATAATAACGCTTCGTTTGTTTGATGAAGAAAAATGTTTTCTTTGTAAATAATTCTGTAGGTAGGTTGGTTGAAAAAAAGTTTGTACATATATGAATACTGGCTGGTGATCACGGTTTGGCCTGTTTGTTTCCTTTTTTCCGAGATTAAATTGTTTTTTTATAACATTTGTTCAAAAAGAGCTCGTTTATTTTTCGTAAACAGGAACCAAAATAACTTTTTAATCCCTAGGGACTAAAAGTGATTCAAATTAATTTATTTGCGAGAATGTAGGTTTACAATGTATGATCTTAAAACTCTAATGACCCCTTTACATTCTACCATTACTTATGGTGTGCAAATATTTAATTTTATCCCACACAATGCTGTCAAATGTCAATCAAGTCACTGATGTCAAAGCTATACCTATGTCAGTTCAAGAGATAAAGTACAATGTCAGATTAAGACTAAATAAATATTTTTTGAATGGTAATTGATAATGTCATTATTATTATAATATCAATGTATTGATTCACTAAAATTTTAACATTAGTTAATAAATATAGGGTATATACCAATATTTATTTCAGTGTCCTTCTCTGCAATCTGACATGTATTCATTGAGATTGTAAAAGCATTTTTCTTTTAACCATTGCGTTACTTTTTTTTTAAACATGATCAAAGGTAAATCCTTAAAGGAGTCAAGTAATTTGTTATATACCTTAATAGCATTTATGTACGAGTTCCTCTTATACAATTTGAGCCTGTATTGCGATAAACAGAGCTCATGTTTAAATTTATTTTTATTTCTAGGAGCTACATTTCGTTTAGTTACATCTTTATGTTTAGTAAAATGTTCCGGATGTTGTTTTACAAATAGGCTTAATTCTCTAATGTATATACACGGATTACCGTGTATATTCATTAGAGAATTAAGCCTTTAGGCAGAATATTATACTTTTAAAACAAGGCCTTACAACTATCCGAATACCAGGCTCCACAGATTGCACGTACACATTTTTGAAGTGAAAACTTGTTTAGGCGCGTTGGGCATTTTTGAGATGGAACTAAACCATTGATTTCGCAACACCATGACGACACCACATTTTTGTAAACGCGATTGTGCTCTTTATTTATATTTTGTTCTATGTTCTATGCAAGTAATTTTACATTAAAGGTTTCGGAAGCTTTTTTTTTTGTAAACGCGATTGTGCTCTTTATTTGGATTACGTTATGGACCAATGTTCTATACAAGTATTTTTCTTCCACCAAGGCGATCTTATTCAAGTTTTCACTTCCGTCGGCATTCCCGGAGTGCCACCACTTTTTTTTGTACTCTGAATGCTTTTATAATATCCACCGAATTACCCCACACCAAGAGTCCATAATCGAGTACGGACGAAACGTATTCGTGATATGCACAAAGAGTAGCTTCTGTTTTTACCGTGATTCTTAATCTTTTTATTGCGTAGACAAATTTGTCAAGTTTATCGCAAACATAATCGATGTGCGTTTTCCAGTCGCAATTCTGATCAAAATTTATACCCAGTAATTAGTACTTGCAACTTGTTCGATGATAGCATAATTCTATTTAACATTTAACGTCAATGGGGATCTTTTATGTGTTTGGAGTTGGATCATTTTAGTTTTCTCCATAATAATTTGCAAGTTGTTAGAATGTAACCAGTATATTATGTTGTTTTTTGCTTTGTTTGTGTCTATTTCATAGGTGCCTGCATTTTCATATTTTACAATGAGGGTTGTGTCATCAGCAAACAAGATTGTGTTATGCAAGTGATATTTGGAAGATCATTAACCGGTTGAATGCCGTAATTACAGAAACAATTAAAAAGCCATTGTGTCTCGCGTGGATCCACTTTCCGGACATACGAAGGGTTAATAGGTCCCAATACGCTACCCTGTGGCACTCCAAAGTTATTATTGAATTTGGATTTGAATTTGGAATGTAGATATTGTTAGTAAAAGTTCCAATCACCAAAGAGATCAATCACAAACATTATTATTATGAACAAGTAACAGGCTTTATCATTCAGCCTGTTACTTGTTCATCAACAGCGCGCGAGCCAAAAAAAAGTTTGTGTATAATAAAAAACGCGCGAAATGCATTCCGCCTTCGTTCGTAATTGTTTACTCAAATTCGGATTTTACGTTTTATAAAAAATCGTGTGTCTTTCCGGAGATGAAAAATAGTAGGTAGAGATAGAGTAGTACCTACCTATTTATATAGATAATTATCAAGAACAAAAACTGAAACTTTTTGCGACTGTAATTTGATTTGTTGGTGGAGTAGGTAGTGCTCTTTAATTTATTCTCGATAGTGTTTGGAATTTAGGTAAATAGAGTTAAGCCATGTGATCTTCAGAACTATACGTAGGTATATCTGACTGGTGTGTCCGCCACTCGTAGAGGCTTTGTTTATTCATATCCTGGGCAGCGCCATGACATATATAGGCCTGCGCAGACCAGTGCGATATCGCGGGCGCTACAAGGGTCGCGCTGCCTGTAGCGCCCGCGATATCGCGCCAGTTTGTACGAGCCTTATGGAGGTCTTGCCGTGCATCTTGCGATTCTGGGCGGCACTCGAATGTTCCCGCGTCGCTGTTCTCTCCGCAAGTCGCACTGCGGCGACTCAAGGCACGCTCTAAATAATTTCTAATGCCCCTGCCACACACTCGTCGAGTGGCATGAGAAGTAGCGAGGAAAGTAGGCAGAGACGTAGTGTGGCAACGTTACTCGTCATGCCGCACATCATGTTCCTCGTCATGCCCACTGCTCCCTCTTTCGTCGGTTTTTGGGCGCGAGTCAAAGGACGTAGTGCGAAGCGTCGCGATTAATTGCACGAGTAGAGCAGTGTATGGGCAGAGAGAGCAACATCACGGCTACAAAAGGAGCAGAGCGAGGAGCAGCGCGAGGACCATAGTGTGGCAGGGGCATAACATTTGTTCTCACCGCGGTCGCAGACGCAAGACGCAGGTCGCGCAAGCGGTGATGTCGCGGGCAAGGGGTTAGAGTCGTAATAATACTTATATGCTGCTTCTCATAAGACTATCCCGTTACATAGAAAAAGACTAGAATGTTAAACATAAAAACATGATTGTAATGATAATTTGTGCACAAGAATAGCATTCACTATGACAATACCTACTTTAGCCATAAAACTTAATAATTTCCCACTTTATTATGTGGAATTAAATCCAAATTGTTAGAAACAAAAGAACCGTTGTGATGACCAGAATGGTATGGAGTAGGTAATCTGAAACTATAGCTGCTTATTTTACTCGTAAAGGAAAATAGCCGGGTTCGATTTCCAAGCCATCATTATCTTCCTCTTCCCGGTCATGAAGAATGAAACCTATCAATGAATAGCTTAACAAACAATAGGATAAAACACTGCCTAGCCTTTTCTCAACTACGTTGGCTTCCAGTCTAACCAGATGCAGCTTAATGCCAGTATTTACATGGAGCGACTGTCTATGACCTCTACAACCCAGTTAAGTACTTACTGGGTAGCACGATACTCCTTGGTAAGACTCTTTGTCAGTAATTGGGCTTCTGACTAACCGAAATGACTATCAAAACCAGCGCTGGGGCTCTGTCTCGCATAGGGTCGCAGCATTATGCTGAGCGATGGCCGTTTTGCGTGGATGTGACGCATAATTTCCCCCAACTTGTACTTCTTGTGTTTTTATTCTTTCTTTGCGTCATGCTTACAGCAACTAAACGTATTTTCTTGCCTCGTTTCTGTGACCTGAGCTGCGATTTGTCATCAAGTTTGACGTCACATATCGCGTAAATCTTGACATTTACAGTTATGTATTTGACTGTATTTAGATACAGTTTGACGCTAATTAAACGGGTCCGTTTTATGCCCGGGTGATGTGCCAGAGATCGGAGTTTATTAGGGTTGATAGATTTGATGGCAAGAAGAAATCTACGTAACTACTATATGTTTCAAATACTGGGCAACACAACACACTGTACTGTTTGTAATGGGTAACAAACAGTAGGATAAAAATATCTGCCTAGACTTTTCCCAACTACGTTGGGGTCGGCTTCCAGTCTAACCAGATGCAGCTGAAAGTGAATACCAGTATTTTACATGGAGCGACTCCCTATCTGACCTCCACAACCCAGTTACTAGGTAACACGACACCCCTTGATAAGACTGGTTGTCAGAGTTAGAAAATAGTAAAGGATTTTTATGAGTCCCTGGTCTCTGGTTTGTGTTTGTATTAGAAAGAATTTAGAAGTTTCCTAAATGCAGTTAAAGTTGACCGGAGAAATAAGGATACTAAGATGCAACAGATTTCTAATACTTACAAGAAGTAAGAATGTAAAAGGCATGCAAAAAAGGCTCTTAAAATTAGACTAAATCTATTAAAACAAAAGACCTGACATATAATCACGCCAGTAATCCACGAAGTGTTACGCAGAGGAGTAGGTACACACGGCTACACATCAAGCTATACAAATCCAGTTTATGCTGACCTCGCATTTTATAGGATTTCCGTAAAATGCCAGGTCAGCTTATGCTGGAAATGTATAGCTTGATGTGTAGCCGTGTGTACCTATAGTAACACCCACATTTCGTCAGTTATGTTTAAGTCCCATGTTAGGGCGCGAGCCAAACTCTAGAGCACAAATCCAGCCTCCGGGTTGCTCCTGAGAAATTCCTGATAGAAAAACCCCATAACACTTTACCCGACCCGGGAATCTAACCCAGGACCTCATGGTCAGCAGTAGCGCTTGCGATCACTAGACCAACGAGGCAGTCACAACAAAAGACATCTATACTTATATAATTTCGTAAGATTCACGAAATGTAAAAGACAATCTGAGTTTTACGATAAGAAATGTCTCTAACGATGCCGTATAAAACATGTTAGAGTCGAGTCAACCCTAACATCCGCAGACCATTTGCCGCGATCATTTCACTAAGATAGCACAGATCTCAAGATTTAAATGTAAGATACACTTCTGAACAATCTGTTAACGTGGTGTATTTTCAGATCCACCATTTTGAATACAGGAATAAATTACTTGACCAAAACGATTAATGGCTGCGTGGGTAGGGAAGTAATTGGACATTGAACTGACAAATTAAATACGACGTTATGATTGTCATATCTTTACTTATGTATACTCATTTCTTTATTAATGGTCAATGGAAAATGTCGTCAACATATTTTTAGCCGTTAACTTCTCTATGAGCCCGCCATTTTATTTATTTTCCCGCGTTTTTCTGCAGGTGGTCAAAACTCTTAATATTTAAATGGCCAATGAATGTGGGAGATAAAATGCCTTTCATGAGGCTTTATCGGGGAGCTTTATAATTTCCAACTGAGTACTTACCATAAAAGTTTAATTTAATCCTATTGTATTAATCATTTCACATACCTACCTAATCTCATAAAAAATATTAGGTAATCCCCTATTTTCAACGAAATTACATACACATGATTGCCACATAAAAAAAAATATATGGCAAGCTCAATAAACCCAGCGAGTATGATTGTTGGCTGTATAAATAGTCCCCTTTGCCATGTGGGTGTGACAAATATTATCTTTTACAGAACATTGCCTCGCACAAGTGTGCGTATAATATACACTTGAAAAGCAAATCAGATGAAAAGTAATTTTTATTGTTGGTCATCGACATTTGATGAAGTTTGATGAAAATATATGGAGGACTGTTTAGGAATACTAATTGAATCTGACAAGTGAAGGGGACACTGAACAAAATATGTAATCAACAGACAGCTACAATTTATTTTCTTGCAATAAAAAGTCTGATTCATAAAGCTTGATAATTAATTACCGAATGCAAACGAATGAATAGCTGATGATGACATTTTTTATAAATCTATGTCATAATAAAATAAAAATTAAATCAATAAAAAAGCTATTCAATCCTAAAACTATTACCGACCAGCAAGAAGAACACACTCATTTTATTTACAGGCTCAATAAATTTCCTATTCACGGAGTTTTCGCAATAGATTCCGTGGATCATAAAGCCGCGGGTACACAGGCGCGCTCCTGTCGCTTGAACGCGCGAGGACAATCGCGGCCGCGGCACACAATACGGGGTTATTCTGTCATTTTCCAAACCACTACGTTATAGGGTTTTATACGCAGTTTTGTACGAAACACTGGATTGTGATTGGTCTTTTGTTGCGTGAATAGTTTTATGTTTTTTGTGGTTTTTGTAGGCTGTGTTTTTAGTAAATTGTTTTTTTTTTATTCGGTTAATACAGTTAAATGTTTGTAGTAGCTGTAAAGGATTAATGTAATTAAATTACATAGTGTAACGACGAATATTATGAAACTGACTTTGTTTTGATTTGGGGTCGCGTTTAACAATTCCTGAGTAAGTACATATTCTCTAAAAGTTGTAAGTAGCTATTTTCAAATCCTTCCTGCAATTAATATGTCCATCAAACCCCGTAACAATCGGCCGTTGGCCACAAATATTGGCCCAACCTTGGCAATGCGTACAAGTCCACATGCATGACAGATTAAGATCTGTCAGCACAACATTGTGTGTTTGTATCCACACGCAACAGATGTAATAACTGATAATACCATTGCTGAGCATATAGCGCTTGATAATTGAATGAGCATGTTTTAGATTCATTTCATTTTATCTGTTTAGAAATAATTGTTACTTATATAACATGAAACGATTGAACAATACATTAATATGCTGCACTTTGAAATGCTATCATGACTTCTGCATGATAACGCCTACCTATTTTATTGCTGACAAATGGTAGCACAGGACGATATACCTATTTTTCAAGTGCAACATGCTATTAATTTGAGCTTAGTTTTCGAGTTCTGCTGTAGCAGTAATATATAGAATATATTACATGCTTCAATTTGAAAAATGCATTCATTTTTATGGGTGGCCGACATTGCAGTAACAATTTGTTAAAACTTCAAACACTTATTTTTAACCTCTATTTAAACTTCACCATCGAAGCAGTTTATAAATATTGATTACAGTAAAAAATATGTCAATTTAATGAACCAAAAAGCAGCAAAAAAATCACATTACAACTGGTCCCCATGCCCAAACTTAACAAAATGCGCAATCGTGTCGAAGCGTACCGAATCACCCTTCCCTCGCTACAACATTAGCACAGATTAGGGGCTTCCACCAATGTTATCTTTGGCTAAATGAGTTCTTGCTTAACACCCTGCACATTGCGTAGTAGCCTTTACATCTTTTCATGTTTGTTGAACCATTAGCAGCATTGAAAAGCTTTGCAATCGTAAAGCTCGCTAAGTGTGAATGATATTGTGAAATAATTCGGGCTTTGTTCAGGAGTGCATAAAATTGAATTCTGTTCAATAAAAGTATTGACGCAAGTGTTAAGGTTGCTGTTAATTAAATTCTCGCACTGTTTATGTTTAGATTAAGTGTTTTTTCTTGTGTGTTTATGATTAACAATAGAAACTAAGTTGTAAACTTGTTTTAAATATTGCAGATGTCTGTTTCTGGTTTCTTGTCATTAATGTGTATGTGTATGGTACTCAATTAATTACTTAGGTATCTGTAATACGATACGATTATTGTTTCTATGTTTTTAGTACATATTTTTAATTGTTTAACGATACTAAGGAAGTAAGTATATTCTTCCACATTTTTTCTAGTTCTTTGCCTTTTCCCGGCAGACAGCGTAAACTTATTCTCAACGAAAGTCAAATAAGAATTAGTTCCGTGCACAATCAAAGTCTGGGCTACAATTAGGGTAGTTACGTGCCGTTTCGCCGTCGAGACGGTCGCGTGCCGAGCTATCGCGCGTCCGATCGCGCGTAAACCGCGCGGCCGCACGACATCGTGACAAATCACTGGAATTACGAACTAGCTCTCATTAGCAGCTATATTTCAGAAAGAAACAACGAAACGAGGACATGGTTGGTTGTCGTGTGTTCCTTCAGAATATATTTGGGTTTGTCATAAATAATGTGACTACGCATGAGAAATGGGTTGGCTAATTGAATTTATGAAAAATGTAGCTGTTGGCTTTGAAATGTAGAATTTACTTTGAACTTATTCTTGCTGTTTTCTGTTTTTTTTCCAATTATGTGTGCGGAAACTATTGTTTGAGAGTTGTTCTTAACTCATTTTCGGATTTATTTAAATGAAGAAGCGTATCTTTCAGGGTCCCTTGCCCTTTTTTTCACAGCATACGTTAATACCATCCACAACGTTATCAAAAGAGTTAACTAAAGGAACCACCTCAATAATATCAATTTCTATGAAGCTTTATGGGCCTCAGAAGTTGCCGACCAACCGATGCGTACTTATATTGGCTGATTAACGCGGCAGCGGCATGCGGCATAGCGGCAATAAACGGAACAACAACACATTGTGCACCTCCCACTGTACACAAAACGACTTTTTCAACGTCCTACTCAAATATTAGGCCGGACACACACCGCCCGAAAGAAAAAACAGATAACGAGTTGCACTGCTACCGGTCAAAGCAGCCGCCCGTGCCGCCGACCAAGTAGGGGCGGGGCGCGTCACGCATAAAACAAACTGAGGCAACGCGACGCGTGCGACCGAGACAGAGCGACACCACGTCCACGCGCCAATCGAGACGACAACAGCCCGGTGCTACACACACCTAATTTAAAACTCCAAAATAAATTGATGGTGAGTTCAAAACAAACAGATATGGCTGACAAAAAAGGACGGCCGCATACGAAATCTTCATTAGCGAGCGAGCTAGAACAAGGGCGCCGGCGAACGTTCCTAATTTAAAAATATCGAAAGCAATCGCGACGGTGATTCGACATTAATATGGGTTTTATAAAATTCTCATTTCTTACTCATTCTCCGGTGATGATTTTTCATAAAAGGGAAACAAAACAGTATGACGATGCTGAATCGCGTTCGTAATGAATGAGCTGTGGTTATTAGCAAATTGAGGCCGTTAAAATGAAATTATCTCTCAGTAGCTTCGTTTCTAACGTAGGTAATTAATGGCGTAATAAATCTGTGGAAATCTAGTGAAGGATTAAATGAGCTTGCATCGTGGAGGTAAATCGATAAACTTTAATTTTTACGATAGCTTTGGTGCAGGGTAGACTATATACTAGGTAGGTACATGAAACTGTAAAATGTTGTAATCTAGATTAAGAAAAGCTCTAATCAGATTTTTTGGTTTTTTCGTTTTATGACACAGTGGTATTTAATGCATTTTAAAGAACGCAGTTTCAATTTTTTTGCAGGTAGTGGTAGGTAGGTAGAGTAGGTACTTAGTATTATCATACAAGAATTCCTCATACTGGTGTTGAACATAAAAAACATGGAAAGCTCGTATAAAAATACTGACGTCTCCTTCACAAAAAAGTTTGCGTGGAACTTTATAACCTTTTTGCATCGCACTTGAAATGTCAGAAAAAATTGCAGATAACTTTTTCCCGCCCTTTTTTGTCGTGGGTTGGCGCCAATATTTTGACAGACGCGCAACGAGCCAACACTAAACAGACGCCGATGTTGCCATCATGTTATGAAATATTACTAAGTGGTAGTTCTGATAAGCGGCCTTTTTGCCGGCCCGCCTGTGTGTACTCCCTTGATCTTTATGTAATGGCCATTATTTGATTTATTGGACTATTATTGTGTAACGTAAGTTGATTTATGTACAGCAAGTGAGAAGTGTATCTAACTAAGGTAAGTATTACATACAAAAAATATGTACAGGGATACTTAAAATGTAATTACGTCTTGGAACAAATAGAGGTTACTCACAGTTGATTCATCTGTAATAAATTCACATTAATACATCTATTACATAATATACTTAACGAGTGGGTACCTATCAAATAAAAATTAAGTATCGTTGTAAACGCTCATGAATAAGTATCATTACAAAATGTTTTGTAACCAAAGACGTAAGACTAAGTAAGGTAATTAATAAGCCTTCAAAGCTGGTATTGTTAAAAGCAAAATTTATCGTTTTAAACACTATAATAAACATTGTTGGCAAATATAACACCAGTTCCCTAAAACAACGCATGAATTAATATGCCCCGTTCAAACATGCCACCCACTGCATTTGCACAAAAAGTGCGGAAACAATATGTCAGAATGTCAAGACAATACATTTTATTGCACAAGTGTGTTGACTTTAGTTGAAAAACAAAAGCCAAGGGTCACGAGTCACGACCGTGCGACCACACGTACGTACGCGTTACTCAGAAGTTTCGACTAACTATCCGTTTTTGTTTGTAAACGATTGGACAATTTTTTTTTGGTATTACTTTTTTCTAGTGGTTTATTCGAACTTTTTCCAGGGTTATCCAGCAATGAAATGAGATCATTTTAAAAATGCTTTAAAGGGGATATGAAGAGGCATATTGCCTTTATTACAATTTTGGCTAACACTTTAATCTAAGCAGACAAAGCACATATATTGTATTATGATTGAATTTTTTAAACAGTCATGTTTAGAAAATAATGAAACACTAAAAACAAAAGAAAAAACATGTTCTTTTATTTCCAATCCGACAAATCAATCCTCTCAAATAGAACTCTAATGCCACACAAGCACATAAGAGAAACCGCGGCATAAAGCAAAGAGTACATCGATAATAAAGACCTATTCGCTGCGTTTAATGACGGAACATCTTGTTCTACCGGCAAATTGGTAACCCGACCCCGTGACCCGTGTGTGGCCGAGAGGGGGCCGAGATCTTAATGTGCACGCGGCTTTATGATGTGGATAGTGAATGGGAAGCTTTAGAATTTTGTTTCGTGGGTTGTGGAGATGGGAATTGGGATATTGGTGTTTGATGAGTATTTTGAAATGGCAGAAAATAAAATCATTAGATAATTAATTATCTTGAAGGAAATCAGAAGGCTATTGTTTGCATTTTAGTTTATAACTTACAACTTTCTATAGCAGAGGATTTGTATGCTACTTTTATTTTTTCTCGACTTCGGCAAAGCCAAAGGATAGTGACCTATTATTTTAGCAGGCTATTATTTTGCTGTTAACGAAACAATTAATATAAAATATCTTAGAATTTTCTGCAAAAGGTTTTCTAATAAAGAAATAAAAAAAATACTGACATAATTATAAAAAAATTGGATGCTAAAAATATCCATTACAAAAAGACGAAAATTAATTTCTCACAACCATATATTAATATTTATTCATTATATCTTAATAAAACAAAACACAGCCACATTAGCGGCCCGGTGTGTGTTGCATACATCAGGTAAGAAAACTCGGCATATCAATTAGTATGTTGTAATGAAGGAACAACTTCGAGTAATGAGATATAACTTGATACGCCAGGAATACCAACCCTTGTGCTTGCCACAATTTAAAGAAGTTAGCGGTGGCTTGTGTAGTAAGAAGTTTTAATATAAAAAGAAAAAAACCGGTCAAGAGCGAGTGGGAGAGGGGTGGAGGGTTCCATTTATTTATTTTTTTGAGACAGCTGTCTGACTTGAGCAGACTGAGTCGCACCATAAGGGTTCCTTTTTATCATTTTAGTACGGAACCCTAAAAATAGAAAGAAGTCGCTATTATTGTGTTTCAAAAGCGATACTGGCTGGTGATAAAACGTATACTTATAACGCTACATGGTTGTTTTGGCGCGTGGTCAAAATTGGAACTAACGCCGCCATCTTGTTTTGTCAATACAATTTTCTGTGACAATTTCACAAATGTCAACAATCTATCAATGTCATTCAGGAGCCAAAAGATTCTTGCAGCACTCTCATTAAACTATCCAAGATAGTAATAATTGAGTCGACTGTCTTCTTCAAAAATGAGTTGTCGGTCCTTGTTTCTAACTTTCCAGAAACACTAAATAAAAAAGGACAATGGCCATTTTCGCCAAAGGACCAGATATTAAATGTTATGATCATTATGAAAGGGCTTTTAGTAAGCTATTAGGTTAACTATGAAGGAGATGGTAGCTGATCTTTCATTAAGTGAATAGAGTAGGTTATCATACGTTCATAACTTCATAAAAATGTATAACTCTATTTTAAAACAAAATGAAATTGATCTTCTAACCGCTATTCCCCTATAAACGAAGCACGTGTATTATTTGTATCTCAAGCATATGTAATTTATGCAAAACTAGGTAACCTTTACAAACGGGGAGCATCGTTAACTCGCATCTTTGCTAACGATTATTATACTATTGGTAGTAATTGGGTTTGTTACTGCGTTTCCATTTGGGTCCGTCAGGGTTACCAATGATGAAATAATTCGAGGTAAAGTTGGAAAATTGACATTTTGTTTGATAAATCGTCTCGTAAAATGTAGTTATTTATTTACTAATTGTATTTTTTTGGCTAATAAAAATGAAATGAATGTAATAAAAAACAAGTAGCTGTCATTACCGTCATACTTAACAAGTTACAATAAAAACAACAATAAGTAATAAAAACCGTAAAAAATAAAGTTTTCAAAGTTGTACATTGTTTTTGTTAAAAAAGGCAAATAAAAAAAACTAGTTCACGACAGCCCTTATTATCAAGCGTGCGTGTCAGGAGTCAGCCATCTTTACGTTCAACTTATGTGACGTAAGCACGCGAACTCGGGAACTATAGGTACTTATCTACTTATCTTGGAGGTTGGTTCACGTAATGCATACATTGCTCTTTTAAAATAAAAGACGCTCGCCAACGTTCTCAAAAAGGCAACAATGTATGTTGAAGAAAAACCAATATTGGTCATTGTCTTGGACCTAATTTATTGATCTGCATTTCTTACTCGCTTGCCACTTAGTAATTAAAATTATAATTATTAAATTCTTCTTTTAAACATTTAATATCCGTAAAGGAACTTGTAGAACATCTTTTCAATATTGTAATATGACTTAATTATGCAAAGATATGCATCAACGCCTGACACCTTTATCATGGCAATAATTAAACGAGTTAATAAAGCAATTATCGATGTAACGTTAATTTTGAAATGTCCGTTTCCATAAAACATGGTACTTAGGTAAAAATAAATATAAATATTTATCCTATTCTTTGACAGTAATTTAAAATATGATAAAAATATCTACACTGCTCAACTTGAAATTTATTGAATTGTAAAAAAAAAAATGACGGATATGATTGACACTGATAGATTTTTTTTTTCGCACTATTTATTTTGGCTGGTTCATCCAAATTAAAATTAATAGTAGAATTAGAATTAGTGAAATAGAGATCCCTGTCTTATCTATTGCCTTATTAGACATAACGAACTTGCTTTATAGGTTTATAAAATAGACAAATACTGTCATGATAATTCCCAAAATATGTGTAAGCTAGACAGCGTGATTCTATAATACAATTTATTTTTATTGGTGACTCAAACTATTGATGACAACAGAATCTCTATACGACAAATTATCGAGACAATATATTTATGTATTTGCAGTTCAAACACGGATGTGCTAATATTAGATTTTTATTGACATTAACTTACATCATATCTAGCAGTATCGTCGTTGACAACAGTCAGTCGTGTATTTAATATTATATTAAATGTTCGATTCCCGGGTCGGCCTAAGTGTTTTTGGGTTTTGCTGTCAGGAATTTGGCTGCTTTGCTAGTCCGGAGACGAACTTATGTCCGGTTGATGGCAATAGGCTCGCTCCCTATTACATGGCACTCGAACATAACTGGCGAAATGTGGGTGTACTATATGTACTTAGACCTTTGCACATAGACTTATATCTATATCTCTGCCTAACCCTTTGGAGAAAAAAGGCGTGATTTTATGTTTAAAAAAATGTCAGAGAAAAGTCAGCTCCAAAATACTTCGTATCAGAGTATTATATTATCTGTGGTATCAGGTTATATTACGAATTTAGACAATAATAAACTCTATTTAGCTTTAGTCTAGACACAATCCATAATAAGCAGCCATATTGTCATTATCATAAGTACCTACTTGAGCCGTACCTACACATCTACACTTAAATGTCGTTACCCACGGCTAAGCACCTTTAAGCACAATGTTATTAGTAGCATATAATAATTATGGTGGAGGGAAAACTGGCTGCTTAAGGATACAAGGATGCTTTATAAATGACTAGCTGTTACCCGCAAATTCGTCTTTGATCCAGGATGAAAAGTAGCCTACGTCCTTTTCCAGATCATGGTCTACCCATGTGCCAAATTTCATCCAAATCCGTTTAGCTGTTTTAACGTGAAAGCGTAACAAACAAACAAACAAACTCACTTTCGCATTTATAATATTAGTTAGGATTAGGATTTAAAAGTTTTGCTAGTGTTGGGAAGCACCTCCCGGGGGTTTAAGGCCGCGTCTCCAAGGTCCACCAAGAAAAAATTACAACGTTGATGGAATAGGTAGAAAAAATAAAACGGAAGAATAATCTACGTACAAACATTTATGACGCCCATGACCCTTTAAGCTAAATATAGTTTAAAATAATGACAGTTGTCGAGTTTTCTTTATGGAGCAATGGAAAATATAATATTTCTTTGCCTTGTTTTTTTCCAATTTATCCAGTTTTTTTACTGCCTAGTGTTATCTACTATTAAGGCTGATTTAATTAAAAATATCTACGTAAGCGCATTACTGTAAAGTTAGCCGGTATCTTTTTGAGCAACCTACGCGCTTTTTCTCCAATTGTGTTTTATTGTCGGTGTGGCGAATTATTACTGTGTGTGGTCCAACAATAAATTAACATGAATTCCATAATATTGATGTCAATGTCATAATAAAAAGTATCCTTGAGTTATCGACAACCATAAGAAAAGAGTTTTGAATAAATTAATACTTTTAATCAATTTTCGAGCGTTAAAAAAACTCATTCCATTTTTTTACTAGGTACTTTTCGCGGTTTTTTTAATTTTTATTACTGTTCGCGACGCATCGAACCATTTTCAATGTTGAAAAGCACCATTCGTGGCGGAATTTTGCTGCACCTTTAGCTGGCAACACTAGCCAATATGGCGAAGGACTTAAGGCCAAATTACATGCGACAAGTAAATTACCTTTACAATTACACGCTCCACTACACGTAATTGGATAAAGAGGAGGTATATTTTTATTGACTACGGTCTTAAGTAGGTAATTAATATGACCTCTGAGGAAAATTTTGTATTTCTTAACATATATTATGTTAATACGCCGTGTTAATTGATTAATGCTTAAGTATTTTTTAATTCTTTATGAGGTTTCTTGCTTCCTCGTTAGAGGAAGGTCTTTTAAGTTTTATATGTCTGAGGAAATGAGGGCTCTTAGGAAAATCAAATTAGGTCCCTAATTATCGTTTTATATGGGAGGAAGGTAAACTAACCTAACTAGATGATTGAAGTACAGTACTTTTATCTCATGAACCGATGCGCGCTTTACTTGTGATAACCAAGTGCATAGAAATTGAGTAGTAAATACCGGGTTAGATCCTGTGCAGAAGACTAAAGTGTATTCAAATCCTTGTTTCCAATTGATATTATTTCCACTAAAGCGAAATATGCATACACTTATCAAAATTCAAAATGATTTCCTCGTGGAATAATGATTGCAACTTGACATAAGCCCTATGTAGTGTTTGACTGTGGGTTCCAAAATACTATATTTCTTCCTAAAAACATACAATTACTATCAATACAATAGGAGAAAATAACTCTTAAAAGTTTATAATTGTATAAATATTAGTGCTCGTTACTACCTACTATTAAAACAGTAATAATTTATTTTTGAAGTTGTAGCGCAAACTGAACTTTAGGTGTGGGTTTTAAAGTATTTTTTCCAAAAATACATTTTTGTTGACATGTTTGGAAAGGTAATCATGAACGCAGTATAACTAACTATACAAGTTGATTTATTCTGCATTTCTGCCCTTCATAAACCTATTCACTTAGTAATAATGTAGGTATAATGTTAATATATTTGACTCCTGACTTCCATTGCCTTCCGACCTAGCACACAATTGTGCACAAACGGCTGACACGCCTCATTGCTGTTAACTATACAAAAATTGCAACTTAAATTGTATTATGCGGCCACTTATCTACTAATAAATTAAATTATGTAAGTATTTGTATTAGTTTTCGTGAGGTTAAGAAAAAATATCTTATAGGTTAAGTCAGAATCAGAACTATTTAATGAAATAATTATTCTGCAGCACAGACATTTAAATTTAAGAGATTCCTCTCTGACCTAATTTAATAAATTATAAGTTATTACTTACCTACTAAAAATATTTTTTTGTAAGATAAAAGTATTTTTTAAATGTCACAGTTCAATCCTAAATCATAGATTTGGGAAAAAGTCTACTTATTCTGTCATGCAAAATAAGCATGTAGGTAGCATGCATGTGTGTAGCTATATTATGAATGATTCTCAATCATCTGCTTAAATTACAAATACAACAAAGTAGTCGTTACATTAAGAAACACACATAATCGAGATATAATTTGTGCAGTTCAAACTCAAAGCGATTTCGCGTAAAAATATGTGCAGATGAACAGAAGAATTTCGAAGAAGAACGCTAATCCGTGAGAGCGGAAACTTTTGAACTTTCATGACCAACTAAAATCCTCTTTAAGCAATTTACAATAAGAACTAGAATTATCTTCTACTGCTAATATTCTTGGTAACAAAGTTAATCATCAAGCCAGCTCAAGGGAAAAACGCCTTTGTATTGATGTGTTAAGGTTGGTAGGGTGTGCATATGTTAAGTGTGTAAGTTGTTAAGTGATCTAGTACACAGGAGATCATGATCGGGCGCCCGAGGCCGCCTCATTAAAGTGAACTAACGATGTAATTGGCACACAGTTGTAGTAACCGCTAAAGTACGAAATTGGATGATTGCGGAAAAGTTCAATCGTTTTAAGTAGTGCTTGCAAGTAATTGTCTTTATTTTATCATTCAACAAAATAAACTGATAAGTTATTGTTAAACCACCACTTTAATGCTACTTAAAGTATTAAACGTTGGCTTTTATTAACCATAAATTCAGTGTACTTAATACTAAATGGCTACTCAATAAGGAAAAGAAAAATTTTAACAAAATTCAATCAGATTGATAATAATTTCTGATATTGAAGCTAACTTTCTTATTTCACAAAAACGCTGACTATTGCAAAATAACCAATGAATTGTATTACCTACCTATGGGTGAAAAAGAATTAGGTAGGTACACGTCAAAAATGGCAATGATTGCCTTAGCCTGATTTGATACTTGGCCGGCAACAGCAACTAGGTTCATGCCTTCTACACACGCACTCACGCTAAGCAGTTTAATTGCAGTCTTACTGAATAACGTGTCGATGTCGCCAGTGGCGGGTCTGGGTTTTCAAAAAAAAATATGCCGTAAATTATGTTCATGTAAATATTAAAAAATCTTCACTGTTTAATTGGAAACTCGGTTCTAAATTGTCAGTGGCAAATGCGACATTTTCTTCCTGCAAAATGAGCAAAACAAGTAATAAAATGCGTTTTATTACATAGTTAGGCTACATTTTCTTTCACTCCTCTACAATTTTCTCATGAAAAGTTTGTATAGTTTATAAATCGGTTAATATAATCTGTGGTTGACTCAAAGCTAGACTTAAAAGTAGTAACTTCAACAACCTCCTGATTTCTTAATTCTCCCGCAGCACTAACAACTGGCAGTCACGCTAAACGGCCGCGTTATGTCGCTGAACAATGTCGTGTTGCCGGTGGCGCACCCTGCCGGCCGGGCTGGAAACTTGTCCGTTATACCAAATTATATGGACGCCATGTCACATAGCCAATGAATGAGTGATCTGGGAACGCAGTTTTGGAGCAATGGGTCACGATTATGATTTATTGTTGAGTTTTTTTTGTAGAACGAGCTACTGGCCGAAAAACCCGAAAAAATAAATAAGTTTAGCACCTTTCATTTTCCAGTACTCCAAAAGTGAAATGAACTTTTAAAATGGCATTATATAATTTTAACATTTATCTCCTTTTAAGCCTTTCAGAAAGTCATAGCAGTGATAGCCTAGTGGGTGTGACTGTCGGTCTACCAAGTCATAGGTCTCTAGTTCGAATTCAAGGCACGCACCTCTGACTTTTTTATTCATGTGCGTATTGTATAATTATCACTTGCTTCAAAAACGGCCAAGGAAAACATTGTGAGGAACTTGAGATATTTCTCGACGGCATGAGAAGCTAAGTCAGAAGCCCATGGGTAGTATGAAAACTTTGACCCCAGGTTAGTCACTAACCACACGAAAAAGAAAGAAGACCAGTGTGACGCAGGACATTGAAATTAAGGTAATCTCTGATCCATCTGTTGATGAACTGATCTGTTGCCATCGCGGGTAAAACCTGGATGAGGCTGGCACAGGAGCGTGGGGGCACAAGAAAAGAGTGGCCTATGCCCAGTAGTGGGTGACATCAGGCTGTAGATGGTGGTGATGATGAAAATGATGAATCTCTGATCCAAATTAAAATATCGAAAGTTGCAATTTTTTTACAAAACATCTCTACCATAATAACAATAAAATCAGCGACAACACGTAACACAAAACGAAACACTATCAACTTCGTCTGATCACACTGGCCGCTAAAAAACATCGTAAAAGCATTAATTACATTATTTTAATAGGTTCGCGAATCACCAACAATTAGTTACCAATTAAGTTAACGCCAAACAAGCCATGGCTTATCACCATAATTAAAATATTAGAGTCGCGAGTGAAACCAACAACGCCATGGCATGTCCGCTTTCTATTATATCTGATGGTTTTTTTACCATGCAATTATTGATAAAAATTGTACGAACGAGTTGGCGATTTTATGTGTGGGATGTATCCTAATGAATGAAGATGTTGTACGGTTAAATTGTGAAAGGAAAGTGTAGCAAATCTTTTGATAACTTGTAAAACCGAGTTTTGGATCATCTGCTGCGTTTTACCAATTATGTTGGTGTCCGTTTCCAGTCTAATAGGATGCAGCTGAATACCAGTATTTCACATGGAGTTTCTGAAAGTTTGACCAGAAAATGACTGTTAAGGTTTGAAAACCATCATCTTTAGGACAACCAAAGAACATCACCCAAGGCTCTCCCAGTAAGAGCCTTGACAAAAAAAGGGTAAAGAGCTTCCAGAGACGTTCTTGGAAAATACAATCAGTTATGTTGACTCGTTTGTGTCTCTGTCACCTCACCACGATCATTGTCATCATTGGCAGCTTTGTTCCACCCATTACTGAGTATAGGCTTACTCCCTTCTGTGTCATACTTCCCTGGTCTGTGCGAGTCTCATCCGGGTCTTCGCCGCGATCTTCTGTAGGTCGTCCACCCATCTGGCTATTGATCTACCAACGCTCCTTCTCGCCAGATTTGTGGTCAGTTATTCAAATTTAAGTGTTATTATTGCCTGTTACAAAAATTATATCAAAAGACTTGAATCAACTAGAAAGTGCAAGTTTTATTCTTGGGTTAAAAAGTTCCAATTACTAAAGCGTAAAAATAGTTAATCAAACCACTTGTGCTCAATTTCTAACTAACCTATTAAAAGAAATCACGACTAACAAGCTGGCTGGATTTAGAAATTTTAGCTTGATTTTCTAGCAATTTTTAGTGTTTGAGGAAAAAACAAAACCTTAATTGATTTATCAATTTCCTGTTTTCGCTGCTTGTAACAATTTGCCTAGCTCTTAAAAGTAATTTCTGACTTAAAGACTGACGACTGACTTTGTAGGTAATTTATGACTTAAAAGATTCATGAGTTGTGTTTAAAAATCGTAGCTCAGGAATTCCTAGATTTAAGACCCTGGCAGCCATGTGGTAAACTTTAGGCAATAAATACTGACCGATAATAAACTGTAATCAGTATCAAGTCTGTTTTGTTCCACTACAAAAAAAAAGGCTCCTTCTCTCCATTTTGCACGTACTTCTGTACTTATACATATAGGCTAGTCCTTTCAGTAGAAATCAAGCTCGCATCTCCCACCATTTTGAGAAATTAAAAATCCAATACCCAGTAAATGACCTTTACAAATGTCAAACTTTCCTCCTCTGTAGCGAGTGACCAACAAGACTTCCTTAGCCCCGGGGCTAACAGCCACATTATCGTTTTTAAACTAGTCCCAATCATGAGGTAATGTGTTTTAAATATGACGAGCATAACACCGCGGCCTCTTTGATTTAAAACGGGACACATACTTTGTTATTTCTTAGTTTTGTATCAGGTTTTTTGGGCTATCATTTCTTTTTTAAAGGCTGTGTTAGAAAAGCACCTGTATCTTGGATATAGCAAGCTTTTTTGATGAGCAACACATTTTTCTACACATAATGTAGCTTGTGTAGCCGAGATCGGTCACGGTAAACATCGTGAGGGAACCGGGACTTACGAATTAATATAAGTCTGAATTTGCCAACCCGTCTAAAACCCGCCGAAAACTATGTAGTCTCCTACAAACTTTGGTCAGAACGTTCAGGTCAAGATAGTCTGTTTGACAGGGTAAATTAACCCGTTACGACCGGGTGCGGTTAGATATGGCAGCTATGAGTTAAGTGATTTTGGACAAGCAGTGATGATTGCTCGTGCAGAGTCGTGCCGTCTCTGTATGAGAAGAGACCACTGCCGTTCAGTGGAACAGTAACAGCCTGGTATTATAATGTACTTAGTTCCTTGTCGTGGCATACTTTACTGCTGAAATTAACATAATTCAAATCATCCAATTATCAAAAATCATTAGGGGCCTAAAAACACCTAATTTAAAATCTTTTCCAACCAAAAATCACCATATTTCCATTAAATAACAAGTTAGAAAGAAACAAGAACATCGATCATCGGTGATTAGAGATAATTATAAAAACCAATAGTACCGCATAGTTTACGATATCGACTAGACCTCGTAGATTAATAAATTCTTTATTTATTAGGTAACTGGCTGGTTTATAATTAACACACATTTTTAGCAAGTTCAAGGAGATACTCGGAATTCCTAACTTTCTAAGACGAGTCGTGAATTAAGCAAAATTTCAGTAATTTTTATTTTTAAACTAGATAATATTTACATAATAAATACGCTAACAGACTTACAATAATAATAATAATATGTACATGACTACATGTTTATAAAAAAGCGGAACGAATCATGGGGTATCAAAAAATCATCTGCATAGGAAAAGTGCTCAAAAGGCTGGCAACATTGCCACGTTGTAAGTACGGCGATGCTGATTCGTTGGCAAAATTGATTTAAAATTAATTAAGGCGAGTCTGAATTATTCTCTCTAATATCAGACATGCTGAGTATAAAAATCGAATTATTCAAAACAACACTTTATAGCCAGAAGCAACTATTACCGATGATCTAAAATTGGCTATAAAACAGTAGCAGATTTTAGACTATTCAAAGTAATAGCTGTCAACTCTATAATCTCCTTAAAAAAACCGCCGAAATGATCTTGTAATTTTTATCATAATTGTATTTAAGACCACTAAAGAGAAAACAGAGTAATTACACATCAGAACCGACCATAAAAACTAAAGGCTGATCTCAAATATAAAAATTAAAAAAGAAATCTCTCGCTTTTTATCATCTCTACATCACTAATAAGTTTTTTTCAACAAAAAAACAATTTTGTCGGTTCTAGTTAATATAATTTTAGTAAGTAGCCATGATGTGCCATAAAATGACGAGAATTACGTCATAAATAGTCGTATTAAGGCTGTAGTTAATGAGAACGGCGGCGCTTTGAAGTTAAGTTGCAAAAGCGTCGGGATTTTTATAATTATGCTAATTTTATTAATTTAACGCGAGAGATCGGATTTGACGCACGGGGCCATATTGACAGCCCGTTTTATATCATAATAGATATAATATAGTAGATATAATACTACATTAATGTGTTTCTCGTAAATAAAAAATCGTTTAGAAGAGTTTTGGAGATGATGAAGTTCATTGGTTTTTTGATAGTAATTAGTTAGTATCTACCAAATAACTATTACAAAACGACGCGGACGTCTTCATAGAGTCACTATAAATAGTTACTTATCTGACACTTTATTCGGTAGTAGGGGTGACCTTTTAGTAACTAAATAAACATATTTACTCTGATGGTCACTAACTAATCTTAGATACATGCTAAAAGCTTTAAAACAGCTAATCCATAAAAGATTGCCAACATTTCAAAAAGTCGACTTCTATAAATCAGTCATTAGTCTTCATCTCATTGTTTGTATTGTCTCTATGACATCATCCGCCTAGCAGCTTTCGTGTCACTAATCACTGCCATTTCATCAAAATCTCTAAGACATTAGTTACACTAACTGGTTACCAGTTACGCATAGTTATTCGCGTACCATGATTACTACGGTGCGTATTGTGAAGATGTGAATTTAGAGACCATCATACGATCAGGTGGTGAATTATTTATGAGGCTTTATTTTGACAACCTCCGCCTGCAAACTACTTCATAAGTTTACATTTTTCTGGGGTAAAAGCTCCCTATGTTCTTGGTCCGGTAGTTTTGAAGTAAGAATTCAAACAGTCGACTTTCGCACTTAAATGTATTCGAGACAACACTTTCGCAGTTATGAAAAATTAAAAGATCTTCCTCGAACATTTCGCTTATCAAATTGTATCAATTTCGCACAAAGTTGTCTTCTTTACCTTATCACTTTTTAACAGCATCAGAAAATTCAGACACCAAATTATTGCCCTCAAAAAATCAGGTCTTTATTATCGAGTTAAGATACTCCGACACTTTAATGCAAGGCGCATTCATTTCCGTGTCAACGTTGATTACGGCACAATCAGGTGTCAGGTTCGATTTTAGACAGTTGTAAAATCGAAAGTGGGAGCCACATAGTCTCGGCCGACCCGACTGCCCGACGGTCGGGTTAATCGCTCTTTAATAGCAGCGGCACTTCACAAAGAACCGGGCGCTTCGCCACTGGCGTACGGAAGGACCAGGAATGCGTTTTGAAATATTCTAATTGCTTAATACCGCCCTTGTGTTGCTTCGTGTTTTAGGTGTTACTCATAACATAATCATAATTGTGGGTGTTCGTTTCAATCTTAATCTTTAATTAATTGACACATTTCTTAAATTTATTTTTAACCAAATCCTCTCGTATTTATAAACACATCTAGAGTCATTTCAGTCCAATTAGTGACATTTTCGCACTTAAAAGTTTTCTGTTTCCATTTCTCCATTGAACGTTGTGTCGGCATCAATGGAAAGTCACAGCAAGTGAGTGGGTGTCATGAATGGCTCGACACAATGGTGTTATGGCAGCCGCCGGCTTGAGCAGTGGAGCCGCCAAGCGATGTCTCAACTCTCGAGATGGTTCTTTAATGGATTGATGCGGACTTTATTGGAATGATAAGGGTGTTATAAAGGCGATGAGTTTTGGAGAAAGAACATTGAAGGACATAGTTTAATGTTGTTTCGTTGGAGATTCATAAAGGTCTCTTGTGACAAGATAATTTTCATTCCAAAAAGTTTGATTATATAGGTAATGAAAGAGAATAATTTTAAGTGCCTAATAGTTAATTATGACTGAAAAAGGCTCTGAATTCTTAGAAGTTCGGCTTGCCCATAAAATGTATATCTACTAGCAATATTGTGCCTCAGACTAAGAAAGCGTCAATATAGTCGTCTGTGACATCGCCAGACATTAATCGCGTCACAAAACATTAATTGCATTATAGTGCTGTAATAACGCTTAATTTGTGTCGATGACAATGGACAACTGTTATAAATGAATCGATACCGTGAATGGTCCCGCATAAAAGCTTCGTGCCGTCGATGAGCCTCAACAATATCGACCTACGTGTCGGCTTTAACGCGTATTACTAAAATCGAAAGTAACTACGATATCGACCACTAATCGATACACAACTATCCTAGCACAGAACTAGGGAACTATGGGACTATTTAAACTGGTTTTCCAATGCCGTAAATTAGACTTACTTGAATTAAATCGAGACTGCATCTTTATTAGAAAAATTATGTTCAATCTCAGCCAGCAAAGTCCAGTAGCTATGAGTTGTGAGACATTTATTACATTGCTTATAAATTTTTATTGTTAATAGGTTAATGGGACACGCAACTAATAAATTACTTAACGCAATAAGGATTAATGTACGGTTCAAAACTACCGGCTTGTAAGTCTGACTAAGATTAGCGAATTCGTTCTACTTTTTATAAAATTGAAATCTCGTAAATCTATTCGATTTCATTTGGGTTTTAATCGAGCATTTTTTTATATTTCTCGCTGGGCAGAGGCACCCGCTGTTCGTCATAACGCTGTACGTGACCGCGGCTCTTCTTTGATATACATCCTTTTTTCTCTTAACATTTAGTCATTTACACGTTTTTTTACTTTTTATTTTTGTTATTGGTTACAATATTATCTGGCGGCTACTGGTCGATGCAAAGGGCTGTTATAATTTAGTTTTATTTATGCAAAATAAAAGTGATACTGGCAAGATTTATTGAGGCGCGGGTGGGCCCTTTAGCTGTGAGTTTTAATATTATATTCGTTTGTCATTTGTTTTTAGCATTTAACTTTTATTCTTCTGTATTGTCTTTATTTTAAGCTGACAATATTGATTAGATTTAAAGCTCTTACTTTGTTTTTGGTCAAAGATTGATTTTCTAGATTATTCAAATTTTCATGAAATTTGTTACAATTTTAAATTACCTACTTGAATTTTTTTGTAGGAAAAAATAATTTCATGAAGTCGATTCAGATACGAATTATTAATGCACGTACAGATCTAGTAAATCTATGACTAAAATGTGTCTGTCTAGAAACATTTCAATTTGCCGACGGCAAATCAACAGTGCGCGAAATTACGAATCTCGCTTACAGACAAAAATAAATATGAATGAAGACGATTTAAAGTTAAAACCTTATATTTTTCGTTTTCATTTCACATAAACAATTATAGTATCTTGGTACTTATTTGTTACTTTACCATACATATAAAATTATATGTTGGTTGCCAAAAGACTAGGTACTTTTGAAAAATTATTTTAGATAAAATGCAAGCAGCATATATCACGCTGTTGCATATCATAGCATAGCATGTACATACATATATATAATTTGCTGTTACATATCATAGCATTTTACCTCAGCTTAGCAATTTTGAACTCATACCAAGTACTTAGAACAACCATGAAAAACAACAGTGCATAATTAGAGCCAAGTTGTTAGTCCAGAGCTTTCGAAAATTTACATAGGTACTAGTCCGTTTCCCTTGGTGGACTGTTTGAGGCAATTGCCGTAGAAAATGCTTTAGCATGGAAACAATTTGAATTTATTACGAGAAACATGCTTTTCTAGAGAATTCTAAGTGCAAAGTCGACTTAGTGCAAATGATGTTTTAACCCTAAACCTTTGTGGTGCCGACGGATAGTTGAACTTAGAAGTTCGGAATACTTGGGTCCTTTTTTGGTCCTTCGTGGCGGAGTTGTTAGTAGGTAAACTTCCTTGCAACTAACATCAAAGTAAGTAAGTACAAGTCAACCATACGCCATTTTGATACAAAGGTAGAATGAAACAAAGTTTTTATCCTCCGTTTTAATCGGGGTTAACTGATGAGAAGCTTACACCTAGAAGAATGTATCAACCAGATTAGTTAAAACTACGAGAATATGTTTTTCTATCACATTGGTTTCATCAGTTTCATCTTAGAAATTACGCTTGGTCCTTAAGGTTCCACTAGTCGACGGCTCAAACTCATTGTTGACGTGGCTAATATACATGCTATTTAGTAAAGTTATTTTTATTTATTTTATTTACACGAGGAGCTCGTGGTTAAGTAATAACAGGTTCGATTCATCCGGTTAAGCTACGCTTGCCGGGGTTGGTCTGTGGATGGGTGACCGTCTTTACATACCGAGACGCCTTTTGACCGAGAGACGAATGAACTTTTGAGACGAATTTTGAACGTATACCGTCAAACTGACGAGTAATCACCATAATACGTTTGTATGGAAGAATGACCGACTAGTGTACCCTTAAGTTTTCTTTTCGCCGTCGGCGTCGATCAAAATATACAGGATGTTAAAGACAGGTCACCCTGCTCATTCCGCGGTCGGAAAAGTTGTAAAGGTGTAGGTGTACCAACATCGTAAACTAAGCAACAAATGACTTTTAAAATGTTCTCTAAATCTCATAACGGCTGTTTTGTTCAGGTATTAGAAGGTCCCGGAGCTAATCGCCACACACGTATAAGATTCGTTTTGGTTGTGTAAAACAAGAAGATTGGATCGCACGGGAATCGAACTTGGGGTCGCGTCGCCCACCGCGGACGGCCCATTCATAAAATCGGGTATTTAAGTTACCATTACATTTATAACCTTTTATGCTTTTGTAATTGTAGAAATTGCCCGTTTCCTGGATGAAAGTGATATTTTCCATAATTTAAAGAAAATATTAAATTTGAATAAAGATAGGTAATCTTGTTTATGGGTGAGTTAAAAAGAGATAAAAAAGGATTTACGTTAATTCTTAGTTTAAAACGTTGTCGGGGAAGTGAGAACTCTGTCATAAAGTTAATTACTAAAATAGGTATTTAATTGTCTACAATGTTGTTAAGAAAACCAACCAAAAGGCCACAATCCCAGAAACAAATTCCAATTGAGTGCAAACAGCAAATTCGACACGAAACACATCCTGCTAAAATGCAGTAATCCCTAGTCACCTCAAAACCTTAAAACCTTACACCTCCAACGAACCAGGCTTTCAAACCAAGAAGTATAAAACGAAATGGCATCGGCTGACGGGAGGGGTGTTAGAGCGAGACGGCATGCGCCACACGAGCGAGAGGCCCGACAGCGGCCGGCTCAAAGCAGGCGGCGAACGCCAAAGGCGGCGGCGAGCGCTAATTGGAGAGCGCGCGACTTCAAAGTGAGCCGCCCGCGAAGTTTATATTAGGCAGGTACACAGCGAGCAACGATTGATTAATTTCACCGCGAGATGGCGAGGCAATTAGTAAGCCTTTGTTAGGGTCACTCGATACGGTTCTTGATGTGTTTCGGTCTTCAGATGTCGCTGCAGGAATCTTATTGGAGTGGGCGGACGATAGATCCAGAGTAGGTAATCCAGACACAAGGTAGCAGAAGGAAAGAGGTTGAAGGAATACACGAAAGCTTATTTAACAAAATAGAAGTTTTGAGATGAAACAAGTTGGTAGAGTCAAAAAGTGCTATCTATTTGATGAATCCTAAAATATACTAAATCCGTGATTTCCAACGATGAAGAAGATATGGACAAGAAAATACAACGAAACTACGACCAACGACAGCTAAAAATGAAACTACACAAAGAAAGAATTGTGAGTAGGCAGGTAGGTATGTTAAGTAGAAATCGCAAAATTAGTAATGCAAGTGCATAACAAGAATCTAATAAACAGCCCCAAAATAAAGAGCAAACTACAAAACACAACAAACAATTCAACCAAGATATCAACGAAACGAAACTATGCAAAGAATTACAAAACGTTTACCGTGAACAGCGTTCAATTCTTTAGCGTTTACTAGAAAACGCGTGTAACTCCGCACTGAAGAACAAAGAGTCGCTTTCATTGTACCACTCTACCAAGTACCATTTACCAGGATCGCCGTTAACTGTTGACACTAAGCTCGATTTCCTACCAATTCGATACAGCTTCTCTCATCTACTTCACCAACTTATCATTACCACCCATCAATGCTTTAGGACCCCAAGAATAAAGTTTCGATTCGCTTGGTTTGGAAGTTTCGGGATTTGGTTCGGGTTTCCTTTCGAATCTTTTTGATAAGGCTTAAAGGGCCCAGATTGGTAACAGACAGACGATTGAAGGTATAAATCATGATGATAGGTGTATGTAGGTTAATCAGATGGATGGGATTGTTCGCATTTAGTTTTGTTCTGCAAAATGATGGGCTTATCTTTTTGTGTTTGCCGCACGTTCTAAAGAGGCTTAAGAAAGAAATCATGTTATGAGGGTTCAAGGTTGTCTGGCATTGTAAGAAGGATATTAATGTTCAATATGACTGTTTGTTGTTAAATAAACGATATTACTTTAGATTTAAACCTTTTTGCTATCATCAGGAGGCTGAGCCTAACGAAATTCACAATCACACCTTCTGCTTTTCTTAATTGTTCTTTTACATTCAGTACTTCCTTTTATATTCAGTTTATCATGGCTTCCAACCTTAGTTCTCCATTTTACTATACCTATTTTAGTATGTACAACCGCTTCCTCTATATCCTTTTATTTTAAAACGACTTCGAGAAATAAGTTCCAACCCTTATTTACGGGTTCTCATAAATTTTACACAATTAAAATCATATTTCCTGCATTCCCGAAAAAAAGTCCACCTGAATTTCCAAACCCATGAAACGCAAGTCTAGACCACACCCATTAAAAACCCATAATGAGCACAAAAATCCCACAATTACATAGGAATGTGTCTGTGCGTCAGTCGGAGCGCTTCCAATCCATAATGAGCGGTTATGGTATCAAAATAAGTGAACATCAGGACGCTACAGATAAGATCGGACCTCGGGCGGCGATGAAATGGCTCAATCTAACGCGGACTGCGCGTGAGTCCCGCGTCCTGATTGGATGGATTGAGTGTGCCCGTGATTTAGTAATTTGATACAACAGGCAGCAATATTGAGAATTCAAGATGTTTTGGAGAGGAGTATACCTACTGTTTGGATTTCAGTAAAGAAAAGTGGGTGGAAGGAGTGGAAGGGTTGGTGGCAGTCTCATAGAAAGAAGATATTCCTATTTTATGTGATCCAGATTAAACCGTACTATTAAGTGCTCATAGGATTTATGATGCAGGGAATTAGGGATGTCTTAATTTGATGTTAATATACAGGAAAAATTGTCCCTATCTTGGGAACCTTCTAAGAGGTCTATAATATGCTCAATAGTAGATATATAGGAGATGTTTTAAATGATACACTAGGATGGACCAAGTCAATAAAAAAGTTCACGTGAAATCTCAACAAATTCTTTCCACCGTTTTTTCTAACTAACTATCAGCACTATTAAATAAGCAGAAACAAATAAAATCCTTCACAATGGCGGTACGCTGTAAACGGTGTTACCGAAATATAAAATGTAGCAAACGCGATCTCACCCAAATGTGTTGGGGCTTAGGGATCCTCGCCCGTGGCAATACGGCAATTATAAATTATAATCGATTCGGCTGAAACACGCGTTTCTACTATGATAGTATCGGCTACTGTTGTTACGGAGATTTGGGGTCTTTTGTCTAGATAGTTTATTTTATTTTATTAGGCTTTAGTCATTTTTAGCGAAGGTATCTTTGTGGATGCCTTTTTTTGTTATTTTGGTAAATATTCCTGACTCGTCACTAATTACAATACACTAATGCAGACTTTGAAATCAAATTTTAGGTTGGGTTTGGTCACTGGAATGAAATCACTGAAACAGAGTTCGGGTTCAATATTCAAAAACCTTTAATAATTACTTAACCGGTACCCTAATTGCGTAACTTATTTTCGTAAATAATTATGCCTAATTTGTTTCATTTTGACAGTTCATCAACATTCATTGCGTTATTTACGTTGATGAGCAGATTTTTTTTCCAACTTATGAAGCAATGGATTAGCAATCTGTTTCAAATCGAAACAGATTGTGTTGTATTACGCAATTAGGGTACTGGACTGAGTAATGAAAGGATTGATGTCACCCTTGAATATGTCTCCGCAATTACACCTGAAATTATGTTCCTGTTAATCCATTATCATCTGACCATAATATATAAATATGTCTTGACATTCGTTGACCACAAACTTATGAGTATGACGCAAGAAACAAAGCCCCATTTAAGACGTCATTAACTTAAAGCGACAACTTTTGAAGCAAATATTTATAAACTTAAACTGCAAAGCATTCTCCCTTCCAAGCACAGTCATAAACACTTGGACTTAGAATAACATAAACATTGTGTTAAAACTTTAAAACAATGTGTACGGGACTCCTCAACAGTGCAATGGTCGTACTTAATCAATTATTCATTATGGAACTCTATAACATCTCTATTTCTGTGTTTAAAGGCGTTTCAATGCACATTTCTACGTGCTGGCGTTGAAGGTACATATATAGTACTGGTTTTATATTCGCAATACAGAATTGAACTTTTGCCTCCATTAGTTTTGGGTAAGACGATCCTGAATACCATTAGGTACCTACGATCTCTCTGTTCTATATAACATTTTAATTTAGTAATTAAATTTTATTATTTAAGATATTAATCTCTTGCCTAGGTAATATTTAGTTATAAATTCAGGTTTATAGGTTTGACGGCACGGTTGGCGCAGTGGTTAAGCGATTGACTGCTGCGCTGCGTGTCGCGGGTTCGATTCCCGCACGGAACAAATTTTTGTATGACCTACAATTAGTTGTTCCGGGTCTGGCTGTTTGTGTATGTGAGTTTAAATGTTTGTAAACGCACCCACAATACAGGAGAAATATCTAGTGTGGAGCAACTTTAAAAAAAAAAGGATAAAACAGAGATATATTATTGTATTGCCCATCTAATCTTTGACCTTCTTTTATTTTTCTTCAAAATTCGATTCTATTACAAATAAGTCTAAGCAATCATTTTATGCCTCCTAGAGATTTAAACCAATCGCTCATGGTTACTGGGAACCATTAGAGAATGTTACATGCTCTAGATGCGTATATAATCTATATGTGAGCGAAATACAAGCGGTTCATAAAGCCCTACCCTGAAGAACCGGTCGCGTCGCGCGTGGCGCCGCCGGTGGTCGATAACGTAACTAATCGGCGGCCATTACCGTCATTACATCTGCTGTTCCAAACGGTAAGTATTTAAATTGTAACTCTGAACGAACATCAATAAAATTAGCTATCATTACTTGTTTCGCGAACGAATGATGTTTAAATTGAGCTAATATTGGGAGGTTGAGAAATGAGAGGTCCTGCGGCGGACGGCGAAAGGTGTTTGAGGTGTGCTTCTAATAGCCACCCTGTAAGTTTCCGTAGGTGGTCAAAATTTCATCAACTTTTACGTTTTGTTCGTTGATGAGCAAACATCATAAAATTGTGATCACCAATCTATCGATCTAGCAAGTCGTAGCAGTCTACCCGGAGGACCTAATATATATATTTTTTTTTTGCATACTATTGTACAGAGTCATTTTTTTCTAACTTGAACAGACAGCTGTGCGTTTGAGTTCGGAGTTTGTTGCGCCACTTCTTCTTCACAGCTAAAAAGTGGTGAAGGGTGGGCGTTTTGGGGGACTGTCTGATGTAATTTTGACGTCGAAAAGTACTGATTTTCAGCCTAGTTTGAATAAATGACTTTTGAATTATTATTTTTTTTTGACCCGATGACCGACTTGATGCTACAGTTTCTTCCGAAAACTTAACTGATTACCCGGTAACTCTGATACAGATGATGTTAAAATGTAATACAATAAACATTTAACACTTTCGACTTCACCCACTTTTCATAGAACTCATATGCCATGCCGCCATACATATTGGAAGTTATACCTCCGGGAGGGTCACCGGCATTACGTTTGCGCTAAAGTTAACCATCGCAGATGGTCATCGGAATTAGGTTTAAAACCATGTTATTAAAGTCCGTAAAACGAAATAAAATTGTGTTTTCAGGGGGTGTCTTAGCGACACGCGGGGTTGCGACAATCGTCGACAGAATCCGGCAGTTGGGACTCGAGGTGGCCTTGCACAAGTCCGAGGCCATGGGTTTTCATGGACCTCGGAATGCGCCACCATCGGGTTCCCAGGTGGTGGCGGGAGGGGTTCACATCGGCGTCGAGTCGACGATGAAGTATCTAGGACTCGTCCTCGACAGCCGGTGGAATTTCGTCGAACACTTCCGACGTTTGGCTCCCAGACTGGAGCGGGCCGGGGCTGCGTTGAAGCGGCTCCTGCCCAATATAGGGGAGCCAAATGCCTCCTGCCGGAGGCTTTACGCGGGGGTCGTGCGGTCCATGGCCCTTTACGGAGCGCCGGTGTGGGCGCGTTCACTAAGGCTGCGGCCAGCACGCCGGTTGAACGCGTCCCAGAGGGTCATGGCCATCCGGCTGGCCCGAGGATACCGCACGGTCTCCTGCGAGGCAGCGTGCCTCCTTGCCGGATTACCGCCATGGGATCTGGAGGCAAAGGTCCTCGCGCACCTGTGGGAGTTGCGCGAGGAGGCGAAACGCCGGGGCTTAACTCCGCTGCCGCGAGAAATCACGGCACAGCGGACAGAGCTCCGGCGGGATCTCATGGCGTTATGGAGAATGCGATTGTCGCAACCCAGCGCTGGGCACGCCACAATTGCGGCGATAAGACCCCTCTTTGAGGAGTGGCTAGAGAGGCGCTACGGCGTCCTCACCTTCCGCCTGACGCAGGTCCTCACCGGACACGGCTGTTTCGGGAGGTTCCTGCACAGGATAAGGCGGGAGGAAACGCCCGGGTGTCATCATTGTGTGGATCGCCCGGAGGACACGGTAGAGCATACGGTGGAGGTCTGCCCAGCTTGGGCGGAGCATCGCCGTGTCCTCGTGGAGGCGATCGGCGGCGGTGATCTCTCGCGTCCGGCCCTGGTTCAGGCCATGGTACGGAGCGAGAGGAAATGGGAGGCCGTCACCTCCTTCTGTGAAGCGGTAATGCTCGCGAAGGAGGAGGCGGAACGCGTGAGGGAGAGGAAAATTTCGCGCCCTCACGCCCCTAACCGCCGCAGGAGGAGACGCCCAGGGCGTCGGGAGTCGCAAGCCGATTTCCGGCCACCGTAGGCGCGGGCTTCCGGACTGTGAGCAATGGGTAGCTCACCGTCCGATAAGGACCAGGCCCGGGTCGACGGCGCGTTGTGTTCCACGCGCGCCTCAAAGAGATGTCAGCAGAATTGACGGGGTCCGCTAGGGCCGATGCCTGCCGGGGTTGCGAAGAAAACCGAAAGGGAGATCGTGGCCCCCGGCAACAGGGCAACCGAAGGAACACGGGTGGGTTTTAGTCAGTAAGAGTCTGACACGCCCTCCCGCTCCGCCCAGAGCGGGAGAAGTTATTTGATGATTTCCCAACCAAAAAAAAAAAAAAAAAAAAGGGGGTGTAGTCGCTATACGTAGTTTCCAACTTTTTAAATTTTTAGTCAATATTTGTAACCGTGATCACAAAATAAAAAATAAATTAAATTGTTTATTAGTTATAAAATGCTGTTTTTGCTTGTGTTTTTGTCAATGCTGTTTTTGCTAAGAAAAACCTACATTTGAAATGAGCCCTCCGCAAGAGCTCCCGGCACCCCAGATGCGACTAGGTGAACTCTCCAGGAGGGCTCCCGACACTGAACGTGTTAAATATGCCAAACAGCCGAATATTTTTATTTATAGATATTTACAAAATAAGTAAATATTTATTAGGCTTCTAAATTCTCTGCTAAATGCTTCATATTCAATGAAATCGTAACGTTTCTGACACACAATTTGAATGCTTTTATGCAAAATGTTCATAATTATGTTAAACTTAATTCTAATGTTATTTACATTATAATCATTAGTATCTTTAACAAATCGTTGAAGTAAATAACTCTGCTTTTTCAACGATTCGTCGTTTAACTTTTCCTGATTTATGAATTAGGGCGCGTGCCAACGATAAATTTACCGTCACGAGACTTTGTCGTGACGATTAATTTATCGTTGGAATAGTTAGTTAAATTAATCGTATCGTCCTATATGTGAACACCTCCATTTAAATAAACAAGCTATTACGCTTTAAACGGCACGATAATCTATCGTCACGACATAATGGGAACGCGCCCTTACAGTCTTGTACGATAAGCTAGCTGAAATTGATTTTCATTATTGAATAGGAGTGACACGAGTCTCAGCAAGAAATCAATCGGTTGGCAAGATATAACAGTAAACCGTACGTAAGTCGTCAATGTATTGAAACCTGCTTCATTCTGAATGCAAACACAAGTCACAACCAGGATTAAGTCTAGCCAGCTGAACTAAATCTGGAAGAACAATGCCTTCACTAGTTAGTTACTCAATTCGCCTGACTATTAATAGTCGTCTAAGGGCCCGTTCAAACGTACCACAACCACACCACATCGCAGCGACAAAATGTAGGCAAGCAGTGGTTACGTGTGAATGTTATATACTTAAAATTTTCTATTTTTTTTTTTTTTTTTCAAATTATATTTGTTATCGCTGTAGTGGCAATCATGTCATTTGGTTTAAATAGGTCCTTATATTTATTATTTTATTTATCTTTTATATAGATTCTTTTCTTTTAGATTTTGTGAATGTGAGAACATTGTAGGTTGTCGACTTGTGGACCATTTTCCATTTTGCTAAGTACCTGGTACTTGTTAATAGGCCTACACAGTCCTCTCATACCTATTAACACTGTAATTTGAAAATATTGTAAAAACCATTTATTTTTAAAAGAGTAACCGTTTCTTGCCGGCTCTTCTCCATAGGAAGCGATCAATTGGAACCGTGCACCTAGCTTCTGACGTTTCATAAGTGCCCATGTAGGTTTATGTTAAATAAAATATTTTGAGTTTTGAATAGTTTCGCTGCAACTCCTTGCAGTAGCATTGTCACTAGTAGTTACGATATGACTAGTGTTTGCAGACAGAACGACTCCGTCTGTGACAGTATCGTCGCCTTGACGCAACGTTGTGGTTGCGTTGTGGCTGCGACGTTGCCTTTATGTGGTCGGTATCGCCCATACGGTTGAATTTGACGGCCAAACGTGGTCCATGTGAATAGACGTTCGAAATTCGTTTTTATATAAATTAGCGCCCGGTGTCGTGTCGTGTTGGTGTGGTTGTGGTTGTGGTACGTGTGATCGGGCCCTTAAACATTCTCAAACAAAACACACAACCAAACGGCCGCTGCTACCATGTTTAATTAAACCGACTGCTATTATTATCGCTGATTACCCGTAAGCCTGTTTTAAGTGCGGGCATTCGATTAGTCAACGCAGGATTAGAACAACAATAGCTTATTTATAGCCAGCGTTTGTAGCGAGCGGTTATTGTATCGAGCAAATCGACTGTTTATTGTGATTTGTGCCACCAGCCTTACATACATAGGTACCTATTTATTGCGTATGTGTGTGTGGGAAATTGTACGGCCAGCGACAAAAGACGAACACTGCTTCTTTTACACATTATGGAAATTGACACAAAATAATTCGTTTTATGTTTGTATTTCTGCATTTAATATGATGGCTAAGAGTTAATATTATTTTTATTTTACTATTGTTTCGTCTTTAATTAATTATTTATGTCAATAATGAAGATTAAAAAACTAAGTGTGCACCAACTTTTATCGCTAACTGTACTAGTGTGTGGTTCGCGTTTGAATTTTCATTTTTTTTAAAATATCGTTTGTTTTGATTACGATCGCTTTTGTACCTAATAATGTGAACGAACTTTAATGAAGTGATTTTATATTTGCACTAAGTGAGGTTTAGTTCTAAATTCGTTTTATAGGCAATGAGTGTTTTAAATACACGTTCACCTTCGCGAAACTGTAACTAAGCCATAAAATCAATCTATTCGGCGGAACCTTTATTAATCACTGTTTTAATGACAGTGCCTACGGTTTCCGAAGCACGGAGAATTATAAATCAAGGAATACCTACATAAAAGACAGTCGACCTACTCTAAAATGATTTATAGAAAAGCTAAATTAAATTGTACTCTAAACGAAATTACTAATGAGGTCTTAGGCAAGTAAGATGTTCAACTAATTCACAAACTAATAGGCTGTCAAATATTTAAATTGCTCAGCGGCTTCCTACTCTAAGATTGAATGCGGTTTGTGTTACAAAACGCAATAGCCCTACAGCACTGTATTCCAACTACGAACATTACCAACGATTTCTTAACACTGTGCTTCAAATTCCTCGTAGTCTCAACACAAAGCAACACGGTGTGTTAAAGTGTCGGATTTAGAAACGGGTTACGGCTGAGCTTTGATTTCGCAAAACATTTTTGTTGTCATTTGAAAGTGGCACATTCATCAGGGTTTCAAATGGACCATTAAGATAGGAATGATTTTAGAAACATTAATTTAATTTGATAATAATTTGAAGTGATAAAAATCTACTAATTTGATTACTGATCGGGGCTCATAACTATGAACACAAAGGCATTAAGCAAGTTTGGCATTTAAGCTAAAATTGGCACATTAAAAGCTCAGGGACTTTTTTGCAGCGCCATATTGGCTAACCCAAAAATCACCACGGAACATAATTAAAACACTACCATTCGCACTAAAAACTATTTTAATTACAAACACAAACAAGAAAATGCTTATCAATACTCGTGTTCTCATTAACAACTTTGTAATATTAAAACGTTACGCTAATAACGTTGCATGTCCGCCATTGTTCTAATTCAAACGGACCAATGGGAGGCCGCGGATCGACACGACGTCATGACGTCACATGGAACATGTAAACATAATTCAATTAAGTGGATTGCGACGGTCGCTTATCGACGCTATCGTGTGTGAAAAATTGGCGCTAATAGATTGCTTTATCAGCACCGTGACGATGGAAACAGTGTAAACATACACGGCGTTGGACGTAAATTAAATTGTTATGCGCTTAGATTTTCCTTTTGCATTCGGTTTTTCATTGCGTGGTAGGGAAAACTTATAAGCTACGTAGGTATGGTATGTAGATATTCCATTTCGTGTTATGGCTTTATGTAACTTGTTTTGTTATGTAAAAGTACGACATTGTTACATTTCAGAAACGGTTAGGTACACGTTTCTACTCGAAAACTAATAAAACATCTTTAGGCTGTAAATGATTTAAAAAACTAGGTCCACAATCACAGCACAATAGGCTATAATAATATTATTGTGCTTGTGTCTACACAACTTCGCACGCACAGACTCAAACTGTTCTTTTGCAAAATAAAATGATTTCCTTCACATTATACTTTCTCACAATAAGTTTTCCGTAACCCAAAAAAATCCATACACCAATAAACTAATTAAATAAAATCGTGACTCCGATATTAAAAATATAATTAAAAGAGCGAAAATCACGAGAAAGAATCCTAAAAATAAATAAATATCGATATCCACACAATTGATTCATCTTTTGTTCGATAAAGTCTTTTATCGTTTTTAAATGCTGTCAATAACATTTGAGACGATATTACCAACCAATGAAGCAATTTTATTTTGCTCGTTTTTGAATGAAAATGGCTTGCGTGTTATAATAATGATGATGGTAAGTCGTGACCGTGGGTCGTACAAAACTTTTGAAAAGTGAAGAATTCGATTATAATGGTCTTTTGATCAGGCCAGGGCCTTAAGAAGTCCTTGTGATGCTAATAACAGGATCACACAACGTTTGTTGTGCCTCAATTATTTAATGAAAAGCAATTTTATACAATTTTAAATTAAAAGAGGCGGAGGCTTTTATGTGTTGCATTTTAATTTTAATTGGCATTGTGTTTTTATTAATGATTATATTGCAATTGGTGGGCCATAGGAGCGTAATATTACGCAAAACTTAATGATTATGTATTCCACCTTCATAAAGTTGTTGGCCGGAATTAGGGACAATTCAAAATTAATTATCTAGAAAATTATACTAGATCGGTAGGGCTTGATAGTGTGGTTTATTCCTACCTACTTACATAGTAAAATTAATAAGTTTTAGAAAAATGGAAACCAAACATGATTTGGATATTTCTCAAACCGATCCGCCGTAATTTGCTGTCGACTAATCTGCTACCATACCTACGCATATTTTTTAAAATTACTCTCGATTACTTTTGAAAACAATTGTTAAAGCATTGTTTTATCAGTCAAATACATTTTTATACATTACAGTCTTAATTATCCTGTAAAAGTAGGTACGTATACATCGCACAATTCTGAAATCTTAATTGACTACTTAATTTCTTTTTCTTAGCACCTCGCGCAGTAGGTAGTCTAGGCATTAATCGTGATAAAAATAAAGTTGCCATTCATCCTCTCGAACAATAAAAACGTATGTTCTTCACATCCAATTAGACGTGCACATTTTCATGTAATAGGCAGATAGGCAGAATACATGGACTTACCCACGTACTATATTGTACCTATCTTCACATCTACCTGTACTTAATCTTGGAGGCAACGACTCAAAACGGATGTTCGAATTATAAATCATGAGAAATGCGTGCTTACATATAAATTTTATGTATTTAATTATAATTAAGTATATAAGGTATAAACCTCGTTTGATGTAAGTAATGTTGCCATTAAATTACCTTTTAAATCAGCGAAATTGATGGTTTTAGTCTTATGACAAGCGGCCATTGTTTTAAGATTTGTTGGAAGTTTTGGACGTAAAGCGTGTACCTTATTGAGTATTATATGTATATAATTATGTATGCAGATTTTATTCATAAAATTAGTGGTTTAGTCAGATATGAAATATTTATTAATCATCAAATTAAAATAACATTGCAAGCCATCTGCCTTTTATAACAGGACATTTAATATTTATTACTATAGACATCTACTTCTTTGTGACAAACCATTGATAGTGCTTGCTAGTCCATGCAAAGACATTTGGGAAAAAAATTTACAATAATCTTCCCGTGACAGTCTCCACTTCTCTTTAATAACTTTTTGGTATTTTTTGAAAACCATTTTAGTTGATAAATCGCAAAAATCCTTAATTTGTATTTTAGTTTTTACAAACTTTCATTTGCAGTTGGAGAAGCCGTGACGTATATAGATGTATGGGAGAACGTGCTTTTCAACTACAAAGTTATGTTTGTTTTTGGGAAAAAATCATCCCAACTACGGCACCCTTCATTGTGCGTGGTCCGACACGCACTTGGCCTGTTTTTTTCTCTTCATGAATTTTATTCCTAGATAAAATAGGTATAAGTATGCTTGTCATAAGTTTTCCATACGAGGCACAGGGTAGTGACTGACAGTTGTTTGCTGGTCGCATCATCATCATCATTTCAGCCGAAAGACGTCCACTGCTGGACCTCCCCCAAGGACCGCCACTTCGACCGGTTCTGTACTTTCCGCATCCAGCGGATTCCTGCGGCCTTCACAAGGTCATCTATCCATCTTGCTGGTCGCATAAGACCACCTTATATCTATGTTGACAATTTGGGTAAAATTTGCCATCTCATCATTATATAATCAGCCTATAATGTTCCCACTGCTGGACATAGGCCTCCTCTCTTCGTGAGGGAGTGGGCTGTAGTCCACCATGCGGGCCCAGTGCACGTTGGTAGATGTCATATGTCTTTGAATTTTTTGTTCTAGGACGGTTTCCTCACGATGTTTTTCTTCACCGTTTTGAGAGCAGCGGTGGTGAAATTATTTACACAAAGTAAAGCGTCAGCCTGGGCCCACGAACCCCCCCCCCCCCCAATTCGCCATCTGCTGGCGACCTGGTGGTAGGGTGCAATGCAGGTAAGATTGCTTTTCAGTGACGCTGAATTTTTTGTGTCTATGTCGAACGGCAAAGTAAGCAATAAACTTTCCAGTAAAATAAACCAATCACACGTGTTGTGGGTATATTTCTGTTTCTGTGTATGCTGTGCTTGTGTTCTGCAGTTTCTGCCTACACCCATGGAAAAAGGGCGTAAGTTTGTGTATGCACCATCAAAGAAATTCATATCTAACCAGTTTGAAAACAAATTCCCATGCACACGATGACCACATCTGTTACCGCACCGGGTGAATAGCGGCCGAGCGCTGCAAGCAGAAATAGTCCTTACGGTGTATAGATATGAAATTATTTAATAGTAGGTGTGTATAAAATGAACCTTCTGAACAACTTAGTAGTAGGTAAATGCCGGTATCCAAGTGCCCGTCCAGGGTTACAAAGAGTTCAACTATTCAGCACTGTTGCAAACTTACTTTAGGCCTGTTGTCGGTTGGCAATATTTCAGCAAGATTAAGGGCCACGCCTGCTGACCTACAAATTAATTGGATTATTAGGATCTGGACACTCAGTTTGGGTACTTGTAGTATTATCGTCTAGCTACCATAAAAACACCCATTTTTTAAGTTTAAAGAGTTTTAAAAACTAGCAATAACAATAACTTTTAAAAACTAGCTGAAAATCTTGCTACCTAAGCAATACGTTATAAATGCGAACGCGCTTACAATTTGCATAAATCTTATTATGGCGAAGTTTACCTTGCTTTGTGTCCAATTTCGGTAGGTAGGTACATAACAGGGTCATATAAGTACCCATGTGCCAGAATTAACACGTACCCATTTAAAAAGGGCACCACCCTTCGAGGGCCCTTTATATAAGTAGTAAAAAACGAAACACCTTTTATATAAATATGGGCCAATCAAAAAATGGCCACCTGACCCTATACTCATAGACCCTATTAGAAAACACACATAATATAATTATTTTAGTCCGTTAAAAGGAACAAAAAACTAACTCAATTGATTTTAGAATCGATTATGTTATCTAAATCAATATCTGAAAAAAAAAGTTACCTTCCTTGACTTTTGTCTATGGAAAATGTTGAGCAATGGCGCGAAACGTTAAACGATGTTTTAGTTCACTAAGCTGCAGTAACTTCTATAATATAAAAAGATGAGTGCAAATGTGCTTGATTGTAAATTGAACATTGACAGAAAGGTGTTATAAGTCTTATCATAGTTTTTGCTATAAGTAGCTATTATTTTGAGATATTATAGCTTCGACAAAAAAAATGTGTACTCCTGAGAAACATTTTTTTTTCACAGTCACTAGTCATACAAAAAAGGTTTTCAGTATAAATTATTGCATTATTAATATAATACAAAAAGCTGAAAAATATATTTCAGGTGAGAATCAATCGTGTAAAACCTATTCAATAGAACTTTTACTTGAATTTCACCATTCAATTGAGCAATTCACTTCAAAGTGTAGCCGCTAGAGTTAGAATGTTTTTATGGGAACTAAAAACGCCATCACTTTAGAACTTGCAAGGTTGTCTATGTCGTCACTGACGGTAAAAGCTAAGGTGCTAACGGCCCAAAAATAGCCTGTTAGGCCGACAAAGTAAATTGTCTATGGCTAAAAGAGATAAGAATTTCATTGAGGTGAGTGTTGGGACATGGGGATTTTGGCTTAAAGACAGTAAGATAGTTAATTGATTCAGGCGTAACCTTGCGGAAATCCATTATAAAATACAATACAAGTGGATATATTTAGTAACCTGTTCCGCTTAGCTATTTCTTGTTTTAAATAAAACCCTGAATGAAATCGAAGTGCTTCACCTCTTAACGAGGCATCCTCAGGATGACGATTGACTTGTCGCGAACTCGAACACGGCGTGTTGCCACACCGAGCGCTGAGCGCAGACTGAGCCTTATCGCCCGTCAAAAGACAGTAATGTCAAAGATATTTTAGTTGACAAAATTACATTACAAAGCATACCTTCTAATGTAATTTTGTCAACGTAAATATATAGCTCTATGGAGCTATCCACTAAGCTTAATCCTCTTAATTTTGGCAGTACCGTCAACCCGTCTTGAGCAAGCGTGGTGATCAATGCTCATGTTTTCTCCGTATGAGAACAGGCAGTTGCCCAGGAGTGGGACAGTAAAAGGGTGATATTATTACCTACCTATTGCCTTGTTCTTCATTCGCCTTTGGCAATTAGAATCAATCTGCCTGCCTTTCCCAACTGTGTTCGGGTCAGATCCAGTCTAACCGAATGCAGCTGAATGCCAGTATTTTACATAAAGAGACAGCTTATCTGACCTCCACAACTTAGTAACTGGGTAATACGATACCCCTTGGTAATACTGGTTGTCAGACTTTCGGGCTTCTGACGCCCCATAACGACTGTCAAAGATCCACGAATGACAGCCGGGATGGCTTAACGTGTTTTTCGAGGCATGGAGGAATTTAAGGATGGTCACCCATCCACGGAGCGACCCCGGCAAGTGTAGCTTAACCTGATGGATCAACCCGTGCGGCTGTTTTTACTTAGCCACGAGCTCTTAGAATTTTGCAATTAGAAATTACTGAAATACCAAGTCATTGCAAATAACTATGTAAGTAATGATAGACTGCAACCAAAAATATTTTTTTGCCAACAATTAAGGTGCATCCAGTTTTTTCTTTGCTAACACTAAACTGCGATAGGCCGGTAACTGCAACCAGTTTCATTAAAAATAACCCTGCATCCAGCCGGCGGTTTATTTACAAAAAGAGGCCTATAATTCGGCACTCGGGGTGTCCGGGGCCCGTCAAAATGTAGGGTTATTAAATAATGACCTGCTGCCGATCACGGGTTGAGCAGAATGTGCTTTTGTAATCATTGGAAATGTTTATATGATGATAGAGTTGCGGTTTTGTGTGGCAAGAGGGAGACTAAATTGAATTTATTTTCATAAATGGCTTTTATAAACGTGTTTTGTAGTTGTTTTGCATGTCTTACTCAAAATTAAATAAAACCCTAGAAACAAAATAGTATAAAAAAAATGCGAACTACTTTGTAATACCTATATAATAATATTTTTTATATTTTTAAATGTTTTTATATTTTCTATATTCTAATATTTAAAAATATTATTTATAAGTATTTTAATTAAATAAAAAGATAATAATAATATTTATAAAAAAATTACAAGGCACAAAAATAAGTACAGATTTGCTTAAACGTAAATTATATTCCTAAGACGTACGTGCCTGAACTAGGTAATCCTGTGTTTCAGGCGATGAGTCATGATTCTTTGATTCTAAGTAGGTTGTATCCTAAGTGGGCCTCCTAATAATAATAATAAATTATTTATTGGCATAACTACGTTAGAGTATTTGTATTTCAGGAAAGTCAAAGTCAAAGAATTTATTTCAATTAGGCACTTTTGAACGTCAAAATTAACAAAAATATTTAATTGATTCTAGTCGCCCCTTCCAAAAGGTAGTTTTCGTATGGAGAAGAATGGGCAAGAAACTCCACCGTTACTCTTTTAAAATGTTTTACGATTGGGAATGGAGCCAGAGCCTTCTTCCAGTGAGGTTATAATGAAAAAATAGTACCTATTAGGACAGTTAGGTATATTTGACATACCTACCTACCTGTACCTACTAATAAAAAATGTCACACACACACATTCAGTGCCAGTCCAACCTGCGTCACCGACAGAGATGGCGCTCGGATACCTAGTGTAATTAAATTAACTGACTGATCACCTGTCTCCCTCTGTCGCCATACGAGCGACAGAGAAGGATGTATGCACCTTGCTCTGCCGAGAATTAGAGGGTTAATTTAAAAGGAGACGATTAATACTAAGGTGATGTTTTGAAGAAGTGTGTGTTGGTTTTATTTGAAAAACAAATTCAGATTGAAGAAATTCACAAAGATTGCAAGGGTTTTATACTTTTCATGGAGGTTATAATAATTAATGCCTAATGATAGAACCTGGTTCATCTATCTATAGTAATGTGGCGGCATCTACAGCGGCACATGCGAACTACGCATCAAAGACCCGTCACACAAAATCCTGACGTCACACAAAATCCTTCATCGCGCAATTAGAGTTTACCGCGCGAGCGACATATAATACTTTCCGACATCAACCGTCGGGCAGTTGCCCGCTAGACACAACACCCGTCTGGTCGGAGCATCCTCCCTTTTCTTTAGAGGATGAGTGAACTTTACACCCTGTTCCTCATGCCTCTAAAGTAACATTATTTTCAGAGATTGCTAAGAAAAATATAACGAATTTCGTTCGTAGCCCAACAAGGAAACTTTACGAATGCAAAGTACCAAGAATTTAAGTATCACTTCAGGGCAGAAAAATATCTTAAAATTCATTCTGCACTGCCAGACAATGGACGGGACGAACCCAATCACTGGGTCTAAAAGCATGAAATTTAGCTTTGCTTTCCTTACATAACGAAAGTAAGCACTATAATGACGGATTTATGAAAATTCATGCCCAGTCTGCAGGATTAAAGCGAAGATTAACTTGTAAGTTGGGGCACTGAATCACCCACTACTCCACCACTGCTCTCAAAACTGTGAAGGAAAACATCGTGAGGAAACCGGCATGTCCTAAAACTTGAAGACATGGGACATTTACCAACCCGCACTGGGCCCGCGTGGTGTAAAAGATTACGGACCCACTTCCGCTCGAAGAGAGGAGGCCTGTGTCCCAGCAGTGGGATCATTATTGGCTGATAATTCTTATGCTTATGAAAAGGGATATAGATTGAATCTTTGTATGGAAGTTCATCATTTTTGCCGATGGGAAATCCCTTCGGGCACCAGAAGATACAGATTTTCGTTCACTGCGAGCACGGCCCAGACATACTTATAAATAGTAGGTACCTAACCAAACGAATAAACCTCTAAACATAATTAAGTGACCATAAACACAAGGAATTCCAATTTGAAATTGGAATGCCAAATTAACTATGTGCAGTTAAGCCCTGAAAATAGACCAAGTACCTACTCACCTTGAAGAATAACTGAAGCCAAGGCGTTACAGCGCAGCCTAGTGCCAAGAATTAACTATGGTGACGTGCTCCTGACATTCTATTTAACACTTCTTGTTTCATGATGTTTATTTTTGAAGTCGGAACTGTGCCTTGCTGAAATTAATGTTTAAGATTTTTCCATTACTTTTTTCGTTGCTGTAATTACATTAAAACAAGGTGTTTCTGTAGATTATTTCATCAAACGTGAAATGATTGTACAATTTTGAAATTCAGAAAATAATACTTTAGTTCTTAATTGCATTCGTTCAGTGTTCTTATTTTAAATACATACTATTTCTGTTTCAATTGTTTTTTCCATCTCCAACCCATTTTCCATGATAGCGAAACTCGCATATTAATACCCCATTGATTTCCAATTTAATAAAGAGCGCCATTCACAATAATCAATTAGTCAGCGATTTCGGTTCGAAGCTGGCATTATTCGTGTAAAAGCTTACTGTGTGCGCCCTTCGATGCCGGGTGCCTTTTGAGCTTATTTTTTACATATTTTTTTCATAATAGGGGTAATATAAACGTGTTGGGACCGACACCTTTGCGGACCCCACAAGCCGCGGCATAATTTGTGGGATAATAAAATATAATAATTCTTTGGGCCCGACTGTTAGTGTCGACGGAGTGAGATGATTCGATGACGTTTTTTGTGTTGTCTATGATTGTGGAACGAGTTATATTTATGTTTTAATTTGAAGTGTGTTGTGACGGAAATGGAACGCGGTGAGATTTGAATTAAGAATATGAAGGGTTGTAAAGATTTTTTTTTAAACGAAGAGTAGTAATTCAGCTCTACATGATAATGCCCTCAAAAACATATTTTTGGTTTTTGGTTGATGTTAGTAATTTTTTGGCTTATGCCAAATCCAAACTAGAAGTCTAAAATCCTTGTGGTTCGCCAATAAAACATCAACACCGTAATTGGCAAAGTTGCAGGATGTTCTGTTTTTATCTGTTTACTATACAGCGTGTCTTGAAGCTTATCACGCTTGTGCTCCAACTCATCACGGTCTAAAACCCATATCTATTCAGTACGTACATAATTACAAGTACCTACATACATAACATTAGTAGGTACAATCGTAAATATAGCAATCAGTAGTAGTTTAGATTGCATCGCTGTAATAACTTTAATATTACAATATATACTAGCATTTATATTATGTACTGTATCTGGCTATTTACTGCGGTAAATCTGCACATTATCATTATTTTGACCTTGTAGGGTAGGTAGTTTTGAGTACAATCAATGTGTTTTTGTGTACCTACTTAGTTGATTACTCATTTGCCGTTTGAAGATAATTATCAAGAATCATTTTCAAAATTAGAATTTCTACGGAAATGTACTGGCTCAGATGTACTTGGTTGGTTAAAGAGACATGCGTTCTACAATCTATGACATAACTGTCAGTTAGGTAATGAGGCACTTTGTGCAGAGAGTTAATTTCTTGTATTTTCATCATTAATCTTTCTAATAATAATTTTGCAATAATGCATACTTCTCAGTCATCGTTACACCTTGCTGCAAGTCCTACTTGTCACGGGACGCATTTAATAATAAAATCATAGTTTTTATCCTTTAATAAATTATGATCCAACCTGATTCTCTTTTAATAAAAACCCTTAATTCCATCCTTAGAAAGAAGAGACACTTCCATATCCCCATAATTATACTGTATCTTTAAGATACGCATTCACGTAACTCTAATAATCATACAGGCATTACCCAAGTCTTCTAATATCCCGTAGTGATCAGGGGATGTGTAAAAAAATATTATTTCCGTTCATAGACAAGAAATGACTTCCTCAATCAAGCGCTCAGTGCTTCCAATGACAAATGACCATTTGTTACATGTTAATCTCGTAACATATGGAGCATAGACAATTCCCGCCTTTCCAACTTCGAATTTCGTTTTTTTTTTAGCCTGTTAATCGTAGTGATGTCTTCTTTTGTGCCAGCACAATAGATTTTTTGCAATGTCCGTGTAAATTAGTGTATGGAGTTTTTCAAAAAGGTTCGCTCGGTTGAATGATGTTTTATACTTTGGGGGTCTTTAAGAGCTCATTGATTTGTTCTGTTGCTGCATTAAGTGGTTAATTCTCATAAATACCGTTCGTTATTAGTGAATGGGCGTTAATTTAAAATGCATTTGGGGTAAATTAGATTATAAGGGGCTGTGAGTGTTGTAAGTGTGAAGTTTTCTTGCCTTTTGACCTATTTCTATTGTTGCGAGTTTGCACCGTGCCTTTTATAGAGATCTTTCATGCTTATTACCTATCTTGCAAAATGACTGGCTATTTCAAAGATTGATTTATCATTCTTACCATCAACGTATACCGTGATATTGAAACATTATTGCTACTACACACCATCTATATTATTACTAAAACAATAAAAATCAAATCCATTGTTACGTTATACAAAAATTTCATAACCAACCATCCTTCGCGGATTCATCAATACCAAAGACAAATTAAAAAAACAAAAACTCACGCACACTAATGACAGAGCGCGGGCGCGTTCGGTTCAGAGATCATTCAATTACAACTCGCCGCTCTGTAATCATAACACAATCATCTATTTCGGCATAACACTTGGTGTTTGTCGATAGCCGACATCTTTATTGATAACGATCGATAAATTGATATTGCATTGTTGATTTCATGTGTGTGAGTGACTGCGACACTGGTTTTGCGTCATGGAGATGGTTTATATGAAATTTAAAAAATGCATAGATTTTTTTCTGAGATTTTCTATAAATTTTTCTATAGTAAAGAAACGAATAGTTTGTATTCTAGAACGCAGCTCATTATCTCGTATTGAGTGGAGATTCGAAGGGTATTATAGTACAAGGTGGATACGACAATATGACACAATTCATCTTCGTACTTATACTTACCTATCTAATGTCGTTCCCAGTCTGCAAATATATCCAATAGTTTCACTATAGTTCACTATAGCTAGTCAAAGATTGGCAAAACTTATAGTCGGCACATCACTACTGTTTAAGTTTGTTTGAAAAAATCACTTTTTCAATATCGATGTTAGGTTTTATTTGATAGTCAAATGCATTAGTATTGTCCAGTGTTTTCACATTATTTATTTATTAATTTATTTAATACTTTAAGCACATAAATGTACAGAGGCGGACTTAATTAAATATTTAAATATAAGGATATATATATACTTATTAAAACAATATATATAATAGAATAAACCTAAATATATATAAATATAAGAACAAATAAATACACATAAATACAAGAATATAATTATAAAACAAGAAAAACAATGAGAAAATATTACCGCTGTGATGATACTGCCTGCTTCTTACGAATGTGCTCACGAACTTATTACGAACATACATTATATATATTGTATGAAATCCGTTGGTTTTTAAATGAGTCACAAAAGAGCATCTTTCTAGAAAAGAGGGGCCGCCCCACTCACGCACGGTATACCTTTTCTATGGGCCCAGTCATATCTAACTGTTATTTTCGAGCCTCTTAATTAAAACGCTGCGTACAAAAATATAATGAAGAAGTAATTTAATTAAGAAAAAAAATGTTGAAGTCATGCTTGTGAATTTCAAATTAAATGTGTACTTTATACAACTTGTGACCACAGAATAACTGAAATGGATGGTTTAAAAAAAATAAACTAGGCATTTACCTTGTTAGAAAATTAAAAATATTATAAATAAGTGTTACATTTGCATATAAAAGATTAATATCTTATAAACCGCAATTATCTTTTATTTTTGAGAGAACAATTAAGTAATTAACTTCATGGTTAAATAACTCAAAATGCGTTGAAATAATAGTGTCCCAATAAAAAGAATTTAGGTTATTTTAAATAATATCTAGCCAATCTTGCTAGTACCTATTTTAAGTTTTAATTGACAGTCCAAACTGCCTGTGGGTTTGAAATGGAAGTTAAAAAAAAAAATTCTACTGATTTGCATTTGTTACAGCCTACTTCTTTAGTAGATTGTTTACAGATTCTGAAAGGAATGAAGCTTTTCAATCCATGACTAAAATGGTAAATCAATTTTACAGTAAGAAAATTTTAATGATGAGAAATGTGGGTACAATAAGTACACCTCTGCTTAACCCCTCAGGGAATACAGGCGTGATATTATGTTATGCTTATTTACAATGTTAACAAACCACAAACGAATATTTATTAAACATTGGTAGTATTTGAGTACGTAGGTACACAATAATACAACATAGAATAATAATCTTAAGCGTCATGAAATGTCAATATGCACATACAATGTTGTCTACGGTAAATGACATGACATTTGACGTGTAATAACTACCTATCTACAGAAATACATATATTTCAGTGTTTACCCAGAACGATGGCACATAAGTATTTTACAATCATCAAATACGTATTAACTGAAATAGGCTTTGCTCATTGCTAATGACATTTCAATCAAAAACGAATATATAAAACATTATTTAACCAAGGAGGCTAAATTATGTTTGACTTGGGAGTATCTGTGTAAAAAAGTTTTTCTCTTTGGTAATTAGAAAATAAAAAATAAAACAATGTTCAGCTATTTCATGCGGCTTCGTTTGTTGAATAGAAGAGGCAACTTTTTCATGATTTTCATCTCTCCCTCCTCTTTTTAAATGATCAAATCGATTGTCACAATACTTAGGGAAAAACACAGAGTAGGACTGTTTAATATTTACACCCAAATATGACAAACTACATAAGTAGAATCACAGCTATATCGCTACGCAAAATCGAATGAAACAAAATCAACTATGAAACGCCAGAACGCCACAACATTTTCATTTTTAAAACGGCGTATTGTGTAAGTGTTTTAGGTTGGTGCAGAAGAGCTGATAGAGTATATCACAGAAATAATAAGTAAGTAAGATCATTCCTATGTCCTTAAATGATGTTTCAAGAATGCGTTTTGTTACTGTTGATACTACCTAGGAACATAATTATAGCAAAAATTATTAATGAACATTGTTTCAAACGATCTCGTTTTGGGAACAGCGTATTATAAGCCAAGATTCGTCGTAGTTTTCATAGAAGCAAAGATATATTGCATAGAGATAAGCAGCATGACCAGTGACTGACTAGTCACGCCCAATATCACCCCAATGACTTCTAATTAGTGCAATTAATTCACATATAAACAATACGTTACCGTTGCAACAGACCATCTATTCGGGTCCGCGTAGTGTAATAGTGCTGCTTGCCAAAATAGATCCAGGAACATTTAATTTATTTGCAGACACGATTTATGTTCAATTTAGTTAAATATAGATTAGTATGTCGTAATTAGCGTTTGTTTAATTATCTTAATTAATGAGGGGGAGAGATGAATGATATATCAGTCCTCAAGTAATTGTCATTAACATGAAATGGTTTTAGGTTTTCTTAAGTTTTTGTGATATTACAGGATAATTGTCCCTCTTAAATAACGTTACTGTTGATTTTCGCCAAAATACATACGAAAGTTCTAAATTCCATTTAGTCCAAGAATTATTATTATTGCTGGTATTGAACTTTGCCAAAACAAAATTTTTCGAGCCAGGGAAACAAGGCTAAACGATTATTGACATCCATTGACATTACTCTAGGGAGAAGAGACCAACAGTAATATAGCCAAAATAGGACCTGTTTCATACAGATTGGTTGCGAACGTGTTGCATATTTGTATGAAACAGCAAAACAATTGTGGGTTGACCATAAACTAACATGCCAAAGGCTTACATTTCTTTCAGTACCTATAAATGTGATATAGGTTCCATTTATTATTTAAAAAAATATATATCATAGATGAGTAATATGTATGATGCCTTGGTGTAGCCAACTTAACACAGTGCTGTCAGAATTGCGTGATCAATACATCCAACTTTATCAGAATTTGGACCAGGTTCGAAGGCATACAGAAATTAATCCTGGCATACTTAATTATAATCATCGAGACTCCTAAGACAATTCTGATTTTGCTCTTCACCATCATCATTATTTTTCCAAGTATGTTCAGCTCGGCTTCCAGTCTTACCGAATGCAGCTGCATACCAGTTCCTATTTTACATGGAGCGACTGCCTATCTGACCTCCATAACTAAGTTATTGGGTAACAATAATACACCTACTTTTCTTACGTTTTTAAATGAATATTATTTAATACTAGTCATGTAGATGAAATGCGGTACTCCAGCGTGAGGATCCAATATAAAAATAAAAAGTAAAGTTCATCTTGACATCCTCGTGCGCCAAAGAGATTGTTCTTATTGGATGTCAAAGATGAGTCTTGAAGGGTTTATTTTATTGCCTGTCAAATTAAAAGCACCATCTTTACAGTAGGAGTGAAAGCGCTAAAGAGAACTCATACAAAATTGCAGAACTTGTTAAGCTCAACACATTTTTTTTTCCAGTGAATATAAGTAATTTAATATCAAAGTTGGCCAACGAAATTAAAATGTTAAATATTAGATATTATTACTTACCTCCACTGTCAGGATTATTGGCCTCGAATGTCTTGCTCGTCATGTGGAACAGCGCATCGAGAGGCGTGTGTGGTGCGGCGGAGCCTTGTTGTGGTGCTCGTCGGGGCTCCGAACAGCAGTCCGAAGCCGATGAAGATCTCTCAGAGGCAGAGTCACAGCATTCTGCAGGCGCCATATCCCGTGGCCTCAGCAGCCCCAGAGCTGCCAACCTCCACCTCTCACCGTCCAGCAACGCAGCACCAGCCAGCCGCTGCAGCCGCTGCAACCGCTCGAATCCCGAAGCATCCCACGGACGCACTATACGCGGCGGAGTGCGCGGACTATGCGACAAAATGTCCAAAATCGAAAAACTCTTCACACCATCCCCTCGCCTCTCCTCCGCCGGCTCCGAAGCCATCTTCAAGCGCTTCAGTGGCCTAAAGTAATCGTGGGGTGAAGGAGATCGCGACGGCGCCGGTGACGGCCGACCAACACTGATATCGTCCTCAGAACAGCTGTGTCCCGACATCGACTCCTCCTCCATTTTCAGTTCACAGATCCATCACACAACAGTCACAAAATATTTCGGAACGTTCAGTTGATTGTGTTTATCTCACAAAACATCAAGCTAACACGAGATACGGCTGACGGCTCGACGCGCCTCGGTCAACTGACGTGGCGGGTGACAGCCCTGGCTCGGGCGGTGTACAGAGGCGTGGCCCATTAGGCTTCGGCCAATGGGAGTGGTGTATTTTATAGCGAGTGTGCTGCGATTGGTTGGGCCGGGCTGGTGAGGCGCGCCGGAGTGTCACACTTGCCTCTCCAATAAAACTTTTTAATCCGGACCTGGATTGGGGGGCGAGATTCGTGGTGTGATTAATTTAGGTGTGCGCGGGAGGACGCGGCGCCGGCGGGGAGGTGGGGTATGAGGGGGGGGGGGGACGCCGGTTAATTACCGGGATGAAGACGCGAGTCTAACTACTCGCTCCATTATTTAGCGTCGATAAGGCCGACGTTTGTCACTGGAGAAATTGCCACTTTCCTTCATTTATAGTTCATCGGTTAATTGTCTAAACGCGGCATCGGCCATACCGCCAACAGTCGTTGGACCTGCAAACTGCTTATTGAAGGGAATTTTACAGGTGTTCCATTATTGCTGTTTGATTGTCCTTGTGATGTTTCTACCGGTCTGGCATTAACTTCGACTTGACTCTATAATTGATTTGACAATTAAAGCTACTGAAGTGTGATTAAGAGATATTACTTTTTGTATTTTCTACTATATTTTGTGGCTCTACCATTTTGTAGATACTACATAGAGTTTGGAATTACACTTTTTCTTCATTAAAAATTAAATCTTTGAGCACCTTTTCATTATTTATTTTTCCACTTGAACGTTTTTCTTCTATAAGTATTCATTTCAAAGATAATGTACCTCTTTTAATTATTATGGTATAAAACTGCTAAAGTTAAGTCATCTAAACTAAGATCAGATTCTGATGCAGTCAGATGAGTTCTTACCTATTTTACCTAGGTAAGTACCTACTTGTTGTTTTGGGGTTTACGGTTGGTTCCTATACCTACCTTGTCCAAGAAGAAAAAATATCATTAAAAGTTACTTAATTAAATAAAAATGTGTATTCATGATAGACATTTTTATGAAATTAATTAAGTTATGTTGAACCTATAAAAACCAACATTTAAGTATCCAGTCTTATAATAATTATTATTAATTTATGTAGTTCTTCGGAAGGTAGAAATAATAATATTTTGGCTTTAATATTACCTAGGCTTAAATGTTGGTAAGTTATGTAAGGGCTTTAAATAATATCCAATAATAAAACCCAAATTTTATTATTCTTTCTACCTTACCAAACACTACTTGCACTTAAAATTCAAATTCTCCGTCGCACTGTTATTAAGGCCGCCATTTTGTATGTTTACTTTCCGCGCTACGTCACGCTCTGTGGCTTTTGGGGTGAGTGATGTGGAAAAATTAATCTAATTTGACATTGAGTTTAGTTTTAATGGGGGCACTGACTGGCACTCATTCAGCTTTGTTTTGATAGGGTGGGGAAAGTGTGATGTTGCCTTTAAGGTTTACAATTCAATGTTTTTTTGTTGTTGTACAGTAGGTAATTTAAAGGGAACAATGGATTCCCATTATTATTTTAAACATGGTTTTGGGTTTGGTGACCATAACTCAGCAAAAGTTTATTTTTATAATATCTATTGAGCAGTAAAATGGTTGCAAACATATATTCAATATTTAATTAAGTAAGTGCATGTTAGTTCACGTAGCGTAAGTCTTCTCTAGTAATTTATTGAATTATGAGTTTTCTCGTCTCTTATATTTTTTAACTCAGGTACCTTGCATTATTTATTCAATTACAAAAAGTGTCACATCAAAAACCTTTTTAGGTAATTTCACGCCACCATACATAACGCGACACGCCATAAATTCAACCATTATTTTAATATCTCAATAAACATAACAAACGTACAAAAAACAATCAATAAAATAAACATTTTAACTGTTTAATCCATGTTATTAGTTCCGATGTTATTTCCCATAGACGCGCGACCGGAACCGACGCCATATTGTGCGCTTTCCCGCGCAACGATCGACTATCGACCAATCAGCGTCGATTTCCGCCACCATAGACATTGATATTAACGGAGCAATTATTGATAATATTTTTCTATTATTCCATTTATATAATACTGGGACATTATTATTTATCCATTATTTATAGTAAGTATTCGTTCCGTTTTGGATTGAATTAGATTTTCGTAATAGATAGGTTGAGTATAAAGTTATTACATGGTAAATGCCCTTTATTTTGTGTGAGTTAATCAAAATAAGTACCTGCCTATATGTGCCTTTTTAGGTAATTCTATTGACATTTACATCGTCTGAACTAATGAAGGTAACTACCAGCATTTGTATTGCGCCATATTAATTATTACCTAAAACATCAATAAAGCAAATAAAAGTTATAACATGTAAATGTAAAATTAGTTTGTGTTCACGAGTTTACCTACTAAGTGAACTGCGTAGTGTGCCGCGTAGCGCGGTGCGTAGCAAGTTGCGAAGCGTGGTATGTCGCGTGCCGCGAAGCGAATTGTGTAGCATGTTATGTAACTTTCGCGTAGCGTTCTGCTTAGCTAGTTGCGTAGGATGTTCTGTAGTGCGTGTTGCGCAGTGTAATGTTGCATGTTTTTACTTACGGTTTGGTTGTTAAAATGTTGGTCTTTTATCATACGTTCTCTCTAGATAAATGCATGACCTTGCCGGTGTGTTAAATATTCCTGAGGCTCTGTATTTCATTGATTAATATTTTCTGTAGTTTTTCTTGTTGTGACACTTACCTATGTCAAATGTTAAACTGTCAGTTTCTTTTTATTTTTCTGTTTGGCTTAGTCTATGATATTACTTTTTGGTTTATATAGTTTCAATTATTTTTATTGATATCGCTAAAACATTATATTAATTATAATTTATTTTTTATATTATGATTGTACCAAATTAACTATTGTTCTAAATTTTATTTATGAAATTTAACGCACTCCAAGGAGGTCCGATTATATTGGAAGAAACCACTGTTTGAAAATGGAAAAGAATATTGATTTTGGAAACGAGCTGAAGGGTATAAAAGCAGAGGCCGTCAGAAGCAAGGGGCGATTCTATCTCGGATTCTATCTCGGATTCTATCTATCTCCGATTCTATCTCCGACTTTACAATAATAAAAGGGTCTGTCTCTCTTACAGTCCATCTTGGCCTACCCTGGCCATTCCGGGGCTCACCCACTCCCTGCCGGAGCCAACTCTTCCTTCCCTCGGAGTCATCGACCCGCCGAGGCCATCACCAGCCGTCAATCACTCCCTGCCGGAGCCTCCATCTCCCGAAGACTACCTCCCACTGCAGGCCTCCTCTGAGGCCTAACCTCCTAAGCGTGCAGTGCCGATCAGTAGTGTTAAACTGTGTTTTTGTACTCCCCTTGTATTTTTAATTATATTATAATATTCAATTATATTGTTATATTTTCCCTTACATTTTCCCCCTCTGGGAAAATGTAACGTTACAGTTTGGCGCCCAATTCAGCTTACCCACCCTCTCTTCCCTCTCTAAATTCTAAAACTAACCCACCCCCTCTTCCCTCTCTAAATTCTAAAACCAACACACCCCCTCTTCCCTCTCTAAATTCTAAAACTAAACTTTCACAAGTTTATCAATTATATTTTGGCGAACCTTTATTCATCACCTCATCCATTACAACCTTTACTCAACACTTCTTATACTGAACATACTCGTAATACTACACCCCCACATACACTACGATTACCACTGTAATCGTCATCCATTCTTCGCTTGTACGTGTTAAAACCATCGTTCGTTCGTTGGTCATTTGCAAGTTGGGGTTTGGCTTACTATACGACGTTCTATAGGAGAGTATCCTATAGACGTTACCACCTACTCTTTACTCTTTTCTTTACCTCACTACACTGCATCCCACACACTTGCACACCACTGCGGTTACCATACATTGGTAATCGTACCCAGTTTTCGCTTGTGTGTGTTAACTTGTCACTAGCAAGTTGGGGACTGGGACACTCCACGACGCCTGCAGGACAATATCCTGTGGACGTTTGTACAATACTGAACATTAATTTACTTTAATCATTACTCCATTTAGTTTGATTTGTTACCACGGCTAGTGCAACTTGTAACAAAATTACTTAAAAACTTATTTAAACCTAGATTAATATTTTTAAATCTTAAACAATGGATAGACCAATAAGGTACTCGTACCTCAACAAACTTGAGCTTGAATACGAAGTTTCTATCAGAGCTGAAAGACCTGCTGAAACTTTGACAAACCTGAGAGATCAGATGACTAAACTTAGCCATATTTTACCAGACGACATAAAATCCTCCCCTATACCCTTGATCTATCGCAGGCGGAAACTACTATTAATTATATGGAAGATAAAATTTCACATATTGAATCTTCAGGAGATCGTAGTAGTATAAAGAAACTAGAATCATTCATGAATCATCTTTATTATCGCCTTGAACGTATTAGTGCTGTTCCACCATTAATTGAGTTATGTTCGAACTTAAGATCTCGATTTTTTTTACTTCAAAAACGATTTGAAGCTTTCGTTTTGGATCATATTGAAACTGAGGACGCATTGGTGGAGGTACACAACCCTTCTGCTCAGGACCAATCTAACCCTCCTACTCAGAATCAAGCTGACCTTCTTTTCGGCCCTCGAATTTCTGAACCCTCTGAGGTTCTTGCTACGTCTCATTCGGTACCTCACACCACTGCAGTTTGTAGTATGCCACAGTCTTCCTTGATGGAACAAAATTGTCACTCGCTGTTCGTTAAAGATTTTAAAAGGTTTTCATATGATGGCAAAACATGTCCTAGGTCTTTTCTTCAGAAATTAAAGGAATTCCAGTTCTCTAGGAATTTCCCTGATGCAACTCTAGTTCAGCATGCTTTCGAATTTTTTGTCGGAGATGCACTACATTGGTTTAGGTTTCAACATAGTCGGAATCCTTTGTTAACTTGGAATCAGATCCATCTCCTACTTATAAAAGATTTTGGAATTCAGGACTATGATTACAAATTATTAGAAGCTATTAGGAACCGTACTCAAGGGGCATCGGAGACTATTATTGTCTATGTATCAATTATGTTTGGCATGTTCAATCGTCTTTCCAAGAAACTAGAAGAAAGCGACCAATTGGAAATTTTACTTCATAACATAAAGCCTTGCTATTCAGTTTTCGTTGCACTAAAAGATGTTAAATCAATAGACTCTTTGATTTCAACTTGTCAGAGCTACGAAAAGATTTCAGAAAGAGATCTAAATTTTCGTGAGCCCAAATATACAGATATCTCGTCTTGCGCTGCGGAGTTTGCTTATCGTCCATTTACTTCTAAAAATAACCTAAATCATTCTAACGCGATACAGAATAAAAAAACACCTTCTCCTTCACAATTGCCCTCTTCCTCACAAACTCTTTCCTATCAAACTCGAGATAAGGCCCAAGAAGAGTTTTGTTTTCGTTGCCGAGTTACGGGTCATTCTTTAAGAGCGTGTATTCAACCAAGATACTTGATTTGTTTCAAGTGTGGTTTGAAAGGCGTGAAAATTTCTAACTGTCCTAAATGTACCCCGTCTTCTCAATCAAAAAAACTAAATAGTGACTTGAATAGTACTAAAACTGAAAAATTTAATCTTAGAGAATGGAATCAGTGGTTAGACACTATCCGAAATTTTATGTTTTGTTATAAGACAACTTCTGTGATCTATGACAAAGAGAGGGACTGTAATAGACCTTTTATTAATGTATTCATTAACAACGTAAGTTTTTCGGGTCTTTTAGATAGCGGAAGCTGTTTTACCATTTTAGGAAATAATTCTCATAAAGATATTCAAAAGCTAGGGTTTAAACTATTCAAGTCATCAGCTCAAGTTATGGTTGCTAATAAACAAAAATCATCGTCTTCTGGTTATTTCCAATTACCGTTGAGATATAATAATCAGACTCGTGTTATTAAAGCTTATGTTTTTCCGGAGATATATCCATCTTTGATTCTTGGATGGGACTTCTGGAAAAAATTTGAGTTGTGTCCTAAAATACTTTCGCTTCAACTTAATCTTGATAGTAGAGATAATAGGAACTGTGCTATTGAAAATAAATTAATGTCATTCGATCACCTTTCCGATAACCAATTAAATATTGCTAAAGATATTATTGAACGTTTTAAGGACATTTCTTTTGAAAAGAAAGGTAAATTAGGTCTTACTAATCTAATTTGTCATCGGATTAATACCGGTAACGCTTTACCTATTAAACAACGTTGTTATCGCCTCTCTCCTGAAAGACAAAAGATTTTAATTGAAGAAGTCGATAAAATGCTTGAATTAAAGGTCATTGAAAAATGCGAAAGTCCTTGGTTGTCTCCCGTTCTTATTACGCCTAAATCGAATGGAGAATGGCGTTTCTGCGTTGATAGTAGGAAATTAAATTCAATTACTCGTAAAGATGCTTATAGCCTTCCCTTTATTTCTGAAATACTTGATAACCTTAAAGGCTGTAAATATTTGTCTAGTATTGATATTGCCAAAGCTTTTTGGGAAATACCATTACATTCTGAGGATAGAGATAAAACTGGATTTTATGTGCCAGGCAGAGGTTCATTTAGGTTCACGGTAATGCCCTTCGGCCTAACTAACAGCCCTGCAACTCAACAAAGACTCATGGATCATTTATTTACTCCTGAATTCGATAATAAAGTATTCTGTTACTTAGATGACATCATTATAATAAGTTCCACATTTGAGGAACATATCTCTCTGTTACTTAAAGTTCATCAAAAGCTTTCTTATGCTGGGCTAACTATTAACTTTGCGAAAAGTAAGTTTTTTCGTAAAGAACTCAAATACCTTGGCTATGTAGTTGACGAGCAAGGACTACGAGCTGATCCTAGTAAAATTGAAGCTATTTTAGCTTATCCTATTCCCACGTCTAAAAAAGAGGTTAGGCAATTTTTGGGTACATGTAGTTGGTTCCGCCGTTTCATTCCCAATTTTAGTTCTATTGCCTCGCCCCTATGCAAATTAACTGCTGCTGGAAAGAATTCCCCAAAAAAATTTGTTTGGAATCCAGACGCAGATTTCAGTTTTGCCAAACTGAAAGAATGCTTGACTTCAACTCCAATTCTAGCTTGCCCTGACTTTGACCTTCCTTACTTCGTTCACTGTGACGCTTCTAATTATGGTATAGGGGCTATGTTGACTCAAAAACATAACAATGTTGAAGTGGTTATTGCTTATATGAGCAGAACTCTTAGTAAACATGAGCAAAATTATTCGACTACTGAACGCGAAACATTAGCTGTTATAGCTGCACTTGAACATTGGCGTTGTTATCTGGATAATGGTAAACGTTTTACAGTTTACACTGATCATGCTGCACTGAAATGGTTCCAAAATTTATCTAATCCTTCTGGGAGATTAGCACGTTGGACTCTTCGTCTATCATGTTTTGATTTTGATCTGAAACATAAGAAAGGAAAGGATAATATAGTCCCGGACTTACTTTCTCGTCATAAGAGTCCTGATGCGATCACTGTTGATGGGGTTGCACCAGTGTCTAGAAACATCGCGTCTCATTTGGAACAGTTTAATAAACTTTTTACCAAATGTCGTGATAATCCTGATGATTATCCTAACTATAAAATTTGCGACAGTAAGCTATATCGTTATTCTAACTCATTCGATGATCTTAATGAAGATTTTTCATGGAAGGAAGTTCCTCCTCCCTCTGAGAGGCTAGACCTTATCAAATCTTGCCATGGTTTGGTAAATAATAATCCCCACATTGGTATTTTTAAAACTTACAAAAAGCTTTCCTTAAGATACTACTGGTCTGGTATGTTTAGGGAAGTGGCAAAAGTGTGTTCTACGTGCGAAACTTGTCTTGCCTATAAACATTCGAATCATTCACCCTATGGTCTTATGGGTAATCCAAAAATTTGCTCGAGGCCTTTTCAGAATATATCATTGGACCTTATGGGTCCTCTGCCTATGACGAGACAGCGTAATCAATATATTCTTGTGATTACGTGCTCATTTTCAAAATACTGCCTTATTTTTCCTATTAAACAAGCTACAGCGACTAATATTATACGTCATCTTGAAAACTTTGTATTTTTGGTACATGGTGTACCACAAACCATTATTATGGATAATGGCTCACAATTTCAGTCTAATGAGTTTCAACGTTTTTTAAATAAATATAAAGTCCCTTTTATATTTTATTCGCCTAGATATTGCCCTCAAGTTAATCCAACTGAACGGTATAATAAAACAATTATCACGGCACTATCACAGTTAGTCGGGGATGATCACCGTTCATGGGACATTCCGTTACAAAAGATTCAATTAGCACTAAATAGCTCTGTAAATGCTACCACAGGGTTCTCTCCATCTTTTCTTGTCTTTGGCCGTGAAACCATTACATGTGGCTCACTCTATACTAGTTGCCGTAATCTCGACGAAATAATTTTCCTTCCTCGAGATGTCTACGCCGCTAATATAGGGTTATTATCTGTCATTTTCGATAAAGTACAGGTTGCACTATACATGGCACATACCAAAAACGCTTCTCATTATAACACAAGGCACATTTTTAAAGACTTTAACATTGGTGATACCGTCTGGCGGAAAAATTATGTTCAAAGTAATGCCGGCGCCTATTTCAGTGCCAAACTAGCTCCAAAATATATCAAATGCACAGTGGTTGAAAAGCTATCACCACTTGTTTTCATTTTGGAGGATGAGAACGGTTTTAGGGGAAAATGGCACATAAAAGATATTAAAGTGTAGTTTTATATCTGCGGTATTTTGGTCTATAATGGTTTAATTTTAATTTTTTTAGAATGTTATATCTAAATTTTTCTTACTGTTATTTTCATAAACTGTTTAAATTTAGTGTCCTTCTCCTTGATGTCTTTAAGAACTTTCATTTTTAGTCATTTTCATAAGTCTGTAAATAATTCATAGGGATAAAACTTTTGGCATTGTTAATTATATTTAGTTTTTAGGGAGCGGTGCATAACTCGTTAAATAAGCCATTATGTCGAGCGGTACTTAACTCGTTAAATAAGCCTTAGTGTATCTATCTTATTTTTAAATACTTACTTGAACTTAGATTTAATTTACTTGTACTTGAACTTGAAACTCGCAAGGTTTTCCTTAAGCACTAATTACTTGTACTTGAACTTGAAACTCGCAAGGTTTTTCTTAAGCACTAATGCTTTAAAACCTTGACTATTTTTCTGAAACAGGAAAGTGTTGTAAATATTTAATTTAGTTTTTTTTGGGTTTTAAAAAAGGTGCGGGTTACGACACCTAATTAAAATAAATAAGCCTTCGTAACCTTAAAAAAATAATTCCTTGTGGAGTATGCGTCATAGAATGTGAACCATATCCCCTAAGAATGCTGGTGATGTATGATTGAGGGAGCACGAAAGGCGAGTTGTTGAAAGGTGTATGAAAGAGCAAGGTCTTATTTAAAACATCTAAATCTTTTCAGTTGATAATTTTCTCGGGTTATGGGGAATCATAATTGTAAGATACTACACACCAGATGTTAGTGTTTTCTTTCTTTTTAATTTTCAGTACCACTGTAAATAGTCTGCTAGATTTGCTAAGTAATGCCCTAAAAATTTTTTCATGGGATTCAAAAATTTTCCGGGGTTGTTGGGGAAATGTAATGTTGCATGTTTTTACTTACGGTTTGGTTGTTAAAATGTTGGTCTTTTATCATACGTTCTCTCTAGATAAATGCATGACCTTGCCGGTGTGTTAAATATTCCTGAGGCTCTGTATTTCATTGATTAATATTTTCTGTAGTTTTTCTTGTTGTGACACTTACCTATGTCAAATGTTAAACTGTCAGTTTCTTTTTATTTTTCTGTTTGGCTTAGTCTATGATATTACTTTTTGGTTTATATAGTTTCAATTATTTTTATTGATATCGCTAAAACATTATATTAATTATAATTTATTTTTTATATTATGATTGTACCAAATTAACTATTGTTCTAAATTTTATTTATGAAATTTAACGCACTCCAAGGAGGTCCGATTATATTGGAAGAAACCACTGTTTGAAAATGGAAAAGAATATTGATTTTGGAAACGAGCTGAAGGGTATAAAAGCAGAGGCCGTCAGAAGCAAGGGGCGATTCTATCTCGGATTCTATCTATCTCCGATTCTATCTCCGACTTTACAATAATAAAAGGGTCTGTCTCTCTTACAGTCCATCTTGGCCTACCCTGGCCATTCCGGGGCTCACCCACTCCCTGCCGGAGCCAACTCTTCCTTCCCTCGGAGTCATCGACCCGCCGAGGCCATCACCAGCCGTCAATCACTCCCTGCCGGAGCCTCCATCTCCCGAAGACTACCTCCCGCTGCAGGCCTCCTCTGAGGCCTAACCTCCTAAGCGTGCAGTGCCGATCAGTAGTGTTAAACTGTGTTTTTGTACTCCCCTTGTATTTTTAATTATATTATAATATTCAATTATATTGTTATATTTTCCCTTACATTTTCCCCCTCTGGGAAAATGTAACGTTACAGCAGCAAGTTGCGTAGCGTACTGTAGTATATTTTTGTGGTTTTATGGCGATCTCATATTGTACTCTAGCACTACAGAATTAGCCATATTGGATTTAATTCAATAGGTAAATCATTTTATTAATCAATTAAATATTTAATTGGTAATAAATAGAATTTATTTTCTCTTTGACATTACAAGGGTCTTAACTATGTATGATTACTAGATTCTATCAAAGACGCCATAATGAAGTTATCTAAATGGTCATTGAAGTAGTTTCGCTAAAAAAAAAACTACCTTTTGCCTGCGGGTTCGCACTCAGAGTTACTTTTGCATTTATAGTGGGTATTAGTATGGAAATATGGATAGTAGGACTGTAGATACTTATAGAAAAATCTAATCCAATGTAAACAAAGCCTCCATCCGTGTACTCAGCATCTAAATAACAGGACGTCCTGCTAGCTAAGCTTATCTTATACAAAACAATTTCTCCGCAGCCCCCGCCCACTTCCTTGCATGGCGCGAACTGCAACTGTTACTCATCGTAATGTCTACAAATTGCATCCGCTGGTAGGTATGGCCGCTTTTTACTTCCATCTCCTGAATGGTCATCATTAGAAACTCTTTGGAAGTTATTAAATAGCGTTTAGAGTTCCAACCTCTATGATAAACAAAGAGGTTGGAACTCTAAACGCTATTTTGATATTTGGAGAGGAACAAAATAAGTCAGGAGTTGTGATTAGCACAGGGATTTGAAACTTAAAACCTTTTACACAATACGATATATTTTTCGCATATATAAGCATAGCAAAATCAATAATCAGCCTATAATGTTCCCACTGCTGGGACACAGGCCTCCCTTCTTCGAAAAGTGGGCTGTAATCTACCACGCGGGTAGATGCGGCTAGATGGTGTGGGCTGGTAGATGTCACATGTCTTCGAATTATTGGTTCTAGGACATGACGGCTTCCTAACGATGTTTTTCTTCACCGTTTTGAGAGAAGAGGTGATGAAATTATTTACACAAAGTAAACCGCCTGCTTGGGTTTGAACCCATGATCTACAACTCGAAGGTCGGGGCCGTTACCACTGAGCCACCACTGCTTTCACATTCAGCCCTCGTCATTTCGACAGCACGGTATCAATTCGTCCAAGCTTTTACCGTGGCCAATGGGTTTCAGGCCAGGTTTTGATTTAGTTGCTGATATTAATAAAACCTTTTGTAGACTCAATGTGAAAGAAATTAAAACTGTAAATAAATTGAATACCTAAAGCAATCCTCTAATATTTTCTGGTCACGTGCAATGCAATGTACCAGACTAAAAATTAAATGAAAAACTTTCAGATTATGTACGATTCTTCAACGTTTATGTTTATAGCAATTTTAGGGAAGACAGCTGATGTGCTAGAATAAATGAAACTTTAGAAAATAGCTGGGTTTGTGACAAAGCCACAAAGGTTGTTAACCTGTTTTGGTCTGTTTTCAGTAAAAAATAAATATGAATATATTTTATAACCATCTGTTGCCCGCGACTTCGTCTGCGATCCAGAAAAGTAGCCTATTTCCTTTTCCAGGTCAAGTTCTATCCATGTGCAAAAATTTCATCCAAATCTGTTCTGCCGTTTTAACGTGAAAGCGTAACAAACCAACTCACTTTCAGATTTATAAAATTATAATAAATAATAATACTAGTTGCGCCCCGCGGTTTCACCCGCATAAGTCTCGATCCCGTGGGAATACCGGGATAAAAAGTATCCTATGTCCTAACCCAGGTCATGGTCTACCCATGTGCCATCCAAAGCTGTTCAGTCGTTTTTGCGTGAAAGCGTAACAAACAAACATACAAACTCACTTTCGCATTTATAATATTAGTTAGGTTTTAACCTTATTGTTGTACGGTTCTTAGCTCAGTAAAACTGCTTATCAGAAGAAAATTACATACAAAAACGACTACATCTTTATATTAAGTAAGTACTAGGTACGACTTATTTCCAAGTGAACATGGATGTCAAGTTTCTACTTATTCAATGTTCTTATTTAACTAACTAGCTGTTGGCCGCGGCTTCGCCCACTAGGTTCTTTTTTCTAAAATATAACAGTATACTATCTGCCAGTGACATTTCCGTCAAAATCGGTCCAGCCGTTTCGGAGATTTGCAGTCAAACAGATAGACAAAATTTTAAATAAATGTTTTTTTTAATATAAGTACTGGATAAGTATATACTATCTTATGCATTTAGTAAAAACCTGTTATTTTGACATTATAAACAAATACTTCAATTTTATTTATTATACGTAGATGTACTTATAAAAGTTAATTGTGTACAAAGTGAGCACTGGGCAAGTGCCTCTCCCATGAACGTATTTCAGCCGTTACGGTAAAGACAATTCCTAGGTGTGACCCATTGATTGTTCGATCAGCAAAAAAAATATAAACACGAAAGCAAAAAAAAGAAACCTTAAAAAAAAAACGTAATACAAAAGCGCCAAAAAGAGCATATGCGGTCGCCATTTATATGTCAAACAACACAACCTAACAATTATAAAGAACCCCCAATTTTAATGAATGACATCTCCATCGCTACCCTGCAGTTCTGACTGACAAACGTCTATGTACATTTAACGGTGGCGCTGCTTGTCAAGGAAGATGTTAATGATCTGTCAAATTCAGTACATTGTACGTTAGTTCTTTTTTTTGCCGCACGCATTAATAAGTTTGTCGGTTTATAATAAAGGTGGCGAACTATTTGGTTCAAATTGATAACGGAAGCTAACCCCCGGCCGCATTATACGTTGTATGTCATTAGGGGTCTCCAGTACCCGTAGACACGGCATTTGGGCTCGCGGTGATATGGGTGTGTTAGATCCTTTGGGGACTGTATAGGGTTGATATTTCATGAAATCTTATTTACTCTACCTACAGCTGAAATCATTTTCAGCCGATCAGATCGAACAGTTGTTTACTATAGTAGGGTGGGATTGGTGATCGCAAGCTGTCGTTATACGTATCTATCAATACATAGGAGGACGCTGAGAAAGTCCTTAAATAATTGTCTCTTAAAGAACTGTCTTTGCTATATAGTCAGACACGTTGTTCTAATTGCCTGTTGTTTATTTTGCTTCAATATTTTGTACACTTAAGTGACTTAAGTGAGAACTTATTTCTTAAATCGCTAGATGTCAAAAAATCTCTTTTAGACCTTTTGATCCGTTAATGTTTCGAATTTCCTAAAACAAATCCCTCTTGCATTTTGTGGTTGAACTAACTGCATAGTCGAAACCCACCGTCCTAAACGGGAACACACCAAAATAGTCGGTAATTTCGGGTGCGGTCATTATGACACATCTTAATTTAGTTTCAACACATAAATTGTAATAAGTAGACACGGGTCGAATGCGGGTGGCCGTAAGACGAACGAACATTAGTGTACAATAGAAAATGATGATCGACTTGATGGAAAGGAACTAACGATATTGGAAGATTTCGGACTAATTAGGACTAATATCAATAAATTATCTTAAAAATAAATTTAAATAATGTTTTGTCGTCGAAAATTTTATCTCTATATTAGTCTATTATCTCTGATATTTCCTAATTAATTATAATTTTGCATTGTTGCTTCGTATTGCGTTTCGAATCAAGATAAAGTGGATTCGATTATGACAGATTCGATTTGCAAAGAAAATTATAAATCAACTATGAAACTGTGTAGGCGGGGATTAGAAAATAAGTGATACCTACTAGATATTGAATCTCTCTTAATTATAAAGATGACTTGACTTGTTTGTTAAATGGAAAACTTTACAGCTCAATTAATTTGTCTACGTTGACCATTTGATTGAACTGTCAAACTTTCAAAAATGGTGTCTAGGGCGACACTTTTTTTTTCTAAAAATGAAAGCAACGGAAACAAACAGCCCTAGGGGTGTATTACGATGATCGTCCCTATTTCCAAATCGGTCCAATTTCGTCATTACACGTCTATATTTGTTCGACTCATAACGCGATGTGTGGCCAGTAATCGATTATCATAAGTGCTGGCTGGTGGAACAGGAAATAAATGTGCTTTTTTGTGTGTTTGAAATTGGAAGGCTGTTGTATTTTTTTTTGAATTGTTAACACTTATCACAAGTACACATTGTAAATCTTTTTATAAATTTCATATATAAGATGATTGTGCTAAAAACATTCGCATCAATGAGAAAGTAGCTTCATTTATGTACATGTAACTACTTATTTATTGCCTTAATAAAACTTAAGTACCTACTATAAGATAATTAACCAATCCTAATTACTATCAGATACAACTTCGCTACCCACACAATTAATACTTCACATATTCTAAGTATCCACATTTCAGTTCCTAAAACGGTAACCAAAATCCCATTCCATCCATTACTATGCCTACTAAATCGAAGTAAACACAGCATGAAATACATTGATATTAAAGCAGACGGTAGCTCGAGTACAGGCGAATTACAGGGAATTGCATTCAATCGAACGTTTGTACTGAACTGATTGCTTTTACTGTTGCGAGGTAGTAGGGACTGCAAGTCTCCATCCTTAATTCGTCATAAAACCTTTTTGTAGTATCTAGAACAGGCAGTCTAGGATTTAAATTGGAATAGAGGCACGAATAACTTTTAAAAAGTGCCGATTTTGAAAAAGGAATCTGAAGTAAATAGGATAGCTACTTATTTGAATGTGGAATTCATGTCTAGAACTCAAAGGACTCCAAATTCAAAATGGCCATAGTCATTGCAATCTTTGCAGATTGAAGCTTGCTGCATTTCCTGCTTCGACTTACAAATAATTTCATAGTCTAGTTCATGAAAGCAATCCTATCCAGTAATAGTGATTATTTCAATTATTTTTGCAGTGCTCAACCATCAACTGGTACATCCGCCCCACTTCGTTGTTAGGCAAACTCATAAACCATTTATATATTGAATTGCGAGCAATGAAGATTAACGTTAGTTTGCCTATTTCTACCTGCCTGTAATAAGCTTGATGAAAGGTAATAAGCATGGTAGATGTTAAATCAACATTAAAATTACGACGAGTAGGTACCTAATTCATTAATTAGCAATTCATTGCCTTTAAGTGGCGAAGAGTCAAATTTAATACCTGTGTGGCGGCATCTACATCGCCACATGCGAACTACGCATTAAAGACCTGACGTCACACAAATCCTGCATCGCGCAATTAGAGTTTACCGCGCGAACGAAATATATATGACTATCCGACATCTATCGTTGGGTAGTTGCCCGCCAGACACGACACCAATATGGTCGGAATATCCTCTCTTTTCTATAGAAGATGAGTGAACTTTACACCCTGTTCCGCATACCTCTAAACCTACAATCAGTGATCAGTAGAAACCTGCAAATGTTAATCAATTCTATTTTCTGCAGCCCATCATTCCAAATTGTAACATACATAACATCAGGCCTTTAATCTTCGAAGGGTTAGGCTATTATATAGGAACCCATAGTACACCCAAATTTCGCCAGTTATGTTTAAGTCCCATATGTAGTAGGTGGCGAGCCTATTGCCACTATTGGGTACAAAATCTAGACTCCAGGCTGCTATTGAGAAATTCCAGATGGAAAATCCAAAAACAATAACGCCGCCTCGTTCACCTTTTTTTTTTGGTTAGGAATTTATTAAATAACTTGAGGGCGAGTCAGACTTATACGGACTAAAACTCACCCGTATACCTTCCGTTGCCTGTGTGTTGCCAGGAGCCACGATAATTTCGGACTTTCCCGCGACCCCGGTAGGACTTTGCTCGACCTGGGAATCGAACTCAAGACCTTATGCTCAGCAATAGTACTTGCGACTACTAGACCAATGAGGCAGTCAATTATCTACAGATATCTTCTCATGGTACATGGTAATTAGTGAGGTGTGGTATGAGATAGCCTAGCTGAGTATGAAGTACAGCAGTTACTTCCCTGCAAATAACTGCTAAATAATGATTAATTGATCGATCACTGTAGTGATCTATTTGGTTAAAGACATTTACGACGGGGATAAGCAATAATAATGAAAAAGCGTGACATTTCTAAACTTTCTTAACCAGTCAATGAGAAATATTTCATGCAATTACCGTCAAATCAAGCGGAACAACCACTTTTTTTTAATAGTTTTCAGCGGTTTAACTTTTTTCCTTATTGATGGACAGAATAAAGTGGCGCTCAATTCCTTAACGATTTACTCACTTTTCATCTGGCTCTATTGGCCATGAATTTGATTCAAGATTCGTCTTGTACAGTCAACCTCACCTAAATGGTAGCAATTTGACTTAGACAGCGCCTTTGCTGTTGACCATACCCCAAAAAAAAAACATGGATTTGAGGACACATCATTACCTATCGCCCAAACACTTTCTTTTTATGATACACTGTCATCAATACTTAGTAACACAATAATCAGATCGATCGTCAATCCTCGTCAAAGTCCGTCAATGGTCAGGTGAGGTCGTGTGACATCGGGTGACATCGGCGTTGACGCGTCAAGCCGCGCGACAAAGCGACGGAGCCGCAGCGACGTGGCTAATCATTTGTATTGTTGCTCTGCAGATGTTCGAGGCACGTAGGGTGACACTGTTTGTCGGAGGATAGAGGATTTTCGACTTAATTATGATACTACAGACTGTAAAAATGATATGGCTAGAAAGGGAGTGACAGTAAGACAACGACTAAAGAGCAGTATGGGAGAAAAAGACATGTGCACCGACCTCAAATAAATTGGAATAAGAACAAAGAGAATGATGATATGATACTACAGCAATTAATGCGATTAGACAGTTGTCACCAACAACTGTTTAATCGCATTAATGAAATGAAAATAAATAAAAAAATGATTAAATATTGTTACAACCTTCAAATTTGTACATAATAATTCTATCTGTGACTGTTGGTGACATTCATTATGTTAAAGCGGTGGCCCCCAAACTAGGCGGTGCATGTATCTTGGGGACCTGAGTTGTGATACATTTCAATTTTTTTTCACTGGTGTTGCTATGGGAATACGTAATTAATTACAAACAATTATAAGAAATCTAAATTAAAAATTGAAAGAGGTCAAAAAGAAAGCTTAGAAATGGTTTTAAACAAAATATAGAACTTAAATTATAGTTAACAAAATAGGAACAAAATTTCTGTACAATGCAATTAATTGCAAACAATTATAAGAAATCTAAATTAAAATTTGAAAAAGATTAAAAATAAAGCTTAGAACTGGTTTTAAATAAAATATAGAACTTAAATTTTAATTAACAAACAAAACAGGAACAATATTGATGTACCAGGCAGATATAAACCTACCTGGTTAATAAAGATATCGGTGAAAGCAGCTCAGTTTCCTAAGACCCATCTTATTACACCAAATACTTAAATCCTATACTATTAAATAAGCAATATATATATTTGTAATCATGTTCTCGAAAACGGCTCTAACGATTTCTATGAAAGTTGCAATATAGATGAGACCTAGCTACATCGATTTTTCGCCTCCAGCGTTTTCGCGTACACCTTACGTAGGCGAAAAATCGATCTAGCTAGGTATCATCTGGGAAAATTCGTTTTCTCCCGTATGTTCACCCGAGCAGAACTCGGTCGCCCAAAGTTTAGAACCTTTGAATAATGAGATGGCAGCATGGAATTAGTAAATACCTACTGTCAACTACTGTCCACTTTAATGGAATGTACTCCTATATACCTACTGTCTAATGTCATGGAATTAGTAAGTTCTTACTATACATGGGATTAGTATGAACTATCCTATACTATTACATGAGCATTTTCTATTTTCACCCGAGCAGAGCTTGGTCGACCAGGTACAATATTCCAAAACAAACACACTTACCACCTCAACTCTCTCGGTAACTTTTATCAGTTAAGAAAAGTGTGCAGGGCCGAATATTGACAACAATTGAGCCTATCTCATAACTTTATCTGTTGCCAAATATCACATGCTTTTAGTGGCTCTTGGACCATCAACTGGTCGACAAATCATCAGCTGGTTTGGTTAGACATCTGATTTGCTGATCAGAGGCTTGATTAGGCCATCAAAAACTGGGTAGGTATGGGACTAAACTGATAGTCACAATTAAAGTGATCTTGATTCCAAGAAAAATTTAGAACTGCCTCGTTGGTCTAGTAGTCGCAAGTGCTACTGTTGAGAATGAGGTCCTTTTTTTTGTTGGGAAATTATCCAATAACTCTTACTCTGGGCGGAGCGGGAGGGCGTGTTAGACTCTTACTGACTAAAACCCACTCATGTTTCTTCAGTTGCCATGTTGCCATTGGCCACGGTATCTCTTTCTGAGATCTTGGGTTAGATTCCCAGGTGGAGCAAAATGTTACCTATTGGGTTTTTCCACCTGGAATTTCTCAGTAACAGGCCAGATGTGCCCGGTTGATGGCAATAGGCTCGCCCCCTATTACATGGAACATAAAAATAACTGGCGAAATGTGCGTGTACTTCTGCCTAAATCTTCGTGGAAACAAGGTGTGATCATGTGCTATGTTCTGTAAAACTTTATAGGCATGCAAATAAAAGAGGTCCAATTAATCCCAAAAATGCCACCCAACCTCCTTGCCACCCCACAATAACAATACGTGTCCGTTTAATTACGCGTGACCGATGTACTTCAGTTATTGAGCGTCCCCATTATCCGGCTGTGATAGATAGACTCGTCTGAGGACAGGATGAATGCCTAATTGAGACACAATTATATTTATGACGGAGATATTAATGTGTGATCAGAATTTGGAGAATAGTGATGATTGAACGATGAAGGATTTGTGGAAAGGGGGTGAGAGGGTGACTTTTATATGTGACAGTCATCAGTAAGAAAAGTTATGAGAATCTTGGTCTGTTATAAGAAGAGAGGAGCCAAATATAGGGCAAAAGTTAATATTAGGAATTATGTGGCAGTCAATCCTCAAGTCGGTACCTACTTATTTAACAAATTGTGAGAAAGTTAAAAAAACAAATCATAAAACGCAACCCGAATAACGGATCGATATTATAATTATAATTCATTAATTAAAATTAAATTATTGTTTTGTCAATTTTATACATGTTTATATAAGTGAAAACATGTAATTGGCTTTCTTCTACATACACACACAATACATACATCACATACACATACATCACAATCTATATATTTACGTATATTCTATCTTTATATATAAAATTATTCTGTAAATGTGTTTGTCATCTACCTCCTAAACGGCTGGACCAATTTGGATGAAATTTTGAGTGTATATTTAAGTGAGTCCCTGGATGGTTTGAAAGTAGAATAAGACCGGTAGATGGCGCTGTTCGGACAGGACAACGTCACTCGGGACCGCTAGTATATATATATATATATATATATATATATATATATATATATATATATATATATATATATATATATGTATATATAAATTGATTGCCGTGTATTAGTGTTGCAAAATCTTGAAAATGGCTTGACCAATTTGTTTTTTTTTTTGTTCGCCTGAATTTTGGGGTGGTTTAGGCAAAAGAAAATTAGGAAAAAACCCAAAGAAACAGCCCAAAAATGGAACTCTGACAGGACAACGTCTGGCGGGTCAGCTAATAGTATTTAATATAATTTTTTATAGCAACAAGGACTTAAGTACTATACTTTAAAGACTAGGTACTGAAAATAACCCTTTTATCGAAGACCACACAGGCTCACAGAAACGGTAGTAAGACCAAATGAAAATGTGTCATCAGCGTTACTGCCACTAACTCTGAGCATTAAAGACGTAATGATAATAAAGATGGCGGACCTCAGAGCCAGCTGATTATGCGTAACTTTGACATTATCACTCGCTACAAAACAGGCATTAATAAAGGTGATAAAGCTAAAGAGACAATGGGAATGTAATTAAAATGCTTATATGTTAAGGTCGTGGGAGTCAGCGTCCATGGTTGTCTCGGAATCCCTAGGAGCTTTCATATTCAAAGAACTGAAGGGACTATAAAAGCTGTCTTGTGTGACTTGTCTTCAGTGTTCTTCAGACTGGTCGCCGCCATGATGATTTATTTCTTCGGCTTTGTGAAAGACCTGTGAATATACAATACTTAAAATCTGTGAAATAAGGTTCTAATGTAATTTTTATCGCATACCATTAATGATACTGAAATGTTGATTAAGTATATCATTTTCGCAAAGTTGAAAGTTTTTCAACTTTGCGAAAATAATCTACGAAGACAAACTGGCATTCATTTTTTTTATATAGGTACATAATTATGTCATAGCGCCATAGATTTTTTTCTACAACCTGTCATTTTGTTTTTCCGTTTCTGCGGTGGGTATACTACGCGTACTAGATGTACAACATGCGACCTAATTAGCGGCTAAGTGCGTTGGGTTGACGATATCGTCAAAGTCGCAGGAAACACCTGGATGAGGGACGCACGGAACCGGGAAGTATGGCAGAAGAAAGGGGAGCATTATACCCAGGAGCGGTTGATTCCGGGCTGAAATTATGATGATGAGCGTCCATGATAATAGTCACCTTAATTACCAGCAAGGTTGATAATTTAATTTATAGCATCGCAGATCTTCTGAGAATCCTGCAATCCTCCACTGGAGACCACACGGCAGTCCCAAGGACTATGAATAGCTAATTTTATAGCAGATTATATTATCTGTGGCAGATGTAAGAATTTTAATGTCTCATTATATTCATAGGCAGTCCTCAGTAGTTATGAGCTGACGATGAAATTAAAACATGGAGGGCATCTACTGGTAACGGCATTCTTTGAAAGCGTGACATAGGGCTTTATAAATCTGCAAATTCGCTAACATCTTTGTCCGCGCCATTTTTGTAAACTGTTGTTCTATCCGCGCTGATGATGATTGAAAATTCAAAAATGTACGAGACTGACAAAAGTTACCGAAAAGTTTATAAATTCTTATTAAATTATAATCATTTACTTTTAAATATATTGTTAAACGAAAAGTATAAAATATAGTCAATCCAGTAGAACATAATATTTAAAAAAACATTAAATTTCTAAATCTAACTAATTCTAAAATTAAATCCATGTCAATCTTGTTGATAGTTGTTGTAGAAATACGAAACGCTTCGAAATTGATTGCCACTTGTCTCACTCTTGTTAGTCATCCATCAAACAGCAAAATCCAATTGTTTGAATTATATGTTTACATTATTGGTTGACAAAGATTTGTAAAGTACTCTTAGCCGAAGCCACCTTCAAATTAACAAAACTTTCTTTGCTAAATCTGCCTTTGCAATTATTACAATCTGTGATCATTTCGATTTATCTTGTGATGCTTATGTTTTAACATGGCGTCCAACGTTCATATCAAAATATTATTTGCATGACGTGTCCAACAGCCCACTGCAAAAAAACTTACGTATTTTTACGATCCATCCACTACAGTCTATAGCAGATTTTTCAAAGGTGCACGCTAATTTTCACAAGGGAACATGAAAACGAGGCAAAGAGGTGCAAACATCTTTATCCTAAAGTCAACAACTCCATTTTGTAAGTCGATATCAAAGTGGACCACCTTTTAGCGCCTCCGTATTTAGTCACAGAATCCTTTTTTGCTGGATTACAAACTTACTTTTAGGAGATGACAAAGTTAGTATACATTTTAGTCCAATCTTGGTAAAGTTTCGATATATATTGATGCTTTACCAACGAATTTGGCCACACTTTTGCTGACAAATACAGCAGTGGATGCTGAATTATGTCCGATTTTGTAGTTTCACAAGGGGTTTGTAGAGTTCATTTTTGCATGACGGAATGCAAAGCAAAGATTGTCGGAACGGTCATCTGTCATCAACGGATGTCACATTATGGCTCGTTTTTGGACCACAAAAGATTCGGGTTCCTTTCTAATCAGTTGTATTATATTAAACAACTCTTTCCAATCCTTTTTCATCAGTTTACTGACCATTACCAGTTTTGTTTGATTTTTGTTTGACTGTAATGGAGAAAGAAAGCAATGGATAGGTTTGTGACAGAGTTGTCATAGATATTTGTTGGTGGACTTCAAAATAGACGATCAATAACGCTTTATTCCGGTTGAAGGTGTAAATTGACATTAAAATGCAGTTTAATCAATGTTCGGTCTATGAGAAAGAGTTTTTTGTAAGATTATGGTTAGTTTTGGTAGCACATTGTCAATAGGACCTCTTTGGTAAGTTGGGTATTTATAATACTCGTCGGTTTTCTGGTCCACTGTTGTGTTAAAAAAAAAACATTGGATATGTTGTGGATAAACTATACAGGGTGGCAGTGATATCGACGCGAAAACTGTCACCATGGATTCAGTACATGATTTTGAACCCCCATGCGTTGAAATTTTTCGTCGGTTATTTAAAAAATAATCAGAGGTTTCATGGAAAACTGTCAAAACGCGGTCAAAATGTGTGGAACAGCAGATTTTCTTTTTCATAACCGACGAAAAATTTCAACGCAGGGGGGTTCAGAATCATGTACTGAATCCATGGTAGCAGTTTTCGCATCGATGTCCCTGCCACCCTGTATGATATTCCTTGAAAGTAGCTCCTTACAAACTGATCTGCATATCTTTTTACCTTCCTGCGACCGAGACAGGCCTTAGACAATCCTTCAGGGATCATAAGCTTGACTTTTCTGGAGTGAAAGACGACGGGAATAATCAATTCACATGTCCAGGTTCACTGCTGGCCATTGGCCTCCTGATAATGGCGACACCTTAACAGCTTTAAAATCTAGTTTGGTAAACGTGTGAATAATGATTGCAGTTAAAAAAATACATCAGCTGTCCTTCCTCTTGGTATATAACAGCAAGTAGTCTCTATCTAATTTTTCTCTTCATGATAATACAATTTTACTTAAAGATGTGCTACTGTTAGAAACGCAATTGTATTAATACTAAGTTCAAGAAATCTCTTTAGAGTTCTTAAGAGATTCATCTTACGTCAGTTATGTTCAGAACTTACTTATTTATAGCAGTGATAGCTTAGTGGTGTGACCGTCGGACTGCTAAGTCTTAGGTCTCGAGTTCGAACCCAAGGCACGCACCTCTGACTTTTCGAATTCATGAGCGTATTGTATAATTATCACTTGCTTCAAAAACGGTGAGGGAAAACATCGTGAGGAAACCGGCATGCCTGAGAGATATATTTCTCGACGGCATGTGAAGCCAAGTAACGGCGGCTTTAAAACTCTGAAACCAGGTTAGTCACTAACTACACGAGAAGAAGAAGGACTTACTTACCTATCCACTTAATATCCTGAGTCTAAACACAATAGACCACTATAATCTCGATCTGATAGTCTGAATTGGACAGTACAGCATTATCGTACCTACCTAAATACGCTGCTAAACTGGTGCTTACGGGAATCAGATTCTCAAACGTTAAAAGATGTCTGGCATAAGTGAAACGTATATCAAAATTAGTATAACAACTCACAAAAAGGCTTATATCTATTAAGGAGCTACAAATTAGCGCCGGATTTTTTGAAATTTTTTTTTGGAAATTATTCCTCGATCCCTAATTATTAAGGGTTCGCAGATCACACTACTGTTCTAATTTAATGCAATAAAATTACAGTTTTTTTTTTTTTTGGATGGCCAACGTGTTTTAATATGTAGGTAAGAACCTGGTTTTAACTGACAAAAATCTATAGCTCTTTTTATCATAAGGTTTTAATAGTAAATAACTAAAAAGGCTCCTTATATACTTCTTCTTACGAAAAATAGACTGCTTACAGTAGAACACAAAATAGAAGAAAAACATAAGAAATAACCCTTTTCCTTGCTGTGGGGAAATCGGACTCCTACCGACTAAAACTCCACTGTTCCTATCACTATTATGAGTTGCGGAGCCGAGAAATACTCGTTGGTACATTTGTGCGCACCCCCAACTTGAAGGTATACCTTCAGGATTACAGCTAAAAAAATAAACATTTTTCTGAAGGCACTATTTTAATACCAATGTAGATAAGTATTTTTCAAATTGATATTTTGATAGCTCGAGAATCTATTCCAAAACTGCCAGACTCCCAGCGTCCTAATCAACAGCAATAAAGTGATCCGCTTCTGATTCGTACGGCCGAAGGTGGTGTCTTAAGGCCGCCGATTAGTGGCCTCTGTCGCTCCTCTCATTACTGAGAGCCCTAATTGCACCGCCGCGGAGCCTCAAACGCGCCGACCGCTTTCATCTCGCCGACGGTGTGTGGCGCAAAGTGTGGGAGAGAGCGGCTGCGGGCTGATGAGAGGTAGCGGATAGAGTTGGAATAGATGAAGTGTTTCAGATTTTGATAGGTATTTCGTTATTAAAACTGTGATGAAATGTGATGTTGTAATAAAAGTAAATGTAGTAATTACATCACAGTCTACTGTTATATCTAAATTAACATTAGTCTCCAATGATTTATTTTATTTTTTGTAAGTAAACTATGTATATACTCGCGTTATCTATACAACTGACTATTTACACTCTAATTACACCATTATGTTTGTTATTTTACGACATACTTACCAATAAATTTGACTGCTCACAATTGCTCAGCAGAATAAACTTTAACGTCCCATTCAGACGTACCAGACATACCTCTTTGTTATCAGTACCATCGGCCTCCACTAATTATCTAAAGATGTCACCATTCTTGCGTCTACCTGAATTTTATAATGATAAATTCCCAACATTAGAAGCATTCAATACTACACGGAACAGATTTAAAAAATTAATTATCCACATCCTCCATCAAACGCCAAATACCCAGCGAACTCAGTAGTGCCGGTTTATTCATACGTACATAGACATACACATACCTTCACACACATTTATAACACCTACACCGCACAGATACACGCTCGCACACACTATAAATATTAATAATTATGTCACTCTCTGTACTTTGTGTTAGCATTCAATTTATTTATACATAATTTTTGGATATTGTACTGGCAACACCGAAAGATTCGATATGTCAAAACTGGCGGAACAACGTCCTTCTGGGTCGGGCGCTGATCACGGTACGACGTGTCGGTGTGTCGGTAAAAAGATAGATTGGCATATTAATGGTTGGAGATCTACTGTAAATTAAGGTAACCTATTAGTTTTATTGTAAATATTAGAATACTAATTAAATTGTGATATTAAACAGTTTTAGATTATGATATTGGGGTACGACTTTAAGATTCATTTGGGGATTTGTATCTATTTTGAGGTTAAATAATTATATTCGGAATTAAATTAGTTATTTTAGAGCAAGGATAGTTTTTATTATATTCGTAATTGGCGTAATGTTTAGAATAATAATAATTTTATACTTACAGCTGTGACGCTACCTAATAATAAATAAATAAAATAAATTGTTACATTTAAAAAAAAACTTAACTAGGTGTGAATTTTAACTTAGGTTAAATAATTTTGATATGTCTGTAGGTAAAATCTTTAAGAGATGGTGGAATGTACAGTCAGATACTTCTCCATTTCAAAATTGTACGGATAATTGTGTTAGTTATAATGTTACCAAATAATATTTGCAAGGCTGCCATAACTTAAAATGTTAGTCTGTGCAATACAAAGTCGTAAAAATAAATGATTTTTGTGGTTTTTATACACTACAAAAAGTAAAGACTACTGAACGAATTAACCCAAATAAGTAAACATCTTCAACACGGAACCTTCTTTCACGAATTAATTAAAACTAATAATTGGTCAAAATATATCATTAACGAATTACCAATAATATACCGATTGGTTCGCAAAAACCAGATTTTTTTATTATCAATTTTATTATCAATTGTAGGTGTTTTCTAATTAAAATAAAAACCCAATAAATATTTTATAATGTACACCTAATTGATATTATTATGACAATCATTAAAACCATCTAGCTGACACTAATGAACATTGCAAAAACTGTATCATCGTTTGAAATTATTAATTTGGCACATCAATATTCTTAATGGAAAACGTGTTGCGTTGCAACGTAATAATACGCAATCGCTTCCGCTTATGACGCATCGCCACTCTTTTCACACAACGCTCTCCGCCCAAAACTATCCTACAGTTGGTTACAGGATGCAGTTGATGAAACTTTACAATATAAACTTTGATACCTCGACATAAGAGCTGTGTGAAATGCATTGATGCAAGTGTAAATGTTTTACTAAGTTGGTATTACTGTAATTGTTTTTATTCATTTATTGCCCCATAGACTATCTGTAAGGTGGGCTTTATAGCCCGTCTATTAGCAGGCAAGGAGTTATCATCGCCTTATAGTGGATTTGTACTAATTTTATTATATTCTTAACTTTATTGGCATCGACAATGTTTTTAATAAAAACGGATGCAACGTGATATTAATTAAATTTTAAAAAGCCCTGTGTATAAACTAGCTATAAAATGTCTACTGAGTTAGCAATCAAGATGGCGGTGATAAAAAATGACAGCAAATTGATAGGTTGATTGATTGATTAGCGCGAGACCGTTTTGAATAAAATATTAGCTTGTAAAAGCAGTAGCTGCTAGTTTCGTTTGTGGTACCTTACTGTAGAGTATTTACGTCGTTTGTATAATTTTATTAATTTTATTGGTAAACAACATCTTAATAGGGAAACATGATTATATATTTTAATAGGAATCCAGCTGGTTTCATCAACATTTTGACTTAAGGTGGAACTAGTTGATATTTTTTCCATACAAATTTCAGGGGGGTTTTACTCCGGGAGGTTCCTGCACAGGAAAAGGCGGGAGGAAACGCCCGGGTGTCACCATTGTGTGGATCGCCCGGAGGACACGGTGGAGCATACGGTGGAGGTCTGCCCAGCTTGGGCGGAGCATCGCCGTGTCCTCGTGGAGGCGATCGGCGGCGGTGATCTCTCGCGTCCGGCCCTGGTTCAGGCCATGGTACGGAGCGAGAGGAAATGGGAGGCCGTCACCTCCTTCTGCGAAGCGGTAATGCTCGCAAAGGAGGAGGCGGAACGCGTGAGGGAGAGGCAAATTTCGCGCCCTCACGCCCCTAACCGCCGCAGGAGGAGACGCCCAGGGCGTCGGGAATCGCGGGGCGATTTCCGGCCACCGTAGGCGCGGGCTTGCGGGCGGTGAGCAATGGGTGGCTCACCGTCCGATAAGGACCAGGCCCGGGTCGACGGCGCGTTGTGTTCCACGCGCGCCTCAAAGAGATGTCAGCAGAATTGAAGGGGTCCACTAGGGCCGATGCCTGCCGGGGTTGCGAAGAAAACCGAAAGGGAGATCGTGGCCCCCGGCGACAGGGCAACCGAAGGAACACGGGTGGGTTTTAGTCAGTAAGAGTCTGACACGCCCTCCCGCTCCGCCCAGAGCGGGAGAAGTTATTTGATGATTTCCCACCCTCAAAAAAAAAAAAAAAAAGGGGGGTTTTACTCCACTGTTTGACATGGTAAATCCAAAGTTAAACATGATATCGTTTTGTTTCATTATTCATTTTGTCTGTGCGGAAACAGAATAGTAAAATAATGAGCCATTAAAAAGTTTGGAGCCCACAAAGATTCCTTTTTCTTGCTAATTTTAACGCAACTTTGGGGGTAATAAATAAGCAATAAAAGAAGTGTAAAATCTCCAAAACAAAGTCGGCACCGACAAAGCTCAATTGTCGAAGAGTTCAATAAACTTTATTTGTAATTGATTTATGCAGTGGTTTTTTCATAAAACCCTATTTTCAAAAGGACTTTTCGTAATTTTTTACGCACTCGTTTTACTAAAATAGTTCGGAACGGTGTTTGTGCGCGTGCAAACTAGACGTTGTGCACGTAGACCAGTGTCTAACTGCTCATCACTGATACTATCTCTGTCGGACACGATGCCAGGTGACACAGCGTGCTTTTCGGCCATGCCCACTAGTGAGTTCGAGCCCGCGACTAGTGTCACCTTAAGTTGCCATTAGTGCCATATTATGTGGTTCAATTCTAAGTTATTTTAAGTAAACTAGGTTGAAAGAATATGAATTTATACAATGTATAGAACTTTTCGTCCTACAGGACCTTTACATCTTTCTAAAACTTAATTTCAAAAATATAACTATAAAAAACACATGTTCGCATCGCATCATTTTAAAATAGACTAAAATTAATTGATTTCTAGACTTCTCATCTTTAATGACGATCGTACTATCAATATTTTTTCAAACCAATCTCCATGGAGACCACCTCGATACTTTTATATTAGGAAATCGTGATATGATACCAACATTACGGCAAATGGGTACATGTATTGAGCATTTACCTTCTATGAACGTAGGCGTACTGAGAGAAAGCTGTCTGTATGTGTGTCTGTTTGTTTGTTTGCATCAATTTAACGTATTATTGAATGGAAATTAGATGTTTGGATTTATAATTTTGAAGGTTTTTGGGGATATGTTTGATTTAGACTTGCGTAATGTTGGATTGTGTGTGAAAATCTAATCGTGGAAAAATGAATGAGGTAACCATGCAAAAGTTGGATGTAACCTGGTATATAAATATGGATAACAATACTATCCCTTGTCAAAAAAATACTTATTACCGATAAATAGATGGATAGATATAAGAGTCCTCTGCGAGGTGGCTTAACACCCACTTTTCTTCCCATGCCGCCATGCCCTCCAGTGGGGTCACCGGCATTACGTTTCTGCTAAAGTGAAGCCTCCAGGAGGGCTCCCGGCACCGAACGTGTTAAGGCAAAAATCAATTTAATCAAAAACTCAATAGCTAATTCCTGAACATAGGTAAGTAAAGATACAGTACAAGACATACCTAGAGAATAAATTAACATCTCTATCTAAAGCTAAAATTAAGAAATTAGTTTTATTAGGTATGTGTAAAACAGGAGCTAGAGTTAGTATAAAGTACAATGAAAGCTTTACAGTGGAATTGTATGTAACTAGTTCATTAGAACTCGCTTTATAGTTTCCGCCTACCGGGTGGTATGCCACGTACAACTAGGACGTACACACGGCTACACATCAAGCTATACATTTCCAGATTATGCTGATCTCGTATTGTATGGGATTTCCGTACAATGCGAGGTCAGCTTATACTGGAAATGTATAGCTTGATGTGTAGCCGTGTGTACTGGAGATCTAACGTACAATGTGAGGACGTGATGTTATAAGGAAGACAAAGACTTAGGATATCTAGATTTATGGGATCTCTCTAGTGTAGTGAGTATTAAACATAGGAATGGGATTAGGGTTGCCAACGATACTTTATAATAACGTATCCTACTTTATTTTCGATAAGTATATACTTTTCCATAAAAGTAACGTACGCTAAAATACTTTATTTCTAATCTTTACTGTGATGCGTAAAACGAAACACACATATATCAGTGAACATATGTAATTATTAACTACTGAACTTTTTGTCGATACTTATATTATATGTAAAAAAAAAATGAATTAGTTTTCAGAGAAAAATACTTTAGACAAATGACAGTCTTATAAATAGATCTGATTTATTTACTCTCTGTTCCCGCCACTTCAACTTTCACAGAGTTTCTCGGTAATGAATCTGAAGTGGCAAGAACAGAACAGATTGTCCATAGGTATACTTCATAAAAATCGAGTTATTTACATATCAAAATTTTAGTTGTAAAACTAGCTTTGAAACTAGCTTTCAAATATCTACAACAAAAAATTATTACTGTTTGTTAAAAGCACCCAAAAACATATTTTAAGGGAATAAAAACATAAATATGAAAAATACGTTTTTGTTCTTCGATATGCTTTTATTTACCTATTTAAAGAACTTTATACGTTATTTTTCTCAAAAAAGTTGGCAACCCTAAATGGAATTAGCCTAGAACATGAACCAATTACAAATGACAAATACACTCGCCTATTACATGGGACATAAACATAACTGGCGAAATGTGGGTGTACTATTAGGTACACTTTTGTCTAACCCTTCTTAAAGTACAGGCGTGATTTAATATATAAAAAAATTCTTGTCACTTATGCATGTCTTTTCCAAATGTTTCGCTAAAGGCATTTATTTCAGAAGTCTCATAGGAGGATCCGTGGACCAAGTTTTGTCGGGGAACTTTTTACACCCTTTATGAACTACTTTTGGCTGGTGACCATGACGATGTTAACCCCTCTCCATTATCATCGAATTCAGCTGTGTTTAAGTCTGCAAACGCCATCTACCGTCTTCCCTCCTTTTTCAGCCGAATACTTCAATGTTGAGGGTCGTGAGATTCAGGAGTTTCAGAAATCCAATTCAGGGCTAGGAGTTTTATGAGATTTAGAAATCACTTTTTCTTGTCTTTCCAGCTGTTTCGATCACCTTATACGACTTGAAAAGCGTTGTGAATTGGTCAACGTGTAAAAGCTTGAGAAATGAAACAAGTAGACTCAAAGCCTTGATATCTCTTAATTTAACTCTAATTAAAACATCTCATCTCAATGCTGAACCATAAATACCTAAATAAAAAACAAAACAGCATCTAAAGCTATACCACAATCACAATAAATCACAGCGAAAGCGAGAATTAGAGGTGGCATTACAAACACAGAGGTTTCCCATAGAGGCCATAGACTACGGGTACAATAGCGCCCCTCTAATTGTGCCATAGAGCAGACCACACACCGTTGGATGATGGATGCTGTATTAACACGTACCTTATTCGATGGGATTTTTATTAATGAGTACGTCTGTACGTATTTCATTATTTTTTTAACTTTATTATCATTCTGGGATTTATTAAGTAGAAAGAATTTGAAATAGATTTATATAAGTTTATTAAATTAATATGGTGAATGTCGGAGATAAAGTATTGCAAGATGACAGTTTTAATAAAAAGATCGGCCGGTTTACTCTTACAATCTCGTCGAGAAAGCTTAGGTGAAATGAGCTGTCATTCCACCATATTATTGACAGATCACTTCATCTAAGTTTTCACGTTGATATTTTTACAGAATAGACCGGCTGTTTCAATTTACAGATTTCCAGAAGATAGTCTGTGTCTGTCATCGGCACAAGGTTTGGCAGAAAAAGGCCTCTCTGTCAGTTACACTGCGTTCATTATAACTTGTCCCTGAATTTTACAGTCATGTGATTGGCAGTCTGTTCTGTCAGTCGCTACTTTGAACTCTATTAGTATTGAAACTAAGATTGCAAAATTCAGTGCTACCAATCGCGTCACGGGTCAAGTAATAATGAACGCACTATAGTATGTATGTATTTTTATATGTATATAGTATGTATTTTTTTGTCTCCAAGGCTCAGTTTATGCCATCTTTTAAAGAATTTCGAATCATCAGTGTACCCACGGCTACACATCGAGCTATACATTTCCAGTGTAAGCTGACTTCGCAATGTACGGAAATCTTATACAATGCGAGGTCAGCTTATACTGGAAATGTATAGCTTGATGTGTAGCCGTGTGTACTAAAACCGTGCACGAAATCGACTGATTTTGATCAATTTTGTTTAGGTATTGGTTGTGAAAAAGGGAAAAAGAATTTAAACAAAATTATTTGTGATTTGAAAAGTCGAGTTTTTTATTTTGCATGTGGCTGAAATTGATATTTCAAATAAATTAAATATTCATGGAAAATCACTAATATTCGCAACAAGTGTTCGGAAAAATTATGCGAGACTGATGTTTGATCATTTTATTACAAGAAACTACTTTTGATTTTGAAAATTAAAAAATATCATAAAGATTATTATATGGTCTACTTGCATGTGGTTGAACTACTTTTTTCAACTTCCATAAAAATGTAGCAGAAAAATAAAGTTGAAAAAAAAAAAATTGTTTTTTTTAAACCCGGTCAGTAATGTATTTTTTCCTATTATTTAGCAAACCATATCAAAAAATTAAAAAATCAGACATTAACCTTCAGTTCTCCATGAGATAAAATAAAATTTTTATTTTATGATTATATAATATCTTCATTAAGTAAAATCAAAGGCGAAATATACCATATTTTCGAGAGCGCAAAACTGATGCAACCACTAACAAATGCTATGATTGACACGAATAGTTTAGGACTACAAAAACTGTACTTTTGTAGTCAGACAGACTTAATGTTTCAATTATTTCAAGTTTTCTCACAATTAGATAAGTAATTGACAAAAGAGGGCACGGCGCATTATAAAAAAAAATGCAGTAGATCCTATTCTGACACAGCTATTGCAAATTTCTTATGTGTTCATAATTATATTTAATAGCTTGTATTTCGGTAGTTGCAGATATTTAATTAAGTACCTACGTGATAGCCAAACCGCAAGAGCATCTCTTTAAATTAAAAATCTCGGAGCACTCTATTGGTGGTCGCTACCGAATCTAACAAAACAGTTCTATAAAATACGAATAATTAATAGTTGAACTTACAAAAGGAAAAATACCACCAATCCAGCTAATGTTACACCAAATTAAATAGCGTTGAAAAAAAAAAACAAATATAAGCGTAACAGATATCAAAGAATTGATTTCAAAACGATCTAATAGTTAATAGCGAAATTGCTAGCGTATGGCTAAATAACTTAATGTGCTTCGGGACCAAACTATCTACCATCTTGAATGTGTATTAAAACTCCCCCTGTATTTTATGCACAACAATATTTTTACACTCTGACACGCGATATTCACCCTTATTTCAGAGGCAGTAAGCTGGGTGTAGATTGTATGTGTTAAAATTGTAAGAGCACATGTAGAGGGGAAAGGTAGTTCTTAGTAAAATGGTGTGTAATATCAAAGCGTTCCCATTAAGGTGGTCTATTACGGCAATGATATTATCCACAATTTCGTATCATATCAGTAATAATACATTTATGCGTTACTCTGCTATTACATGATGAGCATTTACTGTGTATACATACTTACATAGGTACAAGTTTCTATGTTTGTGTGTACCTGTGCTTTTTAGTAGTTTTCGGGGTTCCGTATTTAAATAGATTAAAAAAGATGGAAGCACATCCTACCTATCCTAATCCTAACTAATATAAACGGGAAAGTAAGTTTTTTTGTTTGTTTGTTACGCTTTCACGCTAAAACGGCTGAACAGATTTGGGTAAAATTTGGCACATGGGTAGATTATGACCTGAGTTAGAATATTGGATACTTTTTATCTTGATATTTCTACGGGATCGACACTTATGCAGGTGAAACCGCGGGCCGCAGCTAGTTGTATATAAAATATCAACCTTATGGACCTCACATTAGTCACAACATAGCACATTGAATCACCTTTCCAGTCAGCCATATTTGAATTTCAGCGTTTCAACTTAACTGTTCATCACGTTCACTAACTAATTTATTCGCAATCAATTAGAGAGATGATTTTTAAAACGAAATGGCTGTCTAAAGAATATAAAAATAAGTAGTTAAGTCTCTTCTTTCGGAAGTTTATTTCCAACAAGTTCAAACCGCCTAGCCTTTTCCCTACTATGTTGGGGTCAGCTCCCAGTCCAAACTGGATGTAGCAGAATACCAGTATTTTAAATGGAGCGACTGCCTATCTGACTTCCACAACCCTGTTAAGTACTGGTAACACGATACCCATTGATTAGACTAGTGGTCAGATTTTTGGGCGTCTGACTACCCGTAACGATTGTCAAAAATCTACGAATGACAGCCGGCACCAAAAGCGTATCATGCTTTCCAAGGCACGAGAATTTTCCAACAAAATCTTAAATTATGCAGATTCTGTTCATACCTAATTGATTTTATGATCATGTTAAACTTGCCAAAGCTTGTTTAACTTATAAAAACAAAGACCTAAAATAGAACAGCTTTTTACCATCACCCTTACGGAACCCGTAACCGCCGAGTTACGAATATAATGTTTTATTGCTATGAGCACTTAAGTGGTCAAAGATGCCTAATTTAATTAGATATGTATTAACGTACGAGCTGGGTGGCACGCAGTGCATACCAGGAAATAAGAAGCAGAAAGAGATATCGTTTATTTATAGCTTTTGTTGCTCAATCCATAGGAAGCTTTGGAGTCATTTAATCCTGATACGTAAAGGAGAACAGAGTGTACAGTCAAGAATCGTTTTTCAAGTAATTAATAAAATAACAGCAATAAACTTTCTTAGTACTTACGTTCCTATTAATTGCAGGGGGCTAATAGTATTCAGAGAGCTCTTACAATTAGTCAATTTTATTATGTGCTCCAGTTGTCACTGGTATTCAGATTCAAAATTCAAAAGTCATTTATTCAAACTAGGCTGAGAATCAGCACTTTTCGAATGTCAAAATTGCATAAGACAGTCCCCCAAAAACGCCCACCCTTCACTACTTCCTAGTGCCTTTAGCTGGGAAGAAGAAGTGGCGTAACAAACTCCCCAGCGGCACAGCTGTCTGTTCAAGTTAGATAAAAATGATTCTATACAATAGATTTAGATGCATCTAGTATATGATTGGAAACCCTCCCCCAACTGAGTTTGGAATAGGCTAGGTGACAGAAGAATAGTCTACAGGAAGCGAATTAAACTCCGAATTTAATCATCAACTAGTTAGAAACCTTATGCAGGGAACAGAACCTTACTTACAGAAGGCGAATTCTCGTACTTACAATGTTTTCAAAGTCTAGTTATGAATTTTGATGAGGATCTCAATGTCAATCAATGTCAGTAATGTAGGGTGTGTAATGTAAGTACTTAATAGATTTTGAATATTATTATTAGGGAGCGTTCAAGTATTACATAACGCAATTTTTGGAGATTTTTGACCCCCCTCACCTCCATGTAATGCGCCGTAACGTTTTTATTTACCCCCCCCCCCCCCCCTCCCTAGTAAAACGTTACGTAACCACCACTAAGTGACCATTTTTACCTGAAAGCCACATTTATGTGGCGTAAAGTACCGGAAAGTCTCTAATATACCTATGTTATTGTTTTAATCGCGTTAATATTATTTATTAACATTTGAAATGTCTTATTTTTAAAAGCAAGAGATTTCTATTTTTTTTTTCTTTTTTTGTCCTAATAATTTTTTACTGCTAATCATACATTTAATAACGTCGTTTTCCTGACTTGGCCCTGTCCCTAACACATTTTTTCTTTATCCGCTATTGTTCTTCAAATGCATTCTCCTATTTTGGCGTTTATGCGTGAGAAAAAATCTCTACGCGACGCATAGTTTAAACCCCTCCCACCCCTGTAACGCATCGTAACGTTTCAGAAGACCCCCCTCCCCCCAAATTCGTTACGTAATACTTGAATGCTCTCTTACTCTTACTTGAAACTCTCATCCTTGGCGTATATGGCTAGATATAACAGAATTGATAATTATTCTTAATTCACTAAAGAATCTTGGCAGATCTTGTGAAAATAATTGGCAAGATAAAATGGCACAATCTGTCATTTGTAGATCTTTGACAGTTGTTACGGGTAGCCAAAACCCCAAAGTCTGACAACCAGTCAGTATCCGCGTCAGGAAAAATCTACTGGTATACAGCTGCATCCGATTAGACTGGAAGTCGACCCTAACATAGTTGGGAAAAGGCAGGCTCTGTACTTAAGTAGACTGTAAAATTAAAAAGACTTCAGTCGCTTGATGTTTCTGGGCCACGAACAAAGAGCAACGCTAACAAACAGTATAACATTAAGTAGAGAACCAACCACACAATAACTACCCACGTAATGATCATTAATTACTAATAATAACCACCTTGACGTCATCCACCGTATCCCGTACCCAATTTGCATTATTAACGCCAACCGTGCAATTTTTCACAATGCTTATAATGTTTATCGAGCGTCACTTACGATTAATTTCAATAATCAATGATCTTGTTTATATCGAGCTAGTCATTAACTGAGTGGGCTAAACGACATGTGGGGGGAAGGGGGAGGTAGTTAATTGCCGCTCAGTATTAGCACTAACTGGAAGTGATGAAGATAACGATGAATTATTGCTTGTCTGTCTGTTTGTGTGATCCTGTGCCAAAGAGACTTGGGACGGAAAAATGCATCTGTTGCTTTGTAGTAGTGATTAATGTGTAAAACGGTATTTATTGGTGATAAGACAAAGTAATTAATTCGTAGCTGAAAGGAGTGTTGGACTACGTAACGAACAATGGATCAAGCAGTGCACCCATTAAAAATTTTTGGTCAAAGATTATTTAGTTGCATTTTGAAATGCTGCCATGAATCTACGTCGTTGAAAACCCGTTTTTTTTTTTTCGTCAGGCTCTCAGACTTATAACAATAATATATAACTAAATTGCTAATTACAAGCCCCCACAGATAAATACAAAATTAATTAATAAAGGTGTGAAAATCAGTGATCGGAGTAGGTAGTTTGATTTTACGTACTCGCATCATGAATAGTCACAGAAATCATAACATGGATAAGCCTTTTTTCCGGGATTTCATTTTGGTACTTACGGGATTGAATCAAATATTGTAAAAGTAAGGATTTTTAAACTGCTACATTAGAAATTTATAGAATGGATAAACATTTAAAATTGTTTTTTTCTTATTTATCAAGTAATAAAGTGAAAACTAATTTAGTAGTTATTTCTTGTAAGTATATTATCTGCTGCTTGTAATTGTTACTATTCTTGAATAAATAAATAAAAATATATTTTTATGTTTCTTAATATTTTTTGCATTCAATGCAATAATTTTGCTGTTATTGCATTGAATGAAAAATAATATTAAGTTTAAAAATAGGGTTAAAAATTTCTTATTCATATTGATGTATTCTTTATTCTACACATTACATTATATACATTACATTTGAAATTCCTTAATTTTTTTAAAATAATTTCATGCCAGTTCATTGATCCTATTCCGATCACTGGTGATAATCCTTCATCAGCTTTGGCATGATAAGAAAAGTGATGAAAATAGTCACCTCTGAGCCATATTTTTGTTATTTTTACAAGAAAAAGTTGCACGTTTATGTCATTTACATTTCTTCACTAGTTTATGATCCAGATGCTGGTGTATTATTGAAATCAATCAGCTCACTTTTTATTCACAAAAAGTGAGCTGATTGATCCAATTTCTTTTAAAAAAGTCTAATTTTAATGAGTAATTTAATCCAGCTCGTAGATTATAAATGATGCTTCAACTAGCATTCTTCCTATACCCTGTAAACTATACACTTCCAGCCACATCACTAACAACCGACCATGCATGACTACGTCACTACGCAGTCTGATTTATTCCCTCAAGATTGTCGTCAACTCGTCAGTGTACGTGCGATTATCCTTACGATAATCACACGTACGACTAACTGCACAGTCGCCATATTTTTTTTTATAGTCGTCTAACCTGATCTCGTACAGTTAGGTCCAGATTATTCTAGATAGGTACAGATTATGGGGCCTGATTAGATAGTAGCTACTGGCTATCCGACTTTGTTTTGAGCTCGTTTTAGTAACTCGGTTGGTACTTAATATGGTAATGTGTAGCTGTTTAAAAGTGGAGCCGACAGCTCTTAATTGCGTATATAAACCGAGTCGGATGAACGCTGAATTTAGAAATGAAATCGTTGGAGGAACATAAGGTGACTGGCATTTGCATATTTATTTAACAGATACGTAGATATCTGCACCTAATTATAATTAATTTGTTGATTTTCTTAATTATCGTATCTATTGTGGTCTTCATCACCTTATGACTGCGGACTAGTGTGTGTTATCTAATGCTAAATGCAAAAAGTCTGCATGTGTATTTAGTACCTATAGGAACTTTTGTTAAATAAAGTTTAATTCGGCTTGCTACGCCTTCCACGGCACAACCTGGGTCCAATGACATGCAATAAGCAGTTCAAATTCATGTTGCTATTGCAAGATTATTTATGTATCAGAAAGCTTAGGGAGGAAACTTAATAGTTAGGGCCGGGCATTCCTTTAGGTTTCCAGCTACCTATGAAACTAGGTACCTACAATCCGGCCGTCGAGAGAACGCCTTCTTGACACCTGTCAGTTTCATACTAATGAATATGTGTTATGCGAATTTGATCTTTATTAGTACTAGAAATTGTCCAACTGACAGGTGTCAGGAACGCATTCTGTTGACGGCCGGACTGTATGTAGATTTATGTAATGTAATTTTTATGGTGAACAAAATAAATAATATCTATCTAGATAAATAGTTAGTATAATATAGATATCTAGATAGATATTTAGGTATATGCACTAAACGGTATGAGGAAGTTTTCAGAACCAATTACTAGCCCACTAACATACCGAGAGCACTTTACATATCAGATGTGTTCAATTGAAACGCGTGTTTGAGTCGGTCCTAATTATTAATTAGAGTAATTAGACGCATCGCCTGCGAGCGGTGACGATTGACGTACGAATGAGAGCAGTGGGGAATGATTGCAACATTTTGGTCAGGAAAGCAGGTTTGGAAAGCATTATATATATCACTGAGTACCAGGCTATATTTTATAAAGAGCTTAAGAATATCGTAGTTGGCTGGCCCCAATTTCTCAAAGCACTTATCGACCTTGTATCGGCAAACGTACTATGGGACGGTACAGACTGGACGCGAAGGCGGAGGACCGAGTGCAGTGGCGCAGTTTGGGAGAGGTTTATGTCCAGTGTAGACTATACTAGGCTCAGTTGATTATATGCACAGTCAAAATCGCATTTCACCAGATGACCCAACAGACCCTACCTGTTTTATATTTTTTTTATTGCCAAATGGTACTGCTCACCTACCTAGACGTTATCGAGCCACATTTTTTTTATCCACAACGGGGAAGCTCTTGGCCTGCATCTCATCTGGTGGATACTTAAGTGATGATCAGGCCGAAGGTGGAAGCGAGCTTCACCCGGAATCCTTAAACACAGAGGAACTTACATCTACCTGCCGAAACACAAGAATGCTGTTAACATTACTGCTATAACGACAGACTTAGATAAGATGGTGGTAGCTAGCCAGGCGGACTTAGAACAAGCCCTACTACCAACCAACCGAGCAGAAAATATTGCCCCCACTGGGATTCGATGGTCTTACCATTAGACCACAGAGGCGGTAAGCTTCTTCTTATGAGCATTGTTTTCTTTATTTACTACGTTTTAAGTGTTTTTTGTTCTTATGCCAATAAACGCATTTAATTATTTCTTTCTTTCTTAAAAAGAACCTTGTTAAAAACTCTCATCAGTTTGATTTTAGTTCCACCTCTCAAATTTATTGCCGAATGCCGCTTGCATTGTTTCCATATGAACTTTGACTTTTATCGGTCTGACTGGACTTTAAAGAACAACTTCTTTTCTAAACACTGATATATTAGCAAGTCTAAATCTCCGCCTACTGAAGCTCGTCTTTACATGAACCTCATTAGCTGAAAATGGCACGATTAATTACAGCGGGTGTAGCGACGAGGCGGCGCGGGCGCACCGTGACCATGCCGTAATTACTGCGGTGACCACACTGGCGTAGTGTGACGGGACATCACTATTTATTTAGTGAATATCTACATGGTACGATGGCTCTCAATATAATTTTGGAATCTATACAAAGCGGGGTGAAATTAGTGCCAAATGTTTAGGGACTACAAAGCGCACCTCGCGTTTACATCAAGATAATATAAAACAATATTCTACATATTGTGTCTACTGTTTTATCGTTTACATCAAAAACAAGTTGAAAAGACTAGTCTGTTGCAGGTATAAAAAAACTTGTAGAAAGCTTTTCAAAAAGGTGAACAAAATAGGTAACAAGACATGTCTAAAACAACGTTAATTAAATACCTCTTTGATAATGTTTATACACGATAAGTCTTTTACAAGACAAATGTCACAAGTATCACAACTTGTACCTACACAGTTGGGTATAAATGCGGGGTCTGACCTGCGTGGCGTGCTGCATCGGAAATTCAAGAGACTGCATCGAAATATGTTGAGGATGTCTAAGTACCTATAGGAAGAAGTTCAACAAAACTAACTGCCTTCCTCAGATGGAGGAAGGCCATGAGAAATATGCATGAGAAAAAAGTGGCCTATACTGAGCATAGATTCAATAATGTTTCGTCGTCGCTACTGGTCATTAGTTTAAAGGCTTGGAGACTGGAGTAGGTAAGGGGATTTTGAGCAAGACTACTATAAGGCACACGCAGTATAGTTTTCCCTGAGATAATCATCATAATTTTCACAAGGTGATAGACGTTTGCTACTAAACAAATTGACCGCCCCCAAGCATGGCCACATCGACCGATCCTGTGCTTCTCGCATTATATGATATCCCACGAATTTCACCAGGTTGTGGGTCCATGCAGTACAATCTAATGGACTAAAGACCCTCAGCTGGAAATTCAATGAAACGAATGATAAAATAAATCACGCCAAGAGATGTTATCCCAACTTCCTATTCAACATGGCCCCCCTAGCATGTAATAATGGTCGCTCGTTTGTTGTTTTAATTTAGCTCTAAATACACGCATGTGTTACTGTCATTCATAAATAGATATTAATTAGGTGGGGACCGCTTCTTTTCGTTAGTATTTTGCTTAATTAACTTGCTATTAGTGATGCTGCTTTAGTTTCGGGAAACGTTCTGACTGTTTTGGGTTTCATTCGATGGTGACTTGGTTGGTAGATAATCATTTTGATAACTTTGAATTAAAAAGCAAATATGGGGTTAATAGTTATTCTCTAATTTCTAACGAAATAAGGCCATTTAATAAAATTTTAATATCTTATTGTTTTTGACTTTCGTTAAAGCAATAGGTAGATACATTAATTGTAAAAAGTTCATGTAGGTCGTGATTACTTCGATCATGATTATATGCGTAAAACATGTAAAAAAACCTTTTCTGATCCTTGAGGGTGTTGTCAAGTATCGTACTGAGAGCCATCGTTTAGCGGGTGTCTACAACTCATAACTTATGACCCCTGTGTAAAATTTGATCATTTTTAATGGATTTGGGGTAATTTTGGTACAAAAAATGTGAATTTTAAATAGCAATAACTCTTTATTCTCAATAATAATAAGTTTTTTTAAATTAATTTTTGGTAATGCTATTGCAGTATCTACTTATGTACCCCTTTCGGATCTGACAGGGTTTTTTTTAAATATTGAAGAAGAGATTTTATTGAAACGAAGGAGTTGACTGGTAGAAATCGTCACGTAAGGAAAAAGCGTTACGCCCCTCCATGTGACTTTCTCCCACTGTCTGTTTCTTTCTATTATATACGAGTGTGTGTGTGCGTGCGAGTATCGAGATTCAAGCAGACGAGCACTGTGAGAACTTCGTTCCTGACGGGGGTCTCCCGACCGCTCATTCTTTTATTTCAGGCAGCTCCTTCTTCTTTTTCGTGTTGCTGTCACGAAGTATTTCAGATCTTGGTGGCCCAAACCTTCGCCATATCTACGGCGTCGTCGGTGGCAGCACAGAAGTCACTTTGACTGCATGTTTTGGGGCACAGAAAGCAGGATAGGAGGTGGAGCACAGTTTGCGACTTAGCTTTACATACACACCCAGCTGCCGTTCCGTCGAGGTAGCCCTATTTTACCAGGCAGCTCATAACAGCAGTTGACATTAGGTTTAACAGTTGGTTAGCAAATTTTTGTTTTGATATACCTATGTATCTCAGGTATTAATCCTTGCATTGCATTGGTGTCACTACTGGCAAGCGCTAGCTTTCCTTAGTTAGCTGTGAGTATAATGAGGGACCTCATTATACTCACAGCGCAGCGTTTATTCTGAGAGTGGCCAACGTCGCAAATAGATGTCAAATATTAGCTGTTTTGATTAATTTGGCAATATTACTGTATGGAAATAAGAAATGTGGCTAACTAACTACCTAGAATATTAATAATGAATTGCAATCACAACACTGAATTTGATGTTGTAACCATTTTATGTGTAAAAAAGACATTTGGAAAGTTTCTAAATACTTTTATACATCTAAGTATAACGAAATATTCGGTTTTACTATATTAATTATTGCATTTCATATAAATATTTTAGTTCCCTAGTTAGTCAGATTTCTTAATTCCATACAGTAATATTTTCAAATAGGTTAGGTTAGGTTAGATCAAAACAGGTAAATATTTGACAGCTATTTACGACGTTGCCAACTTTTAGGATAAACCCTCTTAAGTCTACATGGGTTTTGTTGACAGAAGAATAGACAAAATAACAAAATCACAATCTGTCATTTTGTCTAATCTTCAGTCGACAAAACCCGTTTCTAAGGTGGTCATGCTACGCTTTCTGATGACTAAATTATCTCTCACCTCAATGGAGAACACGCATGATGATTCAAGCTATCCAGTTGGACAGCAATCAAAGTCGACGACAAGCGCCACTGGCTTGTAGCCAAACGTCAATTAGATCGCGTTGCCTTCCGCTCCTTCATTCAATATGTCGTGCGAAACTATGTAGGTATCCTCCAATTTACCTTCGCAGTTTTGTGTCATACGTAGCACTCCTAGTTTTGTAGCGTAAAAATTTGCTAGTCCGTTTCTTTGGTAGGATATTAAAATACCACAGCCACTTGACATGTAATTATAATACATCTACATGAACTACACATTATTCTATTTAAAATATTTTAATCAACAGGAACAGGCTCAAAAATCCTAAAAAATATTCAAGTAAAATAATTTATTTGTTAACAATTATTGATAGCGCGCCATCTCTTACTGAGTAGCTAAACCAATGAAAAAAGCAACACTGACATCTAACGTGATAGAGCTAAACTTGTAAGTCTGCTCGCTTACTAAATTCATCATAGTTTGACAGCAAAACATCAGAGGCACTATTCTCAAAACTGTTATGCTACTAAATTAAAAAGTAAAAGTTCAGTATTAGAGAAACCTAATAAATCATGTAGTTTACTCGCGTACGTAGCGACATTACATTTTAAGTCTATACTTTTATGAATAGCTGGTTAATATTTCAGTCTACTCATGATTGTCAAGATTGACGCCGTAGTTCGCCGCGACGCGACGTCATCACGTCAAATTCACTGTTGAAACTGGTTTGCAGAGCGGGAATGGTATGAAGACATACCTTTGTCGAAGATTAGGTGATTGTAATATTTACGCGTATCAACAGAATGCCGCCAAGTAGCTTACGGGTAGTGTACGCGTTCGCCAGAGAAATGCATCCAAAAACGAGTGATGTTTTCATTGAATACGGCACAGCCGGATTCCGGACAAAGTGAGTATAAAATTACGAATATTTTTTAAATTTCCTTTTGTCCGTTTACCAAATAAGGTCACAGAATAATAAAATAACATATTTTCTCTGCACCTTTCTCTCATGCGCTTTGAGTTTGTCACGTAAGCATATTGTTGCACACTTAGTACAAGTAATAGTAACAAATTGTGAGTCATCTGCAATATCGTTTATTAACGAATTCATAACGGGAAGTCGCTTACACGGCTGCCTGTGATTATGGTCAATGACTCGTAGTAATTTATAGGCAAAACAATAGGACAGGCTGTGAATGCTGTGATTCACTGTGCTTTATGAACTTCGTATTTTAACTGGATGCACAATAAATTACTCGAATGATTATGAGGAAAATGGTAATGCTAGAGACCTTATTATAATTAAAATGTCAACAATAACAAACTAAGCTCCGTTTATAAATTTTTCTAATACTTGAGAATGATGCCTCTCGGTGGGGGGTCTCAAACATATTGTTGCTTAATTCTCACTCTGTGGTGGCAAAATGTCTGCTGAATGATTTATACATATGTCATCATGATGATACGTATGTCATCTAATAAGAGTTCACAGGTCTTATCCGTTATCACATATTTTGTTGTTTGACACTGTTCACTCATTCTGGTAATGCAAGATTAAAATCTTATTCAAACTTTCATACTGCCATATAGAACAACATCTAAAACAACAATTATTATACTTTAACAAACAATTTTTTAATATTGATAATTTTGCCAGCGGCTTCGCCCTTGTGATATCTTTATAAATTATAGCATATTTTACTCAGTGATAATATAGCATTCTACTAATGAAATATATTTTTTTAATCCGTCCACTAGTTTTTGAGTTTATTAATTACAAACAAAACTCTTTTCTTTTAAAATATTTGGGTAGATAAGTTTGTTTGTCCCACATTAGTTTATTAATATTTTAATATTATTGACTAACTGTGACATTGTTTTGTAACTCTTGTAAAAGTAGATATTGCAAACTATTTGGAATGTATTTTTTGAAAGTTTCAAGGCTACCGATAACAGTAACAGTTGTGTTAAATAACTGCAATACTTTACACATTATATTGGTCTAGTTTTAATGCTATGCTTTCATTTTCTAAATACTTGAAGAGATTTAGTAGTAATTACCACAAAACTAATTGGTGAATGAAATAGCTGTGAATTCATTCACTGAATTAATATTTCAAAGGAAGGAAGAAATTCAATTTGTTTTCAATAAATTAATTTCATGAATAAATCTATATTTTAGAGGAAGGGCAGGAAATTATTATTTTTTCTATGAATACTTATTTATTACTTGGCTAAACTATGAGAAATACCTCATCATGGTAACCGGTCTAGCTGTCACTATTAATTAAAGAGGTCATGAGTTCATACCCTGCATTCCTGCCCTGCTTAAGTGAGCCCATTCCCACCATGTGTAATATAAACTAGGGGACTATTATTACTTTTAAAGCAAGCAATAATTTTGTATTTCACCTACTTTCATAGTCACACTGCACACGGTGTGCACAATAGAAATAAAAGAGTTTTGTGTCATATAAAAATACATTTTAAGGGGTTCCGTACCCAAAAAGTGCCAAACGGAACCCCACCAGAAGCCTACGCTGTACGTCCGTCCGTCTGTCAGCGGGCTGTATCTCTTAAACCGTAATAGGTAGATAGTTGAACGTTTCTCAGATTGTGTATTTCTATTGCTGCAATAATACGATAAAAATAAAATAAAGTTAAAAATAAACAAGGAACGTGTTTTTTTACTAAGTAAATACAATATGCTACCGAACCCTTCGTGTGCGATTCTGGCTGGTTGTGCACTTTTGACAGATTTTTTGCGAAGGCCGAAATCATTATTTTTAATATAAGAGCGATAGCGATAGAAAGATTTGTGTGACTTACGCTGCTGAGCCGAGCGTTGAAAATCCAACTGTGCATTTTTAGGTAAGCACTTATTTGGGCTTCGCCTAGTTATAACTGAAAACGGGCATTAAACAGGCTTGACTCAGTCTGCTCACAGCCTTAGACAGGAAATGCGAAATCTAAGTACGTAGTCTAGAACTATTTGCATACATGTGTGCAAAATAGATATTTATTTATATCCAGGCTAACATATACCAGATTCCACAAACAAATTCAGCTATGCAAATGCCTAAAATAATAAAAATCCCACTTTGATCCCGTACCTTTTCCAATGAATTACTTTTGGCGGGCTTCCAACCACTTACAAAATGTATTGACTTTATTATTTGTTATCAAAACGCTCCCAGTTTATTATAAATGTTATGTTTTGATAGAATAACATTTGTTTTGTTTTGGAATGATAATTTGATTCTAAAGTACTTTTTTTGAGTTTTTTTTAAATAGTTTAATGTGCTTGATGTTATTGCCTAAATTATCTGAATATTTGATCTGAATTCAATTTGGAATATAATATTACATTGTGTTCATCAAATAAGATTTTGTTATTTATGTCTAGAGTTGCCATCCGTCCGGATAAGCCGGACATCGTTAGGCTTTTTGAACTCTTGTCCGGGCCAATTTGACTGCGTCCGGCCCGTCCAGCTTTTTATTCTCTTCAATAGGCCAGCAATGGACGATACAGAGGAATTGGTTAAAATCGGAAACTATTGCAAAAATGTAAATGGAGAAATATAATTTAACACATGTAACTTGCAAAATGTTTTATGATAAAATTATTAAGGAGGTTGAGCTTTAAATTACGTTTTTACCAAAGCAAAATATGCAAACAATAATGATAATACCGATTAAAACTTTCTTATAAAAAATATGTTTTTTATTTGTACTTTTAGTCAAAAATCCTATTTTTGGCGTCCGTCCGGCCGTGGGACCTAAAAGTCCGGCTTTTTTAGCGGATAAGTACGGTTTTCTGATTTTTGGAGATGGCAACGCTACTTATGTACATAGTAGTGGGCCCACACTTAAGCTGTGATAGCCTGGTGGTGTGACCGTCGGACTGCCAAGTCATAGGTTTCGAGTTCGAACCCAAGGCACGACCCTCTGACTTTTCAGATTCATTAGCGTATTGTATATAATTATCACTTGCTTCAAAAACGGTGAAGAAAAACATCGTGAGGAAACCGGCATGTCTAAGAGATATTTCTCGACGGCCGGCATGTGAAGCCAAGTCAGAGGCCCATGGGCGGCTTTAAAACTCTGACACTAGGTTAGTCACCAACCACACGAAAAGAAGAAGTGGTCCGACACTATTATTTTTCTTATCTTCAGTTAATCAGATTCTATTGTTCAAGGTAGGTTATATTTATTATGAAGGTGATCGAGTTACTATAACAATCGTACTACCCTTTGTAACATAGGTACCTATTTCAATATTTAAAGAAAGTCCAGTAGGTATTCTAACTCAACTCATAACAAGTTTAGCATACCTCTGCTAATGAGCAATTACTTAACGAGCGGAACAATATGAAATTCTAATTAATACAATGTTAATTAAAGAAAAAAGGGCCAAGTGCGAGTCGGACTCGCACACGAAGGGTTCGGTATCACAGTACAATATTTAACACTACATATCTATGCAACATGCTTTTTGTATGGGGATCCCTTTTAATTTATTTTTATATTTATTATTTGTTGTTATAGCGGCCGCACTCTGTGTACACTTTCAATTGTCTTAGGTAGAAACTTGAAATATTTTATGGTGCGATTCCACCAAAATTGTGTTCCGCACTGCTCACAAACATTTGTGCTGAACTTCAGCAGTGCACGTACTGAGTTGCAAATCTGTTGTCTCTGTTTCCACCGGCCGACCTTTTACGTAAACTTTGCAAGCGTACAGTGCAGAACATTTGTATGTTTACTTGAGTGAGTCCACCAAAAGAACCATTTGTGCCGTACACTGTGTGTACAGTGTCACACAGTGCCGCACACTGGTAGTTATGGCTCCTTTATGGTTCAAATGATACAGCTCTGTAACAGACGGACAGAAGGATGGACAGCGGAACCTTACTAACAGGGTCCCGTTGGCAGCCTTTGGGTACATAACCCTAAAAATATAGTTTCTAAGCAAGTTTGAAGTTATTGACGTGGTTTTTCTTACATAATCTGGTTAGCCTATTAAATGTTAACTGCTTATCATTAAACCTTCATGAACTGTTATGTATGGATATCAGTAATGGGTAGATACAATAGTAAGTACTTACCGGTAATAGCATTTGTTAGACAGATTGATTATGAGATGTTATCTTACTAATTTAAGAGTGTTTACGAACAAGGAGTACGCTTGAATGAGCATACGGGGAGTAGTTACTTACACGAGAAGACGTTTTGATAGAGAGAATCAGTAGATTCTCTCTGTAGATTCTCAGTAGATTCTTTCACAGGAAGGGAGTATTCGCATGTTTTTCGCTCAGTAGAGCGCAAGCATAAACTTTAAAGAACATGGATGAGGTAAATAGTGTAGCAAAACTGGTGTGCCACATTTGTGTCAAATGACGCCGGGAAATCGAAGTCCGAACGTCGTAGGATAGATAATGAAACGAAATATTGCGGTAAATTCACATCATATATTGTACTATATGGCAAATAGGCATAAAATATTAAAAAGACAGTAATAAATGAGAAACTTATCGTAAGTTAATAATAAAAATGTTATGCCGTCACCGTCCAGCTTTTCAATATATATATATATATATATATATATATATAGATATATATACACTATTGTGATTTGCAAGAAGCAATCGCCTGTAATTTTCGCTCTACTAAGTAAGCGGCCCACGTCAGTAAAATCCTTTTGCGTAACACGAGATTATTATCAGTGTATTGAGACCACCAGATTTCAAGCCGGTTTTGTTGCCGGCAAGGGAACTCTATAGCAAATGAAATGATGATGTGGATATATTTAGTAACCTTTTCCGCTTAGCTATTTCTAAAGAGTCTTGAAAAGACCCTGGAAGAAATCGACACGTGTTTCACCTCTCAACGAGGCATCCTCAGGATGACGATTAACTTGTCGTGAACTCGTACACGGCGTGTTGCCACACCAAGCACCGAGCGCAGATTAACTATCTATAGCAAATTTTGAATGTCTGCATTATGCTCATCGAGAAATGTGAATTTAACAAGCCACTGGTATTGTGCTTCATAGATTACGCTAAGGCGTTTGTCTGCGTACAGTGGCAGATAATGTTTGATGTTCTCATTGAAATGGGCGTCTCCCCATATCTCACTTTTCTGATTCAGAATTTGTACCTCGACGGCACCAGCTTCGTTAAACTGGAAAACAAAAAAATCAAAGGCTTTGCATATGGAATGGGGCGTGCGTCAAGACTGTGTTCTGTCGCCAAAGTTATTCAACCTCTACAGGGAGCATATCATGAGGAGAACGGATGGTTAGCGCGGCGGAATCGTTGGCGGTGAAAGACTCACGGACCTGAGATACCACTATAGTTGCGTCGAACGAGGAAGAAATGCTGAAACGAATAGAAGCAGAAAGCGCTAAACTTGGACTCAAAATCAACCATGCCAAGACGAAAGTAATGGTGTTAGACCGCGCTCATCTATGTATCTTGGGTCTTTGATCACGAATGAAGGCAGCTGCCTTGAGGAAATCCACCGTCGTACTGGTATAGCCATAAGTGCAATGATAAGTTTAGGGAAAATTTTTGAAGAACCGCGGCATCGATCGGAATACTAAAATACGACTGACCCGTGCTCTAGTTTTTCTCATCTTTTTATATGCCGCTGAAATGTGGTGCATTAAAATCCGCGAAAGCAGTAAGATCGATGCTTTCCAGATGTGGTGTTGGCGGAGGCTACTTCGTATACCATGGACCGCCATGAGAACGAATGAATCCATACTGGAGGAACTCAATATCAGCAAGCGGCTATCTACGATATGCCAGGAGCATGTCCTTAGCTTTTTCGGACATATTATGCGTTCACCTAAGCATGGTCTGGAAAGGCTTATGTTACTAGGCCGGGTGGAACGAAAACGCGCTCAAGGCAGAGCACCGGCAAGATGGTCAGACGCGATCAAGAAGGCTGTTGGAGACAGCATTTACCAAGCGGTCCACACTGCAGAAGACCGCATAGCTTGGAGACGAGTCGTATGTGATCGTGATCCTCAGCATTGAGGATCACGATCACATACATACATATATCGACGAAGAGGAGAAGTATGCGGTAGTATACTTCTCTTCTTCGTTGTTCCCTAATTCACAAAATGATAGGCTTATTATTTTGTGAATTTCGTTGCCTTTTGAAGCAATGCTAGATTTTAACTATTCAAGCGATTATGAATACTTAATTTATTTTCCCAGAATTATTATGAGTGGGCTAACTAGCACTTCACAGTTATCAATTAGCTTAAATGCAATTTCAATTACTCCATTTTGAATGACCTTTACATCCAGGTGAGCAGACGCGCCTTCCTATCATGCCGATAATTGGAAGTATTGATCGTGCCTATAACGGTGCACCCGTGCAATGAATAAACAGCCCTACCTATAGCTTCTATACTTAATGGAGTTATCTCCGTGATATAGATTGCAGTGCTGTATTGAAGTTATGTTTGTGTTTGAGATTGTGATGATCAATCTTGCAACCTAATTGAGGTACCGTCACGAGCGCTAATATGTATCCACTTAGCAAAAATCAAAAGCGATTTTCTCGTGGAATATTGACTGCAAATTTTGAGATAAGACCTATTTCATATTAGTATGGGTTCCAAAATACGAAATTGTATGTTCGTAACTACATCAAATTACAATAAACACAGTAGGAGAAAATCACTTTTTAAAGTTGCTAAGTGTATACATATTATTGCTCCTGACTGTAGGAACACTGTGCCCACTTACATTTCATGAACAATTCAATGAAATGCATTTCGTTGATCTAGTTGTCGTATGTTTTAAAATCATTTTAAGTAGTGAAAACTGCAAAAAATTATATCTCTAGCGCAGGTAATACCAATGCCAAGCCACACTGGGCGTTCATGGTAGACTAAGCCCACTCTCTCGGGAGGCCCGGGACCCAAAAGTGGGATCATTACGCACTAGACGGCCACGACTCCAGTCAGTCGTGGTCCGTGGTTCGTGGCTCGGTCTGCGGCCAGTTGGCCGTTGCAACTAGTGCGCGATTCGTATCGGTTTTTATATTTTACCTGGTCGCTGCGACCACAGCGTCAGATCTCTCATAGGCTGGCAATTTAGCAACCTGTAAGTTTTAAGGGTGATTCTACCCGACCTCGTCATGATAAACAACTTTCCATAAGAACATATAAGTACATCGCATTCGTGAAAAAATCAGTCTAGCCTAGCAGGTGTATAATGGAGCGAGGCAGCGGAGCGGAGAAAGGTGCCAATATTAACCAATAGGAGCGAAGCCCTGAAGCGGAGTTTAGATTCTATTGGCACATTTCTCCGCTCCGCTGCCTCGTTTCGTTCCAGTGGACAGGCGGCAGCCTTAATCGCCTGCCTGTATCTTTATGGTTTCCCAGAAAAACTATGACCAGCTTTTCTCCAAGTCTACCAGTTTTAATGCTATTAGATAAATAAAAAAATAATTAAATATCGGATTTACGAAAAAAGCACTTTAGCCTAGCAGGTAACTAAATGTTGTATTTCATGGGTTTCCCGGAAAAACGATGTGTAGTTTTTCTAATAGTCTCTCAGTTTTAAAGCTAGATATATGGATGCTGTCCATCTTCATGACGTCCCATCTTTTAGCCGCGACTTACGACTTGCGACACTACGGGAAGCGATGGGCTATTCTTAGAGACGATCACACGGCACTGGCGTAATCTACATACCGATGTCTGCTATTTATTCATACCTGCTTGGTATTTATTTCTTCGTATAGTTTATGTGACTGCGTTAGGTACTTGTCGCTGAATGAATAGATTAGTCATGTGTACCATTATTCCATTAAATACTTATCTTAAATTAGTCAGCTTTGATTGACGCATCGATAAGTGATTGGACTTTTTGTAAACATGTCACTTGGACGAAGCCAGGATTTATGTTGATGAAGGTTTACTTACAACACAAACTAATTTTGAATGGATCAGGGATGCTTAGGCGGGCTATGGACTACTGTAATATGAAATAAACTCTATGTTCTGAAGGAAAAGTACTACTTCAACTTACATTCTTTATTTTTTATTCATTCAAGTTGGAGTAGGTACACTACTTACACCTGATAACTCTTGAGAGTGCCTCAGTCTGCAGTCATGTTTACATGCGGTGGAAACCACCTCCTGTAAGGTCTGAAAAACAAAAAATATACAGGTACACACGGCTACACATCAAGCTATACATTTCCAGTGTAAGCTGACCTCTCATGGTACGCGAATCATATACAAAGCGGGATCAGCTTATACTGGACGAGTATAGCTTGATGTGTAGCCGTGTGTACCTATATCCTTACAGCATCTCTCCGCTCCTTATTCTAACAAAGCTGGTATAATGTTGGTGTAGAGCACTGTTTATGCCCTCTGGGAATACTTGACAAACAGGCGTGTATTATGATGATAGAATACCTGCAGCTTAGATTGTTTCCACTACAAAACATTAAAGCGTTGACAATAAACAGATTACATTAATTGTTATGACTTAGATAACACGGTGACACAAAAAATCAATACAAACGGAACGAAACGCAATGTTTTATCAATATAGTGATAGTTGATAACGTAGGCAAACAGACAAAGACTATGGACTCAATGAATGGTGTCAGATACTTTATTAGGTACCTACCTTATTTTACAAAGTGATTATTTGCGACAAACTATGGTTGTGCATCCATTTTGCGAAGACAGTCCTGACCTTTGTTATGTAATGAATGGCGCAATAGGCTAAGTTGATTGCTGGAACTGTTAATGGTACTAGTGACAACGAAGGATCAAGCTCGGCATAACCTTTGATAATATCGTTACATGGGACTGGGAATAGAACTTTGCCTTTTAGCGTAAAGGACAAACGTAATTTGATATCGAGAACATAATCTTCTGATTACATCAGCCTGTTGCGCCGATTGAGAAAGAAAAAGAGAGAAATATTGTTTATTGTGCATATCTGTAGAGCTCACTGGATACTTCGTATAGTAGGTTACACACATTTCCATTGTAACCGCATCGTGATCACTATAAAATAGCTTGTTAGACAGGGCAACACGGCTGCCCATCTTCGAGACATTAGTCCTTAGACGCCTCTTGCACACAAGTGGTATATTTCGGTCTCACCTGCCTGCTCCCTTTACTTAAAACAGTTATTTTGCTTGTTACAGAGCCAACTTATTGGAACATGTGGTCTACCGCATGGGTTTGTTGGCTGTCATCCGGTCCAGGGTGCTGAATGGTAAGATTCTCATATGAAATCGAAGACTTGCAGATGAATATGTTAAGTTAGTAGTATAGTATTTGTCTAATTCCTTCAGAAAAGTTTTAAGAAGGCACAAAACCAACTCCTGCTGCCGCGCAGAATTCTGAACTATGATTGGATTTGAAGAATGTCAGTGTCGGTGCAACCATTAGTTCATGAGACGATTGAACCCTGCTTTAAAGTTCGTCAACGTATCAATAATCCCTCGGATACCTGTTACAGTAGTAATCCATATGTGATAAATACTTTTCAATCACTTTGGCCATAACCATATGACAACTAGCTAAAATAAAACATTTTTCTAACGCTTAACTTGAAAGTTCCATTCACGCTGCTGCTTGCCGTACTAAATAATGCACCAGTTGACCTTGGTTCATAAACTACGCAAGCTGCCGTTATAAATATTTAACGTTAAATTCCATCGTGAGTAATCGTGACCAATGGGACACGGGACTATTTTTATTATTTTAAGCTTATGATGTCCTGTACGGCAAAGGCCTCTCTTCCCTCTTCCCTCTTTTCCCGATTTACTGCGATTTTGAACTCATAGATAACAAAAAAAAAAAAAATAGAAATAAGAAAAAGAGAGAAAAGAAAAATAAATTTCTCATTAGCAGCTCGGAGTCTGGATTTGTGCCCGGTTGATGGCAATAGGCTCGCCCCCTATTACATGGGACTTAAACATAACTGGCGAAATGTGGGTGTGCCTGCTACAGGGACACCTCTGCCTAACCCTTCGGGGAAACAAGGCGTGATGTTATGTTATGTAGATAACAAAAAGGAATGCAGCTCATTCTGCCATCTCTTTCTGGGGATCTCGTACGTCATTTGTTTTCGGCCATTTGGGGTCCACAGGAGATAGATGTGACAGCCTAGTTCCACTTGAATCTACTTATTTGATAAGCGGTGCTATTATGTAAAAAATATCACCATGAAAAGTTAGGTGAAATGAGCTGTCATTTCACCTGCTGGGATCTAGGGGTAGATCCCACTTTTGAGACCTGACTTCACCTTAGTTTTCACGGCGAGTTTTTACAGAATAAATCGATCGCCTGGTCCTTTAAAAGTGTTTTTAGACAACAAAGTAATGAGAACCTCATGCGTTCCATGACTAATCACGGTTTATCGGTTCGCGTATCGGTCATTCATTATATTGTAAGATAACTGTCGCCATCTTCAAACAGTCCAAACGACATTTCTGTCAACAAATTAGTGCGTAGAACAATTTGTCTGTCTTCAGTCTACGCTAATTAGGAGTCAACACTCGTAGGTATACATTAGCATTGCAAGCAGTTGCGAGTATATTAAATGCTGTTCTACATAATGCACCTTGAAATGCATTAGTAATTGTCGCACCTCACTGTTATAACTGCATATTTAGTCGCGAATATCGTACTCCAGATTCTTTGCAACATAACATCACGCCCGAAGTGTTGGGCAGAGGTGTATCTACCTATAGTACACCCACATTTTGCATGTTATGTTTAAGTCCTATGTAATAGGGGGCAAGCCTATTGCCATCAAACGGGCACAAATCTAGACTCCGGGTTGCTACTGAGAAATTCTAGATTCTAGACGAAGCAGTCGTAGATTCTTTGTGGAATGAGCTGATTGCGTATCAGACATTTTTACATTCCCACACAGTACCTATTTAGTTTTAAAAATAAACCTTTCTCAAGAGCGTTATTCAAATCACAATATGAACAGACAGACCTCTGACATTTTTTGGCAAGGTCGTCACTAGAAACAAGATATGGTAATATTATAAGTAGGTTCTATAAGCTTTCAAAATCAACGCAAGTCGAATGTCAAGTCTTGATTTGCAGAGTAATAGATTTCCTTACAGGATTCCTATAAGTATCTTTAACACCGGGATAATTTCTTGTCATTCAGGACATAACATAAGCACAGCTCTCTGCACCACCCATTTCCTTTTGTAGGTATGAACGTGCCGATTTATTTATTTATAGATAATAAAACGGTACAACACCAATTAAAATAATTAACATGGAAATTTAAAAGATTAATATTGATAATTTTGTAGTGTTTAATTTAATTTAAACTAACATAGAACAATGGACTTCCTTGCGTACTTTTTCTCACAGAACACCAGTTTACACAGAAAAAAAAAAACTAATTAATTCTGATAAATTTTGATGTACACAATACACAAAACTGTGGTCAAAATACGCTCATAAATCAAGGCAAGCTCTTTAGCAATATGTCACATAAGGGTTATTGGTTGTCAAATGACTCGAAAATTGTTGACATTTGCATAGGAGTCAAAAGGGGCCATTTGGTTGTAGATGACCTCTCCTACATCCCCTTAATGGATTGCCGACATATAACCAATAACCTTGTATATTTTATAACAGCACCACAGTGAAGGCAGAAATATTACAATCTACAGAATAAAAAAAATCTTAAATTTGTTCACTGAACCTAAACCGCTGGGTTTAGACGCCTTAAATTTGGCAAAAGTATTCCTTAAATAGACAAAACTGGGCACTAAGGAAGGATTTTCTAAAATTCACCCCTTAAAGGGGTTAAATAGGGGATGAAAGTTTGTATGGAAGTACGTCATTTTTGCCGATGGGAATCCCATCGGGCCCACAGCTTGTACATAATAATTTACTATCACGTTTGACGTTCCAATCCACTGACGCGCAAATTTGCATATCGCCGGCCATCAGTGAACTGGAGCATATTTTAACATCACAAGAAATAGGCTAACTGTTGGAGATACATGTATAGCATTCAAGAATAGAAGTGACTGCTTCATTTAGCTTTCGCTCAGAAGATTTTGTCTAGATTGAATTGAGACTTTATTTTCTAAGTCATAAAGTGCTAAGTTGTACGAATATCGACGCAGACAAAGTCATTACAGTCACCTGAAATATTTTGAGTTTTACTCCAGGGTGGACAATGCATTTGCAATGCCACTGATACCGCATAATATATCCAGAGGTTGTTTGCCACTCAAAATCTAAAAAAAAAATCATCAAAAAGCTCTTGGGTAGGTCTCGACCAAACCTTCACGAACTTTAAGCCATTCAAAATAAGGTTCATAATTCAGAGTCACTCTCTTCTCTTTGGTCTTCGCTGATCATTTCATGATGTATTACAGGTCGCACAATCGGCATGATGATAACTGCATCGCACAATTTGGAGCCGGACAACGGAGTGAAGCTGGTAGACCCTGATGGTGAGATGCTACAGGCAAACTGGGAGGGCATTGCCACCCAGCTCGCAAATGTCAGGTAAGATTGACGTTCAGTGACGAGCAAATATACCATAAAGTTCGCAAAATTCAAAAGCGTTATGCTCGTGAAATAACAATAGGGATGATGTCTGGGTGAAAAAAAAAAAAAATGTTTATTCCTTCAGTCAAATAATAAAAACATGTTAGACACGTATTTTTTGCTTTACTTATCAAATTAATAAAAAATTACAGATAAAACGTATTAAAGTTGGGGGGTGGGGGTTGCTACGTCACAAGTATAAAATCTTCATACTCGTGACGTCATGGCACATTTTAATTCAATGTATCGCCGTAATCTTTTGATTACGTAAAAAAGAAAAAATACCTGTCCAATATTTTTTAATTAATAATCTAACTGAAGGACAAAAAAAATTGTTATCATCCCTACCCTATTGTAAGTATTTCATAACTATTATTATGGTTTCGATAATACTATGTCCAAACCCCATCAGATATCTATCAATAGTTTAGGAAAAAATCTTTTTGAATCTTGCGTTATTGTAAAGTGCCCCGATGGTTTTTGGTGGCAAGCGCGACTGCTTTGGCATTGTGTTTAATGGGTTTTTCCATTAGGAATTTCTCAGTAACAGCCCGGAATTTGGAATCTGGGGGAGTGCTACCCCCGTGCCTCGAAAAGCACGTAAAGCGGTCCCGTCTCCAGAGTGCAATTGGCTGTAATCTACCACGCGGGCCCAGTGCGGGTGCGGTACATGACACATACCTTTGAATTTTTGGTTCTACATGCCGGTTTCCTCACGATGTTTTCCTTCACCATTTTTGAGAGCAGTGGTGATAAAATTATTTACATAAAACAAAACTCCAAAGTCGGGGGCGTTACCACTGGGCCACCACTGCTCCCTCTATGAAAAGGCAAACGCATAAAGTTAAAGGAAATGCAGTAGTATTAAACCTCTTTGTGAACGACCTTGCTCAGAGAATAGAGTAGGAACCACAGTAGTCTTCCGTGTGTTGTCATCAGACATTTCAACTTTATCTCTGTATATGTTCTTCCTGGGCCTGTCTTTTTTGTGACCCAGTAACAGCGTCACCAGTTTTTTTTTTTGCCAAGGCGGGATTTCAAAACTTTTTGAGTAAAAAAAGCGGGATTCTTTTGTCGAAAGCGGGACATAGTAAAAAAAAACCTATATAATCAGAAGTTTTTAAATGTTTATCTTTTTATTTTAAGTTACGTTTACGTGACAATAGATAGCAAAAATAGCCATAGAAAATGTATTTTAATAAAAATATGATATTTTAAATCAGATTTACCCTATCACTAGGTAGTTGAGTCTTCTTAGTCTTCTGAATAAAAAAAAAGCAAAAATAAGAGGAAAAAAAGCGGGACTGAGCTTGTCCCGCGCGGCACAAAGTTAATTTTTATTTAAAAGTCGGGATGTCCTGCCAAAATCGGGACGTCTGGCAACGCTGGCCACTAACATTAAATAAAGAGGCCACATATTTCTGGAGATCCTTCTTTACTTCTACAACGTGTTCCTTTTGATATCCCATAACTCTAGGGTACTTCATGGGACCATGTCAAAGAATCAATTGACATGAATTAATTTTCATTTTTTTCTTTGTAATTTTTCATACAAAATAGTTCGGCAATGTCACATCTAAAACAACCTAAGTGACATCAAAAGGAACACGTTGTATACGAATGAGATAAAGTTACCTGTTTTTTTTTCCTTAGTGCGTTGCGTTTGTGTGCACTGCCCCAATTAAGATCCAAGAAAATTCGGTGATAAATCTCTATTGATAGTTGGATTTCGACGAATTGAACGCGTTACACAACCGTTCATAAGAATGGGATTCCAGCCAGTTGCAGTAGAATTCCGGTCGAACTCAACGCACAATTATTTCCGCCCAGTCAATTACTGGATTTCTTAGCGTTTAGACAAACTAGGAATCGTATTGTTAAAAGGGAGACTGGATACCCCAATAGATAATTAATTAAGAATGCATTCTGGGCACAATTGTAGGCAATTCAAGCCCACATCCAACACTTAAATATCAAGTTTCTGTGTGATTCCTTGTTCGAATAAAGTAGTTAATTACCTGCAATTTACTGCTCTATATTTCCTTATTGCTGTTATGACCTGCACCAATCTCGATGACGTCATTTATTATACTGTCCTATTAGCTTGCTGTGTAACATTTTTATTTTATTTAAAAACTATACTAGGTACTTAATAAAAAAGCTAAAGAGTTCGTTCTTGTTTGAACGCGCTAATCTCTGGAACCACCCGCAGAATTAATAAAAAAAAAAAACTGCGTTTTATAGCCCAATTCTTGAGGACAGTTATAGACTATTTAAGATGACGCTACAAGAGCAGAGAAAAAAGAAAAAAAAGGAACTCTCAGCGAAAACGAAATAATGAAGAATAATACCTCGTGCAGACTGGCGCGACGCGAGTCGAACAAAACAATTTCTAAGAAAACTTCATGGTAGAACAATTACCGGTGTCGCGCCCGTCTGCACGAGCCTTAGAGCGCGGGCGGGCCGATGGGATGCGACGCGGTGGGTCGAAGTCGCGGGCAGAAGCTAGTACAAAATAAGCTTACAGTATATGAACACCAAATAGGCCCTTATTCAGTAAAGTAATTAATTCATTATCGCAAAAAACCTCTCTCAAACCTCTACGGACAGGATTGGTCCACACTAACTTAAGACAAAGAGGAGTGAAAAGGAGAAAGGGAGGAATTGGCACAGCAGTGTAACACAGGCTAAAAATTAATAATTTAAAAATAACGTTAGCGAGTTCAAAATATTTAAAAAAATACTATTTTAACATTTACTTGTTATCATTTCAGTGACATTGATTTAGAAAAAACCGTCCAAGAAATCATCGTGGAAATGAAGGCTGACATGGCGCTCAAAGCGAGTGTATTCATTGGGATGGACACCAGGTAAATAATTACACTTTATCATTTGTAGATGTGGATGATCCATTTATGAAATCGGAAATTATACAAGGTGTAATTGACAAAACTCGAAACGACAAATAGGGTCAAGGCACAGATTAATACAAATGGTTCAGTCCGCAAAATCATTTAAATAAAAAGCGACTCTTTCTACGACACAATCAAGTGCAATTCAGGTTGCACAGCGCTAATTACCTACAGTTATATTCACCTACAAGTTGCCTCCCTTCTATACTATTCTGTGGTCAAGGGGGAAAGGAATGTAAAGGAATGTAGTAGAACAAGGAACAACAGATGACTTTTTCGATATTAATTCAAGGTTGGTCCCATAGTAAAAGTTTTTCATATTGATGAGTTCAATGACCCCTTTTCGGGTTTTAATAATTACAACTTGTATAGACGACGGCCTTTTTTTAAATGGGTTAGGTTTCATAACAGTTGAATAATTTCCCTTGGATTTGCCGAGTTTCAATGCCTCGGCATTTTTGTATGCGGTTACAGGAGTTGCAGTGGTTGCATATGTGATGGCCTTGTCTTTATTGCATTCCATATGTAATTACATAGATGGTATAACAAAGTGAAAGATCAATATGGACCCTGTCGGGCGCAGCAAAATTAGGAATGAGCAAGACTGAATTACTTGAATTGATTGAATTGCTTGAATTACTACTTAACCCAAGTAGTAATTCAAGCAATTCAATATTATTATAAATCATTAGATGTGTTTAATTGGTAGATAAAAGATTTAAACTATTTATTATTATTATAAGCCTGTGTGTCCCACAGTAGGGCAAAGGCCTCCCCCTTCCCTCTTGCCACTTTTCCCGGTCTACTTCGACTGCAGGCTAATCCTTTAAGAAGTCCAGCTCATCCCGCCATCTCTTTCTCTGCCTGCCGTGTAGTCGTTTCCTGCTATTTGGGCTCCACTGAGTGGTGGTTTTTGCGTATTGGTGCTCCGACATGCGACAGATGTGGTCAGCACATGCCCAGTTCCACTTTAGTCCAGCAGCTGTGCGGCCAGCGTCCGCTATTTGTGTTTTGAGACGAAGTATAGAGTTCCTAATGAGGTCTGTGAGTTAAAACTAGTTAATTATTATCTTCATCCCAGCTAAACACTAGGTAAAAGGAAGCTTTGAAAGCCATCTTTTATAATTTTTGTCTTTGTAATAAGCTGATTGTCAGCGATTTTGATTATTTCCATAACTATCAACTGCCTAAAGATATTGGGGTTGGCTTCCAGTCTAACCGGATGCAACTGAATACCAGTATTTTACATAAAGCGTCTGCCTATCTAACCTTCACACCCAGGTTTTTTTTTAACCGACTTCAAAAAAGGAGCAGGTTCTCAATTCGACTGTATTTTTTTTTTGTTACCTCAGAACTTTCGACTGGATGAACCGATTTTGATGATTCTTTTTTTATTTGAAAGCAGGTACTTTTTGTGTGGTCCCATTTCAATTTGGTTTAGTTCTGATAGTGGCATCTATGAGAAAACCATATAAGTCTTAAATTTGCATTAAGTATGTGCGTAACAAATGGACGAATAACTCAATATCGCGCCAACCGATTTCGACGATTTTTTTTTTATAGTAACTCATGCATTTTTTCTTGGAAAGCACCATTTGGTGAAGTGGCACTGATGATGAAGACCACAAATGGCCACCGGAATTACTCAATAATAAGTATTTCACGGGTTGCGATTCGATTACTTTCAATATGGCTGCAATGCAATTTATGCTCATCACAATGCATATGGAGAAGTGGAGCTGATAGTTAAGTACCAGGAGAACTTCTCAACGATTAACGTCCCTGTATCGGGACAAGCAATATTTTGTAAAAGGTGATGAGCCGTTGAGATTAGGCTGTTGTAACTACCCACTAAAAAGCGAGAACAACTTTTATAGGCAGTCTTTTGTTTTAGTTAAGTTCTGAGTTGAGCTCCACGATTACTGACAAATGCTTGCACTGACTGGACAGGTTCACTCAAATCTGTGTGGTTCTTTCCTCAAAAGACCATTTCAGACACTAATCTACATGGTCCTCATATGGCCTGACCAAGATTATGTCTGGACTTTAAAAGAGACTGTGACCTCTAAGTTTGTTTCGGCCTTTCTTCTCAGAGTAGTCAGATAGGAAACGCCGAACTCAACTAGCTTATTTTTATTTTTTTTAATATGACGTGTAAAAGTGATTCTGATATCCTATTTACAGAATAAACAATTTCATTTCATTTCATTTCAGTTATTTGCCACCGACTTCCGAAATTTAAATTATTATTCGCTTCGTAGTGTTTTTTTGGAAGTCGGTTGTTTTATTTTTGTATAAAAGTTTTTTATTGTTAAATAATTAAGGAACAAAATAAAATATAAACAGAAACATCAAAAAAACCTCAAAAAGGTTTGTCCGGATGTTGAACCACTTTCAAGCAATCTTAATACTAACGAAATTTATGGTTAAAACATAATTCATAAAACATTGTAAGGTAGTTTGTAATAATAACTGAGAAAGCACAAAAACGACGACAATCGACGTCGATTGTACACTCTAATTCAAACTTAATGGCGGCTCGGAACATGAGGCGAGTCGCTGCGCAGTAACAAATTCATGGGTCAGCGGGGGTGAAGAGTGGAGCACTGCGCAGCGAGTAGCGCACTTCCGAACCGCCATTAAGTTTGAATCGAACTGTAATAACAAACAGTTACTGTACCACGATACCTATCTCTTGGTAATAAGGTTCATAATTCTCTTGTTAATTTTCCAGGTACACAAGTCCCCGCTTGGCAGCGGCTGCAGCGAACGGTGTGATAGCTCTGAAGGGAACGCCCAAGGAGTTCGGTATTGTCACCACGCCGATGTTGCATTTCTTCGTCAAGTGCCGCAATGATAACACTTACGGAACTCCTACTGAAGAGGGTTAGTATACATTTTTCTTGATTAGCATATAGTGCTTGTATAAAGATGCAGGTTCCTGGCAAAGACAAGTCGGTACCGATCGGTGTGGGTAAAATTGCCCCGTATTAACTTATGCGCTCACACATAAACAAGTAAAACATTGTAACCTTTTCTTTCCGTTAATCAATCTACAGCGAGTTGTACCGGGAGTCGGGCTCGAAAACCCGTTTTTTTATGCAAGCATCCATAATCAAGAGATTAGCCAGTAAGCTAATTTGTTACAGGATCTGATTGCCCTTGGATTTTCAGAATTATTGATATTTGACTTGCACATAAGAAAGAAAAATGAAGAAGATATTTTTGGTTTTATCCACAAATGAGACGCATATTATAAGGTACTTGCCAGCGGCTTCGTCCGCATATATGTCGGAAATTATCCCACGGGAACCTACTAACGGAATAAAAAGTCCCAATATCCTATTGAAATGACCCAGGTCATGGTCTACCCATGTGCCATTTTTTATCCAAATCCGTTCAGCCGTTTTAGTGTGAAAGCGTAACAAACAAACAAACTCACTAGTTAGGATTGCATTGATTATTTTCGTTCTACCTTCTTGGTGGTCGAAGAGCAAATACCGAGATAGTAGTTTTCTGACTTCGAGCACCGGGTAGGAGGTGTGTTATAGCAGCCCGGAGTCTGAATTAGTGACCGGTTACCTAAGTTTATATTAAATACTTATGGTTTTAGGTAAAGTTTATTTTTTATTTTTTATTTTTTTGTTAGTCTAGAATGCTCCTTTTTTATTTTTGTTAATGTTTGTTCCTTTTTTTTATTTTTTTTATTATTTATTGTATTTCCTGTGCGTGTCCCAAATAAAATATTTTCTTTCTTTCTTTCTTTAAATAAATGAATATTATTATTATTAATGACAACAGACAGGATGGTATTTTCTTTTCTACATCAAATTATAATTACGTATGCATGTGTTTATTTAGCAGCCTAGTAATGAGGTCAGTTGGCACATTAACTGATTGTCTGTACAGATTGCGAGTGATAGTAACCAAACGTAACACCATTCTTATTTCTCAATGAATTAAATTGAACCCGCGCCAACGTCAGCAATGCTGTGGCATTTACTACTGAACTCTGGATTACTAATAGACTGTTATTAATAGACTGCTAGTTAATTTGTTACATTCACATAGTCACAACATTTTTCAAATGAATTAGCGACGCTCATTATTGAACATACTTGCGTTTTTGTGGAACGGAACGCAAACGCAAAGCGTGTCGCCTTCGACAATGTCGAAATTGACGTAAAAAACTATGTGAATACAAATCTATTTTTTGCAAAGTGCTTGAAATTTCACTAAAGTAACGTGGCAAATGACGTCACATTGCGATAGAAACGAACGCTTGAACGGTGGTAGTAGAAAATTGTTCGAGTTTCATTTTTTTTCAACCACAGGCAGTATTTGAATTTATCTTTTAATTCTTTTCTTGGATTTATATTACTATAATTTATTGATTTATGAAAAAAAAAACACATGCATATTCCCCCTATTATCATCATTCTCAAGCCGTTATCCCAACTTATTTAGGGTCTTCAACTTCTATAATATTATTGTTATATTTCACACAGATTTAAATGAAATATCACAAAAAAAAAAAACAGCACTTATTCGATCCAAACATTCCAGGCTACTACGAGAAAATAGTAGGAGCATTCAAGAACATCCGCAAGCGGTTACGTCTCCGCGGCGATTACAACCCTCGCCTGTACGTGGACGGAGCCAACGGCGTCGGCGGCAAGAAGCTGAAGGCCATCAAGAAGAACCTCGACGAGCTGGAACTGCATCTGTTCAATCTGGGCGGTCTGGGGGAGAAGCTTAACTTGGGTGTAAGTAACAACTTTTCACCATCCGAACATAGACCTCTCCCAAGAATTGCCACACCGAGTGATTCTCGCATCCAGCGGATTCCATTAACCTTCACCAGGTCATAGGTCCACCTTGTCCAACATGTACTCTGCCTTCCGGCCAATCTGGGAATCATTCGGTAATCTCACGAGCAGCCGCACTTTCGACTACTGATCGACCGTCGAGACAATGCGTTCCTGACACCTGTCAGTTGGACCATTTCTAGTACTAATAAGGATCAAATTCGCAAAACACATATGTTAATATGAAACTGACAGGTGTCAAGAACGCATTCTCTCGACAGCTCGACTGTACAAGACCCAAAAGGCAGGCACATAAAAACAACACATATACAAAAGCTTCTGAAATCCTTATCAATACAAACTTTGATGACAGACTGTTAAACTCAAGTGAATTCATTGCGTTATTTTAGTTAGCCAATTACAGCAGTACTTAAACATGAGTTTCTCAAACTGGTAGCTACCTAATTTTTGTGTTAATTCGCCTTTAAGAAACCAGTTTTATATAAAATTTAAGTTCAATCTGATAAAAGCGGCCAAGTGCGAGTCGGATTGATTCGCACACGAAGGGTTCATCGAACAAAAAATGCCGAAAAATACACGCTTATTATATTATTGTCCTATAATTTTAAACTTTATTTTTATTTGAAGTGAAAATTTCAAGTTGGTACCTATTACGGTTCAAAAGATTCAGCCCTGTGACAGACGAACGGACAGCGGAGCCTTAGTAATAGGGTCCAGTTGGCACCCTTTTGGTACGAAACCCTATAAAATTATGCTAACAAACCGTTGCATCTTTTCAGTGCGGCGCAGACCACGTGAAAGTAACTCAGAGTCCCCCAAAAGGAATAACGCACCCGCCCTACCAACGTGTGGCGTCTGTCGACGGCGACGGCGACCGGATCGTGTATTACTACCTAGATGAGAAGTAAGTACCAGCCTTTAGGCCAAGATTAATAAATGTTACTTAACAGTTAGTACGTACTTTGGCTTAGCGTTATTCCTGTCATTGTCGCACAACTTTCAAAAGACAAGTGCAAGAAAGAGACGGGAATATATTTTAAGCTGCTGATAAACTTGAGCATTCAATTGTACTGAGTATTCTAGCGAATGTTACATTACAGAAAAATAAACGGGAGCGTTTTAGCGAGCTTTCTAGCGAAAGGACAGTAAATTTGCTTCGAGCTTTTCGATCTCGTGAGGATTTTTTTTTTGATGAGCATTGACTAGAGTATTCGCTAGAATGGTCGTGACACTGTTCGTAGCGGTGTTTGGCTCTGTTCGTTGTTCAGTTCGACAAATTTAAAAAACGACGAATGCTCGATGTTCTGTTACACGTGAATGCTTAAGTTTATCAGCACCTTAAGTCAAAGCATGTGCTAAGTAACGCTCATCTATCCCGGCCTTAGACATGCCACAGATTAAATATAGTACGACCCGCGTGTTTTCACTAAGATAACTGTCTCCTGCCTTTGCCTAGGGACAATTATTTGAGACTTTTTTTCCAGCTGATCGTTGCGTTTTCTGATGTCCGCCTTTAATGTTTCATCTTCAATGGTTCAGGTTATGCACGAAACATCTAGCGACAGAACTTCTTTATAGATATAGATAAATTTATAACTCTTCTGTCTCTTTCTCTCATTATAATCCGTATTCCATACATTCCAGACAAAAGATGTTCCTTCTCGACGGAGATCGCATAGCAACACTCATAGCGTCGTACATACAAGAGTTAATACTAGCCTGCAACGCGACCGACATCGATGTGGGCATCATTCAGACCGCGTATGCTAACGGAGCCTCTACCAAGTACATCACTGACACACTGGTTAGTATACAACTTTAATTTTTATTTGAACCTCTTAAGGGGTCATTGTACTCATCATTATGAACAACTTTCACTATACGACCAAAGCTGAAATCACAAAAAAAAAAAAAAACAGCTGTTACCTATGTTCGCATATCTCGTCAAAATGTAGGGAGCAGCAGATTTTTCTTTTCGCGATTTTTAAGAGGTTTTGTGTAAACAAAAACTAAAGTTGTAAATACATTTGAAGTACATAAATTATTGTAAATACAATAATTACGCGAAGCTCTAATAAGTTGTACGTAAATTGGTTGCCTTAAAACATTTCGATTGACCATATCGATCGATGGTCATGGTCGATCCATGAACCACACTAGATCGACCAATACTCTAATTGCGTAATACAACACAATATGTTTCGATTTGAAACAGATTGCTAATCCATTGCTTCATAAGTTGGAAAAAAAAATATCTGCTCAACAACGTAAATAACGCAATGAATGTTGTTGAACTGTCAAAATAAAACAAATTAGGCATAATTGTTTACGAAAATAAGTTACGCAATTAGGGTACAGAACGGTCGATGTCATCGATTGACCGCAGTCTAGTTGCATCTTCTGTAAAAGTCCTCGAATTGATGATAGATCAATCCCATTACAATGTATCATTGCCATTCTCAAGAACTAAGTCCACAAGGCCGTATAAAAATGGTATAAAAAGTTGTGCCCAAGGAAGCCTTGCCAGAGGATACTTCGTGACACAACATAATCACTAGTATTCTAATCATTCAAATTATTTTGTATTATTTTCAGGAAATCCCGGTCCAATTTGTCAAGACGGGTGTAAAGCATTTACACACTGCCGCTAAACTGTACAGCATCGGCGTGTACTTCGAGGCGAACGGACACGGCACCGTGCTCTACAGCCCCAAAGCTAAGAATACTATCACTAGAATCTCGCAGGAAGGGTGAGTTATAATATAACCCATACAAAGCCATTTAAATTCTCGAGATAAGCCAAAATACCCCTAAAATTAAAAGGGCTAAAAGAGGATAATGAAAACTGACAAAGTTTTACGCTAGTTCTGAGTTACTTCTTGACCTTTTAATGATATACGTTTTTTTTTTTTTTTTTTTTAATTAATGAACATCTAAAAACTTTTTGAGCGTCTAATGATGCATATTTTTTTTTTATAACTAAGCCTCTTTTTAACTTTCTGGCCTTTTCTCACAGTTAGTCGCAGTAACTAAGCAAGTACCCCGATCAAACGGGTTAGGTCAGGTTAGAACTGTGAGCAACCGCACGCGAGCCGAGCGAGCGAAGCGAGCAGTTCCGCGGCAGCGCCCGACGAGCGCTTTTTCCAAATTGGTAGTAGTTACTTGCCACATGCCTTAAAAAATCTCAGTTGCTGCTCACAGTTTGAATTACTGTCAGTTTGGGTGGCAAAGCTACCTCATATAACATAACACTGGCGCGCCGCCATTGATAGAAAACTGCCAAGAAGAGTTGTGTTTTTGTTGAATCTAGTCACTAAAATTGTACCAATATATTTTTCCTTCTTTTTCCCAGTGAACCCGGTGCCCGCAAAGCAGCCCAGCTATTCCTAGACTTCATAGAGATGACGAACGAGACGGTCGGCGACGCCATCTCGGACATGTTCCTGGTGGAGACCGTACTGTGTGCGCGCGGCTGGAGCGCCGTGCAGTGGATGGAGCTGTACGACGACCTGCCCTGCAGGCAGCTCAAGGTTACTGTTAAGGTAAGGGTAAACATGGGCTAGGGCAAGGGTATATCGCCTCCGTAAAGATGATGACAGGGTAACGTCATATCGTCTCTATTTTCCAGTGTGGGTAAGGATATGTCGTATCCACAAAGATGTTATTAAAGTAAGGGTATATTCTATTAGCGCAGGGAAGGTTTGCATGACATAAATCAAATGATTTTGCACGATTTGTGCAAAATCGCGAATATAACAATATTTTTTATTAAACACTAGCTTTAGCACGCGACCTTATCCGCGTAAAATTTATTCTTCCCCCGACCCACCGCGTCGCATCGCATCGCCCGCCCGCGCTATTACTTCGTTTTCGCTTTGCGTTCTTTCTAACTTTTTTTTTTTTACTCCTAAGGGTCGTAGCGTGATGTTAAATAGCCTAACCTTCCTCAAGAATTGGTCAATAAAATGTAAAAAGAATTTTTCAAATCCGACTGGTAGTTCTAGAGAATAGCGCGTTCTCACTCATTTCCGATATTGACAGAGTGAGATGGGGCATTGGTCAGGGTGGGGCGAACGCCTTTGATCTTGTTTTGAAATTGTTAGCTCGTTCTTATTGAATACTTCTAATTATTTTATTATTTAAATTTCCATACATTCGTAACAAAATTTTCTGTTCGCGTTATATGATATTCTCATAAATAAATAACAATAAAACAATATTGTAATAGTATATATATTATGCACTAGAACATATAAATCAAATAATTACTACACAATTCTTGTAATCTTAAAAACTATCATCATCACTTCCTTCTGATCACCGTTCTGCAGATACGTCACTAATAAACTGTTCTAACATATTTTCTAAATGATTGTCATGATTGTCGACTCGTTACAAACCAATAGAAAAGCAGTCAAAATTTTAGGTACTGTTTTGTTAAAAAAAAAAAACAGACTATAGTGTATCTAGAATCTATATACACTAATAATGAAGCTGAAGATTCTAGATAGATAAAAAGCTTTTATTTTAAACTAGCTTCTGTCGGTGACTTTGTCCCCGTGTTTCGGCCAGTATCTTGCTAAAGTTTTTGGAAGTAAATAATTTTTTTTTGTCTTAAAGGATCGTCGCATAATAACAACGACAGACGCCGAACGGATATGCTCCGAGCCGGCAGGACTACAGGCTCGCATCGAAGAGCTGGTAGCCAAGTATCCTAGTGGAAGGTCCTTCGCCAGACCTTCGGGCACCGAGGATATTGTTAGGGTGTATGCTGAGGCTCAGACGAGGGAGGTCAGTATCTCTATCTCTCTATTCGGAAATCGAGAACCTGCGGTGAGAGACTTTTACATCAGCTAAGGAAAAAAAGTACCCTGAAAAAGAAATGGAATTATTAGTTTTTAGTTGCATTCCTCATTTGTCTGCTTCTGAAAACTACGCTTCCCCAGGTATGCGCCGCTCAAAAGAAAGATCAGTATTGTCGAGCTAAATTCTCGCATAAGAACGGTCCTACCACCTAAAAATCCGTTTTTTTCCACAGAAAGCCGACTTGTTAGCAGCTGAAGTAGCACAAGCCGTCTACGACTTCGCTGGTGGCGTAGGGCCTCGACCGGAGCTTCCCGAGACTTCGCCCTCTGCTACCGACCCAGAAATTCTGCTAGACTAAACCTTAACTGTTCATCATATTCATATCAACAAAAGAACAAATGTTACGACATCTATAAAAAATGCGCGAAAATAACTTTTTATTTTTTGTCTAAAGATCTATTTCTCGACACGTCACCTCAAGCTATACGTATCCCGTATGAACTGACTTAAATAAAGACTTTCCTGACAGCGAATATCAGCTTATACTGGAAATGTATCATTTGAAGTGTCGTTTTGCGTACAGTACCCGCACACTGAGTTTTAAAATAATTCAAAAAAAAAAAAAAAAAAAAAAAAACTATTTATTACAAAAGAAGTTCTACTTTGTATAGCGTCGTCAACGCGTCTCTGTTACTCAATGAAATTAAATTGTTTATTCTCTAAATAGGATATAAAAATCAGTTGTACAGGTAACATTAAAAAAAAAAAAATTGTCGATATTTCTTATCTGACCCCTGAGAAGAAATGGCGAAACAAACTCAAGGTTCAAAGTCCAGAAATAATCTTGGTCAGATCATTTGAGGACCATTTAGATTACTCGTATACGTATGACAGACTCTTTCTAAGCTTGCTGTTTGATTTTAATGTTTGGGTACTGCAAAATATGTCAAAAAGTTTTGGAACATTGAAGGTTTTCTTTTTCTGCTAATATAGTTTTTTTTTTTTTTTTGTTAGACCCATGGCCTATATTGAGTTCACAAAAATACATCTTTTAGAGATTATTATTTTTCGTAATTTTGAATAGATCTTCAGACAAAAAAAAAAAACATTGACTTAACGGAATTACCAATTAATCAAAAACTTATCATTAAAAAGTCGCTGTGCGATGTTATATAATATTCTCTTTAAAAATTATAGACAAGTATATATAATTATACAATTAATTTGATTAATTTAGTTGATAGTCAATTTACAGTCATTTCGGTACAACGCACTGCTAGTCCCATTGGTTTGTTTAGGTGCGTATTATTTTGGACCAATGTTTTATACTTATTTTTTTTACTTCCAAGAATCTTTTCTTTTATAAAAACTCGTATTTACTAGACGACAAATGTTGAACATGGCAGGTTAACTTTATTCATTTCGAATAACAAAGTAATTTCCGTACGGATTGATGACATTCACATTGTGTTGAAAAAATTAAATTTTATCGCAAAATCTTGTTGAAGTCTTACGTAGACTAAAAAAAAATTCACTTTCAATCATTCTTAAATTGGAAAATGTTGGTTCAATATTAATTAATATTCAATCATGTAGGTAGCTGCTTCTCAAAGAAACACTTTGTTCGAGATTGATAAACGTTACTTGAACGTGCTTTGGCTTATATAATATGTTCCCGGCTCTCCCTTTTAGTTTGACAGTTGTGGGAGAATTACAAAAATAATGCTTACAGTGCGTAAATTATAACTTGCCTCGTTATTGGTAGCGCTGTTCTGTCAGTCGCCATTTTGAACTCTATTTGTATTGGAATTAAGTTTGACAAGCAATGATGCCAACATGACGGCTAGGAACAAGTTGTAGTGAACGGTCTGTAACCAAAATACGCGCTAAGTACCGTTTATTAATTTCGACCTTTTACTTTATTTAACCTCATGATTGGGAATTGATGAAATTTGTTTTCTAGTAAATAAATGGCTTTTAAGACTTTAATAGTTAAGCTCTCTTGCTCATAACAGAGTACCTAGGTGCTACTGAGAAACGTTGAGAAAATATATTTAAAAAAAAATCTGCTCATGTATTATTTTTATACTAATCTTATACTGACAAACACATCAAAAGGAGCTTTATCTTACAAAGCAAAACTTTTGAATTATAGTAATTATTTTGACTTATTATTAGAGATTCACGCAAGCGCCTCCTTTGAATGTGTTTAGTAGTAGATTTAATTATAAATATTCTACAAATTGGAGACAAAAATAACACACAGCTCAGATAACTATTGAATAAGTCCCTGTCCAATATTAAATGTAGTAGAACTATGTCCACGCATGCATTTTCATTGTACCCTTCCACTGCCATTTATACGCCCGAATACTCTTACTACACTTAACGAAAGAAAAGACGCTCGTAATGTAATTCGCCTTGATGTGAAAGAGAGAGCATGAACTTAAAGGGCGCTTTGAAATTGAGTTTGAGTTTTCGGCCGTTAGCATAGAATTAAGAGCTACTACGCAAAGACGACTAATTCGATGCCTTTGCGCATGTTTAGCGACTATAATTCACAACTATATTAGTCCGTGTAGGAGGGTAGTTGAAGATATTATAAAATAATAAGCTCATAATAAAATTTATATTGACATTTTGTAACTAGACAGTTTACACTTAAAAATTGACTTAAATTAATTCTATATTAAAAATACAATATGGTATCAACTACCCTATATTTTCTCGCGAAAGATGCGCAGGGGCAGCTAACAATTCGCCTGAATGCGTAACAAAAAAATTACACCTTTATATAAGAAAAAGTAGAATGTTTGAAATTGACGTATATTTACAAATATTTTGCAAAGTTAAATGACGGGCTTTAAATAATATCTTAATATTTGTAAACTATCTAACCGGAATGGGATTTAATTATTATTTACTAATTGTTTAACAATACTAGAAAATATTTAAAAATATATAGAAGTATATTTAATGCAAATCAGAGCTATTTTGTTGTCAAAATATAATTAGGTATTCGTTTCCTTTAGTTTCAAAAGTATGGATATAATGTTATGTAAAATGTATAAAAATAGAATAATGAGAGTTGTGAATAAAAATTACTTCGGAATTGTGATTTGGAGGACTGATTGAGAAAAGAAAGAGTGTATCTTTTTTATAAATATTTTTGTGAGAATGTATTAAAACTATGCATCAGTCATTGAAAAATAGATTTCACAATAATTCTGCTAGCACTTGAATAGATTTATTTTAAAGTTTGCAACCACAAAATAGTGTGCAGAAGGCTAATTCTGACAAGTACAACACTGAGTGGTTTAACGGCATTAAATAACGATGGAAACTAACATGTCATATCACCACTGGCCAAATAAGAATTTGCGCCTGCTTCTGTGATACATATATTTCGTTCACTGCATAGGTGTGCGCCCGACACAGTAGTAGCTTGGCACAAAACAACCTATCAGTGATTTATTAACCCATATGTCGCACGTTTTTCACGTTTTCATGTTTCTAGCAACACAAACATGTTGCTGCAACATGCACAACTTCTATTTCCCATGACTACGAACGAGGCTTAACAAACAACAGTGTTTGTTACATTACAAGATCTGTGTTAGCATGATGCACAATCATGGCTGATAAGGATTGGTCCTTCTGCACCCTACATCTATACTATAACACAAATCCACAGGAATTGAAACTGCTCAAAATGACTCGATAACGTTATCTCGAAATTCTTTATATTTTGCACAATTTTATCGTTTTATAGTAATTGTATTTCGCAATCAATCAGCATATTTTTGTAATGTATATTTCTTTTTGATTTTGCGTTGTGATAGATATAAAATTGTCTCGATAAACTATGTTTTATTGGACGTATCCCGAATCATATATTCATTCTTGAATCTTGCATTGAATGGACTCATCTACGACCGTACCTTTATTCCAGGCTGGTTGACCGAGGTCGATATTTCAGTTCGGGCCAATTAGCAAACGAAAGCTTTCCTGGATCGATAGTTCGTGAACTATTTTTATGTTCACATAGGTACATGTTTAAACCTCGGTTGTCGGTCAGTTTAAAATTAACCGGGCAGGCGTGCCAAGCGATGTACGATACCTACAATAGTCATACATTAACACCTAACTATCACCCGTTTATCAAAGATAACTTTTCAAGTGGAAACTTCTTTAGACGCATTGAGCATTTTTGAGACGGGACTAAACTATTGATTTCGCGACACCATGACGACACCTCATTTTTGTAAACGCGATTGTGCTCTTTATTTATATTAAATTACGGATAAATGTTCTATGCAAGTATTTTTTACTTTAAAGGTTTCGGAAGTTTTTTTTTTTTTTGTAAACGCGATTATGCTCTTTATTTATACCACTTTACGGATCAATGTTCTATGCGAATATTTTTACTTTAAAGGTTTCGGAAGTTTTTTTTTTTGTAAACGCGATTGTGCTCTTTGTTAAGATAAGGTTACGGACCAGTGTTCTATGCAAGTATTTTTCTTCCACCAAGGCGATCTTGTTCAAGTTTTCACTTCTGTCGGCACTCCCGGAGTACCACCACTTTTTTATTTATTTAATAAGGGGATAGATGACAAAAATGGAACTAATATTTGCGATACGTCCAATAATCTTCTAATTCTACAAAAAGATCTCGAAGGTCACCGAATTGTTTATGTTCTAAAGAATATTTGTAAGATAAAAAAATAAACCATTCTAGGGAAAAATGTGTACATGGTCTGATAAACGTATAGATAAGAGAATGTATCGTAAGATTGTCAGTAGATAATAGAGAATGTACTGATATCGGTATTTATGGCGTACGTACGTACGGTTTGATAAGGCAGGAATAGGACCTGTATTCATTTTCTAGAATACCCGAAGATATATTTAAACTTAACTAAATTCAAGTTTTGGGTTGTAAAGCTGATATCAGACGCTTTAGGTACTTAGTGACTATTTTCGGTTCACTTAATTTTCCACTTTTACACGACACGGACAAAATAACAGGAATGAACGTTCATATCTGCTCCTTTAATTTAATTTTTTGATCAATCGGAAGGAGTGATAGATGCTGAAATCTTTGGATCGGTCCACTAATGAAAATGGTGATGGGGAAGTGAGAGATGCCAAATGGAAGTCAAAATTAACAAAAAGCGAAGCGTCTGCCATCTGCTTTACATATTTAACTAATTAATTACCGGTTTGATGTCGAAATATCTAAGTGAATTCTTATCCATCCTATAGTTGCATTTATAGTAGAAGCTTATATTCCAGAGTAGATATAATTTAGCCATACATTCCTTGTTTAATACCAACTACTGTATGTCCCATGCTTGCAAATTAAATAGGCACTAATATATTTTGGGTCGATAAGGTAACGGTTTGTGTAGACAGGTCTGCCAGTTGAGAATGTCTTTAACCACTACTATACATCTACCACCACAAAATGTTAGTATATAAAGGGTGGCAATTGGGTCACTTACATCCGTCATGATGATTTAACTCGCTATACGAACACGAATTGGATATGAGTGTCATAACGATTTTTTTTAATATGACGGGTAAAATCACCCACTTGACGCATGCAGGTGACTAAATCGCCATCCTGTATATTATATACTACTCTGTCACAGAAACTGACCTCATGCAGTAAGGCGTGCTATACACACTTACTGGTCGGCATTATTCGGCACAGCGCGGGCGGCTAAATATATATTCGACTTTGCCGCTTGGCTGGGCCGAATCATGGCGACCGGAACAAAATTAAGTCACCCCTAACGACTTGCGCTGAAACGATGGTCTCGAGGTGGGATTAGACCAAACGAACATTGAAATAGAGCAAAGAGCATTCTTTTCTTAATATTCTTGACATTCTAGTATAGATAGACCAATGAGAGAATGCTCTGTCCCTGTTTACACAGAAAGAATTAGGTAAAGTGGGAATAGAATGTGCATTCGCTCGTTTATATACGAAGTATAAATATGGGTGAAGATAAGACGAAATTTTGTGGTTGAAGTACTACAAAACATCATACATAATATATAATAAAATTCCGGAAGAACACCGTCACAAGATAACGTCAAAGATGTTTTGATAGTTTTATCATTCCACTGTATCGAATGGAATGTATTGTTCCTAACTGTAGCGATGTGTGGTTTCCCCATGCATTTGTAATAGATAGCCAGCTTGGAACTGTATATAAATCCTTTGAGGACTGGAAAAAGAATGCCTAAAAGAATTGTAATTGTTGTTGGCATTAAACCTGCATGTTGCTATTCTGCCAATATTTGTTCAAATCTATTATGTGTGCAATTGTTGTGTGATTATTATTTAGTTTATTCCTGATGTTATAATTAAATAAATCAATTAATAACTACTATGCAGTTTTTATTCTTTAGTTTCATTAGCAAATATTTTTTATTTTCACTATATGTTCGACAACAACCCTTCAGGTTTGATGAGCCTCTAAAGAATTCGGATTATACAGATCAGAAATAATAAACAAAATAACAAATAAACTTTTTATTAACATTAAAACAATACTACTTCTGGGAAACGAAACTTATTTCTATTAAATTCTTAATAATAGTGTAATCATTTAATTTAGTTAAAATTGTATAAATTCAATTCTGGCATCACAAAGGAAATCAAGTTTCGCTTTCCTGCATATACATAAAAAAGGTGCAATCTATAAGTAGAATTATCTCTAACTATTACCATGAAATCACTATAGTAAGTAATAATGTTTAGAGATCAGATAATTAAATCAATAATGCTCTAGTTTATAATAATAAATGAAAATAAATTTTAAAGGGTAAGTGTGACAAATGTTGGAATGTTCATATTTTATTTCACTTTATCTTAAAATGACATAAAATACATCTTATATAATAAAAAAATACAAGATGGCAGTGTAAAAAAAATATGAAATACATAATCATTAAAAACAAAAATCACAATAATTTAAAAAACTAATCATTATTTATGTTTTGTAGTGATATTTTTAGAGCCTCAAATCTAGTTTGTCAATTTTACATAAATTAATGCCATTACTTAAAAAACATAGTTTGTATTGTGATGATAGCAATGAAGAGAAGTCCAATATGGCAATTTAGAAAATGATGTCAAAATACGCTCCCAGACTTCTAAATCGAGTTACCGTGCATTTCCACTTCAGATATAAAGACCTCAAATATCAAAATAATGTAATTTTGGCAATAATTTTGTTGTGATCAACTGATCATTGTTACAAATTTGAATTCACAACCATTTCAAAAGTTATAGAACCTTTACAAAAAATAGTTCGATTTAGGAGTCCCAGAGTATATTATGATTTATGACATTACAGCTATGTCATGAAAGGACAATGGTCAATCACTATTCTAACATAAACAATGCTAATGACACCTATGCAGCTGTAAAAATAAACAATTGTATTTCAAAACATTCAAGCAGTTTAAAAATATTGTGCAAGGAAATTCATAATGGTTATGATGGTGGTGATGTTAATAGTCTTAACTGCAAAAAGTAATTAATATAAAAATCATTTCTATAGAAATTACAGTTTATTTGTCCACTGACTATGTTTATTTTCTTGTATGAACCATTTAGACTTTCAAATTACGTTTAGTTGACAGAAAAGTTACAAATAAAAAAAAAGGATATAACTAAAATTAACATAAATTTTGACTTAGGCATAGAATTCTAGTAACTCTAACAACAATTATAATAAAATCAACAATATACTGAATTCATCAAATACTCAACATGTTCTCCGCTAACAACAATAATATTATATAATCAAAAAACACCAAAACATCTGAATGCAGTATTTTTTGTTTTTTTTTACATGTAGGTGGGATTGACTACACACAGAATGTGATACATACAATTATTATAAATAAAACACCTGTGTTTTGAATTGCTAGAGGAATTTCCTACTCACAAATATTATTGATTTATCTATAATTTTAAAATGGGTAACTTCAGCTAGGAATCATATTTTTTTTTATACTGTTTCATGAATCCTACAATCTATGGAGTATGCGCTATAAACGCAAACAGCACACAGCTTTGTCTATGCAATCTGCTAATTTTATTGGTAACTTATTAGGTGTTGTGCATGATGTCTGTAATGTAATACCATAATTTATGAGTTTGCAGACTAACTATGGATTGTAGATACACATTAGTTTACATAAATACTGACATTTAAGTCATTTAACATGAAGAAGACTTTCAAATATTTCTACTTTCATATTCAACATTTCAATACCTACAAGAAATTATTGAATAAAATATTTTATGGCCAGGAACTTAACATGGATTTTAATAATTCATTTTAAAATTCTCAAATAGCTACCTAATAATTAGAAAATTTGTACCTAACCAAGAATTGGCCCTAAATATGGTGCTTGATCACAGTAGAAGCATTTTGGCACTTCCGTTTCTTGCAATTCTACTAAATTGGTGCTTATCTCATTAGAAATAAAGTAGTAGTGACATCGTCTCGGTCCAATACCTTCTATTAATGTGTCATAAGGAGGTGAGAGGATGTCGAAGAAGGCAGCCGGCATTTCTAGAGCTTCTATCTCATGATAGTTAGATATAGTAGGTGTTAAGGTGCAAGTACTAGAGTTATCTGAACAAATTTGTTGGCTGCTTATTTCAGCAAACAATTTCCGTCGCTTGTGGATGCCCTGTGCTAGTCGCGCCGCCTCATTCCTCGCGCGGACGTGGAAATCTGTCGGATCCACAGTCTGTGTTACTGGGTACTCTGAAAAGCTTCTGATCTTCACTGCACCAGATATCACCTTGAGAAGCCCGTGCATGTGCGGGTGGTCGTGGAGCGGCATTTTAAAGCCCGGTTTTAAAACAAAAATACTCATATTTATTTGGCTATTTTGAAACACTTCTATATACGTACATGGTGCTTTGTTGGGATGCCTCCAAAGCGCTTCGTCTCTTAAATTGTTGTCGTAGCCCAAGTCTTCAGCTTTTAGACTGTCCATCATAGTCTTTAATTTGCCCAAGTTAGCCAAAAGATCACATTTGAACTTGTCATCGAAGGTGTGCAGAGAGTGCCGGTATATGGATACGATTGGTGGTACATTGACGAGTTCCATGGCTGACTTCTCTTCATCTCCTATATCCATATGAAATCTGACTGAATTTATGCACAAAAATTTCTTTCTTCTGATGAATGTAGAAAATAATCTCGACGATAACAAAGCGCAACTGTCAACAAACGTCATTTTGTTTATACTTTAAACTTTTAAAGAATACGTTTCATTACTCCGAGCTTTGTTTGACTGTCACAATTTGATTTAAGAAAATGAAACGAAATAAGAAAAAATAAAATGCACTGAAATACAGTTTTTACAGCGCACAGAAAATATGTTTTTAGAAAACTAAAAAAAATTATATCATTCGTTTTCAAATTCATTCCAATTTCCGACGATTGAGATTAGTTTTATCGAAGCAATCAACAATAAGCGAAGTTGTCTAAAAATACGTAATAGCGTCATCTAGTGACGAATAGCTAAACTGCATTCCTGAAAGAGTAGTCTAGCTGTTGAGTGTGTGTCAAAATTGTTCCATTAAAATAATAGATTGCGCAAATAGTGGTGTGCGTTACCCCAACAAGAGGATCTCTTCTAGAATGAATTGAGTAAGAGTTCAACAAATAATTAGAGCATAGATTGCTGTAAATGTGCGCCAAGTAAAAAATGAGTGCGTGCTGTCGTTTTTGAAAAGAAACGGAAAAACGAAAGCACTAGTTTTTTTTTGGTGTTTTCGTAAATGCTTGATAACATTGAAACGGTAAATATTTTTGAAAATCTAATTAATGGACAAATACGCACAAATTAAGAGACTTTTACTGATATACGGGCGTACAATCATTTGTTTCTGCGAAATAAGATTCTGCAAAACGTTACCCCAGTAGGAAATCTAATATCTCGAAAACCTTAAAATGCATAAATTTCATTTTCGTCGCACATTTATGCACAAATACAAGCGATCCGCCCATGTACTTTGTTTCTCTCTCCAGTCATTCGTTTAAAATTTTCTTGCTGGAATAACGTTATTCCAGCAGAATTCGTTTTCCGTTTCTTTTCCAAAACGACAGCACGCACTTATTTTTTACTTGGCGCACAATTACAGCAGATTATGCTCTAATTATTTGTAGAACTCAATTCATTTTAGAAGAGAGTCTCTTGCTGGGGTAATGAACACCAAATAGTGGCATAATCATAAACGCAGCGAATGGTACGAAATGAACATCGGTTATCTCGATAACATTCGTCTAACAAAATAAATTATCCAAGAGTAGGTACATTTTACAGTTCTTAAGATGTGTTAAAGCATAAAAACTAAAATAAAAGGACCTAAAATAGCAAATCTATTTAGGTTATTCTAATTATAGGTACCTATTTTATTTTATAGAATTCATAGAATTTCAGACTAGCCACTTACAAGGTTTTCATTCTTCAGAGAGCACATAGGTACCTAATATGTATTTTGATGCACACTGGAAAAAAAAAACTACTCTAGGACACTCCACTGAAAAAAGAAAACTAAATGGATGGTGCTTATGCCTTTTTTGGGAGGGAAATTATTAAATAGCTTTTCCCGGTCTGAGCTCAGGACGTGTCAGACTCATACTGACTAAAACCCATCCGTGTTCCTTCAGTTGCCTGAGTGTTGCCAGGGGCCGCGATATCCCTTTCGGACTTTCCCGTAGCCCTGCCAGACCTGGTTATGCCTTTCACCTAAACTTAGTTTTACATTACTACTTACCTACCTACCTACCTACCATACCTACTAAAATATTAGTAAGTATTAGTAAATATTAGTTTGATGTTGTGAAAAATTTGTACCGTCCTGACAGTACTTACCTATACCCGTTCTATGCCTATATCTCGACTTTGCCTACATATCTACCTAAAAATTTGACATGTGACAGTCAGTGTCTAAAGTAATATTAGTATTCAGTCAACAATGCATAATGCATTATCAGCCTATAGGTAATGTTCCCACTGCTGGGACACAGACCTCCTCTCGGTTAGATGGAGTGGCCCGTAATCCACCACGGGGGCCCAGTGCAGGTTGGTAGATGTCACATGTCTTCGAATTATTGGTTCTAGGACATGCCGGTTTCCTCACGATGTTTTTCTTCACCGTTTTGAGAGTAGATAGAGGTGATGAAATAATTTACTCAAAGCGCCTCCTGGCATGGTTCGAACCTACGACCTACAAGTCGCAAGTCGCGGCCGTTACCACTGGGCCACCACTGCTCTCAGCCAACAATAATGATCGTAAAGCAGGTTTTATGTGTGGTCTGTACGGTCGCGGGTGGCGTACCCATAATACCACTCAAATAAATACCAGCCATTGTAAATGTTACTCGGATTTTATTGAGTTTCCAACGTGCCTGTGTTTCATCCATTCTCGATTAACTGCGACGATAAAGACGATAAACATAGATAAATTAATCAGTAACCAGTACACCTAAATAGACGTTGAGCTATTGTAGCGGAAAAATATTAGTTTTACTTTTTTAATGTCTTTTGAAATAAACTTTTCGTTTTTAATTAAATGTTTGGACTGATTTCCTAATCATTATGTTGCGATGTGCTTTTTGTGGTTAAGACAACTTTCGTGTGTGATTGTGAAAGATAAACAACTAGGTACTGTGAATGTGTTTTGGAACAGCTATTCAGAAACATTCGATACGCTTCCGATCTGAATCGAAAATTAGTTTGATGTTGTGAAAAAGTTGTACCCTCCTGACAGTACTTACCTATACCCGTTCTATGCCTATATCTCGACTTTGCCTACATATCTACCTAAAAATGTGACATGTGTGTTAATAGTATTAACGGTAACGGTGAAGGAAAACATCGTGAGGAAACCGGCTTGCCTGAGAGATATTTCTCGACGGCATGTGAAGTCAAGTCAGAGGCTCGTGGGCGGCTTTAAAACTCTGACACCAGGTTAATCACTAGCCACACGAAAAGAAGATTGGTATTTTCTACTGCTTTCAAATACCTCGTGTAGGTTTAGTTAGGATGTAGTTTCCTGCTGCTAATCGTCTTTATTTTCCAGGATAGGTAGGTAGTCATAACTATTTTGTGAGTCTTGAAATGTAGGAAAATTAAATGAATGCCACGGAACCACGGGCTCTTATGGTTCCGTAGTTATCTTAATACACAAAATCTCAAATTTTATTATCCATAAAAAAAGAGAAAGAAAAAGTCTTGTTTATTCTGCACAAACAAAACGCTAATTAAAAAAAAGAAGAGACATAAAATACACTTATACAAAGGTAGCCAAAAGCTTCGTATTCGATCAACAAAAGTTTGACCATGTTGTTCATTGCATGCATAGATAAAAGACATCGCAAGTGCGCCAAAAAATTTACAATTACCACTTAGAGTATTTCTATTTTCTTAATGTCCCTCGTGTATCATCGAATTTCTGAATACAAACGAATGCTAATTTCCATGTCCATCAATTATTAGATTTAACGTGTATAATAATTTGAATTCAGAACTAAATATTTTATAGTTGTTTTGTTTTGATTTCCGTGTGAACTAAACTCTTTTGCAAAAAAAACGGGCACTTTAGATTTTTTTCTCTACTTCAATGAAGAAGAACAAGAAATAGGTTTTATTAATTTGACGATGTATTGGCATGTTATTTCAAGCATCCTGGCATGATTCTTTACGTTCCAAATTTAAAATTTAAAATTAATAAAAGAAAAATAATGATTATTGTGGATTATTCTAAAATTGCTTTACTAATGGCGCGAATTGCTGAAACGATTTTTAACTGATTACGATATTTTAAAACTTTTTGGATATTTTCTGCAAATTAAACAATTTAATCTTTCTTTTTACATTAAATACCACTTTTTAATATGAGTGATAAAGCGATAAGGGCCGGTAAAATTGTAGCCCTACTTGAAGAAGGTTGTTCGCAAACTTACGTGTCTCAGCGGCTAAATGTGAGTCGTTCAACTGTCCATAGGACTTGGCAACGGTATCAAGAGACCGGTTCGGTCAAAAGAAGACCCGGTTCGGGAAGAAAACGATGCACAGAACCAAGAGATGACCGCTTTTTGGTGAGTCAGGCGTTGCGGAATCGTAAGGCGTCAAGTGTGGACCTGAAGAAGAGCCTTGAAGAAGTAAGAGGAGTAGAAGTTAGCTTGTGGACGGTCAAGAGGAGGCTTTTGGCTGCCAATATCAGGAGTTACCGCCCAGCTCGGGGCCCTAAATTACTCCGTGAGCACCGTGTTGCTCGACTTCAGTTTGCTCGGAACTGTGCTTCATGGACTCTGGAGGACTGGAATAAAATAGTGTTTTCTGATGAAGCTAGAATCTCTTTGTGTGGAGAGGACCGACGCCGGCGAGTGCTGCGAAGACCACGGGAACGCTATGCGGAAGTGTGTTTCGAAGAAATCACTCCTTATGGCGGAGGCTCCGTTATGTTTTGGGCAGCAATTAATTCGACGGAGCGTACGGAGTTAGTTTTCATAGAAAATGGAACATTAAATGCACACCGGTACATAATGGAAGTCCTAATTCCATATGCACAACCCACATTGACTGCACTTGGGGAAGATTCCATTTTTATGGACGACAATGCTCGCCCGCACCGTTCTGGCGACGTGGAAGCGTACATGCAAGAAGTTGGGATCCGTCGTTTAGATTGGCCAGCTCGAAGTCTTGACCTCAATCCAATTGAGCATGTCTGGGACGTTCTAAAGAGACGGGTAAGATCAGTGCAACCTGCTCCACAAAACATCAGGGAGCTAAAAAGAGTCATTCCAGAAGAGTGGGAACGTATTCCTCAAAACGTTATTAAAAACATCGTGGAAAGCATGCCCAGAAGGATTCAAGCTGTGATTTTGGCAAGAGGAGGTCACACTCGTTATTAAGTTTTTACATTTGTAACTTTATTTAATTAAAAAAAGTAAAAAAAAATCTTGTCTTTATTGCCGACCACTTCTTATTGTTTGGGCATGTACATCGGTTTTAAAGAATCCATCGGTTTTTTTCTTTTAATTGCCCCAATTCACTTCACGCGCATTAATATACACGATTATAAGTATACATAGACTACGTCAAAGAAATGAAATTCATTTAATTAATCGACCTTAGAACGTAAATTTCCTTAGGTGCCCGTTTTTTTTTGCAAAAGAGTGTATATAAAGCTGTAAAACTATTTTCCTATCTGTTGTGTCTGCGACATTAGCAGCTTTCCTCCCATTTTTTAAATTACATTCAGTTAAAATAGTATTAACAACTGGTCTGTACCAAGTGCAAAGGGCGACTGATAGAAATCCGACAACTGACGAAACACGAAGTTTGCCGAAGGACATTAAGAAAATACAACAACAGTACCTACATTTGTTTTTATAGGTGGGAACCCAACACAACAATGTAGGTAGTCAAAATTTGCACACGGAATTAGATTAGAGAACAGTACCTACCTATATAGATATTTTCTCATCCCTGAAAGTTTCCCGAGCCACTAAAAAGCACCACAACATAAAACCTCATCCAAGTCCAGTAATAAACAACACAGCATGTTTCTCCAGCCATTCTTCATTACCACCACTCCATTCAACCATCAGCCACCCACACCAATCCTCCAGACAACACAATTTTCCACTTCATTTCAACAACTCAACTTCTTAGTACAGACTTATCTTCCAACCACCATTACCTACTTCCCAATCACCAAAGTTAAAATCAAAATCAAATTCAAACTTCAAACTAGGCTGAGAATCAGCAATTTTTTGAACGTCAAAATTACATAAGACTGTCCACGAAAACCCTTAACCAATTCCTAGTGCTTTAGGTGGGAAGAGAAGAAGTGGCGCAACAATCTCCCCAGCAGCACAGCTGTCTGGTCAGTTAGAAGAACTTGATTCCATACCTAATCTACCATACAGGCACCTTTTGGGAACAATTTTCCACTGAAACCGAAGTACCTATCACACAGCTACCGTGCTCTGTGCTTCGTCGGTTTGTTTGTCAGCTGCGCCCGCGCTGGGTGGCCTTCCACGAACTCTTTATTTGGGTACGCGAGGTACGGAGGTGATATGTTGTGTAATAGTATATAACATCGTTGTAATGGCTCTTGTGGTGCAGTGGTTAGTGTTGGCACATTTGCGTGGATTGGTAGCTTTGGTAGTTTCTTTGATCAGTGTGAAGTAGGCACCAATAATTTATCATGCAGGCCATTGAGCATCAATCAATGGTCAAGTACAGCAAAAGTTTTTCACGTTGAACTCGTATCAATTTGAGTTTTTCTCAAGCGTCGACGTTCGTAGAGCAACAGTTTTTTTCTTTCCGGACATAGCTAAAATATTCACGTGTTGAGTAGCGAATCAAGTTTACTATGACCTACCTGTACCTAACTTTTTATTTCCTCACGTGAGGCGTTACTATAGCAAAATACCTACTTAGGTACTTGTTGAAAGGCCTACACTGTCCTTCCATACCTATTAACACTGTTTTTAAAAATATTGTAAAAGCCAATTATTTTTAAAAGAGTAACCGTGGAGTTTCTTGCCGGCTCTTCTCCATAGGAAACGACCAATTGGAACCGTGCACCTAGCTTATGACGTTTCATAAGTGCCCATGTAGGTTTTATGAAATAAAATATTTTGATTTTGAAATAAGATGTCCGGTGTAACCAATCCCCTAACAGAGCCCTCAAAGTGATCGCAACTTCGCCTTCGGAGGGTGCTATTCTGGCTCAATCCTTCAGTTAATACCTTCTCCCAAGAAAATGATCTATTCCACAGAATTCCCTCCTACATCGCCATAAAACCAGCGAATGTTTTACGAATAAAATTCATATTTTAATAGCTTATTTTTTACGTGTTGTGTGTAATGCTAATGAACCGGAAGTGCCGCCATTAATGCCGTGATGAGCGTTCACTTGTCGTAAAACGGAACGTTCATTAAAAAGATCGAGGTTATGAAGTAAAAATAGTAGGAATGTTCGATAGACTGGTTCCACTTCTACCTAGTTTTAGTAGTAGTCAACCTGCATTGGTTAAGTTCCGCACCCTTTCCGATGCCTACTAATTTCTTGCCCCCATATGATAAACGGACGGTAGTCGGTAAGAGATGAGAAGAAATTTAAAACATGCATTAAACGCACACTATGTAGACAATTATATTATAAATTGGATGATTATATCGTAGATAAAAATGCTTGGCTTAATGCTGGTCCTGCTCCACAGCCACTTGGGTGCACTAGTTAAAATTTTAATATTTGGAAGAGTTGCTTCCCCTATTTAAAATTTTGTTTTTGACATTACGAACCTAATGTTTATTTTTGTTTTACCAAGTAAATTGTTGAATGCTCCAATTAGTAATGATTTTCTTTCTTTTTGGTGGTAAACTTCTAATTTCTTAAATACATTGCAAACTATAGTGTTGTATAATTTAGAAGCATTTTTATTTTTGTAAATGTGAGTACCATGGAGCCGTTTATTATGTTATTAAGATGTATGTTGACTTGAAAGAGTATGGCAGTTGAGAGTTTGACATGCTCACTTAAATATCTCGCTGATGGTGGCGAGTGTGTTGGATCATTCGGTTCCCTACAAAATGGTTTAGCTGGATGGTGCTGATCCAGGCGTCATGTTCGTGAACGGGCGCGTTCAGTTGAGACTGGTCATCTCTTATCTGCCAGGGCTTATTTTTAATCGTATATTTTCAATTGCTGTTGCTGCAGAGATCTATGTTTTGGAATGGGCAATTAGCTTCAACTTTGTGACTAACTGACAGACTCTTTGACAGTTCAAAAGTGCCTGTAAATGCTTTAATTGAAATAAATGGTTTGAGTTTGATCTTTTTACTTAGGAACCTACCTACTTCTTAATTTTCCCTTAATCTTGTTCTTTTCGTGATAGTTAGTGACTAACCTGGTGTCAGAGTAAAGCCGCCCATGAGCCTCTGACTTGACTTCACATGCCGACGAGAAATATCTCTCAGGCATGCCGATTTCTTCCCGATGTTTTCCTTCACCGTTTTTCAAGCAAATGATTATTATACAATACGCACATGAATCCGAAAAGTCAGAAGTGCGTGCCTTGGGTTCGAACTGAAGACCTATGACTTGGCAGTCTGGCGGTCACACCATAGGCTATCACTGCTCCCTAAATTAAAATTAGGTTTCAACTAAAATGAGATAGTTTTGTAAATTTTCCTAGTCGAAAACTGTTTACTAAACAAAACAATACTTAGTTTTTAAATCAATCAAGAAATCATCATCGAAAATTGTGATTAGGATTTTATGCTAAATAATGCTTATTTATTTCTGGTGGTGGAGTGGAGTGTAGTAAATCCAGCTTTTACGTAGACACTACATAAATGAAAAACCATTTGAGCAGAAACCGTAAAGTGATTAGATATAAAGGGTTTAGATACTTAGTAAGTAAATTGTGTGAATTGAATAGTAAATATTGAAATATGGGTTTGGTTTCCGGGCGTGTTTAAGATTATAGTTCGTAGGCATGCCCAGGCCAGTAGAGACTAGACAGAACGCATCGGAAAACCATTTGGATTTTCAGATGGAAAGTGCCGCTGGCGGAAACTGCTTTCCACTAGGTGATCCGATATGGCTTGTGTTGGGTGCACAGCTCAGTCACGAGCATAGAAATCAGATATCGAGGTCACGAGCATAAAACTGCAAACGAGCATAAAGGAATTGGCATACACTCATGTTAAATGAAAAAATCCTAAATAAATAAAAATAAAAAATCCTTTCAGTTACTTATGGAAAATTCAAAAACTATTTTCTCGTTAATAAAATAATTGCAACTTCGGGTAAACAGCAATTTCATAAATAATAATGGTTTCGAAAATATTATGTTTGTAAAACCATAAAATATCTATCAATACTTAAGAGGAAATCGCTTTTAAACCTTGCGTAAGTACCTGATGAAATGAAATTATTTTATTTCTGTACCTACGTAGGTTTGTACAAACAATTATTACACGTCTATCATATTTTGAAAACTAGATGAGGTGGACGTTTCCTATCTGACTACTCTGAGAAGAAATGCCGAAACAAACTCAGAGGTCAGTCTCTTTTAAAGTCCCGACATAATCTTGGTCAGATCATGTGAAGACCATGTAGATTGAATTCTAAAATGGTATTTTGAGGAAAGCACCACACAGTTTGAGTGGACCTGTCCAGTCAGTGCACGCATTTGTCAGTAATCGTGTAGCTCAACTCAGAACTTGAGGAGTAAGGTATATAAGCTGGTGACTGTGGATATTAAAACCCGATCTAGGTAATACAAATAAAGGCTAACACTAATTAATAATGATTCACTACATGAAGCTGCGTAGTATTATATCGGTGACGTACGGCATTAGTAATAAAAGCTATCATTGCGCCAATCGCACGTATTTACATTTAAAATAATTTATTTTAGTACGAGCACATCTGCAATTAGACGTATGGGGCTCTGGTTACTAGTTATAGGATGCGAGAGGGAACCACGATTCAATTTTAGTGAGGAGATAACCTATTTTTATTTTTTAAAGGGTACTCAGAAGACTAAAACGGGCTTGTGGCTAAATAATAACAGCCGCACGGGTCTATCGATCAGGTTAAGCTACGCTCGCCACGGTTGGTCCGTGGATAGGTGGCCATCTTTACATACCAAAACCCCTCCGTGCCTCAGAAAGCACTTTAAGCTGTTGTTGGTCCCGGCTGTCATTTGTAGATCTTTGACAGTTGTTACGGGTCGTCAGAAGCTCGAAAATCTGACAACCAGTCTTATCGAGGGGTATCTTGTTACCCAGTAACTGGGGTGTGGAGGTCAGATAGGCAGTCGCTCCATGTAAAATACTAGTATTCAGCTGCATCCAGTTAGACTGGAAGCCGACCCCAACATAGTTGGGATAAGCCAGATGATGACTCAGAAGACTTAGGTATTCTTGTACTAAAAACGTAGAAATTCAAGTCTTAATTTCATCTCAGCGACAATAAATGTCAAAAACTTGTCAAAAATGTAGGTATAATATGAGATTTTTTGACAGATTAGCTTATGGAATACGGAAATTTTCTCTCTGATCGTTCTACCCAGAATTATAAATGTTAAAGAAAAATTTAAGTGTAGTAAGAAAAGAGTAATACTGTTTTCTCATGGAACAAAACACCCATGTTTACTATTTCAATGGAAATCTACGACAAAACCTGCGTTGCTACACGTTTTTGTATTTTTTTCATTTGTCCGTTTTTGTATTTCCTACATTTGTATTATTATTTATTATCTACCGTAGGTATTTGTGCCTGAAATATTTCCGGATAGTTTATTTGTCTTTCTTATCATCTTGGTTGGCTAGTAATTTAGCTAGTAATTTGTTTTTGCGAGGATTTTTGTGTCACCTAGGGAAATCTTACAGATTTTTCTTCAATTATTTTCTTCGGTTGTGCATAACACCATCCACATTCATCTCGGGACACGGACATTTAAAGGGAGTGAGGTACAAACGGACACCGTTTAGTTACGACATTAGTCACTAGTTACCAACTAAATTGTCGACGGAAGAATAGACAAAATGACAGATTGTGTTGGTTTATCTGTCATTTTGTCTATTCTTCCGTCGACAAAACCCGTTTCTATTGTGGTCATGCTACGCGTGCTGGTAGGCAAATTGGAACTAACACCATAATCGCGAAAAAATTGTCATCTGTCCCATGGAAAAAATGTTCAGTATTATTATCTGTAAGTACCACGCCCTTAAATACGATCACACATTATAATACTCACTGTATACCTAGGTAAGTATGTGTTATTGGGTTTTCCATCAGCAGGAATTTCTCAGTAGCAGCGCGGAGTTTGAATTTATGTCCGGTTGATGGCAATAGGCTCACCCCCTATTACATGGGACTTGAAACTTAACTGGCGAAATGCGGGTGTACTATAGGTAGGCTCTGCCTAGCCCTTCAGGGATTACAGGCGTGATGTTATGTTTGTTGTATATATGTGAAGCTGTTTCTCTCAAAACTAGAAAATTTCAGAGTTATTTTAGCATAACTGCCCAGCAAAAGTAACATCATAATCAATACATTAGGTCCTACACTGCGCACGATATTAACAAAATTGAAGGGAACGCAGCAGACGTTTCGTTTTGCGAATTATCAAACAATACAGTCTATAATTACAACTACAAAGCGTACCATTGAATAGACATGAAAGTCAAAGAGTTCCTTTCATCGTGTTACAGACAGCTTTTGAAAATAATTGGCACTCCTGACGCGAATATGAATTGGAAAGAAAAGAAGTGTGTGTGCCAAGTTTTTGCGGCCGCCATTGTAAATGTGATGACGTGTAAAGGTAGAGGGGTCGTGGCTAAATAATAACAGCCGCACGCGTCGATCTTCAAGGTTAAGCAACGCTTGCCGAGGTCGGTCCGTGGATGGGTGACCATCCATTACCTCCATACCGAAACCCCTCCGTGCCTCGGAAAGCACTTTAAGCCGTTGGTCCCGGCTGTCATTCGTGGATCTTTGACAGTCTTTGAAGCCCGAAAGTCTGACAACCAATCTAACCAAAGGGTATCGTGTTATCCTTGGGTTGTGGCGGTCCGTTAGGCAGTCGCTTCATGTAAAATACTGGTATTCAGCTGCATCCGGCTAGACTGGATGCCGACTCCAACATGGTCGAGAAAAGGATAGAGCAGTAGTGGCCCAGTGGTAACGGCCCCGACCTACGAGTTTTTAGGTCGTGGGTTCCTAACCCAAACAGGCGATTTACTTTGTGCAAATAATTTCGTCACCACTGCTCTCAAAACAGTGAAGGAAAACATCGTGAGGAAACCGGCATGTCCTAGAATCAAAAATTCGAAGACATGTGACATCTACCAACACGCACTGGGCCCGCGTGATGGATTACAGCCCACTCCCTCTTCATGAGTGGAGGCCTGTGTCCCAGCAGTGGGAACATTATAAGCTGATTATAGAGGTAGATGATGGTGACGTGTAAAAGTAGTAGTTTACAGTTGCATTGTATATGATAATTACGGGTGTTTGAGATGAAATGTAAGAAATAAGTGTGTTAATTACTTAATTGGCTTTTATGAATGGAATTAATGTGGCTTCACTTAAAACGTCCATTAATTATTATTTAAAAATTAAAAGCTTTGATGAATGGACCTACAGAGAGACAGTTATGAAATTGTTGAAGGGAAATCAAAATATGAAGGATTTTCAAGCTCAGAAACTTAACCTGTACGATCTTGTTATCTATTTACCTACAAATTGCCTTATTTCATACTTTTAAAGTTGTGCAAAAGTTTTCAGGCTAACTGCTAGTTGTGTTGCGGAAATTAAATCTGAAAAACAACTATCAACTTTTAAACTTTGACTTATTTTAAAATCCCACATTACTTTGTGGACATCAGAGCATTTCTTTTAATCTTACAAAAGCATGCCAACTATGTTAACATTTAAATATTTAGATGTAAATATTTACGTTTCAATTCCGGATCCCACTGACAATCTTGAGTCCGGTAGTCGCTCCGCTCGGACAATCAAGCCGTCCGGCAGACCGAGCACAGAATAAGAATCATCAGAAGGATCAGTGTATCTACGATTTGTCCAAATGAGACTGCGCCCTAAAGCAATTGTAGGCTTTAAGGCTAGACACTTTCTGTCTTTTGATTGTCTGTAGCTGGTAGTATATTTACTTCGAGGTCTATAGAGAGTTTTTGTACGTGTGTTTCGAATGACATATTTATTATAGTTCAGTACTGGAATCTCCAGCGCCCATGCATACAACACACATTGAATTGGGTGATTCCATCAGTGTTACCAAAGAACCTTCTTCATTTCGATGCATAAATGGTAATTAGTGTGTAGATACTGCCCGAAGCTTCTGTTTACAATACTTTGTGTCAGCGGATACATTCCGAACACGCACAAAGCGAGTATCCACCGCTGGCTCCGCCTGTTTGTGTCGCTTGGAGTGAAGCTTCTGACTCCACACTACTCTGTGCATGGACACTCCAAACAGGCACAAAGCGAGTATCCACCGCCGATTCCGCCCGTTTGTATCGCTTGGAGTGAAGCTTCTGACCCCACACTATTCTGTGCCGGACACTCCGAACAGGCACAAAGCGAGTATCCACCGCCGGCTCTGGCTGTTTGTGTTACACAACGCATTAACCGCGTCGACTTCGCGCCTTACACATAATACGAAGAACACTAAATTACGCCTTTGTGTTTATAGGTTAGTCATAGACAGAGATATCAGTTTTCATTTAAAAAAATAATCAAGAAGCTAGTTCTATCTGCACGCGTAGCATGACGACCATAGAAACGGGTTTTCTACCAGTTTTGTCGACAGAAGAATAGACAAAATAAAAGATTGTGATTGTTTATCTGTCATTTTGTCTATTCTTCCGTCGACAAAACCCGTTTCTATTGTGGTCATGCTACGCGTGCTGGAGTTTAGAAAATTTGTAGTTAAGTAGCATTTATTTATTTTTATTTATTTATTTATGCACTCCAAACATACAAATATCCTTACAGGTTAGACCCAATGCGATATTGTAGTACACTTAAAAATTAAATAATTCCTCAGTTACCTCAACATTATGCAGATGCATGGTAACTTTCTTTACCTCAGTCAATCGATTGGTTATAATTGTTATACATCATGCCTAGTAAACAATAGAATTAACAACAACAGGAGAATTGAATTCGTTAAGATTGTTGAAACATCCTTTTGTAACATCCTCTGAACCTGAGTTGTGCAAATAAATAATTTGATTTGATTTACATGACACAGTTTAGGTCCACTCAAAGATTCGAAACATGCCATATTTTAGTTGGTAATCTAGGCTATGATCACCTTACCAATATCAAATTATACCCAAATGCAATAAATGCCTACGAAATAGAGTCACTTAAAAAAAAAACGAGCGGGCCTTACAGCTGTTCCATAATGATGTGTAACATCTGATATCTCACCTTGGTAATAAGCAACATTAAGGTAATAAGCAATATTAAACGGTCGTCTCATCAAGGTCGTTTCTGATATAAATAGCGTGCGCTTCCCCGGCTTCCTGTTGTATACTTCCGTCCCTCATCACGAAAGCTCTCCCACAGATTTGGTACTTTACATTTTTGATGTGAAACATCTATAGCGGCGGTTTAGACCTAGTGCTAATGCTAAACCAACGCTAACGCCAATGTTGACGTCGGTAAACTATCTTTTTATGCATATTACCTGTACATAATAATTTCGATGTTTCACATCTGCCAGGCGTCTCGCGACGGCTCATTTTTTAGTTAGATTTATATTTTGACTAGCTTTTGCCCGCGGCGTCGCCCGCGTGGATGTCGGAAAATATCCGTACTACCGATACCGGGATTACATACATAACAGCCGAGGAAAAGGTCATTGACTCCTACCGCTACGCCCGCCTTTTTTTTTTTGAGTGTGGGAAATCATCAAATAACTTCTCCCGCTCTGGGCGGAGCGGGAGGGCGTGTCAGACTCTTACTGACTAAAACCCACCCGTGTTCCTTCGGTTGCCCTGTTGCCGGGGGCCACGATCTCCCTTTCGGTTTTCTTCGCAACCCCGGCAGGCATCGGCCCTAGTGGACCCCTTCAATTCTGCTACGTAATTATTTTGTCACGCGTAATTTTGAATCTGTGATATCTTTTAAACCATTTATTTTAATGAAACGATGTCAAGGCAAATTTTAATCTAAATTAAATGTTTAGTTTAAGTAACATAGTTTATTGGATACGGATCAATATAATACCGGTCAAAATAGCTTCAGAAGTAAGAATGAAGTTTTTATCAAATTCTGAAAGATAAAAATGGTTATTGTGGGTCATCCTTAGAATATATTATATATTATATATTGATATGCCATTATTATACCCTAAAACCTTTCACATGAATCACTCCATCCATTGGTGAAAACTGTTGAAAATCCGTTCAGTAGTTTTTGAGTTTATCGCGTTCAGACAGACAGACGCGGCGGGGACTTTGTTTTATAATATGTGAGGATTGCAGGAAAGTGAGAGGAAAGCTAAAAGATACTTACCTAACAAAAAAAAATAAAAAATTGAACTCACCATTTTTACTTTCACTTACTCTTTCCTCACACTACTCTGTACCCCGTAAGAATCAAAGCTCTGGCGTGCTTCCAGGCTGGCGTTCAAAGACAACTAAATCTATCTTTTGATCAATTGTCCACTAGTGGTGTACCCGCCACTGCGTGCCCACATAATAACACACTTTGATGTACACAGCGCTGTTTGAAACAGTAGTTGTTGATCAAAAATCATTTTCATTGATCATAGTACTGATTGATGTACCTACCTTACCTCGTCGAGTTTCCGGGAATTTGTCCAAGAGATTGGGTATAGCTTCCATGTTTGAATTTTGAATTTCGAATTTGGAACGGAAGGAAGGATTGGTTCGAATTGATTTGGGGAAATTCGCTGCTGAGTTAATTAGGACAAATAAATTGGCTTAATGCAAGTGATAGTTAAAAAGAGTCAAAACTTGTAGTAACGGTGTCATTATAAAACTGGCAATAGATTCTTTCAACCTGGTTCTTAAGCGTTCTTTTTTGTCCTCAGATATTAGTTTTTTAACTTGAAACGTTTTGCTAAGCTTGCAAATAAATTTGAATATCAATAAATTTGAATTAAAATTCATTAAACTTCGTGGCGTGAAGCACATTGCTACGCGTGTAATTGTTGTAGCATTATATGTAGCTGATATTTTGTAGCATTACTTACTTTTTTTTGTAATTATTGTAGTATCAGTATAATATTTAGGTATATTGCTGCTAATATATTTTTAAAATTATACAAGTAGTTTAAAACGTTTACATCTTTTTACTGTTATATTATAGCTCTGCAATTTTATGACCTCAGACGAATTTAAAACTAAACAAATCTTTAATTACCCCATTTAATCGTAACGAACTAGTTAAAATAAATAAGAATTCATAAAAAAATGTTGTTTTCGTAACTCCACACCCCTAAAGACGTGGTTCCACGAGTTATGTTAAGACATAACACCTTAAAAAAATCTTAAACACCTATTAACTAACCCGCCCTTTAAACTGAAGAACGTACTTCGAAATTGACGAACTTTTCTACTATTCAGCAACAACTACATCCATTGCGTATTATGTTAATTGTTATTACCAAAATAAGCGTACAAAACCTGTAATGGATACCAAAGTAAACGAAAAATCCGATCCATTCTCAAATAGCTCGTACCTGAAAGCGTAACATAAACAGTGTCCCAGTTCGAACGACAAAAAGTATTTAAATTTTTAAAATAAGAATTAATAGGAAGGCGTCACGTGTGCGTGTTCTCGGAAGTGACGTGATTACTGGCTGTAAACTAATAAAACGGTATATTACGACGAATAATAATGTAAACTAAACTAATATGGCCGACTCGATACCTTACGAAAAAGGAACACTAAACTCCCTTGTCTTTTTTATATTTTTAGTAAAAAAAGCGTTTTTTTTTTCAGATGCATACCTATGTTTAAATGTGTACGTTATTAAATACCGGACCCATTCTATTTACGTAATTTTCGTTTTATGATGATGAAACTGTTGTCATACATTAACCTATCGAATTTCTAAAACATTTTCTGGGATCAATGTCAATCATTGAATTCCTTTTTTGCAAACATTATCTACTCCAATGTTCTTCACGAAAACAAAATAGGTAGGTACCTTATATTCTACCGTCAGCTCTAAGAAAAAATCAATCATCAACTGGAAGTGCTAATAAAAACGCTACCGTTTCCCTCATAAAAGAAAATAAAATAAATCACACGTCAATCAAAACCCAAGATATTATTAGTATCTAATAAACATCCCAATATAGCCAATCTAGTAGAACGCAAAGTAAATCAATGGCAGTCCATTCTCGACGCGTTTTGTGCCACATTTACATTTCAGTAGCATAAACTTTTGATATGTTTCCCCTACCTGTTTACTGAGGTCGGAAGTGAGGGAGGCGCGTTTGAACGGGCGAGTTACTGGCGTCTGTGCTAGAGTGCTGAATTGCTGGATATATTATAATTTTGTATAGTTGTGAATTTGTGATGTCAGTGGTTGTAGTGTACTTATGTGTGGTTACTATTAAACTGTGGCGTTAAGTTTAATACTAGTTGAGATATATAAAGACTACTCCGTCAAATGCATCGTCAAGTGAGCAATCACTTGAAAAGATGATGATGCAATAGCAACTAGGGATAATCAATGAAAATCATGTCCGTATAAACAGAAAATGTGATGAAAACATCACACTTCACTTCATTTCCTGTACTTCCCAAAAGCAGAGGTAGCAAAAATTAAGGCTAAGCGGAGGTGTATAGTAGAGCCAGATTTTTCCATTTCCATGTTATATGGGGCGAGCTTATTTCCTTTAACAGCTGAAAACTCAAAGCTGTTACTGAGAATTTCCTAATGCAAAAACCAAATAAAGCAAATGCAAAGTTTTAAGGCTCGTGCAAACTGGCGCGATATCGCGGGCGCTACAGGCAGCGCCACCCTTGTAGCGCCCACGATATCGCGCTGGTCTGCACGAGCCTTAAAACTTTGCCCGATGGTCAAGTGGACTTGCTCACTTGATATCTCAACTCACAAAGGAAGCCATATGTAAACGCTCCCTTAAGCCTTTCAAACATCGCACCGAGTTGTCTAAGTCGGTTTTATTTTTAATCGGTGAGGCACACGTGTGGATTGTTTTCAGCCAGCTAATTCTGTGAGCTTTGTGCTCACGCTAATTGATTCCTGAACGAGCGGCTGAGTATCTGTGCCTTTGCCTTTGAAGGTGATTGAGCCATTCGTTCAATTTTTTTTATTCAGTAAAATTTGGTATAAAAATGTTTCCGGTGTTAAGAAAGTGATTGCTGGACATACTTTCACGTCTATTAGTTAATAGAAGAGGTTTCTTGAAGAAGTTAATTAACACTGAAAGCATTGTTATTTGACCAGTAGGTATTCTCTCCTTTTTTAGGGTTCCGTACCTAAAAAGGAGAAAATGGAACCCTTTTAGGATTCATTTATTGTCCGTCTGTCTGTCCATCTGTCAGTCAGTCTGTCAAGATCCTTTTTCTCAGCAGCACGTGGAGGTATCAAGTTGAAATACGTAGGTCTATGGTCCCTTGGAGCTTGCTCTAAAAGGCTCATATTTTGATATCGTATTACTGGGTTGTGGAGGTCAAATAGGCAGTCGCTCCATGTAAAATTCGGCTGCATCCGGTTAGACTGGAAGCTGATCCCAAAATAGTCGGGAAAAGGCTAGGCAGATTAAATGTTGAATTTTAGCGCGTCTACCAAAATGCAGATGCGTCTGTCAGTCAGTCTTTAATTATCGCCTTCCTTGAATTGAGTTGATGATTAATATCAATTAGTAATAGATCATGACACGTGTCTACTGCGGGTCTAAAACGGCCACATTAAGCAATTCCTCTAAAAGCAATTCATTTTCTGAATTCGATCATCAACATAGAGCGATTCCTCTATGTTGACACATATATTTTAGCTGAATCATATTCAATTCAATTCATATGAGAATCATATTTGGTGTAAATATTGTCGCATGAAAAATGAAGACCGTAATTTTACCGGATAATTTTTCTTTACAATTTTTATTAATCAAATTAGATTTTGATTTTTTATTTCTACAGTTTAAATGTTATTTCATTATAATACAAAACTGTGAAACAGATGAATTGCGTAATATGAATTGAACGCAGATAACATTATGAATTGACAGTTTGTGACAGTTTGTGTGATTCATAATATTATCATATTATGATTCTGCCAAAGCGGTCGTTTTAGGCCTCCTGTATTGGGTTCCCATTCTTATTTCGGTTTTGTGTGATTAATATAATTAAGTGTCGATTTATGAATAAGCTCTTGTTGTTTCTTTAATGGAGTCATTATTTTATTATAAACAATTTTATTATTTTAAATTATATTTTGCACCCCGTGGATCCACCCGCATTATTTTCGATCCCGTGGGAATATCGTGATGAAAATATTCTATATCCTAACTCAAGTCATAGTCTACCCATGTGCCAAATTTCATCCAAATCCATTAAGCTGTTTTAGCCTGAAAGTGTAACTAACAAACAAACAAACTAACTTTTGCATTTATAATATTCTATAGGAAAATGCAAGGCAGCATTTTGAAGATAAGCTAAAAATTCATATCCTTCCCTGCATAATGTAAAATAAAATAAAATGGAATAAGATTTTTTTTTATTTTTTGTCCCATTTTTAACCGATTTCAAAAAAGAGGAGGTTTTCAGTTCGTCGGAATCTTTTTAATTTTTTTTTTATGTATGTTCCCCGATTACTCGAAGACGGCTGAACCGATTTGAAAAAAATCTTTTTTTTTTCTTCAAAAGGGTATACTTTCTAGTTGGTCCCATTGTCTTTTCGACAAGATCTGATGATGGGATCTTGGAGAAATCGAGGGAACTCTTCAAATATTATAGGCACACGTAACTAACGGAACTAGTCAATAATATGTATTTCACGGGTTGCGATTCGATTACTTTAATATGGTTGGTAAGCAGTTGATGTTCGTCACAATTCATAAGGTGCAGTGGAGCTGATGGTGAAGTACCTGGAGAATTCCTCAACAATTAAAGTCCCTGCATCGGGAAAAGCAATATTTTGTAAAAGGTGATGAGCAGTTGACATTAGGCTATTGTAACTTAGATAAATTACGAACCAACACAGTAAAGAGTGAGAAAAAAACTTTTTTACAAAAAATACAACCAACTTCCAAACTACAAAGTGAAAAATAACTATAATTTCGGAAGTCGGTTATTAAGTTATTTTTCACTTTGTAGTTTGGAAGTCGGTTGTATTTTTGGAAAAAGTTTTTTTATTTTCCACGTTCCCCACTTAGATAGCAAAGCATGCATCAAACAATAATAATGTGTTTTTTATCCATATCCTATCATGCTGACATATACCTACTTGCATAACACAAGATTAGGTAATAAAACGATAATAGCAAAAAGCCGTCGCGATGGAAAACCGACGAAAACAAAAATAGCGACGGCGAAGTAATGTGCGAATTACCTCATTGTGTAAACTGTTTGATTTTTTTTTTTTTTTTTTTTTTTTTTTTTTTTCTGTAGGGCATCTCGTAGCTGACCTCTGAGGTCATGACTACTTAACCGGTCAATCCTGTGGTTGCCTTAAGCTGCTACACTCAAAGCCACCAGCCAGGGGCATACAAAACTAAGCTAAAAAGCTAGGTGAACGCTCGCTAAGGGCACCCCCTGTGGGGTACGAGCCTCGGCTTAGGGCGTCACCGGAGGGAGGACATCAAAGATGGGACGGGCTGGATCAAAGTTTTGATCATTATTATTAATCGGGGAATTTAAAGCTACGTGCACAGCTGAAACCACTGCTGGCACCTCGTTATCGAGCAAGGGTCGGGGAGGAGTATCATTTACTCGGGGGCGCGGACGCGATCGCAAAGGACCTCGACGGCGAGGTCGGAATGACGGGAGGCGTCTGTATCTGTGTAGAGTACTAGTAGCCCTATTGCTCTCCTGAAGGAGGGTTATGGGGTCATCAGGGTCGGTGAGAATGTGCCTAGGTCGGCGGGTACGGCTAATCCTACTTGGGACATAGCTGGCGGCCTCGACAACCAGAGGGTTGCGATGTTTGACCGCGGAATCGAAGTAACGCTTTGCAAGGCGTTTTAGAAATTGGTGGATCGTGGGAATTCTAAGATCGAGATGGAGACTCTCGTTCCTAACATACCAGGGGGAGCCTGTGGCCCTACGGAGGAATCGGTTTTGGAGCGTTTGCAACCTATGGATATGATGGGGTTTTGCATGAGCAAAGACGGCACCCGCATAGGTCATGATGGGACGAATACACGCTGTGTAGATTCGCAATTTGCACTTAAGTGACATCTTGCTGCGTGCGTTTAGGACGGAATGGAGCCTACCGAGAGCGAAAGCGGCTCGCGAACGAACCTTCTTTATGTGCTCAGCGAAAGTGAGATGGTGGTCGAGGAAAACACCTAGGTATTTGGCTCGCTTCTCCCAAGGGATCTGCTTACCGAACATAGTGAGAGGTCGGGGGAGGGGGTCTCTAAGCCTTGTGCGCGGTTTCGAGAAGAGAACCGCTTGGCTTTTTTCGGGATTGACTTCTATGCGCCACTTTCGAAACCAGGCAGCGAGTCGATTGACTGCGCCTTGGAGAGTGTGGGCGATATTGTCGGGGTATCTAGACCTAAAGTAGATGGCCGTATCGTCTGCGAACAGAGCGAAATGCGTCCTTCTACCTGGGTTTGGAATATCGCTAGTGAATAGCGTGAACATGAGGGGAGCTAGCACGGAGCCCTGAGGGACTCCTGCACGAATGGGGCGGGGAGAGGAAAGTGCTCCTTCAATGCGATAGCGGAATACGCGATTCGATAGATAGTCCCGTAAGATGAGTACGAGACGATCCGGCACGCCGAGTTGGTACAGCTTGTATAATAAGCCGTTGTGCCAGACTTTATCGAATGCTTTCGCAATGTCGAAGAAAACTGCACCCGTCAAAGAGCCGCGTTGGAAACCATCGCTTATGAACTCAATGATGCGGTGGGCCTGATGCACGCTAGAGTGCTCAGTTCGAAAGCCGAACTGTTCGTTGGGGATGAGGCCCTTGGTCTCGGCGAAGTCTCTGAGACGCTTGTAAATAAGCCTCTCATAGATTTTTCCGAGAACCTTGAGCAAACTGATGGGACGGTAGCTAGAGGGGTCGGTACTGGGTTTACCGGGCTTTCTGATACCTATGACGGTGGCTTCTTTCCACGACTGGGGAAAGAAGTTGTTGCTTAAGGCACCATTGAAGATGGTAGTCAAAAGCATTATCAGGTGGGCAGGGAATAATTGGATCACCCTATTGGTGAGTCCATCTGAACCGGGAGCTTTACGAGCTTTAAGACCTTTGATAATGTCGTGCACTTCGTCTGGAGCGACGGGAGGCAGTGGACAATCAGGGTCGTCGACAGGAGGGAGAGAGGCTCTACGTTCGACTTCAGCGTCGACCTTTAGGAGGTGAGCTTGGTCTACTGGCAGGGAGCTGGGTGAGCATTGGGCCTCGAGGGTGTCGGCCAGGCATTCTGCCTTTTCAACGTCCTCGAAGGCTATGGTCTTATCGGGACGGGTCAGGGGGGGCATGGAGGAAGTTTGAGGGGATTTGAGTTTCCTCTGAAGTTCCCAAAATGCCAGATGGTTGGGCTCTAGTTCGCCGAGCATCTTGTCCCAGCCCGCGTCACGCAGCTCCTGTATGCGTGTCTTTACAGATCTCTGTAAATAGCGCATATGGGCTTTGTTTGCGGAGCAGGGGAAGCTGCTGTAGGCACGGACGGCCGCGTTCTTCTCAGTCAGTAATGCACGCACATCGTCCGGCAAGCTCCAGTGACGGTCGTCCGTCACTGTAACCTCCCTTGAACATTCGTTCAGGACGGTTTGTACGTGATTAGTGAGTGAGTCGATCGCGGACGTCGTGTCTGCGATAGAGTTGAACACGTCGGGAATAGAGTCTAACTGAGGGGACGTGTTGGATTTCAGCTGAGTGCTTACTTTCTTCCAGTCCGTGATCCTCTTAGTGATAGGGGGAGAGTTTGGGTCGCGGAGACCTATGCGGGGGTCTAATCTCATGACTACCGGACGGTGATCAGAGTCGAGCTCGTTAATAGCTTCTATGGAGTCTAGTCTTAGGTTGACGTTCTTAAGGAGCGCCACATCTAAGATATCAGGGGCATGATTTACGTTAACCGGAAAGTGGGTGGGAGTCATTGGAGCGATGACGTCAAAGGTCAGAGAGTGGGAGAGGTCGAACAAGTGTCGGCCTCTTGTAGTAGTTACCGAACTATTCCAGGAGGGATGTTTGGCATTGAAATCGCCCGCTAAAATGAGCGAGTTACTCATAGTGAGTAGAATCGAGAGGTCGTCAGAGAGGAGTTGGAAATTCTCCGAAGTATTAGCGGGGGGGAGATAGACCGACACGAGAGTGATCGGCTGGTGGCCTGACATGCCGAGGCGGCAGGCCGAAACTTCTAATCGTGAGAGGGGAGGAGGGTCAATTGGGATGCAGTGAAGCTGCTTTTTGTAGTAAATCAGGGTACCTCCTCTATGGCAACGTGACCTATCGTTGCGAACTATCCGGTAGTTAGCTATTGATGGGTTACGGTTGCAAGGTTTTAGAAAAGTCTCTTGGACTAAGAGAACGTCTATTTGATGATCGCGGAGGAAAGCCGCAATCTCTTCGCGTTGATTTTTAATGCCGTTTGCATTGTAATAACCTATTATTAGGGATCGCGGTTTGAACCTAGCTAAGACCGTGTTATCCATAATGGGGTTTAGTAGCGAGGGAGGTTAGGGCTTGCGTAATATCCGGATACGCGTTGTAGATGGCCTGGATCTGGAGGAGATTGCCATGGGCCGCAAGGATTTCGTTGGCCATTGTCTTTGCGCGAGGGGAGACGAAGGCCAAGAAGGTTGACGTAATTACGTTGAACGAGTCAACGGAGACGTTGGGGCTAGCCACGGGAGTGGATTGAGAGGGACGCGTAGCTTTAGGAGCGGACGTGGGTTTCGCGGGGGGCGCGGCGGGCGCCGGAGGCGCAGAGGGCGCAGGGGGCGCAGAGGGCGCAGGGGGCGCGGGTGGCGCGGCGGCGCGAATACGGGGATCCATAAGGCGGGGGAGGGGAGCGGGGGGAGGGGGAGGGAAGTTTCTGAATTGAGAGGGCACCATGGCAGGGAAAGACTGCTGGTGATGGAGATAACTCCACGGACTAGGCCTCTGAGGGCTTAGTCGTTGGGGCAAATGGGATGAGGGAATCCTATAAGAGGAGGGAGCTTCCCTTTGCTGGCGGGCGTCGAAACGCTTGGCCAGTTTGGGAGAAGAGGCCTTAGGGGCTTTGGGGCAACCGCGGTAGTTGGCCGGGTGGCCTTGTTTGCCGCATAGAACGCAGCTGGGGAGGTCGGTACAAAGGGAACGATCCTTTGGACGGGGGCAATCGGAAGTGCCGTGCTCACCTAGGCACTTGACGCATCTAGGTGTAGCATGGCAGTTCCTTTGCGAGTGACCATAAAGCTGGCAGCGGTGGCATTGACCGACAATGCCACTCTTATGGGGTTTCTCAATTTCGAACCCCGTGAGATTGCACAGGGAACGAATTTGGAATATCGGGTGGTGGCCCTCGACGGGCGGGCAGATTACGAGTATCATGTCGTAAGATTCACCGCCTCTAGAGCGGTGCATACGATGGACCTCGTCAACGGGGACTTTTTGCGACTGAAGGTCGCTGAGGATCTCGGCGGGGAGGATTTCGCGTGGGATTCGCTTAATCACGACGCGGATTTGCTTTTCCTCTGGGAGTGAGTAGGTGTGGTATGACACACCTCTCATTCTCATAAGACGGGTTAGGTCCCTAAAGTCGCGGGACGTAGGGACGGAGACTTTGATACCCTGCTGGGTATTTCGGGCGCTAGAAAAATTGATTTTGTGTTCGGCACACCATTTCGAGATGTCCGTCCACTTTCCCTTGTCCTGAATGAACAAGGGTGGCGGGAGAGGGATCTTTTTTGCGTTAGGCGCGGGGGTATCCTTCGCGGAGGATGACGCAATCGGGCGGGTAGTGGAGGGGGAAGCTACTGTAGCGCAGCTTACGGATGACGTAATCGGAAGGGAGGTGGTGGGGGAAGCTACTATAGCGCAAGTCGCGGGGGTAGCGGGAGAGATTTTTGACGACGGTACTGAAGGTGCGGGCGACGAGGTAGCAAAGTCTAAGTCCTCAAGCGCAACGACCTTGCTGGCCTGGGACGAGCTTTGCTTCTTGTTCTTCCTCTTCTTGCCCTTTCCTTGGACGGTTGTGAAACCATCGTCGGATTGGGAGGAGGATGAGGAAGAAGAAGAAGCGGCGGACTCCGCTTCGTCGTCGTCCGAACCATAAGGGTACGGGGTAGTGGGCCGCTTTGAGGAAGCGGCGCTGATGGGAGCGTCAGTGTCCATGGACTCTGACGGACTAGGGGGTCTAGATGGCTCTGTGGCCGGGGGGGATTCTAATGCATCGCTAAAGTTAGCGATGCTGCTGTCAGAAGGACCTAGCAAGTCAGTTTGGAGTGCGGTGAACCGAGCTCCATACTTTTTATTTAGTGAGGGTTCCTTTTCAAGGACGCCCTGGAAGAATTTTATGAAGAGCTGAAGGCACCTTTCATAATCTTTCATGATGGAATCGGGGAGGGAATTTACGCGAGGGGACTAATTTTACCTATCGGTTTTAACCCACACCTAACTCCCCGGTGGGTATGCCGGGGATGTGTAATCCCTCCCTGTCGGGTGTAGACAGGGAGGATGTGTGCCTATGGGTGAGCCCTAAGCTTGCTTTGGCCCGTTGCCTATCTTATTGTGCAACGGGGTCCTATCCAGTCTAGTGTGAAGGGTATCGATATACCCGACCACGCTAGGTGAGTCGCTGTGGAGGCAAAACTGTCACCAGTGCCGACTAGGAGACCCCCCAAGGCCGAACACTGGGACCCGGCCAATTGACTGCCTAACCCTGAAGGGGATCGGCGGGTGTGATTGGGTCAACACCCCCTCGGTTTCGTTGGCACCGTAAGGTATCCACCGAGGACCACGAAACTGTGGTTTTGCCCGGAAGGGGCCAAAATTGCCTCGACGAACGTTTTGAACGACAATCTTAAAGAAAGTCGATATTAATTGTGTCTTGAAAAAGACCCCAATTAATAGACGTGATGGTAGTCGGGTGACTACGGAGACGACTCGGGAACCACCAAGGAACGCTTGAGCCGGAAAATCGGGAACTCTTGTACACAGCAGCGCAGCGCAACACGACCGTCCGCCACCGGTGCCGGGCGCAGAGTGAATAAAAACTGTTTGATACGTATTATGAGCTATTAGAAAAGGTACAGAACCGAAAGAATGAACGTCATTCTGTTTACTCTCAGGTCCAGTTGAAAACCAGCGTTGTATAGCTGTCTGGCATTTTTGAACTGGGCCTTTTTGGCGCATTCGTGTGGCACACTCGACTCCCCTGCTAAATGATGAATGTTTTTATTTCTGTAAGTAGGTTTGAACAAACACTTTTACACGTTAATCATATTTTAAAAATTAGATGAGGTTGGCGTTTCCTATCTGACTACTCTGAGAAGAAAGGCCGAAACAAACTCAGAGGTCACAGCTAATTTCTTTGCTAATTTCTTACATCGCACTTTACACTTTTTATTTGATTTTTATTTTTTTTATCTGCAAATAATTATTTGGTGTGCTTTTTGGCCTGTGCTAAATAAATGCATTATCTTTCTTTAGTTGGTTATTATTCATTACAGAGGTACCTGTGTTGCTCATTGCTGGCTCGGCTGGGTAAAAATCTCTCTACTAACTCTAAATCTCTCATTTTAAATTTGATGAAAAATTTATTTAGTGTTTTTTTAATTATCTTAAATCTCTCTCATTTTAAGGAGGAGCTCGTGGCTAAGTAATAACAGCCGCACGGGTCGAACCATCAGATTAAGCTATGCTTGCCGGGGTTGGTCCGTGAATAGGTAGATGATGCATCCCTTTCATTTTAAAATAAAACTAAGAAGTTGAAGTTGCGTTGTAGTTAGAACTAAGGACCACTTTACAAAAGAGAGAGAGAGAGAGTCCTGTCTGTGTAACACACTAACTATTGCAATGCCTTTCATTTTGACAATTCGACAACATTCACTGCGTTATTTACGTTGTCGAGCAGACGAATGTGTGCTATGCAATTAAAAAATTACGCAACAAAACATTAGATAATGTGTATTTCATCTATTGTGTGTTCTAAGTGTGTTAGAACTATTAGAAGCAAAATACCAACGAGGTATTAATCCATTAAGTGTCTTTGCTATGATCCTGTTGACCGATATTAATTGGGGTGCTCCTCTCCTCTCTTTCATTTTTTGGATCTGCTGTGAAGTCGTCTTCCTAGAATCGTGGGATCGATAATAATTTTATAATCTTGTTAATTTTGTGGTCCGCAGTTGAAAAGTTTAACTCAAGTGTCACCTTCCCGTAAAATCTATGTATTATTATTGTCTATGGTGTAATAGGAGCAGGAGCTACAGGCTACTATAAAGCCATAACCTATTTAGTGCCAACCTTTAAACAGAAACAAAAAAAAAAACACATTCGAATTTCGAACCCCCAACATGTGCATGTATTGTTTATTTTTCTAACAAGTGTGCGTGTCACTAAACGGCCAGTATTTTGTTATTGTTTTTTACGACGACAATAAAACATGGAGTTTATTTTAATCTGTGCGTTGCGGTGCGATTGCGAGTAATTAAAAGTGTTAATATCAGTGTCTGTTCGCTTCGTAATTTCGGTTTATGAGACATGAGACTCGGTTGCCGAGTGTTTTATGGAATGCGCCTCATTCTGTATGATTGGGTTGTGTGTTTATGATCGCTTTTCGAGATCATTTCCCGGTTTATCTTCGGTGAATGAAAAAATATGGAATTAGGTAGAGTTTTCTCGATTCTTCCAAAGTTTCAGAGATGGCAAAATAATCTATATACATACAAATAAATAAAATAGAAGTGTCTGTTTGTAATGTCCAAATAATAACTTTTTACTAAATGTATATGAAAATATATACGGCAAATACAACGAACAAACAATTAAAAAAAAAATTGTCTGTCTGTCTGTTTGTTCCGGCTAGTCTCCGAAACTACTGGTCCGATTTTGACGGGACTTTCACTCGAAGATAGCTGATGTTATAAGGAGTACTTTTATATTAGAAAAAGAAAAAGAATTAGGGTCCACGCGGGCGAAGCCGTGGACAGCAGCTTTTTAATTATAAATAACGAGTAGATTTGGTTATTTGCTAAGCCGAAAACGAGTTTGACGGCCTCTTGACAACGGTAATAAAAATAGTTTACGTTATCTATGCCAAAATGCCTACGCCAGCCTACGCCGCTACGCCGCCGCTGTTATCTTTCAAACTCCTTACTTACACTCACGCTTCACACTACTTACTCATTTATCCAGAATAAAACTATTAAGTAACAGGAACAGGACACGAATCACCAAAAAATGCTCTATAATATTCTACAGTAGCAACAGCTTAACTCTATATACCTGAGTTTACTGTGTGTCAATTTATTATCAAATTAAAACTCGCCAAAACCCACCATTTCAAAAGCCAAAAACCACAATAAACTCACAGTTCAAGGCAAGACTCTAAAATTGAAACAATAATTATTAATTTAATTATCATCACTACAATATCCAGAAGCTTAAAGCAATAAAAAATCAACAAAACAAAGCATATTTTAGGGTTAGCCCAGGTTTACACGGGCGATTTTTTATGGGGCATTGGATTTTCAACTCTCGGTATAACCCCATATTTTTACCTGTGCGCTCGTCAACGTCAAAATATTACAGTGTAATTATTATGTAGGTTTAAATAATAACAATAACAACTTATCGCATAATATGACAGACCTGTGGAGACTACATCAACCTAACCGTCCGTAGACCGTATGGGGCACTGAGGCGATAACCAGGCGGGTGAATTCAATACTAACAACCTATGACTTTGACAGCTCCGAGCGCACGTTATAAAAAATCGAGTTATACTGTATAACTCGATTTTTCTACCGTGCGCTCAGGCTACCTAACTTTTTTCGGCTTAGTATAAGTTATACTAAAAATCCAACAGAGCCCATCCCAGCGCGTCAAAAAAACAAACTTGGATTTTCAACTCGCGGTGCTAAACAATGCGTTAAAAATCCAGTACGCGAAAAAACATCGCAGCGATAAAAAACGCCCGTGGGTACGAGGGTTTATTCTGCAAGTTTTAAAACAGTGAGATTATGCCAACAGCTTCGAATCGAGATAAAAATTATGTATAGTTTGAGTGACTTTTTGTGAGCAATTAAAACTCATTCGTTGACGTCTTATAAACTGCTCGGACGTTGATGAACATTCAGGAGCGGTATTTATTGGTTTTATAGCGTGAATCATGTCTGAAGAATCCATACGAAATCAAATAAGAAACCAAACTAATATTATAAATGCGAAAGTGTTTCTATCTTTTTGTCCGTGTGTTGTGGCTAAAATGCGCAGTAAATCTAACGATTTAAATATTTGTGTATTTCAATCGTTAGATTCACTGCGTCAGAAGATAGTCGCGTTTCTGTTTCCATTTGACACCTCTGGCACACAATGACGCAGTGACTTGACTTGATTGTCATGGAAACGCTATTTATTTAATAATAATCATGTGTGCTCGCTCTTCTCAGTATGGACACTTATTCGCGTAAGTACGGTGAGGGCAAATCTAGCGATTTAAATCTTTGGCTGAACCAATATTGATGAAATTAAGAAAAGAAATAGCTTATACCCTGACGAACAAAGGCAATTATTTAATCAAATAAATCAAATCCTAAAGGGGTGAAATAAGGTGGTGTCGAAGTTTATACGGGAAACTGCTAAATTCAGGCGGACAAAGTCTCGGGCAAAAGCTAGTGGATAATAAAACGACTAGAAGTGTGGGTATGTAATCAGTCAGTTATTATTAGACTAACTAGAAATTAGGGACGGTGTTGCCAGACCTAGTTTTATATATTTGTCGTTTTAGTAATTTGATTATTTGCTCGTTTCCCGGGATTTGCGGAATAATACAGTAAGTATAGTAGTTTCTAGGAAATCCATTAGGTAAAGTTGAAGACTGGCTGTTTTGACGTATAAAGAAAAGGACTTTAAGATAGTTAATTAATTCAGGTGTGACCTTGCGGAAATCCATTATACACACCAAGCAAGGCAACATGCCGTGTTCGAGTTCGCGACAAGTCAATCGTCATCCTGAGGATGCCTCGTTGAGAGGTGAAACACGTGACGATTTCTTTCAGGGTTTTTTAAGACTCTTTAGAAATAGCTAAGCGGAACAGGTTACTAAATATATCCACTTCTATTGTATTTTTTAATGGAGTTTAATCTGACAGTTAGTTACGTACAAGGAAAATAAAGTGTAAATCATCGAAAACAATGTTTTTACTGAAAAATCGTATTTAATTGGGTATTTGAATAAATGATTGTGCCCGGTTGATGGCAATAGGCTCGCCCCCTATTACATGGGACTTTAGAAATGTGGGTGTACTATAGGTACACTTCTAACCCTTCGATACAGGCGTGATGTTATGAATAAATTATTAATTATGTAATAGATAGAAAGAGAGGACAGTACAGGATTAAAAAAATACGATTCAAAACTGAAAACCTTTAATTGCTTGCCACCGGGTTCAATAATTACGCACGGGATGAGTCTAACATCGATCATTAAATAGTTTATTCGGTATATTGAATCAAAAACTATCTCGTTGGTCTAGTGTTCATAAGCGCTACTACTGAGCTTGGGTTGATGTTTTGGATTCGATTCCTAGGTCGGGCAAAGTGTTATCGGGGTTTTCCATTAAGAATTCTCAGCAGCTCGGAGTCTAAATCTATGCCCGCTTGATGGCAATAGGCTCGCCCCCTATTACATGGGACTTAACATAGCTGGAGAAATGTGGATGTACTACATTTCATTTCATTTCATTTCATTTCACTACAAGTACACCTCTGCCTAACCCTTCGGGGATTACAGGTGTGATGATAAGATGATTCAAAAACGATGTTGCCAAAATTGAACGTGAGAAAATGGAATAGAAGAATACAGTAGTTGCCTAGGTAAAAAAAAAGAAATTCTATTTAGTCCGTCTTCCAGATAATAAATAAATATTAGACACGTATTTTTTGCTTTATCATATTAATCAAAAATAACTTAGAAAACACGCATTAAAGTTGGGGAGTGGGGGCTCGCTACGTCAGAACTCAGTATAAAATCTAGCAAGGCATGACGTCATGCCACATTTTAACGCAATGTATCGCCGTAATCTTTTGGTTACGTCAAAAAAGAAAAAAAAACGTGTCCAATATTTTTTATTAATATACATTCCAGACAAAAAAAAACTTTTGGACACAGGCTTATTCAATAAAATTCATTAAAACTTTGAAGGGTTATTACAGTTTTACAGAAACAGTGAATTTAACTTAACTATTACCTACTTAATTACTCATTTTCAGAACACAGAATCTAATATCTTTTTACTTTTCCTGCCGATTCCCACCATTAAAATAACACATAGGTACCTATAAATTCTCGCTCTTATAAACACCGAATTTTTAACGACTCCCAGTTAAAATAACCACAGAAAATCAACATTACAACCATTCATAAACTTAACACATCACAGTTACAATACAAATAACCAAATAACCGGAAAGTTAATCTTATGTCAGTTCTCACGTCAAAATGGCGCTGGTTACTCGCTCGATGGTCAAAATATTTGTTTTCTTCTGAAGGGATCATCTCGTGTAGTGCATTAGTGCTGTTATCATTCGTTCTGAATGATTGTATGACTGATTGATTGACGTGATTGTTTCTTTAGATAGTTCAATGTTCTATTATGAAAATAGTGGGGTTTGATTGGGCGGTGGGTGGTTGCGTTAAATGCGGAAGTTTTAAGCAAAAGGGTTGTGGAAAAAAATAATTCTTGTGAACGAGAAATTGATTGAACGGTGTTTGGTTTATCAAATGTAGAGATGTAAGGTTGGTGGAAATAGATTTCGTTTGTTTGCAACTTTTATAATGATAAAGTTTGCCCTAAATCAGTTTACCTTTTCCATGTTATTGTTAACGTTTTTACTATTCTCCAAGTCAGTCTTTTCTAACTTCTTGTTCCTTGCTATCGTACAAATTATAATGTTTAAATCTTTAAGTTGTCCAGTGGTCGCTTTTGCGGCTTCTAATATGGGATACGAATATTCTGCGGTCAGCTCTCGGTTTATGTAGATTTTACAAGATCATTCCGTAAACCATACTAATATTATAAAAGCAAAAGTAACTCTGTCTATCTATCTGTCTGTCTGTCTGTTTGTCTATCCGTCTGTCTATCCGTCTGTCTATCTGTCTGTCTATCGGTCTGTCTATCTGTCTGTCTGTCTGTCTATATGACTCTCTGTCTATTTGTCTGTCTCACTCTCTATCTGTCTATCTATCTGTCAGTCTATCTGTCTGTCTATAAGTCTAACTGTCTGTATGTCTATCTGTCTCTCTATCTGTCTGTATATCTGTCTGTCTGTCTGTCTATCTGTCTGTAAATCTGTCTCTCTATTAGTCTGTCTATCTGTCTGTCTATCTGTCCGTCTATCTGTCTGTCTGTCTATCGGCCTGTCTATCTGTCTGTCTGTCTGTCTATATGTCTTTCTTTCTGTCTGTCTATTTGTCTGTGTCACTCTCTATGTATCTGTCTGTCTATAAGTCTAACCGTCTGTATGTCTATCTAAGTCTAACTGTCTGTATGTCTATCTGTCTCTCTATCTGTCTGTATATCTGTCTGTCTGTTTGTAAATCTGTCTCTCTATCAGTCTGTCTATCTGTCTGTATATCTGTCTGTCAATCGTCTATCTGTCTGTCTATCTATCTGTCTCTTTGTTACTTTTTCATGCCTTATCGGCTGAACGATTTTGGATGTTCGGCACAACGATACTCATCATCATCATCATCATCATTTTAGCCGAAAGACATCCACTGCTGAACACAGGCCTCCCCCAAGCACCGCCACTTAGATCGGTTCTGTGCTTCTCGTATCCAACGGATTTCTGCGGCCTTCACGAGGTCATCGGTCTACCTTGTGGGAGGCCTTCCAACGCTTCAATTCCAGTACGCGGTCGCCACTCCAGAACCGTTCGGCCCCATCGGTTATCTGTCTATGAGCAGTGTGCCCTGCCACTGGCCACTTGACTTGGCGATTCTTCGGCCAAGACCTGGGTCAGGACAAAAAATACCTATTTTTTATACCGGTAGTACCTACATTCCTGAGGGATAGTTTCTAACCTCCACGCGGGTGACGCAAAAGCTAGTTTTCAATAGACGGGTTACCAACTAAATGACTGAATACAAATACCGTCATATCTACCCCTAAAATGACTTACCATCTTATCCTTTGAATATTTATAGAATATCTAGATAGAGAGTCGCGCTGCAAATGTACAACAAACAAGCCAACTTTATTATGCTGGCGTGCGTGACAGCTACGTCTTACACTCGCGGCACGTCATTGTGCTTTTCTAGTATGCGAGCATTTAGCGGCCAATAGTTGGACGCTATTTTTTTCGACGAGTTCACAGCTTTGACTGTCTATCAAGACATTTATAACTTTGATCTTACCTTATCTTTCAACATAAACCTCCAAGCGAGTATAATGTAAGCACTACATCTATGTAACATAAGTCTAGTTTATATTTTACTCTAGCCAGCTCCCTGATTTTCCGATAGTTTCCCGAGTAAACGGGCGCTCACGTCGAGCAAGTGCCCCGTAGAGCAACAAATAAAAAGCTGAGCTCGGCCCGCCAATGGCGTTTACAGCTCAAGTAGTGCACAGGGTGACTTTATTTTATCCCTAAAAAATTCTGTCATTATAAGGCTTGAGAAGATTGTGGAATAGAGAATGTGGGGGAAGAATAATGAATTATGAAGATTTAAGGTGGTCTACTGTTCTATCATACATACATAGAGGCAACAAACTAATAGTTTATTTCTGAATGCCCAATGTAGGCATCTAAACTAATATAATAAAGAGAAAAGTTTATTTTTTTGATGAATGAGCTCAAAAACTGCTGGACCGATTTTAAAAATTCTTTCACCAGTAGAATGCTATATTATCGTTGAGTAACATAGGATATCATTTATAAAGATATCACGCGGGCGAAGCTCCTAGCGGAAGCTAGTATTCCATAAAGAAAGTCAAATTAGTAATCAATTTACCGCACCGTTAATTCGCAATTCACAGTACGTGCATTAAAGTTTCTAGTTGCGCCAATTAGGAATGCCTGAAATCAACTGTGTCGGCGAGTCAGTGGCCAGCTGGTTATCCAACCGAGTACTTGCGTAACACACTTACATTTGCAAAGGCTTTCATTTTGATAGTTCAACAATATTCATTGCGTTATATAAGTTATTGAACTTTTTTTTTCGAACCTAATAAGCAATGGATTAGCAATATCCTTCAAAATCATTCAGATTGTGATTGAAAAGTGTGCTACGCAATTACGCTGTGCTGTTCTTCATACGTGCTTGTATCAGCGACCACTTATTTAACTTTCGGACTTTCGAGTTTTACAAGTAATTAATAGCGATAACACAAACGCGCTTCTGTGTATGACATAAGGAAAAACTAAGGTATTCTAAATAATTTTCAACAAACACCCTGTAAATGAAAAGTGCCTCGCCAATAGCCAATGATAAACGGACTGGTCAGGTGTGATGGCAACGGACCGGCCGGGGGCAGGCGGGGGTGACCGGGGTCGGGGGCGCGGGGACGACAATCGCCCCCTAATGAGTCGCGCTCTAATAATAATTATCTACCTACACTTTCTGTTCGACTTTGCGAGTTTAGCTAGGGCTGTGCCGAGGGGATATTTTTTTTTCAGTATTTTTTAGTTTATAAGAGGGTGCTTAATGGTGTATAGACTGTCAGTTAGTAACAGTTCCTGCTTTAGATTGTTTTCTTTTAAGTAGTAAATAATTAAATTAAAGATAGCATCCTGACTTCGCCGGAAGTAAATGTAACTGGAAATACAGGAACATAATCTGAGGAAGGAGTGTATTTTATTCGGTCTTCACAGTTTTGAAACTGTCAAACATAATATAAATTAAATAGATAAAAATAGATTTAAATAGATAGAGTTAGTTTTCCATCATTTACTAAGAACCATGATGTTATAAAATTTATGTTCGAAGCGACACAAAAATATAGGGTGTAACTCGACCTTACCATCGTGATGTCCTGTACGTTAACTCAATCATTAAAAAAAAACAAAAACAAACGAAAAAAGCAACATCCCACAAAAGAAATTGCAAAGACAGAATCGTCTCCTTGCCAACCCTGACCAGCAATAATAGGAAATTTGTTTTCCGGTTCGGTAGCGCGCTCCAATTACGGGATTAACGAATTATTTCCACTTTTTTTCCGTCGATCGGCTCCTCCTACCCCACCCCCCGCCCCCATTCACCCCCGCACTTCTTCGCTCCTCGTAATTCTGCGGCGGTTTCCGCCTATTGAATCCCTTTTGATTAGACTTCTTTCCGTTTGAAGCTAAATTGTGCGCGCTCCGTCACGTCCGAGCCAATCGGCGATGTATTGAGCGCTTTCTACTTTTGTGAGAGTGTTCGTCAAGTTTTGAAAATGAGGTCGGTTTTTTCTTGACGAGTTTTCTTTGGATTGGGATTGAAAATGTGTATACAGTGGGTATTGGTCCTCTGTGGAATACTGTAGCTGTTAGCTGTAGGGAAAATTGTTTGGGCGTAAATGCAAAATCACAAATTAATTAATTAATTAATAAAAGGATAACTGTTACTTAATGACTAAAGTCTTCGTACCTTGTCAATGTTCTATATCCTTGATATATGTTATTAATGAGAGACTTTCTCGTTTGTTTGGCCCGATACGCATTATGTCTCCCCACGTTTTGTAACGAGAATATGCATGGGAGTTGCTCATGAGGTGGTTTTTGCACTCATTACATTTCAAGTTCAAAATTACTTATAATCGGAGAGTTTTTCTCCTCGAAGATACTAAACGTCTTTCCACGTAAATAAGCCATTAAGACGAAAATCCATTTTACGAATGGAACACTTCAATCTATCAATGATTGTACAAATTCTTCAGAACATATTTATACCTGCATGTAACCTAACTCACTTAGATTACTATTCCCATTCTGGTAGCTCGATATCCAGCCAATGCCAACTTCTAGGAGCCAGCACTAGATATAGGTTTGTGGTGCCATTAACCCGGATGGTCGACGGTGGTCTAAAAAGCATCTAGGCACTGAAAAATAAATAGATAACATAACATAAAACATAACATCACGCCTGTAATCCCCGAAGGGTTAGGCAGAGGTGTACCTATAGTACACCCACATTTCGCCAGTTATGTTTAAGTCCCATGTAATAGGGGGCGAGCCTATTGCCACCAACCGGGCACAAATCCAGACTCCGGGCTGCTACTGAGAAATTCCAGATGGAAAAACCCAATAACACCTTGCCCGACCCGGGATTCGAACCCAGGACCTCATACTCAGCAGTAGCGGTTTGCGACCACTAGACCAACGAACAACCAATAAACGACCAACGACCAATAAATAGATATTAAGATTATTTATTTTACCATTTATACTAAATAAATATTAAGATTATTTATTTTCTTATTTATTTAATCTAAACAATCTCTTCACATAAACGCTTTTTAAGGAACGGAATGTTTCAGCTGATTCATGTTGGTACAAATTCTTCCAAAGATTCACTTAGATTACAATTCCCATTCTGGAAGCCCGATATCCAGCCAATGCCAACTCCTAGGAGCCAGCACTAGGTATAGGTGTGTGGTGCCATTAACCCGGATGGTCGAGTGTGGTCTAAATGTGGATGTAATAGACCACTTGAGTTTCGCTTGCCCAATTCAACGGCACTTCTTTAACGTATCGTTGAGAAGAGAAGTCATATGATTTGTGTTTTGCGAATGTGTTTTGTTTTATTTTACCACTTTACTATTCTGTTGTATTTTACTGGCTATAGTAGATCCGATGAGGCTTCAAGTCATGGATGACTAGGCCCAACTAACATTAAGCGCTAAGACAAGAGTTATAGTAAATCTATTAGAGCGCTAATCAGATCTTAAAGTTATAAATAAGTGTTATGCATTCGGAGTTAGAGCGCGCTATAACTCTACTATACCCCCGAAATGGGCACACTTTCTTATCACCTTAGGTTGTTTAATGGCTGTAGAACAGAGTTATGAAATGTGTTAAGAGGTATAATAAAGCAATAAGATAGCTAAAATAGCGATAACTGAAACTACGAGGAATAAAAACGTGGTAAATAGACAAAAAATAACTCCCTTAGTGGTACAATAGAGTAAAATATCGTTTATTAAGTCTTTGGGTGCTAAGAGGGCTGCAAATAGGTAAATACTAACTCCTTTAGCGGTACAATAGAACTACAATGTCGCTCACTATATTTTTAAGTGATAAGAGGGTGGCAAATAAGTGATTATTAACGTTTGGAATTCTAGTATATATCTACAAAGGCTATAAAAACGGCCTCAGGTGCTAAAATTTTTAACATCTGAGGTTTATTTTATGCGAAGAGTACGTATGTTAATATTTGTCGAATCCAAAACGCCGCCATTTGTTTGTGAAAGTGAAATTTAAAGTAATCTTTTAGTTTCAACTTAGTAGACACAGAAGTTGACTTTTTATTGCGCAGGTAACTACACTGCGAATAAGTATATGTATTATTAACAAATTATTCAAGCGCCCGATGTCTGTTGTCTATTTACTGAAAAGAAATATTTTATTAGATGTGGAGTAACATAAAACTTTTGGAATAATATAATAAAACATTGCCTATTCTAGTTAAAGGTATCGTGCTAGTAGTATTACAAAACAATAAAGCAAAATACTTCAATTAAACCGTGTTTCCTTATCTTTTTCTAGCCTTAGTCAAATCAATTCATAACCTAAACATGGTGGGCAAACATAAGGGGCACAGAAGTGGTATTAAGCTCTATTACTCTACCTAAAGTTATACAGAAGTTACATTAAGCACTAGAAGTTCTATGATAGCGAAAAATGTTCCTGCTGTTCGACCTTAAGTGACATAAGAGAGTTTTGTAACTCCTCAGGCATTTGGTGGTACAAAAGAGTTTATGAGCACCATTGTAGAACTGGTAGTGGTAATTTTTCCTTTTGTGCAACTTTTGGTTCTTGGCGAGAGTTCATTATCGCTTGCATATCACTTTAGGGGGTTGTAATCAATGCTTAGTTCTCATTTAGATCTTATAGTTATAAGATTCACTTAAACCTATAACACAAGATGCTTTGCCCGTATTGTAGTGTTAAAAATTGCTGTGTATGTCTTTAACCCTTAAACTCGCCCTTGTAACTCTGTGGTATAGGTTTAAGAGAAATATTTTGCTTGTCTACGCTTTTTGTCGGTAAAAGCTGTAAGTGCTGCTGCTGTAGCGGCTTTATATCTCGTTAAGTTCTAAAACAAGCTATTATTGACACCTAAATGTTAGTTGGGAGGTTAGGTAAGAAAAAGAAAGAAAGAAAGAAAGAAAATTTGTTTATTCTGAACAAACAAGACGCACATTACAAAAAAAAAAGACAAAATACACACACTTATACAATGTTGCAAAAGCCTAGTATTCAAAACCTTTCAAAGTTTAACAATGATGTCTATTGCTATTTGGCATACAGTCCTACCATCGACAGAATAAGTTCTTGACACCTGTCTGTTTCATACTAATGAATATGTGTTTTGCGAATTTGATCCTTATTACTACTAGAAATTTTAACCCAAGACACGCACCTCTGACTTTTCGGATACTTGTGCGTATTGTATAGTGATCACTTGCTTCAAAAACGGTGAAGGAAAACATCGTGAGGAAACCGGCATGTCTGAGAGATATTTCTCGACGACATGTGAAGCCAAGTCAGAGGCCCATGGGCGGCTTTAAAAAAAACTCTAATACCAGGTTAGTGACTAACCACACGAAAAGAAGAAGACTAGAAATTGTCCAACTGACAGGTGTTAGAAACACATTCTCTCGACGACGGCCGGACTGTAAGCACATAATTTACCGCAACATTTTTTTTAAGTTACATAGTTGTGAAATACGAGAGTCAAGACTATTTCCTCCTCTCTCCAAACAGGGTACGAGCCCATTTAAATCAGTAACAATTCGTGATCATATCTTAAAGCTCCAGTTACATTATTTGTAAATTATTTCACAGTTCAATAGAATTAGGTTTTGGGGTAACTACTTAACATTTTTACTTTAGAAATTTTCATTCAAGAACCTGGCTATTTCTTCCTAAGCTTTTAGAAACACACGGTTCTATCAATGCAAAATAAAAATTGAATGCGCACATCAAACTACTATTTCCATGTTCAAAATCACGAGAACTTTTCCCTCCGTCTGTACATTGCTGATTCTTTTGGCAACTGGAGTGGCTCGAACGCGTACTCATGAGTTTTTCGGACGCACTTACATTGTCGTTATCGTAAATCAATGGCCGGCCGTATAAAACAGAACATCATTGATCAATTATGGCCGACTCCGGCTATTTGGCAGCAACCGTTTTTGAAGTTATTTACGAACTAGCTTTTGCTACCGGCTTCCCCGCGCGGTAGTCGAAAATCATCCCACGGGAACGTACCTATATACCGGGATAAAAAGTATCCGTGTGCCAAATCCATTCAGCTGTTTTTGAGCTAATCCGGGACATACATCCAGACAAACCGACATTAATTCTTCGTTATGATGTTATTATATGTATTGATAAATAAAGGTGATCGAAGGGCAATCGTTTTGGAGTTTGATGTGATATGCCAATAAATAAGGCGTAGCATTACAGAGGCCTTGAGGTTGTGAGTCATTTTGGATTTATCTCGCTTGATTGTGTTGTTCGGAGTCAAATTTTATAGGTGCTGCCTTGCGTGCGACGCAATAGAGGTGTTTAAGAAACTGGTAAATAAACTAATGGTTTATTAATCATTACTACAGTCAGTAGTCATGTTAAACCGCTGTCATTTTGAATATATTTAATTTTGACAGTAGTTATGGGTAGTCAGAAACCTGAAAGTCTGGCAACTAGTCTTGCCATCGGGTATCGTGTTACCTAGTAACTGGGTTGTGGAGGTCAGATAGGCCGTCGACCGTCCATGTAAAATACTGACAGTTGAAGCTGACCCCAACCTAGTTGAGCAAAAGCTAGGCAGATGATGAGTTAGTAGTTCTGTCGTCATTACATAAGATTGCTGCTACCAATTTTATTGGGCCTTTTACCCACAGAAAGAGGAGCCTCTATTTACTGTCAACAAATATTATCACTTGTATTCAGGTAGATATTTTCATTATTTTGACAGTACGAATTTAAAAATAGAATGACAGGTTTTAAAGTGAATACATACGAATGCATGTTTAAATCTAAACTTAAATGCTCCTTCACTCTTTCACTTATTTTGAACAATTATAAACTCAAAGTGAAGGGACAACAACAAAAAAAAAATCAAGTGGTTTCGTTATCGATGGGCTGTAGCATCTATTTCGCCACCGAGCCTCCTGTGCAATGTCACAGAGATAACCAAATATCAGGTGAAGTGCTACTCTAGCAACTCCTTGCTCGAGTAGTTGCTACTTACTTGACAGGCAGGGCTGGAAGAACAGTTATCGATATCGATAGATTTGTGACGTTGTGCACTACAGTTTGGAATTTATAATTCTATATCAATCTGGTGTTCTAGTTTAAACGGCAAAAATTGATGGGGCTGCTATTTCAATTACGAATAAAGCGTTTCAGGGCGAAACTCCGGGTTCCGTTTTGTGAATTTCACAAAACTGTTGCTGCAGAAAGTAGCTTTTGGCCAAGAACCAAGGCCTGTGTTGGATCGTGATGGAATGTGTTTGTTTGTATTATTTATTTTCCACTTACTCTAGGAAAACTGGCTTAGGACGATTAAATGACTACCTGTCCTCGTTCTGTGCCAAATCGCGCTAGCATTAATTATAATTTTTGTGACTAAACATAACCTTTAAACTAGCTCGAAGTAAAGATTATCAATACAAATCAATCAAATTTCCCTACACACGACCATTCGCCCATCACTATTAACCACTTGGTTGAGCTAAGCATCGCGACTTCTTAAGTGGCGTACGTAACCCATTGGTTTGCGTCTACTGTCTGTTTAACTGTTTACATCTCAAGAACATGGGGTTATACAAACTTTGGTGTTCTTTAAGTTTTTTAATAGTTCTTCAGGCATAATTTGTGTGACAGTGTTTTGAAGAGGTTTCGCAGAGACTGTGATTATCTTTAAAGGGATGAATTGTATTTTTATTAAATTTTTGTTTGTCGAAAATCAATCCAATCTTTTAAGATTCCAATGTTTGGCATTGGAATCTTAAAGGATTGGCTCGGATTGATTCGGCTCTTTTATAATTTGGCAGCTATGATAATGTCCCTCTAAACATTACTTTCGGAATTCGAGGTATAAATCCGCCGCCGCAGGAGGAGACGCCCTGGGCGTCGGGAATCGCAGGCCGATTTAAAACAAAAAAATAGGTTTGTGCCACTCCTGTGCCAGCATCAACCAGGTATAGCTTAATCAGCAAATAGTGTTCCCACTGCTAGGACACAGGCCTAATCTCTTTGACAGGGAGTGGGTCATAATCCACCACGCGGCCCCAGTGCGGGTTGGTAGATGTCACGTGTTCGAATTTTTTATTCTAGAACACGCCATGGTTTCCTCATAATATTTTCCTTCATCGTTTTCCACAACCTGCAACTCGTAAGTCGAGGCTGTTAACTCGTATACGTAACAGGTACACGTAACAATAATTTTAGAAACAAAAACATTTACAAAACAATCCCTGTTTTCCTGTCCGATTGACCTCCATGTCTTGAAGTGGTCATAAAAATTGAACGCTGAAAAGTGCTCTGTAGTCTGTTTATATTCTTGTCTGAATGATAATAAAAATAACACAAGTAGATACGTACGTACATTTACACAGTAAATTGTTCTTTGTGATTTTATGTGTTAGCCTCTGGAGGTTTAGTGCTTTTGCTGTTAATAGTGATAGCCGAAGTAATATTAGTAATATTCTGTCCAAAATTATGAGTGTTATTCAGTTTCAGTAATTCTTTTCTATTTTATAAAACCTCTTTTAAGCTTTCTCCATGGCTTTGCTCCCTTTTTTTAGAAAAAAGCCAAAGATGGGCTTCGGTTTTCGTATAATCTCAGTCACACGTAATTACTAAATACATACATACATACATAAACTCACGCCTTCTTTCCATGGGCGTAAGCAGAAACTACAGAACGCCACCTGCTACGATCCTTAAATACTCCTTTTGCCTCGTTTACGTTCATACATCTGGTCATACACGCACGCCGGTTGCGAGCACTACGTATCTGGCCTTTTTGAAGAACATCACCAATAAGGAATCACCATATATGAATTAGTAATGAGTGCATAATTAGGGCACGGTTGGCGTAGTGGTTAAGCGATTGACAGCTGCGCTGCGTGTCGCGGGTTCGATTCCCGCACAGAACAAATATTTGTATGACCTACAAGTAGTTGTTCCGGGTCTGGCTGTTTGTGTATGTGAGTTTAAATGTTTTTAAACGCACCCACAATACAGGAGGAATTCCTAGTATGGGGCAATGTTTAAAAAAAAAAAACCTCGAATCCACTAGGCAACACTTGACGCGAAATACGTGACGCCATGCTTAGCAACGTTGCACAACAACGCCCGACGTTGCTAGCTGGCGCGCAATATGTCGCGCGGCTTGTTGTTTTTTTCCCTGCAACATGCAGTTGAACATCAAATGTTGTCTAGTGGAGACGTGATGCGCAGAAATACCCGTGAAGTGGTGTAACGAAGGAGTGCTCAAGTTAATTGAACTGTACCAAAACTATGAATTTTATGGAATACTGCTGCTGCTACTTCTTTTTGATGCATTTTTCGATAAAATAATAACTACCGCCGCTGAAATCAACACTAGTTCCTCTGGCGACATGTTTTCGCCGACTGATCATGCGTAGACAGACAACGCTGCTAAACAAAAGTTCCGCGCTAACTTTCAACATGTTGAGAAACATGTTGTGCAACATGTAAAGAAAGAAAAGAAAAACACTGAGACCGATGTTATTTTGCCTTGTTTATACCTATTTAGTTGGCGTTTTTGGCGTAGTTTGGTTTTAGTTTTTAACTATTTTTACTATGTTTCAGGCATAATGGTTTTTATGAAAAGTTTCAGCTTCCTCGAAGGCGCTGTATGCTGCCAGAATACAAGCAACAATCCGAAACCAACGGCTTGCAAAATTCCCTAACAAAATCACAACTTTTTATTGAAATAATCTTTTAATATCAGGCCTATTTTAAACGTGTAAGTTTACGATTGTTAAACTCTGCTCCCATAAAAGTGAGGATAAAAGTATCAAGATCAATCATGGATGTATAAAACCACGATGACTCCCTTTCAAAAAGGTTAAAAGATTTTTTTTTAACCACAGCGGTATGCTCTTGATGGTCGTTATCTCACCTGATGGTAAGTTACGATCAGGCCGAAGGTGGAAGCGAGTTTCACCCAGAATCCTCAACCACAGAGGAGCTGGCTATCTTACTTCAACTGCCAAAACACAACAAAGCTCTTAACATTTTTGTTTTGATGACAGATTTAGATAAGATGGTGGTAGCTAGCCAAGCGGACTTAGAATAAGCCTTACCACCAACTAGACAGAGCGAAAATATTTTTTTTTAATTGTTTCGTTCATATATTGATGATTCGCAATAAGTAAAACAGTTTTATTAATACAAGTCAAGTGGTTTGCCTACTGGGACTCCAAGTGGAGTGGCTCATGGCTGGGTATTGCACAACGCACTAAATCATGAGAGTACTGTAACTACCTTGGTATAGGATACAGAGTGTATGATCTACATGTCTAGACTAGCTCTCAGTGTTTAGTCTACTACATTTTGATATTGGGCGCAGCTTGGTTTAAATTTAGTGGAAGATTGATTTATTTATTTTGTAAGCCCCTCCTCCTCCATAGGTGTGTCTGTGTCCAATAAGGACCAGGCTCGGGTCGACGGCGCGTTGTGTTCCAATGTGCGCCTCAAAAAGATGTCAGCAGAACTGACGGGGTCCGCTAGGGCCGATGCCTGCCGGGGTTGCGAAGAAAACCGAAATGGAGATCGTGGTCCCCGGCAACAGGGCAACCGAAGGAACACGGGTGGGTGTTAGTAAGTAAGAGTCTGACACGCCCTCCCGCTCCACCCAGAGCGGGAGAAGTCATTTGATAATTTCCCATAAAAAAAAAAACATCACAGCCCTATCAGAATACCATGCGCTGCGGTATTTTTATAAATATTTATTTTTATAAATATCGCATCATTATGCTGAGATAGGAGCCTTTTGGCCTCGCACAGGTCGTTATTATTTTTGTTGTCACTTTAAAAATTTAAAATGCGCCTTTCTTATTTTTTTTTTATTATTGTGTGTATTTCCTGTGCGTGTCTCAAATCAAATATTTTTCTTTCTTTATTTCTTTTATTTATTTTTGGTCCTAAGTTTCGCATTAGGTGTAAGGTGTGTGTGTACTGGTTCATTGATACTTTGTGACGCTGTATGTATTTGTTTGTCATCACTAACATTTAAAGATTTTTAAAAGAGTAACGGAGTTTCTTGCTCCATAGGAAACGACCAATTAGAACCGTGCACCTAGCTTCTGATGTTTCATAAGTAGGTTTATGTGAAATAAAATAATTTGAAGAGAAAAACTTTGTATTTTTGTTTGTAATTAATAAACTGAAAACTACTGGACCGATTTTAAAAATTCTTTCACCAGTAGGATACTATATATCACTGTGTAACATAGGCTATAATTGCTGGCTGGCGCAAGCTAGTAATACATATTAAAGTCGTGGTGAATACAGAAATTACTTGTATGGATTTACATTACATTTTAACCTTTTGTATGGATTTTCTAAGAATTTCGTTGGTCGACAAATTATTCTGTAAAATCGAAAAATCCATCATCATGAAATAAAGAAAGTAAGAAAAAATAACGTTTATTTGCGGTAAACATGACGCAAAAAAAAGTTTAAAATACAAAAATGAGAAAAGGTTGGGGTATCATGCGTCACATCCACGCAAATCGGCTATCGCTCAGCATTATGCTGCGACCTTATGTAAGACAGAGCCCCAGAGCTGGTTTTCAGCGACAGCCGGCGCCGACGTAATGACGTCGACCGGTGCAGCAAACAAATATTTAGACTTACTACTTAAAGAAAAATAATTTATTAAAATATGACAATTACAATTACAATTTACGACAATTTAAAAACCAGCAAAGGACGAGTCGGTTTCGGACACGAAGGGTTCCGTTCCGTATTAAGATCGAGCAAAAAACAAGTTTTTTGTATGGTCCCCTTTATTAATTAACTTTAGGTATTTAGTTTTTATTATTTGTTGTTATAGCGGCAATAATAAAATATACAATCTGTGAAAATTTCAACTGTCTACCTATTACGGTTCATGAGATACATCCCGCTGGCAAACAGACGGACGGACGGATAGCGGAGGCTTAGTATTGGGGTTCCGTATGGCACCCTTCGGATACGGAATCCTAAAAATCTAGGACAATGGTAATTGTGAAAGAAACAGAAGGAATAGTTACTAGTATCGTAGCGAAGAATTTGTATGTTTATCTAATAAAATCAAAATGGAGTTATGATGAGCTGTAAATATTACTAAAACAGTATTTCTGTGTCAAATAAACCAATTTTTCTTTTCTTTTTTTTCCTTTCTTTTCTTTTCTAAATTAAAAGGTTGTTAAAGTTTACAAAATAAACAACGTTCAAATCAGTCCATCTTCACGAAAGTATTTCCCAGAGTGCTCGGCCACTGATCAACTGAACAGCCTCTGTTCATTAGAGAGTAGGTACTTAAGCGATACACAGTAAGATAATTATAATTACGACGATAAGCGTGGGGTCATCAGGCAGGTCCTTTGAGCGCATTAACTGCTGTCAAATTGTTGTGTAGACTTAAGTAATGATAGAGGAGACTATGGAATTAAATTAAAAATATAATTTAGCCTATTTTAAACGATATTAATAATGCGAAAGTGAGTTTGTTTGTTTGTTAAGCTTTCACATTAAAACGGCTAAACAGATTTGTATATAATTTGGCACACGGGTAGACCATGACCTGAAGAAGGACATAGAATACTTTTTATCCCGATATTTTTATGGGATCGAGACTTATGCAGGTGAAACAGCGGGGCGCAGCTTGTGTAGTATAAAAAGATGCGGTTAGATTGGAAGCCAACCCCACATAGTACTATAACCAAAACTTGTATTTTCATGATTTTAAAAGCATTTGTATACAGGCTGTTCGGTAATGAATAAATAACCTTGAAATAGCATATCATAAACTTTTTTTTGGGTGGGAAATTATTAAATAACTTCTCCCGCTCTAGGCAGAGCGGGAGGGGTGTCAGACTCTTACTGACTAAAACTCACCCGTGTTCCTTCAGTTGCCATGTTGGAGGGGGCCCCGATCTCCCTTTCGGTTTTCTTCGCAACCCCGGCAGGCATCGGCCCTAGCGTACCCTGTCAGTTCCGCTGACAGCTCTTTGAGGCGCGCGTAGCACACAACACGCCGCCGCGCCGTCGACCCGGGCCTGGCCCTTATCGAACGGCGAGCTACCAATTATTCACCGTCCGCAAGCCCGTGCCTACGGTGCCCGGAACTCGGGCATATAATAGACCTTATAGCCGTTCTAAAAAAAATATTTAAAAAATAAAAATCCCAAGTTTTTTTACCTTATTTTATATTCTTCTTCACTACAACCACGCAAATTAATTCATTCCATCGGTTATTTGTTGTAGTAATATTGTACGTTGTCTATGACAGAAAGGCAGTAAATAATGTGACTAGAAATTGCGTAGTATTTTTTTTTATTGTAGCTTAGCTACTACTCGGGATACCTATATATTTTTTGTATTTTTTTAGAACGATCATAATGTCTATTATTTAAGCTATTTCAAGGTTATCCATTCTTTTCCGAACAACCTGTATGTACGGTAAAATCTTGGTAAGAATTGTTGTGAGATTAAAAGCTCTACAAAATGTCAAAAATCATCGTGGGAGCCTGACCACCTCAATGCGATAATGTATGTCCTGGCCCTTGAAAATCAGCCCAAACTCTTCACTCCATTCTCAACCTTATATCTTCGGCCCAAAGGACCAGTTTTTCTTCACTGCGGCCTTAAGGACCAAGGCACGTTAATTGACAATGGTAAGCTTCTGGGCGTACAAGTGTAGTGATTGTGTGGCTGTTATGATACTCATCATGGTCTTGAGATGAGTGTCAATTTGTTTGAGCGACTTGAGATATTCATGACTTGGGAGATTATTTTTATGTCGATATGTCTTTAAATGGGGGCTCTATAGTCTTTTTTTTTTCGAACCTTCCATTTTTTTTTCTATAATTTGGTTTATACAAGCAGTTTTACACTTGAATAAAACATCGAAATTAGTATTTTCAGGCTCTTTTAAAGTGTTACCTTACTCAGATCATGTGAGGATCCTCACATGATCTGAGTAAGGTAACATCATGAGATCATGTAGATTGTCTTAGCAGGTTTATGAAGGATGTTGTTTATATTAATGATTTTTCATTGTCATTATTTTAGACAGCCAACTTCTCCAACTGCTGCACACACCTACTTATTTCTCTCTTTGTTTTTGCTAATACCCAATTTTAAAGATTAGTGTAGGAATATTTTATTCAAATAGTGTATGTTGTGGTAGTACTCCATATTATTGAGTGGAAGATGCTATTGCAAGGAATAAATAATAATAAAACTTTATTCAGATAAAAAGGCAAAGACACTAAATACAAATTTGTTTAAATCTACGAAAAATTCAATTATGTTATGTGCCTGAACTAGGTCATCCTGTATTTCCGGCGAGGCAAGGTATAATAATATTTCTAAATAATCACATTTATTTTAAAAATCTAGTCATAAATATGTAAAAAAGATTTAAATAGTACAATAAATCCTACTTACACATTTTTTTTTAAATGTCGCAGCCTATGCTGAGATAGGAGCCTTTTGGCCTCGTACAGGACTTTCTGTTATTTTTTAAATTTGTTTTTATTTTTTTATTAATGTTTTAATGAGTGTGTTTTAGTTTAATTTGTGATTTCCTGTGCGAGTCCCAATAAATACTTTTTCTTTCTTTCTTTCTTACTTGCTAAAATCTTAGTACCTATCCTTACTTAAATAAACTTAATTAGTACAATTTTTTTATTTAAGGCGAAAGCGCCGACCCTGCCCGCGAAATTCAAATTTTCTTACGATTTTTGTATTTTTTAGGTCAGTCTCAGATCTCATGTTAATGATTGATTGATTTGCGGTCGTAAAAATAATAAATATATATTTACAGAATGTTAATAATTAAAATCGTAAATACAATTCTGAGTGATGGTGTATAATGTCATAAATTCACGAAATTGACATTCTTAGCAGCAAATAATTTGATATATTATTTAGGTAACCGTGAGATGTGGAAGAAATGGAGGGAGGCCATCTTTTATGACCGCCAATCAATCAATCATTAACATGAGATCTGAGACTGACCTACAAAATGAAAAAAACATAAGAAAATTTGAATTTCGCGGGCATGGTCGAAGGTTCCACCTTAAGTACAACTAATAGTTTCTCTGTATCTACAATATAGAAGAAATTAATTTCTTTATACAATAAGAACAATAACATAGCTAAGTGGTAAACCAAATATGAACAACACGAGAACCCGACCCATAAAAACCGTACAATGTAACCGACACCGGTAAATAGAGCAAAATTTGACGGTTCGAATAACGCGCCCCTCTTAAAAGCTAAAATGGAGTCAAGTGATTGTTTGCGGGAACGATCAGCAGGCAAATCTGTGTGCGCACTGTGATCCATCACCAATCGCGTAGGCTAGGAGCTGGAGAAGAGAATTTTTGTGTTTTGGTAAGGCAAAAAAATAATTCCTTTTTTGCTAGCGCGCTGCAATGACGCGCCCCACTACCGCACAGAGTGGACAATAGCTATACCAATAATCTATAAATAAAAAATTAAGTTTAATAAATAACCTATAACCCGCGTACGGGAAAATAAAAATGATTTAAAAAGTACGAAACAAGCAAATATTTCAGACAGAAATCAAGACATAGATACAAAAATGGTCAAGGAAAAGCGGTTGTCGCATGCCTGTATACCACGTGGGTACCAGGAACACCTATAAAATTTTAATGGCATGCGACGACGACGGCTTAAACTTTGACCATTTTTGTACCTGTGTCTTGATTGCTGTCTGAAATATTTGCTTTCCATGAATTCAGGTATGCTCGATTATAATTATCAAGTCTTACAAATCTGAAAATAAGGAAAAAGTAAATTTATTGGTATTTTCCTTATAACAATTCTTTTTATAAGTTTTCAAACATTTTGTTTGAATATTTCTTACATGAGCTTAATTTCCTGCACGTGATTTTTTTTTAAACAATGGAAAGACCTCTAATTCTTCATTTCGTTCAAATCAATTTAAAACTTCGCAGTAAAATGGTTTCACTTCAATACTGGATGACGTAATCCATCAACCGCTGTCTCCTTGTCTATCCGTAGAGTAGTGCTGGGGTGAAGTCATTCCTCCCACCCTCCTTCACCGCAATACAACACTTTAATGTGCCGCGATTTGTTTGTAAAACATTTTACAACACTATAAAGACAAGGATTACAGCTTGCTGATCATTATCATTATGAAGTTCATACTGAAAAAGCTGTTTTGTTACCAAGAGGGTGGCACGAATGCGAGAGCGACAAAAATCAGGCAGGTTTCTAAGTAAGCATTATGTTAGTCCTTTTGAAAACTGGCTCTCATTCTTCATTAATTGTGTCTGAATAGAATCTATAGATACCATAAACGGCATATACTTATTTTGGATTCCAATTTCTTATGTTCAGATAGAGGTGATAGATATTTTCATACAGAGGGCTCATTAAAGGAAATTTTATTTTATTTTATTTCATCAGGCACCAGAAAGAGAGGTAGACCAGCTGCCCGGTGGACGGACGATATTATACAAGCGGCTGGCAAACAGCGGATGGAGACAGCTAAAGACAAGGATACGTGGAAATCTCTAGAGGAGGCCTTCACCCTCGAGAACGAGGGGTTCTTACATAAAGAGTACTCGTAAAATATATATATCTATAAATATAAGGTATACCTAGGTTTAAACATAAATACTCATAGAAAATAATTAAAAATAAGTTTCTTTTTGTATTTTTTAGTAAGAAATATAAGGCTTTTTTATTTGCAACCAACAGCGATAAATAATTTTATGTTACAGAATATCTGTTACAGTACTATATGCCTAATAATAGGTTTCCCTGTATATTCCCTTTCCCTGTATCCCTATAATTTTAAAACATGCGAACGGACTACTTAGAAATATACTCATTCAAAAAGTGCAATTTAGGTATTACTTATAGTTAAGTTTGATTTAGTTAAGGTTTTAAAGAGAAAAAAAAAAAAAAAAAATATATTAATAGTTTGTCATTTTCCTTCGTCTATGGTTTTTATTATTTGTTTTTTTTTTAATGTATTTTTATTACAGTTAAATATATCGACTTGAGAGAAATCTGTGTTATAAATTCGAGCAATACGACCAAATGCGGCTAGGGATTATTAGCTAAAACACGTGAATCGGAGATGTCAAATCCTGATGCTGCCGTCCAAATTTTTACGAGACAAGGAAGGATAAGCAAAGGGATTATGTGTGACATAATTTTTGTACCTACCACTGGTCATAATTGATTGAAATACGAATTCATTATTAACTATTATAATTTATTTTTAGTTTTCTGCCACTTAGATTTTTAACTTTAATTAATAGCTATGTGCTTACCTAATAACTATTTTTGCTGTGCCCTGACAGGGTCTACAACGGCTCTTAGCTTTAAGCCTTCTCCATAGAGATCTACGTTTTGGAATGGGCAATTAGCTTCAATTTTCTGACTAACTGACCGACTCTTTGACAATTCAAAAGTGCCTGTAAATGGTTTAATTGAAATAAATGCTTTGAGTTTGAGTTTGAGTTTGAGTTTGCCTTTTGTTAACATCTTGTTTTACCTTGTGGAACGCAAATAAATGAATATGAACTTTTACACAATAATCTGGCAGTACTCTATTTTGCTCCATTTAAACAGTTTAACCCGTCATTCAATACGGTTAATATTATAAACCCTTTCTGCGTGTCGTGCGTCAAGGCGTGTTTGTTTTAACTCAATTTTAGTATCACGTTACCGAGCTTTGGGAAAAAATCCGCAGCGTTTAGTGACACGGGTACTCAAAGTTTATTTGGATAGTTTGTAGCTAGATATGTTGACTAGCTGCGCCTCGCGGTATCACCCGCATAAGTCTCGATCCCGTCGGAATATCAGGATAATAAGTATTTTATGTGTTAATCCAGGTTATAAACTATATGTGTGCGAAATTCATTTTCTCATTCGAAACTCATTTTATTTTCGCGAATTCCGGTATGGTCCCATAGTAAAAGTTGTTCATAATGATGAGTAAAGTCACGTTATCGGTCACTAATTACCAGTCACCCTATAAATGTGTATCTAACCTTTCTTTTATTGTCTAGACTTGTAAGACAACAAGCTGGTTCGATGGTTTCAATATGAAGAAGAAGCTACTGCTAAAGTTTGAGACACACTGTAACACATCAGTGAGGAACGACTATTAAGTAATAGTTGTGCGCCGGATGCGACTTGTAAATATTGCCGCGCGCACCAGGACATCACATCTGTGGAGTAGTCTTTATATTGTTGGCAATTGTTATTTTTTATAAGAGTAATTGCCAGTTTTTATTGTTTCTTTAATGTTTATGGAGTGAGCTAAAGCTTCACTGTGTGAAACTGTAAGAGTTATATTCTACGCAGTATTCGAGTAAAGGTAAACCTGGAGAAACTTAACTATATATTGAGAAAAATACCGATTTAATTATGTATGATCAAGAATAGATACTAATACTAACGTCATTTTCTCAATAACCTTTTACTGTGCGTAGACAAGCTTTAAAATTCCTCTAATAAATTTAAATATTCGAAGCGGCTCCATAACTTTTTGCTTCCGCTTTAAAAGCGCCAATAAATTAATTAGAACTACGTTAAAGACGTCAATAGCTTGTCTCACATATTCTATACGCCATACATCATCGAACACATCACATCTACCAAGTTAAGCAATAATCACCTTTATTGCCCATCAAAACTGTCTTCACGTTAGAAAATTTAGCACACAACTTTACGCCTTACACTAAAAATTAAAGTAAACAAAATATAGTTATTTTCGTAGTTTTTTAAATGTAAATGGAGCTCATTGAGGACGTAGCGTTCAATGAGATTGAAAAAAATAATTAAAAATAGTGTTAATGGGCGCATGGGACCATTTTATGGGGAATTAGACGGAGGAAGTGTCTTCACGGCCTTTTTATCTGGACTTTTTACGAGAAAAGAGGTTTTATATCCATAATTATGTGTTTTTTTTTAATGTGCGTAAAGGAGAACGGATAATTTGATGCTAGTGAAGAGAAGTGCGCGTGCAGGGTTGCCAGATGACCGGGATGTTGATGTCACGATGGTAATTTTCGAGGTAGATAGGTAATTATAATTTTAGATTATTTCGAAAACAGTTTAGAGGAGTTTTTCTGAGGAGACAGTTTACTTTACGATAGTGTCTTGCCACAGCATTCATTATTAAATTTCTCCATCGTAAGGCACTAAATTATTTTGGGTTTTTCTAAAGCATTGCGTTAGCAAGCAACGTAATATAGAATTTATTCCTTTTCTTAATCTTGGATGCCTAAAAAACTATAACTACTAAGGTAATAGAAGGAGCCCTTTCCAATATGTCTAAGGCCTAACTCACACTGCGAAGTCTCTTCGAGCGATTTTTATTCGCGCAGTTTATATTTAGTCTACGGAATTGCAAAATTTAAAATCGCCAGTACGTTTAAATACATAAGATACTATGTATTACAGATTTGCGATAAAAATTTCGCACGGTTTTTTATCGCAGTGCAGGCTAGGCTTTAGGTTCATCTTATACCTACCTGCATATATAAGAGAAAACACATAACCATGCATCGATTTCGATCGGTAAATAATAAATCTTTAGCTTCTGACAACCCTCATTCAACAATAGGAGTTAATGAGGTATTCACAGTCGTTAACATAAAACTGCACGAACTGCTATAACTACTGAACACTAGCTGCCTACTTACTGTTCAAAGAGCTGTGCTCTTGCGCATCTCTTTCACAATTTGATGCTGATTAGGATTACGTAAGAAACATTTTAAAAAGAGAATGATCTAGCTGAACTCTTTATTTTTTTTTGGATTCCCAGGTTTAGCACTGAGATGAAACAGTGCTTTAAAACAAAGTTTATTTATTTTTAATTACAAGCATTAAAATGGTTTATCCAAGCTATGCAAGGGGGAATTTTTAAGGTAGGAAATACGAGGAATACTAGGTTTTGGTTACTAAAAATGGGAAGGAATTTTAAAACAAATTGACAAAATAAACAAATTGTTAGTAATGACTACCCCATTCTGCGATAAGCTTATTATTTCATTCTTTATTTTATGTCGAAGATTTCCCACCATTTTAATTTTCCAAAGGTTTCTAGATACTTAAGTACTCTGCTGCCCTATCTTGTCTGACTCCATAGCCCTTAAATTATTAACCCATCCAAGGCGGGCTCCAAAGCCACTCTTATTTTAACATAAATCTTCACGATTCCCATAGCCATTAAAACTCTTCATAAAAGAAAAATTAAAAAAAAAACTCATTCACAAATTGGCAATACTAAGACCACCAAGAGTACTCTTGAAACGCATTACTGCCATGAAATGTAAAAAGGGCGTAAGTTCATCTGAAAAAACATGTACGTATACGACTTTTTTGTCTTCGGGTAAATTAGTCGGTGCGCTTGAAGTGACCGCGCCGGTGGTCGGTCGCGACGTCGTGTCGCTATGTCGCGCGTCTAGACATGGGTTGTAGAATTCGAATGGATGTGGGAAAGTGAGGGGAGAGTGAGATTTTAATGATGAGTTGAGGATTGATGGAGCTGGACGAGACCTTGATTTTCGTCTTAGATTACAAGGATACTTACGGAAATTTATTAAAAAATATAAAGTACGTATAATTCTATCTTATATAATACTAGCTTCTGCCTGCGGCTTCGTTCGCGACCTTATAACCTTCCTCAAGAATTGGGCTATCCAATGCGAAAAGAATTTTTCAAATCCGACTGGTAGTTCCGGGGATTACCCCCTACATACAAACTTACAAACAAACATACAAACAAACAAATTTTACCTCTTTATAATATTAAGTACTGATGAGTCCGCAAGACTAGTAGATCATGTCATGGTCAAAGCTAGCCGGTAAAGTTGATAGCGGGACTGAATGCCCAGGGTGTCCTTGACGCGGAGAAATTAAGACTCCTTGGGGCCTACCACCAGCTCAGTATTATTTTAATATTACTTCAATGGGAGAAAGAGATGGAGCTATAAGTCCTGTAGAGCTTCACCTCTTTCCCACACTGAAGTAATAATGCTTTATAAGTTGGTGGTAGGCTCCCTGGAGGTTATTTTTATACTTCTACTGGGTAGGTAGTAACTACCTAACTCATTCGCAATAAATTACATGGTAACACTAACATTTTTAAACAGAATTCATACAAAAAAGTAAGTAAGAAAATTTTGAATCAGAGGCTCTGCTTAGTTTGTGAAGACAGGCATCTTAATTGTCACTTGTCATTCACAAAACACAAACAATACACAAGTAATAGAAGTAATCTCGAATCACTTCATTCTCACTTTCTCTTCACATATTCATAGTAGGGGGTCGTCGAGGCACACTTGCGTCAATATGGTGCGATTTTTTTGACGTCGCGACAAGTTTCAGTCTGTTTTGCCTGCCGTTAAGTGGCGTGGCGAAACTTCACTAATTTGCTTTTTGCACGACCCTTTTTTTGTTTAAAGGGTTGCCGAAATTAAAGGTTAAAACATTTTAAATTGTCATAAAAGGAATAAGTAGATGTTATGCTAAATAGAATCCTTTTGTAAAATAAATAAAATTCATTTAATGAATTAAAATTAAAATTTATCGAAATAAAATTCATTAAATGAATTTTATATTTTTGTTCATATTTTGTTAGTACCTATTACATTCTCTTAAAACTATGTTAGTAATGACGAGATCAATTAGGTAACATAATACGTATAATACTCGAAATAAATAATTGAATGTAAATTAATATAATTGAAATAAATAATTGAAAATGAATTAAAATTAAAATAAATAATTAAAATGAATTGAAACAAAATTGAAATAAATAATTGAAAATAAATTGAAATAAAATTAAATAATTGAAAATAAATTTAAATTAAATTACGCTAAAATTAAATAATTGAAAATAAAATAAAATACAAAAAATCATCAAGCAACATGAGCCTTTCCACAGCTGGCGATACTGGTCAGTCTGCAAACATCCTTAGGATTCTGTTGCCACTCTCTCCAATTCGACAAATTAGTGAGGCTGACATTTTGCGCATTATAGCGTAAAATAACTATTTTATTTTGTATAATAACTATTTTGTGGATGTAACAATGTTTTAGAAAACGTTCTGTGTGTCAAACCTTCTGTTTGTCCTGACAGTATCCTGTTGTTGCAGGTAAACAATGAAAGATCATCATCTTCATGATAATACTTGCTTGCTTATATGTCAGCTAGCACACGCCAATATACACGCCAATGTACATTAGCGTGTGCTAACTGACATATAACAAATAATTTAATTTAATGTTTTGTGTTGCGTAGTGTAAATTATTTTGCATAAGTACTGTTGTATAGAATCTAGTTTTCCTAACTGAACAGCTGTACTGCTGGGGAGTTTGTTGCGCCACTTCTTCTTCCCAGCTCAAGCACTAGGAAGTGGTAAGGGTGGGCGTTTTTGGGGGATTGTCTTATGTAATTTTGACGTTTGAAAAGTGCTGATTTTCAGCCTACTTTGAATAAATGACCTTTGAATTTTGAATTTTGATCAATTAGGTAAACGTCTCTAGAATCTATCCATTAAAAATTAAAACTACTACGTACTACTGCATACTTATGGGTACTTTTGAAAAGTTCAAAAGCATCATTAAATATTTAGACAGTTCCTAAATCTTGAAACGGTTTTTTTAAGGTGTTTTTCACAGGTGTGGCTATGTATCAAAATGACGCGACTCAATACCGCGAATGCAACTTTCATAAATGTATATTTGTACACCAAACGGCAAAACATAGAGAACCTATAATATAATAATTGTAACATTTTGCACACTGTTGTAACCTATGTTTACAAATAAAGAATATTGATTGATTGATCAAAGTTTACAGGAGACAACAAAAACTTTCCAAAATGTACTACATCATACATACTATTATTTAAAAATAATATATTTTATACTAAATTAAAACAATATGACTGGATAACTTTTAGCCAATTTTTTTGTGCTGGATCACATATTTGAACGAGTAGAATGAAATAAAACAAAAATCTGATTTTCGTCAAAAATGTATTGGATGCCGAGCGACGATATTTGACTCGTGACTGCGTAGTGAATTCAAAAAGACTGCACCTTACTTTCGTAGGTTTTGCATACCATATGAATAAAAAGCATATAAATATAAATGCATATCTTTTAACTGCCTCGTTGGTCTAGTGGTTGCAAGCGTTACTACTGAGTATGAGGTCCTGGGTTCGAATCCCGGGTCGGGCAAAGTGTTATTGGATTTTCCATCTGGAATTTCTCAGTAACAGCCCGGAGTCTGGATTTGTGCCCGGTTGGTGGCAATAGGCTCGCCCCCTATTACATGGGACTTAAACAAACATAACTGGCGAAATGTGGGTGAACTATAGGTACACAAATATATATAATAAATAATGTGACTAGAAATTGTGTAGTATTTTTTTTATCGTGTCTTAGGTACTACTCGGGATATATATTTTTTTGTATTTTTTTAGAACGGTCATAATGTCTATTATTTAAGCTATTTCAAGGTTATTCATTGTGTGTATACAAATGCAATAGAATGAACGGCATACCTACTTATAGTAATATGTATCTATATCCGTACCGTATGATTGATCCGTGCTTGATTCTTAGATTACATTATACTTATTTTTTATACCTCTGCCTCGTTGGTCTAGTGGTCGCAAAGCGCTACTACTGAGTATGAGGTCCTGGGTTCGAATCCCGGGTCGGGCAAAGTGTTATTGGATTTTCCATCTGGAATTTCTCAGTAACACCCCGGAGTCTGGATTTGTGCCCGGTTGGTGGCAATAGGCTCGCCCCCTATTACATGGGACTTAAACAAACATAACTGGCGAAGTGTGGGTGTACTATAGGTACACCTCTGCCTAACCCTTCGGGGCGTGATGTTATTTTATGTGAATATCTTTTTATTTCCCCACTCACATATTAATGACCAACATGTTAATTTCCTTCATAAACTGTTAAGAGGCTTTATCCTAAAAGTTGGCAACGTCGTAAGTAGCTGTCAAATATTTACATGTTTTGATTAATTTGGCAATATTACTGTATGGAATTAAGAAATGTGGCTAACTAGGGAACTAAAATATTGATTATTAAATGCAATAATTAATATCGTAACACCGAATATTTAGTTTTAAGTGTAAAAAAAGTATTTGGAAACTTTCCGAATGCTTTTTGTGCACCTAAAACGGTTACACCATCAAATTCAGTGTTATAATTGCAATTCATTATTAATATTCTAGATCGCTAGTTAGCCACATTTCTTATTTCCATGCAGTAATATTGCCAAATTAATCAAAACAGCGAAATATTTGACGTCTATTTGCGACGTTACCAACTTTCAAAATAAACGCTCTTAACAATCAAGCGCAAGCACAGTCCCATCATAATTACAACAGGACAACAACGGCACAACTTCGCGCCCGGTTTGATGGCAGTCGTTACGACCGTTCCCATCGGCTTGTTTACACGATAAGGCACATTTGGTATGAATATACTTGATGTGGTTCTCATGTTGATGACTTTCATCTGTGTGACTTACGACTTGTGAGACATGAAGAACGTGATTGACCATCGATATCGGCTGATAGTCGTCAGTCCATTCTATACTAAAGCAAGGGTCTTTTAAGATTGTGGTGGCCGCCTCATAGCGTCCGCAATATACCGTCAAATGATGTCGCTTAAAAGTTATTTATTAAAGTAAGTTGGTGTGTTTCTATACAACATGTAAAAAGAAGTCTTGTTTGATCCGTGAGGGTGGAGGTAATTAAGAAAAAATCGTCTAATTTTTTATCAATGGGGAATTTTACTGGGATAAATACATGGAGTGCGGGCAGCCGTCTGTGCGGTGTCTACAAGTCATAACTTATGACCCCTGTTGAAAATTTGCTAATGTTTTATAACATCTCTTGCGGGCGGCTAAGCTCGGCCGCTTATGCTGTTAGAAAGATAAGATAGTTAACAGATGTAGAAACCGCGCGTTTGGTCTATTTTAGCTACTTCCACAGCATTATGTCGTATGGCATTTTACTGTGGGGTCGGGCTGTTGACATTGAATCCATCTTTATTTTGCAAAAGAGAGCTGTCAGAGCCATTTATAATCTACGTCACCGCGAATCTCTCAGGAAACTATTTAAAAGGATTAATATTATGACGGTACCTTGCCAACTCATTTATGAAAATATTATGTAAGGAAAAATCCAGATCTGTTTAATAAAATAAGTGATAGACATAATTTTAATACTAGAAATAAAGATAAACTAGATCAACCATTTTTCAGATTATCTAAAGTACATACATCTTTTATGGGGTACTGTGTTAAATGTTACAACAAAATACCTTGCGACATATTGCAATTAAATGAAAGAAAATTTAAAACTCATATTAAAAGTACACTTTGTAAACAAGCATATTACAAATTACAGGATTATATCCAAGATAAGAGTGCTTAGAAACATGCTGGTCCTGCTCCATAGGACAATTTAGAATCAAGACAAAATCAAACAAGTTGCTAATTTAATTGTAAAATTTATAATTTTGTGTTATATGACATTGATTTTACATTCTGTGATTAGTTCCTGATACAGTGACATATTATTTTAAAAAGTTAGGAAATTCGTCTACTTCTACAATGTTTGTAAATATGTGAGCACCATGTACCTATCACATAATTAAATTATCTGTAGTTACTTCATTTTAAATTCTTTTTACTTATTGTGGTATAGTAATTTTATTCTAGAATACACCGTCTTCACATATAACTACACACATCAAAAGTGTCTAGGGATCAACATATATTTTTGCAATAACTTTTCTCCTGATTGATATTAATTAAAATTTTCTTTAAGGATTCATCAAATAAAGTGTTTTCGTTTGTCACAGTAACGATAAACCAAGTCACCTTTGCATTAATAAAGAAATTTGCCATTTTCCTAATAAAGGGATTTTTGACATTTGAACCACTAACATTAAAGTTCGAAAAAAAGACTGAAATAACAGTTTTCTTTAAAATTTTATTGGGTAACTTAAACAATTAATAATCCGTGTTTCTACCGCGAACACTAACAACACAAGAACATCGGTTTGGCATACTCAAAATGAGTTCATCCAAATCACGCTGTGGAATGGCCGCCCATGTTCGTTGCAACAACAAAAAAAGGTCTTCTTGCGACTGGATACCCTCCATATTCGGCAGAGCTCTTCTCTGTAGCATATCCCATGCATGCTCAATCGGGTTCAAGTCTAGCGACTGAGCAGGCCAGAGCAGGACATTGATGTTAGCTGCGGCGAGAGTCTGTCTTACAACTCTTGCGGTGTGCGGTCGTGCATTATCATGCATTAACTGAAATAAGGGACCGATTTGCACTTGTAGAGGAACGATGACGTCAGATACAATCGTCTAAGCATAAATTTGAGCGTTGAGGTTGCCTCTGATCCAAATCAACTCAGTTCTTCCGCCGATCCAAATACCCGCCCATACCATGATGGTTCCACCACTATAAGGATGGACTTCCTGGCAGGATTTTAATCGCTGTTGGCGTCCAGGGGTTCTCTGTTGTATATTGAATAATTAAGTTAAATAAGAGCCAAAGTAGTAAACGTCATGTTTTTTTATTTTAGTGACAATCAGAAAAACACAATGTCAATACGAAATTAGATTATTAAGAATAATAAATACAAACAAGTATTTAATGCATACTTTGAGTATTTACTACATACCCCCACTTAATCGAAATAATCTAAGATCTATAAGCGAGACATTAAGATTTAAAGAAGCCTATAATTAACTAAATCCCATACCCTTAACACATCTTAAATGTGATACACGTCCTAGGGCTTTTGTCAAAATGTCAGCGCTCATATCATGCGTCTGAATGTACCGTAAGTCCACAATATTCTTAGATACAATCTCTCTAATATAATGATGTTTTGTATCTATGTGCTTAGTCCTATTATGGTGAATAGGGTTTGACGCCAGCTTTTGCGCCCCTTGACAGTCGTTATAAATAATAACTTGTCCTACCTTGCCACTAATCTCTTGCAAGAGTCTGCGCAAAAAGACAACTTCTCTGGTTACGGCACTCAGTGACATATACTCAGCCTCGGTTGAAGATAATGCAACCGTTGGCTGTTTCTTTGACTCCCAAGAAATTGGTCCTCCAGCCAATTTCACAAAATAGCCTGTATACGAACGGCGGTCAATTGTGCAGTTAGCCCAATCGGCATCAGCGTATGCAGAGATATATTCACCAGTCTTCCTGTAGACAATGGAATAATCTATAGTACCCTTAAGATACTGAAGTACACGCTTCGCTGCTGTCCAGTGCGTTTTGTCATAAGTCGTATTAAACTGACTCAAATAACTGGTAGCAAACGCTATATCTGGCCTAGTATTAACAGCGAGGTACATCAAGCAGCCAATCAAGTTCTGATAAGGATAATCAGGTTTCTCACCAATTCCAGGTTCCAACTTACTGCTCGCTAAAGGTGTATCAAACGTTTTACACTGTTGCATTTTAAAACGTTTTAATAAATCGAGTATAAAAGTTTTTTGGTTTATTTCAATTATCCCATTATCGTATTTTACATTTAGAGATAGGAAATAATTTAGATTTCCCAGAACTTTTATACCGAAAAATTGTCTCAAGTCATGTTTGACTTTGTCATACGTCAAGTCATCTTTGTGCAACAAGACAAAGTCATCGACATAGACAGCTAGTATAACTAGTTCAGACGAACCAAAAAGTTTCGTATATACACATGACTCTGAGGAGGTCCTACTGAAACCCAAACTTTTAAGAGTTTCGTCGAGCTTTTTATTCCAAGCTCGCGAAGCTTGCTTCAACCCATAGATGGATTTCTTCAGAAGACAAACTTTTCCATCTTCTTGTGTAAATCCAGGAGGCTGTAGCATGAACACTTCTTCCTCTAGATTGCCATTAAGAAATGCTGTGTCCACGTCCAAATGCTTTAGCTTATATTCGTTCTCAACGGCAAAAGCTAACAGCATACGTAAGGATGAATTCCTCACCACAGGAGAGAATGTTTCATAATAATCCACTCCTGCCTCCTGACTGTAACCTCTAGCTACAAGTCTTGCTTTATACTTTACAGAATTTCCTAAAGCATCTCGTTTCAATTTGTAGACCCATTTACAAGGAATAACTTTCTTATTTTCAGGTCTATTGACTAAAATCCAAGTTTTTCTTTCTATTAAGGAATCATACTCGTCTTGCATCGCAGCAATCCAACTATCTTTATCTTCTGCGTGCATGGCTTCTGAGTAGCTAGATGGATCTTCATTTATTACCTCTTCCGTACAGGTCTTGTATAACAAGAAATCTGGTTTCTTCCGTTCTCTCATTGGATAGCGACGTTCTTCCACTGACTCACCGAGAACACTGTTGCTTTGTTCTACTTCTACATCTGAAGCATCATGAAAACGATCTGGGGAAACGTCCGGAACATCCATGGAAGTGCTTGCTGTAGGAACATCCAAATTAACTATCTGTTCAACAGCATTGCAAGGATCAGTGCTCAATCGTAGTGGAACTACTGTTTCTTCTTGGCTTCTAGAAGAATCTGAATTTTCTTTTAAACTTGTAAAAGAATTTTCAAAAAATACTGCGTCCCTCGCTTTAACTAAGCGACGTGGGCATTCAGAACTACGAAAGAAGTAACTGTGGATATCATCAGCATATCCTACAAAAATGTGTTCCGTAGATTTGACATCAAGCTTCTTTCTTTGACAATTGGGGACATGAACCATCGCTCGACAGCAAAAAACTCTTAAATGTGAGAGGTTTGGTTTATTCCCATACCACATTTCAAAAGGAGTTTTATTTTCGAGTGCACGATGAGGAGACCTGTTTTTCAAATAAGCAGCAGTTTGAACTGCATCTTGCCAATATACTTTGGAAAGTTTACCTTCAGTAAGCATACAGCGCGCCTTTTCAACCAGTGTGCGATTTACACGTTCAGCTACGCCATTAGATTGAGGGCTATAAGGAGCTGTCGTTTCATGCTTAATTCCTTTTGAAGTCAAATAGTCTCTCATACCTTGGTTCACAAACTCAGTCCCGTTATCTGTTCTGAAAATTTTAATTTTTGCTTCCTTCTGCCTTTCAACTGCATTCTGAAATTCACAGAATTTATCTTTTACTTGAGTTTTCGACGAGATAAAGAAAGGAAAAATCGCTCTCGAAAAATCATCAATAAAAACCAAAAGATATTTGTTTCCCTGAAAAGAATCGTGTGACATCGGACCACACAGGTCCGCATGAATTAGTTCCAACAAAGCTGTTCCTCTTTTAAATGGAATTGCTTTGAATGGTTTTCTTGACTGCTTGCCTTCCAAGCAATGTATACATGGTTCATTGTCCACCTTATCATAAGACACACCTATAGCCTCACCTTTTCTAAGTTTATCCAGACCTATTCGGCAAAGGTGTCCTAAACGCCTATGCCAAAGTCTGCAATCTGACGTATCAAGGAGCGCATTAGAGGCAATTCTCTTAGGAACATTTACAGTACAATTTAAAGTGTACAGCCCACTACTTACAGAACCACGTAAAAGAGCCTTTCCAGTACAAGAAAAATTTTCATAAAAAATACAACCATTTTTATCAAAAACTACATGTAAACCGTTTTCACAAGCTTTCCTAACAGAGAGTAAATTACAATTCAGGTCAGGCACGGCAACAACACCAGTCATTGTTCCTTCACAATCTTTAGTAGAAAAAGAAATATTACCTATACCTCTGCAACTTATCTTCTCTCCATTTGCAACCGTTACAGTATCATTACTACCTGCTTCATTATTCAACCTTACGTTCTCTAGGTAATCAATATTATGGCACATGTGGTTGGTCGCTCCAGTATCAATGAAAAAAGTGGTACTCTCTCCTTCTACACCATTGAGTGCTGTCTTCAGAGTAACATTTTTTACGTGCTTGTCCTTCTCGTCCTTCCTTATAGGACAATCGGGCCTTTTATGACCTGGTTCACCGCATCCATAGCATTTGATAATTCTTTTCTTCTTACTATTATTGGAAGAAATTTTACCTTGAGAAGATTTCAGAGCGGAAGTCGTCGGTTTGTTCTCCGGAGCTTGAACGTCTACGGTTTTCGAGAACTCATTCAATAGCTTACTTTTCACCAATTCACTTGTGATTTTTAAGTTGGAGTTTTCCAGAGCCATAACTAAGGGATCGTAGCGAGGTCCTAAACCTCCGAGCATAATCGCTGCCAAACTTTCATCATCAATCTTCTTCCCGATGTCTGCTAAATCTTGCGAAGTAGCTACGATTGCGCCAATATAACGCTCAACATCATTATCGAAGTCTGACAAGTTATATCTATACAGCCTTCGCTCCAGGGCCAATTTTCTGCCCATTCCCTTATCTTCAAAAGCATCTTTAAGAGCATCCCATGCTTGCCTGGCAGTCTCAGCGCTCCGAACATGTGCGATTGCGCCTCCGTCGATTGTCAAACAAATCTTGGTTAAAGCTTTCTGATCCCTTTTATTTGCATCAGAGGGCTTCTCACCTGAGTAACCTTCTATGGTTTCCCATAAATCCTCATGCATCAAATACATACGCATTTTGAATTTCCAGATGCCATAGCCGGCTCTTTCGCACAACGGTTTTATCGATATACCAGCAGGTCCACACGACATTTTTCTACTTTTTTACTTCGTGCTGATAACGAATGTTGTATATTGAATAATTAAGTTAAATAAGAGCCAAAGTAGTAAACGTCATGTTTTTTTTATTTTAGTGACAATCAGAAAAACACAATGTCAATACGAAATTAGATTATTAAGAATAATAAATACAAACAAGTATTTAATGCATACTTTGAGTATTTACTACATTCTCCAGTGTCGTATACGTCTTGTATCCGGTCTCATACCAAAACGAGACTCATCAGAAAAGCACACGAAACGCCATTGTTCTTCTGCCCAATTTCTGTGTTCAAGAGCCCATTGATATCGAATCCTACGATTGTGCATTGCTATAGGTGGTACCCGTAGCGGTCTTCGGGAATGAAGGTTCACTTCATGCAAGCGGTTTCTGACTGTTTGGTCGCTAATTAAGTTCCCTGAAGAGTGATGAAGCCTCACGGCTAACATCATGGCGGTTATTGTTGGAGCTCTTCGAGTTAAGATTTGAATGTATCGGTCTTGTCTCCGTGTGGTGCAGCGATACCGTCCTCCATGGCGCTCAGCCACGGTACCAGTGCTTCGGTAACGTGTCCAAAGTCGACTGATAACACTCTGACTTGTATTCAGAGCTAAAGCCACAGTACCGCGGCCAGTAGTAGTTGCCGGGAACGAGCTTCTATCATTCCCACGGCTCTGAGCATTTCTTCCCTGCTTAAATGACGTCGCCGCTCCATAATAACGTTGGTTTTAATCAGTAGTAGGGAAACAGTAGCACTAATAATGTCTTCAATGCGTTGTATGTTTTATAGGGAAAATATTGACAGCTGATTGTCATCTTTTACTCGAATTTGATTAACAGTTCCTGTTTCAAATTATGAAATGCACCAAAAAGGATCCATATAAATTTATATAATCATAAATTTATTACAAAGCCACATCTCAATCTCAAGAAATCCGCATAAAAATGCTTGATCCCTAGACACTTTTGATGTGTGTATTTAAGTAATGTACGTACTTACACAAACTATTGTAAAACATTTTAAAGAGGAACGGTGGAGTTTCTTGCCCATTCTTCTCCATACGAAAACTACCTTTTGGAAGGGGCGACTAGAATCAATTCTATTATTTTGTTAATTTTGACGTTCAAAAGAGCACTTTTGGACCAATGGCCCATGTATAGAAATACTTGGGCCTATTTGAAATAAATGATTTGACTTTGAATTTGTTGAATTTGGGGTATTTTTGGTACTAAAAATGTGATTTTTAAATAGCAATAACTTTTTTATTTTCAACAATTTTTTTTTAAAATTACTATTAGGTAATGTTATTGCAGTACATATGAGCCCTTTTCGGATCGGGCAGGGTTCGTTTTAGATATTATTTAGAGAGTTTTTTGATACTGTAAAGTTAAATCCCACTGCTATTATTTTTATGACAGCCGCGGCCGCTATGTAGCGGCCACCGCTCTGAAAAATGTATCTGCCATAATGAGCAGAGCCTGCCCAGCTCCGGTTTTCGAAATGTACGTCAAACCATCGGTAGCTGCCCATCTCTTAATAAAGAGGCAAGAATTGTTCCGGAAAAAAGGGGGTAAAAAAAGGGGAGTAACTCCTTAACGTGGAGTAAGTACTAATATGTATGAGTTTAGTACTTACTCCACGTTAAGGAGTTAACTTAGTTAGAGATTGTTCTACATAGACTTGAAATTACTGTAGTTACTGTATTAATGTTGCTGGTGCCAACAAGAAGTATAAAACCTTTTTTTTAGATTTTTATTTTTATTTAGCCATTTTCTTGATCCTACTTGAGGCTCCCGAGTATGACAGAACTTTCTCAATGGTACGCCGTTTACAAGTCCAGTGCCAAGTCAGAAAAATTATTGCAAATAAAATAAAATAGTGTCAACAAAGGTTTTAAGAACCCGTTCGTAGCAGCGTAGCAAATCTCGTAGCAATCGTAGACCCTCCGTAGCACTTTTCCACCGTCGATTTTAAAGGATTATTTTTTTACCATTACCCTTTCAATCTTATTATAAACATCCAAAATAGCTCCCAATAGGTATTATTTAGTTTTATTGTAAGTAATTAGTAGATATTTGTGTTAACGAGGAGTGGTAGTGACGTGTTTGTTTACGACGACACATCCGGCGAGCGCACGTGCATGTAACTCGAGCCACTGCTGCCGAGTGCGACTGTTAATGCAAAGTGCGAGCGGTAGTGTTGTGCTAGGGAGTACTAGGATATCGATAATGATCGCCTTGTACTGTACATTTAATTTTCTAAGACGAAATTAATCCTCGACCGCCTCGTTGGTGCATGCACAACTGCTGAGCATGAGGTCCTGGGTTCGATTCCCGAGTCGGGCAAAGTGATATCGGGTTTTTCTATCTGAAATTTGATAGATTTGTGCCCGGTTGATGGCAATAGGCTCGCCCCCTATTACATGGGACTTAAAACAAAACTGGCGAAATGTAGGTGAACCTGCTACAGGGACACCTCTGCCCAACCCTTCGGGGAAACAAGGCGTGATGTTATATATGAAATTACGTAAATTACGCAATTGTCAGTTCATAGCATAATTAGCCTATATCCTTCCCACTGCTGGGAAACAGGCCTCTCTGAGAGAAGAATGGACCATAGTCCACCACGCGCCCAATGCGGATAGGTGGATGTTCAAATTTTTGGTTGTAGAACATGCTGGTTGCCTCGCGATGTTGTGAGACTCTACCTCCGAAAAAATGTAATTTTAATAAAAAATTAAAGTAGATTTTACTTACTTTTGTTATATAAAACAAACAATAACACAACACAATTAACAATTGAAATAAGAATTTGAATAGTGAATTGTTTTTTTTTCTTTGATTACATCTCTTTTTATATACTTTCCTGTCGCAGTTATGCTGGAAGAGATTTTTTTTTAGAAATAAGCATTGCCTTGTGTGTATTTTCCTGTTCTTTTCTTCTTGTCTGTTTATATGCGTGTACATAAATGGTTAAATAAACAAATAAATTATTTAAAAAAGAGATGATTAAGAATTCACTACAAGTAAACCCGCTATTTGTCTTCTTGACCATTTTGGACAAAGAAAGTGGTAACATTATTTGAACATCGATATCCTTTATCGATAAAGCACAAGTCGCATCACTATTTAGTATTGAGAGGATGAGCGGTAATGCACTGTTTACAGTTTAGTGCATCGACAATCAGTTAATTGCATTCAGTACGTTTCTCGGGAATAGTCCACAAAACGAAATCAGTAGCTGTGGGGTTAGGAAATACGTATTTCATTATTACAAGAATATTTAGAAAAATATACAATTTAATATTAAATCATCAATTATTTGTGATAATAATAATTATTATAAGCCTTATCATGTAATTATTATCAGCTGGAAGAATATCTCCCATTGCTGTTCCATAGCTTCATTAAAAACTCGCATATTTTTGCTACCTGCTATCTACTATGCTATCTACTAATTTATACACACAACTACGATAAACTCTTTAACGTCATTAATTTATAACTAATTCCTTGTAACTACTATAATTCTGACGACTCTATAAAATGATCGGAAATTTCTCAACTCTGTTAACTTATTTGGCTCATGTGATTATTCACACTACACTTGCAGTGTATCATTACTCAGTCACTCATTCTATTTGAATTCAAAATAAGAATCTTCACTTCAAAAACTGCATCTAATTTACAATTCTCAATTTAAATAAGCATCATTTTACCCCTATTCACCTCCTCGCGGGGTGAGCGCGGGTGAATCGTCACTCATCGGCGGGAGTCTTAGGAAATTCTTCGTCCGGAAGTCGGAGCTTGGCATTTTCATAATGTCTGCACGGGCCGCCTCTCCCCCCGTACTAGCAACTAGTATTCATATGATAATTTTATTGAAGAACATTGTCAGTTAGTAAGGCGACGGCTTCTGTATTATTTTCCTGATGAATAATTTTTGAGTAATGTGATAATTGCCTTTTTAAGAGCGCCTTACGCGCTTAACGTTTTAAAAGTGATTGTTAGCTATGTACAGTAAGCGTTCAAAAGTGCATAAGCACGTTAAGAATCATATTGCTGTGAACACGCAGTATAGTCCGTATATCTGTATGTGTAAACAACACGGCACACACACCACAGAGAACGCAGTATTGCGCTTTACACACTGTCGTATCGTCGCGTACTTGCGCCTCACTACCGAAACAAATATATATTTCCGTCGCTTTTGTTAGACAACACGCATCATGCGCTTGACCTTGGCCAGTTTATGGCAATGCTAAAATTCAAACTAAACTTACGTGTGCAGATAGCAGAACGCGTTAAGCATTGGTCTGAGATACAAACTGGATTAGGTTCCAACCTCGTCAAGCACAGTGCAGTTTTTGCAAATATTAATATTTTTGTTTGCAATAATATTATATCTTAACTATTGCTGCCTTTTTTATTAATGCTGTTATTGCAATAAAGGGTTTAGAATTAAAAATGCGTAATATGTGATAGTAAAATTAAAAAATTGTATTCGTTATATTTATTTTACTTATAGATAATATATTACTACAATTATTTGTCATTACGTCAGCTCAATAAGATGTGAAATAGATGTCAAAAAACTAAGAAGTAATTTATATTATTTTGACATATTTGTATTATGAAATGTTTTAAATTTTAAATTGATTTTTTCACCATATATATTAGCTAGCTTTGATCATGGTCGAAGTAATAGTAAGAAGTAATCAAAATGTAAAAAAAAACTACTTACAAAATAGGTGATTTTAAGGTAAAGTATGGGCAGTTTGTTTACATTATTTATTTTACATTTTATTTGGCTTTAGTAAATATTGGTTGGTATTGAGGTTATAGCTTAAGTATTCATTTTCTTTATGAAAAGAAGATTGAAACTTAACCTCAAATTGTAATCCTAAAATAATAATATTACTAAAATAATCTTAAACATTTTCGGTCTATCTGCGAGAAATACGACAAACAACATATTGTAACTTGCTTAAAAAATCGTTACCACAAATTCATGCAATAACGAATCTGTTGTTTATTAAGTTGGTAAGTACGGTAAATATTTTAAGGTTAAAATATAGCACTGTCCCACTTGAAGTCTTAATATTATCGTGCGAAACTTAAACGTTCTTGTTTATGCCTTTCTGTCGAAAACGGCTTCCTAGCTGGTCTTCAGTGATACAAGTCTTCAGAGTGCACAGCGAACGGTTCATAATGACGTGTTTAATAATTCAGCAAAATATCTCGTTGGTATGAAACCATTTGTTTCATATTCCTCCATCATTTGACGTCGCTACTGCTCGATAATAAGCCTCTTCCTCATTCCTCTTAACCCTCACAGTATTTCTCTAGAACAAAGAATAACATTGTATTTATTACACATAATAATTATTTATCATTCACTAATCGAATTAAACCTCATAATGAATTTAAAATTTTAAAGGCATCTTCTGTCTCAACAATACCTCTGTTCTATCAACAATACCTTTGATTAAGATTTATGTTTAGTAAAATATGAAATATTTAAATGATAACACTCACACTTAGTCCGGTCTCATTAGATATTATATTTGTCTAAATTACATTCACTTTTACGCAGAGCAATAATATTTGATCTCCCTTCAATATTTATATTTGACTGCATTTTGAAAACAATAACCACAACACCGCTAATACTTAAATACTCGTCACCAACAATAACCACGAACCAACAAAGTTTTGAGATTGGCTGGGAACAGACCGTAGCAATCGCGAATACGCGTAACGAACTGCGTCTGTCTACCTCACAGAAATCGAAATGATTTACTTAGTTTTCTGTGGTCTACCTGCTAAACCTTAATATTTATGTGAACAAGACGACCGAAACAAAAAACGAATGATTATTGAACTGGTCATTATTAAAAAATAACAAAAACTATGAATAATAATTATTAAAAAATAACAAAAACTATGAATGTAATTATTAAAAATTACAAGCAAACCACAGATGGGATTTGAACCCTCGCTCGGCTCGCTATAAACGCACATACCAAAGCACATTATCCACTGAGCTAGCACGCCGTATTCTATATTGATTGAAATTATGAAGTACTATGAGTTGCAGACAAAGTGAGTGTGTGTGTATCTATAGTATTGTAACATCTTATAGAAGAAGGTCGTAAGTCAAACCGAAGCGTCAGTCTATTGCTTTGTGCGATTGCCTATGGACTTTTGGTCGGTACTGTACCTACTTTCGTGATTTACGTTAGCAGTATAAAGTCGTCGATTATTTTGATCCCAGTATAAAACGGTAACGCCTCAGAGTTTTATTCAAACAAGAACAGTTTCCTTATTGACAGCCATGTGTATTCCAATGACTTAGTAAATAACTATTCTGTAAATTCTGTCATTGTGTAATGTTTCTCAGAAGAAAAAAAATCCATAATCAACTATTTCTACCTTGAATTTCAAAAGCCCTCTCCATCCAATCTCCAGTACCATGCCACAAGTAGGTATTCAAGCAATTTGTCGCGCGGTGATTTCCCGGGCATTCTTCACTTTCGCCGTAGTTCGAGCACCATCTCGTACAATTACCGGCCGCCAAAGACTCTCGGCAAAAGTTTGAGAGCTGACGAGTTCGAAATTTAAAAGTAGAAGATTGGTGTGCTTCAGTTGGCAGTTATTTTGAATTGCGAAGTTATTAAGTTGGTATAAATGGAACGCTTTTTGAAAAAGATCTGATTGCGTGAATTGATGACATTTTGATAAGGAAGGAAAACAGACTAACTCACTTATGACTAGAAACACGAACACAGATATGTATGAAACAGTAAGAATTCTTAATCTTGAGTTGGAAATCACTAAACGGAAATGTTCACAAGTGAAATGTTCAATTTACACAGTTTACATTTTCAAGATTGTAAGAGCTTATTAATAGGCTTTCATTAAAGCCCAATAGCCTTCGCACGTTATATTATGATGAAATATTTCAGACAGATCGGACAAAAAAAAACCAGAATTTTCCTTCTACTTAGAATACCTAAGTAGAAGGAAAATTCTGTTTTTTTTTTTAAGCGGAAACTAAGGTTATAAAATTTTAAATATTTTATGTTATGTTTTCATTATTATTTTCTTCAAAAACAAATCTTTAAACTTGAATATGGAAAAGTATTTGTATTTAAGCAGATGTGTACCAAAGTCTGTCATAGGAAAATGGAAGATGTACCTAATGGTTATGGAGTATGTAAGGATCGTAGTACTTACTCCCTATAGTTTTGTTGCCAAGGATTGCAGTTAGAGAAAAACAACGTAATAAGTCGCCATAATCTTTATTGCACCTTTATTAAGCTTAAGTCCTACTTTTGTACTATATACAAACGTGCCAATGCATAACTATTAAAACATTTACTTCGACCTTAAAAATATTTACAACAGTAAAGACTAAACAGTAACAATTCTACTAACTACGTGCTTTGGCTAACATTACTCCATCTTTGGTTTTCTTTATTGCCAAATAAAAATATTAAGTACATTTCAATAAAATTACCTACATTTTATCATAATTTCTCGAAAAAGGCCAATTTTACATCGAATTACATCTCTATCTTTTGATCGGTTTAAAAATATAGAACTTATTCTAAATTTAAATTTGAAAGTTCGCTCTAAAAAGGTTTTGAATGTGTAACTTTAGTTGAAATATTTTAAAAATAGAACGTTTACTTTGGAAGTCTAGGTACATTCGATTTCTATAAAATTGCTATTCAACCTCTCTTTCTACTCGAATGATTCTTAGAAAAATTCTAATTTTCAATTTCAATATTACTGGCCATACTTTCGTTACTGTTCTCATTTAAATCGATATGGGTTTTTGGTTTGTTTTCCGTCTTTTCTTTGTCTTTTTCTTCGGAGAATTCTTTGCTATCTGTCCGTTCAACTTGACTTCGTTCTACGTCACAGGGTACAGGCATGCCAAAAGTTGAATGTCCTGGGTAGTACATGTAAGGAAGTGGCAAATTAGGGTAATTCACTCCCAAGTGTGGGCCATATAGCGACTGTAATACTGCTTGATTGTAAGACTCTTGTAACAAAGCCTTATATTCGGGATTCTTCGCGAAGTCCACGCCGTACACTCCAGCAAAGTGCTTCAAAATAGGCGAACTTTCCAATAAGTTCGGTGGCGAGAAAAGAGGATTTAACGTCTTACCTAACATTGGATTTTGGTAAGACTTCAAGTCAGGTATACTCGGCTGTCCATTATTGTTGACCAGGACTTTGACAGCCACTTTTCTGGCATGATTCGCGGCAGCCGCTGCGGCCGCGAGCATGCCATTCTCTTGCATCTGCAGTTGCTTTCTCTTCGTCTTGTACCTTCTATTCTGGAACCAAATCTTCACTTGTGTTTCAGTGAGTTTCAAACTCGCTGCCAGATCAGCTCTTTCGGGTCCAGAGAGGTATCTTTGCTGACTAAATCTTCTTTCCAACTCGTACACTTGTGCGTGTGAGAATGCAGCTCTCGATCGCTTTTTCCTTCCGCCATTTTGGGAGTACTCCGTGATATTGTAGTTCGGTGAATGTATTATTCTCGACTCGTTGGTCGGTGTGGAGCATTTTCTCTGGTCATAGTGTAGGCTGAACGGTTTGTAGGCGATGTCTGAGCTTGGTGAGGAGTTGGCTCTGCGGACTGGGGAACCTGTGGTGGACGAACGGGAGTCGTAGTCATCTGTAACAATGGGAGAGGAGGTTTAGTGTCTGTTGTCTTTTGTTTTCAATTGATGAAGACAAAACAGTAGATAAAAATATGTATTTTACAAATTCTCATATTTCATAATGTCACACAACCACATTTAATCAGTTGTATTAAATTATTTTATGTATAGTTGGCTAATAGTTAAGTTGCAGTAAGATTGAATAAATGTTGTTTTATATGCACACATTTATAATAATTGTATCAACATTTTCCCGCAACAGGCACTGGGCAACGTTGTAGAATTTAAAAGTACAGCGTTTTTCTATCAAAGTAATCAGGAATCCACTAAGACCCTAATAATATAATTAAGCCAAAAAGGTACCACCAATAAAAGTCAAAACTCATTAGGATAGATTCACACGATCACATGGAATCAATTAAATTGCTTATCGGCACACGCCATCCGCGTATAAAGGCGCTTACACAATGGATCCATTACGCAAATTGTCGCCGGTCATTAGACGTGGTAAAAGGATGCGACGGCACGAAACGTAACAGTATTTTTGCGTGTGGTGCTATTGTTAAGTTCGGGGTCGTTTATATTGTATAGTTGACGCTTCGACACTAATTGATGTAAGTAGGTCTGAACTAAATAGGTAGGTATGTGGGATGTCATTTGGCATACCGTCGCTTTTGTTGTCTTGCGTATTGTCCGTCTAACTTTGGGCATAAGGCATACCTAAATGATTCCTAATAATTAGGGAATGAGTCAGCAGGTAATTCAGTTATTACCTTTTGTTTACCCATTAACAGTAAGGTTAACGCAGAGGCTGCTTGCAAATAACTAATACTAATAGGTGTATTTACATCTCTTTGATTGTGGGATTTTACCCTATTTAGCAGTAATCGCAAATGTAACCAGTCTAAATACGTAATCTGCCTAAAATCTCTACAATTCTAGAATTACACAATACTTTCATTAAAATCCATTATTATCTAATATTAACACAACAATAATGACTTTGACTTCCATCAAGAACGAGGTCGTTCAGAAATCCAATCACAAAAATTTACATTAAAACCAGACAATTTGGCAGCGAACTACAAACCTAGTAATTACTAAATTGAAAGGCTGAATGGCTTTAAGCGTCATCACTTATAATAATGAGGGGGTAGCGTAATCGCGCGAAGTGACGATTAAGTGGCGATGTCGCGGGGACGTACGACGCGTGACCGCGCGACTCCCGGTGTGACGGTGTAGACGCACCATTACTTTCATTGTCCGCCGATAATTATTAAAGCAGCATTTGAATTTAGAACAATCGATAGTGTTGTGACTTCACTTGTTTCTAAATGATTCAAGAGTTTTGTTGTCCTCAGATGTTTTTAGAAGAGGTACATATTTAGGTATCTCGATTATATCTTTGGGTTTTTAATCTGTAGTATTTTATATCGATGTTCGAGCGATAGGATATGAATCTTGATTTCAAAATGCTGATTTCTAACTAATCCTTACTCAAAGAAAGTTTTAAAACTCAATTTATTCCCAAAGCTTTATCTAGAGTAGTTTATCTTTCTATAATAGAGATCGGAAATTACTATTGGCAATATTGATTTGGTTTTTAGAAAATATACTAGTATTGTTTAAAAACCTTCAAAATTAGTCGCAATAAATCCAACTCATGCAATAGCTTTTGAAACCGCGTCAGCATATATTTACTAAAGACAGACAACACGTCAATCTTGTCTTCCTAATGTGTTTTAGCTAGATAATAATAGTGCACTAAAGCTAATACACACTCAACGTAAACTGCTTCATCATTGCACTCATCTATAAGAACATTACAATGGGTGATTGTAGTCTATTTTTAATTTAACCTTTATGACTTTAAGTAGGCGAGAATTTAATTACACTTTGGTGGGTTCTAATGACGTAAAAATACAATTAAGGATTGAACGTAAAAACAGAGTTAAAGGCAGTTGCGTTTTCCTTAGACGTGGGTGTTTTTGGATTTTTACGCAAACGGTTAAAATAATATCCGATTTCAGATTTTGAAATCGATTTTTAAATCCGATTTTAGGAGAAGCTTCGGCATCTCTAGTAATATTATTCGGTTGTAAGCGCATCGATCAAACCATTGATATAATATTTCATATGATCAAAACTATCCAAACATAAATAAATACTTGCTTACGCTAATCTACTGTTGCCGTGATTTTGTGAAATCTGTTTGTCTTATCGATACGCTTCGATTTCTGACTGAAATCGGATATATTCGTTTGATGTATCTGACACATGTCTATTTTTCCTATCTGGCAATCAAAATTATTTTATTGCGTTCACCATAGACGAATGACTTAATTTGTAAAATGTTGTTATAATGACTACTGCAATTTTACATTTAACCGGTAAAATTAGTGGTCTTAGGAGGCTTTTATTTATAACATTACATAGTAATATAATATTATCAAAAGGTTAAATAACACTGGTGAGTTCTACATTATTGCCTACAAAAGTAAAGGGAAAAGATGAGCCAACGTTGCCAGAGCTGACACTCTCAAGCGTCTCCACACATTTTGAATACATACAGATATGTTTGTGGGAATTATTAAAGTAGATAAAATAATATATAAAATAATCGCAAACCAACCTGATAGTTCCGTGACAGGATACTGGTTCTTCCTCGACATATCCAGCGCGCCATCACCAGCAAAGTCCCGGTAGCCGTTACAGTCATCATAATACTTCAGTCCCTTCTCCAAAGACTCCTTTTTCACTCCATATGCATCCTCCTTGCCGAAACAACTGGCCGGTTTCCCCAAAAAGTTCATCTTCCCGCCAAAATTCTCCGCACAAAACATTCCATTTTCAAATTCACACTTTCCTTCGTTCTCTTTCGTCAAAATGTCATTTATCGAAAAAGGTGTCGTCAAATTAGGCTTTTCACAATCTTGTAACGTTAAAGACTCTTTGAAATTCTTCAATTTAGATTCCATTTTTTAAAATTCAAACACATGAGTTTACACTTCACTGCGCGGTCCTGACTCGCCTCACCGCAAAAGCGTTCCTCAAACGAATAAAGTTTGGGTGATAGATTGCCCGCCTGTTTGACGTGTTTAAGCCTTAGAGGGAGATGGAGCTATGTAGCAAGTAGCCGTCTTCTTTCAGGGTAGAGTAGGACAGCGATACTTTAAGGCGGTCGTTTTTTAAAAAAGCTCCTGAAGTAGCGTAAGTAGTGGGGATCGTTGAGTTTTTCTTGAAGATGTTTACGTGAATGCGATTTGATCGCTTAGGTCATATGCAGATTGTGATGCTGCCGTGAAGTGGCCACTGAATGAAAATGTTCACTGAAAGATTTGTTGCCACAACGTATATGATATCATACGTTTTCGTAGAGACAGAAACTAGAGTTTTCTATTGAAAACGCTGTGTCAGATAGGAAATAATTATGCAGCAATAGGAAGTTTGACTTTCCTTAGATACCTCCTCGATATATTTTGTTTATTATTGCTTCAAATCTTTAATTTTTCTTTCAGTTTCTACTTGTTACCTATCGAAATTTGTTTCGATATTTTTATGAGAACTTACTCTGGTGAAAATGACTAGCCTATGAATGTTTTCAGTTCTTATAGCTAATATTTTTCAGTTTAACGATGCTACGAAATACTTGATGAAATTAAACCAAATGCTAATTAGGTTAGGTACCTACCTAATTATACCAAAGCATCCCTGTTACTATAATAAATGCTGATAGAGCATTAAAACAATGCTTAAAAATAAAACCCAAAGGTGTTTCATAAACTATCTAAAGCGTATTTTGTTCTCGTTTGGTAAACTTTAATTGTTATCAACCTCTCATATAACGTTAGGACAATAAATCATTTTTATCGCAGCCAATCCACAAAGGCCCCACTATTTCGTTGCATCGTCCATATAATCCAATTTCCTTAGGCGCCCGCCGTTAACGCGCGCTTTATCTATAAGTACTTGACAAGTGTCTATCTATCCCTTTCGCACTTATACCCATCGCCCATGCCCTAGTTTCACCGTCCCTTTTCCTCATTAGAGCCCCATTTGAACCGACCAATCACGTCCGACCGTCTCTTGTGACGGACCAATAAAAGAAGTGGGTGAGTGGAAGTGTCAACATAAATTTTCTTTTTTAATTTTCGAATGCGGAAAATTCGTTCTTATGTTTTTGTTGAAGCTTGATTTGGAATTGGAAGTGATCGCGATGTTTCCTTGTTTCTTGAGAATTTGAGATTTATTTTTGGAACACCGGTAATGTGGAAGTTTTATTTAATTTAGATACCTACTCACTGTGACTGTTCAAGAAATAGATTTTATTGTAAATGGGATTGGACTATTGCAGATCCTATTGTTATTGGTTGATGGGAGACTTGAGGTATGCTGGACTACCTATAATTTCATGACATTAACTTAGTACCCTCTTATTTTACTACCGGAAATTATCGCTTCAAAATGTTATTGTTAAGTTAGGTTTATAGATCTGATTGATGCGCACCGCAAGGGAGTTGGAACCCCGTCATCATACATTTTACCCATTCACTAAGTAATTCGTAATTTGCCTAAATTGATTATCTAAGTTAATCACACTTTTCTCGGGCGTGCATTGATTTCAACTGTTTTCAAACGTAATAAAAATTTTGAGGAATTTGTTAATGACCCAATTCTCTTTCGGAAACATGCAACACAGTTGAGTTGGTTTTTAAACACTTTTAATTTAAAATTAATACAAAGTGCACGTTATATCCAAACCAATTGATTGAATAAATTGACCCAAATAAAACACTTAACCTTAATACCAGAGACAATAAAACCCAAATTAAACCTCCACTTAATATTGAATCGAGTTTAATCGATGCTCGGCTCGATTGATTGATTATCGATATAATATCGATATGGCTCGGCTGACCGCAAACACACCACTTATGAACACTTAGCTCTGACCACTTACGAACGCATAGAGGTGGGAAGGGATAGAAGGGACCGGTTGGTAATAAAAAAATTGGTGTGTAGACATTTTTAAATGACTGTATTTTAAAGTTATGGAATCAGGCTCTACTTTGCGGAAATCCATGACAGTAAAATATTAATAAACATGAAAACCCATAATCTTATTATGATTCAACATGCAACCCATTAAAAAATAATTATAATAAATAAAATCTTTATTGAACTAAGCCTTACATAACTATTACAATGGTATAGTAGAAGTACAAACATTGAGAGGCTTATGCGAGGTGGTAATACATTGAAACCCTGACCTCTAAACTAGGTTAGTACCTGTATCTTAGAAGATCAGTGTCCCTCCGCAACAATGTTATAGGCCAGAATTTTTTACAGCTCTAGGACAAGTACTAAACATCGCAAAAATAAAAATGAAGGGTTATAATTTTACAAATCAAAAGAAGTGAAGGTATGGCGGTAATGTGTGATTGAGGTGTGTGTGTTTGTGTGTGTGTGTGTGTGTGTGTGTGTGTGTGTGTGTGTGTGTGTGTGTGTGTGTGTGTGTGTGTGTGTGTGTGTGTGTGTGTGTGTAAGTGTGTATGTAAAGTACCCTATACTCGAGGTTATGGGTTTGGGTTACATGTTGCATCATCTTCGTGCATATTTTTGCTACTTACTGCATCCAAGCCTGGATCTAGTTGTTACGGAATTAAAACTAAATATTATTAGGTACATAATATTTTATGATCTGTTTTTTTTTTTTTGTAATTGTGATAGGAGTTGGGATTTGATTTGAAGAGGCACCGTTTGACACATAAATGTTTAGCTGCCTAGCGGAAGCAACAGGTAAATCTAGGATCCTGATAGGGTTGCCAACTTTTAAATATCAAATATAATATTTTTGAACCCACTTCTTGTAGAAATAGTAGACAGCGAAATAACTTAAAATATATAGTAGATAGGTCATTTCAAAAACATTTTTATTCATTAGATGCATATATTTTTTTTGCTACAGCGTACCTTTATTAACAGGTTTTTTTTACGTCTCTCAACTATTTTTACACTGTAAATAATAATTAAGGTTACAAAATACCATTAATTCAGTTTTTATGAGATTAATACTGGCCCTATTGCGATCATCTCGCCATTTTGTATTGAATTAAAAATATTGTAATTTCACCTAATGTATTTTTTTTTTTAGGAATACAGTATTTAGGCCTTTAATGTAGCAGGATACTATATTATATAGTAGGGTTGGCAACCCCGGTTCCCGATGAGACCCTTAATAATATGAAGGGTTCAATTCTATCGAATAGAGCCAGACTCGTTTGTCAATTTATAAATAGCTGGAAGTTTCTAATATCCAGTGTTAATAGATACTTAATCCAGTGCTAGTAGAAGTCATAGGACAGCGCGTGAAATACATTTTACTCTTAGAATAAATCTTATCTTCTATCTATCTGTTTTCTACTAATTACATATTTATTTCAAAATCTATTGCCGTGCGTTAGTCTCCCGGAGTGCCACTGTTTTATTTTTTGTCCGCCTCATTACTGGAGTGGTTTAGGAAAAAGGAAAATGAAAACTAGGAATAACCTCAAACCAACAGCCGAAAACACGAAAAAATCGTGTGGGAGAGGCAGTGCAAGGGACGTGCACTCCGCATTTCCACCGCGGCATACCGCGGGACGCCGCAGGATGCTCCTCGGCAAATCCTCCTCGATGCCGTCCCCCGCCATCGGACGTTGTGCGTTGGCTTTAAGGAGTTAAGTATAAAGTAAATTAAAGGGAGGCAGTTGTGCACATGCCTCGGTCTGTGGCACACCACTTGATGGCAACCGATATCCTGAGCGAACATCATCTAAATGAAATATAAAACGCTTACAACAGCTTCCTTATTTGTGAGTAGTTGCAGTACTAAACAATATATAGATAGCTATCTGTAGATACCTACTTATGTACCGAAAGAGAATGAAGCAATAAAAAGACGTCTTGAACTGATGATATTTGAGTTATGCAATTTTTTCGTTTTTTATTTGTTTTTCAAATTCAAATTTGGAATCATCCAAAAAGGCCTACAAAATAACCTTACCTACTTCAAAAAAAATTTAAACCAGCCAGTTTTTTTTTGTGTAAAAGAACTTCATACAAAATATCCCTAGATGGTGATGTGTGTATCACCGGTTTTTGATTAACTAGTTTGTCCTGAACTTAAAAGAATAGGACCGGAAACGACGTCTAAACAAGATCTGGATTGATCATTCTTTTTCCACACTTCAAAACCGAAAATTCAATTGATCATCAAATAGATTTCACTTTGAAACCAATTCGATTTTCAAACAAAAGAAAACAGTGCCCTTTAAAAACCGAAAAATCAATTTAAGAACATCAATAGCTTTCATTTTTAAACCAATTCGAATTTTAAACAAAAGAAAAAAGTGCCACTTACCAAACAAAGGAGTTCTTAATTGAATCGAATAGAGGTGTAATTGATTCAGTCGATCGGTTTACAAAAGATAATCGAGTGATCACAAAAGGAAGAATCGAGTTAATGTGTTCCGGATTGTTCGGACGCGTTCACCGTGATGTGTTTGAAGAGGGGAGCGGTATTTGCATTTGAGGGAATGGATTTCGTTCTTTTTGGGTAGCTTAGTACAATGGACGGATGTAGGTCCCCTAAAATATTATATTTATCATTATAACTAGTACCTAACTACTTATCATAATGTTGTCTATACTTCTGTTGTCTTTACTTATGCTTATTTGTTTGTATGTGTGGAGTAATCCCCGGAACTACCAGTCGGATTTGAAAAATTCTTTTTGCATTGAATAGCCCAATTCAGGAGGAAGGTTTTATAGGCAATGTAACATCGCGCTATGGCGCATATTAGGAGACGAAGAAAAAGAAAAAAAGTCAGAACGCTAACGAAAACGAAGTAATCGCGCGGGCGGGCGTAGGGATGCGATAGGGTTGGCATGATTAAATCACTTTGATTTAAATCATGACTTAAATCACAGTATGTTAATAATGACTTTGTGTTATAATTCTAATATTTAAATAAAAACACCAACTTTGCAGCTTTTTCCGTTCTTAATCTGTTTCTGATTTTAGAATGTACAAATCCATAGGTGGAAAAGGCTCTTTCCACTCATGCTGACGATGCGATGGCCCCAATACTTAACTGACTCAAAAGAAAAGCACGTTTTGTTTGACGCAAAATTTTAAATGGATCTTAAAGGCTCAAGAAAAAAATCCAAAAAATCACGTATTTTTTTATTTTTTTGTAAAAAATCTATGATTTTTTAATTTTTACAAAAAAAAATCGTGATTTTTTCCAACCCTGAATGCGATGCGGTGGGTCGGGGTCCGAAATTTCATGCAGACTAAGTCGCGGGCAGAAGCTAGTAGTTTTATACAGTTTCAGTTAACTCTTGTTTTGTTAGGTACTTACCCGAAGCTCTTACTAGGTACTTAGGGTACTGCAGGGTACACCTACCTACCTAGTTAAATATTGTACTAGGTACTTATCTTGTTTAGGAGACAGGTAAACCTCAGTGCCATGTCGCGTTAAAATGCTTGGGTTGTAGAGTTCTGAATTCTGATGTCGAATGCCAATGCTTTCAATCTCCGGCAAACACTGGTTGACATAACCTACCTTAGGTTATTTCAACGAAGGTACACACGGCTACACATCAAGCTACACATTTCCAGTTTAAGACCTGACATTGTACGGAAATCCTACACAATGCGAGATCAGCTTATACTGGAAATGTATAGCTTGATGTGTAGCCGTGTGTACTGGAAAAAGAGCCAACAAATAGGATAGGTAGTAGGAAGCTCATAAGCTCAAGAAAGTGTTCTTTTGAGGACTTACCTTCTACCACCTTCGGCCGTCAAATAGCATTGCTGTTTTAATTTCAAGGATACGTATTGATACCAGTGCAATTACCTACCTACAAGTATGTAGGTAGATCGGTACCTACATCTGAAATCATTTTCTTATTTCACATTAATTGTTTCCGAGAAGCATCTGCGATGCCTCTGGTATTGCAGACGTCCGTAAGCGGCAGTGACCATTAAAATTCAGTAGAACTGCGTACCTCTTCCCATGTTGTGTTCGGCTTCCAGGTTAACCAGATGTAGATCGATACCGATATTGTACATGGAGTAACTGCCTCCTTGCCGACACCTTATAAAAAAAAAAAAATTGGTAACCATGATATTTACATTATAAGTAGTAGGTAGGAGAGTCTTCTGCCTGTAATACCGATACTCATCTGAGACTAGATTATTTTGTAGCCTCGTGGTTGTACTAATAATACATTTTTTTTAAAGTGTCACTCTGCCATCTAGTGGAACGTTCCAACAACTGTAGCACCATTACTAATAGTTGATGTAGTATAGCTACTCAATAACAGATGGCGTTGTGTTAAACATTCGTATTTTAATATTTTTCACATTATTCAATGAAACCTTTTCATAATACTTTAACAGATGTTTTGAAGTTTCGCAGAAAATTTCATGCACCTGTTAAATGCAAAATTAAAGTATTTTTAATAACATTATTTATTTTTAATGTTTCTACTTACTAATAGATGGCGCTGTTTAGTGAAACTTTTTTAATCAGTTTTCATTGTTTGTCTCTGTGTCTCAGTTGGCAATTTTTAATTTATTTTGTTAATAATTTTCATGATTGTGCTCAAAACACTAAAGCCCTATCAATGTTTATAGCTACATAGTTGTATTACAACTCGAGAGTAACCCTCCAAAGCTTCCCCAGACACAAACCACATGGTCGTGTCATGTTTGACCGGCGTTTTATTCTGTAATTGATACGATAATCGCCCTCTGTTGTTGTGTACGGAGATTTACGTTGCATTTAATTGACTACCCCATAGCGCTGGAGTAGGGGGAGGACGAAAACCAAAGAGCTTTAAAATTATAAGTATTCCAAGAGAACATTAGGTAGTGGTACTTACCTACTTGAGTACTCAAGAAAACACTGACAGAATTTTTAATCATGATGGTACGTTTACGAGGTTTTCTGAACGGTGTTGTCAAGGGTATCAATACTGTATGTACCTAAATATATAGCAGGCCTCGGTAAGTACAGATTGTTAGGTGAGATGGCAGGTCAGTCTTATAAAGTTGGGTAGCCTTATAGTGTAGGTACCTATGCCACATCAATAAAATGGGTAATTTAATTACAAACACTTACTTGCAGAATAAGTAGTATGTAGAGCTAGAGGAGCGGTCGCTCCAGGCTCCAGATGGCAAGGGGCGCCAAAAACCCAAATGTGAAAGGTTAGACTAGCCATGAACCTAATACGTAGGTATTAGGTTCATGGCTAGTCTAACCTTTAAGCCATGAACCTAATACCTACGTAAACAGCGTTTCTGGCAAAATTACATGGGTGACAGCTCTTTTGTTCTCATCTTAATTTATTTTAAATTCTTTATGTGTTGATATTTGAAATAAAAGTAGATTTTTGATTTGGGAATTATTATTGACTAGCAGCGCTCCGTGGTTTCACCCGCATAAGTCCCGATCCCCTGGGAATATCGGGCTAAAAAGTATTCTATGTGTTATTTCAAATTATAAACTATCTGTGTGCCAAATTTCATTCAAATCCGTTCTGCAGTTTTTATGTGAAAGAGTAACGAACATGGATGTTCGTTACTCTTTCATTTCCATCCTCACAAACTTTCACATTTATAATATTATTAGTAGGATATTATATAATTTATATATATAACTTATACATAGGATTTAGGCAATATGAAACCGAAGTAGAATTGACGTGAAAGCGTCGATCAAAGAGCTCCGAAAGATAATCTCGCTCTACCCTGATCATGGGCTAGGCCGGCGCCGCTGATAGTACTCGCACCTATTAATAATAGCAGCTATTATTGTCCAACTGTAGGGCAAAAGCCTCTTATAGAGAAGGAACGAGCATTGATCACCACGCTTGCTCAAGTTGGGCTGGTGATTTCAGATAAAGTTATAACACAGAATAGTACTTTTATCCTATCCTAACTAATATTATAAATACGAAAGTGAGTTTGTTTTTTTGTTACGCTTTCACGCTAAAACGGCTGAACGGATTTGGATGAAATTTTTGGCATATGGGTAGAACATGACCTGAATTAAGACATAGGGTACTTTTTATCCCGATGTTTCCACGGGATCGAGACTTACGCGGGTGAAACTGCGGGGCGCAGCTAGTATAATATTATAATATTTATGGATGCGAAAGTGAGTTTATTTATTTGTTTGTTACGCTTTCACGCGAAAACGGCTGAACGGAATTGGATGAAATTTGACACACGAGTAGACCATGACTTGCGTTAACTTCTGATCTTGATATTCTCACGGGATCGAGAGTTATGCGGGTGAAACCGCGGGGCGGAGCTACTTATCTGTAAGTCCAACCTGGACTACCGATGTCAATTCCTACTTCTAATGTAAACTCAGGAAGTAGAAAGGTACCTACGTATCTGTCTTACTTCATCTTATCGTATCATGACGTCTCTATAATAAGCTTATTACTTTCTTGAAATAATATTATTTTCAAAGCAGTTTTGGTGATGTGCTCTAAGCAAGATTTAAACAATATTTAACGGTTATGGTCACGCTACCTACTAACATGGGAAAAAAGCTTAAAAAAGGAATTAAATTGTTTAAAGTTGTGCTACCACCACTTTAAACAATTTTATTCCTTTTTTAAGCATTTTTGCAAAATCTCATTTAGGGACCTACGTCGCCTAGATTTTGATAACACGCTGTTACTCATAGGTAAGTATTATGAACTTAATATTTAGGCCACTGAGGCCGCTATCTTAAAGAAAGAAAGAAAAACATTTTTTTGGACACAGTTCGTGAAACACAAAGCCCAAATAACAAAGGTAAAATAAAAAATAATGTTTAAAAACAATAGTGTGTGCCTCACGGCTGCGCCAAAAAGATATCTTAGTAAAGACATCCATGATATTTGTCAAAAAAAAACAAATGAATCTGTTCGTCGCTGGCATCATGTTTGCATATTTTTTCTGACCGGCGCCATTAGCCTGCCTGGCCGTGTGGAAGCAATAACTCACAGACCAATACGGACATGTACGGTCAACCATTTGACAATAGCAACAATCGAACTACGAAAACCGCCCTTAATGCTTCGAAAAAAGGCACTGTCAAAGTCAAACGGTTACCATCGAAGAACGGTTGACTGTATGGAACACAGGACATGGACCCGAGTGACCCCTACCGTGATAGGTTTTTGTTTACAGTCGTGCCATATTGACCTATTGGTACATTAAAAAAATGTGAATGAAACTTGGGTGTTAAAATTGTGGAATGTTATTTAATTTTTCAGAAGATGAACTCTACTACTGGTTGTTCCTTTTCAATTTATTTTTTGCTTTTTAGCTAATCAATCCATCTGCCTAGCCTTTCCAGCAACTATGTTGGGGTCGGCTTCCAGTCTAATCGGATGCAGCTGAATACCTACCAGTATTTTACATGGATCGATGCCTATCTGACCTCCACAACCTGGAACCTGGGTAGGTACACTATACCCCTTGGTAAGACTGGTTGTCAGACTTTCGGGCGTCTGACTACCCGTAACGACTGTCAAAGATCTACGAATGACAGCCTGAACCAACGGCTTAACGTGCTTTTCGAGGCACGGAGGGGTCTTGATATGTAATGGATGGTCACCCATCCACGAACCGACCGCGGCAAGCGTAACGTAACCTTCGATTAACCCGTGCTGCTGTTCAGCCACGAGCGCCCTTTTAAGCTATCCTTTTAAAACCCTTTTTTAATCAAGCATTAAAAATATAATGCTAAACATAATGCTAATAATAAAAATATATATAAAATATAATGCTAAACATAATGCTAATAACAAAAAATATATAAAATATAATGCTATGTATAATAATGCTTAACTTACCTACATAAGATAACATCATGCCTGTATCGAAGGGTTAGGCAGAGGTGTACCAATAGTATACCTACATTTCACCAATTATGTGTAAGTCCCATGTAATAGGGGGTGCTTCCGACCACGTCTAGAACAACGAGGTAGTAAAAAAACCTTACTTACAGGTCGACAAATGTTATAAGAGTGGTGACATTTGGAACAAAATATTTTACTTTACAGATCTATGATGATGAAGTGCTACTAGGTTTTGATTTGAGTCACCCACAAGCAGCGTATTTGGTTGCACATTAATTTTAAGAATTTATTTCTCATTCGAAGTGACCAAAGTGCACCCTCACCCCCATTGCACCCTCATTGTTTCCAAACTCTTTTTTGCCAAGCTGTACCTATTTTACCACTTTCAGTTTTTTTACATTATTAATTATTGAGGTCATTTAAAGGCACAGGATCTGGCTGGCCATTATTTTATTATTTCCTTTGAAAGTCTCAAAAAGAAGCCCTACATAAAATTCAAAATATTTTATTTCACATAAACCTACATGCGCACTTATGAAACGTCAGAAGCTAGGTGCACGGTTCCAATTGGTTGTTTCCTATGGAGAAGAGCCGGCAAGAAACTCCACGGTTACTCTTTTTTTACCAAGACAAAATCATGTCACAAAGTCATCGCAAGCGTTGGGATGCAATTAATGAAAAATGATTTAGCAACTTTTACGTCATGCAACTCTTACAAATTGTGTTTCTCTGCACAGCTAATATCACATAACATTTTCACCTCTCATCAGTTATGAATAATTCAAAATACCAACCAACCGTGAGACACAGCTTCTAATTTCCAAAAAACTAATATTTGGGCGGTCGGGGGCGTCATATTGACAATATGCCAATATAATTTATAGGCGGATAGGCGCCGGCGGGTTTCGGGCGTTTTTTGCGGAACCCTGCGCCTGCGCAGTGCGATGTGAATGTGACCTCCAACTTGTCAGGTTTGTGATAACGTGCCCTTTTACACGGCAACCGCTTTTTAAGGGCTTTTTAGTTTTTTGGGGAGGGTTTTATACCTAACTGTATTTGCTGCTATTTTAAACGGAATTTGCTAGTTTTGATCAAGCCATCTACTAATGATACAAAACATGGGAATATGGGCAGGCAGTACTTACAATTCCACTAAGTAATGGCCTGATTCGGAGTAAACCAGTATTTTGGGTATACAAAACTGTTCATAACATCACGCCTTGTTTCCCCGAAGGGTTGGGCAGAGGTGTCCCTGTAGCAGGTTCACCCACATTTCGCCAGTTTGTTTTAAGTCCCATGTAATAGGGGGTGAGCCTATTGCCATCAACCAGGCACAAATCCAGACTCCGGGCTGCTACTGAGAAATTTAGATCTGCTAAATAGACCTGCTAAATAGAAAAACCCAATAACACTTTGCCCGACCTGGGAATCGAACCTGGGACCTCATGCTCAGCAGTAGCGCTTGCGACCACTAGACCAACGAGGCAGTCATATATATAGGTAGGTATATATATAATTACAAAAACTTACCAATGCGTGATATCCTATCCTATATCTTATACTATTAAACGAGCAATATTAGTCTATATTTTTTTGTAATCACGTTCTCGAAAACGGTTCTGACGAATTCGATGAAAGTTGCAATATAGGGATATGCAATATAGGTTATCGAAACCCCTGTTTACGGGGGCGAAAAATCGATCTAGCTAGGTCTCATATCTGGGAAAATTAGTTTTCTCCGTATTTTCACCCGAGCAGAGTTCGGTCGCCCAAAGTTTAGAACAAGATTAATGACATAAAATAATGACATAGCAGCATGGAATTAGTAAGTTCCTACTATCATGGCAGCATGGAATTAGTATGTACTTTCCCATACCTACTATTAAATGAGCATTCTCTATTTTCAACAGGGCATGCTTAAAGAGGTTATTCAGACGTCAGTCGTCATAGACATCAATATCACTTTAAAAAAAACCAGCCTAAAATAACTGATTCAGTATCTAAACTGTTCCAAAAATACATCGTTCTTCATTAATTTTTCTATGTAACAGACACATACTAGTAAAACCCCAAATACATTAAATATCGATATTTAATAATTTCCTCGAAGGCACGAAATCGATCGGAGCCATTATTTAATTTTATTCGTGGCCGCCACATCATCGCGCGGCAATTAATTGAATGAAACCGAATGGGAACATTAAACTGTGCACATGTACCGGCCACTGATAACACTGAGAAAGATCATAGTGTACAATGGAGGACAGAGTGAGGTGCACAGCGGAAATATATTTTTGATACGAGTGAAAACTTTGCACAGTTTGCACGCATAGAAATGAAATGAAATGAAGTTTATTCTGTAAATAGGATATCGGAATCACTTTTAGACGTCATATTAAAAAAAAATGCAAGTAAGCTAAATGAGATCGGCGTTTCCTATCTGACTACTCTGAGAAGAAAGGCCGAAACAAACTCAGAGGTCGCAGTCTCTTTTAAAGTCCAGACATAGTCTTGGTCAGGCCATATGAGGACTATGTAAATTACTGTCTGAAATGGTCTTGTGATGAAAGAACCACACAGATTTGAGTGGACCTGTCCAGTTAGTGCAAGCATTTATCAGTAATCGTGGAGCTCAACTCAGGACTTAGAAGCTTAACTCGGGGAACAATACCAAAGAAAGGAAATTTGGGTAGGCCGCATAAAATACTCAAACTGCCCGATCATCATTAAAACTAACTAAGAAATAAAAATAATAATAATATCCACATAGTCCTCACATTCACAATAATTAAATTAATATAATACTTTACAAAGTAATCCTGTCATTTTGAATATAACTTTCAAAAATGTCAATGTGTATATAAAACTGGTATATTTTGAGGATTTTATATAATAATTAAAATGTCAAGTTTTATGGTTTTATCACAAGGCTTAGCAGAGCGAGCAGCTTAATCCCAAGCTTTTTTATCTTCTAAATGATCTGAAATTGTATAGTACCCTTTTTTACGAAGTTTGGTTTTAATAAAGATTTTAAATCGTTTAAAGAGTAAGTTTCAAATGTCAATGGGAAGTTTGTTGTAAAAGCGTATACATTGATTCATGAACGAGTTGCCTACTTTGTGGAGACGTGAGCGATGTAAAGCAAAGTTGTGTTTATTCCTGGTACTATGACGCGGCAGTACTGCCGCGAGCAGCGTTGTTCGGAATCATACCATAACACACAATTGCAATGCCACCATTTTGACAGTGAAACAACAAATAATGCGTTATTTACGTTGTTAAGTAGACCGATTTTTCTTTACTTATGAAGCAATTGATTTGTAATTTCCTAATCATTAATTAGATGGTGTTCATAAGCATCAGCTAGAAATAGGTAAATTTTATTTTTTACAAGACGATTCTGGTGGAGATGATATCCCTTTCTATAATATTATTACGTATGAGTATGACAGTACTGCCACGGACTTCCACTATACAGTTACATTATTAGCTGTACACTTCTCATGTCCGCCAGTGTACGGCGCGGCTGGAACAGGAGTCCGGCGTCCAAATAAAAGCTAACGAGCGCGCGCACTGCACGGGGGCTTAGTAATGGTGTACACGCGCACGACATATTGGAATTAGAGGGATTTTTGTAAGAGTAATTACTGTCATGGTAAATATTATAAAGGAAAAAATGGTTTATTGCCACGGAAATGTGCATTTTAAAACAATCATATAACTCGTGTTTGTTTTTTTAGTTAAAAAAACGTCGTATCTTTAAAGAAAATAGCTGCGTCGTTAATGTATAACTTTATCTTGAGTTAACCTATTATTTTATGACATTTTCAGGAACCTGATATTTTTGAGCAGCTACGCTTAGTTTTGTATTATTCAGTAAGGTTAATCTACTGACCTTGGTTTCTGTAATAATGATTAACTATGAACGATGAATGATATGGCTAAGGGGAAATAAAATGTCGAAGTCAACATAATTGGTTAAGTGTGATTTTCTTGTTACGAACCCGAGTTCATGCACCTCTAATTTATTTATGGGGTTTAAGTCCGTTAGTTAGCCCCCGTTCGCGCGGACGTAAAAATATCGCGGCAGAATTTTTTCGCACACTAGATTTTCAACACTCTGCTGAGCATCGAGAGTTGAAAATCCAACATTGTGTTTTTTCGACACGCTGAGATGCACTCGGCTTAACATCGAGGTTAAAATCCAGTGCGCAATAAAATCCCGCCGCGATATTTTGACGTCCGTGCGAACGTGGACTAAGAGTCCGACACAACACAACCCTTCGTTTTCCCCTGAATAAATAGAGCAAATTTTGGTACCTATACCTACTGTTATAAAAAAAAACGTTAGGTACCTATAATGACGAAATAGCATATCTTTTACAAATTTCTCGAAGAGGGGTTCTCAAATTCTTCCATGTATTTCTACAAGCTTTTTCGTTCGTAGTTTGTAATCCATTTTTCAAGCACTTTCTGGCATGCGATTGTTTATTGAATTATTGCACAAAAATTAAGTATTCGAAATAATTAATTCAATATCTTTAACCAATACCCCATTGAGGTGTACTCTCTGGTGGCATGGCATCGGTCTATCGGACCAGATCACCTTCCACCCGCGATAACCTTAAAAGCAGCACAATATTAATACATCAAACGCCCACGTGCGCCCGCGCAGCCGCGCGTACGTGTGCCGTAATGTTCCTGAAGCAGACTCATTTGGGAGATCTCGATACCGATTTGTTTCAGATTTGCGAGGAGAATGAAATAATTTGACTAATTTAGTTAACAGGGATAGGGGGTAACTATAAATAACAATGCAAAATGCAACTTTCGAGAAGAACCTTGGTCGAACTAAACGAAGTCTATTTTTAGAGAATAATTATTTTAACCCTATACTGCTGTGCATTACTTAATCGTTGGCCTATTCCCGATTTTGGAACATCGAGTGTTTTTTTTGGATAGTATTGCTACTGGAACTGTGATAATAACATAACACATAACATCACGCCTTGTTTCCCCGAAGGGTTGGGCAGAGGCAGGTTCACCCACATTTCGCCAGTTATGTTTTAAGTCCCATGTAATAGGTAAGATAATAAGAAAGCGTTAAAAAGCTTTTTCCAACTATGTGATCGTTTATTTTTATGCTCCTCACTTCCATTAAAATAAGATCAATGAAAGACTTCAATCAGCCGCATCTGGTTCGTCTGGGAGTGGACTTTACAAAACCTACATTTAGTAGTTTGTATATGTAGATAGACAGTTTAAACTTAAAATAATAAAAAAAAGAAAATAAATGGCAATGAAATGTGGGTGTAAGTACTGTGTACTACACCTCTGCCTAACCTTTTGGTCAAAACAGGCGTGATATTATGTTAAAAACCCTGCAAAGCAGGTCAAGAAGTAAGGAAGATTTTATTGCACATTTTACCACCAATTAAATCACACATCACAAAAAATAACAGTCAAACAACACTAAAAAGAAAATAAAATGCTTTTCAAGTAAGCTATAAAATTAATACGACCTGTCAAACCCTCAAATACCGCACGTTAAAAATTCGCAAAAACAAAAAAGTTTCAAAAAATATTTATTCAAAAAAGTTTCTCAAATCGCGCACGCTTAGCATATAAAAGCTTTTAGTGAAGAACAGGTGGCGATCCGACATTCCCATAGAGTAGATGTGGGCACCATGGATGCAGGTCCCATGGACACGTGTAGGATCAATATCTTATCGGCTTGGCGCCGGCGCTTGCAAGGGAAGCGTTAGGGATTTTCGGGAGTAGACGAGCGTTTTGTAAGCATGTTAAACGCCGGATAAAGGTCCTCCCAACCTGAAACGAGCGAGCGGGCGGGATGCGGTACGTGATTACGCGCAGTTATTTTTTTAATTCCTAGGTCGCAGGACTATTTGCGATATTTTGAACGCCTCCATACAAGTTATTTGACACTATCAATGCGAGCGAATTTTTTTATCACATACCGCTCGCTGGCTCGCTTCATGTTTATAAAATGCTTAGCTATGGTCGAAGCAATGGCTAACTGGAAACAGACTAGACTAATCTTAAGAAGGTTAGGTATATTTTCATAATAATTGGAAGTTTACCTTTCTCATTTTGTTAGGATTCATGGTAAGAGGACTAACGTCCATGTTATTTATTGGCCGACCGCTTAACTGAGTCCGTTTCTGAGGTAGCTACGCGGTGCGTGAGGGATGCGAGAGATGCTCAATGATTTGTCAACGTGTGACAACTGTCACAAGTTGACGAATCACTGAGCTCGCGCACCGCGCACGTACTCAGTTAAGCCTATAAGCAACGTATACTTTTCAGAGTCTCATTTAAGGCAAGTAGCATCTAGCCTTGTGTCTGAAAATTACATAAGAGCAACGAAAAATGTTTTTAAACATAACATAATATTGCATCACGACTTATTCATCGGAAGTGAAGGCAGACCTGAATTATGGTACACACGGCTACATATCAAGCTACACATTTCCAGTATAAGGTGACCTCTCATTGTACGCAAATCCTATACAATGCGAGATCACCTTATACTGGAAATGTATAGCTTGATATGTGGCTACATATCAAGCTATACAATTCCGGAAAAATGTAAGTTTACACACGGCTGTGTGTAGACTTACATTTTTCCAAAAAATGTTTTAAGTCCTATGTCATGGGGCGAGTCTATTACCATCACAAATTCAGACTCCGGACTACTACTGACAAATGTCTAATGGCCAGGCAGGACTACTGTCACATTGCTGTCATAAAATCAAAATTCATCAAGCGTTTTAAATGCCGCGTGTTTACCGCTCGTCTACACCTACCAACCCTCATTCGCCGCGGTATGGTAGCAATTCAGATAAAAACGATCTCTACAAATTGAACTGAAAAAATACTGAAACATTCAGGAGATAGACACTTTCTGTTTTATGTTCGTTTTTTTTTAAACATTCTTGTAAAACTTTATGGGGCGGCTTTTATTATGATGGATGCAGTTAATAGAGCTTTAAATATTTTTAGTATCTTGTTCTGATAATATTATGAGCTTTAAAAATATTGTTTGGTGTGGGATTGTTACTTATTGATTCAAATAATACTTATATTTAAAGGTTTTGTTATTGCAAAAGTAGGTGTGCATAAGTTTGACAAACTGATAAGAAAATGCAATGTGTGACAGAGAGAAACAAAAAGAAGAGAGAATTCGGCAAAGAAAAACTTTAAAAAAAGGGGAAAACAATTAAAAGTACTTCTTGTATACCCCAAGTGATCTGTTCTATATGTGTGTCGGTAAGGCTATTAGAAAAAAAATAGGGTTCCTTGATTCAGAAGTTAAAAAAGGAAACACACAAATAAAGTAGACAATTTTATTTACAAAACAGTTCTTAAAATCTATTTAATACTTTGGCGTAGCATCTTAATACGTCATTGCACAGGCATGCAAAAATAGTCACTAAAACCAGACAATAACAAAATTAATATTAAAATATAATACTCTTTGGCAATCAGTCTAAATGGCGCAGTCATTTTAACAAAAAATATCAACAAACAAAATTCATTGGAAAATACTTTTTGATTTCCGGTTCCTCATACATTTCCTTTCGATCGTTAACTATTACATTTTCAGTCAAGTATATGGTTTGCATTTCAGTTGTTGTACCTACATTGTCTACAGCTACTTGTTTATTAAAATATTTATCGTTTTGATTGTCATACGCTAGGCTATCGTCAAAGTAAATGGTGGAGCTTAATTGGTCACTGGAGTACGATTTATCATGGTCATATCTGGTCTCTTTATAAGCTTCATAGCTTGGTGCCGGTATCTGCAGAGCTTCTCTGTTTTCTGGCTTGAACATCTTCCTTCCGTTCAGGGTTTTGCTAGGCTTTGCATCAGTGGAGGTGGATACTTCAGGCGACTTGATCCTTTTGCCCTTGTATCTTCTGTTCTGAAACCAGATTTTGACTTGTGTGGGTGACAGGTTGAGGCTGGCGGCTAGCTGTTCTCTCTCGGGGGCTGTGAGGTACCGCTGGTTTCTGAAGCGAACTTCTAAGGCGTGGACTTGGGTCTGTGAGAAGAGGATCCGAGGTTTTCTTTTGGTGCTCTTGTCTTTTCTTTCCTGTTTGGTGTCGCAGGCAGGCATTTCTGATGACAAAACAACAAAAAAAATGGTTAAAATCATGTATGAACCCGTTTCATAAAAAGATAGATACTTAATCATGGCATAATCATTTTAAAAGAGTTGTCGCAAAATGGATTCATGATTGGACAGATGAGCCTTTATTTCAGTTCCTACATTCTTCCTACATTCTTCTAGCTTATAATGTTCCCATTGCTGGGACACAGGCCTCCTCTCTTCGAGAGGGAGTGAACTGTAATGCACCACGCGGGCCCTGTGCGGGTTAGTACATTATCACATGTCTTCGACTTTTTGGTTCTAGGACATGTCGGTTTCCTCACGATGTTTTCCTTCACCATTTTGAGAGCAGTGGTGATGAAATTATTTGCACAAAGTAAAGCGCCTGCCTGGGTTCGTACCCACTCGTAAGTCGGGGCCGTTACCACTGAGCCACTCCTGCTCATTGGGCCACCACTGCTCAGTGCCTACATATAAGAGATAAATTAAACTGCGCCTTTTCAAAACCTGGAAAACATGTTTAAGATTAAAATGGAATACAATAGGTTAGGTACACTGAAACTTACTGTTAATTTTCCTACACAAGCCGGAAGTTTTCTCCTCAGGCGGATACTGGGTGCAGATACTCTTCTCATTGCTAACCCTCTTTCCCACCAATGAGTTTGTAGGTAGTGACTCTCTTTCTTCATTAACCACTTTTAAGGATGTTTCCGTCGAAACATGAGTTCCAGGAACAACTTCACTGTACTGGTCATAGTTCTGATGATACAAGTTATGGCAATAAGGGTTGTAGCTGTAGTATTCATCTATCTTGTGGTCGTGGTATACATCCTGGTTCCAATAAGGCTCAATATTCGCAGGCACGGGGACGTTAGGATATACTTGAGCAAGATACTCCGGTGGGCAATAACCCTGGCCCTGGTACACCTGCTCATACTCGTACCCTCTTCGATCCCTCTCGTTGTACCTCCAAGCTTCGCTCCTGTCGTAACTGTAGTTCGGTTGATTGATGTTCAGTATGTCCTTCACGGAAAACGGCGTCGTCAGACTCTGATTGATCTGCCCATCCTCCAATTTCACTCGAAAGTTTTTCTGATCGTAGATATAATCTTTATTTTCTATTTGTTTTTCTTTCTCCAAGTAAGTGACGTCCACGAATTGATAGAAGTCGTTTTTGCATTCGTTATAATTATGTTTCAAATTATTGTTATTGTAGGAAGTCGAAACTTCATTGTGTTGTTCGTAATTCTCCATTTTTCTGACACTGTCACTTCATTAGTCACTTTTGGGTTTTACTAATTGTTTTACAGCCGTGGGGTAATTAAGCTGTGGTTTTAAAGGCAAGCGATGGAAGACTGATGGTGTAAAGATTGGCGGTCGAAGCCAATCCACGATGCCTAGTGTGTTGTGGGCGGGGCGATGGGGCTGCCTCCATCTCTTTCTAACACGCGTAGGACTCGTATAGCGTTGTTCTTTTCGTCTGCGGTGAGGAGTGTTTACTACGGAGTGTAAATAAAGCGGATGATTTCATTTTGGAGTTGAGATGCTCTTTGATTTTGCTAATGACTTAATTATGTTGGTTTTGAAAAAAGTGTGAGATCTACTTTTGGATTGATGTTTTTTTTAAAGACTATTATTTAAATTCTATTAAATCTTTTCCTTTTTTTTATAAGTCTGCTCTTTGTGTAAAAATTAAGGATTAATGACAACTTTTCATACCGATACTTACCATTTTAGGAGATTTATTTATGTACTAAATTTATATACTAAAAGTTAAAACCGGACCTCCTACCTATAGTAGATAGGTAGGAAGGAGGTGCGGTTTAGTGGTTCATTGATTTTGAACTTGACACAGAAATCAGAATTTCTAAAGCCATATTTTATCAAGATTAGGAGTAATTCACAAACTTCTAAAATAACAACAATATACAAAAAAGAAATATAAGCATACACTAAGTATGACCACTTGAGATTGCACGAGAAAATGGAAATCTATCCAAGTAAACTTCATTTGATAAAATTGTTTACCCCGAAGGGTTAGGCAGAGGTGTTACCTATTGCCATCGACTGGGCACAAATCTAGACTCGATCGAGAAACTTAATCGAAACTTGATCGAAAAACTTAATAACACTTTACCTAACCTGGGAAATGAACCCAGGACCTCATGCTCAGGAGTAGTACTTGTGTGGCTGTCAAAAGATTTTATAATGCCAATTATTGCAGTCACAAAAAAAAAATCCTAATGTGATTATTTTCATACTAAATTCCACTTTATCGAAATAACAATATTCTCCACCCTAAAAACACCTCTAATAATCGTCAGGAATATCAATATTTATCGTTTGTTAGTGTAAATTGGAGGTGTTAAAACAATTGTTTACGCCCGAGTGTCGGCACTCGAAGGTTATCGAGGCTACGGCCATCTATAGCCGCGGTTATTGGTCATGGTCGATGACAGAATGACAGGCAGCCACATTTTTTTTGGTGACTCAACTTACGCGAGCATTTTAGGGTTAAGTTAGGTTAGAGACATTGGTTAAGAATTAAAAAAAATAATTTACTTTCTGAAAATACAGGTTTTATCAGATGTCAAAATTGTTGTTGTATGCACAGTCCGTATACTGCCGGTTTAGGGCATGCACATTAAAATTACATTCATAATAGGTATCTACTTAGTTACCTACTTATTTTTAGTGTTAGTGTGCTAAATAGAATTTTGGTGATTGATTCAAAACTACAATGTAAGTACTGCCGGCTTAGGGCAATTAGGTCATGCAAATTAATATTAGGTACATTATAAAATTATAATAATACCAACTTAGTTACTTATTTTAAGTGTCAGTGTGTTATGTGGAATTTTGGTGGATGATTCGAATTTTTAACAATGTTAGTAGGTAAAGCTATAAACTAAGTAGCATGATTTCTAAAATAAGCTAAATCTGGCCCTCTACGGCCGTGGACATTTGTCATGATCGATGACAGGCAGCGACATTTTTTTTGGGTGAGTCAACTTACGCGAGCATTTTAGGGTTAGATTAAGTTTAATTAAAGTGTAGTTCTTTTGGTTCTGATTTAATTGTTGTGTTCATTTAAAGCCGAAGTCAAGGTAAATACGGGTACGCAGGTACCTACTTACTCAAATTATAGATTGTAGAGTTAACAAAAACAAGAAAAAATTAACTAATTTTATTTTTCTTGAGATTAATAAATGTGCGTTTAAATAGGTAAGCATAATCAGCCTATAATGTTCCCACTGCTGGGATACAGGCCGCCTCTTTGTGAGAGGGAGTGAGCCACCACGCGGGCCCATTGCGGGTTGGTAGATGTCACATGTCTTCCAATTTTTTTTTGGTTCTAGGACATTCTAGCTTCCTCACGATGTTTTTATTCACCGTTTTGAGAGCAGTGGTGATGAACTAATTTTACACAAAGTAAAATGCCTGCTCGGATTTGAATACACGACAGATAACTCGTAAGTCGCGGCCGCTGCCACTAGGCCACCACTGCTCTCTCTCTGTTCTGTGATAAATACTTCGATCAACAATAACCTAAGGTTAAATAGGTTAAGTAACTTAAAAGTGCCTGCTAACTTTAATCACCTAGCTTCTTAAATTCAAGACCAGGAATTTTATTAAAATTATGTTTATTGACTTAATTTAATGAAATTGTGACAAAGCCCCATATTTTTAAATGCATGTCTGAAAAAAGTTAGTGAACTGCAGAGGCACTTCTCACTAGCTACTGTCTGCCGAAGTAGTTTAGTTTTATTACAAAATTAACACCACTAAAATCAGCACCAACTACTGGAATGAGACATAAAACTTTTACAGCTTCTTAATTTTTTTTTTACGCAAATGTATCACTGTCTGACTCGCGTCAGAGGCTCGTAAAAAGTTGACTTCTTCCGCATAGAGGCGTAACGTGAAACTTTTGTACAAATCTGTAACCTGAACTGGTGAATAAAACAAAGGAGACATTGTTTTGTTTTTTTGTTTTGGTTTGAATGAGTATCTGTGGGGTTGATTTGTGTCTAGAATGGGCAATTAAAATGTATTTTCTAAAGATGTTAATTATAAGAACGATTGGCATTTTTAACCGACTTCAAAAACAATTCGACGGTATGTATTTTTTAAATGTTTGTTACGAGATTACTCCGCCAATTATGAATTGATTTTGATGATTCTTTTATTGTTTGGTAGGTAATACTTTAAAGGTAGTCCCATATAAATGTTATTAACGTTTCTTTGGTAGTTTTAGAGATAACTTCAATAATACCTACGTATTTTTTCCACTATATCGATGATAATGTTATAATAACTTCCTATCACTGTTATTTACATAGCAGGTAGTGGTAGGTATTCGAATTTGTGTGGGCTAGGTATCACAAAAGTAATAAAAAGCTAAAAATTTGAAACATTTTACAAAAAATAATTTTGAATTTCAGAAGTCGGTGACAATAAACGAAAATTCAAAGCCACCGACACCGACTTTCGAAATTAAAGTTATTTTTCACTTTGTAGTGTTTTTTGGAAGCCGGTTTTTTTTTTTTGTGTAAAGTTTTGATTTTTTGATACCCAGAACTTTTCGTTTTAGAAGATGTAAGTACTATTTAAGAGGGATTATCCTTTTTCCTAAAAGTTGGCATCGTCATAAGTAGCTGTCAACTATTTACCTGTTTTAATTAATTTGGCAATATTACTGTATGTAATTAAGAAATGTGGCTAACTAAGGAACTAAAGTATTGATTATGAAATGCAATCATTAATATCGTAACACCGAATATTTAGTTTTAGATGTAAAAAAAGGATTTGGAAACTTTCCAAATGCTTTTTTTATACTTAATACGGTTACAACATCAAATTCAGTGTTATAATTGCAATTAATTATTAATATTCTAGTTCGCTAGTTAGCCATATTTCTTATTTCCATACAGTAATATTGCCAAATTAATTAAAACAGCGAAATATTTGACATCTATTTGCGACGTTGCCCACTTTAAGAATAAACGAGCTTGTGTTACAAAAAGCTCTGTTCTGTTCCTGACTGTAGGTACACACGGCTACACATCAAGCTACACATTTCCAGTATAAGCTGACCTCGCATTGTACGGAAATCCTATGCAATACGAGATCAGCATAAACTGGAAATGTATGGCTTGATGTGTAGCCAGGTGTACCTACGCAAGTACGGACAAGATGCTGCAGTGTTCTGAATGAAGATTTTTCTAGATTGAACGTGTAATAAGTCCCATAGAGAGTTTAGAACTTTAGACTTTTAATAAACATAATTTAGAAGTCTACTTCTAAATAAGCTTTACGAAGTATACCAAGGGGTATCGTTTTACCCAGTAACTGGATTGTGGAGGTCAGATAGGCGGTCGCTCCATGTAAACTACTGGTATTCAGCTGCATCCGGTTAGACTGGAAGCCGACCCCAACATAGTTGGGAAAAGGCTAGGCAGATTGATTGATTTCTTTAAGCTTATTACGTACACGTTCAATCTAGAAAAATCTTCATCCACACTGCAGCATCTTGCCCATGGTTACATGGGTATGGTCAGCAACAAAAGTCGATTAACACTTAATTTTTTTTTAGACATTGCTTTTGAACACAATAATCAAACAAAAATATGGAAAAGTTTTTAAATTTAGATGACACAAAACCTTAGCTATTGCATGAAATGCTGAAAGTAGTGTAGGTAAGGTATCTAATTTTGGGTCTTTTTAGATTAGAATCCCGAATTCGTCCTGAGATGTCCCGCTTTTGGTATTTACAAGGCAGATGTGAGTGGAGTAGCCCTTGCAGTACATATAAGTGACCTAATTGGTGATGTTCTTCAGAAAAGTCAGGTGCGTAGTATTCGCTACGCACCTGATTTTTCTGAAGTGAATCAACAGGTGTGCGTGTATGACCAGATGCAGTATGAACGTAAATGAAGCAAAAGTAAAAAGTTACATACTGTAAGGACAGTAGCAGGTGGCGTTCTATAGTTTCTGCCTACCCCCATAGGAAGAAGGTGTGAGTTTATTTTTGTATGTCCGGCTTTTTGACCCTCCGTCCAAACTTTGAACCGGCCTTGTCATTTGTTCGGACTTTTCGTGTTCAGGAGATTTTTTTAGAAAATAAAAAGTTTGTAACTAATATTTAAAAGTAAAATGTCCGGACTTTTTTTGTTAATATGCGGCTTTTATTCCGGACAAATTTCTAAATTGTAACCTTAATTTAAATGCGATATAAAAGTAACAGTGTTAATCTACTTCTGTTGCTGACTGTACCACAGGTTACCAGTTCGCCGATAAGCTCTACGTTTGTGTGTAGCTTCATAGATACCTACTGAATTTCACCAGGCTGTGTAAAAAATACATCTAAATCTTATATAAAGATAAAAAAAAATGTAGGTAGGTACTACTTAGGTTTGTATGTTTATTTATTACGCTTTTACGCTAAAACGGCTGTGCCAAATTTGGCCCATGGGTAAACTATGACCTGGATTGGGACATATTACTTTTTATCCCGATATTCGCACGGGATCGAGACTTACGCGGGTGAAACCGCGGGGCGGTGCTAGTGAAAAATATAGTTATATTCTAAGTACCTAAGTACCTACCTATTAGACTTAATTAGCCCCATAATAGCTATGCATGTTCGCTAGACTATCGAAGAAACGCATATCTGTACACAGTAAGGACTATTCTTGCTTGCAGCGCTCGGCTGCTATAGTAACGCTTACCTATGAAAAAAAAGGGTCGTGTGCACGGGATTTTGTTTTCAAAGTGGTTAGATATGCGTTACCGCTCCACCAAGGCTCGAGCCAACTGAGTAATCAAATGGGGCGGACCAAGACAGGGGTGGCCATAATACTGTGATTTATGAAAATGTAAACGTAATTAGAGCTGATTGTAGAGTAAACAGATGATGTGTGTGCTCAGACATTACGCTCGACGCATTACGCTCGACGGATCAACTGGCCATGACCTTATGTCCGAGGGTAATTAAATTATTATTTCATGTCTGATTTTTTTGTTGTGTGACGCTTCCATTTGGAATTCAGGACAATAATATCGGTATATAATATCGCCTAAATAATGACAAATAATTTTGTAAGATCTGCCGGGGTTACGAAGAAGTCCGAAAGGGAGATCGTGACCCCCGACAACATGGCAACTGCAGGAACACGGGTGGGTTTTAGTCAGTAAGAATCTGACACGCCCTCCCGCTCCAGACCATACTATCCTTACTGCCGGGGTTGTGAAGAAGTCCGAAAGGGAGATCGTGGCTCCGGCAACAGGGCAACTGCAGGAACACGGGTGGGTTTTAGTCAGTAAGAGTCTGACACGCCCTCCCGTTCCAGACCATACTATCCTTACTGCCGGGGTTGTGAAGAAGTCCGAAAGGGAGATCGTGGCCCCGGCAACAGGGCAACTGCAGGAACACGGGTGGGTTTTAGTCAGTTAGAGTGTCACGTCTTGCCGCTCCGCCCAGAGCGGGAGAAGTTATTTGATAATTTCCCATCCAAAAAAAAAGGACAATGGCTTGAAAATGTAAAAACAGTTCTAGGCTTTACCTAATCATTATATAATTTATTCATTCGTAAGAAGCTGGCAGTTTTATCACAACTTTAGTGTTTTCCAAATGTTTGTATTATTTGTTTTAGTAATATTATTTGTGCTTGTCTATATCTATACTAGTCTATTGTATATTAATACTATAAAGAGGAAAGATTTGTATTTTTGTATGTAACGAATAAACTTAAAAAACTACTAGACGAATTTTCTGTTAGCAATGGATAGCTACATTATCAGCGAGTAGCATAGGCTATATTTTATCCCCGTACTCCCACGGGAACGGGATCTACGCGGGTGAAACCGCGTGACGTCCGCTAGTATTTATATATGATTAGGTATATATGTTATATTCATAGTTTTAATAGGTAGGTATATTTATATCCTTATATTTAAATTAATATTTATTCCACAGTTTTCGCTATTGCGCCTACCACTGTTTGTATCTGCATCACCCAAAGGTTGACTGGTGGAAAATGCATATGGTTATGTCCGCCTCTGTTCTTACATTTGTGTGCTTAAAGTATAAAATAATTGAGTACCATAAATGTCTGTGATCCAACCCAGAGTGGGTCCGGTGGCCAATACAGGCTTTTGATGTTGAGGAAGCTAGATAGAGCGTACCTACCCTGTTCAAGGAGCTAGAATTTAATTCAGAGTTATTAACATCAACCTAGTTAAATGAAGGCTACGTAGTCATTTTCTACAAGTTAAGTATAAGTAATAGCTTTTCATGTAGTTCTTTGAAGTTGGTTGCTTCTGCACATACACACAATCTCACTTATACTTGCAAATGACAAACATCTGCTATGGACTATGGAACATGCTGTGTGAATGTTTAGATCGATTTAAAATAATCTAGATTTAAAATAAGAAGTCCATCATTAGTTGATTATCTGTTATCTAGTCTAGATCTTAGTAATTCTGTAAACATTATTACATAGGTAGGTATGTATTTGTTGTAAGGATTTACAAATGACAAAATGTTCCACATTTCGTTCGTAGAACATTGTAAAGTTTCGCAAAAAAAAATCGTCCCAGTGTTTGTCGGACCACGCACAGTGAAGGGTTCCGTAGTCAGGGCTCGGGGTGAATAAATATTTACCCATACCCAGTAGGTACCTATTGATTTTATCGACAGGCGACTGCAAATGAATATGTCTGTTTATATTTCATAGTATTTGTCAAAGTAACTGTCAAAAATAAACTTATTTCTGCGGTTGTACAGTTGGATGTAACCGAAAATATACCATAGCTCAAAAATAACATGACGTATCTTCTAAAAACAATTTTCATTGAAATAATATATAAATAATTTATTTCTAAATTTCCCACCGAATGTAGAATCACTCATTTTTTGTAACTTTAGAAGTGCATATACCTATCTCTTCAAATAAAAGAGTCACATAAAAATATCCTAATATTTTTAATTATGCAACTTATCCGACAATACCCCACCCGTTTATGTGCATTGAATTGTTTTTTCATCCCCCTGTTACATACGGACCATAGAAATCTTCTTATATCTATGATACGGACGGACCGACATGCGACGGACGGACACGGACAGGACGAAATTATAATTTATCATTTGGCTACGGATCCCAAAAAGTAAAACATTTGTGAATTGAAAAAAAAAATAAACTGTCTTTTAGTATTTTTTTGCAATAACGTAACTAAGGCCTTAATTGAGTGATGATAAGAGAAAATTGACCATAAATAATCTTTACAAAATATTTTAAGTTGTTGTGAACTTTCAAGAAGTTGCTAAAAAGCGTTCTCTAGCCAAACTGTCAAAATTCTTGTAATAATGTAGCAAGTTTACGATGGAGATACGTCCCTACTTAAAGCTACGTCAAGTGGTCTACTTAATTTGTTGACATTTTGTCAGCAAAAAGGGTATTTTAAACCCCTGGCGGGTGGGCGATGCTATGGTGAAGAAGTAGGTGCTTACCCACATAAATAATATTTAAAATTAAAGAAATAAATAATATTAGGTTTACCTACTCGTAGGTAAGTCGTAACCCCAAACCAAGACTTAAGGCTATCAACAGTGACGTGAGGCCGGTTTTGTAAACATATGTGCACTTAGTGAGGTGTAGTTTGATAGAAGTTTGTTTGTAAATTATACAACAATGTGTGCGTGTGAGTGTGTATGCACAGAGCGGAGGTGTAGTTTTGGCATGCTTCACTGCATTGTTTGCAGCGCTGTCTTGGTTTTTGAAGTGAAAACTTCTTTAGGCGCGTTGGGCATTTTCGAGATGGGACTAAACCATTGATTTCACAACACCATAACGACACCTCATTTTTGTAAACGCGATTGTGCTCTTTATTTATATTACGTTACGGATCAATGTTTTATGCAAGTATTTTTACTTTGAAGGTTTCGGATTTTTTTTGTAAACACGATTGTGCTCTTTATTTAGATAGGGTTACGGACCAATGTTCTATACAAGAATTTTTCTTCCACCAAGGGGATCTTGTTCAAGCTTTCACTTCTGTCGGCAGTGCCACCACTTTTTTTTATTTGGTCTGAGGTCGTAACCTACCTACTCACGTCACGCACTCACTCCAGTTTTCCTCGAATACAGAATTGAACTGCTTTCATAATATTTAAGTAATTTTTAATAAGTACTAGCACGCTATGGGCGTCCGAAGACTGTTTATTTTCATTTAAATATGTCTCTAGCTTAGACTATCGAGGATTCTATACAATACAATCACGCGTCATCCTGTCGCTCTGTCAATTTGGCTTATTGCAGTCTATTGCTGGACATACGTAGGTCTTTCTCAAGTTGCGCCACGAAACTCGGTTCTCTGCCTTCTGCATTCACCTTTTTAAGGTTGTTGGTCCATCTGGGGGACGTCCCACCACACCAATCCACTTGCAACCTATATAATAACCTATATTACTGTAAAGTTTCATCCAAATCCGTCCAGTAGTTTTTTCGTGAAAGGGTAACAAACATACACATACATCCATCCTCACAAACTTTTGCATTTATAATATTAGTAGGATTCAGGATTTTTTTCTTATATTACATTTATTATCTGTCTTAATTAAAATTTTGTTATTTAGATTTTAGATCACTGATCATTACATAAAATATTTATTTAGATGTTTACACAATTTAATATTGAAAACCACCAACCTAAAGTGACATCTGTTGTCGAGTAGCAAAATTAAGTTTTCATTGACAGCAGTGTCATCTATGCAACGAATACTATACTTACTAAATAACTACCATGCTTCGTAATTATATAATTGGTTCATAGAAAGCGCTGTCCTGTCTAGTTCTTTGAGAAACTAAGAGATGGCGCTAAATTAAATAATTACGTTTTTAAAACAGCACAATAGAGGACGTCCTAGTGTTGTCAAAATTAGGTATTTAAAAAGATATTGGAAAACCAATCAATACAAATAATTAATTAATGAGGATTTTAAATATTATATTCCTGCTTTAGCTGAATTATTAAAACCAAAATATGAGGATAAGGGTAAATACTAAGGAAATCCCCACAGTACCTCGGTGTCTATTGTGTCTATCTACCCAATCAACATTAAAAATGTTAGTAGGTATGAATCAGAAGAATCTCAAACTAAACAAATAAGTGTAGGTATCAGATTAATTAGTAATTAATTGACTAATCATGTGCCGCGACCGCACGCGCGTTATAGTTATTTCGCCGAATCATCGTGCCTATCTCAAAGACGATCGCCGAATCGATTCACCCGAGCCAAATAATCGAATAATAATCGTATAAACCGAATTATTCGATTGTTCTAAGCCCTCATCTCTGTGGGTGGGCAATCGATTGCTCACTAAGATTACTAAATGGGTAATTCTACGTCACGTTCTGTGTACTAACAAATAATCATGTTCTTGTGTTTGGTAGAGTTGTATTACTGGTTTTCTTTGTTTTCAATACGGAATCGTTGTAGAAACTATAATAAGCGTAGTTTAGAACGGTAAATAAATAATATCATTCAGAATATTAAAATAAATGATGTTAGGTTAGTAGACGATGTGAAAATACCTACATAATACCGTTACAAGCCATGTTCCTCATGAGACTCAGACATGCTTCTAGACTCAGCCACAGATTAATATAGACGGGCCACTCAAAAAATAAAAACTTAAAAAAAAAACACAACCGACTTCAAAAAAAAAACACTACAAAGTGAAAAATAACTTTAATTTCGGAAGTCGGTGGCAAAAAACGAAAATTCAAAACCAAAGACACCGACTTCTTACTTATTTTTCACTTCATTGTGTTTTTTTGGAAGTCGGTTGTTTTTTTTTTTTTGGAAAAAGTTTTTTTATTGATTTTGTGGAGTGTCCCATCTGTTTTAATCTGTGACTTGGCGGTTAAGTCTGTGCGTTGTCTGTCAGTAAATGAATGAATTTCAGAATTTTATTAAGGTCTTTCATACATTTTCGTCGGGTTTAAGAGCCTACTATGCCACGTATTTATTAGTTTTTTTTTTTTTTTTGTTAGCCTATATTGTGTCCCACTGCTGGGCAGAGGCCTCCCCTTTTTCCTTCCAAATCTCTCTGTTTTGTGCGATTTCAGGCTACTTGTGTTAGGTCTGTTCACTTGATACCTAGGTATTATGCTGCGCTCCATTGCCCGCTGGCAAATCTTGAGTTTGGGTTTCTGTTGTCCAGTAAGTGACCAACTTTGTGCACCATAGGTTAGTTCCTTTCTTGTGATTTTAAGGGCCCAGTTAGGTCTTTCAAGCATTTTGAACTCGTTTTTCGACTTCTTTGAGTTTGCCTATTATTGAAAAGAAAGAAAGAAAGAAAAAGTACTGAGGGAAGACACTATCTGGCCACGTACAATACTTATCCCATATAAAGTCACCACAAATTACCTACGTATTAATAAGGTCAAAGTCTTTTGTTTCAAACCAATTGATAGAGCGGAGAAAAGGTTTTTTAGCTTAACCTTGATATTGGCTTTGCCGGTCATAGACACAGAAAACTATGACAAATGATATTTCAAAACTTCAATGTGTCTATTGTGACGGGCAGTCGTTAGTTCAATTTATTTATTTACATAAGTCTTCATCTGCCTTACTTTTTAATTCTTATTTCTTTTGTTGGGGTCTGCTTCAGTCTAACCGGATTCAGCTGAATACCAGCATTTTACATAGAGCGACTGCCGATCTGACCTTCACTACCCAGGTTACTGATTAATACGATACCCTTCGGTAATACTGGTTGTCAGAATTTATTTACTTAAATAAAATATCAAGTCTTGATTATTAAGACAGTTAATTGTCTAGTTTGGGGCAACCCCCGATGGTTGATGCGCATCAATGATTTAAAGTGAAAAGTTGCCAAGAAAAGTTTAGGTAGAGTAAGATATGGCCGGCAAGGTAACGAAATTTCAGCAATTTCCACGGTACAGACATTACCCGCTGTTACGAGGGATGGTTTCCTATGCAATCATCTGGCCAACCTGCAGCATTACACAGGAGTACTTAGAACATGGCACGACCATTGCTAACGCGAACTGGGCTCGAGCAGCGCGCTTCGGATTCTTTGGGGCATTTTGCATGGCACCGGTTTTCTACGGCTGGATGAAATACAGCAGTCGATTCTTCAAACGAAATGATCTTAGGACAGCAATTACCAGAGCAGCTATTGAACAGGTCTCATACGGCCCTATGGCTCTGGCATACTTTTTCTTTGGAATGAGCCTCCTCGAGATGAAGCCCATAGACGCTTGCGTTCAAGAACTTAAAGAAAAGTTCTGGCCAACGTACAAGATGGGCGTCATATATTGGCCGACGGTTCAGACGATAAACTTTTATCTTATCTCTGAGAAGAATAGACTTGTCTTCGTAAGTGCTGCTAGTTTTATTTGGACCGTATTTATGGCACACATGATATCCATTAAGCCAAAAGCTATTACTGAGAAGCCTAGATGAACTGCCAGCTAAGTATTTTTTTATAGGATTTTGGTTGTAAGGATCAGGTGATAATTTTGAATTTGAATTATATTGTTACAGTTGAAGCTCGTTTAGTTTTTTTTTTCCATTCTAACTACGGGATTGAACTCATTCCTTATATAGATGTTTTTGATCACACTTTATTTCTATCTTTTCCAATGATCGTGCAGCACTAAACAGAAACCCAAGCTCAAAAGAAAATGTTTCTCCTATGGATATTATGTCTGTGCTCAATTGGGCCTAAATCTGATCTAACAAAAACTACGTTCTGTTGTAGATCCTATACTATAGATAATCTTCAAGTGTGGCTAACGATTCGATTCACCATCAATTTGGAAAGGGTCTAAAGAAGCATTCTTCATTTTTTGTCCAAAAAGAGGACAATATTATTAGAATTAATAATGTGAATGAATTTTTATTGGAACGTTTTTATTGGACATTAATCATGTTTTGTCATCGAGCGAAGTTAATGTGAGCGCGGAGTTTATAGTTCCACGGGTTTTTTTTGTTATTTCAAATTCTTTGTCAAAAAGGTGTAGTGGCTTCATTTTTATGTTAAAAAAAATACTGTGTGTATTGGAAAAGTTAGTCATTTTCACCGCTTCTCAGTAGGTATTTTGAAATGGTTATTTATTAGAAGTTATTGAGTTAACATCAATCTTTTGCGCTTATCCCAATTTATTTGGCGTTGGCGCGGCATATATTTTTCTGGCATTTTTATTTATTAGTCGTCATCTCAGTAGTCCCTCCGTTTCTAGCCATAACATCTTCCACACAGTCCATCCATCATTCCTTTCTCATCCCCTACTCTTATAACCATCCACATTCACAACACAAGTTATTAACTACGTTAAAAGTTGATAATATAATTTCAGACGTATCTCGCTTGACTAGAATAGAGTTAGCAATTATATGGTGAAAAATAGGCCAAAATAACCAAAGAATTAACCACTGCGGCGAACAGTATCAAGAAATCTTTACTGCGTGTTAAGTTTGATATCAATATAATAATTATTGTAGGTACCTACCTAATGTATACCCAAACTAAGCTGCAAATGCTATTGGATACTTGATATTGAAGGTATGAAATCTAAGATATCTGCTGCCAAAAAGCTTCCAACCCATTTCGAACCGTATATGAACACCATTTTTCTCAACTCCCAAAACGTATTTATTTCATACAGCAAACACCATATTTATTCGTTTCAAAGCCGTCTGCTTCGAAGCTAAATATATGAACACACGTCGACGGTGCCTGAACCCCATGGCTACCAATTTGATATGGGCCCCATAAACCATGGCGGACAATGTCGCGATATATAATGCCACTGTCATCAAAACAGTGAGTTTATTTTATTTATTTTGTGAGAAGCTGTGGCGTCCATTTTGTGGGCAGTTTAAGTCGATTTTGGTGAAAGTGAAATATGAAATGTATGAGGAGTGACAATAGGCCAAAGGCTTTGGCGTTGGCTTTCGATTGATGGACGGAAATTTAATTTCATAATATTACTTACTTTAAGGCTTCCTGGCTAAATAATAACAGCCGTGGGATCGATCGACGGTTAAGCTTGCTTGCCGAAGTCGGTCCCGGGATGTGTGAACTTCATAGTATATCGAAACCCCTCCACGCCTCCAAAAGCCATTGGTCCTGGCTGTTATTCGCAGATGTTTGACAGTCGTTACGGGTAGTCAGAAGCCCAAAAAAGTCTGACAACCAGTCTTACCAAGGGGTATCGTGTTATCCAGTAACTGGGTTGTGGAGGTTAGATAGGCAGTCGCTCCATGTAAAACACTGGTATTCATCTGCATCCGCTTAGACTGGAAGCCAACCCCAACATAGTAGGGAAAAGGTTAGGCAGATTCATTGACTTACTTAATAATGTAAATGTTATGTTACTTACTTGATTGGCTAACGAACACCATACAAACATTTTGGTAAACTTAAATAGGTAAGTAGGTAATCCATCAAAGCCAAAATAAGCTGTAAGTCCTGGGTTCGAACCCAGACATGCGCATTACTTTGTGTAATTTATTTAATCACCACTGCTCATAAAACGGTGAAGGAAAACATCGTCAGGAAACCGGCATGTCCTAGAACCAAAAATTCGAAGACATGTGACATCTACCAATCCGCGCTGGGCCCGCGTCGTGGATTACGGTCCGATCTCTCTCACAGAGAGGAGCTGGCTTATGTCCCAGCAGTGGGAACGTCATAGGCTGATTACATCTACCAACCCGCACTGGGCTCGCGTGGTGGATTACGGTCTAATCTCTCTCACAGAGAGCAGTGGGATCGTTATAGGCTACGCAGATCTGCCTAAAAGCAAATCTACCAATAAGGCAGTAAAATAAAATATGTAGAACGGATAGTCAGACCCAAAAAAGTACAAAATTTTGGGCTAAGTTTATGCTCAGACCAACTGTGTCCCGCGACTTCGTCTACGATCTAGGATAAAAAGCACCTAACCATGTTCTTCTCTAGGTTATGGTGTGCTCATGTGTCAAATTTAATCCAAATACGTTCAGCCGTTTTAGCGTGATAGCGTAACAAACAAACTCACTTTCACTTTTAAGTAGGATTAAGAAAACATTTTGCTTGTACAAAGTTGCAGACCAGCGGGTAGGAGATGTTCTTGGCATCATTTATACTTTGCCAAATTATTTACAAAGACATATCAGGGTCTAGTTCCGACGAAAAACGCCATCAAACCTGCTATTTACAGCCCAACCCGACAGCTATAACATAATAACTTTATCACTCACTCTTCACATCTAAATGGCCCCGTACACTATACCGTTTCGCCAATTTGCGTCGCAGCGCAAATTAGCCGAGATTGTTCCTGCGTACTATCTCAATCCATACACATTAAAATTCGTCCGTTGGTACGATTAATTAGGCTGATAATGGCAGTGTTGTATCGCTGCTACCGGCTACTAACATAGCCCACAAAAGAGCCGAAACAGGTCCTTTTTCACTTAACGATCTCGAGTCGACGACGTTGCTACCAAAAAACATTGCTAAAAAAATACACTTTTACCTGAACCTTGGGAGTTGTATGGAGCTGTTGTTACCATTTTTGGATAATATGGTTGGGCTAGATTTGTATAAAGAAGCAATCCAAAGATTTTAAAGGATCTGATCACTCGGAAATGGGTACTTAGATAGGCAAAATTATTGGGTGAAGGTGTTCCTAAAGAAATTGTTAAAACCTTGCGTCATACTTTCCATCTATGGGTTTCGTATTGAAGATGAGAAGCAGCAGTTACATATCCTGACGTAGGAGCCTTTTGGCCTCGTACAGCAGTTCCTGCTTTTATTTAAATTTTACTCTGTTTTTTTCTAAATTTGTTAATGTTTTTGTTAATGTTTTCATTTTTATTAATGTTTTAATGAGTGTGATTTAGTTTAATTTGTGATTTCCTGTGTGAGTCTCAATTTCTTTCTTTTCTTTTCAGTTTCCTCTCCGCTGATAACAACTTGCTCACCAATCTATCTGTTAAAAATTTAATTGCTTATTGTTCTTTAATTTTTTTCTGTATTGGCTATTGGAATGGCTGTAACCGTTGCTGTAATTTATTTTTACAAAAACTTTTACCCGTTTTCGAACTCAACGGTGGTTCAAACATCTCTTTAAAAATCCCAAAGTGAACTATTTCACGGTACACCCAGAGGTCTATATTCTGTTAAAAGATAAAACTGACCAAAATCACAAGACATAAAGAGATTTTTTTGTCCTCAGTTCTCGAATGTCCCACACTGCTGTCCTCACCTGCCTGCGACATTATTTATAGTTTTGTAAAAATCGCATCAAAAACTTCACAGTATAATAATCGATTTTATTTCTGACGTCACATAATTAGTGTGAAATATGGTCGCTAAAGGTCGTTCGTAGGGTTTTTTGCGGCAAACTTTTTACTTTTTTTCGGTTTTTTTTTTCCTGTGGACGTAAAATTTAGTCCAGTTTGGGATAGGAAATTGGTGACGGTTTGTTTTATAATTAGTGACTGTTTATGATAATGTTCGATTTGTTTATGGGAGGGAAGGAAGAACGGTCTATCAAGGAAACGAATAACGGTTTTTTTAATCTTTAAGTAAGTTTATTTTCCGGAAGTTTACTTTGATAATAATTTGTTTTTCTGTTTGTAAGTGGACACTTAATTAACTTAGCAATGGAGTCTATCCAGTCTCGAACCTCTGGAACTTCGATTCGAAGTTGTCATAAGCTGTTGCAATAAGAAAATGGAAGCAGTAACAAGTTGTTTTTTGTTATTTATGTACACACACTAAAAAAACGTAGAGAAACGACATAATATAACTTTTGAGTCTAAAGGCAGTGCTTATTTTTTAGAAATATGTAGACAATAGTGTGTGAGCAAAATATGAACATTATTATACAAGTTTTATAAATGACTTCAAAAAATCAAGCAAAGACAGGACGAACCGCCAGTGCAAAAATACAAAAATCAAATCAAGACATAAAATGCTCCGTACTGCGAAATTTTAATTACAACAAGATTATGATATTACGAATATATTAAAAAAGTAACCATAAAAAGTTTACGATCAATTTGGTTTAGGTTCGATTCCCCGCGGTATAAACACACAGTGGCCGGTTTATAGCCAAACTTAAGGGGTAGTAATAGCTTATCAAGTGTATGAACCAGCCAGTATAATTTGACAGACGGTCAAATATGGAACTAAGTTTTGAAATGTACTTGATTTGACGTAAAGTTGACAGTTTCCTTTGCTAGTGGCGCCACCTTGAAGTCTCTAGATATTTTGGCCACTCAGTAGGTTTTTTCAGAGGAATAAAGATGTTCATTATTTGGTTTGTTTGATTGAGTTGTTTTATTAGAAATGGGTTGTGATCGTTTTAATTTTAATTATTATAAGGCGCACTTGAATGCTTCAAAGTCCATCAATTTAAAGTAGATTGTTTGTCTTTGAACTAAGCAATTTCAAACTGAAATTTGTACCTAGATAATCTTCTTCTAATTAATGTTTTTCTCCTATCTTAAAAGCATTTAATATTTTTTAGACTAATAAAAGGAAATTCTTAATTACAAAGTGCTCTGCAGATAGAAAAGTTTAGAGAAGTTATATCGTAGGTAATCAACAACTGAATTAATTAGGCAACGGCCTGTCTGGACGGTAAGAATAAGTAAAAAAAGTTTACCAATGTTTAAAGAATACAAATTTTTATTCCTAAGTTCAGCGTTACGTAACCATTAATTAAGTGGAAATTGGAAGCTCTACAATAAGTCACAATCTTTAAATTGGAAGTAATTGTTAGGGCGTCCACAAAACAAAAAAAAGATTAGTTGTTTTATCTTAAAAGAAAAAAGATACCCAGCACCCGCCGTCTTCCGGCAACCTTATTATATTTTTATGATAATTAAGATATCGTGGAAAAAAGATAAATTTTAATTTGGATCCGCATAATAGGTGGCGATCTTTGACAAATGGAGTTATTGTTTTAAACAAAATTAACTATTACCAACCAATCAGAACCTATTTCTTCATTTGAAGCGCTATACTGTTAGAAATTAGACTCACATTGCTGTGATATAATTTCAGGAAGCGAAATACGTAACTTGGTCATTATTTTTCCCTTTTGAGTCTGACGTGAGTAGTAATTAAAAGTAAAAATTATTGTGATTGGTTTTGGCAAATTGCAAATTGGCTCTTTATAAATTTTGAAGACAAAATTTTTATGGAGTTTCCTTTTTATTTTAAGGCCGCGTTAATTACTTAGTCGCAGATAAATTTAAAACATTCGTTTCGGGTTGGAAATTAATTTGCGTGGGAATGAAATGCTGAATGCTATGTGTACAGAATACTTACTCAAAAGTACTTTTTTGCATAATATCCTCTCCTTTGTCGCAATGATCAAGAAATGATTGAATCAATCGAGATCGTAGCGCTTTTTTATATTTCATCGGTAAAGGTAATTTAAATGTAACAAAATAAAATTAGAACCACCATTGACCTTGGTTTGAGCCACACGATGACGATGCATGCATGCCGTCAGCAGGTCAACTCAAAGCTGCTGTAAAGACTATTTACTTTAATGAAACATATTTCACAGAAAGACATTTCAATGAATTTTATAACCACATTTTTAATGTAACAAACTTATCAAACAGTAGAATTATTTAAAAAAAAAAGTAAACATGAAAACCATACAGAAATAGGAGTCCCGCAGAGCGGGGCTCTGTCGACAAAGCTGACTGAAAAAATATATTTACCCTATAAAATTATAAATTACTTATTGACTATTGAATACTTGTCAAAGGTATGAATTGAAACGTTTAGAAACTGTCACTTGATAAAATGTTTTTCTTGGCAATATATTTTATATTAACTTAACAATATGAGGACAAAGAATATTTGATTTGTTATTCTATGATATGAATATCGAAACATAAAATTTTATTTGAAACAAAAATCTATTATTTAAATTTATTGAAAGTAGTCTATGAAATGATAATAAAAGAAAAAAAAATATGTGAAACGAAATTCTTTGAAAATGAAAGCTATAAAACAACGTACAACCAACAAATCTACTTACGGAAATAAACATTTCATTTCACCACTAAAACAAAGCTACAACTACCAAACTATAATTAAAACAGCACTTAAAACTCTTAAAACCGAGTCCTAACGCTCATAATTTAACAGGATACGACATTTTAACCGAAGAGATACAACATACGTCACTAACGTCACATTTCGTCAGCACCTCATCAGACGGTCGTTAAACAAGTAATAAATAAACTTGTGACAACAAAACAAAACACACTCGTTTATGAGCCGGCCCTGACACTGACAACCTCGAGAGTGACGAAGTGACGATGATGTAGTGACAATTTATGACTACGTTTATATTGGTGCTGATTTTCACCTGTGGCATGATGATTAGATAGATCAAATGGATAGATAAACATTAATATCTGGATGACCTGGTTATTTTTTGAACGACGTTTTCTAAAAATGAAACCTGCCGAACCGATTTATCATCCTCCGAAGCCCTATGCATACTAAATTTCATGAAAATCGTTGGAGCCGTTTCCGAGATTCAGATTATACATAGAACGTGCCGCTACAATGGCGACATTAATTTAACACATGGGTAGGGCTAGTGGCCAGTAATCATAAAAATATAATAAGAAAAAAATATTTGTTAGTTAAAAAATTAAAATTTTCAAACGCTCGCTAACATAGGGCTCTCCATTTCTTTCAATACGCCTTCTCTTTGCACGATATTCGTTTTATTTTCATCGATGCGATGTTATGATCCGTGACCCCGGTAAATGACCTCTGCGCTACACTTGTTAAGTATAGGTTGCACCAAGATGTTATTTTAGAAAACTGAAAATAAATAAATAAATGAAATTAAAATATCAACATAAAAATTAAACGCTAATCCGTATACTTGTGTTAAATTAATGACACCATTAAAGCGCCACGCTGTATTCATATATACAAGAAGTGCTCGTTTAAAGGTATTCGATTTTATTTGGCGCAACCAAAGACAAGTACAGAAGTTAAGGCAGAATAAAAAAAAACTTCATTTCATCTCTGTTCTAAATAAGATAGTTGTAGATAACATTTATTTCGGCACAACAAAGACAAAACATGTGTATGTTAAAGCACAATCTAAAAAAACTGTATGCCCGTCTATTCGCACTAAAGTCGGTTAAGTCAGAGAGTGTTTAACTAAGAAACCCTTAACTAAGTCAATTGTAAGTAACAAATATATCAGACAGCTGTTTTGGCAGCCGATTAAGCTTTATTTCTAATAATATAAGTGCGTTCTTTATGGCTAAGTGTGTTCTAGATAGTTAAACATGAACTTGGAGTTTGTCAAAGTTTAGTGCAGACCAGATTCGTTTATGATTTGATTGGTAACATTTTACCAAAATTTATTTCATGGCAATTTACAGTGACATTCGTTAAATGTACTTATGCGCCGGCGCATCTTACCACCATGGTGGGGGCGCCACTCGCGATGTCAACGGAAGAGTATTTTTAACATGTTTTACTAATGCTGTTAGCGCTTCTTAATAGAAAAGATTTGGTGGGTTCACATGGAGTCAGAGTGGTATTTCAGGGCTTTAGTTTTATAAAAATCTAATTGATCCATGTCATAAGAACCTACAGTCACTACTGTAGGTTCTTATGACATGGATCAATTAGCTAAGAAAATAAAAATAATAGCGTTAGGGTACACAATAAACAGAATAATACGAAAAAAGTTCAGAGTTTTAGAAAGAATGGTTAAAGTCTGAAGAACTGAAGAATTTCATTTTCAACTTGTAAGGATAAAGAGGTTCACAATTTTTATTTAAATTACCTACGTATTAAATATATAAAGGATAAATTCACTATTATAAGCAAGAAAATCTTTTTGATAATCAAAACAATATTTACGGGAGCATAACAGTAGAAAGAGCCTGTGAAAAGAAATGAAATGAAATTGTTTATTTTGTAAATAGGATATTTGAATCACTTTTACACGACATATTAAAAAAAAATATATAAAAAAAAATTTGCTAGATGAGTTCGGCGTTTCCTATCTGACTACTCTGAGAAGAAAGGCCGTAACAAACTCAGAGGTCACAGTCTCTTTTAAAGTCCAGATATAATCTTGGAACTGCTTCAGTCCCACTTAACCTCATGTATACCAACCACAGAACACCCACATCTATCCACACCAAAAACGCAGTACCAGCAACCGAATAAATTGTAGAAAAAAATAACTTCGTCGGCGAGATAAATAAACTTGCTGTAAAGACTTTGAGAGCGATAATTACTGGCGTGGCGGAAATGACGCGATTAGTGGCTAAGAGCCGTTTCTTTTAATGGCTTTTGAATAATTTAGCCAGATTGAGCCATCTTACCCAAGTGAGGGTAACATGTTACGTTTTAGCTACTGTGCTGCGAAAAGAAAAGGTGTTTCTTTAAGTGGTGTAACGGGTTCGATTCCTGATTGGTGTGCTTGGGGCATGTGTTTTTAATTTGAGGTGATTAGTTATGCAAATATGTGAGTTGAGTTTTCGCTAAGTAGTTTGGCACATTATTTTAATTGTGTTCCAATCTAGTTGATTGCTGATTGCCGATGACGCTTTATAAATTGTCAGATATGCCCTGGATATTATTTGTAAAGTTTGTACACACGATAAGATGTACCATGTATCTATCACATAATTAATTTAAGTGTCGTTGCTTCATTTTCAATTATTTTTACCTATTGTGGTATAATAATTTTATTCTAGGTGTATCGTCTTCACATATAATTATTTAACTAATTCAGGTACCTATACAAAATATTTTAAAACATTTTAAAAGAGTAACTAACGGTGGTGTTTCTTGTCCATTAATCTCCATACGAAAACTACCTTTTGGAAGAGGCAACTAGAATCAATTATATTTTTTTTTTTTGTAAATTTTGACGTTCAAAAGTGCTTATAAGGGCCTATAAATGATTTGACTTTGATATTGATGGCAGAGACCGGGACTCCTGGCGCAAATCTTACCATGATTAATCACAATGAAATCGCAATCATCAATAGACACGAAACGAGTAAGAACTACGAAGAAGGTGGCAAATTATAGTCAGCGAAAGAAGTGTGAAAGACAATCTTTACAATAAAGATGAAGATGACAATCACCATTATGCGTCATGCACTGACAAGCCTTAGATATCATACCTTGATATAACACACGTCACTCAAATCCCAACCCTTAAGTTTGCCCCACAAACAACGATACCTAATTACGGCTAACAAGATCTAATTCTAGCACGGAACCAACAGGTTCGTATAACGAGCGGCGCGGGCGCGGCAGGCGCTTGGAATTGGGGGGGAGGTGGGGCGGTATCAGCAGTTAATACCGGGTGATGTCTCAATACCTCCCAGTGTGCCAGCCTATTATTTCTGTCGCACACGATGCGGTTTCAGTGTTATTGTGTGGAGTAGGAATCTGCACACGAAACTGGATATAATTCAAAAAAAGATTTTTTTCATTTGGACCTTATTCAGCTTTAAGGGTTGACTCTCTACTTTTCTCCCCAAACCCAATGTTTGTCTCTTAAATGTCTAATCAATTTGAAAACACTGATGTTTTATTGTAAAATCATATGGAGTAAAGCCTCTACAGCACCTACATGAATTTTGGGAACAATTTGTAAGTATAACGCAAAACACAGCTGTACGAAGTCAATATTTTCGATTACATTTCAACTATAAGTTTTCAACGTCAAATATGTCTTGTCTCATTGCGATCAGTCAATATGATTGTTGTTCAATTTACTGTCTCCTTTACCTGTAAACCTCAATGAGCACATAGAATGGTCTTTTTAGTAAAGATTTACCAAGAGAGAGCCACAATACAGTTATATAGGTGCTGTATTAATCAATGTCTATCTGCGATGTTAAAGCGTCTTCAGTTCACACTACAGAAATGCAAAAGTGAGTATCTCTATACCAGTTTTTCGTTTTCAGGACCATCATCATCTGCCTAGCCTTTTCCGAACTATGCTGGTTTCGTTTTCAGGACTAAACTACCGAATAAGATTAAAAATAGCAATCTGAAAATAATTTATTGTTTTGGTTTTTGTTGATCTTGCTCTTTGACTATTGCTGATACTTTCAGGGCCAAGAAGTTTGAAGTAGGATTTATTACAGACTAATGTAACTTATATAAATTTATTAAATACAAGGAGCCCTTTCCATAACAGCGATCACCCCCTATTTAGGTTGTACTAAAGCGTGGTGCATGCTTGTGCACCTACAATACGTTTATGTGTTGCTCTTCGTGCATTTCAGCCCTAATATCAAAACGATCCACAGCTTTCATACATACATGAAAATTAAACTCTATTTTCTGACCACAAAAGCTCAATATCCTGGTTCTATTTAAATCATTTTCCCTAGTACAAGTTAAACCGTGGCTGTCTCTTCGTCATTTGAATATCGAATTTAATGTAGCGTAATATGAACTGTTTTTATTTGAAGTCAGATTCTGGTTATGTCGGTTTGAAAATGGAATGAGGATTTTCAGATTTTAAATTGTGTTCCTTTTAGAAGAGCTTATAAAACAAAACATGGAGGAATTAAATTGAATCATAAATTGATTGCAATAGAGTTTATTTTCAGTGGTTGTAAAATATTTCATAGGTTAATAAATATTAGGCAGTGAAGAAGCTAGTGTGAGGTAAGGTGAATCGCGAGAAAGTAGCGCTATTTGCTACCGAATCGCGCGCCATCGCGGCTTCAGACGTGCACAACCTTTGGCGACCTCTGCCGCGCCTGCAATGAAGCAATAACAATCAATGAGCGGTTTTCTTTACAAATCGGGACATGTAACTGTTTTATCGCTAGATTTACTGATTTGGTCTAAATGTGGGTGATTGAAAGGCTACAAGATGTATGTAATGAGTGTTATAGAAAATTGTATTTCACGTATTTTTTAAATAACAGGCTCTATATTGGAAAACTTTCTGTATTATAGTTGGGTACCTAATTATTTTACATAGGCATCCTTTTACAAAATACCAAAATGGTTCTACAATTTGTATCATCCTGCAAAAGTCGCCAATTAATCATGGGCAAATTATTCGACACAATGGCTTATTCTTTTAAGCAAGCACACCGAAATCCTGAATATCAAAAGATTCCCAAATTTTTCTTCGAATCAAATTCAAAATACGATTAAAATGTTGACAATACCTGCGCCGCGCATTCGATGTCACATCTGCCGCTCCGCATCCGTCCAATCAGCAGCATTATATGTTAATAGCCTATTAGAATATATGCTGCAGGGTTCTTCGCGCCGCCGCTCGCGCCAACCTATCTCGAATGCACTATAATTCCCTCACCAACACAACATGAGCCGCCCGGACCATTGTCCGCAATCAAATTACGGATCAAGATGAATTGGTCGTTTGCTAATACGCTCCCAAGTTATTTTACCCTTGATATATCGGATTTTAACGACCAAATTGCAGAAATAAGGTCGTCTCCAAGCGAAAATGTAAGTTTGCAGCCGTTTTGCACGGTGGCTTGTTAGGAGAAGTGTTCATTGTTTTTGTTGTGATCTCTTATTGTATTTTATGTAAGGTAGTGCTTTGTTACCCATTGAGCTCGTGTTTTGGTGGGTGGCTTCTGGCACTGAAGTCGAAACGTTTTAATAAACCCACTGTCTTTAACGCGAGTACAGAAATTCTAAGAAGTTCCGGCATTAAAAATTTAATGAAAAAAGAAAAAAATATTGAACGACCCATTCCTATAATGTATCGGGTCCCGTTCCGTCCGCGGTGTCTTTGCTCGAGCGGCGATAAGATCTCTTTTATAATGTTTCAATTAACCAGTAGCCAGTATTTATTGGGGACACGATGAGGCGGCCGGCGATTCATTACCTGCCCGCTACGAATTAACAAAAAATTTAAAGGATACGCCGCATTTCAAAGTTAAACTCAACACTACAATTTTAATGGGGATTTTTGTTCTTAAAAAATTAACATTAGAATTTAGAATTATTTTACTGAAAATAAAGAGGTTTACGGTTTGCAACGCAGTCCATGTACTTATTATGTTAGCGAAACTTTTTAATTAAAAATAATTTTCTTTAAAACAATTGCCTAGCCATCAGATTATATTTCAAGGAATTTTTATTCTACGGTTTATTTGAAATGTAAATATACGGAACCATTAGTGTTATTTATCGCTATAGGAGACGCCTTTTACCGGGGTGCGTAAGAGCAAAAAGTGGTGCGATTTGTTTATTTTCGAATAAAAAAAACATGGCCGCGTATTATTCGAATTAATTCACCTGTAATTGGATTTATGGTGTCTCGGCTGCATATTTCCAAATCCGCCCTGTGTGGTTGCTAATTATGCCGCTCTGTGGTATTTTAACACTATTTATTGTGCGTCCGCCATCTTAATTCTGCGTTAAGTAGTATTATCGTGCGATGATATTGGATTATCGATATTAACTGCTATGTTGGATGATAAAGTTTTCGTTGAAAACCTACTTTGTTTCGAAGCGTTTTAAAGGTATTTCGGCTTTAGTATGAAGACATAAAGCTTGTAATACACCTGTTTGTTTATATCCAATTATAGGGTAGTGGAATATATTGGGAAACTTGGTGGAATCATCTGCTCATTATTGTAATCGCTGTTCATCTTGTCCGTGGATTGACTGTTCTTTATCGTTTCGCATGTTTTAAGAACATCATTAATTAACACTTTGCTATTGTTCATATTGAGTCATCAAGGACACCAGCTGAATACCATCTTTGATCCCTTGTTTCAATACTTTCACTTGGAAGTTAAAGCTAGCATACGGAGTCATATGCTAGTTTAGAAACCGAACTATAAACGACTGCAACTTAGATGATTGTAAAAATTTTGTTGCTGAAATATGTATCTCATGTGATTGAAATGAAAGCCTAATACATTTCACCACACCCCTATCAATCTATCACGAACACATCAGATCACCAGATGCCATCTAACTATACCCCATCTCGACCAGTGCGAACAATCTCTCATTGGAGACACATCTCCTACCGTCATTCAGCGTTATTATTATACCTATTCAAACGCCATTCCTCTTTAAAATACGATCAAAAATTTATACATGGCCGCCTTAAGGATACACTAAGGGTATCGTGACGGGGTTACAAGCAAAAAAAAAAACTATGAAATAAAAAAGATATATCGTAGCGCCGTTTCTCGTTATTATTTCGGAAAACAATAGCGCCTCGGCTGTCAAGTGAAGCGCGGCCCATGCAAATAATCATAAATAAATAAATAAAAATAAATATGAGTCGAAAGGACGATGTCTTATTTTAGGGCCGAGTTCGCTAGCCCTGATGTACGACTGCTAGATGTGGCACGGTATTAAACGAATTAAATTACCGTCAGCAGGATCTGTTTGTGAATTTTTACTAGCATACACACATTATCATAAATGAAACAAATTGTGAGGTTCTCGACCTAGATCTGCTTCACGGATTTAAAAAGAAAATATCTCATGAAGTAATCTACATGGGATATTTCTTTGTAGTTTTGAAGTACCTAGTTCTCTTTAAACCATATGTAACCGCGAACATCAGGTAGAATGAATTAATTTGAACTAATTTGGCCAGGAGTCCTGCATTTCAGGCCATTTTTGACTTTAGTATTTTGTCTAAGACATTGGCACATAATATTATCTTAGTTGTAAGAGTAATGACTAATAAGCTGCCACTGCCGATGTCTTATTAAAACATTTTCTTAGGACACGACACATGGACTTGTCAACTTAGGAATTTCGGTCAATTTATTTGTTTGCGCTCGCCTCACGTAAAACTAATGAATTAATTAAGACGCGGGGTAACTTTAAAGTGGTAAGGAATGCAAGATTGCTTTATCTGCTACACGGACCGAGATATTTAGGTAAATACGACGATATAACCAGTATTTTAGACACCGCGTGTCTAATGGGGTAGATATTACTTAATTAGTGCCAAATTATCCTAAGCCTTTTTCTCGTTTATTCTGGGAACGGCTTGTTAATCTAATCACCTGTTGCTTCATAGGTACATAAAATATGTAATTTATAATTAGTTAAATATTTTTTTGTACAACTTCTTTACAAATGTGGAGTTTGACCAACTCCAGAGCGCAGTAGCGGAGTCCACTCCTGAGCAATAGTACCTATCCTGAGTGCAGCGAGAGATTCATGCTTGGCCAAGACGAAGTCACCTTTACGTTCCAAATTCAAATCATATTACTAATCAACGGGGTATAATGAAATTCAGTACAATATATTGCTTAGTTTTAATGACTTATTTTAGGTTAGGTTTGCATGACATAATATAATTTGACATTATCGAGCATATCATCATCATCATTATAATCAGCCTATAATGTTCCCACTGCTGGGACACAGGCCTCCTCTTTGTGAAAGGGCTGTAATCCACCACGCGGGCTCAGTGCGGGATGGTAGATGTCACGTGTCTTCGAATTTTTAATTCTAGGACATCTTCCTTCACCGTTTTGAGAGTAGTGGTGCAAAAAAGTATTATGTAATAGATACATATTCTAGTAACCCGAAATCTTGGTCAGCACCGAGTTCGAAGTTGTCCAATTAAGGGAGACTCTCCCGAGCGCCATCTTGAGCAGAAAAAAATGTCACCATGATGAAAAAGAAGTCATGCTCTAATACAAAACGCGAGTATTTTGTTAACAAGTAACTTTAAAAACTGGCCACAGGAGCGTAGACAGGCCACGAGCCAGGTGGATCGACGACCTGGTCAAAGTAGCCGGCAAGAATTGGATGCAGGAGGCCTACGACCGGGTAAAGTTGCGGTCAATGGAGGAGACTACACTCAGCATTACGTGAAAAAGGGTCGACGAAGAAATAAAAATATATATATACTCATAATATCAGTAATAACATCTAGTAACCCTACTTCTTGGTCAGCACCGAGTTCGAAGTTGTCCAAACAAGGGAGACTGTCTCCCGAGCGCCATCTTGAGCCGAAACAAATGTTGCCATAATGAAAATAAAGTCGGTACAAACTGCGAGTATTAAAACACTGTATTTATGCTATTTACTGGCGATATCGGTGATTCGTTTGCTGGTGATCGATTTTATGTTCAATTTCTTATTTGTTTTTCTTTTTGCACAACAGTAGAATAGTATTGTGGCCTATGAGAAATTACCATGATATAAGAAATTATAGACGACTCTCTCTACTCACAGGAGTCCGACGCTGCATCGGGCGCGGAGAGCTCGAGCCTGAGCTCGGAGCGCGAAGTGGTGGGAGCTGACGGGATCATCCGGAAGTTCCGGAAGCGCCCCCCATCGGGGGATGCTGGGTGGTCCTCCGCTGAGGACAGGAGGAAGCTGCACACCAGCCGGCGTGGTAAGGCCCGGCAAAAAGGTGTGGGGAGAGGGCTCACCACCAAGAAGGGTGGGGAGCCGAGCCGGGCCAGTCCAGCCGAACTGGCCCCACGAGCCGACGGACTTGCCAAGGAGGGGCACCACCCTGGAGGGACCAGCAGCGGGGTGGTCCTCTCAGAGGCCGCAGGTGGTGAGCCGGACACCGCTTGCGGTGGCTCAAACCCAGAGCAGACGGCCAGGTTTGCGGAGGTCGTGGCAGCCGCGATCAGGAGTGTGGCCTTGAAGAGGATTCAGTCCTCTAAAGACAAGGCCATACCCGCGGCCACGGCCTCTATTTTGGCGGCATCGAAGGCCCTTCAGCTTGGGCCTCCTTCGGACGAGATGTCCGAGATGCGGGCGGAGGTTGCCAAGTTGACAGCCGCCATGGAGCTTCTCCAAAAGGAGAACGAGAGGCTCCGAGCAGACTTGGCCGGGCTGCGGGCAGCCGGCTCCCGGGAGGTGCCGCATGGGGGGAAGCAGCATGGGCAGGCACGGCCCGTGCCAGCTGAAGACCGGGTTTTGACCCTGGTGCGGCAGGAGATGGCCTCCCTGCAGAGTAAGTTCTCCGCCCTGGAGGCTATCGTCCTGCGCCCCCCGCTAGCGGCGAGCCAACCGACCTTGGGCCAGCCAAAGGTGGCAACGTATGCCACCACCGTAGCTGCCGCGGCCAAACCGGGCCCATCAAGGCAGGCCAAGGGCGGAGCGGCTGCGCAGGCGGCGAGGGCCCCGGCCCTGATGGCGAGGGCTCCGGCCCAGGCCCAGGCGGCGGCGAAACGGCCGCCTCCGCCTCCTGAATCTTCTCCTCCGGCCGACGCCGGATGGCAAGTAGCCGGGGAGAAGAAGAAGGCTGGTAAGGCGACAAGGGCGGCCAAAAGATGGGCGAGGCGGCAGCGGCGTAAGGAGCGAAGCGTCGCTGCTAGGCTCCGCGCCCCGAAGTCCGCAGCTGTAGTGGTAACACTGCAGCCGGAAGCGGAGAAGAGGGGCGTGTCCTACCAGGACGTGTTCGCCAAGGTGGACGCGGTTATGGACCTCCAAGAGATCGGCGCCGCCAAGGGCATCCGGTTGAAGGTAACGGCAACCGGAGCCCGGATGCTGGAGGTCCCTGGTGCGGCCAGTGGCCCGGCCGCTGACGCCCTGGCTGAAAAGCTCAGGGCGTCCCTAAATGCGGACGAGGCCCGAGTGTCCAGGCCCACCAAATGCGCTGATCTGCGCATCCAGGGCCTGGACGACTCCGTGACGGTGGAAAAGGTGGTGGCCGCCGTCGCTAAGGCTGGAGAGTGCTCTGCCGAGCAGGTCAGGGCGGGCACCATCCATCCTGACTTCACGGGGATGCAAGCCATTAGGGTGAGCTGCCCCGTGACGGCGGCCAAAAAAATAGCCGGGGAGGGCCGAAGGCTCTTGGTGGGCTGGGTTTCCGCCCAGGTTAAACTGTTGGAGCCCAGACCTCTGAGGTGTTACCGCTGCCAGGTGGGACACCACGTGGGGGTCAAGTGCACCTCGGAGGTGGACCGCAGCGGCCACTGCTTCCGCTGTGGTCAGCCCGGTCACAAGGCTGGCTCGTGCGACGCCCCGCCGCACTGTGTTGTATGTGCGGCGGCTGGCAAGCCGGCCGATCACCGGGCTGGGAGCAAGGCCTGCGCTCCACCCGCCAAGGCCAAAGGCAGGGGCAAGTCCTCCGCCACCGCCGTCACCGCCGCAGCCGCCGCCACTACAGCCGTAGCCGCTGCCGCCTCTACCGTTGTCGCCGCCGTCGTTCCCACTGCGGCAGTGCCCTCACAGGGGACTCAGGAGGGGGCAGACATGGAGTGCCAATAATGGCCCCATTACGCCTCCTCCAGGCGAACATCAACCACTGCGTCGCCGCTCAGGATCTATTGCTCCAGAGCATGGCGCAGTGGTCGATTAACATCGCCGTGGTCGCTGAGCCGTACTTTGTCCCGCCCAGGGATGACTGGGTGGAGGACCTGAACGGCTCAGTGACCCTCATTTCGTCAGCCGCCGCCGGAACTCCGTCTCTCGAGTCTGTCAAGAGAGGACGGGGTTGCGTGGCAGCACGGTTCGGGGAGATTGCCGTGGTGGGGGTATACTTCTCCCCGAACCGAACTCTCGCCGAGTTCCACAACTCCCTTGCGGAGTTGAGAGTCGTCGTCGTCGGGTTCTGTTCCCTCCCCGTGCTCGTCCTCGGGGACTTCAATGCCAAGAATCTGGCTTGGGGTTCCCGGTACACGGACACACGGGGCAGGATGGTGGAGGACTGGGCTCTGGAGACAGGCCTAGTCGTCCTAAACCGGGGTTCTGTCCCTACGTGTGTGCGGATGCGGGGTGAATCGGTGGTGGACATTTCGTTCGCCAGCCCCGCTCTGTCACCGCGTGTCATTGACTGGCGCGTCATGGAGGGGGTGGAGACCTATTCCGATCACCGGTACATCCGGTTTGACTTCTCCGCCCAGACCTCGAGCGCGCCGGTCCGACAGGCCCCGAGTGGTCCGCGGTGGGCGCTGAAGCAGCTGGACCGGGAGCTCCTCCTGGAAGCCTCAATCGTGCAGGCCTGGGTGTCATCACCGGACAGGCCTGCTGACATCAACGACGAGGTGGAGTGGTTCCGGGAGGCCATGTCCAATATATGTGACGTGGCTATGCCCCGGGTCCGGCCCGGACGTGCTTTGCGCCAGGTGTACTGGTGGTCGCAGGAGTTAGAGACCCTGCGCAGGGCGTGCGTTACTGCGCGACGCCGATACGCCAGGCACCGCAGGCTCCGTATCCGCCCTCCGGATACGGAAGCCATTCAGGCGGAGCTGTACGAGGGGTACAGAGCGGCGAAGACCGCCCTCCAAGCGGAGATCCTGCGGGCCAGGGCAGTGGCCCGTGAGGAGTTGCTGGAGACTCTAAACAGGGACCCGTGGGGACGCCCATACAAGATGGTGCGGGAGAAACTCCGCCCATGGGCTCCCCCGCTGACGCAGAGTCTCCGGCCCCAGCTTGTGGGGGACGTGGTGAGCGCTCTGTTCCCCCCAAGAGGGGAACACGCTCCCCCGCCCATGGCTCCGCCTACTGCGGTGCCCGATGCGGACCACACCGCCGACGACGACGACGATGCTCCGGAGGTGACCGAGGTAGAAATGAGAGTGGCGGTACGCAAGATGAATGCGAAAAATACCGCCCCAGGACCCGACGGCATACCTGGAAAAGCCTGGGTCCTGGCCTTGGGGGCTCTCGGGCCTCGACTAAGGGGGCTCCTAAGCGCATGCATGGAGAGGGGCCAGTTCCCACTTCGTTGGAAGACGGGGAAACTGGTCCTCATAAGGAAGCCGGGGCGCCCAGCGGACTCTCCGTCCGCTTATCGGCCCATCGTGCTGCTCGACGAGGTGGGCAAGCTCTTTGAAAGAGTCTTTGCAGACCGCCTCGTCGAGCGGCTGGTGCGGGTGGGGCCGGATCTGGCGGAGAGCCAGTTTGGCTTCCGCAAGGGGCGCTCTACGGTGGACGCCATCATGCGCGTGCGGGCCCTCACGACGGGGGATGCTGTGGCCCGGGGTGGGGTCGTCTTGGCGGTGTCTCTAGACATCGCCAATGCCTTCAACACCCTGCCCTGGAGTTGCATCAGGGAGGCACTCCGGTATCACCGGATGCCGACCTACCTCTGTCGTGTGGTCGAGGCCTATTTGACGGACAGGGCCGTCATCTACCCCGGTCACCAAGGAGAGTGGAACCGGCGAGAGATGTCGTGCGGTGTCCCACAGGGATCGGTTCTGGGGCCGCATCTGTGGGACATCGGATACGACTGGGTGCTGCGCGCCGACCTCCCTAGCGGCGTCAGCGTCGTTTGCTACGCTGACGACACGTTGGTCCTGGCACAGGGGGGGTCGTACCAGGCGGCGGCCGAACTAGCGACACGCGGGGTTGCGACAATCGTCGACAGGATTCGGCAGCTGGGACTCGAGGTGGCCCTGCACAAGTCCGAGGCCATGGGTTTTCATGGACCTCGGAATGCGCCACCGTCGGGTTCCCAGGTGATGGCGGGAGGGGTTCACATCGGCGTCGAGTCGACGATGAAGTATCTGGGACTTGTCCTCGACAGCCGGTGGAACTTCGTCGAACACTTCCGACGTTTGGCTCCCAGACTGGAGCGGGCCGGGGCTGCGTTGAAGCGGCTCCTGCCCAATCTAGGGGATCCAAACGCCTCCTGCCGGAGGCTGTACGCGGGGGTCGTGCGGTCCATGGCCCTTTACGGGGCACCGGTGTGGGCGCGTTCACTAAGGCTGCGGCCAGCCCGCCGGTTGAACGCGTCCCAGAGGGTCATGGCCATCCGGCTGGCCCGAGGATACCGCACGGTCTCCTGCGAGGCGGCGAGCCTCCTTGCCGGATTACCGCCATGGGATCTGGAGGCAAAGGTCCTCGCGCACATTTGGGAGTGGCGCGAGGAGGCGAGGCGCCGGGGCTTAGCTCCGCTGCCGCGAGAAATCGCGGCTCAGCGGACAGAGCTCCGGCGGGATCTCATGGCGTCATGGAGAGTGCGATTGTCGCAACCCAGCGCTGGGCACGCCACAATTGCGGCGATAAGACCCCTCTTTGAGGAGTGGCTTGAGAGGCGCCACGGCGTCCTCACCTTCCGCCTGACGCAGGTCCTCACCGGACACGGCTGTTTCGGGAGGTTCCTGCACAGGATAAGGCGGGAGGAAACGCCCGGGTGTCACCATTGTGTGGATCGCCCGGAGGACACGGTGGAGCATACGGTGGAGGTCTGCCCAGCTTGGGCGGAGCATCGCCGTGTCCTCGTGGAGGCGATCGGCGGCGGTGATCTCTCGCGTCCGGCCCTGGTTCAGGCTATGGTACGGAGCGAGAGGAAATGGGAGGCCGTCACCTCCTTCTGCGAAGCGGTAATGCTCGCGAAGGAGGAGGCGGAACGCGTGAGGGAGAGGCAAATTTCGCGCCCTCACGCCCCTAACCGCCGCAGGAGGAGACGCCCAGGGCGTCGGGAATCGCGGGGCGATTTCCGGCCACCGTAGGCGCGGGCTTGCGGGCGGTGAGCAATGGGTGGCTCACCGTCCGATAAGGACCAGGCCCGGGTCGACGGCGCGTTGTGTTCCACGCGCGCCTCAAAGAGATGTCAGCATAATTGAAGGGGTCCACTAGGACCGATGCCTGCCGGGGTTGCGAAGAAAACCGAAAGGGAGATCGTGGCCCCCGGCGACAGGGCAACCGAAGGAACACGGGTGGGTTTTAGTCAGTAAGAGTCTGACACGCCCTCCCGCTCCGCCCAGAGCGGGAGAAGTTATTTGATGATTTCCCACCCTCAAAAAAAAAAAAAAAGGGGTGTCACAATAGGTGCCTAAGGTTGCAACACCGTTATCAATATCCTAACCTACTAATAATCATGATTATACTATCTGATACTTACTCTAACGTAAAGCTTAACAGTATCTAAAGTCGGCAGGTATGTCAAGTTTTCTTTTCATACCTGATGCGCTGCCATCTCTGAAACATAATTGAAATATCTCATCATCTTTCTTTCGTGTGGTTAGTGAGTAACTTAGTGTCAGAGTTTTAAAGCCGCCCATGGGCCTCTGACTTGGCTTCAAATGCCGTCGAGAAATGTCTCATATGCCTGTAGGATACGAATACTCAAAATAACACAATAACATGTAACACCAAACGAATGAAAGAAAATCAATCAGCCATTTCACCAACAAACGAAAACGGGGTGGTTTTCGTTGTTGAAAGGTAAAAAAACAAACGTACATACATCACAAGTTATACCTACATAAGCTATAAATTGGCCCAATCCATGGGTTTTATTATGTGAGCGAAAATAGCAGAACGAATGCCAGAGTGGGCGGGCGCAGGAAATCCATTACCCACCTACCATTCGTAGCTTTACCGAAGGGATGGTGGAAGTAACTTCGATAATTATTTTGTTCGGGACTTCGAAAAATCTGTTTTAGAAGGAAATTGTGAGATTTGTTGTATTAATCATCTAGGTTTAAAATGACGTATTCCGCATTGGGCGCCCGCTTAAACGGCACCTGAGGCACTTATGGTTATTTTTCGCAGATACCATTGCCGAAAAGCGGAAAACCAGCAGGGGGAACGAGACCGCATTTACTTGAAAACCAGGGTGGGGAAACGAGAACGAATTTTCTTAATTAGGTAAATGGAACCCTAAAAGGGTTGCCTTCTTTTTCTTTCTTCTTTTTGTCAGTCAGTTAATAAACATATTAGGTTAATAAAACAAACTCACTGAATTAATAAAAAATATATATATCATACGGATATACAGAGAGTGAATGGCGACAAAGCTGAACATAAGCTTTCATCAGTTGTGAAAACCGAAAATAAACTGATGTAGAATTTCAGACGTTTATAAATTAATAGTTTGTACATTAAAATCATTATTCACTTGGGAGTAGGTAAAGGTTCCGAAAAAAAAAAATCTTATTAATAAAAATTACCATTCTATCGACAAAATACTGAGTACAACACTAAAAAAACATATTAGAGTGCACGTAGTCACATTTTCTAATCTATATTCAAATTGGCGCACGCCTCGGCGCCATTGTGAAAATACGAATATTTTTCCAATTTCGCCCGGAAAACTCACGCCACTGCCATTTTTACATACCTACCAACTTAGCACACTGCCTACATCACTAATCTAAACTTTATTCCTGCGTCATAAGGTGTAAAACCTCAAGATTGATGGTAAATGTAACTTTGTCGAATATAGACGTGAAAATGTATGAACGCAAACTTTTACTGCCATCTCTTTCTAGCTTTTGTGTGACGTTTTATTTGGCAGCACAGTGGTGCTTATGTTGTTTGCATATTCAGATAGAAGGCTGTTGGCTGGATATTGGGTCACTATACCTAAAGAGGTGGGTGAACCTAATGTAATAGATTTGAAGATAAACGTTTAGAATTGAGCCTATGCGTATTGTAGCCAAGTATTATGCTGATAAATTTGAGCACTCATTTGTAATGAGTATTCTAGCGAATGTTACATTACAGAAAAATAAACGGGAACGTTTTAGCGATCATTCTAGCGAGCATTTTAGCGAGCGTTCTAGCGAGCATTCTAGCAAAGGGGGAGCATTCTAGGAATTTGCTTAGAGCTTTTTGCCGAGCCGAGCCATCCACACGCGACCGTCAATTCTGACATCTCCGTGAAGAATATTTTTTTGACGAGCAATGACTAGAGCATTCGCTAGAATGATCGTGAAAATGTTCGTAGCGATGTTTGGCTCTGTTCGTTGTTCAGTTCGACAAATTCAAAAACGGAGAATGCTCGATGTTCGATTACAGGTGAATGCTCAAGTTTATCATTACCTTTACATTTTCGATCTATTGCTGCAAAAGTTCAATAGGTACTGTAGACACTATGTTAGTCTACGGTACCGAGAAGAATAAAAGACTATAGATCAAGCATAGGGTAATTATTCCTAGAATTGGACATACACTACGTTTTACATTATTATATTTTATAATCGCCCGCTTGTCAAGCCGGGGGCTGACCGTCTGCTCTTTTTTGGATGACTTAGTTGTAAAAGTCACTAAATCCATTTTCTTTGTTTTGAGATAAGATCATTTAAAGTGCAAAAAAAAAAAAAAGAAAATGGCCGTATAAATAAATTAGAAAAAAACAATGAACAATCGTTTAATGAGTAGGCTTTAATGTGATGTTCTTAAAAAAAAATATATATATTATAATGATCAGTATTAAATACTAAACATGCAGGACTTATTGCAAAATTAGTGGAGTTAGAGACATATTATGTTAACCTTATTAAAGAACAAAGAACTAAACAATACAAAACTATAAACTTCTTTTTATCATTAGCTGTTAATTTTAACCTTACTTCTAATCATCTAATTAGTAATTAGTTTAAATTCAAGACAGTGAAAATATACGACCGCCTGTCTGACTAGGATATAGTTTAAAAATGCATGGATTTAATGACTTATCATATAAATTTGGATATTTTTTGGATGGATTTAGTGATTTTTAAATTCAATTCAGAGGATTTAGTTATTTTAGGAATTGGAAAAAACGACTTACTGACATTTAACTATAAAAAGGATGAGAACAACGCATAGACAAACATTTTTTTTTTAACTGGTAAACTCAATATCGATAAAAATGGACATAGTGACTTTTAGAATTAAGGCATCCAATTATAAATCAAATATTTGTCTCGTATTCAAGCCATCTATCTGAAATCGTGGACGTTGCATTCTAAAACCATAAATTCTCTATAGTACTGCTTTTACTAGTGTTGGACCTCAAATCATAGTGCTGGACGGAGTTTTCTCTCTCTCTAAGGAAATCTTAAGCTATTACTATTTAACTTAATTAAAAAACCTCTTCAAAATGAAACAAGCTTCTGAAAAATATTGACCTACTTCAAAAACTTAAAAACGTGTCAACCATGTAATGAGCCGCTAAAAGCATAGTTTTTTTGTGTTCCTGTGTTAAAACACTTACCTACTTGAATATCCGGTGTGTTAAGTACGTAGATAATGTTGGCAAATCCCTCACTTAAGGAGGAGCACAGTTCAAAGGTGGCTGGCGGTGCACACATCTACTTTTGGCCACGTATAAAAAGTGTAGTAGGTACACCTACTCTTTGTTGTTAGTTTGTTAATCGGTTGTGTTCTTTTCTGCATTTGTAATACTAAGAATTACCATAAAATGTCTTCGAAGACAGACGCGACGAGACGGTGCCACGGGATTTTGGTGCTTAGAACAATTTCCATTACGTTTTTTTAAGAATTGTTTTGCTAGAGTCGCGCCGTCTCGCTGTCGTATCGCGCCTATCTGCGGGAGCCTAAATGTGCTTAGTTAAACACAACTAGCCCTACGTCTACCTAATCAAAAACCACTTTAAGTTATAATATGACATAAATAAATGAATAAAAACTCCATTTCCATGTGTCACTATGACAGGTTGATAATTATTATGACATTATCACTTTTTTTAGTTATGGTCCAGCCCTTGACCTCAATCTCGGCTGATGGAAAGCGATGGACGAGGTCTATGATGGAACGAGCGTGCCCAGAAGATGCCTGTTCACTCTTGCTTTGACGGCTGACGGGTTATTTGTGGTAGGGAACATAGACGCTGGCAGAGAGTTCCATACTTTGGCTGTGCGCATAGTGAATGTGGAGGAGAAGCGCTGAGTACGACTAGTCGGTATATCCATCAAGTGCTGATGGTGCGGTGATGCGGTGGTACTATGATTATAGCTTGTAATCTTTATAAAAAATCTTTAACAATTTGTATACTAAATAAATTGGTTCCTACAGGTAGTAGAAAAAAAAAATGCAAGTGCCTTATAAGAAGTAGGTCCCACAGATGCGGACTGTCGGCCTTTCACTGTACGACCACATAAGGCCACAAACGTGAGGATACATACAATATTACTCATTACTGCTTATTACTCACCTCTCTCCAACTAATTTGCACTTCACTCAAACTTATAGAGACAGCCATTGTTTGTTTACGAGCCATGAATACCTTCCCGTTATCAAAACACTGGGATTATGTTGAGACAACCATACAATCATTAGGTAAAGAGGTTTTATTGTTCAAATAAGTTGAGGAAACTGTACAATCATAGCAATAAGAGGTGACCCTCAGACCAAATATAAAACCAAGATATAGCGCTGTCCACAGTGATGTGAAGCTGGTTTCGTAAACATATGTGCACTTAGTGAGGTGTAGTTTGATTTGTAAATGATTGTACATTGTGCGTGTGAGCGTGTATACACAGAGCGGAGGTGTAGTTTTAGCATGCTTCACTGTATTGTTCGCAACGCTATGTTTTGCTTATGCGAACTATGCTACTTACGTTGACTTTATTTTAACGTAGACGAACACGAAGAATTATTAGAACTTACATTAATTAGCATCTGACTGCCCACTATTACCTAAAACTTAAACATAACTGAACTATAACTTAACATATACTTAGGTTCTATGGGTACTCCTATGCTAACCTAACCTAACCCTTAACGGATTACACACCTATACATAAAAACGCTGTTAACTATTAAAACTAGCTATACTGTATATTGCAGCGTTTTTGCCTATTAAATCGAACTATCCCATTATCCGTCATTCCAGTTTGACCCCCGAATCGATCCCAACGCCTGTTGATCCAGCCAAGAGCAATCAAATATCTAATACCTTTAAACGAATACAATATATTCTGAATCTCGGAAACGGCTCTAACAATTTTCATGAAATTTAGTATGCAGGGGGTTTCGGGGGTGATAAATCGATCTAGCTATCTAGATCTCGGTCATCCAGACATTGTTGCTTTATACGAACTAATAAAATATTTATTAAAAAAATTATCGACTAATAACTTAAGTCCATTTTCCTATTACCCAAACGTGTGAACGTAATCCCACCCATTGTTCTCATGGGCCACAATGCAGTAATCCCGACAAACACTGCGCCTCTTAACTTTGTAACTTATATCAATATTGAATGAAGATAATTTTTTACTGCAACTGTTTCCTGGCGCTACGAAGAGGCTACTTTAGTAGTTTGAGGGAGAAAACTTAGCATTTAAAAGTTTTTAGTAAAAATTCGATAGCATTTTCTCTCTTAGACAGTGTGTTATCAATCTTTACAAATCTGCTATTAGATGAAATAAAATTGATCGATACTTTTCGATTAGTTAATTGACATTGAGCTTGGGGCTAACACACGGAAAATTAATCTAGATGATGAAAATCTGTTATTTGTCTTTTCTAATAGTAGTACTGTTGCGATTTTCCGCTGCGTTGATGAAAAGTATTTATCTGCATTTCTGAGTTTAAGTTTTTGTCAGTGACGTCACTACCTCTGCTTGTTAAGTTAATTATTGCACTTAGTCACGTGCTCTCTCTTTTATGACTATAATGAAAAACTCATTTCAATGCTGTGATTTTAAAATCTCCTTTTAATGTGAAGATACGATTGTCCAGTAATGCTCGAGGCGACATTATTTACAATTATTTTAACGCATGCGCCTTTCAACTACCGAAATAAAACGCCAAAAAGTGTCTATAACGAAAAAGTTTATTAAGCCGTATTCATTTTATTGTGTTCCATATAGGAATTAATGAAGTCATTAAAGCTGAGTGTGTCAACAGTGTTGTGGATGACGTGTTCGTGCAGTATGCGCAAGAGTACATCGGCGTGCGCTTAGCGCCACCAAGAACCTTTTATCTTGCCGACGACATGTTACTAAGAACGCCGAGACAGTGTACTATTAAAAGTAAATACATATAAATAAGATAAATATATTAATTAAATCTTTTCCCGTAACAATAATAATAGCCTTTTAAACGAGCGTTGGATCATGGGTTTTATTCCGGGAAAAACGTTACGTAATGTACTGGGAAATTCCGGGTTTCTACGGATAGAAACCCAGACTTTGGAATTTTATCTAACAACAATTGCCTAAATAATTAATAAGTACTTGGGCGACCGAGCTCTGCTCTGATGAAAATAGAGAATGCTCAAAGTTCATACTAATTTATGTATAGTATCTATTTATTCCATGCTGACATGTCATTATTCTAATGTCATTATTCTCATATCATTATTCAATATCTTGTTTTAAATTTTGGGCGACCGAGCTCTGCTCGGGTGAAATATGGAAAAAACGAATTTTCCCAGATATGAGACCTAGCTAGATCGATTTTTCGCCCCCGTAAACCCCTATATTGCAACTTTCATCGAACATGTTAGAGCCGATTTCGATAATGTGAGTATAAATTTATTTACAAACAAACTAGCAAATAGTAGTAAAAAACCAGAACCCCAATTACGTAAAAAACTCTCGAAAGTTGACATCTAAAAAAAAAACAATAAAATCTTTTTTTATTTTTATCGTGTTTAGATCTTGACCCATCACGTCTGAGGAGTTTAGCTAGCCAATTTAAAATAACCCTGTATAGGTACATAGTCCTATAACATCATTCAAAATTCAAAGTTAGACTAGCCGTTCTGCAATCCTAAACCACATAATTATTATAAACCAAACGTTTCTTGATTCACTTTACCAAAACACGAACACGCACTTAAAAAAAAAAACAGCGCCACATCGTCACATCGGCAAGTTTTTACAAAAGCGCCACTTCACATAAGCGCCACTTCAAAAATCTGTAATTCAAAACTGTCAGTGGCGGCTTCGCTCAATCATCTCGCCTTTCATTTTGCCGAAAGATGAACTAATATTTGAACACCTTGGACCGCCTGAGTGATACAGATTTGCAAAGTTTGATCGGTATCCGTTTTGTTTTTTGTGTTAGAAATTATTGGCGAATGTAATTTGATAATGTTTTAGTGGATTATGATGGGTGGCATTAATTAGAGGACGTAAAAATAGCTGGGATTGTTAAAAAAACATAAATAAAAGGACAGATGGCTCATTTAAATCCATTCACCATTCAGTTGCGCTGTGCTTGAAATTATCTTTCAATTAGCGCCAAAAAATTTAATTAATCCTTTGCCATCTTGATCTATTCTATTTTATATAATACTCGCTGCGCCCTGCGGTTTCACCCGCATAAGTCTCGATCCAAATTCAATTAAAAAATTCCAATTCAAAAGTCATTTATTGAAACTAGGCTGAGAATCAGCACTTTTCGAACGTCAAAATGACATAAGACAGTCCCCCAAAACGCCCACCCTTCACCACTTCCGAGTGCCTTAAGCTGGGAAGAAGAAGTGGCGCAACAAACTCCCCAGCAGCACAGCTGTCTGTTCAAGTTAGAAAAAAAAAAAAGATTCTATACAATTGTATGCAAAATAATTTACATTAAGTAGCACAAAAAATAATTTAAATGATAAATTACTGGCCATATGTCAGCTTGCACACGCCAATATACCAACCAAAAATCCCATGGGAATATTGGCATTTAAAAAGTATCCTATGTCCTAACCCAGGTCATGGTCTATCCATGTGCCGAATTTCATCTTGATCCGTTCAGCCATTTTAGCGTGAAACCGTAAAATACAAACATACAAAAAATCAAACCTTTTTCTTTTTAATATTATATATTACTTTAGAAAAACAGGTAATTAGCATGATCCTGTAACCTTCATAATAGAAAAAATGGTTTTACGCGTCATATTTAACTTGTCATATTTAAATCAGAATAGTTTTATTTTTTACAAAATGTGGATGAATCTTTAAATCATAAATCATTTATAAGCGATACATCGATATTTTCCTTATAATAAAGTTCTCCATATTTTAGCATTATATTAACTATTTGTTTATTTATTTAATTTGGAAATAATCAAAATATTTGGTTTATCATCTGTATATAACCTTATTTGCACAAAAGCTTAAGAAAATACAAACAATTTTTTTCACAAATGTTGTATTTCCCACACCAGGTTACCGTTATGTTTGCAATATATTAATGTGTTTAATTGTTTTAAAACTACGACAAAATAGGGCCTCTTATGGGCTCAGCTGTCCCCCAAGTACAGAGAAGGATACAGGTAGAGAAATCATTATATATTCCACATTTTGAGTATTTTGGGTGCTCATCTCAAAACGCATTGTAGCAGAGAGATAGACCAATCGATTCAATCCAATTAAAGTACATTTATAACTATATATATATAATGTGCTAATTGATACCCAACGGGTATAAAGTAATGAACTAAAATAATACTTTTTAATGGTGCCATACCATTAAAAAAGTATTATTTTTAGTTCATTACTCTATATCCTATAACCAGCGGACGATTAAGACGCTTCTAACAATACCTCATTTATGAAATTATGATAAGCAGTTTAGAAGTTATGAGGGAACAGAAGAACATACATACATACTTATCGGGCAAAATCGTAATCCTCCTTTTTGCTATCAATTTCATTACTTTAGTACTTTTCCTTTTCCTACTTCAAAGACTGCTTCTACACTACTCTGTACCCAAAATATCAGATTCCCATCAATCAATGAGTCCTAGTGGTTTAATTGTCCCTCAAATATTAGCTCGGGGCTATAAACTGCTCGCTTAGCACCCATGGGGAACCCAAGGCTCTCTCTCACACCCCTAATAGGAAGCCATCTTGTTTTTATGTCATTTTTAAATACAGAACAATTGTTTATCGAAGAGATTTTGAACGTTGGTAAAAGTATCAGGTTTAAAGGGATTTTTAGAGGGTTGTTATTTTTTTTAATGATAGAGGTGCAATCTATGTTCCTGTAATATTAATTTTTAGCAATATTTGTGCTTTCTTTGTTTACCATATTTTTGTGTGTTAATTTTAACCGCAGTCTGGTTCAAAAACAGACAGGCATTCCCTTTTATAAGTAGGTATGTAAGTCAGAGTAAGATTCTTTTAAAATTGACATCTTTTGAAGAAACACAGGTTGGCAGGTTAACAGGTTAGAAGGAATAAACAAGCTTTTTTTTTCCTTTTTCTGAGTTGTTCCCATAGTAAATGTTGTTAATTTACTGAGAGTACTGTAACACTCACTTAAAGATCTATATCCCTTCTTTTACCTGTCATCCTGTATAAATAATTTACCCTTGATTGATTATAATGTACCTAATGAAGATATTTATTTATTTATTCTATTATTTATGTACACACAGTAAAATACATAGGGAAATTACATAATTACAATTTGAGTACAAAGGTAATGCACATTTCTTAAGAAATTTCTTCCAGCAGACCTGCAAAAGGAGAAATGAAGACAATAGTGTGAGAACAAGAAGAGAAAATATGGATATGCGAAGTCTTAAACTAAAATATACCTACACATATAAACGTAATAAATATAACGTAGTAGATATTGTATAATCGTAAAATACAAAAAGTACGGGCTTAGTTTTCACTTTTCTTATAAGTTACTTTCAATAGTAAACTCAATTATTTACCCCGCTTTAAATTGCAATACTCTTTTTCAAATATTCGCACATTTTCAAGTGTTAGAGCTGACACGATCACTGGGCTGTAAAGATAGCCTGCAAGCTGTAGGCTGCATGCTGCATGCTAGCCTATTCATAGACCTCGGCTAGGCTTGTAAGATTAACCTTTTGTTCTTGTCAGTAGCTTGCTGGCTAGTGGATGCATCCATGGTGACTTGATAGTAGACCTTAAAATTCAGGGAGATTATGGACTCTATCCATAATCATACTCTATTTTACGTTAAAGGATCTATAGACTAAAACTGTTTTTTTTTTGTGACATTGGAAATCACTACATAAAATTAATGTTACAAAACAAAGTCCCCGGGCGCCACTACTAAAAAACTGCTGAACAGATTTACATAGGGTTTTCAATAATGGACAGAGTGATTCATAAGGAAGATTTATGTGTATAATAAATTAAGGTTTGTGTAAAATGGCTGAAATATGACGATAATTGTTGAAGATGTCGAAAAAAAATCATGTCGAAGTCATGTCATTGAAGTAAAAGTCAGAGTCAAATAATTTATTTCAAATAGGCCTATGTTTGGCACTTTTGAACGGCAAAATTTACAAAAAATAGAATTGATTATAATCGCTCCTTCCAAAAGGTAGTTTTCGTATGGAGAAGAATGTGCAGGAAACTCAAGCGTTACTCTTTTAAAATCTTTTATAATATTTTGTATACATTAATCATATATGTATTTGTATACATCTTATTCCAGATGCATCATCTTCACATATAATTATATGTGAAGATGATGCATCTGGAATAAGATTACTATACCACAATAGGTAATATAGGTAATAATAGGCATACATGCTCTGCTACTCGTGCGAAACCGAGGCGAGTTGCTAACATTTATAAATATTGTCATAATATCAATTGTTTTGAAGTAGCAAAGATTAGATAGCTGTATGCCTAGCACACAGTCTACAGAGAAGAAAAGCAAAGAAAAAAAGCCAGCCTAAAAAAAGAAAGAATGAATCGCCTACAGGTAAAATAAAGTCTTTCAAATTTAGAATTGATCGAATATACAAAGAAAGAAAAAAAGGAAAAAATAATATTTTATTTGGGACACGCCCAGGAAATACAAACAGTAATATAAAAAAAAACCGGCCAAGTGCGTGTCGGACTACGCACAATGAAGGGCTCCGTAGTTAAGATGAATTTATTCCAAATACAAACTTAACATTGTGGTTCAAAAACATGTTCTTCCATACATTCCAATTGCAATTGTAAGTTTGTACGCACAATATTGAGAGATTTGCCATGTTATTTTAAGACCATAGACTTCTTATAGGTTTTCCTGTAATCTATGGGTAAACAAACATAATGTGTTTTTTTTTCAAAATTTTAGGCTTAGTAGTTTCGGAGATAAGGGGGGGGGGAATGGTCCGTTTTAATCTTAAAACATTTAACATATGTGTTTATTTTAAAATTACGATTAAAAAATTGAGATCCTCGCAACAAGTCCTTTCATTTGATATGTCACACGATTTACAAAACTTTTTTAAAAATTTTTCATGTTTGCCCCCAAGAATCATCCCCATATTCAAAATTAATTTATTTAAGTAACACGTCCGTGTTGGGGTTATAGAAATACATATGCGTACCAAATTTCAACTTAATCGATCCATAAGATTCAGAGCAAATTGACTGTGACAAACGGACAGATAGACAGACAGACACACGAGTGATCCTATAAGGCTTCCGTTTTTTGAGGTTCCGTACCTCAAAAAGAGTATTTACAATCTAACAAAATAATAACGACCTGTGCCAGACCAAAAAGGCTCCTATCTCAGCATAATGCGGCGATATTAAAAAAAAAATACCACAGCGCTGGTATTCTGATAGGGCCCAACTTTACGTATACCCCGCGAGTTCATGTGCAAATATTATTAAAAACCGATTATTGTGTAAAATCCAGTTCTGTTTAGAGTTTGACACTTATTTATTTCAGCCTAAGATTTTGGAAAATAGAAGAGTAGAATAGGAAAAGATTATTCTTTAAAATCCAAAAACCTTGACAGATGTTACATACCAACTCACAGGTACCTATCGACACAAATAAAAAAGGGAAAACGTCAAATGAACAGCACAAACAAACCCCCCTCACTATTTATGAGCGCGATAATGTTGTAAACTGCATGTTTACGTTTGTGAATGTGTTTACAAAATTCTGAGGAGGGGGGCGTCAACAGGAAGTGGCGGAAGTGACGGGCAATGTATCATACAGGGGCGTAAGGTGTTACAGTCGCTGTCATGACGAGCGAGTGTTAAGTTATGAGGTCTTGGTATCGTAATGCAAGTTGTGGTTGGAATTTGCTTTGTTTATTTTATCTATTATGTTATTTAATTATTATTATCAAATGTCAAATGAACATTGGTCCATAACCATATCTAAATAAAGAGCACAATCACATTTACAAAAATGAGGTGTCGTCATGGTGTCACGAAATCAATGGCTTAGTCCCACCTCAAAAATGTCCAACGCGCCTAAAGAAATTTTCACTTCAAAAACGTAAAAATAATTAAAAAAGGTGGAGAGAAAATCAGATTTTTACAAAAATACAAGATAATGAAAATTACAGGCTTATAAACTTTACAAGTGGATATTGTTGTTATTGTGGGGCCATCGGCTTCAGTATTGTTTCTCTGTGCGACTTGTGATAATAATACCCATGTATATTCCTTTGGTGACCCAGTGGTAACGACCGCGAGTCGGTCGTAGGTTCAAACCCAGGCAGGCGCTTTATTTGTGTAAATTATTTCATCACCATTATTCTAAAAACGGTGAAGGAAAACATCGTGAGGAAACCGGCATGGCCTAGAACAAAAAAATCGAAAATGTAACATCTACCAACCCGCACTGGGCCCGCGTGGTGGATTACGGCCCACTCCCTCTCACAGAGAGGAGGCCTGTGTCCCAACAGTAGGAACATTAAACGTTGATTATGCTATATTTACACATAACATAACATAACATCACGCCTGTAATCCCCGAAGGATTAGGCAGAGATGTACCTACATTGCACCCAAATTTCGCCAGTTATGTTTAAGTCCCATGTAATAGGGGGCGAGCTTATTGCCATGAACCGGGAAAACCATGAAAAAACCCAATAACACTTTGCCCGACCCGGGAATCGAATCCAGGACCTCATACTCAGCGATAGCTCTTTGCGACCACTACACCAACGATGACATATATGCTATATTCCTTTAGTTATATAAAGTAAATAAGCAAGTTATGTAAATAAGCTGTGAAATGTTTTTAGACAAGTCGATTTACAGTTGGTATACCTACCTACTTACAATCCCAGTAAAAAAGTCTCAGAACTCAACCAAAGCCTTTGATACACTCAGCAATATAATCAAATTTTATTCACCTCATACAGACGAGTTTTATCATCGACGCTATCACAATAAGCTATAGATTTCTCATTTTATCCTACAAAATACACTGTGAGGTACTAAATGTGCTCCGGCGCATATATACGGCGATATTATTCTGATCAAAAGCGATTCTGAATGAGGTTGAATGTTTTTTCGTCGACTTCTAAATGCCAATTGTATTTTCTGTGTGTTTATGAAAATGTGTGTAGAAGATATTGTGCTTTTGTTATGTTTTTGTCAGATAAACGTTAAACTAAAGTTCGTTAAGTTAAAGTTTAGTTAGGGATCACTTGGAGTTAAAGTTACAAAATCCTCCATAGATTAAGAAGAGCTGTTTCATTTAGGTGTTATCTTTTATTATTTTCGTAAATACGATATCTCGGTCCGTTTGTTTATCGTAAATTGCAATCATAATTTAGGACGTCACAATTGCGGCGATAAGACCCCTCTTTGAGGAGTGGCTAGAGAGGCGCCACGGCGTCCTCACTTTCCGCCTGACGCAGGTCCTCACCGGACACGGCTGTTTCGGGAGGTTCCTGCACAGGATAAGGCGGGAGGAAACGCCCGGGTGTCACCATTGTGTGGATCGCCCGGAGGACACGGTGGAGCATACGGTGGAGTTCTGCCCAGCTTGGGCGGAGCATCGCCGTGTCCTCGTGGAGGCGATCGGCGGCGGTGATCTCTCGCGTCCGGCCCTGGTTCAGGCCATGGTACGGAGCGAGAGGAAATGGGAGGCCGTCACCTCCTTCTGCGAAGCGGTAATGCTCGCGAAGGAGGAGGCGGAACGCGTGAGGGAGAGACAAATTTCGCGCCTTCACGCCCCTAACCGCTGCAGGAGGAGACGCCCAGGGCGTCGGGAATCGCGAGGCGATTTCCGGCCACCGTAGGCCCGGGCTTGCGGGCGGTGAGCAATGGGTGGCTCACCGTCCGATAAGGACCAGGCCCGGGTCGACGGCGCGTTGTGTTCCACGCGCGCCTCAAAGAGATGTCAGCAGAATTGAAGGGGTCCACTAGGGCCGATGCCTGCCGGGGTTGCGAAGAAAACCGAAAGGGAGATCGTGGCCCCCGGCGACAGGGCAACCGAAGGAACACGGGTGGGTTTTAGTCAGTAAGAGTCTGACACGCCCTCCCGCTCCGCCCAGAGCGGGAGAAGTTATTTGATGATTTCCCACCCTCAAAAAAAAAAAAAGGACGTCGAATATCCTAACTAATATAATAAATGCGAAAGTGAGTTTGTTTATTTGTTACGCTTTTACGCTAAAACGGCTGAACAGATTTGGGTGAAATTTGGCACATGGGTAGACCATGACCTGGATTAGGACATGAATTGTGGGGCGCAACTATATATTGCATATATCGCAAAAAATTTAAAAGGATTTTTCAGGAGCATTTTTGGGTACTTGTTTTGCCAGATGTTACTGATATTTTAACAGTTTTTCGCTACCAAATTACTTGCGAATGCCGTTTCTAAGAACTCTGTATTTGAATAGCTGACAGGTCGAATATTTGCATCATAAAATACTAGACCAAAGCTTTAATATACTCATCCAAAATAGTCATAGTTTAAGTATTTTTAAATTATTGTTTTGCATTTAATTATTTTTTGTTTTATATTATTTCTATCTCGAGTCTGTAACTGATTTTTTGTTATGGTCTATTCCCACACATTTATTGACTAACTGATTATGTTTACATACCTTATGGTGGGACCCTGTTGGTCTGCTATACAGGGGGCCTACCACCATAATAGTAGGAGAAAAAGGTGGGACTGTACGTCCTGTAGAGCTTCATCTCTTTCCCACACTGAAGTATTATTTAAATAATACTGCTTATGAGCTGGTGGTAGGCCCCTTTTTTTTTTGGTGGGAAATTATCAAATAACTTCTCCCGCTCTGGGCGAGCAGGGCGTGTCAGACTCTTACTGATTAAAACCCACCCGTGCTCCTTCGGTTGCCCTGTTGCCGGGAGCCACGATTTTCCTTTCGGTTTTCTTCGCACCCCCGGCAGGCATCGGTCCTAGCGGACCCCGTCAATTCTGCTGACATCTCTTTGAGGCACGCGTGGAACACAACGCGCCGTCGACCCGAGCCTGGTCCTTATCAAACGAGTCCACAAGTCCGCGTCTGCGGTGGCCGGAAATCGGCCTGCGATTCTTGACACCCAGGGCGTCTCCTCCTGCGACGGTTAGGGGCATGAGGGCGCGAAATTTGCCTCTCCCTCACGTGTTCTGCCTCCTCCTTCGCGAGCATTACCGCTTCGCAGAAGGAGGTAGTAGGCCCACTGGTATTCCTAGTGCAGACACCAGTCTCTCACAAACTATTGTTACAGTTTTTCAAGTTATGAGATGCCATTGTTTGTGAAGAAAAAATAAATTATTTGAATTTGATAAAAGCATCTTTCAAAACATACCTATAACCCTAAAATATAATACGATGGATACTTCAAATTCACTGACATACGAGACAAACAAAGTTATTAACCGTGCACATTAACATAATGTTTGTCAGTCAGGCTCAGCGTGATGTGTCCCCAGCTTTTGTGATATCGCTTGATGGCCATCACATTATGCTGCATTTTTCATCATAAGCTTTATTTGTTTGCTACTTTTCTTTAGGAATTCACCTAGCTTTACTTAATAGTACAATCTTGTTTTCAATAAAGACTTCTACATATAGGTTTGCAACCTCTAACATTCTTTTCTTAATCATAAATCTTTTTGTAGGGCAAACTACCAGGACTGAACCACATTGAAACATGTGATGGTCTTCTGTAAATAAAACATTTAACCTTGATACATATATGCCTTTTTATTAAAGAAGTTATCTGGTAGTAACTTCCTAAAAGCTTAAAGACGCATTTATGAGATCGAAGAAAAAAGAGGTCTTTCATAAATTAAAGTAAAGTCATTTAGACCGACGCAAAACTATCAATGATAAATAAAATAGACCAATTCTGAATAAAACATAATAAACTAAAAAATCCTGACGAATTTCATGAATATCATCCCCCAAACAGCTTCTAATAGAAATAAAAACATTTACAAAGAAATCTCTGGTACAATGCAAATGGTTCTAACGGTTTATTAGAAAAGCGTTCTTTTGTCGCCACTCGACTCAATCCAATTCTTGAGAATAGGCCCCTTCGCAATAAAATCTTACGCCTACGTCTGATATGCAAAATTCTTTGAACGCGGGACGGGAGCGGATTCTGGTTAACGTGTTAATTAAAGTGTTGTAAACGAATAAACTGTAGGTTTGTAGAAGTCAAGTAATGACGGGTTTCAGGAAAATTCCTTTGTTATAGTATTATTGCTACCTACTCTAATTTATTATATGAAGTAAGACGGATGCATCTAGAATAGTAGTTTTTAAATTTCCATTGCAATGTTTGAATTAAACTATAACTTGTGTTTTCAACAACCTTTACCTATTTAAGCTTATATCAATCATGTTTATATGAAGCTTACATTTTTTTCCAACAATAATCCGATGGGAATGTCGCCTAACTGTGCGTTTGCATTGGCGAAACATTTACATTAAAACATGTTGAAATCTCTATTTTTTATCAAACATTGTATCGAACATTGAAAGCACAAATAGAGATTTCAACATGTTTTTATGTGATTGTTTTGCCAGTGCAAACGCACAGTTAAGCTAATATATATTTAAGTTTTCTCGAGCATACGTAATCATCCAGAAAACTCTATCTATTCTCGCGAAAGCTTCGCAGAGAATTTCCCTACGAATTTTCCCGACTACAGAATAAGCATACCCAATAACATAGCGAATAAAAAGAGTTGATTTTCGATTTGAATACAGAGCGGGCGCCGGGTGGCAATTCCGTAGATCTCACTGATACACGCTCGCATGGGAAATCACTAGTGCTCGCGAATGCAAATTTAACGCAACGCCGAAATCGGTGTTGAGAATAGGTACTCTTTGATATTCGTAGGACGAGATTGACTTTCGAAGGGAAGAAAGGAAATCATTCTATAATTAAATTAGTAGGAGTTTGTATCCTGGTAAAAGTCTTCAAAATGTAGCCTAATAATGTTTCTAAAGGACTTGATCGATTTATGTCGTCTTAATTTGATTCGTAATATGAAATTGGTTTTCATTTAGAAGACCCTACCTACATGGTTAATAAATTAAACCCGGTAAATTTCATATTAATTAATTCTTATTTAGTGCATTCCCATAATTAACCCAAAGTGTGAATTAATTAATATACATTAAAGAAATATCTGCTGTTATAACTCATACAAAAAACACGAAATTCATTCGTATTAGTCACAATTATAAACAAAAAATATGCAAAACACCCAATTTTCTTTGAAAGAACAATTAAAAAGTAAAAACGGAATATAATTAAATCGTGATAATATTAAACACAATTAATTAACAGAACAATAAAAGTCGAATTTTAATGTTTAACCTGCACACAAAGTTTTAACTGAAAAGTTAAAAGTATTATTACGAAAAATGACTTAATTCACAGTGCGGCCGCCTTAATTAAGAAATTAAGATAAGCCTGGGTACAAAAATAAAGCATTTTGTAATCTACTCCGGAAGTGACTCGGAAGCTATCCGAAACGGACACCGAGCTTAAATTTGTGTGCATAATAAAAGACTTAAATCGAAAACGGACCCCTACCTTTTGTTTCTAACGATTCCTAATCAATTGGGCTGACCATCGAGTTTACTACATGTGCGATTAAAAATAGATAGGGAAGTAAGTAAGTACTAAATATCAATCGAAGGGCATGTAATCTACATTTCTAGTTACTGGTGTTTAAAAAAACTATATAATTTTGATCAGAGAGTGAAAGCAAGTGATGTTAATTAGTTTTTATCGAGATGCTCTTTAAATTAATGGCGAAATGTTAGAACGAATTTAAACGAACGGTAAGATCCCGTTTGATTATTTAAACTTAACTCCTTAATTCTTTCATTATGATTACTATTATTAATTTAAAATATTCAATTAAAGAAGAAATACCTATCTCGATTGCGCTATCGAATCTCGATCTTGACTCGATAAAAAAAGGATCGGGACGGTTCGATTAGTAGGGGCTCCCGTTTCAATACAAAGCGTTCGAGTCGTATACATAAATTTCAATTAAGGGAGGTGTGACAACTCGCTCACGAATTTTATCGCGTATCGGACGCGTTAGAATACATTATCATATAACTTTATTGTTTACCTTGTTATGACAGCCGACAGTCGCCTTTGTCGAGCCGAAAACGTATCGATTTATATCTCGATTAAAATAGTAAGGGTTCGACATGAAAGTTTCAGAATAAGGTGTTGAAATTTAAATTGCTTCGTATTTTTATGACTAAACACCTGTTTAATTTGAATAATTAGATTTGTGTAAGGTTTCAGCTCCGAAGCATTTTATAACTAATGAATGAAAATAAGCGGAACCTTATTACTTTTAACAATCCCTTTTTTTTTGGTGGGATATTATCAAATAACTTGGAGCGGGAGGGTGTGTCACTGACTAAAACCCACCCGTGTTCCTTCAGGTGCCCTGTTGCCGGGGGCCACGATCTCCCTTTCGGTTTTCTTCGCAACTCCGGCAGGCATCGACCTTAGCGGACCCCGTCAATTCTGCTGACATCTAATATTACTTTTGACAATCCTAACTATTAATATTATAAATCCGAAAGTCAGTTGGTTTGTTTGTTACGCTTGCACGCCAAAACGGCTGAACGGATTGGTATGACATAGAATCATTTTTATGCTGGTAGTAGTAGTTCCTGTGGGACAATTTCCGACCTTCACACGGGCGCGTGCCGCAGGCAAAAGCTAGTACGTTTATAATCTCGTATTTAATAGATTTTCCTTACGTTTTAGAAATTACCGATAGTGTTGGTACCCGTGAAAAGTAATCGGGAATTTTCTTTTAGAATGTAGTAAAGCATTCGCTTGGCTTGGTTTTCAATCTAAATTCAATTGTTTTTTCCTAATAAGTTGGTATCAAAGAAATATTAAGTTAATGTCGTTAAGAACGTGCAGTCTTTGTTGTTCAGTAATTAAATGTGAAATGAAAAGGTGTGATCGTTGATTTCAATTTGAATTACATTAGTTATGCTTATAACTTCGTGGTGAATGCTGATATTTGTGATTGCGAAATGAATTTATTTTCTAATAGCTGCATTTTGCATCCTATGTAACACATATTAGGTCAGATAAAGGAACTTACAAGGACTGTTAGCGGTATCTTTCTTGAATTTAAGCATTACTCATTTAAAAAATAAAATAATATAAAAATAATAATATATTTAATATCTAAAAATAATATATAAAATATTTAAAATCGAAATGATATGTATATAAATGAAATAAAGGTGAATAATAAAGGTGAAAGCTTCGACCAACATCTCTCGAGGCTCTCGTTAGGCGGTTGGATCAAGGGCCTGATTACGAAGGCAGTACTCCTCGATACGGCCCGTATTGTGAGGAGGTTCCTGTCTCTGCAGCCCTAACCACCGGTAGCTTGGACCCTGCTCCCGATACTGGCGGACCTCTATTTTTTAATATTTTAAAATGTTTTTATTTTATTTTAAGAAATATTTAAAAATGTAATTTAATAAGAATTAAAATGAATAAACGAACAATAATAATATAATTCTAAATTTTAGCAACTCAAATAACACATAGCAAGAACTATTGTCGGTGAATGACAAACCATTTACAAAAAACCGTATCAAAATCAGTCAAACCATTTTGGAGATAAATGGGAACATTCGTTTTTTTGCACACACAACCTCTCACCCTAAACGAATACACGTTCTCCTTTCGTTTCTTCCTTTCCGTCGTGGGTAATGATGAGCAAGCCGACTTATTTTGTTTTTTGCTTGATTTCATACTTCTTCTTCTTCTCGTGTGGTTAGTGACTAACCTGGTGTCAGAGTTTTAAAGCCGCCCATGGGCCTCTGACTTGGCTTCACATGCCGTTGAGAAATATCTCTCAGACATGTCGGTTTCCTTCACCGGTTTTGAAGCAAGTGATAATTATAAAATACGCACATGGATCCGAAAAGTCAGAGGTGCGTGCCTTGGGTTCGAACATTTAATTGTAATCCGTAGTTTAGATATTACATACGTGTGATTAACTATTCCTAAACATGAGTCTTTTAGTGGCTTCTACAATAAGAAGGTACATTTTAATATCACATTTAAATATATATTTTTCCCTGCAACAAGACAAGATAGTCATTAACAGTCTCTAGTGTAAACTAAATCGTTACAAAATAACATACAAGAGAACATTTATAACTTCATTACGACAAGCTATTGGCTGGTACAGTCGGTCACACAAGTGTCATTAACGACCACGTTTGATTTTATTTCGCCCAATTAATGTCTTACCGTGAAATGCTGTAAAACGAGCCAAGTCGTACGACACGCCCTGTACACTGAAATACAGAAGTGTTACAATAATATTAATATCAATTTGCCTAGACTTTTCCCAACTATTTTGGGGTCGGCTTCCAGGTTAACCGGATGCAACTGAATACCAGTATTGTCCATAGAGTGACTGCTTATCTGACCTCCACAACCCAGTTACTAAGTAACATTATCTAGGTAAAACTGGTTGTCAGACTTTTGGGCTTCTGACTACCCGAAAAGACTGTCAAAGTTCTATGAATAATAGCCGAGACCAACGGCTTTATGAGGTTCGGAGGGGTCTTGATATGTAATGGAAAGTTACCCATCCACAAACCAACCGCGGCAAGCGTACCTTAACCTTCGATTGACCCGTGCGGCGGTTATCATTTAGCCACGAGCCCCTCAGTGTTACAGTATTAACATGGTCTGTAAAACGGTTGAAGTTTACTTCCTACTCTTATTACAGTTTCATGTCGCCAGACAGATAAATTAAGAGTGTGTTGCTATATTTTTGGTTTAATCATGTTAATTTTAAATGTTGCCGTCGGATAAAGTTAAAATGTTTATCTGACTACAGAATATAACTTTTATTTTTTTATATGGCTACTTACACAAGCAAAGTAGCCAGTTTAATAAGCCTATAAAGAAATGAATGTCGATAGTAATTATAATACATTTTAATTTCCAAGGTGCAACTTTCAGGATTGTAAAATGTTTTACTTCGTAATACACACGATTATATCTTGAAATAAGTTAATCAATGTGGCTAGACTTAGTATTTCTACATTTATAAATAAAAATAAAAAGTCTTTTTTGATAACAATCATTTTCCTCGCTATACATATTTATATAAAAAAAAAAAACATAACAGCATAGGTAACTTTTCAATTTCATTTCTTTTTGGTATTGTTAGTTTCACTTATACCATAACATGTAAAAAAAAATATGTAAATATCATATGCAGACCGATACGTTTTAAATAAATTATTGAAATAGAAATTCTCATAATTAAATCACGTCAATCAACTTCTCTCTCCGGCTGTATTTTCCAGTCATTCTCTTTGTAGTTACTGAAACCTTCAGCAGATAGTTAAATCTGTGTTCGCAGACGTCGACTGAAGTCTGCTTTACGAGCTATACGCTGTAACGACGATTCTTTGTATTCATTACCTAACAAGCTCTAACTTTGTAGCCATCTTGGACTGATAGAACAGGAGGCGGCTTGTGACTCCTTGCCTGTCGTAGAATATCGAAAAAACATCTAAGTATTCTCGTCGATTTGTAATTGGAAAAAAAACATTCTTACAAAAAAAATAAAAAAATAACCGACTTCTAAAAAAAAAAAACACCACAAAGTAAAAAATAACTTTAATTTCGGAAGTCGGTGTCTTTGGTTTTGAATTTTCGTTTTTTGCCACCGACTTCCGAAATTAAAGTTATTTTTCACTTTGTAGTATTTTTTTTTTGGAAGTCGGTTGTTTTTTTTTTTTGTAAAAAGTTTTTATTTTTCACTTTTTAGTTGTGGTACCTACCCCACACAAATTCGAATACCACTACCTGCTACCAGTGACAGGAACTTATCATAATTATGTCACATATTAAGTGGAAAAAAAAACGTATTATTGAAGCTAACTCAAAAAATATCCAAGCAAAGTTATTAAAATTTATATTGGTAGTCCCTTATAAATTTTAATAACTTTTTAATAACCTCGAGAGCATAATCTTTAAAAAAAAAAAAGAATTTTCAAAATCGGTCAACAATTGACGGAGAAATCTACGCTACGAACACATAACCTCCTCTTTTTTGGAAGTCGGTTAAAAAGTGTCCAAAATTGTTTAGTATTTTTGGTCAAAATCAAATCGTTTATTTCAAATGAAAGGTTAATTTCATAAAAGGTACTTTTGAACGTCAAAAATTTACAAGAAAATAGAATTGATTCTAGTCGCCCCCTCCTAAAGGTAGTTTAGAATAGAGAAGAATGGGTAAGAAAGTCCTCAAAAATAAGCATGAAAAAGGCTTCCATCCGAGTCCTGTAAACCTGAAATATGGGACGAATTGGCTACTGTAAGAAGGGTATAATAATATTTTTGTCTGGTTTGGAAGCATCCCAACTATTTAGGTATATCCTTATTTAATATTTATTTCTGTATCTATCTATCCGTGACATCACTGCGGGTCCTATCAGAATACCAGCACTGCGACATATATTTTTTTAAATGTCGCAGCATATGCTGAGATAGGAGCCTTTTGGCCTCGTACAGGACTTATTGTTATTTTTTAAAATTTGTTTTTAATTTTTTATTAATGTTTTAATGTGTGTGTTTTAGTTTTTATGATTTCCTGTGCGTGTCTCAATAAATACTTTTTCTTTCTTTCTTTCTTATCCTTTTCTAATGTGATACATACGTACTGTTAAACTACCAATCTCCCTGTTTAACGTAGTAATACAGAAACTTAAATGAATACCTAAGATCTTGAACAAATAGTAAAATTAATTGACTCACTGAAAAGTGTTTATTCAGTCTATAAATTTCAATTCATGTTCTGAATGAGGTACTCAAAAATTACTTGTTTGTCCTGATAATCAGTGCCAATTTTGAATGAAACGACAACTGCACATTTTAGTCTATGCGTTCTGAAACTCACTGTAACTTTGTTCAGACGTATAACTTTGAGTGGGCGGCTTTATGGCCATGGGCGGGGGTACTCAAGGGTACTCAGAACAGAGCTTAGAGATGTATTGGGAATTGGCGCTAATTTCGCTTTGTTCTTTTCTTTTCAGGTTAGCTAAGGGAGTTTTGTTGGCTTTCGTAAAAGCTAAAATAATAAAAATGTGGTTAATTGTCTCTTGTCGAAGGGCTTGTGGTAAAATAATAACAGCCGCATGCATCGATCGAAGGTTAAGCTACGCTTGCCGTCGGTTCGTGGATCATTCATTATATCAAGTTCCCTCCGTGCTTCGGCAAGCACGTTGAGCCGTTGGTCCCGGCTGTCACTCATAGATCTTTGACAGTCGTTACGGTCAGAAGCCCGAAAGTCTGACAACCAGTCTTACTAAGAGGTATCGTGTTTCCTAGTAACTGCGTTGTCGAGGTCAGATAGGCATGTAAAATACTGGTATTCAGCTGTATCCGATTAGACTGGAAGCCAAAGTCAAAGTCAAATCATTTATTTCAAATAGGCCCATGTATGGCACTTTTGAACGTCAAAATTTACAAAATAATATAGTTGATTCTAGTCGCCCCTTCCAAAAGGTAGTTTTCGTAAGGAGAAGAATGGGCAAGAAACTCCACCGTTATTCTTTTAAAATGTTTTTACAGTAGTTTGTATAAGTACGTACATTAGTTAAATAATTATATGTGAAGACGATGCACCTAGAATAAAATTACTATACCACAATACGTAAAAAGAATTAAAAATGAAGTAACGACAGATAATTTAATTATGTGATAGATACATGGTGCTCACATATTAACAAACATTGTAAAAGTAGACGATTTTCCAAAAAAAATAAAATTAATAAGTCAGTGTGTGAGCTGACCCCAACATAGTTGGGAAATGGCTAAGCATGTTAAAACCCGAGATATCAGTTTATTAGATATTTATTAATTTAAGACTGTTTTGTATTAGCTTAGGATTGATATGAATTTATAATGTTGCTGCTTCAATGCTTGCGTAGAGCAGTCAATTGTACAGTATAAATAAATGAATAAAATAAATAAAAAGGTTTATTGCAGAAACTTGTACAACTTTTACAGTGAATCTTACATAGGAACCTCCTTTTAAGTAAAAGATATACCTGTGCTAGGAGGCCCCGCTCTTCAATGACAAATATAGTGGTAAAAGTAATGTACCAAGTAAAATAGAAAAAAAATTAAACAAATAAAATGAAAAGAGAAAAAAAAAAAAAAACATTTTTTTTTAAATTAAAAGTAATTAAAATGTTTGTGGGTGTATGAAAAGGTGCGTTGGGGTGTGTGTGTGTGTGTTAGTGAGTGTGATGTGTGATGATGTGAAAGAGGATGTGTGTGAATGTAATTAGGGCGTATCTGGTAGTGGTGGCGTAGTATAAGGTGTCGAAAATTAAGATGTACTAGATAGGGTATTTTCTGGATTCACTTGCGTTGTTAGTCCGTTGGCAAAGTTTTGTAGCAGTCTAAGAGCAGCAGGCAGCTCAACGTTTTTACAAAAATAGCCACTAGGTACTTACTTATGATCTGTATTACGTAAGTTAGAACGGTAGATTTGAATTTCGACTTCAAAAAGGAGGACGTTCTAAATTCGACTGTGAGTTTTTTTTTAAATATTTATTACGCGATTACTCCGCCAATTATAAATTGACTGTGATGATTCGTTTTTTTTTTTTTATTGGGTCATACGTCAGAGGTGGTTCCATATAAATTTTATAAACTTTGCTTGGGTACTTTTTGAGTTAGCTTCTATAATACGTATTTTTCCCAGTTTGTCTACATGGCTGATGTAATGATTTTATAATAAGTTCCTGTCACTGTTATTTACATAGCAGGTAGTGGTATTCGAATTTGAGTGGGGTTGGTACCATAACTAAAAACTGAAAAATAACTTTAATTTCGGAAATGGGTGGTAAAAAAACGAAAATTTAAAACCGAAGACACGGACTTCCGAAATTAAAATAATTTTTCACTTTGTAGTGTCTTTTTTTGGAAGCCGTTTGTTTTTTTTTTTTTGTAAAAAGCTTTTATAGTGAACCTAATACAAAGCTGATCTAACAATAATTATCGTGCTTGATTCCTTACAAAACAACTCCCCATCTATTACTCCCCATTTTTCTCGCAACTTACAACCAACAAACACAATACTTAATAATTTTAACAAAACTAACAATATCAATTAAAACTTCCCGAGTCTACAGACCACGATATTTTATAATTAGACTTAATTAATGGACGTTCATGTTACTGTATATATTACATGATTCCTAGAAGTGTGAGGTAGAATTGTTGGCTTATCCGTAATATTTTTGTTGGGTTATAATTTTTGTAGTAGTTTTATTAATAAGGGCATTGTTGCATTGAGTCGGTTGCTAGTTGGTGAGTTGTTGGGTTGTTTGTTTTGTAATTATTTACAAGTACTTATCGTTAATTACAGACAATAGAGTTAATACCTCCATATTTATGTTGCTATCAGTAATGCTATTCTGTAAAATTCATCAATAACCGCCTCTGTGGTTAAGTGGTTAGACCACCTGTCTCACACCTAGAGGTCCCGGGTTTGATTCTCAGTGGCAGCAAAGTTTTCTACTCGGTTTGGTTGGTCGTAAGGCTTGTTCTAAGTCTGCCTGGTAGCTACCATCATCTTATCAAAGTCTGTCGCTATAACAATGTTAACAGCATTGTTGTGTTTCGGCAGTTAGAGGTAAGATAGCCAGTTCCTCTGTGGTTGAGGATTCTGGGTGAAGCTCGCTTCCACCTTCAGCCTGATCGTCAGGACCTTCGGTTATTGTAATGCCTAATGTGGACCACTAGTCGTTTATTTTATCCAGCTTCATCTTCTACTGGATTTGCTGCGAAACTTTCTGGCTGTGTCAGGACTTCGTGGTAACTTTTTTCTTAGCGACTCGGTGGCAAATATCACTTGAAAAGGGGATACTTTTTTTACTTGACATAGAAAGGGCGAAACTAGAAAATAAGGCTCCTACAAACAGGCGCGACACGCGCCGCGACACAAAGGTACGTCGCGTCGCGCGACCAGCGGTGTCTTTCTGTCGCGTCGCGTGTCGCGCCTTTTTGTAGGAGCCTTTACGCCATTCAATGCACAAAGTGGTTATTTGGGCTCACACAGATAACCTATGAGCTCATGGAGTATGCATCTAAATGTAACCTTTTAAAATACGTACCTATGTATACCTATATAACTTGTAAACTTTTTTAGTAACATACATGATTATGTAGCCTAATTCCCATGAGACTGGTTCTTATCTTATTCTCAGGAAACCATAACTAATCCAATTAGAGTTATAAAATCAGATTTTGTTCTAAAGAGTTTAGTTTATTAACAAGATTTGACACTAATAAGCGGTGCTTAAAAATTAATTAAATGTAAACGTACCTATGTAATTATTTGCTATGTTAATTATGAGCTTCCTCAATCGAAGACGTAAGTAGATTATTTTTATGGTTTTGTACCGAAAGGGTGCCAAACGGAATCCTATTACTAAACCTCCGCTGTCCGTCTGTCTGCCAACGGGCTGTATCTCATGAACCATAATAGGTAGACAGTTGAATTTTTTACACATTGTGTATTCCTTCTCCGCTATAATAAAAAGTAATAAAAATAAAAAATAAAATTAAAGAAAGAACAGAAAGAAAAGAAAAGAAAGAAAGAAAGAAAATTTATTTGACCCAGGTTAAGGTACACAATTAAAAACCAAAAAAACACAGAAAGCTTAAAATAGTATTGTGTGCCTCACGGCTGCGACAAATAGGTCCAGTTCAGCATAAATGCCAGACAATTGGTGCCTGACGCTGGTTTTCAACTGAACCTTATGTTACGAGTACGTCTTACGGATGGAAAGGGGGTCACCACTCACCATACAAGAAACGTGTTTTTTTCGCCGTTTTTTTATAAAAATTGTCCGGTGGTATGGAACCCTTACGGTGCGAGTCCGATTCGCAATTGGCCGGTTTTTATTTTATATGATTTTTGACCCATACATTTTGGAATAACATAGTCAATGATCACATTAGACTTTTTTTTTCGAAATGTAGAAGAATTATTTAGTTTGGGTTTGGGGTATTTAATTCAATAATTTTACAATAATCTTATTTTAATTCGTAAATGTGATAGGCAGTTACGGGTTTGTCCGAAAGGGTTACCGTGGCCCCTGGCAACATACTGGCAACTGAAGGAACACGGGTGGGTTTTAGTCAGTAAGAGTCTGACACGCTCTCCCGTCCCGCCCAGAGCGGGAGAAGTTATTTGATAATTTCCCACCCATAAAAAAGGGATGATCTCTTTGATCATTCATTTTGGGCTAAATTATGAAAGTGCCAAACAAAAAAAAAAGTTATATTACGTTAGAACAAGTTATTCTCTTCACTTTTCACTATGGGACCAAATCAGTAGGGCCATTCCCTGCGCTATTATACGAGTTTGTAAAATTGTGTTTTCAGTATGTATTACTTAAAGAATAACAGTAATCTAATTATAGTAATAGCTTTTTATGCCAGTAAATAAATGTATTTTCTTTCTTTCTTTCATCGCACGCCCGCGCTATTATTTTGTTCTCGTTTAGCGTTCGGTTTGAGTTTTTTCTTTTTGTTCGGCTTCTAAGGGTTGTAGTGTGATGTTAAAAAACCTTCCTCATATATACCTTCCTCAAACAATGGGCTATCAAATGCAAGAAGACGAGCTTCCAGAGAATACCGCATTCAAACAAATTCTTCAGCTTTATTATATTAGTACTAGCTGACCCGGCGAACTTCGCTCCGTCTAACAGTCAATGAATGTGCATGTTTAGGATTTTAAAATTAATACAAAATTCCTACCTACCCTACCTACCTATCTACCCTATCTACCTACCAACCTACCTACCTACCTTCCTACCTACCTACCCTACTTAACTACCTACCTACCTACCTACCTACCTACCCTACTTACCTACCTACCTACCTACCGACCTACCTACCCTACCTATCTACCCTATCTACCTACCAACCTACCTACCTACCTACCTACCTACCTACCCTACATACCTACCTACCTACCTACCTACCTACCTACCTACCCTACTTACCTACCTACCTACCTACCTACCCTACCTATCTACCCTATCTACCTACCTACCTACCTACCTACCTATCTACCCTATCTAACTACCAATCTACCTACCTACCTACCTACCTACCTACCTACCCTACTTACCTAACTACCTACCTACCGACCTACCCTACCTATCTACCCTATCTACCTACCAATCTACCTACCTACCTACCTACCTACCTACCTACCTACCTACCCTACCTATCTACCCTATCTACCTACCTACCAACCTACCTACCTACCTACCTATCTACCCTATCTACCTACCAACCTACCTACTTACCTACCTACCCTACCTATCTACCCTATCTACTTACCAACCTACCTACCTATCTACCCTATCTACTTACCAACCTACCTACCTACCTACCTACCTACCTACCTACCAACCTACCTACCTACCTACCTACCTACCTACCTACCTATCTACCTACCTACCTACCTACCTACCAACCTACATACCTACCTATCTACTGAGATATCATCAAAATTCAAGCAAGCCTAGCCTAAATAAAATAAAAAATGTTTGGGGTGGACCACCCTTATCACTTATGGGTATGAAAAATAGATTACGACCAATTCTTAGAATATACATATAAAATTTCATAAAAATCGATCAAGCCGTTTCGGAGGAGTATGGCAACTAACAACCCGACACGAGAATTTTATATTTATATAACATAGATTGCAATAAAATTGTAACAGCAGATGTGTTACTGCAGCATTTCGTGTCAACAATTTTATTTTTCGTATTTTTTTCTTTTACAAAGCTAAAGTAGTGTTATCTCAACCGTCACAGATACTGGTCGACTTTGGAAATGTAATCGTTTATATTTTAATGTATTTGTTGCCGATAACAAGCTAGTTTTAACCGTTAACCGTTCCTTTTTGATTGGCTGAACTTAGGAAGCTATTTTGCATAGAGATAAATTGTTATTAGGCGTGTAATTAATGTATTTTTAATCGATTAGTGTTTTTAAAGCGTTGTTTAATTGGTTAAAGTATCTATTTTGAGGATATTGTATAGTTTTTCGCTGCTAATGTTGGAGTAAAAGCTATGTTACCCTGTTTAAAAGTTTAATTAGTTCAGGTTCGCACGGGCGGCTTTTTCTCGCAGCGAATTTTTTTCGTGCACTGGACTTTCAACGTTCTGTTTATCTTTGTATCTTTGTTTGTTACGCTAAAACGGCTCAACGGATTAGGATGAAATTTGGCACACACGAAGACCATTACCTGTGTTAGGACTTAGAATACTTTTTATCTCGATATTCTTACGGGATCGAGACTTATACGGGTGGAACTGCGGGGCGCAACTTGTTCCTAATAATTAGGTACATGTCCACCAACGTTGACAGACCAAAAAGATAGACAATCAACCGCTAAAGTCAAACTCCACCATCAAAACTCATCACCCTTAATCCACCATCATCTTAAACCGTCAGCTATCTCAATATTTATCTAAGTTTAAATAACTGTCACATTACAGTTTATGGGGCAGTAACCAGATAGCTGCACCTCCCCTGCATGTATTTATACACCGAGGGTGCAGAGACGGTTAACGCCCAGGGTAAGAATTATTGTCACTTACAGCGGTTAAAGATGTGTGTATGGAGGGTGACGCGTATTGTAGGGAAAAAAATGAGGTATATTACAGAATCTTAGCAGTGTAAGGGGTTGGCGTAGGGCCGGGGTTGTGCGCGACGAAACTTGCATTAATTGTGCCCTCTCTGGATTTCTTCCTGTGAGTCACGAGTGGTATCTTTTTCATTCAATTTATATTGTTTTTTGCACAATTCCACAAAGAATGGTGGGCGATAATGGTCCCAGTACCGCCAGCCATTAAGTGTGAATTACTTAAACGTAAATAACGGTGGGTTCTGTCTGCTCATTTGCCGCTATTAATCGGTCTTAAGAGCATTTATACAGAAAGCATTTTGATTAATTTGGCAATATTACTGTATGGAAATAAGAAATATGGCTAAATAGTGAACTAGAATATTAATAATGAATTGCTATCATAACACTGAATTTGATGTTGTAGCATTTGGAAACTTTCCAAATACTTTTTTACATCTAAAACTAAATATTCGGTGTTACGATATTAATTATTACATTTCAATATTAATATTCTAGTTCACTAGTTAGCCATATTTCTTATTTCCATACAGTAATATTGCCAAATTAATCAAAACAGATAAATATTTGACAGCTATTTGCGACGTTGCCAACTTTTTGAATGAACGCTCATAAGATCTCTTATTTGCGAAAGGAGTTAAATTATGTTCGTAATATTTTGGAATAATTTGTTTCTTTAGTGTCAAACCGTTGCTTTACTATGACATCCGTTCCAAAAACAACTACTTCCAACCATGGTAGACCAGATTCATATTCCATGGATTTAAGACCCATAATTTAACGAACTAACCATCACCAAGTCAGCCCTCACATTCCTTCACTAGGATGTTTCCGCCTTCTGCTGCCAAAGGAGATAATTCCCGTACGCTAGGGTGACCACGCGTTCGACACATGGGGAGACATTCTTCACGACAGTTGACTCTGTACTGATAACAGTGACCACATATTTGTGATTACATCAAGAATTTTAGGGACTGTTAATAGTTCCTGACATGTTTTGGGTGTAGTTGTCTTGTTTGCTTTAATTAAAATTGATGCTTGTAAGGGGAAGGATATATTCAAAAGGACTACTGTCTTATTTCTTAGATAAGGCATTGTTCTTCAGGTCATCAATCATTTAGGAGACTCAACACTTATAGAAATACTGACAATATACAATGTCACATTTGGTCATCTGTGATTAAAATGATTTGTTAAAATCTGACTTCCTAGTCGAACTCATATCATTGTTATCTGACTCTTATAAATAATCAGCGTCTAGTTTTCAGCAAAAATGAGACGTCCATTTTGAAATTATTAAAAGGGAAGAAATAGATAACAAACTTCTTTATGACTCACAAGTTTTTTATTAGCTATTAGGGTATTTTAAAAGGCTTATTGAAATCTTTTTGAACTTTGAACGACTAATGAAAAAAAAAACTTTTATTTACATTATACCTTCACAAAATCCTAAACCCTAAATTACACCACAAGCCCAACTGATCAAACTTGCCGCTGCACGCTGCTTCCGGCGTCACAGTCGGCGCCCACGCAGCGCCGCATGTGACAATTTACGAGCCGCCCCCTTCCGCAGATAGATGGCGCCACTAACACAATGTTTAGCTTTGTTTATGAAGCTTTCGCGGTTTCTTGGTATTTGGTCTTATTGCTTTTTGTGATTTGAAATATACTGAACAGATACAGATTTTATAATTTTCGGGTTTGAACTTTTTCTACGTTTGGTGACTGAATGTGCAAGAGCTTTTTGGTTCATACAGGGCAGGGCTTCCTCTTGTATGTCAAGGGTGTACCTATTCACAAGTTACATTTTATGCTTATTCTGTTTAATGTTCTTCATCATATTATTATTCATAGCCTGACTACTCGCTGCAATAAATTGACCTCTGGATTTACCTATCAGTCTGCCCAGTTTGCGGAATACACTTATTAAAGACAGAAAAACAAAAGTTAAAAAAAACAACAACATTAATTTAGCACAGTTTAAAATATAATATACTGCATATAAAAATATAAACAAGTACAATTAAAATTTTAAAAACCCCCGATACAAACATTTCTTTACTTCTCTTTCCTACTCCATCACCAGACCCTGTTCACCATCTATCTATAACCTATACATTAAGACCATTCCAATGAGCCCAAACACGATAGCTGTGCTGTAAGTTGGAAAGGGAGTTGGGAATCCTGCAAATTCTAGGTGAAGCTGCAGCATCAGTTCAAGGTTACTATGTTCTTCTTACATTGAAATTACAGAATAGAAAATTTCTAATCGATCAGACCCTTGGAAGATACTCACATCTATTCATCAACTAGAAAAAAGCTGATAATCCTCAAACGGCTGAACCGATTTTGATCAAATATGTCTAAAAACCATTGCTAGAAAATCGGCATTCAAATATAAAAAAAAACCGCACTCAAATCGGTTCACCCGTTTAAGAGCTACGGTGCCACAGACAGTCACACACACATAGAGGTCAAACTTCTAACACCCCTCTTTTAATGTCGTGGGTTAAAAAACAAGTGTAAAGCTGCGCAAAATAGGCATATTACATTTATTATCGCATTCATATTAGCCAGGAAGTTTAGACTTCTGTTTAAAACTAATGGCCTTAAAGAGAGAGAGCCTACAAGAGATGTAAAAAATCAAATGAGATACACTAGGTATTATGTATTTTAAGGGTGTCAAACAGTTTGTCTGAGCATAGTGAATCCTCATAATTTTTGTCACGCCGGACGGATAGTCTAACAGTTAATTCAATATCGGGTAAACAAACTCTTGACATTCGCGAAACATCAACAAACTAATTAAACTAGTAATTACATAGTAAAACGATGTTCCTAACATCAAAACTGATTGAGAACATGTTGTGTTTATCTAACGTCACATTAGTTATTACATCAATGGTTCTAATTGACGTTTACGACTTGTTTGAAGAATTAAATAAGCTATTAACCTAGAAGAGTGGTCTTCTCAGTATTCATTAGAAAATTAACTTCTTGACCATTTCTGTCTTCAAATGTAACATTTGAGCGTTCGTTTGTCAACCATACTTTTTTGCAGAACTGACGTAGGTCGGCTACGTTGTTATGTCCCTAATTTCAACTAATATTCAGTCGATCCCAGGAACTATTAAAAAGATCGACGATTGACAAATGTTTATTAGGAGTAAGAGATTTACGAGCAGAAATTATGAAAGGAAAACTGAACGCTGAACCTGACTTCCAAAATGTAGATCTCTATGGCCATTCCAAAATGTAGATCTCTATGGAGAAGAACGGGCAAGAAAATCCAAGTAAACTTTTTTAAAATAGATATTACAAAATCCCGGGTACATCATTCTTGTTGCTTCTATATGTGAGAACAATGTACAAAAAATAATCAAAAGCACTTGAAAATATAAGATTAAAAATAAGCCCTGGCAGATCAGAGATGACCAGTTTCAACTGAACAAAGGCTTCTTAATTTGTGCAACAATACATTAAAATAGAGCTATCTAGTTACGTTTTATAAGAAAAAGTTACAGTAATTGAAAACTTCAATTAGGTACACGAACTTTTAAAACTCATGTTATCGTTAAAAATGCCATCAAAAAATTGTCAATCGTCGTGCGAACGGAGCCATTGCAACTCTTTGTTGGCACACGATAAAAAATCAAATTTCCTGCAGTTTTGTCCCCCTAGCATTTTTGTGGGCTATATTGTGCTATGTCCTCAATGTTATGGGTGTATATAGTGGTTTATGGATTCAATTGTAATGGTATCTGATGGGCCATAGTGGACTTCGATGTTGGTCCGTTGGGAAGGAGATGGCTGGTCAGATTTCTAGGGAGAAATATCCTTAAGCCTATGCCAATCATGGTCCTAAACAGTTTTATGGTACCTACTTATACTCATTTCAAATCTGATTATTATCTTTTTGATATTTGTCAGTGCGTTGTCGATTTTCCACCCTTACATCAGAAAATATCCATCGCACTGCCTTAACAGTCATAGAAAGGCCAAAAAGATTTACTTATTATTGAAAAACAGAACTAAAGAATCTACACTAATATTAGAAAGAGAAAAGATTTGTATTTTTGTTTGCAATGAATAAACTTAAAATCGGTTCTGTAAACCGATTTTAAAAATTCTTTCACCAGTAGAATGCTATATTATCACCAGTGATCGGAGTAGGTAGATTGATTTTACGTACTCGCATCATGAATAGTCATAGAAATCATAATATGGATAAGCCTCTTTCCGGGATTTCATTTTGATACTTACGGGATTGAATCAAATTGTAAAAGTAGGATTTTTAAACTACTACATTAGAAATTTATAGAATGCGATAGATAAATATTTTTTTTTCTTATTTATCAAGTAATACAGTGAATCTTACTGTTGTGCGTCCATTCTAAACTAAATAACTACTTAAGTAATCATATTATGTAAATATGATTAATTTAGTAGGTATTTCGTGTTAATACATTATTATCTGCTGCTTGTTATTGTTACTATTCTTGAATAAATAAATAAAAATATATTTTTATACTTTGAAATTCCTTAAAAAAATCTTAATAATTTCAAAATCCCGGAATCCCGGAGGCATATCCATACTAATATATACGTGCCAGTTCATTAACCCCAAATCAATCTACCTACTCCGATCACTGATTATCACTGAGGAATATAGGCTATAATTAATAAACCTATATATCACCCGGGCGAAGCCGCTGGTGAAAGCTAGTTTGGAGATTATCTAGCCTGTAGCGGTTGCAATTAGTAGCTGTTGTCTTAGGAAAGGTAAACGGTCCCTAAAAAAACAAACATCATATAAATTAGTCGCATTAACTAGTTTGTATGCTCTAGATATAACAGAAAATCCCAATTAACAATAAACGAATAAAATACCTCACAACATCACTTAAAATTTGGCATCGGCAAAAAATCCGATACTCCTAAAAATGGGTGTCCAGCCAAAGCGGATTTCCATGGATTTTTCCAATTTCCACGTGTACGCATATCATGTGTCCGCCCGACTGACTTGTGCACTTTTTTTAAACGTGACGTTATTGAAAACGTTCGACTGACGGGTTTATTAAATGCGGTGTACTCTTTTCGAAATTTGAGGAATTAAAATACCGTGTTTTTTTTTTTGCTGATTGATCTCATGTATATATTATGTTGTATTGACGTTAAAAACCAAGTTAATAAGCTTTGAATTTCGATTAGGTTTTAAATACTTCAAATTCTTTTAATAAACTTCGTCGCAAAATGTTAAGGTTTCATTAAAAAAAAAAAAGAACCATAAGCTATAAAGACATATTCTGCAAAAAGAATAATAATCTCAGCAATAAAAACCACAAAATAAAAACGTAATAACCATCCATCCCCAACACAACGATACATTTTTAATTAAAAACGACGACTACAACAATAAGGCTAACACATCGAACAATTTAACTAAATCCATAAAACCATTACACTTCCCCTGTGCAAACATCTCAGATTCACCACGATAAACTGTTGTAATTCACGAGTATCGCATTACCGCCCGACGTCAGCCGACGTCGCCCGATGTCGCACGACGCCGCCCGATAATACGCGACACGCGCCGATTATGAAATCCGATGTAGGTAATCGTGTGAGCAGTTGGGGTTAGTTGTAGAGGGCACGGGTTGGATTTTGTGCCTACATCCGCTTATAGTAAGAGGGAGCTACTTTGTTGGTGTCTATTTACATGTACCAAAGACGTTACTCGATTTTACAACAGCATAGGTAGGTTAATAGGTACTTGTAGTTAAACTAAACCATATCTTAATGTTGCTTCGAAACGCAAATGTTGCAACGAATACTTTTCGTAGCAATTTCAGGTAGCAATCTACTCTCTAAATTGATACATATTTCATTGATATCTAAAATGAGTTATGTACATATTATTATAAAGTATTATTTAAATTGGCAAGGTATCTAACACATGTCTACTCTCCTACAGGTTCTTTTATTTTCAAAAACACTGCAGCTAACCCTCTGCGAGTAACACCCAAAATAGGCAGCAAACTAACCCCGCGAATTCTACACAACCATATATATTATACTCAATGCGACATCCCTCGTTAAGGGTGAGCTACCCTTGTAAAAGTCAGCGTGAATAGAGCTAATCCTTATCAGAACCGAGGGGTTAGAGTGAATCAATTAAAGATAAGCAAATATGCTCCATTGTGGACCGGAGGGATTGAATTTGTTGGTGTGAGAAAGGAAATTAACTTTTGCCGGATAAAGCGATCCGTCATCGTCTGATGCGCCCTTAAGTCGTGATTACAAACTAAATTGTTTGAATTGTTTTGTTGGATTAGTTATGTGTGTTTTGGAGGAAATGTGGGAAAATTTTAGTATTCACAACTGTTATTTCGTTTTGTTTTTGGGTTCTGTACCTCAAAAGGAAAAAACGGAACTCTTAAGGATGACTTCGTTGCCCGTCTATACGTCCGTCTGCCTGTCTATCTGTCTGTCAAGGCCCTTTTTCTTAGGAACTCGTAGAGGTAACAAGTTGAAATTAATATCAAATACGTAGTTCTACGGTCCCTTGGAAAAAAAAAAAAAATCAAGCTTCTAAGTCAATGCAATAAAAAAATACGGCCATGTATGCGACATATTTTGATATTTGCAAATAAATCAAAACCTATATGGTGCTGTTGAGCCCTACTATCAGTGGAATTAGAAAGTTACTCTCCGTGTGTGAAGGATATGCCAAACGGCACAAAAACCTCCTACAAAAAGTGAGGTGTTAGTGTTTCGGGGCAGGAATAAAAATCCAACATTTGCCCTCCTGTAAAATTAAATGGTTTACGCTTGCAGAGTTAGTTGCCTACTTGAAATAATTGGGCCACATTATTACTGAAGAATTAAAAGACGACCTGGATATGGAAAGGGAGCGCAGGGCAGTGGCTGTGAGGGGAGATATGATATGCAGAAGGTTTCATGGTTGTTCAGTTCCAGTGAAACTAACTCTTTTTAAGGCCTACTGCCAAATATTTTATACCAGCAGCCTATGGGATAACCATACCCTAAAAGCGGACAATGCCCTGCGCATTCAATATAACAATGCCTTCAGGGCGCTGTTGAGGCTTCCACCGTACTGTAGTGCGTCAGGTATGTTCGCTTAATGCGGAAGAAAGTTGCCTCAGTAATATCCCGAGTGAGGGGGAGCAGCAACAGCATTCCGAAGGTTTTTGCAGAGAGGCTGGATGGGCTTACAACCGGGAGGTTTACCAAGCTACATGTTGGCAACAAAGCTTGTTAAACCTTCCTGTGATTATGATTTTCTTTTTCTTTCTTTTTGTGTTCTTGCATGTTACTAATATAGTTTTTAAGTAAATTGTAATACTAACACCCTATGGGCCTTGATGCCTGAAAATAAAATATATGTATATTTTATTTACATTTTTTATTTATAGGGTATTTCCTGTTGAACTAGAATCATGAAATCTGGCAAGAAGCAATGTTTCACAGCACAAGTAAAGGAAAAAGTCCGAAAATCATTCAATTGTAGCGTTTGTAATATTTTTTTTGCGATTACAAACTTACATTTGCAGTTGGAGAATTGACCGTGACGTATATCAATGTATTGGACATGCTTTTCAACAACAATGTTAAGTTTGTTTTCGGGATAAATTCATCCCAACTACGGAACCCTCCATTGTGCGCGGTCCGACACGTACTTGGCCGGTTTTTTTCAAAGCTCCTGAAATTATATTCTCTATTTCATGGTGTTGTAGATAGGGTAAATATATAGGGTTGTATATTTTTCAGTAATAGTCTGGAGTCTAGATTTATGCCCGGTTGATGGCAATGAGCTCGCCCCCTATTACATAGATCTTAAAAACATAACTGCCGAAATGTGGGTGTACAGTAAACATCTCTGCCTAATTCTTCGGGGATAACAGGAGTGCTGTTATGGTAGTAATTAAACGGGCTACCACTGCGGATCCACCTTTTTTTTTTTTGTTTTCTGGGGGAACCCTTCAAAAGGCGCCCGGGCTTTGGGGATAAGACCGAAGAAGTGTGGGATTTTTACTTCACTAAAACCACCCTGGTGGTCACCATCTGTACATGGAAGGGGCACCGTTACCTCTCAAAAGACCAATCCGGCACCCCCTCTGTGCAGCGCCTGTTATGGCACATCTCTGGGGAGACTGTAAAGGGTTCTCCCCGAAACCTATCTGTGCAACTGCGGATCCACCCAGGCTGACTGTCCACTGAAGCGGAGAGGAGAGGAGCGGAGCAGAGCTGTGCCAATATTAAAGCTGCCTGTCTACTGAAGCGCAGCGAAGATTTTATGCAATACCATTGGTTAGGCTGCCTGTCCACTAGAGCAAAGCGAGGCAGCGGAGCGGAGAAATGTGCCAATATTAACCAATAGGAGTGGAGCTCTGAAGCGGAGTATAGATTCTATTGGTTAATATTGGCTTCTTCAGTTAATCTTCGCTTCAGTTGACAGGGATTTGGGAACTAGTTTAAAAATTCATACAAAACCGAGAAGCGGAGCGAGGAAGCGGAAAAAAATGGCCGCGGCGTATTGTAGTCCGCTCAAATTACTCGTCGCGTGACCTCGGCCTAGCTCCGCATAGTCCGCAACTCTGATCCACACTACCTCGCTCCGCATCAATGGACTGACACAGTCTGCAACTCCGCTCCGCATTACTCCCTCGCTCCGCGTCAATGGACCGGCAGCGAAGGAAGCGGGGTGAGATTGAAAGCCTGACTGATTGACTGACACTAAAGAAATACCCATTGACTGGTATTGATCGGAAGAAAGAAGTTAGATAGCGCCGGTTGCAAATTATGGCTGGCTGTTCTATGGTCCATCAAAATATTATTACGTGTTTTCAGGCCCAGTAAGTATATTTTGTGATTTTAAAATCACAATGGGCAGGACGAGAATATAACAAAATTACAATAATAGTAAAAGCTTTTATTTATTCATTACAATTACAGTACTTATATTATTAATAAAAAATAAATCAGGATCAGTGTCTTACCTAACATTAGAATAATTTAGGACTGAACTTAAGCTCAATGGTTAACAAAATCAGATTTATGTAAGTCAGTTAAATCAAATATTTTTTTGCCAATGTTGCCAAATTTGGATTAAGTAGGTACGATATTCGCATACATTTCTAGTGAGTGATTATAATTTATGCAAAAACATTTCCTGATAAAAAAAACTAAGATAAATCAGAAATATAATTTTGTAAACTTTCTAACCGTTCGGATTACATTTAGTTAATTAATAACTTTAATCCAAAATTGAATAATATAACAATTAATTAAATAACGCCACTAACATCTTGAACCCATTTCCCAGCCAATCTGTTATAACATTAACAGAATTTATTTTACAACTAATTCTGCTAATCCAGTAATGAAAATTTTACGCCTAATACATTATAGACCGAACATAAAATAATCTAAAACTAGTTTCAATAAAAGAATCGATTTAGAAAAATAATAAAAATGCCTAAAATCTAATAAATTAATCATGCTACCTATTACAAGGGATCGAATCGTTCTCCCCACACTGAATTATTCATGACCAAATTAATAATATTAACAATAAAACCCGTAATGGCGTCCAATGGTTATTATTAATATTATCCGGTCGGGTCTAACCGGCCATTATTAATAAAAAATTCAAATGTGTAGGATTACAGGCGTAAGCCATGGATCAGAATTGTTTAAAGTTCTCACAATAAAAAATTGGTTATAACTTATAAATTGTGATCATACGCATGTCCCCCACACATGCGTAAGTTCACTATGTGTGTGTGTGTGTGTGTGTGTGTGTGTGTGTGTGTAGGTGGGGGTGCGTGTGTGGTTATAGCTTAATAGTGATGTAATGTGGTATGCGGTAATCCCTTATGTGAAATGTCAATATGGTTGGGATAGGGATTTGGTTATGATAGCTAATCCCAGAGGAATCGTGAGGGACGGAGGAAGTGTGTGTCTTTTAATGGAATTCATGGGATTTTTGTGTGTAATAAATTAGTGACAAAAATGATTTACTATAAGGAACTAAGATGTTTTTTTATGGGGTCGGGTAATTAATGAAATAATTATTATTGTCGCAATAATATGTATGTATAGGCTGATACTTTTAAGCTAAAGAATAATTTACCCGTTACCAGTAAAAACGATGTAAATAAAATTAAGGTAAGAAAATATTTGAGTGAAAATCCAGAAAAATCGCACCATTATTACCGCCGTCGGGCGCAGATTTTCCCAAATTTTATTTATTCAGAAAACCATTAAGATTAGGCGTCATGCGTATATCCGTCATCAACGACGCACATTAGCGTCACGCGGCGTCGCAGCGTGTGCTGATAAACGCTAATACATAGCATCGTCTGACGTCACGCCATCATGCATTAATAACAGTGACGCGGAAAAATCGACAAGTGTAAGGTATTGGAGGTGTGTTTTCATTGAAGAGTCAGGTACGGAGGGCCACTTGCTTTTCGAAGCTTCATTGCCACCGAATCTTAGCTGAAACTGGGCAGAGAGTTAAGAAAGCTTTTGTTCCTTCTTTGAAAGAGTGACAGAACTGGCCAGTTTTCCACTTGAGGAGTAATCTGTCCAGAGATTAGTGAATGGCGATTATCATGGGAATCGTCAATACCTATAGATTAGTTTGCGATTCTCAGAAAAACCATAGATAGTTTTTTTTTAATCAATGAAATTTTTTTATAAAAGTCTTTAAAACGATATAAATTTTATTTACTGTTCACACCATGTAATTTTGTTTTAAGGTTTTTTTTTAAGGTTATTAAGGAAACAAGTTGGAAAGCAACGACCCTAACCCTCGTATAGGAAGGAAACCTGAATCACAGCAGAGGGAACATAAATAATTGGCAAAATTATGTTATGTTGTAAGTACTTATACTGCATTTGAAGTAAGATTAGACTTTTAAACAAACCTTTTTTACAGTCCGTTCAACCGATTTTGACTTCTATACCGAAGGCAAAAGGATGGCATTAAAAGTAAAAAAGTGGTTACAATACCAAATTTTTATTGCAGCTGCCATTTGTCATGCCACCAACGCAATAGCAGTCAAAATCGGTTGAACGGACTGTAAAAAAGGTGTATTTAAATGTCTAATCTTATTTCAAATGGAGTATATACAAACCAAAACGTTCGTCAAACATTGGAAACGTACCCAATTCCACCAATATTTCACGAACACACACGTCTCAACTCTCGCGCACATTATAAATGATTATCACCTGAACCGAACGTCGAGTGAGGCTAATGATTCGACGCTGAACAATAACATAATGTGGGGGAAAGCTCGATAGCACTGTTCTTTCATTAGAGGCTTTTCGAAGGTTATTTAATGACATTATTGACAGGTTTACGAAAAGTATCAGAGAAGGGAAAGTAGTCGTAGCTAAAGGCTGAATTCTGATTGAGCTTAATTAAAGGAAGGACTTTCTCAGTAGCAGCTCGGAGTCCGGATGTGTGCCCTGTTGATAGCAATAGGCTCGCTCTATAAGGTACTTACATGGGACTTAAAATAGCTGGCGAAATGTGGGTTGTACTCAATAGTACACCCTACGAATAGGTGTACCAGTGTTCACCTCAACCTAGTTATGGTTAATTAAAGATGAATTATCGCTAGTAAAGCCTTCGTCTTCCAGATGCTATGAGGATTTTTTTTTTCTTTTTTTCTTCAATTTTATAAACTTTCTCTCTGGCAAGGGTGGTAAATATCGTAGATACAGATCTACGATATTTACCACCCTTGTCAGAGAGAAAGTTTTCTATGGTAGGTGAGTTTATTTAACTTAACATAATGCGGGGAAAGCTCGATAGCACTATAATTCTTTCATTAGTGGCTTTTGGGTTAGACGCGGCTATTTAATGATGTTATTGATAGGTAAAGAATGATTCGAGAAAAGTAATATTTAAATTCAAATTCAAAATATTTTTATTTCACTTAAACCTACATGGGCACTTATGAAACGTCAGAAGCTAGATGCTGGGTTCCAATTGGTCGTTTCCTATGGAGAAGAGCCGGCAAGAAACTACACGGTTACTCTTTTAAAAATAATTGGCTTTTACAATTCTTTCAAATAACAGTGTGATTAGGTATGGGAGGACAGTGTAGGTCTTTCAATAAGTACCAGGTACTTAAGAAAATAGAAAATGGTCAACAAATCTACAGTCCACTAAGTCTACAGCGTTCTCACATTCATAAAATAGAAAAGAATCTATACAAAAGATATATAAATTAATAAAAATAAAAACTTATTTTAATTACATATATATTGTGTAGGGAAAGTTGGCATAGCTTATGGCCATCGGGTATGCGGTGAATGTGCTAACAATTTACTTCAATCCAGGCCGAAGTCAAAGGAAGGGTTAGTCAGTAGTTAAAAGATAGAGCTAAAAAAATCTAATATATTGTCCACTATTTTGCAATAAAGTGATGGATTTTCATGGTTCCCAGTGGTTGCCAGTTACTAGGATCAACTTAAAACATAGTAGAGTAGATAGGCATTATTCTAAACAATTGAGGGATTCTGGAAACTGCCATTTTCTCAACGATGAGACAAAACAAATTTCGTCAAAATATTAAGTATATGTTAATTTGTTACGTGATTGCCTCGTTGGCCTAGTGGTCGCAAAGCGCTACTGCTGAGTATGAGGTCCTGGGTTCGATTCCCGGGTCGGGCAAGGTGTTATTAGGATTTCTCATTAGCAGCCCGGAGTTTGGATTTGTGCCCGGTTGATGGCAATAGGCTCGCCCCCTATTACATGGGACCTTAACATAACTGGCGAAATGTGGGTGTAATATAGGTACACCTCTGCCTAACCCTTCGGGGCATACAGGCGTGATGTTATGTTGTTACATTTATATGTGTAGGTATATTTTAATATTTTAGTTTAAGACTTCGCAAATCCATATTTTCTCTTCTTGTTCTCACACACTATTGTCTACATTTCTTTCTCATTTCTCCTTTCGCAGGTCTGCTGCAAGAAATTTCTTAAGAAATAAGCAGTACCTTTGTACTCTAAATTATAATTTTGTAATTTCTCTATATACTTTACTGTGTGTACATAAATGATAAAATAAATATATTATGTATTAGTGCTTAGTTAAATCGCCTTTCAACGTTATGCAGAGATGAATCTTCCTGATTCTTTCATTTTAACAGGGTTAATTTTAAAACATCAAACTTGTTTCCTTCAAATATTTTAACAAACAACCCTTTAGCCAAGGGAAACAACCACACACCATCATCCCCAACTTGTTATCTGTTTAGCGTTCCGAATGCGTTACTAACACGGGTAGCATGCGCACGGGTAGCACCCCATCATTTAGTGCTCTAATAGGTTAAGCAAAGTTTGAACGACCACCCATGTTCGGTTCTCGCGTGGATAACGCATCTGTGATAGACTGAGATGATGGAGTTTCCGAGATTTGAAGATTGGTGGCGTTATCATAGTGTAAATTAAAATAATATAAACATTTATCAACGGTAGAAATTGAACTTAATACTACCATTTTTACCGTAACATGAAAAAACCGGCCAAGTGCGAGTCGGACTCGCGCACGAAGAGTTCCGTACCATTATCTATAAAAACGGCACATGTAAAACATAACGTTTGTTGTAAGGGAGCCCCCTTAAATATTTATTTTATTCTGTTTTTTTTTGTATTTGTTGTTATAGCGGCAACAGAAATACATCATCTGTGAAAATTTCAACTGACTAACATCACGGTTCACGAGATATAGCGTGGTGACAGACGGACAGACAGACGGACGGACAGCGGAGTCTTAGTAATAGCATCTCGTTTTACTCTTTAGGTACGTAACCCTAAAAAACGCGATTTCAGACTACTAGATCCAGATTACCTCATCTCCACATTATGTTTTCGTTTTACACCATATCTCTTTCAGTGATAAGGCTAGTTTTAGATTGTTGATTAGATAGCGTCCAATCGAAACCGCATCTACCGGTGAATTTACAGAAAATAATATAAAAACCACACTCCTATTGAAGTCAATAAAGGAAACAAAATATTTCCTTCTTTATTTCCAAACCATATTGCTTCAACAAATACACCACTTATATCCCCAAACTGGCAATAATTTCACACGTTACACGTCCGTTTAGCGTTTTAACTGGTGGCACTATCATACTTACTAACGAGGACAGCAAACTGTGTGCCTGACCACCCGCGATGCTCAGCTAGCTTTTTGGGCATAAGAGGATGTATAAAAAATTCTATTACTTTATTAGTTGGGTTTTGAACCATACAAAGAAAAAAAACAAACAAACACCCACAAAAATAAATGCCGTTTCAAAACAGTATTAAAATAGGTTAAATTGTCAATCAGCGAGGTTGAGAATGAAATCTTTTAGGATTTTCTCTTTGTCTGTTTCAAGTGTCTTCCAAAAGACAGTTTTTAAACCACCGTACATTTCTCCGTATTGAAAACGCAACGCAGAATTTAAACGTTGACAATGTTTTGAGCCCAGTGGTGGCTCAGTGGATCCTGCCCCGACTTACAAGTTGTAAGGACGTGGGCCGCCAGCCATGCGCTTTACTTTGTATAAATAATTTCCTCACCACAGCAGCCACTGCTCTCAAAGCGCTGAAGGAAAATATCGTGAGGAAACCGACATGTCCAAGAACCAAAAATTCGAAGATATGTGGCATCTACCAACCCGCACTGGGCCCACGTGCTAGATTACAGCCCTCTCAAAGAGAGGAGGCTTGAGTCCCAGCAGTGAGAACATTAAGTATGAAATGTTTTAAAATTAATTATGGTACAACAAGGAATTAAAAAGAAAACTAAATATGCATAAATAGCCAGTTATAATTGATTGCCCAATTAATAGACATCGTTGGTAATGTGGTGTTAATGAGCTTCCTCAGGGACCATACAAAACAAACAACTATATTTGATTAGAGTACTACAGTCAAACATTACAAACGTTTCTTCTTCCTATATCGTTGAGATCGTCTAATTCAAAAGTGCACACCCCTCCACTGCTTGTTGCATACACCTCTCCAATGTGTGTTTTAGAAATCACTATCTCTACCTATCCAAATATATGACCAAATTTAGTTTTAATACGTACATAAATACAGTAGTAAATAAAGTACATAAATAAGTACATAAATAAAGTAGTAATAGTATAAATACAGGCTATCTTACCTCTAACTGCCTATACTGTTATAGGCAGTTAGAGGTAAGATAGCCAGTTCCTCTTTCGTCGAGGGTTCCGGGTAAAGCTCGCTTCCAGCTTCGGCCTGATCATCAGTTACCATCAGGTGAGATGCAGGCTAAGAGCTTCCCCATAGAAGTTAAAAAAAAAAACTAAAAAACTTTAGTGAGTACAAAACATTGAATAAATAACATTTTTGCAAGAGAAATCCTGGAGTTGTCTAAAAATGTAGTTCCGCGGTTTCGGTGCGGTGCGGTGCGCATTGCTGAAAAAATTGCCCGTATGCCTTTACTGATATCGCCAACTTGCAATAATGGCATGCATACTCATTTCATTAGAAGAGGATTACCTCTTTTGTCAACAATTATAAGCCGATACACTTGTCACAAAAAATAAATGATGATGTGTGTGTGACAGTATTTTTTTTATTTATTTATTTAACCATTTATGCACACACATATAAACAGACAGGAAGAAAGGAACAGAAAATACGTACAAAGGCAATGCTTATTTCTAAAGAAATCTCTTCCAGCATACCTGCGACAGGAAATTATAAAAAATGAGATGAAGACAACGTGTGTAACCGTAGAAGATAAAACAAAAACATAAATCAAAGAAGAAAAAAAAAATACAATTTACTATTTACACAAACTACTTACAATATAACTACTTACATACATACTTCTAAAATAAATATCACTACAATATATATAATTATAATGTGATTTAAGATAACTATGCAACTATGACGAAGTGGAAAGATAGTGTTCTTTCACTCTTCGTTTAAATGTTTCAACAGTACGACAGTCCCTAATGTCAGGCGGAAGTGAATTCCACAACCGAACCGCGTGCACAGTGAAGGAGTAGGAATAGAAGTCGGTTGAGTGGGGGGGGGATTTAAGGAGGTTTTTAAGATGCGACCTGCAAGGTGCATCAAAAGGACGGGCGTAGGAAAAGCGTTCCCGCAGATAGGAAGGGGTTTTAGGGTTGTGAAGGATGTTGAATAGCAGACACATTATCCGAGAGTTCCTGCGAAGTCGAATAGGGAGCCACTTGAGTATCTTGCGAAAATTAGAAACGTGATCATACTTTTTAAGGCAGTAGGCAGTGTATGGCAGTGTGGTGGCCCAGTGGTAACGACTGCGACTTACGTGTTGTAGGTCGTAGGTTCGAACCCAGGCGGCGTTACTTTGTGTAAACAATTTCATCACCACTGCTCTCAAATCGGTGAAGGAAAAACATCGTGAGGAAACCGGTATGTCCTAGAACCAAAAATTCGAAGACATGTGACATCTACTAACCCGCACTGGGCCTGCGTGGTGGATTTATGACCCACTCCCTCTCACGGAGAGGAAGCCTGTGTCCCAGCAGTGGGAACATTATAGGCTGATTATAATAAGTATTCGGAAACTTTAAAGCAAATATTTTACGTAGGTGCCATTCGGGGACTGAAAATAATATTGAGCAACTATTCCACCGAACCGCACTTAACAAAATTGTGTTTTAGTGCGGTTAGTGGAAGGGTTCAGGTGCGGTTCGGACAAGTGCTGTTGAAATTAGTGCTCTGAGTGCTATTGATAAACAAATGAACATTGATTAACCATGATTTTATTTCCGAAATCGTGACTGGCCATGACCAGTGATCGGAATAATTAGGGGCCGATATTTTAAATGCGGTTTCAGGTCAGTGTGACCTCGAAAATAGAAAGATACCTACTAATATATAGATACTATGGATTTATTCAAAGCGTTTTCAATGAAAATAAAAGAGAAGCCTTATTAAAAAAGTTGCATGAAACAATAGCAGTAATAAGCATAAAATTTGAATAAAACATAATTGACAGCGATTTGAAAAAAAAAACACACGGATAGCTGCAGGCAACATTTTTGCAAAAACTTCTATATTATTATTTGGGATGACTAAACTGATGTTCTTTTTAAGGTTCCATACTCAAAGGGTAAAACGGGACCCTATTACTAAGACTCCGCTGTCCGTCCGTCTGTCTATCTGTCCGTCTGTCACCAGGCTGCATCTCATGAACTATGATAGTAAGACAGTTGAAATTTTCACACATGATGTATTTCTGTTTCCGCTATAACATCAATACTAAAAAACAGAATAAAATAAATATTTAAGGGGGCTCCCTTACAACAAACGTGATTTTTTTGCTCGTTTTTATAGATAATAGTACGGAACCCTTCGTGCGCGAGTCCGACTCGCACTTGGCCGGTTTTTACTGTTATATCTTCTGTGTTTCTAATTAGCAGAAAGTTCAGGGTAACTACAACAAAATCATAAATTAAAGTATCATTTCCTGAAATATCATCTTCCTGCCCCTCCTTGTCCTAAATTAATTTGTGGTTGTGGTCTCGCAGAAGGTCTTCTTCTGCTCTTATATCTCTATCAGCTGTCATCTCAGTAGTACCTCTTTTCTAACTATCATAATCTCTCACACAATAAATAAAATCGTTTATTAACCAAATACTTAAAAAAAAAATTACATTTCCTTAATAGTAATATTAATCAACTATTCCTAAAATAACACAGGCCACCAAAATTTAACCAAACTTCTTAACCAGAAACTAGACCATACATTTCCGAAGGTTTTCGATGCGCTGAATCCGAATCCGAACTTCAAAACACGATATCTCAGCGAAAAAAATATTTTTGAGCCAACTCAACGGCATTTGAAAGAGGAAGACTTGTTCTTGAATATGGTAACATTTTTTTTTTAGAAAGAAATAATTCGTGAGTCTACATAACCTCAAAATCGGGAAAAAACGGTACTTTTTGCACTTTTGGGTTAGGATATCTCAGAAACCTGACGTGTTAGAGCAATTCTGAGGCCAGATTTGGATTCAACGCATCGAAAACCTTCGGAAATATATAGTCTGGTTTTAGTTAAAAAAATTGTCGGCCTGTGTTATTGTTCTAAAGGAAACATAATTTTAATTAATAGATTGCCTCGTTGGTCTAGTGGTCGCAAAGCGCTACTGCTGAGTATGAGGTCATGGGTTCGCTTCTCGGGTCGGGCAAGGTGTTATTGGGTTTTTCCATCTGGAATTTCTCAGTAGCAGCCCGGAGTCTGGATTTGTGCCCGGATGATGGCAATAGGCTCGCCCCGTATTGCATGGGACTTAAACATAACTGGCGAAATGTGGGTGTACTATAGGTACACCTCTGCCTAACCCTTCGGGGAATCCAGGCGTGATGTAATGTATGTTACAATTCAAAATTTTAATATTTTAACTTGTGGGCTCCATATTAGGTCGAGGCTGTCGCATGGAATTCTTGAGAGTATTTTTATTACATATTGTTCAAAATCAATAACAAAAGACTTTCACGTTCAGTGCAGCAGCCCTTCTGGAGGGTTCACTTTAGCGCAAACGTAATACCGGTGACCCCCTGGAGGGTCCACTATGTATGGCACATATGTATGGCGGTACGGCATATCGTTGTCGTAGGTGGAGAACTAAACAACTAAAATTTTCATGTTTGGAGAAAATTGGGATTTATTTAAGCGGCATGATTTGGGTGTTACGAAAATGGTGAAAAGTCAATTTGACCAAAATCGCAGTTATTTAGTTTTCCACCCATGCTGACGATATGAGGTCTATGAAAAATGGTTGGTCTCGAATCTATAACAAAAGACACTTTCAAATTCATTACAAAATTAATAAAGAATATCAAATCAATAACAAAAATCCATTCATAGTTTCTTTGGATTCTCAACGAAACACAAATACACTCTTGCAAACTCTCATAATAAGACCATTAAATCTCCATGTTCAAGCTATTCAAATTCGATATTCAAACCTATCTATTATCACTGGCCACTAGCTATTAAAACATAAACTATCCATAAACAATAACGAATATCCAAGGCGTTACTATAAATACTGAATCTCGTACAAACTCGTATTATGATACTGAAGGCGTCTCCATACATGTTGCGATGAAATGCAGCATAACATCGAATAGCAACGCATTGATGTCATAAATATCTATACATCGAACCGTAAATATAAGGAACAAAGCGGTACAAACGTATAAAACGACCCTACATCTCTTAATGATATGTAGATTCCCTACATTAGTTACATGGCTGTGTTCTCAGTGAAAACATCTCGCAAACTCCATGCTGAAACCTCGCTCTTAAAGCACGGTTACACTTCAGGCCAAATTCACCTCTCAACAACAGAGTTAAAGTTCAGTTTTGTAGTGTACATACCGGGAAATAAGACGTTATCGTCCAAGAACCATGTCGACTCATTAAACAAGACATAATTTAAACGCATCCTGTACCAACATTCAATTTAGTGTTTCAAACCAACGATACACGTTCCAATTTTCTCTGTTAACAATCGTCCAAGTTACTGCGTTTGAGAATTGGGGCTTTAAGCTCGTGTATTTCAAACTGCGATCGAAATGCAGCTTAATTGAGCTCGTTATAAGGTTGTTAATAGAATGTTTTATCTCGGAAATTGAGACATTAGAAATCTTCGAGCGACTATTACCGTGTTCTTTTAACAAATGCACGACGGCGCGGCGTACGGAGTAAGATGTAAGTTTGTGCCGGCGTGCATAAATAAAGCCCGAAGAAGTATCGGTTATTTTAATACTGAGACCCCAGGTGGGCGTGGACCCATCATATATCATCGGCAACAATTATTAAATTATCTTTTTCGTTGACATTAAGTAATTGTTTCGGTTGGTCCGTGCTCATAACTGGCGCGCCGAGCGATGAGGTATCGTTTTTAAATTGTCGTTTCAAAACTTGTGCTCAAATTCCTTTGTTTAGATGTATTTTTATTAATATTAAGTGATGACATCATTAAAAAATACCTTCATCGTTCTAATGTTATTTAAACTAATGTCCGTAACTAAAAACGTGAGTCATTTTAAAATCACATTACTCAATTTTTTTTTAGGATTACGTTCTAACATATTTTTTTTTTTCTTACAATCACTAATTCTGCATTAAGCTGTCTTATAGAAGGACATTGAATTATGACTACTAAATGAACACAACACGATAAGCATCAACAATTCAGCAATAGATACGATAATTGAGTTGGAAGTAGTTCGAACACACTGTATAAGCAATTACGCCGATTAAATAGTACGAAATCTTGTATATTTAGCTGTAGCATTAATCATGCACGGCAGTGTAATCGGGTCAGGCGGGCGTTGGTGTAATGAATCAAGGGGGTAATTAACTAACTAATACACTTATCACGACATGAAGTGTACACGTCCAATTGGAGCAGAATCGAGGCTCGGTGTACGCTAGATGCTTGCGGCTCGAGTCTCGGGCATTCGAATCGAGCTCGATTTCCAGATTGGCTCGAGGATTATAAATTGCAAATGAACTAATCATTTCGAATTGCTCGAATCGTTTGTGACTATTTAGATAATTGTGAAGGGGATGTTTGAATTGTATTGTAGGATCAAAAGGAATGTCTGCTATTCATTACTTGAATGAAAATATTAAGTAAATGGATTTATTTTTATTAATAAAGAAACAAGATCTAATATTATGCAAGGCGCGTAACATTTATTAAAATAATATTAACATAACTTCATTTCCCATGGATTCCAGGGCTCGATCATACCATCTAAATACATCTATACAAAATTAAAAACAAAGTCGCTTGTCGCGTTTGTCTGTATGTCCGCGTTGTTCTTCTAAACTACGCAACAGATTTTGATGAGGTTTCACCACCATTTAGAAAAATAATTCCGGACGGGTTACCTATGTGTACAATACATTAATATTAAACTTACATATAATAAAGCTCGTGAAGTACCTACTAACAACCGCACGGATCGATTCATCCGGTTAAGCTACGCTTGCCGGGGTTGGTCCGTGATAGGTGACCATTTCTACATACCGAGACTCCTCCGTGCCTCGGAAAACCCGCTAAGCCGTTGGTCCCGGCTGTCATTAGTGGAACTTTGACAGTCGTTGCGGATCGTCAGAAGCCCGAAAGTCCGACAACCAGTCTTACCAAGAGATATCATATTACCCCGTTACTGGGTTGTGGAGGTCAGATAGGCAGTCGCTCCATGTAAAATACTGGTATTCAGCTGCATTCGGTTAGACTGGAAGCCGACCCCAACATAGTTGGAAAAAGGCAGGCAGATTGATTGACATGTAATAAAGAAATCTAATATTTTGTCAAGTTATGAAAACCGTGCGAAGCCAGCAGCTTCGCCCGCGTGATATCTTTATAAATTATAGCCTATGTTACTCAGTGATAATATAGTATTCTACTGGTGAAAGAATTTTTAATATCGGTCCAGTAGTTTTTGAGATTATTCATTACAAACAAAAATATTAATCTTTTCTCTTTATAATATTATTAATGTAGATGAGGCTTTCCCAGAAATGACTTCTTCATCACAAAAATAAGACAATTTGAAGTTACTCTAATTACTAACTAATCCCTCTTTCAAATAATAACGTTAAGAGCGTGCATTCTGAAAGTTCGCAACGTCACAAATAGCTGTCAAATATTTCGCTATTTTGATTAATTTGGCAATATTACTGTATGGAAATATGAAATATCGCTAACTAGTGAAATAAAATATTAATTATGAAATGCAATACTTAATATTGTAACTTCCAATATTTAATTTTAGATGTAAAAAAAGTATTTGGAAACTTCCCAAATGCGTGAGTACTTTACACCTAAAACGGTTACAACGTTAAATTCAGAGTAATCATTGCAATTCATTATTAATACTTTAGGTCACTAGTTAGCGATATTTCACAATTCCAAACAGAAATATTGCCAAATTAATCAAAACAGGTTGTAAATATTTGACAGCTATCGGGCGACGTTGCCAACTTTTAGAATGAACTCAACTCTTAACCACGGATGAAAGCCATAGCTAGGTCTTATAATAAGTACCTGGGATTTATCTACAATCGCGTCGTCCACAAAACATTCAATATAATAAGGGAAACTCTGTAATAGATTGTCAATATTGTCGCAATGGAAAGCAGATCATAATCTAAGGCATTCATGTTTCCGTTCTATATTATCTGAAGTAGGAACAGTAGATACGTATTTAATAATATTACTATATAGCTTCGAATCAAAGATTTAAATCCTAAGATTCGCCCTACCGATCGCGTCAAAAGTTGGTTGTGGTGTTTGTTTCGTTTTAAGGCGACGATAACCGACTTTTAATAATTTTGTACTAAAGATGACGTCTGAACGAGTACCTAATGTTAATGATTTGGAAAAAAAAAAGTTAAATTAAAGCATTTTTTAAATATTTTATAATAGTCATATTTTGGATTATGTTTATATTACATAGTGAAATTAATTTGTAAAGTTAGGTCTAACGCGGATAAAAAGCTGAGAATCGCACAAAATCTATCATGCTTATTTTTCTGAAACCTTCACCATTTTAAAGATAATTTAATTATTGATCTTTTAGTATACGTGTTTTATTAAAATACCTTTATTAAAATACTACTTTACGTATAGTAAATTAATAATGCGTCTAATTTAGGACAGCGCTCCTTGATGGGCGACCCATATTACTGGCTGGACGTACGACGCGTTGTTTGAGCTCAGTACAGAACACGCAAGCTAACCACTCAAGATCACTGGCATATATCTGCTTCTTAACACCTCTAACACACACAATGTCTCAGAGAATGGATTTGATTGTTATGGAAATGCCATTACTATTGTGTGAGATCACACTTCTCAGTAAGGACCATTTTTCATGCGACTTGGTACAGTGAGGGCATATCTAACGATTTAAATTATTGTTTAGACTGTAATGATTGTGGTAGGTATGTGACCACCGGGTTTTTACCCGTCTGAGCTTTGGTATGGAGAAATGAAAGTTTCTGACACTTACACTCAAGTTCTGGCTTGAGAATTTGATGTTAAGAACGAGTCAAACTGCACTTAATATTACCTAAGTGATTCTTTGTAAGTAGTCTGAGAAAATCAAAAATGTTTTATTTCGCGGACTATTTATTACCTTAAGTACCTAATGCTAGAGTAGAGTTTAACAACAACTTCAAATTCTCAATTCAAAAACCGGCTGTTAGGGTATTATGAAAGAAGGAAACGACAGGTAATGGTACAGCTGACTGTCTGTTGATTGAATTAAATTGTTGTATCATAAAATAAACTGCAGTCCTCTTGTGCCTGGTCTCTGAATGTGACCAACCGATCGTCATTTGTTATTATTAAGACTCGAGCCGACGACTTGAGCGTCACTTCGGAAGTAACTCGGGACTGATCAAAATCAAGTCACAGTTTAGGATACTACTTTACAGAACGCCAAAATTATTACAATCAATTCAATAAGAGGCAATAGCCCAACGGTTAAGTGTGATGAAAATACTATCTCCAAGAGTGAGCAGGCATCTTCTGGGCTTGCGGCGTTCCATCATAGACCCCATCCATCGCTTTCCATCAAGCGTGATCAACGTTAAACGCTGAACAATAAAACATAAAATAAAAATTAATCTGTTGGTAAGATTTTTTAGGGTTCCTTAACTAAAGGTTGAAAACGAACCCTATTACTAAGCCTACGCCGTCTGTTTGTCTATCATTCTATACTTACGTCTGTCATAAGACTATTAGTAGTATTTCTATTTTTTTAATGCCCCTCGGAAATCATCACATGTCCGAATACAAACAAATAACATATCCATCAATTATTAGATTTATCGTGTGTAATCATTTGAATTCAAAACTAAGTACTTATTGTTGTTTTGTTTTGATTTCCGAGTGAAGGGTCTTTCAAACAGGAGCGACACGCGACGCGACACAAAGACACCGCTCGTCGCGCGACGAGCGGTGTCTTTGTGTCGCGTCGCGTGTCGCGCCTGTTTGAAAGAGCCTTGAACCATATACAGCTGTAAAACTATTTTCCTATCCGTCGTGCCTGCGACTTTAGCAGCTTTTCTCCCATTTTGAAAATATATTTTTTTAAGCTAAAAGAGTTTAACAACTCTATATACTTCCAAGGTCAATTTAGAGCGTCCGATCTGCACGAAGTGCAAAGGGCAACTGATAGAAATCCAACGACTGACGAAACACGAAGTTTGCCGAGGAGCATTAAGAAAATATATTTTTAGATAGTCAGTTGAATAAATAACACTCTAGTAGAAGCACTTTTTACTATGGCCTCAATCATGGCAAATAATTAAAAGACGGTAAACTAAATGCTCATTTTAGTTTATGTACTGGTAGCTCAGTGGTAACGGCCCCGACTCACAAGTTGTAAGTCGTAGATTCAAACCCTGACAGACGTTTTACTTTGTGTAAATTATTTCATTACCACTGCTCTCAAAACGATGGAGAAAAACATCGTGAAGAAACCGGCATGGACATGCCACACGCGCGGCGGGTTCTAGGACTAGAAAAAAAAATCGAAGACATTATGTGACATCTACCAACCCACACTGGGCCCGCGTGGTGGATTACGGCCCACTCCTTCTCACAGAGAGGAGGCCTGTGTCCCAGCAGTGGGAACATTATAGGCTGATTATGTAAACTCAAATAGTTTTGGTGGTGGGCCTGCCCTTAACCGACTTTCGTTACTGACCGTACCTACCTTTTAAGGACAGAAATGCTACAGAACCTTTGCCACATAAAGTACCATTCCACCTGTATCGAAGTGATTACGTACTGCGATCGTATCAGGCGACCACATTATTGTCTTAATTGATACGTTTTGTTCGTAGCTAAGCTAGATTAAAATAGTTTAAGTCGCTAATTCCTTGATTTAACTCGCTGTGTTGCGCCTGCGATCCTTAGTAATGAGATCAGAAGATTGGCTTAATTTATAGTTCTGTTTTGTTGTTAATGGCCGCGTTTGTTCAGTCATGTTCTTAATTGACGTTTAATTATTATAGCTTTTGATTATCTGTTTCGTGTGAATTTTAACAGCTTATTTCTGTAGGTGACATAATATGTACCTATTAAGTACCTTATAATTTTCAATGAATTTTTGTTTCGAAAACAATATTTTCCAGATATTATGTAGTTTTACTTTATATTCAAGATCCTTTGAAATTGAGAGAGCTTTATTCTGAAAGTTCCTCAGTTTAACGACTTGATTTAAAACAGGCCTATTTCTTACTATCTGCAATCTAGCTGTAAAGTGATATTCACGACTACGTAACGTACTGAAAGACGAACCGTTTAAAACAAGATTATTTATAGTCAGTGTACGTATTACTCAAATATTTTTATTATTCCCTTTACTTTCACTTTTTCTCATATCCTCGCCGCTCAAAAACTTTATTCCCATAACCATCATAACAAATCCAAAACCTTCAACATTTAAACTTTTCAATTGCGTCCTCACACAGTCACATAAAACAATCACACGAAACTATTAATCCTGCTTCAGGGAACACGTTGAGATGGCAAAAATGGCGGCTGCTCCCTTCGTATATCATAAATTTGAATATTCGCGAGCAGGCAGAGGATAATATAGTGGGTTATTGTCATGACCGGCGCGACGTCGCTGCAGAAATAAAACACGTGGAAAAATCGCGGATTTTGTGTCGGAACTAACAGATACAGAGTAGGGGGAAGGGACAGAGAGTTTGAGTTGTAAATTATTTTAAATAAGTACCTACCTATACCGAGTGGGGTGGTTTTGGGCCGCCCGTACGGGCTCCCGGAACGGGGATACACGTGAGGCACTAGAAAAAATTTTTCACAGTAACGCGGAATGGGTCGTACGCGACCTGCTCCGGGTAGAGCCCGTACAATGCTAGTACTAACTCCTTCATTTCAGAGCACTGCGGGCACTACCCGTACGGGTCTCCCGTTTGCGGGCGGCCCGTACGGGTCTCCCGGACAGCTGTGAGACCAGCCTTAATGTAAGTCTGATTCTGGACTTGATGATGCCATTTACCACAACGGCAGTAATATTGTCTTTATGTTCTCTAATTTAAAGAACTTGTTCCATATTTTGTATTTAGTTAATATTTGTAATTAAAAATAGATTTGTAGGTAATTCAGCTATGTAGTGCTGAAGTTATCACAAATCAAACAACTTAGCCCGTCGGACTGAAACCTATAAGGGTTTCCATGAATACTATTAGAGCAATAAATTTATTCATACCTAGTTACAAAGCAGGTGTATTTATTCTTCCTTTACTGACCAACAGCTTTGACACCATTCCATCTATTTCTAGTTATGATTACAACCGTTACCGTATGCATCATTATTCACTAGGCTCCGTGTCTCTTAGAGAAAACCTCAAACCATTCTTAATCCACCATAATATGATTTATTCCACTACATCATTGCTCTGTATCAGAATTGAGACATCTCGAGTGGCGGGGCCGCGGGGCGCAGCGAGCGTCTCGCGCGGAATGTTAATATGCAAACCGAGCTGGCCGCTTCTCACAAATATCTATCAATACCGTTCATGCTGCCCATAGCTGGCTGATTCCGAGGATTTTTCGGTTATTGTCTTCTTATAATTGTTGGAAGGGGTAGCAGTTTAGCTCGTACCTTAACCTTTGCACGGCAGTTTAAGCGCAGGGCAATAGTTGCTCGGCATATGGTTCAAAAAACCTTGACCCTTCCATGTCATCTCACTGTTAGTCAAATATTGGTCTGCTATAACACAGCATAGTAAGCCTTCTATTTGTGAGTACATGCTTGTTCAGAAACTTTGGGTCATTCGTCATTCTTCTGCCCTTATACCAATTTATTTGGCTTTATCCATACTCATCCCCAGTTCGAACTCGCCCGGTAAGTATATATCTAACTAAATGTATAGCTAGAAGGCGCAAAAGTACTGTTGGTAAGAAAAGTGCGGGGTCAGCGAAACATGTCTAAACGTAGGGTCACTATCGTAGTACTTATTTCTATCGCCAAGTAAACTTATGTAACTATGTTCCATTTTTAAATGGACTCGGTGAAATGATGAGCACTTCAGTTTTGTTTCTACGGTTGGCAAGCCGTTTTTGAACACATTTTGTGTTGCAAGAACTGCTAGTAAACATTTTCTATCCAGGCTTGATCATAGCATAGAAGAGTCTGCAACAGCATATCAGCGTAGTATCCTGAAAACAGAAAGAAACCTAAATTATTCTGACTGCTTATACCTTGTTCATAAAAGTTTTTGTGTTTTTTTCAAGTTTTACTTTATCATCTATCCATCTTGCTTTATCCTATCTTATCCTATTCTATTAAACGAGCAATATATGTATATATATTTGTACTCACGTTCTCAAAATCGGCTCTAACGATTTCGATGAAAGTTGCAATATAGGAGTTTAAGGGACCGAAAAATCGCTCCTACTAAGTCTCTTATCTGGGAAAATTCGTTTTCTCTATTTTCACAGCTTCGGGAATGTGATACAACGTTGTGTACCTGGACGATATGTTTATTTCTATTTTCACCCGAGCAGAGCTCGGTCGACCAGGTACTTTAATTGATATGCAAATAAAATGCAACGAAACACACTCATGCACTCAATCAATGCAGATTCTTTTGATTCAGGAGCTGAAGAGCGTATTATGAATTTCCGGAAGATATTACAAGGGCGATAATCAAAGCACCCATTATGGCTGTTATTACAACAATAAATAAGGAAATTATCGTCAAACCGACGATAAAAAGCTAAATCCAATTAATTTAATCTCAAATAGGATCTCGAATTTGTTTTATTCATAAATAAACAGAAGACTATCGTTAGTTGAAATCTGTCCTCGGCCTTTTTTGATTGAAAACTATGTTTTGCTCCCGACAACCTTATGATTACCGATTCCAAACTCAAAATTACGCTGAATCGAATCTTATGTCCTTTCTATAAGACGATCCAGTGTTTTATTTTTTGTGCCTGTTATGTTTGTGTGTTCGCATAGAATCCTATTGTTATTTCCATACGTCACATCAAGGGTATGTGATGAAGGGAACGCAGTTTACTATAATTAGTTTGTGTTTTATCTCGATCGTCAGATTCGCAATAATGATGAGCATTGAGCTGCTTATGTGTGACAGTGATTGTTTTAGTGTGATTGATGTGTTTTGATTGACACAATATAACATTATGGTTAATAAGTTCATGTGTTAAAAGCGAAACACAATTCTTAAAAACAAACGTCGCTAATCCTTTTTCAGTGATCTTACTACCGATTACTAACAAAATCTTTTGTACTGTAACATTTAAAACTTCATTTAATTTTATTAATAAGACCTAAGTGTAGTACATCTTGTAAAAGACTGCGAAAATTAGAAATAATTAGAAAATAAAATAACGTCAATGCAAAATCTTAGTTCCAAATAAGTTAGATAGCCCACTGGTGTATCTCACCCAGAGGACTAAGTACCAGTACCAGTAGTAGTAGTAGTAGTAGTACTTATTATGTACTAACATAGTTTTTAAGTACATACTAACAATGTAAATGTAATGGATCAATGGTTGTCTGAATAAATATATTAACTTATTATTATTATTATAAGTTACACTAATCGAGAAATTTTACAACTAATCAAATCTTTAGAATGCATATAAAACTGTCCCAGATGATATTCGTTTATTTGACATTCGATTTGGATACACCCCACATATATAGAGTACACCCCTACAAAAACCATTGCTGAAAAGCTCCTGTTGGTAACAACAACTCCCTAAAATCCCATGTCCTCACACTTATCACGTTTACAATCACGTCGCTTGATGTCCTGATGAATGAACGTTTTGTGATGCTAATACACAGATTATATATTAAAACTACTGTTCACAACCCTTCCTACCCAAACAACATAACTGCCAACACACCCCATTTGAATATCAACCTTGGAAATAGAATCATAGAGTTGGAATTCTAGTGTGGGAGTTAAGTGAGATATAAGGACTGGTGTTTTTGTTAGGTAATGAGGTATAGTCTAATAGTACACGTGTTTTCCTTATCTCAGTTTAGCCAGTTTGTAAGCTTTGTCTCTGGTTGTCGAAGGGTAGTTGTAAATTGACTGTGAATGATTTATTGGTGACGTTGGTCCGATCGGGTTGATGGAGATTTTTTAATTTTGATTGGGGAGTTTTTAAGCTGTTTTGTCAATATAGTTATTGATGGAACGGAGAAAGCGGCAGAAATAATACAGTTGGCTATTATACAAGAATTGACCTCGCCAAACATGGATTTGATTGCTATTGCAGTGTATGATCCTGAGATAGTTCTAAATATCTGTAAAAAGTATAATCAATTTAGAAATTAAATAAATTGCAGAATTTATCAATGAGCTGTCATAGCCATCATAGGTATAAAAAATCTTGTCATCAAAATTGCTCTTACACTTATTCATACTTTGTATTGTAATTCAAAAGATTTGTTTATGGATCACAGACTATAATTATTGGTAGATAGACAATTTTCAGGTTTAGCCATCTTCACCTCTCCTTCGCTTCGCTCTTGACAGAGCGGTCGTGGTCACAATGAACTGTGTCCAATCGCAGGTGTAGTCGTTGCCCGCCTCACGATCTCTCTCCATCTGGTTCTGTTACATGACAGCCTGGCGCATTCATTAACAGGGCCTCCAACCCGAATTTATATGATCGGTCCACCTCATCGGCGACCTCTCGCGTGGCCTATTACCTTCCACTCTGCCCTGCACCACTAGATGCTCTATGGAGTCATTATTCCGCCTGGAGACATGACCAAAAACCTTCACTATTCGAGACTGTACTAGTGCTGATAGACGCTGAAATGAAATGAAATGAAATTGTTTATTCTGTAAATAGGATATCGGAATCACTTTTACACGACATATTAAAAAAAAAAAAAATAAGCTAGTTGAGTTCGGCGTTTCCTATCTGACTACTCTGAGAAGAAAGGCCGAAACAAACTCAGAGGTCGCAGTCTCTTTTAAAGTCCAGACATAACCTTGGTCAGGCCATATGAGGACCATGTAGATTAGTGTCTGAAATGGTCTTTTGAGGAAAGAACCACACAGATTTGAGTGGACCTGTCCAGTCAGTGCAAGCATTTGTCAGTAATCGTGGAGCTCAACTCGACGAACAATACCAAAGAAAGGACATTTGGGTAGGCCACATAAACTACTCAAACTGCCAGACCATCATTAAAACTAACTGAAAAATGAAAATAATAATGATATCCACATAGTCCTCACATTCACAATAATTAATTAAAATAATATAATACTTTACAATTGCTGTTTGATGCTGAGGTCTTGGATTATGAAGATGTTTGGTTCACCTTTAACCCGACCAAATTAAAAGGAACATCTCCGGAATAAAAAGCATTGGGATAATGAGAGACTCCAGTCGTCCGACGCAGCCATACATCACGCTATCTGATCTGGCCACCGATTGATTTTCGGAAATCGTCTCCGAATAACCCTGACGATAAAGTGATTTACGGGTCGGACATACGGACTGGGCGTTTAGCGAACTGGGAGATTTGATTTGCGTTTATTTGCATCATTATCATAACTTGGAGCAAATAGTAATACCAGCATATTATCCCGCTGCAAGGCAAAGGCCTCTTCTCATACAGAGAAGGCACGAGCATTGATCACCACGCTTGCTAAAGACGGGTTGGCGATTTCAAACTTATATTAACTTATATTATATTGAGTCAAGGTTTCCTCACGATGTTTTTCCTTCACCGATTTTATAATGTCCAAGATAAACTTAGAAAGTACAAATGAATTGAAAACGTCACATTGGTAAGTGCCCGGATTTGAAACAACCGTGTAAATATTAGATTCTGATGTGGTAGGCAAACAGTTCTACTAGCTTTAGTTTCAGTTAATTGTAAACAACATAATCATAAAGACTCTCTCGATGTTATTTAAGCGATGGTTTTTGAGAACGGCTTTCACAGTTTTAACTGCAAGACAAGACACCGGTACCGAAGAAGTGGAGAATCAATTGATGTGTAATCAATTTTTGTGTGTGTGAAAGTCAAAGTCAAATAATTTATTTCAAGTTGGCACATAAAAGGCACTTTTGAACGTCTAAATTAACAAAAATATTGATTTTATTCTAGCCGCCTCTTCCAAAATATAGCTTCTACGGTGTCAGCCCACAGCTCCTAAATTTTATTAAGAATTAAATATACTGTGATCTCTAAATAAGTATTAGTATATATGCTTCCTTCTTACACATTGTGTTAGTCTCTCTCCTTCGCAGTGTGAAATTTCTCTTGCTGGTTTTTTTTTTTTTCATTATCAGCCCTATCAAAAAAGACAAGCCTTGGTAAAGCAGTTAAATGACGTGCAGCTTTTGTGGAGTTGTCCGTCCTTATAGCTAGTGCGTCCAGTAATTTTATCGATATCGAATCAGCGCCGCCGATTGGCTCGGTAATGGCTTGATTATCGTATTAGGGCGAGCTGATTATTTTCCACTTTTCGCTCTCTCTGTTCGCATTACACAAATTGTTTGTTTGTGAACTGATAAGAGGAGAGAGCTTGGTTAAATAGTTTACTGAGTACTGTCATTTTTGTAGCCTTATCTATTTTTAAATTATTGAAGCTTTTACATCTTAAGTTGCGTATTTTCATGACGAATCATTCGGTGTAAAACGTATCACAAGTTTCAAGAAATAACTGCCATCACCGGCCTGTTTGAGGTGTATGCTCATAATTGTAATGTCAACGTAGGTAAATGTTATTTTTTGATGAGTTTATAGTCGGGTCTTTTCCGCTTAGCAATTTCTAAAGAGCCATAAAAACCCTGAAACGTGCTTCACCTCTCAACGATGCATCCTCAGGATGACGATTGACTTGTCGCGAACTCGAATACGGCGTCTTGCCACACCAAAATATGTCCACGTCTATTGTATTCCAATATTCCACTCCAAAATAATATGGGCTAAATCCGAAGGAGAGTAGTCGCTGAACAATTACGAGAATATCGAAATTACATAAGTAGCGTCTTCAACCTTGCTTATACTTTGACATCAATGCCACATAAGATCATCATAATCAACATTTCAGCCGAAAGACGTCCATTACAGGACATAGGAACCAAAGTGAACAACGCTTGGGCGTTGTCACTTCGGCACCTTAATCAGAATCCGAAAGATTTTGAAGAAAAAAAAAATCGTCTGCCCTTCAACGTAAATAACGCAATGAATGTTGTTGAATTGTCAAATGAAAGGTATTGCCAGTACAAGTGTATTACGCAATTACCCCGCTGTCCTGTGCTTCTCACACCGACATCACACAAAACTTCACCTAAATAACGCTAACTCAACAATACATTTTCCAGCAGTTACAGCAGCACAAGCTGGCTGTATAACTGTAAAGTGAGAAAAAGGCACTGAAAATGGTGAAAATGAAACAGGTTATTAGCTGAAAATTACCGCGCGCCCCGGACTGTAATGTCGCCTGCAATAAAGCCTGCCCGGCGAAGAGGGGTAACGAACCTAGAGTCAACACTGGAAGAGAAATATTGTTGTTTTTTTTCCGTTGAAATGACCATATTATTTAGAAAGCAAGAAAGAAAGAAAGAAAAATATTTATTTATTAATTTATTGTATATTTATATTTAGGAAGTAAACTCTGCATCCCCGGAAGACGTAGCGTTGGTAGGCCTCTTACAAGATGGACCGATGTGAAGGCCGCAGGAATCCGCTGGATACGGAAAGCACAGAACCGGTCGAAGTGACGGTGCTTGGGGGCCTATGTCCAGCAGTGGATGTCTTTCGGCTGAAATGATGATGATGAAACTCTGCATAAAGGAGCGGACATAAAGAAAAGGCTTCATGACATTTGGTATCTGAAAATGTCTATATCAATTGGTCGTATTGCATCCTTTGCTAAATGGCTTGCCAATAAGATCCCTCGTCAGTGACCTGCCTTAATGTCCAGAGTCCAGCTAACTTTTTAACTGTCTTAAGATGCACAGGTTAACCACGACCAATCCTTTTTTATCTAGTTTGTGGAAATGAAGCTTAAAAATCTTTGAACTGCTTAATTATTATAACTTGCAATGAGTAGAATATTCTTGCACTAGCAATGTATCGACCGTAAGACAAGGACTTTTTCGAGGCTAAAACTATATTGACATAAAGTACACCTTATACAGTAGATAGATTGACCAATTACATTATTATTATTATAAAGAACCGTAGAAACAGTGGAATCGACGAGGACGAGGTAAGAAAACATTTTTTTCGTACAGAACAGGTAGATACCTACTCATCTCAAACAAACTACGCTACTGCACCTTCCGTTCAAAAAATACTCTGTGTCCCTCGTTGAAAACAGGGTGGTTGTGGGGCCTAAGCCCAACCCCCAGAGGGGCCGGAAAGGGGGGAGGGTTGCAGCGGGGGGGTGCGGGGGGGTGCGGCCTTAATTACCGCCGCTTTTATAGTTTTAATGAGTTCATTTTGGACCGGGGCTAACAAGCGGCGTAATACCTATTTATACCAATTTTGAAATTAATATCGTAAAGTGATGACGAGTGTCAATGTCGATGTTTTCGGTCTTTAGGTATCTGCATTTTTTTGATAAATTGTAATTGATAGATTTAAATAAGATTGACTTATTTGTCCTTTCAATACATGAGTTGCATTTCTAATCCAATAAAACTGTTGTTATTAAAATTTCAAGTCTATTAAAGATGGTTGTATATTTTCTGATTTACTACTAACTGAAGTAATTTTTTGAGCCCATTCAAATAATACCAAAGTGTTTTCTTTGTGCGATAAATGTTTGAGAGCTTAGCTTCCTACACATATCTACAGAGTTGAAAGTTGCAATCAAAGTTAAACAGTGTTTAGACGGTGCAAGTCATTTGTTGCTTCGATTTTGTTGTGCGACACAGGCAAGAAACATACAACCTGGAAATTGGGCTTAAGTCACAGATTAATACAGATCGTAAAATTATTTAAATAAAAAGCGACTCTTTCTTCGAGACAATAAAGTGCAATTCAGGTCACGCAGTACTAATTAGTTACATTCACATAGAAGTTGCCTCTTTTTCTATCGCGTAACTCTTATATATTCTGACTACGTTACTCCCACTGAATTCGACAAGTCGAGCCCGCTGCGTACTTACTTGTAGCTTCATACCTAAAATGCGGAGTGTCCCAATTGTATTTATCTGTGCTGTGTATGCATTATGCATTCATAAGTGTAAATACACTGTAAGGCAAAAATTACTCTATCGACAAAATGAAGCAACATCAGTAACATCCCTAAAAAGTTTTATCAGGAGCGCGCAACTCGCGGTCGACTCGACTATTTTGTCGATATTAATTAAAAAGGGGTCTGTACAAGTTAATATTAAAGAAAATTAAGCAATCTCCTTCTAAAGTTGCTAATGAATTTTCACAATAAACATTTTCATGTTCGCCCGTAAACCGCTTGACGGCATTTTGTTTCGTAAGCGCTTCAATTTTGTTTCTAAATTAAATTTTGTTACAGTTTGAGCGTTTATTTATTAAATGGTGGGCTATGAAGCTATGTTAAATAAAAGAAAAATAACAAACCTTCACAGTCTGAACCGTGGACCGAGATACGGAATTCATGATTTTAGTACCAAGACCGGAATCTCCAGAAATAATAATTGTAGAAATTGTTGAGCATTCAAGGGCTATCATAGATACTCCATATATTTTTCCTACAAGCCATGTATTAGTTTGGCCTACACGTAATATTTTTGTTATTTTTGTTTCGTGATTAGGTTTCCAGAATTAATTTATTTGATCGTGTTGTCTTTTCTTCTTTTGTCGATTCTTGGTTACCAAATCATTTTCTTTGTCATTTTTCTTGTCTGCCATCAGTACTGCAATAGAAAAAAAAAATTATGACTCGGTAAATGAAGGAAACACTAGAAAACATAGCTTCTAAACTCTACTTCTTTATAGTTTCAATCTTCGAATTAAATTTATTTATTTACTTAGACAACAATGATACATATGTTAGTTGGTTAGATACAAAAAATTAAACTTAAAAGCTATGTTAGTGTGTTACAATTAATTGTATACATAGTGTTACAATTAAGTCTATTATTTAAGCCGAAATGGTAAGGTGAAAAAAAATATACGTTGTCTTGCTTTTGCGGTCTTCGAATTCTATAAGCATACGGGCAGAACAACGTCATATCTAAAAACTTCTAAGACCTTAATTCTTTTGTCGATTCTTGGTTACCAAATCATTTTCTTTGTCATTTTTCTTGTCTGCCATCAGTACTGCAATAGAAAAAAAAAATTATGACTCGGTAAATGAAGGAAACACTAGAAAACATATCTTCTAAACTCTACTTCTTTATAGTTTCAATCTTCGAATTAAATTTATTTATTTACTTAGACAACAATGATACATATGTTAGTTGGTTAGATACAAAAAATTAAACTTAAAAGCTATGTTAGTGTGTTACAATTAATTGTATACATAGTGTTACAATTAAGTCTATTATTTAAGCTGAAATGGTAAGGTGAAAAAAAAATACGTTATCTTGCTTTTGCGGTCTTCGAATTCTATAAGCATACGGGCAGAACAACGTAATATTCAAAAACTTCTAAGAGCTTAATTAAAAGGCGTCAAATGAAAACACACGACCCAACACCTACGACTACATACAAGGTGGCAGGGACAGCGACGCGAAAACTGTTACCATGGATTCAGTACATGATTCTGAACACCCCTGCGTTGAAATGTTTCGTCATTATATATTTATTATTTTATGTTATATGACATTGATTTTATATTCTGTGATTACTTCCTCACACAATGACTTGTTAATAATAAAATTTTAGGAAACTTCGTCTACTTTAAAAATGTTTGTAAATATGTGAGCACCATGTATATATCACATAATTAAATTATCTGTCGTTGCTTCATTTTTTATTCTTTTTACCTATTGTGGTATAGTAATTTTATTCTAGGTGCATCGTCTTCACATATATAAATTATTTAACTAATGTATAATAAACCTATACAAAATATTCTAAAACATTTTAAAGGAGTAACGGTGGTGTTTCTTGCCTAGTCTTCTCGATTCTAAAACTACCTTTTGGAAGAGGCGACTAGAATCAATTCTATTATTTTGTATGTTTAAAAAATGATTTGACTTTGAATTTGTCAGTTATAATTTTTTTTTTTTAATGTGCAATGCACTTTTCTATGAAATATACCACCCTGTATACTTGACCCACCCCACCCCAGCGGGCCACATATTGGGTGGGGTGGCCACGTAATAGCCTCGCAATTATCGCCCTATTAAGTAGTTTGGAACCGCCATTCACGATGGGCCCCGCTGGGACCACAGTGTGTACAATGGCCCAACTTCGTATATGCTGATGTGTGTTTTAATATGTGAAGTGATATTTCAGACTAGCAATTAGTATGCCGTGAAATATTAATATTAACGAGTTTGCGTGACTTAATTAGTGAAATATCTCGGTTTTTTGTGGGTTATTTGTACATATTAGAATTTAATTAGATGGTCTTTTAATTTAATTAGATTTTAATGATTCATTAGAGACACCGCATAGTAAAAATAACAAAGAAAATGCATCAATTTAACATAAAATGTCGCCTTCTTCCTATTTTCGTAGGCAGAAATTACAGAACGCCCGCGCCAACTGCAACGATCCCCACATACTCCTTTTGCTTCGTTTATGTTCATGAATCCTGACTTAAAAACCGGCCAAGTGCATGTCGGACTACGCACAATGAAGGATTGTTGAGATGAATTTATCCCAAAAACAAACTTAACATTATAGTTGAAAAACATGTTTTCCCATACACCGATATATGTGGTCAATTCTCCAATTGCAAATGTAACTGCAAAAAAATCAATATTGTGTGATAAAACTACAAATTAACTATTTTCGGACTTTTTTATTTACATGTGCTGTGAGATCTTGTTTCCTGGCAAATTTCATGATTCTAAGTCAACGGGAAGTACCCTGTAGGTTTTGATATATTTGCGAGTATCAAAATATGTGGCATAAATGGCCGTATTTTTTTATTGGGTTACTTAGAAGCTTGGTTTTTTTTTTACTTCCAAGGGACTATAGACCTATGTATTTAATATTAACTTCAACTTGATACCTCCACGCATTCTTGAGACAAAGGGTCTTAACAGACTGACGGACGAACAACGAAGTGATCCTATAAAGGTTCCGTTTTTTCCTTACGGAAGCGGAACCCTAAAAAGGAGGAGGTTTTTAATGTTGTAACTAGTTAGTATTTATTAGTTCCAAGTTATATGTGCTTTCTCCATTTTGCAACTTTATAAACAAAGGATGACTATGATGGTAGTCTTCTCTAATAATACTTGATACACGATACATGATGATAACAATATTTTAATTTCAAAGAATGTCCGTGGAGTTTCTTGCCCGTTCTTCTCCATAGGAATCTACTACGTTTTTTTAATGGGAGCTTGTACTTTCTGTCTGACCGACCCCTTGACAGTTAAAAACTGCCTGTGTATTTAAAATAAATGCTTTGAGTTTGATCAGAAGCAAAACTAGTCATGTTTATGCATCGTATACCTACGTACGTATGTGCACTATATTCCCTGAAGAGGTAATAAGGCCACACGGATGGGCCCCATAGGATAGGGGTGAACTTATCACTACTTCCCGTCAATTCCAATTTCAATACTAATGAGAATTCCTAACAGAAAAATAAAATAACAGTGCAGATCGGGGAATCAAATACGGCTTCTTTAAATCGCCAGTAACTCTTGCAGCTCTAATCTAATGATTATAAACTGTATGCAGCTGAAAATTTTGCAACATACTTGTCAATCGAAAATTCTGTTTACGACGGGAGAACAGTTGCGAATTCTGGCGTTAATAAATATTTTTAAAAAAATGTAATTTTACAATTTGTAAGTATGTATTTAGATAAATTAAATACACTGGATATAGACACAAATGTTTTGCTGGTACAGTCTCTTTTTACCGATGAATATTCAATGCAATGACGAGCCAAACTTGCCCAATATATGGCTTTACATACTGGAATTTTAAACCATCTAGATTCTAGAAAATTCTTGTGCACCAGACAAACATTATCTAAAATGGATTTTGAATACAGATACCTGTTTCTTAAAACTATTCCAACTATTTACCATACTCTTGTAAGAGTAAAAGGGATGAAAATATGCAAATTGACTGCAAAACGGTTGCGTTCCTACGCGACACTTGCATTATTTATAAATTCTACTTTAACGTTCCCATTCTAAGGTAGATTTTTGCTTATAATATTATGAGTTATGTTACCTTCTGTAAGATGGAAAGCTTCGTCCATTGTTACAACTTCATTTGCTTCTACGTTCGCTTTATTCTTTTTCGAATATTGATTCCAAGTGCCTCGTAAGTCGGAATGCGGGGAATTTTTACGATTTGCCACCAGAATATGAGCAAAAAGCATTATACTGTCAATTGTTTTGTTTAGAAGTATTATTTGTGGGCTCAAGTGAAATATATGGCTTTGGTTTTGTTAAGTGAATACGCCGATTTGTTTTGGACTCCTCTCTACTTTATTTCGTTGCTAAGGATGCAAAATAAACTTTATTTTTCTTTTTTAAAGGTCCTGTTTTGCACGCAACATGGACATGGTTTCGCGCCACAAAAATGATATGATAGAATAAACTTGAGGGCGTTTGCGAACTTATCCGGTTCGTATTCGATTCGTGTTCGTTTCTGATCCGGTTTGGCCATCCTAGTAATTGTATGGATGTTTGTGCAATCATGTGTATACGGTTCGTATTCGGATCAGGTTCGATTCGTAAATTCTCACTTCGAATCGTTTTTTGACGGATTAAAACCGAGTAAGTATATCAAACAAAACAAATCAAATACGGGTAGCAAACGCTAGTCTTTTTCACGTATCGAACACGAATCGAATACGAACCACGTATCGAACACGAATTGAATACGAACCGAATACGGATAAGGGTCAGAATTCTGCTCTTCAACCAGTATCTACTGAACGCTTTATTTTCTAAAGAGGGGTAGGTAGCTAAAGCAGACATGAGAAGCATTGATACTAGAATATTAATCTTGAGTCAGTCTTTCACGATTTCCTGGTCTCCTACTACTGATAACAACTAATATTGTCAAATTTTAAACTTTTGTTTTTTGAATACAAGGCTTTTGGCTGCGTTGTATTAGTGTGTGTAATTTAAATATATTTTTTTTGTTTGTTGAATAAACAATTTTTCATTATTTGATTTTTTACTCTGTGTTTAATCATGACTGCTTGCATCATAAATAATTATTACATACACTTATTAATTTACCAACAAAACTCAAACACTAACAAACTCCAGCATCTGCAAATTGCGTGGGTCACCGTAATAAAGTTATCGTGGCAGTGATTCCGCGGGGGTCCAATTGTACCCCATCGGATCGCCGCGGGGCCCCCGCGTTAATGGGGCCGCGCCATTATGTTATTAGCTATAAACGCGTTATGACTATGTGCTCGAGTGGATTGTTTTTATATTGATATTTTGTGCGAGTTAATTTTTGTGGTAGATGGTGTAAGTGGTTTGAGGTTTTATTTGAGTAGGAGGAATAATGCTAGGTTTCAGAAGCTTTATCGAACATTATTGTTCAGATTTAGCGTTTATTCATATCTTCAACCTTATTCAGGTTTTACAGGCACAAGTCAGTTCAGAATGTTTTCAAAGACCCGTTTAGACATTACGAAAAAGTTGGCACGTCGAGTGGTAGATATCTATTCTAAGCGAGCTTATTTTGGACCATATAAATAGGAGGTTTGTCTAAGTTATAGAAAATTAATATAAACCATTTTTTTAGTACGAAGTTCTATAGCACGGCTTGCGGCAGGAGTTGACTGGTAGAAATAGTTACGCAACGAAAAAGTATTATGCCCGAAAAAGCGTTTTGCCCGTAAAAGCGTTATGCCCGAAAACACGTTATGCTCGAAAAAGTCAGTTTCAAGGTCTCAAGTTTCAAAAGGATTTAATTTAGTTTTTTTTATACAGAGCGATCTAGTATACATTTTTAGCTTCTATAATCTTTGGTATACTTGATGGCTCTGTATTAATATTTACTTTTTAATGCATTACACCATGGTCACTGGTCAATGTGTGCTAATTACCACTATAGCCTTTTACCGAGTACTATCTTTACGTACCGGTTTTATGAACATTTTTATGTCCACTTCCTAACTTGAGGTATGAAACACGAAGGATACGAGATAACATCGGCTGCCGGCACATTACATCCTCTGTGGCCGGCACCGCCGGCTCCCATAGTGGACACCGGCGGCGGCGGCGCGGCGTTCAGAACTCCAACTAACTAATTCTAACTAAAGTATTTTTTCTATATATTCTAGTCGTTTTTGGCATAGAGGGTCACAGTTCTAACCTAACCTAACCTTTTTTGCGAGTAAAAATATTTAACCTAATCTAACTATAGTTCAGTTCCGGGTACTTAGTACTTGATTACCGGAATATGGAAATCATTGATTATGGAAATATAATACTGAAAAAAGTAATGCTTTATAACATTTTTTTTAATAATGCCTACCCCACCTGTCTAGTCCAATATGCCAAATTGCCAACCCCGTTCTCCACTTTTTTTTTCCAAACTCAGCGCCGGTAGCCAATTCAGCAACCGGTGCCGGCAGCGGAGGCATTTCTTAAAGTAAATACCTAACTGCTAAATTGCGCAAAACTCCGACACTTTACTTCGAAACTCTGTCGCAATCGATCAATCGATTCTACCATCGATTTCTAGATAGCAATCGTTAAGGAAAGCGTCGCGAGGAAATCTTTCATTACACTTTATTGACTTAGCCTCAATACTTCATATCTAATGGCAACTGTACAGGTACTAATTATCTTCGAATTGAATACAAGTTAGAAATCCTTTAATTACGACTGTAAGTAATTAAACTGTTGCTCTTATTTAAAAAACTTAACAGAATTAAAATTTCTAAAACTTGGTACAGACATCTTGTTGGTAATAGTATTACGTAGTTGCAGTGGAGGATAAAATCCCAAAACATTTAAAAAACCATCTGCTATTCAAGTGTAAAAAAAACAATTTCAGAATGGGTGTGGGTTTACAAACCCAGTTTCGGGGCATGTTACAGTTTTTGCTATAGGTCTACCAAATAAGTTTAGAGGTCCTAAAAACGAGCAAGTCCCGAGCAGAACTGAAGTCCTAAAACCTATATTATTGTGGGCGACCACAATAATATAGATCCACTCAGAACTGACGCGCTCCGCTACCGCATTACCGCATTACTTACTAATCAATCTGCCTAGCCTTTTCTTAATTATGTTGGGATCGGCTTCCAGTCTTCCGAATGCAGCTGAATACATGGAGCGGCTGCCTATGTGACCTCCACAACCCAGCAACTGGGTAATACGATACCCCTTCGCAAGACTGGTTGTCAGACTTTCGGGTTTCTAACGACTCGTGACTGTCAAAGATCCACGAATGACAGCTGGGACCAACGGCTTAACGAGCTTTTCGAAGCACGCAGGAGTCTTGGTATGTACAGATGGTCTCCCATCCACGGAACAATCCCGGCAAGCGTAGCTTTACCTGATGGATTGACCCGTGCTGCTGTTATTACTTAGCCAGAAGATCCTCACCGAATTACTTACCGTGTGCATAAATGCGGTAGTTGGGGCGCGTTATTTTAGAGTTTACTTAAAAAAACTGATTTCATTCATTTACTGACATAAAACGCAGACTTAACATGAAATGTTGCATTAAAGTTCTTTATAAAACGATGGTGAGCACAAAGAAAGGATTTTTTGATAATTCATACCCTAAAGAGGTTTAATGGAGGATGAAAGTTTGCATCGAAGTTCGTACGTACGGACGTACGGCTTGTCTCCAATAAGCTTTCAATCTCTCTTGTTGGAATCGCTCACGCACAAATACTTACGTATATAAACTCACACCTTCTTCCCAAGGGGGTAGACAGAAACTATAGAACGCCACCTCCTACGCTCCTTACATACTCCTTTTGCTTCGTTTACGTTCATACATCTGGTCATACACGCACGCCGGTTGCGAGTACAACGCACCTGACCTTTCTGAAGAACATCACCAATAAGGTCAGTATATGTCCTCCTAGGGCTCACACCTGCCTTGTAAATACCTTTTGTTAGTCGCCTTTCATTCATCCTCTCAACATGATCAAACAAAGCATACTCTTTTAAATTTTTGTCACTACATCTTCTTTCAAACCGCACCGTTCCCTATCACATCAGTTTTCAGTGACACATATATAATAAGTATTTATCGAACTAGTGCGACAAATTCCACTGCAAATTTTAAGCATTCTATTTTGCCCCATCAGTGAGGCGGCTTGGTGGGGCAAAGTGAAATAATTCGATAAAACCCCTTTCAAACATAAAGATTAAAAAAAAAAAAAACATAAAACTTAGTAAGCTGACATGTGATATCAGTACCTATTTACTTATCAAAAATTCCTTACTAACTCAGGCCAATCAAATTAGGCTTACGGCATCTTCTTGACAAACTGCTGCAAACCCAATCTGTGTTAATTGTACCATAAAATGTATAATTAGACACCTATTGAGCAATTTATTGAAGACCAGCAACCATTGTGTAGTAGCATTGACATCCACGTCCTCAATTTCCTCACTGACAGACAAACAGCCAGACAGCTGCCAAATAGGCAAATACTATATAATAGTTAACACTAGAATTGCAAACGATACCACTAGAGGGGTCTGTACGACCGAACAATATTTTATTAACCCTTCAATGGACTCATAATAACTGTTTAATAGACACCGATTTATCTCGAGAAGAAAACCAATATAACTTGCATGTTTGTGTAAAATATTTACGCGATTTTCAACTTTAAGGCAAAGAAATAAGGGTTGTGGTAATGATAGGGGAGTGTCGATGTAATTGGCATGTCGATATAAGAGTCATATCATCGTCATATTTGAATCGCGTGCCATGATTCGGCAGAATCGATCAAAGCAACGCCGGACCACCAGAGACTTCGCGTCCTATTAGAGATTATTAAAGGTTATCGATAGATTTGTCGACTTGTTGAAAGGTTATTGAGTAAGTAAAAAAATATAGTAATAAATAATGGCGAAGAGATACTAGATTTCGTTAATGGTTTTGTTTGTTTTGTATTTTCTGTGTCGAATCGTGATGTAATTGTTTTATCTATAAAAACTATTGCTTTGTAAATAGTATGATTAGATTCTACTAATTAGTAATAAAAACAATTAATCACACATTTCTTAGAAAAAGTATTTTTTTTTAAATAATATTTTGTCTTAACCTGAACTTCGATATCGACAGTAGTACATCCCTATCATACTAAAAAGCGTTCTCAAGAGGCACAATCAACACACATTGAATATTTCTTTGTATCGCCGAGTGATTTATTGATTGCGTCTCTGTCAACACCGGCTGGCATTTTACACCAAGCTGAATACTTCATTTGATCCGGATTTTTATCGATAATAAAACCCGATCATGATTCACATCACTCGTTTAGTGTATTTAGTAACAAATGATTTGATCGTGCTCTTCGAGTACTTTCGAATTTTATTCATCAATACTTTCTTTCTATTTGTGATTTGATTTTGCGCTTATTTTCAATGTATCATTTGTGATGGCCAGTCTATGGTGGCTATTAATATTAATTAACTCATGCCTTAGCACGTTAAATTATTGGTCCCAGCTATTTTTTGTAGATCTTTGATACTGTCATTACGGGTAGTCAGAAGCCCGAAAGTCTACCAACCAGTCTTACCAAGGGGTAACGTATTACCCAGTTACTGGATTGTGGAGGTCAGATAGGCAGTGGCTCCATGTAAAATACTGATATTAAGCTGCATTCGGTTAGACTGGAAGTCAACCCCGAAATAGTTGGGAAAAGGCTAGGATGGTGACTCATGCTTTGGTCAAAAGTATCATCTTTAGGCCAAAGGTGACTCATAAGAACATTAGAAGCCATGATGAGCCTTCCTATTATGCAATTTAGAGTCGGCCAGATGATCTTTGTGACTTGAACCCTGAACTCAGTGTTACGGACACTGAGTTCAGGGTTCGCACTGTTGGTATATTATGAAAGTTCATTCAAAGTTGTGCTTTTAGCCATCTAATAAATAGATTATTTTCAAAAGAAAGGAAAAGAAAGAAAGAAAAAGGAAGAAAGAAAAAAGAAGAAAGAAAAAGAAAGAAAGAAAGAAAATGAAACAAAGAAAAAGAAAAAAAGAAAACTTTTATTTGGACACAGTTCGTGAAACACAAAATACAAACAAAATAAAAAGTGAAAATAATCTTTTAACAATAATGTGTGTGCCTCACGGCTGCGCCAAAAAAGTCAAGTGACGGGGAGTACAAACAGTTTAATCATACCTAATACATAATTGTTATACTTCTAAATCAATGATTAAACAATGAAAACGAATTACAAAAACAAAAAAACAAAATTGCTAACATACTAGCTAACACTAAAATATAACTATTATAATTATAAGTACAAGTATAAAAAAGTAACAGCAAAAGCAGTGATAGCCTAGTGGTGTGAACGGCGGACTGCCAAGTCATAGGTCTGGAGTTCGAACCACGCACGCACCTCTGACTACGTATTCATGTGCGTATTGTATAATTATCACTTGCTTCAAAAACGGTAAAGAAAAACATCGTGAGGAGACGGACATGGCTAAGAGATATTTCTCGACAGCATATGAAGCCAAGTCAGAGGCCCTTGGGCGGCTTTAAAACTCTGACACCAGGTTAATATCACCAGGTAGATCAAACGAAAAAGAAAAAAATGGGCATCGCTGTCAATGGGAGAAGTGACCAAAAGGCTGGCAGCATTGCCACGCTGGATGGCAATGCCGATTCGTTGGCCTAATAATTAGGCCAGCTCTGGTCACTTGAAGAGTCGAAATTGCTTTAAAGTCCACCTCTGATGACTTGTGTGAGTGGCTATTGACCTAACCACTATTTTATTCAATATTTCTATATAAATATCTATATACCAAGTGCCTTATTAGAACATAACCTGGGTGAACCTGGGGTAAAAATAGAAGATGCTCATTTAATAGTATAGGAAAGTTCATATTAATCTAATTCCATGTACACATGGAATTAGATTAATATGAACTTGCATTCCAATGACATGGCAGCATAGAATTAGTAAGTGTTACACAGTACTTACTAATTCTATGCTGCCATGTCATTACTAGACATCGGCAACTCTCTAATTACGGCATTAATGCATATTTTATCCTTTTTCCCAATCGTGCATATTTCGTTTACTAGCGGACTGCGGGAGGTACGTATAGCCTACACCAAATTTACAGGTGTATACCCTGCATTAACAGGTATCTCCAGAAATGGCGCCAAATTTTTTACTTTTTCTAACGACGTCAGTGGACGTGCGTAGAGAGGTCGTTTTCGACATACAAATGAATACTGGGTGACAAACGTCACTTTGCTCTCGAAGATTTGGAAAAATTCTTAATTATTTATTGCCACAAAAACTATGCATAATTTAATTTTAAGAATATTTCGCTGATTTAATACCGTCTTATCTAAAATACATATATAAAAATAAAAACGGTTTTTTGATTTTTCATATTTCGGCCTTTGTGAAGAATTTTAGTGTATATTTCGACCCTTTTTTGTGCATACTTGCATGCATATTTGGCTCTTTGGTAATGCATATAATCCAATGTCTAGACATTAACCATCCAATCATTAACAGAAACCATCTTGTTCTAAACTTTGGGCGACCGAGCTCTGCTCGGGTGAAAATACGGACAAAACGAATTTTCCCAGATATGAGACCTAGCTAGATCGATTTTTCGCCCCAGTAAGCCCTATATTGCAACTTTCATCGAAATTCTTAGAGTCGTTTTTGAGAGCATGATTACAAATATATATATATATATATATATATGTATACAGATGTTGCTTATTTAATAGGATAGGATATACCTACCGCCTTGTAATACAACAAAAACACAAGCACTATAGATCTAATGAATTTCCTTCACATAGCTTGTAGTTAGCGATTGAAGAAAACTACAATTAACACAATGGGTGGTCCCATATTACGGCAAAGAATTGCATTCCTATTTAACAGTGCATTAATTCTAGAATAGAGTTACCATGCTATGCGGAAAATGTGAGACAGGCTTTACAAAAAGAACATAGTCGTCACGCTTGCGTTCTTGACAAGGGTTTGCATAGAGATCACAGTACAATAAAGTAACAGTATTACGTCTTTTTCGACAAAGGGGTTTCTATTCCTAAGCTAGATACTCAGGAATAGAAAAAAACCCCTCTATGATATTGTCTGTTTGTAAGGAAACGTTAGGCCGTTTTAGTCAGTAAGAGTCTGACACGCCCTCCCGCTCCGCCCAGAGCGGGAGAAGTTATTTGATGATTTCCCACCCAAAAAAAAAAAAGGCCGTTTTCTCATTGGGTACGCAACAATTGCGGCGACCCTCTTTGAGGGGATCCTCTTTGAGGAGTGGCTAGAGAGGCGCCACGGCATCCTCACCTTCTGCCTGACGCGGTCCTCACCGGACCAACGATTGTTCTGGGAGGTTCCTGTTCCGGATAAGGCGGGAGGAAACAGCCGGGTGTCACCATTGTGTGGATTGCCCAGAGGACACGGTGAAGCATACGGTGAAGGTTTGCCCGGCTTGGGCGGAGCACCGCCGTGTTCTCCTGGAGGCGATCGGCGGCGGTGATCTCTCGCGTCCGGCACTGGTCCAAGCCATGGTATGGAGCGAGAGGGCATGGGAAGCCGTCACCTCCTTTTGTGCAGCAGTAATGCGAAGGAGAACGCGGAACGTGTGAGTGAGAAAAGGTATTTTATAATATCCCACCAAAAAAAAAAGGTCGTTTCCTCATTGTTCGGTGCGGTATATGTCTAAAAAAAGCAGCTGATACAGATGTATATTTACTCAACTGCCCCAGAAGGAGAGTAATGTTTTTGAGAGTATGTATGTATGTATATCTATTTATTATATATTTATATTGGCACGATCTATAGCCTAAACAGTGATTCGTTTTAATTGTGGGAGTGACACGTATTGCGGGTAGGGACAAACCAACAACCTGAAATATTGTGTAACTTTTATTAGTAACAAAAACAAACTTTAATGCTTGTTTTCTTTATCAGTTATGTGTTTTTCCAGTCGGGTTTTTGGTTATTTAAATAGTTTGCTTTAAAATAAGGGACCGTTCAAGTATTACTTAAGCTCTATAGGGGGGGGGTCTATACTTTGCTTATATTGATAACATGGGGGGTGGGGCCGTCTAGATGGTGATTACGTCATTTACTTTTTACACATATGGCAACCCACACATTGTCTATGCTTGAAAACGAAACGAATATATTTCTAGAATATTAACTGCTGCTTATGAATCAATGAAAAAAAACAGACTACATACATCAAAAGAAAAATGCATATACCAATGTTTACTTAAGCTCTTACCCCCCCCCGGTAAGAGCTTTGCTTACTTTTGCTGACAAGGGGGAGTGGGGGGTAAATAATTATAATGAATCTGCTTACGTAATACTTGAACGGCCCCTAACAAAGAAAATTACAATATTTGCAAGTACTTATACATAATTTTTGTAATTATAGACGTAACTGTAAAATTACAAACATTATGTATACTTGCATATCCACTAATAAATTAAAACAAGTAGCAACATTATCCACATTATCTATGCATATGTCAAAATTTAAATATCTGTGTCGAAATACTATAAATTACAGAAAAAATGGTGTTTAGTGAGTAATTACTAGGCGGCGTTTCTTTATAGATAATATTAATTGCTGGATCAGTATAGACGTGGTTCTTAAATCATTATTATAAGTCCAAATGTAAGGGAATAACTGAATTAATTGAATATCAATTACGTATTTTATCTTAGAAGGAGATAGTAATACATGCTAAGTGGTAGCGAATTAGTATAGAGCAAATTAATTATATTATTGTTAATTCCACAGCTGAGTGTTTCTCCAATTACTGAAGAAGCCTTTGAGTGTTTTACGACATTCAAAAATCTCTGTTGTGTGTACTACTAAACACGGCACTAACTTCAGGAGATTCCTCTCGCCCGATCTGGAACAACAGATTGTTCCATTCAATAAAATTAAAGATATAGACTATGTGGGATGGCTCATCATCATTTCAGCACGGAATCACTCATTATCATGATAAGGGCCTTCTTATTTCTTTCCTACCATTTTTGTACAGTTTCGTGGGACACGTATTATAGTCCGCGCGCGACTGCTAGTCACCATCTGAGGTATGTGAGCGGTAACAGGGGGAGGTAGACAAAGGCCAAGCTAACTCAGTCTGACAATTTTGTCAAGGGCGCGCCCTCCCCGTCTCATCGCTCACATATCGAAGGCGGTGACTAGCGCTCGCGCGCGGACAGAGAAAGTGACAGTACTGTCAACCTCTTATGGATAACACTTTTACTACGACACCCGCTGTTAAAAGTAACACAAATTATGTTGTGTTTTTCTGGTACCCGGATACAGTGTGCGTCTTTATAATGTGCAAATATCGAAATGATGGAATCTATGCTTAATTTTGTCAAGGGGAAATTTTTTTTTTTTTTTTTTAATATTTTAAAAATATTTTTTAAATTTTTTTATGGAATTTTTAAACAAAACGGTGTAACTTTTAAACTAAATGATTTATCGCGATTATACAAACTCTATAATAATTGAAAGTAATTAGGCGTCCTCATAAAATGGTTGAAATTAAACTACCCTTAATTGAAATTAAAAATGTTTTTTAGCAACAATCTATTTTTTATTTTTTTATTTTTACAATAATCGTAAAATTTTTCAATAAGACATTACATACCTTAAAATATATAAATATATAAAAAATAATAATATATAAATATGATGAATATAAATATTTAGATTTTCTAAATATTTTTTCCGTCGATAAAATTAAGCATAGATTCCCCTCATTTCGATATGTGCACAATTTATATACTCACACTGTATAAATCTATGTAATCTTTGTAAAACATAGGATGCACAGTATGTGTTGGTGGGATGATTGTCTCCGATATACAAACAAAAGAAACTCAATTCTAATGATAATGGATGTTGGATGTTGGAATGTTTCATGGTATTTTAGTTAAGCTAACGTCTGAAACAGCAAAAATATTATATACTTTTTTAGATAAGAAATTAGATTAAGTTTTGTGTGACTAAGATTAGTTAATTTAGTTGAGGAGTTAGTCTTTATTTGTAAAAGCACGATAGTATTGACATCGTCGTATGTATGTACAAAAACCCCATAAATAAATAAAGATTAAAAATAAAAATAAACTGTAATCTATCTACTTAAAAAAAGTCACATCTTAGGATAAATATTGTTTGGAAATTAGACGTCTATGGCCTTTCACCTGTACGAAAAGGCCCGTATTAATAGTGATGACGATGTTCAGGACAAATCCCATCACTATCGTCATCACCACCACCCTACCACCACATAACGGTAGCTCCCACGTTCATAATTACCACAGCGTACTCCTCAAAGTAATTGTGTCGCTCTTTTTACCAGACTTCATTACACGACGTATCTCTTTGTAAGCGGCCTTCGGTGGCTGCCAGATTACAATGAGCATGACTTATTAGCTGTTTTGTAGACAGTTATAGGTTATTGTAGGAGGAGCGCGTGGCTAAGTAATAACAGCCGAATGGTTCGATCCATCAAGTTAAGCTACGCTTGCCACGGTTGGGCTGTGAGTGACTGACCATCTTAACATACCGAGACTCCTCCGTGCCGCGGAAAGCACGTTAAGCCGTTGATCCCGGCTGTCATTAGTGGATCTTTGACAGTCGTTATGGATCTTCAGAAGCCCGAAAGTCTGACAACCAGTCTTACCAAGAGGTATAGTATTACCCAGCAGTTACTGGGTTGTGGAGGTTAGATAGGCAGTCGCTCCATGTAAAATATGGTATACAGCTGCATCCGCTTAGACTGGAAGCCGACCCCAATATAGTTGGGAAAAGGCTAGGCAGATTTTTTATAGGTTATTGTAGAAAAAAAGACTCCATGAGTGACAGTACTGTTAACCTCTTATGGATAACACTTTTACTACGACACCCGCTGTTAAAAGTAACACAAATTATGTTTTTCTGGTACCCGACCAGGCTGGCAAATGATGATGAGAATTATTTATTTATTAAAACTTTATGCACAAGTAAAAATGCCGTACAAAGGCGGACTTAATGCCTGAGGCATTTTCTACCAGTCAACCTTAGGGTGGTGCAGAGACAAAACATGGCGGCAGGTGCAACATAAGGGATTGATAACTCTAAAATAACTATAAAATACAAAGATACATACACACATATATAAAAACAGAATAAACTTTGTCAGGAGAAATAACGATCAGTAGAGGAGAAAACGAATCCAGCAAATCAGCGCTGTGATGTTTCTGCCAAATTCTTATGTATATGCTCACGTGCCTTCACAGAATTATCTGGGGATAATGACATAATGGAAGACATTAGATAGTATTAATCTATAATATGCCGTCATGCAGGGCGCTGCAGGGCTGCAGCAGCTTTCTATGATTCCAGAAATGCGAAGAAGTAGAATCTATAGGTACACATAACATCACGCCAGTTTTCCCCGAAGGGTTTGGCAGTGGTGTACCTAGGGTTGCCAACCTTATAGTAGGGTTGGCAATACTATTATAGGGTTGGCAATATAATATCCTGTACGTCGGTTATTAATATAGTATCCTGCTATATTAGAGTTTTAAATACTATATTTCTAAAGAAAAAATATATTAGGCGAAACGACTATATTTTTATTTCAATACAAAATGGAGAAATCATCGCAATAGGGCCAGTAACCTTAATTTGAAGTGTAAAAATTGTTATGAAACATTTTTAAAAAACCTGTTATTGAAAGTTCATACTCCTAGCAGCAAAAAATACGTATATGCATTTAAAGGATAAAAATGCTTTTGAAATATACCTTCTATATTTTTTTTGCCGTCTACTATATTTTTACAGGCTTCGAAAACACTATATATGATATAAAAAAAGTTGGCAACCCTGGGTGTATCCCATTGTACACCCACATTTCGCCAGTTATGTTTTTAAGTCCCACGTAATAAGCGAGCCTATTGCCATCAACCGGGCACAAATCCAGACTCCGGGCTGCTTTTGAGAAATTTCAGATGGAAAAACCCAATATCACTTTCCCCGACTCGAGAATCGAACCCAAGACCATTATGCTCATTAGCACTTGCGACCATTAGACCAACGAGGCATACCAAGAACCTAGCATAATTCGCCTATAATATTCCCACTGCTGGGACTCAGGCCTCCTCTAATTCCAGAGCAATTGGGCTGTAGGCCCAGTGCGGGTTGGTATACGTCACATGTCTTCGAATTTTTGGTTCTAGGACATACCGGTTTCCTCACGATGATTTCCTTTACCGTTTTGAGAGTGGTGATGAAATTGTTTACACAAAGTAAAGCGCCCGCCTGGACTCGAAACCGCGACCTAAAAGGCCGTTAACCCTGGGCCACGACTGATCCAGAACCTCCTAGAATCTAGGTATACTTGAAAATATGGGGGGTTGCGGGAAAATCCAAAAGGGATAACGTTATCCCTGTTGCCTGTACTGCCAGGGGCCACGTGGCCCCTGGCAGTACAGGCAACTGAAGGAACACGGCTGGGTTTTAGTTAGTAAGAGTCTGACACGCCCTCCCGCTCCGCCCAGAGCGGGAGAAGTTATTTGATAATTTCTCACCCAGAAAAAGAAGGTGTATACTGTTTTGACTGTATGTCATTAATTCCTCCACAGTCGTTATAATAAATGATGAGCCTTCTTTTACACAATTACATGAAAGCAAGTGGTATTACATCAACACATGTTATCATCATCATAACTGTTATTATCACCTTGTATAAGTTAATTTGCTATTTGCATAACACTTTTTTGAATACTTAAGAGCACAGCTGCCGTAAAAAACATTGAATGAACTGGTTTTCTCCGTATGAAGAGTAGATCTATTTGTGATAATGAGACGCCGATTAAAACCTCAAGGTTATTTTTAATTATGGCTCATTAATAATACAGAGTGACTTTTTGGACATCAAATATTGTGCAGGAGAGGTTCAGAAATTGTTGCTCATATATAATAACTGAAAAATTCACGGAACAATGACCTTGCCGCGGCGCATTAAAAATGACTTTTTGATAAATGACATTTTTTTTTTTTTGTAAAATGTTTATATTATTTTTTTTTCAGTAAAGCAAACTCAAACTCAAACTCAAAGCATTTATTTCAATTAAACCATTTACAGGCACTTTTGAATTGTCAAAGAGTCGGTCAGTTAGTCAGAAAGTTGAAGCTAATTGCCCATTCCAAAACGTAGATCTCTATGGAGAAGAACGGGCAAGAAACTCCAAGGACACTCTTTTAAATATAGATATTACAAAATCCTGGGTACATCATTCTTGTTGCTTCTATATGTGAGAACAATGTACAAAAATAATCAAGAGCAATTGAAAATATAAGATTAAAAAGCATCTTTTGATACCATTTTATTTCTCTATCTTAATAATTGAGGATGCTAGCCCCCAGTCACACTTTTCTTTAAAACGGGTACTTTACTTGAGCGATAAAAAAATCATTTTCAATGCCAAAATATGATCTGTATTCTTGATCTGTTTTTCCAGTAAAAACTTTCATCACATGATCTCTGTGAGCAGAATGTTTTTAAGTGAAACAAACGGTAACTTGTATGGAATAGAATGTGCCCGCAGCTACAAAAAGTATTGGCTGATGCAGCAACACATTGATTTCCAAAATTCAATGTATGTCCTATAAAAAAACCTCAGTTTTCTGAAACCCTTGTCTACTAAGTCTGTGGTCAAATCCTAATTAATATTATAAATGCAAAAGTGACTTTCATTGATTTTTACGCTTTCACGTAAATACAACTAAAGAGATTTTCATACAATTTGGCACATGGGTAGACCATGACCTGAGCTAGGACAAAGAATACTTATGATCCCGATATTTTTACGGGGTCTAGATTTATGCGTTAGAAACCGGGTGGCGCAGTCAAGTAATAAAGTGAATTGCTCTTGTTATTTTCTATAAACCATCACAATAGCTGACATAGAATTTGATATTAGTCTAAAAGACCATACAGTGACCGGTTTTTTAGAAACCGGGTTTCAATTTTTCATTCACCCTGTATACTTAAAACAGTGGTTATGCCAAGTACACTTATTGTAAATTATATATTTTACTCAGTAATCATTATCAATGTTAAATATTGGCGACACGGGGTAAGCAGCTGGATATCTCCATTACGAAAGCATTCCTTTTGTTTGTATTAATGGTTATTAATTCGTGAAGAAATGTGTAGGTGACATACTGAACCCGGTTTCTTTGACGACACCTTTTACGGTGTTTATAGGGTAAAAACTTGATGGGTTATTTGTAGTAATTGTGTGGGGTAACACGCTACTGTATTGTGTTAAGTATCTACATGCTGAAGGGGTAAACAGTTCACAAAATAGTTGATTGATTCAGGCGTGTCCTTGCGGAAATCCATTATAAAATGCAATAGAAGTGGATATATTTAGTAACCTGTTCCGCTTAGCTATTCACGCGCAGACGGCGAGTCTGCGCTCAGTGCTTGGTGTGGCAACACGCCGTGTTCGAGTTTGCGACAAGTCAATCGTCATCCTGAGGATACCTCGTTGAGAGGTGAAACACGTGTCGATTTCTTTCAGGGTCTTTTTAAGACTCTTTAGAAATAGCTAAGCGGAACAGGTTACTAAATATCGCCACATCTATTGCATTTTTTAGTTCACAAAATCCTAACTAATTTTATAAATGCGAAAGTTTTTTTGTTTGTTTGTATGTTTTTGATGTATAAAATCTTTCCACTCGGTTTCCAGCAATTTAAATCTAATTCTCCTGCCTCTATCCCAATCTATTTGTGGTCGACATGTCCGTTTCTTCCATACTTTTTTATTAGTCGTCATCTCGGTAGTCACCCCCTTTCTAGCCATGTCATCTTTCACACAGTACAACCGTTTCTTTGGTCTTCCCCTGCTCTTATAGCCATCGACATTCATACTCAAAACTCTCCTCACGACATTTTCCTCATTCCTCCGCATCACATGCGCATACCATTACAATCGATTTCCGGACAACTTTTCGGTCACCGGTGTTACTTTAAGACGCAGATATATGACAGTGACCTTGAGTGATTAGCTTACTGAGCTCACGCAACGCGTTGTACGTCTAGCCAGTAACAGGACTCGCCCATCAAGGAGCGCTGTCCCAAACAAGACGCTTTATTAATTTATTGGACATAAAACAAAAGGTATTTCAATAAATCGCGTACACTAAAAGATTACTAATTAAATTATCTTTAAAATGGTGAAGGTTTCAGAAAACTACGCTTAATAGATTTTGCGTGATTCTCAGTTTTTAATCCGCGTTAGACATAACTTTACAAATTAATTTCACTATGTAATAATAACTTAATCCAAAATATGACTATATTAAAATATTTAAAATATGCTCTAATTTAATATATATTTTTTCCAAATCATTAACAGTATTCGTTTAGACGTCATCTTCAGTATAAAATCATTAACAGTCGGTTATCGTCACCTTAAGACTTCCTCTTATGTGAAAGATCCCTAATCTCTCTCTCTATGGTGGTCTCTGATGTAAATCTAAATCTAAAAAATCTAAGTAATCAAATCTGTAGGAGTGATTTCGTGAAAAGGGACGGAAGTGTGTAACAGGAAGCCGGGGAAGCGCGCGCTATTTGATTTGACCAATGAGCGCGCGCGGTGCTAGAGTTCGTCAGAAACGACCTTGACGAGGCCCCGCCCCTTTAATGTTGCTTATTAGCAAGGTGAGATGTCAGATATCACACATCATATGCGACTACTGTAAGACTCGTTCGTTAAGCTTTCACGCTAAAACAGGTGAAGAGATTTGGATGAAATTGGGCACATGGGTAGACCATGATCTGGAGATGGATATGGGCTACTTTTCATCAGCGAGCAACAGCTAGTATTTTAAACACATATGTAGATTATAAGATATTCGTCGATTGGTCGGTCGGCTCTATACCATCACCGCCATCATGGGATATGAGTAAGTCGTTAGAAGTCATACGTAGTTCTTTCGGATGGAGGCCATCCAGGAGAAAATCCTTTGGCAAAATAACAAAGGTGCAAAACCCACGAGACTCTCAAAAATCTATTAACCGGACGTAATTCCATCTTATCCTCGACACAAGATTTAAGTACTTACATTTCTTCAAATGTTAGAAAAAAATCCTAAGCCGATGAACTTAAAGGGATTACGACACCTTTGGCAAACAGACATAAGTCACTTTTAAATCTTTTGTTGAACGAGGTAAAAGCAAATCAGCGGGAGTGAGTGCATTCATAATAATTGACGTTTTGTGTATGAATGGGACGAAATAATTTGTTTTTGTTAAATAATGCTGTTTGGTTGAAGTGCGATGTATGTGGGCTTGTGCTTGTGTTTGATGTTCTTGGAAGAGAGGAAATTAAATGATTATCTCTAAAAAAAACTTTTAATTTAAGTAGTCTTTAGTCGTAGCTAGATAAAGGTTTCAAAGACATCGAATCAAGCATTTATGACTTATTTATCAAGTGGGTTTACGATTTCTGTTTCTATTTAGTGTTTTCTGCTGATAAACTGGAAAAATCCAATAACACCGGGTCGTAACCCGGGAATCAAACCCAGGGTAAAAATTAAAAAAAAAAAAACATAATTCAAAATATTTTATTTCAAATAAACTTACAAGGGCACTTATGAAACGTCAGAAGTTAGGTGCAAGATTCCAATTGGTCGCTTCCTATGGAGCAGAGCCGGCAAGAAACTCCACGGTTACTCTTTTAAAAATAAATGGTTTCTACAATATTTTCAAATTACAGTGTTAATAGGTATGAGATGACAGTGTAGGCCTATCAACAAGTACCAGGTACTTAGTAAAATAGAAAATGATCCATAAGTCAGTCTACAGCCTACAACGTTCTCATATTCACAAAATATAAAAGAAAAGAATCTATATAAAAGATCAACAAAATAATAAAAATAAGGACCTAGTTAAACCGAATGACATGATTGCCGCTACAACTGTAAAAAATCTAATTTGATTTAAAAAAATCTTATGCTCAGCAGTAGCGCTTGGGGCCATTAGACCAATGAAGCAGGAAATAAAATACAACATCACAATAAATGTTTCAGAATTTGATGAAAAAACGGAAATTTTATTTAATCAAAATTAAATTGCATTTATTTTTGTGGTTGGTCAGATCACTTACGTATTGACACGTGAGTGAACAACCACAAACATATATGCAAACCTCAAGAAATAACACACCTACATAAAAGTCAGATAGACACATCTTCAATTTCAAACTTTTTTCTAAATATATCGCGTTCCGCTCTGTTTATATTCGCAATTACAAAACTCAATAGGATCCCAACAGAATCCCACAATCAATCAAAAATACCTTTGACAAGTGTATACTTGTAATCCTGGCCAAACAACACCTGCTTTCAGATTTAAGAAACAAAAAAAAAAAGAATAAAAACGTTTTTTGTAATAAATCCATCATTTTGAGATTAAAATTTGTCCGTCACTGCCACTAAGCCTGAGTATTGTAGTTCGGAAATAATGCGAAAATGATTGACTTGTTATTGTCCGTTTCGAGTGCATCGTACCGCACAAAATCCAATTTTATTGGATAATTTTAGTGTCTGTAGGCGGTAGTGGCTGGGTTGCAAAGTGCCAGAAGTGCGGAAATTTCGTTTTTGGGAATTACATTATACTATATGGAATTAATTTTGTGAAGGGCTTCGTTGTGAAGTATAGTCACACAAATGTCAGATACTTAATTAAAATATGCACATATGCACCTGTATATTAATTTTTTGCTTAATTTACCTATTTGAATTCTTCATTTGATCAAAACGGGTTTTCTAAAAAAGTTTATAAAGTAGCCCAAGCATATATTTTTCATTAGTAAAATTATGACTATATTTTTAATACAAACTCACCCAAAAAGAAAACACATTATCTTCAAAATATTCATCTAAACCAACACCCTTAAAAACTATTTTCCAGAAACACAAAACTAAAATTCCGTACTTATCCCACTTCACCCATCGCAATATCATTGACAAAAGCAGTGATGCGCTTTGTTTACAAGTTAAACCCATGTTTGTTTGAGTGACAGGCACTCGGGTGGCAATGTGGCACAATGTGGCACTGTATGGCACAGTGTGGCACAATGCGCCAATCAATGCCAAGTGTCATGCGGACCAAATGTGCTGCAAATTATCTTGAAAATTGAATTTGATTTTGTGAAATTATTTTGGACTTTTGATTAATCAATTTCCAGAATGTGATAGTATTATGTTAGAATTGGCAAAATCAAATAGTAGGTATCCAAATACTTTGTAAGTCAATATATTTGCAAGCAAGGAGGCAAATTTAGAGAGAAAGGTTTAAGTATTTCTTGAACATAATATTCAAGCAGTCAAACTTGTCAAAGTTTTTGTCTTGTGTTTTGATTTCAGCTTTGCAGTTCAAAAAGAGAGATTGATCACTAAAATAATAATTCCATTTTAATTAAACATTATTCAGTGATGACCTTAATTCGCGAAAAAAACTTAATTAAAATAAATGAACGACAAAACACCTAGCACCATTTAATACGTCCCAATCACATAAATTTCGTTCGCAAATAATTATAATAACCATCGAACAATAATAAAACAGTAACGGGGGCCAACAGAAGTATCTGTTAATGAAGGCACATTCATAACCAACGTTATGTCTCTGTTCAAACCTCTATAAAACGAGCGAGTAATTAACAATTAAGATTTACATGATTTATGGACGCACCCAGGCCTTGATTGGGCAATTAAAAAGTCTATTTAATGGTTAGTTTTTTGATGAGATTTACGAGATTTTGTGTCATGGAATTTATAGCTGAGCTTTTTGTGAGCAAAAGCTCTGGTGAAGTACTTTTCCACGAGGGGCTCGTGGCTGACAATTAATGACAGCCGCACGGGTCTATCGGAGGTTAAGCTACGCTTGCCGAGGTTGGTCCGTGGATGGGTGACCATCCATTATACATATTGAGACCCTTCCGTGTCTTGGAAAGCTTGGTCCTGGCTGTCATTTGTAAATCTTTGATAATCATTACGGGTAGTCGGAGGCCCAAAAGTCTTATATCCAGTTTTGCCATGGGGTATCGTATTACCCAGTATCTGGGTAGTGGGGGTCAGATAGGGAGTCGCTAAATGTAAAATACTGGTATTCAGGTGCATCTTGTTAGACTGGAAGCCGACCCCAACTTAGTTATGAAAACGGTCACACTCATTTCTACAGCCAGGCCTTCTGTGTTCCAGAAGAGAGGCATGGGTGCTGGCTAAATAGGAATTCAAAGACCACTTGCAGTGAGTGTTATAGAGGCATATGACGACCCACTTAATGAAAAGCAGCTATTAGCTGCTTTTCATTAAGTGGGTCGTCATATGTTACGGACAGCATAATGCTATCAATTTTCTTCTATTAATTTGTGCCTTTTACAACTACAACAAATGCTGAATTTGGGACGTTCAGGCCAGAATGTTATCAATCTAGTGTCTAAATAATGATCATAGTATCAGCACTCGTAGCATGATCACCATAGAAACGGGTTTTGTCGACGGAAAAATAGACAAAATGACGGACATTTTGTCTTTGTCGACGGAAGAATAGACAAAAACTTCTGTCATTTTGTCTATTCTTCCGTCGACACCCGTTTCTATGGTGGTCATGCTATGCGTGCTGATAGCTATAGTCCGCGCGCGACTGCTAGTCACCGCCTAAGGTATGTGAGCGGTGAGACGGATGCCATTGACAAAATTTGCAGTCCGAGTTAGCTTAGCCTTTGTCTACCTTCCCCGTCTCTACCACTCACATACCTCAGGCGGTGACTAGCAGTCGCGCGCGGACTATACTAATAGGTAAATGACTAGAACTTAGCTGTCAAAATATCAAAACAAAACACAAATGACAAACGTGAGAATTAACAACCTACTTGAATTTCCTAAACCTTCGTAATCCATTTCGTGTAATGTACAAAAACGTATAATTTAATGTGCGAACACCTATTATGGCACTATTGTGGAGGTGTGAAAGAAACGATGTTCTAGTCAGCTGATTAACGTTGGTATTATAACGCGATTAATCTAAAGGTTGGCCGAGTTGGCTCTAATGATGATAAATGTTGGAAGTTTCTTTTAGATAATTGTATCATTTTTTTTAAAGTCAAAACTTTGTGAGATAGAGGTACACCTCTGTTTTGTTGAAGATCGTAGAATAAACTAGGCGACATTATGTCAAATGTCTTTGCGAGGTTTTCGTATAAGTTTGTCACAAAATAGGTCAGATTTTGATTACTCCAAATGTTACCTCAGAGTTAGACTAAAGAAACCAACAAAACCCAGCAACCATTTCTACCTAAATGTAAAGGACTTTCATGGACAAACTGTTACTATAGAGGTATGGTGAACAGGGTGTGCAGTTCACTCATCCTCTATAAAAAACGGAGGGTAAAGTTCACTCATCCTCTATAGAAAACGGAGGATCGACCTGACGGGTATTGTTTCTGGTGGGCAACTGCCCAACGTCATGAAATTTATATACAATATGTAAAAAAAAACCCTGTCCGATCCGTGAGGGTGTTGTTACGTATCGTACTAAGAGTCTATTTATGTGGTAATTTTCTGGAAATTTTCTAATTTTTAATGGATTTGGGGTAATTTTAGTAACAAATGTGAATTTTAAAGTATATTAACTTTTTATTTTCAATCTTTTTGGTGACGTTAATGCAGTCTCTATACTGAACGTACAGTCGATCTCCCCTTAATGGTAACAATTTGACATTGACCGCACCTTTATAAGGCGATGCAGCTGAATACCATTATTTTACATGAAGCGACTGCCTACCTGACCTCCACAACCCAGTAACTGGGTAATACGATACCCCTTGGTAAGACTGGTTGTCAGACTTTCAAGCTTCTGACGACCCGTAACAACTGTCAAAGATGTACAAATGAAAACCGGGACCAACAGTTTAACGTTCATTCCAAGGCACGGAAGAGTCTTCATATGTAATGGATGGTAACCCATCCACTAACCGACCGCGGCAAGCGTAGCTTAACCTTCGATCAACTCTTGCGGATTTTATTATTTAGCCATGAGCCGTCTTCTCCCCAGATAATTGTCAATGTGGCGGCCAAATTACGTGAACAAGATTTTTGTCGACAGCAGAGCAAAAGTAACCTTGATTATACTCTCAATTGATTAACTAACCATCGATAAGAATTTCCACTTATTCCGCTCTAAAAAAGCGCGTAAAATGTCCACGTTTACTGCCAATTACCTCTCAATAACACTACACATAATCCGTACAACAGTTTATATTTATTCATCTTAATTAATCTACCATCAGGTCCTAGAATTCCGTTTCTCCGCAAACCTATCATGTAACTGTGTTGCATGCGATACATAACTCTGTGTGTGTAAATGTAAGTGTGTTTTATTGTAAATGAAGGTGTGTATGTGTGTAAAGGAGGGTGTGTGTGCAGCTGATTGAATTTAGTAACGCAATCACTTTTATTGCAAGCAATTACTATTGAATGTATAATGTTTGCGCTAAGTTGCCATTTCAAGACGGTTAAGCGTGAATCTAATATCTTGTGATGCGAACGGAGTGAGCTGTTAATACAAGTATTACGAGGAATATAAGTAGGTAAAGATAAACGCAGTGTCTTCAGCGGAACAGAACATTATTCATTTATCTTTGAGGGTGAAAACGTTTCCATATATCGGTTCTATAAACTCAAACGCTCACAGACCGACAGATTGATTGGCTGTGCTTTTTTTAACCACTACGGGGAAGCTCTTGGACTGCATCTCACGTGATGATAAATGATGATCAGGCCGAAGGTGGAAGCGAGTTTCACCCGGAATCCTCAATCACAGAGGAACAGGCCTTTTTTTTTTTTTTTTGAGGGTGGGTAATCATCAAATAACTTCTCCCGCTCTGGACGGAGCGGGAGGGCGTGTCAGACTCTTACTGACTAAAACCCACCCGTGTTCCTTCGGTTGCCCTGTCGCCGGGGGCCGCGATCTCCCTTTCGGTTTTCTTCGCAACCCCGGCAGGCATCGGCCCTAGTGGCCCCTTCAATTCTGCTGACATCTCTTTGAGGCACGCGTGGAACACAACGCGCTGTCGACCCGGGCCTGGTCCTTATTGGACGGTGAGCCACCCATTGCTCACCGCCCGCAAGCCCGCGCCTACGGTGGCTGGAAATCGCCTCGCGATTCCCGACGCCCTGGGCGTCTCCTCCTGCGGCGGTTAGGGGCGTGAGGGCGCGAAATTTGCCTCTCCCTCACGCGTTCCGCCTCCTCCTTCGCGAGCATTACCGCAGAAGGAGGTGACGGCCTCCCATTTCCTCTCGCTCCGTACCATGGCCTGAACCAGGGCCAAACGCGAGAGATCACCGAGAGGAACAGGCCTGGAACCTCTAACTGCCGAAACACAACGATGCTGTTAACATTGTTGCTATGACATTTTGGGAAGAATAGTTATACGGTGACCAGAGGACTTAAACAACTTAGCGGTGGATACCTCCCACAAGGTGTAGCGATGACTTTCGAAGGCCGCAGAAATGAGTTGGATGCAGGAAGCACAGAACCGGTCGAAGTGGCGGTGCTTGCGTCCAGCAGTGAACGTCTTCCGGCTGAAATGATAATATTGAGGGCTTAGACAAAGTGACATTCTATCAGCGCTAACGATGACAATGACATAAGCTACCGAAAAGCCTCTGTCAATACTATTGGAAGTCGTTGTAAAAATACGAAATGCTTTGCGAAGCGATTGTCACCTGCCTAAGTCCTTAGGATTTGAAGTCACTGCTACAGCTGCAATGGGTTAGTATTATGAAGTATTAATGCCATCATGATTCCACTGCGAAAACAGGAAGCTGCTATTGGTCTTGTATAGTGTGTCCGTCTCTCTCTCACACTGGAAAAATGGTGGCATTAATACTTCATAAAGCCTCGTGCAGACTGTTGTGACGCGAATCTAACAAAACAATTTCTCAGAAAACTTCACGGCTGAACGAATTACTGGACTCGCGTCGTGCCAATCTGCCCAAGGCTTAAGACGGCACCTGTTGCGTGAAAAGTTACCACCTGATTTCCAAAATTTTCTTCACACCAACATTAAAAACTTCTTGCAAATCAGTGCCCGTTTTTCCAACAGTCCCACACATCCCTAAAACCAGTCATTACATCTAATTTCATTTCGTGGATTAGCGATAATAGTTCGTTGAGTGATTTTTTCCTCGCGCGCAAACAATTACACTGCAGTCGTAATTACAGATCAGTTCGCGCCATTTACATCATTAAATACTTACGTACTCGTTAACAGTTACTTCGTTAATTAATATGGGTATTTATATTGCAATCTTTCTTGATCGTTTTTCCTTAATTAAGACCCAGTTTTCTTCATTGTAGCGAGTTTCTGGGAGCTAATTTAATTTCGCGGTGTAAAAAAATATTGGGCTCTTAATTGTTGTAAAAAATTCAGGTTCGTATTAAATTCAGGATGGATTCGATGACTGCTAAGGATGTATGGCATAAAATGTGTGAAGACGAAGCTCTTAGAGCAAGTAATGCTGTTAATTGTGATAGTGCTTATGATGAAGGACCTAATAACCACAGAAGCGGTCCCCACTGAGAATCTAACCTCTGGGTCAGGTGGTCAGGTCTAACCATTAGGTTAGACCACCTGTCTATCCCGAGTTCGATTCCCAGGAGGCAAAAATTTTCTACTTGGTTTGGTTGATGGTGGGGTTTGTTCTAAGTCTGCTTGGCTAGCTACCATCGTCTTATCTAAGTCTTTCGCCATAACAACAATGTTAACAGCATTGTTGTATTTCGGCAGTTAGAGGCTACACCCGGAATCCTCAACCACTGAGGAACTGGCTATCTTAATAGCCAGTTCCTCAGTGGTTGAGGATTCCGGGTGTAGCTCGCTTCCATCTTCGGCCTGATCATCACTTACCATCAGATGATATGGAAGCCAAGAGCTTCTCTGTTGTAACCTAAACTGATACCGTTGTATTGTAAAACTTCAAACTTTACAGCACACTTGTTTTTTTTCGGCGTTTTTTGGTCGATCGTAATACGGTACGGAGCCCTTCATGTGCGAGTCCGGCTCGCACTTGGCGGGTTTTTTAATCACGCAAACTCATTTATGTTATGATAATCATCCCATTCAATACATTATGATCTAACCTATAAACACTTCAGCATTCAGTTGTTTGTTTATCTACTGCGTTTTTCTTGTCTTCACTATCATTAAAGGTATTTAATTTCTTATCGTCATTATGTCAACATTGTAACAGATATTTTTTATTAATTTCTAATGTCAACTGTCACTCAGTCATGCCATTCTCTCATGTTGTTGAAGCAAACACGCTTGAATTGCAATTCAACAACTTTAGCATTATATTCTACTGCCAATTAGCAAAGAAAACCAATTATGAACCTATCTATGTACATTTAAAACAATGAGAACCAATAGAGCAATACATCAGGTAAGAAATTAACCCTTCGCCTGCTGTCAAGACGGGTAGTGGAATCGGACGCGAAAAAACGTCCTCACTGAGCGTAAAAGTTGAAATTCAAAAATAAAAAACCAACCCGCTACTCGCGACTCGAGACCCGTTGACACAAACTACAGAAATGGGGCCGAGACTCTCTTAACTAATTTCTTCCATCGCTACCGTATACAGAGAGTGTTAATTGCCCTGTGCGACAGAGATGGATGTATAAATTAGTAGCATGTGTGAAAGAGACTGTCGTTAACACGGCAGGAAAATAAAAAGTTGTTCATACCAGTTGGAGCACACACACAGTAGCGGAGGCTCGTTAAGTCACTGCTTTTAACCCTTTAATGAGTGTTTATGTTTGATTAAAAAACATGATTTTAGTGTAACTGTTTATTTTACTGTCTGTATCGACTGTCGTGACTGTTAAGTGGGGAATTTTTATAATTTGTTTAATTGTTTATAAATGTGAGGTAATTATTGCAAATGTATGCGAAATATTTTGTATTCGTGGTTATTTTTATTGCGTTAGAGCTTCAGCTGCTTTTTCTGCATATTGTACGAATTTTGCTAAGAAAAACTGGTTTGGTTGCTCGCCTACCCATTAAACTATCTGTTTATTTATGCAATTAATGTTTTATTTTGTAGGACAAGCAGTGTTACTCATATCTAAACATGAAAATTAACTTACGACTTTGAATAATTAATTAAGTAATTATTTATAGACGCTGGATCATTGGGTATTATTCGCTTATCTATTAAGCCAACGCATATTGATAACATTCCTAGAATTTTTAATTACACTACCAATAGATACATAAGTTTGTTTTGTACGGCATGGAATTCCATGTTTTTGCATAATTATTTTATACTCTATTTTGCTATCACACAGGGGTGAGTAGAAATACGTGTACTATTACATTAATTTGAATGATGTTCTTCATCGAAGGGCTCCGCATTCCGCTTGCAACCATCACGTCTAATAGCTGGGCGAAACGTAAACGGAGAACGAAGGTAACCAACACGGATTCTTTCTGAATATATGTCCTCATGCGAGAACCACTGGGGACAAACTCTACAGTCGCTTCAGTCTTTTGAGTGCTCTTCATGAATGGGAAGAATTGCTTGGATTTGGCAGTCTCCACTAGTATCCTAATTGCGGTTATATTTTAAAGCTTGTAAGTGAAGTGTAACCAGCATTTAAAGCTTGAATTCGGGTAAATAAGTGTTGTCCGTTTTCAAAATTCTAGTTTTTTAATTTTTTTCTAACAATATGAAAACTTGATTTTTGCAATTTCTTTCGATGACGTCATGCAATCGACATCTGTCTGTTCTGATTATTTTATAACAGCACATGCGATGCCCAATTGCCCGTTTACTATTATTCCTATAAAATAAATAAAAAATAAAAAAAACGTTGCAAAATCTAACACTAGAAACCCACACACGGGTCTAAAATACCCTCACCCGCGTTTCACAGTTACATCAACCCGCTGACAAGTTGACGGCGATTGGCACCGAGCAAGGCACATCGGTATCCACGATATTGTTAATTAGTAATAAAACCTTGCCTTCTTCGGTCGCCACGACCATCGCGCTTGAGGGTTATCTCTGATACTTTGTTAGCAATAAATGCGTGTAATAACACTGCAATTGTGAATCGATTAGGTTTGGCCGCCATTTTGAATTTGATTAATACATATGTGGGGTTTGAGATCTTGATTGTTGTGTTCTGGTTTTCTTGGGTTATTAGCACGTTCTGCATGTGATAATTTTAGTTTTTTATTTGCTTTGTTGTGGTTTAAAACCATTTTGTTTAGTATTTTTTACAGTAAGTGCGGCTTAAAAAACAAAAATTTTTCTTTTAGAAAGAACAGCTGAAAACTGTTTTAAGTTCTGAAAGTATTCTGTTTCTAACGGATTGCCATTTAGAAATAAAAGTTCTTATGTTGCAGCATGATTTAGATGAATTTAATATGAATCATACCGATCTTTTGGACAGCCTTTTAAAATTTAATGAATTACCTACTACAAAATTCCATTTCATCAAAGTAGGCATGGACCATTGTCTACATATAGAACTCATTTACATAGCACGTAATAACTTGCATACAGATTTGGGATTGACAGAAGAAAACAGAATTCGGCATCTGCGTATTCACAGCAAGGTGCAGAATAGACAGCCAGAAAAGGGTTACAACTCATAAATGACAGGATATGATCAAATATAGAAGTCATTATATTATTACAAGGCATTTACCACCTTTTAAAATCAGACTCATGTAGATACGATGTTTTTCTTGGATATCTTAGTTAGTGTTTTGTTTTTAAGATTTTTATTTCAATTAATTACATCCATTGGACAGCTATATATCCATTTGAGATGGGATTTAAAAACTTTTTAGGTTTTTCATATATCACCTGTTTGATCTCTTAAGGTTCCACTAGTTGACGGCTCGAACTCTTTGGTGGCGTGGCATGCTATTTAGTAAAATTTGTTTTATTTATTTAGTATTTATTTATCTAGTTTTTATTTATTTATTAATATATTTATTTAGTGCAATAGACGATGATTTATAACGAAAACGAGCGCGGAAAATTTCATGAACAGACCTTTGGGCGTATAAATATTATAGAAGAACTGCTGAATGTATCTACACAAAATAAAATTATTTGAACTTTTCAATAAATTATATATCCTTATACAGTTTCTATTTTGCCATTTTCATTCTACATAAGTTATATATTTACCCCCAAATACGAGTTAAAATTAGTGTTAAAATAAGGACGTTTCGACGCTCATAACTTACAAACCAATACTTTTTCCCGATTCAGCTTCCATACATTCAGATAAGACCAAGGCAAATTGATGTAATTTTTAGTTTTGAACGTACACCGTCAAACACCATAATAACCATACTACGTTTGTATGGAAGAATGAAGATGGAAGAATTTGATTGTAGTTATCAACACTAAATATTTTGAAAATGAAACAATCTATTTCAATGACGTTTTGATAAACGTACAGAGCCTACGCATTGTTGTAGGGTAAAAACCCATGTTGTTTTCCGTGTTCACAAGATTTATTTTGACACAAATTCTGTTTCGAAGTGGTCAAGGTCGAAGGATACAGGCAGTGTGGTTACAACGTTTAACAGTACCTAATTAAGCACATAATGATATTATAGAAAGTTAAAAACCAGTTGTTTGTTGGCGTACCAGATTATGTTCGAAATGATGTAACAATACTACAATTATAGTCTAATTATCAGTAATAAGTACTGTTATCGTGATTCTATAAATATCGTTAATTAAAGAAATAACTTGATAGCGTATACTTGCTAATTATTATCAATTAGGTACAGTTAAGTTAGTTTTTAGTGCAGCTGATTTGTTTGTAATGTCATTTGATGTTTTTTTGTAAAATATTCACTATGGTTAATAGCTGCCATTAACAACAATGATAATTACTTGTCATAATGAAAATCTTATACAAAAAGGTTATCGTAAAATTATGTTTTTTACTTTAAAAGAGGTTTTTCCAAAGTTACACAACTTCACTAATTGTGATGACATTATTCTAGAGAAGTTATTCTTATGATAATTGTCGATGGTACGTCAGCAGCACAATCGGTGTCGTTGCACAGGTCTATAAAAGCACAGGTGTTAGTGGAAACACAGTAGGCACCACTGAAAGTGAGGCAAGACCATATTGATCATAAATAATACTACACTTGACAGAACTATAAGTAGGTTATAACTATTTACATAAAACAACACACAGGTGCTATCTCAAAGTTTTACTAAGTAGCACAAAAATCATCTAGAAAACGAAAAAGATCTTCATGATAAGTGTAAACATCTTTACTCCGAGGCGGTTGTTAACAGGCGTACTCACCTCACTTAATCTGTGTCAGTAAAAATAAAACAGAATATAAAAACAGGAGCGACAGAGAAAAACAAACTGTATATGTTATCAGTTAAATGTGTCATAAAACGTTAATTGTCTGCAGTAATTGCAATAAAAATTAAAAGTTATTGCAGTGTGTTATCGCCGGGTCACGGAGACATGACTATCTGTACAGAAGCGAGTATATTATAGAGATTTGCGATTTGTACTGACATTCTATATTGATTGATAGATTAGTGGATTATAATATTTAAAGAGTACCTAGAAGTTTTTTGGCGGTCAAGGCAATACTTTTTTAAATATAAATTTTCTAAAACTTGGGTTTCAGCTTTGTCCATTCCAAAATGGAGCAAGCCTATCTCTACATTTATAGAAAAGTCCAAATTCAGTTTGTCAGAACTGCTCATTCACATAATTATTTTCATATCATTTCATCATTTTAGACTATGATTTAAAGTTCACTTAGTGCCAGCCCATTTCATAAGATTAAGGACACCTACGTATACTAATTTACCCTAAAAATCAACATAGTCGGCTTCCAATCTAACCCGATACAACTGAATACCAGTATTTTACATGGAGCGCCTGACTATCTGACCCCTACAACCCAGTTACTGTGTAACACGATACCCCTTGGTAAGACTGCCCAACCAATATAGTTTTAAAATAATCAAGAAATAATAAGCAAACAGCCAAGGGTCGGGACCTATGCCCGGCTTATCAGTAAGTAAAAACTATGACTTCACGAATTTCTTTGCCGCTCAGTTATTGTTCTGACGAATGCATGTGATAACCTCTGATTTCTGCATTCCTAGTACTTCTGTGACGGGAAATAACGTAATTAACGAATTTTTGTTGACAGGATGAATAATTAAAATTAATCTTTTGTTACATGTGATTGTCATAAGGTCAGAAACGTTTATTCCTTTTGGTGTTGTAAAAAGTTTTTTTTTTTTCAAAGGGCAGTCTTCGTCGCCTGCTTCCAATTACTACTTGTTACTGTGTCACCAATCTGATTAAAACATGGTAATTATGACAATCAGCTAGGCAGTTGGTACTTCCTACTGAATTGAGAACTTATTACCTCGGTTGGAGTCGTTGACCATTACCTCGCAAAAGACCGATCTGAAACCTCGTCTGTGCAACGCCTATTTGGGGACATCCCTGGGGAGACTGTAAAGCGGTGTCCTCGAAACCTAACTGTACAAGAGTGCAAGGCAGCACGTGATCACTGTGTGCTGGCTTCTCTGAGGTCACTTGGTGGGCAGACAGAGTCCCCACTCTGCACGTCCACGACCCCAGAAATCTTCAGTACTAGGTCACGAGCCCAACAGTCTAGGCTGCTGATAAACATTATTAGCTGACAACGATGATCATCGGTATCATCCTCCTCTAGCCCTTATTCTAATAGATGGCAGGTCACTGCAACGTGTCCTGATCTTCCATATACGGCAGGTCATTGTAAAGTGTCCTATTCTTACATTCATCTTTCTATTTTGGATAGTTCGTTTTCGTAAATCAACAAACCATCATGATGAATTCATTCAGGATTTAGTCGAAATATGTTCAGTAAGAAAAAACATCGAAATTATTATGTATAGGTAATATGCATAAAAGGATAGTTAACGACAGGAAATAAATATGACGACTGTTGGCGTGGCGACGCGTCGCCACGTCGCCACGAGTCGCCACGCAAACAGTCCGTCTGACCCGCCGCTATAGATATTTCACAACAAAAATAACTGTTTTAATTCCATTTTCCTTCACGTCATGATTTACAAACAACTTCAGTCTACACCCAGCCAGCTGTTTCGCAGAAATCCGATAAGTAACCGTCGCAAGCGCACCCGGATCACAATATCGATACTCCACTAATTTATGGCACACACAATCACTTTTACTGCTTTCTCAATTACTTCGTTTCCTGCACAAATCACAATTATTAATATTGCTGGTAATTTTATTGTGCGTTCTGAGAAATTCAATTTCTTATCAATGATGAAGTATATCATTCTGAGTTGAATTTGCATTCATATTAAAATTATTTTTAGAAACAAATGACTGCTGAATAGTTGTTATTTAGTGTCACACAAAAGCTACCTAAAATCTGAATCCTAGAATACTAAACTATAGGTATACCTGAAAATCTCTTGCGACAAAAGTGTCACCATCAATGCCAATAGGCGAAGCAAGAACGTCAGCTGACACTAACATAATCTGATACGAAGTACTAATATCTCGTCTAAAATGAAAATACTTTCTTCTCGGGGATAATGACTAAGGCGAGTAGGCAAAGTGAGATCTCCTACTATGATTTTCTCAGTAGCATCCCGGAGTCTGAATTTGTGTTCGTGTTATGGCAGCAGACTTGCCACCAGTACAATAAAATAAAGCAATAACAATAACTGAAATGAGAAATATTTATGTATATTTTTATTGTAATTACGTTCCCGAAAACGGGTCTAACGATGTCGATGAATGTTGCAATATAGGGATTTACGGGGGCAAAAAATCGATCTAGCTAGGTCTCATGTTTTTTCACCCGAGCAGGGTAGCTCGGTCGCCCAAAGTTTAGAACAAGATAATGAATACCTACCTTAGAATAATGACATGACAGCATGGAATTAGTAAGTACCTACTGTCATGATAACATGGAATTAGTATGAGTATACTATTAAATGAGCATTCTCTATTTTCACCAGAGCAGAGCTCGGTCGCCCAGGTACCACAACTTATAACTGGCAAAATCTGGTACACCTCTGGACTACCTCTTGACGCGATTCATGCGTGCTGTTATGCTAATCAATAACCACTAATGTAATACGGTGCTGAAATAAAAACATAAATCATGAAACTGAAAAATTACGACCATTGAAATACATAAACGCACTCATCCGGGAACGTAGTCGGTTTTGAAGCAAATACGTAAATTGGCGTCCGTTTATACATAATTAATTGGCAAGATCGTTAAGGCGGGGTGAGCCCGAGTGCAGTAGGCATACAACGCTTACCCCAGCCCCCGCAACGAGTAGCGATACGTAACAAATTACGATGCGCGGGAAACGCAAGCGCCAAGCGCACCGCTCATGAGTTCACGACCTCGCGTAGGTAGTAAGTTGGGTCACATAACAGAGCAATGCAGTAGATCAACTTGAATTGATTAATATAAGTTTATTTTTATTTTTCTATTATGTATTTTTGAAGGTTATAGATAGATTAGGTAGGTATTGATTAACTTGAACCTAATGAATAATAATTAAAAATAAATATAATAATAATAATTTCATTCAAAACGTCTAACGAGCCTCTGCGAGTTGGCTTCGGCCCCTCGTACGCCTTCCAAAGGTCCGGGACCCTAAGATCCCGAGAAATGTCATAGACCCTATAGTAATAATAATAAATATATATAAAGACAATAAATATATTATAATAATAATATATTTATTTACTCAAAAACGATTAAAAACACTCTGATAAATGTAATTTACAATTTCGTAATACTTTTCCTCTTGCCAATAAACACTGAATAAAGTTATGCCTTGGATAACGTGTGTATAGCCAAACTAGCTATATATATGTAGTTTTTATTTATTTATTTGTCATAATTTGATACAGTGTTTTTAGTAAGTAGTGTACTGCGCATAAACGAGCTTGTGCCTAAACGTTACCGAAAATAATAAATAATATTTTTGTAGGAAATGGTCACACTGTACATTTCTACACTATGGCACGAGTGTGCAGCGCGTATTACATGGCATAGACAAGACCTACACAAACGTTGCAGACGCCATAAATATTATTATTTGTTGTGTTGTGGTGGCTGTGGGATACATAGCTTAGGTACTTCTAATTCCACTTATTCTAATGAAACTCCGTACGTTGGGCCAGCTCAAGATTATAGTGTTATTTATCACTTACCACAGACGCGCGACGTGTGGTCGACTGTACAGTACCTACCTACGCTAATAAACATTATAAAAACCACCCGGACCAACTCAGCGCGGGGTGAACTACCTATTTGACATTTGAAAATAGTAAACTATTACAACATTAGTGCGCGTGGCGGCTTTATGCACTGCGATATAGGTTTCAAATTCACCTATTTACACACCTTGATGCGGTTGGTAAATCTATTCAGCGAGAAAAATATACCATTATAATTTTTGCGCGCGTTCAACTGATTTACACACATATTTGCGTTTTGTAAATCTATTCGTTACTAAAGTAAAATATAATACCTTTATATAATGTAGTGTATAATAATATTTTCAATTACCTTTTTGTTTATTCAGCCTTCGTAGGCCCAGCGATGACAACTTTTTTTTTTTTTTAGTTTTGCCCATTTTGTTTAAAAAAATATAACTAAGTATCTAATAAAAACTAACTATTTACATCTATTAAAATTATTAACTATAATAATTACCTATCCTAATACCTAACCCAATTCCTTATCCAGATATCCTAATCCTAGTTACCTATTATTATTTACTCAGCCGGTAATAAAACTTAGCGGGGGTGGCGGTCTTGCAAAAATTGGCACACGTCCGACCTCCAACACGTTCCGCTCGGGACTAAATGGCACGGGGCGAGCGCATGAAAAGATGAAAACGCTTGATTTTGGAATTAGTGGTATTGGTATTCTCATATTTCACATTATTTTGGCCAGTTTATATCACTTTTTTACGACCTTTATTATGGTATAAGTTTTATTATTGAAAGCCTAATATAACTCAAATTAAAAAAATATTTGAACATAATTTAGACATGTTTTTGCGATTTAATTGGATGCAGTAAAGTGCAAGTAATCGTGTATCGCATGACTGAAATATCTAGATCAAAGTGTGAAATATGTACTATATTTTTTTCAAAATTTTAATCCGTGTTATTTACGAATAAAAGACAATAGAAAACGTCGTTTATCCGGGTAACCCCGCCTTAACAACTGAGCACCGACACGATACTTATTTTTAAGATCAAGTCTCTTGTTATGCTTAGATTTTTACACATCGTTGCATTTAGATGCTTATTTTTTTTGAATTTGAAAAAGTTAACAATCGTTTGTTAGGAAAACAAAAGCATAAAAACGCCTTTGGAACTGACGAAAAATATTCTGCCGAAATTTTTCTCATTCTATACAAGCAGTCTTAAGAAACAATGTTTATCAGAATAGAGAAACACATTCACTTATTTCACCCAAATTAAGACATAAATAATAATGTGACTCCATGATAGCAAAACGTGTCTATAGTTAGCAACACAGCTTCAGGAATCTCTAGACATCTAACCAGTCATTATTATCATAATCCTCAACCACCATAGCAGTCCACTCATAGGCCATTCCACTGATTTTAATTACTAACTTTATTCTCGAACTTTATTCTCGCCCGATCTCATCCAACTGCTACTAGGCAGGTATACTTATCGTCCCCCCATTCAACCTAAAGAGCAGTGGTGGCCCAGTGGCGACTTACGAGTTGTTATAGGTTGTAAGATCGAACCCCTCCAGGCACTTTGTGTAAATTATTTAATCTCAAAACAGTGAAGTAAAACATCGTGAGGAAACAGGCATGTCCAAGAACCAAAAATTCGAAGACATGTGACATCTACCAACCCGCACTGGGCCCGCGTGGTCGATGACGGCCTAATCCCTCTCACCGAGAGGAGGCTGATTATGAATCCAACCTAATTTCGAGTGGTATTTTGGTTTACCTTTCTTTCAAATTATTTTTTGGTCCTTAATTCCGTAAAATTTTGACACTATCAAGGCTTGCATTTACTTACGTATATTTTTGTGTTCCTACATACCAGTATCTTCAGTAATGTTTGCCTGTCAGCATTCCCCTTAACTCAACAATTACACAGAAATCAGGGTAAGCACGATACGTTGGAGGAAGTATTTTAATAAGCGGTTTTACCTACTAATAACCCAGTTAACATGTGATTACTTATCACTAACTACGCTCATGTATCTGAAGCATTACACGGAATTTATTATGACAACCCTCAATTTTGGGACAAGAACTTCAAAACTACAATTCATTGCTGTTTTTTAACTGGATCTCTAAGGAAGATTTCATACAAAATTGGCATTGGTTATCGAACCTAAATTAGGGTGTTCTCATTTTAAAACTTTGTGGTAGCGTTCAGATCTCGCCGCTGTAATTTCAAAATGAACGCTTATGGCCTTCAAAATATCTTCGACAATGATCGTAAGCAGCAAAGGTAATAATGGAAGTAAATACCTTAAATATTACCATAAAAGACGGAGTCGTTTATTCCGAATTGAGGGGCAATTTTGAGTTGAATCTTTTAAAAGTGATGCTTTAGCACACAATTTTAAGATAATTTAGTAATTCCTGTTGAAATTACAACACAAAATAATGAATAAGAAGCATTATTGTATTCAATTTTATTTGTTTCTATTCAATCTACTACTATTACTAAGTACTACTAATTCTACTAACTCTTTACTTTAATCACTGCTAAATGCAACTGAATAATTAATAAATACAGTTGTCTCCTATATTTTCTTAATAAATCAAACCTCGACTTGCCGACATGAAGTCGTAAGTGAGTTATGTTCTGGTTTTGATATCTTAATTAAGAACCCACCATTCACTTCAAAGAATCCATCTCAATACAGTTATCAAGTAAAATTAGGCTCCCAGTACAATCCCGGCTGCATCCCAACACTATAATCATTCAGCCATAAAACTGCCTTGATACGAACTCTCTATAAATAAACATAAATTAAAACAACTCGGATTTCGCTTACAAATTGTGTCCAAATCGAGTTTATAGGTCATAAAACTAATGTGAGATAAAATGGTGAATTTATAATTAACATTAATGGGTCCAAACTATTAACGGCTACCGGAAAAACTTCGAATAGAGACATAAAAATAAATATATATGTAGATTCGGAGATAAACGTTTTTATATTGAATAAAACGTCACGATGCGGTTTGGCTTTCGGTTAAGAGGACGCACTCATTGCAGTCACATCCCAAAGTTTCTGAGATAGTTCTTAATCAAGCATCTTAGGCAGGTACCTATTCTACAGAATATAATATGATTCCTGAATGTGTGAAAGATGATATGGCTAGAAAAGGGGTGATTACTGAAATGACGAATATTTAGAGAAGTATGGAAGAAGAGGACATGCACCGAACCCAAACAAATTGGTATCAGAAATGATGCCGATAATGCCTGGACATATAAACCCATAACTGATCATGATGCCTTGAAAGCAGGGTTAGGACTTTATTTAGGGTTTCAGAAATCGATTAACCGATGAGACATCATTTATAAGAAGGTTTTAGAAGTCTCTTTAAGATATTCTTTTAATTCCCACAACATGATAGTTTAATCCTAATCTAAATTCGCATATTCTTAAGAAACAATTAATACATTGGAACATCATAATTGGAATAAAAATGATTCAACAAATATTCCAAAAACTTTCACATCGCCTAACCCTTAACCAGCGGTCGAGATAAGGCGTTTTCGGGTATATTTCTAAGTTAATTGGTATCGAAGCGGCATGTTCACTAGAACACATATTTTTTGTTTGGGTGGGCACCTCACATGCACGCTACTTACTCTCGATAATTTCTCGGCTTCTTTCATTTTAATACGGTGGCAATGTTTTTATTAAGATTACTTACTTCCTAAATTACAGTAACAGGTTCCTAAAAGTTGGTGGTATCGACAATACTCTATGAATATTAAACCTGCTTACCTGCCTCTATTTAAAATATATCTTTATTCAAAGTATTTTCCGTGTGGTCGTAAGTTGAATTAGTCAGCCATTTTTTTTCCAAAGTGGTCCTTAATGTACCTACAATATGAAAAACCGTAAAATAGACACTGCAGTGCTAATTCGCCATTGTTCCTTATAAGTTTGTGTTAATGCAATAAGCACAATTGCATGTCTAAACAGAACCTTCAAATCGTTTATCAAACGGATTTGCGCATCGATCGATAGTTACATTATAATGATTGACAAATGTCATGTTAAACGGATTTAAGCGTACATATCGGAAAAACATTAGATAATTTTCATTATTTCTTACCATTTTCAGCTGCAATAATAAAGGGTAATGTTTATGAGCAAAATATGGTTCCCAGTTTTTGAAAGAGTTTCTTACATAAGGGGGATACGCTAAAGTATCGCGCGAAGTTGAAATTTTCTTACGTTTTTTGCAATTTGCATGTCAGTGTCAAGTTGTATGTTATTAAAAATGAGATTCAATACAATACAATGTATTATTATTTTGTAAATGCATATTTAAGTATTTACTACTTCAAGAAATCATGATATTTGAGGTCAGTTCTAACTTAGAGAGTTGTATTAATGATTCTAATTATTATAATTCTGTAAATACGTATATAGTTTGGTCAGGAATCATATTTTGATCAACATACAACCTGATACTGGCCTGCAAATTGTAAAAAAAAACATAAGAAAAATTGAATTTCGTGGGCTGCACGTGCGCTTTGGTCTTAAGACGCAGATATATGCCAGTGACCTTGAGTGGTTAGCTTGCGGGTTCTGTACTGAACTCACGCAACGCATCGTTTGTTCTGCCAGTAATAGGACTCGCCCATCAAGGAGTGCTGTCCCAAATTAGACGCATTATTAATTTATTATACATAAAAAATAGATTTTAAGAAAACACGTATACTAAAAGATCAATAATTAAATTATCGTTAAAATGGTGAATGTTTCAGAAAAATACGCTTGACATATTTTGCGTGATTTTTAGTTTTTTATCCGCGTTAGACATAACTTTACAAATTAATTTCACTATGTAATATAAACATAATCTAAAATATTAATATATTAAGTTATTTAAAAAAAAATCTAATTTACCATATATTTTTTCCAAATCATTAACACTACTCGTTTAGACGTGATCTTCAGTATAAAATCTTTAAAAGACGGTTATCGTCGCCTTAATTGGCAGTGGCAGGGCACATTGCGCCGAACGGATGGCCGATGAGGCCGAAAGGTTCTGGAGTGGCGACCGCGTACCGGAAGGCACAGTGTTAGAAGATCTCCCCCAAAGTAGACTGATCACCTTTCTATTAGCTGAAGGATCCCGCTGTACGCGAGAAGCACAGGACAGGTCGATGTGAAGACGCTTGGGGCAGGCATTTCCAGCAGTGGACGTGTTTCGGCTGAAGTGATGAGTGGGTCTGAATGAAGAAGAAATGCTTATCCTAAAATTCACGTATAAGGTTCAGAACTGTGACGATCCGACACCGCTAACAACAAGACGTTCATATTAATATTAATGAGAAAAAGCCAATTAAAACGTAGTAAAAACATAATGATCGTAATTGCTTTTATAGATGGTCGTTAGGAGTCTTAATTATAGAAAATATTGTGGCCCCCCGTTGCGCCACTGTTGCCCAATTTGGTTATTCACAACACCTGAGTATTATTTTGGAATTATAATATAGTTTTGTATAATATAATTTGTATTTTTTGGTGAATCCAGTGAAATTACAGGTGTAGGTCAACTTAGCTCCCGCCGTCCGATAAGGACCAGGCTCGGGTCGACGGCCCGTTGTGTTCCACGCGCGCGTCAAAGAGATGTCAGCAGAATTGACGGGGTCCGCTAGGGCTGATGCCTGCCGGGGTTGCGAAGAAAACCGAAAGGGAGATCGTGGCCCCCGGCAACAGGGCACCTGAAGGAACACGACTGGGGTTTAGTCAGTAAGAGACACACCTTCTCGCTTCGCTCAGAGCGGGAGAAGTTATTTGATAATTTTCTACCCAAAAACAATAAAAAATGGTCAACTTAGCTAAAACCAATTCTGACAGCAATTAATGCACCATGGTCATAAATTAATTCCTACAGTGAACTGTTTCGTATTACTCCTTTACAGTTTAGTTAAAGTTGATCGTAAGTATTACAAGAAACTGCTCTTATCATTAAACCACACATTAATTTCTTTATGACTAACTCTTCAATAAAATAATACCGATAGATTCCGTCTAATGCTGCGGCCGCATCTGCGTCTATCGTGACGAAGCTTCGCACAGTGATACGATACACATACTGGCGGATGTGACCAACCATTATCGGCTATCGTCGCGATCATTCGGGCTGTGTAGCACTTATCGCCCAGGTACATAAAAGGGTTTTGACGCGCTAACACTAATGTAACCACCGCATTAGCGTGATAATTTTTTGACAGCAAAACATACGAAGCTTCGGCACGCATTGCTTTGTCATAATAGACGCAGATGTGGCCGCAGCATTACTGTGTAAAAATTATGACTAAATATGTCAAGCTTTATATCCCAATAATAAATCGTACTAAAAATTCCGGATTTACGATCACATAATTATCTTCTTATACACTTTAAACGTTACTATTCATAAAAAATAAAAAAACAGAAATTATCATAAAATAAAAATGTGGCACATTATAGAGAAGAATTTAACTACTGGAGAAGTTAACCCGACTTCTCCATGGGGAACATAGGTCACTAGGACCACTAAATCGTGGGTCATAAAAGTTTACTGTCCGTTTTTATGTTTGTTTGTGGCCCAATATCGGTTTAACCCTCCACAGTGGATTTGATTGCCTGCTTATTGACGTGTGGTGTAGGGTCTTGGTGAAAGCGGGGAGGAGAGGTTAACTGGGTCACAGAGTTAACTTTTCAGCCCTTCAGCTTCAGTTAAAAGTTTTCTGATTGAGCAATTAAAACTATCACTAATATTAATTAAATACTTGAGCTGTTATGTCGATCTTAAAGTTTTTGATTAGCCTATCCATCAGATACTGAAAACCGTTTCTTCTCCGGCTTCTATCATCTTAATAAGAGCTGTCTGAAACAATAATTCTACGTCAATAACGAAACATAGAAAAATTCAGTTTGCATTTTTTTGCAACAGACAACGAAAAGGTCCTATTTAAAAATTGCCAGAAAGCCATAAATCACGATCCGATGTCATCATAGCTCATCAAAAGTGAGACAATGCGAAGAAAATGAGACAGCCTACTATGTCTATTAAAAGACTGCTTTTCGTTCAGTAAATTTTTTTTCATTTTTTCTTTCACACTAATCTAAGTCAAATTTAAAGCATTTCTTTCAATTAAACCATTTACAGGCACTTTTGATCTGTCAACGAGTTTTTCAGTCAGAAATAAGTATGAAGCTAGTTGCCTATTCCAAATCATAGAGAAACTTATGGAGAAGAACGGGCAAGAAACTTCCAGGGACACTTTTTTAAATTATATTGTTATAAAAATATTAGTTACATCATTAATCACCGTGACGATTGGGTTGCTTATGCCACTTGCAAAACCAAGCTAACCTCACACTACTCTAACATTTCACCGCTGTCTCTGGCACCCAACCCCACTTGGCCCAAACGACCGTCATTCACAGTTGCACAAAGAAGCCGCCATCTGACGCGTCGTACGTGTCACGACTCTAAACGAACCACAAAATATTGAATAGTCCAAAACCTTTATTTAATGCTACCTCAAAATGGTGTAAATATAAACATCTAGTATTAATTTAAAAGTTTATATGGAACGTTCAATTTGAACGGGGGATATGATCTGTTTGATGTGTTTATTGATCGTTTATTTTAGGCTTCCGTATAAGCAGGAGAAATTTTATATCTACATTATTGGTTATAACTTTTAAAGATAGGAAGATTTTAAATTCATACGTTCCGTTGGTGGTGATGACTTTCGTATTCTGTCATTCTGTTTTGCGCTGCATAAATTGTATGGGCTATCAAGTTTGGGTGTTTGTAAGAGGTTTATTGAAGGTCACTGCAAATGTGGGAAATGTCGAAAAAAATTCTGGGTAGATCTAGTATTCATTACAACAAACTTAGTTTGCCCCTTTAAAGAATCGTATCTATAAAGATTTTAAGCTCTCAATGTAAGCTCTAAAGCCTAACATGATAATTAACTTGATGTTTAACACGACTCCAATCTTTCTAAAAGTATCAACGATACTCATTTTATCTCTAACCTATAAATACCAACTAATCTATCATAAAAACCCCATACCGTACTCCATGTACCAACTTATAGATACCCGTCTCCCAATTAAGATTCGCTAAGATAGACCAATCATTCATTACGCTCCGTTCATTCATTCATTCATTCAGAGCTAAAATAGCGCGTTTATCTGTCTGTCTGTCCGTCTATCAGCTGGAGGAAGTCATAAACCACTCAGCATCGTGCCTGTATCACTCGGAGACTTGTGTCAACTTGGCATTTCTTTATTGTAGTGAAATTGATGCGTATATGGAAGGAAGACAGATAATGGTGACATTGTATTTAACGGGTACATCTATCATTGGATTATATCTTTGCGATTTATTAAATATAATTACGTTCAGGCTTGCACCACGGATGTTAGTAGAAGATGCACGCAATACCTTCTCAGAAAGTACTCTACGGAGTAACGACAGTAGCCGGGCACCAGGCTGTCAGTTCTGCTGACAGCCCGGTGACAAGAGAGGCAATGGTGATATCCTTGCTGGCTGGCCACTTTTCTTAACAAAATAGGAGGTTTACGTAAGTACTTTAATATACCTACAACGTGTTGAAATGAAAGTAGAAATCGAAGAAGAGGAAAATCTTCTACTGGTAAACCATTGAGATGATGGAGGCGTTACGCATGGAGGTATGAAGAACAGGGTGTAATGTTTACTCATCCTCCATAGAAAAGGGAGGGTCCTCCGACCAGACAGGTGTCGTGTCTGTTGGGCAACTGCCCTAACAGTTGATATCGGGAAGTTATATATATGCTGATCGCGCGGTAAACTCTGCTTTCGCGATGCAGGACTTTTCGTGACGTCATCAGTGTGATGCGAAGTTCGCATGTGGTGATGTAGATGCCGAATCATTCTTACTGAAAGATTCTACAAGTCAATTTATACGTAGGTATACTAGTGACACGCCCCTGCTTCGCATGAGTGCCATGTACTCAAGTGGCGACATGTCAAAACATCGAGATTTCTATGCTATTTATGTAAGTTGAATATTAATGTAGATATACACATAAAGGCGCTTTCAAACAGGCGCGACACGCGACGCGACACAAAGACACCGCTCGTCGCGCGACGAGCGGTGTCTTTGTGTCGCGTCGCGTGTCGCGTCTGTTTGAAAGAGCCTTAAACCTTTCGGAACAAATTCTCTCAATGACTCAATGACGTAACTTATTTTTAGCGACGATTTTCTTTCGTTGAATTAATGAAAGAACAAGTTTAGAATATTTTCTACGAAAACCATATAAACAATTGACTGTAACAACAACAACAACAACAACAATTTTCATATAGTCGGCCAATCGATACGATATCTTAATGTGTTCTTAACGAAACAATAATTGTTACAATATAATTATTACGATAGGCTCAGTAAATTATTGTGTCCACCATTAATTATATGTGATTGAGAAATGTTTGTCTTGATAAAAGTGTGCTCATATGTTTTTATAGTGAAATCTTGAATGAAGAGGCTTTGTTTGATTATAAATGTTGTTATTAATGTTAATTATTTATTTATTTATATATTATTTACACAGTAAAACATACGAAACAACAAACACATACGAAATAATTATAATTTTGGGCACAAAAGTACTGCTTATTTCTTAAGAATTATTTTCCAGCAGACCTGCGAAAGGAGAAATGAGTAAGAAATGTAGACAATAGTGTGTGAAAACAATAAATAAGAGAAAAAAAATAATACGTGACATCTTAAATTATATCATGATATCATGTTTTCGTAAAAAACACAAAATAGTATGTTTTTAAATACGGTACCTATATTTAAAATCAAGTGTCCATACTATATTTACGTAATGATGGCATTATATTGTCACATAGTTTGTATATCACCATGTCCCCATTATATTCTGTGAGATGTAAATATTAAAATGTCTTTCAAATGTATTTTATTTGATAGGATTAATATATTTCATTATATCGGTGCAACAAGTACTTCTGCATTTCATTTTACACTTCGTGTTCAGTCAGTGTAAAACTGTTGCCCCATATCATAAAGATTTAGTTCTGCATATTACCGTCCTCCTATACCATCACCAATACCTTTTCTAGTAGCGATTATATTTCTTCTTTACCACTTACGACTTTCATGTTCGCATGCATGGACAGGCAACAAATTATCTCCTACAATATTTTTATTTTTGCTGCAATATTACCGTGGAATTGCTAAGTGTTACAATTCAGTTTCCTAATATAAATCCAGGTAATTTTCTATATGGACGGTATGATTCCATTCTTCTGTTAAGCACTGACATAAAACTCACAATAGTATTATGAACGACTATTTTTGGCCCGCAGTTTCGCCAGGAAGTTGTTGCCATCATTGCGGAGGCGGCTTAGCACACGCTCGAGGAGTGCCCTACGTGGACTGCTCAAAGAAGGGTCCTGGTTGCTAGGATCGGACGAGATTTGTCTCTGCCAGCAGTAGTTAGGTCTATGCTGGCGGTGTCGGAGAACTGGAGGGTAATGGCCCTCCTTCTGTGAGACCGTGATGATTCAGAAGGAGGCTGCCGAGCGAGATCGTGACAGGGCTGATTCCGCTCGCAGGACAAGGCGTCGAAGAGGCAACCGCTTCGACGCCTAACACGCCAAAACCCCGCCTGCAACCTTTAAAGTAGGCGGGTATCAGGGATCACGGGCACTCAGAGTGGGGACTTGGTCCGCCCACTGAGTGTCCTCAGGGAAGACGGCGCACAGTGGTCACGTGCTGCCTTGCACACTTGCACAGTTAGGTTTCAGGGAGTCCCTTTACAGTCTCCCAGAGATGTGCCCTAACAGAAGCTGCACAGAGAGGGTTCCCGATTGGTCTTTTGTGAGGTAACGGTGCCCCTTCCATGGGAGATGGTGACCACCGGGGTGATTTTAGTGATGTAGGAATCCCACCCTCCCCGGTTTTATTCCCAAAGCCCGGGCGGCTTTTGAAGGTAAACTACCAAAAAAAACGGGTCGGAAATTGTGCCACGGGAATATCCTACCAGGTCCAGGTCTACCAGGTCCTATTCCAGATGATGGTCTATCCGTATGCAAAATTACATTCAAATCTGTTCAGCCGTTAAGGCGTAAAAAGGTAACAAACAGACAGAGATACTTTCACATTTATAATATTAAAGTATGGAAGTATGGACTATATGCAAAAACCGCGTAGTTAAGGTTATTTTCATTCTACAAATTGTATTTTTACGGTTATCGGAAAATAATTTTCAGTATACTTGCCTACAGTAAATTTACGGTAAGGTGAGGTGGGCTGAGAGATCGTATTACTGCGCCTGAGTCGACCGGAGTGCTATTGTTCAGGTGTACCTATTATTTTTAGTGAATGGTTAGGTCACTTACCTATATTAATACCCGGTTCCTGAATTGAGAACTTGATTTGAGAGCTTGTTAAAATCTACTTTAGCATTCCTTCAATATAGTCCGGGAAATTCAAAATTACTTCCATTTTTTGCAAATGAATTTGAATTTCGCGAGCTTTCACCTTAAGAGTCTATAAAACCTTAATTTGCTTAGCATAATCCTCTTTTATATCAAAAACACTACAGCATTCATTTTGAAATAAATATATGGTAAAGTTGAGGATTAAATCACAATTCTACAAAATTTTCTCAATTGAAAAAAAAAACCAAAGTTACCTCCAAACCGAACAATAAACCGCTGGTATTAAAAAAATATTTCAAGTTAGATCATGATATTTTGCATAATAACAGAACTAACTATAAAGCAGATACCATGTATTTTTTTTATTGCCATTATATTCCCCGTAAAAACACATTACCAAAACTATTGGCGCCTTGAAGCCACTTCTTCCCGCCGTTTAGTTTCGCTCTCACCCAGTCCACGAGCAATATCATGCGGGCGAGATAAGGAGTGAATTTGAGCTTAGGCAATAAGGACTCTCAAGTTTGTTTCAGAAGTTTTAAATTTCAAATTTACACACAACAATTTTAGATTACAATTTTCAATACAAAATTGGCCGGTGTCTCGCTAGTAACTGATTAACTATACTAATTTACTAAACGTTCGAGCTAGTGCACATCTGCACATGTGATTTATGTTTGTCCACTCTCTCTCGCCACTTTCAAGACATGTCTTGCGTATCACTCCACTGTTCTCGGTCGCATAGCTGCATGTTGTCACCTTGTCATGTAGGTAGTCATTCATTAACATAATGTCACTGACCTGCTTAGCAAAGTTCAAATAAAAATAAAAAGCTTCTAATTTCTCTGAAAGACTATACACATAAACCTGTCGGAATAAATTCTTTAAATGATGGTGAAAACCGAATCAAAATTCGTTGCGTAGTTTAGGAGAACAACGCGGTCACACAAACGGACACGAAAAATGACTTTAGATTATTATAATGTATAGATAGCCTTAGGTTTAGACATACTTCTGTACCTAAGGCGTGGTGTGGCTAAGTAATAACAGCCGCACGGGCTGATACATCAGTTTAAGCAACGCTTGCCGGGGTTGGTCCGTGGATGGGTGACCATCTTTACATACCGAGACTCCGCCGTGCGTTGGTCCCAGTTGTCTTTCGTGGATCTTTGATAGTCGTTACGGGTCGCCAGAAGACCAAAAGTCTAACAACCAGTCTTACCAAGGGGTATCGTATTACCCAGTTACTGCGTTGAGGAGGTCAGATAGGTAGTCGCTCCATGTAAAATACTGGTATTCAGCTGCATCTGGTTAGATTGGAAGCCGACCCCAATATAGTTGGGAAAAAGGCTGGGCAGATAGATTGATTGATATTTCTAAACCTACAGTCAGTCTAAGTCTACTCAACCAGAGTAAAAAAATATATTTTTAAAAGCCCATACCTCCTGAAATTACGCGTAGCTAATTTATCTAACTTTTGAAACCTTTCGCAGTAGAATATGATGACGATGCAGCTATCCCGTGACGAAAATTCTGTAAAAAGTTAAAAAGTTTATAAAAGAAAATTCTAAAACTTGATCAGAATAAAATCTAGTAGCTACCTAAACTAACAAAGAAAATCGACCACATGAAAATCTCAAGATAGAGAATCCACACGGTAACATCCTAAGAACAAAATGACGATGAAATCGATTCATCATCGCTTTCCCGGAGCAATGTGACAAGAGCAATAAGTTGTATATGTGACTCTTGGATACGGCTGCGTTACACATCACATAGCTCCGAGCTATTTAATCAGCATGCCAGGATTTGCGTGACATATTGTAGTAAAGTTGCAGAAGTCTAAAGGAAAAAAATAATCTGGACTTTCAAACATAGTTAAATTGTTGTATTTTTTAAGATAGTTTATTGATTCAGGTTTTTTTAAAGACCCTTTAGAAATAGCTAAGCGGAACAGGTTACTAAATATATCCACTTCTATCGTATTTTATGTTGTAATTTTTGGTAATCCATTAGATTTATCTAATAGGATACATCGTATTTTATCAATAGAAGAAGCAATAGCTTCTGCAAACTTTTAAATAGAGTTAAAGACAGAAAACTAGTGCGTTTGAGGTAACGTTTTGTTTAATTTTCGGATGGCACAAGAGATAGACGTTACAGACGACAATAGACAGGTGTAATACCAGATATAGAAATTGAAAGGTGACGATGACGAGTGTTGTTAAAACATTACATATTTAACTTTTAAATTCTGCATAACTAAAGACATATCTGCAAGCTACCCAATTAGCGTAGGCACCGGTCGTCGAAACACAAAACACAGGTAAACTGCAGAAGTTAAATTGTAATATTTGCACTTTCTTTTTATTTCAATAGCTTCGAGGATTTATTCTTAAAAATATATTCCACAACTATTACTCGGGTGTACTGTACCAATATCTGAACACACCCTCTTTTATAAATCTAATTACAAATGAGCTGACCCATCTTTAATGTGACACGCTCAAACAATTTCAAATAGCCGTGTCACTCACTCCCAACAAACAGAGGCTGTCCCAAACTAAATATATCTGACAATAAAACTAATTAATAAAAAGATAGCGAGAAAATTAGATGATCACTTACACCAGATATCTTGATGCGCAAGAGTTGGTCTTAATGAGCGTGGCAGGATTGAAACAACTTGGGGTGCAGGGCAGGAAAAGGACAGTAATCGAGTTGTATTTGTATTCAATTTAAAGAAAATTATAGTAAATGATGGGAAATGGGAATGAGCAAGGGTGGTGGGTATTATTTAATTTTGACTAGGTACAGGCATACTGCATTTTTTATTCATGAGACATCCGAACTCTTGTTACTTCCTTCCGAGATACTTATAAAACAGAAAAAGTTGATTAAAGATGAGTTTATTACAAAAAAGTAGATCATTGGTAAAGGATTAAATAAAAAAAACTACAGAGGCACTCCGGGAGTGACGGCAGAAATGAAAACTTGAAAACAAAATCTGCACCGCGGTAATCAACACGTTGATGTCTTTTACTCCACGCACCGCGTTAATCAACGCGTTAATGTCTTTTTAATTGTCAAAAGTTGGTGTCATTACAGTGTCGCGAAATCAATGGTTTAGTCCCATCTTAAAAATTCCCAACGCGCTTAAAGAAGTTTTCACTTCAAAAAACTTATTCTGTTGTGCTGCTCCGTAAGAGCTTGATTTGAGAGCTCTAAACTATCCTGAATGTCTCTAAAAAATCTAACCTAATCTAACTAGCCTGTATTATCGCACTTCAGTCAAAGGCCTACAATTGAGTCTTTTTGTTTTCAAGAAATTATTTATTTTAAATTTTGCTGTTTCTTTACCTACCATACTTTTGCACTACATTTAGTTTCAAATTCTCAATTTTAGCACACCTCAAACAGTCTTAAACTTCTGCTCTTCACCTCTACTACACCAAATTCCCGAGCCAAATTCGAGCCGACACGATTCGTCTGAAACAAAGCCAGGTTTGTGGCCTGAAAATTAACGGGCACGCAACATTAACGTGATTAATTTAGTCAATTAAGTGGCAGGCCCGCCTCCCGCGCTAAATGAATAAGTTATTTTTAATTACAGAGTAATTGTACGTACGGCTTTATATTAATTAGGATGTAATCATATGGCGATGGGTTCCTGTTCGTGGGTGATTTGAGGCGAATTTGGTTGGAATTAGTTTTGTTGTAGGTTCTAGGGATTTGAGTGGTATGGTTTCTTTCTTGGGAGCTTTATTTATTTTCTTGGATAGGTATTCTAGTTAATCTCTGGAGGTGTTGCTATTTTATTAGTTTCATACTGAAGTGCGTAGATGTCAATATAATAATTATGCTGTAGCTTTTTACTAGTGATGGATTAATTAGCATTCGCATTCATTGTTAGCATGCTCATTTAGCATTTATCAAATGAAATGTAGTTGCGAAATTCTGTGAAGTGCGAAGTGAATTTATCGGTTCGTACTTTATATACTTTACTTTAATATATATAAGTATGTGATCAATCTTAATAACTTTAAATATGCCAGTGTACTAGTACAAATAAAACGTTATCGACGAGTAAACTCAACGCATGCTAGGAGACGTCCAAAGGCGAACGCGCTTTTTAATTTGCATGTTATCAAAATTCACATACTTCATTATTTTCAATTATCGTCATATTAGCAAATAGCATAGCAATAGCAATTCGTACGCTACCACTGTAGAATTCGCATGCTAATGAAATTTATGCGAAATGGCATTAATTGACATTTCTACTTTTTACACAGTTTTCAATAATGAACTCCGTATTTCTCTAATTTTTTTCATTTCATTTTTTTTTTAATAACATAAAAATATATATTTTATGTTATTAAAAAAAAATGAAGATGTCTCTGATTTTTTTTTTTAATAAATAAAAATAATAAGCAGCTCTCGTATATGAGGAGTTTGTCATTAAAAAAGCTCGCTGTGTACCGATGAAAGTTACCTAATCCTTCATAAATTAATAGGTATCTATCTATAGGTGTTCTTAAACTTTTGACCTATCCAATATCCTACGTTACCCAACAGGCGGTGTACCGTATCAAATGAAACATGAATTATTATCAGTATTGCGTCGTCTTGATTACGTCGTCTTGATTACGTCGTCATGATTACGTCGTCCTACACCAATTGTGATTACACAATCCTACATTATACTTAGCTGTTTGATGACCTAAGGTTACACAATGTGCAGTGCGATACTATGAAAATTTATTATACCCAAATCGTTTTAGCGTGGCACTAGCGGTCATTGCCTTTTCCCTAATATCTCTCTGTAGAAACCCAAACAATAAACTATGTATGGTTTTTTGTTATTGGAACATGTTGAAGATCACGATAGATATTGATTCAAGGCGTCAACGGACTTTATTTCAGTTTTTTAAAATAAAGAATCTTAGAAAATGTAGGTGGGTCAATGACCGCTATTGCCACGCTGAAGCGATCCGGGTATAGTACCTACCTATCGCATAGTTTTTTGCAAAGTCAAGGTGTTCTGACGACCTATTGCTTTACAGCGGAGAGTAATTCTCAGCTAGGTACTAATTGTCTGTGCATTTGCTTGTTTGTCATCACTATCCGATACGCCTGAATTGCGTTAGCTAATTTTTTGTACATTATTGAGATCCGAAAGTTTTCTCGAAAGCATCCTTAATTATTACATTAATGATCTTGTGTAGTTGTGTATCGTGAAAGTTTGTTGCGGCACTTCTTTTTCCCAGCTAAAGCTCTAGGAAGACCACTTCCTCGCCCCTCCCTTTCCCTTTCCCTTCCTCGTTTTGGGGGACTGTCTTATGTAATTAACGTTCGACAAGTTCTGATTCTCAGCCTAGTTTCAATAAATGACTTTTGATTTTGCCAGAATGCCATTAAATTCACATTTTGGTATTTCTCATAGAGCGGTAAGTACATGTAGCTAAAATACAACTTCACCAGCTGATGAGAGTGGATGCGGAAGACGGAGAAGTGGGTGTTGCGACGCAACTTGGGAGAGGAGTCATAGAGTGATACAATATTTTTATCTCACGAAGCGACGCGCGTTTTACTTGTGGTAACCAAGTGTACAATTACGCTGTGAATGAAGACGAGTAGCGTCAGCACATAACCACACACATACCTACACACACTTTCGACTTCACCATTGTCTTGGACTGTACCGAGAGCTCCAGCGCTTACACACACATTCACAGCGTGTTTGTATTCTTGGTAACCACAAGTAAAGCGCGTCGCTTCACGAGATAAAAATATTATACTTTGAGTTGATTGATTAAGTTAGTTACTTTGGAACTACACCAAGCATCACCACCACTACCACCACTATAGTGTATCACCAAAATAATTAAATTGTTGTATATTTTTTTACAAATAAATTATACTTACATTTTAACTTTTTCCTACTTGTGAAAGTACTAAACTGCTGAACGAACGAACCACCACTCTTTAAACCCATTGTCTCTTTCCAAATCTATGTAGACCTCTGATAGTGGTATAACAATGGACGTATGCAAGCTCAATACGATATCAATTACATCATCGAAATTATATCGTACAAACTATTTATTATTTTGTTAATGACTGAGTGCGCAAGTCGTGAATGTGGGCCATCTTCGATGTAGGTAAATCGCCATCATAAATAATAAATGATAAAAATTGTTTTCGGACACAAACAGTTCAAATTATTAATCAAATCCACTTTGTTCAGGATGTGACTTTTTTTGCAGGTCTCCTATTTTTTTATTTTCAGATCACAGAGAATTTGATGTAGCCATGGTGGTATAAGGTACCTACAATATTTAAACAAAAGAAAATGCTAAATATTATTTACCCTGATTACCAAACACGCGTGATTTTTTACTGCAAAATTTGCTGTCTGTCAGATGTCTCAACATCTAAGTTTAAATATCTAAGTGCCTACTTATATTTAATTCGAGACACTAGGTTCCCTAAGTAAGCTAACCAACTATCATAGGTACAGAAATAGATATTTAAAAGTAAGTCAGACTAATTGCAGCAAGTGTACGTAGCGTAGTTAGTAGGTACCACTGCGCATGCGCAATGAAGCCCTAGATAACTACTTATTTATCTCGACGATGGCTTCATTGCACAGATGGAAGATTCAGAATTTAAAGTGACTCATAAGTAGATACAACTCAATAAAATCTAGAATTCCGTTATTACAATGGTTTCTGTCACAAACAATATTTTGTGATCCGCTACAACTAAAAACCAAGTTTTTCTCATGAAGGTAATCTTCTTAAAACTGCCTCGTTGGTTTATTGGTTGCAAGCGCTACTGCTGAACAGGTCCTGGGTTCAATTTCCAGGTCAGGCGAAGTGTGTTTCTATCTGGAATTTCTCCGAAGTTTGAATGTGTTCTCGGTTGATCTCATTAATTAAACATAACTGGCAAAATGTGGGTATGTGGTGTGGTAAATGTGGATCACCTCTTCCCAACCCTTCGGGAAAACAAGGCGTCATGTTATGTAATGTATTTTTCCTAACCTAAACCTATTTTTCCGACAAAATGTAGGTGAGACTCTGTCAACCCCTTCTGGGAATCCCCCGCTGCCTGTCTCCTTCTGTTTTTAGTTGTTTTTCGTGCTAGAATATTTTTTTCACTGAAGTACCTACTTTTGTCGAAGCTTTTTGTAAGACCACAACAAAAAATCGTGCATTCACCCATGTTGCACTGACTGACTCACCCATATTGACTTTTTACGCATCCCCCTGTAGAGTAGCGCTCCATTATCGATACATATCGCGCGACCCGACCCCGCTCGCTATCAGGCAATTAACTTTAATGGATATATTTAAATTAGTGCTCCACACTCAATTGACAACATATTATTATCATTGCTTATTGTTAGATACTAAGAACATTTAAAAAAATAAAACATTTTATTTAAGACTTTATGAAAGTGAGACTAAGGTTGAAAATTGAATGCAGCGGTCCTAATTAGGTTCTAGAAGTTAATCAATGAAGATGTTATGGTTATAAGCACTTTATATTTGTATTTTAATCACGTCTGCCATTATTATCAATAGGTCACTCTGCAAAATCATCGTTATCTAAAAGTACGTAATTATGAACGTAAATATAATAATTATAATTTACGTAATTAAATGTAAATTGGTAAATAATAAAACAATATTTTTCATCAATATCAAAGAAATATATATTTAACTACAGAATTAAAATAACAGTGTACAAAATAAAATCCTATTTACAACAATATGCTGAATTTGAAAGTCCGGCGAACGAATTTTGTACTGAAATACAATCAAACGAAATTTTGGTATAAAGGTAAAGTTCACCTACGACAAAGTTATACATTAAATTAATTCTGAACGTAATCCTAATACACAGTATTGTCTAAACTCCCTTCAATCTATATGTACACAATAATTTACAACTTTTATCGATTTTGACCGCACTCACAACCATGAGGTAGCGACAGCAGAAAAATTAAATTATTATTCAATTTTAAATTCGGAACTTTTTGTTAGAAACTTTAAATCACTGTTCGATTGTTCCGAATTTGAATTTGTAATCACGTTTTGTAACGTCTTTTGTTTATATTTCACTGTTGGCTTGTAGTTTGTGTGCTGGGTGAGGGTGATCCGTTTGACACAGGTGGTTGGACCATGGTTAGATGCGGCGGTGGCAGGCCCATGTGGGACAGGGGTCTCCCTCCCCCCATGAGGTGGTGGGGGTGGAAATACTGCTGCAGCGCGGGGTGGGGGTATAGGTGGTGGGGGTGGCGAGAAAATTGCGCCATTTTGAGTTTCTCGATCTCCGCCTCCTGTACGCGCTTCGCTTTCGCTCTTCGGTTTTGGAACCAGATTTTTACCTGTAGACAAATAAAATTTTGTTGTTATTACATTCAACTTTGAGTAAATATTGTTTTTATGTTGGTTATGTGACGAAAATTCTCTTTCCTTATTTGGAATTTTCAAACCATTATTTTTTACAACATCAAAATTTAAGATAATCATTCTTTAAAAAAAGGTTACAATCAATGTCATATTCTCACCTGAGTTTCAGATAATCCCAACGAAGATGAGAACTCAGCCCTTTCAGCGATGCTCAAGTACTGCTTGTCGACAAACTTGCTTTCAAGCGCTCGAAGCTGCTGCGCAGTGAAGGGCGTGCGCGGCTTGCGGTTGGGTTTGTGCTTGCGCAGGTTGCACTTTAGCTTGGCCGGCTCACCATTAGCATCTGTAGCAAAGAAAAAAAACAGTCAGTCGAATTCATAAAAACTTTTGACTTAATTGCCAAACAGGATCTTCGCTTAATATACCCAGATTTTGCAACGTAATAAAAACGTGGGTAGTAAAATTAATCAGGCTAATTTGTAAACGAGACGATCTCTAATGATGTTTCGCAGCCTTTGTGTGATATGTCAAAAGAGATTGCCCTCAAAGATTTAGTAGATGCATTCGACAGATAACGCCCGAATTCAACATAAATATTCTAAACTGGATCTCCAGAACGCAAACGTTTTTGGATTTCCTCAACAAGTATTTTACGACTAATTAATAAATCGTAAAACGTCCAGTTTATAAATTTTTCTTGCCCGATACAGTTTCGAAACTTTCTTATATGGCGGTGGTATGAATATTAATAATGATTAACTGGAACATTATCTGTAGACAGACATAGCGCGCACAAGTATGAATAGCATGATTTTTACTGTTACATCTCAATAACACAAAAGCAGCCGAATAACGATCGGAATGCCGCTCCGTTCCTCCGATGGATTAATAAATCGCGTAATAAAACTCATATAAAATAAAGGCTAAAGGAAACGAACCGCGATCCGATCCCGATACAATCTCCACGAGATAATTTTTAAACTTATTTAGCGACGAAAACAAGCATATTAGTAAGCAAATCGTTGATTTTATTGCCACAGCTGGTTAGAAAAGAATTGATTAACGCCCACGCCAGAGATATGAAAGACAGATAACCATTTCGTTGGTAAATGGGTACCCAGTAGGCAAGTAATCATTAAAGATCTTGGAAGTCATGTCTGGATTTCGGCCATTACGGTTTTATTAAGCAAGTGTTATGTTAATTTTGATGTCGTTTTTCGTCGGATCATCTTCGTCCTCAGCTCGTAACCCGTTGTGTAACTTTACGACCGCTAAATTCATTTAATTCATCAATCAAATTAATTCGTGATTGACTAATATATTTATGTCCCTGTGAATCATTATCTTGTCCGTCTATTAGTGGATTCGTCAACAAATTTCTGGTTTTATTAGTAATTTGGGTGTGATTCAATAAAAAAAAACTAGCTTTGTAATTTATTAGTGGCTCCGATCGACGGTTTTAATAGACTCTAACCTACATAATTATCTATCAACTAATTGGTATTTAAGTACTAATTAATGCTTGTGATCGTTGATTGATCGACGAACACGTGTTGTGAAGACTTTCGTTTTATTGTTTATGACACATATTTCGGTCGCACGTCATTATACGTCTTAATGAAACACATGATATTATTACGAGCTAAGCGTAACTATGAGGCCTGCACGCCTACATAGCATGACAACCATAGAAACGGATTTTCTACGGGTTTTGTCGACCGGAGAATAGACAAAAGACGGATTGTGATTGTTTATCTGTCATTTTGTCTATTCTTCCGTCGACAAAATCCGTTTCTATTGTGGTCATGCTAAAAGTAGATAGTAGATAAAATAAATTTTGAAAGAAATATTTTTATTCAGGAGCTAAATAAATCATGGAAATTGAGACAAACCGCAAATGTTGATCACATTTACAATGTAATATTAGTTTAATAAAAAAATGTCAGTCAGTGTAACTTGTCAAAACTAAACCTTGTAAAACTATAAAACAATCATTAACAGGGAGAACATTTACAAAATATATAATTTGCATTCAGAATATTAAAACATTAGTTGAGTGGCGCTTCAAACGCCGACGTATTAATCCCAATGTCAAACAGTACAGTCGCTTAATAGCTAATGTCCCACAAAAAAGAAAGAAAAAAAAAACGTAAATTATGTGACAGTCGAAAAAAAGCTAAAGTGTATTAATGTCGTGTTTAGCAGACGTCAAAGCAAGTACCGGCGACAAGACGGAAATAAAGCTAAGAGCCGATGCACACTAACGATTAAAGTGCTGGTTTTTTTTTTACTTAAACTCTGCCACCGAAATAGATAATTAAGTTACCGTATTTTCTCCATGAACACGTTTTTTTTGTATTAAATAATCGCTGCTGTATGTCTTAACGAAATTTCTTGTATTATTAATGAGAAAGCGGCTAAAGAAAAATGTAAAGTTCAAATGAGTCGAAAGCGCACGTGTGCAGCATTTGTTAAAATTGCTCGGGAGCTGTTAAATTACCTTCTTTAAAAATACATATATGGGACTGTCTGTTCTCGTCCTCTTGTTAATTGTATAAAGAGATATTGACTACAGATGTTACTCTGCTGAATTATGTCCGTGTTGTGACTCTGTGAGCGACGAGAGAAATATGAGATGTTTTAAATGCGTTTAAATACATTTTCCATTGTTACACATCGTCATTTGTTTCTTTTATTTCGTAAAAGGAATGTCTAGCGAATGAATTATGAAAAGTGCCGAGAGTTTTTTGAGACAATTTAAAAAAGGAAATCAATTTCAATCCTGAACGTTTGTGCTGACGGTACCTAATGTTTCAGTGCGCTGCTAAAAAGACAGTTGATATATTAATGAGCGAGTTTGCTTTTTGTGTGCGCACCACCATTAATCGTGCGAGGCGTGGTATGTCATTCATTCCAATATTTTAAACTGGCAGCGTATACTTGACGTTTTTGTTGTCTGTACAAGAAAGGCGGGCATTCTTTGCGTCTTGCGGGATACTTAACATTACACGTTTCTTTTATTACCCATTAATGTAAAGTAATATTTGAACAAATAATATTGAATACAACAACTATAAAATATACAAATTCCTTTGCAGTTCAAAGATCACGCTTCATTAAAATTTATTTTTCAAGTATCGAGTTCGACTGCGATCAAATTATCTATAAAAAAAACTGATTTCAGCCAGAAAAATTAGAACAATTTTTTTTTTCGTCATAATCGCGTTTGTTTTCGCTATAAACAACCTTAACAACTTAAAGTAGAAAATCAACTAAAAACTCATTTGCCGATTTTCACCGCGAGAAAAATTGTTAGATAATTAAAAATGATGTCGAGTTTAAAAAATATGAGAGATATAGTGATATTGTTGCTAATCCATATACTAATGTAATAAAGCAGATGAATTTGTTTGTTTGTTTGAACGCGCTTATCTTTGGAACTAACAGTCGAATTAGAAAAAAAAATGCATTTGATAACTCGATTCTTGAGGCATATTTATTATCAGAAAAAAAGTTAGAAGGAAGTTATAAATCGGGCGGGAAATGTGGCTTTTATTTTAGTACCTATATTGTGGTGTCTTACGACTTCCACGCAAACAAAGTCGCAGGCAAAAGCTAGTAATTTATAATGTTCAACAAAGAGCTATTAAGCCGTATGAGCCCGGATTCCTTAAGAATATGCCCACAATATTTATCTGGTGATCAAACAGCTTCCCGAACGCGGACCATTCATCAGCACTCAATCTTTACCTCATAAAGGGGCCATAGAAAACGCGGAAGTGGATCGCCTGTGCCGTTAACCGTTTAATTTATGTTTGGAAAACTATTTAGTGATCGCTTTTATGTTTAGTAGATGAGGCTATTATTTATCATTGGAATGAATCGGATCTATAGTTAGCAAGGAATACCTTAAATCAGATAACTTATATGAATGTGATGAATAGTTTTCTATGACAAATGCTTCTTTTTTAATTCTATTTGGAAGTTTGAACAGATATTTCTTTAGCTTCAGCTCTTTATGTCATAAAAACTGCGCTTTAGAATATGATTTCATGCAAATTTATGACGCAAACAAAAACACACGGATGAGTTAAGAGGTACTTTTCAAGCATAATAGGGCCATTATTCATGCAATACTCCATTTTTTTTAACTTCTCACTTTGATGTCAGTGGCATTTAATATGATATAGCAGGTACCACGTATCTCATCAACATCTAAATAATTTATTTCAACATAAATAATAATAATAATAACTTCAACGAAAGACCTTTCATGTTTATTGAAAAGATATCTTCCATTTTATTTGGTCTATGTCATTTATTTTACTGCCATCTTAAACTTATCGAGATCTACTCTTTTCACTGTTAAGAATTCACTTGTAATTTTTTGATCGTTTTTTTTAATTTATTTTCACTACCAGCCTATATTTTTCCTCCCTTTTTATAATTTAGTAAAGATGATGAAGGTTTGACGACTTGACAAAACATCTAGATTTCTTTATTATTTAAAAGTTTAATATTAAATCATTGTACACAAAAAAACTTCCGGAATAAATTCTCAAAATTATGGTGTAAACCGGATCAAAATCCGTTGCGTAGTTTAGAAGAACAACGCGGTAACATAAACAGACACGAAAAGTGACTTTAATTTATAATATGTATAGTATTATTATATTATATTTTTCCCCTGCAAGAAAAAGACCCTACTCTCCAGCCTTTATATATATATATTTTTTTTTTTTTCATAAAAAGCATCTGCATTTTTCGCGTATTCTATGGCCCTCGCCTTAAATGATCTATTAAGAGCATCGCAGCGTTAGCGTTGTGTTTATACTTGTCCCGCTCTCCTCAGTGTACAAATAGCACTATTCAATGGGACATTAGTATTTTGGCTGGTTGCCAACGCCTGACAGCAACGTTTGACTACTTGTTAAACACAAAACGTCATTTTGCTTCAGTTTTTGTATATTAAAATTTTGGTTTGGAAGATTATTTTATTTTTCGTTTTAGTTGGAAGTTTGATTTGTGAGTTTATTAGTATTTGTTTTTTATCGAAATTCATATTAAAAAGAGGTAAATGTGTATCTTTGTATATAGGGGTAACCTTTGGAACTACTCATATGATTCCGAAAATTCTTTCACAAATAGGAAGCTACGGTATTGCCATGTCATAGAATATATTTTATGTTAAAACAAGAATATTCACGCGGACGAAGTTGCTAGTTAAGAATATTAAGTTTACCCAAACTTAAAAAGGGAATTATTAATAGGATTTCATTGAGTTTGCCTGCCTAGTGTGAGTAACCTAATTAAGAATTCGCAGCGCCGCTTTATCAACGCCAAACAGGTGTAATACCTACTTAAAAATTCAATACGAGACATACAATTTTCTGGCATTTTGTTTCCACTCACAAATAAGATAAACTTTCTTAATTATTAATTTTTATGAATTATATATTTTGCTGACGCTACCGCAAATGAAGCAGTCGAAACAGTCTTATTGCGCATACTCGGTAATTGATTGGGAATGCTTCTATAATTAGGAGCGTGACTCTCGTTGCCGACCGTACTTACGTATAGAGACTTGCAATAGGCCTGTTAAGTGTATATGCAAAAATATACGAAGCGAAATGGATATCATATGTAAGTTGTCTGTTATAAAATGGTAATTTGAGTTATCAAGCTTATAAAGTGAGTAAAAATAAAATTATAAATAATAATGGTGAGTCAACTGCGTGCATTATAAAAGTTCATCAATAATAAGATATTCACAAAAACCTACATAAACAGAAAACCTTTAAAATTCGTATACAAAATCATGCAACGACCTTCAAAGTCGTATAAATTTTAATTTTATTGACTCTTAATTCAAATAAATAAAACAAAAGACTATCAAAAACAATAACACGGTAATTAAGGCAATAATAGCGATCAATACAAGGTTATAACAAGAAATTATTGCTGTGATTACTTATAAAGCATTAAAATATTATTATTATTTATGTAAGTCAATGTTTATGCAGCGTAAGTTCGTACATCATTATAAGGCTAGGCGCAAACGAGCCACCGGCCACAGCCATCGGTAGCCCAATGACGAGCAGTTCACATGCTTTTTCATTAATCTTGTAGGGATTCGACGCGCACGTGAAGCCGGTGGCGGCCACCCGCTACAGCAGTACTCAACACCGCAGCAATAGCCGACAGCCACCGGTGGTTGTGGCCGGTGGCTCTTTTGCGGCTAGCCTAAGAGTCTCGAAGTATGATGATAATTGAATACTGAAGTACTTACCCTGGGCAGACAACCCTGCCTACTATGAATCTTGCTGATTGGCTAATCTTTTTACTTAGGCATAAGCTACTTTATAAATAATTACCTAACTGAACTTAACAACCTGTGTGTTAACCTAACTGAACATCCTGTGTGTTAACCTAACTTAACATGATGTGTGTTAACCTAATTTAACATCCTGGTTAATCGAGGGACAGATTATATAAGGGAGTGTAGTATATTCATAAAAATTAATAACTATTAGTTAATATGGCTACTACAGAAAAAAAATCTGTTTCCTACACGAATAAGCCGACGTTCGCACGGACGTAATAAAATCGCGGCGGGATGTTATCGCGCACTGGATTTTTAACTCTCGGTGTTAAGCCGAGCGTTGAGAATCCAACGCACTGGGACGCACTCTCGTCCCAGCGCGTTGAAAAAACACATTGTTGAATTTTCAACTTACGGAGCTAAGCAGAGCGATGATAATCCAGTGCACGAAAAAAAATTCGCCGCGATTTTATTACGTCTGTAGATACGTCGGCTAAATGTATGTAATAGCTGATTTCTTTTTGCTTATTCCAGAGTTGGTCCTATTGTAAATTTTGGTCATTTGCTTCGGGTACTACAGCCCCTTAAGGTATGTCCCTCGTTTGATCTAACACACTGTAGACTATCGACATGAGAGATACAGAGTAAATCTAATCACTCGTTCAAAAAATGTAGGTTACCTATTAGATAATTGATATTCTCTTTAAGGCTCGTACAGACCAGCGCGATATCGCGGGCGCGACAGGCAGCGCGACCCGTATCGCACCCGCGATATCGCGCTGGTCTGTACGAGCCTTTATTCCAATTGTAAGTAATATATGTAATATTACAAGTTACATAACTTGTCACGACTAAATTATCATTGAACACGAAAGGAGACTCCATTAATACAAAATGCCTATAAATTATAGTCAAACATTAGAACAACTCAAATTACCAATATCCGTTTGTGCAAAATTGCATAAATTAGCCGCGAAGTTTACTATTACCTACTATAATGATTTAAATTATCTTTTGTTAAGAGATTATTAACGCTTTGCTGTCTTAAGCTTAGGAATTCAATGATTTATTAATATTAGTACCGATTATTATTAAGCAAGATTAAACTTTATTTCAATAGCCTATTACTTAATCGACCTTTAGTGTTCCCACTGTTGGGATTCCGGCTCTATGAGAAATATGGCCGGAAATCACCAAGGTGGTTAGAACACGGTGGTCAGTTAAATATTTTGTAAAATTTTAGAGGCGTTAATTACTTAGATTGAGTAAAGAAAAACTTTAGATATGAACAGCAAAAATTTTATTGCAAAAAAATACTGCTTATTCCTTAGAATAGAACTTCCGTACCAAATGTAGTTCTTAGCTAGCTACCGATCCTGTAAAACCTATGCGCATTTGCATCAAACACATAATTCGATTATAACTCCTTTATTTTTACCTGAAGTGTACAAGAAATAAGGCACAGTTCACAATATCGTGCGCTTAATTGACAAGTGGTATATTAATTAGCTACATGTTGCGATCCACTTGACTCGCTCGCCACCGACGCTGACTTGAACACGGCCTTATAATTCTGTGCAATGAACATCGGCCTACGATCGTCACGGGGTGTCTTTATGTGCACGTAGCCTTATGAGGATTAGACAAGATACTTTCGGAAAATATAATGCTGCTTTTTCATTTCTGTTTACAGTTTTTTTTTTTTTTTTCGAAATCTGATTACCACAAAGGTACGCGTAAAAAGTCTGACGTGTGAAAATATGACATCTGTCATTACAAATGTCAGAATTTTTTTCTTGCATTCGTACCAAGACAATTTAAATCCAGAAAATTAATGTCGTGGGAATACAGTAGCTAAATACAATAATACAAAAGCTACCGGTTAAAGTGAAAGTTGTCTTCATTAATTATTTGTGAGAACATTTTTAGGTCAAACCTGTCAATAGTGACATTTTCAACTTTTTTTTAACCTGTTGCTGCGCGCGTTTCCCAATAACGTTGATTTTTTAAGTTAAAGTAGATGGTTAAGTTCATTTAATTGCTTTTACTTAATTTTCTTAATGTGTGGTTACAATGCCATGTCCAAATTATCAATCAGCTGGGTTTAATTGAGATTAAAAGGTTACTTGTAATTCGTTAATGACATCGAAATAATTACGGAAAATTATTTATTGTTTCCTCGGAATCATAAATTATAGCTGTCGTTTAATAAATGAAGAGGCAATTTAGTTTGATAAATTCAGCTGTTGTAAATGAATCACTAATTTACGAGAAACAACTTTATGATATTGAAAGAAAAAAAAAAAGAATTTTAATAGAATATTGGTTATTATGGTGGAATATTTGTTACAAATAAAGTTTGACAAAATTTAAAAAAAAATCAAAAATGTAATCTACAATTACAATTACCCCCAGGCTCTACAATAACAATAATAAAATTAAAATAATATTCTATCAAAATAATATTCATCATAAAATAATAACATAACATCACGCCTTGTTTCCCCGAAGGGTTGGGCAGAGGTGTCCCTGTAGCAGGCACACCCACATTTCACCAGTTATGTTTTAAGTCCCATGTAATAGGGTGCGAGCCTTTTGCCATCAACCGGGCACAAATCCAGACTCCAGGCTGCTACTGAGAAATTTCAGATAGAAAAACCCAATAACACTTTGCTCGACCTGGGAATCGAACCCAGGACTTGATGCTTAGCAGTAGCGCTTGCGACCACTAGACCAACGAGGCAGAAAATAATATTTATAATTAAATTCTATAATAATATTTATCATTAATAATATTCTATTAGAATATTATTTTTTATATATTTTTTAAAATTATTTTTATAACAAGTATTAATAACCACCTTAATAACCAATATTCTGTGTACAAGAATTATTCTAAGTAATATAGAAACATGAAAAAAAAAAACAATTAATAAAATCGACTAAAGTAAATGTCTTCAAAACCAAAATGATTAAAACCTCTACAAGCCTATAACTCTATGGCCTAGTATATTAATAAATGAACATGTTAATGTTGGTGCGTCGCTTGCGCAGCAGGACGCCTGCCGAACTCCCACGCGACTGCCCACCTACCTCGGCTATAGCGCAACGATAGCACCAGCCATTAAGGATTCCTTCAATGGAAACTATGTGAGGATTCTTTTGAAAGTATGCGAGAATGTTGTATGACGGATTAATGACGGGTTTTTGTATAAATTAGGGGTATTTTGAATATGTAGTGTGGCTGTGGTTTTGACAACATAAGTAGATATCTAAACTAATATTATAAAGAGAAAAGATTTGATTTTTTGTATGTTTGTTTGTTATGCTTTCACGCTAAAACGGCTAAACGGATTTGGATAAAATTTGCCACATGGGTAGACCATAACCTGGTTTAGGACATAGGATACTTTTAATTCCGATATTCCGACGGGATCGAGACTTATGCGGGTGAAACCGCGGGCCGCAGCTAGCTATTAACACAGTTATTTTTCTTTAATATAGTAGTTTAATACAGATACATAAGTACATACACAAAATGTATAGTCTGATAGGTACTAAACGGTAGTTTTTAAACACATCTAGATAGAATATAATAGAATATATTTATTTTCTTTAAAACATGATACATAATTAAGGTTTTATTAACAGAATTTATTGATGTGTTTACATTTTACATGCATATTTACACTTTTACTGTATCATGATCGCAGTACCTGGTCAACCGAGCTCTGCTCGGAAGAAAATAGAGAAAATGAGTTTTCCCAGATATTAGACCTAGATAAATCGATTTTTACCCTATATTACAACTTTCATCGCAATCGTTAGAGCCGTTTTCGATAACGTGATCACAATTATTGCTAATTTAATGACAGGATTGCTCAGTCCAAGACGTAAAATCGCTAGAAAATTGAATCCGTATTATCAAAAAATATCTACTAAATAACATTTCGTAACTAATTATAATGACACACGGATGTTCATTAACAGTTCTTCCAACCATTAAACGAAAAAACGATAAAAAGCGATTAAAAATTAAAGCAACTTCTATGATTTCGGACAAAAATAACCAATTCAAGCTAATTAGTAACCAATAACTCACACCTTACCGAATAATACACAACAAAATGACATTTGGCTCTGACCGTGCGAAATTCGATGAACCAAAAACTCGTTTAAAAAGGCAAAAATATCACAGAAACATAATAAATATTCCACGAATATAAAATTATTACTAAAACTAGCCACAATAATGAAAATGAAGGGGAATAAATTATATTGGCATAATTTGTAAGCAACCGCAAAATAAGGCTGATATACGACTGTTTTGTTAAGGCATGGACACTCATCTGACACACAAACTGGGCTTGCAAGACGAAACAATAATTTTGGAATAATTAATTTTTGTAAGATATATTTGACATAAAATTTATGCCTAAATATTCATGAAGTTATAATTGGAATATCAAAAACTAATTCACCATATGCCTAGTCTTTTCCCAATTATGTTTAAATCAGCTTCCAGTCTAACAGGATGCAGCTGAATGCCAGTATTTTACATGGAGTCTGTAAACAGCCTATCGAACCTTCACAACCCAGTTACTGGGTAACACTACACCCCTTGATAAAACTGGGTGATAGACTTTTGGGCTTCTGACCCGTAACGACTGTCAAAGATCTTACAAATGACAGCCGGGACCAAAGGCTTAATGCTTTCCAAGGCACGGAGGAGTCTCGATATATAATGGATGGTCTTCCATCCAATTTTAATTGGAATATCACAATCAATTAATCATCTTAAATACCTTGGATACTTAGATATTATGTCAAACTATTGACGTAAAGTTTTGATTCTTAAATCATCGCATGACATCACTACTTAACAAATTGAGGCGTACAGTAAACCAGTACAAAACCATTTTTTTTGTGTACTAAACTACCATTAAATATTTAAGCATATAATATTTTGCAAGAATAGCAAAATTGCGAAACGAGCACAATATATCACTGACATTATTTAGTTATGCATAATTCTTGCTTTCTTGTCTTGCAACATTGGATGACCGACCTTATTTCCAAGAAGGCTCAGATATTATAATTTATGTCTCTGGCACAATGAGAGCTGCGCGAGAGTCGATGACAAATTATCTAATTCGTTTCGCTTGATCATTTTAATTAACTCGGAACCAAATAATAATGGAATTTATTAATTCCATATTTAAGAATTATTAGTAATTTATCGTCCGGAATTTATTATAACTTAATTCATTTTTTTTTAATTTTTATTCGGAACTCATGATAATAAAATGAAACGATCGTTCATAAGAATCGTTCTTGTGTAGCAGAGATTACCTAATATTCGTTAAAAAATAATATCTATCAATTATGCATGTTTATGAGACCGGATTAATTCGCGTACCTACTTCCCGAGATAATGGCCTAATAAAAATTATAATTAGGCACTAGATGGCAATTCAAATTCTATAATTAATAAGTCAACATAAGCATTTACCATTGGGTAAGTTGGTCGTAGAGCTCGGAAGAGGAAAGAAGGTAATGTTTTTCTTTTTTTAATATATACTTTTTATTAACAGTAATTTTGACATTATTACTAAGTATTACCAACATTTGTCAAATGTATGTATGTACTAACACTAGTGTTTAAGATGTGTATATAATTAGTAACAAATAGAATTTTATGATAACGGATTTGTTTTTTTTTTTTTTTTTTTCATTTACCTATAGCTTACAGAGGCAAGTTTCAGTACTAATCTTTAAATTGCTAGGCTTGCTTAGGGTTTCATTAGACGATGGGTTATCATATGGCATGGAATTTCAACTTCCCAAGAGATGCTATGATATAATCTTTATGTTAAAACAGAAGTCAACTTTCATTCGACTATCTTTCTAAGAATCGGATGTATGGCACCATAAACCTACATATTTTATCTAAATTTTGATCAAAAGTGTCTTTGAATTAATATCAAATCTTATGGCGGAGCTATTGATACAAACTGTTATTTTCTGTTTGATTCATATCTATTTATCTTCTAAGTATCTTAATGCTATACTTTTTCTAGTTATCTAATAATTCTGATGTAATTTAGTAGATTGTCAGACAGTTTATTTATTTCATGATTAATTGGTCGTCAAAACCGGATTTCAAAAGTGCTTTTTCTGCGAAAAATCTTGGTCATATAATACCAATTTACTTTTGACAATACAAAATGTTTATGGCAACACTAAATTCGAATAAACGTTCACTTAATGACGTACCAATTTTTAGAACGCGAAAGTCAATTGAAGCGTTCCGTTTTCAAAAGGGCTACCGGTGGCGGTTTGTTCGGTGCAAATTGACGGATTAAATTGCATCGCTTGTTTTCGTGAAAGAATGCAAGCGGCGAAAAAATACGAAGTTTGCCGAATGCTTTTAATGGGTGTTTCTAATTGGTCAACGCACGGGTCGAGGCCGATTGTTACAAATTCGGCCAAAAAAACCAGGCATTTCCAAAGAGTCCTTAGAATGCGTGTGGTTTACTGTGCAGTGAAATAGAACGTTTAGGTTCAGGTCATAATTCTAGTCTCGCTGTAACTGTACGTTAACTAGGCACTTAAACATTTAAACTGTGTTGTTCTGTTCATTGTCTTCTGTCGTTCAAGCACCGGCGTTAACTTTTAGCGTACGCTTCTGCGAACTACTAAAAATATATTCAGTGTTCTAAACTACCATTTGTTACTTGCCTTTGCATGTCAAACGCTCAAATGAATTTGAATCCTATTGCCGCGGTCATAAGTGTGTGGTATAACAAATGGCGGGCAACATTGTTTGTAGGTGTTTTACTAATTTGCCCGTGCAGGAAGCACGGATGGCGTGATGAGGACTCAGTACCGTATAATCTTCGCCTCTGATGTTATCTAAAGATTTATTATTTACTGTCATCGTCCGAGAGATGGCAGCACGCGTCACTGACTATGCCACTGGACTTATCTCTTTGCAAATATGCTTCCACATCATTTTCAACCTTAAGTTCGAGCACTAAGAACCAAGTGTTTCATCTTCCAAGACCTCCCATAGCGTGATAGGTATTGAAACTAGGCCATTTTTCATGCCTACACATAATTACGATTAATTTCCTGGTAAGCTGCCTTATTTAGTTTCTACAAACTAGTTTATTAACGGATATTATTCATGCTGTATATTATAAACAACAGAATTAGAATGATAACAAATTACATGCTGAATGACGCTGAAATGGCAACAAAATAGAATTTTAAATTCCGTATAATCAGAAATGCAAAACATGGCCTCCTCACATGGCAACCGCAAAATACATCAAAGAAAACAATAAAACAAAACTAAAGGAATATTTGTTCAAAAATCGAATAATCGAGCAATTGACTTGGCCGGTCCACTCGAGCACTCGATCGAGCGACTCGCACGCAAACGAATCGATTAATCGCTTCGTTACACCACCGACCGCCAGGCGGAGCCACGCGTCAATAAAATACTTGTAAAACTATCGCAAAATGAATTAAAACAGATGGCGAGCCAATTAGGAGAGGCAATCGTGCGCGTACCAGGCGAAAAAAGACCTTAAATGTGGCGTCAAATTGATTTCTTCCTTACGACTTTCAACTTAAGGTGTCTATTTGGTATTTTCGAGTGGCAGTAATGGGGTTTCAGTTTACAAGCGCTAACGAGAGCATTCGAAACGATAAGCCTTTCCAGTTATACTGATAGACAAATATGGATATATTTATCATTAAGTTTGCACTGAAGTGTACGCTTAGGCTCGTGTTATGTCATTATACAGTACTAATTAGCCTAGGGAAGGAGACAAATTCGTGCTCTTAGATATCGGATAGAAATAAATAATTCATTTTGTTTATTTGTTAGTAATTTTGTAATTCCGACGTTTTGGTTCGATTTCACTGTTACAAATGGCCTGCAGTATTGCGTTTGGTCATAAATCGTGAGGTAATATTGCGTGGAAATGAACGTGATCATAAATATATATCAGACGAATAAAGATTCCGAATTCTGATAATTTCAAAAAGAAAAATGATTTCTTGTTTTCCAGTGTCATTTTATGCAAATTCGTCAATTCCGTCATCTAAATTGCTGATCTTATCTAAGTCATGACTACCCCCTGAAAATAAAACTTCGTCCACGAATAGGTAAGATCTTAACTTTAAATAGCCGGTTACTAGATTGGTGATCGCAGTTGGAGTATTGTATATAGTGCAAAATACTACCTATTACAAAATTAAGTTAGTGAACATTCTGTATACAAAACTCAGTAATTGGCGAGCTGTAACTGTCATACCCTTCATTAAAATCAGACAACTATTCGAAACTAGAATAGAAAACCTTTGAAATTGTTTATACATTCAATATAAACTTAATATAAGCTTAGTAATGTAAGCCCGACAGTAGTAATCCTAAGAAGAACTACATATCGAATAAAATCTTGGCTAAAACTGTGCGAGAGAGATAAGGGATATTTATAATGTAGAGAGTAAACGAGATAGACATACTTACTGCGCAAATTGACCGAAACTTAGCACACAATATCCGGAGTTACATCTTTACTAACGCTAACCCTCAAGAAACCAATTAGAAGTTCTATTACGCTAACAATAACATCGATCGCTATAAACTGGGGGTTAATCAACTAGTTGATAATAGTTGATATCACGCACCACTATAACTCAATAGGTGTGAAATGGAATGGGTAAACTTATTAAATGTTATAAATTCAGTCAGGATTGGAGCGAACTGAGGTATGACGCTTTTAACCGGACTGTGCGTTTATCGATTGGTTGTTAGGGCCGGGCTATACTGGTGTTAGGAAAGCGGATAAATGGTTGTATTGTGGAGCGTTTGGTGTGGGAATTTGTAGGGTTATGTCAAAAGATGTACCTATTACGTTATTAAACTAGAATGGTAGAGTTGTCGAAACGTACAACAAGAATGTTACTATTGTATATGTGCGAAGAGATAAATAGTTTACTCAAGACTTTATTAATATAATAGTAAATTATTACACAACTTGTACACAAAAAATTACAATTATTAGGTATAACCTAACTTAACGAAATTAAAATATGGCGTCAGAAATTAAAAATTCATACCTAATTAATTAAAGTCTTTCATGAAGCTGTTTTTAGAGCCCGACTGAAAAACAAGTTAGGATGTTTTCACTCTAGCAAAGAAAGGTATAGATAATTATTTTCACATTGCATTCCCTGGTCACACGCAACTAACGGTGTGATAAGACGGCCGGCCCCTGCTAATTACAGTCGCCACGTTAAACATTTTACGACCCAAAAAAACTCAAAAAGACGCAACGTGAATAGTTAGCGTTATCAAAAGGTGAATAAAAATAACATAACATAGCCTGACCTGTGTATTGCCCGAATGGTTAGGCAGAGGTGTACCTATAGTACATTCAAATTTCGCCAGTTATGTTTAAGTCCCATGTAAATAGGGGGCGAGCCTATTGCCATTAACCGGGCACAAATCCAGACTCCGGGCTGCTACTGAGAAATTCCAGATAAAAAAACCCTATAACACTGCTCGACCCGCTCAACAGTAGCGCTTGCGACCACCAGACCAACGAACAAACGAAATATATTACATTGCCAATAAGAAAATCAATAGCCTACAATCCATCAACTCTAACAATTTAATCACTGTGATAAGTGAACAATTGCTATTATAACTAACGTCTTACAAACGTAAACAATTATTTTGTTAATCAGCAGAATACGCACATTTTCGCGTTAGCAATTTAACATTCTTAATAGACCATTATTCTCGATCGTAAACAAATAGGAAAAGGGTATTAATGGTATTTTAGTTCGTAAAAGCTACCAATATTGCCCAGAGTGGCCGCAGTCCATTGTGCATTGGCGATAAGGGAACCAGTTCCTGCGATGTTTTATTTTTCAGTGGTTGAAAGCGTACCTTTTGTACCGCGATTCGCTGATACGTCCACCATGTGTGCAAAACAACTGGTCAATATGATCGGGTTGGTGCTGCCAGTACACGCTACCTATACGCCTTTTATGTGACGAGAATTTGTTCTCTAATTTAAACATTGCATTCCTGAATTCAATTGTAAAATAAAATGTTGATACAATATTCATATTAGCTCCATTTGAAATTGAAACTCCAAGAAATGGAGAACAAAACTATTAAAATGCTTCAATGATATTGTTAACCGAGTCTAACTGAAAACGATTCCGTTAAACAAATATTTGTGACGGTAACATTTTAATATTTTTTGCGCTCGAATCGCCGTGTATTTCCAGCCATTGTTAGTGCGTGCAAACCTAATTACTTTTTGCGCTAATTTTATTTCGCTATCTAACTTTATATTTAATTTGCGTCATAAACGTCCGTAGCATCGTAAAATACGTACGTTTTACACTTTTTACTCCTAACACAGTTGTTAGCGACTATACATGTGTGTAAATTATATAAAATAGATAGGAATGTACTGCTGAGGGGAAAAGTATAATTTATGTATTGTTATGTAGCTTGAGCTTTGTGCTCATTCAGTTTACGCCTTTCTTGTCCGTTTGTTTGTGACTGTACCTAGCCAACTATGCTTTACGTGGGTTGTAAAAATTATATGCGAACGTATAACCGAGAAGAAAAGTGCAATTTACGTATTAAAACTGATGGATCATGTTCGTACTGCTGTGTTATATTTATATACAATTCACACTTTTTGCATTCGACGTTCGTTAACTGTACTGGGAATTGAACTCATAAGTAATCTAAATGTACTTTCGAGTAGAAAAGTGAGATAATCTTTTTCCATCAAGTTTGTAATGATATTCAAGTGTAATAAGCACGTATGAAATGGGGTTATAATGTACAAGCGAGTGGAAAAGTATAATGTATGTAAAAAGTAGAGATTCGTGTTCATGTGTCGTGACCATTGCATGATGGCGAACACTTTTTATTATTCGCTTGCAAATTATTTAATAGCTTTATATTTTTTATGAGGACATTTCGGGATAGCGGCCAATTGGCACCAGTCTGCGCACACCTCTTTTAAAAACACTGTTAGTAATTATGTTTATTATGAAGAAGTGTAAAATGATGTTACAACTTTGTTCGATGTCAAAATAAAAATGTTTTCTAACTACACACATCAAAAGTGTCTAGGGATCAAGCATTTTTATGCGGATTTCTTGAGATTGAGATGTGGCTTTGTAATAAATTTATATGGATCCTTTTTGGTGCATTTCATAATTTGAAACAGGAACTGTTAATCAAATTCGAGTAAAAGATGAAAATCAGCTGTCAATATTTTCCCTATAAAAACATACAACGCATTGAAGACATTATTAGTGCTACTGTTTCCCTACTACTGATTAAAACCAACGTTATTATGGAGCGGCGACGTCATTTAAGCAGGGAAGAAATGCTCAGAGCCGTGGGAATGATAGAAGCTGGTTCCCGGCAACGTACTGTGGCTTTAGCTCTGAATACAAGTCAGAGTGTTATCAGTCGACTTTGGACACGTTACCGAAGCACTGGTACCGTGGCTGAGCGCCATGGAGGACGGTATCGTTGCACCACACGGAGACAAGACCGATACATTCAAATCTTAACTCGAAGAGCTCCAACAATAACCGCCATGATGTTAGCCGTGAGGCTTCATCACTCTTCAGGGAACTTAATTAGCGACCAAACAGTCAGAAACCGCTTGCATGAAGTGAACCTTCATTCCCGAAGACCGCTACGGGTACCACCTATAGCAATGCACAATCGTAGGATTCGATATCAATGGGCTCTTGAACACAGAAATTGGGCAGAAGAACAATGGCGTTTCGTGTGCTTTTCTGATGAGTCTCGTTTTGGTATGAGACCGGATACAAGACGAATACGACACTGGAGAACCCCTGGACGCCAACAGCGATTAAAATCCTGCCAGGAAGTCCATCCTTATAGTGGTGGAACCATCATGGTATGGGCGGGTATTTGGATCGGCGGAAGAACTGAGTTGATTTGGATCAGAGGCAACCTCAACGCTCAAATTTGTGCTGAGACGATTGTATCTGACGTCATCGTTCCTCTACAAGTGCAAATCGGTCCCTTATTTCAGTTAATGCATGATAATGCACGACCGCACACCGCAAGAGTTGTAAGACAGACTCTCGCCGCAGCTAACATCAATGTCCTGCTCTGGCCTGCTCAGTCGCCAGACTTGAACCCGATTGAGCATGCATGGGATATGCTACAGAGAAGAGCTCTGCCGAATATGGAGGGTATCCAGTCGCAAGAAGACCTTTTTTTGTTGTTGCAACGAACATGGGCGGCCATTCCACAGCGTGATTTGGATGAACTCATTTTGAGTATGCCAAACCGATGTTCTTGTGTTGTTAGTGTTCGCGGTAGAAACACGGATTATTAATTGTTTAAGTTACCCAATAAAATTTTAAAGAAAACTGTTATTTCAGTCTTTTTTTCGAACTTTAATGTTAGTGGTTCAAATGTCAAAAATCCCTTTATTAGGAAAATGGCAAATTTCTTTATTAATGCAAAGGTGACTTGGTTTATCGTTACTGTGACAAACGAAAACACTTTATTTGATGAATCCTTAAAGAAAATTTTAATTAATATCAATCAGGAGAAAAGTTATTGCAAAAATATATGTTGATCCCTAGACACTTTTGATGTGTGTAATTGAACAAAACTATCATTTTGCACTCACATGAAATAAATACTCATAGAAACCACAACTTTTGGCATTAAAATTAATATTAAATTTCTTGTTATGAAAAGAAAAAAACAAAAAAAAAAACGGTAATTTAACAGGGAAACATTTTCCTTTGTCCAAATATTATATAGTTTAATCAGCGACTTTATTTTCCGAAAACCCTTGTTATGCGCTAAATTGAAATATAGTCCTACGGCGACGAATAATTGCAAATGTAAATTATGCAATTTCATTTGCATTTTCAAGAAAACGAGCGGAAAAAAAAAATGGCACAACTATGAAAACTTCAATTGCTTTGCAAAGCATACTTGGGAGCTGTTACAACGTTGATAAGCAATAACTTCGCATGTTTTCAAGCACTAGTAACTAATATTAATTGCTATGTTTGCTATTTACTGTGGAAAGCTGGATTTTTTTGCATACGGTACAAGCTACGCGCGGAAGCGTAGGCACAGCGTAGCGAATTGCTACGCCGCCGCCGGTAGCTGCCAACAGTCAAATGCAATACGAACTAATTTAGAAACTTTAGTAACTATTTTTTTGTAAGGTCACTATTCAGTATGAATGAAGAAGAGAGACTTTTTGAATTTTTAAAGTCATAACAGGAACATAACTCTAAACTTCCAAAAATGCTACGAAAATCGTAATAAAAAATATGATTTTTTATTACGATTTTCTATATATCTATAATACTTCCAAAATAAAGTGCTTCTAACGTAAACTATCCCAGAATGGACTGTACCTAAAGCTATGTATTGGAAATAAATGTGATGTGAAGCGGGAAATGAGCCAGCTCAGCTTATATTACAACCACAGCCTAAAGCTTTGTGCTAGCTTGTAATCGCAGTATTCGTTACTCTGTGACCTGCCCTTTTTTTAAACAATCGTATGCTTATGGAAATAAGCTACAAGAAATAGCAGTTTACTTGAATTATATTCAATTTCGTTTTGCATTCAGCACTTTACGAGTTTGCTGCTAATTAATGTGTTGGATTTGAAAGTGGTTTTTGCTGTTTTAAAGCTTTAATAACCAAAGATTTATAAAGCAAAATAGCCCTATATTTCTTCAACACCTCGAGCTTCCCCATGCTTTCTGAATTGTCATTGTATGGATACGTTATGAGAAGGAATAAGGAGTAAGTGACAAGAAATTAAGCTGACCAAACAAAAGAGGCAAGAAGGAAAAATTTTATGTCCTTGGATATTTAGCAAGATATTTTAATTCTTCAAAATGGTTATTGCTGCTTATTAGTTTCCATGAAAAATTGTTTTTTTTTTTTAAGATAAGGTTTACATCACTAAACAAAAGACGGATGGATTGTGTGAATGATAATATAGCTAGGCAGGCAGTTAACAGTGAAATGACGCCTGATAGAAGTAACTACTAATAGAAAAAAAATTACTGGGCCTCAAATAAATTGGGAGAAAGACAGGGGGATGATTATGACGACGTCAAAATTAAATTTTTCTTATGGAGTATTGATGACTAAGAGACGAATTTTTCGGAGTATCGATGGCTAAAAAGACGAATTTTTCACAAGGAGTATCGATGACTAAAGAGACGATTTTTTTAAGGAGTATCGATGACTAAAGAGACGATTTTTTTGGAGTATCGATGACTATAGAGACGAATTTTTCGGAGTATCAATGGCTAAAGAAACGAATTTTTTATAAGGAGTATCGATGGCTAAAGAAACTAATTTTTCATAAGGAGTATCGATGACTTTTAAGACGATTTTTTTATTCTAAAATTGAGATCTTGCAATAGGTAAGTACTTCCAAGTACAGAACAATAATCAAGAAACTTCACCAGCACTAACGCACTCAATGTTTCTAACAATGCAACATTAGAGGTTAATAAAGCCCGATAGTCCGGTATGGGTCGATTAGCTGGTCGTAATTGAATAGGCGTGTACTGCGGCCGATTCGACGGGTCGGGGTAATGTTTGCGTGCACGCAACGAACGCAACTAGTAAGTTCAGTGACGCGGTCTGTACGAACTGTTTTTAGATTAATTAGAATTAAATTGTTATAAGTACTAAGCTTGTAAGGGGCACAGACGGACCAATCTGACGATACTAATGATGAGTGATAAGTTGAAGAATGCTTTGGAAAGCAAGTAAATCCGTCGGTTTTGGTTGTCATCAGTAACCGTTACTTTCTAGGTAGGAAACACAGAAGCATGAAAATCCGGCAGTCGGTACAATTGTGGGACATATTTATGTCCCAGAAAGCAGCTGGATTGCATGAGTCTGTTAAATAAAGAAAGAAAGAAAGAAAAAAAAAGAAAAAAGAAAGAAAGAAAAGAAAGAATGAAAAAGTATTAAATAACAGACATTCAGACAAGTAGCTGGTCCAAACAAGATTTGGTCAAGTATATGACTAGTCGGATGAAAGAAATCATGGTAGGTTTAAAGTAAGAGTTCTGTACTGCAGCTTTGATTTAAATATCTTAAAAAATTGTTAAGAATCTGTCAAAGATCACAGAAAAATATTAAAGCTGTTACACGAATAAATCACTAAAGGTACCTATTACATACTGTTTTAAAATGCATCAATTAAATACCCATATTTATTTGAAATCGAATGTAGTAAATTAAAAAATCACTTGAGTCACTTTCTCAAAAGGTTTCTCATGGAGAAACATTGTTGCTGTCATCTTGACATCTTTGAGAAAAGAATTATCCTTCATTTTGTTGCAAAAACGAAACCAATTCATTATATCAGTCAAGTTATGTCACTCATAGTAAAATATTGGTATCCAGTCGTATTTGCTTAGACGGGAAGTGAACAATTTATTTGAAAAATAAGCTGAAAAGAATGATGGTCAGAAACAGCTCAAATCTTAATTTGATTTGAAAATATTGTAAAAGCCAATTATTTTTAAAAGAGTAACCGTGGCGTTTTTTGCCGGTTCTTCTCCATAGGAAACGACCAATTGGAACCCTGCATCTAGCTTCTGACGTTTCATAAGTGCCCATGATGTAGGTTTATGTGAAATGAAATGTTTTGATTTTGATTTTTCTTATTTCATTTCGGAATGCCAGATATTAAGGAACTCAAAAACCAAAGAATAAAGACTTGATTTTGAAATACCTAGTCTGATACAATTTTCAGGTTGAATAGGTATTGCGAAATTTTCAGTAGGTACCAGCTCGGAATAAAGTATGTAAATTTTCTGGTCAATTAAATAAGGAATTAAGGCTCTTTCAAACAGGCGCGACACGCGACGCGACACAAAGACACCGCTCGTCGCGCGACGACGAGAGTCTTTATGTGTCAAAGTCAAATAATTTATTTCAATTAGACCTTTAGACACTTTTGAAAGTAAAAAATGAACAAATAAGCGTGCATTGCGCACTGAAAAATGTTCTGTGTTATATGGATGCTTTACGCTTTGCAAATGAGGTAAGTAATAGAACCTCTGCTTATTCCTCTAAAACAAAAAGGCGTGAAAATGTAAAGTTTCATCATTCCGTTTGACTAAAGCATCTAAATCTCACGATTACATCCGACTTGCACCGTGTAAACATGAGTTGTGTTGACAATACAATTTATTTGTCGGCGACAGAGGGCGTGGCTCGACGCGCCGCAAATGTACCGTACTGATGAAAGTGATCCGTTTTATTGATACAGGTTTAAGTCCCGTGCGGGTCAGGCGTCTGAGGCGGTCCGGGTTTTAGAATTGAGTGAAATGTAGTGTAAATTTGGCCTTAATGTGAAGTTCTTTGAGTGAATTAAAGATTCTCAAAAGTTAACAATTGAAATTGTAAGAATGCAAAAAAAACAAACGAATTGAAAAAAAATCAAGTATAACTCGAGCCGACCCGTATAAAGGCTTCCGCAGACAGGCACGACGCGACTCTAGTAGAGAAGAAATTGTTCTACTAGAGTTGCGCCTCGCCTGTCTGTGGGAAGCTTAATATATATGCATGTCCATAAGGAAGTAGGTAAGTTAAGTACCTAAGTTGTAACAATGTATAAGTATTAGCGGAATTTACGCAAATATTTCTACTTCCAAAGTATATTGTAATCGATACAAAAACATTACAATTCATGTTTTTACTCTTTAACCCACAAAAAGTGTTAATTACATCCCAAATATTACCATGTTGCCCATATTCAGTCCTATTATATCCATAAATATCACTCCGTTAACCAACAGGATTTCCTTAAACGTTTCTATCGATTGAAAAACAAATCGACTTCCCCTCTAGAAACCAGTAATTTGAGTAAACAGTTAATCGAGTATCTATTACCGTAATCGATATAAACATAATATCACGCCCATAATCCCTGATGGGTTAATCAGAGAGTAATAGTAGTACACCCACATTTCGCCAGTTATGTTTAAGTCCCATGTAATAGGGAGCGAGCCTATTGCCATCAACCGGGAACAAATCCAGACTCCGGGCCGCTACTGAGAAATTTCTGATAGAAAAACCTTCAGGCTCTGCAGTAGCGCTTGTGACCACTAAGACCAACAAGGCAGTCAGTAAACGGTTAAACGAGTATCGATTACCGTAATCCAATGTATAATAACCCTGAAATTATGTCAGGGCAATTTTTTATTTATTAATAAAGTACAAGAATTAACAAAGTTGACTTGAAGAATTTGAAATTGCATTCGATTTTCTAAATAAGGATTTATTTATCAAATAAAAATGTCGGTAATTGCTCGTTGTAGCAATTATTGAATGTTGTATGAAGAAAAAAATTATTTAACATGTCAGTGCGCACGTTGAGAGACAAACAGTCATTATCTTTATATGTGTTATTGATATGATCAGGTACACCTTATGTTCGTTAAAGGACTTGTTATTAATAATAGGTTTAATTATTTCCAATATAGAAGAAGTAGATACCTTTAGGAATGTTGAAAATTATCTACGTAATATTTTTTAACGGATCGATTATGCGCCGTAAGTGTACCAGAATATTCTGTAAAATGACAGCTTACTTCACCTTTTTCTTTCTCTCTACCTCAACGAGGAAGCTCTTGGCCTGCATCTCAGCTGATGGTAAGGCCGAAGGTGCAACCGAACTTTACCCGGAATCCTCAACCACGGAGGAACTGGCTTACTTACTCTTACTGCCGAAACACAACAATGCTGTTGACATTGTTGTTATGGCGACAGACTTAGATAAGATGGTGGTAGCTAGCCAGGCGGACTTAGAACAAGCCCTATTACCAACCAAACCGAGCTGAAAATTTTGCTCCCACTGGGAATTGAACCCGACCTCTGGGTCTGAGACAGGTGGTCTAACCATTAGATCTCAAAGGCGGTTAAGAGTAACCTAAGTTTGCATGATGAGTTTTTTAGAGAATTAATGGTAAGAAGAGAAGCCATGCCTGAAAATCACGTAGCAACGCGATTTATTTTTCTTTTAGTACAGAGGACGTACGTATTAAAGGTTAAATACATTAAATGTGACTTGCAAACTATTTATACATAAGTACTCGATACCTAAACACTCGGAAATATTTCTAAGTAAAAAAAAACAATGCTAATATAATTCAAATCAGCATTTTGGCGTAATTGTTTGCAAAATCATGAAATAAATTAAAAACGGTACCTACGCATTCTAATTTCGAATGTAACCTTCTTAATTGTATTGTGTATGAAATGAATTATACAAAAATATATTTAGATTTCTTTTCAATAAAAATAAATAGCAATACCACAAAATACACACTCCCTTTCTTAACCCTTCGAATGCGAACTTATACAATCACAAAATCTTTCCGAATCCCCATGATCCGCCCGCGTTGTCGAAACCGATGTGCTATTGTTTACGCATCCAACTGATCCGTTATTTATGTACGGCTTTGTTCTTCGCGAGACACCGTTTCTTGAGACCCCGGCGAGGAAGGGTTAACAGGTTTCCGAAACAAGATGTTTGGAAGTAAATCGGTGACAATAATGATGATGGGTTGAGTGTGGATTTATTTGTTACCTAATTGGTTTAAATCTTGCGGTAGCAGGAATAATTTGTTACTTTATGAAAAATGTGAGTCGTCAAATAGATTTGCCGAACTATTCTGTAAAAATCTCATCGTGAAAACTTAGATGAAGTCAGCTTAAAGTGAGTGACAGCTCACTTTTTTTTAAATCTTCCTTTTTTAATTTTTAGCAATGCACACTTGCTTTTCCAAATTCACTTTAGGCATTGGCAGAATGGTCTACATTGGCTTGACTTGCAATAACAAAAAAAAAATAGAATATAGATTTTTATAGCATAGAATCGCTAGAAACGCTTTGGATCGCTGGTACGATTTACCCATGAAGTAAATTTCCTGTTGTTAAATAAGTTTATTAACAAAAATATCTTAAATGTTACCTTAGATAACTTTATTAGCTATAGGCCAAATTGTTTAAAGATACGCGTGGTTACTGATTACTGATAGGCATTTAATTCTAGCTATCATATTGATTGGGAATAATTAAATATTACCTATATTATTGCCCATTTGATAGATATTGCAATTAATAGATTCCTAAGTATTTATGTAGATTAAACCATTACTTAGGTATAAATGATTAATAATTATGAATTAACTAGACCAGTTACTAGTTACTAATGAATAGATAATTTAAATCGATTTGTTCGAAGTAATTATATAAATAGTTTTGTACAGTGGGCTACATCAATTGGGTACCCCAGTTGTATTAAAATTTTAATTATAATTTATATTATTAGTACCTATATTTTATTTTATTCTATAAGCCACCCCCTGTTTCGCATGGTTTTTACGACTTGCCAAAACATTGTGATTTCTTTATTTTGTATATGTAAGTTTAATATAAATATAACATATATATAAACCTTCCGGAATAAATGTTATAAATTATGGTGAAAACCTGTATCAAAATCCGTTGCGTAGTTTAGAAGAACAACACTATCACACAGACAGACATGAAAAGCGATTTTAATTTATAATATGAATACTTATAAATATTGTCTTAATTTGAAGCGTAGGCATATAACAAAGTACATATATTTATATATTAATCCGTAAATGGAATTATACAAGCCGTAAATGTAACGGAAATTAATTGAAATATTCAATTTATTTAATTGAACGGCAACAAATGCAATTAAGTTTTAATAATAATTTAATAATCGTAATTGGGTGGAGCAAAAATATTTTAATTAATAAATGGTATGCAGGAAAACGATAGGAATACTTAATAATAATTGCAAAAATATTATAACGGTTTTATCAATAAATTAAGAGTTGATATTTTCCTCGTGAACTTTTAATAAATAAATGTGGAATTTCCTAATCTTGTTTGTCACACCAAAATTAGACTTGTAATAATTATAAAAATAATTAAGTATAATAATAATGGTATTGTGTTCGGAATATAATAATTACGTAGGTAAGTGTGTACCTAGTAGCTGTATATGTTGTAGGTTAGTGGTTGCGATGTTTCCTTTTAAATTTGAGTTCAAATAACAATCACCAAATTATGGTTTACAGGAAACAAAATGGAAAAATAAAGCTTGTAATAAGGTAAGGTCGAGTAGGTGTTTAAGAGCAGGTAAGATGAACAAAAATTATTCTTAATTATTATGACAAAAAGGTAAGAATAAAAAGAACAATTAAAATTAAAATATTTTGGCAAGTTTTCGCTCAAAAGAAGAAAGTAGGTAATGTGGTAGATAAGGAAGAGTAGTTCCATACTACCCATTGCTAAAATTTTGGGTAGGTAATGAAAAGCAATTTGTAAACCCAAGAGGTATCTAATAACAATTTAAGTAAGAAAAGAAAAAAAAAGGATAAACTAAAAGTACTAAAACTGTACAAGTGCAGCCGACGTCCATGCTTAAATTATTTGATAAAACTTAAAAAAAAAAACCAGAGGAAATCCAAACATTTCGGGATCCGAAAGCTATGAATGGGAATATAAAAAAACTGCAATCACTATCAATAATATCTATATATGACAAATAGATACAGACTGCACCGAAGTAAATCTAATCTAACGAAGACCATCAACAGATGGGCATTAAATACTACAAAGATCTAAATTAAAAAAAGTATAAAAAAGGTTGCTAACCTGTTAAAGGTCCAACGGGGAAATGTGACTGGAACAGCGGCCCGAAGGACGGCACCACAGGCGGCGGGCCCGGCCACGCCAACCCGTATGCTGCCGCCGCCAGCGCACTGAACGGCGTCGGACGCACCAGCCGAGCCTTCTCCGACGGAGGCCTCTCCTCGTCCTCACTCGGCAAACCATTCTGCAAGTCCTCCACATCTACTATCGAATCTTCCTGATTTACCGAATCTTCATATTCATCTTCAGAAGAGGTAACAGTCGCTGAGACATTCAAATTCAAAGGAGGCGTCTGAGACGACGGCCTCGGAGATACCGATTTTCCGCCGGGCAACTCAGGTTGCGCAGAAGGAGACTGCCTTAAAGGCGACTCTGGTATCGTTCTATGGTGCCTGATCATCTCCGCCGTCTCATCCACTTGATGTGCTTTCGTATCGGCCAAAATCGATGCCACGCTGAAGCTGATCCTCGACGTCTTGGGCGGCTCCGTCGCTTCGGCAGGGCTGCTCGGGTATCTCGAAACACTCTGTATCGCCATGTTCACTTCCTTGTCCTCGTAGCTTTGTTTCTTTAACATTGAACGCTGGTCAGTTCCATTTAGCACAGCCGGTTCACACTGGGGCGCGATCTACGGATCGTGTACGCATGCGGGCGCAGTCGGAGGTTGACTGGCGGACAGTGGCGGAGCGCGGCGCGTCGGGGAGCCCGGGGCCGCGAGGCGTGGTTGCGCGGGGCCCCGCCTGCCGAGCCGGCCCAATCGACCGCTGGCCCCGCGATTGATCCGCGCGGGCGTCGGGGGGAGCGATTTAGCACGCTCTTATCTCGTTAGTCTCCTTTGTGATACTCGATTTTTTTTGTAGGAATCAAAACATAATTACCTTTTGTAGGGGTTCGCGCGTTTTGATCGCACACTTTATGCCCGCCACCAGAGGTATAAAGTATAAAAATATAATGAGCAGTCGTGAATGCCGCTTGTTAAATCCTTTTGAGCGTTCTCTGCTGGTCCCTTTGTGGGATTAGCGCCGAGGGGGCATCGGTTTGATGAATTCTGCTGCGTCCGTGTTTACGGATCCGTTTCAAATTAGCGCAAATGATTTACAACGACGCTGCTCACTGTTATTTATATTTTGATTTATATAACTTTTATTGTAAGAATGTCTTTGAATTATAAGTACATGCCTACCTCATGAAAGACCTTTGATATTCCTGAGTACCGACATGAATAGCTGATAGTCGCCTATTCCCATAAATGGCACACTGTTGGAGTTGGAAATTTGCATTAATCTTCTAGATATAGTCAACTGCTTCGATTACAATTTAACTAATCAATAATTTAAACTAGGAACATAATTATACAACAAAAAGGCACAATTTCAAAGATCGAGCCAGACTAAAGAAGAGATAGCGGGATTTAGACGTAGGTATTTGAAAGGAGTTGTCTGGAAGTGACAAAAAATAAATATACAGAATAGATTAGAGTGGGGGCTAAACTGGAATGTGATAACTTGATTATGCATAGGTTGGCCAAAAATATTTAGGTATATATCAATTTTGTCTGGTAAATAAGTCAGAACAAATTGTGGAATTCATAGTAGGTAAAACGCACAAAACTGCTAACCAAATATTATATTGAATTCAAAACATTGTTAAACTAAAATACTGATTAGAAAACCCGCAACATCCACATACTATACTTAATTATAATAACAACGTAAATTCTGGAATTCAGGGGATTTTCCGGAAAACACGAACCTACCTACAAACAAACAAAATAAGAGATAAGTGGGTTAGTTTAGTACTTACGTAATTAAGATCGATAGCCATAAATAGCAGTACTAATTGATATTTTATTCACATTATTTTGGTCGGCGAGGAGGAATTGCGTAAAAGGAAGGAAGGCTTGTTTTGTACTGAAGTTACGGAAACGATGAAAGATGATATAGATGATGATGACGTGTTCAAAAAAGAGCTTGATAAAGATGAGCGGAAACTTGAAACTGAATTTGAACAGACACAGGAAAATCTAGCATCAATCAATCTGCCTAGCCTTTTCCCAATTATTTTGGGGTCGGCTTCCAGTCTCGGCTTTCAGTATTTTACATGGAGCGACTGCCTATCTGACCTCCACAACCCAGTCACTGGGTAACACGATAACCCTTGCTAAGACTGTCAGTCAGATTTTCGGGCTTCTGACTACCCGTAACGACTGTCAAAGATCTACGAATGACTGTCGGGATCAACGGCTTAACGTGCTTTCTCTGAAGAGGTCTCGATATGTAATGGATGGTCACCCATCTACGAACCGACCGCGGCAAGCGTAGCTTAACCTTTGATTCGATCGTTATTATTTAGCCACTAGTCCCTCGAGTATCACAGGAAAACTAGCAGCATGATACTTAAAAGCCTTAGAAAATAGACGTTCATGAACAACAATGCTGTTGCTTAAACGTTCATGATAAGGTCACTGAACGGGCACATGACTTACCTAATCTTAATCCTATACTATTAAACGAACAATATTTGTAGATATATATATATATATATATATTTTAATCACGTTCTCGAAAACGGCTCTAACGATTTCAATGAAACTTGCAATATAGGGGTTTACGTGGCGAAAAATCGATCTAGCTAGATCTCATAGCTGGGAAAATTCGTTATCTCTATTTTCACAGCCTCGGGAAAGCGATACAATGTTGGTATACCTGGACGATGTTAATCTATTTTCACGCGAGTAGAGCTCGGTCGACCAGGTACTGAGTATTATAGATAGATTTTCCATGGTTCCACGTGACTTCTATGTGGAGGGTTGTGTGTATGCTTACGGTTGGAGAAGAGATGGCTCATTCTGTACCGGCAATTGCATTGTTGCTTTAGCATGTGATACCTCTGTAGGAAATAATATCTCATCCTCTCCTTCACTTATATCTACTACTAAAATGTGGCTGGACTTAACAATTTTATTTTCTTAATTATTTGAGATGTTTTAGTAATCTTGCATAATATGATAGGTTTTTTCAAGATCAGGTCAACTTTTATGGCTTTTTTCGTACCACTTAATTACACATCAACTTCGTTGTCAACGCAAAGAAAATACTACTGGTTCTCTGCGTATTGGTGCTTCAAGAATCAGCATTCTTTCCTTATCTGCTACACTCCTACTGCAATCTTCATCCTGCACTGGCCTCGTGCGTCGCCACCTACTCAGCTCACCTTCATTTTTTATTAGCCTATTTTACGTTTCAATGCTGGGCAAAATCCTCCCCTTTTTCCTTCCAAATATCTCTGTTTTGTGTGATTTCTGGCCATATTGGCCCCGCAAACATGATTAGACCGTCACACCACCTTCGCCGCGGTCCACCTCGACGACGACATCCTCCTTCAGGCATCCAGTGAGTGACGATCTTTGCCCATCTCTTCGGGTGTATTCGTGCGACATGGCCGGGCCACTCAAACTTCAGCCCGGCTCTTTTGTCTCCAACATCCGCTGGTTGAGTTATGAAGCACAGGGTGGTGTTTCTAACGCGGTCTGTTCGCTTGTCACCTATTTTATTTAGCAATCGGTTCTCCAAATTTCACAATTTACCATCGACTCGAAAAGAAGAAGAAGATCCTGCACTGGATCTACATGGTGGGTCCCAACAGTGGGAACCATGACCAACAATCTATTTACCATATGCGATAATTATTGCAATGTGTGTAACTGAACACTGTATTCCAGTAGTTTCGTTTACAAACTAATTTGATAAACACCATTTTGCCCGTTAAACAAAAATGGTCTCCAAAAATCTCTCTCAAACGGATCAACTCAATCAAAATTAGATAAGGGCTGTTACTTAAAAATAAACACGTACTATCTTCACAGTCGGTTACCAGCCAGTCAAACAGGAGGGTGACAATTCCATTCACCCTACGTCATAAACATCAAACTAGGGGTGATATCCGACATCTACCATCTCTTTCGCACACACGGAATACACTAAATAGGTATTTAGTATTCGGAAGGGGAAAATAGTTAATTTTGTGGGGTGAGAAGGAAAAAATTGTCTACTGTATCTTCTTTTGCAGTTCACATCACTTTTATTGGGAACGACTACAGTTGAAAATTGAACGTTTCGGTTGTCAGGGAAGTTTGTAAGTGTAGGGAACAGTTTTCCTTATTGAATGTGTGTGATATAAATATAAATGTTATTAATTATGATTGGCTTCATTGATTTTGGCTTCGAAGGTGTTTGTATTAAGTTAGGGTCGGATTGAAGATGATAGTTATTATTGTTTATTTGGTATTTGGACTGTTTCAATCGAAACTGTACATCGATTAGGTTCGGTTTAGGTTAAACAAAATAGTTGAACTGAATGGTGCTAATCCATCCGTCAAGTTTGTGAACGGGCGCCGTCTGTAGAGATTGGTCATCTCTTAGCTGCCACAGCTTATTATTAATTTTTTTTCTAATCTTTTTATTACGGACGCTCTGCACCGTTCTCACATCTATTATTTCAACATGTATGATGTTACCATATTAAAAGAGTGTCCATGGAGTTTCTTGCCCGTTCTTCTCCATAGGTATCTACTACGCTTTGGAATCGGCAACTAGCTTCATCTTTCTGACTGACTGACCCCTTGACAATTCAAAAGTGCCTGTAATTGTTTTTTTTTTTTTTTTAAATAAATGGCTTAAGTTTGAGTTAACGATGAACCCCAATGAACGCACTTTTGCTTCCTGTTACTTTAAATAACTCTCAGCTAGCTGTACCTATTATTCTTCTATATTCTAGATAGTCTATCTTTAGTCTTCTTTCTTCTTCTCAAATTCATTTTTTTTTATTTCTAGAACATAGGTAAATAAAAAAGTGCAGATGTTAATATTAATAAAATGAACGCTGCTTGTTGTCTTGCCATCAACGGCGCACAAATATTCTAATTTCAAATTAATTAGTAATCAATGCAACAAAAGTACAAAACATTTACATTAACAAATAAAAATAAATTTTAACAATTCAAAATTAATACATACCTAAAAACATTCGATAATTCATTCAATTATCATAACATTATATCAAACCACATTAAAATTCATTTAAATTTAATAAACATTTTAATAATTAGCAAAATAAAAATACAATAATAAAAATGTCAATAAATTATAATTTGTCGTCTAAATACTCATTGATACTCATTAATATGCTTTTATATTTAATAAATAAAGAACAGCCTTTTTAAAATGGTGTATGTCGAGATCTTTTATTGGTTTGGGTATTTTGGTTTAAAGCTTTTTAGAAATAGCACCCGAAATATATTTATTAAAAACATATATTTTGAGTGCTATTCCTAAAAAGCTTTTTGAATATAGCGTCGTTTTGTGTGGAATAGAATATGAGCGCTCTGTTGCGTCGTTTTGATCTCAATGTTTGAAACAAATGTAAATTTGATTTTGAAAATACTGCTGTCTCATAGATGTATAATAAATGCAAAGTAAGAAGTTTACATTTCTTAAAAAACGGACTACAACTATCCGTTTTTTTTAGCTTAATAGGTACAGTACGGACATATTTCTTTTGATGTTTGAAAGAAATTTCTTTGTCAGTGGAATTTCCCCATTACATTATTCAAAATCATTACGTTGAAATGACACAAGCTTTGTAAACTATCAAAACAACGGACTCATTTGCTATTTTTGCAAGATTGTAAAGCGCATAAGAATACTGGTTTAGTTTTTTTACAGACAGTTACTACATGACATTTCCAATTTAGATGACTGTTCAAGTAAAGTCCTAGAAATCTAGTACTGTTGGTTTCAGATATTTTTTGGTCTGCGTAACATTATTTAAATTTTCTTTTTTTTTTCTTTGTTGGAACTTCATAAACTGTGTTTTTCTAAGTTATTTTGAGGTTATTATTAAATAACCAGTTAATTAAAATTGGATGGAATTATTTATGTCATTTTCATATGATTCTAAGTTTTTACACGGTACAATAAGTGTACTGTCCTCGGCAAACAGGACGGTTTGGTAGTCTGTACATTTTGGCAAATCATTTTTAAAAATAAGAAACAACAAGGCCCAAGGACACTCCCTTGAAGTACTCCACAAGTTGTATACATAATAGACGAACTGTGAGCAACTTCTATCTTAAGATTAGAACAAATTCTATTTAAAACCGTGATTTGTTTTCTTCGTCTAAGATAAGTCTTGATTAGGCTTAATATATTTCCTCCGACACCATAACGTCCTAACGTACCAAGTAATATTTTGTAATCCACATGATCGAATGCTTTAGACATGTCCAGTACAGCGGCAATAGTATTTTCTTAGCTAAACTATCCCTGTTCTCGCAAAGGTTTTTCCCCTTAGACTTCTATGTCTCTTCGCCATTGCCTTGTCTAGTGAATCCGTCATGAATGAATCCAAGGTGTCACACCAGCGCTTCATAGGCTTCACAAATACGAAAGTAAAATTTCTTTAAAAAAAATGTGATTATCACCCTGCACTAGAAAATCGTAGTAAGTATTCCTTGTGACTTCAACAAACCAATTTACAGCCACACTACTATATTATGGAAATGACAATTCTAAAAATAAACACGAAACCAAAATCTACTCTAATTAAAGTCAAAATTAGCAACTTTTACTAATGACACGACACATTTCAGCTCACATGCTGGCAATGTTGCCATACAAATGATGTGGCATTCTGAACGTGCTCGCAAATATGACCCGCTCTCATACAAATATGTAAGGAATTCAGAATTTTGATTTAGGTGACGATGGAAAAAGTTACGGAAAAAATGTAGGAGAATGAATGAATATTCTGAATGAAATTGTTGTTAAACTATGTTATTTTTGGCAGTTCAAGGAAAAGTCCATGAATTAATAAGATTATTAAAATAACTACCTTTTTTTTTCTCCTAATTCTGACATTATTCCACGCCCTTGTTTATTGGCCACTAGATGACCCTGTGAACTTCGTAGCACGTAAGACAAAATTTCGATTTTCGATTTTTCGGCTGTTCCTTTGGATTTTTCCTAATTTTATTACCACCAGTATTCATGACAAGAAATTTAAAAAAAAATCTCTTCGGTCGAGCCATTTTTTTGTAGTTTTTGCGAAACTATATATATATATAGATACTTACTAATGTAAGTAAAGAAAAACTGAAACAAAGCTCCAAATATCTATAGGTAAACAAATGAATACTACTTATAAATAGGTATTAATTAAATATTAAGATCGTAAAGCAAACCTAATATTTCTTCATACCAAATCCAATACACATAGCATTTAGTAATTCCTATTAAAACAGTGGTAATATATGGCCGGTTTCGTAAAAATATCAACCGAACCGTTTACTCGTTTGAACGAGTAAATTAAAATAGATTTATAAATCACGCTGTAGCTACCGTGCGGCGTAGGCGAAGGTAGGCGAGGCGAGGTAGATCATGAAATCGTGTAGACGCGACAATGTACAAGCAACAAGGTACGATATAGGAATACGAGGATATTATTACGTTTGTTTTAATTTTTTTTTGAAGAATGCAATCTCCAAGCGACGTTATTAAAACGCTAATTTGAACACGTACGTGAAGTTCATTTTTTTTTCCAAATAGACAAAAAAAAAATCTTCTATTCATATATAATAAAATAGTAACGAAGAATGTTTACCCCTTTGTGTGTTTGTCTGGATGTATGTTGCTGATTGGCGCAAAAACGGCTGAACGAATTTGGATAAAACTTGGCAGTCAGACAGTTTATTACCTGGATTAACACAAAGGGTACTTTTAATTCCGGTAGTACTTTCCCGTGGGATATATATTTTCCGACATCCACGCGGGCGAAGCCGCAGGCAAAGTTAATTCCAAATAAACCAGGCACATTTACAGGCACATTTATTTTAGTAAACTGACCTCTTCAACGAATAGATCGTAATCGGGAAAACTTTGTACGTCATTGTCTTCACATATAATTATATAATTAATGTAAACAAAATATTATTAAACATTTTAAAAGAGTAACGGTGGAATTTCTTGCCCATTCTTCTCCATACATAAACTACCTTTTGAAAGGGGCGACTAGAATCAATATTATTTTTGTAAATTTAGCGTTCAAAAGTGCATTTTATGTGCCTAATTGAAATAAATTATTTGACTTTGACTTTGACTACGATTGTTGAAAAACAAGAAAAAGGAGAGAGAAGAGGTGGTAAAACGTTTCCGCTACCGATTGTTATGTCTCCTGACAAAGTTTATTCTACATAATGTATGTTTATACCACAGACATATAAAGAGAAGATATATACCGTATATTTATGTATGTATTTTTTATTGTATTTTAAAGCAATTTTCGTATTATCTATCACTTCATTTGCACTTGCCGTATATCCTCTCTGCATCACCCTAAGGTTGTCATTGTAAAAAATGCCTCAGGCAATAAATCCGCCATTGTAGTTTTGTTTTTACTTGTGCATAAAGTATTAATTAAAAAATAAATAAATGTATCTTTTTGAGTTCAGTCTACCCTAGAAATTTAATTCACGTCTTCGATCCAACTGGCATCTGATATACGCACTAAACTTCAATTAGAATAGTATCTACCTACAACGGTAAATCTCATCTATTACCCACTTAATCTGTGCCCAATCGCTGATGAACGCGCATACCCACAGCATAATGAGACTAGTGAAACCAGGAACACGTCAATTAGCAGACATTTTGCCCGTTTATGTTTTTTGCCGCCAAAAAAATATGATTTATGGTCAAACCGTGGAACATGACACTCGTTATGGCCGTTACAAATTGTCTATGGGTTTTAGTTATGATTGTTAAGGATGGAATTAGTCGATTTATGGCTCGGCCTCTATAGAAGATTTTAAATTGAGTCTTTTATCAAGTCTTAAATCAAAGGATTCAAGCGAACTAATCTAAGATGCATGCTACAGTTCTTTTTTTTTTACATCGATTAAATTTTTAATGGATTTACGAATCAATAAGTACCTACTTAAATACAAAACTAAATTAAGACCAATCTAAATTTTCCCACATGTTTAATTAATAGAAGACCAACTTCTTTTTTCATTTCCTCTTATAATCTTATGTAATATTAATCGTCTTTCACATAATTACCTTTGACTGTAGGATAAAATCACGAGAAGTAGTCCTTTTACAACTCTTATCAACATAATTAAACCATTATTTCGATAATCGAGAATCGATTCAGACGGAGAAATCTCGCGGTATCGATATCATTTAGCCCCTATACGCATATGTGTATACTTCACTAGTAATTAAGTCACATTGTCAAACTACAACTTAATTTGCTGTTAATTTTCAACCTTTTTTGTGAAATGCAACCTTATTGTGAGCTGAATAAAGGATGAGTGAATTTTATTGGTGGTAAAGTAAAAGTGGCAAAATGATGTCTCCCGCTTAATTTACTTCGGAAAGGAAATATTTTAGTTGAAAATTCTATTTTGACATTCGTGTTAATCGTCCGCAGGTGTGTACCGGTATTTATGGTATGTGTCATTGATACTTAAGCCAGCGAGACATTCATCATTTTAGTGTAATTTTGAACCATATTTAACTCGGTTTCGACTAACGAATTGGGTAAATTGGATCCCTTGGGTCATATTGCTAATGATTCAATTAGTTAATTTTTAGTTACTGTTTCCGTTTAGCAATAAATTCATCAGTTTTGATCTATTTTTTTGCTAAACATTTTGAATTTAGAAAGAAGATGACTGGAAGACACACAAACGAAAATAAACAATCTGTTCCAAACATGCTATCTCTTAAACACCCAATTTCACCAAACAAGCGAATTTCGAAACAAAAATCGCATTCGACTACAACAATCGACTAATTACGGCGATCTTTCATCATGTCAAAGTCCGCCATATTGGTAGCCATTAAAAAAGTGTTGCCGTCACCGCGCAGTCGTGGTTCGACAAAAAGCACCTATTTGTTCGATTTTCAAACGGAATTTTAATCGACGCGAGATAAAACTTTTTGCGTGGCTACTGGCCCCTTGCCCTTAAAATATTCCGCGAAAGCCCTTTATCGTTCCAATTAAAATTTCGAACGCAAAATGGCTTCTTTCGTCCGCCATTTTGAGGTTGGAGAAAAAATTGGCGCGCTTTTTAAGTTAGCTGCATCGAACCAAGGGTTGATTTTTTATGACGTCACATAGGTATCTCCCCACAATTTAGCTACCTGGAAGAGAATCTTCAATGTGATCACGTAGTACCTACATAGCTATTCTGATCAAGGTTTTCATTCACTTTCCACTTCTGTTTTTTCTAAGGTTCTTCTTCTCCAATTACTTTTACTCTGTCCAAACTGGTCTGGTTTTTACTCAACTGACCGATAAGGAGTGTTTAGTTTTCATGGTTTATGTATGTATGGTATGTGTCTGAGTTTCTTTATTTCACCATAACTTCAAAACGCCTGGACCGATTGTTAACTGAGGTGATTATGGGACAACAGTTTACTAGAGAAACTCAAATGTGGAGAAATTCAGAGTGAAGCTTCCAATCCTTCTGTAACAACTCTCAATGCCACTAAATTATAAAAGGTCAATTTTGAGAGATGATTGAGGTGAGTCATAATAGTCCTTCGATCAATAAAGACCCATAATTTCTACTTTGATATTACTAAAACTATATCCAACATAACTAGCGCAGCTTTTAGATAGTTCTAGTACCAACATAAGGACACAAAAGAGTACCAACATAAAGATATCATTAAAATCTCCTTTTCCATGTCTCTCGACAAAAGTTTCTGCTTGTTATGACAGTATTTGTGCGAAGCTTTTGTGTAAAGTCTAGAATAGAGGCTTTATATACGTTATGTTGGTACTTAGTGTTCTATGTGTGCTATCTTCATTCTTAGTAAGATCAAAGGAATGAAATAATAATGGGTTTAATGTAGTTGCGACCTTCTTTGATTTCTTATTTGATGATTCATTGCTTTTATGAGAAGGTTGAATATTTTATCGTATAGGTATGTACTTTTTTTGAAGGATTACTCTCGATCTGAACGTCATCGATTTGATCAATAGATATATCTGGGTACTAGGTCATCTGTGTCAGTTTCTATCCAATGTAGTTTCATCTAATTAATATTGTTTTTAATTTTGACCTCATCAAAAAGAGAACCTAAGGCAAATAAGATTTTTTTTATTTAAAGTGCATTTTACCATTTCTGTTACACCATAATCGTTTGTCAAAAAGTTCCCATATTGCAGTCCAGATTTTTTGCCTACTTCATATTCCTTTATACTCATTCATTGTTCACGGCTTCAACAGACAGTGGCTTAGTTTTATGGGCTAGAAAACATTTAATGGCCTTTTACTTAAATGGTCATGCAAGTCGGTGTCCACAAAGGCTCGGAGGCGTGTCGGTGATTCATTAGAAACAAATTCGAGTATTGTGCACATTCTACGGCCTGGGATCGCCGCTCTGTCTCGGATATTTGAGCCGAATAGCCACTTGAGTGGTGTCCGTGTAGTATATGGAAGGTTGCAGATAAATATACTGTATTTATTTTTTTGGTGAGAAAATTTTGCGTGCCGTAAATGGCGAATTTGTCAGAAACATGAACCAAGTTAATTTTAATGGTTAACTCGTTGAAAACTCTATGTTATGCATATTAACATTCGGATATTTATTTATTTATGGATTACCAACGAGATGCATTACTTTTATCTTATACAAATTTAAAACTTCTACGGTACACATTACCCTGTAATGCACACTCAATTACAGGTAAAAACAACTGATACCTTATTAAGTAAACACGCTCTGAATACACAATTAACACACACACACACACACATTATTATTATTACTAAAATTTTGCGTAAAAATCAGAACAACATTTAATTTTCGACCTATAAACAGATATGCTTATTTTCATAGACATAGCTATTGAATGCTACTTAAATACTAGTTGAAAATCTATTAAAGACCTGAATTATTAGCAACTGTAAAGTTGATTAGAAAATTAAATTATTTCAAAGCTTCTGCAAACCTTGCATATACTATGCCTAGTCTAAAGGCGATCAGTGCAAGAGGCCGCCACATGGCGCCAACTTCACGGCGCAAATGAATTATGATAGAAAATAGCCCCAATTCACGTTATTTCACGCCCACGACAAAGAACATCACCTAATGACTACTGAAAGTGAACCTTTTGTGAGAAGCAGATGATTTTGTGATGCATTCAAACAGCAGTGCTTGGTAGGTGAAGAATTAGAATTATTTAAATACTGAATCGAATTTGAGATTTTGTTTCGGTGATTCGATGTTCATGTGTTTTTTTTAAGCGGTAAGGCCCGGACTCCACCAAAGCAAAGATGTGCGAAGATGTCTGAAGCGGAGACGAGAAGAGATGTTTTTCAGCTAGGGTGTATCCACCGAACCTGTGTGGAGATGCGTACTGGCTAGACTGAAGCGGAGATATGTGCTAGCTAGAGCGGAGATGTGTGCTAGCTAGAGCGGGACTGTTACGGCATCGCTCACATCTCTTGTCGTCCCCGCAGGGCGCCGTCACCAGCTTGCGAGGCACAGCTCACATCTCCGCTTTGTACCGCCGCCCAGCTCTCGGCGAGGCACAACTCACATCTCCGCTTTGATCGCGCCATAAAAATATGATACATCCCCGCTCAGTGGTCTCCACTGAAGCTGAGAGGAGACGAGATGTGTGAATAACGAAATTGTATTGGTTGTTTAAAACACATCTCTTTCTCCTTTCGTCTCGTCTCCGCTTTGGTGGAGTCTGGGCCTAAACAGTAAATGGAGAAGTGAAGCGGAGAAACTCAGATGAAAGAGAAACAACAAGGCAGTGTGAACAATCTGTTGATTATAATATTGCTATTTCAGTAACTCTACTGAAATATACACGTTTGAAGCTAACACAGAACTTAACAATTAGGAAAATGATGTCCAATAATGAATTGTTTATGGGAAAATTCATCTAAATCCATTCAACCGTTTTTGCGTGATTTAGTAACAAACATCTAAACAGACAAACATATAAACTTTCACATTTATATTAATATATAGTATAGGATAGAATTAGTACGATACAAGCAAAGACTATGAACAAACTTTTTGATGTCTAAGATACTCACACTGTCGTTAATAGCAAGCACGCTGTAGATCAAATTTTTTGAGCCAACATGTACCCAACTACGAACTTTCTTACGAACGCCAGCTGGCACTCAAAACGTATATGAATCCTATTGCTTTACACGATTTATGTCAAGAGGTGCCATTCATTGTAACCACAATAGTGTTTTGGTGGCACTTCAAGGTGGTCCTATTGTCCATCAAAGCTGTAAGCAGAATAAAGAATGGCTACGAGCAATATAAGGCGAATTAGTTATCTTTGTCCGCGGAGTGCAGGTGACGGTTTGTGCATGGCACGGGTCATTATTTTGGCATTTGGGATTTTTAATGACCTTTAACGTTTTTGGGATGGACACTGGTCCTCGACTTGGAGATTTCTGGGTAACGGTGAGTTTAAGATTAATGTGTCCGTATGGATTGAGGAGCCATGTCTTATATTTAAACGCGGGTATTACCAATATTTAGTAGTAAATTAGGCGCTTTTGTAGGCCCAATCCTACGAAACGTTCTTTTGGTTTTTGAAGTTATATATGTATGACATTTAAAATGTCTGAAAACAGGTTTTCAGTAACCATGCAAAAGATTTAAAAATAAATGGAACTATGTTACTATGAGATGGATCGGTTAGTACTTTTTAGATTTTTTAAAATGCGTTCAGTCCACATGTGACTCGCCAAATGTCTGAAAATATACTTTTCGTAATAAAATTACCAAACCTATGTACATTCTTAATATAAGACAGATTGTGATGAAGCCGTCGGTCTATTTTTTTTTTGACATGGCAGAAATAGGCTTCCGTAAAACTGGGACGTTTCTCACCGGTACTTCCCACCGATTTTATGCGGTTTTGGTCGTAAAACGATATGATATGGTTTTGGTCGTGGGCTCTCGTACCACACTAGATAGTTAAGGAATGTTTATTTTATTAATATCTTTTCAAATACTGAACGTACAGGATGTTGGATTACGCCAATATTTAGTAGAACTTTCTACTAAATATTGGTGCTATTGTTATCCGATTTGATCAACTACTTTAGTAGCTAACATATATTTTATATAGACCATCAGGATTGCGGAGCCAAATAAAATATGTTGTATTAGCGAAATTATATAGTTTGTCCAATTTATTTTTATACTACAAATTAGAACACATTTGAAAACTCAAAATTTTTTAGCTATCTCAAATTCAGCCATGCAAAATCCATTTTATTGTAGAGATTATGTATAATGTACTACTAAATCCTACCATTTTTTTCAAAAATATCCGTTACATAGTTTTCGAATTCTGAGATGGCTTCTCAATTCAAACGTAAGGAGCCATCTTAGAACTGTAACTTTTTAAGGGTTTTACTACAAACTCCAGGATTGCGCCTACATAATCGGCGAATCGGCTAATTTACTACAAAATATTGGTAGTACCCGCGTTTAAACTAAAATTGAACTAAAATTGAGGAGCCATGTCATGAGACATCTGCCGGGGTTGCGAAGAAAACCGAAAGGGAGATCGTGGCCCCCGGCGACAGGGCAACCGAAGGAACACGGGTGGGTTTTAGTCAGTAAGAGTCTGACACGCCCTCCCGCTCCGCCCAGAGCGGGAGAAGTTATTTGATGATTTCCCACCCTCAAAAAAACAAACAAAAAAAAAAAAAAAAAAAAAAAAAAATGTCATGAGACATGGTTCCTCAATTCATATGGACACAAATCAATTTACCGTTTTGATCGTGTCATTGAGGATACAAAATCATGTCTTTTAAAAATAACTAATTTTAATAGTAATCAATAGATAAATATAATTTTCATTAACGGTGTTAGCAAGGACATCTTCTTCAATTTTCCTTAAGGCTTCCTTCTGTCATCTTCCTTACGATCTTTATGTTCTTCCTCTTTCGTTTTTGTACACAACTGATGAAACTAATATTTTTAGATAAGGTGTTCCTTCTAATTTAACCATTTTTTGATTTTCAACCTTTATTATCAACTGCATAATAATCAGAATATAATGTTCCCACTGCTGGGACACTGGTCGCCTCTATGAGAACGAGTGGGCCGTAATCCACCACGCGGACCAAGTGCGGGTTAATAGATATCACATGTCTTCGAAGTAGATTATCAAGTATATTGTTATATTAACATTAGTATCACTTACATAAAAAACTTGTCTATTATTATTCTCCCTTTTCTAAAACCTTCACTTACACGGTGCATCTGCCTAAAAGTAGTCCCAAAGCAATAATAATCCATAATCAGTAACCACCTCTTAGAGAAACAAATACCAAAAACAAAGATCATTGAAGGAGCATGCGCTGCGCGGGCGCCGACTAGCAAACAAGCGGCATACCTTTGTGCGCAGCCGCCGCGACAGAGCACTGTCACTACCCTAAACACATCGGCTTTTTGTACTGATGCCGATTCAGTAAGAAGTCATGGAAAGTATTTGTTTGATGTAGGTTTGGGGGAACTGTGTTGTTATTATTGCAAAGATTACTTAGGCTTTTAATCCTTTGTGTACGATTACGTATATCCAATTTCATCTAAAAGTTCAAGTTCATCTTAAGATCACTGGTGGAATGAACAGCTAGTGGATAGCTTCTCTATTATTTTTTTTATAACTATGAGCAAATCCGCAACTTGTATCATCATCATCAAATTTATTATCAACACGAAGTATAACTAAAAACTGCTTCTTGCTAATAGAATTCATCTATCAATTCATCATGGTCATCATTCAACATTGAATTCATCCAAATATTTTATGTTAAAACTTTCTTCGAAAAGCTTCTTTCCTCAGGACGGAAACAACAGCCTCATCCTCAGATGTTATACCTACCTACATATTCATTGACACTTGCGTATCGGCAGCAACACCGATATCGGTTATTAGTAAGCCTTCCGTCGTACGTAGGGCGGTACCTACTACGTCAAATTATGTGTGTATGCACCCTATGTAAGGCTGCTCCGGAGCCAAGCTCGCAGTTGTAGTTGTAAGCTATTTGTCGTCGTGACCTAGGAACAGGTTAGTTAGTTCTGCAAATTGTCTTACAGCTTTGAGGAGCAGTGAGGATATTATGCTGTAGGTTGGTATTTTAGTTATTCCTGGACGATGATATTTAAAGAGATTTCCTTGTGAATTACAAAAGTGATCAAAATTATTGTGGCTGGGCCTTTGTAACCATTTGGGTTTTAATGCTCAAAAATGGTCTGGCATAAAACTATCAAGAGATGATTTAAAAAAAATTCAAAATGAAAGCAGTGTTAACGAAAGCAAGGTTAACTTTTGTAATGTTTTTCCTTTGGCTGTTATCACCTAAAAAATGGATGTTCATTTGAAACCAACGCGAATTGCATAACAACACTTAACATTACAGATTTCAACAAAAGACAAAAACAATACAAAGAATAAGCGACTTAACACAACAAACGACCACTTAACTCTCAAAAATCTGACGAGCTACCGTCAGTCAAGCACAACACTACATCTGCCTCCGTTGACGCTGCCAAACAAAACGACCGACAACCAGAGGAGGGAATAATTAAAGAAATCCGTGTGGTATTTAATTGATGACAAATATTGATCGTCACGGCAATTAGGTGGAGGGAGACACCGTGACCCGACGACGCCGGCGAGCGGGCAAGTGACCGGCGACTGACGCTGCTAACGCTTTGGACTTGATTATTGGACATATTATAGAATCCCGAATGTTGGACTGCCTCGATGGTCTAGTGGTGGTTCGATTCCCAGTTCGGGTAAAGTTTTTACTTCTGGAATTTCTCAGTACCAGCCCGGGCTCTGAATTTGTGCCTGGTTGGCAATAGTCTCCTTATTACATGGGACTTAAACATAACTGCCAAAATGTGCATGTAGCTATAGGTACACCAGCTCTGCCCAATTCTTTGGGGAAATAGGCGTAATGTTATGTTATTACAGAATCGCCGTCTAGCGGACAGAGATGCCTCAGCTCTAAATAAAATATGTAAAACGCAAAAAGAACAGGTAAGTTACAAAGTTTTTAACAATAGTTATTACACTGTTGAATAATATTGCCAGTCGAGGCAAAAAGAATACAGACGATGTATTTAGGCCTCAATGAGAGATGGCACCGGTGATTGAGGTTGAAATCGACAGACCAATTTATAGATTTGGATTCGAAATAAATAAAACACGATAGCTATATGGATCACGGAAAGTTTTAAGATGCATAAAGATTTAAGATGTGAGTGTCCTTAAACTCGAAATACCTATAGAACTGTTTCAATACTGTAGCAATCATTGCTATCTACTTAAGGGGATTACAGGAGCTAAACACAAATTTGTATGCCTAAAAGTATATGATTCACTGCAGTAAACAAAACCAGAAAAATATAATGATATTCTTTAGGTTATTTGCTAATTTGATATGATAGGAAAATATCACGAAGATGCCTCTAAAAATTTATTTTATCGATTAAAAACCATATTAATATACATGCAATTGTTCGGATTCTTTTTTTTTTCAAATTATTCTACTAGCAACATTAAAAAAAAAAAAATAATAATAATTTTGCACAAGAGTTCCTTATACAAAAAGGGTTTAGTTAAATATGAGATGAACGTTTGTATGGAAGTTCGTAATTTTTGCCCGCTTATTGGTGATTCGCCCGAAACGGGCTAATCATTAAAAAAAAATTAAATAAAATTTTATTCACCTACAAATAAATTATCTCCGTGCGAATCGCCGCAAGAAAAAAATATATTATTAAAAATTATCGATTTGCCTGTTTCGGACGAGTAAATTCGGGCGAATCACCAATAAGCCTTTTTGCTGATTGAACAGCCCATCGGGCACATGACTTGTTTTTACATAAAACAGTTTGAATAATTTAAATGAGGCTATCAATTAGAGTAAATAACTTCGTTACGATTCAGAACATAAGTGTAATTATTCACAGTAGGTACTTAATCAAGCCGTCATGAATAAGTTAATATAAAGTAATTTTATTCCATAATTCAATTTTAATAATCTATCTTCAATATTAATTACGTGCATGAATGAGTAAAACATTCAATTAGTTAGAGTATGCTAAACTTTTAAACGATCAGTTATTTATTAGATACTGTGTTTATATAATAAATTTATTCAAACCAAAGATATATAATTCTATACCTACTAGCTCTTATCCCGCGACTTCTTACTCATGGATTTCGTATTTTACCTAATAAACTTCAATACCGCATTTCACCCCATCATCGTCATTATAGGCAGCCTTGTTCCACCCACTGCTGAATATAGGCATCCTCTGTTTTGTGCGATGCTTCCCTGCGTGAGTCTCATCCTTTTAGGGGTTGATTTGTTTTGAAGTGTGCTTTTGTTTTTACTCCATTGATGTTTTACTCAATGTTCTACATAGCTAACTCTTTGACAGACTTATCCTACCCACTGCTGAGTATAGGCCTCCTCTCTTTTGTGCGATGCTTCCCTGGTGTGTGTGACTCTCATCCTTTTAGGGGTTGATTTGTTTTGAAGTATGCTTTTGTTTTTACTCCATTGATATATAACAATGTTTTACTCAATGTTCTACAAAGCTATCTCTTTGGGAGACATGTTCCACCCAGTGCTGAGAATAGGCCTCCTCTCTTTTGTGCGATGCTTCCCTGGTGTGTGTGAGTCTCATCCTTTTAGGGGTTGATTTGTTTTGAAGAATGCGTTTGTTTTTACTCCATTGATATATAACAATGTTTTACTCAATGTTCTACATAGCTAACTCTTTGATAGACTTGTCCCACCCACTTTGAGTATAGGCCTCCTCTCTTTTGTGCGATGCTTCCCTGGTGTGTGTGAGTCTCATCCTTTAAGGTGTTGATTTGTTTCGATTTATGCTTTTGTTTTTACTCCATTGATATATAACAATGTTTTACACAATGTTCTACATAGCTAACTCTTTGATAGACTTGTCCCACCCATTGCTGAGTAGAGGCATCCTCTCTTTTGTGCCATGCTTCCCTGGTGTACGAGTCTCATCCTTTTAGAGGTTGATTTATTTTGAAGTATGCATATGTTTTTATTCAATTTTATCAAAATTGGTACAGCAGTTTAGTTCACACAGGCACTTTTGCTTGTTTATATTAGTATCGGTTACTTAAACACTATTAATTAAATCTATTAACTATTTTAAATTCAAGTCTGTGTAGACTACAAATTACTGTTCAAAGAATTAATATTTAATTTATTCGATAATAATGGTTTTAAGATGGTTCAAAGTATCGTAAAAAGTGCGCAGTCTATAGTTTCAGAAGTCATTTAATGTCGTATTTTCGCCTAATGAGTGAACTATGCGATCAATTAGACAATTATTAATAGCCGTGTCGAACCATTATTATTAAAATAAACCCTTTTAACGTATGTACTTAATGTTATTAGTGTATTTCAACTTGTTAGGATATTTTTTTAGAAAGGCGAAGCAAGAAAATGTTGCTTAAGTAGTACATTTTTATAATGACATCTTTATTTTACTGTCATAAATGCCGTTAAAAATTTATATACCTATTTTTAGGCAAAGACAAATGTTAGTCGGCATTACATACCATCGCGCCAATCTTCCTCCGAAGGATTAGGTAGAAGTGTACCTAATTACCTACAACACCCACATTTCAACAATTATGTTTAACTCCCATGTAACGGGGGCGACCCGATCATATAAACCGGCAAGGTTTATCAACAATTACATGAGTACCATGAATACCTGTTAATGTGTGTGATTAATACTCTTTGATCGTGTATTTTCCAATAACACTGCCGATCCTTAACTAGGCATAAACAAAACAGTAGCCTAGTTTTATTTTTTTAAGTGAATACTTCTTCGGGCGCGTTGGGCATTTTTGAGATAGGACTAAACCATTGATTTCGCGTCATTGTGACGACACCAGCTTTTTAACCGACTTTAAAAAAAGGATTTTTTTTTAATGTATGTTCTCCGATTACTCGAAGACGGCTGGACCGATTTGAAAAATTATTTTTTGTTTGAAATACTTTCAAGTTGCTCCCATTGTAATTTGGGCACGATCTGATTATGTGATCTTAGAGAAATCGAGGATACTCTTCAAATGTTATACATAGCATGAGCAGCTGAAATAACGCTATTGTAACTTAGATAAATTATAAACTAACCCACTAAAAAGTGAAAAAAAAAAAAACATTTTTACAAAAAATACAAGCGACTTCCAAACTATAAAGTAAAAAATAACTTTAATCTCGGAATTCGGTGTCTTTGGATCAGTATTTTAGTTTTTGACACCGACTCGACGGCACCGACACAGTCGGATTCGACGGTTGACCTCTTTTTCAAAGTTGAACCTACCTAACTGAACAGTTTCTCCTTGGTAATCATAATCGTCTACAAAAAACCCAACAGTCACCCTAAAAGACTATAAAACCTCCACTAAATAAACATTATTTCCTCGAAAATAACGGTAAAACATGAAGGTAACCGTCATAGGCCACCATGCCGTAAACACTAAATCGATGGTGTGCCATATAATTATAATGCTATAGGAAACCTACAAGCGAACCGATTGATCACTTAATACAATCACCCACATACGGGTTAGGTTGGGGTTACAGTAAAATCTGCATACTATGTTGGGGTCAGCTTCTAGTCTAACCAAATGCAGCTAACTATTTTGCATGAGTGACTGGCCTCCATAACCCCGTTACTGGGTAACACCATATTCCTTGGTAAAACTGGTTGTCAGACTTTTTGGGCTTCTGACTTTCCTTGCTTACCCCTTGCCCCTGACTTACCAACGAAAATTATTTCATTTTTAATAAAGATCCTAATTACATATAATACGCGTATAATTTAACCCTTCATCCCTTAAGCTGATAGCGAATTTTTAAGTTGATAATGGTGATTCTCAGTTGAAAATCACGTGTTTATGTGGGCATGGTTCCATCGTACGATGTGTGACAAATTTTTCCTTAACAACCAATTTGTAATCCTTTATAATTGAATTCTTAAACAATTACTCAATTGACTCAATTCTAACCGCAAGAAACCATCATGTGTCGATATTATCGAAGCTATTTAATGTTTTATTCATAAAATGACTTCACTTTTAGCAATGATTTGCTATATTTATGTCAAACTTTTCCTCAAAGAGACTCATCAGTTATTTTGTGCGGTATTTCGGTAGCATTTCGATTAATAATTTTTGACTAAGTGTAGGTACCTAATTTGCCTACATAACATTGTTTATTACACATCCCTTTGTTTATGAAAATGCTTTAATGTAATTTTAATTAACTATGACTGAACTTTTACCTCTTTTCTAAAGGAAAACATGTAATTTTAGACTACGTTTTCATTGTTAAACCCATAGACTAGAATATTCTTTTAAACTTAACGTTTGGTTTAACCTTTAACAAAGTCTTCTCCTTTGTTTTTCACATTTCTCTGTCTCTGTTTCTCCCTCGCTCTCTGTTGCCTTTTCAGATCTGTCAGTCATTCATGAGTCTAAAATTTTCTTAGGCCCTCTTTTTTTTTTGGGTGGGAAATTATCAAATAACTTCTCCCACTCTTCGTGTCAGACTCTTACTGACTAAAACCCACCCGTGTTCCTTCGGTTGCCCTGTTACCGGGGGCCACGATCTCCCTTTCGGTTTTCTCTGGACCCCCGCCAGCGCGTCTTAGGTCCTACCCGTTGAATCAACCTGACAGACTCTTAAGATATTATATCTATCTATCTCTAGAGATATTCATAATTTCAAATCGCAAATTATTCTTAAAACCTCTGCAATTAATAATTATAATTAAAAACTTATGACATGATCCACACCGATGTCTATTTTATTTTCACTTACACTTACACCTAAATAAAATGGCTAATAAAAACGCATGGGATTTTCAACTCTTGGCGCTGAGCCGACCGTTAAAAGTTGAGCGTTGATTTACTGATATTATAAGTTTTAATACTATTAAACGAGCAATATTTGTATATTTATTGATGATTTCGATGAAAATTGCAATAGGTAGGTTTGTGGGGGCGAAAAATCGATCTAACTAGATCTCATAACCTGGATAAATTCATTTTCTCCGTACTTTCAGGCGAGCAGAACTCGATCGCCCAAAAACAACAAGAATAATGACACCTTAGAAAAATGACATGGCAGCATGGAATTAGTATGAACTTTCCTATACTATTAAATGAGCATTCCCTAATTTCACTAGAGCAGAGCTCGATCGCCCAGGTATTAAGTTTTAAAAAGGCACGAGTGTAACACCACCCTAAGTCCCACACATGACACGATGCCTTTAACGCAAATTGCTCATCAATGCTAGCGTGTCGAATTTTATGTTGTCTAACAACCCGCGATGAGCTGGAAAATGAACTATCTACTACATAACCGTGAGTCGTGTTGATACTGTGTTTTATACGTCGTCAAGTAAAAATTTAGTGGTCTTGTCCTATCTCAGACCCAGAGGTCGGGTCTGATTCCCAATGAGGGTAAAATTTTCTGCTCGGTTTGGTTGATGGTAGGGCTTGTTCTAAGTCCGCCTGGCTAGCTACCACCATCCTATCTAAGTCTATTAGAGGTAAGATAACCAGTTCCTCTGCGGTTGAGGATTCCGGGTGAAGCTCGTTTCCACCTTCGGCTTGGTCATCACTTACCATCTGGCCGGCAGGCAGAGACAAAATCAAGCTGCTTTTGATGACTAAGGGCAAATTTCACCATTGAAACTGGACTCGATCAGCACATCTGATCCGCGGTCAAGACTTTCAGTGTCATCTTTGTTGGTTGTGAAGTATTGACACTGACAACTCTTGAACGTAGTTTAGATGTGCTAATTGCGTTCAGTTTCAACAGGTTTAATCAACCCTAAGTAGTTAGATGGAATGGAAATATTATTTTTAGCAATGCACCTAATTAAAATAAAACCACATCATTGTGGTAACAAACACACCCTCCTAGATGAGTAAGGCATCATTAACAATTGGTACTTTTCCTCCATAAAGAAATCCATTCATGCTTTCTGTTGATGATGTCATACTTCTAAGCCCTAATGTAAATGATATCACTCTTCTAAGCTTAGATGTTTGTGTTGCACAAATAAATAACGCGTGTGACGCTATATAAATCCACAGTTGGAGGTATTGTGGTGAGTGACGTAGATATAGCTGGATTTATTGGTATAGTGATTTATTAGTAGACAGCCTCTTTGGTCTAGTGGTTGCAACCGATTACCAGGTCGGCCAAAGTGTTATTGGGTTTTTCCATCAGGAATTTCTCAGCAACAGCCTGTAGTCTGCATTAGTGCCCGAGCAATAGGCATACTCACACACACACATGGACACACAACACCCATACACACACATAGACACACAACACAAAACAACACACACACAACACAACACTTTACATGGAACTTAAACAATAATCCTGACAAAATGTGAGTTTACTAAGTCTTTTCTTTCTTTTTTGTATGGTAGGTAATTGATTAGCCTGGTATCACAGTTCTTATGCAACCCATGGGTCTCTGACTTGGCTTTACATGCCGTCGAGAAATATCTCTAAGACATGCTAGTTTCCTCACGATGTTTTCCTTCACCGTTTTTAAAGCAAGTCATAATTATACAATACGCACATGAATCCGAAAAGTCATAGGTGCGTGCCTTGGGTTTGAACTCGAAACCTAGGCTATGACTTGAGTCCGACGGTCACACCACTAGGCTATCGCTATCACTTTTGTCATTAGTATTAGTTATTAATTTACTAGGTACTCCCTGTCTAACCCTTCGGATAAAACAGGTGTGATGTTATGTTATAATAATAGTAGATAAAGGTACAAAAACATAGTAAATGCAATATTTAGGCAATGATCCCGACTAAATGGTTAACAGATGCTGGCACTGGTATTGTGAGTTGAGATTAGAAATTGGATATTTTACTAGTTTCTTTAGAATTCGGTGAAATATTGCGATACTATATTTTTGTACCTTTATCTACTATTATTATTATTTAACGTTGCGTTAAATTTATTTTTCTTTAAAAGATGTGATACTTACAGCGTTATTCGAAAGATTTTGTTTATTTTTTTCAAAGTACCTTAATGTTGCAACGCCACTATTCTCATTCATATCGTAAACAAGACTATCAAAGCGTTTACTAATCAATCAACACACAAAATTACGCTAACACGCGCTTAAATAGCGCATGTTAGCGTAATTTTGTGTGTTCTCAAGCTCAATATCCCATTTCGTTCACACATCAATTAAAAAAAAAACTCATTACAATTGAAAATCAAGAATGACAGCTCAGAAGCCATTATGTTGATGCATGAGGTGTATGCTCTAATTTCCTTAACCGATGCTAATGGTCGCAGTAAGAGGGCCCAGGTCCTGCACGATGCAAGTAGCCACTAGCCACTTATGACAGTTAGCACTTGGTCGGTGGGAAATATTGTCTTCACATCGATTTTATAGACAAAGGGACGAATAATGAGAGGTTGTTTTGTAAGTTCTTACAGCCGTTTGAGACATGATCAGGTTTCTTGTTGAAACAAACTGGTGATTTTGAAGAGTCAATTAGGAGACCTAAATATGTAGTTCTAACTGGCCTATTTTAGTTGTAAACTGCCTTCTTTGTTTGATTAGTCGAATAATGGTTACAAGCCCGACTGCTGAACCTGGAGTTCTGGGTTCTATCGCTGGGGTTAGCAGTGTTTCTGAATCTGAGTATTCCATTTAAAGATTTTTAATAGCAGCCCGAAGTGTTGATATATTAATTGAAGATTTTATGACTGAAAATAACCTAATGCAAGTCATTAAAGCCCTAGGCTTTAGCTGGGCAAAGATATTGTACTGGATTGCATAATGTGATTTGAATTAGGAACTTCATCTAAAACACATCCACTACATGTGTGCTTATGACCACACGATATAAGTGAAAATTTACGACTGGAGCCGAGTATAAACAATTCAGATCCGAGTATACGCGATTCAGAGCTCAGTATATGCGATTCAGAGCCGAGTATACGCGATTCAGACCCGAGTGTACGTGATTCAAATCCGAGTATATGCGATTCAGCGTCACCGAGTGACTAGAACCGAGTAGGTATACGCAATTCAGCGTTACCGTCTCGAGGGTGACGGTTCAGTTGCATTCATTGTTCAAAAAGAGCACAAAGTGCGGCAAAAGAAGTTTTCATTTCAAAAACTGGCGAAATATGTGTATGTTTGCGAGGAAAGCGATACCGTACCCAAAAGCTCAACAGAAAAGTTAGAAAAAATTACACAAATATAACGGACACAAGTCCTTTAGCAAAGCACGCATTTTCCTGTAATAATGTGGGAAAGCAATACGGGAAACTTGCAGCGGAAGAAACTAGTAGGGGCCGCTAATGTTGCACAGTTCCATGCTGAACATACATCCTATACCGACGTAATAGAGAGCTTCCTATTGGTGAATTAAGTGGCGAACACACTGCAAGTTTTCTTTTATCGGTAGTGCAGTTTGGTGCACTGAAGAGATAAGAACTGGTGGTGATGTATCAAAGAATGTTCATTATACCTATAAATTTATCATTGAGTCAAATAGTAAGACGGATAAACGGACTGTAGATGATCTCGATTCGATCAATTAGTAGTTAATTCAAAAAAGTGTAAGATAATGCTAGAAAAGCTTGGGGTTTTTAATTGCAAAATCAAAACTAAAATTACGGTAGAGCTCAGGATGGCAAATTCGTAAAAACGTCAACAAATGTGCTGAAAAACTAAATAGTTTCGATTGACATACCACAGATTAAATTATCAAAGTTACACAAATACTCGAAAACCAATATGACCACTTTCAAAATCTCCAGCCGCAGAAACAAAGATTGTTGAAAAATCTGTTATAAATCAGATATCTAGTGTGCTTACTTCCCAAGCAAATCAAACATGGCGGCAGATAGTACCGTGGTACCGTGGGTACTACTGCTACTAGACAAGTGTAAACTTGAGGTAAATTACATTAGCAAATTGTGTAAACTAACGCCAAATGCTGTGAGAACGTGGTATGGGAAATGAAGAGGTCGTACCGTGCAGAGTCGATATCCGTAGTGTTGAATCAATGAATGTTCATTTTGATTAGTTAATAGGAAATAAATGTACCAACACAATTATCATAGAGGCAAATAGTAAGACGGATAAAATAGAAAGGGATTAACTTAAGAAGAAAGAATAAGAAGAAGAATTGGAGTAATATTAATAATAATTAATATTAATATTAATTATTTTTATATATATATATACATTTTTTGTTTCTTAATAGAATTTTGTACCCAAAATTATTTCGTTTCTCTATGTATTTTACTGTGTGTACATAAATAATAAAATAAATAAATAAGAATGAAATGGTAGATGAATAATATAGCTAGGATGGAAGTGAACACTAAGATGGCAACTGATAGAGAACGATATACAAGATACAGATGACGCTGAATTAATTTGGATAAAGAGGATGACGTCAGAAAACGTAAAAATTATGTTTGGGGAATTATTATAATGCAGTTAATGACAAACCAGGAGTTGTAAAAAAAACCTTGAAGGCGAAGATGACGTGTAAAGTTTGACATCTTCGTAAATTCAAGAGGAGTAGAAAAATAAAGCGAAACAACTAAATCTTTCAATTATTTATTTATTTAAGACATAATCTAGCCCATAGTTATCACTCTTACATTTAAATTATAAAACTCACAGATAAAAATCCAAAATACAATTTTTTTTTAAATATTAATTAAATAAAATTGTCAAAAAATTATAAAAATGTCAGAATGGAAAAATAAAATAAAGTTTCAAATATAAAATTGACAAGGAGTAAAATTTTATGTTATGTTATTATGTATCATGTTTGCCTGACGTTGACGTCGACATGATACGTCTTTTTTGCTTCTATAGTCGGAGGCAATTCGATGGAACTGACGATAATAAAATCAGGGGATACAGGTTGATGCTGCAGCTACATACCTATCATCTACATCCAAAATTTAATTACATCTATCGATAGCTAAGGATCAAATAATTCGTCTCAAAGAAAATATTACTCGTAACACGTATTTACATAAAAAACATGGCCGAGTTCACGAAACAGTCACACCCCATTTTAAAATTGGCATCCCAAGTGGAAAAAACGAATTCTCCAACAAAATATAATAAGAAGTTCATTGTGTACCCGATCTAAATAACTAATTATTAATTATTAACGACTAATTGAATGCTCTCCAAATAGTCCTCTGAAACAAATGATCAAACCTTACTACCGTAATTCTAACATAATAACATCCAAACTGACATTACAAAAGGTTCCTCCACCAATTAGTTCCCAACACGTTTAGACGTAGTGTGAATCTCGATCTAAATCTAGACTCCCATAAAGAAGGCGAGAGTCAAAGTATCGTGGAGTGCTGAGTCAAAAAATATGTCGAATATCATCTAGTACCAATACTTTCTAGTTGAATGCTATCTAAACGCAGATTCTACAAAAAAAAAAAGATAATCAAAACTTTTAACAAGCAACCAAAATGCTCCTAAAAACATGCTTAGGAGCATGGTTAAAACTAACATGCTCGTTTCTGGTACAAACTAGCATGCTCACTACTAACAATGATTTAACACATGCTGAGAAAATATAATGCTCAATGATATAGCATGCTTTTGCGCTAGTAAGGAGAATGCGTGTCAGAACCTTAAAAACATTGTTTTACGAATTCATGATGAAATTATAACCTCCAAACTGACATTACAAAAGATTCCTCTACCAATTAGTTCCCAACACGTTTAGACCTAGACTTTTAAGGCGCTAGTGTGAATCTTGATCAGAATCTATACTCCTATAAAGAAGGCGAGGGTCTAAGTATAATGGTGGAGTGCTGAGTCAAAAGAGATAATTTGTGTAGTTATGTGCAGGGTGTCCTGGAGAGCTAATGAGTTATAATAAGAGCCACCCAGAAAGATGAGACTCTGTGGTTGCGGGAGTGTGGAGGTGGCTTTTGTATTAATTGGAAATAAGTTGTAAAACGCGAGCCAAATAAAGTACTTCCATCTTCAGTAATGCCGTTTACCACAAGATTAGAATAGAGAACAGAATGATTGAATGAATGAAATGCACAGACCTCAGCGTGGTTTAAACAGACTCGATAAATCGAATGAACCCCAAGATTTGCACTAGCCCCTGGAGCCTCGTGCTTCATGGGGCTACAGAAGTCATTGCGTATCACTGTAATGGTAGGATGACTGATCAAGAAAAAAAAAAACAGTGGCACTCCGGGAGTGCCGACACAAGTAAAAAGTAAAAAAAAAATACTTCCAAAACCTTTAAAGTAAAAATACTTGCATGGAACATTGATCAAAATGAATGAATTGATCATTGGTTTGAGAATGCTCTGCAAAGAAAATAGCTGAGACAAGATAAGTAAATTCTATAGATTATAATGAGGTCGCGTAAGAGCGCCAACATTTTTAAGTCTTTTTTTAAATGTAATACTGCCCTTTACACATAAAAATAGTTATAGTTTTTATAATTCAAATCAGAAATAAACATTCAATCTTTGCTTTTTGTTGACAAGGTAAAATTGTACGTATAATAAAGTAAATGTGACCTTATTAAAAATGTTACAGTGCAAAATAGTCTTACGATGATGAAAAAAAGTAGCATTCTATTTCCTTAATGTAAATGATACCATAATTTATAGTAGATAAATCATTTACTATTTGTTGGAATCTTAAATAACACTTATGAATAAGCACTTGAGTGAGATACCTGAGATACAGGTTTATTCCTAGTTCAGGTAGAATCCAATGATTATATAAGTACCTTAACCTCTAGTATAAGGCCCTATTTTGTAAATATTTATGTAAAACGATTATTTCAATAAACTATTATATTATAACTATTATCCGTAACGTAATATAAATAAAGAGCACAAGCGCATTTACAAAAAATGAAGTGCAACGGTGTCGCGAGTTCAATTGTTTTTTCTCATTTCTAAAATGCCCAACGTGACTATGATTTAGATGCAAAATATTTCGTAGCTTCTACATTATTAAATTGCTATCTTTCATCAGATTAACAAAATCCTTAGAGACTTGTCAGATTTAGGACTAGGTTTAAATGCCGATCCACTACATTCCGGACGATTGATTTTACTGCTTCTAATTCTAGACTATAAGTATTTCTAGGAATTAGAAGTTCACATTTTACCCATTAAATATCCTTAAAAAGGCCCTCTATTGCTTCTGACAAGGCAGTTATTAAATGCTGACTTTATTATGGAACCCCTCATATTAAAACCTACCTACCCATAATCTTGACTTTGCAATTCAAAAAAGCAATTCTTCAAAATATTCCATGCTAAACTGCTAACATATTCCATACTAAGTAACATGCAGGGTCGATGTGTGCGAGCAGCCAGGTCTTACGACTTCATTAGAGCGCGTCAAGCGACCAGTCACGACTGTGCCTAACCAAACCACTGTCTACCATCACACAGGGTGAATTAAACCCTACCTTTGCAATGATAGAGTTGGGTTTACAATGGAGTTTGGTTAGACACTCACTGGGGAAATACGCCGGAATTTGGACTTTGGTAATTTGAAGTTAAGATGAGTTTTGGAGTGTAAGTAACAATAATGTATTTTGATCGTATTGAGATTCGAATGTACCGAGATGGAATCGCTTCCCTGAGTTGCAAGTTCGAATATGTGCACGATAATTGTTAGGTTTTGTCGCAATGTGCTATGATAGGTTTAACTTTGACGTGAGATCTGAGATATACCTGCAAATGTAGAGGCTGTTAAGATTACCTAAGAGACAATGGAGTCTACAATAGGTCGACCGCTTAACTGAGTCCGTGCGCAGTACGCGAAGGGTGATAGTTGCCATATGTTGACGAATCACTGAGCCCTCGCATCACGACACCCCCCCCCGCACCGCGCAGCTGCTTCATGAACGGACTCAGTAAGCAGTCGGTCTATAATCTGACGTTTGCCTCTACACTTTATTACGCACAATATTTCAACATATAGCGTCCTAATAGCCTGCTTTTCCTTACATCATCTAACCCTGTCTACATACATCTGGGGTCAGTCTTTAGACTCTTGCTGAGAGAGTTGATTGGAAAGAGAAATTGACAGTGTCAGATATTCACCTTACGGCGGAATTTGACGAGCGTAATTTTATTGTCCTCGCCCAAATTGAGTCAAGAAATCAAGTGTGGTACAAAACGCAGAAATGTATGAGATCGAATTCCAATTGCAACAAAATTCGCGCAACGCGCAAACATGATAGTACGCTGAATTTACTATTTTCTGACATCTAACCCTGACCTTGTGCCATTTGCGAGCATCAAAAAAGGAATACCTTTTCTACCGAAGTTTCCGATTCAGGGCATGGACATAAACTTGAATTTACAATAGAAAACCTTATTATAATATAATATTTATAAGGTGCAAAAATAAACTTTATAATGAAAAACACTAGCTGCTGCACGCGGCTTCGCCCGTGTGTACCCGTAATGCAAGTTACTCTTTATAACATCAGCTATATGCCAGTGAAAGTTCTGTCAAAATCGGTCCAGCTGTTTCGGAGATTAACCGGAGAGAAAGACATTTTTTTTTCCAAATGAAAACTTCTTCAGGCGCGTTGGGCATTTTTGAGATGAGAAAAAAAACAATTAAACTCGCGACACCGTCACCAAAACCTCATTTTTGTAAACGCGATTGTGCTCTTTATTTATATTATATTACGGATCAATGTTATGCAAGTATTTTCTTGTTCAAGTTTTCACTTCTGTCGGCACTCCCAGAGTGCCACTGTTTTTTTTTTTAAATTGTTTTTTGTCATAGGCACCAATAATCTTTCTTATGCATTTAGTAAAAAGCTATTATTTTGACATTACAAACAAACACATCAATTTTATTTATTTGTATAGACGATATTCCTGTTTCCTGCAAATATCGCAAATCATACTTTCTATCCATTTAATTTATTCAACCTACATTGCTGAGCCCAGACCCCTACTTTAGCTTGCTTAATATTGGTAGGTATTATCTTAGGAAGATCTTCATGTATAAGCAAGTTTGGCACTCCTGTTGATGCTATATTCCTAGTATGTTTACTAATGTTTTGTCAGAACGTACACGTTTTGAGAGAAGACGAAAACCTTCTATTTTTAGGGGTCGTAAAATGAAATTGAATACTTAAGAATATTGATCCTCCGTCAGCAGACACTATCTCTAAACAGCTTCTCAATTTTTAAACTGTGTATTGATGCAGCTGAATATCAGTATTTTACATGGAGTGACTGCCTATCTCACTTCCAAAACCCAGTTACTGGGTAACACGATATCCCTTGGTGAGCCTGGTAGTCAGAATGATGCATACAGGAATCAGAACCAAAGAAAAATCATTGCCGAACCCAAGAACCAAGGCAAGCTAAAGGAGGGCTGATCATCAGTAAATCCATTGAAAATGGATACATTCTCCTATCCTAATCTATCGGAGATTAGGATAGGAGAAATTCCGTGGGTTACATTTGCCATTAAGTTTATTAAAGCAGTTAATTGATTCAAGAGTAACCTTGCGGAAATCCATGATAAAATACAATCGACGTGGATATATTTAGTAACCTGTTCCGCTTAACTATTTCTAAACAGCCATAAAAAACCCTGAAAGAAATGGACACGTGTTTCACCTCTCTCTCTGGCGGTCGGTGTGGCAACACGCCATGTTCGATTTTACGACAAGTCAATCGTCATCCTGAGGATACCTCGTTGAGAGGTGAAACACGAATCGATTTCTTTCAGGGTTTTTATGGCTCTTTAGAAATAGCTAAGCGGAACAGGTTTTATTTATATTTTGTCATCCTCTAAAAATATATTGATCCTCTAATGATGATCGGCTTTTTTGATCCTCTAAAAACTTTATGCTTTTTGGCCTGAAAAACTTGGTCGCAGTAACTAAGCTAGGGCACCCTGCCCCGTCCAAAGGAGGCTCGAAAGCGGGTGATTTTTTCCGAACAAAAAATCACGAAATATCAGAATATACGTGTATTTATCTTTTTGCAGAACGCGCGATTTCTAAACTGCAAAGTGGCGCATGACCTTGACTCACCGTTGCCAGGCAACGATTATACCTGTATTTAAAGATAAAATATTCTGATTTTTTTAAAGATATTTTGATTTATTTCAGGGTTTTTTATGGCTCTTTAGAAAATGCTAAGCGGAACAGATTTTTAAATATATCCACGTCTATTGTATTATTAAAGCAGGTCAAACCCTTACAGTGCTCAGGAAGCTCATATGAAAACAAGTTACTTTTGTATCATTTCAAGCATTACAAAAACTCTTTTCTAACTTAATCATTTCTAAAAAATCCTTCAAGACTCTTGGCGTGTGTTGTCGCACTTACTTACACCCATATACTGTCGCGCCGTTGATAACTTTATAAGTGCTCTCTATGCTCGTAATTACTTATTATATCTAGACCTTTTTAATTCGTTTATTTCTATGTAGGTCATTTATTTATCTTAGAACTACTAGCGAAAGAGGAAGAGATAGTTTAGCCATTTATATTAGCAGCTTACATTAGGCGAACTTCTTCAAAGAAGCAATTGGTTTTAATTCGAAGCAGCTGTCGATGTCTTTCAGATAGGTACCCATTAATTTGTTTTTAATCATATACTAGCTGCCCGGCCCGGCTTCGCACGGGTAGCATTAAGAACTTATTTACGGCGCACCTAACTACCTACCCTACCTACCCTACCGACCCTACCTACCCTACCTACCCTACCTACCCTACCTACCCTACTTACCCTACCTACCCTACCTATCCTACCTACCTACCCTACCTACCTACCCTACTTACCCTACCTATCTTACCTACCTACCCTACCTACCTACCTACCCTACTTACCCTACCTACCCTACCTATCCTACCTACCTACCCTTCCTACCTACCCTACTTACCCTACTTACCCTACCTATCCTACCTACCTACCCTACTTACCCTACCTATCCTACCTACCTACCCTACCTACCTACCCTACTTACCCTACCTACCCTACCTATCCTACCTACCTACCCTACCTACCTACCCTACTTACCCTACATAAACCTCACGGAGCCCGAGACCTTTCCAACGAATGCAAAACCGTGGAAATCGGTTCGTGCGTTCTGGAGTTATAGCGTCAGGAAGGAAAACCCGACTTATTTTTATATAGTAGATTATGGTCCCAATGTGTCAATACTAGTCAATACTTAAAAGTCTTTCAATTTAATTCAATTCTTTATTGCATATCACATGTGTTTAAAGCTGCGTTTTCACTTAGTAGTCTGAACAGTTCTGAGCGAGCAAGCGTTTGTTCGCGCGGTAAATGAAAACACTTGAGTGAGCGAACATGTTTCTTCAGTGATGATCGGTTGAACTCTGCGAACGAATGCTCGCTCGCTCATTCTTTCAGTGAAAACGGCGTCACGGCGAGCGAACATTCGTTTTAACGTTGAAGTGAAAACAGATGTTTTCTGTTTTGACGACAGAACAGCAAACATTTGCTCTGAACAAAATGTTCGCTCGGCAGGATAGTGAAAACGCGGGTATACAAGATCTTCAAAAGACAACGCAGTCAACATTTTTTTTTACCATGCCATCTATGTTTGCCTTCGCATCTGAAGTTAGTAGAGGTCACATCCACGCCGCGTAGACGCCGTACTAGCGTGGCATCGTAATTACATTACATCAATTCTAAAGTCGCGTTGCCGCGGTGTAAACGTCGCATTAACGCAGTGTATACGTTGAAATAACGCCTACGTTAGATGCAATGCGTGCCTATACAGCAAAAAATGAATCATTGACCGTGGTTTATGTTAACATTCTACCATACGTCACAAACAACCAAGTTTTCTAAAAAAACTTTTACAGAAAATTCATAAAGTTGGCACAAGCGATGTTGGCGCATTGTCGCGACGTAATAACTTAATAAGCGCCCTCTGGCGGCGGTAATTACAAATTAGATGAAGCGCGCGCTGGCACCCAGCGCACAGATCATTATAGAGATAGCTGGGAGTTATTCTGCAAAGTTTTTTCACTGACGATTTTTTCTAACAATGCTTACGACGATTAAAATGGACTTACCTATCCACATACGTAGCAAATGCTTTTCAGATGTAATCTGAAAAATAGGAGGATAATTAAAGAAAATTCTCACTATCCTGAAGATATTTGTAAGTTTATCTACTTATTTATTTGTTTGACAAGCTGTTTGCTTTCTATACTAAAATTTACTGTTACTTAGTAACCTTGTTTGCACAATACAAAAAAAAAATACAAAATGTAAAATAAAACCAAAACTTAAGCCACATTTTTTTATTAAATCAAGATAACAAGAAGAGTTAATTCATTAGTAACTCATTTCTAAAGTAAAATTAAATGTACTTTTAATTAATCCTGTCACTTGAATCAAAATTAATATAAACTTTATTTTTACTTAAGTTCTGTACTTCATCACAGAATAACCCGGGGTCCTAACCCTTGAATGCGCACGTTCTAGAGAAATCCTTAATGGGTTTAACGTTCCCTAAGATGCGACTTATCGATCGGTTCACAAGTTTACCTGTTAATCTGTGCTGCGGACAATATCAAGTAATTGTGTTTTCTTACTTTACTTCACGACTTTCCCTTAAGCGATTAAGCTGGGTTTAGAGTTTTAAATTATTTTATTTATAAGTAACAGGGATGATGCCTGGGTAAAAAAAAGAAATTCTAATAATAGTCAGCAAGTCAGATAAAAAAAAATTATTATGACACGTAATTTTTGCTTTGTCATATTAATAAAAAATGACTTGGATAAAACGCATTAAAATTGGGGAGTGGGGGTCGCTATGTCACAAGTAACATCATCAAGTGACGTCATGGCACATTTTAACTCAATGTACCGCCGTAATCTTTTGATTACGTAAAAAAGAAAAAATACGTGTCCAATATTTTTTAATAATCTACCTGACGGTAAAAAAGAAATTGTCATCATACCTATTAGTGAACTTGTAAAATAAAATCATATTGTTAAAATATTATGTGTTCAAGCGTCGTCGTGTTCCTGCAAAAGCTACCGAGACTTAATAAAGGGAAATAAATATATTTATATTTTGTCATCCTCTAAAAATGTATTGATCCTCTAATGATGATCGGCTTTTTTGATCCTCTAAAAACTTTTTTTTGTAATGACAATTGTTTTTAAATAAAAAGTACCCCTTTTTGTTCACTCAGGAAATCCTATTAGAACGGGTGTTTTCTGGTTATAAATGCAGCTTGATATTGAATATTGGTAATTTCATTGAGGTAATTGCTGTTTATAATTATAACTCAATAATAATTAACAGTTCTAGGAAGAAGTTACATAGTAGCAAGATAAACATAATTATTTTTCATTCAAAGGAATTCTGTTTATACCAAATAAGACGCGAGGCAAGGCGACAAGACATGTGTCATATTTATGTACTTACATGTCTCTCAATTAATTTCATTGAAAATTCGACGGTACCCGTGACATATGTCACGTAAGCACATGTAGTATTTTTATCTCACGAAGCGACGCGCGCTCTACTTGTGGTCACATGCTGTGGATGTTTGCGTGAAGACGAATAGCGTCAGCACATAATACTCACACATAAACACGCACATACAGTTCCGACTTCGCCCGTGTCTTGGACGTTACCGAGAGCTCCTGCGCTTACACACACATTCACAGCGTGTTTACCACAAGTAAAGCGCGCGTCGCTTCGTGAGATAAAAATATGATATATTTGTTAAGGTTGTCACGAAAGGAGTATGTCCACTAAAATGGATTGTTTATGAGTTACTAAAGCTAGAAAATGTGTTAATACTGAGATCATGGCTGATAGAGATACGTACAGAAGAAGAAGACATCCTGATCCGATCTTAAAAGGACCCACACCACAACCACACCACACAACTACACCACAACCACACCACAACCACACCACAACCATACCACAACCATACCACAATCATACCACAACCACACCACAGCAACACCACAACCACACCACATCCACACCACAACCACACCACAACGACACCACAACCATACCACAACCATAGCACAACCATACCACAACCATAGCACAACCATACCACAACCACCCCACAACCACACCGCAACCACACCACAACCACATCACAACAACACCACAATGACAACATGTGGACTGGTGCTAATTTGTATGAAAATGTTTATTCACACCACATTTGACCGTCAAAATCCACCGTGTGGGCGAAACAGACCACATCAAGGCCACGTCGTAGCCACAACGCAACCATATCGAAAGTTTGTTATGCTTTCACGCTAAAACGTCTGAACGTATTTGCATAAAATTTTGCATATGGGTAAACCATAACCTGGGTTAGGACATAGAATACTCGGGTGAAACCGCGGGTTGTAGCTAGTAATAATATAATTATTCATTATGTATGAGACGTGATAGAGCGTTGTCAATTAGTTGTTAAAAGTAAACACTCAATTTAGGTGTGGTCCAATAAGCAGATACTTTATAATTGTATGAACAAAAACAAGCAAGGTTCCTCACGATGTGTCTATGGTTACGTCAGAATCTTGATTATTTATTTACTTAATGATCAATAAGCGATTGATGTACTTGATACTTGATGGCACATCGAAGAACAAGATATTTGTTTTTTTTTTTTTTTTGTAGACACGAAACATATTTTTTTTAAATTTTGTTATTCACAAGGCAACTTCAAAAGTAACGGTGCAAACTTGTCACTGCAACAAGACAGAGTTGGCGTATGCATCTGCATCTTGTCGCTGCGATTAGACGCAGAACTGTCGTTTACATATGCGACTAGTTGTTACGACAGACGTCGTCGTCGTTGATGGTCATTTTCTTTGAGTATTCGACGTGCTTCCACGTCTGTAGTTAGCAAGTATCCATGTTGAGATTTGCAGTTCAAACATACGTGCACATTCCTCAGCGCTCACAGCAAAACTGACGCTGACCTGTCGCATATGCGACTATCGTCAGATTTACGCGTGCATCGTGCGTCTAGTCGCTGCGATAAGTAGCGAAAGCGTACGACTCACACAGCCTATCGTTGCGACTCTACAAGTCGACGCCAAGTGTACATATATGAAAATCATCTAGTCGCCAAGCTGTCATAGTCGCATGTCACATAGTGTGCGCCACGTCTAAGAATTAGATTTTCTAAGGATCTTATGGTAAGGTCCTGGAAATCTGCTGGACAAAGCGCTGGACCTATCGTCGTTGAGATGCTTGAGAAAAGTTTCTGACCTACAGTCAGCTGTGGACGTATTTCGGCTGACATAATGAAAGGTACCGATAAGATAATGAAAAGAAAGTACCTAATATTTGCAAGACTAATGGCGGAATTACCCCGAATACCTATCATCCACAAAATTAGGGGGAATATTAGTTTTTACATTTATGGAATTATTTCATCAGCGCTCAGTACTGCCTTATAAGCAAATTGTGACCATTTACTACAATACATTTGGGAAATACATAGTAGAGATAAACTGTTTTAGAAAATTAAAGCATTCCACATAACTTAAACAACCAAAATAGATAAAGGAAAAGGACACTATCCTGCTATTAAAAGTTTTCCTTAAGGCGACGATAACCGACTTTTAATGATTTTATACTGAAGATCACGTTTAAACGAGTAGTGTTAATAATTTGGAAAAAATATATGTTAAATTAGAGCATTTTTTAAATATTTTAATAAAGCCAAATTTTGGATTATGTTTCTATTACATAGTGCAATTAATTTGTAAAGTTATGTCTAACGCGGATCAAAAACTGAGAATCACGCAAAATCTATCCAGCGTATTTTTCTGAAACCTTCACCATTTTAAAGATAATTTAATTATAGTATACCTGTTTTATTAAAATACTTATTGTTCTATGTATAAATAAACTAATAATACGTCTCATTTGGTACAGCGCTCCTTGATGGGCGAGTCCTATTACTGGCTGGACGTACGACGCGTTGCGTGAGCTCAGTACAGAACACGCAAGCTAACCACTCAAGGTCACTATCATATATTTGCGTCCTAAATCTCAATACAGCATCAACAGCTCATTCAAATCATGCTTATTATTTTGCAAAGGCATGAATAATTCTTTGAATAACTTCACACTTCAAGTTAATTCGATAACATTGCAAAAACAACGTGGGCGCAATTTTTTATGATGACGTCACCCATACACACACACACAAACATAATGACACACACACACACATTCAGACAACAATAACATACTCATAAAAAAATAACACCTATATTTAGATTTGATCATCAATGACCACGACCATGGATTAATCATAGGACTCATCAAAACTTATTACAGACTCTATATATATGGAAATAAAAACGAAATTCTAATGACGATGAGGTAATGTATTTTAATTACACCAACGTGAATTAGTTCATAATTATCGAGTTTACGTTAAAATACTTAGAACTAATGTTCGAGAATTATTCAATTAATATTCCAACAATAATAGCATTTTGTTCTATTATAATAGCGTCATTTTCTCAGTAATTGCTCGTGATGATGACGTTATTGTATGCAAAAATGAATGCATTGGTAGGTATCTGTTACCTACTGCGTGATACACCGTTCATTCAATACTATGAATTTGACCTTGAAATAATCATAGGTTAACTATTTTATGTAAACATTATGTAAATTAATTATATTAACGATATTGGCACCCCAACTGCATTTTCTATCACGATCCGAAGGATTTTGAAGTACTTAAATTCCTTATCCATATTGCTTCATACCCCCCGGCCGGAGGTTTTAAGTGTAGTAGCTTAAGGCACCCACAGGTAAGCCCGGTTAAGTAGTCATGATCTCAGAGGTCAACTACGAGATGACCTAACTAAAAAAAAAAAAGTTGCTTCATATTTGAAAAGTCCACCCACTCAATAGTGTAAATAAAGGCTCCCGCAGACAGACGCAATGTGACAGCGCGACGCAACTCTAGTAGAACAATGAAGTGTTTTGAAAAATGTAACGTTATCGTGTAGGTACAGCATGAATACCACGATTGGCGACTGTAGGTAGGACGTCTTCGGAGACATCAACGGGGTTATTACGTATCACACTAACAGTAGCAATGGCTTTCATTTTGACAGTTCAACAGCATTCATTGTAATAGGTATTTACGTTGTTGAGAAGACACATTTTTCGAACATAAGCAATGGATTAGCAATATCATTGAAATTATGATTGAAAGTGTGTTACGTAATTTGGGCGCAGGAAGTATGAAGATAGATAGATAAGTAATAACTAGTTTACTTTTATTGCGATTACTTGTTACTTGAGTATGGCAGCTATTTTAGCAAAAGTGATGCCAGTATTGCTACACTAAAATAATGGTTGATAGTTTTGTACACACGGCTACACATCAAGGCTATACATATCCAGTTTATGCTGATCTCGCACTGTATAGGATTTCGGTACAATGCGAGGTCAGCTTATACTAGAAATGTATAGCTTGATGTGTAGCCGTGTGTACCACCTAACAGTAGGTACTATCACTTTCGGCAATGCAGACACGCAGACACGATAGTTAAAGAATCACGGGACAGCGAAAGGGTTAGTCTAAACCCAAGGCTATTTGTCCACCGCACCGTGAACGGAACGTCAACGAGAATACTTCGTCCATACTCATCCCCAGTCCGAACTCGCCCGCTTCGTATAAATCTAACTACAAGCTAGAAGGTGCAAAAGTACTGATGGTAAGAAAAGTGTTACTATGATTTTTTATATATTTTTATTCAGTCATAATATGCTGTATAAAATTCACAGTAGGTAGGTAGTATTAGTGCCTTTTAACATCTACAAAATATAATCAACATTAATAAACAACATGGGTATTATACGCTCATTCAAAAGATCCATTCGTTTATCTAATCTCTTAAAGCTACACTTCGTAAGTACAATAATTAAAACTTTGATTACATATTAAAATTAAAAATTTTCTCTAAAAAAAAACACAGTTTGTACATTAATTAAAGCTCTCTGCTAAAAAAAATCACAGTCAGTAAATACAATAATTCAATTAAATTATTGTTAAATTTATATGAATGCAATATTTATTTAATAATAACTTATTTGCACGGAATCTAAGGAGGAAATTAAAAAAAAAATATATAGAAAAAGATCAAGACTGCCATAATAAAAATAATATGTTTGTGATCAGTATTTATTATTTAGAAGAAGAGTACTTATTTATTTTCTACATCGTAGCACTTTTCCGACAAACTGTACCATTGCAGCTGATAGGCATATTAAAAAGCGAGCGAGTTCGAACTGGGGATGAGTATGGACGAAGCCAATGAGAACGAGAAGACGACGCCAAATCTTAATTTTATCACGGTCATATATCGATAACTATCATGCCTCCTAAGTTTCGCTAGCTAGTTTAATTTGACCCCGTATTAGAAGATTTTCTATTAGAGCGGCTATAGTAGTACACACTCTGTCAAAATTTCAAGTGTCTACCTATTACGGTTCAAAAGATATAGCCCTGTGACAGACAGACGGACAGTGGAGTAATAGGGTCCCGTTGGCACCCTTTGGATACGGAACCCTAAAAATAAACAGTGTCAATTCACAGTCGTAATTCCTTACTTACAAATTCCAACATTCACTAAACAATCTACCAATATTATTACAGCAAGAAACGCTTAACAAAATCCACAATCATCCATCTTGGTCTTGGGACACAGTTTTCAATTAGCAAAGTGTTAATGTAAGCTTAGCCGCCATGTTGTTTCTGTCAAACAATGCAAACTGATTCAACATGAGTGAAGTAAGGAGTTAAGAGTCGAGATAATATTAATTGTTTGCGGAACCCTTTCGTCATGATTTGTCGAATTATTGTAAGTCAATGTGTCAATTTCTTTTTGAAAATCTTCTGTGTTGGTTGTTTATTTCTTTGGACTCACTCTTTTTTGGAAAATTGGACTGAAAGGTATCAAAAGTTTAAAGAATTTATAAAATCCTCATCATTAACCAATTTTATCATAATTACCAACATACCATAGAGGTCCCGTCGTCCCAAAAAATCGGTTCTCTATTTTGTCCACTCCATGGCTAACTCGGTGGCTCCATGCCTGAATTATGCCTGATGATCCGCGGCGAAGAAGGTTAGAAGCTTCATAAAGAAACCGTCAGAAATTGTTCAACAGGTGACGTATCCAGAATGAAATCCGTAAACGACGCGGTAGTCCAGTTGAAAAGCACAAAAAAAAGAAAAGAAACCCCATTCGATATTCAAAGTTCATTAATACAGCGTCAACAAAGACCGCTAATGCTCGGCACACGTCCACAGACGGCAGCTAAAAAAGAAATTATTCTTAATTCAAAATAAATATCCCGCATTCGATTACGAAAAAGGAACGTCCATCGTCAGTCACAATAGGATCGGCTTCACGAGAGGCCGTCTGGAGCAGTCATTTAAAATATATTGAGGCGAGCGACAAAGGAGCGATTGTCCTGCTGGCTATAAACCCGACGTTTTTCTACGGTGAATTAGTTGAGATTATGTTCGAATAGGGACTAATAAATCTTTGGTAGACGCAAAGCTTGAGTGTCCATTGATTTCTTGAGAGTAGGCGTGATTGTAGATGGTAATCTTCATAAATTTTACGAGGGAAGTCGATAAGTCAAAAGGTAAAAGAAAGGTGTTTTGTATGGGACATGTTCGTTTCATTTGGCTAACAATCAACCGTTTGTGCGGCGGTTGTAGCAATTAAGAGTTATGGCCTAGACCTAATAGAAATTATTGTTCCCATTCTAAGGGTAGGAGATAGTTTCTGCACGCGTATAGGACGGTATTATGGTCGAAGTTAACGGTAAATCAAAATGAATAAATATTTTGATGGCCGTCGTTCCAAAATTGTTCACGTTTTAGAATTTTACAACCTGGGGTTAATGAATTTTGTAAACGTATTATCTTTTACGAAGGTATTATAATTTGACAGATTAGGTTGAAAGTCAAGGCTGACTTCGATATTGGACATCTTTTATTCAAATCAAATCAAAAATATTTATTTGCTAGAATATGGTATATGTATAGGGTATTACAGTTAAATTGTTTCAGCATATCCTGCCATAACATGGCGTGCAAATGTATTCACAATCAGCAATGTCAATTAATCTAACTTACAAATTACCGATTCTATGGATTTGTTTTCTAAATAGTATTTAATGGTATTATATCTTTTAAATAGTAGTAATTTGAAAAGTATTTTTTTAAACATTGTCAGCATATAACAATCGACATGCAGTATACATTTCTTTTTTAAATAATTTTAGTTTTATTGGAATCAGCCGAAGTCTATTTTCATGCCGTGTTCAGCTATTTGGCCTGTCAGTGCTAGTTTCAAATAAATTGTAGTTTATTTTAACAAAAAAACCATATTAAAAAAAAAAAATAACCGACTTCCAAAAAAAAACACTCCAAAGTGAAAAATAATTTTAATTTCGGAAGTCGGTGTCTTTGGTTTAGAATTTCCGTTTTTTGCCACCGACTTCCGAAATTAAAGTTAATTTTCACTTGTTAGTGTTTTTTTGGAAGTCGGTTGTTTTTTTTTTTTGTAAAAGTTAAGAAATAAAAGATTTTATTTTTCACTTTTAAGTTGTGGTACCTAGCCCACACAAATTCGAATACCACTATTCTGCTATGTAAATAACAGTGACAGGAACTTTTCATATCCTCCAGTATATGGATGATATGATAAGTTCCTGTCACTGTCAATGGATGAATCATGTAAACCTTTTATTGGAGATCCATAAACCAACAGATAAAAAAGTTCAAATAGAATTGCCAACCAAATCCTTTCTCTATGCCTTAAACTAAGCTATCTCTATTCTTATCAAATCTTGCATTCACAATAATTACTATACATATCTTCAACTTTTTTTTTTCTATTCGATACAAGACCACCGCCGATTGCCGAGTTTAGGAGTGGCGATGGCAAGCCGAGCCTGGTGATTAGCATAAGTGTTGCATCGGGGACAACAAATGTGCTTATCGCCGTCTCCGAGATTGCTCTGAACACCAACCTTAATTGCTCATCAATATTCGACCTAATACGTTGGTATGGATGCGAGAAAGTACGGCCAAATGTGCGGTTTTAAAATTTCTAACGTGACGATATTATCCAGGTCGTCCACGTTATAACGTTATCATGATCGGAAATTTAAAAGCATTGTCTTATATTTCCATATATTTTACTTTCCTGGGTTATCGTGATGCCTTGGACGTCCACGATAATATCATCACGTTAGAAATTATGAAAACGCCCAATGTTTGGTAGCGAACGGTAAAAAACTTTTGTTAATAACAAAGGTCAGTGTAGAAAGTGCTAGAAAATAACAAATAATTGTTATTTTTAAACAAGCCACCAGAGGGCCAAGTCTACTAATTATCAAATGTTGCAATGATCTCTCTATTGTGAATTTTTGACAGATTTGTCATACAAAATCTGTCAAAAACTCACAGTGACGAGACCAATGCAACGTTTCACAGCTCTAAACAAATTACTTACCTTATGAAAAAACATTTATTTGCATACATAATCAGCCTATAATGTTCCCACTGCTGGGACACAGGCCTCCTCACGGTGAGAGAGAGTGGGCCGTAATCCACAGAGGACGCCTGGTCCCATCAGTAGGCACGTTATAGGCTGATTACTCTACACTGTCTATCTGACCTCCATAATCCAGTTACTGGGTAACCGGGTACCCCTTGGTTCGACTGTTTGTCATACAGACTTGTGGTTTTCTAACTACCCGTAACGACTGGTAACCAACCGTAACTTGGTAAAAGTCACATTACTGTAAATTAGGGTAAGTATTGGTACGTTATTAGATAATACAATATTCATTCAGAGATTTAGAATACAAAAGTAGGTTAAAAGAGAAAGTAGGAAATAAGTTTAGACTTTTTTGACTAAAAACAGAAAGTTATCATTATTTCCAGCGCTCGATTCGGGTCATGCGTGTCCACCTCCACACAATACGTACGAAACATAATCAGCCAAGATAGTTAATTGATTCAGGCGTGACCTTGCGGAAATCCATAATGAAATGATGATGTGGATATATTCAGTAACCTTTTCCGCTTAGCTATTTCTAAAGAGTCTTGAAAAGACCCTGGAAGAAATCGACACGTGTTTCACCTCTCAACTGTGATACCATGTCATACCATGACCCACACCAAGCACCGAGCGCAGACTCGCGCTCGGTGCTTGGTGTGGCAACACGCCGTGTACGAGTTCACGACAAGTTAATCGTCATCCTGAGGATGCCTCGTTGAGAGGTGAAACACGTGTCGATTTCTTCCAGGGTCTTTTCAAGACTCTTTAGAAATAGCTAAGCGGAAAAGGTTACTAAATATATCCACATCATCATTTCATAATCAGCCAAGGTCAAACCACAAAAATGAGGAAAAAATACAAAAAATAATTATTAACTTCAGAGAAAAATAGACCAAAACCAGCTAACAGCTCATAAAGTTAATTAAACCATGTTCCATATTGATATCACATAATTATAGGTAGTGATTAACTACACTTTCCTTATTATTGACATAATTATAATTTATACAATTATTTCAACATTATGTACCTACCTATAGTCTATGCAACTACCTATATACCTAAATGATTATAATATATTATTATTAATTAATTCGTAGGTCACCGCAGCTTTAATAAACTTGACGTACTTACATCACGTTGGTAAGTCCACTTAGGGAAAAATATGTTTACACAAACAGCGATACATAGATAGGTAAATTTTCTTCCGACTTCAAGAAGCATTTTACCAAGAAATCCTTTAATCTTCTCTCCTCTTCTTCTTTATTAACCTTCTTTCTTCTTCTAGAGTAACCTCTTTTTTAACTTGTCCTTATTAATTATTATTTATTTATTTATTCATCAAACAAAGTTTATAGAAATCTTAACCTAAGAACTATCCCCCAAATTATATCACAATGAAGAGAGTGCGAGAGAGAAAATATTACATATCTCCATGATATGTAATATTTTCGTGTTTAACTGTACTTCTCTGAATTAACTTAATTAGTACATAACAATATAAATTAGTATTTGATTAACGATTGACGTCGGTAACAAAGGACTTTGTTTATAATAACGGTCTAAAATTTACACTTTGATTAACGATTGACGTCGGTAACAAAGGACTTTGTTTATAATAACGGTCTAAAATTTACACTTTGATTAACGATTGACGTCGGTAACAAAGGACTTTGTTTATAATAACGGTCTAAAATTTACACTAATTACCGCTCATGTAGAGCAATTGCATTTTTCAGGGTTTCTGACTACATCCAATACATAAACTCACGCCTTCTTCCCATGGGGGTAGGCAGAAACTACAGAACGCCACCTGCTACGATCCTTACATACTCCTTTTGCCTCGTTTACGTTCATACATCATCGTTTCATCGTTTTTCATGGTTTCTGACTAATCGCCTAAAAATGTATAGTGTCGGAATTAGGCATAAGTACACTAATTTCCATCCACAAATTAATTTAATACAATTTTTTTGTCCTCAACGTCGCGAACAAAATTGGTTAAGTACCTACCCATATTATTTTTAGACATTATTCCTACGCGGAAAAACCATCTACAAACATCTACTTTCATATCCATTAAAAAATTCAGAAAAAAAAATACGAAATAATCCTCAACAAATTAAAGGTAGTACTTTCTCGTAGCTGCGCCGGGTACCGTACTCCGTTCCCTTAATTAAGATGTAGGCAGAACGGCGCATGTTCGCTAACGAGTGCCTCACACATCTGCCTGTACCCTGCTTTATAACTCTTCACAGAGTAAGAAAGAACAGAAGGACAACTAAAACAACGCTACAAAATGATAATGATCACCCTGGGTTATCAAGTCATCACTGCACAACAGATGACTTATTGGTGATTCGTCCAAATTTTCTCGCCCGGAACAGGCGAATCTACACTTTCTTTTTTTTCTCGAGACGTTTCGCACGAAATTAATTTATTTGTAGGCGAATTGATTTCTGAAGTGGTCTATTTGGGTAAAAATATCATAAATTCGGTCGAATCACCAATAAGCCATATTATCTTATTAACATTGTCATCCATGTACTGCTTAGGAATTTTGTCAGTTTCGTCTTGAAAGATTTCACGATGACAATGTGAGTCGTAATAGAAACCCACTCTAGACATGGCGATAAGGAAATATGCAGCTGTCAGTATTTAGCGCGTGGTCAAAATCGGAACGTGTAAGGTAAAACTGCAGTATATTTTTTTTTAGTGACAGTGACGGGACTCGTGTACAGATGCTTTGAAGGCAACCGCAGGTGAATTAGATTCTTGGTGGTATATCGGCCAGCAGAGTGGCACTAATTAAAAATTAAAAATATATTAGTACTAATTTGTTAATATAAATTTTTCCTCAGTCCTATTCACAAACTAACCTTCTGACCTATCTATTGCGTGTCCCTACAAAGTTACCTCCATTACTTACCCCGTTACACCTGACGACAAACTACGACAACACAAGCGACCAAAACAAAGTGTCTCACTTCCATTGCTGGTCGTATATCGAGCTAATATCAATGACAGCGTTCTGAACAGTCAATGAATAAGAAGTTATTCTATGACTTCGAGAGAGTGTCGATCGTCTATGGTATGTAAGGAGGTTTTACACTAAACACTTCTTTAGAGTTAATTAAGAGAATTTCATGTAATTAGACATAGGTTTTTACGTAGTAATGAGGACTGATAGAGGTACTATGTAAATTATCGTTGCTACGATGTAATCTATGTATTTTTTATAACATTTAACGATAAAAAACTGGGATTTGTACAGGGAAAAAACATGTGTTTTTTTTTTCTAATTTCCGCTTTATGTACCTACTTACTACTTAAAATGTTGCTATTATTTTATTGTTAGCCAATATAAAGTAGCTTAGTATTTTTTAAACTAAATTAACTAAAATCCAGATACTCTATTGTAGGTCAGTACCTAACCTACACACAAAACCGAAATTAGTATTAGTCAGATTTTCACATTTTCTGACTTCCGACTCGAAACCGAATACTTCAAACTTGTCAAACTTGTCTTCAACACCTACAGTCGGGAGGTCTTCTAAATAAGTACTTACAATACGGCCAATGAATCATGGCCGGTCTAAACATAGACTGCGAACTTTCGCGCATGTTCTCTTACTATTTGGTTCCTAAAAAATGTTATGACCGGCTATAATTCACAGCCGTAGTTAGTCCAGTACGGCTGTGAATTATGGCCGGTTATAACATTTTTTTAGATAGATTAGAGATGATATAAGGTACAATTCTGTAGTCGACTGCAGGTGACTTGAATAAAATTCGATTCGATTTCATAGAAATGCAATAGAAATGACGTCAGACGACGTTGTTCCTTAAGCCCGCTAAACGATTGATGCGCGTTCTTTCTAATTAAAAGTACAGTTGGCTACGGACCTTTAGACTCCAACCCATTCCAGCCCTTCTGTACCTGCTCTTAACCCTCCTTTATCCCAGTTTATTCCTCAATCAGCTCAGCATATCGCAGTCAACTTCTGGACATAGGCCTCGCTTTCCGCACCCAGTCTTTCCCAGCCACTTAATTAATATGGTCGTCGGTCGATCTAGTTGGGACGTCCCACACTACGCTTGCCGATTCACGGTCTCCACTCATTCGACAAACATGGCCAACCCACTGCCATTTCAGGTTGCTTACTCTGCATGCTATGTCGGTAACTGCGGTTATTTTCCGGATAATTCCATTTCTGAGTTTATACTTACGAAGGCAGAACAAACTACACCTAATTCACAGTCTACAGGTGCACAATAACTCATTAGATCAACATTTGTTCCTTTTTCAAACTCAACACTTCTATAGAGGCAAAGATCATACCATAATCAGCGTAAAAGAGTTTGTTTATATTCGAGTAAATCAATTGATTGAGCTCGGTTCGGCGGCTCACAATAAATCGAGTCGAATCGATGCGGTGTGGTCTCGATAATCGTTAGTTAAGCATTGTCAAGTTAGGAGGCCTTTAGGGTTCTGTAAGTGTTGAAGGATCTTTTTAAGATATTGATTTGTTTGGTAGAGGAAAATGTCGAGGGGAAACCAGTACTTAATTAAATACGCGATGAATAAGCTTGCCCAGTAATATATTTTTATGTTATAAACGATCGTATTTTTTTATAGTAAATTGATTCAGTCGTGACCTTGCGGAAATCCATTATAAAATACAATAGACGTGGATATATTTGGTAACCTGTTCCACTTAGTTACTTCTAAAGAGCCATACAAAACCCTGAAAGAAATCGATAAGTCAATCCTCAAGATGACGATTGACTTATCGCGCCGGCTGTCACACGGCGTGTTGCCACACCGAGCGCTCAACGCAGACAGCGTGGTAATCGTATTTTTTTTTTTTGTTTTTGGTTATTCTGGATATAGGTCAAAAACCATAACGTGTGTTCCAACCATGGTAAGGCCAAGAAACCACATCATATCAGATACTGCCTTTTAAAGAAAATACGCAATCGCTGAATTTAAATCTCTAAGAAATATTAAAAAACAAAAGCATTTGTTGTGTCTGTTTGTGTGACCACTCAGTGGGTAATTGCGTAACAAAAAATGACAATTGATCGCATTTGCTATCATTTTGACAGTTCAGCCACGTTCATTCATTGATTTATTAACGTTGTTGAGCAGACGAACTTATGAAACCTATGAAGCTATGGATTAGAAATATCCTTCAAAACTTTAGAATTATAATTGAAACTAGGTTACGCAAGTAGCAGTTCTTCTAAACTACTCCATGGGTTTTTGATGCGGTTATCGCCATAATTTAGAGTTTTTTCTGTAAGGTAATTTTGTTGTTTTTTCAAGTCGTAAAAACGCTACAGTCCGCTATTAAAAAAAAAGTGTAAAAAGTCCCTAGTTCAACCACGTGATAAAACCGTGTTTTTTTTTTTTAAATGGTATCAACTTTTATTTTTGCTTTTTACATTAAAAAATAAACCATTGTCTATAGATTTGACGTTTAGTTACCTGTAACAAGCCTGTAGCCCTGAAATTAACACCCATTGTTTTAGCTATTATAGGCATTATAAATATTTTTAAGTCCCGATAAACAAACAATTTAAGGATAAATCATAATAATAATTTCACGCACGGAACCACGTTTTCGAACGGGTGCACTTCACAGGTGTTTTTATGGACATACAGATGAAATAATATGTTAAAATTAAAAAGATCCATTAATCGTGTTTACTCTAACGAAGCGATGATTAGGTGGTTATTGAAATGTTAGTTGTAATATTGAATAAATAATTGGTGGGGGAGACCCACATGGTGCGAGATGAGGAATCTAAACTGAGAAGGAAGAAATGCTAAGAATTCATGGGATAGAATGGGACGAGGATGATGTAGGCATTACTAGGCAAGTACTACTGTTAGGAAAAATAGTTAGTTACGAGAGTAATACGGATTTGTTATCAAAATACTTTTGTCATTAGGTTTCAGGTTAACATACAACGTCTGTTGACAAATCTTAAATATAATATGCTATCTAACACTTAAATTTATTATGTACAAGTATGTAAAGGAAAATAAAAAGTAACTATTTTTTTTTAATATTTTTAAATGTTTTTATATTTTCTTTATTCTAATATTTAAAAATGTAATTTATAAGTATGTTAATGAAATATATATTAGTATTAGTAGTTTGTAGTATATTTTTTTTAGTACCGCATAACGTTCTGAGTGCCCCATGTATTTGCGCCGTTTGCAACTTTTTTTAAATGAGCGCTCGAACCAGATTTCTATCTTCACGTCCCTGGTAAAACTTTGGAAGGATGACCGACATCAGCATCACTAAACCCACGTTCGCACGGACGCGGACGTAATAAAATCGCAGCGATTTGTTTTCGTGCAGTTGATTTTCAACGCACTGCTTAGCGCCGAGACTTGAAAATCCAACAGTGTGTTTTTTCAACGCGTTGGATCGAGAGAGCGTCCCAGCTCGTTGGATTCTCAACACTAGGCTTAACACCGAGAGTTGAAAATCCATGCGCGATAAAATCCCGCCGTGATTTTATTACGTCCGTGCGAACGTCGGCTAACTTACCAAATAACATAACACAACATAACATCACGACTGTAATCCCCCTAGGGTTGGGCAGAGGTGCACCTATAGTTCACCCACATTTCGCCAATTATGTTTAAGTCCCATGTAAATAGCCAAATATTATGATCTTACCAAACCCAGACAATGCAAGTCCTAACTGTATTATATAAATGCGAAAGTGAGTTTATTTGTTTGTTACACTTTCACGCTAAAACGGCTGAACTGAACTGATTTGGATGGAATTTGGCACATGGGTAGACCATGACCTGGAGAAGGACATAGGTTACTTTTCATCCTGGATCGCAGATGAAATCACGGCAAACAGCTAATTACCTATAAAAGGTTTCTCAACCCAGGAAATCTGCATTTAAAACCAAAAGAAATTCCACGTTGATTCAAAAAAAGAACATGACAACACTTTGAATCAAGGTGATCAAAGCCAACAATTTTAACTTTTTAATGATTAACAACTACAATCGCATTGCCAACGGTCACGGTGCCATACAGTCTCATTAACTGCCCATTAATCTCGGGAATCACTTAACGAGGCTCAAGGATTAGCTTCCTTTGCCAAAAATGTAATAAAAAAAATATTTGGGTCGTTAGCGGAACGCGGCAACCCTTTTGTGGACGAAAATTAAATATTTTGAAGTACGGTCTGAGTGTTAGCGAGGGCGAATAAGGGCATTGCCAAAAGCGGGGCGAATTTGTTACTGGGATGCTTGTTTTGGAAACAGTTTACGTATTTATTGAATTGGAAGTACTAAAAAGTGACTTGGAGTAGCGGCTCCAAATAAGCATAAAGTAAGTACGTTGGGGCTCCGCCAGATGGATGGATAGTCTGAAGAGAGTAAGAGTAAACTCGATGCAGGAAGATGAGAACGAAGTGATAAAAACTGATGATGCAATAAAAATGGTGGTTGTCAGTGGTTGACGACATTAGTCTGATTAAACATAAGGAACTTTTAATAAATAAGTGAACAAATAATAGGTTCATAATGTGCTTCTAACACTTACACGATGATAATCCTCGTTAACCGGTATTGCAAAAGCCTAGTACAAGCAAGATATCAGCAGTCTAGAGAATCACTAGTCTATCGAAGTCCAAGCTTGATAGCAACGACTTTTCTAGGACAAATTTTACAAAAGTCACAAGGTACTCTCTTCCCGCTCGCAGTAGCACAAGTCCCACAAGTCATAAATATCGCTGAACACGTTAAATATTGAGGCAGTGTCGGCCGATCCGACCGACTAACCTTTTGTCGCGATCGCCTTGTGAATGGGTGAAAAATGAGCCTACAGCCCTACAGCAAATATTAATAAGAAGTCCTCCTATTCATGGCTCGCTCGATATAAAGTTCACATTTCAACGAAAATTTGTTATCTGGCAACACTGTCGATTTAGAATAAATAGGGTTGCTGTTAATTTCACTAAACTGGTTGGTTTTGTGGGTTTTCTAATCGTTTTATTTATTGGGGGGTAATCTTTACTAGGATCGGACTGGTCCACAAATTCAAGGTCATTCAGCACGCTATGGAGCAGGCTTCTGAGTTTCTGTGAAGGACAAAATTTGAAATAAAATTATCTGGAAAAGAACCGGAGCTACCGACGTAGCTTGAAGAGTCAGCAAGCTGAAGTGGCCGTGGGCTGGCCATGTTTGTCGAAGGACCGATGGCCGGTGGAGCAGAAGAGTCCTAGAGTGCAGACCGCGTATCGGCAAGCGTAGTGTGGGACGCCCCCCAGCTAGATGGACCGACGAACTTAAGAAAGTGGCTGGGACAGCCTGAATGCGGAAGGCATGGGAAAGGGAAGGAGAGGGTGTTGTGGGGCAACATGGGAGAGGCCCATGTGGGTAAAGCAGTGGACTACGATAAACTAAGTTGTTGTGGTTTTAAAGTTCCCGTATATTTTCTAAAAACTTTAATTGTACCTTTTATTCTGTAAAAGATTGTTGTAGGGATTTATTTAATCTTCCTTTGGATATAAATATTATGACTTCTGAAGAGAGTTAAGGTACCATTAAAAAAACTAACGATAGGTATCCTAAAACCACAAGAACAAACTAATATAATATTTTTCCTCTTTATTTATAAACGTTGCTTAAAGTTAAGGGACGACTAAAATTTAAAAACAACGTTTTTAAATAAACCCCACGATATTTTATTTAAAAAAATATTTAAACATATTTTATAAGGTAAATATTTTTACCTATATCCGTCACCTCGTTTTTATTATCAATATTTATGATATTATTAATTACCTGGAAATAATACGCGTGACTAAACATTTTAATTGTAATATATATTTTTGGATCGATGATATTATTTTAATATCTTTACAGTTTGCAATGGAAATCTAATGTTTTTTTCCTTTAGTTGAGCTCACGTGTAGGTTATCTAATATTAAAATATAATATTGTAATATAAGGTAATATGGGAAATTCCGAAAAATACACGTGAGTGTTGTTTTTGTTTTAGGTACCTACGTAAAACTGTAAACTGTCTCATTGGTCCAGTGTTCACAAGTGCTACTGGTTGAGCATGAGGTCCTGGGTTCGATTCCCAGGTCGGGGTAAGTGTTATTGGGTTTTTCTATCAGGAATTTCTCAGTAACAGCCCGAAGTCTGAATTTGTGCCCGGTTGATGGCAATAGGCTCGCCCCCTATTACATGGGACTTAAACATAACTGGCGAAATGTGAGTGTAAGTACCATAGGTAGGTACACCTCTGCCTAACGATTAAAGGCGTGTTATGATTGTTATATAATAATACGTAAAACTGTAAATAAACACTAATGGAATTACAGTGTTCCTAATTATTAGGAACACATAGATACATACATAGGATAACATCACGCATTGTTTCCCCGAAAGGTTGAGCAGAGCTACAGTGGACAAAAGTTACGCATACTCAGTTAAAGAAAATATTTCTGCGGCAGCGCAGCTAGTGACAGACCATACCCGTTCCTGGTTTCGTCCAATTAGAGACAATATGCATTAGCGTGAGTACAGGGCGTGTAACAAAAAAATTTCGAACGTATTTTATAGCCCCTCTATTAAGCCATCCTATTGTTTAAGCGGATTTTCGTTGTGAGCCGTGCTATGCGATTATCACCCTTAAAGGTGAGTATGCGGAAGTTTGGCTCATTGTACTTATAGTACACTCACATTTCGCCAATTATGTTTAAGTCCCATGTAATAGGGGGCGAGCCTATTGCCATCAACCGGGCACAAATCCAAATTAGGAACACATTGCAACTTATTATCGGTTATCCTTGTATCGTACTATAGTGATTACATTAACAGCCAATAGCGTGCCTACAAGTTATTATTTAAAACATTAGTTTTATTTACAGTTCACACTTTATGCACGTGTAATTTTTGGAATATCCCAGATTAGCCACTCCAACTAATAATGGAACTTTTAATCACGTGTTGAACTTGAAACAATTTAATAGGTAGGTTACCTACATTGTTTTTATCATAGAACAGGCAAATAGCATGTTATCCTAGTTTTTTTATTTTTACATACTTTTTGAGTTACATGGTCTTCACATGATCTGACCAGCATTATGTCTGGACTTTAATAGGGACTGTGACCTCTGAGTTTGTTTCGGCCTTTCTTCTCAGAGTAGTCAGATAGGAAACGCCGAACTCATCTAGTTTTAAAAATATTACTTAATTTACGCGGAAAAGTCTTTGTACAAACATTTTTTTTTTTTCTCAAATTCCCGATGCAGTAAATAACTAAAATGTAAAATGACATAAACACAATATTACCTAGGTACTTACCAAAAATAATTACACAAAAATATTTTAATTTTCAAAGTCAAATTGAAAAAAGAGACAAGAAAAAAATTTATGTTGACACAGTTAGTTAGAAATACAAATAACAAAATGAAAAAGTGAAAATAAACGTTTTAACAACAAACAGTGTCGTGATTTCTTTGATTTAATTAAAAAAAAAATATTATTTTAATATCGATTTATAATATCCAATGTGGCAACACTGTCAAAGTACAAATTATTAATATTAAAAGAAACTTCTAAATGTATTTTCATTATGGCAACTGAATGTATTGTTTTACTTTGGCAACACTTAGAAATAACAGTTATGATAATAACGTTTTTCTGGGTGGGGCAAAAGTCGTTTTAAATGGTAAAATGTAATGCATAGTTGGTCGTCGTTCGATTGTGAAATAGTACAGTTGTGTGGATTAAAAGTATTAGCAATAAAAGAGAGTTTTCTTTATAATAGTGTGTGCCTCACGGATGCGCCAAAAATGTTCAAATAATTTATTACAATTTCATAGGTATTTACTTATTAAGGTACATTACATATATTTATGTAAATACAATATACAATCAAACACTAAAATCTCTAAGTTATAAATAAGTATATGAAGGAAAAAAAAAAAAAAAAACTAAAGCTAACTATATTACTTATTGTGTCTGCTATTCAACATCCTTCACAACCCTAAAACCCCTTCCTATCTGCGGGAACGCTTCTCCTACGCCCGTCCTTTTGATGCACCTTGCAGGTCGCATCTTAAAAACCTCCTTAAATCCCCCCCCCCCCCCCATTCAACCGACTTCTTTTCCTACTCCTTCACTGTGCACGCGGTTCGGTAGTGGAATTCACTTCCGCCTGACATTAGGGACTGTCGTACTGTTGAAGTATTCAAACGAAGCGTGAAAGAACACTATCTTTCCACTTCGTCATAGTTGCATAGTTATCTTAAATAACATTTTAATTATATATATTGTAGTGATATTTATTTTAGAAGTATGTATGTAAGTATATTCTTGTATTGTAAGTAGTTTGTATAAATAGTAAATTGTAATTTTTTTTCTTCTTTGGTTTATGTTTTTGTTTTATCTTCTACGGTTACACACGTTGTCTACATCTCATTTTTTATAATTTCCTGTCGCAGGTATGCTGGAAGAGATTTCTTTAGAAATAAGCATTGCCTTTGTACGTATTTTTCTGTTCCTTTCTTCTTGTCTGTTTATATGTGTGTGCATAAATGGTTAAATAAATAAAGAGAGAGAATGCAAGCGACTGCTTTAATTAACCGAAAACCTTCATACATCAAATAATAACCTCATAAAGGGCTCCTAAAGCCCTTTTCCCGCCAACATCGTCGCCCGCGCATTGATTACAGGTAGCATGCGCAGGCGCACGCGATGGCCACGGGCGCTACGGTTCGTTATTGGATTTGCGCGTCGGTTACCAAGTTTGAGTTATTGCCTACCTCCTAGTTATATTTGGTTGCTTTCGGTAATTGGTTGTTGGAATGCAGCGGTAAGGAGTACAAAAATGAAATATTATGCGGAAGGGTTAATATAATTTAAGATTCATATCATTAAGTCTATGTCTTACCTTCTCTTGCCTGTCGTTATGGGTAATCAAAAACCCGAAAGTCTAACAACCAGTCTTACTAAGGGATATCGTTTTACCCAGTAATTGGATTGTGGAGGTCAGATAGGCAGTCGCTCCATGTATAATACTGGTATTGAGCTGCTTCCAGTTAGAATAGAAGCCGACCCCAACATAGTTGGGAAAAGGTTAGGCAGATTGATTGTTTGATTGTCCTACCTTAAACGTTCCTTAAAGTTAAAAGAAGGGATGTATAAACGTCAATTTTTTTATGTTTAAGCGGACGTTAACAAGCAAAATAAGTAAAGAGTTACTGCCGAAAAACTGTCAAAAACTGTGTTTTCTTTATCTTAATTTTCTTTTCTGTTATCTTTTCTACAAAACTTAACAATTGACTTGCATAAAAAGTAGGTAGGTACACACGGCTACACATCAAGCTATACATTTCCAGTATAAGCTGACCTCTCAATGTACGGAAATCCTATACAATGCGAGATCAGCATAAACTGGAAATGTATAGCTTGATGTGTAGCCGTGTGTACACCAAAGATTTTTTTTTTAATAATTAAGTAACGGATATAATTGATACTTACCAATTATATATCGCTGTCACACACACTTTTCCTTCACATTATTTTATTAACATTTTTAGAGAAAGTTTACCCTATTCAATAATTAACTTCTCTACCAAACTGTAATTTTATAGATATTATTACTTAATAAAAATAAATTAAATACAAATGATATACCAAAACAAATGATGTTGATAAGTACTATAAATATAATGAACGGAAATACACATTTGTTCGGTAAAACACGGTTTTTAATGAGTATTTATTGTTATTGTAACGAGGTATAAATAAAGGCGTACATTCCCATACATTATCGTTACCGTTTGCACAACATGATCGCCTAATAATATACCTACACCAAAACAGGAATATTAGGATGATGTACCTAGGGCTACTAGTTGATAGATCCTCTGGTAACCCTAGGTACATCGCTGACAAGAATATCACTTTGTCTAGGGACAAATTGATATTCTATCAGCGATAACCAAATTCAAAATTGTATGCACTACATGATCGCCTAATAACATTATTACCATAATATATAACATTATTACCATAATTAATAATATACCTACACCAAAACAGGAATATTGGGATGATGTACCTAGGGCTACCAGTTAATAGGTCCTCTGGTAGCCCTAAGTACATCGCTGATAAATTATCACTTTGACTAGAGACAAATTAACATTCTGTCAGTGATAACGATGATGGAAAAGTCAAAAATGTTGATAGAGGAGAATTGAAAAAGAAAATGTATTGCGCCAACCCCACGTAACATGGGACAAGAGCAGGAAGATGATGAAAGAAAATAAAGAAAAATGCGTTTATTTGCATTACAGCAGAAAAATACACCTAAATGATGATGATGGTGATGAATGATGATGATGATGAAGCTACCAAAAATCTTAAGGCAATCCTGTCGCGTCGTTGTAGAAATACGAAACGCTTTGGAAGAGATTGTCACTTGTCTTGACCTTCAGGATGTGGTCCTTAGAGCAATGGACCCCGGCGTTGCAAAATAAGAAGTTAAGAATAAAGAACGAGAAAACGGCAACAATGATGATATTGTTAGTCTGGAAATCACAGGAAAGCTGATAGTTCGTGTACGTGACATCATTTATGTAACATTTCTCAGGAAAGATTTAGGGACGAGCCAACCAAAAACGAAATCTCTAGACTTAACTCTCCCATTAGGGTATAATACAGATACTAAAGCCAACGACGATACTGTTCATATCGAATGATTTTATTTACAAAACAATCTTCTATTCCGGAGAAAGCAGAAAGCACTTAAGAATTGCTTATCATTGATTGCAATAATTGGATGTGATGTATAGAATCAAGAATTAAGTTATAATTTTTGAAACATTCACTTTCTTCTCACCTCTGGTTTATTTTCCTTTCAAACGGCTCTTTTAAAGCAAGTCCTTAAAGAAATTCACCGTCTATCTATTGTATTGACGAGCCCTTTTGACGCTGCAACTATTTCTTCTGTAAAATAATTATTACTTGCTTCATCTTCATCTTTTATTTACCTCAGCATATATTAATTAGGTCATTTTTAATTAGGAATTAGGTGAGCGACTCTAGGTAAATAATTTGTTTACTGCGGTACTTGGCGTAAATTCCCATGATAATAATATTTTGTTGACTGCGGTTACTGTGGTCACCATTGTAATTGTAAGTATAGCTGATAAGTGCTCGATTTGGCGTCAACTAGTCGCGTTCATTACTGGTAAGGTAATTGTGGTGAAGTTTTGTTACTGCCCGCTTTTCTTGACCGAGTTATGTTTCACGAGGTTCAAGATGATCTCATGCTTTCCCAAAAAAATCTCTATTGGGAAGAAAAAGCGAGAGTTTTGTAATCTTTTCACCTGCTTTTTCTTATTTCAAGGCATGATGCAAACTCCAGCGTGTTTGATAGTACGTTTACCTGGCCATGCTTGCCTGGATGTCATTTTAAATATCGTCTCTTGTGTGAACTCTTTGAGGACATCCCGATTTCCTACCAAAAGAACAGCATAGTTCTGAGGCATTAGTTTAGAAGAAACCACTAAATACTGATAATATATAATCTCCAGTTCAAAATAATTAAGTAATACGTAGGTAGTTACATGATCACGTGTACAACGTATAGTTAGTAACGTTTATTTAGGAAAGCCATTACAATAAATCTTCTATGACAGCCCGCCATCACTTGACAATGACAGTTGATATAAACAAATAAAGTTACCATAGACATGAAAACATCCTAAAATGGTGATAATGTTCAAACAAATACTTAATTCAAATTCTGTGCATGATGTAAGTTGCCATGCTTACAAACCTGATAATTTTAATTAAACGTAAGAAGTTATTTAAAGGCCTACTATCATTGAGTTATACCTATATCGAACAAGGAAAGAGCTGATGTTATTTAGAAATAGGGAAAAGTAATTAATTTACCTGTTTTCTGTTATCACATGTCAATGATAACTATAAGCCTTTGTCGTCAGACAGTAAGGTAACAATAGAGGACGAACTTCGGGGAGATGAAAAAGGTAGATAATAATAGAGGAGAAAAAAAAGAAAAAAATTATATGTTGACACGTAACGGTCATGAAAGACGAGTTTGTAGTAAATCTATCTGTCATATTGTAGTTCATCTGCAAACGTAACTATAGTGGTCCGAAAACAGTAAAATTTCATGGCAACTTCTAAGTGAGATTGTTCTTATTTTAGTCATCCAATTAAAGCGCTCATCCGTAAGATTTGGCAGTTATTGATGTAGAGTTAGAAATTATGTACGTCAGTAGCAATTAGCAGCACATTTTTCACTGATAACAATAATATCATATTGAGATTTCCTTATCGATAACAAGCTTTAGTGATTACCTATTTTTATAATATAATATACACTGGGTTTTTCATTGCCTTGTTTAATGAAAAGAGACCTACATTAGCTATGAACTTGCTTACCTTCTTTCTGGATAAATATAACGGCACAGGATAGCCTATAATATAAGTGGTCACCGTATTAATATTTCAGCAGCTTCCGTATTCAAGATTGTGCCAGAAAGTAGTTCATCGTGGACGTGGTACGACAGCGGCTCCCCTAACATCATCTCTGTCATCAGAAGACATCCGTCGTGCAACAATCGATGCGACGCTCTGTTAGAGAAAATAATCAGCCAGTGACACTCTTATCCAACCTCTGCGGAGGTTCCAGTAACTTTGTAATAAAAAAATACACGATGCCACTGGCTGCGGCGTCAAATATTTAAATCCACATTTCAAATGACCACAATTTAACGCCTAACGCTTATCGGACTCAAACTTCAAACAGCATCCCGCAAGAAATATTCCCCCGAAAAGTCCCGAAATATGTTATTTATCAAGTAGAGCAGGATGTGGCCTAGCCACGGTTCATTAAGGCGGTTCCCTTGACTCCTGAGGGTCGAGGGGCGTTGGCACTGACCTGTAACACGTGGCGCCATGTTTTTTCTCGTCTGTTGCCTAATTGATTATTAGAATTGGGATTTTACTTGTTTGCTAGTTATGGTGCTTGCTAATTATTGTTTCACTTTTTTTTTCTGGTATTGAGGTGTTGGTTTACCATACAAACATTGGGTATAATGAGTGGGTATTTTTAGGCATTGTATCATTTCATTGTGAAAAAGGTATGTATTGCCATTGAGAAACTTTTTCCTCATTTCATCATAGTTTTATTTGTTAGTAATTTGGTAGGTATGTCTGAATTAATTAGGTACTCTCATTCTATTTGTTAGGAACTTTGTTGCGCCACTTTTTCTTTCCAGCTATGAAGTGGTTAAAGGTGGGCAATATGGCGGCTATCTTTTGTAATTTTGATGTTCAAAAAGTACTGATTCTTAGCCTAATTTGAATGAAACTACTGCATTTTGACTCTTCGAACAAGGACTCATTTGTTAATTTTATTTAAATCAATTTCAGTGTTTCTTTTTTTTTTTTGTTTGTTCGTCTTTCGATATAAATTAGCGGAAGGTTTCAAGCTACAGAAACGCGTAATTAGCAACGAAACACATTTTTATAATTGGGGTTCTGTTTGAGGAGACTGTATTTTTTATTGGCGGTTTTTAATTTATTGCTACAATTTTGTTTGAAAATGTTAATTTTTTCGTGCTCATAAATGAATTTTAATGTTGTGTAAAATGGTCAAATTACGGTCGTATTTCAGTTTTTGTCGTATTCCTTCACACCCGACCTATATGTAGGTAGCTACTTAATTTTTTACACCAATTAATAATAATAAAAAAGAATACCAGCTTATTAATGTCCCCATAGAAATATACAACTTATTAATATGATTGTCCCACTACAGGGCAAATGATTCTTCTCACACAGACAAGGCACAAGCATTAATCACCACACTTACTCAAGACTGGTTGGATATACAAGATCTTAAAAAAAAAAATCATTGTAAATACATGCCTTAGTACAATTATTTATTGTTTTTTGTCGATCACAGACCCACAGCAAACTGCAATGAATAAAAATTGCATTATGGACGAGAAAACATATGCAAAAAAAAAATTAAAATAATATCATAAACAAAATATTTCCCCCAACAACATTGAAAATATCACGAGCATTATTGCCGATAAACCACAGACTGCGGAAGCCAACGGTCCTCAAACCGTCGTTGTCGTCATTCCAAGTAAGTTTGACAGCCGCTGGCTCGGCGAGCCTCAAATAATAAACTAGCTCGGCTCAACGGTAGCACAATGCCTGATGCTCTATAAACTATAAAATATTGTCACCGGGAACAGTATATGTAAGGTTTTCAGATACATCTATGAATAAAAGAAAATACAGTTGTACTTTAAAAAAAACGTATATCGACAATAATTATTTATATGTAGTACTTAAAGGTACGTACATATAATAATATGATTAAAACATGTGCATGTCTTGTAAATTTACATATTTCATACAGGAAAATCATTAAAAGTTATGTTTAATTAAGTTCACGTTTACGAAATTCAGATAACTGCATGATACAAAGCAGGAATTAAATTAACGTCATACATAATGCACGTGACTGAATCACGTAGGATATGATTGATGTACTGTGCAACGTGCTTAATCGTTTTATTACATAGTCAGGTGCACACGTGCAATTATCTACTTATCCAAAGTATTTTGAAAATGTTATCCTGCTGGCTTTAATAATTTTATTTTAAACAGTCTGCTTCATTACAAGTTGTATTTATTTAAAAACAAGTTGCCATTATATATGGTCCTTTAATAAAAACACACACATTTTGTCTGATATCCCCACATATACTACACCAAAATAACAGATGCATACAAACATAAAAAAGCACAACAATAGCCCTAAGTGGAGTCAGTTACTAAATAATAAAGTTTAACGACACCTTATTAAGGATTTATTTGTTGGTACTTACGAATTATTCTATAATTTATTACAAATAACATCCAAACCAGTAAAATGCGTAACAAAGCAACTTCAGTGTACATTTGTTATAGGATTTGATTTTAATGATGCGCCATTCACCTCCGTACGGCCATTCATGCTTCTGACTTTTTTAAATATATTGGGTAATTTTTAATGGGATTCTTGTAGATTTATTTCGATTTTTATACCGATAGATGGCATTTTACGAATTTTATTAAACGTTACAAGTTTATGTTTTGAAGGTTGATGTTGTGATGTACCTACTGGTTTTGTTAAGACCACCTACGACTGATTTCTTAAAGGCCCAGAATATAATAGTATTTTCAAGCCTAATCCTAATTTATTAAGAATGTTATCACATTTTATAGAAACGTTTATTTCATTTCTGAGAATAAAATCAACCCATCATTCATAGGGCTATTGCCCGTTATATGTTTAAGAATATTAGTATAATAGTCAACTGTAAAAGTTAAGGCAAAATACATTAATTTTGTATACGATAACAGTAACAGTTACAGTATTTATGTGACAAAAATGACAATTCAATACAAGTTATTGAAAATACTCAAAGTATTTCATACTTACTTCATTGGAATTACTTCCAAGAAATTCTTGCTGTACAAATGTGTTCTAAATAAGACGTAAAATGTACTATAATTGTCACAAAAATGGTGTGAAATTGTGAATGGTGACACTCTCCAGAGACGAAACTCAACCCTTAAAACTTCAATGAATTTTACAACGTCATTATTCGCGTTAAACGTTTTTAAAATACCCGAATACCGTCATTACAGACTATCAGACGAGCCGACGCCACAAAAATCGAACAAATTTCGACTTTATCGATGGAACCTTCGTTAAAGGATTCGCTATTCACGATTCATTCATAGACTGTAAAATTCTAAATACAATTAATCATTAATTGTATCATTAGCCGTATCGTATTTACTCTTGCGACGTACCATCACTTCATTTTCTCTCTCTTTAAGTCTCATTCCAATGATTAATGATAGACAGAGATAGAATGAATGATAAATGATTTTGGAAGCGTTGAAAAGACCGCGGGCGCATGTGTTGCACGCATTTCTCTACGAACGTCAGATGTTTGGGCGTCCTATAGAATTTTAAGCGGTCATTCATAACCCGTTATTAATGATTTGTAGATTGTGCGATAATAGATTTAAGAGTGGAGTTATTAGTGAACTAAGCAACTGTTCCGTTCGAATTGAATTCAAGGGAAAAACAAAGATATTTTTGTAACATTCCGGGGCAACCGAAACTTATGTTGATAGAAATAGGTTCTCATACAGACATATTTTTTTAAAAAGAAACCTATCCACCAATCTACAGGTCATATTATACATTAAAGTCAGTTTTCGTATCTGTCTGTGTCCGCATTGTTCTTCTAAACTATGCAACGGATTTTGACGCGGTTTAAAACATCATTTAAAGAATTTATTCCGGAAGGTTTATCTCTATTATACATTCATATTTAACTTACATAATAATATTGAAATCTTGCGCTTTTGTCAAGTCATAAAAACCTTGCAAAGCAGCGGCGGGTTGCTATAGTATTTTAATAAAACTTGATATCAAAAATACACTCCCAAAATACATTTAGGCAATCAGAAAGAACCCCGCTTCAATATACAGACTTATCATCCGAAATCAAATTTCGTCCCCGGAATAAATCGGCGACGGAAATTAAGAAAAAATCACTATGTCCCACCCTTCACGTAACATAATAACGATATGAGTTTTATGACAAATGCATTAATGAATTTAAACGAGGGAGCTGTGTTTATTGTGTGCTCCGAGTCCGTTAAACCTAGTTAAGCTTTTGGTGTTATCCGCCTTAGGGGATAGCGTAATGCAGAAGTGGCCAATTAAATATATATACTATACTTTTTGTGTCAAAGTAATAACAGCCGCACGAGTTGATACTCTTACCGCGATTGGTCCGTGGGTGGGTGACCATCTTTACATGCCAAGACTCCTCCGTGTCTCAGAAAGAATGTTAAGCCGTTGTACGTTGGTTTCGGCTGTCATTCGTGGATAAAACAGTCGTTATGGGTCGTCAGAAGCCCGAAAGTCTGACAACCAGTCTTACCAAGGGGTATCGTATTACCCAGATACTAGGTTGTTGAGATCAGGTAGGTAGTCGCTTCATGTAAAATACTGGTATTCAGCTGCATCCGATTAGACTGGAAGCCGACACCAACTTAGGTGGGAAATGGCTAGGGAGTTTTTTTTTTACAATTAAACTACACCTCACTATGTGCACACATGTTTACGAAACCGGCCTCATGTCACTGTTAATAATGCTATGTTTTGGTTTTTTAGTTGGTCTGAGGTTTACCTATTATTAATCAAAAATTAAAATTACCAGATTGTTCTAAAATAGTTTTCCCTCAACCGTTTTGTCAATATTTTAATTGACCACAATTTATAGTTGAAAGAGGATATCCTGTTTCTATAGTGACTAGTCGTTAATTAAGTTTATCAGAAATTGATAAAAAATTATAACATAATTCTGGCGACTTTAGAACTTGGCACTAAAATGTTTTCACAAAATGAAAACATTTTAGTGCGTCATACATGCTAATGGGAAAAACAAAAACAGGAAATTAGCAAGATATTTTTATTATTAAAAACGTGTATGATTCGGGAGACCCGATCAGGGACGGAGTTCCTTCTCACGTACTATGATAACAACAAAAACAAAATTGATAATTGAAACTTAATACCTTGAAACTGTCTTTTTTTTTTGAAGATTCTATTAGTTCGCATAGATCGTGTTACCCACCCACAGACGCTTTTTAATACACACTTGTGTGTGATAACTTTATGAGAGCTTTTAAAAACTTAAACTAGATGGCACTGTATTAAAAACTCGTAATAATTTGACACTTCAAGTTGCATGGAGGAGGCGTAACGCTTTTTCCTTACGTGACGATTTCTACCAGTCAATTCTTACTTCGTTCCAATAACTGTAAGTTACCAATGACGTGTAGTAGGTATTTAGTATTAAAATAAATCTAGACTTATTTATGATAAACTACAAGGTTAAATACAAACTGATTGTAGATTAGAAAAATGGAACTTACCATAAAACAATCCCTACTTAATATCCTATCCTACTACGGACGGATTTGGATGAAATTTGGTACACCTAGATAACACATAAGATAATTTTTATCCCGATTGTCCCACGGGATCGAGACTTATGCGGGTGAAACCGCGGGGCGCAGCTAGTACTTTCATAAATTAACTGTAGATAGAAAACGAAACTAAGTCACACAACACAAACACGCTTGGCAACTCTGTTCCACCCACTGCTGAGTAAAGGCATCCTTCCTTTTGTACCATGCTTCCCTGGTCTGTGCGAGTCTCATACCTTTAGAGATTGATCTATTATATACGCTAAGGTAGCCCGCGAAATTCCTACGTTTTTTGCACTTTGCAGGGCAGTATAAGGTATTATCTTGATTAAAATATGATTCACAATCGTAACAAATATGGCTTTGTAGAATTATAATCATTAGAATCAGCAATACTATTACTAATGTTAGAATAATCCTAAAATGTCATGATTTCATGAAATAGTCATTCAATAGGATTACATGAACTTAGAGAGTTGTATTGATGAATTTTTATGATTATAATTCTATAAATGTATATTTGATACGGCCTCGACTCATACTTAGATCAACATACAACCTGATACTGCTTGCACATTGCAAAAAACATAAGAAAATTTGAATTTCAAGGGCTACTCTAACGATTTAGCCGTAAGTGAAGTGAGCTTCAAGTGAAGTGAATAGCGTCAATAGTGTCAATCCCTAGCGTCAGATGGAAATACAGCTCACTTCACTTGCGTTTACATGGTGGTGGTTTACAGAATAGACCAACAGGTCCATATGTTAAATAAATATCCTAAGAACATCATATACCTATATTAAAAATAACAACAAAAAATTCTTCACTTTCGCATAACACGATCCAAATCTCCCCAATCGCACGTCCCCGCACAATGATATGGAAAAATATCGTATTTAATAACTAACTAAACGGGGAGTCGAGCCCGGGCTATGAGGGTGCTTTATTAAAATATGTTAGGATACACGTATTTACATATGCTCACCACTAAACTGAGCATGACGGATCGGATTTCACGGTGTAATAAGGGTATTAATGTAGTACAAGTTAAGTAGAGCTAACCATTTTGATACTGGCTCTGTTACGTGCGTATTGTCCTTTTTAAAGTATGTAAAATACACGTCGTATACATCATATCGTCGTCATTCGGTTTTTTTTTAAATTATTATTATGAAAATACTACTCACCTACTAATATTATAAATGTGAAAGTTTGTGTGTTTCGATGTTTGTTATTCAATCACGCAAAAATTGCTGAACGGATTTGGATGAAATTTGGCACATAGATAGTTTATAACCTGGATGTAGGATACCTTTTATCCCGATATTCCCACGGGATCGAGACTTAGACTGCCTGTCCACGGGAGCGGAGCGAGGCAGCGGAGCGGAGAAATCTGCCAATATTAACCAATAGGAGCGGAGCTCTGAAGCGGAGTTTACATTCTATTGGTTAATTTGGCACATTTCTCCGCTCCGCTGCCTCGCTCCGCTCCAGTCTTATGCGGGGGAAAATGCGGGGCTCTGCTATTTTATATAAATACACATAGGTAAACCTCAGACCAAATAAAAAACCAAAACATAGCATTATCAACAGTGACATGAGGCCGGTTTCGTAAACATGTGTGCACATAGTGAGGTGTAGTTTAATTGTAAAAAAAAACTGCCTAGCCATTTCCCAACTAAGTTGGTGTCGGCTTCCAGTCTAATCGGATGCAGCATAATACCAGTATTTTACATGGAGCGACTGCCTATCTGACCTCCACAACCCAGTCACTGGGTAATACGATACCCCTTGGTCAGACTGGTTGTCAGACTTTCGGGCTTCTGACGACCCGTAACGACTGTCAAAGATCCACGACTGTGTAGTTTGATTGTAAATTGTTGTAAATGCGTGCGTGTGAGCGTGTATGCACAGAGCGGAGGTGTAGTGCGCTATGTCTAGGTTTTTTATTTGGTCTGAGAGGTAAACCTCCGGTAGGTTTAAATTCTCTAAATCATTGTGAAACGTATGACAGACAATCAAAAAAAAAAGCAAAACGCAAAAAAAATGCAGTGTGATAATAACGCTACGAATACGTGCAACGAAATTAAAGTACCTGAGTGTCAAACTTCATTATTTTAACTGTTTTAATCACACAACAGTATCGAACAACGTGCTAAACTAGCAACCCTAATCACAAACAGTGCACCGAAATGCATAGAAAACAATTTATTCGATAAATTCACAATTTAATTGTCGAATCATTGAGTGTGCATTTGTCGCGCAACCCTAGTTATTTATGGGATAGTTTATATTACACAATCAGTGTACTGCGGGCCTTAGAGGATAGGGCTGGCAGGGATATCGATCGGATGAAGCTTTTTGTGACTTGAAAAATGGTTCATGTGATTTTACTTATTGCAAAAAATATTTTTAATATACAAAATAAACTTGCTACGCAAGAATATTGACCAGAAAACTAATAATTTTAAATAATTGATACCTAATCATTTATTGTGTTTTTTTTTGTAATAATTATTTATTAACACTTTATTTGGATTAAAATTGAATGTACGTAAATAACAACTTATTTTTATTTATTTCATAAAAAGAAATGTGTAGTATTGTATATGTTATACAGTAAGTGCCACAATTGTACTTATATACAACTTTTACAATGGAGAAAGGTTGGAAAAACCATTTTTTGTTAGGTACTGGAATGTTGTGGTTTAATTAAACTACTGCTTGTTACAGAAATAATTATTTCAATAATAATATACCTTCAATGTAACATTGAAAGTATATAATTATTGTAATAATAGTGACTCATAAATTTATAAAAAACATAAGCTTATTAAACGATGGATTCAGGTTTTACCTACTTGATTTTCTAAAAGGTCTGTTGAGTGAGCTTTAGTATCACAAACCACCACAGCCACAGTACCGTTAGATATAATAAAAATAACATTTTTCGGTTCAAAAAAGAAAGGAAGAATATTTGTAAATAAATCATAGTAAATTACTTATGAGGGGAGCCATAAGCGCTAGATTTTTACAAATTCCCGGGGCCCCACATTAGGATTTTCAGTGTCGTAGGATCCAGTCTCTTCCCAAGTAAGGCAAACATTCATATTTAGAAGAAGTGAAGAGTAAGTAAAAACTAAAGTACAATGGAATAAACAGTCTACTATTGGTTAATTTATTGGTGAGTCAAGCTACTTTCAAAAACGAACATGTTCCATTATTGGATATTGACAACCCTAGACCACTCGATATTATAGGGGTGCCAAAGTGGCCTATAATAGCCCCGACATAATGTGTTTAAACGAATGATCATCACATTTGACTCGATACAACACATATAGGGTTTCTTTATTACGTTTATTTTGGGAACTTTCCCTTTTATTTCCGATGGAAAGGGCTTTTTAATAATGGCCTTTTTTGATCTTTAAAAGAGTTAAGTGAAAAGCTTTTTCATTGTGTGGGTAATTTATTATGTTTTCTTAATACTGTTACTGATTTAGGCCGCTTTTTTAAGTTTTTAAAAGTTCTACAGTCGAAAGCACATTATTTAACCGACTTTAAAAAAGGAGCAGGTTTTCAATTCGTCTGTATATGTATATGTTTTATTTTTATATATTTGTGTTCGGGCATAACTTCCTTGTTTATGAACCGATTTTAATCATTCTTTTTTTTGTTTGAAATTTGATTAAGTTCCGATGAGTGGTTTTTGAGTTAGCTTCAATAATACGTATTTTTTTCCACTTCGTGTATGTTGATGATATTATATCCAAAAATGTGAAAAATAAAAACTTTTTTACAAAAAGAAGTCGAAATTTTCGAAATTTTAAGTTATTTTTCACTTTGTAGTGGTTTTTTTTTTTGAAGTCTTTTGTTTTTTTGTTATACTGTATGCAACTCATTTAAACTTGTAAGAAGATATATAATAAAGACAAATATATTATCCACAGCAAATACTTTTCCCTCATAATATATGAACCATGATTCGAACCTCACTCTCGAGGGGTCTGTGGCAGAGTAACAGCCTCACAATTCGATGTATCAAGGTTAAGCTACGTTTGCCGCGGTCGGTCGGTGGATGGGTGACCATCCCTTTCATACCGAGACCCTTCCGTGCCTCAGAAACCACGTTAAGCCGTTGACCCTCGCCATACGTGGTCCCGCCTGTCATTCTTCACACATCTTTGACAGTCGTTACGGGTAGTCAGAAGCCTGATTATCTGACAACCTGTCTTACCAAGGAGTAATAGGTAATAGGTAATAGGTAATACGGGCTGGTATCCGCAACTCCACGTCAAAGCGCGTATTTTGCGTACGGGTGGGAAAATCTGTTATTCGATCCACCCCAGCTCCTCAAAGAAGGCCAGCAACGCCTTGGTGTCACTGACAATCTCACGTAGGGTACCTGGGTTACCGAAGTACTTGGCCCTGTATGTGGCGACCACCGGGCAGTTTAACAGCACATGGGCTGCTGTCTCGTCGTCCTCCATGCAAGCTCTGCACAGCGGACTGTCTGTGACTCCTATGACAAAGAGGTGTTTATTAAATGACCCATGGCCAGTTAGGGCAGCTGTAACTGTGCGCAGCTGCTGTTTTGTTAATCGGAGAACCTGTTTCGTGAGGCGGCCGTCGATTGTAGGGAGAGCCTCCTTAGCCTGCCTGCACTCACCGTGGTCCACCCATATTTTGTGATGTTGTTCCCTGGTTCGTTTCCTTACCAGAGAGCGTAGGTACCCGAAGGGGAGTGGCGTGATGGGTTCAGGCCCCACTGGTGCCATGCTCGACCCCCTTCTGGCAAGTTCGTCGGCTGCGTCATTGCCCCGCGAACCGCTGTGTCCCTTGATCCATTGAATGGTTATATTATTGAGGTCACCCACCTGGTTGAGGCGTTGGTGGCACTCGTATATCAGCCCAGAATCAACAGTGTGACTGTTTAGCGCTTGCAGAACAGCCATACTGTCTGAGAGTATTCTTATCGAGTGGTCCTTAACTTCCCTGGCCATGATGGCTGAAGCGGCAAGAGATATACCCATGCATTCGGCCTGGAACACTGTGTTATGGACACCCAATGGTGTGGCTATGTGTATGTTGAAGTCCTCCGAGAAGATTCCAGCACCTGTGCCACTACCTGTTTTGGATCCGTCGGTGAAGATTCGCAGCTCTGCGGGGCGCAAACCCTCGCATCTGCGGTCCTCGTGGAGTTGGATTCTGTATTTTTTATCGAAGATATATTCCATGGTACCAAGGAGTATCATGTTGCCCAGTTACTGGGTTATGGAGGTCCGATAGGCAGTCCCTCCATGTTAAACAGTGGTATTCAGCTGCATTCGGTGAGACTTGTGGCCAACCTGACCCCAATATCGTTGGGAAAAGAGCAAGGAAAAGGATGATCCCGGCTTTCTGTCTACTTTTTGACAGTGAGATTTTCTTCCAAATAAACCTACGTTAACAATTACCGTTAAAATTAATTTATTATTTATATCGTTGTTTCAGAGTAGGTATAGCAAGGCTAACAAACACCTAATTAACTCTCCTAATCAATCATTCTATCACAATAATTAACAAAAGCAGGAAAATTATTTATATATTCGTTAATAACACTATTAGTCCGCTACAACATGGCGACAGAACGAATAAAAACAGATATTAAACAAAATGGAACAAATATAATTACTATTAATTACTCCAACAGTTATTTACGTAATTATTTGAATTTTTTTCCTCTAATTAATTCATACCAATTATTTTTTATCGCGAAGTACGTAATAACTAACTAATATCCTGTAACGATAACATTTTTAAGTTAAAACATTGGATTTTATTGTGAAATGAATACGCAGTTCAATTTTTAACTAAGCTTGATCACTTAGTTAAAAATTGAACTGCGTATTCATTTAGTTTTAGTACGAAGTTTCCTGTTTTGTAAGTGGAACAGCCAAAAATATTTGAAATATTGATTAATTAAAACTAATTTCATCAGTTTTAAAAAAACTTCACAGCAATTATGGTAAACTTTTTTCTTTAAACTGTTTTTACAATAAACCTTTAAATTTTATGTGAATCAGCTCAATTGTAAAAAAAAAATAGAGAAAAGTCATCTTAACACCTCTATCCCTTGAATTTGTATATATATATATATATATATGTAATATAGGAATATATTTTATTTATTAAGTATGTATGTCTGTGTTTTATAAGTTATAACCTATTTGTGTACTGTTGTTCCTACCTATTTTATTTCTAAGGATATATTTTTAAATTTTTTCTTTGTTCCTCTTAAACAGAGCACCTGCTATCTAATCTCTTCACCAGCCTTGGTTGACCGGTAGAGAATGCCTAAGGCATTAATTCCGCCTTTGTAACATTTTGTGTGTGAGAAGTTTAAATAAATAAATAAATTGTAGTTTTCACAATTTCGATATAAACATTCCGACATAGTTTTAATTGTCGATAAAAATATTATAGATCTAATTAAGTATGCAGCTACCAACATAATAATTCAAATCAAATCGTCCCTAACACAGATAATAAATAAATATAAGTAACACAGCTAATTCAAAATCGGAACATATCTCCCATATCGTTGGTGAACGATTGTTTAATGTACCAGAAGTGAGCAAATTCGTTTTTAAACGGCTATCAGCCGGTCATTATACGACTGTGAATGACGCTGATGGTACATCACTGCTGGTTTGAGTAGGGTGGCAAGGATTTTATCTTTACTTAATATAATAAAGCTGAAGAGTTTGTTTGAACTCGATAATCTCTGGAACTACCAGTCGGACTTTTTTTTTTCATATGGTAGTTTAGTTCTTGAGGAAGGTTATAGGCTATTTAATGTCAGGCTATAACCCTGAAAGCCGAAAAAAAAGAAAAGAGTCGAAAGAACGCAAAGGGAAAAAGAAGTAAAAGCGCGGGAAATGCACGCAAAGGGAAATGTCACAAAGTCAATAATTTATTTTACTGGTTCATTTAACATGCGAGTTAAAGGTAATTTAGGTATAAACCAAATATGCATTTCGGTAGTACATTTACTGCATTACCAATTAATCAATTTACCTATATGAGAAAATTCGAAAATAATATTATATTTAGGTAATACGACACCAATTAAGTAATTTCATAACAAGCTTTTCTTATTGAGTAGGAAATTTACAACTTTAAATATGTAAAGGATTTTAAAGGTTGGTTTATAATGACCATACTTAAATTATAATGATTTCATTCAAATTAATCATCAAAAATCATAAATCATAATAGAAATTTTAGTTCTACCTAAAATTACTTTCCTTAGAGGAATATTGGAAAATTTAAACCAGGTAGGTACCTACTTGTTTTAATTTTCCCAATATTTCTCTTCCCTTTATTTATTTATTTATAAAGGAACATCAATAGATTCCGTATATATAATATATCTTAATAGTATCTACACTATAGGTACCATAGCTTCGGACTTACACAGTCACCAATTACAAGATAACGAGCAATCTCAGAAATAGGTGATAATATTTAATAATACTAAAACTCTAGAATTAAGAAATTATGGCAAAATACTTTTTAAACTTAAGATTAATAACATAAAGGAAAATAAAATTACAACACAATTACAATAAAATTATTATACTTAGTAAAGAAAAAAATGATATTTCCTAACCAATACTTTGATACTTTTCCTAGTTTCTTAATCTATTATGAGGTCTGTTTCATCGTTTATTTTTGTAATTTAGGTACTTACACAAGTTTTTTGAAATCTCAAAATGAAATCATACCCACTTCAAGTGTTGTCACCCTAACCAGTAGTATATTAAGTACTCTTAATAATGGGACAGTTTAACAATAGGTGTACGTTTGTCATCTCACACAATAGGACGCACAGACTCCCAAACGATTGTTGTTTGGACATCTGGGGTCTCTAAAATCAACCCATAAAGCGTGGACACCCTACCTATTCTATTTTTAGCTACGTCATTTCGCGACTTAAGAATGTGGTCTTCAGCGAATTTATCATTCATTCGTTCACTGAATGGGTGAATGGAAAAGGTACTTAAAACAAATTACCTATAGACGATATTTTATTTGCTATTGTGATAGAATATGAGAATTTTGATTGATAAAATAATCGTAATAAAAATATTTTTAAACATAATAATATTAAGTAGGTACTGTATGTGTGATTTTGCAGTTTTTATGTTATTATAGTCAATATAAGAAAACCAACAAGCTACAAAAAAATACACCAATAACAATCTCAATCAATCACAATAAATAAATAATTTAAAAAAAAAATAAGATAAATAGAATAACCATTTTTTTGATTATCTAAAGTACATACATCTTTTATGGGGTACTGTGTTAAATGTTACAACAAATTTAAAAATCATATTAAAAGTACACTTTGCAAACCAACATTTTACAAATTAGAGGATTATATCCAAAATAAGAATGCTTGGAAACATGCTGGCCTGCTCCATAGGACAATTTAGAGTCTAGACAAAATCAAACTGGTTGCTAATTTAACTGTATTTTTTTTACATTATATCATTAGTTGAATTCACACACTGACTTATTAGTATTACTTGTTATTTTTTTAGGAATATCGTAGCTATAGAACTTTTAAAATGTTTGTAAATATGTGAGCATCATGTATCTATCACATAATTCATTTATCTGTCATTGCTTCATTTTTAATTATTTTTACCTATTAAGGTACGTATATAGTAATCTTATTCATGGAGCGTCGTCTCCAATAATTATATAATTAATGTATACAAAATATTGTAAATTTTAAAAGAGTAACGGTGGAGTTTCTTGCACATTCTTCTCCATAAGAAAACTAAGTTTTGGCCCCGACTAGAATCAATTCTATTTTTTGTAAATTTTGACATTCAAAAGTGCCTTTTATGTGCCTAATTGAAATAAATTATTTGACTTGACTTGAATCTCGAATTACGCATTTCTAACTAATTATCTCAAACCTATAAAATAAAATAACTAAGTTCCATTCCAGCGTTTTACAGTATCATAAATAACGTACAAGAATAACATCGATACACCTACTTATCACCCAATTCCCAAACTTGTAGAACATAAACTCGCTTAACGAGAAACGGGCATTAAATTTGAACAGGCCAGTAATCATACGAACACTTTAAAACACCCCACCTCTAGTAATTATCCACTATATTTAGACCCCCCAAATGATCATTATTTACCCCCCTTTACACAAATAATTACCCCACAAGAAGGGCCAGGAAGGTCATTTTAAAACGGTCGAAGGGTAAGCTCCCCCGTTGTTGGCTACCCTATTAAGTGATGGGTAATTTAGGAATACATAAAGTACATAATAGGGTCCTTAACTTGGGCTTAATGAGGTGAAAACGGGACCGTTTACCCTGTTGGTACCACGTTAATGTTCGTTCAATCGTTCAATGTGCCAAATACAGAGCATTTGGCAATTCACGTGATATTTTATATCGATTATTCGAATCGATAATGTTGGTATCGAGAAGTTAAGTTTAAGGGTAGTCGAGATGCAAGTAGATTAACGAATTGAGAAGGTTAATTAATGGAAACGGCTATACAATGAACTCGAGAACAAAGTAAAATTATATTTCTTGAATTCTGGCAAGCTGTTCGTAATGTAGCTTTGTTTTTTTCGTAATGAACGACCCAGGTGTTAATTTAATTAGGAAAGTACTTACGAACGTAGTACCTACATCAAATACAATGGACGGTTTAATTATAAGACACGTGAAAAATTAAGTTCGTTGTGCACTTAATTGCATACAATTCGTCTAAAGTCACACTACAAGTACGTCAACACTTAAACCGTGTTTAAGTACCCGTATCATACCAGATTACATTGAATTTAGTTAAACCATTATGATATTAAACCGTCACACACAAAAACACCAACCCTTTATTTTTTCAAACAAATCTTTAACAAAAGCGTTGAAACGTCGCCGTGCAGATGTTCACAACATTTTATTACGATTTAATGCCATAAATAATTTGATTAGTCGCGTATTTATCAACTAAGGACCATCTTCATGGAAAAACGTCATCCATTCATGACCTCCCTTGCTCTAAAGACTTTTATATGGGGTCTATGGAACCCCATTGAAATGAACAACCGTTTATAAGCCACTAATGTTATCTAGACATCTTCACGGGAAAGAAGATGTCATATATTATAAAACTTTTTGCGCTTAAAAATCTAAAATTCGAAGAATGTTCGCACTTAACACTCTAAAAATAAGAGTGAAATAGGAGAGTCGGGAAATAGCGTAAGTTTGTTGGATCAATGACATTTTTTTCGCGTTTTCAAAAGAGAATTCGTTTATCAAAAGGTGTAAAGACATCTTTTGTTGACAAAAATGTATTTTTTGCACGAATCTCTGGAGCACGCGTTGAAAATTGACTCGATCAATGCGTTTTTAAAAACTCTCTGGATTATCTTGTTCTCTTTTGTACAAATATTTATGAAATTCCTGTTTAAAAAAGTAACTTTGTCGGTATATTTTTTTTTAAACCAGCTTCTTAAAAATATATTACGGTATTTTGACTCGATTCATAGAACATAAGTAGTAAAATCTTCCCACTTTAGTAAATTATCATGTTTAATAACTGCGAAATAATACAAGGGGTTTTTTGCAATCTGATAATTTACGATTATTTATGTAAGCAGCAATATAAATAAAACATCTTAATTCATAAAATCATATGTACCTACACACAAAAATTACTCAATTTACCGAGAAGGCAATCCGAAAGCACTTCACTCGGTAATCATAAGACCCGGACCACACACGTCGAAAAACGAAACATACAGTAAAAGGTGCTAATGCGAAAACACAACACGTTCCATTTTCGTAAAAAATAAACATGGCGCTTAAAACGCCATAATCTCCTTTACCCGGCGCCCCGACTATTTGAAAATCGAACTAGTTACACTTCCCTATTCAAAAATTGTTACACGTTCTTTGTTCGGACAATATTTGTTGGGCGTATAATGCGACCAAATGTAGAAGACCCTCCCTTGTTTTAAAGGGCTGTTTAAAATTAACTAAATGGAAGTGTCTTCTAAAAATGGTTCGGTTAAGTGATGTGGTTAAGTGGAGACTTGATGTTTGGTTGTTTTAGGGCGCTGTTTGTTTTCGGGCTTTAAACACGACTCGTCTTAACAAGGTGGGGTTTATTTTTATCTGTTCCACAACAAAGAGACTGTGGTAGCAGTTTTTTTTTTTTTGTCTTTGGGTGCTGTCTACCTCCTTAATGCTAAAGGTACATACGTATTACCTTATTCTTAGTGTTGCCATAATTCAGGCTTTGGGAAAACACTCTTAGTTTTATTCTCATGTTAATACTTCCATGTTGAATATAAAGGCATCCCTCTTCGTGGCAAATAGTGTTTAATAAGACATATTGTTTTTTCTTTCCTTCTAGTCTTGACAATCCATAAAACTCCAAAATAGTCGACATTTTCCCCTGTTACCTGAAAATTACCAGAAATATAAAACCCTGCAAAGTTCATAAAATCTGAATAGCAAACCCAAGGGAACACAATAAATTAAAAGAGAAACGAATATTGCGACCGCGGGGTACGAATATACCCCACGGCATAAAAATGCCACAATAATTCAGTGAGTACGCTGCTCTACGGATTTATTATGCACATTAATCATAACATATTTGGCAATAGCAATAATGATTATATTTAATAGAATCACTTCATGTTTGCAATGATATTGTGTAACGATTATTTTTGACAACAATAATAGGTACCTATTATTGGTGAAGGAAATTATCAGTTTATTTGACATACGAAATTCGAATCCTATTTTGATCAATTTCTTTGACATTCGAAATTAGAATCCTATTTTGATTATCAATTAGAAATTTTTATGGGGTTGGCATATCCGTATGGACAAAAGCTACCTTTTGTTAATAAAGAAAAAAAAAAGAGAAAATATTTTGTAATTTCTGAATTTTTCATCTAACTACGTCACTAGTTATCCATCCTACTATGGTTTTACTATGGGTTTTTCAGTCTTGGACTATGGTTACACTTCTGCCTAACCCTTCGTGTTAACAAGGCGTGATGCTATGTTATGTTATCACTAGTTATCCAGTCACATCTAAGTCTAGACAAAACTTTAGAAGTTCAAACGTTTGCATAACATCACGAAATAGCATTATTAAATATAGCAGTACTTGGGCTACCGAGCTCTGCTCTGGTGAAAATAGAGAATGCTCATTTAATAGTATACTAATCCATTTATACCTAGTACCTATACTTATTCCATGCTGCCATAATAGTAGGTACTTACTAATTCCATGCTGCCATGTCATTATTCTAATGTCATTATTCATTATCTTGTTCTAAACTTTAGGCGACCGACTCTCCTTGGGTATACGGAGAAAACTGATTTTCCCAGATATTAGACCTAGCTAGATCGAGTTTTCGTCCCTGTAAACCCCTATATTGCAAGTTTCATCGAAATCGTTAGAGCCGAGTTCGAGAACGTAAATACAAATCTATTTACAAACAAATATATATAGGATTCTACTGGTGGAAGATTTTTTTAAATTGGTCTAGTAGTTTTTGAGTTTATTCAGTACAATCAAAAATACAAAGCTTTTATTCTCTTTACAGACTTTTACTCTCCGTTTCATTTAATTCCCCCATACGTACAAGAAACTGAAATAATGCAACAATGAACAATTTCTTCAAACGATAGAAAATAATCTTCAGGGATCAACAACATAGGAGCCTTGCGCAGTTTTTGTGAAGAGCCATTAGAACAGACAGACGGATACTGGTGTCATTTCATGGGGTATTCAGCTTTCGCACCGTTGAACTTACTAGCTAACAATGGATATGTCAGATCCTTCATAATACCGATTACAGATTAGATTGGTCTTAATTCTGCATACATTTCCGAGTGTAAAAAAGTCGAAGGAAAACGGCAAAAACCTTTGTTATCTGAAAATGAAAACCATTAAGGACGGTGTGATAGAAAATAATTAGGCATCTGTAAAGGATTTAATTTCAGAATGTTTTATTTCATTAATGATAGATAATTTTATTTCAGTAAGTTAGTCGTGTTATCGACACACTCATTAAAATATCAGTTTAAATAAATTATCAAACTATTCCTGTAAGTAGGTTTGTACAAACACTTTTACGCTTCAATCATATTTTGAAAACTAGATGAGGTCGACGTTTCCTACGAGTATCTGACTACTCTGAGAAGAAAGGCCGAAATAAACTCATGAATCAGTCTCTTTTAAAGTCCAGACATAATTTTGGACAGATCATGTGAAGACCATGTAGACTGGTATCTGAAATGGTCTATTGAGGAAAGAACCACACAGATACAGTGGACCTGCAGTGCTATTCTGTAGAAATCTCACCGTGAAAGCTTAGGTGAAGTGCGCTGTCATTCCACCGTATGCTAGGGATTGACACTATTGACAGCTCACTTTCAAACTCACTTCACCTTAACGTTCACGGTGAGATTTCTACTGAATAGCACTGCTGTTCCTTCAGTGCACGGATCTGTCAGTGCATAACATGAAAACTTATTTCATTATAACTATGTATGCACAATGTAGGTTTATAGTCATATTCATAAAAGCATTGATCGCTTTGAAAATATCAACAGTCTTTAAGACTTGTCAAAAAAGGATGGTCGTGTAACTGCCAAAATTGTAGCAAAAATAATATTTTATGGCTAATGTTTCACCCATCATGCGTTGTCTATGTCAATGCAACCAGCATAGACTTATTATAAAAGAACATGTTCCTTTTGATGTCCCATCAGTCTAAGGTAAACCTAATACAAAAAGTCTTTATGTAAAAATAATACAAAAAGTCCTAGAACAAGTGTTCCAAAAGTACATAGTTTTGAAGTTCATAAGTTCAATGTGTATATCTAAGTTTTATTGATAAGTACGAGTAAATCATTTTCATTCAAACCAAACATTTATAATTAAAGCTAAGAAAATGCGACGTTGCCATGTTTTTTTTTATGGACAAAAATAATTAGTTTTTTTTTTTGCGTTTTTTACATAAATTATCGTGACTTTGTCGAATTATTTTGTATGAAAAATGAAAACGAAAAAACAATATTAATTGAAAAATAATTCATAGTTTATTCTTTGACATGGTCTCATAATACCATTGAGTTATGGGATAATAGGAATACGTTTTATAGATACGTATAGATATATTTATTGTTACCCCAATTAACCGTTAATTAGTGCATATTAATTAGTAGTGTTAATTAGTGCATGCACATGTCAGTTAAAACTCAATCATACCCATTCATATTATTAAAGCACAGTATCGTAAAGTACACCGCAGCTTCCGTGCACTTACAGAAGTGGCAATTGTGGGATATTAAGCCAGGGAATGTTTTTACGATTGCAGACAGCGCACAGTGAGAGTTTTTTTAAATAACGTGGACAAAATTGTTCGTAAGGTTTTCTGGTTGATGACTTTTATTTTGCAGTTATAAAATCGTTTAGTTTATAAAAAAAAAACGAATTCCTGAAACCCTTGAACCTTAACCTTTTTCGTTGATTGTGAAATAATTATTGTCTATTCGAGCTTTCGAAGATGTAGGTAAAATAAAATAGAATAGAATGATTAATTTGTAAAACATAGGAAGTTCATGCAGAGATCTTAAAAAAATTGGTACTGCGCTATGTTTAGCCAATTTTTTAGAAACGATCAAAAATTCAGTAACTTATTTTTCTTCACTATTCTCACCACGATTTTCTTTTAATCAGATTGTTCAGCTCTTATGTGGTCTACAAGATTTACTTACTATTTTTTTTATTCAGCACAATCTCAGTTTTTCGCAATTTTCAGGTAAAAATCAAATCTGACTGGAAACCCTGAAAGCAGTAATGAATATAAGATAAATAAAATTCGAACTAAATCAAATTATGTCCACGTAGTGTTAGAACTGGAACACTGTGAGCAGTACGACGTGACGCACGTTTTATTACGTTACCGCTTTTCTATGGGACTGAAGCTACAGGCTGTTGTGACACCAGGAAATTACTACTGATTTTATTAAACGTCACCACATTATCATAACGCATACTTGACTAGGTTCCTATATTAGAATCTATAGTCTGTTCCAAAATTATCTGATTATAGTGAAAACATATCTACAGGATTTTTTAAACCAGTGCGCAACCTTAAACACGTGACTTTACTCATCATTATGAACAACTTTAACTATGTGACTAAACCTGAAATCGTGAAAAAAAATCAGCTGTTCCCTACCTTTTGACGAGTTATGCGAACATAAATGTCGTTCATAATGTCATCATTATGAACAACACTTACTAAACAAACCTTTACTCATGTAAAGTCACGTGTTTAAGTTTACGCACTGGATAAAAACTTACCCTGTATAGTCTGTTTCAAAATTATTTGATGATAGTGTAAACAAACCCTGTTCAGATCAAATGCTTACGGAATCACTTACTAAAGGGAATCAATAACATATTTATCTGTATTTAAAAGGTTTCAACTTTTTATCTCACCACTTTTTCCAACAAATATTGTTTGAATAACATTACTAATTGTAATTGAAGAATTTGGGGAAATTTGCGCTAAAAAAATAACCTCAATTATCAAATGAAAAACATCTTTAAGGTGACTTGTCATGGATGTGACAAGTACCTACTTATGGAATGATGAAACTTTCGCAGTTATCTACACAATAAAAATCAGTAACAAATATTTTCTTCTAATCATATACGTATTGATGTGAAACATCTATAGCGGCGGGTCGGACCGACTGTTGGCGTCGGTGCAGTGCCAATTTCAAACCAACGCCAACGCCAATGTTGTCGTTGGTAAACTATCCTTTTATGCATATTACATAAAAGCAAACAAAGTCGCTTTTCGTGTTTGTCTGTATGTCCGCGTTGTTCTTCTAAACCACGCGACAGATGTTGATGAGGTTTTCACCATAATTTAGACAATTTATTCCGGAAGGTTTAATTGTATAATACGTTAGTATTAAAGTTACGTTTACTTAAGAAATCTCGATATTTTGTCAAGTCGTAAGAACCGTGCGAAGCAGGAGCCGGTCGCTTGATATTTATAAAACCTAATTAACTGAGGACGGAGAATTGATTAAAACATGACGTCTCATTATTTTGCAAAACAAAATATATTATTATTTCTGCAAAATATAAACCATAGACCATTATAGTGGAAGTTCCGCTTTATAAATCGATAAATAAATATTAATTTTAGGTAATTCCCTAAAATATAAACAATGTTTCCTCCTGATAACTATTGTACTAACAGCTTATTTTTCATATAATGTTACCTTAACGGTTTTTTATTCGTCACCTTTGAAGTCATAACAATAATATCGGAAAATACTTGTAATTAAATCAATTGATTATTTTAACGATATATTATTTACAAATACGGAAATTCGCTGTTCCATACATTTTGACAACGTAGATGTTACACTTTTGAATGAAACAGCTTTTTTTTTTAAATATCCGGTGTGTAATGTCAGTGCAGGATTATGTACCTGGAGGCGATCGGCGGCGGTATCTCTCGCGTCCGGCCCTGGTCCAGGCCATGGTTCGGAACGAGAAGGCATGGCAAGCCGTCACCTCCTTCTGCGAAGCAGTAATGCTCGCGAAGGAGGAGGCGGAACGCGTGAGGGAGAGGCAAAGTTTGCGTCCTCACGCCCTTAGCCGCCGCAAGAGACGCCCTGGGCGTCGGGAATCCCAAGCCGATACCCGGCCACCGAAGGCGCGGGATCGAGGACGGTGAGAAATGGGAAGCTCGCCGTCCGATAAGGACCAGGCCTGGGTCGATGGCGCGTTATGTTCCACGCGCGCCTGAAAGAGATGTCAGCACAACTGACGGAGTCCACTAGGGCCGATACCTGCCAGGGTCGCGGGAATGTCCGAAAGGGATGCCGTGGCAACTGGTAACATACAGGCAACTGGAGGTTGCCTGTATGTTACACGGGTGGGTTTTTTGTCAGTAAGAGTCTGACACGCCCTCCCGCTCCGCCCAGAGCGGGAAGAAGTTATAAAAGATTCATGTAGGTACCTACTGAATCCATAGTAACAGTTTGCTCGTCCATGTCCCGGATGAATAAAGAAAATTTAAAACTCATATTAAAAGTACACTTTGTAAACAAGCATATTACAAATTAAAGGATTATATCCAAGATAAGAGTGCTTGGAAACATGCCTGCTCCATAGGACAATTTAGAATCAAGACAAAATCAAACAGGTTGCTAATTTAATTGTAAAATTTATAATTTTATGTTATATGACAGTGATTTTACATTCTGCGATTACTACCTCACACACTGACTCACACAATTAAAAAAAAAATAATAGGAAAAGCGTCTACTTTTACAATGTTTGTAAATATGTGAGCACCATGTATCTATCACATAATTAAATTTTCTGTCGTTGCTTCATTTTTAATTATTTTTACCTATTATGGTAAAGTAATTTTATTCTAGGTGCATCGACTTCACATTTAATTATTTAACTAATGTACGTACTTATACAAACTATTGTAAAACATTCTAAAAGAGTAACGATGAAGTTCCTTGCCAATTCTTCCCCATACGAAAACTACCTTTAGGAAGGGGCGACTAGAATCAATTATATTATTTTATAAATTTTGACGTTCAAAGTGCCATACATGGGCCTATTTAAAATAAATGATTTGACTTAGATGCCACCCAGTATATGTAGATGCTAATTTGGTTCTATTATAACGGAAAAACCATGACACATTTTCCATCTTGTCCTGTGAGCTAATAAACTATTGACCAATTTTATATCCGTGTATTATTGTGACTAGAAGTCTAATCTAAACAGCCAGTATTAACCCACTGCAGGGTAGAAGTCTACCTCTCCCTTTTCCACACAATTCTGACTTTTGCTAGTGCCAGTCATTTCGATAGGAGTCAAGCTCGCCCTGCCATCTTCGTCTTGGCCTGCCGCGATGTCGTCATGCGTTTAATGAGACCCAATCGATGGTGCTTTTATCCCAATTCTCTCGTGACATGCGATAGATATATAAACGATAGAAATAACTAATATAAAGTTGTGATTTTTTTAAACTATAAAAGCCTCAAGTTTATATATTTATTCCAGAACGCGGACGACACTAATTCCACTCATTATTTACAACCATTTCAGAACTTTCGTTAGTCTCTCAATGATGTGTTTTTGACAGATTTGTCATACAAAATGTGTAAAAAATACTCATTCGAGCGTCGATAGAGTACTGTATTGATTAGCTGTCAGCGTGTGCCTTTAGTAAGAGATAGCAATCATCTTTGACAGCCATATGTAATCTGGTACTGTCTTATATAATCGGGTAACACTTTTCAAAGAAATTGTACCGTGACAGCTCGTGACAGCCGTTGCTTGTTCGGCCTCAGTCTATGGCTAACCACTGGGGCCAGATAAAAAGTTTGCACACCAAAAGGAAATAAAAAATATATATTTCTGTATCATTTACTCTTAAGTAGGATAAAATATGTGTGTCCTTATCTCATAATTAGGGTTCCGCACCTCAAAAGAAAAAACGGAACCCTTATAGGATCACTCGTGCGTCTGTCTGTCTGACCGTCTGTCACAGCCAATTTGCTCCGAATCGAATGGACCGATTAAGTTGAAATTGTAACATATATTATGCATTTCTGTAACCCAAACATGGATGTACAACGTAAATAAATTAATTTTGAATATGGGGGTCACTTTTGTGGGGCAAATAGGAAAATTAAAAAAAAATGTAAAGTGTGACATATCAAATGAAAAAAATTGTTGCAAGGATCTAAAATATATATTTCTTATAATTTTAAAATAAAAATATTTAAGAAAATAGATGAAAATCGACCATTTCCCCTTATCTCCGAAACTACTAAGCCAAAAAATATAAAAAAAATACAGATAATGGTCCCTTATTCATAGATTACAGGAAAACCTGTGGAAGAAGAAGAAGAAGTCTGTGGTCTTAAAATAACATGGTAAATCTCACGATATTGTGCATACAAACTAACATTAGAAGTTGGAATGTATGGGAGAACATTTTTTTCAACTACAATGTTAAGTTTGTCTTTGGGATAAATAAATTCATCTCAACTACGGAACCCTTCATTGTGCGTAGTCCGACACGCACTTGGCCGGTTTTTTTTTTATTAATTAGTGACTTGTCTATTGCTGTACTTATTTTGTTTACGCAATCAAGAGACCGCTGAAAGGTTTGCACGTAAATTGGAGGAATTAGGCCCCTGAAGTAAGCACATTCTGAACATTCAGCCCAGCATAACCGTGCTGCCTTCTTCTAATCTTTTCTGGGGTGAAAAGATTATTTAAAGGCATGAAAACCAAAAAATTTAAACTTCTTAAGAACATTTATTCTGAAAGTGGGCAACGTCGCAAATAGATGACAAATATTTCGCTGTTTTGCTTAATTTGGCAATATTACTGTATGGAAATAAGAAATGTCGCGAACTAGTTCCCTAGAATATTAATAATGAATTGCAATTATAACACTGAATTTGATGTTGTAACAAGTTTAGGTGTAAAAAAGGCATTTGGAAAGTTTCCAAATACTTTTTTAACATCTAAAACTAAATATTTGGTATTACGATATTAATTATTGCGTTTCACACTAATACTATAAAGAGGAAAGATTTGTATTTTTGTATGTAACGAAAAAACTTAAAAACTACTGGACCGATTTGAAAAATTCTTTCAGCAATAGATAGCTACATTATCAGCGAGTAACATAGGCTATATTTTATCCCCGAAGTCTCACGGGAACGGGAACTACTCGGGCGAAACCGCGTGACGTCCGCTAGTAATCAATATTTTAGTTCCCTAGTTACCCACATTTCTTAATTACATACAATAATATTGCAAAATTCATCAAAACAGGTAAATATTTGACAGCTATTTACGACGTTGCCAACTTTTAGGATAAACCCTCTTCAAAAATAAATAATAGGAGAGATTTAGTGTGAGAGACAGAGAAAGGGAGTACAATAGAAACGGGTTTTATCGACGGAAGAATAGACAAAATGTCAGATAAACAATCATAATCTCTCATTTTGTCTATTCTTTCGTCGACAAAAGCCGTAGAAAACCCGTTTCTATGGTTGTCATGTTACCCGTGCTGGTGTCAATCGTGCACGTGGTATGCTCCCGTACCACAGGGAAGCAGGCAGTAGTGGTGACGAACTGCTCCCTAGCAATTCGCCGTCTATTTGTTACCGATCGGTATTCGGGCCAACGATTTTTAATCGACACCGGATCCGATCTTTCCTGCCTACGTAGAAGATAAAAAGCAAACACTTCCGTGCGAACTTTTATATCTTTTCCCTCTCATGTAACCAAATGTGCCCAAAAGTAACGCGTCCTTGAAATTCCACTATCAATTCTAGACCAATTATCGAATAGCCGCCTAAGAAGTTTCACTTCAAAAGTGAAGGGCTTGCTACACGACTGCCAACCGCGTCCCCGACAGAGGTGACCTTGGTGGTGACAATCATGGAGTTGGTGGTTTACAACCAAATTTCAAACAGCTCTGCCTGTCGAGGTCATCTCTGTCGGGACGCGGTTAGTAGCCGTGTGGCTAACCGCGTCCCGACAGAGACTCTGAACTTAACACAATGCAATCGAAAACAAGCAGTCACCTTGCGAGTTTGCACATTAAACACATTGCAATATTAAAGAGTCGCTAATGATAAAACAATCTCAAATAACTCCTTCGTTTAATTAACAAGACCCACGAACACAGCAAACAAAGTTATTTTTAGCAATGTCAATAGTGAATTGCGAATATCAAACAAAGTTTGTAAAAACCTGTTACAATGTCTTGAGATGATTTTTCCTGTTGGCTAACTACAAAACATTTGCAATAATTGGTAAAATCTGACGTCCAATTCATTCGCGTGACTAACATTTTCTTTCCTATGGTGTGTCAGATTTCTAGCAACAGCAAAGAAAAGAGTTTCTACGTGTGGAACTTACTCCGTTCGCAAAATGGAGTTATCTAGGTACACGTATACTAGGTACCAATAATAAAATTGAAGTGCCCGTTTGTAATGTTAAAATAACTTTTTACTAAATACTTATGAAAGTACACAGGTACTTATAAAAAGAAAACCATTTTTTTAAATTTTTGTCTTTCTGTTTGTTTCGGTTAATCTCCGAAACGGCTGGACCGATTTTGGTGGAACTTTCACTGACAGATACTACTTTTATTTTACAAACTATTATAGAAAATAAAATTGGGTCCACGCGGGTGAAGCCACGGACAGCAGCCATTTTTTACTCGACTACGGCAAACCAAAAAGGAGGGTTATAATTTTGACCGGTATGTATGTATGTTCATCTAGGTACTACGTCATAACTTCGTAGACTGCTACTGAGAAATTTCAGATAGAAAAACCCAATAACACTTTGCCCGACCTGGGAATCGAACCCAGGACCTCATGCTCAGCAGTATCGCTTGCGACCACTAGACCAACGAGGCAGAGGATAGTATTAAGTAGTGCTTTATTATCCCTAAATAATTCTACTAATATGGACTATAAAACTAAAAGCTGTCTGAAATAATAAAAATAATAATAAATAAAAATTATATTATTATTATTGCCAAGATGTGTTATGGTAATAGCCTCGCCTTCTATTACTTGGGGCTTATAACGGTTGAAATACTCGAAATGTGGGCACACTATGCATAGGTATACCTCTTTTTTTTTTTTGGTTTGTAAATCGTCAAATAGCTTCTCCCGCTCTGGGCGGAGCGGGAGGGCGTGTCAGAATCTTACTGACTAAAACCCAACCATGTTCGTTCGGTTGCCCTGTTGCCGGGGGCCACGATCTCCCTTTCGGTTTTCTTCGCAACCCCGGCAGGCATCGGCCCTAGCGGACCCCGTCGTTTCTGCTGACATCTCTTTGAGGCGCACGTGGAACACAACGCGCCGTCGACCCGGGCCTGGTCCTTATCGGACGGTGAGCCACCCATTGCTTACCGTCCGCAAGCCCGCGCCTACGGTGGCCGGAAATCACCTCGCGATTCCCGACGCCCTGGGCGTCTCCTCCTGCGGCGGTTAGGAGCGTGAGGGCGCAAAATTTGCCTCTATAGGTACACCTCTGGCAACCCTTTCGTGGCTTCGATCCTTGCACCACCTTACAAATATGCACAATTCCTAGTACCTGTGCTAAAAATAATTCCTCAAATAAATAATCTATCTAAAAAACAGCCTCCTGTATCAACACAGAAAAAAAACGGCAAACTGAAAACTCATTTCGCGGAGTAATGGCCGGTCCCCTACTTACTATCGTTGTCATCGCCAACTTTTTAATAAAAAAAAAAAACGCCGAGAATCCCTCATCTCTAAATTGTCCGCGCCTCTTGGGAATATGAAAGTCATTATTTAAAAAGATTGCTCCTTTTCGCGTATTATTTCTGCGTAAATTTTACTTAAGCTCGGCTCTCGAGTACGGGAAACTGACTGAATATCAAAATTTTATTACGTACCCCGTAGGTTTGCGTTTTTCACTTATTTATGGTAATAGAAACGTTAATTAAGAACGTCTTAAGTTATCGTAGTGGAGGTATTTTTTTTTTTTGTTTTTCAATGAGGGGTATTATTTTCCACAATTCTGGCAATGGTTTTGAATTTAATTTGTATCTCTTAACTTGCATTTTTTTTTAATGCAATTTACAATTTTCTAGCGTAGTCACCCTGGCCAGCCACCCTCAGTATATGTCTGGCTAATCAATTTTCTACATCTGGCATGACCTGCATACAACACTTTCAATCACAATCTGAATGATTTTGAAGGATATTGCTAATCCATTGCTCCATATGTTGGAAAAATGTGTCTGCTCAACAACGTAAATAACGCAATGAATGTTATTGAACTGTCAAAATGAAAGCCATTGCTACCGTAAGTATGTTACGCAATTACCACGCTGTTCTTTTAAAATTCGTACTAATACGTGAAAAGGAGAACCTTATCCTCTTTGGTGATATTAATCAATCCGTCGAGAATGATAATAAAAATCGCTCCATTTAAGAAAAGAAATTTCACTTCGCAAATACTTAAGTAACTGTATGTTTAGCTTTAAGCGCTTCTGATCAATTTACAGGACAACACCAACTTATAATTGAATTTGGCTGTTATAAAGAATCTCAGCTATAGCCCCAAATTGCCTGATAAACGGAGATAGGGAGCGCCCTATCCCATTGACTCCTAATGCCGACAACTGAGGGGTTCGACAATACTGCTATGTCTATACAAGGATATTTGACAAAAGAACCTTGTTTGGTTATTGCAAAAATACATATTACTGCGATTTAGTCAATTCCCAAGGATGCCTAAGGCCTTTCTTTTTGGGTGGGAAATTATCAAATAACTTCTTCCGCTCTAGGTGGAGCGAGAGGGTGTGTCAGACTCTTACTGACTAAAACCCACCCGTGTTCCTTCAGGTGCCCTGTTGCCTGGGGTCACGATCTCCCTTTCGGTTTTCTTCGCAACCCCGGCAGGCATCGGCCCTAGCGGACCCCGTCAATTCTGCTGACATCTCTTTGAGGCGCGCGTGGAACACAACGCGCCGTCGACCCGGGCCTGGTCCTTATCGGACGGTGAGCTACCCATTGCTCACCGTCCGCAAGCCCGCGCTTACGGTGGCCAGGAATCGGCCTGTGATTCCCGAATCCCAGGCCTATTCCGTCCAGGGCGTCTCCTGCGACGACTAAGGGCATGAGGGCGCGAAATTAGCCTCTTCCACATGCATATCCAAGTCACTGACAATAACATCATGTCCTATACCATCCCCTCTGAAACTCTTTTTTATAGTCTCATTTAAGATAAGATTCTATGAGAGTGTACCTATGACTACCGATGAACTAACAACCCACATTGTTCTGATAAGCACAGTTTACACATGTCAAACTAAATCTACATCTATTTAATAACGAAAACAAACCGATTGATCATCCAAGACCCGCTCCCATTAAAAAACAAAAACTCCTGTGTAGGTAACCAATTACGCGTGTACCCTATTACCTTTTCAACGTTATCTTTCAAACATGTAATCCTTTACATCTTACAACAGTCCCACATAGACTGATCGTTTGATCTCTGTGACTACTGTGATCTGTGTGTCTACCGAGTAAGGCCCATCATCCACGATACTACTCATAAAAAGTACGCAACACGACGCAACCAATCACAAATCTAAATCTGTACTTATCTTCATCCATATACCCAGTAGTAATGGCCCCAATAATCGGCTTATGCTATACTAATAATAAAGCTGATGGGTCCTTTTGTTTGTATGAACGCACTAATCTCTGAAACTACCAGTCGGATCTGAATGTTGCATTTGATAGCTCATTCTTGAGGAAGGTTATAGGCAACATCACGCTACGACCCTAAGGACCGCGGCAAAAAGAAAAAAGTCAGCAAGGACGCGAAAACGAAATATTAGCGCGAACGAGCGATGCGATGCGACGCGGTTAGACAGGGGAATAAGAAATTTCACGCGAACGAAGTCGCAAGCAGAAGCACGTCATGTAGGAACTGCCATTGAAATACGAATGCTGTGACATCCTTACTACTCAGTGGTGATTAGAGTTTGCAATATAGTATTTCTATTTTTTTAATGTCCCTCGGGAATCAACGCATTTCCGAATACAAACGAATGCTAATTTTCATGTCCATTAATTATTCGATTTATCTTGTATAATAATTTGAATTCAGAACTAAGTATTTTATTCTTGTTTTCTTTTGATTTTCGTGTGAGCTGGAAAACTATTTTGCTATCTGTGATGCCTGCGACTTTAGCAGCTTTACTAAATGTTTTTAAATAAATTACATTAATTAAAAGAGTATTAACAACTCTATATACTTCCAAGTCGATTGAGAGCGTCCGGTCTGCACCAAGTTCAAAGGGCAACTGATAGAAATCCGACGACTGACGAAACACGAGGTTTGCCGAGGGACATTAAGAACATATTTGTACTGTACGTTACTTTTGGGTAGAGTCGTGGACGATGGGCCTAACTCAGTAACAAGTGAGCATCACAATAGTCTTACAACTCATTATTGTACATAAATAGCTCAAAAATAATCATGTTTCGGACATTTATAGCGCTAAGCTTAGGATTAAATGCGTCAGTGATGAGAGCGTATGTTTAGGTTACGTTAGGGAATGGTTAGGAATAATCCTAACCATAAAATAATAATATTTAGATGAATAATTTGCAGTAAATGTAAGCTATTAACTGAGCACTACAGAAAGTCAAGGAACTTAATTCATAAGTTAATTGACCATCAACGTAAATTGACCGTAAATTCAAATCAAAACTGTCATTCTTAGTTTATCGTATGAAACCGTTATAATACTGTAAATTGATGTACGAGTAGGTAGTGTGTAAATCTGATTTGCGTAACTTATTTTCGTAAACGATTATGACAAATTTGTTTCATTTTGACAGTTCAACAACATTCTTTGTGTTATTGACGTTGTTGAGCAGATTTTTTTTTTTTCAACTTATGAAGCAATGGATCATGCATAACTCAATTAGGGTCTGTCTGTGTGATAAATAGCTTAATTATGAATTGACGATGGAATTGCAAAATAAGATAGCTTGGCCTTTCTAAAATGACGCGCCCCACTAGCGCATTACCCATAGAAATCCGCATTACCGTGCACGTAAATGCGATAGTGGGGCGCGTCATTTCAGAATCCAAGTTTTACCACAAAAATGACTACGAAAATCGCACGTTCTACGCTACGCTACGGCACTACGAAAAAACTTAGATGTCTATAAAACTGTTGCGTCTACGAAAAATATTTAAGTGTTTTCTAAAGTAAAACAAACTAAGTACTCAATATTTATTAGCATTGATACTAGGTATAGGTCAAAATGTGACCACTTAGGTACATTATTCTATAAATATCATAATACCTGCCTATTTATTAATCCAGGTTTATTAGTTTTGTTTTGGTACCTACTTACCTACCTAGTTGTCCAATTCTTAATCCTATTCTATTAAACGAGCAATATTTGTAAGTATATATATTTGTACTCACGATCTCGAAATCGGCTCTAACGATTTCGTTGAAAGTTGCAATATAGGGGTTTACGGGGGCGAAAAATCGACCTAGCTAGGTCTCATATCTGGGAAAATTAGTTTTCTTCGTATTTTCACCCGAGCAGAGCTCAGTAGCCCAAAGTTTAGAACAAGATATTGAATTAGGATAATGACATGGCAGCATGGAATAAGTAGGTACCTACTATACATGGATTAGTATGAACTTTCCTATACTATTAATTGAGCATTCTCTATTTTCACTAGAGCAGAGCTCGTTCGCCCAGGTACTATATTTAATGTAGGCAATTAAATGCCAAATCTGACTACGTCCATCTCCAACATGGCATAGCATAATCTAAAAATGTTTTCGCCTTTATACTCTTTCAATTAAAGCGAACGTTAATCTCTCTGTGCTATTAAATTACATTAATTGGGTAGGGGATGTGCGGCATTATATTACGAACACAAAACGACTCTATCACAATCCAATAGAGTTTAATCTCCTCCAACAAAATTGGGAGACACGTCGTCTTTTGTTAATATTTGCGAATTGACAACGTCAATTTGACGTGGCAAGGTTTTTTCAATCTTATTTCCCGGTGATAGAGTTTAGATTAGTGCTGAGGGGAAATGGAAATCTTTTTCGACGATGCACAATGAGATTGTAGATATCTGTGTAATACGATTAACTGTTAAGTGACATGGCGCTAATGATTTGATTCGGGATTTCTTTTTGTAATGGCGTTTAAATGGATTTTTTAATTATCTCATTTGGTAGACATCTCTTTTTGTGGTTTTTCTTTCTTTTCAATGAGGCTTTTAAATATGGAAAATAATATCTATCTAAGTTAACCTTAAAATTCATTCATTCATTATACAGGTGTATTTAAAAGTCTCGAATCTAAAAGTCGATCATATCATATTTCGTCGAAAATTCCTAAAAATACCACCTACAACCTATCTCGAAAACAAAAACGTCATAAACTCCACCGAACTCGAGTAAACCCCACAAATTAAACAAGATATGTAACTACCAACTAATTTAGTAGTGTCGAGCGGCGGCGCTTGAATCTCCGCTTCGGAACTCCCAACTGTCGCCGAACAAAACATTGAGCTGAACGTCTGCACACCTCCTTCGTCATAAACAAATCAAACATGGCCGGCCCGCCCGAGATATTAATGAGACAATGAGACATTAGCTCGCTACAAAATGCCTCCGCATTCGCGAATAATTAAATCGTAAAGTCCCCTCTACGCCGCCTACAGCACCCGTCTATTTACTCCTTTTTCATTCAACACAATAGCCGCTGCAATCCAACACGCTTGGCTCCGTTACGTCACTTTATTGTTGTGCAACACACGCTAAATACAACCTTATGTGCATACAATAATGATCCAATTTGTCTACACGCGGATAATTCTATAAGGCGTATTCCGTAGAGACTATTAATTTGAGCGCGACGGACCCCGCCTACTCAATATCGCGTTTACACACATGTCGGATTGTATCGTCGTCTCGTTCGCTCCGCGCCGCTTATTAAAATTCCTCGGTCGGTAGCTGCATCTCTGTCGGCCGGGAGAGGCGGTCCGCGGCCGCGGCTTGCGCCCCAATGCTGGCGCGATTTTCACCGCGCTTCCACGCGAATCATTACACGGAGATATCGCTCGTTTCCGAACACATTCGCAAGTTTCCGCGCCGCGCTCAAGACCGCACGTTCTGATTTCAAATCCACGTTCCATATTCCGATTTTTTTATTTTTTTGTTAGTGCTGCCAATTGTGCTAATTCGACTGCTGTCACAATAGTGATGTACTGACTCGACTATTGTATCGGAACTCTTGTTTGCGTGGATAGTGTAATTAATAAGACCATGTGCATATGGACGCAATCATTATATTCGACAGATACTTGCAACATAATACACCGACGCGAAATCAATTAGCGAACTTTGTAAACTTCAATCGTTAACAATGGGACGAATTTACAAATACGTACAAATTACTTACATCAGTAATTGTTGACTACAATGGGACACATGATGAACTCAATGACACTCTAGTGCGCATTTAAATAAACGTAATCTCAAAAACAAACAATTGTGATTGGAGGATTAACCGAAAAAAAAAGACAATGGCGAGATAAGCCGTCGGGGATAGCGCGCGAATTTAATTGAAATGTCATCGAGCAGATGAAATGAAGACTTCGCTCGAATGCGAGCGTGCCGAGACCGCCGACAGCGGCGGGAAAGGCCGGATATCTTTTAGCGTGGACTCACTGCTGCGAGGAAAGCAGGATGTCCCGGTGAAGGACACGGTAGCTGACAACAACAGCAATGACGCTGAGAGCACTGACGCGGCTCCGGAGAGTGACGAGAGTGACGTGGACATTGAGGACGTCGACTCGAACGTCGATGATCGGGAGGAGAGGGAGAACGGGCATGACGAGGAGTTGGAGACCAGGGGCGGGGTGGTGGTGCCCCAGCCGCTGCTGCCGCGGTTGTACCAGGGCCCGCCGCCGCACTCCTGGCCATTTGGCGCCTTTCCCTGGATGGCACCCAACCCTATGTTTAGAGGAGGATCGCCTAACAGTAAGTGTACTTAGTTGTTTGACAACCAAAAAATCCTGAACCCAAATAGGTATCTTAAAAGAGATAGCCTGAAACAAATTCTAATTAAGTTAGTAATGATATTAATTGTATTTAGTCTACAACCAAAAATCGTGTGCTTCAATGTGATTGTGACCTATTTTCCGGATAGGTATCATCGCCCTCTTTCCTTATAGGAAAATGCTCGAAACTGTAATTAGTGCGCTAGACAGTCGCGTGCTATTGTTTGTTATTAGCTTTAAGTCGTTATCAAACTAGACTTTGATAATCTTGGTACTTGAATTTTTATAAAATTATAAAAAACACGCTCTAAAAATATATATTTCGCTTGCAATAGTTGTACTTTTTCAGGATAAAGGCAAATTTCATTTCTTTTATAATGGGAGAACAAACTTTGATCTGCCGCCGCAATTTGTGTTAAATTGGCGAATATGGATCACCATGATTTTTTGAAAAGTCATAGCAGTCAAAAATCTGATCCAAATGTCCTGACTATTGCGACACGCCTAGGCATCTGTCAATCTGTGTTAAATTGGCGAATATGGACCATCAAGGCCTGGTTTTGTCACCATGTTTTTTTTTTTTTACACGGCATGGCAATCAAAAATCTGGTCCGATTGTCCCATTTATTGCGACACAAACATTTTAAAAAAATATGCAGAAAAAAAGTAAATATCGGTGCCATCGTGGAAAAAAAAATACATAAAAGGAGTACATAATAAATCCCTAGATTCTAGTTAGAATCTAATCCGATAACATAAATTGAAATTGTAGTTAACCTTACAAACATGGAAACAGGTATGACAATTAAATTAAATACAGGGTGATCAGCATAAGGAATACTTACCTAATATTCCGTACATTAATCGTTCGTATTATCGTTCGTATTGGCGCGAACCATCTATTATGAAATTTGAACGCATAAGAAATCGCCAAGTGTCTTTAGCAATACTCTGTATAATAAGAGGCCTTTGCCCTGCAGGGGGACAATAATAGGCTGGTATTATTATTATTATTATATGAAAAAGGATTATGCCTTATTGTTCTGGTAAAACTATGTGCCAGTCAACAAGCTGGGAGTGGGCTGAAATGCGCCCAGAATTTAAGTGCTTGCTTTTAGTTTCACTATTTATGTGTGTTGGTTTTTGGTCGATCTTTACTAAATTTGATGAAACACTCTTGTGCGAATCTATTCAGAGACCAAGAACCCCAAGATAGGTTATTTTTACAGTAAATTACATCTTCTCGTGTGGTTAGTGACTAACCTGGTGTCAGAGTTTTAAAGCCGCCCATGGGCCTCTGACTTCACTTCACATGCCGTTGAGAAATATCTCTCAGGCATGCCGGTTTCCTGACGATGTTTTCCTTCACCGCTTTTGAAACAAGTGATAATTATATTATTATACTAAATTACTAATTGGATATACAGAGTGCGTAGATAATGGCTTCTTTTACCCTGTATATAAGTGCAGTTCGAGGAATAAATAGAAATATCTGGATGACCGAGCTTTACTCGGTTTTTTTTTTGAACGACGTTTTCTAAAAATGAAACCTAGCTAGATCGATTCATCGCCCCCGAAACCCTCGCATACCAAATTTCATGGAAATCATTGGAGCTGTTTCCGAGATTCAGATTATATTTATATACATACATATATACAAGAATTGCTCGTTTAAAGGTAAATTTATAATAAAAAGTAAATTTATAATTAGATTATAAATAACAAGGGGTGAAATATAAATGTATAACCGCGGACTGTGGCAGTTGACCACTTTTAATCCTTATGTAGTCGAGGAAATTAATTGTTTATTAATTTGACACTACGTCAATTTGCCGTGTAATAGTAATTTCAGAAAACTATCACAGAATTACAGTTTAATTTAAATTGGTAGTAAATTCCCTCTGACTCCCCTGTTCTTCCCTGACTTGGGTTGAAAACCGTTCAACCGCCATTCTCCACGGTTGTAAGAACCGCTGGCGTATAGTTTGTCCACTCAGAAATTACGGTCCCCACTACCGCATTTACGCACACGATAATGCGGTAGTGAGGCGCGTTAATTCAGAGTGGACAAGCTATAACCTATATATGACACTTGGCAGTCAGCGCCGATTCAAAAGTACTGATTGTCAAATATTTTTACCACAGTATGAGCTGGGCCCTATACCATAAAACTTTACAATTCTGCAAAATTGTTAAATTGTAGAAAAAAAAATGTGTTACACAGAAATTACAAATAGGTATATATGAGTTACAATATTGTAGACTTGTCACTACAATTTCCATATTTGTAAGATTTATTCGTTACAATAGTACGGATTAGAGTTTCATGACACGCACTTGTAATATTTACAAATTTGTAACTTGTAAATTGTAATTGTAAAGTTCTGTGGTACAGGGTCCTGTTCTCACATAGTTCGTGCTGTTACGAGAAAAGAAAAGGGTAATAAATGACGTGCGATATGCGCTTTTGTAATTTCTAACGTGAGGATATTATCGTGGACGTCCCATAAAATGTATGGAAATACGTGCACGTTATAACGTTATCGTGATCGGAAATTTATAAGCGTCTTCATATTTACATAGCTTTGACTTCCCTGTGTTATCGTGCCGTGGACGTCCACGACAATATCGTCAAGTAGAAATTATAAATGCGCACTATATCATGTCCCAAAAGAGTTCAACAATTGAAAATATTACCTTCCTTCTGAGGTAATTGGGTAAAAATAGGCAATAATAGACATATTTACCTACCAATATTTTTTAAATTAAATTTAAAACTTGTCATAATAATATATTTTAAGTATCTACAGTTGTATAAAATATGAGAAATAAATTGTATAAGCAAATAACATGTTTATAAATACATAAAATATTAATAACGAACTCATTTAACTATGCAAGGATAAGTTACTAAAGCAATTAGCCTGACTTATAATAGGATTTATTACGAAACAATTTAAATAATGAATGAATGAATTATGCATATTGTTATTATAATGAATAAATGATCGACGAACATGTTCAGATGTGAATAACATTCAATTATATTAAAAATCATCATTCGATTTTTATACAAATTTTATTAAAGTTTAGGTAGAATTAGCGAAAAATAAAAGCTGCAGCTATTTTTAAATTTTAATAAACAAAATGATGCCAAACTCAAAGAAAACCTCATTCTACCTATTTATAAGTTAAAATAAATAATATTATAGGTATCTATGTGTTCTAGCAAATTAAAAATCAGAGTTTACCAACTTAAATTGTCCGTATATCACAACCGTCATTATTTGACAATTATATGAAATGGCTTTAACCCGGTAAATTAACGGTGTTATTTTTTTTTAAATTGATTTCTCTGACTGTACACACGGCTACACATCAAGCTATATACATTTCCAGTTTATGCTAATCTCGCATTGAAATGTATAGCTTGATGTGTAGCCGTGTGTACCTACCATTTTATCCTTAAAAATCCTTTTCGACAACGCGATTCTTTCAATGAGTATAATATAACTGTAAAATAATATTATTACGACTACATATATAACATGCCTTGTTTCCTCGAAGGGTTGGGCAGAGGTGTACCTGTAGTACACCCGCATTTCGCGGGCGAGCCTATTGCCATCAACCGGGCACAAATCCAGACTCCGGGCTGCTACTTAGTAATTCCTGTTGGGAAAACCTAATAATACTTTTCCCGACCTGGGAATCCAGCCCCGGACCTCATTCTCAGCAATAGCGCTTGCGACCACTAGACCAGTCAGAGGCAGTCCTTATAGTAATTACGAATGTTTGCTCAAAAAGAGGTTAGACTCCGCGCAAACGGGCCACCGACCTCGACCACCGGTAGCTGTCGCGCGCCACGTCCTTTACACCGCGCAAACGAAGGTGGTTGCCACGAGTGGTCGGTGGCCGCCACTTGTAGACAGACGGTGGCCGCTACAATTTGAAACGAATACAAAGCGAAGCGAGCGAAGTAACGAGTGGCCGCCACCCGCTACACGTGTGTGGCAATTCCATACAAAACGTGTTAAAAATCATGTAAACAGCTTGTCGCCAGCCATCGGTGGCTGTGGTTGGCGGCCCGTTTGCGCGGAGCCTTAGGGACTTGAGACAATATCAACCTATAACCGATTTTCCAATATTAGGGAGCTACAAAATAAACAGTAGGTACATAATATTGAGTTGAATTTTCTAATTAAATTAATCTAGTTATAGAAACGTCTCAAACTGAAACCAACAAAACACTAAATGGTACTTAAAAAAAGAAAAGGCCTACCTACTTTAAATTGTATATAAAGAATGTTTGAATATTGTAACGTTGTTTATTAATACAGCCTTGAGACTGTAATTTAATTAGCAAACAATTTAGTCAACAATAAAACTAGCTGCTACTTGTAGACAAGTAGCAGCTAGTTTTATTATTTCTACTAACTACTTAAACAAAAAAAAAACCGGCTAAGTGCGAACCCGCGGTATGGTTCCGAGCCATACCATCTGAAAAAAAAGGCTCATAATATTATTATTATTTTCAAAGTTATAAAATATTAAATAATATTATGACGGCACGGTTGACGCAGTGGTTAAGCGATTGACTGCTGCGCTGCGTGTCGCGGGTTCGATCCCCGCACGGAACAAATATGTATTTGTATGACCTACAAGTAGTTGTTCCGGGTCTGGCTGTTTGTGTATGTGAGTTTAAGTGTTTGTGAAACGCACCCACGATACAGGAGAAATTCCTAGTGTGGGGCGACGTTTTTTAAAAAAAAAAAAAAAAATTATCCCATAAAGTACTAAAACTACGTAAATTACAGTCAGACTTCCGCTGTAAGTAAATGACAGTCAAAACAAACCAAAATGGATGAAGTTCCTGCTACACAGTCGCACACGTAGATATAAGGGTCTAGCCCTTATACGTGTGCGACTGTGTGCGTGCGTAGATTTCTAATGAGACCACAATTTTCTCCCACAACTAATGTAGTAAATAAACATTTTTTTTTTTTAAGTATATACATATACTGAAAATTCTGTATATTTATTATAATGACTTCAAACATAATATTCTAATTAGGGTGTTTGGTGGTCTGCGTTAATTCCGGGACATGTTGTTTAAGGAACACTGGGTTCCTTTCGGCAAAATGTAATGTTCCTTAGACCTAGCGAGGCGACGACAACAGACTTTTAATAATTTTATACTGAAGATCACGTCTAAACGAGTACCCAGTGTTAATGATTTGAAAAAAAAATATATGTTAAATAAGACCATTTTTAAAAAAAATATTTTAGATTACGAATATTTTACATACTGAAATAAATTTGTTAAGTTATGTATCTTTCAAGCGTATTTTTCTGAAATCTTCACCATTTTAAAGATAATTTAATTACTAATCTTTTAGCATACATATTTTACTAATATACCTTTTGTTTTATGTATAATAAATTAATAATGCATCTAATTTGGGACAGTGCTCCTTGATGGGCGAGTCCTATTACTGGCTGGACGTACGACGTGTTGCATGAGCTAAGTAAGGTCACTAGCATATATCTGCGTTTCAATTAAATAATTTCCTGTACTTTATGCCAGAAATCGATCGGGTCAATCGTAGGATCAAATCTGTCAAATGATGCGGCCACAATAAAGTTTAATGCTGTTAATTATCGTGTTATTGGAGATTAGACTTTACGATCACATTAAATAAAAGTCCATTTATCCGTTAAATCCACACTAATATAGGCACAGCCCCGGATTCCTAAATCTAACCACTGTGCATTTATATGTAAGGTATCAAGGCTCAAAACATCAGAATATTGGTGAGTCAAAGAAATAGTACTTTACTGTCGCGGCCAGCAATTAGGGCATTGATGGACGATCGTGAAAATATGGGCCAAGGCACACATACGTGAATCCACCAATTTCTGGTTGCGGCCAAGGCTTGTATAATACTTTTCTCAAACAATACGCGGAAATTCAAACTAAGTAAATTCATTATAAATTCCAGAATCAAAGACGAATAAAAATAATTTTTTCACGCGCCAATATGTTAATTTGTTTCTTCTTTTCTTTAAACAGCTCTATTTGCTAAGCCAGTTCGAAATTTAAATAAAATCTTTGATAAGTTACCTCCTTGGTTGCCATGGATTGAAATAAAAAGTTAGATCCATTTTTAAATAACACGACAGATATGAGTTTTTATACTAATTTATTTGGCCGCTAAACACGGCAGTGGATTTTCATAGAAACAGTGCAGGCCGCCTACTCGCTTTTTGACCAGTAAGTACAGCAATTTCGATTTATTTCGAAGAAGGTTGTCAAAATAACGTTCGAATTTCCAAGCATGTTTGAGAAAAAGGTTTTATGCAGTTTTGAAGGAGACATAGAGGCGATCATTTTGGATTTGGGTTTCAGGGTGGCTCGATTTAGGAGTCCGGGAGAGTGTTTCTTACTATAAATGCGAAAGTAGCTCTGTCTGTCTTCACTCCTAAATCACTGAACCGATTGTTATGAAATTTGGCAGATAAGTAGCTTGGTACTTGTAGTGCTATCCTGTATATATCTCATCGTGAATACTAAGGTGAAGTGAACTGTTATTTCACCTGATGCAAGAGATTGACACTATTGACAGGTCACTTCATATATACCTATTTTCACGGTCAGATTTTTACAGAATATATTGGCTGGCGGAGGACTGAAACAAAAATATACCTATCTAGTTGCGCCCCGCGATTTCACCCGCATTAATTTCGATACCGGGAAAAAATATGATATGTCCTAACCCAGGTCATGGTCTACCCATGTGCCAAATTTATTCAAATCCGTTCAGCCGTTTTAGCGTGAAAGCGTAACAAACAAATAAACAAACTCACGTTCGGTTTTATAATATTCGTTAGGATACAGAAGGATTAACGCGAAGTTACCTATCTCAATAGGGTTCTCTTGGACATTATTTTTGCACGGAACCCTAAAAAATAAATTGCATCATGAACTCATGAGGCATGTCAAAGGTAAATCAGTATTAAATAGCGCTTTGTATTCAAATTAGGTATATCTAGTCATACAAAGTATAACGTCAGTTCTTACTCAAATCAATTAAAATTTAGGGAATATAGCTTCAGAACTTCCCATTTAATGTTCGAGAAAATACTAATATTTACATATTAAACCTAATGACCCAACAATGATTGGAGTTTTTGTTTATTGGTATCGCGAAATTAATTTTAATTAAGAATGTATCTAATGCATTGGTTCCCAAAGTTGAATGGGTCACGACCCACCTAACAGAAATTTCCAAATTCGGAACTCACCTCTTAGCTGTCATAGTGTAAAAAGTGGCATACTTAACTATATGATTGAAGGACTGTTCAAATAAGAAAATAACATTTAGTTACAATCGAAAATTTTAATTCTTAATTAAATACAAGGAAGTGCTATCTCAATGAGTATTTGTTTCCTATTTTTCGTCATTATAGCTCTTGCATCAACTTTTATTTTAGTTACTTTTAATCGCAGAGTTTGGTACGTCCAATTTATTTCGGTATTAAATATTAATAATAATCGTAGCTGAATAACAATTTTTGAAGGCCCGGCCAATATTCGTTCGCGACTCACCAGTGGGTCGCGAGCCATAGTTTGGGAACCACTGATTTTTTTATGACGATAAAGTAATAAAAAAAAAATAGTAATAATAAATTAATATTAAAAATAAATTAATAATAAAAATAAATATTAATATATAATATATAAATATTATCATATCATTGTAATATTTTCAACACAATGTATTCTGTTATAAAATAAATTACTTATTTTTACTGTTACTCTAACTGTCGCTTGGGGATACATTGAAATAAAACGCATCAGGAACCAAATCTTCTGGTAGCGTGGAAATTACTATCTTGTGAGTGAATCGAACCAGGAAATAAAAAATCAATGCGACCTTGGTAATATTGCATACTCCCATACACATGCTAAATAAATAAACTACGTCATATAAAGATATGTTTCACAATTCTCGATGGAGGCTTAAGGGGGATGCGCTAAGGTATCCAGCTAAATTTAAATTTTATTACTTTTTTGCTATTTGCCGGTCAGTGTCAGGTCTTGATCAAAATATGATTCGCGACCATACCAAAAATGTATTTACAGTATTATAGTCATAAGAATCATTAATATAACTATTATAATTCTGTAAATGTGGTGTGCTAACCCAAGTCATGCTCTACCCATGTGCCAAATTTCATCCAAAGCCGTTTTTATGTGAAAGCGTAACAAACAAACACCCTGTATATTTTCATATGCATTTAGTAAAAAGCTGTTATTTTGACAAACAGACACTTAAATTAAATTTATTTTTATTTATAGATTTGGTAGCTACGACAGTATATGAATAATAATAAGATCGATTAATTTCAAAACGAATATTTTGACAAGCGACAAAGAATCACCTTTGCACAAAAAATGCAAACACTCACAAGCTACCTTAACTTTGGCAAGTTTTTTGAACTTCATAACTTTATGAAATACACTATTAATTATATTTTTTTCAATTGAGATGTCACAAGTCATCGTTAGCGCACGCATGCGCTTGCACAGCGGAGACGTTTGTCGAACAAAGTAGGCACACCATGTTTTCTATTTGAAAACTTGGACTTCTTTATTTATTTATTGGTCTATCTATGTTACACTGTTCAACCAATTGCAAACACAAACCAACATACTTACAAGCTAAGTGCACAATATTAAGCGATAGACACAGAATGCAAAAACATTATTTAATAAAAGTGACTCCGAGAGGAGTCACTGCGATTATTAAGTGCGAAAAAGTGGCTTGCCCGAATTGGCTCATTTTGAATTTTATGCAGTAAAGTTACTGAATTTTTATTGTGCCAATTGCATAATACATATTTCTGTTCAGTTGTCGATTCGCCCACAAATAATTTAACTTCGTCCGAATCACTTCCAGAAAAAATAATATTATTTAAAACTGTAGATTCGCCCGTTTCGATCGAGTAAATTCATGCGAATCAACCAATAAGCTGAAAATGTAAGATATTTTCAAAAATATACTCGTACTTACCGACTGCTATTGTAATGTTTAACAGATTCTAGAAAGACAACACTCTTCGACTTCATATTATGTAGTTTATCTTCTCTACTCCACATAAATATGGCGTACACTGACAAAATCACAATTATTTTAATCATTTTAAGTTCAACAACAATTATTTATTGATTATTAAGTATAATATGAATTTTAATAACTTTAATTTATTTTATGCAACCTGTGTTTCTTATGCTAAATTATCTAAACTATTTACTTTGTTTAATTGGAACATTTTTGGAAGTATTAGTTTCTGTCTACCGACATGGGAAGACGGCGTGAGTTTATGTATGTAAGTATATTTGTGCAATCATGAGCGGTATCAGAAATTTTCTAGACTTTTTAATTCAACTCTAACCACCTAAAAAAGTTTACTTTTCAATTTTCATAATTACGTAAGTAGTTCAGTATTGCTGTCGCAAATCCAACGACAAACAACCACAAAAAATTGGACAAATCCGGGAAAAACCTACCAAGTTCTTGGTTACCAACCTTCCTCGATCATTAATACAAACGCCCGGTAGATGGCGTTGACAACTACTCGTTTATCAAAACAATAATTAACTAAATAACAACACCTTATTTAGTTTTACGGTAAAAGTAAACTGACTGACAGAAATTCAAGGAATTTTTGGTCTTCAAACCGAACTGATGATGAAAAAGGACTCAAGATCATTAGCTACGATTTGACGACACCGTTTGTTATCTTGACTTTGACAAGTATCTCATGATGATATTTTGATTTGATTTATGGCGATGCTTAAAAAGTCAGTTAGAAAAACAATGAAAAAATTAATCGTAAAAACTATACAGGTTTATTGGTTATAACGTCGGCAATCCATTAAGTGGATGTATGAGAGATCATTTACAACCAAATTACACCTTTTTTTATTATTATTATTAAATTTCTTTATTCGGACAACTAAAGATCCATAATTTTAGTAATACCTTAAAGCTAGTGTTAGTAGTATATTATTATTGAGTATGAGATTGAAAACACATTTTACACAGAAGATGACCAAGTAAGGCACAAATTTCTCACTTGGCCATCCTCTCCACAAAATGCCTCAATCCTCTTTTGATCCTTATGCAAATGTCAACAATTTTCGAGTCACTTGACTTTTAATATTTTTATTTCATACATTTTAAAATATAAAATGTCAAATTACTCGAAAATGGTTGACATTAGCATAGAGGTCATCAGGGGTAATTTGATTGCAAATGACCTCCTACATCCCTGAAACGGTTCCTGAAAACGTCCAACAGCATCGCGGAAGACCATGGCGTAGATGGCGGGACGAACTTGACGCTTATAGGAGAAATTGGTCCATATTGACTCAGGCTCGAGTTGAGTAGGAAAAGAAAAGGCGTTTGCCCTACAGTGGGACAATACGGGCTAAACTAATGAAATAATAATTTTAATCGACATAATATGTGTCTAAACGTAGTTAATTAGTAGGTACAAATGCTAAGAATAAAAAAGTTATACTTGTTTAAATTCATAATTAGTATTATGAATAAATATTTTATAATATAACTTTTGTTTCTTTAAAAACATTTAAAAATGTAAATTATATATAGCTACAGATAAAATAAAGGACATAATAATTCATAATGAATACACTAAAACATGATTGAATACAGAACATGAAAAATACTGCATTCATTAATCTGAAAGTAAAATGTATGATGTAAGGTGAGCAACAATTTGTAACTAAGAATTTGTACTCAACATTAATTATATAAATGCGTATTTAATATGATAACAAAGTGGAGTTGCATACATCTAAATATTAAAACATTTCAAGATAATTTGATAGAGTATATAAGTAGTAGACGAAGTAAATTCTAATATAGAAAAAATATGGTAGAGAATTAAATCGATTAAGAAATTTTAATTTCGGCAAAATGAAGTAATTTCCGACCGCGACTTACGAGTTGTAGGTCGTAGGTTCAAACCCTAACAGGCGCTTTACTTTGTGTAAATTATTTCATCACCACTGCTCTCAAAACGGTGAAGGAAAACATCGTGAGGAAACCGGCATGTCCTAGAACCAACAATTCGGAGATATGTGACAGCTACCAACCCGGATTGGGCCTGCGTTGTGGATTACGGTTCACTCCCTGTCACCGAGAGGAGGCCTGTGTCCCAGCAGTGGAAACATTATAGGCTGATATGTTTGAGCTCAAAGTTATACAGGCTTTCAGAATTCAATGTGTAAGAACCGTGCGCAAAATACGGGCATTGACGTGGAGTTGCGGATACCAGCCCGTATTACCTTATCAAAATAGTAAGTCTATTTAGAAGAAAGTTTATTTTTAACAACTCTCTCTGCAATACTTAAGTAGGTACAGCGTGATAATAATTTAATGTATGAATTATTTGTTAATAATTGATAATCTGTGTAAGTTTTTCCTCATAATGGCGTTCTTACACAACGTTAAAATGACTGATGACAATTTAGTAAGCTACTTGTATGAAACTTTTTTAGTATCAGGTCAAATGTATTTGTTAGTAATTTTCATCCCTTACGCCTTACATTATTAGCTGATCGCCATTCAGTATCAAATTTTATCCACCATTTTGTATGGGAAAGGACGGCATGCAACTCGGCGCCGCTGTTCCACCGTTTCTTTTTCACTTTTTAAATAATTTTCTAGCAGTCTTTATTTCATTTTCTCAGATAGAATCATGACAAATTTCAGATATTGTATAAAATAATAAAAAATATATATGTAAACCATAAAAAAATAACCGTGAAGAGAATAAAATTGGATTCAATTGAACGAACACATTATTTTTGCCATGATTTTTACATAATATAAATATATAATCTTTACATACAAAACAGTTCTGTGACAGACAGACTGACACAACCCACAAAACCACTAAAAATAATCATAAACAATTTGGAAAATAATAATTAGTATGTCCATTCCATCGTGATGCTGTAGTGGTGCTGGTGCACTAAGAAAGGATTTGTACAAAGTCTACCCCAGAGCGGTTTCAAATATGGAGGTCAAATATGTCCCTATGTGAACTAAATCGCGGGAAACTACCAGCATTATCTTTATGTTGGTACAGACCGCTCACTCTAACTTGTCCCTTGCCGTCATGTTGGCACCATTGCTTGTCAAGCTTAGTTTCAATACCAATAGAGTTCAAAATGGTGAGTGACAGAACAGTGCTACCACTCGCGTCTCGGGACAAGTTATAATGAACGCACTGTATTACCCTTAGCATAATTTGATAATAACGTGGTATAACGGATGCGTGACCGAACAATATATTGATTGACTTGATTCGATTTCGAAATCAAAAGTCAATCTTTTACAGATTTGTGAAGAAAAATAATATAATATCATTATTTTAATGCATGTGGCATTAAAATAATGATATTATATTATTTTTCTTGACTTCACAAAAGCGTAAAGTTTGTGGAATTGGTATAAAAATATTTAGGTCTGAAACAAAGAACAAGATTTGTAGGTCCCAAGATTGTCCTGTAACCGACGGTGTTACACATTTTCTAAGTATCACAATCACGATTTCGAAGGAAGCTCCTAATTTATTACTTCATATCTTTGCAACACTCGTCTACTCGACAACTTAAATTACGCAATAAATGTTGTTGAACTATAAAAATGGAAGGTATTATTACCATTGTAAGTGTGTTAATCAATTACCCTACTGGGTCCCAATGAAGCTAGAAACTTTCTTAAACATATTTTACGACCAATGAAAATACAGCAGGAAATTGTAGCGCTTTATTGCTTTAGTTGGCTTAATATAATTTGTTGCACATTACCTTGGTAACCTCAATAACCGTTGATTTTAGTAAGTCCACATTCAATATTAATGAATTAATACTTTATATATAATCCGCATTAGTGACGTGACACTATCCAATAATCGGATTAAATTACGTCAAACGATTTCGATTCGAACACGACCGATAGTGCTGCCATCTACCCGTGACTACCGCACGCCAATTAAATGATTTGAACCAATCAGCGGCCCTCATTGCCGTTCGCTATTTAAAATTATACCGTTAATGCTTGATAAGAATACAATTTTTACCGTCGCGAATTATTCCGAGAACCATTAAATCTGTAGTTTTAGCAAACAGTTAAATTGCATGAGTTTGGTACTGTGGTTTAGTGCATTATTATTTGACCATTACTGTTTGATGATCATATTGTTCATGCTATCTGTAAATAGTCACAAATTCACCATCATAGTTTTTTGATTAATAGGCTATACATCCCACTTCTCGGCTAAGGACTCCAGGTAATCTTCTCGAACCAGACCTGTCTAAGGTCTAGGTCATACCTCACCACCGCTTTCTAGGCTAGCCTCATCATAAATAGCTGTGCAATTTTCTTCTATTTTTTACTTTTCCGAATCAGTACCATTTATTATTGGGTCGCCATACAATGCTTCGTGCTTAAATATTCGTGGTCGTGTTTGACCAGCTGTCATTAATAATTATCATTTCCCATCCCTTTAGTTCCTGAACTGCACGTTTTCTGATACAAAACGTAATTTTTTTCTAGTTTTACCTCGGTAACCACTAAGTCCATAAAACGAAATTATACCAACTTACTTATAGAATACAATAGCTTAGTTCTGCCTATGATTCCGTTCGCGTGTTAAGTAGTCTACTATACTTACCATAAAACATATCATCTGTCACTCGGCAATAATGTATCAGTGACAGAATTTTTGTAATCGAATCAGTACTTCCAGACATTATGTCTTACAAACAATTTTACCTTTTTATAATAGGCGACACGAGCACGCTTCACAAGGTTTTTACTTTTACGACTTAATAAAACATCGAGATTTGATTATTATTTGTAATTTAAATAAAAGTTTATTATACACATAAACCTTCTGAAAGAAATTCCCTAATTAACACTGAAACCCACATCAAAATCCGTTGCGTAGTTTAGTAGAAAAACGCGGTCACAAAAACAGACACAAAAAGCGACTTTAAAACTAATATTATAAATGCGAAAGTGAGTTTGTTTGTTTGTTTGTTACGCTTTCACGTTAAAACAGCAGAACAGATTTAGATGAAATTTGGCACATGGGTAGACCATGACTTGGATTAGGACATAGAATACTTTTTGTCCCGATATTCTCACGGTATCGAGGCTTATGCGGGTGAAACCGCGGGGCACAGCTAGTTTATAAATATAAGAAATATAGAAAACTAACACGTGTGTCAACTTTAATCAACTCATATAATATCGATAAATATGCAGTGTCAAGCGTGACGGCCAGATTAGCGGCAATTATTTGATTGGCCGCCCAATGAAACAGTAGACTGCTATCGATGCATGCTTTTCGATACAGTCATGCTGCATTTGATGTACGACGCGATATGTACTTGGTATCGAAACTACGGTGTGTAATGTTTTTCTTTTTGAATGATTTTTGAGGCAAAATATGATTATTATTAGTAAAAGAATACATTTATTTCACTGAGTTTACATTCAAGTGGATTTAGTTCCATACTAGAACTCCCTGTGTTGGGAGATCCAGGCTCCTTCGTTGCATTAAGAATTTCATATAAAAAGGTACATTTTTAAAACTTAAAATAGGTTTTTTTTTTTTTTTTTTATGTTCTTTATTTACAACAATCTGTCTCCTACGTGGGACATTCAGAAGTATGTTGGTTGGTGCTATCGCTGACTCGCTCAGTATGTGACCTGTGTCACATCTTCATTGTTTTACCAGTAGTTAAGCTAACTGTGGTTGAATGAGGTCTTGGGGTATTTTGCGCTTTAATCGACGCACTTTGTTGTGGTTGTCCATTAGTGACCGAGCCAGAGTATTTGGGTGTTGTTGGATTCGTTCTTTATAGGACTTGGTATGGCGTGCGATTTCCTGCTTCACAGTGGGCATTCGTAGGTCGTGGTGTAGTAGTTCGTTGGGTACAAACCAGGGCGCGTTTGTTATCATGCGCAGAGTTTTATTTTGAAACCTCTGTATAATTTCTATATTTGAGTGAGATGCGGTGCCCCACAATTGGATCCCATATGTCCAGATGGGCTTCAGTATTGCCTTGTACAAGAGTATTTTGTTTTCGAGAGATAGCTGAGACTTTCTCCCTATGAGCCAGTAAAGTTTACGTGTTTGGACACCCAGTTGCTTCCTCTTAGTGAAAATATGTTTCTGCCAGGTAATTCTTTTGTCTAGGTGCAAGCCAAGATATCTCACATGATCTGCTTGTGGGACTTCAATGTCATTTAGAGTAACTGGCGGACAGGATCCTCTTTTTAAAGTAAACGTAACATTGACTGATTTGGTTTCATTGGCTTTAATCCGCCACTTTTTAAGCCAGTCTGATATGTCATTTAGTCCTTCTTGGAGTATTTGTGAGGCAATTTTTGGGTCGCTATGTGTGGCTAGTATGGCGGTATCGTCAGCGAAGGTTCCAGTAGTTAGTGATTCGGATGTCGGTAAGTCTGCAGTAAACAGTAAGTAGAGTATGGGACCCAATACGCTACCCTGCGGAACTCCTGCCTGTATGAGACAAAGATCAGACAGCGCTTCCCCACTTTGAACAAAGAAGTGACGCTGTTGTAGAAATGATTTAAGTATTCCGTACAGGTGATTTGGTAAGGCGTTTTTCAGTCTAAAAAGTAGACCTGCATGCCAAACGCGGTCGAACGCTTGAGATATGTCCAAAAATGCACTGTTGCACTTTGCCTCCAATGACTCCATGATTTTATTTGCTAGTCTGTGAACTTGGTCGACAGTGGCATGTTTATTGCGGAACCCAAACTGATGGTCAGGAATTAGTCCTTTTTCTTTGAGTATAGGTAGAGTTTGTTGTAGCAGTAGAGATTCAAATATTTTGGATGGGATGGGTAGCAGGCTTATGGGTCTATATGATTTTGCTTCTTCTGGTTGTTTGTCTGGTTTCAGTAGCATTATAATTTGCGCAACCTTCCACTCCAGGGGAAAGAACTGCAGTCTTGTCATGGCGTTAAATAATGACGTCAGGAAAATTATGCCAGATACTGGTAGTTCTTGTAGTATGCGGTTTGTAATAAGGTCATATCCTGGTGACTTTTTTGGGTCCGATTTTTTTATGATACTGGCAACTTCTGTCTTTGTAAATTTTAAAGGCATATCCTCCTTATTATCAGGAGTATTCAGTGAGTCAGTGATTTCTGCGGCATCTACTGGAGAGCCTTCATATGGATGAGGAATAAAGACCTTTGAGAGATGTTCTGAGAAGGTTTCGGCTTTCTCTTGGTCCGTCCGTGCCCAGGATCCATCAGTTTTTCTTATAGGAGGAGAAACACTAACAGGACGTTTCAGTCTTCTGGTGGCTTTCCATAATGAATAATCCGAGGAAGCGGTAGCATCTAGGCCGGCGAGATAGTTCTGAAATCCGTCATTGCGATCCTTGTCTAGAATGCGTTTCAGCTGTCTGTTGATGTGATTGAGTCGTTTTTTCACTCCAGGGTCTCTGCTTTGCTGCCAATGCTTCCTCCTTCTCCTTTTTTGGAGTATTTTATCCAATATATGTTTCGCTACGTAGTTGTTCGTGCTTCTATGTTGTAGTGGTGGGGTTGAAGTCCAGGCTACATCCTGCACACTGTTGTTAAAGTACAGAACCGCTTCTGTTATTTCATCTTCAGTTTTTAGACTAACTGGTTTCTGGAATGCTTTGTCGATGTACTCTCGAAATAGGGTCCAGTTAGTTTTATTGTTATGCTGGACGCATTTTTTAGTGCGTTCCTGGGCGGTAGTGTGTAGTTCTACTATGATTGGAGAATGGTCTGAGGAGAGATCCCAGCAACTCCGACACGATATATTGTTATTAGTGATTCCTTTGCTGACACAAAAGTCGATAACATCCGGGATTTTTTTTGTGTCAGCTGGCCAGTAGGTGGGTTGGCCAGACGAGATCACGTTCATATTTCTTGTTTGGATGCATTTAAGGAGCTCTCGCCCTCTGGGTAGAACAAGCCTAGAACCCCAGAACGTGTGCTTGGCATTATAATCACCTCCCGCAATAAATCTATCTCCAAGGGAATGAAAAAAGTCATTAAACTCCGTTACCTTGATAGTAAATCTCGGCGGACAATAAAGGGCCGATACTGTAATGTCACTGATCCAGTCCGTTATTACAACGTTTGTTGCTTGGATGTAGTTTTTGCAGTAGTCTTGTAGTACATGATGCTTGATGTTAGACCTGATAAGTACAGCAGATCCTCCATGGGCTTTGTTGTCTGGGTGGTTAGTTTGGTACATGTTGTATCCGGGTATCCTGAAGTAACTTTTGGATGTGAAGTGAGTTTCTGAGATTAGAAAAACATCTATTTGGTGAATTTTAAGGAATATTTTTAACTCTTCCGAGTGATTTGACAAGCCATTAGCATTCCATACACCTAATTTTAGTGCTGTGAATGTAATGACATTTTAGAGATTAGATCGGTTAGCGTTTGGGTCATGCTTAGCATTTGGTTCATCAAGGCAACAAGTGTTTCTGTAATGGCTTTGAGTTCGTTGGTTTTTTGGTTGTCATCTACGAGTTTCGCGGTTTGCGTTGTAGGTTGTTTGGGGAGTTCTTTTGTGGCTGAGGCATACGATTTTCCGTTGTTCGTGGTTTTATTTGTAGGTACTTGTTCAACGCTCGTGTGTCTTCTTTTGTGTTGAGTGATTGGGGGAGGATATCGGACTTTCAATAGCTCCTTGTAGACTGTACAGCCTTTGTAGTTCGCTGGGTGGTTTCCCTCGCAGAGGACGCATTTAACTTGGTTTGATCTTTCTTTCCGTGGGCAATGTGAAGTGTGATGCGAACCTGCACATTTGACACATCTGGGCTTTCTGTTGCAGAACTTTTGAGTGTGATTATAGTCTTGGCAATTAGTGCATTGGGGAATTGCACGCTTAGGTCTTAAAAAAGTGTATACATGATGCTGTGATATGTATCAATTGTGTTGTTTTTATTAGAGAGTGTCTGTATGTTATGATTGAGCTGTTTATCTCATTTGCTACCCACTCTTTGTACTAATATGATCAAATCAAATGGCGCTGTCAAAACTTCAGAGCTGTCTAATTTTGAACGCAGAACGATATGGTTGATGTTGGCTACATTATACAATTTATCTGCCTCTTAGACTCTAAACAAGATTGACCACTGAAAAAGCCCAAAAGCTACTAAGTCCTATAAGTTTAGCATCACTTGCTAATCAGTTCCAGTCCCTAGATGACTTCTTATGTCGAGGACAAACTACGGTTTATCATTTCTACATCGTGCAGGAGTCCAATACCTATAATGTGTGGCAATTAGGTAGATATGTCTGACTGATTTTAAATTTCAAAAAATTCTGCGCTACCTACATAGTTTTTCACATATTAGAATCTTCTTCATCATCAACATGTTAAGGAATACAGCTTTTTCGAAGTTCTAAACTTGCAAATTGTTTTTATAGATGACTCCTCGCGGTTTCGCCCGCATAAGTCTCGATCCCGTGAGAATATCGGGATAAAAGTTATCTTTTGTCCTCCACCAGGTCATGGTCTATCCATGTGCCAAAATTCATCCAAATCCGTTCAGCCGTTTTAGCGTGAAAGCGTAACGAACAAACAAACTCACTGTCTTATTTATAATTTTAGTTAGGATTATTTCCGAAACGGTTTTTACATATAAACTGTTCATGATAGTGTTCAAGGAGAATGCTAACTTCGCAGTACCTATTGACAAACTACTCATTGCTGATAATGACTATTTGATTGGCGGTCAACCAATCAAACAGTAGACTGCTATCGTACGCATACACAATTGGATACAGTCACGCTAGGTTATACCGTGTACCTACAACATACGTGCTTACTTGTAGTAGGATCGTTTTGTTAAATAATTATTTTGCTTTGCCGTTTGTCAAGCCCCTCCCAAACGACAATCCTGGATCCACCACTGAGCTGATCTACCAAGAAATCCTTTTGGATCGTCAGAATCCATAACACTCCTTAAAGGTCAGATCTTCCTGCCCTTGTCCAATGTTACTTGAGGTCGGCTCAACACGTTTTCTTCCAATCTCCTTTTCCTCTCAACTGACGCGCATTTGTTCACTCTCTTTTCTTTCATATCATTCCTCATTCCGTACATCTTTTTTTTGCTCTTCCTCGATCCATCAAAATGTATATTCATCACACTTTCAGTCATATACGTTTCATCACATACCTAACTCCTTTTTTGTATGTTCTACCATATGTTCAACATAGCTAGATTTTATCACTGTAAATCATATCAAAACATCAACGTAACCAGCAGGCTTCGGTCTGAGAATTTTTATGATACAGACAGCTGAGGTATGAGTATATGAGGTATATATTAAATTAGCCAACGATATATCTATTAAGTTCTGATGTTTAGAGTTGATAAAGATTGTTTAACACTCAAGCGTGTAAATTATTAAAGTGAAAACTTCTTTGAGCGCGTTGGGCATTTTTGAGATGGGAATAAACTATTGATTTCGCGACACCATGATGACACCAGCTTGTGACCATTAAAAAGACATCAACGCGTTGTTTACCGCGGTGCCGATTTTTTTCAAGTTTTCACTTCTGTCGGCACTCCCGGAGTGCCACCGGCTTTTTATTGCTTTAGGCTCTTGGTTATGATGTTTTTTTGTAAGAGTGCTTGAACATAGAATATAGCCCCCATTTTCCTCTCGTTTTCCTTTCGAGGAGGAATTTATAAATTCCTTGCCCATCTTAAGTATTAATTACCACCATATGCCAGAAGAATATAACTATTTAAGTACAAAAATCATATTCAATTAATGCACCAAATTGGGGGCAAATGACTGATTAATTAGCTATCGTCTTACTTGGTTTTTGAAATACACTAATATAACACCCAAGCTACATGTCAGCGTTATGATTTCTCAGATTGATTATCAACTCCATCACGAATGAGGTAGTCACTAGCCATGTAGTAACATCATATATTTGATTCTCCTCACTACACATACTTTAATGTTTTGTCCCTCGTCCAACATACTCGTTAGTGGGAGGAACTTGTATTGAGTTTTTGCTGTCGTCCATTCATGAAAAGAGGAAGTTTTGTAAAAGATACGTACCGAAGGACCGAGTGGTCCTTTTTTCCAGGAATAGCCATCCATCAGCCTTCTCCAGCCAACAGTCATTATTGAAAATTGATCATTGATGAAATACCTGGGTAAAAGAAAAGAAATTCTATTTAGCCCGTCTGTCAGATAATAAAAAAATATTAGACAAGTATTTTTTGCTTTATCATATTAATAATAAATGACTTAGATAAAACGCATTAAATTTGGGGAGTCGGTACGTCACTACACAACTCAGTATAAAATCTACCAAGGCGTGACATCATGACATATTTTAACTCAATGTATCGCTGTAATCTTTTGATTACGTAAAAAATGAAAAAATACGTGTCCAATATTTTTTAATACACTACCTGACGGACAAAAAAAAAAGTTTTCATCTTTATGGCTTTCTATCTCTGAATACATACTTTTGTTTAGTTTAAGGTCTCTATGAAGTTCAAAGTATACACTTATCGTCTTGTCTTTAACCTAGATGAACCATCGTAATTAAGATGTCGTGAAGTGAAAATCAGTTTGAAAGTCATTTAAACAGCAAACAGGCTCACTGTTGCAGTAAATGTTAGAACGAATTCTGGTACAATTATATGAAATAGATATACTTACTTAAAATCCAATGCTAACGACAATTAGCTAGTTATTAAAGAACATAAAGATAATATAGCCGGTGCTTTTCAAATGAACTAGAACGCGTAATTACTAAGAAAAATATAATTTAATAGACAACAAATTATAATCCCATATAGATTTCCAACTAACTGAAGAAACTGACCATTTTAGCGCAATCTGTTCACTTCCTGTAACACATACGATAAGTAAGTAAAAACGACTATTAAGTAAATTATATCAATTTCTTGTTCGTAATCAATATTTACTAAATATGGGCCCATTAGGACCAATTCATGAGGTGTAACTCGCTGTCAAGTTGCCTATTAGGTGCGGTGGATAGAAATCGGTATGTAGTCAACGTAATGCAATTATAGATGCCAGTCGAGTTGCTGGAATCTGACTGTAATGTTGAAAAATACGCTCGATTCGTGTGAACTGTGCCTAGTTTCGTTTCGATATCTCGTGGGAAATCTGTTTAGGACTTCGGAACTTGGGAGATATGCCAATTAGTAAAAACAAAAAAAAACAATAGACGTGGATATATTAAACATCATCATCTTCATCACCATTTTCATTTTTTTTTTAAGTGAAAATTTCTTTAGGCGCGTTGGGCATTTTTGAGATGGGACTAAATCATTGATTTCACGACACCGTGATGACACCACCTTTTGACCATTAAAAAGACATCAACGCGTTGATTACCGCGGTGCCGATTTTTTTTTTTCAAGTTTACACTTTTGTCGGCACTCCCGGAGTGCCACTGTTTTTTGTGATATATTGTTTGTAGATGTCCACAAGGTCACGCCTGAATCAATTAACTACCATTTATTTATTTATTTATTTATTTGGGAAAACAAACAGTGACACATTACATTTTATACGAATAAATAAAAAATAAAAAATACGGCCAAATGTGCAACCAACAACATTTTCCACGGAATACAAATAAAAATAAACTTTACAAACCATGCTATTTAAAACTAAAACTAACAAACTACAATAATTTAATTAGAAAACATTTTTTGTGCTAAATAGTAAAACAAATTTTAGCAAACAAAGAAATACCTATCAAGGCATGCAAATCTTAGCAGAAATTCTTAAGTTATTGTAGTTATTTTGTCTAGTTAGGATAGGCAAGGTGTCGGATGAAACTATCCTTTCTTTTGTTAAGCAATGACTATCATCATTATCATCCTTATTCTAATTTATTTGGTGTCAGTGCAAAAGCTCTCCTTCTCCCATACTTCTCTATTAGTCGTCATGTCAGTAGTCACCCCCTTCCTAGCCATATCATCTTTCACACAGTCCATCCATCGACCACCAAATTAAACCACCGATGACCAAATAAACAAACACTTTAAAAGCCAAAACTGTTATGGAAATAGCTCTATGAATTAAAGAAGAAAGACAAAAAGAAAGAAAGAAAAAAATACAATTCAATCAAAAAACAATCAATCAATTTTTTTTTCTTTTTTTTGTAGTCTGTGCTAAAGCACAGACTATAAGGCAGACTATTATACAGCAGATAAAAAATGTAAAATAAAAAGCGTAAACTGCGATGTTAATAAATTAGCAGGGGAGTGTGACTGACGGCTGCGCCAAAAGGGCCCAGATCAGCCTCGCCTTAATGACTAGCCTCGATAAGATTATTAGCCTGAGTTTACCTAGTTTTCAATCAAATTCTATATAACCAAGGAATTTTAAGGAGTAAAATTCAATAATATCTACCAGAAACTCAACTTTAATTTTCAGACTACTTGTCCACATTTTCTTTGAATACAGTAACTAATCTGAAAACTATTATTGCACTATATTTTCCACTAGTTAGCGCCCCACGGTTACACCCGCATACGTCTCAATTCCGTGAGAATATCGGGATAAAACGTATTAAAATTTCATCCAAATCCATTCAGCAGTTTCAGCGTGAAAGCATAACAAACAAACATACAAAAAGTCGAATCTTTTCTCTTTATAATATTAAGTTTAGATAAAAGGTACGGAGTTAATCATATTGATCTTGAACTAATCCTAACCATCGGAAATCGTCTGACCGCTATTAAGGCTCTTTCAAACAGGCGCGACACGCGACGCGACACAAAGACACCGCTCGTCGCGCGACAAGCGGCGTCTTTGTGTCGCGTCGCGTGTCGCGCCTGTTTGAAAGAGCCTTTAAGGTATAACAGATGAAAACGATTGCCGTTTAAGGCCATAACACTTGACTTGATGGAATAAATTGTAGACCATCCTCAACTGAATGTTTTTCATTTTCTTTAAGATGTCTTTTACTAAGGAATAAAACTTTTATGTCGTTTAGAAGTATATCACACATCTACCAGATTACTCCTACCATTCCAACCCTCAATTCAAGAGACGACGCCTGAGTAAAAAAAAAACTATTTAGTCCGTCAGTCATTTTTTATTTAGTAGGTAATACTTTATTTTTTATATGATAAAGCAATAAATACGTGTCTAATTTTTTTTTATTGTATATAGGTACACACTTAAAAAATACTTGGATAAAACGCAATAAGGTTGGAAAGTGGGGGCTCGCTACGTCACAACTAAGTATAAAATCTACATAGGCGTGACGTCATGGCACATTTTAACTCAATGTATCAATCAATCATTTGATTACGTAAAAAAGAAAAACTACGTATTCAATATTTTTTAATAATTAATCGGAGCTAAATTTAAAAAAAAAATTTAGTCATCATCATTACTTACCTAGAATTTTTTATGACAAGTCAATGATATCGACTGCTTCATATATTACAAAATTGGTCAACTCTGAAAATCAACCAATGTATGGATCTTCAAACGTGTTTATTTAGAAGTTTTCAAAAACAAAATAACATCAAGCCTGCAATTCCTGAAGGGTAAGGCAGAGATGTACCTATAGTAAGCCAACATTTCTCCAGTTATGTTTAATATTAAATTAGGAACATGTAATAGGTAGCAGTCTATTGCCATCAACCGGGCACAAATCTATACTCCGGGTTGCTACTAAGAAATTCCTGATAGAAAAACCCAATAACACCCTCATGCTCAGCGCATTTGCGACCACTAGACCAATGGGGCAGTCAGAAAACAAAATAATACCAGCCTATTACTGTCCCACTGCAGAGCAAAAGCTTCTTCACATATTAAAGCGACGATAAACGACTTTTAATGATTTGAAAAAATATATGTTTAATTAAAGCATTTTCTTAATAAACTTAATATAGGAATATTTTATATTATGTTTATATTACATAGTGAAATTAATTTGTAAAGATATGTCTAAAGGCACTTTCAAACAAGCGCGACACGCGACGCGATACAAAGACACCGCTCGTCGCGCGACGAGCGGTGTCTTTGTATCGCGTCGCGTGTCGCGCTTGTTTGAAAGAGCCTTAACGCGGACTGAGAATAACGCAAAATCAATCAAGCGTGTTTTTCTGAAACCTTCACCATTTTAAAGAGAATTTAATTATTGATCCTTAAGTATACGTGTTTTACTAAAATACCTTTTTTTATGTATAATAAATTAATAATGCGTCTAATTTGGGACAGCTTTTCTTGATGGGCGAGTCCTATGTACTAGCTGAAGGTACGACGCGTTGCGTGAGCTCAGTACAGAATACGCAAGTTAACTACTCAAGGTCACTGGCATATATCTGCGTCTTAAGAGGCACGAGTAATGATGACCACGCTTATTAAAGGCGGTTTGGCGCAGTTGTCTAAATTAGGTAATAATGTTAAAAAATAAATTAAAATGCATATTACGTATGTGGAAGTTAAGCAAACGATGCCTTTACAGGGTGGCAGGGACTTCAACGCGAAAACTGCTACCATAGATTCAGTACATGATTCTGAACCCCCATGCATTGAAATATTCCGTCGGTTATTAAAAAAAAATCAACTGTTCCATACATTTTGACCGCGTAGGTATTGCACTTTTCTATGAAACAGCAGATTTTTTTGAGTAACCGAATCCGTTCAGAATCATGTACTGAATCCATGGAAACAGTTTTCGCGTCGATGTCCCTGCCACCCTGTATAAGGTATTATGTAGGCACAAAGCCCTCACTATTACGAGTTCGAGTATTCAAAGCTATTAAGTATGCAACTACATAATTTGAACTTATCACTCCTTGTGAAAATACCATGAAGAAATGTGAGTCGTCTGTACTGAAAATGGCAAGAGGTCAGTTAGTATGAACCCCGTTACGAGCATACATCTGCTGTAATGACTGACACCCAATTAAATGTGCCTGATAACCTCAAGAACTTTAGACTAAGGACCAGAGGCCTTTTATTTATTCTCAATAGTTTTAAATGTTAGGAGGAAACCTCTTTGCAATAGGTACCTTTAATTGGTAAGATACGTGTTGAAAATCGTTAAATGAAGCAAACTGATAATGATTTAGCGAATTGATAGACTTGCACGATTAAACAGTCTGTAGTCTAGACAATCTCGGAAAGCACGTTAAGCTGTTGGTTCCGGCTGTCATTCGTAGATCTTTGACCAGAAGCCCAAAATTCTGACAACCAGTATTACCAAGGTGTGTCGTGTTACCCAGTAACTGGGTTGTGGCAGTGGTATAGGCAGTCGCTACATGTAAAATACTGGTATTCAGCTGCATCTCCAGTTAGACTGGAAGCCGACTCCAATATAGTTGGGAAAAGGCTAAGCAGATTGATTGGTCTTAGACAAGCCATCAGTATTAACAAAGTTTTATTTATGCCACAATCATCACTACCATTTTCCATCTGTCGGCATGAATCCGTCCATTTTGCAAGAAATCGGTCCTTCGAGCCGCATACCTTGTTGTAACCAAGTGCCGCAGTATGATGCTATCAGTGTCGAGATAAATGCTACTGTCCACCAGATTTAACACCTTATAGTTGCTTCTTCCAAAGGAAAGGGAAAAATGAATTGGTCTATTCTTAAGGAGAAATCGATTGAGGATGCTCTACGATTATTCGAATTCTGGTTCTTGATCATACCGCTTTTATAATAGACCTCCACGCATTTATATAATAAATAAAAATACAAACCCGCCCCCCATAGCGAGATATTGAAATTCACCAATTAAAGTGAACAGTAAAGCTTAATAAATTTCCACAAAAAAACGTCCGCCATGTTTCCGCATCGGGTGCATCATTACCGAATTTATTAGTTGCAGCATTAACCAGTCCTTAACACTCAACTGTAATGGCAACCGAAAAACGTTTAATGTGGTATGTGAATTGTGCCCAAATGCGTCCACACGCCGACAATATTAAATAAATAATTACACATTTGTCAGATACTCCTAAAAAGCGAAATGTCCGCGTCGAGCTGGTCGCAGTCTCGCCATATTTGGTGCGCTGTGGCGGCCAGTGCGCATGTGCAGGTGAGCGCCAATTACTGGGGAGCGCAAAAAGCGCGCGCGGACAAATTGTGAAATTGTAAACGTGTGCGCTTTTGAGCTTAGCCAACCACCAATCTCTTTGAGACTCTGACCTATAAACGCAAGATGGACGGCGCTTTGTTGAGACGAATTTTGTGGTTGCGTGTTGGCTTTTGACAGCCAGAAATAACTTTGCATTTTTAACTAGTTTTCTGATTCTGTTTAAGAACGTTTTCTAATCTGAATTCTGGTTTAATATAATAAACTTTATGATTTTAATCAAGCTGTAGACGCACCTTTACGGAATTGGGTTTAAAATTACAAAGAGTTTCATTTATCAGAATAGCTAAGCACCACCAGTGATAATTTTAAACTTGATGTGCTTACTGTGCGTTTGCACTGACAAAACACCACAACAAAACATGTTGAAATCTCTAGTTCCTGTCAAACATTGTATGGAACATTGACAGAAAATAGAGATTTCAACATAGGTATCTATGGTATGGAACATTGACAGAAAATAGAGATTTTAACATGTTTTGTTTTGAATGTTTCGCCAATGCAAACGCACAGTTTGCAACCTTTGTTTCATAACACCGTGTTTTCACGCATTTATCGTATAAACAACTATTTCACAATTATTTAACTCAACGGTATGTCAAGTAACACTCTTTAATCAACTTTAAATTGACTGAAACGAGGCCAAAAGAAAAAACCTAGACATTTCCTTTACAAATAATTAAGTATCTTTATGTGAGGTATTTAATTGTTTTTAATGTTCCAACATACTACTGGTTGACAGATTAAAAAATACAATTAACTTTAATCGAAGTAATTAGCTGCTGGGACAGTCAAAAGAATATAAAATTCGGGTACCTGTGTGGGTAAGATACTATATAACCATAGATATAGTGTGTATAACAGTTTGCGTAATTCTTTCTTAAAATCTTCAGGTTGACAATCGTTCTACTTATATTTTAATATCCTTTTTAGGGTTCCGTACCTCAAAAGGAAAAACGGAACCCTTATAGGATCACTCGCGTGTCCGTCTGTCACAGCCAATTTGCTCCGAATCTAATGGACCGATTAAGTTGAAATTTGGTACAAGTGTGTATTTCTGTCACCCAAATACAAAAGTTTAACGTAAATAAATGCATTTTGAACATGGGGGTCATATTGCGGGGCAAACAAGAAAATTGAAAAAAAAAGTTTTGCAAACTATACCGTGTGACTAACAAATGAAAGGACTTGTTGCGAGGGTCTCAAATATATGTTTTTCATAATTTTAAAATAAATACATTTTAAAGATATTTAAAGAAGAGAGATGAAAAATGACCATTTTTCCGTCTCATCCACACACACCACATCCATCTCCGAAACTACTGAGCCAAAAAATTTGAAAAAAATGCAGAGTATGGTTTTTTACCCATAGATTACAGGAAAAACCTATAAGAAGTATATGGTCTTAAAACAACATGGTAAATCACTCAATATTGTGCGTACAAACTTTGCAGTTGGAATGTATGGGAGAACATGTTTTTCGACTACTATGTTAAGTTTCTATTTGGGATAAATTCATCCCAACTACGGAACCCTTCATTGTACGTGGTCCGACACACACTTGGCCGGTTTTTATCATATAAAATACTTACCGAGACTACTCCCTGCCTCGGAAAGCACGTTAAGCCGTTGGTTCCAGCTGTCATTCGTGGATCTTTGACAGTCGTTACGGATCATCAGACGCCCGAAAGTCTGGCAACCAGTCTTGCCAAGAAGTATCGTGTTACCCAGTCACTGGGTTGTAGAGGTCAGATAGACAGTCGCTCCATGTAAAAAACTGATATTCAGCTGCATTCGATTAGTCTGGAAACTGACCCCAACATAGTTGGGAAAAAGCTAGACAGATTGATTTTTTAAAATATAAATTTACTGCCTGGTTGATCTAGTGGTCGCAAGCGCTACCACTGAGCATGAGGTCCTGGGTTCGATTCCCAGGTCGGGCAAAGTGTTATTGAGTTTTCCGTCAGGGATTTCTCAGAAGCAGCGCGGAGTCTGGATTTGTGCCCGGTTGATGGCAATAGGCCCGCCCCGTATTACACGGGACTTAAACATAACTGGCGAGATGTGGGTGTACTACAGGTGCACCTCTGCCCAAACCTTCGGGGAATACAGGCGTGATGTTATGTTATGATGTTATGTTATTTAGTATTATAATTATATAACAGTCGTAAATGCGTCAGTAGAGTTTATTTACGTGCGATTAGCACCAACTGCGTCATTAAAATAGGAATCGTTGCACATGTTTTGTAAGTATTTTGAGTAGAATTGTTTAATTACATACAATGGACTTTTATAATTTCTAACGTGACGATATTATCGTGGACGTCTACGGCATCACGATAACACATGGAAGTAAAATGTATGGAAATATATGAAGAAGCTTTTAAAATTCCGTCCATGATAGCGTTTTAACGTACATGTACCTATTTCCATATATTTTATGGACGTGGACGACATAATATCGTCACGTTACAAATGATAAAGAGACCTAGCTTCTGGTCGCAACTCATTTAATATTTTGAATAGTAGATTATTATATCTAGTCCTGCCCACTTAGTATTGGTATCCGATTGCTTACTCAACCCTATGTTACGTTAATTAGGAACCGAAAAACTTTAAATTGATATGACAACAAGAGTACAGTACCTTAACTACTGACGAAGAAATACAATGTCACCCATGGACATGTGACGGCCCGTTTTTTTTTTCTGAAAATTCATGAAAAATTATCGAAACATAAACTTTAAAACGGGGTCTAATCTTTAATATGTTTCATGTTATTCAATTTTTTTTTTTTTTTTTGAGCAGCGTTTATGACCTTCCTTTACATTTTTTGCCATATCTCCGATGTTTTTTTATTCAAATTTGTCGACTATAACGCAAAAAATTTAATAACAAGAAAAATATTAAAGATAGACCCGCCCTTTTATAGTTAATTTTCATAAATATTCAGAAAAGTACGGGCAGTCACATGCCCATGGGTGACCTTGTATAACAACCACAGATTAGCAAATACAGTTCGATAAGGTATAAATGCGTTAAGGCTCCCGCAGACGGGCGCGACGCGACGTACGATGCGTTTCCAGTAAAACATACATAAACAACGTCGCGCTTGTCTGTGGGAGCCTTTATTAACCATTATAAAATGATTATGCTCACATTTTCCTCTTAATATTAGATGTCACCTATAACTCATTAGGTAGTAAGTGCAAGCAAGCAAGCTACCGTCTTTTAAAATAAAAATATACCACAATATTAATATGCTACTCATACAGAATAAAACACAATCACTCACTCACTCACTCATTCACTCACTTACCCTGTACTGCTATACCATCATCTACTAGCACTATTTTATTAGAAGCAATTGCAAGTCCATACTAAAATGATAAACAAAATGGAACTGCACAATTTTCTCCCACACCGCCACTCAACGCAAAGACTATATTGACTGCAATTCTGCGAATGCTTTTTATGTCTTAATTATCTTCAGCATGAAGGGATCGTAAAAAAGCGCCACCCCCTTCTGTAGCTGCAGCCTGTGATTAACAAACAATAACCTTATAATAAATTATAATTAATATTTTCTGAATAAACAATTTCATACTCCGTCATCTTATAATGGCTGCCGCTGGTTTAATGGCCCGACAGGGAGGAATTGGGGGTGATATTTAAATGACTTACATTGAGATGTTCAGTGTGGTTTTCTGTTTATAGGTAACGCCTAGCGCCTTCAGGGTTTAATGTCCATCCGAATTGAAGATTTTTTTAAGAGAACTTACAACTCTTTCATCTTATACCTTTCAGTTTGTCAATCATTTTTCTGTCTATCTAAAAGCAACCAGACACCCTTGTAAAGTTTTCCTATGGTCATTGAACTTTCAACTATTTTAATTTAGAACGATGTATTAAAATATTTAAATTTTCCTTACCATTATTAGTTTATAAATGGCATATCCTAATTTAGCTTAGATATAACTGCATCGTTCATATTAATAGAGACTACATTGTTACTCCGAGCCTTATAGGTCTAAGTGCTGGCATATTAATTGTCCCATAGACCGACTATAAGGACCAGCGAAGTAATTGTCCGCCATTCATTCATTCACTCCCAATCCGGCCCTGTGCTCACATCTTGAGCACGGTAATTAGTGAACGACGCTTCTTGACTCGAGCCGAACTCATTCAATTCAAAATTATGCAACTTACATCCATTATCTTTTTATGACCAACCTTTTTAATGACAATCGGAGACTATGACAGCTCGTAACAGCCATTTAATTTTCGTTACCTACACTTAATTGGTGTACTGTATATATCAAGAACAATAAAATACGTTTGACTAGTACTCTGTGGCGCGTATTCGATCGAGCGTGAATTTTTTTGCAACGAATCGCGTTTTGTATGCATCTCCTCATTACTGACATTTAATTGTGAGGAGAATGTGATAATACTCCTTATTAAGTGCGCTATAATAATCGATTAGCTATTTTTAATTTGCTATTGTGATGAGCGGAGTATGGTGGTGTTGGCAGTGTAAGAAACATAAAAGCTCGTACAGAACAGCGCGATATCGCGGGCGCGACAGGCAGCGCGACCCGTGTCACGGTCGCGATATCGCGCTGGTCTGCACGAGCCTTTAAAGCTCCCGCAGACACGCGCGACGCGACACTGGTGGAACAATTTCTTTAAATACTTCACGAAAATTGTTCTTCACGGAAATTGTCGCGCTTAAAACATAGTTATTGTAAGACAATTTTGCATTAGAACATAAGGAGCGTATAATATTGGTTTATTATTTTATTTTCTAGGAACTAAAAAGATCATCGCCATATTATCCTATCATCTAGGCAAGAATAAACTAAATCCAATAAATAAACCAGCTTTTTACCGAATACCATTCTAGATCAAATTCGATACGATCGAATGCTTTATTAATGTCAATATCCCACTTTTTACCCATCAATCGTCCCATTTAAGTGAATAACTCTTTAAAATGCCCTTAGCCTTTTCAAAATATGCTCTATTTGGAAAACACTCCATATAATGCTGTATTTAATCCCATAATTGTTCGATTTTCCAAGAATTGTTATAAAAACATTCTTGTTGATCGGCCCAGTGGTGCATCAATAATGCTTATTTACCTGAAAATGGTTAGAGATCGCATTTTCTTGCTAATTAGTCGGTCGTGTCGGTAATTTTCGAGTAATTACTGATGGTAGGCTAACACGCTGACGTGCCATGAATTCTGCGTGTCAAAATTATCCGCAAAAGCTACGTTCCTGCTTTAATAACTCTGACACTCGATACGGAGGAATATAATTGTTCCGTCCATTTAAACTGTCTTATTGTTCTGTTTGAAGAAAATGGTGATACGAACACCTCCCTAGTTTTTATATGAAATTAATAGAAACATTAATACTATTCAAGTCGCATTTTAATTAGAAACCTGCACAGCGGAACACATTTTATAAACTGCTTATTAATTTACACGCAGGTGGGGAATAGATAAGTAAAAATCTACAAGCGGCTTTGTTGCTACATTCCTTACACAAACAACAGAGAGAAAAACAAATGACCTCAAAACAGTTAGTGAAACTGAAACGAAATGCGTTTATCGGCTTCCATAGCATTTATTCAGCAAAAAAACGAGCGAACACAAAGTAATTTATTCAATAACAAACAGAGATTACAACAATCCAATTAAATCGCGACATTGACAACTAAATCCTATTAAGTAGCCCAAACGGCGCGCTTAATTGGCGGCCATTACACAAAATGCTCTATGGTCTGTCATCGCTGCACAAAATGGCGCGCGCGGGAAAATAAATACGTTTAGAGATGGATATTATATCTTCATTAACGTTCGGTAGCGAGCATTGATATGTCCGCAGGTGGGGGCTATTGAAATTGTTGTACTTTATCACCGGAGCGCCGCAGATAGGCATTCAGGGGATAGTCTTCGCCTTATTGCCTTCTGTATGTATTGAGTTGTTGAAGGTCGACTCGGAGAAAGCTTTTTTTTTACTATTTTTGTAGTTGATGTTTATGATGGTGATTAGCCTAGAAAAATACTGGTATCCTTTGTCTACTTACAAATATTAAAGGTTTACATTTGCTCATTAATAAAATCATTCTCTCCGCTTTGAGTTCTATTGTCTTCTTCAGTGTGTATCCTTGCACCATTTGTAGGATCGCCACTCCCAAACTACAAATCAATAATCGGCTTTCTATTCTTCATGTCCGGTTTACCCCAGTCACGTTTTTAGAGTCAAAATAGATATAGTTGGCCGTTCATGTACTAAGTGGCAAACTTTTTCGCCTTCTTAAACCCCTTGTCTACATCCATGAGTGCCAACTGTTTTTCAACATTATTGTTATATTCTTATTCAAATGTAAGATGGCTCATATTATGATCCTAGTCCATTATCAGATTCTATGACAGCTTTATCTGAGAAATCCCAAATAATAATATTTAAAATTCTGGACTTTATTATAAGCATCACCATTCTATCACTATCTCAAAGTATTTGTGGTCGGTGCAATACCGCGTCTTTTCCATTTTTATCTAGGTATAGCTTGTCTTTTCTAAAATGACGCGCCTCAATACCGCATTACCCATAGAAATCCGCAAAAACGTGTGCGTAAATGCGGTAGTGGGGCGCGTCATTTCAAAGTGGACCAGCTATACTTACATTCCAATCAGGCGTCATCTCTGTGATCATTTCCTCAGAAATATCTTGTTCATACAATCCACCAATACTTTCATTGCCTTGCCTATTATTTTAAAATTAGAACTATATATTTGAAGCATATTAGTATTAACTGCCTCGTTGGTCTAGTCTAGGTCTAACATGAGGTTCTGAGCTCAATTCCCAGACCAGGCAAAATGTTATTAGGTTTTTCCTTAATGAATTTCTCAGTAGAAGTCTGGATTTGTGCCCGGTTGATGGCAATAGGCTCGCCCCTATTACACGGGACTTAAACATAACTGGCAAAATGTGGATTTACTATAAGTACACCTCTGCCTAACCCTTCGGGGAATACAGGCGTGATGTTATGTTATAATTATTAATTACTAAATTATAATAATTATATATTAAAATCCTACAATGGTTATATGCAAATAGAGGTACAATGTTAATAATAAGGTCAACCAATTCCATTCAAATGATCTTCAAAGGAAATTGAAAAATTAACATGCAAATTGATTTTATTACGTATTAAACTATACAATGAAGTCTGCTAAGGTTAATTAATACCTATTCATTACAATTCGCCGGTTAAGAACCAGATGAACGTATCTACAAATTTACGTCTTTTTTGGAAACGCGATTAAATGAACAGAATTGCGAGATGGTGAAATAGTCTTCCATTTCTACCTTTTATTTTATTTAATGAGTAAATTAACTATTGTGTTCAAAACTTTATCTATTACATTAACTAGATGATATGATGATATGATATGATGATCGTATGATTACAATTTTTTTTTTTTTTACTGTTAACATACGTTTTTTTTTGTTATAAATTTATGGGAGCTTTATTGGCGTGCGCCGCGGAAATCATAAAAGTTACATAAAATTTATGTCCTACAGTATTGTTCATATTAAAAAGTCCGCGATAGCATATGTCTATCTTCTAAGGATGACCCAAAGTAACAATTATTATCTTTCAGAATTTAAAATAATATGTTATTTAAATTGGGCATTTAATTTACATTAAAATATGCCTTGACATCATATCATTTAAATGAATAGTTTTAAAGATATCACAGTTTCAAAATTACGCGTAACTACATAATTTTGGTTGACGACAACGCGGGCGCAGCGGTATTAGTCAATGACATTTTTTTGGCTATTAGGTATGTAATCCCGGTAGTACGTTCCCGTGGGATATTTTTCGACATCCACGCGGGCGAAGCCGCGAACAAAAGCTAGTATCTATATAAAAATATATTTATCTTATAATGTCAAGTCTCTAGTTTTTAAAACTTCCCTGGAAATGTGAATTCCATGTATAATTGAGAGTATATATACGGTTTTATGTTGGAAAATTTTGACAAGGCAACATATCGAGAGTAAAGCACTCTCACACTCTGAAGTGTTGTCTTGTGAGGCGGGAAAAAATTGTGTCCAAATACTCATTTATAAATTTGTAGATACGTTGATCTAGTTCTTAACCGACGAATTTAATGATTAGATAATTAAATCAGGGATTTCTAAAATTAGCAAATTGTGCATTAGTATGTACCTACTTACGTAAATTTCTACGGTAAACTTTGTCAATTGCGTCATGAATGGCCATTTGAAAAAGTGTAGTAGGTAACATAGAAAGGTCATCATATCAGACGAAAGACGTCAACTACTGGACTGACGACTAGTTCACCCTTCAGCAGAGGACATAGACAAAATGACATTATTATATCAGCGATAACGTTGATGGAAAAGTCAAAAATTCATTGGATTGACATATGCAGTACCGAAAACCTTATGTCAATCCTATTGAAGTCATTTTGGAAATACGACACGCTTTGAACCCGTACTAACCCAACAAGATCTACATTGTGTTCAACTGTATCAATCAAAGAATTTAACTTTTGTCTAAAGATAAGATGTCTGAAGTTTTTATTTTAATATATGTTTTTTTTTTTTTTTTTAAACTTATATACTTGTTTTTTCAACGCATTTTAGACATTGGCAGAATAGTCGACAGCGGCATGCTTGCCATTAAATAAAAATAGAACAGACACGCTTTGAAATTGTCATTTTTATAGAGTCTAGGCCAGGTCATCGGTCCACTCTTATTTCGTCGTCCAACGCGTTATCTTAGCCAGTATTAATTTACATGGCAACATGCACTTTGCAAGTTCACAACATAGGTACCTCTTATATGGCTTCTTGGGCCCTTGGAATGTATCTTTAGCAATGAGTTAGGTGTTAAGCTCTTCATTGGTATTGCTCGTACTTACACCTCACAATCTGAACTGCGAGTCTCGGTTTACACTCGTAGACGCTTTCGTCTTTGCCGCTTGTCTCTTTTGCCTTCTACAATTTTGTAGAAGGCAACATTATCCAATATCATGTATTCTTACTATACATCGATTGACATCACCAGTCTTAAGTCAAATGATAACAAAACATCTATAAAACCATATCACATCGAAAAATCATCCAAAAATCCAACATTCACTATGAAAACATAATTAAAATTTGAATTAATCGATTGATTTGACCGTTAATAGGCTCTTTAGCGGCCGGAAGTGAGACAATAGGCCCGGCCATAGTGTGATTATACAGTCCAATGAATCGATATTTTAATATTCAAATCGACTGAGCCGATTCAGCATTCGATGTTATCCGGCTAATGACACCGCTGGGTACTTAATGAATAGTGATAACAGAACGATACTATATGCAAAGTTATACTAATGTTTGTTATTGTTTGTGTTGTTTGTCATCGGAAGTATTTATGTGGTTTTGATATCGATTTAGTCTAGTTTGAGAAAAGTATTGAATGAAATGTCGATGTAGCTTTCAAATATATAAGAGCAAATGTTTCTAGAAAAAGCTTGGTCAGATTAAAAATCAGCCTGATCATTCTTGGAGACAGGCTTTCAATGTTAGATCGCTGTATTATTTAGATTTTTAAGACTACTAGCAGCGCCCCGCGGTTACCTACATAAATCTCGACCTCGTCGTGCTTGTGGTGACTGGTCGTCTTGATGATCATGGTTTTGTTATTGTTACTAGTAATTAACTGTATATTTCTGTTTATATTTTTTTTTTAATATTTTCTTTTCTTTCTTTCTTTCTTTTATTTATTTTACATCGATGGTCCTAGTTTTTTCATTTACAACTTCCGATTTTAGCGGGCACGCCCTTTATGCTTGGAGGCTTTTTTAAGATATTTAGTTCTGTTTACGTTTAGTTTTTTGTTTTTTTTTATTTCTGCTCGATGTTTTTGGTTGGTATATTGGCGTGTGCTAGCTGACATATGGCCAATAATTTATCATTTAAATTATTTTTTGTGCTGCTTAATGTAAATTATTTTGAATACTATATAGATTGTATAGATTTTTTTTTCTAACTTGAACGGACAGCTGTGCTACTGGGGAGTTTGTTGCGCCTCTTCTTCTTCCCAGCTCAAGGCACTAGGAAGTGGTGAAGGTGGGGTATTTTGGGGGACTGTCTTATGTAATTTTGACGTTCGAAAAGTGCCGATTCTCAGCCTAGTTTGAATAAATGACTTTTGAATTTTGAAAATCGGGATAAAAAGTATCTGATGTCCTAATCCAGGTCATGGTCTACCCATGTCCCAAATTTCATACAAATCTGTTCAGCCGTTTAGCATGAAAGCGTAACAAATAAACAAACAAACTCACTTTCACATTTATCATATTAAGCTAGGATAAAGAAAACAGCAGATAAAGCTTAAAACTTGTATTCGCATACAAATATATTGCTCTGTCTTCTCCCTTGATGATGACACATTGTTGAAGTGAAAACTTCTTTAGGCGCGTTGGGCATTTTTGAGATGGGACTAAACCATTAATTTCGCGATACCGTGATGACACCATTTTTTGACAATTTAAAAGACATCAACGCGTTGATTACCGCGGTGCCGATTTTTTTTTTTCAAGTTTTCGTTTCTGTCGGAACTCTCGGAGTGCCACTGTTTTTTTTTTTAAACTATGCGCACTGCCAATTATTCTGATATTTGACACGTTTAAAACACACCTAAATATTTCGCCACTTCTAAACTCCCAACCACCAAGGTGGTCTCCACAGATATCCGTACACGACAACAGCAGTTTACCACCGAAACCAGACATTACTGAATAACGAGCATTTTCACTAATAACCGACACATATGCACTTAAACTTCCAAAGCTCTTCCTGTGCGAATACGGCCGTAGTAATTTTAACCGAGAGAATAAGTGTGTCAGCCATTACTGACGTTTTGCACGGTCGATGTGACGTTTAACCATAGTTAAACTAACGGTCGAATTTCACACCGAATGATGACCAGGAAACGGATGTTGATGTGGAACTCGGGTTTGTGAAGGTTGGTGTGCCACTTTGTACTCTTGTACAACGATTTTATGGGAGTATTGTAATCTAGTGCAGTTCATTATCTGCTGTATTGACGTCTTTTTAGATGTTCGGCTTAGTATTGAAATACACTTTAGTACTTAAAGTTTTTTCAACGTTAATCCGTTTCACTGAAATTCTATTGACTGTGATATGTCACTGTGATATTGACTTTTTGGTATCTTTTCGTTGTTTTGATATTAACAAACTTGTGATCAACATAAGGCTTGTGTATAGACAAGATATGATATTGACGTATTCATTTATCCTCGTAAGGCTCTACGACCTAATTTAATGACAAAAATATTTTGACACTCCGGCCCAAGACAGTTTTTAAAATCACAAAATTACGGCCCAGCGGTCTAAAATTATGACATGATATTTACACAGATTTTTTTGTTTAAATAATCCCGCCAATTTAAATCTGTCATCATAAAATTATTAACTTAGAACGCATCACTAATTTTGACAGTGTCAACTTGACATTTTAGAACCAGAAATCTGTGTTTTTGACGTTTCATCTCATGTGAACGGAAGCCTCGTGGAGATAGCTATATAAATCTATTCAAATCTTTACAATCTATACATGGTGATGTTTGAAATGTATTGTAAACAGTTGTGGAAATGTTATATTTTGTTCCCACGTTTTTTTTTATACTGCAGAGTTATTTTAATTCAGTAATATACGAACGATAAAAAATGTCCCTAAATGAGGTCGGTGGGTTTTTATTGTAAAAGTTAACCTAACTTATTTTCTTTAAAATGATTAATAAATACGGTTTAAAATGAAAGAAGTAACAAAAATATTATTTTCACAATTTTATTTTTTTTATTTCTGTTATAATTTGTAATTACATGATAAATAATTAAATAGATTTGATTTATTCAAACTAATATTATATTTAAAACTATGGCCCAGTGACCTAAAAAAATAACAAATTATTTCAACATATTTTTTGCATGAAATAGTTAACTTTAGATATAGGAAATATTCCTTAAAAGAATTTAGCTAAAAACATTACATTTAAACACTTTTTTACTAAACCAAAGTTCTGGGCCGCAACTACTTGCACCTATTTTTAGTACATTGGGTCATAATGTATATATACGTGGACTTTATTTTCATCGCTTTGCTTAGCGCCGAGAGTTGAAAATTCAACAGTAAAAGAAAAAAGAAAGAAAGAAAAATAGGTTTATTTGTCACAGAGACACGTGCATACATAAAAGACAAGAGTAAACGAAAACAACAAAAAGTACATAATAAATCACGAGCGTAAAACAGAAATTAATTGGCAGCTGCACGACATGACTGTGACAAGAAGGCTTCCACTCAGCATGATGCAGTGCTATGGGGAACCCACAGCACAGCGCTGATTTTCAGTTGTCACCCGAAGTCAGTTTCGGTGTGTTTTTTTAACGCGCTGGTACGAGAGTGCGTTCCAGCGCGTTGGATTCTCAACGCTCGACTTAACACCGAGAGTTGAAAATCCAGTGCGCGATAAAATCCCGCCGCGATTTTATTACGTCCGTGCGACCGTGCGCTAAGTCAGTCCAGCGCTGACTAGTAGCTGGACCCGTGTAGTCGCTAGTTTTAACCCGCAGTCCAGTGCGGGCTTCATGCCCTCAAATCAGTCCAGTTCACTAAACTACCCGTCTATTTTCGGGCCCAGTAGCTTCGGCCTGACTCACCTGACTTACTGCCGATCTCGTCTACATGAACCCACTGACTGGGTCCGAGTCACTGGAGCCAATCACTGCCAGCATATAAACCTACTCCATTTTTAATTTAATTATCGCTGACATCATTCAGGATCTATGTAATTGAGCATTGTAAATGTTTGGCATATACCGATTGCTATAATTTTAACATCACTTACACCATTATACTTTTAATGAGTCAGATAAGAAAAGCAATGGGTTCCTTGCCCCGAATATTATGTTTATAAGGAGTTTCCGTAACTATATCTCACCTTCCTGAAATGGCATTGTTATTATCTTGTTAATAAGTAAGTTACAGATGCTTCATTAGCGGTTGTTAAATGTTCCAGGCCGTTTCGTTTTTAAATGATTATGATGATGAGAACTAGAAGTATACCTTCTGTATGGTATCAAAACCAGAATGAACTGGACTTTTATTCAATTGAAAGTCCCTTCTAGGTCAGGTAAAGGTGAAAGTGTTATCACCAACCTACGGCCTACACCATCACACCTATTTTTTACCATCTGAGTTTCAAGATACAAATTCATGACCCATTATCCGTCGAAACCTCTCCGTTATGGACGCATGTGCTCAACATAGGCCGAAACCTATATTTAGAACGTACCAGTGTTTCATCGCATTTATTCTTTACTGATAACCCAGTGAACTTCATATCACGTGAGACAATTTATTTTTTAGATTTTTTACCTGTTCCTTTGGGTTTTTCCTAATTTTCTTTTTTCCTCAACTACCCCAGTATTGAGGCGAACAAAACAACAAAAACAAATCGCACGAGCCATTTAGCCATTTCCGCTTTTTAACGAGACTAACGCACGGCAGTTGATTTTTATATACAATGTCGGCAGTGAATATGTTTAAAAATTATCGAAAATTAACGTTAAAAAGACGAGTTTGTTCTTGGTCAAAATGTTAAAACAGACATATTATAGCACCAGCTTATTATGGTTTCACTCCAGGTCCTTCTCTTCTCATACAGAGACGGCATGAGTATTGATCACTACGCTTGCTCACGGCGGGTTAGCGATTTCAGACTAATATTAATTAGGGGTCCGCTAGGGCCGATGCCTGCCGGGGTTGCGAAGAAGTCTGAAAAGGAGCTCGTGATCCCCAGCAACATGGCAACTGAAGGAACACAGTTGGGTTTACTCAGTAAAAGTCTGACACGCCCTCCCGCTCCGCCCAGAGGAGGAGAAAAAAAAATAAAAAAAATGCTTTCCACCACTACAATTATTTTAAAACAAGATCTGACCAATACTTATTATAGTCTTTTTTTTTCCAGCAGGTGCCCCCAGTGGTCCTCCAGTTGTTCGCTGCCAGCTTCGCAAGCACAAACCCAACCGCAAGCCTCGGACGCCCTTCACCACGCAGCAACTCCTGGCTTTGGAGAAGAAGTTCAGGGACAAGCAGTACCTGAGCATCGCGGAGAGAGCCGAATTCTCTTCCTCGCTTAGACTTACTGAGACACAGGTGAGGTCAAATTCTTTTGATAATTCAAATATTTATCTGAGACCAATGCTGGCCCAAGAACAGTGGTTATGGCTCCTACTTACGGGACGTAAATCGCAGGTTCGAACCCAGACAGGCACATTACTTTGTGTATTTTATTTCATCACTACTGCTCTCAAAACAATAAAGTAAAACATCATGATGAAACCGGCGTGTCCTAGACCAAAAATTCGAAGAGATGTGAAATCTATAAACCCGCACTGGACCCGTGTGCTGGATTACGGCCCGATCCCTCTCACAGAGAAGGCCTTTTTCCAGCATTGGGAACATTATAGGCTTTATTTATTTATATCAGACCGACTTCTATCATTTTCATATCATGTCATAGGTATTGTTGAAGATATAACTCGATTTTTTAAATGTGCGCCTGGAGCTGTCAAAATCGTAGGTTGTTAGTATTGAATTCACCCGCCCGGTTACCACCTTAGTGCCCCGACGACGCGACGCCTCTTAATCCGTTCTACACAACTCGTGTTGTCTCCACCGTTCTGTCATATTGTTAGTTAAGGAGTTATTGTTATTATTTAAACCACATACACTGTAATATTTTGACGTTGACGGGGGCACAGTTATAAAAATCAGGTTATTGAGCTTTTATTAGAGTCACCTGTCAATAACTAGAATATAAAGTTTGGGCATAATGAGGACACACCAACCGAAAATTATGTCGCGTAACGTATTTCGTCGTGGAAATCTTCGCACCAAACCATCAAGATTTTAAACCCATCTCCAATGCTCGTTTCCTTAAGCAGCGAAATAATGTAAACCAAACCAACTGTAAAAATAAAATAGTAGACCTGAGTCTATCTACACAAAAAATTAAACCATCTTAAACAAACTCTTTTATTCCAGGTAAAAATATGGTTCCAAAATCGGCGCGCGAAAGCGAAAAGATTGCAAGAAGCAGAGATAGAAAAACTGAGGCTATCCGCCCGGCCCCTCCTGCCGCCATCTTTCGCGCTGTTTGGCGGGGGTGGGGCCCCTCCGCTGTTCGCAGCAATGGCAGCTGCCTCCAGACCTCAGCTAAGCTTCCTCGGAGGTCCACCAAGCCACCAACATGCGATAAACATGAATATACTAAATTCCCTACAACCTCATTGACGAATGGATCACGCGGCAACGCGTGAAGCGGGCGATCAGCCGCCATCTTGAAACGGTGTGTTCGAAATTTAAATTGAAAGGGTCCCTATTCTCGTATAAGTGCAGTGTTTTGTTTATTGTTGTGAATTTTGAATCGCCCATTGTAATGGAAACGATCTCTTCTCACTCTTGCTCGATATCTACAAATCGGTCTTTTTTTTATTACACACATAGTGTTTCCTATCGTTGCAACTATCTAACAGGTTAACGTGAATGTTAATGTAGCGATGAAAATTTATATGATTGCTTTTTCTACACGATATACTGAAAACTTTCGGGTAACTTGAGCTCAGTGCTTATAAATACCAAAACAGTACCTCACGCCTAGACATTTCTAGATTTCTAAACCGTCGCGGCGTCGCACGTTGTGAAATATTGAGAACAGGGACCACCGAACCAACACCGGTGTTCGAGAATCAAAGGTTTAAGAAAGTGAATCAAGGACAATGTATGTGTAAAAAATAAATGTGTTCCAATTTCAAAATAAACTTTGTTTGTTTTGTGCGATCCCAGAATTAAAGGTGTGGACACATTTACGAGAATAATTTTCTGAAGTTTTAGATATTAAGCCACAATATTATTGTAAAGAAAGTTCTTAATAAAACTGTTAAATACATTTGTGTGTATAAACTCGTCGTAGCAAAGCTTTTGGTTACTCATAATAATATACACGAAATGAAAAACTCTCTATAAGTGCAATTTCTCAAAATAATGATAAATTATACCTAATACTGGATAGAAAATTGTAAATAAGTTTGCGTTTATACTTTAAGAATAAATAATGTTTACTTAGTAATTTACGGAATTTTTTAAATCTGTTCTGAAGTAATGTTAGCGCATTGAACTATTATTTTAAATGAAATATATTAATATGTCTTACTTAGTCTAAAGACTTCTTGGTATCAGCTTCAAGCCACTGTCTAAATACATAGTTATTATGCTTTGCCACTGTCGCCAAACCGCGATGTGTTAAATAATACGAATTCGAAATACCTACGAAGATTGTATTTTGTATTACTTTGTATGATTTAATACAGATACACTGAAATTAATTCGTAACCAACATAATTGTTTCTGTACATCTGTGGTAATTAAGATTAAATATCCTTCAATTGTGTTAATCACAAAGAACATAGATAGCTGTTACGCTATGCTTCCACTTGTGTGCTAAAATATTTTAGTTATTTCGGTGATACCTAATTCCCTATCAGTCTGTCCATTTAGGTACTTTTCCTACAAGTGGGCTATGTGTTCCTTTTAATTCTACCTCTGTCTCTTTGCCTTTATTTTCCATTTTATTTTTCACAGGCCATTTAATAAAATATTTTAGCTAATATTTTCCTATAACTTAACAGATATAAGCTATAAGGTTTCTGTACTTAAATATGTTTAAGTAATTTTACTGATGTGCAAATAGTAATGTAAATAATATTTAAATAAATTATTGTATACGTAAGATCGAGTACATCACTTAAGTATATTTCTTAAGCATTAGATTTTTTAAAACGAATCACAGATCATAGATTATGTGGACATGACTTTATAGAGTGTTTATATTTGAGACCACATAAACTTCAAAAATGCTGTTTAATTGAAACGTGGTTTTACTTCCTATTTAAAATAAATAAAAGTAATAAAAAGTTCAAAAAACGAATCAAAATGTCAAAAATGCTAAATGGCGTCTGCATCGGCGATTTTTTCCGCGCACTGGTTTCTCAATGCTCGGCTTAATGCCGAGAGTTGAAAATCCAGAGTGCAAAAAATATCGTCGCGTAAAACTAGGGCCCGAACCTACTGGGCTTAATATAAATGCTCTATGTAACTTACTACTGTTAAGCCATAGTGTTATCACAATAAGTACTTGAAAAAGTTAAGTTTAATCGCTTTTGTGTCATATTAATTAAAAATCATGATTATTTATTCCCTTTTTTATTTGACGAGTGATTCTGTTACGAGCAGCGTTGCAACGTTAAAATATTGACAGATGGTTAGGCATTCTTTAAAAAATACAAAAATTTTAGATATCAACATAAATTGAAAGGAAATCGTTGCTCATAACAATTAAATGTCACAATTCTGTACAAAATTAGCAAAAATAATCGTTTTTCTGGTTTAATTTGAATATATTTTATAATCGCCTTTAATAGAAACCTAAACATAGGAATGAACTATGGAACATTTGTAAATTATTGATTAAATTATAAATTCGTTACTAGTACAATCATGCGGTTTTATTAAAAATGATCATTTAATTCCTTATATAAACTTATAATTGCTATATTCACTTTGTTTATAAAATTAATGATGGTGTTCTATTAATGGGTGCTGTATTCCTGTAGCCCACGTTACTAATAAATTCGATCTTATCATCTTTATTCATAATTACTTACATAAATATCAAAAGATATGATGAAAATTTATTAGTTTGTAAAAGTTATAATTGTGGCCATCAAAAAAATATCGTTGAAAATTACAAGCATCTCGACCACTTTATTCATAGAAGCCATTACGAATAATGTGGCCATATCTTTAACAGCAACCATAAACAAAAACATTTTTTCAACCATAAACAACACAGATAAAATACTCGTCAAATCTATCACAATTTACCACAAACAACTCGCGTTACTACTCGATTGAAAGTCTATGAAGACATCGATGATAAACTTTATCAAGGAGTCCTTATAGGGCGTGTTATGGGTTAGGGACGCCATAACTTCCTGTTCCACTCACTAATTGGTGTCTTTGGTTAAAAACTTGCCGTGCCATAATGAATGATAATACTTTTAAATGCACAGATTCGTATGCCGTGTCGGCCACTGAACGCGCCCGGAGACATTAATTACTCATTTGTAACTAGTTGATGCTCGTGGGTTTGGGTGTGGTTCTAGTGTAAATTCGTTTCAATAAACAAAATACATACCATAAACGCATCAGAAAGCCACCTGCTAATACGATCCTTAACTACATGCTCAATTTGCTTCGATTTACGAAATACTTTGTTAAATTGTGAAATTTTGCAAAAATAAATAACGTTCAACGTCTTCATGGGCATCACAAACGAGAGGTAAGTAAAGCTTTTACATTAGAAAAGCCATATGTGCAAACTGTTATTTGGCTGGAACGCAATATGACCCAAATTAACTGCGAATCTGGATCCACAAGGGCATCCATAAGACGTCGAATAACAGGTTTACCTTGAATGATAATGGCCAACAAAATTATTATCAATATCTAAACCTACGGTACCTAAACCTATAGTTGTGTAGCCTGTAATATTTTCTTGCAGGGAAAACTGCATTCAGCCGGTCTATTGTGTAGAAATCTTAGCGTGAACCTTAAGTGAAGTGAGCTGGAAGTGAAATGTCATTCTACCGGATTGTCACTATTGACAATTCCCTTCAGGTAAGCTTTTACAGAATAGATCCGTTGTTGTTTTTCCCATGATTTTCTGGTTTTCTATTAAACCTAACCTACTTTACCCTTTCCGGTAGGGTTGGTTTATTGCACACTTTGACGTAAAGTTTTTTTTTTTTTTTAAGAAAGATCTGGAACAAACACACTAACTTAAACTACGTAACTGTAGTGAAAAAAATATTAGTAAGCATCTACTTAGACGGTAGCAGCAGGTTATTGGCAAAAACTTTACCTCGGCGTAACATACAACAATTTTATTACAAGCATATATTTACCAAAATGGCCGTTACTGCGGGCTGGTAATTTATTGTAATTGGCCGGTTTATTCGTAATGACGCCCGTCTTCTTACTAACTTATGGCAAAACATGACCAGCGTAAGTTGAGTCGTGGTCCAACCCTCTGGTGCAAATTTCTTTACGTCTTCGATTATTTTCAAGGAATAACAACTATTAAATTCTTAACAAAATTATGGGTTTTAGTAAAGAAGTACCCTAATTGCGTAATACCTACACGATCAATCAAAATTTGTTTCGATTTGAAACAGATTGCTAATCCATTGCTTCAAGATTGGAATAATAAATCCGCTCAACAACGTAAATAACGCAATGAATGTTGTTGAACTCTCAAAATTAAACAAATTAGTCATAATCGTGTACGAAAATAAATTACGCAATTAGGGTACAGGTATGCATAATTATTTATCATGGAATTTTATAAAAATATTGACCTGCATCTCTGCCCTGTATGTACTTTAACTAATATTTGCACGCCACACGTGGCAGAATGTGATGTGATGAGACCATTGACTAAACTTAAGACCATTTATGGTACCAATTCTGACAAATAAATGATTATGATTATATTTGCCCCTTAAGAATTAAAAATGGCGCATGGAAAAACAATAAAATGTACAACTTATCTAGTGGCTCGGCGGTTCAGGTCGTTCTGAAACCGACATCCTCTCCTCTCACCTGATTTTAAATAATAGTGCCCGCTTATCTAGGAGTAACCTTTATTCATAATTTATCTATTTCAATTACCTATAGACAATAAGTTTTATAGTTAAGCCTATCTTTCTCTATTTTCCAAAGTTCTACAAAGATCATTTTAAATTGGCTGATACATTATTGCATGAATTGGTAATTACGTCACTACTTGCTGTTTATGGACACCTACTTGGTATTTCTTTCGTTTTATAAGGATAACTATTACTAACTGCCTTAGGATGTGTTCAGACCTGAATGAAGACTGTCTTGAGCTGAAATTCGACGATGACGTTGACACTACACCGCCAAAATATCAAGCAACATAGGAATGAACGCTCATCTGCGCATTTCATTTTTCCATCATTCGGTAGGTGAGTGAAAGATGCCGAGTTCAAAAATCCAACATCGTTGAATCGGTTCACTTATGTATTCATTAATCACTTTTGATTAATTTTGTGTTCAAACGTGTCCGAACGAAAAACAAAAACGTCTGTTATCTGCTTTAGACGGAGATCAGTGAAAACTTGCAACAAATGCATCTCATTTTAAATATCAAGATTGACAATTTTTTTTTAAATCTCTTTTTTTTTTCACAAGAAAAGTGGTGATGTACAAAACTGTACTGACTTGTGCCATTTTTTTTTTTGTCTGGCTTCTCGCGAGTCTACTTAAAGTTCGTTTTTTAATCCCAGAGACTAATTTTACATTTCAAGTGATTGTTCCTTGTTTTTTTTCAATTTGGACTTTGACATTTGCACCAGTCAAATTAGTCTCTGAAATTAAAAAAAAACGAACTGTAGAAGGCTGTCGGCTGCTTAACAGGACTATCCAGCGGATGCCTTAATAAATGAAGGCCTCCATCCAGGGCATAAAACTTATAAACTAAGCTACTACACGCTTAGGGCACCCCCGTGTGGTCCTCGGTTTAGGGCGTCGTTGAGGGAGGGCAGCGAGGAACAGGTTGTATCGGATCAAATTAACTTGTGCAAAATTTTGAAAACTTTAAATATGAGACTGTTTTTGTTTTCATAGTGCAATAGTCTGTCTACAGACACTTGTCTCAGTGTGCACACAGTCTTAGATCCTCGTATAATGGTCTGTGGCACTTTTTACGCGATCATCCATTGTTTTTGCATTAAAATACGTAGTTATTGCTCTGTTTTGCGTTATTGTACACAATTATAGAATTATTTGGTTATTAAGAGACTGTAATTAACGGGACAGTATTTATGAGAGTTATTTACAATAGTATAGTAGGTAATTTATATTATTAATATCGACGTAAACGCTTCATTATTTAAATGGATTTGTGATACTAACGATAACACTGAGCAAGGATAATTTGACGTCTCAAAGGTGAATAAAATATCCACTTCGCTGCGTTATGAAGACTAGGTACCTACACTTAATAAGTATAAAGGAACAGGATAGCCTTTACCAGAAGTAGTCATCGTATTAGTGGTTCCGCAGCTTTTTTTTTTTTTTTTTTTTTTAAGAAAAACGTCGCCCCACACTAGGAATTTCTCCTGTATCGTGGGTGCGTTTCACAAACACTTAATCAATCGCTTAACCACTGCACCAACCGTGCCGTCGTCGTCGGCTTCAGTATCATCAGGAATATAACAGTTGGTCGTGGACGAGTACGACATCTAATATAATCTCCTGTCATCAGAAGACAACCGCCACGCAACCATCGATGCGACGCTCTGCCAGAGTGACTGTCACCAGCCAGTGTCATTCTTATCCGACCTTTTCGGTGATTCCTGTAACTTAGTTACAAAAGTAGACGGCGGCGTCACTTGCTATGCCGTCGAATTATATCAGAATAAGATAATACGAGCTTTGATTATTTTATTATTTAATGCTGGTATGCATGACAGCTACACTCGCGCCACTTCATAGTGCTTTTGTAGTGTGCGTACATTTAGCGGCCAACAGTTGGACGCAATTATTTTTCAATGAGTTCACAGCTCTGACTGTCTATTTAGACATATTTATATCTTTGAACACGAGCAGTAGATTCAAAATTGAACAATAACGGTTATTAATTGGTTGGAATCGAACATTAGGGTAAACATGTTAAAGATGATAGGTACCTATAATGTTGTGTCACAGTATAATAAAGTAGCAGTATTATATCTCGGCAGTGATCTTTGAATAATTACCTACGGTCTCTCGGTAGATAAATCTTCGACGTATGTGCGTAACTTCTGAGCACTCGAGACTGTTGCGTACTGATATTCACTGAAATTCAGAAAACGGCCGAAACGCGTCGTTTCTACCGTTTTCTATGAAGAAATAATACTGTTACTTATTTATACTGTGGTATTATCAACGCCTGGAGAAGCGTTTACAGTACCAGGATAAATGAAATACTTGTTTCTGTTATAACTCGAATACTTATTTAAAATCTTTTAGTTTTTACATTATTATCCTTACATTATTATCTATTATAAAAAGTCCCTTGCCGCGTCTGTCCGTCTGTCTGAACGCAATAAACTCAAAAACTACTAATCGGATTTTCAAACGGTTTTCACCCATAGACGGAATGATTTATGAGAAAGGTTTTGATGTATAATTCATTAAGGTTTTGTGTCAATTAATAAATAAAATAAATAAATCTTTATTCAGTATTAAAAAATTAGTAAAATATTAACATAAAATCTTAGAAATAATTTACAAAGGTATTAGAATGGTAGATGCCTGTACTAGGATAAACCTGTATCACAGGCGGCATGAGCTCTTAATGGTAATTGTAGGACAATAAAATTCTTAACAATATTTAACATTAGAAGTCTTGAAATAATGACAAAATTTAATTACCTAATTCATATTTTATACCTAGTTTACTTAAATACTATTTACCTTAAAGATATAAAAATAACATACCCAATATTTATCTTAAATACGTAAATTATTATTTAGTTTGCGTAAAATAGTTTCTTGCACTTTATAAGCTAGTTAAAACACATGATATGATTTTGCGTCAGCAGAATTTGTAAGTGGGTTAAAAACAATGTTGCACAAAATTAAATAATGTTTGAGGCTATGTGTGTATTCGATTTTACTGCGGGCGATTAATGTGCTTAGACATCAATAAAATCAAGAATTTGTGGGCCAGTGCTGTGTTTTTTTGAGACAGCAGTAGGCATTAAACACGGTAGTCTGGACTTATGATATGAAGCTCTAGGCGCCTTCGTAGTCGATAGAGTTGATGTACCTGTACTCCGCTATTTTCCTAGCAGTGCAATCAGCGTTTCCCGTTTTGTGTTTTGTTTAATTGGCTTAAATAAGACGATTATTGTTGAAGAAGTCAATCAAAGATTATTGTTCAAGAAGTCAAGAAATAATCTTGCCGACTGGGAGCTTTACTGGCGTGCGCCGTGTAAACCGCAAAAGATACATAAAATTTATGTTCAAAGGTATTATTGTTCATATTAAAAAGTTAAACAAAAAATCTGCAATGGCATATATCTATCTTCTAAGGATGACCACAATACCCATACCAAATACCACAATAACGATACCAAATACCACAATAACCATACCAAATACCACAATAACTATATTTCTCATTCAAAATTTGATAAAAATTTAATTGTTATTTCCGAACCTTTTTTGACCAGTGTTATAATAATTCTTATCCAGTAAAATATGTTATTTAAATTAGGCAATTAATTAAAATTAAAATATGCCTTAATATCATGTAATTGAAATCAATAGTTTAAAAGATATTACAGTTTCAAAATGACGCGGAACAAAGTAATTATGGTTGATAGCAACGCGGGGGCAGCGGTAGGAGTCAATGACCTTTTCCTCAGTTATTAGGTATAAAAGTAGTAAGTAGTAAGTAGTAAGTACGTTCCCGTGGGATATTTCTCGCGAAGACGCGGGCAAACGCTAGTATTTTATATTATCATGACATCCGCTTGTCGGCTCCGGTGGGCAGAATGACAATTTTTTTCTTCTATTATTTATTTGTATCAATAGTAATCTTATTATTGTATGCCATACTTAATATAATACTAATAGAAAAGGTTAATGTATATTAACTAAATAAGTTAAGATCTCTACGGTATCTAATCGCCACGAGGTTTTGTATCAATCCAGTACGAAAAATTTATGTAGGTACGCTACATAGGTATTAATTCGTCAATACACAAATAACATTATTTCTCATGAAAATAATAAACGACCTAAATCTACAAACTCCAATCTCAAATTTATCAAACTTTCTCATTAAAACGAACACGAAATCAAGTGATCCTAATTACATTTCGTCAGCTAATCACGGCTCACAAGCAAAGTCAATTTGTCATAATTAATACGTAACGGAAACTCCGCGTAAAGCCAATGGGCAACTTACAAACACGAGTAATTGGCCCAAAACATGAATTAAACATAATTTACTTTTAATTATCTGATCGATGGCATTCCATGGTAACCCTTTCGGGCCAATTTAGATTCTTTGCATATTTCCGCGCTCCTTCTTACTGGCCAGTCGTTTGTTTGGCCACCAAAGCTGTTGATTTTTATCTAGGCGACGACGTAAGGGTTAAAAAATATTGTTAACAGTGTATTTTTTTGTTCGTTGCAGGCAAGAATCGTTAGTTCTTTTGGAGCAACGATCAAACTGTTGATATAATAAATATGTTTAGGAAAACGTAAAAAATCGTTCAGAATTATAAAACTATCATTATTACATCGTTCAGTAGCACACAAAGAAAAAATGTAGTAAGTAAAATGATTAATTGCAGCCTCTTCTTTCATATCATCTTTCGTTTAGGAACAGTGGTGACCCAGTGGTAGCGGCCTCGACTTACGAGTTGTATAATTCGAACCCAGGCAGGAACTTTACTTCGTGTAAATTATTTCATCACCACTGCTCTCAAAACGGTGAAAGAAAACATCGTGAGGAAACCGACACGTCCTAGAACCAAAAACTCGAAGACAAATGTGACATTAACCTACCCGCACTGAGCCGCGTGGATAACGGCCCACTCCCTCTCACAGAGAGGAAGCCTGCGTCCCAGCAGTGGGAACATTATAGACTGATTATGCTCTTTTTTATAGTCCTCAATTCCTTAAACCATTGATTTTGCGACACCTGTGACGACACCAGATTTTGACCATTAAAAGACATCAACGCGGTGATTACCGCGGTGCCGATTTTTTTACAAGTTTTCACTGTCGGCACTCCCGGAGTGCCACTGTTTTTTTGTTTTTTTTTTTTTTTTCAACCAATTAATTTAAATCCGATCGCATATCAACGCGTATTAATATTCGCACAGTTAAAAATATAATATTTCTCTCTCCTCAATAATAAACACGGACTACCAATTATTTATTTTTATAAACCAATAACAAATCCGAAGCACAATCGTAAGATTAAAACCTAAATCATTCTTATTCCTCGCAATACTCGATTAATTTCATAAATTGTGACCCCTACCATGAGTTCTCTTGTGATTTGCGAATATTTTTGCAAGAAAAAGCATTTCCATAAAAAATATGTAAATTTTTCAGTTAAAGCTCAAGTATATTTTTCAGTCAACAACTTTATAAACGGTACACGGAATGAATGAAAATGTGGTTTTATCATTTCTAGAAAAAATGCTATCCTACCCTATACTATTTAAAAATTTCTCGAAAACGGCTCTAAAAGTTTCGATGAAAGTTGCAATGTAGGGGTTTACGGGGGCGAAAAATCAATTAAGCTGTCTCTTAGCTGGGAAAATTCGTTTTCTCTATTTTCACCCGGAGCTCGGTCGACCAGGTACATTAATCAGTCAAAGCTTGTAAAGTGAAGTTTTAAGAGAAGAAAAGCTTCTCTCGTATTGTTTTTAGTCAAACATTTAATAATCAGCACCCAGACAGTACACCCAGTGATGAGCTATGGCACTGAAACATGGTCGCTTAGAGTAGACCTTATTAAAAGGCTGAAAGTTACAAAGGACTATGGAGAGGGCTATGCTTGGAGTTACCCTACATGATCGAATGAAAAGATCCGCAGGAGAACCAAGGTAACCGACATATCCCGAAGAATTTCCATACTTGAGTAGCAGTGGGTAGGGCACATTGCTCCCAGAACAGATGGCCGATGGGGCCGAAAGATTCTAGAGTGGTGACCGCGTACCCGAAAACATGGAGGTCGAAGGCCTTCCACAAGGTGGACCGATGACCTTGTGAAGGCCGCAGGAATCCGCTTGATGCGGGAGGCACAGAACTGGTCGAAGTGCCGTTGCTTGGGGGAGGCCTTTGCAGCATTGGACGTCTTTCGGCTGAAATGATGATGATGACCCAGAAAATATGAAAAGTGTTTTCTCGATTATTCGGTCTTCACCTCCCATCATGATAATGAAATTATGAATCAGTGTATTTATGAAATCATAAAATGTTATGGAGATCAATAGCTCCACTGCACTGTACAAGTGGCACTTCTCCAAATCTTTTCTATCTCTAGGAATGAATATGGAATTAGAAGCTTCACTTTTGAACAGCCGAATCTCGCAAATTCCTATCAATGAATTACCATCTAGAACACCAAGTAAGACCTGAAGTTAATTTAAATTCAGTTGTGAGTGGGCGCGGCTGCGTAATGACCAAGTGCCACCTATAACTAATCAGCGCACGCCCTCGCTGCGATATCGATTAATTTGTCATTCGGAAAGGTACAACAATATAACTAGTGCGGAGATCGAGATATCAAATCATCTAAGCTGTATGTGATGTTGCCTTTGCGAGAATTGCAATCTTTCGAAAAAGGAATTTCTTGAAGCTGAATGGGATATTGCCTTTGCAACGAGCAAGTAATTCAGTTATGGAATTAGTACATTCGAGACTTAGGCATGCTTGCACCAAAAATCACGCAACACTGTGTACTTAATTGTACTCAATTATTTTGAAGATGACAGAGCAGAATTAAGTTCTAAATTATGTTTAGCCTTGAACCTATCTAGTAATTTGTGGTGCAGTTTGCAAATTGATGGAAATCAAGCTAAACTGAATTTTCATCCAAATAATTGTGCAGTGATAGAGGAGACCAATATAAGGTTCAAATCAACAGATTTCCATTTCCCATTGTTCCACTCACGTACAATATAAGGAATTGTAAGTACAACATTTACTAACTAATTATCACCATGACCAAAGATTATATAGGGTCAAATTAAATTAACTAGCAACACTACGCAGACGTGATGAGTATCAATATCTAAGGCTGGTTTCACAGCTGTCCGGGACACCCGTACGGGCCGCCCGCAAACGGGAGATCGGTAAGGGTAACGCCCCCAGTGCTTTGAAACGAAGGAGTTACCGTACGTTGTCAAACATGCTTGGAAATTCGAACATTATTTTTACAACCTTCTTTGAAATAAATCGTAATTGCTACTGGTTTAAAACAAGCGAGTAGGGGGCGTCCAGCAATGTTACTATGAAAATCCACATCTGTCGTGTTTAGCGGCCAAATAAATTAATATAAATATCTGTCGTGTTATTTAAAAATGGTACGAACTTTTTATTTTAATCCATGGCAACCAAGGAGGTAACTCATCAAAGATTTTATTTAAATTTCCAACTGGCTTAGCAAATACTAGCTGTTAAAAGTAAAGAAAAAACAAATGAACAAATTGGCGCCTGAAAATTTTTCTTTGGTCGTCATTGATTCTGAAATTTATAATTTATTTACTTAGTCTGAATTTCTGCGCATTGTTTGACAAAATTACTATACAACCCTTAGCCACAACCAGGCATTGATACACTCACGTATGTGTGCCTCGGCTTTGCTTCGGCCCACATTTTCACGATCGTCCATCAATGCCCTAATTGCTGACCGCGACACTAATGTAGTATTCTCAACTGATACTTCAAGTAGCAATAATACGAGCGGTCGTTGACCCCAAACAAATAATGATCTAAACCTTTTTTTTGTCGTGTTTAGATATCTATACCCATCACGTCAGTTTTGCTAGTTAATTTAATTTGACCAAGGTTATAACCGTTTTTTAAAGTTAAGTGACGTTCAAACGTCAAAATTTATGGTTAGTCGCTAATCATTACTTAACTTTAGGCAACCTTTATAAATAAACACTTAAATGTTTTCATATCCTAAAAATCCTTTTTATTGTTTTTCATTTTGATTTAGCAATCACAGCCATTACATAAAAAAACAGCCCATATTTCCCGATCATTAGCTGATACAGACTAATGCTTAAAAGGCTGCTCATCCCCAGGCTAAAATTAAGTTGAAACGACAGACCAAATGCCTGAGGCATCGTTTGACAGCTAAGACAAAATATGAAAGATTATCTGTCGGGAACAACATGGCCGCAGTTGGCTGATGTTTTAATTAGCCCACAGGCAACGGCACTTAGCCAGACAGCCAATTGGAACCTCCTGTAGGGCTGGCACGTTGCCTTAGTAATTAAGTTGTAGTGCATTGATACATGCATACTTACTACATTGTCATATTTACATAAGGATTTTTAACATGTATGTGTTATAGTTAATTCGGATGAGTCCGAACATATTTTTAAATATTTTGTCCTTCCTAAAATTCTGTATACTTTCACTTACTTACTACATTCCCCAACCACCACTATCTACTAAATTAATTATAATATTTATAATGCCTGCGTAGCCTTTCCCCAACTATGTTGGAGTCAGCTTCCCGTCTAACCAGATGTAACTGAATACCAGTATTTTACATAGAGCGACTGCCTATCTGACCTCCACAACCCATTAACTGGGTAATACGATACCCCTCGGTAAAACTGGTTGTCAAACTTTATAAAAGTACTAACTTCTGTCCGCGACTTCGTGTGCATGAAATTTGTTACTTCGTTTTTGCTTAGCGTTCTATTTGATTTTTTTTCTTTTTGCTCGGCTTCTAAGGGCCGTAGCGTGATGTTACATAGCCTATAACCTTCCTCAAGAAAAAGACTATCTAATGTAAAAAGAATTTTTCAAACCTAACTGGTAGTTCTGGAGATTACTCCTACCTACATGCTTACAATTTTTTTTTTTACTTACCTTTTTATAAGTAAGTTTCATATAAGTAGCAGTAATAGGAAAATTTAAGACTGTTTATTAATTGATTCAACGTCATTCTGTAGCTAATACTCGTATGAAGACATCATGCCATCCAGCCAGGCAGAAAGTTATTACCCTGAAAATCATCAGCATCCTCTGCCCAGCCTTTTCCCAACTATGTTAGGGTCTGCTTCCAGTCTAACCCCGTGCAGCTGAATACCAGTATTCCACATGGAGCAACTGCCTATCTACTGACCTCCACAACCCAGTTACTGGGTAACACGACAACCGTTGGTAATACTGGTTGTCAGACTTTCCGGCTTCTGACGACCCGTAGCGTAATGACTGTAAAAGATCCAAGAATGACAGCCGGGACCAACGGTTTAACGTGCTTTCTGAGGCACGGAGGGGTCTCACGTACCGACTGTGGCAAGCATAGGATAACGTACAGCGATCGACCCGTGCGGATGTTATTATTTCTATCAAACTTTTTCTTCCCAACGTTAGCTTCAGCATCCATTAATAGGAGTATAATATTATTATAAATTCTGTATCTCAAACCAAGATGGCAGTAGCAGCCCTAGCCGGAGCTTGGTTAGTTACTGCTAAGGGCCCATGAAAATTGTTTTACGCCTTTCCAGTGTCGAGCGATCTCTTCATTTTGCTTGGTAAATTGAAAGCTAAGTGCGCAGGCCTCGCATGCAAACATCAACCATTTTATTCTTCAAACTATTATACTTTTGTTGACATCTTTTTATGTAGGCTTCTGGTTTTCAGATCTTGGCCGATATGGGCTTTAATTGCTTGGTTGTTGCTAGCTTGGTTTGTACTGGCTTTTTGGTAAGAAATGTGATATCCTATACTATTCAATGAGCAATATCTAATATATATTAGTAATCACGTTCTCGAAAACGGCTCTAACGATTTCGATGAAAGTTGCAATATAGGGGTTTACGGGGACGAAAAATTTATATAGCTAATCTCATATCTGGGAAAAATCGTTTTCTCTATTTTCACACCCTCGGGAATGTGATACAACGTTGGTATACCTGGACGATATGTTTATCTATTTTCACCCGAGCAGAGCTCGGTCGACCAGGTACTCTTGTTTATTTCTCAACTGGGATTTATAGTTAGATTCCCAAGGAAAGGTTGCTTCTCGGCAAAGATTGGTGTAAGCCCTTTTACACACGGCAGAAAGTAAGCTGTATGCTTGTAAACGTAAATGATAAGTAAATGATTTTATTTTTGGTTTATACACTTTTACAGTTTTAACACGTCAATAATATTTAAAAAACTAAACGAGGTCGGTGCTTCCTATCTGACTACTCTGAGAAGAAACACCGAAATAAACTCATAGGTCACAGACACACACAGTATCTTTTGAAGTCCAGACCTTTTGGTCTGGACTTTTGGTAAGAACCACATAGATTTGAGTGGACCTGTCCAGCCAGTGCACGCATTTGTCAGTAATAGATATATGTATCAGGGATGTTACGGAGCTTCGGTTCCGGTTCCGAAAGGTCGGAACTTCCGATTAATTTTACACCTGCGATTCCGATTTCGGTTCCGATAATTTTGAATCGGAGTTTTTACCGAAGTTCGAAACGCAGCGATGCCCATGACTAGAATGCCCATGACTAGAATACAGTACCGACCAAAAGTCCATAGGCAATCGCACAAAGCAATAGACTGACGCTTCGGTTTGACTTACGACCTTCTTCTATAAGATGTTACAATACTATAGACACGCACAGTACACACACACACACTCACTTTGTCTGCAACTCATAGTAGTTAATAATTTCTATCAATACATTATATGGCATGCTAGCTCAGTGGATAACGTGCTTTGGTATGTGCGAATATGGCGAGCCGAGCGAGGGTTCAAATCTCATGTGCGGTTTGCTTGTAATTTTTTAATAATTCCTATTCATAGTTTTTGTTATTATAATAGATTTTAATAATGACTAGTTCAATAATCATTCGTTTTTTGTTTCGGTCGTCTTGTTCACATAAATATTAAGGTTTAGCAGGTAGACCACAGAAAACTAAGTAAATCATTTCGATTTCTGTGGGGTAGACAGACGCAGTTCGTTACGCGTATTCGCGATTGCTACGGTCTGTTCCCAGCCAATCTCAAAACTTTGTTGGTTCGTGGTTATTGTTCGTGACGAGTATTTAGGTATTAGCGGTGTTGTGGTTATTGTTTTCAAAATGCAGTCAAATATAAATATTGAAGGGAGATCAAATATTATTGCGCTGCGTAAAAGTGAATGTAATTTACACAAATATCTAATGAGGCCGGACTAAGTGTGAGTGTTATCATTTAAATATTTCATATTTTACTAAACATAAATCTTAATCAAAGGTATTGTTGATAGAACAGAGGTATTGTTGAGACAGAAGATGCTTTTAAAATTTAAAATTAATTATGAGGTTTAATTCGATTAGTGAATGATAAATAATTATTATGTGTAATAAATACAATGTTATTCTTTGTTCTAGAGAAATACTGTGAGGATTAAGAGGAATGAGGAAGAGGCTTATTATCGAGCAGTAGCGACGTCAAATGATGGAGGAATATGAAACAAATGGTTTCATACCAACGAGATATTTTGCTGAATTATTAAACACGTCATTATGAACCGTTCGCTGTGCACTTTGAAGACTTGTATCACTGAAGACCAGCTAGGAAGCCGTTTTCGACAGAAAGGCATAAACAAGAACGTTTAAGTTTCGCACGATAATATTAAGACTTCAAGTGGGACACTGCTATATTTTAACCTTAAAATATTTACCGTACCAACTTAATAAACAACAGATTCGTTATTGCATGAATTTGTGGTAACGATTTTTTAAGCAAGTTACAATATGTTGTTTGTCGTATTTCTCGCAGATAGACCGAAAATGTTTAAGATTATTTTAGTAATATTATTATTTTAGGTTTACAATTTGAGGTTAAGTTTCAATCTTCTTTTCGTAAAGACTTACACAGCTCTGTTCGCAAGGAAAATTGACTAACACAGTGATATTGCTTTATGTATTTTATAAGGAAAAACTGAGTTAATAAAAAAAACAGTGGCACACCGGGACAGAAGACAGAACCGACAGAATCTGTCGGTTCTGTTGATGTCAATAATTCCAAAACCTTTAAAGTAAAAATACTTGCATAGAACTTTGATCCGTAACGTAATATAAATAAAGAGCACAATCGCGTTTACAAAAATGAGGTGTCGGTAACGGTGTCGCGAATTCAATTGTTTTTCCCATCTCAAAAATGCCTAAAAAAGTTTTCACTTTAATTATGCCAACGCGAACGTAAACTTATTAAAAATTATCAAAAGGTCCAACCTATTCCGAACTTTGTCTCCACTTTCCTCTGTTCTCTGTACACCCTGTATCTAAGGCAATTTCTTCAGCCTTTATCCTGTATAGTAACTTTTGACATCATCCATTACTTAGGTACCTACCTACTAATAAGCATAATCAACCTGTAATGTTCCCACTGCTGGGACACAGGCCTCCTCTTTGTGTAATGTACCCTAGATTTAGAGTAAATCTAATACAGCAGGGTAATTTTTGGGGTATTAACTTTTTTACGGTATTTTTAGGGTAAGGTCTGTTTTGAATACAAGACTACTAGAGCCCATTCCACCACTCAAGACCGTCCGATAGACGCAGGCCTATCTATAGTGTCTATATAATTGCATCAAATTGCATTTAAAGAAATGTAGTTCCACAATTTTCCGCTGGACTTCAGTGGCAGCACGGACTATATAATATTATTTCGGAATTTACTTGCAGACGATGCAGAGGAAACATTGAAAAATAAACATAAACAATATGTAATTGTTTTATTTGTAAAGTAAGAAAAAGATTGAGGGAATTAATTTAGGGTATTTTCTCAAATTAACATTGAATCAAGGGTTAAAGTAAAAACCAGACCTGGCAACACTGGGTCGTAATCTTCGATTTTTTTTAAATTTAATTCTTCGAGGCAATAATATTATGTTAGCCGCTTTTCCGGGAAAACTAAGTTTTAAAAAACATAGGTACTGCACAAAACTAATACCAAATTTCACTGTATTTTTTGTGTCAGGAATATTTAAATTCCGCACTAATCCTCCTTTTAATTTCTGGTCAAATTTTTAAACATTGTTTATTAATCTGATTCAGTAGTGTTGTGACTTCTGACCTAAATCAAATTAAACGAAACAGCTTACAATCAAGAGACTTACCCGACCACATACAATCACGGATAGAACCCCAATTTACAGAACGATGTGATTACAACATCCGAGTAATAGTTCTAAATCGATTCAAACATTCTCAGTACCGAGTAAGTTATCAGGGCCAATGCTTTACGTCCGTGCAAAGCAATTAACCGTACGCCGCTCACTTTATTATTTCTCTCCGATTAATCGATTCCACTCGCCATTTTAATAATCGATACCGATCAGTGTCCGATGAGTTATGCTTATTTGTTTTTCGTATTCGCGCTTCGTAATCGATTTTTTCGATGATCGATACGTTTCCTTATGCGTCTCGATTTCGGTACACGATTCGATTTATTGCGAGGCGTGGATTATTTTTCTTATAAATTGATGTTATTAATACTCGTGTATTGACAATGTGTACATGAGAATTTAATTGTATTTTATTTGAAGAACATCTTAACTGTATTTTCATAACTTAACATCACGGTAGTAATCGCCGAGGGATTGGGCAGAGGTGTACGTAATAGTACACCCATGTTTCGTCAGTTATGTTTAAGTCCCATGTAATAGGGGGCGAGCCTATTGCCATCAACCGGGCACAAATCCAAACTCCGGGCTGCTACTGAGAAATTCCAGATGAGAAACCCAATAACACTTTACCCGACCTGGGAATCGAACCCAGGACCTCTTGCTCAACATTAGCGACTACTAGACCAACGAGGCAGTCAACTGTATTTACGTTGTAAGAGAAACATTGTAAGTATGCATCAAATAAGCGTTAAATCTTGTAAGTTGGTACATCAATCGACTGAAGGAAACAACTGGTAACTGCAACGGTACATCTATTTATGTAAGCAGTATTCTGAACTAAGACCCGGTTTGCTGCATTCAATTTCATATTATAGTAAATCATCTAGAAATACGCTTGGAGTTTCCATTCGAAATGCAGAACCCAAAACGTATAAAAGCGCTGATACATTTGAGCATTCACGTGTAACAGAACATCGAGCATTCGCTGTTTTTAAATTTGTCGAACTGAACAACGAACAGAGCCAAGCATAGAGCCAAATATCGCTACGAACATTTTCACGATCATTCTAGCGAATGCTCTAGTCAATGCTCGTCAAAAAAAAAATTCTTTACGGAGATGTCAGAATTGACGGTCGCGTGTGGATGGCTCGGCCGGCAAAAAACTCGAAGCAAATTTGCAGTCCTTTCGCTAAAACGCTCCCGTTTATTTTTCTGTAATGTAGAATTTTTCGTCGAATCATTCGCTAGAATGCTCATTACAAGTGGATGTTGAAGTTTATCAGCACCTTTAGATACCTACTTGCCTCGTTCTTCGCCCCTAGGTTTAGTGGTCGCAAGCGCTACAGCTGAGCCTGAGGTCCCAGGTTCGATACCCAGGTCGGGCAAAGTGTCATTAGGTTTTGCATCAGGAATTTCTCAGTAGCAGCCCAGAGTCTGGATTTGTGCCCGGTTGATGGCAAAAGCTCACCCCCTATCTCATGGTACCTACTTAAAAATATAACAGCATTGTTGTGTTTCGGCAGTTGGAGGAAGATAACCAATTCCACTAACAAAAAAAAAAGTGGTGGCACTCCGGGAGTGCCGACAGAAGTGAAAACTTGAACAAGATCGCCTTGGTGGAAGAAAAATGCTTATATAGAACATTAGTCCGTAACCTTACCTAAATAAATAGCACAATTGCGTTTACAAAACCTTTAAAGTAAAAATACTTGCATAGAACATTGATCAAGAGCACAATCGCGTAAACAAAAATGAGGTGTCGTCATGATGTCGCGAAATCAATGGTTTAGTCCCATCTCAAAAATGTCCAACGCGACTAAAGAAGTTTTTACTTTAAAAAAAACTCTAAGCATTTATTTCAATTAAACCATTTCCAGGCACTTTTGAAGTGTCAAGTGGTCGGTCGGTCAGAAAGATGTAGCCCATTCCAAAGCGTAGTAAGTAGGTTCCTATGGAGAAGAACGGGTAAGAAACTCCACGGACGCTCTTTTAAGTCATAATATTGCTACAAAATATTGGTTACATAATTCATGTTGAAATTATACATGTGAGAACAATGTAGAAAGACGTGTACATTAAAAACCTCCGTAATAAAAAGATAAAAACAATTCAACATTTTAAATATATTAAAATAAGCCATGGCAACTAAGAGAGGACCAGTCCCTACTGACAGCGCCCGTTCACGAACATGACGCATGGATCAGCACCATTTAGCTCAACCATTTTGAAGGAAACTTAACGACCCAACACAGCCGCCACCACCAGTGAGACATTTGAGTGAGCATGACATACCCATAGCCGCCAGGGTACATTCAAGTCAATGAAAGACGTACCCAGTAAATGGTAGCTTTATAGGAGGTATCATGGTCTCAGTGCTCACACATGTGCTATGTAATTATACAATACTAATAGATTGAATTTATACAATGCAAAGATAGTTTTTGTTATGTTACTTGTCAAAAGATATATTTAAAATATATGAGTAAGTTAAATATCTGGTCTTAACATAAAAAGCATCACCTAAACAATATTGTAATGCCCATAGCCCCCATGCTTGGTAACGCAATGGTTGACGGCTCACTGCTGTAAAAACTAGCACTTCGTACTGAAGTACCAACTAAGGGTATTGTTTGGTCTTTTTATCCACACGATACACATCTAATCAACGTCAACAACCAACCAGTCACATTACACAGATATTATCAGTTCCAAATTCAAATCGACCACTTACAAGCAATTAAACAAATTAAAATCGTAACGTTGGAACCCGTCTCACGCTTGTCCGATAGCCATTTACAGCTTAAAAGCCATATTAAACTTTCGAAATGAGTAATGCCGCCGATATGGCGAGGTGATGACAAAAAGACAGATCTTGCGCCGACTTTTACTATAGTTATAGTTGTTAAATGGGCACATGGCAGCTTTCCACGTAGCATCCCGCTGTTCGAATGTCGAACACCTATTACGAGTGGCAAGGTACTGACTGCAAATAAAATTTAAAGAAAAATTTCATTAATTTTATACGACTTTAATGTCAATTGCTAATTGCAGTAGTATTTTGTTGATAATTCGTATTCAATTTTCACTGCACTACAACATTGCTATTTAGATTATTATTTTTTGTCACAAACGTAATAATATTTTTTTTGTAGGGGATACGATTTTCAGTCAATCAATCTGCCTAGCCTTTTCCCAACTATGTTGGGGTCGGCTTCCAGTCTAAGCGGATGCAGCTGAATACCAGTATTTTACATGGAGTGACTGCCTATCTGACCTCCACAACCCAGTAACTGTGTAATACGATACCCCTTAGTAAGACTGGTTGTCAGACTTTCGGGCTTCTGACGACCAGTAACGACTTTAGACGATCCACGAATGACAGCCGGGATCAACGGCTTAACGTGCTTGCCGAAGCATGGAGGAGTCGCGATATGCAAACATGGTCACCCATCCACGGACCAACCCCGGAAAGCATAGCTTAACCTGATGTATCGATTTTCAGTATTCTACCCTTATGGAAAATTCAGAAACTGCTTTATTTTACAGCGTTATTATTCCAGATTGTGGTTGAGAATCCTTGTAACACATAATAATATTTCCTTTCCATCGCGTATTTGTGAAAACTTTCAAAAAACATGGCAAGTTTAAGCATTCAGTCACCTTTTACTTCATGTAGCAGTGTGTCTCGGAAATAGTTAAAGTTCAGAACAACATGTATTTAAATCCCCTTTTGGTCTCAACCACCTGCTAAACGACCTTGTACGACGAAAATGTAGCTCCAAATCTACCTTTAATCAAGCCCAAACACATATTAAAAAAAAAAAAAAAATAGGGCAGTGGTGGCCCAGAGCCGTGCCTTACGAGGTCATAGGTTTGAACCCAGGCAGGCACATTACCTTTTGTAAATTATTTAATCACCATTGCTCCCAAAACGGTGACGAAAAACATCTTGAGGAAACCGGCATGTCCTAGAATCAGAAATTTAAAGACACGTGACATCCACTAACCCGTGCTGGGCCCGCGTGGCGGGTTACAGTCCACTCCCTCTCACAGAGAGGAGGCCTGTGTCCCAGCAGTGGGAACATTACTGATTACGAAACACATTGGTACTCACAAAAAAGTCGTCAACAGGACTGACAAAACTATTCTGCTGACCCTCCTATTACACATACAAGTGTCGCGAAGTAACTGTGCACCCGTCCACTCGCTAATTAGTCGAGTTCGATTCCCGGTAGCACTCGCACCGGCTACTTTTTACACTATGTCATTTTCAACCAATAGAGATCATTATCATGCAACAATTAAACTAACTTCACTATTACGCATACCTTTTTGTACTCCATCCTTGTCGATCTTTGAATGGAAGACAAGGACGGGACTAAAACTTGATAGCACAATACGTCCATAAAATATCATAGTGATTTGTTAAGAATTATTAATTTAATAACTGACATGTTTGACACATTATGATGACATCATTTTTGAACTAGTTTTAATTTTATTGCGTCTCTTCATAAGAACAAAAAATATTAAGCCTTTCAACTAAAGACTTGTCGAGTCGTGCAAGAATAATAAAGATAATTTGAGATCCATCGCTTTAATCGTAGTCTGTAGGATCTTGAAAGGTGACAATTTTATTACCATATTGTCATCTCCCCAGCCTTTTCCCAACTATGTTGGGCTTCCAGTCCAGTCCAGTTGGAAACCAGCGTCAGGTACTTATAGTTGTCTGGCATTTTTGCTAAACTGGGCCTATGTGGCGTAGCCGTGAAGCACACTTCCTGCTAATTTCTTACATCATACTTTACACCTTTTATTTGATTATTGTTTTTTTATTTTTTTTATCTGATTTATATTTTATTGTGTGCCTTTTAGTCTGTGCTAAACAAATGTATTTTCTTTCTTTCTTCTTTCTTTTCTGCTTTCTTTCTTTCTTTCTTTAACGGGATGCTAAATACCAGTATTAAGCGACTGCCTATCTAACCTCCACAACCCAATGACTGGGTAATACGATACCCTTTAGTAAGACCGGTTGTCAAACTTTCGACTTTTCGACCATATACGAGAACAAATTAATAAGAAAAAAATATCGGTAAAGAAATTATAGGAAAAGAGAATTCTAAAATACAATAGACGTGGATATATTTAGTAACCTGTTCCGCTTAGCTATTATTACTTAGTTCAGTGCTAGGTGTGGCAACACGCCGTGTTCGAGTTCGCGACAAGTCAATCGCCATCCTGGGGATGCCTCGTTGATAAGTGAAACACGTGTCGATTTCTTTCAGGGTTTTTCAGGGTCACGCCTTAATCAATTAACTATCTTAAAGAGCAGTCTACTAAAAAGCTCAGACATTTTTACTAAACCTTTCCTTGGCTTTTGCCTCGATGAAATGTTCAGCTGAAAAGGATTTACAATTATCTAAAATAAAAAGTTCTGTGTTCACCAACTAACAATTCGGCAATTTTTCATCACCATTTCAGTCCGGAATCAACCACGGTAGGGCTGTGCGGAGGCACCGAAATGGAACCGTGAAGTATGACCGAAAGGAATTTTCTGTAGCCGTGACTGAATGATGAGCGAATGAATGAAATGAATGATGAACTTCAGCATAAATATTTTATATTCATTGTCGAAATCGAAGACCTCTTGTCAAAGTGGCAGCACCAAGTGGTGGCGTGAATTTTCATGAAAACGCTCATTCTGTAAAAATCTCACCGTGAAACGTGAAGTGAGCTATCATCCCACCTGACGCTACGGATTGACAGTTTACTTCAAACGCGTTGCTGATCCAGGTGAATCTTTGACAATGAACACTTCCACATTGAACCAACAATCTTACATATCCTTTGCGAAAAGACACCCATATAAACCTCAAAGATACCTATAGTCCGCGCGCGACTGCTAGTCATCGCCTCAGGTATGTGAGGGGTAAGACAGGGGAGGCAGACAAAGGACAAACTAACTCATTCTGCCAATTTTATCAATGGCGCCCCATCCCGTTTCACCGCTCACATCCCTCAGGCGGTGACTAGCAGTCGCGCGCGGATTAATACCTAGCTTAATTTAAATACTGTCCCTTTTACCCGTAATCAACAACTGGTTCTTTATTCAAACTACTGATTCTTATTATACCCTTTCTACCTCTGTCCCTTCCTTATCTCCCGAACCCTGGCCCTGGCCCATACCTACCTACACCTTTTAAACAAACATTCCTTAAAAAAACAAATCGCCGATCCAGTTTGTCTGAAATCGCCAGGACGGGCGACATACACTCGTTAATTGACTCCAATTCTAAGAAAGTAATTTCACAAATTACTTTTAGCTACCGGATTTTAAGATCGACACTAGACAACAGTTGGAACCTTATCGAAATAAAGATGTGGAAGCCACTACCTTCAATTGTTTCGGACATCTGAGTATCTTTGGGCAAAGTTGAGTGTGACAAAGTTCTTGGAAGACCGGTCGGACCGAAAAAAACAATATAGGTAGCTCCGTTCTCATGTTGTGGGCGGGTGAAATTTTATACTATTTGAAACATGTTTAGTTTATTAAACTTGTCGTTACTTTGTTAAGTACTCTATAAATTATAATGAGTACGCTTAATGAATTTTGATGGAAATAGCTTCGAGACTATTAAAACATTTCTAGTTAAGATTTTTGACGCTCACGTTCAATCGCATCTGACAATGTTCTTTTAAATGTAGAATGTAGCATGTATGTTTTATTTTTAATTTTATATGGCAATTAAATAGATATTAATAAGCACTCTGTTAGGAATAAAAAAACCTGATTACGGCCATTAATTAACATAATCACGTCTGTGTTAAACGCAGTTACTTATACCTAATTAGTTCCAAAAAACTATTAGAAAACACGCTAAACATAAATTAAAAATGTGACCATTAGTGAGAGGGAAGTTGATTCCGAAAAGAGTCTGATCTGATAATGATTAAAAAGAAGACTTAAAACGAAGACTAAACCACAAAAGCTGTCAAATTATTCCTCCGCCAATTTTGAAAGATGAAAAAAAATACATCAATACAATAAGAAATAAACACCTACACAGGAATTAAATAGATACCTATTTAATTTTAGTAAATTGCTAACAGCTTCCGCTATCTAATTTATATCGCAATTTAACTAATATAATTTGTTTAGATGTTAAAGCAGATAAGAGATCCATTAACGATCATATGAAGCATACTTTAAAACCCACTCTAATAACTATTAAAAAGCCCATAAAATAATAAAACCATCATAATTAAATTAATATAACTGTGTTGCTTCTAATAAGAATCAGGTTCATAAACACATAATTTAAAAAAAAAAACGATAAACGATTTTTACCTAAGATAAATGCGGTTCCTGGAAGAAAAGGTCTCCACTTAGATATTTTTGTGTTATATTTATCGTCAGTCTTTCAGAGGCTCGTGGCTAAGTAATGACAGCCGCACGGTTCGGTCGATCAGGTCAAGCAACGCTTCCCGCGGTCGGTCCGTGGATGGGTGACATCTTAACATACCAAGACCCCTCTGGACCTGGGATAGCACGTGAAGCCGTTGATCCTCATTCGTGAATCTTTGACTGTCATTACGGGTCGTCAGCAGCCCGAAAGTTTGACAACCAGTCTTACCAAGTGGTATCGTGTTACCCAGTTACTGGGTTGTAGAGGTCAGTTAGACGATTGCCTATCTCTAGGTTAAATATTGGTAGCTGCATTCGGTTAGGTAGACTGGAAGCCGACCCCAAAAATATTTGGGAAAAGGCTAGGCAGATAATTTGTCATCAGTCTTTTCTTGGTTTTTTACCAAATTAAGGCTCTTTCGTACAGGCGCGACACGCGACGCCACACAAAGACACCGCTCGTCGCGCGACGCGACGTACCTTTGTGTCGCGTCGCGTGTCGCGCCTGTTTGTAGGAGCCTTTAATATTAGGTACCTACGAAAAAGAAACGTCATTATAAAATAAAAAAGCTTTATTAAAAAATATTCTAAAATTGGCCACAAATACATGAAAGCACACTTTTTGGAAATTTCCAAAATGTCTACAAAAGTATTACAACCGCAACTCCCCCGGTATCACCAAAAAGTATCGTAAAAACTGTGTGCCCAAATTAAAATTCGTGAATTCTGTCGTGTCGACCGAACACGGCGAATTCTGAAACGAATAAATTTCTTCGTAATTAAATATAATTTGTATTAACTATGCTATCGCGGGGAAATTTATTTTGGCTGGCAACACGCTTTGGTAAATAAGTTATTTTTTTTATAGTCTGTGGATGACCTTTGAGAAAAAAGTTTATTGTATGTAATTTATTTTAGATATTTTGTAATATTTTGTCTTTCGTATAAAAATTAAAAGCAAGAGCAATGAAAATTAAAAGATAGCAATGGCTTATCTTGTATCTACGTTGACTACTGTGCCGGAGTTCTCATACTTATAAATATATCAGTCTATGGTGGAGTTTTTGTCCCTTGAATCTCTCAGATAGAACGTTATGTTACAATTAGATACATGTAAGTGGATTCCACTGTTATCAGATACAAAGTTGCTGTTTCTTTAATTTTCCCAATTATGAGTTCTTCTTTAGTTTACACTGAGCGATGAGAGGTTCTACGATTTTAATGTGATTCGAATAAAAAGATTGAAATTCAGTACACGTTCTTATATGTATCGCGTGTAGGCATTCTAACTTCTATACACTCTGTAGAGAAAAATACAAAAAAACCGCCCCTTGTAAACTACGTGCGGATGTGAGATCACATAAATTAATAAGAGACATTAATTTCACCATTTACCATTCTAACCACGTCGCATTTCCTTATTTATTATTAAATTAATTATAGAGCCGCCATTAAAAAAAAAATCGCGGTTCTATTGTTTCATTAAAATGCCTCGCGAATTGTTTTTAATTAGGCGTGCCAGACGACAGACATTTTTATTAATCGTTCGGCGGCCATGTTGTTTGACTCCGTCATTATAAAAATTAATTCCGTAATTATACTTACTGAATTATATGTCATTTATAACGGACTTGTTAACTTATAATTAAGTTCATGCCGATTTGTGAAACTATGAAAAAACTAAATTGTCTTCGTGAATTTTCTTTAAGTGCTTAACCTCTTTAGACGCATTCTTTTTCTGAAAACTGAAAAGTGAACGAAACTGAACCGTTACGCTTGGGTCGGTAATGCTGAATCGGGTACACTCGGCTCCAGTCATAGGTTTTAACTTCTACCATGTGGCCATGAGCACAAACCCTCTTTTTATTTATTTAACAGCCTCGATCTACACCTAATCTTACACAATCAATTTTGACCGTTTCTTGCAATGGTCAAAATTGATTACGATGATGAGTCAAGAAGAAAGACTTCAAACTAATGTCTAACAATATGTGTGCTATTAAATCATTGTTTTGTCAAATCGATTGAGAGTACAATCATCATCATAATCATCAGCCTACAGTAGTCCACTGCTGGACATAGGCCTCTCCAATTGCACGCCATTCAGCTCGATTCTCAGCAACTCAGCTGCTACCAGCCACCCTGCGAAGATCGTCGCTCCACCTAGCCTGCGGGCGTCCTACCTTTCGTTTGAAGATTCGCGGTCTCCTCCCGAGAACACGTCTACCCCGCGGTCATCAGTTCAATGCTAATATGGCCGGCCCACTGCCGCTTCAGCTTGCTTATTCTGCGAGCTATGTCGACAAATTTCAGGATGTCTACCGGATCACCTCGTTCCGGATTATATCCCTCAAAAGGATTCTAAGCATAGCTTATTCTATAGCTCGCTGAATGACCTTGAATGTATGGACCAGCCGTACCGTGAGTCTCCACGTTTCGGCTCCGTAAGTTATAATAGGCAGGACGCTCTGATTGAAGACTTTCGTTTGAGACTAAATGTTTGGAGGCACACCAGACCATAAAGCGTTTCTACGTTTACATGTGCGAGGTAGCTGAGCGACGCGAGGATGCGTAACGAAGCTGTGAAACGATGTGAGCGTTTCCACCAGAAATGTGTTAGGCCGCTGATGAGCGGTGCGAGGATGTGTAGCGGGCTCTTTTCAGATGCGATTTCTTGCTCGCATCCATCTCTAGCACACATCCCTCGCACGTATCCGTCGCACACATCCCTCGCACCCATCCCTCACTTGTTTTGTATGTACGTACAAAAACATCGCTCAGATAAGCCGTATTCCACAGGAGCTGCGCTGAGCGAGGCTAGGTAAATGAAGCGATTCTATTGGTTCTTAACAAGCACATCCCTCACTACGCATCCTCTCACATCTCTGGTGGAAATGCAGCCTTATTGTCCCACTGCAGGGTAGAAGCCTTTCTCATACAGAAAAGGCACGAGGATAGATCACCATGCGAGCTCAAGACGCGTTAGCGAATTCATGATTGTGATACACTTTGATTGAGATTGTGCTGCTGCTTCTATTAATTATTGATGGTTTATACGACAGGTCATCCTGGAGGAAAATGTCGTGCGGAAAGTTTTAATGGCTATAAGAGTAAGGGAAGACCAAACAAACGATGCGAAAGACAATGTGGCAAGAAAGGGGGTGACTACCGAGATGACGTAGGGAAGTATGTACGAAAAAGACAAGTTGCACTGACCACAAATAAATTGGGATATGGGCAGGATGAATGATAATGGTGTATTATTCTACAGGTGTTCTAATACCTATGTAAAGATATGGCTGAAGTAAACCATGAGATAAGTTACACCATCATTATTTACTAGCAGTGATGGCCTAGTGGTGAGACTGTCGGACTGCCAAGTCATAGGTCGATCTCGAGTACAAATCTCGACAGACACGCAACTCTAACTTTTCTGATTCATGTGCGTATTATATAATTATTATCAGTTGCTTCAAAAACGGTAAAGGAAAACACCGTTTTGGGTAGAAAATTATCAAATAACTTCTCCCGCTCTAGGTGGAACGAGAGGGGCGTATTAGGCTCTTACTGACTAAAACCCATCCGTGTTCCTTCAGTTACCTGTATGTTGCCAGGGGCCACGGTAACCCTTTCGGACAAACCCGCAACCCCAGCAAGCATCGGCCCTAGTGGACTCCTTCAATTGTGCTGCCATCTCTTTGAGGCGCGCGTGGAACACAACACGCCATCTATCCGGGCCTGGTCCTTATCGGACGGCGAGTTACCCATTGCTCACCGTCCGCAAGCCCGCGCCTACGGTGGCTGAGAATCGGCCTGCGATTCCCGACGCCCAGGGTGTCTCCTGCGGCGGTTAGGGACGTGAGGGCGCGAAATTTCCCTCTCCCTCACGCATTCCACCTCAAGAGGAAGCCTGAGAGTTATACCTCGATGCCATGTGAAGCCTAGTGAGAGGCCCATGGGCGGCATAAAAACTGTGACACACGGTTAGTCACTAACCACACGAAAAAGAAAATAATTATTTCAAGCGCCATCGCCGCTTGTCGTTCCACAAACGTCCAATAAATCTAGATAATAAGTAAAACAACCTAACGTATCACATAGACAGGAACACATCGACTTTTTCCCATAAAGAATGTTAATATAAATACCCCAGAGACAATCTGCTATTGATTCTCGTTATATCTTTGAGCAAATACTTTTTGCGTCGAGTCTCTGGTTGCAGACGCCACTGAGGAACTTCAAGACTCCGTAGACAATTAAAAACAATCTAGAGGAAGTCGATATTAATGATGTAATGTGGGAATCATTGATATATCGTTCGGAAATTAATTGTGTGAATTTATTGATTCCTATTTTGATTTTCATAGTATTTGAGTTGCTCGATTGATTTTTGCCGACATATGTAAGGAATAAGAAATGGTATGCTTTTCTCTTATTACATGTGGTTAATTAGACAGGCATTTTGATTTTATTCCTCATTATGGAGGTAATTGTAAGTAGCGCCTACGAAAAAGGCGAATGTTGATATTGCTTGTAAGTTTTTGTTAGCTACCACGCACAGGGAAAATTATACCGCTGTGAATGAATCATGGTACAAAGAATATGAGAAATTATGTGAATTTTTGGACAGTACTTAAATTATGCGGCACATGGTTTTCGCCAAAAGATTTCGCTAATAGGTGCAAGGAGAAAAAGTGCCGATTAAAGTTAACAGAATCTCTGTCAACTTTCTGATAGATTCTGCCTATTACTTGTCCAGACACTGAAAAATGCCAGCAAGAAAAAATAGTTATATCTAATAGGTACAACTGAAGAACTTCTTTACCTATGCATACCCTTAGTTAAGTATCTCAGAAGTAATAGCTAATAATCAGAGATCTTTGTCTTTGTAATCGACCTCGGACGGGTTTTTTTTTTGTATGGCATCTTGCAGGTCAACCTAGGAGGTTGTCGGCTACTTAACCGGACTTTCCTGTGGCTGCCTCAATAAATTAAGGGCTCCAGCCAGCGCAAAAAACTTAGAAACTAAGTGACTATTACACGCTAAGGGCACCCCCTGTGGGGTACGGATCTCGGCTTGGGGCGTCGCTGGGAGAGGACAGTAAGGGACAGGCTGGATCGGATTAATGCAGCCGGGGAAGTACTAGGTACCATTACATCTATTCCTGCCGGTAAGCAGCTTTGCTAGGTTCCAGCTTGAAGGATATGGGTGCCAATGTAATGTGGGTTTTTTTTCCCACCAGTTAGCGCCAATTTGACAAGAGGTCTTCCATTTCGATAATGATTTTATAAATATGACGACGTTCATTCGTTTCATTCATACGTTCATCATTCAATCTCCACTAAATAAATTATAGGCGCTTTGACATTTTTGACAGGTGCCCGGACCTGACATCTCAGTGCTGGCACCTGGTGAATGTCATTTCAGAAAAGCCTCATTACAGGCAAATGAAACATTTATTTAAGCTTTTCTCTGACATAGCAACACACCTACCTACTTCTGGTATTGATGTCCATAGACTGTGATAACCAGTTACCATCAGTGCGGCCGCCTGTTAAATTGCCACAGAATAACATAAACAGCACGTTCTGAGCTAAATCATAGATAGGTTACTATTGTAGCTCTCTTATGTGTCAAATACTTACTCCAAATAAACAATTTACCTACGTGATATGTCCATTCATCTACAAAATATAGTGGCAAAATCCACCAGACAGTGTGGCACGCACAGAAGCATGTATTGAGCAAAATTAATAGTGTTTTTCTATGAACGCCTCCCGAAGCAACCCGCAGAGTCATTGTCGTTCACTCATTCATTCACGATCGAAACTAAACTCATTCGGGTGTACGGCGACCGATGGGTTTTGATCGTGAATTCGTGATATTTACTTGTTGCTTTAGTTTGAAATACTTATTTTACTGGTAGTGCTATGGTTGTTTGCTAACACAATCACTACCATTATTTAAATTAAAATGAGCAGCCTTGCACCGCAACTTGGGAGAAGCTTATGTCCATAATGAGCTTATAAATACTGATCTTGAAAACTTTTTACAAAAGTTACAGATGTTTTATACAGGAATAACAAAAATGGTCGTTGATTACCTCTGAAGCTTCTTCGAATTGATGTCCAAGGGTATATTGGCTAAGCTCCAGTCACTCGCACAATTGAAGGTGCATTAGTAACAATACATTCTTCCGTCAGCGCAGCTGCTATAGCCGCCGTGTCCATGAGCCCTGCAGCATTCATCCTTTTCAGGATCAATTCGGTCACAGACCTGGTCACAGGGTCCCACACGAGTAGCATCGATGCCAAAAGTACAGAACATCATAGCGAAGGCGATGAGCAGGAGAACCACAGTTGTCTTGATAGCAGCCATCTTGTTTTGTAGTAGGTTGAGATATCCAGTTGCAAGGATGTGAAGATTTGTTATGAATTTTGAGACTATTTGCTCGATATTTATACGATAAATTTAATAGGTAATGATTAAGTACGTAATGCAGATCGGATCATACCGGTTTGTGTTGTGAACAGGATAACTTTGTTGTTAACCCTTGTTGGCTTCTCGTGTTTTTCTATGGTGGGGCTTTAGTCTATTGCACTATTAGTGCGAATAGTACCTACCTAGAGCATTTTCACGACGGCGCATCAATTATTATACTGTAAACCTTACATTTGCAGCTTGCTGTGTTTGGTGAGTAAGGTGACTTTTAATTTGTTTAGCAATTAAAAATTTTCCTACAATCAAAAGGGCGAAATTTCGATCGGTCCACGATGGAAAAAGAATTTGAATAAAATACAAATTAGCACAAAATAAGCAAATTGAATTTATGTACTCAAGCGAAACATTAATTAATTTTTAAATTAAAAGTAAGTACCTAATAGGCATGTGATGCGGAGGAATGAGGAAAATGTCGCGAGGAAAGTTTTGAGTGTTAATGCCAATGTTCTAAGAGTAGGGAAAGACCAAAAAAAGGATGGATGGACTGTGTGAAAGATGATATGGCTAGAAAGGGAGTGACTCCCGAGATGACGACTAATATATGAAGAAGTATGGGAAAGAAGTATGGGAGAAAGGGACATGTTGCACCGACTACAAATAAATTGGGATAAGGGCAGGAGAATAACTTGGGATGAGGGCAGGAGGTAAGTACCTAAAACTTTAATTATTATTGAAAAGTTTATTTTCGAAGTGACACAAAGAAGGGAAAAGAAAATTCTGTATGAATATGGTAGCTTACAATGCTACAGGTAATCACTATGCAGCAGATCATACCAATGTGCTAAGCGAAGACGATATCAATAACCTCTGAACGGTTCCCTGTCTGGCTACAGTCATCAACAAACAAAAAGTCTCGTCTTAGATATGCCAAGAGGAACTGGTCCAAACGGAACGAAATAAAACTTGCGAAAAATCAAAAAAATTACATGTTTTTTTTTTTTTTTTTCGTTACTCTTACAATCTTAGAAAAGACTAACAGTATTCTAGGATTAATCATCAAACCAGATAGTTTCCTTATGATTTGTTTGATATTGATCGCGACATCAGCAAATTGTTTATATTTATACATTATTTTATTCATGGAGGAAAATGATAAGGAAAATAGGAAATATTGCAATCATAGGTAATCAAAATAGTTAACCTATGTCAAGATGACGATTATAACAGTGACCTATGTTGGCAGTGAGATTATCCAGTACGCTGTTTTACAGGGAAAATTTCAGCATTTCAGTGATGGCGAATTAGCAATAAATTAACAATTAATTTTAAGACATAAACCTCCACCAAGTCTTTGTTGCGGCATAACTCCAGTTCTTTGTTTTCCGCATCACGTATGTCCCAGCCGCCATTTTAAATTTGTCAGTCCATCTGAGTGGTACCACACTACGCTAGCCGATGCGCGGTCTAAACTCAAGAAAGGTCTTTTAATTAGTTAGTATATCAGCTAATCTCTACCGAAACCGACCAGGCACATTTTTGCGGGCTCTTTTTCCACAAGGACGGAAAAGCTAAAAACAAAACTTGGATGAAAAAAAATACATCGCCGTACAATATTCAACACTACATTATTTTTATACTTTAGTAAAAAAAAACATGTATCTTGTATTTATTATTTATTATTTGTTGTCGTAGCGGCAATTGTAATACATAATCTGTGAAAATTTCAACTGTCTATCTGTTACGGTTCATGAGATACAACCCGCTGACAGACAGACGGACAGCAGAGGCTTAGTATTAGGATTCCGTTTGGAACCCTAAAATATATTCGTAAAAGAATAATGAAAGTTGTGAGGACCTTAAACATATTTTTTATATAATTTTAAAATAAATTATTTTAAAGATATTTAAGAAATTCGATGAAAATTTACCATTCCCCCCCCCCCCCCCCTAATCTCCGAAACTACTGGACCAAAAATTTTGAAAAAAATACATAATATGGCTCTTTACTCATAGATTACAGGAAAATCTATAAAAAGTCTATGGTCTTAAAATAACATGGTAAATCTCTCAATATTGTGCGTACAAACTTATATTTGCAGTTGGAATGTATCGGAGAACAAGTATTTTAACTACAATGTTAAGTTTGTATTTGGGATAAATTCATCCCAACTACGGAACTCTTCATTGCGTAGTCCGACACGCACTTGGCCGGTTTTTTCTTATTATTAATTTGTGATTTTTTTTAAAATTTTTTTGTTCGATAAAAATAAATGTCATTAGCAAAGTGAAAGGACACAGGTGCAGAACTCTTAATCATCTCTCTGGATTTTTTTTATTTTTTATTATTCTATGCGCACTGGCCTATGCCCGGTAGTGGAACAGAGAAGGCTATCAACAAAAAGCCCAGCGACTAAACCTGGAGTCCTGGCTTTGCTTCCCAACGACAAGAGTTATTGGATTTTCAATTAGGAACTTCTCAGTAATAGCCCGGATTCTGGATTTATGCTCAGTTACCTAACGGTTATTGGCCCTTCCCTATCACGTGAAACTTCAACTAAACCGGCGAAATGAGGGTATAAATGTAAGAATATACATTACTGCCGGGGGCATTACAGGCGTATAGATATGTTTTTTTTGTGACATTACCACATAGATATTTATGTAATTCAGAGCTCACTAATAAATTCATGAGAATCAATACCAGTCATTCTTTAATAAAGTCAAAGTCAAATAATTTATTTCAATTAGGCACATAAAAGGCACTTTTTAACGTCAAAATTTCCAAAAAATTGAATTGATTCTAGTCGCCCCTCCCGAAAGGTAAGTTTCGTATGGAGAAGAATGGGCAAGAAACTCCACCGTTACTCATTTAAAATGTTTTACAATATTTTGGGTACATTAGATATATTATATAACTTAAGTATGTACATAAATTATCTTTATTAAGTAACTTTGACCCATAGAATGCATAACATAATAAAATAACATCTATTTATAGACAAATACAGTATTTACTACCTTTATTAATTTGTTGCAACTCGATACTGTAATACCTACTTGTCATTGGTTATAGTCACAAGTACTTGACAACTGCTAAGCGATCCTAGTTTTGATCCTTGGATCGGCCAGTGTGAGGAAAAATATTTGAAAATTGTTGCGTTATTTGCGTTGTTGTTACTTTCACCAACTTTGTCAGTTCGCGTCTGAATTCAAGTCATTTTATTCTGTAATTATTGACTAGATCAAATGTACTGACAGATTTTACAAAGATGATCGAAATAATTAAATAAACATAAAGTCAGTAGATACCTTGACTCAATGTTTTAAACTTCTATATAAAAATTCTTAATTTTCGTAAAAAATTTATTAATTTATAGGTAAACATTTTCATAAAATTAAAAACTCAACCTGTAAAATCAACTTTCAAAATAGAGAAAAATAAGTGTCAAAAGACCAAGACTGCTTGAACGAACTTGCGAATTCAAAATTCGCACTATTATTTGTGAAATATGGACCACCATTTTTTTTTTTCTCCTAGAAGATAAGTGCAATAAAACCCATGTTTTGACGACGACTGCCCACAGAGTTACTTATAAAGCCATTCCAATTTTGAATTATTGCCTGTAATGACGAATTTGATCTTTTAAACAGCGACATTTTAAATAATTGTGCTTTATTTTGTATTATTACGAGTGTCGAAAGAAAAGGAACTTTAAATGTGCCAATCAGAATGGAACGATTCAAAAAAAGAATGTCACAGTTTTCTGTGAGTATTGGAATTTCTTGACATTTCTCCACATTGTCCCAATGAAGAGTGGCGACCGGGGCGAGTGACGCGGCATCTCATCGATTTTATTGGATACAATTGACGGGCCTTTGTTTGCAAATATGCACTTTAGTGTTACTTTTCTTTGGCTTTTATAAACAATTATCGATAAATAATGGCGCAGCTTTATCTCTTTTAACGATATGTTCCCATTTCCACAACAACAAGGCAAAAAAGAAAATGGAAAAATTATAAAGCTGTCCTGCTTTTTGTTTCAATAAATATTACCATAAAGCGACTCTTAATAAGGAACAACAATATCCCTTGAATTATTTTGAAAGTAAAAGACCTTCTCATGATCATTTGCATAACATTAATGATGTTTTCATTCGAGTTCATTTTGAATATCGATAGGGAACGTTTTTGCTGCGACCGTATGCAAAAGAGCACATTTGCATCCTCCGAAACCACATTCGGCCTAATTTGGATGCGTCCGCTATCTCCGCCGAAATCGTTAAAATGCACGCACGGTAGCGAGAACGGTTCAAAACACAAAACAATAAATAAATAACGAGAACAATAAATATAATTAAAAACGACAAAAAGCGTCCGTTCGCATGACGCGGGTACAAACGGGTGCGCGCTCTCGACGACTCTATATTAACGATACGAATTCAACCCAAATTCCATGAACGAAATTCTGCTTTACCGAATCCTATTACGATTCGATTTACAATGCTAAAAATCGATATCCCTTCAACATTTTGTCACCGGCACGTCACGTTTCCGAACGCTCCTCATTAGAGATTTTTATTTTTAAATAGTCGCAGTAGGGTCGAGTATCCTGTGGATCCTGCTCGGAGTTTTTTAAACTTGAAAATGGAATTTAAACGAGATGACGTTTCTTTATTGCATTCGATTCCTTCAAAACGATTCTAGACGCGTTTGTCCTTTAATTGGTGTCAATAGAGATGAGATTCGTTTGAGAGATGTGATCGAATTTGACAGATATCCGGAGTGTGTCCGTAAGTTTTGTCTATGACAGGTCGGAAGCCATAGGTCCTAATAAGGTCCGAGATGGAGGAGTAATGGGTTTTTAGAGTTGTCGCGCTGTCTCAAATTTATTGCACCAATTAGTAGAGTCCACGTGAAGGGGTTTATCTTGAGTTTCGATCTCGCTCTATTTGGGAGGTAACGGTCGATAATGGCCGAATTTCGGGGAACGCTCCTTTGATTTTTTCCTCAACTATGGTAGACATTTTCGGAAGCGAGAATGTAACAAGTTAATTGGGTAAAAATATTCCGAGGCCGACACATGGTGGGTGCTTATAAACAGCATTATGACCACAGATTAATTAGGAAGCTACCGGGGTTTAGATGTTATAACCGGAATACGAGATAACTAAGTATTACTGTGTGGGCAATTACTACGTATCTTATTATTACGATACTGTTTCTAGAATTGTTACTTCAAAAGACTTTTAGATAGCCATCATGGAGTCGTTCACTGAGTTTCATATTAAAGTTATAAATAATTAAACGATTATGCAGGATTGAGAATTAGGTTATCAGTAATTAGTGGCGTTTCTAATAAAGATTGAACCTTGTTGTAAACACATGTTATTCATAGTAAACTTTTATAGATGTTATTATTATATTAAATCAAATTACAAATAAATGGCAGAATTTCTTGAAGCTTTTATATTTCTGTCTGGAGCTGTAAAACAGTATCTAATAATTTCAAGCTTGACGTTATGACATTTTTTTAAGTTCGGTAACTATATCTTTTCATAGTTGGAACTTACCATATATACACACATCAACACCGTCTAGGGATATTTCGGATTTTCTCAATTTATTAAAAAATTGTTTTAGTTAACATACAACATCTATATATTTTTATAAAACCCATTTATCAGACAGACTTCAGAATAAAACTTTTTTTGCGTAAATTAAATTTTATTTAAATAAAGACGAAAAGTGAAATAATGGTTAAACTAACGATGAATATGTTTTTCAAGAAAGGGTAAAAAATATTTTATTTTTATATTATTTATTACAGCATGGAAGAATAATGCTAAAACAAATATCAAAAAAAGGAAACAATAGTCAACAGAAAGCCAATTACAAGTCATCGCGTTTAGAAAAATAGTAAAATTAACATAGTATATATGAAATTATTCCGTTTTTTTGCAATTATGCGCAAAATTTGTAGTCAGTAAAACCACCCATGACATTACAACGGTCCTGCAATGGTTTTTGTGCTTTGAATCTGCTTATCAAAATCTTGCTGCGGAATATTGTCCCAGTTCCTGCAAAAATACCAGAAAAGATGCTCCTCAGTCGCAATGTTTACAGGAAAATTCTTCAAAGCGCTTTTTAGAGCATGTCCCAGGCGTGCTCTATGGTGTATAGGTCTGGTGATTGCGCGGGCCAGTCTAAGACCGATACGTCGTGCTCCTGCAGCCAGCTGGTCACTACTCGCGCTGTGTGCGGACGGGCGTTGTCATGCATGAACGTGAATTCTTGGCCCATTTGTAGTCGATGGGGGTAGACATTGGTATTAGCACCTGGTTACGGTATTTTTAGCAGTTATGGCGTTTCTGATCCAAACGAGGTCTGTTCTTCCAACACGAATTCCCGCCCAAAGCATTATTGTCCCGCCGTGGTATGTATGGACTTCCTGAGGGCGTTGCAGACGGGTCTCACGAACAGGAACTCGCCATAGGCGTACTCTTCACGAATCGGGACTCACCGGTAAACAGTACTACAGACCATTGGTTATCTTCCCAAAATGTTCACGAGCCCACTGTAATCTTCGTCCACGATTTCCTTGGCGTAGTGCTGGAGTACGAAGCGGTCTACAAGTATGAAGGTTAGCTTCATGTAGTCTTCTTTTCACAGTTTGGTCACTCACAAGCAACTGGTGCTCTGAATGGAGCCTTTGAACCAACTGCATGACCGTAACATTTGGTTGTCTTCTCGCATTAATTTGCAAAAATCGATCCAGTTGTTGGGTGCTTGTGCGCTTCCCGCCTAGGTGTCTATCAGCCACTTCACCAGTAGCACGATAACGTGACTACAACGTTGATAACACGTTTTGTTTTTTCCAATCTCCTCAGTAATTGTTCGTTGAGTAGAACCAGCTTGGAGCATTCCTACTGCCCTTGCATGTCCTCTCTCGTTAAATGGCGCTACTGCATGATGCATACAGTGGTATAAATTCAAAATTAACTGTTAACTTGTTTTAAAACTTTAATTTGACACCTAAAATTACCAAAAACAATAGTGGGTTTGACTTCGCTAAAGTTATGCCGCGCAAATCTTTTATTTTTAATTAAAAAATAATAATTCATATTTGGAATAATCCAAAAAGACCAACAAAATAAGCTTTCTTCAAAAGATTTTAAAATTGGCCAGTATTTTTTGATTTTCGGAACTTCATACAAAATATCCCTATAAAGACGGTGTTGATGTGTGTATTTAAAATAACTCTAAATAGAAAATAAATAACCGACTTCCAAAAAAACACTAGGTACAAAATGAAAAATAACTTTCATTTCGGAAGTCGGTGTTATTGATTTTCTTTGGTTTTTCTTTTTTTCCCAACCATTTTCTGAAATTTTGTTATTTTTCAATTTGTAGTGTTTTTTTTGGAAATTTGTTTTTTTTTTTTGTAAATACGTTTTTATTTTTCAGTTTTTTAGCTTTGGTACATACATTCGTATATTTTCGTTAATTTTGGTGTACTTGCTATGTAAATAACAGTTACAGGAAGTATCATAACACATAACACTAAGTGGAAAAAATACGTATAAAATATTGAAGTTAACTCAAAAAAAACACTCATCAGATCTTGACCTTTATATGGGACCAATCTGGAATTACCCCACTGGTAAACAGATTGCGTGGGAGCAGTAACAGCATCCTAAATGTAATAAGCAATAAGTTTGACAGCCCAATTGAGAACCTCCTCCTTCTTTGACGTCGGCTAAAAAATAAATGACACTTGGGCAAAATGTAAGTTATTAGGACATAATAAAGTTGTAGGTGTATATGGATATGTTCTATCGTCGTTAGAGGATTAAACAAAACCGGTCGTGATTGAGCTGGTTGTACTTATATTACCTACCTACCAGGAAAATTCAAACGGTTGTCCTTAGCTGTTTTTTAAAAAACATCAATATTATATTAAACTAGCTTTTGCCCGCAGCTTCGCATGTGTGGAGGTCGGGAATTACCCCACGGGATCGTACTACCGCACAGTGGAACGAATGTATGGGAGCGGTTGGACGTAGACATGTCCGAAAAAAAAGAGTAAAATTATGCCAAACTAATGATGCCATCTTATTCGATTACTTAATGCCTTCATAACTTGTGGTGATGAATTTCTTCATAACTCCCATATTTCGGGAGTAATTTGAGAAAATGTGAAATTTTACTATGAAAATGAGTGTATCGAGCTCTCTCCCTCCTGATTCCGGGCTTGTTTCAAGTAGCGGTCTCTAATATCATAATGCTAATACTAAGAGCTATATTTAATACTAAGACACATAGTGCGCCAAATGTGCACTTTCTGGGATAAAGAGTGATGTTTATTTTATAACACAATTTTTTAATTTTTTGTTTATTTTGTTGATTAAAACCGTTTTTCTAAAGGTTTACCTTATTACAATAACATTTCTGATCAGCCAATTAGAGAAGATATAAGCTAATTAGGATATATAATTAGGGACTTAAGGTTTACATATAAAACTGATGCACTAATGATTACTGATAAGAACATTGCTATTATTTAATTACTAAATGGCTCTTAATACACTAATTTAGCATGCATCATTTACTAATTATCACAATAACTAATTACCTTGCAATATTTAACAAAGGATACCTGGGATACCTGGATTTTATATAAATAGGTCACTATTAGTAACTTTAAAATCAGTGTTGATTTACACCTCGTTGTATCCAAGCTAATCTCGCAATGTATTTTCCAAATTTTAATCCAAATCTTGATATTCACGTTGCTTTATGCGCACGCGCACATAAAGATTTACGCGACTTTAACTATTTGTTCAGTGTTTTAAAAGATAACAGTTGTGTTCAGTTATGTGAAAGTGCTGAAACAAGTTTAAAAGACTGGTGTCGTCGATTTTGCTACCGCATTTATGCAAAATGGACACAGTCTGGAAGAAGCACAGATAAGTTTCGGAAGAAACATGAGATTTGGCTACAGGCTGCAATTCAATGGCCGGAATTACAGAATGAAAATATGGAACCTTCTACAGAAAATATAAGTGACGTCATCGAGCCCATAATTTCTCCTGCTAAATCTGATGCTTCAACTTGTACACATCCTAGTCCTCGTAAATCTTTTGAGGACCTTAGTAACCGGCAAAAAAGAAGACGCACCACTGAAGATAGTCTTTCATGCAGCAGTAGCAGCGCTGAAATTATGTTTTCGGCCGAAAGGGCGCTTCAAAAGGCAGGACAAAGCGATACAGCTTATGTTATGAAATACTTGACGGAGAATCCAGAAGAGGCCTCAAAAATCAAAGCCTTCATTGAAGGTAAATCAATTCAGGTACGGGAAATATCCCCTTTGAAGGCATTGGCTCTTTATGTATCGATGAACTTATCGAAATGGCGCTATAACACTCTTCGGGATTTCAACACTCAAGAAGGAGCTCTTCAATACCCGAGTTACTACATGTTGGTTAAAGAAAAAATTAAGTGCTATCCGGCCAAAGAAGATCTCACAGTTACAGAGAGCTCTGCAAAAATCAAATTACAAGCCTTGATGGATTTAACCTCAAGAAGACTTATTAGGTCGTTAGAAACCCCTGTTGATCCCAATCAACAGCTCGTATTGACCAGCAAATGGGGTTTTGACGGATCATCTAGCCAAAGCATTTATCATCAAAGGACGAGTGAAGATGAGCAAATCGATCTTGCTAGTAATTTTATGATTAGTCTTGTACCACTGCGGCTCGTCTCAAAAGGTGTAACAATTTGGGAAAACGAGCGACCATCTTCCACTTCATTTTGCCGGCCAATATTGTTTAAGTTTATAAAGGAAACCAAAGAAAATGTGCAGAGAGAGATGGCTGAAATCGAAGCAGAGATTGAAGCCTTAACTCCATCCACCATCACTGATGGAATTAGTGTCAAACACCAACTGCTGTTGACAATGATTGATGGTAAAATTCATTCCATTATATCCAATACAGCAGCTTCAGTGTGTGACATATGCAAGGCTTGTCCTAAAGAAATGAATAATTTAGAGTTAATCAAAGATAAACACGCAAACGAGGACATGTATAAATATAGCTTAAGCACCCTTCACGCTTGGATTCGCTCAATGGAATGCTTATTACACATTTCCTACAAATTAGACATAAAATCATGGCAAGTAAGGGGTGATATAGCAAAAAGGCAAGTTGATGACAGGAAGAAAAGAGTTCAAGAGGCTGTAAGAAGAGAAACGGGCTTACTTCTCGATGTTGTGAAACAAGGCAGTGGATCCACCAACAATGGCAACTCGGCAAGGAGATTTTTTGAAAACTACACTAAATCTGCTGAACTGACCGGAATAGATGCTATGCTTTTAAGAAAAATCTGTGTGATCTTGCAGTGTATTTCATCAGGAGAGAAGATCAACGTAACTAAATTCCGAGAGTTCTGCTTTGATACTGCTAAGCTTTACGTGGAGTTATACCCATGGTATTATATGCCTTCTTCACTTCATAAAATTTTAATGCATGGGCCAGACATAGTTCAGAACATGTCAATTGTGCCCATTGGTTTTCTATCCGAAGAGGCATCTGAGGCTAGAAATAAAGATTTTAGAAAATATAGAGAGGGGCATTCTCGAAAGCATAGCAGTATCTCATGCAATGAAGATATTATGCACAATCTTTTACTGTCTTCTGATCCACTTGTTATAAGTATCCGTCCAAAAGGAAATAAGTTTGTAAAAAAATCTTCTTTTAAGGAATTTTATGAGCTTACGGATTCTGAGAAAAGTGATATCGAATTTGTTAACATAAATGATTTAGCGGACATCGATTCTGAATTTGAATTAATTGATGATGATGATGATGACGAAGATAATTAAATGATGTTATTGTTTTAAAATGTGTAACTTAGTAAATTAGAGCTTACGTCTTAATTATTTATTGTACTTTTAATGAAACTAGGTAATTTATTATCAACTTACTTAAAAGTCATACTCTCATCAGTTCTTGTGAATATTTTTGTTAATATATATTTCTGTATATATATAATATATTTATAGACCTCTTAATAAGTCTGTCTGCGGTTTAAAGTAAATACAAATGGGGAAAAAACGTTTTTTTTTTTAAATTTTCATTTCCTTTTATCCCAGAAAGTGCACATTTGGCGCACTATGTGTCTTAGTATTAAATATAGCTCTTAGTAATAGCATTACGATATTAGAGACCGCTACTTGAAACAAGCCCGGAATCAGGAGGGAGAGAGCTCAATACACTCATTTTCATAGTAAAATTTCACATTTTCTCAAATTACTCCCGAAATATGGGAGTTATGAAGAAATTCATCACCACAATTTATGAAGGCATTAAGTAATCGAATAAGATGGCATCATTAGTTTGTCATAATTTTACTCTTATTTTTCGGACATGTCTACGTCCAACCGCTTCCATACATTCGTTCCACTGTGTACCGGGATGAAACCAGTCAGTGTCGTATACTCAATACCCTAGTTGCGTAATACAACACAATCACAATCTGTTTCGATTTGAAACAGATTGCTAATCCATTGCTTCATAAGTTGGAAAAAAAAAACATCAACGCAAATAACGCAATGAATGTTGTTGAACTGTCAAAATGAAACAAATTAGGCTAATTGTTTACGAAAATAAGTTACGCAATTAGAGTACAGGTCATGGTCTATCTGTGTGCCAAATTTTTATCCAAATCCCATGTAAAGACGTGAAAAGGCAACAGACAGACAGATAGACCGATAATCAGACAGAGTAAATTTCGCAATTACATATTAGTAAGTAAAGTATGGAAGGTTGAGATTAGACAGATCAGCAACGATTAAGGGCTAATTTCCATAATTAAACTGAACGCGATCAGCACACCTAAACCGAATTCAAAAGCTGTCAGTGTCAATATTCCACAACAATGATGACACTGACAGTTCTAGGGTGAAATTAGCTATAAAAACCGAGATCTAAAATGGTATATACAAATAAATAAAATTGAAGTATTTGTTTGACAAAAGTAAGAGCTTTTTACATGCTTAAGGAAGTATATTATTAGGTATACTCATAACAAAAAAAAAATGTATTTAAATGTTGTTTTTCGGTCTGTCTGTTCCGGCTAATCTCCATAACGGCTGGACCGATTTTGACGCGACTTTCACTGGCAGATAACTGATGTTATGGAGTAACAAAGAGTCGATGCAGCCGTAGTTTGTCATAACAAATGTAACAATGGTGGGATTTGTGAGTTTTACTATAATTTATTTGGTTTCGTATTCCTTTAATAGTTCTACTCTAATTGAGTAGCTTCTAATTAAAGTTACATCAATAGCATGGTTCAAATCGTTTATTCAATAGCACTTACCTAATTGGATTTCCGAAAACTCATACCTCATTGCCGAGCTGGGTAAGATTGTGAGATTACCCAAAACTTTCGTTATAATAATAGTTTTGCTTCATAAAATTTTGACCCAATTATAAGGCAGGTCAATCAATCTGCCTAGCCTTTTCCCAACTATCCTGGGGTTGGCTTCCAGTCTAACCGGATGCAGGTGAATATCTTTATTTAACATGGAGCGACTGCCAATCTGACCTCCACAACCCAGTAACTGGGTAACACAATACCCCTTGGTAAGACGTTGTCAGACTTTAGGGCTTCAGACTACCCGTAACGACTGTCAAAGATCTACAAATGACAGCCGGCACCAACGGCTTAACGTGCTTTCTGAGGCACGGAAGGGTTTTGGTATGTAATGGATGATCACCCATCTACGGATTGACCTTGGCAACCGTTGCTTAACCTTTAACCCGTGCGGCTGTTATTATTTAGCCACGAGCTCCACCTATTAAGCTGGTACTAAAGTTTGTAATTTTATACCGGGACATCGACGCGAAAACTGTAACCATGGATTCAGTACATAATTCTGAATCGCACTGCGCTGAAAATTTTCCTCATTTTTTAACAAAAAAAAAACTGTACATTTTGACCGCGTAGGTTAAGTATTGCACTTTTCTATGAAACAGCAGATTTTTTTTTAATAATCGACGAAAAATTTCAGCGCAGGGCGATTCAGAATCATACACTGAATCCATGGTAACAGTTTTCGCGTCGGTGTCCCTGCCACCTAAACTTCTCAAGAAGTTTCTAGAAAAATAAGTTAATGTCCGAGGGAGGAAAACGAACATCATCAATATATAAACAAATGAACCTTGTACCAATAGAATTAATAGTCTTATTACTCTAAGCTTGTACCTACATAGATACTATTTGGTATGGTAAGTAACGGTAGATAAGAACAAAATTATTACAGAATTTATATTTTCCTAATGTCCCTCGGGTATCATCGGATTTCCGAATACAAACGAATGATAATCTCGATGTCCATCAATTATTAGATTTATCGTGTATAATAATTTGAATTCAGAACTAAGTACTTTATTGTTGTTTTGTTTTAAGTTCTGTGTGAACTATATAGAGCTGTAAAACTATTTTCGTGCCTGCGACTTTAGCAGCTTTCCTGCCATTTTTAAAATAAATTACATTAAGTTAAAAGAGTATTAATAACTCTATATACTTCCAAGTCGATTGAGAGCGTCCAGTCTATACCAAGTGCAAAGGGCAACTGATAGAAAATAGATATCCGACGACAGACGAAACACGAAGTTTGCCGAGGGACATTACGAACATAGTTTGTCTGTACTTTGCTTGATAACGTTGTATTGATACTTTATTTAACATTGTGCGGTTGGCACCACCTACGACCGAATGAATGAGCTAAAAAAAGTACATTCTAAATATAAACTCCATTATATCGACAAAAATTCATCATCACTTTCAAAAATCCCACGGGATGATAAAATGAAGACGTTATAGATTAACTGCGTACAATACAGAATGGAGGCAGTCCACTTATTGGGCAGTTTTTTGCGTTGCATGAATGAACGAACCTTTTATGAATGAATCTATTTTGTCACGTTTTTTCCACCTGTGCAATAGAGTTCTCGGACTATAAAAATTTGTATTGTTACAAGTGATATTATTTATGATCTCCAGACTTTTTGTGGGCAACGTAAAGTTCGGAGAATTTTGGAGAAAAAGTTTTACGACTATTAACGGTGAAAAATATAGTGAATGAATGGGACGGATTGAACATAGATTAGATTAATTTGATTTTATTGCTTTATATGTTAAAAGTACAATTCAACTTTTTTGGTCCTTTAGGAATTAACATTATTTATTGAGGAAAAAAAATACTCTTGATCCTTCGTTCTATGGTTTACTTATATTTGAATTAGATACCTATTCAGTTCTTACCTTCAAGTAGGTACTATAGTAGTATATTTTCTCGACGGCATTTGAAGTCAAGTCAGCCATGGGCAGCATAAAAACTCTGATACCAGCACCCTAATTGCGTTATACACGATCAATCACAATCTGAATTGTTTTGAAAGAGATTGCTAATCCATTGCTTCATAAGTTCGCAAAAATCTGCTCTACAACGTAAATAACGCAATGAATGTTGTTGAACTATCAAATCAAACGGATTAATCTTAATCATTTACCGAAAATGTGTTACGCAATTAAGCTGCAAGTTTGTCACTAACCACACGATAAAGAAAGAAAAAAGACCTTCAAGTAGTTAATCTTCCATAAAAACTTAAAATAAAACATCTACAATTTCAAGACGGTGGTCACCAAAAATGTTTTGTTCTTAAAATTTCATTACAGCCAGCCACAAAAACATATCAGACAGATCTTTCAGTGTAGCTTCTGTTGGAGATCCAATAATTTATTAAAATAAATTACTAACTAATTAACCCCAATACCTTCACAGATACCAATCAAATCATGACGCAAACCCATAATTCAACCAAAAACACCATATTAGTTATTGAACAATGCCATGACTAACTCATAACTATCTACTCAACGAACCAGACAATATCGCAACGCTGTCTCAAGCATTTCATTCCCACGACCAACAATACTGTAAATAACGACCGATCAAGTTGACCGCAGTCATTTTAGCGACACAGCCTTCACTTCGAAGTTAATGACGTGAAAGAAATCGCTTACACTCGCCAATCCAGACGTGTGACGAGAAAACTTCAAGATTCTTCCCACGGGTGAAAAAAAATCGGAATAGGTATGTGATACCTGACCTGACCGATGATGTGCGGACACGGTTAATCGGTTATAATTTTTAATTTTTCGGATAGTTTAATGGTTTTTTTTTTTTTTAAATGTAGATCGATAAAGTGTAATGTGTCTTGTTTAGTATATGACTCTTGTAGATGTCATTAGAAAAAAAAATGGTCCTTCGAGTTTTTTATATCCGATATTTTTTTTTTTTCATATATGGAACACATAATTTTATTGTCTAGTCTAAATTTATTAGGCAGTTGGGTCTATTATACAAGAATGTCAAACATAAAAATAAAATAAAAAGAGATAGGATCTCCACTTAAATGTTAAAACATAATCCAACAAACTAAATATTCAAATTACATCAACAAAAAATTAAACTAGAACACAACAAACATCATATTCATACAAAATTTCGGTCGGTATAATCTCGCCAAACGGAGGCACCCTCATGAATAAAACTAGCTGGTGTATAAATTCAAATTTCCTCTTCTCCACACGCTCATTTCCATATCTCGGCCTCTCTCCCCCTATGCTTTATTATTAAAACTCCAGTGCAAAAACCGACACCCAAGTTATTCGCTATCTACGTTCGGAAATGGCATTATCGGCCGCGCGGCCCGAGGCGCACACGTCTCAGCCAATAGGGCATTCTTATCAGAAAATGACTCATTTCAAATGACAGAGTGTTCTAAAGCATTTTGAAACATAGAAAGCCGCAACCGTCGCTGAAGTTACGTTCCAAATTTAAACTCTGTACCGAAGCAACTTCGGCGCACTTCGGCGTGTTGTTACATTACTCAGTTAAGGCTCGTAAAATGGGGACTCTCGTAGCGAGAGGAAATTGGAATAAGAAAATTTGGGGTGTAAAATGAAAGATAGACGAGTGCTAATTTCCGGCTATTACTACGTCTCTTTCTTTCCCACACATTTATTGCGGCGAACGTGTTTGGGGGTGGCATATACTGTCTTTTTCTAGCGTGTAGGGACTTTACTATTTAATAGAGCGTATGGTATAATGTAATGGGACTCTGGAAAATTGTGTATCGTATACGTTTTTCTCATCGTTTGGGAATAAACTATCTATTGAAATTGAATTATGTCAATTCAATAAGTAATTAGTATTGTTTTAAAGTTAAGTGATAGATAGTAGAATGTGTTAAAGCATTTCATTCCAAACCTATAAAGTCTTTCAAGCTAATAATTTCTTTAAATAATAAAATTCACGCTACAGCAGCTCAGTTTCCCCGATAACTTTATTCCGCATTGCAATATTATGATTGAGCGTCAATATCTCTAGCAGTCCGCTCCGGCCGAGTCCTCAATAGCAAATGACGCCTCCGACCGCGTTGCGTCAAACGCTACCGGAATTTATCGACTACCCGCAAACAATTCGCCTCTCCGCCGGCTATATTCTATTGAGGCAACTTTGGTAGCGAAATTATTGTACAGAGGATTTATTACATAGCGAAAAGCGGATACTGGTATGAGAGCTAAAATAGATATTGTAAGAAGTGGCACAGATTAGTTATCGGTAAAATAATTTACCAGTAGGTATGAGTTTCCCGTAAGTCGTAAATAAGATTGAAATGAACATTAATGGGGCTATGGGTTCAGGTTTGAGGTGTTTGAACAGACAATCTCGTAAACGTTTACAGTGTAATTGTACAGCGAGAGGGTTTTATATGGCGTCGGTAACGGAGCGTCTGAGAGCGTCGACAGCGCCCCCATTGTTCTCAGTTTAAAGTTTAAAGCATTCTGACGGATATGAGCACTGCGTTTAGTCTGGCTTAAATAACTTTATAGCATTTTAATTCCTATTAGCGTGTTTACACCAAACTATTCTAGGATGTTCATAAAATTATACAGTTATTTTAGTACTTAGCAGTTTAAATAATAAACAGTTATTCTTAACCCATTGTGGTTGTATCTTAATCGCTTCCGAACCCCGTGTAATGCGATACGAAGTTATCGAGAAGCTATTAACACGTTGTATTCGGTCGATAAATGAAATCCCGTCACCCCTTGTTTGATTTCTAATAAACTGAAACGGTAATGTGATTATTTTGTGTGTTGTGTGCTCTATTATAACAATCTAAATTATGTGATAAACTTTTACATTTTCTCAGTAGAATAAAGGGAGGCATTAAAATTGATACCATAGTCTATAAATTATTTTATTGTCAAAATGATAATGTATATAATGACGCTAAAATATTTTCTATCAAATTAAAGTTCTTATACGATAAAAAGCCGGCCTACAATTAATTCAAATCGATTTCCACTTAAGCAAACGTTCACCGCGCACGATCAGAATTTCAAATTCGACTTTCAGAAAACGCGGCCAGCATGGTGTAAAGGTTCTTTTTTGATTCCAATATGCCATTTAAACGGAACGCGCCAAAAGAAATAGTAGTTGCAGCCGAGTTAGGTTGGCCAGCCTGATGCTATCTTGGCAGTTGGCACACCTGACCGACGCTAATTGGACAATAAATCAATTCTTTCCCGCTTCTTATTGGCGAATCGTGGCATTCCAATATTGAAAATTTGGCCGCGCGATATTGACAACATGATAAAAAACAATAGGCGGTTATCTTTTTCTTTTGTGTTCATCTCTGGACTCCGGTTCTTATTAAGGCAGTATCGTTTTATATTTTGTTTGTGTCAAACCCAATATCTTATCGGTTAGACAATTTGTTTTTGGGAGCTCGTTATTGAATTATTAATATTAATATTTTGTATATTCTCAATTGACGTTACATTTGAAATAAATCTCATGTCATTGTTATTTCACTGCCGTCATAGGAAAGCGTGTGTGATGAATCGGTTTAATAAAAGCGCTATAATCGGAATACATAACATTAATGCAGCAAAGAGCGCGGGCGTCATCCATTATTAGAGTTATTAACAAAACGGAACGCGCGCCCGGCTAATCTGGGCGCGCTCTGAGCGTAATTAAATTCTCAGAACAAGCGAGCTATTAAAGCGAAACGGTAGCGCGACGCCCATTACGAAACGGAACGTGCATAATTATTTCGTTCCCGCCTTTTTTTCTTATTCTCATTTCGATTTTCGAAAGCCCGCGCTAATGTAGCGTCGCTGCCCTCTGGCACGAAGTCTTGTAAACAATGTTCTCGTAAAATCTTATTCAATTACCGCCTTTCCTTCTTAATATACTGATTAGTTTTCGAACTGTTAATTATATTCGGGCGCAAAAGACCATGGAAATTAATAAATACTTGGTTATGTTGCTGAATTTCCAGTTCAAGACGTGGTTCTAAATAAAGTTTGTAAAGGCAGTGGTAACAAAAAGCTGGTAGTTTTTTCTATCCAGACCACCAAGGCATTCAAATGAGGCATATCATTAGCCGTATATAAACAATGTCGTAAAATTACAGGTAGCAGAGCTTGTCACATCGTTGGTATAATATTATTCATGTGGTGTTATCGTCTCGACTCATCTACCGTTCTTCGTACTGTTAACATGTATTTTGACAGATGACATAAGTTTGGCGCCGTATCGCCGGTTTGTCATCTCGCTACGATGAAATACAATTCGGATGTAATAATAAGCTCCCGTCTTACGTTCGTTGATAAACGGACTCGTGTAAATCAATGTAATGGTGTTGTTGTGACGTCAGTTTTCGTTGTTATTCACTGGAAACCTTTTGTTTCGCTATCATTTCGTGTTTTGTAATAGACGTGCGAGTCATAAACTCGCACATTTAGAGCTAGTTTATGAGTATTGGAGCAAATTATGTGGTTCAGTCGATTACCTATAGGTGTGTATTTATTACGACTACCCATAGTCCACATACCGATCTTGCCCAGAATTTTTGGATGAAGTCCACAATTTGTATGGCTTTAGGTGAAATTTGATGATACTTTGCAAGTAAGAATTGTTATCGAAATCAAATTATTCCTATGACTTGACTCTACATGAAAGGTCGCTCCATATGAAAAAAAATGACATTTGGTTTTTTACGGACAGTTGGCAGTGCTGACTTTGTCACTCACGTTAATTATTAATTTCTCTGAAACATTTTCCATTCACTCTTCTCGCAACAGATATTATCATTGATCTTTAAAATAACAAAAATAGAAATAAACTACTTAACTGAATGCAAATCAACCACTTTAATGAAAAATGCAGTAATTTTCTGCGACAACTTTCCGTATTTATCTCCAAGTTTAACAAAAAACGGAATGTGAGAGTCAACTAAGGGAAGATATGCTAATTTTCGAATACAACTAAGTAGCAGCTAGCAACCTGCCCATGTAATTATTCCTAGCATATGAAAATTCCTAAAATGTTTTAAAACAAACAAAAAACCTTATATAATTGTTTCTCACTGACGGAATTTTCGATTCTCTCTTGTTTGTCACGTCATTATCTTGATCATCAGTTTTCAGAAAAACGTAAAAACCAACAATGTAAAGGTTTTTTCACAAAACCTCCTTAACATCTACCTCTCAGGAAATGTAACACCTGAAATTCTTTACTTTGACTATTTACGTGCAATGTGAGTCTTGTTGAAAGACTCTACTTTGGGGATATTGTTTGACCATAAACTTCCAAATTATTTACCAGTTTAAATAAGTATATACCTAAAACTAAAACTGCAACACCGACTGAGAATCCACTGAATTCTTTAGTCCCGCGATCCTTATCATGCGCGCACGGGTCAAACTGATTGGTTACCAAACTATGATGTATGTGCCTTGCTCCCAAACTATGCGCGGAATGCGCCTTTGACAAATATGTATCTTAGGACCACTGACATCTGTCCACAGGTGCTTTCTAAACAATTATTTAAATTAATAAGAGCTACTCTGTGGACGTTTTAATGGTTGTAGGTAGTTAAGAGACTAATTATTGATGTGTTTTTGTTTATAGGTAGATATTAAGTTGAATTATTTATGCAACTTTGTAGCGTACCTACCTAGGTAATACTTTTTGTTTTGTTTCAGCTGCTTATTGGAATATCTAATGGATATTGCTTTAAAAAAAAAATTATTACGTCCGTGCGTACGTGGGCTTACACAGGGACCGATTTAGGGAAGCAAATTTTAGTACATGAAAACTACCTATAAAGGCTTTTTAACCGCACCCTCTGTGCGACTTTCCTCTCTCTCTCTCTGTCTATTTTTATTATAAACGAGTGTGTTGTGTGTGCCTGCGAGTATCGAGAATTTGAGATTCGAGCAGACGAACATTGTGAGCGGTCGGTTGTTTAACTTCAGTACTGAACGCTTGGAGATCTCGTTTTTTTTTTTTTTGTTCCTGCATGAGAAGGAACTTCGTTCCTGACTGGGGACGGCCGCACACGTTTATTGTTATTCTACCAAAGGGTTTTTCATCATTACTTTGGTAACCTCAAAAAATTGAAAGTGACAAACTAAACTGGCAACAGAACGTTATCGGAATGTCATTTTATTTATCTGTCATTGTCATCTGTCACTGTCAGTCAGAGTTGTTGTCAAACAAGAATTATCAGAAACGGAAATCGCAATCAGAAATGTTATTTTTAATTATGATGAATTGTAGTTGTTCCTAGAGCTACTAGATAGCTAGATAAAGTAAACTATTATTGACTAAAAGTTATTTCTAGTAAGTCCTACCTCATAAAATGGCAGACGACGACGGTAAGTCGATGATTGTGAAACATAACCTCGATAACTTTATTATTAAAATAAACCAAAAAATTGTAGTTAAATAGCTTATACAGCAGTTATTTTTAAACCTAAATGCACCTCCCTAAATGTTTAAATATGTAAGCACGTGTTAAAGTTATATTTTTTCCAGATTAGCAAAACATTTAAGTTGCAAAGCCATTGATGTGTAAATATTTTTAAACAGACTAGTTGTTAATATGCAACAATACCAATAGTGCAACTTATAAACATTGCTTACCAGTTAATCTTAGTGAGACAGTCCTTCATTTCTAAAAACTCTTCCCTACCCTCCAGTCTACCATAACTTTCATGGTGAAGTCATACCAACATAGCCCTGTTAAATAACAAAGTACCTGGTCGACCGAGCTCTGCTCGGGTGAAAATAAAGAAAAACAAATTTCAAGAAAAAGACCTAGCTAGATTGATTTTTCGCCCCCATAAACCCCTATATTACAACTTTCATCGAAATTGTTAGAGGCAATTTTGAGAACGTGATATATACTAACAACTATTACTACATATATTGCTCATTTAATAGCATAGGATAACGTTACAAGTGTCTTAACATTTCTAGCCCCATCAGACAGCAATCTCCTAGTTATAATAGTGGACACAAACCCGAATCAGCGCTATATTACTGAGGATCCGAAGGTGCTGACCAACTGTCTCGATGCTGTTATTTCCTTTGCTAACTCACACTTGATGCAAAAGTCTAGGAATGAACTGGCCGTTATTGGATGTCATTTTCATAAAAGGTGAGGTTTTAATCATCAGCATACCAACTGTTTCTGAAATGTGCAGAATAATAAATAAACACTCTCGGTTTCACTGTTTTCAAATCACTCACATAAGTTGAAAAATTACCACAAATCCCTATTTGGTTCACCGGACTGGGCTAAGAAATTTAAAAAAAAACAATGCGTAGAAAAACATTTGATAATAACAATTGATAGCAAAATATCACAATTTTCATGAATTTAGCAATAATGAAGTATTATTCCTTGGTGATTTTCTAGACTTCCTGCTTTTGGAAACCTGAAATCAACTTGAAAATGGAATCATTTGTGACTGATGATTAGTGTCAGTTTATGAAACCCTAATTTTAAACTAGGTAACAAAATTACGTTTGTATTTTCAGTGAATACCTGTACCCTTCTCCTGGGAAGCCTCTAGATGTGAGACAGATTGATGGCCAATACGAATTGTTTACATTAGTTGAGAAAACTATTAAAATGAGGTAAGAATACACAGCAATGTATTTTATGTAGTAAGATTTAAATTCAGTAAGCTAACAAACAGGATGCATAGAACTATATTAATATAGGTATATACAAGGTTAATGGTTATATTTCGGCAATCTATTAAGGGGATGTAGAAGAGGTCATTTGCAACCAAATGACCCCTATGCTAAAGGCACTAGGAAGTGGTGAAGGGTGGGCGTTTTGGGGGACTCTTATGTAATTTTGACATTCGAAAAGTGCTGATTTTCAGCCTAGTTTGAATAAATGACTTTTGAATGTCATACCGATTCCAGTAATTTGACATTTTATATTTCAAACATTTTAAAATAATGTCAAATTACTTGAAAATGGTTGACGTTGGCATAGGGGCCATTTGGTTGCTAATGACCTCTCCTACATCCCCTTAAAGGATTACGAAATATAACCAATAACCTTTTTTTTGGGTTGGGAATTATCAAATAACTTCTCCCGCTCTGGGCGAAGCGGGAGGGCGTGTCAAACTCTTTTCGGACTTCTTTGCAACCCCGGCAGGATAACCAAAGAAATCTTTAAATATAAATGATAAATAATGTTTATTTTTGTAAGTAGATTTACAAACAATTTTCGCATCACTAATATTTAAAAAAAATAAAATCTTTTACTGTTAATTCCAGATTAGTAAACCTAGTTAAGAGTCAACCACAAGACGATAAACCAGGAGAGTCTTTGTTAGCGGGTGCAGTTGCTATGGCACTTTGCTTTATAGCAAAGGTAAGAACTAGAATGATGATGTGGATATATTAAGTAACCTGTTAAAGACCCTGAAAGAAATCGACACGTGTTTCACCTCTCAACGAGGCATCCTCGTTGAGAGGTGAAACACGTCGTGTTCGAGTTCGCAACAAGTCAATCGTCATCCTCAGGATGCCTTGTTGAGAGGTGAAACACGTGTCGATTTCTTTCAGGGTCTTTTTAAGACTCTTTAGAATTGGCTAAGCGGAACAGGTTACTAAATATATCCACATCATCATTTTATAATGGATTTCCGCAAGGTCACGCCTGAATCAATTAACTAAGGCAAGAACTGTCAACTATATGAACAACAGACATATATTATCTTCTTTGCATATCATTGGTACATCTATAATACACTGTTTAGCCCCAGTAGGTGAGCATGTTTATTGCGGCACCAGAGGCGCTTTTCTTATTGTCAAGTAACACATCTTGAAAAGTCAGTTGTGTTATTTCTTAATCCAAAACAAGTTGGGTTTAGTTGCATTTAGAAGACTAGGTACCAAACTTTCAATAATGACCTACTTAAATATGTTCCGTCTTTGTTTGCGTCACAACTGGATCAACCTAAAGCTTTGTCTAAAACTACGATTTCCACGACTGCTCAGGACATGAATTCAACTTTTTTTTGTAAACAGTTACAAAGTTTAACTACTGTGCAATGCTGTGGAGTATTCTTTTGTAAATAAATAAATAGATAAATGTTGTGTTTTTCAGATCCGTCGCGAATCTCCGCCCGGTCTGCGCATGACCAGTCGTATCCTGATAGTAACTGGCAGCAGCGACACAGCGGCGCAGTATATCAATTACATGAATGTGTTCTTTACTGCACAGGTAACTATGAATTAATGAAATACAACGACCCCAGCATGCTCCAAACTCGATAAATCAAATGAACCCCAAGATTAGCTCTAGTCCCTGAAGCCCCATGCCTTTTGGGGCCACAGAGACCATTACATATCAAGGAGTAGACCGGGGGCGCTGTAATGGTAGGGAAGACGTGCCCTTAGGATATGGAAGGATTTGCGAGCCATACCGGATATGCATCCTAGAGTAAGCAATGGAATAGTCGAGAGACGGGTGATATTTATCTATAGATGGGCATCTTTTTACGGCGAGGTATGTTTACTGCACAGGTAACTATTGAAATTATCCATTTTATATAGGGTGTAAAAAGACAATATCACGAAACCGTCATCAACGTATTCTGTATCCAGCCCATCCCAGCTTGATGTCCTTCCACCGGTTAACGCCCTAAGCCGAGGTTCGTACCCCACGGGGGTGCCCTTAGCGAGCACTCACCTAGTTTTAATTAGCATAGTTGAATAACCCCTGGCTGGGGTTTTAAGTGTAGTAGCTTAAGGCACCCACAGGAAAGCCCGGTTAAGTAGTCATGATCTCAGAGGTAAACTACGTGATGCCCTACATAAAAATAAAAATAAAAACAAAAAGAAATGAATTTTGTACCTACACACTAACCTACAAACTAAGTAGCTGTGCAAACATAATTGCTGGGAAACGACTTTTTTTTATTGTGAAAAGGAGTTTGGGCGCCCAATAGCATTACGCCGGGCGGGACGGGCAGTAAAGGCAGGTACCCTAAGCGTCGTAGCTACAGGAAAACGGTCCAGTACAAAATAATGATCATAATAACAAGTGACTCTCGGCTTCATTAAGGGTATTTTATACCCATTATACATATTGTATGTTATGATTTGAAGGTTACCCATAACTTTAGGATGACGAAATGCTATGTCAGGCTTTAAGGGTAAAAATTACGTTCGCCTATTTCCCTTGCAGAGGACAGTAATATCAATATACTGAAAAGAAAAATACAAAAAAAAAAACAACTAGTACTTATAAGCGTTTATCAATCGTGTTTATGTACCAAACAGCCAATGTACAGTTTGGTACTAATTTAGAAAAGCTTTGAAATTTTTCTGGTCCTGTTAAATGTTTAGAAGCATGAAGAACAGGGTATAAAGTTCACTCATCCTCTATAGAAAAGGGAGGATCCTCCGACCAGACGGGTGTAGTGTCTGGCGGGCAACTGCCCGACGGTTCTTTTTTTTTTCTGTAGGGCATCTCATAGCTGACCTCTGAGGTTATGACTATTTAACCGGTCAATCCTGTGGTTGCCTTAAGCTGCTAAACTCGAAGCCTCCAGTCAGGGGCATACAAACTAAGCTAAAAAGCTAGGTGAACGCTCGCTAAGGGCACCTGTGGGGTACGAGCCTCGGCTTAGGGCATCACCGGAGGGAGGACATCAAAGATGGGACGGGCTGGACCCAACGGTTTGATGTCGGATAGTCTTATATATGTTGTTCGCGCGGTAAACTCTAATTGCGCGATTTAGGATTTGTGTGACGTCATGTCTTTTTGATGCCTAATTCGTATGTGGCGGTTTAGGTAATTGCTACAAATGCTTAGGCGTTGTAAGTAGTACTGTAGTAGATACACTATGCCACCACTCTACTGATTTCTTTTTATTATTCCCTCAGAAACAGCAAGTTCTTATCGACGTGTGTTCTTTAGACAAGCACCTAAGTCTACTTCAGCAGGGATGTGACATCACCGGCGGACTGTACCTCAAGGTGCCTTCGCTTGAAGGACTGCTGCAGTACTTATTGGTAATGTATCTATGATACTAATAAAATAAAGTAATAATAAAAAAAACTGCGAAATAAACTGTTATGAAAACTGTAATTTTATTAAGACATATTTCGGTTCAAATTGAATTTTGAGCGTCACTGGGGGCTGGGTTTTACTTTGGCCAGAGGCCTGCCATACAGAATTTTTCGACGCCATATTTTATTAATATATATTATATTGTTATATTAATTATTAATTACGTAGTTATTTATGTATATGCTATTTTACTTCTCAATAAAAATATTTGTTAGCGACACTTAACAAATCTAAATATTAAGTATTTATATATCAACAATTTGAGAAAGTTATAGCGCATATTCTATGGCGAAGAACCGAAAACTTCACAGTTGACTACATCTACTATATTCATCATACTTTAAAATATACTTATTCTGTCTTCTCATTTTCCAGTGGGTATTTCTCCCGGAGATTTCGGAACGTACAAAACTAGTACTTCCCGGTCGAGGACGCGTGGACTACCGCGCCGCGTGCTTCTGTCACAGAGAACTGCTCACCATCGGATATGTGTGTTCCGTGTGTCTCAGCGGTGAGTCCTACCACACCTAATGTTGAAAAACACATAATTTGGAAGAATTCCAGCGTGAATTTAGTTACTACAATACATGATACGGTACTCTTTCGGTACTTACTTACACGCTAACTCTGCATTAGTAAAAAAATGGTTGAATTTGAAAATCTATAGACGGCAACACCGTCAGAACTACGAAAAAATAATTGATACTTTGTTTGTCATTTTGTTTTTGATAGTTTATTTTGTTTACATTCTAATTATTTCCTGGTAAAGTGATAATAATCATGCAATGTGGATTTGATACAGTTTTGTCATCATATGGAGGTAGAGCATAGGTACGACATAATTTATTACAAATAATCGAATGCAAAAATCAAAAGGCAAATTATCAAAATCATTAGATCCACTTACACGTCAACTTTGCGTTATCTTCTAAACATTGTCGTTTTTGGGTAAAGACGACATCGTTCTTCCTTCACATCTTATAATTTACATATCATATTATATAATAATTCCCGCACTCTACTTTTAATAGGTTTATTAACCATTTTCCTCATTATTTTGTGAAAACTACTTACAGCAGCGTAAGCAATCTGACAGCTCAAGTACCACGAAAATGACTGATGTAAAATAAAACTTTTTGGGGTTACCCATTTATTTCATTGCAGAGTTAGCGTGGCTAGACTCTAAGAATGTTTTCTGTTTCAGTGTTCTGCAAATTCAGCCCTATATGCACAACTTGCCAGTAAGTATTGCAGATTTTCCTTCTTTTTTTTTCTTTGGCAAATTGACCCTTTCTGTTACTCAATTATTATAAAGAAATACGGTCATGACAACCTTGGTATGACCATATCTCATTATTATAAGGTCAATTGATCGGTTTATTTCCCCTGAAGTAAACCGATCAATTGACTTTATAGTTTCAAGTAATAAACTAATATTGTTCTTATTTTTCCAGCACCGTGTTCAAAATTGGCGGTCCACTGCCCATCAAGCCTAAAAAGAAGAAAATGAAGCTCTAGAGTGAGAATCTGTTTAATATTGTAACTGTAAATATACCGATAAGATTTTTTCAAATTAAAGTCTTTCATTTATGACCAAAGGTGATCAAACAAGGATAAACTGTCTGAACGTCAGACTTTTTGTTACATCAGTTTGAACCGTATGTTGTTGTGGTTAAAGTTGAATTTGCTTTGTTAGCTTTACCGCTATTACTATGGTCTGACCCACCGCCGGGGATACTAGTTATACTAGTACAATTATACTAGGCGATGCTCTCTAAGAGGTACGAACGTTAGCTTAGGGCGTCGGTCGGAGGAGGACAGCAAGATGAGACAGGCTGGATCAAATCTGGATAATTATTATCAGGGGAATTTAAAGATACAGGCTCAGCTTCGGGCTGGCGCATCGCCGAGCAAGAGTCGGGGGGGTCACGAAAGTACAGTAATCGCGGAGTGGGGCTCGTCTTCGTGGATAGCTCTATCTGTTTTTCTTTACTTACACGAAATCTGCAACCTTCTGTACCGATCAGATCGAGAAAATCATTGATAGCTAGTCGTTTTCTCGTCGGCGCGGGCGGTGGGACAGGTCCCATAGACTGGTGATAGAAGAGGCTTTAGGACGGTAGTACCTGACAAATATAAATCTACCATGACATCAACATACCTTCTCTGATTAACTTCGATGCTAGTTCCAAGACAGTTGATTATTTCTTAAGGAATAGATGGTTTGTTCATGTTGAAAGGATGAATGAAAGGCGACAACAGAAGGTATTTACAAGGCAGATGTAAGTGGAAACGACGGAACGCCCTAGAACAGCGGTTCTCAAACTTTTTTGGCGACGGAACCCTTTTGAAAAACGAAATATTTGACGGAGCCCTAAAATAACCAAAACCTGGTTTTATCTGTATTCATCATTAATAATCATAATACTTGAAATTAACATTTGCATCTAATGTGGGGGTTATGAAATAGATTTTAACTTTTCAGCAATTGTTTGATGTCTTGATTTAAGAGAGTTGAAGTCGCATGTTAGGTTCAGCATCCATCCGAGTAGAATCCTGATTCGGACATTTTATAACTTTAGTCAAAGTTCAAATAGCCTTGTTAAAGATTTACGCCGAGATAACCATCTCACTTCTGTATCTATAATCTTCACACAATATTGATAACAAACGGGGTTGCAGTGGACAAGATTTTACGAAATTCATTATTTTTACTGGTTCCTTAAGAACTAATTTTAGACATTTGCTTAATCGCTGTTTTTGCAGATGTTTCATAACTTGTTCCACTGTGTCCAAGTTTCATAATTGTTTTGACGTAGGAGCAGTATCACGAATAAAAAGTAAAGCGCCTAGTTGTAGTTCCATTGTATCCTGTATAGACACATGATTAGGCAAATGCCGACAAATCTAAAATTAGTTCTTGACGAAGCTGGGCTCCGCAAAGCCCCTGTGCGCGGAAATACTGATCTGAACCAGTAATTTCGTGGACAGAACAAAACAGCAGAGGCTTTGCGGAGCCCTGGGGCTCCGCGGAGTACACTTTGAGTAACACTGCCCTAGAAGAACATAATATAGGGTATAATGAAGAAAATCACCAATAGGTGACCCTATTGGTGATTTTCTTCAGAGGAGCTCATGGCTAAGTAATAACAGCCGCACGGGTCGATCCATCAGGTTAAGCTACGCTTTCCGGGGTTGCTCCGTGGATGGGTGACCATCTTTACATACCAAGACTCCTCCGTGCCTCGGAAAGCACGTTAGGCCCGTTGATCGCGGCTGTCACTCGTGAATTTTTAACAGTCTTTACGAATCGTCAGAAGCCCGAAATTCTGACAACCTTACCAAGGGGTATTGTAATACCCAGGTACTGGGTTGTGGAGATCAGATAAGCAGTCACTCCCATGTAAAATACTGGTATCCAACATAGTTGGAAAAGGCTATAGGCAGGTTTGGTGATGTTCTTCAGAAAGATCAGGTGCGTAGTACTCGACGTGCGTGTATGACCAGGTGTATGACCGTAAACGAAGCAAAAAGAGTATGTAAAGATCGTAGCAGGTGGCGTTCTGCAGTTTCTGCCTACGAAGATGTGAGTTCATGTATGTCTAGATAGGTATAATTTGGAAGGTATAACAGTTGCCCTTGAAAAATGCTCCTTACTAAAACAGTGGTAATATTCAAAACACTATCTTCAAGATACGGATCAATATCACAACAGCACGACGGCAGTTACCGATAGTTGAAGATAATTGATAACGCCTCGTTATCGGTAATTAAGTTGTTATCTTCTATATCCGAATGCGATAACAAGTGTAGAGCATCATTTCTTTGTGTTATTATTGCAATATTCATGCAAATTACAGGCATTGGTTATCAATGTTTTTATTTGAATAATAAATAGGTTTTATCTGTGTACAACTATCAAGTGTCGCTACTGGTCCGATTTATAGGGCTATAAGCATATAGTTGATATTAGATTAACGTTAGAAATAGAAATCTGATTGATGTAGGTAAAGGAGTCATATTTTATACAATATCGCCCATGGGCATGTGGCCGCCCGTATTTTATAGTTAATTTATAGTTGTTGTGTAGCTGATTATTCATAATTATTAAAAAGTTCCCTTAAGGGGGGATTTTATAGAGTTACACTTTTTTTTAAAATTAATACTGATAAAAAAATGTATTCACCTCGTTTTTTTTTTTTCATAGCCGATAAATTTTTGTAAAAAATTTTAGTTAATCAGATAAAATAACTCATAAGCTTTTAGAAATAATACACAGAATCCATATCGAGACATTGTAGTTATGACAAAAAATGTCACAAACGCTAATAAAAAAAAATAAAAAATTGAATAACATGAAAAGTATAGACCCCCTTTTAATATTATTTTTCGATAATTTTTCATGAATATTTAGAAAAATACGGGCGGTCATATGACCATAGGCCATAGTGCCGATTCTCTTGTACACTGAACTAAACTAACTAAACTATCACTAAAATTCCTTACTTTTGGCTATGAGAATCTTAAAGTTATTCTGCAAAATAAATTCCCTAAATTTAAAAATAATTTTGACACAACTAAATCGAATTTGACAATCGCGACTCCACATGGTAGGTACTTGTTTGCCCTACTCCGTGAGTTTTCTTTTAGAGCCAGAGGCGCGCAAGGCGGGCAGCCACGACATGTTTTTTTAAGGAATTTTTCACTTTTTGTATGGAAAATATGAAAAAAAATACCTATATGTTGAGATTTTGCCGACGTTCGCATGGACGTAATAAAATCGCGGTGGAATTTTATCGCGCACTGGATTTTCAACTCTCGGTGTTAACGCGCAGGGACGCACTCTCGTCCCAGCGCATTGAAAAAATAAAAAAGAAAGAAAATATTTTATTTGGGACACGCACAGGAAATACAAAACATAATAAAAAAGGATAGACATAAGAAAAAAGGAACAAACATTAACAAAAATAAAAAAGGAGCAAAGACGCAAATATCGACACTGTTGGATTTTCAACTCTCGGCGCTAAACAGAGCTTTGAAATGAGCTCGAACGTGGGCTTAGGGGTTTGAGGGTTCGCGCACATTTGGGAGTGGCGCGAGGAGGCGAAACGCCGGGGCTTAACTCCGCTGCCGCGAGAAATTGCGGCACAGCGGACAGAGCTCCGGCGGGATCTCATGGCGTCATGGAGAGTGCGACTGTCGCAACCCAGCGCTGGGCACGCCACAATTGCGGCGATAAGACCCCTCTTTGAGGAGTGGCTAGAGAGGCGCCACGGCGTCCTCACCTTCCGCCTGACGCAGGTCCTCACCGGACACGGCTGTTTCGGGAGGTTCCTGCACAGGATAAGGCGGGAGGAAACGCCCGGGTGTCACCATTGTGTGGATCGCCCGGAGGACACGGTGGAGGTCTGCCCAGCTTGGGCGGAGCATCGCCGTGTCCTCGTGGAGGCGATCGGCGACGGTGATCTCTTGCGCCCGGCCCTGGTTCAGGCCATGGTACGGAGCGAGAGGAAATGGAAGGCCGTCACCTCCTTCTGCGAAGCGGTAATGCTCGCGAAGGAGGAGGCGGAACGCGTGAGGGAGAGGCAAACTTCGCGCCCTCACGCCCCTAACCGCCGCAGGAGGAGACGCCCAGGACGTCGGGAATGGCGAGGCGATTTCCGGCCACCGTAGGCGCGGGCTTGCGGGCGGTGAGCAATGGGTGGCTCACCGTCCGATAAGGACCAGGCCCGGGTCGACGGCGCGTTGTGTTCCACGCGCGCCTCAAAGAGATGTCAGCAGATTTGAAGGGGTCCACTAGGGCCGATGCTTGCCGGGGTTGCGAAGAAAACCGAAAGGGAGATCGTGGCCCCCGGCAACAGGGCAACCGAAGGAACACGGGTGGGTTTTAGTCAGTAAGAGTCTGACACGCCCTCCCGCTCCGCCCAGAGCGGGAGAAGTTATTTGATGATTTCCTACCCTCAAAAAAAAAAAAAGGGGGGTTTGAGGGTTTTATAATGGGGGTCGAAATTTTCATTATATTTGCGATAGGACACACCATTTTCGAGATATAAGCAAAAGAAAAAAAAAGATTCAGTACTGTTTTTGCACCTAAAGTCGAGGTGTTGCTGTGAATTTAAAGTTCATGACAACAAATTTTATTCCTTACGTTTTTAATCGCGATTAGAAATAGTCAGATTTAGTTGGACAATCAAAATTTTAGGTGAAAAACTTCAAATTCAGAATAGCAAAGTTGCCATTTTCACTAAATTATTATCTTAGTGCTGTCAAACTAAAACATGAGTTAATAAGTTGTGTCACTTTAGTCTATTTCAGAATGGAAAATCGTCGTTTGACAGGAATAAACTTGGCAAGAGACTAAACAAGAGAATCGGCACCATATTGTATAGTTAGAGGCAAAACTTTCGCCCCGAACGCTTAAAATCCCTAGATCGTTCTATTACGGAATAGGAATGTGTGTATAGTCGAACAAGGAGATTGGTATACATGCGAATACGTACTTTTTTTACAATGTTTTCAATATGTGGTGGCGTTTTAATAAAAGCCTTTTTTTTTATATAACCGTAGAGTTTCTTGCCGGCTCTTCTCCATACTTAAGTAACGAACAACTGGAACCGTGCACCAAGCTTCTGACGTTTCATAAGTGGCCATGGTGTATGTCAGGTGTATGTTTTTTATTTTATCTGTTTTGAGTCAAGAGGTTCTACCTAGGTAGGTAATTCATTAACACATAGGCTTACCTGGGGATTGATTTCAGATCTTCGAGTCGCGACTGCTAGATCAAAGAGGCACGCACGTCCACTACTAGCTTCCAGAATTCTTGGAAGACATAAGAATATTAATAGAATCATTTACCTACTGCGACACAATATTTTGATTATTAAGACGTAGGTATTATCAATAACATAAGGTCATTAGTGGTAATAAAGGTTTGATATTAGAGTGATTTTATAAAAAATGACAAATCAGCGTGACTTTGTACAAGTTCACAAATCACAATAATAAAAAACATGATTAGACTGGTCAGTACCCTAATTGCGTAAGTTATTTTCGTAAACGATTATGACAAATTTGTTTTATTTGACAGTTCAACAACATTCTTTGCTTTATTTACGTTGTAGAGCAGATTAGCAATCTGTTTCAAATCGAAACAAATTGTGATTGATTGTGCATTATGCAATTAGGGTACTGGAATCACTAGCACGAAGTGAGCACACATAGTGTTTTTTTTTTATTTCTATATAAAGAAGCACTCGTCTTGCAGTGAAACACTGTCAAGCAGGCGGTATATCCTGTAAAGTCTCAAAGTGAAAACTTAGATGAAGTGAGCTGTCATTCCACTTGATGCTAGGGATTGACAGCTCATTTCACCTAAGTTTTCACGGTGAGATTTTGCAGAATGGACCGGGTGGTATAAGAGTTAGCCCATATTCGCACCGGTGCTTTTTTGGACGCGATTTTTTTGACCATGCTCTGGATTTTCAACTCTCGGCGTCGAACTGAGAGCTGAGCTAGCGAGTTGAGAAAGTACACAGTTGGATTTTCAACTCAAACTGCTAAGCCGAGCGTTGAAAATCCAGTGCGCGGCAACAACGAGGCGTAAAAACAGCGCCCGCGCGAACGTAGATTAACACAGTCATTTCTCTCTGATGTTTACCGAAGAAGCCCTAAAAAGCAACAGCTAGCTGGCAGGATCACCAAACAAAATGACAGCCTCGGTCGTGATTTTAAAATGATACGTCATTGTACGAGAAAAATTGCTCTGCAAAATCTTTTGAGGGTTAGAACGGCGATCGTAACTGAGGCTGATTAAAAAACTAGCGCAAATTTCATAAATCCTTCTTTATTCGTTTCATATATTGAACCAACACACACGCACCGCACTTATTGTATGAAAATGCGTTACGCTGCCGTCCGCTGCTGTTGTAATGTGCACTTGGCTGAAGAGAGCATCAACCGTATGAAATAGTGTTTAAGAAAAGAAAGGCGTAATTTCTAGAATCCAAAACTGACATAATTTCATCGCATATCTTCATGTTAATATCCTTCCATAAAGGACGTTATTAGGGCAAACGTGACTGATTAAATAATTCTACGTATCATAAAGTAATAACTAATAACGCTAATCATCAATAACAATAAAATGAAAGTGAACAACTGTTTCAACAATCAGTCTTTAATTTCATGCAAATACGTCTCAATTACAAAAACAACACAAACTTTTAAGTAGGCCCTCTGGCACTTTACTGTAACAAAACCTTACACGTGTAAGTAGAAATGTAGGTAGCTATGTGACCTAGGTATTATAAAATTTTATATGAGTACTTGCTACATTATCCACATAGATAGAAACTAGATATCAGTTCAGCCCTACTTCAGATAAATGCTAGATAAATCCTTCACTGGGTAAAATTAACATGTAAAACGTTTTAAAACTACACAATATTATGCTATATCGCGAAATCCATCGATGATTTAGCTTTTAAGATTGCGATCAACAGATTAAATGTATTTTAATTTGGAAAATAACGCGGTATCAGGGGCTGAGACAGTTTTAAGCTAAATGCAAGTGATAATTAAATAGGCATAAACGTTACATATACTCCAATTAAATTATCTGAAGCAATTTGAATGAATTTATTGACGAAATCCATAAATTTTTACTAAAATTTCAACAAAATACCCTGTTTGATATCCTTAGTTTACTTAGCATATACTCTCATTGCACAAGTATTGAACAACACATAATGAAAGAATATTTCTTAGGAATAATCACAAAATGCTTATAAAATAATAGATAGATTATTTAAATCGCTCACTAAAGACAAATTTAACTTAGAGTAGGTACTACATAGGTACTTGTCTAGGCGCAGTCTGAACAAAATAATGTCCAGGCAATATTAACTTCATTTTGACATTTGAGGCCCCGTTCACATGACAAAAATCTAAAGCCCGCCTAGAGATCATTCCATGTGTCACCCAATGTCCGAATACAAGGCTCAATTAGCCATAATAACACTTATAAAAACTAATCTTAAAATACTTATAAACTTAACACAAATTTCCCTCGTCATCGATTTCCCTAAATTCGCTATGATTTGTCTAAAATCTCGAATGCGAGGTCAATTTCTTCTTCGGGAGATTTGGCTTGTGGCAAATCTATGGCTACTGTACTCAGCTTTTTCTGGAGAGGTACCACATCGATGGTTGAAAACTCATCACTTATCATAGAAGCATCCATTTCTTTAGGTTGTACTTCTTCCGTTTCGGTTGAACCAAATCTGGATTTTCTGGGGCCTAGCACAGCTGGTGCGGTGTGGCTCGGAGTATTCACGTGGTACTCCATAGGTTGCGGCTTTTCTACCACATCTATCTGGGTGGCCTGAAATTAGAAAATAAAAGAATGATTGACACTTTTTGTTAATAGCACAGAATAGTACAGAATGCGCACGCGGCGGGCTCGTCTTGTCGGGACAATTCAGTGAGCATAGCGTAGTCAGACGATATAAGAATTGGGTTGGTAATTAGCGCTGTGCCACTTGAATTGCACTTTATTGTGTCATAGAAAGAGTCGCTTTTTAATTACAGAATTTTGCGCAGTGAACCGTATGTACTAATCTGTGTTAATGGTATAAAAAGCCCAAGGCTCAAGGAATCCTAAAATTGTTAGTTACAAATTACAACACAATCGGAAGAGATTTTGATTTGAACGAATGACCCTTCAAATCAGCAAATCAATCTTCAGAGAATCAGTATTCCCAATACTACGCTATATCGATACATCATACTAGCTTATACTTAAGTATAAATCTCTACTCAGAAACGTCGTATCTCAGTGACATAACACTTGTTTAAAAAGCACCTGCAAAATCAACAAATTCGGGCAGATAGTAATATTAGTGACAATGCTAGAATAATCGACGTAGGTCTACGTGCATCATTCTTATTCAACCTGATTATTAAGTAATTGACCGAAGAAACATTTCCAAAATTGATAAAGATTAGAATAGAACCGCAAGCTTGTATTATAGACAGAATTGTGGGATAAGTATACCTAAAGACTTCTCTACCCATTTTAACTCATTTCTTTTTATTGACAACTGAGCTACAGAGTATGGACCTCTCAATCACCGCTACAACGTTTACGGCTATAATCATGCTTAGCACACAGATTTGTGATAGCCGTTTGATATTCTTAACAAACAAAATAACACTTTCCTTTGCCGTCTTTCTCGACAAGGGTAGAATGTAAAACGGCCTATTATTTGCTGAGACCAATGGCAAATATCAAAACTATGGTATTCTGTATTCATATATAGAACAAACCACCCTTGTGTGAACTGTCACTTAAACTCAGAGGAAGTTTACCACAAGGAGCTATACTGGGACACTTGATAATTAAATATGAGCAAAGCACGGCAGAGGTTTGAGCACAGATGCGATCATTTGAAAAGGCATACGTTTAACTCCTATATAGGCTGTTCATGATTTTGTAGCATCCTTATTTCACCAAATATTATTATAGCAATATGTCCTCTGAGCTAAATTTGTTATGGTCAAATTAGTAGTCCATGTTTAGCATTGTTTCATGTGTGTATTTACCATACCAAAATACCCTTGATCCTTCAGAAAAATACATTTAATTTGAAATTAATTTACATTTTATTAGTTAACATAAACATCTTTTATAAAGCTACATCACAAAGTAAGGTCCGGATAACTACATAATTTTGTTATTGCGTTACATAATATTATCTTCATTTATTTGTTTTTTTGCCACCGGTAACCGATCGTTATCAATGATTATAATCAATGTAGATTTTTATATTAAGGTAGGTATAGATCAAACGAAGAGAAAAATTATTAATACACTGATAAGTATTGTTTCCTTTTGTAAAAATTATCATTCTTTTGAATTTTATCAATTTTATTTTAAATTTATTATTTTATTGTGTAAAAAACAGGGCCCTAAGACACTGCTGATAATATTTACATAGCCTGATGTGTAATTTTATTGGGTTTTTCTATCAAGAAATTCTCAGTAGCAGCCCGGAGTTTGTAAATTGGCGCAACCCCATGCCTCAGAAAGCACGTAAAGCCTACAACTTCCTGCTGATCTCTCTCCGGTCATTACGAATTGCTGTCCCATTGAACTAGCGAGAGTCACACACTTGTGCACTAAAACTACATTAATTATCTGCTGCATATTTGGCTAGTCTCCGTTAAGATTGGCCGCCATGACAGAAGTTCAGTCGGGAGGATATTATCTTGTTACCTGTTGGAAAACCGACTTCTATGTCCCAATACTTAAATGCCTACCTACTTCCTGTGTAAATGCGCACCCTAGGCAATCTAGTTTACTAGCTTCGAACCGTAGTATAGCTAATCTATAACCCATGATATTAGGTAATATACCTCATAACAACCTGAGAAAAAATTATACAAAAACTTTTCCACGGCTGAACAACCGCTTCCATAAGATACATTACGTACATAATTAAACATAGGGTGCCTATCTAAAGCAAATAGTGGGTAATATCAATTGACAAAACCCTAGTAATCACTGAATGAAGTGGTCAGATAAGGCAGAGTTTACACAAGTAGTCTGTGTATCTATTGTCAAAACACTCAAGTTCTTGAGCATCTGATGCAGACCAGGCGTTAAGATAAGACAGAGGAACAAAGGCGGAGGACCTAACTAATTACCTAGGTTATACAATCACGGAAAGATACTGTGATCTTAAGAGTTTGGACCCTTGTAGAAATGATTTAGAGAAATCTGAGATTGATCTCGTTGCTTCGTACCTAACTAACGAAACAGACGTGTCAAGCAGGCCGCTCTTTCTGAAAAGTGTAGTCGACGAGGTGCTTATTAGCAATAATGGGTAAATGGTAGGTAATTATAGTTACAGTCAGAATAATATAACATACAAAACATCGCGCCTGCATTGCTGGAAGTGTTAATTTACCTATAGCCTCATCTAGCCAGTTATTAGGATGGTTAATTATTTAAGCTGATGGAAGGGAATGACTGTTTTGTGGCTTTTATCAGTTTTAGCGTTATTTCGACGTAGTTAGTAATCAGTCAGACAATTTTTACACAATTGTAAGCTCAATACTAACATAAACCTCCTTTTAAACCAATAGAAATGAGGTTGCAGAAGTTGAACTGCACGTCTCAGTATGAATAATTATGTTGTTTAAGCCACACTTACTTCTCCATAAAGCTCCAGAGTGAGCGAGTGTCTCTTCTTGTTAGCCTGTCTCATCCTCCCAGAGCGGGATATGGACAGCTGCCTCTTAGCTGTCTGAGGAGACTCGCTCCTATCCTCGTCTCCATCAGCATGCTCGTTGTAATGAGGAGCCTTCCGCCTGTCTGTCGTGTGGAAGATTGACTTGAAGAACTTAGCCATTGTGGATCTCGTACACCTGAAAATTTCATTTTGAACGTCATTATTTGGAATGGAGAAGACCTAAAGTCCCTACTACACGTTGGGCGAGCCCATTGGCCGAGCGCAAAATAAACGCAAATCAAACGGCAAATCGGCAATCGACGGGCTCGCCTAACGTGTACCGGGGGCTTTAAAGTTCCTGTAAACCCCTAAGACCCCTGTAAACGTGGGGCGAGCCCGTCGCCTGACCAACGTATACTGGGCCAGTTTGCGAGATTTACCATTTGATTTGCGTGTATTTTACGTGTATTTACTGGGGGCTCTAAGCGAGCCCGTCGCCTGACCAACGTATACTGGGCCAGTTTGCGAGATTTACCATTTGATTTGCGTGTATTTTATGTGTATTTACTGGGGGCTCTAAGCGAGCCCGTCGCCTGACCAACGTATACTGGGCCAGTTTGCGAGATTTACCATTTGATTTGCGTGTATTTTACGTGTACTATTTACTGGGGGCTCTAAGCGAGCCCGTCGCTCGGCCAACGTATACTGGGCCTTTTTGCGTGATTTGCCGTTTTATTTGCCGCACGCAGCTCGCCTAACATGTACTGATAAAGATGATTTGGCTGAAAAAGGGTGTATGAAATGTCGGCTAATAGAGATGTTCGTAAGACGTGCTAGACCACTACAAATAAATAGGGACAAGGGCATGATGATGATGATATCATCATTTGTTTTGGATTAAGCGGGAAATTAACGCTTAATTATTCGCCTATTTAGCTTAAGATATCGTGTAAAGGATTAGCAATTTGCGTGATTGGGCAATAATAACAAAGATGTCAACAAGATGTTAAGCAGATACAGTGGTTGTGGAGCGCATATGCTCCCCTGAGTTTAATCCCGGCGCAGACACGGGCCAAATATTCCTAGGTAGCTCCAGAAGTCTAGATGCAAGCAGAGATTTCAGGACCTACCTAATACCGAGAAGAAATCTGTGTGTGGTCTAAGGTTGGGGGCCTACCATCAGCTCATAAAGCAGCATTATTTTAATATTACTTCAGTGGGAGAAAGAGATGGAGCTATCTATGTTCTATGTTATAGGGTTTGGTTTCCGCTCTTAGTCCGTCAGGTGGACCATTGTACGTGGAGAAGTGGAGCTGTACGTCCTGTAGAGCTGCATCTCTTTCCCACACTGAAGAATATTAAAATAATAGGTAATGCTTTATGAGCTGGTGGTAGGCCCCCAGGTCTGTTTTCACTGTTTAGAAGAATGAGATTTGTTGAAAAAAAACAGGTATAAGAAACACGGAATAAATAAATAGGTAGGTGGGCATTAGAAAAGGCACTTATAAAGCGAAAACTTGAAGCACTCACGATCACTAGATATTTGGATGGCTATTCACGTCACAATCATAATCAACTTTCAGTCCTGCACTCATACATATGCGACACAAAATGTTGTTCATTACAGACTATAAATTAGGTAGGTATGAGTACAAAAATTACCTATCTTACGACTACATAAAATTATCGTTTCATTGTCGATTAAGAAAGTTACAATTACGTCCTTATCAGCTGTGTTTTCGAAGAATTGGCAATCATTTGGAAAAACAGCAAAAAATGTATTTATTTTTGCGGGACGAGCTTGACGCCAAGGTACAGACAGGATTGGTACACACTAGCTCAATACAGAGAGGAGTGGAAAGGAGAAAGGGAGGCATATGGCCAGCAATCGGACAAAACAGGCTTAAAAAATAATTATAGTATTAATATATTATGTTAGTCTACACTGTCCCACTGCAGAGAAAAGGGATATAATAATATTAAAAAATAAAATATTTTTTACAGTAATTAATCATAGGTAATTGATTAGGTTACGTGATTATTTCTATGACCAAAACACAATGCCCTTGTTACCTATTGATCTATTTTAATTTATAATTTAATCTTACTTACCTATAAGTAAAAAGATAATAATTATCACAAAAGGCCATTGCCTAATCACTTACCTTGTTCACAAACCACCGTTTCCTAGATTAGCTTGTTTGAAATGCACTATTTTTGAAATGATAACACGCGCGAAAGAAAACGAATGCTATGAAATACTGCAACCCATTGGAACAAAGCTTACTATTTACCATAATTTCATCTTCGATAAGATACGAGTGATAAATTATCATCGATACCGCTTTTTATATGATAATGCTGTTATCACTATCTTGCTAATGGATATTGTTAACTTGATTTCTTAAAGATATGTTTGCTATTGCAATTTTTTTGTAGATTGTGGATTTTGTTCTTGAAATATACCTAACTGTTTTTTTGATGAAGTCGGTTTCATTAAGTGTTTATCAGCCTTTGATCTTGAATTGATAGACATACAAAGGAAGTATTAATTTATAGACAGAAGTTTGTTGGCAGCATATCAAACGATGAATGTAAACTGATAAATTACCTACTAACTTATTATACTGGAGGCTTTCAAATAAAAGAATAGGACGGCTAATAGTTAGATAGTACCTGTACCCTAATTGCGTAACTTATTTTCGTAAACAATTATGCCTAATTTGTTTCATTTTGACAGTTCAACAACATTCATTGCGTTATTTACGTTATTGGGCAGATTTTTTTTCTAACTTATGAAGCAATGGTTTAACAATCTGTTTCAAATCGAAACAGATTATGTATGTGGCTATCACATCTAGGTACGCTAAATGGCAGCTAAGTAGATAGATAATGATGGAAGATATAATTAGGTTTCTTCTCACAAGACATCTCAGCTCCCCAATCCAGCGAGTGAAGTACCGTATCTAATTGGATTTGCATTGCAACTATCAAAATATAAAAGGTCAATTTAAATTATATAGTAAAACTTCGCCAAATAATTTAATTTGACCGGTAAGACGGTACATAACCCATAACGTTTGTTTCGCTAGTTAATTTTACCTTGAATATAATATTTTTTTAGGTAAACAGGTTATATAATGAACGGATAGAATAAATAAGTAATATGTACCTAGACCGACTGTGGTTACAGGGTTAGGCCAGCCACATATTCCGTTTCGAAATATCGATTCGGAATTTCCAAGGCAGCAAATCAATACAAAATCAAGGATCACACACGTACAGTAGTTCTTCATTCGAAATTTTCGCTGATCCAAAATTCCGAAACGGAATTCCGTCTGTTTGTGGCCAGCCTTTTGTATGATTTGCTGCAATCGAAGTTCCGAATCGATATTCCGAAACAAAATTCCGAATCGATATTCCGAAACGAAATTCCGAAACAGAATTCCGTATGTAAGTAGCCGGCCTTAAATTAAAACAACAAATTGAGACTCAATAAAAAATAATATTTATAATCTGTTTAAAATGTACAGTAGACAAAATAATAGCTAGGTATAAGTTAAAAGAGCGTCGTTTACACAAAACTGCATGAGGAGCGCTAGGTTTACAAAACACTAGTAGAACTAACACTTGTGGCCACTTGAGCAATAACTGAACGGTTTACTAACAAACTGCAGGTAATTAGGATCTTGCGTTTCAAGAATACGCTTCAATCGTTCCAATTTATACCTTATAACAATGACATAAGAGTCACATGACGCGCGTCCTGTGTATTGAATTTTCTGTGGCTAGTACGCTTAAAAAACTTACTTCCTGTAATGAAAAATTTCCTAATGGCAGGTTTTATTGCACAAGTTGACATCCGATAGCCGTTTTGACTCTGTAAGGTGGAAGGTCACATTTAAAAAAAAAAACTCCCGACTCCATAGCAAGTTACTTTATCAGACAGGCTATTTCATACACGAAAAAACGGGCTCAACAAGTACAATTTTAACAGTTAAACTTTAAAAAACCCCCGACACAAACATTTCCTCATTTCTCTTTCCTACTCCATCACCAGACCCTGTTCACCATCTATCTATAACCTATTCATTGAGACCATTCCAATGAGCCAAAACACGATACTTGTACTGTAAGTTGGTAAGGGAGTAGGGTATCCTGCCAATTCCAGGTGATAGTTCAAGGTTACTATGTTCTTCTAATATCATTGTAGTAACAGAATACCAAATTTCAAATCGATCAGACCTGTGGAAGATCACATCCATTCATCAACTAAAAGAGAGCTGATAATCTTCAAACGGCTGAGCCGATTTTGATAAAACATGTCGAAGAACCATCGCTAAAAAAACCGCATTCAAATCGGTTCACCCGTTTAAGAGCTACTGTGCCACAGACAGACACACACGTAGGGTTCAAACTTATAACCCCTCTTTTTGCGTCGAGGGTTAATCAGTAAAATTAAGTGCAAAACAACTTGTTCAAGTTTGAATATGACTACTGTCCAAGTAGTACCAACATGTACCATTATGTACTAGGGGCGTTTACGCACAAGATGTACAAACTACGATAACATAACATAACATCACGCCAGTGGTCCCCGAAGAGTTGGGCAGAGGTATACCTACAGTACACCCACATTTCGCCAGTTATCTTTGAGTCTCATCTTCTTTTCGTGTAGTTAGTGACTGACCTGGTGCCAGAGTTTTTAAAGCCGCCCATGCGCCTCTAACTTAGCTTCACATGTCGTCGAGAAATATCTTTCAGACATGCGGTTTCTTCACTATGGTTTCCTTCACCGTTTTTAAAGCAAGTTATAATTATACAATACGCGCATGAATCCGAAAAGTCAGAAGTGCGTGCCTTGGGTTCGAACTCGAGACCTATGACTTGGCAGCCTGACGGCTATCACTGCCTGAGTTCCATGTTACTGAGATATAAATAACTAAAGAGACATTAAATGCAAATAAATGTTACTACAACTATACCGTACTGTATGTCGATGATTAAATGCTCTTGTAATCAAAGGTAGATGTCGGCCCTAAAATATCAATGTTGAACACACATCATTGGTCTAAAGCTGACGTCAGACGCTTCATTCGAGTGAATAGTTCACTTTAGTGAATGTTCCTTTTTGCAATTACTTACATACGAATCGTTCATCTTATCAAATAACGTGCATCTGCTCTTTTCATTTTTCGATCATTCGGTAGGCGGTTGTAGGATGCAGAGTTCCGAAAACCAATAAAGTTGGATCCGTTCACTAAATCATACATTTTTCACTTTGATTCATTTTGTGTTCAGCCATTTTACTTCGAGTGAAAGATGCAGTGTAAGCCAAAACTTAACAAAACATTTAGCGTCTGATATCTGCTTAAAGGTGCGTTCCCATCGCGAACGTTCGTTCGTTCGCAAGCATTTGTTAGGAAACGAACGCATATGAGATACGACCATAGCCGCTGCTCAGCAACAAAAGCTCAAATTCTTCCAAATTCAAGTCATCATCTGCAGGCTAAACCCAACTATATTTGAGTCAGCTTCCAGTCAAACCCGTTGTAACTGAATACCAGTATTTTTCATGGAGCAAATTGCCTATCTGATTTCCAAAACCCAGTTGCTGGGTAACACGATACCGCTTGGCAAAACTGGTTGTCAGACTTTCAGGCTTCTGCCGTAGCAACTGTCGAAGATCACTTAAAATGGTTTACGAGGCACAGAATGTTCCTAAACTCGAGTGCGACCAAGCCTGTTAGATTTAACGTCAGTTTGTATACACCACATGTTATGCTCAAGTAGCCACCAGCCAAACATGGTTATTAAAACATAAACCAAAATATTTATAAAACAAATTATACAATTTAAAATTCTAAGTAATCAAACATTTATGTTGACAGATTTAATGAAACAATAAAAATAAAAAAAATTGATGGCAAGATGAAGAAATTATTATTTTTGGAGAACATAGAATGAAATATTATTTTTAATAATGCTATCGAAACATATTTCGAAATGGTACTGAACGAATCGATAATCGATCGTGAGTCAAAAAAAAATCGACTAAATGATATTAGGCGAATCAATTACGCAAGTATCGACTTCTCCGCTGTCGAGTGGTAGTAACTAAAAGCTTGTAAATTAGGTACTAACGGCTAGCACCGTGCGTAGAGAAAAATGAACAATATGAAGTATACAGGGTCAAATAAAATTAACCGACGTAACTTCACAAACGCGAGAAAATTCTTAAAATTATCCTTCTCTGAGAATTTTCGCGAGAAAATTTCATTTAACCATGTGACGAACTATCCATTTTAATTCCGTAAAGGCACTCCATTATTAAATACTTTCGTTAATAATAATTGGAACATTTTACAATTAGTATTCAATTACTTTAAAATTTTATGTTAAAATCTTTATTAAACTTTAAATTCCCCGGCCTATCACATCGCGTGGTCTTTAAATTACAAACTATATTTATATTATTTACATTTCAATTACTGAAATTTAAGCTAAAATGTTTAGCAAAAATGCCATTAGAATAACGCCCTTATCGCAGTCGACATAAGGTAGAATTTGGCACGCTTTAGTATAGCTGATGGACGATGCCAAAAGATTAAAGATCAATTTTCACCTAGCTACAGGACGAGTACAGCTTGATAATAATTATTTTCCTGCAGAGCATTGTTCAAAAAAATCTTTCGACTAATTAAAACGTTTTTTTCCCAGAAAAAAAAATATAGACCGATTATAAATAGGTTTAATCAATATTATATTAAGATCAGATATCGGGCACCTGGCCTAAATTTAAATCCTTCTTTGAACAATACTCTCACAGAACATATATTACAAAATTCATTATAAAAATAAAATAAAAAATAAAACTAAGTTTAGTCAATATGAACCGTCTTGTCATATCACTATGTTAAAATACGATTAATTCATGTTTTACTAACATTATTGGTAATCGTAGGCGCAGCAGTAAACATTGAAAACTTAAAATTAAAAAATATATGGCTATTAAACGCAGAGTCGATGTCAAATGAAGATTTTACAAGAATTTTCGTAAAGAAATACATATTTCTTAAAACAGGTCCCAGCAAGCGTACAAAACGTTAAGGTGCATTTACATCTGTTCAACTGGCGATTTTGTGGAAAGCAACATGTTGTTAGCAACACTGTTGCCGTTTGTTGAATGAGCCTCGCAACAGAGCGTCGACCACGAAAAACTGAATAACTTATTCATAATTCCACTGAATTCCATTTTTGAACACAAAACGACCAAAAAATATGATCTGTTGAAACATATTGTTGAATAAACGCATCAGCTATGGGTGAAAAAGCAACAAGTTTCAACAAGTCGTATTTTGTAGAACAGTCGACGCTCTGTTGCAAGACTCATACAACAAACGGCAATAGTATTGCTTTCCATAAAATCGCCAGTTATTATACAGATGTAAATGCACCTTTATCTTAGCTGTGCAAGGATCCTTTGGCGCGTGGCCAAAATCGGAACTAACGCCAAAATCTTGTTTTTCAATACAATTACACAAATGTTTACCAACAACGCCCCTGTCAATGTCATTCAAGAGGCCAACAAATCATAATAAACTAACAATAAATTGACTCTTAAACAGACCAATCAGGAACGTAGATTTAGCTTGTATGACTGATAATGATTGGTTAATTAATTATGATTCTTCACTTCAACAACTAATGGCCATTTTGTACAATATTCTGTTTACAGTCTGAGAGCTAGTGTTAAACCTTCGCACGTCATTGTTTTAGCGAAACTGTTGGCGATATCGTAGAAAATGTTATAGTTTGAAATGAAAATAAGTATTGAATGAGTGTCATGGAGGCGTGAGCATAAAGATGTAAACATTAATATTATATTAAACGGATATGTTCCGAGTGTTTACAATAATTTATTAATAGTATTTCTATTCAACATTCCTTCGTGAATATTGACGTTATTTTATCGTTTGCATGGGTGAAAAGCCCGGTTTTATTTCGTGTATATTCTATTTATATATGAAACTTCTAATAACTGTCTGAACGGAGTTTTTCTCCGTCGATATAAATATTATTTTACATAAAGATACATATTGTTAACAAACGTTCGATTGTTTTACAAGACAATACTTACTATACTTTTTAGTTGAAATGCTTACAAGTAGTAGGAATATATTATGTAGTAACATTTAGGAAGGACACCTTTTTGAAAGACAGTGTATAAATATGAACGTTTTTAGTAGAACTTTGACATTTAGAAACGGTTTAAAATATTGTCATTTCATGTCATATTGAACTACCTATAACATGTGACTTACTTTAAGCGGTTAACGTTTCTGAATAAAAAGATGATTCTGTATTTACTGTAAACATTCAGACATTAAGAATCGTAAGCAATATCTTTAACCTGTCTCCGGAACTACCTTAGCCTTTGCGAAAGGGTTAGATTCGAAGCTAGCCCTGATTTCGCACTTGCATAAAATATAGCATTTTTCTACGAGGATAGGCAGAAACTGTCGATGAAATGTACTTTGATACTTGCATACACCTGATTCTTATACGTTCATACATCTTGGCAAACAAGACTTTTCTGAAGTCCATCACCAATAAGAGCAGTGTTTGTCATTTGCACCCCAGTTACCCTCGCTACATTGCTGACTGGCGAATATCGAGAGAACTGTATATATTACGGTGCCTACTAAGCACCCATACCAACGTTTATAAGATTTATTTTCCTATGTAGTACAATCGGGTACGAATTCAAACCGGCCTCTTCACCCCGCGAACACGAACTTAGCCGACTATACATATGTACATTTACAGACTAACTTTAAACCACCTGTTCCGAGTCCCCCCGCGTACTGGATATGGCATCTGTGGTGGTCGACGTGGCGGCGCTTCTATACAATTTTAAATTTGACTCTGTGTAATCTAGAATCTTCCGGCTGGAATGTCGGATGTATAACATTTGTCTGTGATATATTTTTAAAGCACCTTTGATGGTTATGTATGTGATACCGCCTAGGATGGTTCTGTGTAGGTTGTTTTGTATGGAGCGGAAGAATATTTTGCCTATGATGGTGGATATTGTGGGTAGTAGGAGTGCTGAGCAGAAGATTCGTGTGGGTGATAAGTGTGAGCTGTTGTTCTGGTTGTGGTTGTTGTTGTGGCCGGTCACTACGGCGCCTCTGTCGCCATCCACGCTGGAAATAGTAATAAGAAGTTGTTATTATACTGCCAATTATACACCGTTACATTTTAGTAGTCTTACAAAAGCAGCCCACTTCATGTATCCAATGACTACTAAACATTCATTTTTAAAAATTGATATACACCGTGACATTTTAGTCTTCTTACAAAGGATCACTCAATGTAAACGATATAAACTACCTCTAGGAGCAATTAAAAAATTGTTACAATGTATCATTTTTTTTATGAACGTTTAGTAGTCATCGGATACATGAATTGGGCTGCTTTTAGAAGGCCGCATTCCGAGTTACGCCTTAATCGCTCACAGCGCTCACATCGATACTGCGCGTTCTTATTTAGATATTACGATTATGACAGCGCTGAGCTGTCAACAATTCGGAACGCTTATGAACGCGCTCACACTGCTCACAGTGGTCGCTCAGCGTCAAAGCTTATAACATAACCCCAAAACTTGCACAAGATGGATGGATTACAGTATTTCTTTGAGTATACACCACTAATTTCTTCTTCTTCTTTGGTTAGATGGCGATTGTAGCCAGAAACACAATTTCGCCACGTTAGTTTAATGTTATGATGCAAAACAAAACAGCACAAATATAATTTTTGACAGCGCTCACGGTGATATTAATTTAGGGCATGGTCGATGTTATCGAAGTTATTGATGTCATCTATGACAATTCACGGGATATTGTTATCGCGATCACGCTTATTCGGTACGGGTGTTAGCACGCTCAAATCTATTACAGCGTTACTCGGAACGCAGCCTAAGACGACTAAAATGTCACGACGTATAGAAAAAGAATAGATCTTAAAGCCATAACAGACACACACGGTAAATATAGATTTTAATGAAGTCAGACTGATCTGACATAATTTATTTGGAATACAATGTTTACTGAAGACAGAGTGAAACCATCTCAACCAACCGCTTATGCTCACATTACAATGACATTCATTTGTAGATCAGTAAAAACCAGCAATCAAGGCTTTATCATAACTGACTTAAGGATTAATTAAAGCAAGCCCTATATCAATAAAAACTAAAAATAAAACTATAGGTATGTACTCACCTGCCAAACGGCAGTACATAAGACAGCGCGGGTATCTTGGCGCAGTACTTCCTCAGGAACAGCAGGACAGAGTCCTCCCAGTTGTACATCTTCGCACTGATGAGCGTCACTGGGATTGTGGGTAGGAGTACTAGGAGAACTAGGGGATCTGCTGACTCCATCATCTCTAGGCCTTCCCTGTGACCTACCACCTGAAAAAAAAGAGATGATTAATGGTGAAGTGTATTGTCTCGGTGGTATTAACATACAGCGTGAGTCTTTATAATGTGCACATACCGAAATGAGGGAGGGATTCTATACTTAATTTTATCGACAGAAAAAATATTTAAAAAACTCTACATGGTTTTTTTTTTGTTTTGTTCTGTCCGTCTTATTGAAAAATTTTACGATTATTGTAAAAAATTATGAAAAAACAAAACAGTGACTCCGGGAGTGCCGACAGAAGTAAAAACTTGAAAAAAATCGGCACCGCGGTAATCAACGCGTTGATGTCTTTTTAAAGGTCAAAGGGTGGTGTCATCACGGTGTCGCAAAAATCAATGATTTAGTCCAATCTCAAAAATGTTCAGTGCGCCTAAAGAAGTTTTCACTTAGAAAAAAACAGATTTTTGCTGAAAAAAACATGTTTCTTAAACAACTGTTATCCATTGGTTATAGCTGTTGGTTCTCCTATAAATAAAAAAATAAATAACCTCCGAGTCACGATGCTCCAATTTCCGAGTTCGCTTCGCTCGCTTTTGCATTCTCTTAATAAAATGACGGAGAGATCTACATAAACTGATGTACCGGAGCGTTTGTTGGAATAGACCTGTACAGTTGCTGGAACGAAATGTGGTCGACCTGCGCAGGTACACTTGCACAGATAGACCTGCGGTGGACCGTACCATGTATCGCTTGCAATAGCCTCGACTAGCAAAAGCATATTCAGCCTTTAATGTTCCTACTGCTGAGACACAAGCCTCCTCTCTTCGAGATGGAGTGGGCTATAAGCTACTACGTGGGACCACTGCGAGTTAGTAAATGTCACATGTCTTCGAATTTTTAGTTCTAGGACATGCTGGTTTCCTCACGCTGTTTTCCTTCACCGTTTTGAGAGCAGTGGTGATGAAATTAGACAAAGTAAAGCGCCTGGGTTCGAACCCACGACCTACAACTCTTAAGACGGGGCCGTTACCACTGGGCCACCACAGCTGTTAATGAGCCTCGACTAATGATACACAATTATTTATCTATTAAGTTCGTGGCTCACTTGAAAGTCGACGGATTTAGAGTTTAATTCGTAAATGGTTTCGAGTATGAGACCTCAATAAAGGCAATTCATTTTTTTTTTCTCGGATAGTACATTATACAGGATTTTTAACAGCTGATTTTTTTCGCGATTTTAGGTTTGGTCCCATACTAAATGTTGTTCATAATGATAAGTAAAGTCACGTGTTTAAGTTTGCGCACTGGTTAAAAACTTACCCTGTATATTATTGCTTTATAATGAAACTAGCTGCGCGCCGCTGTTTCACCCGCATAAGTCTTGATCCCGGGGGAATATCGGAATAAAAATTATCGTAAGTCCTAATCTAGGCCATGGTCTACCCATTTGCCAAATTTCATCCAATTCTGTTCAGCCGTTTTAGCGCGAAACCATAAAAAACAAACAAAATCACTTTCGCATTTATAATATTAGTTAGGATTAGAATGATATTGTTTTTGTGTTTTAGAATTCTCTGCGGAACTGGACTAGACATATGCGGATGTCAATAAACAATCGTGCTAATTTCAGAACTAGCATATAAGGCCCGAAAAGATTTCCTCATAATTCCACTAGAAATATAATCCTCCTACATATTAGTTAAAGTTTAGTTTCAATGACGAGTCAAGTATTAACTCAAAATATTTTTTCTGATCGAATCCGAAGTTCACCTCTGGCCATGTTAATAACCTTCAAGCCAAGAGTTGTTTGTTTATAATAATAATGATGGTATCAACAGTAAAAACTATAATCATTTTTAATCGGTTGAAGGACACTAAACGAGACATAATTGAAGTTTTATTCTATGGGAGTTTAGTGTCCCTCAAAGTGTTAAGTCCCCCGCAAACCCATGGTTTGTTTGCATGGTTGCATGGTTGTTTTGTCACGTTTTGTAGACAACAAATGTTCTCAATTTCAAAACGAGGGCTGGAAAAAAGTATATTTTTTTTAAATTTTATAAAACAAACTGTTTAAAATGTTTTAAAGAAGTGCTTTTTGTCTTTTTTTTTTCATTGAGCGATGTATCAAATTTATTATCAGCAAAAATCGATCAGGCCTAATTAATATCAGGCCTATTTTATATTTAAAATTTCTAGACAATTTTAAAATTTACCTGAGAAAACATTTACAAAAAACTATCAGAATAACATAATAATCACAACAACGTAATACTAGTTATAGTTCATTTCATGATCTGATCACGCTGAGTGAAACAATGATGGAGTAGACGCCTTGCTGTCAGATTCACGACGTGCAGCCGCCTACTACGTCTGTTCTGTGCTTGTGGTTTTCCGTTTTTTTTTTTTCTTTATTATTCGAGTTAACTTATCTTTTTATATGCATGCGTTTCTGTGTCGAATAAATAAATTTGTTTTTGTTTCTTTCAAACAAAACAGCACCATTTTTGACCATTTAAGCATTGGTATCGTTGACATTTTCATAGGCAAGTCTCGTTGCATGATGCAGCTCCACTATGAAACCACCTAGGTACTTAAAATTTTTGAATAATCAGATTTAACGGTCAATCAGCCGTTACGAGACTCACAAGTCGGTTAGTCACACATGGCGAACTAGTGATTGACATGCTTTAGCATATTGTATTGTATTTAATGTAAATCCTCCTATTGTAGACTCCGAAGGCTACCTAACTACAAAGTATAAAAATATCGTCCGGTTGCAAATACAAAGTAGTAATGTAATAGTCGCTGTAAAACTACAATGTTTTTTTTTTAATATCCTTGTGGCGCTAAGATAAATATGGTGCACTTTTATGGACATTCATTAAATCCAGTGCTAACTGAATCCATCCAGATTTTAAACAGACCTTTTGAAGCTTCAAATTGTAACATCCCTTTTGGAGAGGCAAAGAGCACGAGACATTACATCTACTGACACCAATTAAAAATCAGGTTTAGAAAACCGAACATTTGATATAATAATTATTTAGCGATTACAAAAAATTAAGCTTAAGCTTCATGAAGGAGCTTGTGGCTAAGTAATCGGGTCGTCAAAAGCCTGAAAGTCTTACCAAGGGGTATCGTATTACCCAGTTACTGAGTTGTGGAGGTCAGATAGGCAGTCGCTCCATGTAAAATACTGGTATTCAGCTGCATTCGGTTAGACTGGAAGCCCACCCCAACATAGTTGGGAAAAGGCTAGGCAGATGCTTAGGCTTCACATTATTTACCTGAATTTTGGGCTTCGTTGCCAGCCAAAAACAAAAACAGAAATATGGCCGAAAACAAGTTTATAGGATTGAAAAAAAATCAAGGACGAGGTCAGTGACTACATTAACCTATGCTTATATAAATATACGTCAAACGTACTTAGGTTTTTAATATATTTCCTGTTAAGCATAATTGACAATAAAATATAGAATCTGTTTCTTCTTATTTATGAGTATAGACTAACTAGAGCATTTACTAGTAACATAATATCGAACATCCGCCTATTTTACATTTTATCTAACCGCACTTCGAACATGACGCTCGATGTTTTGTTACAACCTGTACCCACCCTAATTGCTTTACTTATTTTCGTAAACGATTATGACAAATTTGTTTCATTTTGACAGTTCAACAACATTCATTGCGTTATTTACGTTGTTGAGCAGATTTAAGCAATAGATTAGCAATCTGTTTCAAATCGAAACAAATTGTGATTGATCCTGTATTACACAATTAGGGTACTGATTTGACTGACAAAACCAACGAGCGTACCTGTACTTTTTACCTATTGGTGTAAAATTTTATCGAGTAAACGCACGAGCGCATTCACAGGAACGTTACATTACATGAAAATGCTTTTTGAAATTGATCTTTTGCTTATATTGTACCATTCGTAAGAACGTTAAAATACAAGGAAATGCTCGACAAAATGCTCTAGTGTATACTCATCTTTATGTTCGACTTAGTAATACCTTATCTGTTAGAGATCAAAATAATGAAATATCTTAGGTTACTGTTATGTAATTTACAACTATTGTGCAATTAACAACAAAGCAAGGTTGTGCCTACATGAGTACATAATAAATACTTGTAATTCATTATCTCCTCTATCACAACCTTGTTAATTGAGTTATTTATTTCAATGGAGTGTGTCAATTTTTGCAATGTGTAATAAGAATTATGTTCAATTTAGTTAGTCTCAAAAAATCGATCTGCCTAGCCTTTTCCCAACATGTTGGGGTAGGTTTCCAGTCTAACCGGATGTAGCTGAAAACCAGTATTTTACATGGAGCGACTGCCTATCTGACCTCCACAATTCAGTTACTGGGTAATTCGATAGCCCTTGATAAGACTTTGTCAGACTTTCCGGCTTCTGACGAGTGACGACCCGTTACGAATGACAGCCGCGACCAACGGCTTAACGTGCTTTCCGAGGCACGGAGAAGTCTCTGTATGTAAAGATGGTCACCCATCCATGGACCAACCTTGGCAAGCGTAGCTTAACCTGATGGATCCACCAGTGCGGCTGTTATTACTTAGCCACGGGCACCTCCAACTTAGTTAGTCTATGACTGGAAATAAAATCATGAAAATAATTATTTGAAGTTACATATTTAACTAGATATTCTCGAAAGCTGAAACTGCCAGAATTCTACAGAAAAAAATAATTTTCTTTACTGAACATTGTGAAGTAGTTTTCTAAGAGGTCTTTTTAGGCAAAATAAGGTTCAGATTTGGGCCCAGACAAACAAAAAAAAAGTGTTTATTCACAGAAATATTTTTTCTAACAAGGGACCTCTGCCAAACTGCAAAGCGTCCATCGATGGAATGTGACAGGGACAATAGCCATTAGCGTCAGGGCTTGGACAAAGGAGTGCCCATCGAACATAACCTGCTAGTTCAGAGAAAGTGGTGACATAACGCATTGGGTCATAGTCTTAGAGAACAGAAATCTTGGTATTTACGTAACCATGTTTGATTTTAACGCATTGCGATGAACCGCGATAAAATAGTGATATTGCCTTTAAGTTTCTACTTTGTCAAACTTCTTGCCTGAATTTTTAGTCAGGTGATCTACACATATTATAAATTACAGCCGCTTTTCGTTTCTGTCTGTGTAAACACTTTGTTCTTTCTCAATTCCGTGTCGGCTTTCATCATCATTTAGTCGTAATACAAAACAAAAAAAAAAAACATAAGCTTGTGGCGGCATCTACATCTTCATATGCGAACTACGTATCACACTGACGACGTCACACAAAATCGTGCATCACGCAAGCATAGTTTACCGTGAGACGAGCATACTTATCCCGACACCCGTTTAGTCGGAGGATCGTCCCTTTTCTATGGAGAATAACTGAACTTTACACCCTGTTGCTCATCCATAAGCATACAAATTTAAAAAAATATATATTTTGTCAATTCGTAGAAACAGTTTCTGAAGACGAATTCAACAGATGAATACGATGCTACTACCCTAGTTACTCAAACAAATTACTCTCAACTACGTAACACACTTTCAATGACAGTGCGAATGATTTTGAAGGATCATATTGCTAATTCATTGCTGCATATGTTCGAAAAATGTGTCTGTTCAACTACAACGTAAATAACGCAATGAATGTTGTTGAACTGTCAATATGAAAATCATTGCTGTTGTGTATTATGCAATTACCCCGCTGTCCTAGAAGGGATAGGATAACAGAGGTCAATAATAAATTATAAGTTTATGTACACTAGGCGAACTAGTACAGTTTTATGAGGTCAAGGGCAAACTAGTATTTATTTATTAGTAATTTATAACTTAAATATGCACTTTCATCTCACCGCTGTTTACCTCAGAACGTACAAAGTTCAAACACGATAATTACGATTATTTTTATTTGGTTACAGATAAGGAAATAAAACGTGTTTTCATCTTGAATATTATTACGCTACGCTCTGAAGCCGTTCGCCGACACGTGATTGGCCAAAAACATCAAATGCAAATGTTTTAATTTAATAATCCAGAAAAAGCGATACAACCATTACTACTTACAAATTTTCAAATAGAGTAGTAGGACAAGCATAGTGTGTAATAACAGCCGCACGGGTCGATTCGTCAGGTTAAGCTACGCTTCCCAGGGTTGGTCCGTGGATGGGTGACCATCTTCACATACCGAGACTCCTTCGTACTTCGGAAAGCACGTTAAGCCGTTGGTCCCGGCTGTCAATCGTGGATCTTTGATAGTCGTTACTGCTCGTCACTCGTCAGGAACCCGAAAGTCTGACAAAGTCTTACCAAGGGGTATCGTATTACCCAGTTACTGGGTTGTAGAGGTCAGATAGGCAGTCACTCCATGTAAAATACTGGTATTCAGCTGCATTCGCTAAGACTGAAAGCCGACGCCAAAATAGTTGGGGAAAAGCTAGGCAGATTGATTGAAGCATAGTGTAGATGGACTACGGTTGATTGATAATGTTTATCAACTAGGTCACTGTCAACACATACTGACTACCAAGTCATAGGTCTCGAGTTCAAACCCAAGGCACGCACCTCTGACTTTTTAGATTCATGTACGTATTGTATAATTATCACTTGCTTCAAAAACGGTGAAGGAAAACATCGAGAGGAAACCCGAATGCCTGAGAGATATTTATCGATAGCATGTGAAGGCAAGTCAGAGGCCCATGGGCGGCTTTACAACTCTGACACCAGGTTAGTCACTAACCACACGAAAAGAAGAAGAAGACAAGAAGAAGACTGTCAACGTGACTTGAATGAACCACAATCAATTACTGTATATGTTCGTTTATAAAGGCTCTTTTTGAAGTAGATCAGACAGGCAAGTTACCTAGCCTTATTTTATTTTCCACATCCAGTCTGTACCAGCAGCTTTTTAAGGTCACCTGTCAATCCAGCTGGAGGACGCTCCACAAAAGATTTGCCGATTTGTGGTCTCTCCTTAAGAACTCGTCGGGTCCGGCCATCGATCCTTCGTCAGAGTGGTCAGCCCACTGCCACTTCAGCTTTCAAACTCTGCTAGCTATGTCGGCAACTAGAGTTCATTTTAAATTAACTGATAAGGTTACATGTACAACGTAAGATACGCCGATGTTATAACGGCGAGAGTCGATGATGACGCGGTTTTCTCGAACTCTTCAATAAACTGTTCCAAGCCAAGAAAAACACGGAAATTGGTTATTTTAACTCTATTGTTTACATATCGTTAGTCGCATAGATTTCGAGTGCGTCCTGGATCGCGTAACTTCTTGAGCAATGGTAGTTGCAATGTGCAATATGCACCTTAGTACTTTAGTTTTCCATTCAAAGAAAAGATAGTTATATACTACCAATTCTAGGGACTATTAACTTTTAACGATTTTTAGGGGCTTTCAGCTTCTAGACAATGTGACAGAGAATCTGACCATATTTAATTCAGCAAATGTTCACAGTTATATAAACTTCAGCATGGCTTTTCACAACCATATGACAGGTTGTCGAATCGAAAATGACACATTTTCAATTACTAGCTTGCCTTGCTCCCGCGACAGCAAATAGCTGTCGGAAGAATGGCGGCCATCTACTTGATTTAAACTGACAAAATTTTCGGGTTTTCGGTTTGTGAGCAGCCTTTAGACTCTTCTTATAACATTGATTGATGTTCGATTCAGCACGGAAGCGTATCGAACGGTTGTGAATCCATAGCTGGTCTCTCTTAAAGTATGCTTCATAATAAAGTATCTTTAGAAGCAATTATTATGTCCTCTTAGTTTAACTGCTAAGGCTTAAGGGCATTTTATGGTTTAACAAATTCCTGTGGTTTTTGTTAAAGCCAGTGTAGTGAAATGTTTTTGAAATCGTACAGATACAGATTTGCAAAACCAAACCTGATTCGGATGTAGCAAATCAGATCACAAAGTCATAATGAATGAACGAAACAGACCAGTAACGGTTTACAAATTAAATAAGGCAAATAAAATTGTAGAGGCAGAAACAGCTTCAAATTCAAATGACGACAACGATGTTATCAATATTTTTTTGCATATCTAAAAAAGGTGCGAAAAACGACCACACTTGAATACCCTAAAAAAACAACACAAAACCGTATGTATGTCAAGATGACCTTATCATCAATTAGGTACGAGTACATACAGTAAATTAGTTAACTGTCTGTGTCATCTTCGACAAAGTATGGCGCTCTATAACTGTTGTAGACATGCTAATTGATTACAAAGTCACAGATCGTGACAAACGTGTGAGGGAAGGTTTAGTATACTTTGCACTATTGACTTGTCATGTCTACGGTGAGGTCAAAGCAGGTCAAGTTGATATTGAACGGAAATTGTGTCTGCTTCTAGGCTTCCGAAGATGAGAAACGAAGATCCGACGGAAGAATAGACAAAATGACAGATTGTGATTATTTATCAGTCATTATGTCTATTCTTCCGTCGACAAAACCCGTTTCTACGGTGGTCATGCTACGCCTGCTTATCAAATGGCAAATATTTAACTGGATTATGACCATTGATAGCGCACTAACTACTTTGATATGGCTCTTGTTTACTATGGTGAGGGTTAATGCCATGAGCAATCTGGAAATTGTCATTTTGGCAAGTTGAGATACAGAGTTAGAAAGGTGATATGGCAATGGGTTGGCTATATCTGTCCAAGGACGAGTCATTGATTGAAGACCGCCAATCGCGTAGCTTAGGACGGACCCCAGCAAGATGGATCTAAACAGACGGCAATCTAAAAAGGGAGCTGGAAACGAGTGGATGCGGTAGGAGAAAAAAAAACAAGCGAGTCTTACAGTAGTCGCATATGATGTGTGACATCTGACATCTGCTCTTGGTAATAAGCAACATTAAAGGGACGGGGCCTCGTCAAGGTCGTTCCTGACGGCCAACTCTAGCACCGCGCGCGGTCATTGGTCAAATCAAATAGCGCGCGCTCATTGGTCAAATCAAATAGCGCGCGCTTCTCTGGCTTCCTGTTACACACTTCCGTCGCTTTTCACGAAATCACTCCCACAGATGAAAAACTAGGTGTTGTGCGCAATATCGATGTCCTCGTTTATGTACAGGCAGCGGACTACGATAAGCTGGGTAGGGTATAAATCGGTCATCGGATATGTATGCTTGGGGCTATTGCCAAACAAGGGGACGCTGTTACTAAGTAAACATACCTAATCCTATAGAACCCTTCCATCTTCATCTTCTATTAAGGCGACGATAATTATACTGAAGATGACGTCTAAACGAGTAGTGTTAATGATTTGGAAAAAATATATACTAAATTAGAGCATTTTCTTAATGTTTTAATATTTTGGATTATTTTTATATTACATAGTAAAATTAATTTGTAAAATTAGGTCTAACGCGGATAAAAAACTGTGAATCGCGCAAAATCTACCAAGCGTATTTTTCTGAAACCTTCACCATGTTAAAGATAATTTCATTATTGATCTTTTAGTATACGAGTTTTATTAAAATACGTTTTGTTTTATGTATAATAAATTAATAATGCGTTTAATTTGGGACAGCGCTCCTTGATAGGCGAGTCCTATTACTGGCTGGAGGTACGACGCGTTGCGTGAGCTCAGTACAGAACACGCAAGCTAACCACTCAAGGTCACTGTCATATATCTGTGTATTAAGACATATCAAACATGAGGTCTATTGGCACTTACAAAACATGCTTTCAATAATAAGTTACGCTAGTTATCTTAAACTCAATTAATTCCGTTATATATTTAGTTTTGTTTTCTCTTTCTAATCTTTAATGAGAAAATATTTTCATTATGTAAGCAAAGAGCGTGTTCTAATGAGGCTAGGCATCGTTGCCCGATTGGAAACAAAATTAATTTAAAACTTCGACCCGGTTCCTAGATTTAATTAGTAATTTAATTGCTAGTGGCAACCTTTACCTAAAATGTAATCATTTCTGCGTTTAGTAACGTTTAAAGTTTCTTATATTTTCCTTATAAACGACTCAATATTGTGGTTTCAATGGACTTAGTTATAAAAATAATAAATATTTTTAGTTCGTTAGCCCTATGAATTTGCCAAACTAGTTTTATAGTCATTCAACGAAATATTAATTCCATAATGTTTAATTGACTTCAAAAGGTCAGTCTATCAGGAAATATTCATTTTTACCTCACATAACCTTCTTCAATATAACATTACCTGTAGTTGTTATTAAATGAATAGCATAAGAGAAAAATAACACTGATTTAAAAGGAAATTGTGTTACATTCATTAACTTCATGAATAATTATGATACATTTATTATGATGAACAATGAATATTTTTCTGGTCACAATGTTTTCAGCATTCAAAATATTGCCAAATTAGCCCGGCATTTGACTCGCACGGTCTTATCCGGGCGCCGAACTTACCCCAACCTTCTCTAAAAAATGGTCAGCAGGTATACCTAATCATAATCACGTTCATGACATTAAATTTAATTTTCTAGTTTTATTTTTAAATATAAATTATGAACATACTTTATAAGGCTGTAATGAGCTCGTTCAAAGTAAAGAATCGAAATTTATTAACGAGTTAAAATACTTGGAATTAGGGCATGCAATACCGGTTTTCCGGTTTTCATATTTACCGGTAAACGGGCCATTTTTATGGTTCATAAATAACCGATAAAAACAAAACCGGTAATTTAACCATGTATAAAATATTTATTTTTGTTATAAATCGAAATGGCTTTTTTAGATTATGGCGGCCTTAAAAGAAAATTGCTTACTGACAAATGTCAGTAGAAGCCGAAAGAGCTTTTCCAGACTCGCTTAGTGACAAATATTTGGATGAATTATGATTCAGTAGAAGCCTTTAGGTTTTTCATTACAATCATTTAAAAAAACAGATTGAGTTGGAAGAAAAAAAACAACAAAAGTCCAAAACAAATGAAAAAAATCTGATAATTTTATGACATTAGGTAAGCGTTGATTGTTAATTACTATTTGATCTCATTATATAACTCTAAATGCTATAATAATGAATAACTTACAAAATTGTTAAAAAAGCCTAATTATTATTTGAACATAACATAATATTTTAAATTTGAAGCATTATCTTAATTACTTACTTACTAATTGATTTTTGATTCAAGTTCTGATAGTTTTATAATTTGTTATTTACAGTTTTTTTTTTTTTTAGAGTTCATAACTCCGAACTCCACACAATTAGGCGAGTTAGTTTTCTTCATCATAAACGCAAATTTATTACATGGAAACGTGTCAAGATCTTGAGTCTATAAGCATGAACAACTAATTTTCTACTTAAATTACTATTCATAAACCAGGGCATACGAAAAGGCAAACCGTTAATTTGATATTACTGAAATAAGTCAAGATTTCAAGGGCACATTTTTTTGCGAATCGACAATTGGAATCTTCAAGTTGTTTAAGAATGTTGAAATATCATACCTCAAAAACCCACGCTCTGTCAAAAATAAACGAAAGAATGGGAAAAAGTTTGGCTGGCAGAAAATGCCTAGGGCAAATTCCACCTCCACACAATTTTTTGTAAGCATCAATACAAGATCAAATCTTACCTGCATAACAGTGACAGCTCCATACGTGATCGCAATCCAGTATATAGATCCCAGGAGTACTCCACCAGCGATGAAGGGACAGATCTTGTGGGTGATCTCTTCCATGGCATCTAAGAGTGCCACGAACGCTCCCATAGAAGGGAATACTACAATATATTCTGCTTTACACTGTGGACACAGCACTTTGCGGGTTATGTTGCCTCTTTGCTTCTCGTCCACCCACCGTTGAAGGCAACTTTGATGCACCTGAAGCAAGGAGAGATTATTTTTGTGTTTAATTGATATAATTAATGAGTAATATAATGAAACTGCCCACACCTGGTATAGAGATTAGATATCACATCATTATGCCTAGTACACACGAGCTTAGTTAGTTTGTCAGTAAAGCCTAAATTTGACTGGTTAATTAAATCGGCTCCAATTCACTCGCTCGGAAACACTAATTCAGCATGTACACGCAAGGTATTACTGTAAATGACAAAACTACTAAGCATTAGTTTACTTATGCTCGTGTGAACTCTGCAGTAATGATGATCACATTCTGGCAGTCAATGGATTACATTGAGACAAAACTTATTGAAAATGAAAGGCACTCTGCTTAAGGGCACAGGTGACCTTCCTTGAGTATGCATGTTTACAACGTAAGGTCCAAATAATTAATATGCTTGCCGTACCTCTTATACTTCCCACAGTTTTAGTTTGTCCATCCATACCTACTATCCATTCTCATATTATAAATGCAAAATAAAAGTAACTCTGTCTGTCCCGTTTTTACGCCTTCAAAGCCAAATGGATTTCCATTTCCAGAAATCCATCCTAACCCAAGTCAAGGTCTACCTGTGTAGACCTTGATTTCAGTTAGGAGACTTCTTATCCCTGTAATAAGTTCCCGTCGGATGATTTACGAAACACACGCGAGCGAAGCCGCAGATAACAGCAAGTCTTTCATAAAAACAAACAGTAACTATGATATAAAACTGACTATAATGATCCATGTTAAGACGTCTATCGGGCCTTTACAGGTGGTAATAATTAGTAATAACGGCCTTTCAAACGTAATTGAAGTGCGAGCTAAGTGTCCAAACATCTCTTGTCAACGCATTACACCTAATTACTTAAACGACCCTAAACTCATGAAGTTCTTGACAACGACCTGGAAAAAACCTCCACATAGAGATTATTTTGAGGATAATTTGAAAACCAAAAAGGTAGTGGAAGAACAGATACCGAGCGTCAGTAACAGTCTGACATTCCCTTCTGCCCGACGCGGAAGACATCCACAACATCCACACGAAATAAAAAGCAATGTACCTACAACTCTTTCATACAAGTTACTAATACACATGTTACGAATAAATCAATGATATTCGCTTGACTGAAAATTCAAATTGAAAATAATTAAGTATTATGAAAAAAAAGGCTCAGTAAATTGTGACTAGTTTATTGCCAATATCGAGAATTGAGCTAACTATCCACAGACTGCAGATGCTGTTAAAGGCGGACTTAGCAAAAAAGTTTAAATAAATTGTATGTGGGTTACAATTCGTTTAAGTCAAATTCTCTTTAAATTTCCAATTCAACCGACATTTAATAGTTGTCTATCTATTGAATCCTACAAGCATAGGGTCAGTGGATTAAGTACAAAGGTCAGGGATGCAGTTGACAATGATGCTCAGTAAGCGCTGAATCGATTGTCATTGACGCGACATGTCGCAATTATTAATGAATCAACAGTACTACCGATCAGTTAAGATGCAAATACACAGTTGATATAAATCTAGTACAATTTTAAATAGTGTGGACAATTGGACATGCGAAATATAACAGTACTTAACGTTAACGTAGTTAATTGTACCTGGGTTCTTTGACCCAGTTATTTTTCACGCTAACTAAATATGAAAATTAAATAGAAAACGCTAGGTACTAAGTATTTTTCAGCAGTACAGGAACTATTCTGGTCAACGGTAAGCCCCGGTAGATTCAAATAAAAGAGTCAATAACATATTTCTGATTTTATTTGCGATCTGTCCAAGGCTTTCGAATGTGTTCATCACAAATATGCGACACGTTTATTCGGAAGTTCCGACTATTTCGGGATTCAAGGGTGATTTTGTTCCTACCAATAACAGTGTTTTAATATTAATGCAACAAAAAGGAAATATTGCGTAAGATCCTGCTTGAATGGTGACAGGAGTACCCCATGGTAACATTCTGGTTACCATTAATTTATGATGGTTTAGAAAAGAACCTATATCGAACTTATATCGGTGGAAAATGTATAATTGGCAGAAAAGTGTTTTGATCCTAATCAGTTCTTTTACGTAGATCGATGCAATAGCAACTATATAGAAAAGTAGGTATTGAATGGAAGCAAGATTGATAACTAGTAGGTACTATTTACTTTGACACTCACCAACAAGTAACGCAACTAATTTGACGTACACAACAACACGACGTATTAACAACTATGAGAACTCTAAAATAGCTTGCATCAAAAACATTGAAGATAAAAACTTCATCAGAATATGTATGTCAATGCCATTGTCAAGATTTCCTTGAAAATGGAATTATTTATAATTCCGAAATGAATAGACAAATTCATAGACTTACTTCCTATCTACGCAACCATTAGCAAGTCGTCAATTGCAAGTGGCAATCCATCATTCTGAGCTATTGTAGTCTTTGATTCTGAGCTTTAGTAAAATGCGGTACTACAATTTGTCCTACTTTGTAACGAACGTCCGATTGAGGCCGATAAATGGCGATAAGGATACAAAGACCCAGTACTTAAGTTCAAGCACCTGTAGGGAGCAAACAAGACGGCTATGGAATAAAGATCTTTGTGCCCTTGCAATAGATGACCTTTGTAGTTCATTCGCCGTTCTTTATACCCGACTGCGGCGGAGTCCAAAAGGATGGTAATGTTTTGTAGGATGCTGCAGTTACTTGCCATTTTGACACTAATACAATGTCATTTAGAAATAATAACTACCAATACCCTGCCCAGTCAATATGGCAAAATTATTCTACTCTACAACGAAAAAAATATCGAGTACCTATTGTGGAATTTCTTTTTTGCTGGTTGCTGGGTGCATCGAATTAATCGTGTGCTTTACACCGCACTGCACCGAATTATTAGGTGTGCCACAGGGGCAGGTCCTAATGCAAATTCTATGTTGATTCAATTAAAATATAATGCGCCAGCAACACGCAAACAGAATGCCGCAACATAATCACTTCGTGGAATAAAAGCAAAGGTAGGTTTTATTTCAATAATTCAATATGAATTATACCTATCTACTTAATTCAGGATAAAATTACTACTTACTTCAACCCAAAGATAATTTAATCACGAGATGCATACAAACAAACGTTTTAAGGGTTTTGATAAGGAAAATGAGCCATATCACAGGCATGTCTTAACATTAAGGAAATAAAGTCTAAGGGAAAAAAAAAAAAAATACCAACAAAATGCCCGCCCTTAACCACTTTCTCATGTGATTAAGGCAAATTTTGAGACTAGTGGTGGTCTGGAAATTTACAGATGAAGAAGAGGTACAGCTGAAGTAAAAGTTAAGGGAATTACGGGCTTGACCATAAGCTGCTATGGAACATGGAAAGAATCTGATTAAATCTTAGCAAATACGACTTACCTACTTAATAGAAAAGTAGTAGATAAAAATGCAACAATTACAATAAGTAAAATAATAATAAAAAAGCTTTTATCTTTATAAAAATTGGCTAAACTTACGATGATCCTAAAATATAGTATCACACAGACTACTCCTATAACCCAGCGACCTTAATTCTTCATATAAATTAATGATAAAAACTGTCTATATTCACTATTCACACACAATAACAAATGAGTGTTTAACAATCTGATATGGTGCTGAAAACAATAATTTTCCAAATTATCTTGATGATAACATACATTCAGTGAAGATAAAAAAGGTACTGTGGTTTTAATAATAGGAAATAAACTAATTGGAAAAAATAAGCTAACTCTAAATTAACTATGGAACGACTGTGCAAAATTCCTCTACCAAATGAAAAAATATTTTTATTACATTAATTGTCCAAAATATTGATGAAAATAAGTTTAAAAAAAATTAAGAATTCAAAACCTCATTCTTTTTAAAGAAGTCGGTTAACAGTGGCTACTGCTTTAATTTATATCAAACGCAAGCCCTTTGTAAGAAATAATTGAGATTCTTCATCTGTGTTTTGTTGGTATATAATATGAGTTCATGTTTAAAACAATTTAAATTTTGTTCAGTCTCTTTCCAAGCTGTTGCTCTTTTGTCATTTTCACATACATTCAAAAACTTCATTTAAAAACAAATAATACAAAACTGCTGTCAATTATTTGATGGAAAATTAACCTGTTATTTAGTTCTTCGATTAACAAAATTGGTGTTGACTTCATTTTTATTTCAGTTGCAGAGGACAAAATGATTAATAGACCTAATTATAAAAAAGTTTCTAATATCAAAGTTGCCCAGTTTAATTTTTTTTACTTGTATTTGGTTCTTAACAAACTTTGTTTTTCTTACCTGCTACAGGACATTATTTGGACAATGTCAATACTTGCCACATAATTCGATATTTTATCTGAGTGGACAAGAGTAATCTTGCTTAAAGGATTGTTTATTTACATCTCGAGATGAACTGATAACCTTGATAGTACATTGACTGAGACAACAAGACATGACAACATGCTCATCAATAATCATCGTATATATAAAAGTATTGTTTGTTGCAATAATATAAAGTTAATCTTTGCTTTACTTTCACTTATTCATGATCATCTCCTTCCTCCTTTATCCTTTTCCCAACCACATTGGGGTCGGCTTCTAGTCTAACTGAATGCAGCTGTATACCAGTTATATAGTAATAGGATGCCCCTGGAACAACTTTCAAAGATCTACAAATGACAGACGGGACCAAAAGTTTAACATACTTTCTGAAGCAAGGACAGAAGGGCTAGGGTCTTTCTTCTTAGTGAATTTATGAAATAAATTGAGATAGAAACAATAAAAAAGGGTGAATGTTTTTACCAAACAAGTCTTTGGCAAACATGTAGGCTCAATATTTCTCAGTCAAAGTAATCACTATGGTTTTTTTCTTATTATTTTTAGGAGGATAATCATCCTCCTTCTCTTTTGAGGCTCAATATTGCTTGATCAAAGTAATCACTTTGATCATCGAGGATGATCATCCCCCTTCCCTTTTTTAAATTAATTTGGGTTGGTGCAGCACCTTTTCTTCCACACATTATCAGCCGTCATCTTAGTATTCACATCCTTTTCAGACATTTTTTCTTTCACCCAGTTCATTTAAAATTTTCTTTCTCTTTTCCCTTCTTATAGCCAAGTCTTTTATATTTAAGTGTTTCACAATAATGTATGGATCAAACAATAACAATACAAAATCTTAAACATTATTGCAAATAGGAATGCAATTTTATTTTTTTAATGATTTTATTAACACACACCACACACCTCTGCCCAACCCTTCGGGGAAACAAGGCGTGATGCTATGTTATGTTTATTAACACAATAATGAGTGTCTACAATTAATATAGAAATGAGTCTTATTTTATTTTGTACATAAAATTCTGATTTTACATTAATAAAAAGACATATAGGTAATTATATTCCAATAACCAATACTGTCAGAAAAATAAGTATATCATTAAAATATTTTTTTGTGAAGTTTCACTGATAACAAACAAATTAAACTGATGATATTGCACACACAAATAAGACCGCCACATAAAATTTACACAACACATTTTCATTTCACAACAATAAATCAAATTACAATACAATTATATTTGAGTGCCCATTAGTGTTTACTCAAAACAATTGGAGCAAACAATACATACTTTCACTTCCTCACTTGTTTATATCAGGAATCGGAAGCACGGGTTATGACCACGGCGATCTAGAACAGGTTCTAACTATGCACTTACCCATTTCGTGGTCCCGCTGCACTTACAAGGTTGTACCCAAGCCGCCAGCCTGTCATCAGCTTCCGTTGCAAAACACACCCAACACGACTTCGTATTATCATCCTCAGCAGGCTGCAAAGCCTGAGAACTACCCAAACTTGAAGGCTGCGCCCCAGACACTGGCTTTTCACTAGACATAATCGTAAACTGCGTTTTAACGACACAAAAATTCACACTCAAAAACAGACGAGCGTACCACAATAGTTCTCAACAACAACTGACAATGTGCCAACTGCCAATCCTTGATGTTATTGTAACAAAACCATATTTTTCTCCGCAAACGATAAAAATACTTTTGTAATCTTAATCGACAGCTGTTTTTGTCGCAAGGTTTTTTAGAAATTTCGTTTTGACAAGACTGGGAAGTTGTATTGATAAGTCTTGTCTTCAAAATGAATGGTCAAAAACGTGAACGAAATAGTGATGAGACTACAATCGATCTGACGCGACTTCTCGAGTTACGAGTAAGCCTCCGTTCGCACGGAAGTAAAAATATCACGGTGGGATTTTATGAAACACCGGATTTTCAACTTTCGGTGTTAAGCCGAGCGTTAAGAATTCAACAGAGTGCATCCCAGCACGTCAAAAAACACACTGTTTGATTTTCAACTCTCAGTGCAGAGCGTTGAAAATCCAGTGTACGAAAAAGTCCCGCCCCGCGATATGTTTACGTCCGTGCGGACGTGGGCTAAGTGAACTTGTTTAACTCGCACTAAGTCAGAAGTCTAATTTCATAGCACTTCAGTGACTCAAGTCACGCAAATGAAAATCCTGAACTTCAGTGATACGAAAGTTTAAGAAACTCGATAATTGGTGACAAAATTGGACTCAAATCGCATCACTATGACATAAGGAATGAATAGACTGAAAGGTGACATTCAGTGTTTAATCATTTATAAAGATCATGTGTATTTTTTTTTCACACCCTTTCAATCTTTTTATTTTATTCGTTGACGATTCTAATAAATGATTAATTTTACTAGTCATCAACAGTCGTCACTTTATAATGAGAACAACCTCTTGCTTTAGCCGAATAGGGAAATCGAAACAAACATTCATATGCCATCCTATGGGGGTAGACACTACAGAAACTACAGTACACCACCTGCTACGATCCTTACATGCTCTTTTTATTTCGTTTACGTTCATACATCTGGTCCTGACCTTGAAGAACATCACCAATAAGGTCCCTTTAAGTCCTTCTAGGGATCGTTTCACTCACGTCTACCTTTTAAAACCTTTGGTTAATTGCCTTTCATTCATCCCTCAAATTCCGCCTAAGGTAGATTTGATTTTCTGTTAACCTTTCATACAGAAATAGGAGTGTGCAAACAAAGCAAGCAAAGCGAGCACCCCGTCTTGGTTAGGTTTTCATGTCCATTCATACAGAAATAGGAATATGAGTAACTTTTTCAAATTATGCACAAATTACCAGTCGCAGGCGCAAGTTGGCCCGCTCTGGCCGCTGGGCCACATTAGGCCCGCGCCTAGCGTTGCAGTGGCAGTGCGACAGGATGGTTCGTACCGCGTCGCGCTGCGTCAACCACCGAGCGCGCCGCTCACAGAACATATATACTCAAAGGAGTCGCTTTACTGAGCGCACCGATAGGTACTAAGAGACGAGAAAAACCGACATTATGTGCCAAGTGGGAAAACTTACAGTATTGTTCATGAAGACGCAAAGTATGCTTAGCACAGTTAGCACAGACTAAGTAGTACTAACTTAGCCTTATTAGCACGGTCAATAGTACAGATAATTTAGTTTAACTTTAAATACTAGGTGGCGGAAAATACAACCAATAAATTATTGATGACTGATGAATTATTGATTTGATTTGATTTTATTTTATTAGACATTATTTTATTTTATTTGTAAAATTTCTATCCATTTATGTTTGGCAATGGGTGTAATTTACCTGAAATAAATGAATTTATATTATATTACTTAATTAGACATTATTTATATACAGTATGATAAATAATTTCGCAATGCGTAAACTCAGTTATTCTTCTCAACTTATTTTTGCGTTCGATAAAATCAATACTGTGCATGTGTAAATATTCATCCCAACTACCGAACCCTTCACTGTGCGTGATCGACTTGCACTTGACCGGTTTTTAATACTAAATGGGGATAAAAACTGCCACTTGCTCACCTCAGATGGCACTGATCTCCGTCTAATAATTTGACAGTTAGCCATACATTTTTTGTTATCAAGCGACTTCTCTTACGCATTATTAATTTTTGAGCCCAGTTGCGCAGCTGTTTACTGCAAAAATACGGGGGTCCATGTATTTGCCAAAGATGTTATAAGAAGAAAACTGTGGAAGAAAGCTCTCCGAAAAAAAATGGAATCCGATATTTCGTCGAGACGATGTGCTATTCTTTAAGCTTTTTATGGGAGAAAATGGTTTATAGGTGATGCTCCCAAGAGAACTAAGTCTGTTTTCATTACATACAGGCACTTGTGATGTAATATTATGTAAATTATAGTAAAGTATGTGTGTGTTTATATTATCATATTAGATCAGTGCTAGAAATGCTATCTCTGAGGTTTTTGAGTCAGAAAGATCGTACCCGAGTTGGTTTTCAACTGGTGTAATCAGGTTATTTCTATCGTAAGCCTCCAGTCTTTAACAAAAAACGAACTTAAAGTCAAAAAATACAAAACAACTTATAAATTATAAAACGTTTATAATTTATTGACTTTCCACTAAAGCTGCTTTTTTACCAGTGGTAGACGCTTCCCCTGTCCTTAGCTCGTCTTTTAATAGTGCTACAGTCCAAGTCTCATACATATTTATCTAGTTTTCGTAAAATTTGTGATCTACACAAAAGTAAACATAAACACAACAATGGCTGTTTAAAGACGTACAACTGTGCTGCCACCTGTTATGAGCTTTCAGTTTTTAACCTCATTCCTGCGTGTATAAAAAATACTATCTTAGCCGACTTTCGCACGGACGTAATAAAATCGCGGCGGGCTTTTATCGCGCACTGGATTTTCAACTCTCGGTGTTAAGCCGAGCGTTAAGAATCCAACGTACTGGGACGCACTGTCGTCCCAGCGCGTTGAAATATTACACTGTTAGATTTTTAACTCTCGGCGCTGAGCAGAGCGTTAAAAATAAAGTGCACGAAAAAATATCGTCGCGATTTTATTACGTCCGTGCGAACGTCTGCTTAGTATTTTCACGCGAAAAAAAACTATACAAAAAATCGACTCTATAGACTCGACTTTTAAATAGTAACTTTTATTTGTTCAATCCCTAAGCCATTGCGTTCCAAGGTTTAAAAACGTAGTATTTTATTCCGTTTAATTAATTTCTGTTCCTTTCTCTCGCGTTTTCATAGAAACGTCTTAGAAACGTCAATGTCATAGAAATGTCAACATGTTAATTTGAAGTTTTGGAACTGGAACACAAACACAAAGGTCAAAAGCAAAAAGGTGAGCAACTCAGCTGGCTGTTGCTTCCGCGATTTTTGCGTGGTTTCTGTTACGAAACTGAGTTATTGAATGGACAAAGTTTAATTATTTCAATTTCTGAGTGTAATTACATTCATCATCTAAGAAGAATTGGACTTAATTCCAGAAAACTGTAAGTTATTACAACTGCAACTTTCACAACCATTATTACAAAGTTCTGCCGTTATTTTACTTTATGTTAACTTGTACGATTATATGATAGTTTTTCAATATATTTTTAAATTACCGCTACTTTGTTTTCGTTTCTGTTTTAATAAATTTCAACGTAGTTCTAACCACACCTTCCATTTACATAACATCGAAAGATTATGTTGGTTAGAAAATATTTAACAAATAAACTATAAACAAATATTAACAGCATATTTTAACTTTTAACACTGCGTTATGGTTTTTGAAACTAAACATAAATAAATAAATAACAGGGAACAGTAACCCACAGTTTGTAAAAGGTTTCTAACAATCTGCAAATACAAGATGCTCAACAAATCTTGTATGAAGTTCATGTCGGTGTGTTTACTGTTTAGTATGTGCATAAGTTTCTGCTTCATAATGCATGAAAACATGATGTTATGGGAGGGAACAATATAGGATAGGTAGGTACTTATTACCTCAGATTTTGAGGCAATATGTACCTACCTATCCCTACAAGGTGTGGGTTTGATAGTCAACAGGTTTATTTGACAAAAAGCTTGTGTATTATGTATATATACAGTTATATATCTATATATATAAAAATGAATCCCGATTTCCCTTGGTCACGGCATCACGCTAAAACGGCTGAACGGATTTAGATGAAATTTGGCATATAGGTAGACCATGACCCGAAGAAGGACATAGGATACTTTTTATCCCGATATTCATACGGATCATAGACTTATGCGGGTGAAACCGCAGGGCGCAGCTAGTTATTTAAAAAAATGCCATGACAAACTATAATGATAGCATAGATACTTCTTAGACTTACCAAGAAAAGTAAATTATTGATTCCATTTTTATTAAATAATCACCTAACCCTAACAATGTGTTTTGTTTAATTCACCAATAAATTAATCTGTCATTTATTTTAAAAAAAAAAAAAAACATGAATTATGGGATTTAAAACACTTATTTTTCTGAATGGAAAGCAATGGATTACAATAATTTTTAGGAATGATTACAACACAATTATTCAGACAAATATAAGGAAAAAAAAGTACCTACCATATCATAACAAAAAAAGGCAGTTATTTAAAAATTATAAAGACCGACAACATGTCATTCTATTACTCACCGCGTTTCTACACTCGCGTTTCTATTTCAAACACGTTTTAACCTTTTTCAATAGTTCTAGTCATTCGGAAATCAACTTAATTAACAATATATAAAGTTCATATTAGTTTAGGTAAAAATAATATAAATTCGAAACAATATTTGAATATAGTTTAGCATAATAATAATATATTACTTACTAGCTGCTGCCCGCGTGGACTTAATTCTTTTTCTAAAATAAAAGTACCCCAAGTTACCTACTCCTTATAACATCAGCTATCTGAGAGTGAAAATCCCGTCAAAATCGATCCAGTGGTTTCGGAGAACAAACTGACAGACAAACAGACAAAAAAAATTAAATTGTTTTTTTGTTATATACTTTCATATGCATTTTATAAAAAGCTGTTATTTGACATTACAAACAAACACTTCCATTTATTTTTTGTATAGTTATGTATAGGGAAGTACCTACATATTTTCCTACTCACATGCCATAGTAAATACTTGAAATAACTCTACTGAATCATTTTGTTTTGAAACTATGAATGAAATTTATTGCATAAGAATATATAGTTCATGTAATATGTATAGTTTTATACCATAATCAGTTGCAGCAGTTGTATATCAATGTTCAAAAGTGGATTTCATGTGCCTATTTGAAATATGTAAATGATTTGACTTTGACCATTAAGGGCGAATTTCACCAATGAAACTGAACGCGATCAGCACATCTAAACCGCGTTCAAAAGCTCTCTGTGTTAATATTCGAAAACTAAGATGACACTGACAGCTATTAAATGCAGTTTAGGTGTGTTGATCGCATTTAGTTTCATTGGTGAAATTTGCCCTAAGGGTCCATAGTACCTCTGATCTCAGCACAAAATCACTCTTTAACTCGCTCGCACACTACTGCTCGCAGTGCTCACGGACTCAGTGAGAGCGAGACTGAGCGAGACTCCAAGGCCCCCATAGTTGTTTAGGCAATTTCTTCTTCTCTGAATTCAGAATATGTGAGTCCAGCCTTATAGCAATGAGATTAATATAACCTCATTGGTAATAAAGACTTAAACATGAATATGAATACAAGGTGCTCTCCTTTACTGCAATTCATAATTGCTCTGTGGTAATTTTGATTTTATTTGTGCTCTCTCAGCTGTTTTGTAAGCTGCTCAAGGATGTATCATTTACTAGATTCTAGATAATAAATCAGCCTTTATAGCCGAGTAAGTTATTAATTAAGCCCATACACTGAGATTGTACGTCGTCATCATGAAAAAACATGCCGACGGGCGACCGGCCTTGAACAAACTTATAATCGAGAGGGGAATGAAATGACGTTTGAATCAACTCGCGGATTCGGGTCTGGTACGTCACTAGCCAGTACTCGCGAGTTGCGCGTCAAATGCGCGCGTGCCTACCTACAGTCGCGTCTTCCCGCGCCTTTTTCAAATATCGAACAAGGTACATTTTTATTGTCACTTTCACAAAATTTTGGTGTTGCATCACTATGCGAGTATGCGAACCTGCTTACATACATGTGTTGTCGTTCACAGATATTTCGTAATGTGTAATCTTGATTGTATCTCTTGTGGATTATGAAATTATCTCAACCTGTTTGATATAGTGCTGTTTTTAGGCTTTAAAGCAGCCTGTAAGTACTTATGTAGTTTTTTTTGCGAGGTTAGCCAATTTCAAAGTTCACTGAATTGTAATTTACATGTGGACTGGCCCTATTTAATGTGAAATATAATTATAAAGTTTTGTTATAAACACGGTGTTATACATTCTGTAGATCTCTATTCAATTTGAATGAAACAATGAGTCGATGTTAATAAACATTTATTTTTTTAACGTCATGTTGGATGATAGTGATGTGCTGTTGCCTTCAGACGGATAAGCAAGGTATTGAAAATATTTCTATGTAGAATGTATCTGAATCTCGGACTTGGGTATGTTTGAGAACGGAGAAACATGCTGCACGTGTGTTCCATCCACGCCTTATCCTATTAGTAGGATAGAGGCACCAGTAACCTTCTTGAATTCAATGAACTCCATGGAAGTCCAAATACCTACAGACTATCCCGAGCCCGTAACCCGTCGAAATATTTGAGTAAGTACCAATCAACCCAGTATTCAAATATTTCTCTTTGGCAAGATTCCGCACAAATAATCATGTGACTCCCAAATTTTTTACAAACGCCGTATTGTTTTGCCGGTTACGTTGAAAATACTTTTCGTAAATCCGTGCGCATATCGTGAGTGGATCCGTGATCGTAAGGTCATATACTTATTAATCATTAGCAGTCGGTAGTACCCGTTGTAATAATGGTCCTAATGACGACGTGCCTTCTGCAGTTAATGAGCATCGTATTAAAACAACACGCAGCCCTCCCATATAGCACTGAATTTACTAAAAAAAGACGGAAAGACATAGTTTGCCCTACAAAAAGTACAAAACATGCCTTCGCAGCCAAATTTTTTGTCTTCCTAGGACTATTACTTTATAATAGAATAAATGCGAGAACTAACATTTATTCTCTAAATTATAATAATTGTAAAAGAACTCTTAAGGAAGCTCTTCAAAGTATTTCCTATGAAGATACAGAGAAACTATTAGTCGTACTTAAATAAAAAAAATGTACTAATTAAGTTTAGCTAAGTAAGGATAGGTACTAAGATTTTAGCAAGTAGGATTTATTGTACTATTTACACCTTTTTACATACCTATTAGATGACTAGATTTTTATAACGAATGTGATTATTTAGAAATATTTATTATACCTTGCCTAGCCTGAAATACAGGATGACCTAGTTCAGGCACATAACATAATCGAATTTTTCGTAGATTTAAGCAAATTTGTATTTAGTGTTTTACCTTTTCAGCTGAATAAAGTTTTATTATTATTTTTATAGTTATTGTTGTTCTGATCAGAATTGTAAAAGGCTGACTTATGAACCTATTGCACGTTTGCACGTAATATTTGCATTTGGGGAGGGGCTTTATTGGTTTATAACGTCACACAAACGTCATGCATGTGGACTTGCGAAGTAGGTATTTGGGTCCTCGAAACGATCAATTGCAATTGCCATGAATTTTTATTGTACCTAGTAATATTGTCAATCGCTTCAATTGCATATGGTAGATGATCAATATGCGCATCAATACTCCATTTGAAATAAAATAAGACATTTAAACAAACCTTTTTTATAGTCCGTCCAACTGATTCTGACTTCTATACCGTAGGCATAAGGATGGCATTAAAATAAAAAGAAATGGTTCCAACTGTTTACTGCAACACCATTTGTCATGCCACCGACGCCATAATAGTCAAAATCGGTTGAATGGACTGTAAAAAAAGGTTTAATTAAATGTCTAATCTAATTTCAAATGGAGTATAAAGTCACTATCAATCACGTAAAAATTTACAATTGCAATTATCGTTTCGGTCACCCTTTATATTGTTATGTGATTCTTCGTATCCCCAAGGTTTGGTCCTTCACGAATGAGTCCTACTGAGTGATACCAGTTACTGACACATAAAATAAAGCTATAAGTAGTGCTCTTTCCATTTAGGCTAAAAGCATAATCGATAAAACCTCAAATGCCCGCAAGTGCAATACCCCTTTGTCCCTTTGGCTATCACAAACTTGTAGGTAATTATTACTAATTGATAGACCAGTCAAGATCGTCGTAAACTCGCGACTGGTGGATTTTTTTAATGAAATCTTTATGGAAATGATTTTAATTTGATTAGATTTTATTTTTCTTATGTTGCACTAGTTTAGGGGTGTAATATTATTTTGCCGGAGTCCCGCCCGTCACGGGAGCCTTTATTTACTCTTGAAATGTTAAAATGATTATCTTTGAGTTTTATGAGAGAAACCTTAACCTAATTATGCAATACAGATTATAATTAAGCCTTAAGCTATCAAAGTAAGATGGTAATTTAAATATGTATTAATGTAACACATTACCGAGTACCACATCAGTCTGTGGCAACTTGTAAAGCTTGTAAAGGTGATCAAATGTGTACAGGATCGATAAATTTTTATTTTTTCCTAAATGTAGAATAATAAAATACCTGCATTATATCGTTAGAAGTAAATTATAATCATGCAATATTTTATGGTGATGCGACGATTCAACAAGAATTATCATTTATTCGGTATGTCGCCGTAGTGTTGCGACACTATCGTCAGACCTACGTCAGTTTTTCTCCGAATTCTTGAACGGTTTAAATGACTCTGCAGATTACAATATCCTTATCCGTAACATGTCTTATGTTGTTTGAGAAAATCAGAACTCGAGCTTACAAGATATTAAAATAGGTTACTACATTTGGTCAACCTTTCATTGATATTGATTAATTCTGACAAACAAGACTTATCAATTTATTGCATTCAACGATTTATCTCAGAACCGACGATGCAATAGTTCTGAAAGGCAGGTCATTAACCTTTCCAAAGATAATATGAGGTTTCGGATACCCTAACTTTATCTTGAAATTTCGAATGAAAAGTTTAGAGTAATAGTGTTCTGTGCGTTGGCTTGTCATGGCTAAATTACATTAAGAAATTTGAGGTACGCAGTAGTTCCTTTAGGTCTTTAAAGGATCATCATCAACCAACAGTAGTCCACTGCTGGACATAGACCTTTCCAATTTCACGCCATTCAACTCTATTCTCGGCAACTCATCCAGCTGCTACCAGCCTGCCTCTTAAGGGATAGGTATGAGGAAATCTCCATCAGTGTCTCATAGTTGTTTGCAAGTCTGCACAGTCTCAAAACGTTGAAATGTGACACACATTCGTATCATAATAATTGTATTGTATTATAAATATTATAATGCATTCAGTGAATAACAAAATGCAACAGTTTCAGTTACCTACTTATTTATAAAAAAACATTCTACTCGTTATCATAAACTAAATACATTAAAAGTCATGCGCAATTTTAAAGAAATTTAAACAAACAATTTAATGTAATGACTAGCGGACGTCACGCGGTTTCACCCGCGTAGTTCCTGTTCCCGTGGGACTACGGGGATAAAATATAGCCTATGCTACTCGCTGATAATGTAGCTATCCATTGCTAAAAGAATTTTTCAAATCGTTCCAGTAGTTTTTAAGTTTATTCGTTACATACAAAAATACAAATCTTTCCTCTTTATTATATTAGTATAGATCACATGCAAAGAGTCGGTCGGACTATTTATTTATTTATGTGCACACAGTAAAATTCATACAGATACGATATAATTATAATTTACAATAGAGTACAGAGGTACCTGCTTATTTCTTAAGAAATTCCTTCTAGCAGACTTACGAAAGGAGAACTGAGACAGAAATGTAGATGATGATCTGAATGTACGTGTTATTGAGTTTCCCATTAGGAATTTCTCAGTAGCAGTCCGGAGTCTGAATTTTTGCCCGGTTGATGGTACAGTAGGCTCGACTCCTATTACATGCGACTTAAACATAACCGGCAAAATGTGGGTGTACCAACTATGGGTACACCTCTGCCTACCTCTTCGGGGAAACAAGGCCTGATTTTATGTTATGATCATATGACTAATTATCTAGGTATCACCATGCTCGCTTTCAATTTTGTGATTGCCAAAATTTCCATTTATTTATTTTCCTGATCGTAAAGCAGGATAAAATGGAGGAATTTCCTCTTTTTACGACCGGTTATGCTTAACTGGCTAGATATTTTTAATTAGTTACCTACTAACTACTATTTTCCTTACAAAAGTTAAACTTATATTATGTATAATTAACCTGTACTTGCCTATTAAGTTTCAAGGATGTATCCAACCGGTCTGTTCTGTTAAAATCTCTCCGAGAAAACTATAAGTGAAGTGAACTAGAACTGAGCTGTCATTTCAACAGCACGCTTAGCATGACCACAATAGAAAAGGGTTTTGTCGACGGAAGAATAGACAAAATGACAGATAAACAATCACAATCTGTCATTTTGTCTATTCTCCCGTCGACTAAACCCGTAGAAAAACTGTGTCTATGGTAATCATGCTACGCGTGCTGATGCTAGGGATTGACACTATTGACAGGTTCACATTGAGATTTTTAGAGTACGTACTGGTACCTACCTAGTTGTAAAAAATATTATCTAGAACAGTTTGCAGCCTCCATTGTATGTAGTGTTATGTAATCTGATGTTAACAAGATAAGATTGCTGGTGACACCAATTGAACTCAGTTTTATTATACTCCACCCACCACTTTGATTGACCCATTACTAGCTTTTATTTGATACCAATAATGTAGTTTTTTTAAACCAAGTCCTCCTTATTTATTTGCAGATGCAATATATAAATATTATATAGCCTATGTCACTCCCACAGTTAAGACGAATCTAACGACACCTCATAAGTTAAAATCCATCAAGTCGTTTAGGCTACAGACCGTGCCAAAGAAATAGACATACATACATACTCTCGAAAAACATTACCCTCCTTCTAGGGCAGTCGGGTAAAAACAGTAATAATATGATCTTATTTGTCTGCAAGACTCCTACGTTTTCATGCTCTATATGTATATCACTAACACAAATTACACTCATCGAGTCAACTGTGTAGATTTTGGTAGATTATGAATCCATTGCATTTATTTGCATACTTATTGCATAGAGCAGTATCTCAAATTACGTATCTGAAATAGAGTATTTATGCCAAATTCCTCCAGTGAAGAATCAAATTATGATGTCCAATAAAATGTTGACTCGGTAGATGCATGCTGAGGCGGATGTCAGGATCTTAATACTGCAATAATAATGATACATGCAACAAACAAGTTATTTACGTTCCTCGTAAAACAAGTTTTTCTTCACGCAACCCAAACAAATACTGGTTTGAAAATCACTCAACCATGCCTTATTATAGTAGTCGTAAGCCGACGTTCGGACGGACGTAATAAAATCGCGGCGGGATTTTATCATGCACTGGATTTTCAACTCTTATTAAGCCGAGCGTTGAGAATCCAATGCGCTGGGACTCACTCTCGTCCCAGCGCGTTGAAAAACACACTGTTGGATTTTCAACTCTCAGCGCTAAGCAGAGCGTTGAAAATCAAGTGCACGAAAAAAAATCGCTGCGATTTTATTACGTCTGTGCAAACGTGGACTTAATGTACACAGACGTTCTATAATTACGTTTCTCGTATGGTCCTTAGTTCCGCAGTTTCATGGTCCTTAGCTGCTTACGGTGCATAGTCTACCGAGTATGGGAAGAGAGTGGCCATCATCATGATCTGCCTAGCCTTTTCCCAACTGTGTTGCAGTCAGCTTCTAGTTTAACCGGATACTTACATGGAGCGACTGCCTATCTGACCTCCACAACCTAGTAACTGGATAACACGATATGCCCAAGGGCCAAGGGTAAGACTGGTTGTGAGATTTTTGGGCTTCACACTACGACTAAAGCCTCGCGCAGACTAGCGCGACGCGACACCGGTAATTGTTCTGCCGTGAAGTTTTCTTAGAAATTGTATTGTTAGAAACGCGTCGCGCTGGTCTGCACGAGGCTTAACGACTGTCAAAGATAAATGTAAATGACAAGTCGGTCCAACTTACTTATCAATAAACTCGGCCTATCGCAGTCTACTGGACGTAAGCACAGACGTAAGCTTCTCCCCCAAATTGCTAGAACACCCAATTTTATCAGTACAAAATCGTGGGTGGATACATTTTATGAGTTGAAAGCTCCTTTGATCGTCTATCGAAGTCCACTGTAATAATAAATAGTTCACTTTAAAGTTATGCTTATCGCGTCGAAAATACCTTACAAAAATTTCCAGAGCAACTTTTAGAGGATAACCAGAAACATTCTGAATTTGACCTTTTATTCGAAAATAACACCTTGTAGTGTTGTTGTTTGTGTTTGTTTCGGTAGGCTAGATGTCGAAAAAAAACAAAAGGTTTTGGCAACCATGAACAAGAAAGTTGGCCGTGCAAAGTGATGACATTTGATTCTGTCACATGTGTTATGTGAGCCATGTTTTAAGTCACGTACGCCAATATACCAAGGCGGTATTTTTTTTTCCTGTGCCCCTTAATAACGGGCATAAAAAAGAACAGTCTATGAACAAAAGGTTAGACTAATTAGATTGTTAACCAATTTTCCTGTATCAAGTAGAAAATGATAAGCCGTTACTGAAATTACACAATATTATTACTGTTTTTAGGTTATTTATAGTAAATACTTGTTAATTATTTACTCAGCCTAATAAAACCTACTTAAAGATAACAAAAAAAAAAAACTAAATTGGATTCGTGGTTCTTGAGTTTATGTCTTTGGATAGACAGATAGACAGACGTTGCGTTTTATGATATAACGTGTTATTGTAATAAAATCTTGACTTAACCGTTGTAGATAACGGTAAAACTCGATAAAATATCTGCGAGATAGAGACGACAAACGGGTTCCTAAAATTCTACTCAAATGAGGATAAACGTCTGTTTCCCGGAATATTTAAACACTATGACGTATATTTTTAACAACTTAAAGGTAGGTATTGTATTGCTTCAAATGCTAAAATATGAGAATTAGTTACGACTGGTAACCTATAAATAACCTGGTTTTCCGTCACCTCCGACCTGGGAAATACGTGTTGACGAGCGTTTGCAAAAACGAAACTCCTAACTCCATTTTCGAAAGAAAGGATTTATGGTCGGAAAGAATAAGTTTAATTTACACCATTATTTTAATTCATCATTATCTGCTGGGGAGTTAGTTGCGCTTGCGCCACTTCTTTCCAACTAAAGCACTAGGAAGTTGTGAAGGGCGGGGTTTTGAGAGACTGTCTTATATAATTTTGACGTTCAAAAAGTGCTGATACGTTAATTTGAATAAATGACTTGATTTTTATTACCAAGCCTCCGCTATCTGTCCGTCTGTCTGTCAGCGGGCTGTATCTCATGAACCGTATTTTCTCATGAAACGTGGATGTCAGAATTATTTATTCATAGTCCCAACACAATGGAGGATGTAAAATTCAAGGATATAATTTAAAAAAATACCATTAAGTACCTTGGATGGTATGAAAAAAAAAAACATTTTATTTTATGTATGATGATTTTTTTTGTCATAATAAATCTTAAAATCAAAATAACGTAGATACTTGATACTATTTTTGTGTACATATTGCATAGTAATGTACAAAACTTACCTTTACAAAAAATCTGTTTTTTAGCCTTGAAGATATGGAAATGCGCATGATTGTAAATTATAATCTTAAAAATAACTATTTTAGTTACAATGGGTATCATGTAAGACGAAAAATTATATTAGGTAGACACCTATTATCTGTCTTCGTGGAGGTCTCATTCAGTTTCTTTCCCAAGATATGGAAGTTTGTTAACGCCAACAAGAGAATGAATTACTAATAATGCCATACAAATCTGACCCTTGTGTGATTGTCTTCTAGGAGCACTGGCTTACCATCCGTGGATTCACGGTTTTGCCAAGCCATTGACAACCAGTTTTCTGTAGTGTAGAAAACGACTGAAACTCTTTTAAAACTTCGTTTTCCTTTTCGATAACTACTATTATAATTTGACTTGAAACCGCCTTATACACTCGTAGTATCAACTACGAGTGTATAAGGCGGTATGTTGTAATAAGTACGGCGAACCAACTAATGTACCAGATATCCTTGATGAAGTTCTACTAACGTAGTATGCGCGATAGATCTTGATACTTGACAATTTGAGACCGTGTTGGTATGTCACGGCCGATGTGGAACATCCGATTTGGGTTCAAATTTAATTATAACGGTATTACGTGGTAATACTTGTGGGTTAAGAAAACTGGTGTTTATTTAATTCTTATTTTCTTTCCTCTTTTTCGTTGAAGTACGCTCATCGTTGCATGTTTTAATTCGTAATTAAAAGAAGAATAATACTTAATTGACTGTATGGTACATTCTTACACATATCAACAATTTCTTCTAGTTCAATAAAAATTCATTTCAATTAAATTATTCCAGGAACTAGGTACCTTAACATTTACAAACGCCTCGAGTAGTAGGCACTTACCTACTAGGTATCTGATGTAGATTAAGGTCATGTCGTCAGGGTCATTGCAATGTGTTATTTTACGACAGCAAAGAGTGAGAGGGTTTTCGTCTGTTTCTTTTTGTTCCATATTTCCACTAAACGAACGCACGTAAATTATTGGTTTAGCTTTTTGAGAGAGATCAAAATCTCGAATCGCTGATTGAGAAAGCTTTGTTTTTAGTAAGATGACAAAAAATATCGTCTCTGCCGGAACTAGATAATTATGGATTCGTTGTTATGTAATTTATTTCTTAATAAATACAAAATTCCAGCAGCTAATAGCCAAAACGTGTTGCAGCTATTAGGTAATGTTTTAGATTCGCTCAAATATCAATTACTTTTGTTTTTATTGAGGTTAAATTTAATGCTACACTAGTTCAAGAATCAATTTTATACACACGGCTTGAGAAATCGTTAAGTACGTAATATTTACTCCACAAATAATTTTCTATTCGTGATTATTTGCGCAATTTATTACTGACGCGTGTTCTAAGGCTATATTAAAATGTAAGTAACTACTTAATACAAAGATGGCCTTAAAAACATCTTTTTGGGGTCTTTAGTCGTTTTTATCAAGCTAGTTTTCGTTTTTCTGACGTTTTATGTCCTTTCTTGAGCCTTATTTTGACTTCATTAAGTCTGTTATTTTAATTTTTTATTGTAATGATATTAATTTTATTTCAGTTTTCATCCATTTATAGTATAGTTTCTCCATAGGACAGCATTTTCTCCTCATGAATACCACAAAGTCATATACCTATTAACTATGGTGTTATCAATTTACGACTCCACCACAAAGGAAATTAAATTTTAATTGAAAGGTCGACCTTTGATCGTCATTTAACTTGCTACTGTCGCTATTGTTACGTTGTTTATATAATTAATTAAGGGAACGTACCCATACTCATCATGATTTCTGAGGGGGGAGGGGATTTTCAAAATACCACGCTTGGTCACAGGGGCGGGGGGGGCTCAGGTTTTTGTCACGTTGTCAATATCCTCTAGGGAAATCTCGTGCTTTTTCGAGCTATATTCAAATATGGCGCACAGCGTTTAGCGCTTTTTAAATTCACAGGTGGCAATACTGACGTACATATCGTATCGGACGTCAGCTGATTAAAATCTGACAGTTTTTAATGCAAGTTTTTTCTTCATGGTAATATTTTTTTCAATTGTTATTATAGGTATATACGTACTCTTGACGCCACGCAACAAGCGCTGTATTAATAAGGACAAATATGAGCCAAATGTTTTTTTATTAACTTTCTGTCAGCAAAAAAAAAGATTTAAAACTATATTTATGAATTACTAAATAAAAACTAGAGGGGAACCACCCGTAGTATATGCCAAGACCCTCCTGTCTTGGCATATAGTACGGGTGGTTACCGAGGGGGGGAGGGGATAAAAATTGTAAAAAATGGATCACGTAGTATGGGTACGTTCCCTAAGTACTTACTTATAATTATGAATAGCTGTATAGATACTTGAACGGTTATTTGTTTTTGACGATTTTTTACGATTTTTATCAGAATCTCTTGATGCGGGACTTGAGACCCTTACAATGGATCAGATAAGCACTGAAGTACTCGATATGATATTGATAATAATCAATCTAATCGTATGTAGAATGCGTAAATTCGTAAAAAAAAAACTCTTATGTTACTCTTATTTTATTTCTTCATTTATAATTTCTTGTTGCTGTAAGATAGTGGAAAATTTTCTACAAATTCGCAGTATGCATCCACTATCCAGATATTATATTTATTATTGCCAATATTTGAAATTTCAAATAGTAACAAGTACTCAAATTATCGTAAGTAACTACGTACGAAAATAGCGGATCTATTTAAAGAGCGCACGGTATTGCATAAGCGGTGACTGATTGCTAGTCTGTCACCCACACAATACAAAATATCATGGTTGTCCCCTTTGACCATTGACGAACTATCATAGCTTTGACTCTAACACACATAAACTGATCCAACGACTAGCTTTTTATAATGGGGATCCTAGCAATATATTATAAATCGGAAATGAATCCTTTTTTCTTATTTCGTGTCAATGTAACGTCAAATTACTTAGGCCCTACTAGTAGGCCACGTTAATCGCGTTTTTTTACGTCCTCTAAAGTGCATGATGGGACACTTTGGGAAACTCCAGCATATGGACCATGGTCTCGTCAGGAACACCGCATTGTCCGCATGCACGCACACTGAAATGAATCCTAAATCAGGTTTTTCTTTAGCTACTCCTAAGAAGAAATCTTTAAACTGCCAGATCCAGCTAGATATTAGACGGCCCGTAATAGACGGATTTCAACCTCCCTAGATAACTTAAGATGTCAGAAAGAGATGTGAATTTTGAACTGTGTATCAAATGTTTTGGTATAAAATATTGAATATAGGTACATATTGTTGAATGACAAAGAGCTCCGAGCAGTCACATATTTTTATCTTGTTTACAATTTTCGGTCACAGATTACAGACTACATTGTATAATTATATAGGTAGTAGGAAAGATCTTTAGAGACCTTAAAAAATATTCTGAAACACTGTAAGTATCAGTTATTTTAATGGGATGACATTATTGACGATGAACCCTCTATAAAGTCGTCCTGCAGGGTAATTGCGTAACACATGCAATGGCAATCTATAGCAATTAATTGCCTTTCATATTGACAGTTCAGCCACGTTCATTGCGTTATTTACGTGGTTGATGAAGCAATGGATTAGGAATTTTCTTGAAAACCCTTCGATTTTGATTGAAAGTGTAGGGTGCTGGTCCATCGTCCTGATTTTGGAATTCATAAAGCGATTCTCAACATGCAAAGGCACGGTTGCCGGATGCAAGCAAGACGTAGGGCTCTCAATTAATTTGCATATACAGAAACTACGACAGTAATATAATTTGAAGCGTACTTTAGGTTAAATAAAATAGAAATATTTGAAAAGATTTTTAACAACCAGCATTGCTATTCACAATCGATCTATACGCTTCTGTGCCGATTCGAACATCAATTAACGTTATCAAAGGAGTCCTCTAAAGGCTGTTCGACCTGTTAGTCGACCGCCATTCTTTCGACATCTATCGGATATCGAGGGCAAGGCAAATCGGAAATTGAAAATGTGTCTTTTTCGATACGACAACCTGTCGAATGGTTTTGAAGCGTATTTTCGTTGGCAGAAAATGTACTAACTCTGTGATAAAATAAACTCACAAAGCCGCTTTCTCTAACCCAGTGCAAGGCAAATATAACGACTAACTGACATGAATACAAGATGATTCAGTGCTTATGTATTGTGCCTTATCGGTGATTATACTTATTTATGTTAGATGTGGCGATGGATTTAAATATTGTTAAAAGTTACCATTCGATCGACAACTGGACAGATTTCCTTTATTTGACTTTTACGACTTGCACGTGGCGATAAAGCGAGAATTAGTGTTTTAATTAATGAGATATCATTAAGGATTGGTCCTACTGCTGTGTTGATAACTTATCGCAGTCTTCCGTTAAACTTGGGCTTCTTTTGTACACTCTTCCTTGAGTGTAATGAAAAGTCTATAGGTACTTTGAAACCAGTATCCTAATTGCGTAATACAACACAATCTGTTTCGATTTGAAACAGATTGCTAATCCATTGCTTCATAAGTGGAAAAATCAACAACATAAAAACGCAATGAATGTTGTTGAACTGTCAAAATGAAACAAATAAGGCAAAATTGTTTACGAAAATAAGTTACGCAATTAGGGTAATGGTGGTTCTGCAAACGTTGTTGTGTTTGGGTCTATTTAGCTAACTGCTTAGATAAATAGATATGGCTATGTCAGGCTTGTTTTGCTTCTACCGTTCTTAAATCATTAAGAACTTTTGTCCATATCTTGTTGACAGAATCTGTTTACCAAGACTTCGCCATTTTACTTCGCTTTGTAGATCGAATTAGGTAGTTTGATGCTACTAGCATATTAACATCCAAAATTATTTATTATTTTATTTATTTTTATTAGATTGTGGTGTAATCTGTTATTTTTCAAAATTGACTTGCTTACGTAAGTTCAAGTTCAAGAGTTCAAATTGCTATCGAATTTAACTAAGTATCGTTAGAGTGAGGCTCTTGGTTTACTTATCGCGTTAATTTTCACATCATTAGTGAATGTTTATTACATTTCCCTGATTGATCAATAATAATTAGAAGAAGTTTAAGACCTGTATGAGGAAAATTGGATTTGTTTATTCCTTTGGTATTTCCCCCGGAACTGAACTTTGCTAATGATTATGACGAACGCGAAGTCGCTATCGGGTCTTGATCGAATATCAATATAATTTAATTATTGTTTATTAATGTTTGTTAGGATAATATAGGATTTATGTGATATTCAGCGTGCGTATGCAGTTCTTAACGTTATAGGTATTTTGTCGATTTATGTTTTACCATAATCGATGACAAAACTCGATCCAATGCTAATATAAATCAAGGACCTTAATACTATAAATAATTTAGTACCTCAGATACCTACATAATCACAACCACAAGCCACAGTATTGTACTCTGATACCTTCTATTAATTTATGTCTACTGTTGAAGCCATAATAGTGAAAGTTTCCGCTTATTTTCCTACAATCCCTTATACGAGATGATCTCTTCATATCCAAAGAGGAAGTAGAACATGCATTTGTTGTAGGTTAAATTTTTTGGTCCTTTTGCTTGGCTTTAGCCAAGACCCCCACTTCCTAATAAAGGTGCTTCTAATTTTTTCTCTACTGGCATTCTGTCGAGACAAACGATGCCCCAAAAACTTCCAATTTTAGGCCAGCTCCTCCGATGTAATTGCAAAAATTGGCAAATCGGAACTCTATGACTTACTCTGGTGTCTGTATTTCGCAAATCCGCGGTAACTTACCGTGTCCGATTTCCCAACGAGCCTAGCTGTAATCGACATTCACGGTGAATAACAAAATAATATCAAATCAAACGGCAGCAAAACGTCACAAAGTTACAATAGTTTGTGATCAGTCATGAGGTCAATGGCGATACGTAATTATGACTTCAACACCGAATAATGACCCAAAATTAAGTAACCGATAAGAATTGATTGACAGATGAGTTGCTTTTTTTCTATTTTGATTGTTATGTAAATTATCTCATAAATTATATTTTATTAAGAAAACAAGTAACTGACAAACACTATCTTATTAGGGTGTAGCCTTGTACAGGTGATAGTTAATTCTACACATTGTTTTTCTGCGGACATATTTAATTCATTTAAATTCTAAATAATTCGATTAGCTTTTCAATTCTGAACAGTTACTAACGGCATTACCAAATTTATATCGTCAAAGTTGATAAACATAGTATAAATAAATAGAGTAACAAAAACTACTAGCTTATCGAACCATTTATGCAAAAATAAAAATAAAATATATTTATTGATCTCATTTACTGTTACTTAATTATTGAATCATTTACATATCTATAATTTTGCGGTCTTTAAAAACAAGTTCTTTGATTTTATTTGTAAATCGATATGATTTATGAAGTAGTGATAAATAAATCTTTGATAGTTTGGCAAGCAAAAAACAAGCAATCATAAAAGTCAGCATTTTGTATAAATATTTTATTAAAATAAAATTGTCAAGTATCAAAACTACTGCTCTCTTCTATTTATTTTCACATTGTATTTACTTAGATACCTAATAGAATGATTAGAAGGTTTTTATGGAATTAGGCTAAAATATTCTAGCACATTCTATCCACAGTAGATAGAAGTCCTAATGTGGTTTCTTCACACGCCACATTAACTTTATTGATGAATTAAACAATTAAGATTAATTGACTAATTCTTTCCACAGCTCTAAACAAAAGGTGCTCCTCATAATCTGACACGCTGACGGAAATAAATAATTACTTTCACTTTTATTTGCGGTACTATCGGCATATCTGTGCACTGTAAGGACTATTCTTGCTTGCAGTGCTCGGCCGCTATAGTATCGCGTACTTACTAAAAAAAAGGGTTGTGTGCACGGAATTTTGTTTCCAAAATGCTTAGATATGCATAACCCCGATGGTACCTACTGATATATAACAGCAAACGTATCTACAAGTGCCTCGTTGGTGTAGTGGTCGCAAGCGCTATTGAGCACGAGGTCCTGGGTTCAATTTCCGGGCCGCGAGAAGTGTAATTGGGTTTTCCATCCGGAATTTCTCTGTAGTAGCCTGGAGACTGGATTTGTGCTCGGTTGATGGCAAAAAGCTCGTCCCCTATTACATGGGATTTGAACATAACAAGCGAAATGTGGGTGGACTTCAAGTACACCTCTGCCTAACCCTTCGGGGATTACAAGCGTGATGTTATGTTATGTATCTACGAGTAAGCCTACGACGCACGGACGTAAAAATATCGCGGCGGATTTTTATCGCGTACTGAATTTTCAACTCTCGGTGTTGAGCCGAGCATTGAGAGTCCAACAGAGCATCCCAGCGCGTCGAAAAAGCACTGTTGGATTTTCAACTCTCCTTGCTAATATGTCGTTTGAAAATCCAGTGCGCGAAAAAATATTGCCGCAGGAAAAATCTCCCGTGCGTACCGTGCTAATTAAGAAGGAAACTAGGAAGCCACCGTTTCCTATTCGTGTGTGTTCGCCTGTATCGATTTCTAAAATGTTATTATGCTTCACAATCGGCTTGAGTGGCCATTGTTCTAGCACCCGGCTGTTTATTTTATAATGTGACTGTACCGTCAAGTTTTGAAGGCAAACAGACATTAATACCGGGTACTTGTGAGTTACGCATTTCTTGTTTATTTTTGTAAAACTCTTACGTTCTTAAATAATGTCGAGGTGAATTGCTGCGTATTTACAAACCGGCCAAGTGAGTGACTGACCACGCACAATATGAACGGTTCCGTATTTGGGATGAATTTACCCCAAGAACAAACTTAAACATTGTAGTTGAAAAACATGGTCTCCCTTACATTCCAACAACAAATGTGATTTTGTACGCACAATATTGAAAGATGTACCATACCTCATACTCATAGATTACAAGATAACCTATAAGAAGTATAGACTTCCTATAGGTTTTCCTGTAATCTATGAGTAAAGAACCATTCTTTGTTTTTTTTTTCAAAATTTTAGGCTTAGTAGTTTCGGAGAAGGAGGGAATGGACAATCATATATTTTCTTAAATATCTTGAAAACAATTTATTTTAAAATCATTAAAAAAAGAATATTTGAGATCCTCACAACAAGCCCGTTCAATTCATATGTCAGTCATGTCATACTCACACGGTACAGTTTGCAAGACGTTTTTTTTTTTTTAATTTTCTTGTTTAGCCACGAAAAGTGACCCCCATATTCAAAATTAATTTACCTTACACGTCCGTGTTGGGGTCACAGAAATTCATACCTATGTGAACTAAATTTCAACTAAATTGGTCCAGTAGATTCGGAGTCAACTGGCTGTGACAAACGGACAGACAGACAGACACTCAACCAGCCAACCAGACAGACACACGACTACACGAGTGATCCTTTATGGGTTCCGTTTTTTTTCCTTTTGAGGTACGGAACCCTAAAAAAATAAATGCCTGCTGAATGAATAAATGAGACATCACAAAATTTCTAGAATGGAAATGGCTACGCCAACAAGACATCCATAAAATTATGATGGAACTCATGGAACAATATTGAACTAACCAAATTACCTAGCTCTCGAAGACAAAGGCATAACGACTATTTGTTTTTTATGTTATTATTGAAGGAAACATCCATCAGAATAAATGTCTGTTTCCTTAGCCAACTCTGTGACTTAAAGGCCATATCGATTTGAAAAGAGGGTACATACAGACCGCCGGATATGAAACTAATATCGTTTATTTCAGGCGTTTACTCACGAAAAGCCAATTATAATTAATTTATAGACGCTTCTAGTCGCCTTGAGAATTCAGAACATTGAACTAACGGTGTTGAATTAAGGGCTTGCTAGTGACGGTAGTAGAGGTGACCTTGGTGGTTTACAACCGTGGAGTTGGTGGTTTACGACCAATTTTCAAACAGCTCTGCCTGTCGCCAACAGGTCGCCTCTGTCGGGGACGCGGTTGGCAGCCGTGTAGCAAGCCCTTTAAGGTCTATTCAGATATAACCTATATCGCTGTCGCGCTCGCTAGCGATACTGGCCTGCCTTCTGGTTAGTCACTTTGGACGCAGATGAATACAGATGGTTCATTCCGCATTTTAGGTATGAAACTACAAGTACGCGACCGGCTCGTCTTGTCGGGCCAATTCAGTGAGCGTAGCGTAGAAGATATAAGAGTAACGCGGAAGAAAGAGAGACAATTTCTAGTTGAATATAACTGTAGCTAATTAGTGCTGTGTGACCTGAATTGCAATTTATTGTTTCGTAGCAAGAGCCGCTTTTTATTTAAATGATCTTGCGAAGTTAACCATCTGTACTCATCTGTGCTTTGGACCAGTATTGCTACCGAGCGCGACAGCGATATCACTTATATCTGAATACTGGGTTTTGCTGATGGAGGGCCATCCATACTAATATTATAAATACGAAGGTAACTCTGTCTGTCAGTTTCACACCTAAACCACTGAACCGATCGATAAGAAAATTGACAGATAGGTAGCCTGTGACTTGTTGAATGACATAATATAGGCTACTTTTCTTTCTAGATATTCGAATAAAAAAATACACCCAGACGAAGTCGCGGGCAACTAAGCTAGTTTTAATAAAGTTTTAGTTGTAGGCTCAGACCAAATAAAAAAACACATAGCGCTGCGAAAAATACAGTGAAGCATGCCAAAACTACACCCCCGCTCTGTGCATACACACTCACACGCACACAATTTATAACCATTTACAATCAAACTACACCTCAGTAACCGATGTTTACGAAACCGGCCTCACGTCACTGTTGACAGCGTTATGGCTAGGTTTTTTTATTTGGTTTGAGGTTTTTATGTACTACAGTGAAAACCGTTTAAAACGACTTCGCTTAAAACGTCTTACTTATCGGTTATTAGATATTACGACGAAATTTTGAGGTCCGAGGTCCCAACATTTTTTTTCTTCTTAACATAGTTTTTGGTTATAACGAGTATCGGCTATAACAACCCTAATCTGACGGTCCCTTCGAAGTCTTTATAAACGGTTTTCACTGTACTTAATATCAGCACAAAATAAATAATAGTATCAGTTGCGTAAGCGTTGAACGCGACGTGCATTCGGCCAGACGTGTACTTAGTGATAAAATACTTGACCTTTTGTGGCCTTGTGGGACTAATGAGTACCATTGACACTATCATCATTCATTATCATTATTCTGCTGCCCTTCTTCGTCGGCGCAAGCGCACATGTCTTTTTTCTTCCACAAGTCCTTCTCTACACAAGTACTATTATTAGTCGTCATCTCGGTAGTCAATCCCTTTCGAGCCATATCATCTTTCACACAGTTCATGCATCGTTTCTTTGGTCTTCCCCTCTTCCCCTACTTTTATAGCCTTTGATATTTATACTCAAAACTTTGACACTACTAGTACTAATAAAATCATGCAGACTGGCGCGACGCGACTCCAACAAAACAATTTCCAAGAAAATTTCTCGGTAGATCAATTACCGGTGTCGCGTCGCGCGTGTCTGCGGTGAGGGGAGCTTGAAGTGACCTATCATCTACCCGATGGTAGGCAATTTTTTTTTTTTTTTCGATCGGGCATCTCATAGCTGACCTCTGAGGTCATGACTATTTAACCGGTCAATCTTGTGGTTGCCTTAAGCTGCTAAACTCAAAGCCTCCAGCCAGGGCTATACAAACTAAGCTAAAAAGCTAGGTGAACGCTCGCTAAGGGCACCCCCTGTGGGGTACGAGCCTCGGCTTAGGGCGTCACCGGAGGGAGGACATCAAAGATGGGACGGGCTGGATCAAAGTTTTGATCATGATTATTAATCGGGGAATTTAAAGCTACGTGCACAGCTAGGCATGTAAGTTTTCACGTTGAGATATTAACAGAATAAGTAGGCAGAAGTAGCTAGGTAAGCGAAGGCTAACATAAGTGTTTCGACGTTACCTACTTTATTATGTAAAAAATAAACGTGGTCCGCGATAAGTTAATTGATTAAAACGTATTACCTGCCTCATTTACCTACTTACTATCGAGCATGAGTGTTTAAAAATATAATTTCCTTATATTTCCGTTGTTAGAAACGTGTTGTTAAGGTAAAACTAAGGCGTCCCATGTGTTACAATGCAATAGGTACTATTGTTACAAAACTTCTCAGGTTACATTATAAGAAACGGAAAGTGTATCTACGTATAGGTATTACTACCGCGGCATTTGCGGTTTTTGGTCCTTCGGTACAAATATAGCATCTTTAGGCCTGATACGTTTTTTATTAAGGCTCTTTCAAAGAGGCGCGACACGCGACGCGACACAAAGACACCGCTCGTCGCGCGACGAGCGGTGTCTTTGTGTCGCGTCGCGTGTCGCGCCTGTTTGAAAGAGCCTTTATGGTGCTCACACACTGCTGTTAAAAATGTTTACTAACATTAACAACTTAAGACGCAGATATTTGACAGTGACATTGAGTGGTTAGCTTGTTTGTTCTGTACTGAGCTCACGCAACGCGTCAATGGTCGTCGCGCGACGAGCGGTGTCTTTGTGTCGCGTCGCGTGTCGCGCCTGTTTGAAAGAGCCTTCATACGTCCAGCCAGTATAAACATAATATAAAATATTTCTATATTAAGTTATTAAAAAAATGCTCTAATTTAACTTTTTTTTCAAATCATTAATACTACTCGTTTAGATGTGATCTTCAGTATAAAAACATTAAAAGTCGGTTATCGTCGCCTTAAAACTAAATTACTTACTACAATACTAAATGTATTAGTGTTAGATAAATGTTTGTTAACATTTTTAACAGCAGTATGGGAGCATCATTAGTGATCGATGCCTGATACTAATTAATCAACTATTGGAGGCGACTCAAAGATTATTTTAGTTATCGACAAGACACTATCTGAAAAAAAAAAAGTATTTTTTTCAAATCGCAGCAGACTGCTAGTCACCAATGCAACGCTACAGTTATATTCTTAATAACCCTCATTGACATTGAAATAGCTAAGAATAGCTAGACCCAGTTTACTTTTGTCTTAGTAACAACGAAATCACGCGCTTTGACACCAATAATTTTGAATTTTTTCCAACCCATTGCGTAAAATATTGGCCAACCTGAAAACAAAAAAAAAAAACACTGGCACTCTGGGAGTGCCGAAAGGAGGGAAAACTTGAAAAAAAAATCGGCACCGCGTCAATCAACGCGTTGATGTCTTTTACTACACGCACCGCGATAATCAATGCGTTGATGTCTTTTTAATGGTCAAAAGCTGGCGTCGTCACAGTGTCGCGAAATCAATAGTTTAGTCCATCTCAAAAATGCCCAACGCGCCTAAAGAAGTTTTCACTTCAAAAATAAACAATCTGCCTAGCAATTTCCGGACTACGTTATGGTCGCTTTCCAGTCTCACCGGATGCAGCTAAATACCAGTATTTTACATGGAGTGACTGCCATCTGACCCCCACAACCTATTTACTGGGTAACTCGACATCCCTTGGTAAAACTGGTGTGCTTTCTGGGTCTCGATATGTAATAGATGGTCAGTATGGTCACCCACGAACTGACCGTGGCAAGCGTAACTCAGCCCGTGCGGCTGTTATTATTTAGCTAGCTCGACCTGTGTAGCGATCATTATATAGCCACGAAAACAAAAATCTACTGTCTTAGTAAAAATAAAAATGAGAATTCTTATGTGCATGTTTAGACAATCCAAATGGTTTCCGTTGTTTTCTACTAGACTCATAATAAATTCATGAATGCTAAGCTCGGGTTGTTTCCGAAGCAAAACCCAATATATTCAAATAAATACATACGCCGCCGCCGCGCGCCGCCGTCTGCAAAAGAAAAACTATCGACTACCTGTGCTCATTCTTCAAAATATTCCACGGTTTATTTTTGAACTAGAATTTATTTTTACAGTTCAGTGAGAAAGATGAACGAAGAGACAGAATATAACACTTCTAGAAAAGTTGAAAGTAAGGGTGAATTTCACCAAAGAAACTGGACGAGATCAGCACATAAACTGCGTCAGTTTCATTATTTCCTGTGGAATATTAACACTGACGACAGCTTTTGGAAGTGATTTACATGTACTGATCGCGTTCAGTTTCATTAGGTGAAGTTCGCACTAAATCATACATAAAATTCAAACAATAACAAACCATTATGCAACTTATATGGGCCTACCACACGCTCCAGCTTCACCACAGTTGCCACCACCGTGCTTGTGGTTGATAAAATTCGCCGATTTGTACACGTTGCAAACCGGGCCTGCGCAGGCAAAACTGTTGTGGGTGAAGCTTGTGCGTGTGGTAGCCCCAATAGTGTGTGTTGTATGATAGCTGTATCTCTTCCTACCTTCTATTCTACAAATACTTGAGAACACAGTAGAGATAATAACTATATTTGCTTTATTATCTACTTTCATCGAGGAAACTGGTCGGTCATCGTGACAATTAGTCTCTAGCTGCGTGGTTTTTTCGTGACTATTCGTTTATGCTAAGTAAATATCGCTTTATTTGTTGTCCGTTGTAGGAGGGAGACGTATGTTCAACATCGGATGTCTTTCGGCTGAAATTATGACTATGATAAATTGTGTGCCTCAGGATGACTGGACCAAGACAGATTTTGGTAGATTGAGCAATACCAAGTTTTTGTACCTATTTGGTACCAGACATCAAATAATTGATACCTGTAGGCGTTATAACTAGTTTAACTTTTCGTTGTTATTTAGTACCTCATTAGTACTTCAACATATGTTTTTCTTAGATTAATCGATAAGCAAAAAAAAAAATCAAAAAGAAAACTTGCATGTAATCTGGGCCACGTCGCGTCAGTTTTTAATCTAGCTGTTTGGTCAGGTCTCATCTCTGCAGCGTAGTATTTGGTTTTCCAGTTTTCGCAGCCTGACTCACAAATGATAGGTACATATTGGCAGACTTATTGACTTATCGACGCGGAATCGGCTTGAGCCAGTCAGAAAAAATTATATGTCCATACAATAAAAGCGAAAAAGACGTCATTTGGCCCCATTTTGGTTCAGACAACGGGACTCGAAACCGCGTCCAACTTAAGGCTCGTGCAAACCAACGCGATACCGCGGGCGCTAAAAGGGTTGCGCTGCCTGTAGCGCCCGCGATATCGCGCCAGTTTGCACGAGCCTTTATGTGACAAGTGTGGTGATACGTCTCAAGCCGATTCCGATCCTGTAGAAGCTTTTGAGTTCCCTATATTCTGAGTGTTGACTCCCTCTCTAGATTTAGGGTCTGTATGGGGAGACTGGGTTGTATAACTGGATTTTTTTACACTTGACAAAAAGATTCGCGTTAATGGAACTGTGGCAAGTCTAAGTCAGTATTATACTATCGTTAAAATACTTATTGAATCCATAACAACAATGGTATTGTGTTACAGGCCGTAATCGATTATAGAGGAGGACACGTACCAACTCAAGGACAATTTCAGCCATGTTTCGATACGCATAGACGGTTTTGTTTTGATCGGGATCAAAATCATAATTAGGTTATATCGATTAAAAACAAATCACGTAGCACTTTCCAGAAACTAAAAGGGCCAATGTTTTTGTATTTACTAACTTTTATATTCTGTATATGTTGTCTATACTACGAACGCCCAGGCAAGCAGTACTGAGACTAATAAATAATGTAAATATAATTCACCTTGACACATTCAATTCTGTACATAATGTCATTGTCTTACGTGTGATTTAAAGGCCCGTAACTTATTTAAGTACAAATCGATAATTGCTTTATCAAAGGTCTAAGACCAACCAGACACGAAACGGCGGACACAAGGACCAAGTAATTTTGAATTTGGAATCGCGAACCAATCGTTCGAGGTCGTGATTCTAAATTAAAAATTACCCGAATCTTGTTGACGTCAAATGCGTTACTTAACTCACATGTTTTTAATTTATTAAAATAATCTAATCCAATCCACGTTTTTTAGTCCTTAGTAATTAATCATTATTCTACGTTCTTATCGACTTTATCTCTACGTGACATAGCCCACGAGATACGAAAACCGCTATGATCGTTCTATTGTATCATACTTATCTTGAGATAAAAAAATATTGAATAATCGGACCTAGGATTCGGTGATAAGGAATAAATTGGTCGTAATGAGATAACTGTAGAGTTGTTGAGAGCTTTTGCGTCAGTTGTGTCCATGTGTTGGTGGTGTAGATGGTGCACGCATATGATGTTTACTCATTAAGTAATTCATTAAACGGTTACGGTTTTAAAGTCGTGGTCGACCTCGTGTGGTGAGTGGATAGGAATTTGGGGAATATGAAATACTTTACCTTCTTTTTTGAATGATGTTGTATGTATATTTTTAGTTTGTAACTATGTGAAGAAGTCCTAATGAAATTCAAAACTACCAGCGATTAAAAGTATATTTCCAGTGGCGTATAGATACTATTTATTAAGAGCGTTTATTCTGAAAGTGGGCAACGTCGATAGATATCAAATATTTCGTTGTTTTGATTAATTTGGCAATATTACTGTATGGAAATAAGAAATTTGGCTAACTAGCGACCTAGAATATTAATAATGAAATGCAATTATAACACTAAATTTGATGTTGTAACAATTTAAGGTGTAAAAAAGGCATTTGGAAAGTTTCCAAATACTTTTTTTTGCATCTAAAACTAAATATTCGGTGTTACGGTAATAATGATTGAATTTCATTTTGAAAAAAAAAAAAAAAAATTGAGTGCTACAGTAATATTGCAAAATGAATCAAAACGGGTAAATATTTGGCAGCTATTTACGACGTTGCCAACTTTTAGTATAAACTCTCTTGATACTACAAAAGGATACTGCAAATGTAAAAGAATTTGAATAAATCTAATGGTGTAATAAATATCTACAAGATAAAAGCTAAATGGATTAATTACAGTGTAATTAATCATGTGACCTGTATACAATCTGAACTCGATTAAAATGGCAATAATTATAGGTATATTACATAGGTAGGTACTACGGATTAATTGGCTTTATAATAACTGGTCCTTTAGACCAACAAGCATCCCTAGCTAGGTCCTGGGTCACATAAAAGTTGTTTAATAAACCATAGTCTTAAAAAACAACCCAACCAAACCCAACTTCTAAAAGGATGATGTTTATTCAGCGATTTTTTATACGATATAATTAGTTTTTGCCCTCGACTTCATCCTCGTGAAATTCTTGTTTTAACTTAAAATAATTATATCCGATGGCACTATTATACTATAGTGGAATAATTTTCAGAAGCGGATCAGTATTTAGATTACCCCCTACATAAAAACTCACAAATTTTACCTCTTTATAATATTAGTAAGTACCTATAGATATATTAGAGAATGGGTACTACTTTATTGACATTTGAGAATATTTAGGTACTAAATACTAACTATTACATATTCTACGCACTGTACTTTGAATAAATTTGAATTGAATTTTATTGGATTAAGCAACAATTATTTCATAAAAATGACCAACAGCTTTGATCGGTCTTCTGAAAAGAATGGCTACCTCAGTTTACCTGTGAGAATCTTATTTAAAGAACGCCCAAAGGATTGTCTATAGCCACAGAATAAATAGTACAGAAGGCGCACTCCGCATTTTAGGTATGAAGCTACAAGTACGCGGCGGGCTTTTCTTGTCTGACTAATTCAGTGAGCGTAACGTAGTCAGAAGATATATAAGAGTTACGCGATAGAAAGAAAGGCATCTTCTAATAACAGTAGGTAATTAGTGCTGTGCGACCTGAATTGCACTTTATTGTGTCTTAGCAAGAGTTGCTTTTTATATAAATGATTTTGCTGAGTGAATCGTCTGCACTATTCTGTGGCTTCTTCGTTTGTCTAGTTTAGTACATCGCCAGAACAACTGCTGAACGTGTGTTCCTGCGTTTGATCCCCGGGTCGACCCGCAAAGCGTAGCTATTGATTTTTCCATGCCCATTAATGACAATAGGCTCGCCACTTATTCCTTGGGAGCTATAATTCCATCAGTATGAAAAGGTCCTAAAAGAAACTTTGCTGGCAAAATACATTTGGATTAAACCGCTTTCTGTGAATACAAATGAATATTATTTATTAATCAAAAATATATTTCCTCTTTTCAGATACCAACTAAGCACAAAAATCGGCCAAAATGTGTCCCATTTGGCCGTTGCACCTGATCATCCTGTACATCTTGGCACTATGTCCGCTATGGGTTATCTGCCAAGCGGCGCCGATGATGCTCGCGACCTTCAGCCCCAAAGACGTGACCGTCAACATGAATGAATATTCATATGTCGATGTGACTGTTAATGGTTGGTATAATTTGCAATCTTCTTAATTTGGCAAAGGACCACACTGTTCCCTAAGGCAGGACAGTGCGTAAAATAGTAAAATAGTCATAGCTATGATTCAAACTTAGGTCAATTAACTTTGGCGTAGCTTGCGGACGACGAGCAATGGGTAGCTCACCGTCCGATAAGGACCAGGCCCGGGTCGACGGCGCGTTGTTCCACGCGCGCTCAAAGAGATGTCAGCAGAATTGACGGGGTCCGTTAGGGCCGATGCCTGCCGGGGGTGCGAAGAAAATCGAAACGGAGATCGTGGCCCCCGGCAACAAGGCAACCGAAGGAACACGGGTGGGTTTTAGTCAGTAAGAGTCTGACACGCCCTCCACGAAGTTATTTGATAATTTCCCACCCAAAAAAAAAGGCAGGGCAGTGCATCGCGACGCCCCAGTCAGCTCCAATACGACAAAGACAAACTGCTTTAATTTTGGAGCTCAGTTTCTCATGAATATCGTGCCATCATTACTGCAACATTGAGGGTTCTATTACCATTTGCGACATCGTTCTAGTGCGAAACAGGCTTTTCTGCAGTTGCAGCAAATAAGGACAAAGTACAGGTCGCAAATATGTCATTTGGAGTTTTTATGATAACTTGTTACTAGGCTAGAACTACACACTGGTAGGTACAGTAGGTATTTCTGGGCTAGATGGGGAGGGGGCGTCGCAAAAAAATTGCAAACTCCCAAGGGCTTCACAGTAAAAATAAGTTTGGGAAGCCCTGCCCTAAGGTTTTGTTGAGGTGGATGCATTAAGGTAGCCCACTAGCCCGCGAAATTTAATTACCATACAACTTGTACTGAAAATTTTAATATCGTGGGCTACTTAAGTGCATTCCACAGATAAATACATTCTAAGTCACAAGCTTTTTAATTGCAAATGGATCGAAAAAATGTGTGATTGCTTGACTATGATATTTTTATTTTTTTCATGGCCCTAGTGTTTCGACCCCAAACGGCTGCTAAAATTTCGTGTTTGTTAAGTTATAAAGGAAACAAAGCAACTTCTTTTGCCATTGCCAACTGCAATGGTAACTTTTACGGCAGTTCAAGTTAATAAAAGGCCTTCGTTTCGTTAGTGTTCAAGAGTAATATCAACTGTGAAGGTACCGTATTTCGAGATGAAATAACAATCAAATCTTATAAACGTACCTAAGCAGATCGTAGCGTCATTGGTTGGCTCTAAATAATTTCATCATACTACCATATCATTAAGAAATAACCGATGGTGCAATGCAGCTCGCATGTATCGATTGCCCTTCTCTCGGCTTATAACTGGTTAGTGGTTTGTGACTACCGCTCTAATTAACGATCGAGCCAAGGACGTTTTTCTCGTGACAAAAATAAACAAGGTCATTGTAAAAACAAAAATATCTGTATACTGTAGTTGCCTAGGTAGAAAAAAAGAAATTCTATTAAGTCCGTCTTTCAGATAATAAAAAAATATTAGACACGTATTTTTTGCTTAAAGTTGAGGAGTGGAGGCTCGCTACTTCACAACTCAGTATAAAATCTAGCAAGGCGTGACGTCATGCCACATTTTAACTCAATGTATCGACGTAATCTTTTGTTTACGTCTAAAAAGAAAAAATACGTGTCCAATATTTTTTATCCCGGACAAAAAATTTTTGGACACAGGCATAATTGTAAAAAAAAAAAAAAATACCTGTATTATACATACAACTTTTCGTTAAAGTATTGGAATAACATCAAGAATTAATTCACAAAAAAAAATGTGAAAAGTTTTACTTACTTTTAAAAAAATCAAATATAAAGCCTCGTTTACGAACGTCTCGTTAAACCCAAAACCCCTTTAAAAACATATCAAACATTTTTTTATTTGTTTTATCATATTTAGAAATAGATACCCACACGTCAGTGAAATTTCGCTATATAATTAAATTTGACCCCTTATACACATTTGCCGTCACCTTCAACGAATACAAGCTAGTTATAATGTATCTTAACCCTTACTATTTGCCGTCACCTTCAGAGCATACAAGCTAGTTAAAATGCATGTTAACCCTTACTATTTGCCGTCACCTTCAGGGCATACAAACTAGTTAAAATGCATCTTAACCCTTACTATTTGCCGTCACCTTCAGAACATACAAACTAGTTAAAATGCATCTTAACCCTTACTCTTTGCCGTCACCTTCAGGGAATACAAGCTAAACATAATACATCTTAACCCTTACTATTTGCCGTCACCTTCAGAGCATACAAGCTAGTTAAAATGCATCTTAACCCTTACTATTTGCCGTCACCTTCAGGGCATACAAGCTAGTTAAAATGCATCTTAACCCTTACTATTTGCCGTCACCTTCAGGGCATACAATCTAGTTAAAATGCATCTTAACCCTTACTATTTGCCGTCACCTTCAGAGCATACAATCTAGTTAAAATGCATCTTAACCCTTACTATTTGCCGTCACCTCCAGAGCATACAAGCTAGTTAAAATGCATCTTAACCCTTACTATTTGCCGTCACCTTCAGAGCATACAAGCTAGTTAAAATGCATCTTAACCCTTACTATTTGCCGTCACCTTCAGGGCATACATGCTCGGCGGCGGTGATCTCTCGCGTCCGGCCCTGGTTCAGGCCATGGTACGGAGCGAGAGGAAATGGGAGGCCGTCACCTCCTTCTGCGAAGCGGTAATGCTCGCGAAGGAGGAGGCGGAACGCGTGAGGGAGAGGCAAATTTCGCGCCCTCATGCCCCTAACCGCCGCAGGAGGAGACGCCCAGGGCGTCGGGAATCGCGAGGCGATTTCCGGCCACCGTAGGCGCGGGCTTGCGGGCGGTGAGCAATGGGTGGCTCACCGTCCGATAAGGACCAGGCCCGGGTCGACGGCGCGTTGTGTTCCACGCGCGCCTCAAAGAGATGTCAGCAGATTCGAAGGGGTCCACTAGGGCCGATGCCTGCCGGGGTTGCGAAGAAAACCGAAAGGGAGATCGTGGCCCCCGGCAACAGGGCAGCCGAAGGAACACGGGTGGGTTTTAGTCAGTAAGAGTCTGACACGCCCTCCCGCTCCGCCCAGAGCGGGAGAAGTTATTTGATGATTTCCCACTCTCAAAAAAAAAAAAAAAAAAAAAAGGGCATACATGCTAGACATAATGTATCTTAACGCTTACTATTTCCTTCTCACCAGGCACAGGAATGCAAGCCGGCGACCAGTTCAGGTTGTTAACAAGTGACGATCACTTAGCCGCAGCAGATTGGAACTCAACGTATCAGCTGACAGACACTAATTTCCCGAACAATACGTTCGTGGGCAAAATGCGAGTCACCGGCAAGTTCCTTGGTAAGAAACATTTTAGTATTTATTAATTTTGTTAGTACCTTGATTACCCTAAGTTGGCGTCCATTAATCACGTGAGACGTTTAGGGGGAGGGTATCGCGCCGAATCTCACGTGGAGGAGAGGGGATCTCGGCAAATATCAGTAAAAATGCGAGAAAACTGGGTAATTATTATAGAAAATAAACTATGTATAAAAATAAGCAGATTATGTTTTTTTTTTTTAATAAAGCCATCACAATCAAGCACAGATTAACGTATTTATACTAAAAATACTAATTTTGGAAAATCTCACGGGAAATTAAAAGTGGGGGTGAGGGGGTCGAGTCAAATCTCACGACATCTCATCAAGAAGTCGAAAAATCGCCAAAAGTGCCTCACGTAATTAATAGACGCCCCTTAAGTACTTAGAGATTTGACTAAACGATGAGTTAGGGCTGGTGCAGACCTGTACCCTAATTGCGTAATACTTTCAATTACAATCCGAAAGATTTTCAAGGATTATTTTATAGGTTAGAAAAAATCGCCTGTTCAATAACGTAAGTAACGCATTGCATGTTGTTGAACTGCTTAAAAGCAAGGCATTGCTACCAGTGTGTTACGCCATCACCCCACTGGCTCAGTATAGCGCATCACGGATTTACTTACTGTTTCATATTTTAAAAACATATCAAAGCCCATTACATATGAAATGAAATGAAATTGTTTATTCTTTAAATAGGATATCGGAATCACTTTACGGTCATATTAAAAAATATTAAAAATAAGCTAGATGAGTTCGGCGTTTCCTATCTGACTACTCTGAGAAGACAGGCCGAAACAAACTCAGAGGTTGCAGTCTCTTTTAAAGTCCAGACATAATCTTGGTCAGGCCATATGAGGACCATGTAGATTAGTGTCTGAAATGGTCTTTTGAGGAAAGAACCGACCCGAAAAGAGCTCAACTCGGCGAACAATACCAAAGAAAGGACATTTCGGTAGGCCGCATAAACTACTCAAACTGCCAGACCATCATTAAAATTAGCTGAAAAATAAAAATAATAATAATATCCACATAGTCCTCATATTCACAATAATAAAAATAATATAATACTTTACAAAGTAATCATGTCATTTTGAATATAACTTTCAAAAATGTCAATGTGTGTATATACCTGGTATTTTTTGAGGATTTTACATAATAATTAAAATGTCAAGTTTTATGGTTTTATCACAAGGCTTAGCAGAGCAAGCAGCTCAATCCCAAGCTTTTTTATCTTCTAAATAAACTGATTAATGATCGTCATCATTTTCTTCAAGACATTAACCTATTTCTCTTCAGTATCAACTTGACTTACCCTGGGCCTGAAGTCCTTTACAAGATGTTCAATGTCCTTTCAATATTAGGCCCGTTGAAATAAACTCAAGTATCTTAAAAAAATAAAAACGGGACGTTTTTGTTTTAGTTATAATATTGTTGTCAATCAAGGCTATGGATAGATTCCAAAAGCTACACCTAGGTCTTAACAAAAAAGGCCGAGAAACGATAATTAGATAATTAAGGTAGGTCGAACTAGGTGTTACTTTTTGTTTAAGGCGCTGAGCAGACGATGGACAATTTGTCAGCGAAAAATTTGGAGTCTTATGGAAATCTAACGCGGACGCGGACAAAATGCCGGGATTTCCATTGCACTTGACTCTAACAAAAATTAGCACTTTCAAGCTTAATATCTCGAAAACGGATCCCTGAATCCAAAAATGGTTTTCAATAACTGGCAATATTTCAAAGTCAAATAAAAAAGGCACTTTTGAACTTCAAAATTTAATTGAATTGATTCTGGTCACCCCTTCCAAAAGATAGTTTTCGTATGAAGAAGAATGGGAAAGAAACTCCACCGTTACTCTTTTAAAATGTTTTACAATATTTTCTATACATTAATTATATAATTATATGTGAAGACGATGCACCTGGAATATGATTACTATACTGCAATAGGTAAAAATAATTAAAAATTTAGCAATGCCAGAAAAAATAATAATGTGATGGATACATGGTGTTCACATATTTACAAGTATTGTAAAAGTACCTATACGATATTCCTAAAAAAATTACAAGTAAAACTAATAAGTCATACTCAAAACTCAAACTCAAAGCATTTATTTCAATTAAACCATTTACAGGCACTTTTGAATTGTCAAGAAATATGAAGCTAGTTGCCCATTCCAAAGTGTAGTAGGTACCTATGGAGAAGAACGGGCAAGAAACTCCACGGACACTCACTATGACTTGCAATTATAAGATTAAATAAATATTGGATGATGATGCATATCATTACGTATACAATAAGAAATATGATTATTAATAAAAAATATAAAAAAGTGCGCTTAGACCCAATAAAACACATTTCTGTTAAAAACATAATATTTTCTACCACAAATCGAACCAATTGTTTCAACATGTTTTACGTACTTATAGTTAAGAAAAGATTTTTTATTACTTATGCAAATAATTAACACTCACACGTTAATATACAGGATAAGTCGTTTTTAACCCACTGGTTAAAAACGACTTATCCTTTATATTAACATGTACGATTTTGACGAGTTATACGAACATAAATGTTTGCGCACTCGCAAACATTTATGTTCGCATAAGTCGTCAAAATGTAGGGAACAGATGATTTTTTTCGCGATTTCACGTTTGGTCCCATAGTAAAAGTTGTTCATAATGATGAGTAAAGTCACGTGTTTAAGTTTGCGCACTGAATTTTTTTTTTCCTGTACATACATAATATACTCAATTAATACATTATTTAATTGATGTTGTATTTTTCCAGATGTTCAGGAAACGTGTATTCAATGACGTACGTTCGTTGATTTGCATACAATTTACCTATTGGGGGTGCATAACCTATCTATCACCGGTTTTGGCATACTGGAGATAGGAAAACTTATCTATCTATGGTTTTAACGTCCCAATAATCTGTCAGAGAATAAGGACCTTACGGAATTGTGGGACGACTTTCAATGACAGATAAAATTATACTGTCTACCATTAATAGCAATCTGTCTTTTACTGAAAATAGGTTATTGGGTTCGGCCGTAATAGAAAGAAAGAAAGAAAAAACGTTTTTACGGTAAACATGACGCAAAAAAAGTTTAAAATACAAAAATGAGAAAAGGTTGGGTGAAGCATGCGTCTCATCCACGCAAATCGGCTATCGCACAGCATTATGCTACGGCCCTATGCAAGACAGAGCCCCAGTGTTGCTTTTCAGCGACAGCCGGCGCCGACGTAATGACGTCGACCGGTGCAGCAAACAAATATTTACACGCTGTACCAATACAGCGTACTTAAAGAAAAATAACACAGGCCTGCAAAATGAAGGTCATAACTTCCTCTCTGGAATTTGATAGCTGATTCTGGAGTATTTTGATGCGCTGATTACGAATATGTACTTAGTTTTTCTCCATCACCTCCTGATTTTTCAAAAAAGCTACAGATAGAAAATTGAGAAAAAAGACAAGTTTTCACTTAAAAAATTATATATTTAAAAAAGTACTTAATTTTTAACTTAAAAAACTATTAACACGTAATAACAACTTATTGCTGGGTTAAAATACACTTAAATTTTATTTGTGGAACCTGGTCCTTTTTTCCTGGAAGCTTCTGTTGTGCGATTTTCGCTTATATTTCCGGTTTGGATCATCACGCTTCAACAACCAACAATAGTCCGCCATCATGCTGACATTCCATCTTCCTTGATACCGGACTTCAAGCTCTTTTAAATCTTGGTGAAATCTTTCACCTTGTTCTTCGCTAACGGCTCCTAGATTTTCTGGGAAGTAATCAATGTGCGAATTCAGAAAATGAAGTTTAACGCTCATATTACAACCCATTACACCAAAATTCGTTATCATTTTGGCTACTATTTCTTTATAGTCCGAGCTTTTATTGTTCCCCAAAAAGTTTTTTACCACTTCCTTAAATGATTTCCACGCTTGTAACTCGACATCATTGAGTTTTTGATCAAATTTTTCCTCCGACATCAATTTTCTTATATCAGGGCCGACAAAAATTCCTTCTTTTAACTTAGCATCTGATAAAGATGGAAAAACTGAATGCAGATATTTGAAACCTTCCCCATCTTTATTTAAAGCCTTCACAAACTGCTTCATTATACCCAATTTGATGTGTAAAGGCGGCAGTAAAACTTTTTCTCTGGGAACCAAACTCTGTTTAAGCACGTTTTTGATTCCTGGGGTTAGTTCAGTTCTTGGAGGCCATTCCTTTTTGGTCCAATGATGTTGTTTATCCCGGCTATCCCATTCGCAAAGAAAGCACGGGTATTTTGTATAACCACCTTGTTGGCCGAGTAGCATGCTTATGATTTTCAAGTCTCCACACACCATCCAGCCGTGATGTTCGTAAGCTATAGTAGCTAAAAGCTTTTCCAAATTTTCATAACATTCCTTTAAATGGACAGAATGTGCAACAGGTAGTGAGGCATATGTATTCCCATTATGTAGAAGGACTGCTTTTAAACTTCTTTTTGAGGAGTCAATAAACAATCTCCACTCCTTAGGATTGTATTCAATGTCGAACATTTTCATCAAGCCAGGAATATCTTTACAGTACACCAAATCATGATCTTCAGCGAAGAATGGAAGGAAATCTTTTTCTCTGTGACGGTACCATGAAAATGAAGTACCAGGTGCAAGCATATTTCTTTCTTTTAATCGTGATCCGAGGAGCTCAGCTGCATCTTTGGGGAGATTCAAATCTCTTGTCAAGTCGTTTAAATCTGACTGTGAAAAGAGCTGACACTCGTTAGAATCTACTTGAAATACAGGATCAGATTGGGATGCATTCTGTTCATTTGTATCATTAGCAGAATCTTCAATTTGTATAGCTGGATACGGGGGCTGCACCATTTCTGAATCTCCGAAAACTGCAGGCGTAACTGATGACACATTTGGATAGCTTATGTCACTTTTATTTTTAGAATTGTATCCAGTTATGTCACAACAACAAAAGTAGCAATCTTCAACATGGTTGTTAGGCTCTCTCCATAGCATGGGCGAAACGATTTTGAAGCTATTTTTCTGTCCTTTTGACCACTTGCGAAGTTCAAGTAAACAAGTCGAACAAACTTTTTGAGGTGTCCAAGTTTTGTCTCGGTTACTTATAGAATGTCCAAAATAACTTTTGTAAATATTTTTCACATAGTCTGTAATGTTGTTTCGTTGTTTTATCACCATGAATTTCCCGCAAATATAACAAAAACAATTCGAAGAGTTTAAACAACTTCGCGACGACATTTTAAAGTTTAGGTTGCAAGATGCGCACTTCGACTGTTAGTTTTTTAATTCAGAGTAGGTACTTATACAAAAAAAACCTTTTGTTTTCTTCATTATACCCTTTTTGAACAACATTAACAACAATTAGGCAATATCACCTAAACATCGTGTATTAATGAGCTCATTACTAAATGAAGCCAAAATGACCCGTTTTCGAAATGGTTAATGCGAATTACTTACACTTATTATGTAGTAATTAACAAATTACTGATTTGCATTCATTTCTATGTCGTCTTAAACTAATTAAATGCAATAAAAATTAAGCTGAAGTAATTAAGTGACGTTTTATAGATTTTAAAATGTATGCGCTCAGACATTTTTAGTTAAAATCTTAAATATTCAATATCAAAGAATCCTGACGTGGTAGAATTTTTTTATTATTTTTCTCGTAATCAGCACATCAGAAACTATAGAAAACGTTAATCAGATCTCAGAGAGGAAAACCATTGCAGACCTGTGTAATTTATTAAAATTAAAATGTAATTCAATATATTAAATAGATGTAAAAAACGTAAAAAAGAAATAGACAATTTGAATGATTCCAGACAATTCCAGTATAGTTTACGACGGTGATAACATTTTTACATGGTAGCCTGTATGTAGCAATAAGAGCGGTTTTCACAATTCAAGAGTAAACACTGACGAGCGGTTTACTGTACCATTACGTTGTTAATACAACATAATATTGACGTAATTTTGATTTTATTTTAATTTGATTTAATGTTAATTAAATTCTGATTGGAAGTTGATTTATTTATAATTATTTTTATTTATTTACATCTAATTTAATATTGATTTAAATTTAATTTTTGGTTTTGATTGTAATATTGTTTTTGTTTTTTATTTTAATGATACTAACATTTGTAAGTTCTAATACTAATACAATATGGATGTTTTCCGAAATAAATTATTTGAATATTTTATATACGATCAGTCAGGATTGTACCGGGTTCTAGACTGAGTTGTTGAACCATTCATTCATACTGTAGGCCCTACAATGCAATACGGTGATTTGAAATGCGTTGCAGCGGGACCCCTGCTTCTATTAAAAGCATAATCAGCTAATATTGTTCCCACTGCTGGGTTACAAGTCATAGGCCTCCTCCTTGTGGGAGGGAGTGGACTATCCAACACGCGAGCCCAGTGTGGGCTGGTGGACATCACAAATTTCTTCGAGTTTTTTGTTCTAATACATTTTATTCAAGATTATTTTCTTCTAACCGAAGTATTATTTCTTCTTCTATAACCTTACTATTTTGTCCACAGGCAGAACCAATGTGGTGGTGCAAGCACGCCGTGGCACACAGATGCTAGAGGTGGGCGGCACGCTCCCAATCGTAGTGGTCAGACCAGAGAGGGTCATAGACACTATATTCGTCACCTCTGTCGCTACTTTTGTGAGTATATAATTTTTTTAAAGACTCTTTATCTCACTGCATACAGTCTTCTTTTGGGGGGGATCATATCAATTTACAAGCATAGTATTTATTCGGGTACTTCCCATACGCGCCAAAATTTCGTAACAGGAATACCATTAAGGAATACCAGGAACAGGAATACCAGGTCTACATTACAGTTAGAATAAAATTTTCCTCGATTGTAATTAATGTAAATCATAATTTTACTTTATACTTTACACTTAAATAAATTAAAATTCCTACCCAGAAACTCCAAGCTTGTTCGTTCTACATTTATCATCATTACCTATAGTTTTTAAAACAAATTGCAAAAATTTGCTGTTTCGCCGTTATAGAATAAAATTAAAATCTTTTATTTCGGACCTTATAGTCTGAATAGCCAACATCTACCAGAAAAAAAAAAAAAAACTAAGGTATGAAATAGTTTGTCAGATGTTTTAACTATAGCGCTTGCGCTTGTACCTACACACAAACAAGTCTACGAAAACTGTCTGATTAGCTACTTAACATGATTAAATGCAAGTTTATAAGAAATTATCATAATTATGTCGTAGGTACGACATAAATATTATTGATAATACTTATTATATTTTAAACTAATTAGCGAATTAACCATATTAAGCTTTTATTATCCGATGATTGCGCTTGCGACACTGTATTGTTGATTTGACTACATTCAAAATGCACTAAAAACTAGATTAAAAGGCTTTTATAGCAATCTTTAGACATCTAGTTGTTACAAGGAAACTTCCATATTCCCTAGTAATACCACTAATGAATAAATAATCACAATCTGAATGATTTTGAAGGATATTGGTAATCCATTGCTTCACATGTTCGAAAAAAGTATTTGCTCAGCAACGTAAATAACGCAATGAATGTTGTTGAACTGACAAAATGAAAACCATTGCTACTGTTAGTGTGTTATTACGCAATTACCCCGCTAGAGTAATAAAGTTGCAACAGATTTCTCCACGACCACACACGGTTTTGAAAAATATCCCTACAACAGGATAAAAGGGGGTTGAGAGATTTTTTCTTATTTGCCAAAATAATGTAGCTAAATAAATCTATCAACTAGAAGAATAAGAATTATTTTTTGGCCCATTATTACAAGATAAATTTCAAAAATAATAATATTGTACGATTACTATAACCAGAATATTTAACATAATTATTTGAACGGTGGTCCCCAAACTAGGCAGCGCGTGTATCTTGGGACCCTGAGTTGCGTTATCTTAAATTTTATTTCGAAACACCCATAAGTAAACTTCCATAAAAGAAACTCCCATAGAACCACACATATCCATACCTACCCTACCCATCCAACACCTATCCACCATCTACACCTACCATCCTACTATCCCCACCTACCATCCTACTACACCCACCTACACATAAGGTGTATTTTTATCCTTCTTTCCAATTGATTTTATTTCCACTTAAACTAGATTATTATAGAGTAAATATAGTTGATTTTAGACTGACTAGTACTGTTGAAAAAGTCTTAAAAATATGAAGTTGTAGCGCAAACTGAACCTTATGTGTAGGCTTTACACTTGTTTTTCGTAAAACTCTTGCTTGTTTACATGTTTGGCAAATAAATTGTGAACGCAGAGTACACCTACGTGGGCTATTGCTTGTTGATCCATTAAACCATATAACTAAACAACATCACGCATATTTCCCCTGAAGGGGAAGGCACTAGTGAATCACCCATTTGGCCAGTATGAACCATCATCATTTCAGCCGAAAGACGTTCACTGCTGGACATAGGCCGGAACTGGTCGAGGTGGCGGCCAAGCACCGCCACCTCGACCGGTTCCGTGCTTCCTGCATTCAGCGGATTTCTGCGGCCTTCACAAGATCGTCAGTCACTTTATGGGAGGCCTTCCAACGCTACGACTTCCGGTACACGGCCGCTACTCCAGAACCTTTCGGCCCCATCGGCCATCTATTCTTCGGGCTCTGTCGGTTACCTTAGTTCTCCTACGGGGATCTCTTTATTTGTGACTCTATTACGTAGGGAAACTCCAAGCATAGCCATTGCCCTTTGGGTGACTTTAAGCCTTCTAAAAAGGTCCATTGTGAGCGACTTAATGAATACATGTCAGATCGCGGAGAGTGAAACAGAAATCAATAATATTGGTATATACCTAATGATAATTTATTGATGTTCGAATTAATATTTATGACATTATCAATTATAATATACTATTATTTATGACATACTTACATTCATAATCTGACATTTTTATAAAACTTCATCACTTGAACTGACAGGTATAACTTTGACATCAATTAAATTATTTATTTATTCCTAGTAATCGATGCATGTGATCTTATTTGTTGTTACTGACTATTTAATTTTCTTATTTTATTTTTGTTCTGAATGCACTTAATTGTAACAATAACTTTTTGCAGATTAAAATTAAATATTTGCACACCATATGTAATGGTAGAATGTAAAGGGGCCATTATAGTTTAAGATCATACTTTATAAACCTACATTCTGGCAAATAAATAGATTTTGATTTTTGATTTTGACTGAACCATATATCATAACAAATATATCGTTGTATTTCAGGTATCGCTGATTTTCATAAACTTCGGTTGTGCGATGCACTGGCCGACCGTCAAGGAGGTGCTCAAAAGACCTATAGGACCTATAATAGGAATGTGCGGACAGTTTGTCTTCATGCCACTTGTAAGTACCATTTAGCATAAGCATAATCAGGCTATAATGTTCTCAAAGCTGGGCCTCCTCTCTGTGAGAGGGAGTGGGTCTTTATCCACCACGCGGGCCTAGTTGGCGGATGTCACATGTCTTTGAATTTTTGGTTCTAGGACATGCCGGTATCCTCACAATGTTTTTCTTCACTGTTTTGAGAGCAGTGGTGATGTAATCATTTACACAAAAGTAAAGTGCCTGTCTTTTCAAGCGCATGTCACAAAGTTAAGGGGCGGACATTTACTACCACCATATTTATTTTTGCTGCCAAGCCTGGTTCTTCTGTTCCCGTTTGAGGCACCTTCTGTAACATACCTGAGACAAGACTTTTAAGCCTTGGCTGAATGGCGACACGCGTTCAACCTTCAATTCATCTAGTAATACAACTGACCATTGATTGACCATAGACACCGGTGACCGCATACACTCCAGAGGAAGGCATGCTTATTTATCTCCCAACAAAATAAAAGGTCTAAATGAGAACGATGTACAGTCCTTTCACATTTATTCTACTTCTGACAGCAGTAACCCAATAGCAACCTTATGGCTACAAGAATAAAGACCACAGTGATTTTAAAAGTAAAAAAAAATATCCGTTACATATGACGTTTTGAGTCGTCACCACTGATCATTCCCTCTTCGTGTCGGATCACCGTCCCATCAAACTAAGAAGGGTATTTGCGCACACACTAGATTACTTATAATATCTCTTGCGTAGTACGCTAATCTCCGTTGAGATTAACCGCCGTGATCATGTAGTTAATCTTTCTGCCCATGTAACCCCAAAACTCTCTCTCCCCAGATGTCGTTCGGCCTAGGTTTCCTGATCTTCCCCGACGACCCGGCCATGCGGCTGGGCATGTTCTTCACAGGAGTGGCGCCCGGCGGTGGCGCCTCTAACATTTGGACCTTCATCCTCGGAGGAAACCTTAATTTATCGTTGGCTATGACTTCTATTTCTACGATCGCGTCCTTCGGTAAGTTGGTCCAAGATTTCTTAAGAGTAATGTCTGTACGATGAATTATGGTAAATAATATAAGGTATCACTTCCCTTCGAAGGAGTTGAACCATACTGATAGGTTAAATATCATTCATTCATTCAAAATATATCATTCATTCATTCATTCATTTAAATAAATTCTAGGCGACTAAAGACTGTGACATCCTCGTTGGTCTAGTGGTCGCAAGCATTACTGCTGAGCATGAGGTTCTGTTCAGTGTTATTGGATTTTTCTATCAGAAATTTCTAAGTAGCCGCAAGCGCTGTTGATGACGAGGTCCTGGGTTAGATTACCACGCCGCGAAAAGTGTTAAGGGTTTTTCCATCTGGAAATTCTCATTAGTAGCATGGAGTCTGGATTTGTGCCCGGTTGATGGCAATAGGCTCCCCCATTATTACATGGGACTTAACTAGCGAAATGTGAGGGTGCTATAGGTACACGTCTGCCTAACCCTTCGGGGAATACAAGCGTGATGTTATGTTATAATAAAGACAGTAAAAGCAAAGGTTGTTGGAATCATTACTGTACACTTGTTTTGTTTTGTGAATAATCTATGAATCTGCTTGCGTCGAAAATATATCTGAACATGAATAAAAATTATTTATTGATAGACTCATGATTCAATAAATAAACCCTCGGACCATGGTTCGGCGGTTGACAATTTGGTTTGAAAATTACCATAGTTATTCTTCATTGATTTGGGTAATTAAATTAAGGTAAACATACGATAAAACCAAATTCAATTTATTTTAGATTTTTACAATAATTTTCTCTTTTATCAATGTATGTTAAACTTTATAATTTATTCTTAAACTACTTTTCGTAGATTTAACTGTTTGAACACAATTTTTTTATTAGATTTATAATAATAATAGTATAATATTTTGTAATCTGTCTTATGATAAAGAGCCAAACTCCAAACGTCAACGAATTATAACGTTGCTAAATTGAAGAGTACAATTGAGACGTAGCATGACAACTAAAGTGACAGGTATTACGTTTAGTCGGTTACTTGACAGCTATCTCTTCACGTGTTTTTTTTTTGTTTACCTTAATTTTTTCTTTATATTGAACTGTACCGTACCTAGAAAATAATTTACGTACTCCCGTTGACGCCCTAGGCCAAGGTTCGTACCCCACAGGGGGTGCCCATAGCGAGCGTTCACCTAGTTTTAATTAGCATAGTTGAATAACCCCTGGCTGGAGGTTTTAAGTGTAGTAGCTTAAGGCACCCACAGGAAAGCCCGGTTAAGTAGTCATGATCTCAGAGGTCAACTACGAGATGCCCTACCTCAAAAAAAAACCATGTGTACCCACAATTCATAATATCAGATAATTAACACTCCATCGCCTACTTACTCAACTAAGTACTTTAACGCTAGGTTTGTCAAAAAAGTCCTAAAAAAATTGGTAGCAGTGGTATTTATTTGAACTTTGCAATGTATCACGAGTTAATTGTTTCAAATCTTCATAATTATCTCGGATTCTCAATTCAAATATAGTTGTGTGTACACATCAAGGATGTTGCGGAAGCAGATTTTTTTACATTCGCGGATGATTTTCGGTGGCTCACATCCGCGTATGCGGATCTCGAGTTTTTTTAAAGGATCCGTCAAGGTGGCAAGGCGAAATTCAAAATTTCTTACGTTTTTTTTTTTGCAAATTGCAGCGCTGTTTCGTTGTATGTTGATCATAAAATAATTACTAAATTATAATCATTTAAAAATTTATATATGTAGCTTTGGAAATTTTATGCGTTTGATGGATATAAGACAATTTCGTGAAAAGGTGACGAATCTAGAACTATATTGATGATTTAAATGATTATAATTTCCTTTTTCCGCAATATCCCTGGTACATACCTACATTTTGCTATAAAAAAAGTAATAAACACATATTAATTTCATGTTCTCTATGTTCCAGGGTTCATGCCCATGTGGCTATTCTCCCTCGGCCAAGTGGTGTTCCGTAACGCGAGAATAGTGGTCCCGTACCGTAACATAGCAACATTCGTTGTAGGGCTGCTAATTCCATTGGGCATCGGTCTGGCCATGCAAAAATGGACGCCTAAGATAGCCCGATTCATGGTCCGAATCCTTAAAGGATTCTCCACGACCTTGCTTCTCTTCATCATTATTTTCGCTATAGTTACCAACTTATATATCTTCGAGCTGTTTACTTGGCAGGTAATATTAAATGTTTATTTATTTAATTTAAAATGTTTGCTGGCAAATGCGCCTCGATTACAAACAGAAAAACAAAAGACTCCTGTAATTTATTTACACATGTGTTTTATGTTGTAAAAAACATATTTTTATTTATAATTCTATATATATGTGTATAGAATAGAATTTTGAATAAAAATATGTTTTTTCCGTTTTAGAAAACTTCGTATGCATGAACATAAAAAACGACCTTTCCTTCTGCGGGTCAGACAGAGATGTCTTAACTCTAATTTGGAGAGGATTGTATTTTCAACTCTCGGTGTTGAGCCGAGCATTGAGATTTCAACAGAGTGCATCCCAGCGCGTCGAAAAAATACCCTGTTGGATTTCCAACTCTCGGCGCTAAGCAGAGCGTTGCGTTGCAGATGCGTGATTTTACTCCCAGATTTTTTAACAATGTTTTCCATGACCAAAGAAGTGTTTCAAATGTATTTAGCAAGATTACACCTAACTTTCTTCGTTTCCAGATCGTAGTAGCCGGCATGGGCATCCCCTGGCTGGGTTACTCCTTCGGCTACTTCCTGGCCTGGGTGTGTCGTCAGCCGCATCCCGACGCGCTTGCCATCTCCATAGAGACTGGCATCCAAAACACTGGCATCGCCATCTTCTTGCTGAGATACGCGCTCGTACAGCCTGAAGCGGATTTTACTACAGGTATCATTATCATTCTCTTGCCCTTAAACCATCGCCATCTTCTTGCTGAGATGCGCGCTCGTACAGCTTGAATCGGATCTTATTATTTCTTGTCCTTAAACCTATTTATTTAAAGTCGATGCAACATGTCTTTTTCTCGCATACTTCTTCATTAGTCATCATCTCGGTAGTCACCAGTACCCTAATTGCGTAATAAAACACAATCTGTTTCAATTTGAAACTGATTGAGACTGCTAATCCATTGCTTCATAAGTTGGAAAATAAAATCTGCTCATCGACGTAAATAACGCAATGAATGTTGTTGAACTGTCAAAATGAAACAAATTAGCCATAATTGTTTACGAAAACAATTTACGTAATTAGGGTACTGGTATGTTCACAAAAAACGATGAAAAAAGGCAGTTATAGAAAAAAAAACTGGGCGTATCATAATATGCCATTGAAGTGTGGGGTGATAACGCAATTTTGTTCATGGTCGGAGCGGGATACAAGGTGTATTTTAAATAACTGAAAACCTGAATACACGAAAAAAAATTTGCTGTTCCATACATTTTGTCGAGTTATGAAAATATAAATGTATGGAGCAACATATTTTTTTTCGCGATGTATTGGCTTGCCCCATAATAAAAGTTGTTCATAGTGATGAGCACAATGGCCCCTTTTTTAGGACCAACACCATTTTAGTTACTTACACAGTTTTATAATTTCTATGGTATTTTTTGCAAATAATATTGTATTCGATACTAGATAAACACGACTAGAACACGCATTGTAGGGTTACGCTAAAGATTTATATATCTCTACAATCCGTATACCTCCCCTGAATATTTTATTCTTTGTCGTAACTCATACAAGGTAGAACAGATCCGCTGAAACATTGCATGTCCTAAATTGGTCTTTAATCGCTTAGAAATAAAACCTATTTTATCTCGTAATGTGTACAATTTCAGTGGTACCAGTATCGTGCGCCATCATGACGCCAATCCCGATGACGTGCATCTACATCTACCAGAAAATAAAAGCTTGGTGAGTAATCATTTTATTGGCCCATCTGTTTTGTTTTACACTCCATGTATTAAGGGGACATACCGTATACTTAAAGCCAAGCAGATATATATAGCATGACGTGTTAATCGAGGCACGCACGGGCGATTTTTTAACGAGACGATTTTTTTTAACGCGCCTTTGATTTGGATCTCTCGGCGTTAAGAATTTATAATACCTCAAATTGCTTAGCATAATCCTTTGTTATATCGAAAATACTGCAGCATTAATTTTGAAATAAATATATAGTGAAGTTGAGGATTAATGTTTGACGAAAAGTTCATTCCATTAAATTTAGTCTTAAAAAAAAACCTCCAAACCTAACAATAAACCGCTGGTATTGAAAAAATTCTTCAAATTAGATCATGAAACTTTGCATAATAACTGAATTAACTAAAAAGCAGATATTATGTTGTATTTCTTATTTTTTATTACCTTTATTTTCGACATAAAAATAAATTACCAAAACGATTGGCGCCTTGGAGCCTTCTCCCAGCCGCTCATTCTCGGTCTTACTCAGTCCGCAAGCAAGATAAGGAGCTGAGGTATTATGGAATCTTAAGCAGTGCGTTAAAAATCCAGTACGCGTTAAAATACGCCCGTGGGTACGAGGGCTTAGAGCTATGTGTTGCATTGTTTCAGTGCGAGAATGAGATGGAGCTATACAAGACGAATAGCGCCATCCTTTCTTCGCAACGGGAAAAGATGGGTGTAACACGTCGCTATACGGCCTATCATTATGACCTTTTAGGTGGCATTGTTTGTGAAAAATCAAAAAAAATATCGCATAATTATGTATAAGTGAAAGGAGGTCGGCCTTTGCTCTGCAGTGGGACAAAAACTGCTGATAATAAATAAATATGTAAAAGCTAAACTGAGTGTATCGTACGACTCAAAACTGTAAGCGAATGTTGGGATTTTAAATTCGTACAATGCAACGGTTATTTTTTTGTTTGTGGTAGGTCCCATAACATTAAAGATCGACCGTTGAGAGGGTGCGTTCTTGACACCTGTCAGTTTCATATTCCCGAATATTTGTTTTGCAAATTTGATTCTTATTACTACTAGAAATTGTCCAACTGACAGGTGTCAGGAACGCATTCTCTCGACGGCCGGACTGTAGATGTCATTATTGGTATTCGTAATATTTTGGCGTTCACTTTTTAAATGTTTTTATTTTGCATTGTGTAGACTATGGCATAGCACAGACGTATAAAGATTGCAGAGTCATTTTGTCTCAAAGATCGTTCACTTCTGACATTATCTAAATTAGAGGTCAAATGATAAAAATAGTGATATCAACAAAGATGTTTATTTAATTATTACTTTGCGATGTTTATTAAATACGAGTTTACAATGAATATATATTTTGTGAAGTCATATTATGCGAAGGCCATTTATAGATTGTGAAAACCAGTGTAAGGTTATCATCAATGGGGTCATTTTCAAAAAAAAAGAAAACCTAAATTGTGTTGTTTTTTTTTTTTTTTTGAAATATGTTGTAATGTTTTTGGTGTGTTATCTTGTTGTTAGCCAACACAATAATTATAATTATCAAATTGGTTATTCATTTTTCATTATGGCAAGTCCATTTTTTTGAACGAGCAAAAATAACAGCAGAAGAATTAAAATTGGCAATAATGACTTATTGTTAAATAATATTATCAAAATTAAACGAGATACTTTTTTTTTTGTTTTTCATATAAAAATAAACATCGACATCATTCACGGTTTGTCGTGACAGTATGGGAGGTATGTCAACATGTACTTGTACCGGGTTGAGGTGTTGGGTTCCGAGTTTACGTTCATTGTGGACACGTGCTATTGCTTCGCTTGGTAGTTTTAGAAGGCTGTATGATGTTATGGGCTTTTTTGAGAAAATATCGTGCATTTAGTATTTTTGAAGTTTTTTTTTTAAAGCTTTTCAGCGTATGGTAATGAGACTGCGGGTTAATTGGAGGATAAGGAATTAATAGGTAGACATTTCAAAATTCATCTTCATGGGGTTCTCACTCACTACTCAGATAAATCGTCGAATTCTTAATTTTTTGCCCTAAAATAGGCCACTGACTGCCAAAACGGAAATTAAACACAGCCCACTTGCACAACAAATCAGTTAATACATGAAGGGTTAAACGAAGTTAAACCATCGTTTTCTCTGTGAATTTTAAATTATTAATTACCGCACCCTAAAAATAACCAAGTTTTAAATTCGTTTAGGCTTTACCGCATTTCGTAATTTGTGGTGCAAATGGGCCGAAATGTATATTTTAGATTGAAGTCACCATTTCAGTGAAAATCGTATGCGCGTAATAATGCTGGTTGCATGGTTACAAAACTAAACCCACATAAAGTGAGGATGTTAATTAAAAACTATAAATGTGCTCGTATTACTAAAGCTTTATTGAAATCATCGATGTGACAGATGGTTCGCTTCCTAGCCTAGAGATGCAACTTTGTAAATACTTCACGTCAATATCGTATTTGTAAATGTTATTCGAGACAAATATTAAAACATTACTTTTAATAAGTTGGTGAAATTTGGGTCTGTATACTAAATTAATATAATGTATTTATTAACAGCCAGTTGCAGAAACGAACTTTAATTTTTAAAGCTGTTATTAAATACTAATCTTCCAATAACTTTTTGCAGAAAGCACCATTGGACTTGATTTTATGGTTCTTTGATTAAATTAATGAAATCATTAGCGTTAATGATCCATTACGTAATGGGGCATTAATGTTTGTCTTTGTGCAAAATCAGATATCTATGATCCACCTTACATAGAATTGTTAGTTAGAACTTGAAGGTTAGTATTTAATAACTATATGACTTAGTCTTCTGGGTGAGATTCCACACCAGTGGGCTGTTCAGCTTCGTAACAAACCCAGTTTTTTTTTTCATCTTCTATAGTCTTATGATAATTTTCTATTCTGTATTATTATTATTAGAATAAAGTCATACTATGATCGCTACAAAGTATCGACATCAGTCATATGTGAGAAATTTTGTCAACTAATTAAAAGTAACGTTGTCTGCCAAAATAATCTCACACACTAATATTATAAAGAGAAAAGATCAGTATTTTTGTTTGTAATGAATAAACTCAAAAACTACTGGACCGATTTAAAAAATTCTTTCACCCATATATTATCACTAAGTAATATTGGCTATCTATATATATAAAAATGAATCCCTATTTCCCTTGGTCACGGCATCACGCGTGAACGGCTGGACCGATTTCGCTAATTCTTTATTTTTTGTATTTGTTATTGTCAGAAGAAGGTTCTTATGAAACAAAAAAATTAAGAAAGTTTCGCGGAAAATTAGAATATTTAAGAAAACTTAACGACCTTAGTTATCTTTTCAAAAGTAACCTTAGCGCTTTTGACATTACTGTCAGTCGTTTGACAGTTGGCGCGATTGACAGACTGGGCAATGCAAACATAGAGACAGGACAAGTCTGTCGGGTCAGCTAGTAATTTATAAAGATATCACGCGCGATATACTTAATAAACCACGTGGGTTTCTCCCGTTGAAGGATTTGTCTCTAAAAACATTTATGAATAAGAAAAATCTATTGTTATTTCCTTACTTGTATCTAATACTTCTAATCTATAATAACACCATGTTTATTTAGTATTCTGAATTATACACTTTAGACTCAAGTAAAGAACTTTTAAAAATCCTTTACTAAACATTTACCATCCCGCTCGCACATTTTATGACCAAATTATTGCTAGCAACCTTATTTTAAAGATAATAAATATCACTGTGACTTGGTCAGTGATGCAAAATTAGAGGTAAAATTACTGTTAAAGAACTGTAGCTGTCAGGTTGCACGCCTTTTTGTCATACATAACTTCTCATTAGTGAAAGCTACAATTGTATGCAAGCTACTCGCATAATTGTGTGCAGGTTACACCCATTTGTAATATGCGTTTAAAGCCTGATTTATACGGTGCGGTTTAATTATCAGCAACAATAAAAGTTGCGTTTAAACAGCGTTTAGACGATAAAAGTAATGTTTTGTTTCAATTTTATATGTGAGTAACTTGCTTTAGGGATCGTTACAAAGCAGTCGACTCAGTTATCTTATAATTCAGAATACAAAAATTAAATACCAAGAAAGCATACCCTGCTAATAAAACCAATGATTACAGCTTTGTCGACCGACGAAAGCACAAGAAAATGCTGGAAGAAGACATCACCCCACGAGGAGATTCGCCACAGCCCGCAATCATCTCAACCGCTGATCTATACGGAAGGTCCAACAAAGGTCTAGATCACGCTGCCGGCACTGACTCCAAAACTGAATTCGAGAGTGACGGTAACGTCAACCCCGCAGGAGTTTCTGTAGTCAACTAATACGTATAACAAGATTTTTTTTTTTTTTTTGTTTAGGCACTTGTGAGTATTTGTCAAAATATTTGCGATACATCGGTACTACAAAATAGGATATTTAAAACGGTTCAGTTCCGATAAAAAAACGCATTTTCATAAAGCTGTCGATTTTGATAAGTACGGCGGTCAGGGCTTGATATATCTTAGTCTTATTGAAATAAAGTTAATTTTGAAGTAACGATAAAACACGCGAATATTTGTGCAAATACACCAAGTGTAAAGCTAGCATTAGGTGCCTTTTTAGGCACTCAAGTGAGTGTCGATTTACTTTTTTTTAAAATGTTAAATTATTTCTAAAAATATATTATTGTTTTCAATATTCTGTTAAATATGGGCATCTCGCCATGGATTATAATTTATTTTGGGTGTAACTCTATGAAAGAAGCAATATTGTAATAAGTTGTTACATAGGACAAATGTTAAAGACGTATTCGTACGAGAAATTTAAAATAAACATATTTAAAAATATTTTAATAAACAGTGTTACCAGAGATAATAATTTCAGAACACATCTTGCCATATACAAAAATTTAACGTAAATATTTACAAAAGATCTTGTTATACGTGTTTTTGCTATCATAAAAATATTTTTTCTGATACTTTAATATCTTGAATGTCAATTTATTTTTTACGGGTGCTATTACATCCTCTATAAAATTTCTGAACGCATTATTATGCATTTTTGAAGAACTTTGTGATTTTATTTAATTATTTATTGTTGTACGGGCCTTCATATGTTTTGGCGCCGTACATATCTTTACAAAGATTTAGAGCACATTATTGCTTACTAAAACCGAAGATAGAATTTAAGTTTTTATTTATCGATCCGTTTTTCGGTAAGTCGATAATGTGTGAGGATCTTACCGACTTTTGTCACCTAATTGAATGGATTTCACCTATAAAATTGTATGTCACTCGAACAAAGTTATAATTATTTCTTATATTTTTTATTTCTCTACAATAATGGCACCTAAATGGTTAGAGGTACAATGTGCTTAAATATTTCGCATGCGTTTTTGGTGTTGCCAGAAGAAAAATATTCATAGAATGACAGTTTATTTTTCTGCTTTGATTTTAACTAAGAAAACTAAACAAAAATGGAGTTAAAATTGTATTTGTCACTGTCATTATGCATGTTATTTGTTATTAGTAGAAATATATAAAAATCTCAAATATCTGGCAACCCTGTGTGGTAGAAACAGTATTTTTTTTTGCTTATTCTTTTTTTAAATCAGCTTCTTCTTTTCTCATTTTATTTTTGCTTTTATTAAGATCTTCTTTTACTATTAATACGATCTCGGTTCGTATATTATCGGTGACTTTCGCAACTCGTTTATAGGTGAAACAGATGTGAAATAAGGCTGTCGTTGGTTTAAAATGTTTGTTATGAGATCAGTATTGCGTTAAGTTATGTGAGATCATTGTTTTATGTTAAGAATCTAATACAAACGTTTTTCATGAACAATTCTGTGGTTTTATTTGATTTGATTGATCGAAACCTCTGTTTAATGCATCCCTGATATCGCTTGAGGTTTTAACATGCTTGCCTTCTATTATTTATCATAGTTGGTGCTGAAGTTCCATCTCAAAAATTCACTCTGTATAAGCATGCTCGTGTCGTTACGTAGTAAAAAAAATAAGAATGAGGCTTATGTTGTGACTTCAAAAAAAAATCTCAATATGCACTTACATTCTTTCATTACGTCTGCGCATACGTTGATGAAATGTTAAGGGGGCTCTCAATGGTCCACTAGCGCCACTCCTTTAAAAAAATATTATCTCGTGACTGAGAAGGAATTATGAATAACGGCTAGTAAAAGTAGTAAATTCGTTCTAAAGAAAAGTGGCCACATTCCTCTAGATTGTATTTTGTTGCTTCGTGTCTCAATATGAAACTTTATAAAGGTATTAGAAAATTCTAGACACACTTACCGAGGGCCCTTACTAGCCGTTATTCATAATTCCTTCTCAGTCACGAGATAACTTTTTTTTAAAGGAGTGGCGCTAGTGAACCATTGGGCGCCCACTTAAGTCGTCGAGTTACAGTTACAGCGCCGCAATATCAGCAGTAACTCGACTCTAAAAATTGTTGTATCTAGTAATATAAAAATTAAAGTCGCTTTTCGAGTCTACTGAGTGATCGCGTTGTTCTTCTAAAGTACGCAACGCGTATTTCACTATCATTTAGAGAATTTATACAAGAGGTTTATGTGTATAAAACATAAATATTTTAATACTTATCAAAAAATAAATCTCAATCTTTTGTCAATTCGTAAAAACCGTGCGCAGCTGGGGCGAGTCGTTAGTTTACAATAATATTTTTAAGCGAACCCATTTTGAATATACTTCATATCATCTTCCATGGGCTCAAGCTCTCTTAAGGGAGTAGATATATTCCTTGGGCTCTAGGAAAAAGGTACCTTCTTATAACACAGATTAGTAGAGATGGTTCACTCCACAAAATCATTTAAATAAAAAGAGACTTCCTGCGACACAATAAAGTGCAATTCAGGTTGCACAGTGCTAATTACCTACGGTTATTATATATTCACCTAGAAGTTGCCTCTCTATCGCGTAACTCTTATAACTTCTAACTACGATATGCTCACAGAATTTGCCAAGTCGAGCCCGCCGCGTACCTACTTGTAGCTTCATACCTAAAAGCCAGCAATTTTTCATACATGTGCGTCCACCCACATGTATACAAAACTAGCGAGCTAAACTAAACTAACTTAGCTCGCGGTGGACGGCTCGCGCAAAGCTGAGACCAAATAAATAACCATAGGTACAGTGAAACATGCTAAAACGACACTTCAGCTCTGTGCATAGGCATATACGCTGACACGCACACATTTACAACCATTTACAATGAAACGAAACGAAACTAACTGCAAGCTAACTTAGTTTAGCTCGCGAAAATGCGGTGTGGGTCACTCCGCATTTTCGCGAGCCGTCCTCTGTATACATCTGTGCGTATACAAGAAGGACGCATACATCCTGTCAAATTAAAATAAAATAATCCGAATTTGAAACGTCTGTCAAAATATCCGCGACAGGCCTACAGTGACAGGCCCTTAGTGTGACGACCACAACTGGCCACAAAACTCGCAATAATGAACAAAAATACATAGAACATTAGAAATGTAAGCACCACAAAACCCAAAACCAACCAAGCAACATAGGTATAACTCTCCGAACGGCTAGCTAGCAACATGCCGAAACAATCCAAATATGACCACCCTACTGCCTCCTACCCCTACAAGATAGTCAGGAGACTGAACCTGCTTAGCGTGCCTCGCAAGATATTTTACGAGTCTATGGAAGGGATGCCCAGTTACACCCCTAGGGGCATCCGAAAGTCTGCCTTGAGAGGTGTAATTTCTGACAGAGTGAATGATATCGCGTGGCCATTTGTTAAGTAAGTATCTTTCTTACACAATTTATCCTAACCTTAACTTAATAATATTATAAATGCGAAAGTGAGTTTATTTATTTGTTTGTTTGTTACGTTTTCACGCTAAAACGGCTGAACAGATTTGGATGAAATTTGGCACATGGGTAGACCATGACCTAGAATGCGGGTGAAACAGCGGGACGCAGCTAGAAGGAATAAAAATGATGAATAATTTGACAAGAATGTAGAACGAAAAGGTGCAATATAAGACATTAAAAGTTAATTAAGGGATACAAGTAATCTTTGTAAATAACTAACTCGACAGACAGACAATTAAATATCAACTTATTTATACAAGGTGTTTGGTAAATGGGTGCAAAGCCTGAAAGGGGGTGATATCTTAGACCGTTTAGAACGTATTAAGCTAAACTTGTCTCAGACGAAGTCTGTTCCTTGTATATTTTTTTAAAACTCTAAGGTTTTTAACAATAATACCCATTTTTTTTCAATTAATTGTTAATAGTGTCCAGTAAAAGCTGTTATGTTATTATTTTTATTTATGTAATGTGTGATTACTCAAACAAAATAATTCCCAAGCATCTGTGTCATCAGAGAAACATTCTACGCCATATTCAAGCTTAAGAAACTTTTAAAAATCAAGAAAATGTTTTGTTTACGTCATATTAAAAAAATAAAAAAAATAGCCTCAGTTGGTCAAACCTTTTTAAAAACATGCTTGGTTATTGCCCTTTCTTTTGAGGTACTATTTACGCAGATGTCTCATCAACTCTTGGAATTAGGATGTACAAAGCAAATTGAGGTCGAATATTTAATTTTTAAACAGACCAAAATAACGCAACATTTTTGCTAATGCACTATTGTTTTTTGTTAGAACTGATAACTAATTCATTCTTAGAATTATGACGCACCCTAAACGTGAGAGAACATTTAAATAATTGTTTCCCAGATAGCTGGATTGGCAGAGACGGGCCCATCCCTTGGCCACCTCGATCACCCGATTTAACTCCTGTGGATTTTTTTGTTTGGGGACGGGTCAAGGAGCTCGTCTACACGCACGTTGAAATTTCAACTAGAGAAGAATTAATAGAAAGAATCCAAACGGCTTTTCAAGTCATGAAGCAGGAGATGAAATTAAAAATCATCACTATAGAAGTGAGAAGACGGACACGCGCTTGTATAAGAAACCGCGTTCAACATTTTGAACATGAACAATAAATTATTTTCACAAAAATGTTGTTTTATTGATCTGTTCGAAATAACAATTTTCATACTCAATTTGCTTTGTACATATAATTCCAAGAGCTAATGAGATATCTGCGTAAGTAGTACCTCAAAAGAAAGGGCAATAACCAAGCATGTTTTTAAAAAGGTTTGAACGACTGAGGCATTTTTTTTATTATGCTGTAAACAAAACATTTTTTTGATTTTTAAAAGTTTCTTAAACTTAAATATGGCGTAGAATGTTTCTCTGATGACACAGATGCTTGGGATTTATTTTGTTTGAGTAATCACACATTACATAAATAAAAATAATAACATATCAGCTTTTAGATACAGGACACTATTAACAATTAATTGAAAAAAAAAATGGGTATTATTGTTAAAAACCTTAGAGTTTCAAAAAAAATACAAGGAACAGACTTCGTCTAAGACAAGTTTAGCTTAATACGTTCTAAATGGTCTAAGATATCACCCCCTTCAGGCTTTTCACCCATCTACCAAACACCCTGTATATAACCTCATTACCTCACAGTATCACTTTGCAGACGCTTAACGCTGATTAAGAAACAGTACAAAAACCGATTCCCTCCAGAGCGCTTAGAACGCATTGATCGAATGATCGAGTATGCGAACGCAACCATGTACTCCAAACTGGCGAACTGTGTCATTGATCTTAAGAACCAAGAAAACGTCAAAGACATTAAGAAGAAGAAAGGCTGGTCTGAGAGCGAGTGGAAGAAACATATGGATTATATCTCAACTTTTGCTGGTCCTAAGAAGACGTTCCATCCACCGCCCATTAAGGTAGGTATACTCGACATAATTTTAACATGTTACAGTCGTTAAAAGGTAGACAGATTAGAAGCCCGAAAGTCCGACAACCAGTCTCACCTCTACTATCATAATTATTACCAACTTAAACGGCACGGCACCAGTTTTGGGTTGCCAAATAATAATTCTAAAAATGTGTTAAAGTTTCGATTGCCTTTCAAGAAAAATGAAAAAGAAATTACATCTTTTTCATTTTAGGGAAACAAGACGCGAGGCAAAGCTATTTTAGCCTATTTTGAATAACCCTTTATCTGCGAACTTGTAAAATATTGTTCAGGCACAGGGGTCTTTCCACAGTTCTAGGTAATCGGTTCACTTTAGCCACCTAAACCCATAGTCCAATATCATTGTTTCCATGTTCTGCCATAGTCCTGTCCAACCGGGAGCGTCCTTGGCTGCACTTGCATAATTTATACAAGGATAGTCGTCGGTTGGTACCTCATTTGATTAAAAGCGCCTAACGGGCCTCTACCAGTTGGCTTCGGCCTCTTATACGCCTTCAGGGTCCCGAGATATGCCAAAGAAATTTTAAATAAAAAAAACGTGAAGTCAGGGGAACCCCGAGCCGTCAGGAACGAAATTCCTTACGCGATACTCGATACTGCTTACCAGCAAATCGTATGGAGGGCATAACGCTTTTTCCTTACGCGACGATTTTTACTAGTCAACTCCTCCGCAAGCCACTCGTTCCAATAATAAGATACGTAATGTCGTGGTTGTTACAGCGAGGTAAATCCATGCCGTTGGAAGCTCTGAAGCCGCGGATCAACGAGTTAAGTTTAATGCCGAGTTTCAAGTGCTATATCAGACAGTCGAAAGATGCTTGGTACAGGGATCCGATAAAGGTGAATATGGCTGTGTTCCGAGTTATGCTGTAATCGATTTGAACGTGCTAACATCTTTTCCTGTTAGCGTGAGAGCGATAACGATGTCCCGTGAATCGTCATAGATGGCGTCATGACATGCGCCATCTTATGATAACGGCGACCGTGCCATAAATTAATATCAGCGTGACCGTTGTCAAAAAAGACAGTTGTCCTGCTTTGTTTTGAGTCGCATCATATCTTGTGGTGGCTACTAAACTAACGTTGCATTTTTGAAAATGTGCTTCTGGCTACCGTCACCACCTAATCAAAGACGAAGAAGAAATTTGTGGTGTATACACAAAGAACTATGTCATGCTATACGTTTTGACGTTGAGCGTGCACTGTGAGCGCGTTATCGAGCGTTCCAAATTGTTGACAGCTCTCAGCCGTCATAATTGTGTTATCTGAATCGAAACGCAAAATAATGATGTGAGCGCTGCGAGCGATTATGGCTTAATTCGGAATGTGGCCTATGTTAACTACTTTCATAATTTACCTACATTTAGCAAAGGCACCTTTAGAGCACACATAAAGTTTTGTTTGATGATCATCATGATCTTTGTGACATTTTCTGTTTTCATTCGGAAATTAGCTTAATTTACACTGGGTATTAGTTGATATTTGTTTACTTATATTAAGTGAAAATAATGTCACTTGGAAACAAGGATTTAAAGAGACTTCCTTGCATCTAAATTAGAGATTATTGTTGTCTCGTATTTTATGAAGAAGCATTCTGTGTGTCTTATTAAAATGATTCTATCTTTCTATTTACCAGGTGCCTCCAAACGCTCTCAAATATGAGATAACCGATAGAACTAAAAAGTTAGCCGCTCCGAGAGTTCTACCTCAAAGTTACTAGTCCGGCAATGATAACTCCTCTACGTAAACCGCTGTCTGCCTGCCGTGTATCTACGTGAACATACTCAGTGGAACCAAGAAGCTTAGTCTAGTGAAGCAAAATATGAAATACTTAGTTACTAAAATATTGTATAAAATGTTAATTCATAGCCTGCCCTTATGCAAAAGACAAAGTGGTATTTATTCAAAGATAAATATCATGCTAAGCATCAACCAGCATTTAAGACGCCGATATATGCCAGTGACCTTGAGTGGTTAGCCTGCGTGTTTTGTACTGAGCTCACACAACGCGTCGTACGTCCAGCTAGTAATAGGACTGGCCCATCAAGGAGCGCTGTTTAGACGCATTATTAATTTACTATACATAAAACAGAAGGTATTTTAACGAAACACGTATACTAAAAGATCAATAATTAAATCATTTTTAAAATGGTGAATAATTCAGAAAAATAAGCTTGATAGATTTTGTATGATTCTCATTTTTTTATCCGCGTTAGACATAAATTTACAAATTAATTTCACTTTGAAAAATAAACATAATCTAAAATATTCATACATTAACTTATTAAGAAAATGCTATACTTTAATATAGATACCTTTATTTTTTCCAAATCATTAAGTCGAAGCGTAGAGGTAGAGCCAGGTAGAGCAGAAAAATACCTAAGAACCTTTACCCTCTGTGAAATAAAGCCCTGCGTTTCGCTGGCCCTAAGAAGGTACCTACTACTACGCTAGATGGGTAGGTACATTCCAAATTGCTCCACATGCTATTAACTTAATAAAGCAATAGGTATACTACTCCATACACTTCGCTATTATATTAAGTAAAATTCAGTGCTTATGGCAACGTGATTATTTGGATACTCACGGTACGGCTGGTTCATAAATTCAAGGTCGCTTCGCCTGTTATGGAATGGGCTATGCTTGGAGTCTCTCTGAAGCATTTAATCCGGCAAAGAACCAAAGTTGTCGACATAGCTCACACAATAAGCAAGCTGAAGTGGCAATGGGCCGGCCATATTAGCCGTAGATAACCGTTGGGATAGACGTGTTCTTTAGTGGAGACCGCGAATCGACAAACGTAAGGTAGGACGCCCTCAAGCTTCATATGTGGAGCAACGATCTTCGCAGGGTGGCTGATATCAGCTGGATGAGAGTTGCCGAGAACCGAGTTGAATGGCGTGCAATTGAAAGGCCTTTGTCCAGCAATGGACTGCTGTTCGCTGATGATAATGATGTGGTTATGGTGGAGTATCTACTCGAGACTATTGTTTATCACGGTGGACAATACCGACCCCAGAAACTGCCCAAACAACTATGATAACTGTTATGCTACACACATGTTCGGGTGGACTTGATTCGGCACAGGCCGGGCCGCAAAATGAAATGTATTATTACCGTGTAATATGCCAACATTGTCCCCAAGGGGAACTTTTCCCGAAAAACCATTTTTAAGCATATCTTTGATGTGCAGATAACTTAATATTATGGAAACATTGATTAACTTGGTGGAAAATAGGTTATATGTATGGCAATACTGACTATCGTGTTTATTGCTAACTTCACTTAGTAGCCCGTTGGAACACTTCGAATGAGGTGCGTGTTTATACGGGTAAATTTTAGTGCAATGTCAGGGTAACATTGCCAAGTCATTTTTAGTAAAAAACTTCATAGTGTCGTTTACATTCCTAAAGCAAATGCCACCTTTACCAAATTCCTGTACTGGTTTTTATGTCATCTGCATAAAGGCCATATTTGCGTCAAAGTAAGCTACCATATGTGGGCAAAGTTGGCTAAAAATCGACATAACTTTGCCCGCCAACAAAATCGAACAAATATTGAATTCAATGTTAAATACTAGTAAATTTAGCGAAACTAACACATGCACATGATCACACAGTTGTAGCTGATGGAAAAATCGAATTATTCGAAAAAAGTGGGCAAAATTGGCATGTTTCACGGTATTTTATCAAAATGATTTTTTTTTACAAGTGTGTATCACGCCTTACATTAGACCGTAAACAATTGACGATGATGTACACTTGGATACAGCATTGCGGGTGCACGATGTTTTCAACTTATGAAATGTTGAAATGCGTATGGCACGTCGTGGCTAGCTGCAACTTGATATTTATTGCCCGAGCTATCTAGCAAAGATACAAAAGAATCGACTCATCTCGGAAAGAAGTCTATCAGAATATTGCTACGTATCAACTCAAACCTCATTATAAAAATTAAAATGTTCCAAATACGAAATGTCTATGAAATCTACAAACACAATGTCGTCACCTACCTGATAATCTTGATTACACACTTCTGTTAGTGTCACAAGTCACTCAAAGTACGAATATTCTCCGCTAGGACCCTAGTCCCAAGTAATAGTGTTCTGTGCTCAAAGTGCTCCTAATGCACACACAATAATGTATTCATAAAAGTAAATAAACATGTAGAACATCCAAACCCGGCCACAGACCACCAACCACAGAACTCTCCTACCGGCTAAACAGTCAGCTCAAAAATGGATACGCAAAAACATAAACGACTCCAAGGTGCCTATCGACACAAGGTACCTAAGAGAATTCTGATGCTCAGTGCTCCTAAAAGGCATTTTCTAGAAACCGACGATGGTATGCCCAGTTATACTAAATCTGGGATCAGGCAATCCGCTCTAAGGGGACGCTTAATTAACAAGGATATTGCTTGGCCTTATCTAAGGTGACTTATTTCTGTAAGTTCATTATGTGGAAGACGAGTGACAGTGATGTATGAAAAAAAAATAAGTTTTACTGAGCCACAGATAATATAATACTGAGCTAACCCGAAATAAATGAGAATAAAAAAAGAAAAGCTTTTCTTTATCTATAGTAATAGTGCTGTAGTTAAAAATATGTGGCAGGAGGTAAGGCAGGCCTTTGCCCTTCAGTGGGACACAAATGGCAGATAAAAATCTAAATAGGTATATAAAAGCGAAAGGTCACTCACTCACTCATTCATCACGAAATATCGAAAACTGCTTGGCGTATAAAGCTGAAATTTGGCAGAGAGGTAATTTATAGATAGTAGACGTCCGCTAAGAACAGGTTTCTGGTAATTCGACCTATAAAGGGGTGAAAAGGGTGATTTTGTTTGTATGAAAAATCTTATTCCTTGAGTTAATAAACTTGAAACATGGCACGAATATTTATCTATGTACTTAAATTATAAATTTTGCCAGTTTTAGTTTTTATAAACTAAACTAAACTAACTCCTAAAGGAGGATTGGGGGTGTCAAAATTTGTATGAAATAATTTTAACACGCGGTCTGATTAACTCGAAACTCAGTATTTATACTTAAGACTGAAAATAAATAAAATCGCATATCAGGGATTTTTGAAAATCTACCTCTAACGGGGTGAAAAGGGGTATTCATTTTTACAGGGGAGGATTTTACTATGTGGCTTGGTTAACTTGAAAATTCGTATAAATAATCAATAAGTAAAATAATGGAAACGTCACAACAGACTTTTAAAAATTATTATCACTCTATTTTTTATGGAGGATGAGCAATATTACAATAAGTTCGTATTCTTCTAAAGTTTACCGCAAATTGTAAAAAGGCTAGCCAAAACCTTTTAAAAGATTATCATCACGCTATAGCTTTATGGATCTAAGCAGTTAATCATAACATATACAGTATACAGGGTGGATTTTGAGATGGGGCAATAAGGGCAGGTACATTAACCGTTGCCGCTACAAGAAAACAGTCTTAGGAGACTGTCCTTAACTTTTTAAAACATATTCACAGATTTTGAAAAAAAAAAAATTAAGTCGTCATGAAAATGGCCAATTATCACAAAAACTTTTTTGATGCCAGTCGATCCTATTTTTTATTACTAGGGTCAAAAAACTATATCGGGCCAACTGAGGTTTGAGTATAAGAATATCTGTCTGTATGTTACCTTTTCACGCTTAAACCACAGAACGGATTTCGATAAAATTTGGCAAGGAGATAAATGGCATCCTAGGGTAGGACATAAGCTATTTTTTTCTCAAATATAATTCTTAAAGGGGTGATATATAAGGGATGAAAGTTTTCTCGCCAAACTTCATGCTGTTTGGTCAACGGGAAGTACCATATAGGCTTTGTTTTATTTGCGAGTGTCAACATAAATATGCGGTATAATTAAATGGCCGTATTTTTTATTGCGTTGACTTGGAAGTTTAATTTTCTTTACAGCTTCAAGGGACCGTAGATCTTAATTTTTGATATATATATTTCAACTTGATGCCTCTAGGGGTTTCTTAGAAAAAGGGACAATGAAGTCATCCTTTAACGATTTCCGATTTTCCCTAAAACAGATTTATTGTCTGCCTCTTACCTTTTCATGTCGTAACGACTGAACGTATTTAGATGAAAGGCATACGGATAGGCATACGGATAGCTGGGTTAGGACAGAGGATACCCTGATTTCCAGTAGCATGTTCTTGTGAGATATTTTCCGACATCCACGCGGGCGAAGCCGCGGACAAAGCTAGTCTGCTATATAGGTAATAATTTATAAAAGTGAAAGTTTCTATGGTTGTTACTCAATCACGCAATAATGTAGATAAATAATAATGTGTATAAATAGTTACGCAATGGCGCCCCCTAGAGGACAGTCATGAAAAGTTTATTTTATTTTATTTACTTATTAAAAATCCGGAGTCACACGTAATCTGCTCGATTTATACCCTAACACATGTGACATCGGATTTTTAATTTGTTTGTCTGTGATGTCTTAATTATACCTTTTCAGATGACTTTTTTGTCGTAGTTAGGTTTTAGTTTTATAATGTTTATTTTAGAAAAAGGGTTCACGACGAGCGAAGCTGTGGGCAGCTCGTAATAACTAAATAAGTTATGGAAATATTTAAAAGTGTAAACAATATGTAAAATACAATGGACGTAGATATATTTAGTTAACCTATTCCGCCTTAGTATTCCTAAAGAGCCCTAAAAACCTTGTAAGAAATCGACACGTTTTTCACCCCTCAACGAGGAATCCTCAGGATGACGATAGTCAATCGTCATCCTGAGGAACTGTCACGAACCCGCACACGGCGTGTTGTCACGCCGAGTGCCGGACGCAGAGTGAGCCATACCGTTAATTTTTATTTTTTGTAGGGCATCCCGTAGCTGACCTCTGAGGTCATGATTATTAACCGGGCTATCCTGTATCTGCCTTAAACTACTAAAGCCTGCAGCCAGGGGCGTAAAATAACTCATAAAAGTATACTAGGCGACTGTTCGGCAAGGGCTTCCGGCACCCCCTGTAGGGTACGAACCTCGGCTTAGGGCGTCGCTAGGAGGAGGACAGCATTTGTGACAAATGGGACAGGCTGGATCACAACTTGGTACAGTACGACACAGATGTAGCATAAATTTGAAAATTTGCATTCATTCAATTTCACGAATGTATTTGGTTATATGACTTCACAAGTTATTGCGTTTGTGTAAAGATCATTTTCGCCTAAAGCAGTAATAAGTATTGATGATTTTGAAGGCTCACTCAGTTCTGATGGTGACGGTTTTACGAATTTTGCCGATGCTACTTCTATGTTGTGTCGTACTGTAATTATTAAATATTGTCAGGGGAATTTAAAGCTACAGGCTCAGCTTTGACGCGGGCTGGCGCATAGTCGAGCAAGGGTCGGGGGGGGGAACCATACCTCTTATATGTATAGGATTACTGCTCGGTCCACCTCGGCTGGGATCGTTATCAGAGCGAACGATAAGGGATGTCGATTTCTTACAGGTTTTTTTTTTATGACTTTCGTCTATTGTATTTTATAATGATTTCCGCAAGGTAACGCCTAAATCAATTAACTAACAATATGTATTTAAAAAGAAATAAAGGAATAAATAAGTATGTATCATAACTAGAGCTAGGTACAGATCGTAATGCCGGGTACAGATTGGTGAAACGTAACATGAAATAAGAGAGTGGTGTACAATTTTTCGTCGGTTATTAAAAAAATTCTCTGCTGTTCCATACATTTTGACCATGTAGGTATTGCACTTTTCTATGAAACAGCAGCTTTTTTTTTAATAACTGACGAAAAGTTTTGACGCTTGGGGGTTCAGAATCATGTACTGAATCCATGGTAAAAGTTTTCGCGTCGATCTCCTTGCCACCTGTATAAAGTGGCAGTCCTATCACACACCGATTACCTAAATCAATGTGTGTGTGGCTGTGTGTGTAATGTGAATGTGTTATATTTATTACCTACGTTATCTATGTGTGTGGGTTTTTTTTTTAAACTTGATGTGGATTTTATATCTAGCAATAAAGAGATTTCATTTCATTGTAAAAATCACTCAATGTCGCTACGGATGAGCGGTTGACTGTACCTACCTGTATAAGTTACCTTTAATTTTTCGTCATCAAATTACTTAGCAAAGCCAGTAAACAATGGTAAAGCTTACATTACAGACGGTTAACGGCCTTGAAAAGGATGTACAAAAACAAATTAAGTCCGGAACGATTGCAAGTCATCGACCGCATGATTGAAGCCGCCAACGCTACTGTGTACTCGAAACTGGCCAACTGTGCTATAAACCTCAGAAATGACGTAAAAGATACAAGGAAGAAAAGTTATGACTGGAAGAAGCATACGGACTACTTAATGCAAATAGCCGGAGCCAAAAAAGTTTTTCACCCGCCGCCTGTTCAAGTACGTTACCAACACATTCCTCTGTAGTAATCAGGACTATTACGTATTCTGAATATCTTTGGCGCATCACGCCTAGAGCGCTATTAGAGCTAGACGGTACCACAGATAATATAATACTAGTACAGATACCCAATCCAATACAAAGAAATGATACCTCCCTAAGTCTGGCTATTGGCTATTTTTCTTCCTCCATTTTTTCAACAGATGGCAGCATCAGCGACTCACTGATTGCCAGAGACTGTAGTCACAGATAATATAATGACGGTACCCTGTGCACTAAGAATATAGGTACATCCATTTGACATTAAAGCAAAAATCAATCTATTATATTACAGTTCCAACACTATCCTTGATGCGCTTCAGAAGCTAATCAGCTCCATCAGCACCCTGAAATTATAATTATACTGAACGCGGGTACAATTTACGCAAAAATCGTACAGCGCCCGCATACATAAGATTTTCGCGTAAAATGTACCCACAGGTAGGGTTACCATCCGTTCGGATTTGTACGGACATGTCCAGCTTGTTGGCTCGTCCAAGTTTTTTCCAGCCTTGTCATTTGTCCGTATTTTTCAACTTAAAGGCATATCTTTATAAAATAAATACTGAAAAATAATCATTTTAAAGTACCTACCTGAATGTTTTTTTTTTCTCGTCTATTCCATATTAGGGTGTCCTTAGATAGGCCGTTCAAAATATTGTGGGTGACACGAAAAACATTTTTCAATTCAGGGATCCATTTACGAATTAATATATAATGCAAAATTTTAAAAGAGTCATGTTCGCTCCTCCTTCACCAGTCTCTCTCTCTAGTTTGTGCAGAATAAACAATTTTTCTTTCTTTTTTCTTTCTTACCAGCTAAATGGTTGCTTTTTGATATGTGAAAAAATCCACGCACTGTAGGTATTAATCACCCGCCGGTTTTCGGTCCTGGGGGGGCCTACAAATCTCGAAAAGCACGATAGTAAGACCCAAATATGTTAAGTAACAAAGAGGCAGTTTGTATTTCGACATTTGAGGCCCCTACATTCCAAAACCATGTTTCCTTCATTCTTTGAATTGCGTTTTTCCAGTCGATGTACCTACCCTTCAGTAGCTAGCGACCCTGATTTTCCAAACATTTTACAAGGAGCGCAAAACACGGCTACCTCGCTCTTCTAAAATACGAACCAACGTCCAGGGCGTATTTTACTATTGCTCAATGGTGCCGATTCTCTTGTACACCGAACTAAACTATCACTAAATTCCTTACTTTTGGCTATGAGAATCTTAAAGCTATTCTGCAAAACAAATTCTCTAATATAGTTAATTGATTCAGGCGTGACCTTGCGGAAATCCATTATAAAATACAATAGATGTGGATATATTTAGTAACTTTTCCGCTTAGCTATTTCTAAAGAGCCATAAAAAAACCCTGAAAGAAGAAAGTCTGCGTTCAGTGGTCGGTGTGGCAACACGCCGTGTTCGAGTTCGCGGCAAGTCAATCGTCATCCTGAGGATGTCTCGTTGAGAGGTGAAACACGTGTCGATTTCTTTCAGGGATTTTTATGGCTCTTTAGAAATAGCTAAGTGGAAAGTTACTAAATATATCCACGTCTATTGTATTTTTAAATTCTCTAATTTTAAAAATAATGTTGACACAACTAAAATCAAATTGGAAAGTCGCGACTCCACATGGTAGTTGTTTGCCCTACCCCATTATTTTTTTTAGAGTCGAAGGCGCGCAGGCGCGGCAGCCTAAACATGTTTTATATGGAATTTTTTCACTTTTTGTATAGAAAATATGAAAAATGATTACCTACATGTTGAGTTTTAGGGGTTTTTGGGTTATGGATTTATAAAGGAGGTCGAAATTTTCATTACTTTTGCATAGGACACACCATTTTCGAGGTATAAGCAAAAGTAAAGAAAAAAAGATACAATATTGTTTTTGTATCCGAAGTCAAGGTATTGGTGTGAATTATTATTAGTTATGTTCATGACTACGAATATTATTCCACATAATTATTCTTAATCGCGATTAAACATAATCACAATCAACATTTTAGGTGAAAAACGTCAAATTCAGAATAGCAAAATTACCATTTTCACTAAATTAAGTTAGTGAAAATGGTTAAGTTGTGTCACTTTAGTCTATTCCAGAATGGGAAATCTTCGTTTGACAGGAATAAACTAAATTTTGGTGATGTTTAGTCTAGTTTACAGGCATCTGTGACAAGAGAATCGACACCAATGTTCAGAGAATTGACAGTGACAGCAATAGCGTCGAGGTGGCTAGGTGGGTGGGGCCCCTAGGCTGGCTGGGCACCTAGGCTATTGCCTTGTGTGCCTAGTCGTAAATCCGGGGCTGGAAGCACGCACGAAACTGCAGACAATCATATTATAGGTACTTTCTACGAGCCGCAAGGCAATTACGTCAATAATGTATAACTTGCAGCGAGGTAAATCAGTGCCTTTGGGGGCTCTCCTACCGAGGCTCGATGTAATAAGTACACGGCCTGACTTCAAGTGCTACAAGAAATTGTCGGAGGAGCTGTGGTACAAGGACCCTGAAAAGGTTAGCTTGCAAAATAATTTGGCGTTATTACTTACCCCAGACCTGTTAGTACTAGTACTAACCCGGGGTAAGCATTTACATCTGACATTTTTTAAATAAAATTTTCTGGAATGCAGAAAGCATATCTATATCATCGACCATTATTGAATCAATAATCTTATACCTTTAAACGAGCAATTCTTGTATATTTATATGTATATAAATTTATTTACCATAAAACTAATAAGTTACCTTAATTTACAGTAGATCTCATACCAATACTATGCCAGTCTATCTTTTCACTGACACAGCCACTAACCACGTTTTACCGTCACGACCGCCCGACCCAGAAGGCCGTTCTCGCGCCACTTTTGACACATCGAATCTTTCGGTGTTGCCAGTATAATAACCAACAATTATTTAATAAATTGAAACCTAACACAATACTCTAAGTTCATGTAATCCTATTGAAATACTATTTCATGAAATCATGACATTTGAGGATTATGCTAACTTAAGGAGATGTATTGCTGGTTCTAATGATTATAATTCTGTAAAGCCATATTTGTTACGGTCGCAAATCATATTTTAAATCAACATACGGTCTGACTGCAAATTGCAAATAAAACAACAAAGTAAAATAAATTTCATTTATTTCAGGTCCTAGACCCATATTAAATACAAAAACAATACACATTTGTCAATTTTTTAAGTGTTACTATTTGAGTCACAGATAAATGTCAAAACGAAATAAAATTTGAATTTCGTTTGCTACCTTAGCAAGGTGCAGTGGTCAAAATTAGTACTTTTAAACGTATTTTTTTCCCCACCACACAACTGTACAAGAACTGTGAGGTTCTGCTGACTGTAAGACAAGTATATCTACTAAATGTTACTCTCCTACAATACAGTAAACAAACTTATAATCCAACTAAAACTAAAGAAAAAAATCTGCTCAACAACGTAAATAACGTAATGAATGTTGTTGAACTGTCAAAATGAAACGGATTAGTCTTAATCATTTACGAAAATATGTTACACAATTAAATAGCTGGTCCGTAGAATCCTTAAATAGAGAGAAGTGGGAAGAGCCTTTGCCCAGCAGTGGGACACCAAAGGCTTTTATATATCTCTAAATACATAATTGTTTGGTAGAAAACGTCATCTTGTCTTAAAAATACTCGATTTCCTGTTCTAAATGTATCTTGCGAAGAACCAGATACTTTAATGCTCGAACGTGGTCATTAATAAATCTATTTTGTATTTACCAGGTGTCGCCAAGTGCCCTAAAATACGAAATATCGGACAGAACCAAGAAGCTGGCCGCACCGAGAGTTTACTTCACGGAACATTAACAGTCGGTTTCTGGAAAGGCTAATTAATCAACACAAACATCGCTCGGCTGCGTCTAGGTCGACCACTGGTATTTTTTCTAATCTCATTGATAATCAAATAAAAACTTTGTTTGATGTTGCAACATAGGATGTGTTTGCCACACATGCGCGAACGACACGCATAATAAGACTATAATATGCTGTTATTATAATTATGATGATGGGCCGTGGAGGTTTCTGCCGGCTCTTTCCCATAGGAAACAACCAAACGAATCAGTGTTCCGAGCTTCTGACGTTTTATAAGTGCCGATGTAGGTTTATTTAAAGTTAGCAACTAGACGTAGAAATTAAATACCCCAGCATAGTGTCAAGACAAACCGCCCCGGGCCCCAGGTTCTGGTGGCCCCCTAAATCTTAAGAAGTACTTTTTAATGATATCCCAAACATGGTCAACATACAGGATAATTGGTTATATGACGGCAATCCGTTAAGGGGATGTAGGAGACGTCATTTGCAACCAAAAAACCCCTGAAAACCCCTATGCCAATGTCAATCAATGTCGAGTAATTTGACATTTTATAAGTATTTTAAAATGTATGAAATAAAAACATGAATGTCAAATGACTCTAAAATGTTGACATTTGCACAGGAGTCGAAAGGGCTCATTTGGTTGTAAACGACCTCTCCTACATTCCTTTAATGGATTGCCGACATACATCCCATTTACAGTTGGAGGCCGAGGATGAAAATTGTCGAGCTCGCTTCGCGCGCTACAATGTACATTCTCAAGCTTTCTGCATAAGTCGACAAAGGAAATCCTATTTTGACTTTTCAACAAAAGAAACCTTACCTACACAAGGCGATGTGCTAAATATTCGAGCTCGTTTCGCTCTCTTGAATTCTATATTACCTCTCAAACTTTTCTGCATAAAGGCTCCTACAAACAAGCGCGACACGCGACGCGACACAAAGGTACGTCGCGTCGCGCGATGAGCGGTGTCTTTGTGTCGCCCCTATTTGTAGGAGCCTTAAATCGTCAAGACAACTCATATTTCCGAAGGATATTAAATAGAAACCTAACTGGGAATTCCAAGACGAGGTGCAAAAAATTTCGGGCTTGCCTTGCTCGCTCCCCTACATTTTGCTTTTCGTAAATAGCCTATTGAGGAGACGAAATGCACTTCCCTGAAAAAAATTATCCTTCCGGTTGCAAGGGCCATGGTATAGGTAGATTATAATTACGCAAGTAATACTTGTTTTTTTTGCTGGGAGTGGCCTCATTTTGTTTTGTCGCCCTGGGCCCCCGAGAGCCTTAGAACCTGTCCCAGACTATGTGACCCCCCTCCCCTGACTCTAAGGCTGGATCCGCCCTAGCTAACAGTCTGTCAACTTTAAGGTGCTACAAGACTCTTGAGGCGCCTGAGTAACATTACATGAATAAAAAAAATCGCCTTTAGATGGTCAAGAAACTGTCCCTGTGTAAATGAGCCAGATTCCAATCCATAGTACGGTACGCAAAATAGTGTAGTCCTGTAACAATAAAACCGGGTGTCTAAACTAATCACATAAATAAAACGATGAAAATAATTATTGGTTTTATTTAGATTTTCCAACTGTTTGTATCTACGAGTACATAGGGCGATTCCGCTATAGAAGAAATTTAAAATAAATTTTTAAATCACATTATTTCTAAATTTAAAGTCTAAATTTAATATGAATGTTTTTTTTTTTCGATTTTACTTCATGTCAATTTTTTTTAGTGCGCTTGGAAATATTATTTATTACCTTTCGAAAAAATGGTTTAAACTGTAAAATCACATCAGACAAAACTGGCCCAAAACAGTTGTGACCATAGAAATATACTTTCTTATATCTATGACAATATTAATTTAATCATAATTGCCAAAAACCGTAAGAATTTTTATATTTTTTAAGCATCATTGACTGCAAGAAAGTAGGTAGATACTGTTAGGTTGTTGCACCCGCGATACGAAAGATATAAAAGTTTGTTTATTTCAAGAAAATAAAGTGCTAACGTTTTCAAAATTTGTTAAAGTAAGAAGATATCAAAAGCAAACTTAAATCAATCGTTTTTATTTGTGTATTATGAGTTGAATTGAAATAAACGTTAACTTAAATTGGTTGCACCCGAGATCGTTATTAGAATCACGAGTGCAACACTTTTTTCAAGTAACCTTATTGTGTGATATATTGTATATTTTATTGTTTTGACATGCCATAAATAATAATATATACGGTGTTTGATTAGTTATACATATTTAATAAGTGTGTTAATATTATATTTCGCTTTTTTACGATATGCGATATGGATCTAAATGGAGAATTAGCGTACAATTTCTGACGACGATTGATGGCAAATGCTTCATTGAAATCCTGAATGATATAGCGGTCGTGCAATTTAAGAGGAGGCTCCTTAAATTGTATGTTAATTTGCATTAATATTCTGAAAAAGTTACGCATACAATCAAAATGGAACTTTAGAATATGTGTTTACGCTTCTAAAAAACCGAACGCGGGAAGCTTAATGTACGAGGGGCGAGGGAGGGGGCCAGCCGAGCGCGCCGCCGCCCGCCGAAGCCGGCCGCTCTGCGCCCGATGGCGGTAGTGTCTTCACTTGACCGACAAAACGACTAGCGAGTTCACGTGCTCGCGCACTGCAGCGAAATCTCTTTGAGTACATATGTTCTGTGAACGAAATTATCGTCAATAAAAGTACTACAGCATATTATCGTTAATAAAAGTATTATTGAAGAGCTCCTGACCACCCACAACACACATAAACATCACCAACATAATGGTCCTATCGAGTCGAAACATCCAGAAGTCGGCGTAAAGAAGACGAAGATCAGCGCAAGTCACAGGTCAGTCAGTGTCTCAGTTACCAATTCCTTACCCATTCCTTGCGATTAGTGCTAATACGAGTTCTGTTTGTGTATTATTAAAGTGTAAATTCATTAATTATTCTTCAAAAGTTTGAAACCGTAAGTACCTACTTTCCACTTGTCTGTCATGGCTACCGAGGCGAAGAAAGCAGATTTAGTTAAAAAGCGAGGCATAGTTAAATGTAAATTGACTTTGTTTGCAAAATTTATTACGTCGTTAGAAATACTAGAATGTACTACATTAGGTAATGCGCAGAAAACAGAATTACAAGTTCGTTTGCAAAAAGCCGAAGCTTTGTTGAATGATTTCTCGGAAATTCAGGACGAAATAGATCTTTTATGGCCAGATAGTCAGTTATCAGGCGAAATAGAGGAAAGAGAGTCTTTTGAGAATAAGTATTATTCCATTATAGCTAATGCCAAATGTTTGCTTAATTTAAATGATCCCGTCGTACTTAACCCACAGGGAATGGCTTTTAAACCTTTATCCTCCATCAAATTACCTACAATTAAGCTGCCAACCTTTGATGGCACGTATGATCAGTGGTTGGAGTTCAAGGACACGTACTTGTCTCTTATTCATCATTCAAAAGACATAGATGACATTCAAAAGTTCCACTACTTACGTTCTGCTCTCACTGGTAACGCCTTACAAGTAATTAAATCGTTAGAATTTTCTGCTGAGAATTATTCTATTGCCTGGGATCTACTTGAAAATCGCTATAATAACGATCGTTTGCTGTTAAATAATCACCTAAAAGCCTTATTTGTTATGCCGTCAATGAATAAAGAGTCTTCAGCTCAAATTAGAAAATTAATAGACAGTATTTTGAGAAATCTTCGTTCTTTAAAAATGTTAGGGGAACCTACTGAGTCGTGGGATTCCATAGTTATTTTTACTACAGTCTCAAAGTTAGATGCGATTACAGAAAGGGAATGGGAAAATTATGCAGGGAATTTAATAAATAATGTACTACAGGGAAATTGCTCTTCAGGTTCGAAGATGACCCGACCAAAAATTAAAATAGATGACTTTATAAAATTTCTTAAAAATAGAGCAGATGTGCTTGAGATGGTCAAAGTTTCTAATAATAAAGTAGGTGACAACAATAATTCAAAAAAGCCGCAGTCGAATCAAGTCAATAATAATACTCATAGTTATGTTGCTACACAAGCTATTAATAATAACTTTAAAAATAATAATAACAAATCCGCTAGAACTACAAAACGTTCGCGAGTTTGCAATTTATGTGATGGCAATCACGCTCTATACTCATGTGACAAGTTTTTAACTTTGTCATTTAATGATAAGTCTAAATTTATTGAAGACAAAAAACTTTGTCGCAATTGTTTGCGAGTCGGCCATACTGAGGTAAACTGTTGGTTTGGACCCTGCAAACAATGCAATTTAAAACATAATTCTTTACTTCAATGTGTCACTAAAGTGTCAAATGAGTCAGCACAAGTGAAACCGCAGGATGAGCCCGTTGCCGGCCCTTCACAAACTGCGGTGATGCATTCGGCTACTCAAGCAATCAATATTAAGCAAGATAACAGCTGTCTATCTTTAACATTGCAGCCTGTCTTGCTGTCCACAGCATTAGTGGAGATTGCTGATAGCAATAACAAATATCACACTATTCGAGCATTACTCGATAATGGTAGTCAACAATGTTTTATTGCTGAACCTTTGTGTAAAAAATTAAATACTAAAATGCTACAGTCCACTGTCCAAGTCACAGGCGTAGGGCACTGCGTTACACAGTCCACGCAATCTTGTGAAATTAAAATGAGGTCTAAAACTGGCAATTATAATAAAAACTTAAAATGCCTAGTTTTACCTAATATTACCGCTCAATTACCATCTCTTAACATAAATTATATTAACTTTAACATTCCTGATCATGTAACATTAGCAGATCCAAACTTTTATTTGCCTCATGAAATTCAGCTTCTTATTGGTGCAGATCTATTTTGGGAATTGTTAAATGAAGGGTTAATTAGATTACCTACAGGACCTTGTCTCCAAAACACAAAGCTTGGGTGGATTATATCAGGTCCAATTACAACAAAGAATGTGAAAATTAATCAGATTAGTTGTAATTTTACACAAACACTTGATGTTCAACTTAAAAGGTTTTGGGAGTTGGAAGAAGTTATAACTCCTAGTGACAATTACTCTAAAGATGAACGTGCATGCGAAAATTTATTTTCTAGTACCACATTACGCGACGATAAGGGTCGATTTTCCGTGCGCATACCGTTAAAGGAATCAGCGGATTCGTTAGGTGACACGTTTTCGTTAGCGGAGAGCCGGTTCTTATCACTCGAACGAAAGCTAGCGCACAATCCAGATTACAAAATAATGTACAGTGCATTCTTACAGGAATATTTAAGCTTAGGGCATATGAGTCGCATTACATCATACCCATTTCCTACTTATTTTTTACCGCATCACGGAGTCCTTAGGGAAAATAGTAGTACTACTAAATTAAGAGTAGTTTTCGATGCAAGTGCTAAGTCAACTAGTGGTAAGTCTTTAAACGACATTCAGTTGACAGGTCCTATTTTGCAAAATGACATATTTTCAATTTTATTACGATTTCGCAAACATAGGTATGTAGCTTGTGCCGATGTCGAGAAAATGTTTAGGCAGGTACTTATACAGCCAGACCAGCGTAATTTACAGTGTATTTTATGGCGGGAAAATCCTTCCGATTCGCTTGATGTGTATCAGCTTAACACGGTGACGTACGGTACCGCGTCCGCGCCGTACCTAAGCATGCGGTGCATTCGACAACTTGCTATCGAGTGTAATGATGACGTCATTTCGCATGTAATAAAGGAAGATATCTATGTAGATGATCTAATTACAGGTCATGATGATAAAATGACATTAACTAAAATATGTAATAGTGTTTCTAAAGTGTTAAGTTCGGGATGCTTTATATTACGTAAGTGGGTTTATAACTATGACATGTCAGAATCGGATACGAATACAATAATAAATAATAATACTTCATCAAAAGAAATGTCTTTAGGAGAGAATTGTCAAAATAAAACTTTAGGATTAGGTTGGTTTTGCGCGAGCGATGAACTTCATTTCTTAACAAAACTTGATAACGAAAACGTTCCGGTAGTTACCAAAAGAATTATTTTATCGATCGTTTCGCAAATTTATGATCCCCTAGGCCTATTGTCACCGACAATTATAGTGGCAAAGATTATTTTGCAGAAATTATGGCTATGCAAAATTGGATGGGACGATCCTATTCCACAAAACATTGAATTAAATTGGAATAATTTCATAAAAACATTAAATGGTTTACGCACTATACGGGTCCCTCGACACGTTATAGGCGATTTATGTAATGATAATATACAAGTGGAACTGCATATTTTTTGCGACGCCTCGCAGAGCGCGTACGGCGCCTGTGCCTATGTCCGCGCGTTTAGTGATAATAATAATAGTAATTCAGGCGATGCGTTATCAGTTCGTTTATTGTGTGCAAAAGGTAAAGTGGCTCCAGTAAAACCGGTCAGTATTCCGCGTCTCGAGTTGTGCGCTGCATTGTTAGGTGCGAGATTGTATAGTAAAATAATTAAAGTAATTAAAATTATATTTATAAATGTTTACTTATGGTCTGATTCAACGACAGTATTAGGTTGGTTAAATATAACACCGAGTTCATTAAAGCCGTTTGTTCAGAATAGGGTTGTTGAGATCAATGAGCTTACTGAAGGATGTTCCTGGTTACATATAAAGGGTAAGCAGAACCCAGCCGATTTAGTCTCGCGCGGCGTCAGCATAGATGCGCTTCAAGGTTCTGATTTGTGGTGGCACGGTCCGAGTTGTTTACGTGAACCTAACTCAAGTTGGAAAAAGGGTATTACGTCCGTCTGCCACAATATTAATTTTGATGATTTACCGGAGCTTAAGTTAAATACTGTTGCAATGGAGTGTCAAGTAGGTACGGACCTAAACCTATTTAATAGATTTTCTTCTTTAAATCGTTTAAAACACACAATGGCGTATGTGTTGCGTTTTATTTCTAACACACGAATTAAAGTTAAATTAAATCGGGCTTACGGTGCGTTATCAGTTAAGGAGCTCAATAACTCGATGGTTATTTTGGCTCGATTGTCACAAAGAGAATCTTTTCCGGTTGAATTTAAATGCTTAAAAAATAATTTGACAGTAAAATCCAATCGTAATTTATCTAGTCTTAATATGTTCCTAGATAAAAATGGACTCATGCGAGTTGGGGGGAGGATAAAAAATTCTCCCGAATTTACATTCGATAAAAAACACCCGATTGTGTTGTTCAGTAAACATAATTTCACGACACTTTTATTCAAACACGAGCACCAGCGTTTGTTGCACGCTGGGCCTCAATTACTTTTGTCCACTATACGGGAAAATTGGTGGCCAGTAGGTGGTAGAAATTTAGCTAAGAAAATAACTCGTACTTGTGTTGTTTGTACTAGGATAAAAGGCAAAACAATAAAGGCTCAAATGGGCAACTTACCAGTTGAGAGATTAGAATCAGAGTTTCCGTTCTATCGTTGCGGCGTAGATTACGCCGGACCACTGTTCATACTGAGTCGTAAAGGTAGAGGAGCTAAATTAGAAAAATGTTATATCTGTTTGTTTATATGTTTCTCAACAAAGGCTCTTCATTTGGAATTAGTTACTAGTCTCAGTACCGAAGCCTACATACTCGCTCTAAAAAGGTTTATATCCAGACGAGGTAAACCTGTGGAGATATTTTCCGATAACGGGAAAAACTTCGTCGGAGCTTCAAAGGAATTTAATTCGTTCATAAATAATAAAAATAATATTAATTCTATCATTAATTATACAGCTAATGAAAATATTAGGTTCTCGTTCATTCCGCCGTACTCTCCTCACTTCGGTGGTCTATGGGAGGCAGGGGTTAAGTCTTCCAAATACCATCTCCGTCGAGTGGTCGGTAATGCGCATTTAACCTACGAAGAGCTCAGTACAGTGTTAGCATTAATCGAATCTATTCTGAACTCACGTCCTATATCCCCATTATCCTCTGATCCCACTGACGCACTGCCGCTGACGCCGGCGCACTTCCTCATCGGTCGTCCACTTACTGCAGCAGCATGTGACGACATCACGACTACGCCAGCACTACGGCTGTCGCGCTATGCAAGAGTAGAACAATTAAGACAACACTTCTGGCAGAGATGGTCGAAGGAATATATTACAGAGCTGCAAAGGAGAACCAAATGGAAGAACAAGGACCAAGACATTAAACCTGATACACTTGTTCTTATAAAAGAGGATAATTTGCCACCGTTAAGATGGCGCCTCGGCAGAGTCACCAAGACTTTTACCGGAAACGACGGCATTTCTAGAGTCGCTGACATAAAAACGGCGACTGGAGTAATCAGACGGGCTTACACGAAATTATGCCCTTTACTCCTCGACGATGAAGAAGATGGTTTGTGATGCCTGTGCACTTCATTGGAAGCGGGTCCTTCCAAGGCGGGGGCTATGTTTACGCTTCTAAAAAACCGAACGCGGGAAGCTTAATGTACGAGGGGCGAGGGAGGGGGCCAGCCGAGCGCGCCGCCGCCCGCCGAAGCCGGCCGCTCTGCGCCCGATGGCGGTAGTGTCTTCACTTGACCGACAAAACGACTAGCGAGTTCACGTGCTCGCGCACTGCAGCGAAATCTCTTTGAGTACATATGTTCTGTGAACGAAATTATCGTCAATAAAAGTACTACAGCATATTATCGTTAATAAAAGTATTATTGAAGAGCTCCTGACCACCCACAACACACATAAACATCACCAACAATATGATTTATTGGATCTTTTTCTTTCCAAATATAAGACAGTTACGTAATTAGAACATTTTCGCTCGATTCAATTTTTCTTCGAAAATCATGTCTTTTTAAAGATTATTTGAAACAAAAACAAGATTACTTGGCATTTATGTCTAAAATAGTTCTGTGCTCGAACACGACCAAAGAGCGCACGTGATATTCAACTTTATAGCGTTTAGCATATAGTGGAGTGGTGGGGTGCATTGGGGCGGAGTTTGCGTGGAAATTGTCCTTGGAGTGCCTGGTCCTTAAAGACATTACATTAAAATATTATTAAAATCCTGATGGATGAATGTGTTCATAGAATTTTCGACGAATATTGACGTATTTGAGAAGAAATATTTAACAAAAGTGACAGAGAATGGTACTGATTAGTAATTAAAATGTTTTAATCTGTTATTTTGTCCCTAAATAAATGTTTATTGATGTTTATATTCACTTAAATTAGACGGGCTGTACCCGTGATAATTTGATGTTACACCCGCGATTGCTTCAAAAGTGAATAATTCAATGTTTATTTTTGTTTTACATTATACTATTTTGTTTTTCAATTGATTCGTTGAAGGCCTTAGAAAATAACAAGGCGTAACATAATAAACGTTTCACAATTAACAGACTTATGAGTTTTTCTCATATGATTCAGAAAGGTAGGGCCAATTTTGTTGCACCCGCTATAGCACTTTGAACCTTCCTCCTGACTATATAAATAACAAATTAAACATTTTGTAAACTAATATAAAGTGAACATGTTAAAATAAATGTAATTCTTCCAAGATTAATTTCATTAAAAAATATTGTAATTTTATCGTTTACGAATTTTATATGCGTCTAAATGTTGCACCCGCGATAGTGGTATTGCCCCATAAATACTTCATAAATAATGAATACTGAAGCTTGTATAACATAATTTCATTTACAGATCGTTTGTCTACAAAATAAAATAAGTAAAAATAAATACTTTGTCTACAACATAAAATAAGTAAAAATAAATACTTTGTCTAGAAAATAAAATAAGTAAAAATAAATATTACTTTGATTTAGCGACCACGATTTACGTGTGCTAGCTAGATGATTAATTCTATATTGTCTCTGGTTGGATGTTTATTTGAGACAATATATGACAGCTTTAGTGAATTCTTTGGTTGTGGACCGTCCGCCGATGTGGAAAAAGGGTCCTCACTTTGCCGTCTTTCAATACCCTGTGAACGGAAAGGTTGTAGTGTAAGGTCTGTTCCAAAAGTATCTAATGGAAGTGTAAACAAACCCTGTTAAAAATAGCCATGTAAGTGCGACTAACTTGGAAGTAGCGCTCACCGGCCGCTGCCGAAGCACCGCTTGCTCAGCTCGCGCGCGGTTTGTCACAGTTCTAACCTAACCTAACCCATTTGGTAGGGGTGCCACATAAGCGGTTTAAATTTTCAATTTTTATTAAAAACAATTTTTAAGTGCAATGTTGCATTTTACGCCGCGACAGCGGCCGGCGAGCGCTTCTTCCAAGTTGATCGCTTTCCATAATATCGTATTTTTGGAAACCCAATAAAAGTCCATCGACTTTTTTTTGCGTGGTCAACCTACTTTATTTGATTTGTTGTATGCCGCCGTCATGATGCACAACAAAAACAAAGCGACATCAACGCCTCTTCCAGTGGATAATCAAACTATTTTACGATATGATAACCCCCAAAAACCCTATTTGCTATTTACGTTTTTTTTTAAATCTTTCAAAGTCTAAGTCAAAAGTCAAATCATTTATGTCAAATAGGCCCACGTATAGCACTTTTGAACGTCAAAATTTACAAAATAATATAATTGATTCTAGTCGCCCCTTCCAAAAGATAGTTTTCGTATGGAGAAGAATGGGCAAGAAACTCCACCGTTACTCTTTTAAAATGTTTTACAATAGTTTGTATAAGTACGAACATTAGTTAAATAATTATATGTGAAGACGATGCACCTAGAATAAAATTACTATACCACAATAGGTAAAAAGAATTAAAAATGAATTAAAAATGAAGCAACGACAGATAATTTAATTATGTGATAGATACATGGTGCTCACATATTTACAAACTGTAAAAGAAGACGATTTTCCTAATTTTTTTAAAATTAATAAGTCAGTGTGTGAGGAAGTAATCACAGAATGTAAAATCAATGTCATATAACACAAAATTATAAATTTTACAATTAAATTAGCAATCTGTTTGATTTTGTCTTGATTCTAAATTGTCCTATGGAGCAGGACCAGCATGTTTCAAAGCTATGCAGACGATATAGTGCTTCTCAGACCCTCGATGGGTGGGTTGAAGAAGTTGTTATCGACCTGCGAGGCCTATGCGGAGGAGCATTGCTTAATTTACAACTCGAAGAGTGAACTTCTTGTATTTAAAGCACCTAAGCAGCAGCCGCACAGTGTTCCGCCCACAAATCTCAACGGCGTAGCTCTGAAAACTGTTGACAGTTTTAGGTACCTTGGGCACTTGTCACGAGCGACCTTAGAGATGACGTAGATATAGAAAGGGAGCGCAGGGCGTTCTCTGTGACGAGCAATATGCTTGCCCGCAGGTTCGCTCATTGTACTACAGACGTCAAAGTAACCCTTTTTAAGGCGTTCTATCAATCCTTTTACACGAGTGGCCTGTGGGTTTCATACACGCGTCGAGCCTACAACGTCCTACGTGTTCAATTTAATAATGCTTTTAGAATGCTGTTGGGGCTGCCGTGGCGTTGTAGCGCTTCAGGAATGTTCGCGGAGACTCGCATAGATGGTTTCCATGCCATCATGCGAAAGAAAGCGGCCTCCTTACTACAGCGCCTGTATGGTAGTGACAACAGCATTCTAAAAATGATCCCTGCCAGACCGGACCCTTTCAGAGGCACTGGGTGGGGACAGCCATAGGTCTGCGTAAATAAATAATTTTATGCCTTTTATACCGTTAAAGATTACCTATATTAAAGACTAGTTTCCGCTTTCAAAGTCATTATTCATGTTATTGTGTATATAATAATCATCAAATGGCAGTGTATAAGTTCCGACTAACGACGGGTGGGGAAATAAACTTAACATTAGCCGTCTAATCGTGAGTTTATTTTTGAGGAGAGGTTAATGTTAATTTCTTTCATCTTTAGCCGGCTATTTTCATATGGCATTGAGGTTGATTTTATAATCTCAATTTTCATCGCTGATTTTTCAATCACAATTTTGAATCAATAATTGTTGGAAAAATTGGTAAATATGTAGTGACTAGATCTTAGAATTGATAATTTCACGAAATGAACATCGACCGCTGGTCACGTGAATGAATACTCAACGTTTGACGATTTGACCAGTTAAATGCACGACTACTTCATGATGTGGCCGCACATTAGTGATCAAAGAAAGAAAGAAAAAAAACCTTTATTTGCGGTAAACATGACGCAAAGAAAGATTAAAAAACACGTAAATAACAAATAAAAATAAAATAAAATATCCGTCACATCCACGCAAAACGGCCATCGCTCAGCATAAATGCTGCGACCCCATGCGAGACAGAGCCTCAGCGCTGATTTTCAGCGACAGCCGGCGCTGACATGATAACGTTAACCGGTGCAGCATATAGTAAAATAACAAATCAAAAGACGTATCACCCGTGTTATTCTTAAGTATCGGACCTACTAAAGTCCGCATTAGCGGCTCTGGTAAATACGAGCTATCTATGTACAGACTGAAAAGCATAGACAGTACTCGCGGCAAATGAACCCCTGCAAATTTATAATGCTCGATACTGAGCCCATCGTGACCAGGTGATTTTCCACGCTGCATTTTTTAAAATAAACTGAGCTACATTCTTCGCAGGTATCTTTAAATTCTGCCCCGTCACCACGGGCTCACTACCGCTCACCTCACCAGAAGAGGAACGCAAGGGTGACCGCACAGTGAAGTGCTCTCTAAACGCCTCGGCAATGTCATTGTATTAGACCAACGAGGCGGTCAACGCTAGTAACTATTAGACCGACGAGTCAGTCAACGCTATCAACTGCTAGACCGACGAGGCAGTCAATGTAAGTAACTATTAGACCGACGAGGCAGGCAACGCTAGTAACTACTAGACCGACGAGGCAGTCAACGCTTATAACTACTAGACCGACGAGGCAGTCAACGCTTATAACTACTAGACCGACGAGGCAGTCAACGCTAGTAACTATTAGACCGACGAGGCAGTCAACGCTAGTAACTATTATACCAACGAGGCAGTCAACGCTAGTAACTGCTAGAACGACAAGGCAGTCAATGTTATCAACTATTAGACCGACGAGGCAGTCAACGCTAGTAACTACTAGACCGACGAAGCAGTCAACGCTTATAACTACTAGACCGACGAGGCAGTCAACGCTAGTAACTATTAGACCGACGAGGCAGTCAACGCTAGTAACTATTAGACCGACGAGGCAGTCAACGCTATTAACTATTATACCAACGAGGCTGTCAACGCTAGTAACTATTAGACCGACGAGGCAGTCAACGCTATCAACTGCTAGACCGACGAGGCAGTCAACGCTAGTAACTATTAGACCGACGAGGCAGTCAACGCTAGTAAGTATTAGACCGACGAGGCGGTCAACGCTTATAACTATTAGACCGACGAGGCAGTCAACGCTAGTAACAATTAGACCGGCGAGGCAGTCAACGCTAGTAAGTATTAGACCGACGAGGCGGTCAACGCTAGTAACTATTAGACCGACGAGGCCGTCAACGCTAGTAACTATTAGACCGACGAGGCCGTCAACGCTATAACAATAAGACCGGCGAGGCAGTCAACGCCAGTAACTATTAGACCGACGAGGCAGTAACTATTAGACCGACGAGGCAGTCAACGCCAGAAACTGCTAGACCGACGAGGCAGTCAACGCTTATAACTATTAGACCGACGAGGCAGTCAACGCTAGTAACAATTAGACCGGCGAGGCAGTCAACGCTAGTAAGTATTAGACCGACGAGGCGGTCAACGCTAGTAACTATTAGACCGACGAGGCCGTCAACGCTAGTAACTATTAGACCGACGAGGCCGTCAACGCTATAACAATAAGACCGGCGAGGCAGTCAACGCCAGTAACTATTAGACCGACGAGGCAGTAACTATTAGACCGACGAGGCAGTCAACGCTAGTAACTATTAGACCGACGAGGCAGTCAACGCTAGTAACAATTAGACCGACGAGGCAGTCAACGCTAGTAAGTATTAGACCGACGAGGCGGTCAACGCTAGTAACTATTAGACCGACGAGGCAGTCAACGCTAGTAACAATTAGACCGGCGAGGCAGTCAACGCTAGTAACAATTAGACCGACGAAGCAGTCAACGCCAGTAACTGCTAGACCGACGAGGCAGTCAACGCTTTTAACTATTAGACCGACGAGGCAGTCAACGCTAGTAACAATTAGACCGGCGAGGCAGTCAACGCTAGTAACTATTAGACCGACGAGGCAGTAACTATTAGACCGACGAGGCGGTCAACGCTAGTAACTATTAGACCGACGAGGCCGTCAACGCTAGTAACTATTAGACCGACGAGGCCGTCAACGCTAGTAACAATAAGACCGGCGAGGCAGTCAACGCCAGTAACTGCTAGACCGACAAGGCAGTCAACGCTTTAAACTATTAGACCGACGAGGCAGTCAACGCTAGTAGCAATTAGACCGGCGAGGCAGTCAACGCTAGTAACTATTAGACCGACGAGGCAGTAACTATTAGACCGACGAGGCAGTCAACGCTAGTAACTATTAGACCGACGAGGCAGTCAACGCTAGTAACAATAAGACCGACGAGGCAGTCAACGCTAGTAAGTATTAGACCGACGAGGCAGTCAACGCTAGTGTAGCGACCCTAGCGACGCGATTGCTGAATTGCAGTTTTGATATTCCGCCCGGCCGGAACCCACCGGGCTGGCCAGTCGCTCACATACCATCGCCCTGCCACGTCCTAATTTATCGTGTAGGTTATAATCAAGTATATTGTGAACCATTTATTAAATAACCAATATTTCAGTATAACCTCAAATCGCTTATCATTTCATCTGGACCCTATACACATACACGCACAACAAGTGGTGACCCCGAACGTTTACATATAATATTTTTTTTTTCTGCGCCATAAGCGACTCAGTGGCGACGTGGCAGGTGCGCGTTAAAAATACCGCGTGGGTGCAAGCAACAGTGAATAGTCTCGAAAATAGTAACTACCTACGGCTACGATGACTACCCCAGCAGCAGCAAAGATGGTCACGGCTACGCAGGCAGCTGCCCCCGGAGTAGCAGCAGTATCGGTGCAGGCAAGAATACCAGACTTTTGGACAGATCTGCCTAAATCATGGTTCTGTCAGTTCGAGGCTATTATGGCCCCACAGAAACAGGGTGACGCGCAGTTATTCGAATTAGCAATCGCCAGGTTAACCCAGGACACAGTGCGGCAAGTTACGGATATAATCGAAGCCCCGCCAGAGTCAGGCAAGTACGCAGCGTTGAAAAGGCGTCTATTGGCGATTTATGAGGAAAGCGCGGATAAGCAATTCCAGAGGCTGATGGGAGAGATGGACCTGGGAACACAGAAACCATCGCAGCTGTACAGGGCAATGGCGGCCCTAGCAAAGAATTGCAAAGTAACAGACGAGCCACTAAAAAGGTTGTGGCTGAATCGTTTACCCCCGGGCGTGCGGGCGGTTCTGGCAATGAGCCGAGACACGACAATGGAAGACCTTGCTGAAACAGCGGACAGAGTGATGGAAAACTTAGGAACCGGTGAAGTCGCGTCAATAGCACCGAGCACATCGGATTTGACATGCGACACGACCACGGATTTGGTTAAGAATCTCAGCGCACTAGCAGTGGAAATGAAGGAGTTACGCGGAGAAATAAATGACATCAGGAGGCGAGACGGGAACCCGGGGCAAGGCCGGAGAGGGCGGCAATGGCAGCCGAAGTATTACAGGGACAGGAGCCAGTCAAGGCCGCGTCGCACACCGAGTTCCCTGGATTGGCTATGTAAACACCATTTCCGTTACCGGGAAAACGCGCGGGCGTGCGAGTCGCCGTGCAATTGGTCGAAGAAACGGCAGAGCGCGGGAAACTAGAGGCGGTGCAGTCAACATCGGTGGCAGATTGTACCGCGGGAAACCACCGGCTCTGCGTGCGGGATTACAGAAGCGGCATGGTGTACAAAGTAGACACAGGAGCTAACGTTTCAGTGATACCAGTGGGTAAAGTGAGAGGTAATAAGGATAGACGTGAGTGTTCGTATAAGCTGTTCGCGGCGAATAACACTGAGATAAAAACTTATGGTGTAGTTAACATAGAACTCAATTTAGGTTTAAAAAGGAGTTTCACGTGGACATTTATAATTTGCGATGTAAAACAGCCCATTTTGGGAGCAGACTTCCTAGAGGCACACCAACTGATAGTTGATTTACATAAAAAGCGTTTGATTGACGGTTATACTAGGATGAGTAGGGAGGCATCCGTCGTAAAGTGCACGGACCCATCCGTTTCAAGCATACAGTTAGATAACCCATACCGGGAAATACTAAAGGAATTTCCGAGCATAACTAAGTCTGTATCTTACAAAGAACCATCGAGTCACAGTGTTTACCACCACATAGAGACTACAGGCCCACCAGTTTTCACGCGCGCTAGGCCATTATCACCCCATAGATATAAATTGGTACAGGAGGAATTCAGGGTAATGCAGAAGTTAGGAATTTGCAGGCCATCCAGCAGTCCTTGGGCGAGCGCTCTACACGTTGTGCCGAAGAAGGACGGACAGATTAGACCCTGTGGTGACTATCGTGCACTCAGCGCGATCACGAAGCCAGACAGGTACCCGATCCCAAGACTGCAGGATTTTACATATGGGCTAGCAGGTAAGTCCATTTTCGGGAAAATAGACATCAACCGGGCCTATCATAACATTTGTGTAGCACCGCAGGATATTGAAAAAACGGCCATTATTACTCCTTTGGGGCTTTTCGAGTTTCCACGGATGTCGTTCGGTTTGCGAAACGCAGCACAAACGTTTCAAAGATTCATGAATAATACGGTGCTGCAAAATATAGAATATCTTAAAGACGGCCAAGAAAGCTCGTATTTATTCTGTTATATAGATGACCTTGTAATAGCTAGCACCAACGACCAACTTTTCAAAAAACACCTAAAACTAATTTTCAGTAGATTCGAGCAATACGGCATAACAATAAATTTAGCAAAATGCGAGCTAGGGAAAAGGGAAATAGAATTTTTAGGCTACAAAGTAAACAAGAACGGAATAAAACCTCAAGAAAATAAAGTCGAGGCAATACAAAACTATCCGCGGCCAGAAACAGTCGAACAGTTACGTCGATTTCTAGGCATGGTGAATTTTTATAGGTCACACATAAAACGAGCGGCCGAAAGCCAGGCCGAATTAAATAAATATTTACACGGGGCTAAAAAGAAAGATAAATCTAAAATAGAGTGGAACGATATTTCGGTGGCCGCGTTTGAAAAGTGCAAGGCAAACCTAAAAAGCGCCATTACGCTAGCACACCCGGGAGAGTCAGGCAGACTAGCACTAATGTGCGATGCGTCGAACACATGCACGGGCGCGGTCTTACAACAAGAAATAAACGGAAAATGGAAACCGCTAGGATATTTTTCAAAAGGTTTATCAGCGGCACAACAAAAATATAGTACATACGACCGTGAGCTAACAGCAGTTTATTTAGCAATTGTCCATTTCAGAAACATGATAGAAGGTCGCGAATTAACAATTTTCACCGATCATAGACCATTAACATACGCGTTCACCAAAATAGGCACGGATCGAGAAACACCTATGCGGGCACGACAATTATTGTATATCAGCGAATACACGAGCGACATACAATACGTCACCGGCGCCGAGAATGCGGTTGCTGACGCGCTGTCACGAGTAGAGTCCATTGTTTGCAACACGAGCATAGATTACGACGAAATCGCGCAGGCACAGGAAACAGACGCTCAAATAACACACATGTTAACAAACCCACGAGGCAACATTGTATTAGAACAAATACAATCACCATTATGCAAAAGAAAAATATATTGTAATATCACAAGAAACCAAATAAGGCCATACATCCCGTTACAATTCCGTAAGACAGTTTATAATTCAGTTCATAGGACCACACGAAAAATGATAACCAGTCGTTATTTTTGGCCGGAAATGAACACAGATATCGCCAAATGGGCGAGATCGTGTGTACAATGTCAGAAAGTAAAGGTACACAGGCATACAGTTTCTAAATTAGGCACATTTCCGATAACAGAACGATTTGAGCACATACACGTAGACATAATAGGGCCACTACCGACAACACAGGAAGGTTATCGATATTGCGTCACCGTCGTAGATAGATTTACTCGCTGGCCGGAGGCATTCCCAGTCACAGACATTACTGTTGACACAGTGGCTAAGGCGATATATGAAGGTTGGATATGTAGATTTGGGTGTCCTAAAACTTTAACCAGCGATCAGGGCAGGCAGTTCGAGAGCGAGATTTTCAGCAGTTTGATGAACATGTTAGGCATAAAGAAAATCCGTACCACAGCATACCATCCACAAGGGAATGGTATGGTAGAGAGAATGCATCGCACCCTTAAGGCAGCATTAAAGACAAGGTTGATAGGGAATAGATCATGGGTTGACGAATTACCCACAGTATTGTTGGGACTTCGTGCAGCCTGCAAAAGTGACCAAAATGTAAGTTCAGCAGAACTGGTTTTAGGACACACGTTGCGATTACCGGGCGATTTTTATCACGAGGCAGAAAAACCGCAAGTAGGACACTTACCGGCATTTGTAAGCAAACTCAGAAATATAATAAATAACATGCGTCCACGGGCACGAGCGGATAGCGGATCACGAAAAATATTCGTTCATAAGGATTTGAACACTTGTACACACGTATTCATTAGAAATGACATGGTACGGAAACCATTGACACCATCGTACAGTGGTCCATACCAAGTCATTAGCAGAAGCGAGAAGACGTTTGACATACAGAAAGACGACCGTCAATCAACCGTGTCCATTGATAGATTAAAACCAGCCTATATGATCAATGAAGACGTAATACCAGAAAACTTAGACAATAATAGCAACAGTGAAACGCAAAAACAGCAGGTCGAGCAAAACCCGCTACCGCCTATCATTAAAACCACGCGCTCAGGTCGAGTAATCAAGCAACCCGTGCGATTTTTGCTCGATTAGCAGTTAGTAGTTTAGATACATAGCAAATGTAGAGAGCATACAAATTAATTTGGCGATTGCACACCACCTAGTCAGTAAACATCAGCCAGCATACAAATTAACAGACATGGGAAATACACAAAATAAGGAATACATTTCCATGGACCAAGCCCAGGCAGCAACTGGACAACAATTAGAAAACAAACTAAATTATTTTGGGATAACACTTATTATCATCGCGATTCTATTGGGAATATTGTTATGTTACGCAATAAAAAGAGGCTGCATGGGACATTTGAGAGGTTGGTTGAGAAAGGAAGTGACGACACTGACCGGGACAGCGGTAGCGCCTGGAAATATAGGTACCGCGACAACCGCAGCAAGTTACGTGTAAACAGTGTACGAAAAGTGAATCGTGTAAAAATCGCCCATTTTAAATTGAGTGTTAGCATTTTGGCGCTGTCATAACGGAAGTTGCCGGCCCTAGTGGCGTTATTAATTATTGCAGAACGGACGTTATGACAGCTACCCTTAAACCTATATATATTTTAACATGTTTTTGTAAAGACGGCTCTCAAACATGGAGAGACCGCAAGCTGTTAGATAAGCTAGTGAGTAAGGATTATGTAAGCACCATTGTAAACCAAATGTATTTTTAGAAATTTCTTTTTTTGTGAATAATGTAAAAAAAATCTGGAGAAAGGGAGGGTGTGATGTAGCGACCCTAGCGACGCGATCGCTGAATTGCAGTTTTGATATTCCGCCCGGCCGGAACCCACCGGGCTGGCCAGTCGCTCACATACCATCGCCCTGCCACGTCCTAATTTATCGTGTAGGTTATAATCAAGTATATTGTGAACCATTTATTAAATAACCAATATTTCAGTATAACCTCAAATCGCTTATCATTTCATCTGGACCCTATACACATACACGCACAACACTAGTAACAATTACACCGGCGAGGTAGTCAACGCTAGTTACAATTAGACCGACGAGGCAGTCAACGCTAGTAAGTATTAGACCGACGAGGCAGTCAACGCTAGTAACTATTATACCAACGAGATAGTCAACGCTAGTAAGTATTAGACCGACGAGGCAGTCAACGCTAGTAACTATTATACCAACGAGGCAGTCAACGCTAGTAACTATTAGACCGACGAAGCAGTCAACGCCAGTAACTGCTAGACCGACGAGGCAGTCAACGCTTATAACTATTAGACTGACGAGGCAGTCAACGCCAGAAACTGCTAGACCGACGAGGCAGTCAACGCTTATAACTATTAGACTGACGAGGCAGTCAACGCTAGTAACAATTAGACCAGCGAGGCAGTCAACGCTAGTAACTATTAGACCGACGAGGCAGTCAACGCTAGTAACAATAAGACCGGCGAGGCAGTCAACGCTCGTAACAATTAGACTGACGAGGCAGTCAACGCTAGTAAGTATTAGACCGACGAGGCATTCAACGCTAGTAACATCTAGACCGACGAGGCAGTCAACGCTATTAACTGCTAGACCGACGAAGCAGTCAACGCTTATAACTACTAGACCGACAAGGCAGTCAACGCTTATAACTACTAGACCGACGAGGCAGTCAACGCTAGTAACTATTAGACCGACGAGGCAGTCAACGCTAGTAACTATTAGACCAAGGAGGCAGTCAACGCTTGTAACTATGAGACCGACGAGGCAGTCAACGCTAGTAACATCTAGACCGACGAGGCAGTCAACGCTATTAACTGCTAGACCGACAAAGCAGTCAACGCTTATAACTACTAGACCGACGAGGCAGTCAACGCTTATAACTACTAGACCGACGAGGCAGTCAACGCTTGTAACTATAAGACCAACGAGGCAGTCAACGCTAGTAACTATTAGACCGACGAGGCAGTCAACGCTAGTAACTATTAGACCGACGAGGCAGTCAACGCTATTAACTTTTATACCAACGAGGCTGTCAATGCTAGTAACTATAAGACCGACGAGACAGTCAACGCTAGTAACAATAAGACCGGCGAGGCAGTCAACGCTAGTAACAATTAGACCGACGAGGCAGTCAACGCTAGTAAGTATGAGACCGACGAGGCAGTCAACGCTAGTAACTATTAGACCGACGAGGCAGTCAACGCTAGTAACATCTAGACCGACGAGGCAGTCAACGCTATTTACTGCTAGACCGACGAGGCAGTCAACACTTATAGCTACTAGACCGACGAGGCAGTCAATGCTTATAACTACTAGACCGACGAGGGAGTCAAAGCTAATAACTACTAGACCGACGAGGCAGTCAACGCTTATAACTACTAGACCGACAAGGCACTCAACGCTAATAACTGTTAGACCGACGAGGCAGTCAACGCTAGTAACTATTATACCAACGAGGCAGTCAACGCTAGTAACTGCTAGAACGACGAGGCAGTCAATGTTAGTAACTATTAGACCGACGAGGCAGTCAACGCTAGTAACAATAAGACCGGCGAGGCAGTCAACGCTAGTAACAATTAGACCGACGAGGCAGTCAACGCTAGTAAGTATGAGACCGACGAGGCAGTCAACGCTAGTAACTATTAGACCGACGAGGCAGTCAACGTTAGTAACATCTAGACCGACGAGGCAGTCAACGCTATTTACTGCTAGACCGACGAGGCAGTCAACACTTATAGCTACTAGACCGACGAGGCAGTCAATGTTAGTAACTATAAGACCGACGAGACAGTCAACGCTAGTAACAATAAGACCGGCGAGGCAGTCAACGCTAGTAACAATTAGACCGACGAGGCAGTCAACGCTAGTAAGTATGAGACCGACGAGGCAGTCAACGCTAGTAACTATTAGACCGACGAGGCAGTCAACGCTAGTAACATCTAGACCGACGAGGCAGTCAACGCTATTTACTGCTAGACCGACGAGGCAGTCAACACTTATAGCTACTAGACCGACGAGGCAGTCAATGCTTATAACTACTAGACCGACGAGGAAGTCAAAGCTAATAACTACTAGACCGACGAGGCAGTCAACGCTAGTAACTATTATGCCAACGAGGCAGTCAACGCTAGTAACTGCTAGAACGACGAGGCAGTCAATGTTAGTAACTATTAGACCGACGAGGCAGTCAACGCTAGTAACTACTAGACCGACGAAGCAGTCAACGCTTATAACTACTAGACCGACGAGGCAGTCAACGCTATTAACTTTTATACCAACGAGGCTGTCAACGCTAGTAACTATTAGACCGACGAGGCAGTCAACGCTTGTTAAAATAAGACCGGCGAGGCAGTCAACGCTAGTAACAATAAGACCGACGAGGCAGTCAACGCTAGTAACAATAAGACCGACGAGGCAGTCAATGCTAGTAACTATTAGACCGACGAGGCAGTCAACGCTTATAACTACTAGACCGACGAGGCAGTCAACGCTAGTAACTATTAGACCAACGAGGCAGTCAACGTTAGTAACTATTAGACCGACGAGGCAGTCAACGCTAGTAACTATTAGACCGACGAGGCAGTCAACGCTAGTAAGTATTAGACCGACGAGGCGGTCAACGCTAGTAACTATTAGACCGGCGAGGCAGTCAACGCCAGTAACTGCTAGACCGACAAGGCAGTCAACGCTTATAATTATTAGACCGACGAGGCAGTCAACGCTAGTAACAATTAGACCGGCGAGGCAGTCAACGCTAATTACAATTAGACCGACGAGGCAGTTAACGCTAGTAAGTATTAGACCGACGAGGCAGTCAACGCAAGTAACAATTAGACCGATGAGGCAGTCGACGCTAGTAAGTATTAGACCGACGAGGCGGTCAACGCTTGTAACTATTAGACCGGCGAGGCAGTCAACGCCAGTAACTGCTAGACCGACAAGGCAGTCACCGCTTATAACTATTAGACCGACGAGGCAGTCAACGCTAGTAACTATTAGACCGACGAGGTAGTCAACGCTTATAACTACTAGACCGACGAGGCAGTCAACGCTAGTAACTATTAGACCGACGAGGCAGTCAACGCTACTAACTATTAGACCGACAAGGCAGTCAACGCTTGTTAAAATAAGACCGGCTAGGCAGTCAACGCTAGTAACAATAAGACCGACGAGGCAGACAACGCTTATAACTACTAGACCGACGAGGCAGTCAACGCTAGTAACTATTAGACCGACGAGGCAGTCAACGCTAGTAACTATTAGACCGACGAGGCAGTCAACGCTAGTAACTATTAGACCGACGAGGCAGTCAACGCTATTAACTTTTATACCAACGAGGCTGTCAACGCTAGTAACTATTAGACCGACGAGGCAGTCAACGCTAGTAACAATAAGACCGGCGAGGCAGTCAACGCTAGTAACTATTAGACCGACAAGGCAGTCAACGCTAGTAAGTATTAGACCGACGAGGCGGTCAACGCGAGTAACTATTAGACCGGCGAGGTAGTCAACGCCAGTAACTGCTAGACCGACAAGGCAGTCAACGCTTATAACTATTAGACCGACGAGGCAGTCAACGCTAGTAACAATTAGACCGACGAGGCAGTCAACGCTTATAACTACTAGACCGACGAGGCAGTCAACGCTAGTAACTATTAGACCGACGAGGCAGTCAACGCTAGTAACTATTAGACCGACGAGGCAGTCAACGCTATTAACTTTTATACCAACGAGGCTGTCAACGCTAGTAACTATTAGACCGACGAGGCAGTCAACGCTTGTTAAAATAAGACCGGCGAGGCAGTCAACGCTAGTAACAATAAGACCGACGAGGCAGTCAACGCTATTAACTGCTAGACCGACGAAGCAGTCAACGCTTATAACTACTAGACCGACGAGGCAGTCAACGCTTATAACTACTAGACCGACGAGGCAGTCAACGCTTGTAACTGTAAGACCAACGAGGCAGTCAACGCTAGTAACTATTAGACCGACGAGGCAGTCAACGGTATTAACTGTTATACCAACGAGGCTGTCAATGCTAGTAACTATAAGACCGACGAGACAGTCAACGCTAGTAACAATTAGACCGACGAGGCAGTCAACGCTAGTAAGTATGAGACCGACGAGGCAGTCAACGCTATTAACTGCTAGACCGACGAAGCAGTCAACGCTTATAACTACTAGACCGACGAGGCAGTCAACGCTTATAACTACTAGACCGACGAGGCAGTCAACGCTTGTAACTATAAGACCAACGAGGCAGTCAACGCTAGTAACTATTAGACCGACGAGGCAGACAACGGTATTAACTGTTATACCAACGAGGCTGTCAATGCTAGTAACTATAAGACCGACGAGACAGTCAACGCTAGTAACTATTAGACCGACGAGGCAGTCAACGCTAGTAATTATTAGACCGACGAGGCAGTCAACGCTTATAACTACTAGACCGACGAGGCAGTCAACGCTAGTAACTATTAGACCAACGAGGCAGTCAACGCTAGTAACTGTTAGACCAACGAGGCAGTCAACGTTAGTAACTATTAGACCGACGAGGCAGTCAACGCCAGTAACTATTAGACCGACGAGGCAGTCAACGCTAGTAAGTATTAGACCGACGAGGCGGTCAACGCTAGTAACTATTAGACCGGCGAGGCAGTCAACGCCAGTAACTGCTAGACCGACAAGGCAGTCAACGCTTATAACTATTAGACCGACGAGGCAGTCAACGCTAGTAACAATTAGACCGGCGAGGCAGTCAACGCTAATTACAATTAGACCGACGAGGCAGTTAACGCTAGTAAGTATTAGACCGACGAGGCAGTCAACGCAAGTAACAATTAGACCGACGAGGCAGTCAACGCTAGTAACTATTAGACCGACGAGGCAGTCAACGCTTATAACTACAAGACCGACGAGGCAGTCAACGCTAGTAACTATTAGACCGACGAGGCAGTCAACGCTAGTAACTATTAGACCGACGAGGCAGTCAACGCTATTAACTTTTATACCAACGAGGCTGTCAACGCTAGTAACTATTAGACCGACAAGGCAGTCAACGCTTGTTAAAATAAGACCGGCGAGGCAGTCAACGCTAGTAACAATAAGACCGACGAGGCAGTCAACGCTTATAACTACTAGACCGACGAGGCAGTCAACGCTAGTAACTATTAGACCGACGAGGCAGTCAACGCTAGTAAATATTAGACCGACGAGGCAGTCAACGCTAGTAACTATTAGACCGACGAGGCAGTCAACGCTATTAACTTTTATACCAACGAGGCTGTCAACGCTAGTAACTATTAGACCGACAAGGCAGTCAACGCTTGTTAAAATAAGACCGGCGAGGCAGTCAACGCTAGTAACAATAAGACCGACGAGGCAGTCAACGCTTATAACTACTAGACCGACGAGGCAGTCAACGCTAGTAACTATTAGACCGACGAGGCAGTCAACGCTAGTAAATATTAGACCGACGAGGCAGTCAACGCTAGTAACTATTAGACCGACGAGGCAGTCAACGCTAGTAACTACTAGACCGACGAGGGAGTCAAAGCTAATAACTACTAGACCGACGAGGCAGTCAACGCTTATAACTACTAGACCGACAAGGCACTCAACGCTAATAACTGTTAGACCGACGAGGCAGTCAACGCTAGTAACTATTATACCAACGAGGCAGTCAACGCTAGTAACTGCTAGAACGACGAGGCAGTCAATGTTAGTAACTATTAGACCGACGAGGCAGTCAACGCTAGTAACTACTAGACCGACGAAGCAGTCAACGCTTATAACTACTAGACCGACGAGGCAGTCAACGCTATTAACTTTTATACCAACGAGGCTGTCAACGCTAGTAACTATTAGACCGACGAGGCAGTCAACGCTTGTTAAAATAAGACCGGCGAGGCAGTCAACGCTAGTAACAATAAGACCGACGAGGCAGTCAACGCTAGTAACAATAAGACCGACGAGGCAGTCAATGCTAGTAACTATTAGACCGACGAGGCAGTCAACGCTTATAACTACTAGACCGACGAGGCAGTCAACGCTAGTAACTATTAGACCAACGAGGCAGTCAACGTTAGTAACTATTAGACCGACGAGGCAGTCAACGCTAGTAACTATTAGACCGACGAGGCAGTCAACGCTAGTAAGTATTAGACCGACGAGGCGGTCAACGCTAGTAACTATTAGACCGGCGAGGCAGTCAACGCCAGTAACTGCTAGACCGACAAGGCAGTCAACGCTTATAATTATTAGACCGACGAGGCAGTCAACGCTAGTAACAATTAGACCGGCGAGGCAGTCAACGCTAATTACAATTAGACCGACGAGGCAGTTAACGCTAGTAAGTATTAGACCGACGAGGCAGTCAACGCAAGTAACAATTAGACCGACGAGGCAGTTAACGCTAGTAAGTATTAGACCGACGAGGCAGTCAACGCAAGTAACAATTAGACCGACGAGGCAGTCAACGCTAGTAACTATTAGACCGACGAGGCAGTCAACGCTTATAACTACAAGACCGACGAGGCAGTCAACGCTAGTAACTATTAGACCGACGAGGCAGTCAACACTAGTAACTATTAGACCGACGAGGCAGTCAACGCTAGTGACTATTTGACCGACGAGGCAGTCAACGCTAGTAACTGCTAGACCGACGAGGCAGTCAACGCTTATAACTATTAGGCCGCTGGCAGTCAACACTAGTAACCATTAGACCGACGAGGCAGTCAACGTTAATTACTATTTAGTCTACTTATTATTATTATTATATTACCTAATACCTGTATATATTACTATATCTATTTTATATTTTTTGTTTTAGATACCCGAGGCTAGCTTAGTGTTGGGGTTTGGAACGAAATCATAGCGTGATCTAATATTAATTTTTGTCAAGAGTTGTCACCGCGCTCGATAGATGGCGTTGGCGTCGAATTAGATCGCGCTATGGTTTCGTTACCGCGAAAAGTGTAAGAGATCAGAATTTTATTTTTTTGTGTGTGAACCTATTGTGTTCTTGGGATATAATATACGCTATTATACCGATATAGTGCTATATTATTTATTCCTCGCCGTAATTGGACCCTTCTTAGTGAAGTATAATATACATGGTCCTTCGAGCCGGATTGGTCGGGAGTGTGTGTGGTGGTTTCCAGAGGTGGTAGTGTATCACCACCCTTCGCGTCGTTACTGGGCAGTGGATCGCTGTCCAGATCAGCCCCTTCAACGGGCACCAGGTGAGGTGTCCAGGAGTTGGAGGAGGAACCGATTGGAGCCGGGAGCAGCCAGGTGGAGCGTGGATGCAGCCAACCTGGTACCCAGCAGTCGCGAGGGAGGAGTTCGTCGAATAGAGGGCGCCACTTGTATGGTGCAGTGCTGCGCGCTGCGAAGAAGGCGCTTGCGGCTCGTGGTGCAGTACAGCACGCGTGCCGGCTGTGGCTCGGGTGCAGTACAACAATAAAGTGTCAGTGAGTGAAAATAAAAAAATCGTGAGTACATTTGAATTATAACTTAGATCAGGAAGTTTAGTGTTTACATCAATCAAGAATCTCAAAAGGTGCGCGTAATTTGGACTTTAAATTTAACATTAACTTTAATGGTTTTTATTAGCTTAGGACTTGTAATTGTTTTATGTGAAAAGCGGTTCTGACGGGGAATCCATGGCCGATTTTAGAACCAAATAAAAGTTGTTCCAAACACTTGTAAAATTTTTGGGATTTGTTGGATAACTTTAAACATAAAACAAATCTATTTTTTGTGACTTGTGTTTTGATTGTGTTGATAAAAGTTGTGCCATAATTGTTGCAAGATGGAGTCGTTCTGTAGTATACAGGAAGATGTTAGTTCTAAAATGATTAAGGCTAGATCAAATTTTAAGAAAGCTCCTAAAGACCGTTTAACTACTTCATATTTAGAGACACGACTTGAAAATTTGGAACAATTATGGAACGCATTTACTTCTAATCATAAGGAAATATTAAGCACGATAAAAAAGCCTGAATTGGCTAATTCGAGCTATGTTAAAAATAATCTTTATGATGAAGTTGAAGAATTTTATGTGGATTTTAAAAGTGATTTAAAAGAAATGTTATCCGAAAGAAAGTTTACTGATTCGCGTACAGATTCTAATATTTGTTCCAAAACAGAAGGGAACCTCAGTAGAATAAGGTTGCCTGAAATAAAAATTCCCTCGTTTTCGGGAAAGTATTCGGAGTGGCAAACATTCAGAGATTTATTTGTGGGTTTGGTACATGAAAACAAATCTTTGGATGATGCACAACGCTTATTTTATTTAAAGGGTCATTTAACAGGGGAAGCTGAACAGTTGTTACGAAATATCAATGTTACATCAGATAACTATAAAATTGCTTGGTCTAAGTTAGAAAAAATGTACAACAATAAAAGGTTTCTGGCAAATAGTATAATGAAAAGATTGTTAAGTCAAAAGACATTATCGTTTGAATCGGCATTGGAAATAAAGCGACTTATTACGACTACTGTTGAATGCTTAGAGTCAATTAGTAATTTAGGGGTAGATGTGTCTTCCTGGGATCTGATTGTGATACACATAATTAGTGGAAAGTTAGATAAAGAGACCAGGAAAGCGTGGGAACTTAATGCGGCTTCAGACGCAAGCGATGAATTACCTACCTTTAAACAGTTTTCGGAATATTTAAATAATCGGTTTAGAGGTCTAGAAAATTTAGATAAGGTCGATAACAAAGACAGACATTCAAACCAAAAAGGGACTCAGTCGTTTCATGTAGTAAAAAAGTCGGTTGCATGTGCGTTTTGCTCGTCAGCCGATCATAAAATTACGTCCTGTCCTAAGTTTGGAAAGGAGTCTAATGACGCTCGGCGTAGTTTTGCTCAGGAACATAATTTGTGCTTTGTTTGCTTATACAATAATCACTCTGCTAAACATTGTAAAAACACTCTCAAGTGCCAGGTGTGTAAACGCCGCCACCATTCTTTGTTACACCCAACAGGTGTTTCTGGGTCGGATATGGGCGAAGGTAGTAATAGGGCTCACGAGGAAACCTCATCGTTGATGAAGGAGGATAATAAAACTAGTAACGTTGAAAGGGCCGCGCAAGCGGAGGGGTCGAGCAAGCCACTGGTTTCCTGTTTATCCACAGGAGGCGGTCGGAAAACCGTCTTATTAACTACTGCTTTGATCGAGGCGAAATCTAAAGACGGCTCGTATCGAATAGTTAGGGCTTTGCTGGACCAAGGATCACAGGGTTCTTTCGTTACAGAATCCGTGGTACAATATTTGGGTTTAAATAAAACTCCATCGCGACAAACAGTGATTGGGGTAGGTGGGGAGAAAAGTGCGACTGCCAAGTCCACTGTAACCCTTAAAATGAGATCTAGAATAGATCCCACGGTCAAGATAACAGTCGATGCTTTCGTCTTGAAGTCGGTCACTGCCCTTCTCCCAGCTACGAAAGTAACTAGGGTAGAATGGGTTGACTTGGCCGATGATGATTTGGCTGATCCAAAATACGATAGGCCTAATAAAATTGATGTTTTGTTAGGTGCTGAAATTTACAGCCAAGTCATCCAAGAAGGAATCAAACGAAACGTAAGCGGAACTTACTTGGCACAAAATACCACGTTAGGGTGGATATTGTCGGGTACCTTTGAGTTGGATCACTCAAATTATCCCGCACATATTACCGTCATGCATTTAAGTCTTGATCCCGATGAGTTGCTTCGAAAATTTTGGGAGTTAGAGGCAGAACCATCGAGAAAGAAAACGCTAACGGAGGATGAAAACAACTGCGAAAAATTATACGCAGATACAACAGAACGCGACAAAGGTGGCCGGTATATAGTAAGGCTACCATTGCGCGACGGGGACCCGGTCGACAAGGTTGGTGAATCGAAAGTTATGGCTGAAAAAAGATTAAAGTCGTTAGAAAGTAAATTCAAGAAAAACAGTAAATTCAAGGAAGATTATTCGAAGGTTATCCAGGAATACTTACAGCTAAATCACATGAAAAAGGTTTTAGAAAATGACAAGAATAATCCGAAAGCTATTTATTTACCACACCATGCTGTTGTCCGGGAGGATAAAGTAACGTCTAAGGTTCGCGTCGTATTTGATGCCTCCTGTAAGGGATCAAAGGGAGCTTCACTTAATGACTGTATGTTAGTTGGTCCTACATTGCAGGCGGAACTTCGGCATACGATTATGCGATGGAGAACGCACCGAATATGTCTTGTAGCTGACATAATAAAAATGTATCGGCAGGTGTTAGTTCACAAAGAAGACTCAGTACTACAAAGGATCCTCTGGAGAGAAAGTCCTGAAAAGGAAACAGAAGTGTATCAATTAGAAACGGTAACATTCGGCACGGCGTCGGCACCATATCTGGCAGTACGGTCACTTCAACAGGTGGCGTACGATGAGTGCTCAGATCAGCCCGAAATAGCCAAGATTATTCTAAACGATTTCTACATGGACGACGTGATGACAGGATCTGAAAATATAAAAAGCTGTTTTAATATTTACACGGAATTAAGCAAAGTGTTAGACAAGAGAGGTTTTCCATTACAAAAATGGAGGAGTAATAGTCAGCAATTACTGAATAAAATAAGGGATGGGAAAGAAACTACAGAGGAAGAATTAAGGATAAAAATAGATGATGTAACGAAGATTTTAGGACTTACCTGGAACTCGAACAAAGACTTCTTTCAGTATTCTGTAGAACTCCAACCGTTGACTGCACCTGTAACGAAAAGAAAAATTATCTCCGAGATATCACGTCTATTTGACCCTTTGGGTTGGTTGGCACCAAGCATTGTTTTAGCCAAAATATTTATTCAGAAATTATGGTTAGCGGGATTAGAGTGGGACCAAGAAATTCCAAAAAACTTAGTACAAGAATGGATTACTTACCATCATAGTTTGGCCAATTTGGTGAATATTAAAATCCCACGATGGTTGCAACAGGAAAGTACCAATTTGAAGGCTGAATTGCACGGGTTTTCCGACGCTTCGAAATTAGCGTATTCGGCAGTCATATACCTGAGAGTAGTGGATCACAAAGGGGATATTCACAATTCATTAGTCACGTCGAAAACGAAAGTAGCGCCCGTTAGACAAGTGTCCATTCCACGATTAGAACTTTGTGGTGCTACTCTCCTTGCTAAATTAATGGTGGAAGTAGGAGAAGTATTGAACATACCACGTGACAATTGGCATGCATGGACCGATAGTGAGGTGGTGCTAGCTTGGCTCAACGGACACCCAAGTCGCTGGAAAACGTTCGTCGCAAATCGAGTTTCTGAGATTTTAAGTCTGTTAGATACGAAATATTGGTCTCACGTATCAACGAAACATAACCCCGCAGATTGTGCATCTCGCGGAGTTTCCCCAGCTGATCTTGAATCTACGGCTTTATGGTGGAATGGGCCGGATTATCTAAGACAGCTGGTGGTGGAGTATAAAAGACCCAAACACCTTATCACACACTTAGAAGAAGTGAAAGTTCACACGACTTCTTTGGAACGTGAAGGTTTGTTTGAGTTTTCGTCATTATCCCGATTAGTCCGAGTTGTTGCTTATTGTCGGCGATTTTTAAATCTAAGGAGATCAGTAACAATCAGACATAATACACGACATTTATCCAAATTAGAACTTGAAGTTGCTTTAGAAACATGTATCAAAAAATGTCAACAAGAATTTACCGAGGAAATGGAGGATTTAAAGAGTGGTAAAGTAGGAAAAAGGTCCGGTAATTTAAGGTCTTTAAATGCTTTCGTGGATTCAAAGGGAATCATAAGAGTTGGAGGGCGACTTGAGATGTCTCAATTAAGTTATAATAGAGTTCATCCTATATTGTTACCAAAGCAGTCTTTTCTGACAGTTCTATTAGTGGCAGATGCTCACGAAAAGACGATGCATGGTGGTCCGCAACTTATGGTGACATACTTGCGTTCCAAATATTGGATTATTGGTGTCAAGCAATTGGTTAAAAAACATGTTAAAGGATGTATTAAATGCATTCGATATTCGTCTAAAGTTAGAACGCAGTTAATGGGACAACTGCCTTCGGCACGTGTTACACCTAGTAAACCGTTTCTATATAGTGGAGTGGATTACGCTGGCCCTATTAACATTCGGGTATCGAAAGGTCGAGGTAATAGGTCCTATAAAGGCTATATAGCATTGTTTATATGCATGGTCACTAGAGCAGTACACTTAGAGGCGGTCAGTGAATTAAGTACTAGAGGTTTCCTGACAGCTTTCAAAAGATTCGTGGCAAGACGTGGTCGATGCAGTGACTTACATAGCGACAATGGGACAAACTTTGTGGGAGCGTCACGCGAGTTACTCTACTTATTTAACGATGAGAAGTCCAACCTCAATCCGGAACTAGCAGAGTACCTCGCTAATAATGGCACAGATTGGCACTTTATCCCGCCCCACGCACCTAATTTTGGTGGCCTATGGGAGGCAGGAATAAAATCGACCAAGTACCACCTTAAAAGGGTTATTGGGAATTCTACACTGACGTACGAAGAGATGGCAACAGTGCTGGCTCAAATTGAGGCTTGCCTCAACTCCAGGCCTTTATCGTATGTCGAGGATCAAGATAAGTGTGTCATTTTAACGCCAGGGCATTTCTTGATCGGAGAACCACCCGTTTTAGCACCAGATTCAAATTACGAAAGGTCCAATGTGAGTACCTTAAAACGATGGCAGCTTCATCAGAGGATGATGCAAGATTTTTGGCGTCGTTGGTCGCAGGATTATTTAAACCAATTCCTGCAACGCCATAAATGGGCCAATAAAAATCCAGAACCATCAGTTGGGGAAATCGTGTTAGTAAAGGAAGACGGTTTGCCTCCAGGCAAGTGGTTATTGGGTAAGGTTGAACAGACGCATCCGGGTCCTGACGGAATTACTCGGGTCGTAACCATACGCACACAGGCTTCAGTCTTTAAGAGACCTACCTCTAAATTGTGTGTGTTACCTATTTGCCAGTAATCAGTTAAGTTAAGGTCAAGTTTAAATTTTGTTGTACTTAAGATTTGTTTTATTTATTATTTTTCTTTGTTTATTATAATGTAAAACCAAGGGTATGATATTTGTTCTGATAAACCCTATATTGTGTTAAAACCTACTACCAAGGACGCAAACTTTTATTTAAAGGTTTCCGGTCATGGTCAGGCTTGATATAAGCCGGACGTTTGTCACGGTGGGCGGTAATTAAGGACGTTTTGTCAATATGTCCTTGGTGGGCGGTATGTTGGGGTTTGGAACGAAATCATAGCGTGATCTAATATTAATTTTTGTCAAGAGTTGTCACCGCGCTCGATAGATGGCGTTGGCGTCGAATTAGATCGCGCTATGGTTTCGTTACCGCGAAAAGTGTAAGAGATCAGAATTTTATTTTTTTGTGTGTGAACCTATTGTGAACCTATTGTGTTCTTGGGATATAATATACGCTATTATACCGATATAGTGCTATATTATTTATTCCTCGCCGTAATTGGACCCTTCTTAGTGAAGTATAAAATACACTTAGTATGTTGTGCTTGTTGGGTACAAACTCCGCGTACAATTCAACAACAAAAATCATAGCAGCACACTGCTATTAATATGAATACATGTGTATGGTGCCGTCGGTTTCTTGCTCAAACACGCACACTTCATACCTGAAGAACCTGAACAACAGAAATAATGTATCGAAGAGAGGTAACATTAACAACTTACCTATTTTGTTTTATTAAATAATTCTTTAAATACCCAATACATAATGTATTACTTTGTTTTATTCAGATTCTAGCAGGACTGGTTTGCTATAGTTGTTGGGTAGCAGCACGTAGACATGTGGAGCATGCTTCAAGGAATGAGGATAACTGGCAAACTCCAAGCCCATCTGACCTTCACCAATATTATGTGTAGAATATTGCTACACTGAACGCCAACTTACGTTGCTAGTGGTCCTGTGAGAGCAGAAGTTGCAGCTAGAATTTATCTCAATGAGGTTAGGTATATTTTATAAACTGCTATATACACCCGGACAAACCTATTGAGGTTTTTGTGATGTTTCTGTTTATATTTTGTTTTGTTCCTTAATTAATAAACGATATATATATATATAAAAGTAATATCACTGTGCACTTGGTAAACTCTAATCAGTGACTATTAGTCATTGTAAATCTTAGAGCTAAGCCTCACCTATCAGTGCTTATTTACTTTTTCACAGTGTAACTATAATCATTTTATTGCCCCTGTTAGTAATTTGTTTTCTTCTATAGTTTCAGTTACCAGAGCATATGCTTCTTTGTTCCACTGCTGGACACATGCTCAGGAAATTATAGAAATGAAGGAAGAAGTTGTGCAACAACTTCATATCCAGCCACCAAGTGCATCAATAACACTTGATGATTTTACTATATACACTATATAGATGATACTACTACTTGTGTGTACAAGTGCTCATTGTTTTGTGTCGGCTTGTAACAATGTAGAACGAAATAGAATGCCGGATTACTTAATAAAAAGTGAGTTTCTTGCTGTGCTCACACAATGACCATTGTGAGGCATTTGGGTTGGGCTCGGTAATACCAAGAGAGCATAAAAGCACCGGCATCATTTCTGGATCGAATATTAATAAGAGATGATGTGGAAAATGAATAAAATCATAAGTCACAACAATTTGTTTTATTTACATACCTCTCATGACTGATTTCTCATCCACTTAGGCTGCCTGTTCACTGAAGTGGAGAACCCCTGTGAAACGGAGATGTGCAGATGTGTGCAGTTAAGATACTATTGGTTAATATTGGCACAAGTCTCCGCTCCGCAGAGCTTCGCCGCTCCAATAAACAGATTGCCTTAATGTCGCAAATACTAGGAACTAAATAACTTAGACCTTATTTGAAAAATATGTACTTGCTACCTACAAATAGTTGGGGTTTCTTCCTAGCTGTAACTGTGTAGGTAATAGAAATAGTTAACTACTTTAAAAATAACTTGCAGTAGTTAGGTTTTGCACAGCTCACTGCTCTTCTATGAATGATCGAGGTCCAGATTGTACTGATAGGCACTAAAAAATGAAGCAGCAGGACTGTTTTACAAAATAACGTTCAAGCATTCGTTTCTTGCTCTTGACACCGATTTAACCAACCCCTAGCTGCTCGAATAGGTAATATTAGGTGCAGTGGCGGTACCTTCATATAAGCCCAAAAGCCGGCATGCCTTACTAAAATGCTCGATAGAGAATCAATATCAAACCCGAACTATTTAAAAGTTCGCGCGCTTAATTCTTATCAAAATAACACAAAGTATCTACCTATGCTACACTACTACACATCGCGATTGTTCGCGCGCAGAGTATCGCATTTGTAGCATCTACAAATAGCTATCTCGCTTACACGCACTGGCTTATACCGGGCTTTCAAATACTATATCTGTCACTTTCGCACTTATAGCGATGTGCCGTATAACGAGTTAGACCTTGTGCATATAACAAATCGATCACTATGGCAGATTTAAGCCGGGCTTTTTCGGTATGAAGTTGCACGCGTATGCGTGACCTTGTCAGCTTGCCAACTCTGCAGTGTTGCCGTTTTAGCCACGTTGTGAGATCTTGGAGATTTTTAACGAGTTTGGAAACTTTTTTAACATTTAGCAACATTAATAACTAGCGACTTTTTAAAATAACTAAATTAAATATTCAAGCAATATCTTAAAAATAAAAAATTTGCGACATCTAGCTAGATTTTTCATATACCTGGCGACTTTTTTTGCTTAAATGACAACCGTGAGTAGTTCCCGACATCCGAGAGTGCAACTAACTTCAGTTTCATTTGCTTGAGTGGAAAAAGGTTTTCTTGTTAAAGTTATTTGTGTGTTTTCTTAGATTTCCTCAGTGATACAATTGTTTTGGTGACTTACCTACAACAATGGAGGTAATTGTACCTTGTGAGGATTTAAAATGCGTTCAAGTTTTGATTGGCGAAGATAAGGTAAAATCTTTAAACTTTGCTCAGAAAAAACACTTAATTTCTTCATTAAAACCGACGCCTAATCTGTGTATTTCTCAGATTAGTAAATCGCATAAACGAATATTTAATAGATCAGTGTATAAAACTAGTTGGATTGTTGGCTGTTCGCATACTAATAAGTTGTATTGCTGGTGCTGCATATTTTTTTCGAATGAAGATTCCGTTTGGAATACATCTGGTTATAATGATTTAAATAACATATCTGGCGCCATTAAAAGGCACGCAAATTCCCATAAACACCTGTGTGCAATGGTTTCTTTCGGTAATTTTGGTAAACAACGAATTGAGACATCTATATCACGCCAGTTATCTGAGGAAATTTCAAAATATAACACGCGCGTTGAAAACAACCGCAGTGTTTTTCAAAGATTAGTCGATATTGTTTGTCATTTAGCACAACAGGAAATTTTATTGGGCTTGCGTTATTTTGAAACCCCAGGCACGCCACTGATTAGGTGCTGCCGCAATTGAGTAAAATATCCTGTAGTCCCTTTTTATTATAATTATAACGAAACTGGAGTATTTTCTGAAATCGTATGTTGTTACAGATATTCTATTTCACGAAATCCGTTCGGCTTTGATTGTAGTAGTGACGTATCCCGACAAGCGCGCTTGTGTGTGTAAAAGTAGGTAACGTTAGCAAAAAAATCTGATATATATTCAAGTCGAGATTTAATAATCTAAATAAAATTTTGGTTTTAAAAGTATAAACATTTTGTAAATAAATTAGATTAGGTTGCAATAAATACAAAAATATTAAGAATATGTAGGCATTTAATTAAGCATTGGTGTTACAGAATGGAAACGAAACATGTAGGACTATTCAGTATTTTCAATCACTATCAGATAAATTTTCGATTTCCGATTCCGTTTTGCTGTCGTCAGAATCATCTTGTACATTGATTATAAATTCAAAATCGAGATCAAAATATTTCAAGTAGTCTTTTTCAGTGTCAGTCTTTTCAACATGAGCACAAGTTTTTTGCCACGTTTCACTGCTAACTTGGCCCAAACTTTCATTGATCAGTCTTTCCGTATTCGTCATGTTTTGCTCGATATTTTTAGGTGCGACATAATTTTTATCGATCTCCCAAATATTTTCAATCGCATTTAATTCTGGGTGATAAGGGGGAAGGCGTAAGACATCAAAACCCTTGCTTTTTATAAAATCGTCAATCTTGTAGATTACGTGTTGGGCTTTGTACTTCTTTATTGTATCGTACAATTCCAATTTAAGAAGAGATTCATCAAATGCTATACCCTTATCCCTGAGCCATTGCTGCATATCGGCTTTCTTTGTAGATTGCGTCGATAGTCGTTCAGCCCGTGTGTTGTGATAAGATGCATTGTCTAAGACAATGACAGAGCGCGGAAGTAAATTGGGTAGCAACTTTTCATTTAGCCATTTTACATAGTTATCATAGCTCATATTTGAATGATAATCACCAGCTGTTGAGGTGGCCTTATAAACCAAGGAAGCATTTTCAATAAAACCATCCTTGGTTCCCGCGTGCACTAAAATAAAGGGAGTGCCTGTGCTAATTTTTTTTTATAACGGAGTTCTTTCCTTTTTTTTGCCTAAGTGTTGTTTCGCACGTGTGTCGAAAGAACGTAGCTCTCATCGGTGAAGACAATGCGCCGACTTTGAGAGCGGTACTCTGTTATTTTTTTTTAATAATTTAAACGCCACATTTGTATATCATGACGCTCCGTCAAGACTTTACGGTTGTTCTCTGTTTTGCGCCACTTGTAACCTAATTTCAACAGTAACTTGCGAACAGTTTCTAAACAACCTTCGAATCCGATTTTTTCATTCAATGCTGTTCTTAACTTAGCTAATGTTGGAATTTCTTTATGGACAATATGGAAATCTTGTACAGTACTGCGAACCACATCGGCTGTAAAATTATCTATATCCACTTTATTATCTCGCTTTCTCCTTTTCTTCATAGGTGAAGTGAATTTTGATGAAGTGGATGGCAATTCCTTCTCTTCTTTTAATATTCTTTGAACTGTTTTTTGGCTCACACCCGTAGCTTCAGCTGTACGGCGTGTAATGTCTCGTAAATGAGACAAATCACAGTTGAGTTCCATTAATGATTTTGTAAATTCATATTCTTCTCACAGAAAATGATAAACACTAGCTATCATGTTTCGACCCTAAAACAAAATGTAATCAAAATAATTAAGTAATATGTATAAACATTTTATAACACAAAAAAACATTCATTTTATAAATACTTTTATTGCTATATTTAGTATCTTTGTATAACATTTTAATTGAAAACGTATAAATAAATATTACCTCACTATGGACAACACTTCTTCGTTTTGTTGCCATGCTGACCTTACTCCGTGAAACAATTTGGCGCGAACTAAAAACCACTACTGATCTGGACCGTGTCCCGATCGACACTGAGCGCTATCGAGGTTACGCACACAAAAACAATGTGCATGTGCACGCTTGACAACATTCATAGCCAAACGGACTTCGTGACATAGAACATCTGTATTTTATCGCTGTCAGTCATCACTCATTACATAAGACACAACATCAATCAAATGTTGACGGCACGGTTGGCGCAGTGATTAAGCGATTGACTGCTGCGCTGCGTGTCGCGGGTTCGATCCCCGCACGGAACAAATATTTGTATGACCTACAAGTAGTTGTTCCGGGTCTGGCTGTTTGTGTATGTGAGTTTAAGTGTTTGTGAACCGCACCCACAATACAGGAGAAATTCCTAGTGTGGGGCGACGTTTTTTTTTTAAAAAAAAAAAAGAAAAGAAAGAAAAGAAGAAAAGAAAGAATGTCATTGTCAAAATGACATAATTCGCATATTGCTGATCCACCATATTTACGTAGTGTTACTCTCCTTGACAGAGATAATTTTAATGTACAATTAAACGGAGTAATATTATATCAAATTAACATAAAAAATCGGTTACTATATTGTATAGCCATATTCACATATAGTGTACACAGAGCTGGCCCAGACTCCATACATTTCTGGAACATCTCCTTTTGCAGTGGAATCTGCCCTACTGGTTCGACTCGGTGGGGCAGATTCCACTAGTTTTAAATCTTGTGGATTCTGCCCCACTAGGGTTGGCACCTTAGAATTTGTGTAGGTACTCGTATTTTATATTTGTTTGGAAAAGGAAGAAATATATATCTAAGTAAAAATGAAACTAGGATTGGTAAAGTTAGACTTAGTCAAAGTCAAAGTGAAATCATTTATTTCAAATAGGCCCATGTATGGCACTTTTGAACGTCAAAATTTACAGACTAATATAATTGATTCTAGTCGCCCCTTCCAAAAGGTAGTTTTCGTATGGAGAATAGAGGAAGAGGTAGTTTTAGTACATACCTAGGTAGTATTTTTAAATAAAAAAAAATAATAATTGTATGCTTATGCTTATTTAGGTAAGTACTATTCGTTTCCAGAAGCAATCGGGTTGTAAATCACAAATTAATAAATAACACGATTTGTTACAAATAAAATAAAGTCTTAGTAAATACACTACAGTAAATCTTTAAAATCACAGATATACAATAATTTGTTCTTACTGGTTCATTAATGTTTTTCATACTAAGTTCAAAATCACAAATTGAGTACGATTTGTCCCCATAAATAGAAAACGAAATAATATTAATCACTCAACTACTAAAATCAGAAACAAAGAACTTAACAACATACAAACAAACAGCCACTAAACTACTTTACTGGCTGTAAGCAATAAAATCAACTATAATCACAGATGGGAAAAAAAAAATAATCAACAAAATATACTCAAAAAATCATCAATCAAATTTTTATTACATACTTGACTATATATGTACATAAAATAATCTATCATGTAATTGGTTTTTGTAATTATTATTTTTACGCTGAAAAAATTATGTGTAATGAGACGCTGATGCAATCGACGCTTCACGTTGGGCAATAACTTGACGTGAACCACGTTAGCAAAGAGGTTCAGTGCGTTACGGAGCTTCATGTTCAAGTTTTGAAGTTCACCGATGGGAGAGGAGAGAGGGGAGGCGAGAATGCCCTGGAAATTAAAATTCCTCAACAATGATGATTAAGATAAAAGCAGTCAGTGCTTTTAAACGCGATTCGGAATTGCTGATTGCGGTTTGTAACCTATACGAGATAAGATCTAAGAAACGATATGTAAAGCGGGCTAACAGCTATTGTAAAAACGTTTTTTTTGGGTTCCATAGTCCACAAGGAACCCTTATACATAGTTTCGCCATATCCGTCTGTCTGTCTGTCTGTTCGCGGCTTAGGTCAGAGACTCTTAGTACTAAAAAGCTGTAATTTGGCATACAGACATATTAATAATTACGCCGACAAAGTGGCAAAATAAAATATTTTTTAAAAATCAACGTTTAATAATATGTCAGTCGACGTTTGGCCGTATCATTAAGTAGGGTATCCAATTAAATATTACTGGCATTCATAAAATTTTAGTAATCTGGGTCAACGGTTAAATAAAACATTTTAAATAGCTTTCATTCCAGAAGAAAAATAATAATTAATAAGATTTGAATAGTTAAGTACTAACCTGTGAAATACGTTCCAAACTCTATGGTTTTTACCCGACTGCCCCAGAAGGAGGGTAATTATGTATGTAGAGGTTTTTCGAGAATATGTATGTCTATTTCTTTGGCACGCTCTGTAGCTTAAACGGTTTGATGGATTTTAACATATGAGGTATCGTTAGATTTGTCTTAATTGTGGGAGTGACATAGGCAATATAATATTTATATACTGCATCTGCAAATACAAAAAAGAGGACAAGGATTTAAAAAAAAAAAACGACATTATTGGTATTAAATAAAAGCTAGTAATGAGTAAATTCCCGAAGACATCCCGGACTTTAGCTTGTACGAAATTAGGATGGCTCTGAAGCAGCTAAAAAACAACAAGATGATGACACAATTACGGCCGACCTCCTGAAGGCCGGCGGAAACCCGTTCTTAAGGCCTTCCAGAAGCTGTTCGATTCCGTCATACTAGAGGGTCAAACGCTACAGGCATGGAACATCACACTTCTAAACCATGTCTACAAGCTGTTTTCGAGAGTCATCACGAACCTCCCAAACAAGCCGGATTCCGTAAAAACTTTATCACCGTAGACCACATACATATGCATAAGCAGAGAGACAGGTTATACTCTTCGGTCTTCTGTATAACCTGCCTCTCTGCTTAGCGTTTGTGGACTGCGAGAAAGCTTTTGATTCGATCGAGACATGGGCTGTACTGCAGTCTCTTCAACGGTGCCAGATCGACTATTGGTACATCGAGGTGTTAAAATGTCTGTACAAAAAACGCTACTATGTCAGTCCGATTTCAGGATCAGACCTCAAAACCTATCCTTCTGCAGCGAGGTGTGACACAGGGAGACGTTATCTCTCCGAAACTGTTCACCGCTGCACTGGAGGATATCTTCAAGGTTCTGGACTGGAAAGGGCTAGACATCACCATTAAATCAATCACGCTAGACGAAAAATTACAATGGGGACCTCATATAACATCTCTTGCATAAACCCCGCATTTGGTCTATTTTAGCTACTTCCACAGCATTATGTCGTATGGCATTTTACTGTGGGTTCGGGCTGCTGACATTGAATCCATCTTTATTTTACAAAAGAGAGCTGTCAGAGCTACTTATAATCTACGTCGTCGCGAATCTCTCAGGGAACTATTTAAAAAAGATTAATATTATGACGGTACCTTGCCAATTCATCTATGAAAATATTATGTATGTAAGAAAAAATAACATCTTATTAATAAAATAAGTGATAGACATAATTTTAATACTAGAAATAAAGATAAATAAAATAGATCAACCATTTTCCAAATTATCTAAAGTACACACATCTTTTACGGGGTACTGTGTTAAATCACCAAAAAAATACCTTGTGAATCTTGTGATATATTGCAATTAACTAACTGAAAGAAAATTTAAAACTCAAATTAAAAGTACACTTTGTAAACAAGCATATTACAAATTAGAGGATTATATCCAAGATAAGAATACTTGGAAACTTGCTGGTACTGGTGCTGGTAGACTAAATTGTCCTATAGAGAGGCCATAGGACAATTTAGTCTAGACAAAATGAAACTGGTTGCTACTTTATATATTTATTATTTTTATGACATTGATTTTACATTCTGTGATTACTTGAACTCACACACTGACTTATTAGTATTACTTGATTTTTTTTTAAATATATCGTATGCCTTTACAATGCTTGTAAATATGTGAGCACCACGTATCCATCACATAATTAATTTAACTGTCAGCTTCATTTTTAATACTTTTTACCTATTGTGGTATAGTAATCTTATTCCTGGTGCATCGTCTTCACATATAATTATATATTAACGTATACAAAATATTGTAAAACATTTTAAAAGAGTAACGGTGAAGTTTCTTGCCCATTCTTCTCCATACGAAAACTACTTTTTGGAAAGGGCGACTAGAATCAATTAAATTTTTTGTAAATTTTTACGTTCAGACGTGCCTTTTTTGTGCCTAATGGAAATAAATTATTTGACGTTGACTTGGAATCGCCAGTATATCACTTACCTTCGGTTTGCTGACGAAATTGTTATCATGGCTGAGACCATGGAGGACCTCAGTACAATGCTCGATGACTTCAGTAGAGCCTCATAAAGAGTGGGTCTTAAAATGAACATGGACAAGACAAAGGTCATGTCAAATGCCTATGTAATACCCACTTTCATGAAGATCCGAGACGCTACGCTCGAAGTTGTGGACGAGTATGTTTACCTAGGATAAACTGTCCAGCTAGGTTGGTCCAACTTCGAGAAAGAGGTCAATCGTCGAATCAGACTCGGCTGGGCAGTGTTCGTTCGGGAAGCTACGCAATAATTATTTTCTCGTCCCACATACCGCAGTATCTCAAAACGAAAATCTTTGACCAGTGCGTGTTGCCAGTGATGACCTGTGGTACTGAAACGTGATCGCTCACAATGGGCCTTATCCGAAGCTAAAAGTCACCCAAAGAGCAATGCGGACGGCTATGCTTGGAATTTCCCTACGTGATCGAATCACAAATGAAGAGACCCGTAGGAGAACCAAGGTAACCGACTTAGCCCGAAGAATTGCCAAACTCAAGTGGCAATGGGCAGGGCATATTGCTCGCAGAACAGACGGTGGATGGGGCCGAAAGGATCTGGAGTGGCAACCGCGTACCGAAAGATGTAGCGTTGGAAGGCCTCCCACAAGATGGACCGATGACCTTGTGAAGGCCGCAGAAATCCGCTGGATGCGGAAGCACAGTGGCGGTGCTTGGGGGAGGCCTATGTTCAGCAGTCTTTCGGCTGAAATGTGTGATGATAATAAGTCTAAAACGCTTGAAATAAAGCAAATTATTAAAAAAAAAAAAATCGACTGCAAAAACACATAACTGAAAAGAGAAAAACAAAAATTATTATCTATTGAATTTTGTTATTACAGGCGGCCTGCTTTTTGGAAGAATTTGTTGGGAGGCAACAAATTCTTCCAAAAAGCAGGCCTCCAGCAGACTTTTTCAAAAAGAGCATCAATAAGCTACCACTACGTTGGCAAAAATGCATTGATTGCATGGGTAATTACTTTAATAAATAAAAATAAAAAATATAGAGAAACAAGGGCGTTAACTTCTTTCATGAAAAACGGCAATTTCATGGATAAAGACCTAATTTGACCTTTTCTCTGGAACAACACCAATTCGTTGTTCTGGACTTATTCAACCCAATTATTATTTTACCTGAACCCTGCGTGCAGTAACGCTGGTTTTCCTTAAGTACCTGTAATTCTAGTTTATTTTACTTTTTTCTTTATTCTCACGATTTATTGTAAGTTTTTTGTGTAAATAAGTACAGTACGATGCAAACTTAATGGCGGCTCGGAACATCGTACGTTCCGATGCGCAGAAGGTAGGTTTTAGGTTTCAGCGGGACGTAGAGGGGTGCGGCGGCGGGGATCATCCCCGCGCGCCCTCTCTCTCACCCGCACTAGCAATACGCGTCGTGCCTTTAGTGTGTGAGTTACGTCCGTATACTGCGCACGCGCGCGCAATCCTGCTTACGTACAGTCGAGCTCATAATAATTTGTTGTTGTTTGTTAGTGTTCTGTTAAGTTTTCATTTGTTATCGACTGTTACGAAACTGTGACTGTGTCCGTTCGTTATTTACGTTACATTTTAGACTGTTGTTGGTAGTTTAAATATGCCACGTGGTCGATACAACGTTTTACGCAGGCAAGCCAGAAAAATGGTGAACAACGTCATGCAATTCATGAAAAAGGAGAATGAAGAGGGCGTCCAAATTCCTTTGACGCTGGTTCAAAAACGGGTGGCGGCAGCTACAGGCGTTTCACTGAGGACTGTGCAAAGAATAGCTGCAACAGCAAATGAGTCGAATATGTTAGCCGTCTTTCGCACGCCTGGCAAAAATAGGAAGGGAGTCAAGAGAGTGACAGATATTGACGGTTTCGATCAAGGTGTCATCAAAAGGTGCGTGCACAACTTTCACGTTACTGAAAAAGAGTTGCCAACACTCAAGCAATTACAAATAAAATTAAAAGATGATGTTAATTTCAACGGTTCTGTAACCAGCTTAGGCTGAATACTAAAACGAATAGGGTGTCAATGGAAAAATACCCAAAATGAGAGGAAAGTGTTAATAGAGCAGTCAAATATTCGGTTACAGCGCATCGAATATCCGCCTAAAATTACTATGTATCGCTCGGAAGGCAGACCCATTGTATATACCGACGAGTCATATGTCGATTCTTCCCACAGCAAGTCGAAGTCTTGGGGCGATGGGTCACGTATGGGAATTTAAAAAAAAAATTAAAGGGTCAAAGAGTTGTAATCGTGCACGCGGGTTCTGAAGCCGGTTTTGTACCCAACGCACTTTTAATGTTTAAGGCGGGTACAAAAACTGGCGACTATCATGATAACATGAATTATCAAAATTATGAAAAATAGATCAGGAATCAACTCATTCCAAATTTGCCAACAAATTCAGTTGTTGTGGTAGACAATGCTTCTTATCACAACAAACAAGAAGATCCTGCACCTACCTCTAATTCAAGAAAAGCAGACATGACATCTTGGCTTCGTGAAAAAAATATTGAATTTGAAGAAACAATACGGAACCACAGCTGTACAAGTTGATTGCCCAATATAAAGATCGCTTCAAGAAATTTAATATAGATAAAATATGAAAAGAAAATAACCACTCAGTGTTGCGCCTCCCCCTTATCACCCTGATTTAAACCCCATCGAGATGGCATGGGCAGCAATTAAACAATATGTCGCAAAAAAAAAAAAAAACGTTGACTGGAACGTAAATTCAGTCATAGAATTAGTCCAGCAAAAAGTCAATGAAATGGGGGAAAATGAATGTGCTGAAAAGTGGTAAAGATACTTTTACTTTTTTTATATTAGAAGAATATAAAAAAGTGACGTTGTCATCGACAGATTGACGGACGAATTATTTATAATCCATGTCAGTGACGATGAATCCGATCCCGACTCTGAGGAGGAATCAGATTCCAGTGAAGACGAAGGAAGCGATATTTCCATGCAAGTTCCTTCCACAAGTAAAGAAGTTTTTACAGCCGTTAAAATAAAATCAAAATAAAAACATTATTTCTTAAATTTCATAAAAATGTCTTATTTTTCCTTGAACTCTCCCTGTACTTGCCAATTGACATTTATGTACCATATAGCACTTAAAACACTCACAAACCTTTGAGTTGTAAAAATAATTAAATGGAGCCTAAACTATTGTCAACTTGACTGTACCTGCGCGCACCTGCACTCGCAGCTAACTTCCGAACCGCCATTAAGTTTGAATCGAACTGTACTTGTGATATGTATTTTTTGAGATTATCTACCTGTAATTTGGGTTTTTTTTGCGATTACTTACCTGTAATTTAAGTTTTTTACTTCGTTATTTCTGTTGTTCACGATTTTTTTTTTTGCAAAAATGAGTTCCTTCCTGTATTTTTAGTTTATTTAACTTTGTTATTTCTGTTATTCACGATTTACCTATAGGTAATGTTTTTCCAATCCGTGTAATTTGTTTTTTTTTTCGTCTTAATTTTTACATATTAAACTTATTCACCTGAAACAATTTTTTATTTACCTGTACTTCCAGAATATTGCGAATATATAGAGAAATATATAAATATTTAGAGAATTTGGTGTTTTGAGAATCGGGTATTCTGAGATGAAGCTTTCTGAAAGGCTAATTAATCAACACAAATATTTCCTAACAGTTTACAGTCTGTCAACGTTAAGGTGCTACAAGGCTCTTTAGGCGCCTGAGTGACATTATAAAAGAAAATTAATTTCATAAGCAATTGTCGCCTCCAAAAAATGGTTCGGTTGTATCAGGAGTCTCTCGCCTTAAAAGGATATACAAAATGTCTCGTGTAAATCTTCTCGCTTATCAAAATTTGAATTTGTATTTAGAGTTGTCAAATCATAAATCAAGAAAATCGCCTTTTGATGGTAGAGAAACTTCCGTATAAATGAGCCAGATTCCAGTCGATAGTTCAGTACGCAAAATAGTAGTCGTGTAACAATAAAACCGAGTGTCGAAGCTAATCACATAAATAAAACGATGAAAATAGTTATTGGTTTTATTTACATTTTCCAACTGTTTGTATCTACATAAATACTTCATAAATAATGAATACTGAAGCTTGTATAACATAATTTCACTATCATTCACAGATCGTTTGTCTACAAAATAATGTAAGTAAAAATAAATAGGTGCAGCTTAAATTTACTTTAGCGACCACGTTTTACGTGTGCTGGATGATTAATTCTATATTGTCTCTGGTTGGATGTTTATACGAGACAATGGATGACAGCGTTGGTGAAGTCTTTGGTTGTGGACTGTCCGCCAAGATCCTTTGTCCTCACTTTGCCATCTGTCAATACCCTGTGAACGGAAAAGTTGTAGTGTTATGTCTGTTTCAAAGTGTAGGGGCGCTGACGCAGTCGTTTTATATTCCTCGCATGCGCAGCGCCCGGCCAAGCCAGTTCGCCCGAAACCGCTATCCGCTATACACGCGCCGCAAATACAACCTTGTAATATCAACTCTAGTAAAGACTGATATAGCGTACAACATCTATTATTTCTCTCCGCACACACTACCCTGGAACACACACAAAAAAAGTATCTAATGGAAGTGTAAACAAACCCTGTTAAACATACATTCTTTCAGAATCGCTCACAAAGGGAATAAGTAATAGATTTATCTGTATTTAGAAGATTTCAACTTTGTATCTACCAATTCTTCCTAAAAATATTGTTTTTAATAAAATGATTAAATTGTGATTGAAAAATCATCGACGAAAATTGAGATTTTATAATCAGCCTCAATGTCATATGAAAATAGCCGGCGAAAGATAAAAGAAATTAACATTAACCTCTCCTCAAAAATAAGCACAAGTTTAGACGGCTAATGTTAAGTTTATTTCCACACGGAAAAAGGATAATCTTGATATATCAAGATTATCCTTTATGAGGTAAGGCAAGTCATTAATATAAATAAGAAACAAGAAAAGACCAAGAATTGAGCCCTGTGGGACTCCCATTGTTATAATAGATCCGGGGGATGTTTTTCCATTAACATCAACGCTCTGAATCATTTTACTCCAAGTATGAAATAAGATGATCTAGAGCGGTGTTCCAGATCCCGTAGCGGCGGAGTGCGGGCGGAGAGAAGATGCCCAAGGCATCGCATTTATTTGCTAATAGGAAATTTAGCTAAAGTGTCGTTTTGATTATAGGTCGTTTTGCTATTAGGACCATTTCGTTTTAGAACTTTTTGATACGTGATTTAAACACCTCTGTTTAATCCTTTGGGGACAACAGCTGTTAAGTAATAACTTAAGGTATTCAATAAAATAGCAAGTGATCCAATCGTCCATCAATAAACATAATTGGCTCGTTTCAATCAGTTCGCTCATGAAAAATGGTAAATATTTTGCTCGTTCAGATTATACTTTAATAGTTCATAATCTCAGATAAATCAACTATCTACAGTTGGGTTGAAAACTTTCTAATTTTTGAGTGACCATTTGAAATAAACAGAGAGTGAGAAAATTTTGCTTGCGAAGGCATTTTAATGGATTATTATTTCAGATTCTGATTTCAAATATAGGCTATGTTCGATCGGATATCCGGCGTACTATCCGTTTTATCAATAGGGTATACATACTTGTTGATGGCATTCTTGATCATTCGAGAGTAGGGGTGCAGATTGACGTGTGCAAGTAGATTGGCGGAACACAGCAACATAGCGGTTGGGTTAGCGATGTTCTTGCCCACCGCGCCCGAGAATATGTGGCGAGCGCCCTGGAAATAAAAATAGGTTTTATTAGTATACAGTCAAAGTTGACATTCCTTTAAAGGTTTTACTACGAACGAACTTACGAGCAATTATCCAGATAAGGTGTTATTTAGAAATAAGTCGGGACATTAGTGGCAAAGCTTCGCATTCACAATCTTATCATAAGCGTATCACCTTTGTACGTATTTTTGTTCTTTTTGTCTAGTCAGTTTATACAGGGTGGCAGGGACATTGACGCGAAAAAGGTTACCATGGATTCAGTACATGGTTCTGAACCCCCATGCGTAGAAATTTTTCGTCGGTTATTAAAAAAAAAATGTGCTGTTCATAGAAAAGTGCAATACCTACGCGGTCAAAATGTATGGAACGGCTGATTTATTTTTAATAACCGACGAAAAATTTAAACGCAGAGATTCAGAATCATGTACTGAATCCATGGTAACAATGGTAAGTGTTCAGCGTCGATGTCCTTGCCACCCTCTATAGTGTACATAAACGGTTAAATAAAAAAATAATAAGTAGGACAATTCGCAAACGATCAGTTGGTGCAGTTTGAATAGGTGTGTTTTAATTTGGGTGGAGAATTTCAACTATTTTATAGTATAGTATTATAAACGTAGCCAGCAGATTACCAAGTTTTTAACCAGTCCGCTGGCGAGGTTGTCCACTATGTCACTGTACATTACGTGCTACATATATCTGACCTGCTCAAACACCGCGCACTCGGCGCTGTATGACGCGCCGGCGACCACGCCTGCGCCGCCAACCAGTCCACTGGCGAGGTTGTCCACTATATTACCATAGAGGTTAGGTGTCACCAATACGTCGAACTGGTTTGGGTTGGACACCATCTGCATAGACGCGTTGTCTACGATCATCTTCTCGAATTGGAGACGAGGGTATAGCTTTGCCATCTGGAAACAAATTGGTGTTAAGTTAATAAATATTGTATTAGGTATGTCTGTAATGGCAGCAAAGACGGGATGGTGCTGAGAAATAAACCACAATGTTGTGTCATTAGGTTCGTTGCCATAATTGCTGCTCTGTAGCGAGTGGTTTGTTATTTTGAAACCTATCCACCACCTATTTCATTTTTTCGAGAGTAATCTCAGGTATTTTATCACCCAGCACCGAAAACCGAAAACTCGCTAGAACCAATTCAAAATGTTAATCGACCCACAATCTACCTTCCATATGAACACTAGTGACTAACCTCTTCGCAGCTGCGCAAGAACAGTCCGTCACCCAGCTTCATGATGTTAGCCTTGTGTACCGCGGTGACCTTCTTGCGGCCCATCTTGACCGCGTAGTCGAACGCGAACTTGGCGATACGTTCTGACTTGGCCGCTGTGATGATCTTCAGGCATTCTACGACGCCTGAAAGAATGGGAACTTATAACTATGATGATCTATGATCAACTATCAGAACTACTTGATCATAGATTTTGATCTATACAGGGTCAGATTAGCTGGTGAAACTTCATACACGTGATAGGTATCAAAATCTTAACTCTATAAAACCAAAAAATATATTTTCTAAACGCATAATTTAAGTAACTACACTAACTGCGTTCGTTGACCTTGCAATTACTTGTGAGTTTAGAAAATCAGTTTTTTTTTTAAGTGGAAACTTCTTTAGGCGCGTGTAGCGATTTTTGATACGGGGTAAACTTATAGATTCGCGCAATGCTGGGGCATATAACATAGATGGCGCTAATACCAGTTTTCATTTCTATCGAGAGTCCCCAGCCGGCTTGTTTTTTTTTTGTTTTATCGTATTTAGATATCGTTACCCATCACGTCTGTGAAAATTTCTGGATTATTCAACTCTGTATTATTTATCATAGAAATTATTTGTAGTTACAACGATACAAGGTTTTTTGGCCCATGGCCGAAAATCGGAACTAAGCTGCCATCTTGGATTTTTAATAAAATTTCTTTGACAATGTCAAATGTTTACCAACAACGCTCTCCTGTTAATGTCATTGAAGCGCCAAAAGAACTTTTTATAGCTGTAGTTCATATTTTAAATCCATCATAAAGTGATAGAAAAAAAAGAGAAGGGTCGATTAGGCTACAGCTACTTCAGCACGCTTAGCATGACCACAATAGAAACGGGTTTTGTCGACCGAAGAATAGACAAAATGACAGATTGTGATTATATGTAATTTTGTCTATTCTTCCGTCGACAAAACCCGTAGAAAGCCCGTTTCTATGGTGGTCATGCTATGCATGCTGATGGTGGCACGTAGTTTATTTGTTTATATACTCCTTTTGCCCGTTGTGCGGAAATCGGTTGCATGGTATGGGCAAGTGATGCAGAAGAATGAGGAAAATGTCGTGAGGAAAGTTTTGAGGATGAATGTCGATGGCTATAAGCAGGGAAATACCAAAGAAACGATAGATGGACTGTGTGCAAGATATGGCGAGAAAGCCCGTGACTACCGAGATAACGACTAAGATAAGTAAGTAAGAAAGGGACATGTTCCGCCGACTACAAATAGATTGGGATAATGACTGACTATTTGCCCGTATACGTCCAAGTGTCTTTTTGTTATATTTACCAAATATGGCACATAACGCAAATAGCAAATACTGTCTACTTGTCGGTTTTTTGTGACACATCAAAGTAGGAGTGAGTGAGGCGTCATTCTATTTATTGCAACAGCTAAATAAAACAGGTATCATAAAATAACAGACTAACTGTCACAAACTGAAATAACAGCTTCTGTTCCACGAGATAACAAAATTCCATAAATGACAGTCACAAGCTTTTTTCTATTCATCCTTATGACAGCTATCGTAGTTAGAATAAGATAAATAACTAACTAACAAGACAAGTTAAATAAAAGCTTGTAAAAATGTTACTGTTACACAGTGACACCCTGTCACACACAGCTGTCACAAGCTTTCCTTTTCTCGCATAGGTTTAACACCTTAGTTAGAAAGAGAAGTACGGCGTAGGTTTTTTTTGTCCCGTCCTGTTAGCCTGTTACTGCGATCGGATACACACACATCTTTACTAAATGATTATTCAAACGCATTATATAACATTTTTTTTTGATGTTGTTTATTTTTTATATTTGTATGATAAGTGTCGATGACATAATAATTATGACATCAACACTTGTACAAAACTCGATGATTCTTTTTATAAACCGTGTAAATACATGTACCACTTAAGAACAGTTGTTAGATTATACTTTATATCTGTGTTCCCACATAGTATGAAATAACAGGCTGTTATTTTGTAACAGGTTTTTGGAGCTGTTATTTACGTGGAACAGATATGTGATTTTACCTGTTAAAACCCACTCCTACATCAAAGGACTCAAATTTTGAAAAAAAAAAAAAATTTTGTTTTTCGAGTTATTTGCTAGTTATGTAGTAAAGTCATGTGCAGATGACATGTTTGCAATTAACTCAAATAGTAGGCCAAACAGCGAAGTAAAGTGCCACACCATGATCTTAGAAAAAATTGCATCATAAAAGATGGTTTGTTTAAAGTTTTTTTTACTCATCCTTCAAAATACTTAAATGGTTCAAATTGGGTCATTACCCATCCTCATGTCTTACCGGGCACGCTCTCATGCTCAAGCGCCGAGTACTCTCCCTCCGTCTGTTCTCGGATGATGATGCAATCGACGTCCTGATGGCGACTCTTCACGTTGGGCAATGACTTGACGTGAACCACGTTAGCGAAGAGGTCCAGTGCGTTACGGAGCTTCATGTTCAGGGTTTGAAGCTCACCGGTGTGAGAGAAGTCAGGGGTGGCAAGGATGCCCTGGAAAATAAAAATTAAAAAAAATACCATATTAAATTGTTTCCAGAAATAACCTAGTTGGTCCGAATAAGGTGATTCATGTGATGATGAATTAATGTGATGTGTTTTGTGTTGATGGTGGTGTGTGGTGATTCATGGTACAGGGTAATCCTAATTCTAGTGCCAAACGCTCCTTTGATACATGTGACGTTCAAACGTCAAACATGTATGGATAAACAGTCGTTAATCATTACTTAACTTTAAGCAACGTTTATAAAACACACAGTGCACAAGTGCTCCAGTGTCCCTTAAGTGCACATTTACTGGTTTCACCCGCATTAGTCTCGATTCTTTGGGAATATCGGGATAAAAACTATCCTATGTCCTTCTCCGGGTCATGGTTTACTCATTTGCCAAATTTCATCTAAATTCGTTCAGCCGTTTTAGCGTGATGCCGTGACCAAGGGAAATAGGGATTCATTTTTATATATTATTAAATATGAGTAAAAATAAAGTATGCATGGCATTCTACTCTTTGGTACGTTATAATAGGTTCCACGAGTGGTTATACTAAGAGCGAATTTTGAACGCGATCAGCACATTTAAACCGCGTTCAAGAGCAGTCAGTGTTAACATTCCTCAACAATGATGATACTGACTGCTCTTAAACGCAGTACGCTGAATTAATCAATAGCAGTACGCTGGTTGTCACGTCGTAACTTGCGCGCATCTCCATACATGTCCACGGAACGGACAAGAGTGACAAAACAGTCACAGTGACAAAAGTCACTCGTGCGCGTTAGCTCTAACGCAAACTAATTAGTCGTTCGCGTTACTCACGCGTAGAGGGGGATAAAAAACAATATCCTATGTCCTGTTTGGAAGTGCTGATTGTGTTTACATTGGTAGAAGTAACGTATGTCCTGAGTACCTGGGGTAGTCTAAATCATGATTATTATTTAGTTTTTGCCAATACGAGATAAGATCTACTACCTACCTTATTTAGAGAAGCAATAAACGATATAAAGCGGGCTAATTAATAGCTATTGTAAAAAGGGTTACTCCCATCTGGCAACGCTCCCGTGTGGCAACGCTACATATACTTACCTACAGCGATGTATCGCGTGCACCAGAGGTACAGTCAGTACGTTAAGTCAATTTTTTAAGGAATGTAAATATTTGTTTGACATGAAAAAGTATGTACCTATTTAAGATTTTTGTAGTGTAGTTTTTTATGTATCATACAGGAGGGTGGGTGGCAGGGACATACACGCGAAATTTTTTACCATGGATTCAGTACATGATTCTGAAACCCCCTGCGTTGAAATTTTTATCGGTTATTAAATAAAATATCTGCTGTTTCATAGAACAGTGCAATACCTACGCGGTCAAAATGTATGGAACAGTGGATTTTTTAAGGGTCCCTGCCGCCCTGTCTAAAAATATTATATTATGACTAGTAATTATTTAAACTAAGCAAAATAAAATCAACAACATACGTTATTAGAATATAATATAGGTAAACTTTGTTTGTTCATTACAAATGTGTATATCTATCTGTGACTATACAAGATATACACAACATAAAACAAGTAATTAAAATATAAAGTCGAAAATATAAAATTAGAACTTAACATTGCAAATGTTAAATCAATTCGGCAGACTAGAACTTTTTGCTCTGACTGTACTTTAACATGTGCTCAGGTACGTCTACGTTATATCTACAAACATAACCAATAGGTATATGTAGAGTTGACAAACGGGAGCGTTGCCAGACGGGAGTAACTGTAAAAACGTCGTTTTTGTTAATTAAAATCCGATTTTGTGAAAATATCGTACTGTGTGATATTGATGGAATTTCTAGTAGTTCTCGTTGCAAGTGGCCCAACATGACCATCTTCTTGGGTGATAGAAGGAAACAACGTACAATATGATATTTACCTTGATACAGCACTTGTTTCTTCCGATGGAGTTGACGACATCTTCTAGCGGCGCGCTCAATGTGGGGTTCACTTCGGAGAAGAAGAACGGCTCGAAGTCAACTGGGATGTCTGCCGCCTGGTATACAAAGCAATATCATCAATAAGTATTATAAATTAAAGTCGCTTTTCGTGTGTCTGCGTGACCGCGTTATTCTTCTAAACTATGCATCTTGATTGTGGGTTTCCTCACCATTTAGAGAATTTATTCCAGAAGGTTTATGTGCATAATACTTTAACATCAAACTTACATAATATAAATAAATCTCGATATTTTGTCAAGTCGTAAAAACTGCGCGAAGTGGGGGCGGGTAGTTTAGTATATTTTTTACACGTGGATTTTAACAGTAACTAGCTGCTTTGCTAGCGCTTCAATTTAAGGCTCCTACAAACAGGGGCGACACGCGACGAGCGGTGTCTTTGTGTCGCGCCTGTTTGAAAGAGCCTTTACTCGTAGTTGCTCCAGTTTTCGTCGCAGATAAACATTTCTGGCTATGGTATATATCTAACTAGCTTTTGCCCGCGGCGTCGCCAGCGTTGAGTTCGGAAATTATCCCACTAGAAAGTGCTACCGAGATAAAAAAGTGAAAAAGGTGGTTTCGGGCCATACAAATTATTACAGTACTCTCTCTAATCCGCTACCACAAAACCTCAACCATCGTCGGATTCCTGAAAACGGTGGACTAGTGTTAGGAACAACAAATTACGAAATAAAAAGTTGCTGCTTACGACCGTGCGGTGAAGTACTTATAGAACTGTGTACGGTCATATGCATGAAAGAGACGGTAGACGGCGGATTACAGAGTATGAATTATGATCAGACCAGTCTCGACTCGCAAAAACCGGCGGATTATAGTAGTTGTCGGATAGACAAGCGACGGATCAGTGAGAGACTACTGTATTTCTTTTGAAGTTTCTTACCTGGAAGACCTCCTGAACTGAGTAGACGAGCTCGGGACCGACTCCATCTCCGGGGATCAATGTGCACTTGATGCGGCCCTCCGTCGAACTTGATTGCTACACATTCAATACACATATTATAGCACTTTTTTTTTGTGTTAGAGTTCATATTGTTCTATGCTGGTATATTAGATATATACATTCGTTCGCCAGTTTCTCGTTTCGGAAGGAACCGGAAGGTTTTGTAAAAGCTAAAAGGGCGTAAAGCGAGATTCGGCGCTCTCCATCCTACATTTGCTTGCCCAGCTTATGGCCAGAATAAAATTAAACATTTATTGCCTGTTGTAGTTTATTTGATATATCCTAAGTTTTCAATTTGTTTTCCAAACATGTAAACAAATTAATGTTTTTTGAAAAATAACATAATACAAAGGTACAACATAAAGTTCAGTTTGCACTACACCTTCAAATTTTTGGAAGACTTTCAATAGTAGATATTTACTAATCATTCTGAAAAATACCACTAATCAACCTAATTTACACCAGCACGCGTAACATGACAACCATAGAAACGGATTTTCTACGGGTTTTATCGACGGAAGAATAGACAAAATCACAGACTCTATTTTTCCGTCGACAAAACACGTAGAAAACCCGTTTCTATAGTTGTCATGCTTCGCGTGGAGGTTAAAAAGTTGATATTTCTTTAAAGTGGAAATAACATCGATTTGAATAAGGAATATACATATTTATAGTTAGGTATACATTGAGATATAACTGTATCTAGTCGTTAAACTAATGACTGTTTAATGTTATTACTAATCAGTTTGAAGAGTAATCTCTAATGCTAACCATGTATTAAACCCAAGTACCTACTTCATCATTCCTGTTTGCACACTAAAACCGTTATGTTTCTATGCATTTGATTTACTTACGCTTGTTTTTTCAGGTTCCGTACCCGACGGGTGGCAAACGGAACCCTATTACTAAGCCTCCGCTGCCCGTCTGTTTGTCAGCGGGCTGTATCTTATGAACCGTAATAGGTAGATAGTTGAAATTTTCACAGATTGTGTATTTCTATTAGAGTTGCAACGAATAGTGATTTGGCCGGATACCGGATAAACGGCGACGGCGGAAGTCGGATAGCTGGATATTCGGCCGAAGCGAACGTCATGCATGTTAAAAACCTGCTCGCGCTCTCAACCGCTCGCGGTCGCAGCGAAAAAGGCGAGCGCGCTTATTATCTTTAAAGGCCGATAAAATTGTTTTCATACATCGAATTTGGCTTTATTAGTTTTCAAATATTGATCAGCTACCTTAAGTGCTTGCAGACCAAACATGTATATAATATTTTTTTTAATGAACAGGTTGGTTTGCGAAATTAGTAGTATTATTTACATTTTTTTACGAAAATAAGACCAAGTATCCGGCTAGCCGGATATCTAGCACCAGATAACAATCCGGCCGTGCGCAGGATAATAAAAAAATGGCTGGACAGGCCGGATACCGGATAGTGGCCGCATATCCATTGCAACTCCATAGAAATTATTCTATGGCCGCTTTAACAAGAAAAAATAAAATAAAGATAAAAAATAAAGGGGGTCCCCAATACAAGAAACGTTAAAAAAAATCTGTTAAATAACTATTATACGGTGGTAGGTACGGAACCCTTCGTGTGCGAGTCCGACTCGCAGTTGGCCGGTTTTTTTTTTCTACCTAAAACAATACTGCTCCAATGCACTAGTAAACAAGTTGCGTTGAAAAACTGCAAATGAATCGCTTTTATTAAAACGTTACTTAGCAGTAATTTAGCTTTTATCCTGTACCTAGCTATGCCAACTTTACTTAATTATACATCAGCGTTGCCAGATGCCCCGATTTTTAAATCAAAATTAAATGTCCCGCGCGGGACATGCTCAGTCCCGCTTTTTTTCCCCCTTATATTTGATTATTATTTTTTTTATTCAGAAGACTAAGAAGCCTCAACTACCTAACCATAGGTTAATCTGATTTAAAATATCATATTTTTATTAAAATGCATTTTCTATGGCTATTTTTGCTAACTATTGCCTCTCAAATAAAAAGATAAATATTTAAAAACTTCCGATTACTTATATACATTTTTTTTTATTATGTCCAGCTTTCGACGAAAGAATCCCGCTTTTTTCACTCAAAATGTTTCAGAATCCCGACTTGGGAAAACAAATAAAAATTTGGCAACGCTGTTGTACATTCATTCCCTACACCTAATAAACATCATTGCATATTTAATAACTACATCTCATTCACGTATCACAGTCGCGAGACGCAATTACTAATTAATATAAATAACGAGACTATTCATACTATGAAACAATCGCTAGAACTTACAGCAACCGATATTACTAGTGATAACATTGAGGGGCTAGGTCAAATGTTCGTAGACTTGACACTATCGCTACATGTGGGAGTGTTGAGAACAAATAGCTTCTACCCTTTGATAAATAAATGCCTTTTTCACTAACATTATTTATTATATTTTAATAACATTCCTTTTTTAAGTCGGTAAAAAAACGGTTTTCACCACCCTTTCGTTAATTCGATAGCAACGTATAATTGTCTCCGTTATTTCACGATAAATACAAGGCAAAGTAATCTATTTAACATTTACATTAAAAAAATAACACTAAAGTGCAGTAACAAAAAAAACAAGATAAATGGTTCCTTTAGTCTAGCTAGTGGGGGACACGGGCTTAAAATAAATAAATAATAATATATCTGTTGTTTGGTTAGACTTTTGTAAAGCTTTGGTGTATTTTATTCGTCTTTTGAACTACTTATTTTATTTCATTATTTAAAATCGAAGTTCAAATGCCACATAAATATAGATATACTTACATATTAGCAGTTAAGTATATTTTTATTTAGGAACTTACCTGATTTTATTAAAATTATAACTTACTGAACATCCTAGCCTTTTCTGAACATTGTCAGGTTCTCTTCCAGTCTATCTAGATTCAGCTGAACATTAGTGCATTTTATTTTACACAGCAGTGAACAGATACACTACCAGTTATGTTAAATGACCCAGGGTTATAGTTAACAATGCGTTGGGACAGCACAGAGGCACTGCAATGTGGTTGCATGCAACACATAAATGCAAATCAGAACCCTTTTAACTGGCAGGAAATTGTTGCAACATAAAAAAAACCATCAAATGTGTTTTTCCTTTTCCTTGTTAGTTTAACAATAAACCCCCGTTTAGATCCCAAAATCATTTTAAATGAACCAATGTTTGGTTTGAACACATGCATTTTTTTTCAATAATTTTGTGTCTCCAGTTAAAGGGTGTTGAACTAAATCTAACATTTAACATCATAGTTCAACAAAATCATGCTAAATATAAAACCATCCTATTCTCTAATAATTTGTGCCAATATTGTGTGTGTTTGTTTTTGCCAATGTGTGAAGATGTTTAGTTGTTGTAGGTATTTTGTTGACTAATTTGGTATGTTGATATTTTCAACTTTGTACAGGGTTAAGATGTTTCTTATATATTTCTAGAGAATATGCCAAAGTTACACACCCAATATTTAAAAAAAAAAATGAATTAAATACGAAACCAAAGGAATTTAGATCTTTCCTTTAAATTATATAATGAAAAGAAGGGAAACAAAATATGAACAAAATCATTTTGGATTTGGAATTCTTGAAAGATAAACAGACAAGCTTTGTCTCTTTTATAAAAGAACATAATGGTATATTTAATTAAAAACAATTAATAAAATAGGAGTGGGTGCATGCATTATAGCAATCATTTAAAGCTTACGGATCATACAGTGTCATACCTTCAAACTATAACTTAATAAAAAGTATATCATATTTGTAATTAAATAGAATTTATAATTTAAAATTTCACTCATTCATTCATTCATTCATTCATTTTTTTTTCATTCATTTTTCATTTTCATTTTTTTTTTTTTTTTTTTTTTTTTTTTTTTTTGTTTTGATACCAAAACAAATTTATGACCCAAATAAAACTTTTAAAAAATTTAAGAATTTTTGTGACACAATCTCTTTAAATTTTGAAGAAAAATAAATAGGTATGTAAAAGTAATGAAGCAAATTTTATTAAGGAGAACGAAATTAATTAGTTCTGCAAAACTAGTAGCAATTATGTTTTTTTTTTTTTTATATTACTAGCAATTTAGTGTGCTTTACAGGATATTGTACAATAACTAAGTTTTATTGTTGTTTGTATTCATGTATTAAAGTTTGGACCGTTGTCCAAATAAGGAAAAGTTGCTTTAAAATTGGAAAATTTGGCAAAAACTCAGTGCTTTTTGTATTGAATTGGGACAAGACGTGTCGGATCAGAATACAATAATGTTGTACTTGCTTCATTACCAATGGAGAGTGGGTTATTAGTAGACAGTTAGTATGCTCACCAGCGTGCTGATACCATTTGGAGAGTAACATACGTTTTTGTCCGCGTTTACCGTTGTAGTGTGGACTCCTTTGTTCGCATGACTCATATAGGATCCCTGGGAAAATGTTAAGATTATTATTGCAGTTATGCCAAAAGTTCTTGCGATAAAAGATCAATGAGCTGCAAAAGTAAGAAGTTTATTTTTGGAACTTCTTAGCATAATTATGTTTATGGTTTATAATGATAAATGAAGAACAAGAAACAAGTCGGGTCAACAAATTGCAGAACCTAGGCAAATGTCACACACAGTTTTCATTGGTATTAAGAGTTTTCAAGTTTCATTTTAATCAGGAAAATTAGTCGCATATTAAATTGCGGTTTCAAGTGGATATTATTAGCTGCGATCACGTGAGACGCCTCAGTAAAAATTAAATATGTTCATTTCCATAACAATAACCTGGTAATAACATGATAATGTTACGATGATCGGCAGTTTAGGTAAAACATGAGTGTTAATAAACAATATGCGAAACGGAAAATCATAACAGAGAAGTTACGAAACAGCCAGGGCACGACATTGGCAATAAATTATTTAATATAGAATCAATGGAATTCGTACTGTACCTGCATCAAGGCACGGCACACATTTCTAGTAAGAAGCGACATCCTCGATTTTGTATAGAACCTTTATGGAGGCTTATTAAAATAAAATTATTTTTGGATCTAATTTCTGCAAGACGTAACCTAACCTATCACACGTTCCGTCCCACGTTCAATGACAGTTCTTCAATTTACTTGATTAAAATGTAGATAAATTAAACCAAACCAACCACGTGTTTTAGAGACGTAGGTGCCAAAAAAAATTATTATGAACTTTAAGTTATTTAAAATTTAATTAGAAATATAAAAAACAATAAATACTGCTTGCCCGAGGTTAATTTTACTAACTTGGAACGAAACGTTGTTGTCATTGTTATATTAATTAGTTGCAAGTTTCGAAAATACTTTTGGAATTGGTAAATTATTTCCTTTAAAACTGTTTTTTACATACAGTGTTAGTCCCATGGAGAAACTTGTTCTGACCCCGCGTCCTATTAAAAGTGATCGTTGCGCGAAAACACGATCGTTCAACTTTTTCTTCGGTGAACCTGAAACCGTGGTCGCGCTGATAGAGGGCGCTCGGTTTTTCGAACAAAAAGTAACATATGCACGCGATGTTCGCGTATTCGCACGGCGATCGCTTTTAAATAAGACGCGGTTTAAGACTTATTAATTTATCTTGCTTAATTTGGCTGTTAACATATTATATATATATTTATCCCGCAAACAAACATCCGTCCGCTGAAGGCGAAAGTGCATTTAATTTGGCGTCCACCAGCTTTTGACGTCCGCATACCGGACGCCACTTATTTTGCCGGTGTCACTTAAGTCGTTTTGGTCTTAGCTAGCTGTAGAACAAAAATCGATGGAAGCCAAAAATGCAATAAAATGAACAAAATTATATATTGGATAGTTCCCGAAAAAATCTCGGCCGTGGTGAGGCGCTGTTGCAGCGCGTATATCTACAGCCGTATACCTCGGCCATTTTGCGTCCACAATTGCGACGTTGCCAGCTCGCTCACTTTAGCAAGACGATAGATCATAGCATACCGCAATCAAAACAATATTCACCGTCGTAGATGACGTACGCGTTGCGTATTATTTGACGCTCGGCGCTCGATTTGTTTGTATTAAATATCGTCATTGAAATTTACAATAAACGAAGCTAGTCTAAGTTACTCTAATATTAATACCATTATTGAATGCACAACAGTAACTGCCAAAGCCATAGATTTATTTTATTACTAATTGTGATACTGAAATGTGGTTGTGTTATGTGTATACACGAAATCGAATGTCACTACATCGGAGGTCGCTACATCGACCACGTTGCATCGAAGGGTTGATGCATCGATAGTACCCTACACCGATGGTACGCTACATCGAAAGTACTCCACATCGATGGTACGTTACATCGACAGTACACCAAATCGATAGTACGCTATATCGACAGTACACTAAATCGACGGTACGCTACAACGACAGTATAACAAATCGAAAGCACGCTGTATTGACTACGCTACTCCGCTACGAGCCAGATTATATAAAAACATGGGCTTTTTCAAAGTTTTTAATCACGATTTGTTTAAATTAAGTTTACTCAATACGAATTTGAACGATTTACGTGTGTAAGGTAGCGGGGAGGGTCTGTTGTGGACATATCACTGTCTACCCCTGACCTTACCCTCCTTCCTCTCCGTCTCTTCGACGACCCCCGTTGCCCATCGCCCGAGTGTCCCTTCACGCCCTAGGTGGGCGCTCGAGCTAATGGATAGGGAGACGCTACTAGTTGCTGCGAAGGTCCAAGCTTGGAATTCATCTCCTGTGGTGGCCTGCCATGGTGGGTGTTGAATGTGTCTCTAAAATAATTTCTGCAAAGTTTCTCTAATAAAATACGGACGCCCGATAACTATACAGACGTTCAATTGGTATATATGCACGTCGAATAGCTATATACAGACGTCCAAGAGCTATATACGGACGTCCGGTAGCTGTACACGGACGTCCAATAGCTGTATACGGATTTAGAGTTCGGCGTGGCGGAACTGCGGCTCCGGGCAAGGAACAAAGCCCCTGGGACGTACGGAGACCCCACGCGCCCGTGCTTTGGCCTTGGCTCTTGGGACTTTTTAGGTCTTTGATTTCAAGGGCTCTTTAATGCCTGCCTTGAAACTGACCTGTTTCAAGGCAAGCGTTAAAGACTCCACAGGGCGCCATCTTCTTATCGCCCTATATTGCTGCTCGACGAGTTAAAAGCTCTTCGAGCATACCATCACAGACTGCCTGGTCGAGCACCTGAGGAAATACAGCTCTCCCAGGTACAGTTTGGGTTCCGAGATGGTCGGCTAACCATTGATGCCACTTAGCACGTAAAGCCCTCTCGGCGGAAGCAGTTGGCTCCGGGTGGGTGTAATTGGCGGTGTCACTTGACATCGCCAACGCATTCAACACCCAGCCGTAGAGGGTGTTGAATGCGTCTCTAAAATAATTTCTGCAAAATTTCTCTAATAATATACAGACGCCCGATAACAGACACAGACGTCCAATTCGGATATGTTGACGTCCAATAGTTATATACGGACATCCAACAGCTATATACGGATGTCCGATAGCTGTATACGGATTTAGAGTTTGGCGTGGTGAAACTGCGGATAAGGGCAAGGAACAAGGCCCCTGGGCTGGACGCAGTCCCTGGCCGTGCTCTGGCCTTGGCTCTTGGGGCTCTTCAGGACCGACTTTGAGGGGTCTTTAATGCTTGCCTTCAAACAGATCGGTTTTCTCTTTGTGGAAAACGGGACTCAGGAGTCAAGAGCCCCAACTGCCACAGAGAGGGAAACCGCTCGGTTTCAAGGCAGGCAGAAAAGACTCCGCAGAGCGCCATTCGTTCCTGATAAGCACCCTGGTGCTTAACAAGAAGGAAGGGCGCCCTGCGGAGTAATCCTCGGCATATCGCCCCACATTACTGTTAGAGGAGGTGTAAGCTCTTTGAGCGTATCATGGTGCGTGATCGAGCACCTGAGGGAAGAAGGCCCGGAGCCCGGACCTCTCCGAGGTACAGTTTGGAATTGCAAGCGTTCATAGGTGGCGGTACATTGGCACCACGATAACGATACATTGCGTGTGAGGTAATAAACAAATCACGTTTATTGGATTCCCATAACGTTCCTGAAATAATTTCATGTAGGTACCGGTCATCTTAGTATGATGTATTGAATTCACCCCATCAGTCTGCGGAGGGCTATCCCTTACATCTTGTATACGGACATCCAATAGACGGACGGATATACGGACGTCCAGCAGCTATATACGGACGTCCGATAGCTGTACACGGATGTCCAACAGCTATATGACAACGTAGCCGACAAATATCATAATGTGGCCCGCCTTCTATGCTATTCTCTAAAAGACTCAGCGCCATGGCGACGCTGAGGCTGCAGGCTGCGGTTTATCTTTAGTAGATTTTGAACTTTAAACTCTAGAGTATAAAGTTGAAAATCCTCTAACGACAAACCGCAGCCTCAGCGCCTACGCGGCGCTAATTATTTAAGAGAATAAACACCCCATGAACGCTTGCTATACCTGGGGTATCAGGCTCACTCTGCCGTCCAATATCAATACCTATTGAGCCTGGTGACCTTATTCATCTAAGTCCATTCAGTAGTTTTTGCGTGAAAGAGCGACACAACAATTAATTCATCCATCTATCCTCCGTTCAATAGCAACTTTCATATTTACAATCTTAGCAAAGGATAAGATGCTCGTAGGTACATATTTCAATATCGGGCATCCGTATAGGTATAGCTTCTTCTTTTTTTTGTGGTGGTAAAATCATCAAATGAGTCCTCCCACCCTGGGTGGGACGGAAGGGACTGTCAGACTGTTACTGACTAAAAGTCCAACCTGTTCCTTCGGTTGCCCTTTGCATTCCAGGGCCTGCTTAGACAGTCCCGCGACCCCGGCAGGCATTTGGCCCTATTGGGGCACCGTCAGTTTGCTGACAGCTCCTTGCGACGCGCGTGGAATACGACGCGCCGAGGTATAGCTTCTACGAATAGATTTAAAGATGAAACTGTATACAACAGACAACGCGACAAGTGATAGTAAAAGAAAGAGACAAGTAAACCCCAAGCTGGCAACGTCGCAATCCCGAATACCAACCACACTGTGAGGACGTTAAATTGTCGACGCATTAGGTAAATCATGATCAATATATCTAGGAAGCCAATAATCTATCACCATGAATGGGGGTTCAAAAATGTTTGGGCATGACTGCAAGAAGAATATTGCCCCATATAAAATTGCAGGAAAACTATGTATCCCATGGGGCGGGAAATCGAAAAACTAAGCAATATTCAGAAATACATCATAAAAATTGCAATTGGAACTGGGGGACGCCGTAATGATGCACAACGTGCATGACGCCAAATGCGTTGCTGGATGTAAATATATATATATATATATATATATATATATGTGTGTGTGAAGCGTTGAAGTGCTTTTGTACATCAGCGTATTTTGGCACGGTGGTTTTGTCTGCGTGTCGTGCTCTTCCTCTTTGTTAAATTAACATTGTGCTATAAGAAAGAGATTTTTCTTATTAATTTAAACAGTGGAAGGTCTTAATTTTATGTTTTATAAAAAAAGGTTTGCATGTTTCTCTTGGTTTATTAAAAATTGTTTCTGCGCCATGAATACCAAAAGCCAGTCGGTTGAGTTTCCTTAGGATATTATGCCGGATCTTAATGCCGAGGCATAATACCCAAGATACGTTGTTCAATTCTCAATATTATAGTATTATATTATTTCATCAGGTTTCAATATTATAAAGTTTTGATACCAAGTTGGTCACCTTTTGCACTTGCACTACTTGTTCAATGTGTATTTTCCAGTGACTTTTTTCCTCATTATAATAATGTTGTAGTTAAAGTCAAAGTCAAATAATTTATTTCAATTAGGCACATAAAAGGCACTTTTGGACGTCAAAATATACAAAAAATAGAATTGATTCTAGTCGCCCTTTCCAAAAGGTAGTTTTCCTATGGAGAAGAATAGGCAAAAATCTCCACCGTTAACTCTTTTAAAATGTTTAACAATATTTTGTATACATTAATTATATGTTTATATGTGAAGACAATGCATCTAGAATAAGATTACTATATAACAATATATAGGTAAAAATAAATAAAAATGAAGCAATGACAGAAAAAATAAATATGTTGTGGATACATGGTGTTCACATATTTACAAGCATTGTAAAAGTACATATATGATTATTTCTAAAAAAAATTACAAGTAATACTAATAAGTCAGTGTGTGAATTCAAGTAATCACAGAATATAAAATCAATGTTATAATAAATAATTATACAATTAAATTAGCAACCAGTTTGATTTTGTCTAGATTCTAAATTGTGTTTGTCTTATGGAGCTAGACTAGCATGTTTCCAAGCATTCTTGGATAATATAATCCTCTAATTTGTAATATCCTTGTTTACAAAGAGTACTTTTAATGAGTTTTAAATTTTCTTTCAGTTAATGTAATGTATCATAAGGTATTTTGTTGTAAAATTTAACACAATACCCCATAAAAGGTGTACTTTAGATAATCTGATTTTTATTTTATTTATTTTATCTTTATTTCTAGCATTAAAATTATGTCTATCACTTATTTTATTAAAAAGATGTACCTAGTAGTTAGTTTCTCTCCAATATTGTTACCAGCTCATTTATAAAATGTACAATAATTTTAGATAATTAAAATTAGGAGGGTTTGGGTATTGGGTTTTGATTAGGTATTTTGTATTAGAGCGAAAGAAAATAAATAAACTCAAACTCATCACTCACTCTCATACATTTCACCTAAACTATTTACAGAAACTTTTAAATTGTCAAGGAATCGGTCAGCCAGAAATATGAAGCTAGTTGCCTATTCCATTGGAATAGTTGGGCAAACTACGCCGAATGATTCCAAAGCGTAGTAGATAGATGTACTTATGTAGATGAACGGGCAAGAAAGTCCCATGGACACTCTTTTGAATTACTATATTGTTACAAAATATTAGTGACATAATTAATTTTGAATTTATATAATGAGATAAAAACTGAAAGCTTATAACAGGTGGCAGCACAGTTGTACGTCTTTAAACCGCCATTGTTGTGTTTATGTATCCTTTTGTGTCGATCAAACATTATACGTAAATTAGATAAATATGTATGAGACTTGGTGTGTAGCACTATTAAAAGACGAGCTACGGACAGAGGAAGCGTCTACCAATGGTAAAAAAGCAGCTTTAGTGGAGAAGTCAATAAATTATGAACGTTTTCTAATTTATATGTTATTTTGTGTTTGTTGACTAAGTTCGTTTTTTGTTAAATGCTGGAGGCGTACGATAGAAATACCTGATCGGTATTGAAAACCAACTCGGGCATGATTTTCCTGACTGAAAAACCTCAAAATAGCACTTCTAGCACTGATCTAATATGATAATATAAACACACACATACTTTACTATAATTTATATAATATCACATCACAAGTGCCTGTATGTAATAAATAAAAACAGACTTGGTTCTCTTGGGAGAATCACCTATAAACCATTTTTTCTCATAAAAGGCTTAAAGGATAGCACATCGTCTCGACGAAATATTGGATTCCAATTTTTTTCGGTGAGCTTTCTCCCACAGCTTTTTTCTTAAGTATAACATCTTAGGCAAATACATGGGTGCGCGTATTTTTGCAGTAAAAAGATGCGCACCTGGGCTCAATCATTAGTTATGCGTAAAAGAAATCGCTTGTTTACAAAAAATGTGTGGATAGCTGTCAAATTATTAGACGGTGGAGATCAGCGCCATCTGAAGTGAGCAAGTGGCAGTTTTTAACTCCATTATGTGAGAACGATGTAAAAAAAAAAAAAAAGACGTACACGTTAAAATCGTCCAGAGTACAACAAATAGAAACAAAAATAAAACAATCCAAAATAAAATAATTCTAAGCCAGCTATTCTAACAGCTATGAGATGAATAAAAATGAGTAGTATGAAATGAAACTGAAAACTAGTAACCCTGTGTTGAATTATCGAACCAATGCCAAGTGCGAGCGAATTGATTTTTACGTCACCATTCAAGTGGCTGTCACGGCGCAACATTTGAACTCGTCGTCTTGAAAATTATGTGATTTCGGCAAAAAAAGTGATACAGAATGCATGTGACGACTTCGACGTATATTTAATTGTTTTTAAGAACTAGGATATCGTGAATTTTACATCGGTTTCGTTTTTAACCTGCTACTTCAGAGCTAAAAGGTTGCAAAAGTGTGAATTCGGTGAGTGTTTTTTAAATATTATTTTATTTTAGTGTAATACACGAATTACTCCAAAATTAACGGCAATAAAAGGTTCAGAGTGCCATTTTATGCAAGTATTGCAGCAAATAGATGCATAGTTATTTTAATTCATAAAACTATTGTAGTCGTGATCTGAAGCCTACGATAAAGTGATTCGATAACATTATTATTGATGAACCTTTCTGTAATAATGATATTAAGTATCCTCCGCTTTATTTGAATAGTAAGATACTCGTTAAATTGTTGATAAGAAGTCGTAGGTCAGGTCAGTCTTATTGATTATCTTACTTGTGAGTAAGTTGTGTTAATTTCAATATCAGCCTATTTAGATTTGCATACAAAAGAGTAAATACGTTCACCCCGAATTTTTAATTGGCTTTGAATTTGAATGAATTAACAACAACAAACATTGTTGTTCATAGTAGTTTTATTAACATTAAATTTGCAAATTTAGCACTCTTAGTGAAAGTTACAACTCTTGATAATTCAATAAAATATTATGTTATTTTTAATAGACAGCATAGATAGTTCACACCATAAGGCAGTTAAAAGTTATTTAATTGCCCCGTTTAAGGTTTAAAAACTGATTGCAATATCTACATCAATCTTTGATAGCAGTTTATCTGCTTTGATTTATATTATCATGTTGATATCATATCCAGGACGTTTTTTACGACTCGACTATGAATGGTTAGTGTAGCAAAAATAGGTGATTTGCCACATTCGAGTCAAATGTCGGCCGCGAATCGAACCCTGGACGACATAGGAATGAAAAGGTGCAGTTCGAGTAAAATAACACTATATTTATGAAAAACAAAACGAAAAAACGGAATACACGTAAATATATAAATAGCCGTCAGGTTCGGTGCGATTAAAACAGTTGGACCCTAATTTAATTGCAAAAGCGTTAGACCCATCGGTTCACGTTATTTTTTCGGTGGACGTTTCCATAGCTATAGAGGGACCGCGTCTTTTATCGTGTAAAAACGCGAGTTAGATGAACCTAATTCGAACTTTTATTTTTAGCGCTAAAAATAAATTTAACTGAAATTAAAAATTATGAATTTAAATCAGTAAAAAATCTGGCAGGGAAACTTCGGTGGTTGGTCTGCTCCGGGATAGCTCACAGCAGAGCGAGACGTCGTCGGGCCGTTCGTCGACTTGGGTCAGTGGGTCGTCTTAGGGCGGATTGGATCCAAGATAAACAACATTTTAGACCAGAAGGAAATGCAAAATTATGTTAAGTTGGCTAGGTGATAGACAAACAACTGGAATGCTCACCAATATATACCAAGAATACTCAAGGCGGGGAAAATATCCCCAATTGGTCCCAGGAATGAGCACAATTTAACAGCAAAGAGCTTCTCATACTACGTGGCTGTTCACGAAAAAATATATATATGTCAACCGGATAAGATTTTAAATTATCTGCTCCACGTACTAAGGTAGCTGACGACCACAGCTGACGACTGAGGTTGACAACTCAAAAAACTCCAATCATTTTGATCCATCAAATAAAATTTGAATAAGTGTCAGAAAAACAGAAATTTCACGAAAAAAATAAAATCGACAACCTATTTTCATGCGAAGAGGTTTAATTTGCAGTGAAACACTGCATTAGGTAGGTGAATACCTAACGTATGAGTTGTATCTACTGTTGTACTACAAGACCCGGATAAGACCGCACCGGCCGCTACCCTTCCTTGGTGATTCTAATTAGGGGTATCCGATTATGTAATCCAATAATCAAATCGAGGGCTATGTTTTAAATAGGTAGAAAATCCAATTTGGTTGGCGAGCCATAATAAAAAAACCGGCTCAAGTGCGAGTCGGACTCGCACAGGAAGGATTCCGTACCACTGTAGAATATTTAGCAAAAAACGCCGAAGAAAACACGTTTATTGTATTGGCACCCCCTTTAATTTTTACCCGACTGCGGCGAAGCAAAAAAGGAGGGTTGTGTTTGACCTGTATGTATGTATGTAGGTACGCGTGTCAAAAACAATGCGCGATCTGTCAATTGAACTGTTGTGCTGTTTATCAGTCATGATCAGCTGAAGTAAAATATAACACCTCTTGAAAATCCCTGAATTCGTACCGATACAGAAATTAATTAGAAGACAAATATTGTAAGTATGTGTGTTAGAAAGACGTGGCACTGAGGGCACAGTTTTTTGTCTTTACATGTCAGAGGCCCTCAAAAAGTTAAATATGCATTTTTAAGCAACATTACAATTGCTCGCTGGTTTGGAATATCTAACTGGCGAGACTAAGTAATATCACAAAATCAAGTAAAGTACCTAAGCTACTTTAGTACGAAATGGTTTTCTATCAAGCTTAGAGATCCCTAAGATCCTTTACTCCTTGAGGTAGTCGTTAGAATAACTGAGAACCATTTGTACAGCAAGAAAGTTTTCATTTGATAAATACATATCGCCATTGAACAGAAAAGACAGGTTCAAGGGATTTTTGCAAGAATTATGGCTTTATTGAACAAATTAACGCCATTTTAATGTATACAAGCCGATAACCTACATATGAAAAACCACTCGTCATCATCTTCCTACTCTTGTCCGATGTTACGTGGGGTCGGCGCACACGTTTTCTTTTTCCACTCTCCCCTGTCAACCATCACGCTATCATTCACTCCCTTCTCTTTCTTATCATTCGTTACACAATCCATCCATCGTTTCTTTGGCCTTCTTCTCCCGCTCCATCCATCAACATTTATATATTCATCACTCTTAATCACATGCGTTTCTTCCCTCCTCATCACATGCCCATACCAGGCCTAACAATTTCCTTCCAACTTCCACTTTTAAATTTCCCCTTTTATGCTCATTTTTCTTACTAAATCCATTTTCGTCACTTTACACATCCGTCTCAACATTCTCATATCCGCCACATGCAATCTTTTTTCATCCGTCTGCCTCACGCCCCAGTATTCCGATCCATACAGTACGATGGCCTTATCACGGACTTGTAAATTTTCCCATTTAACTTGAGGGGCATCCGTGGCTTGCAAGTTGTTCCCGTGAACCGTAGCCATTTCATCCATCCTGAGTTTATCCGACGTACGGTTCGCGCGATTTGAAAAACCACTAATAATATAATTGTATAAAATTTTCATGATATTTGATTAGATATTTTCACCTATATACAATAAATCTGCCTAGCCTTTTTCCAACCATGTTGGGGTCGGCTTCCAGTCTAACCGGATGCAGCTGAATACCAGTATTTTACATCGAGCGACTGCCTATCTGACGTCCACAACCCAGTAACTGGGTAATACGATACGATTTTGAGTAAAGTGGCACCCGCAGTCCAAATTACCAATCGAGATACAAAATAAACGTAATATTAATTAACCTTAGACTTAATATTTTTCCATAGAAATAGGTAGTCCGCCATAATATTTGACGTAATACACTTGCACTGCACGATTTTTTTTATTGAAATAGCAAATATCTAACACAATCCGTTACTAAGCCATAAAACATATTTTGGCTGTCTTAGATAACTAGAGCACCTGGATTGTGGCCTATTGATAGCTGTCTAAGCTATTGCCTATGTACAACCTACAGCACTTGCAATGATCTGTACAACTGTTAACAAGCTACTCTAATGCACGGCTGGTTAATTTAAGGTCTTTATAATTTTTAGAGCCGTGTAGCCGGCTACGAAGTCCTTGCTTATAAAGCGATACAGCCTCAAGATTTCAATAATTCTGTAGTCCAGTGACTATACAGGTATGTGTGTTGCTTGGGTGTGACCGTGAATTTGCGTTGCCATACCCGCATTTGGCGCATACCCGTTAGTCCCACCCAACTGCCTTCCAAAGAGGCGATTAAAACTAAGGTTTTGTTTTTTAGTTACCTATTAAATAAAATCTCCTTCATAAACCTGCAATTTTTTTTTGTCGTTTTGACACTTATCAACATAGTGAAACAATCACATGAAAGTACGATATACAACTTTAATTTGTAAGCCAATGAGGTTATACAATCGGTCTTTTAAAACGAAATACCTAGTACCTTACTATTACCCGTTTCTTCGCGATTTGGTTGGTGCATGGTTCCCTTCGTTTAGCACTACACCAAGAATTAATTGTAAGTATTCTTCGGTCAGTGGACCTTGACAAGAGTTTGCCTATTCTAAAAGCCCCGCCAAGCATTTCCGCAGGCTTCACCACTGCGAAATTATAGTAGTAATCCATATCTATACTCTATTTATATTTTAATAAATATTATCAATGCGAAAGTAATTTTGTAGGCTGTTAGATATCCGAATCTATCCATTTCGCGAAATTCGACGATGACTTGGAGATGTACATAGACTTGAGGTTGTGGACATCGGTTAAAGGACATATACCTAGGTGTGCTGTTCAAAAAAAGAAATGTGTTAAAACCCACAAATTAACGATTTCCAGAATTTTTCCTTTACCTACTGTGAGACTTTGCTTCTTTCCAAATTTCATGATTCTAGGTCAACAGGGAAGTACCTACTCTATAGGTTTTGATTTATTTGCGAGCATCAAAATATGTCGCATAAATGGCCGTATTATTTTATTGCCTTGACTTAGAAGCTTGATTTTTTTAGAGTTCCAAGGGACCGTAGACTTACGTGCGTGTTTGATATTAAATTCAACTTGATACCTGCACGCGTTCCTGAGAAAAAGTTTCGTTAAAGTTTAGATTCCGTTTTTTTCTTTCATTTTAAGGTACGGAACTCTAAGAAATACTACTGGTCATTTATAAATAAAATCAGCATCTCAAAAGCGGTTTGGCAATTTTTTTTTAAATTCGTTCTTTTAGTATTTAAAGGAGACGCCAAGAAAAAGGTACCTGATACCTACGGAATGAATACTTTAGAACTTTAGGGCTTCCTTTATTGAGAGCCTCAATAAGTAAGTACGTATATAATTCCAAAGCATAGTACACCGCCCCAACTAATTATAGGTAATTCTATTAAATCACTTCCATTGCGCCCGAGATAAATAATGATGTATCACACACAGGGAACCTTGAAATTCTGTTAACGATAACAATAATAATGTCTTTGCCTTCAGCGAGTATGTAAAATTATCTAATTACTCGCCTTATCTGAAGTCACACAAACATTTTTAATTGTTAAGCAACCATAATGATTGTGATAAAGTGCGCACCGAATACCAACTCGTAAATTATTACTGTAACGAACGAAAATAATTTTCTCAGGCAGAAACAACAATAATGGCGACGTTCTGATTGGTTTTTATATTTTTAACAAGCCCGATGGTATTTCCCATCGGAAAAAATAACGAACTTCCATACAAACTATTTAACTCCTTTAGGGGATGAATTTTCTAAAATCGTTCCTTAGTGCTCACTTTCGTTAATAAGGAACCCATGTCCAAAATTTCATGTTTCTAGACCGTGGCTTAGACTGTTCGTTGACTATCAGTGAATGGATGAATGTATGAATAAGTACTTAGATAAGATATTATGACATGAGCTTACAAAGTACCTACGTAAGAAATCCGAAGTGACAATGAGTGGCAATGAGCCGACCATATGTTAGGATCGCTGGCCATTGGAAAAAATGAGTCCTTGAGGAGACCGCTAGCATGGGCTGCTCCTCAACCAAATACCAAAGACCTTTCAAATGCGGCTGTGATAGAAAGGATGGGAAAGTTGGAAAAACTGGTGTTGTTTCTACAATTTGGGAGAGGCATGTCTACTGTGGACTGCAATAGACAGAGTTGATTAATTATATAGGGGAGTTAGAGCCTACAAACTGTTGAAACATACATACATTTTAACCGCCGCTGTAATCTAGTGTTAGACCACCTGTCTCAGACCCAGAGGTCACGGGTTCGAGGTGGGGCCAAAATTTTCTGCTTGGTTTGGTTGGTGGGAGGGCTAGTTTTAAGTACGCCTTGCTAGCTACCACCATCTTCTCTAAGTCTATCGCCATAACAACAATGTTAATAGCATCGTTTTGCTTCGTCAGTTAGAGGGAAGGCAGCCAGTTACTCTGTGGTTCAGGATTCCGGGTAAAGCTCGCTTCCACCTTCGGCTTGATCATCACTTACCATCAGGTGAGATGCAGGCCAAATGCTTCCCCGTTGTGGACAGAAAAAAAAACTCATGCAGTCACGCCCTTTTCCTATGGGGGTAGGCAGAAACTACAGACCGCCACCTGCTACGATCCTTACATACTCATTTTGAAACTCTATAAATCCTAATGAGTTATTGGGGGCTCAGCCCTGCTGTTAAAATACCATTGGGAGGGGGTCTCGAGGTCAGCCTCCCCCAGGGCCTATCGAGTTGGCGCCATTGGCCTAAATTGACCACTGTCTTTACTCATAATATTTGTTTTTTGTTGCAGAGTTCCTAAATCAAAATGGCGAAGATTAACTTAGACCAGCCAAGGTTCGACCAGGGAACGTACTGGGGTCGAGCACAACATTTTTTTAAGCTCACCAACCCACTGAACGTGTTCGCTACAGGCTCACAGTTAAATGAGGCAAAAAATGTCGTCGAAACGTTCAAGTATGTTCATCATTTATTTATAAACTCCTTAGATCACCGAATATCATTCACATTTTGGGATCGGCCCAACATAGCTTAATCTTTCATAGGTAATCTCCATATTAGCTGTTTTCTTAGTAATACCTAGTCACTCTTATTTTCTGTTTACCGCCGCGAGTACCGAAAAAACATAGTATGCATTTAAACATAATGTCCTGGATTTAGCCCACTGAAGGGAAAACATCTGTAAACGGTACTAATTTGATACAAAGCAACCCCAACGTGTTCTAGAAGGGGCGGCTCCTAACCACAGATTTGTAATAAGCCCTCAAGTATCCATGGCGATATTTTTGGTGTTCTCCATACAGCAGCGAATCTTACGAATTCTGAATTCATATATCTAAGCAGTTTGAAAACAAAATCCCGTGGTGGCCCAGTAGTGACGGTTGCGATTCGAATTGTAGGTCGTAGGTTTGAACCCTGACAGGCGCTTACTGCGTGTAAATTATTTCAAATCAGACTGGTATTTCAGAGATTAGCGCGTTCAAACAACCAAGCAATTGAATTATTCAGCTTTATTTTATTAGTAGGTACATAGATAAAGGGCATAAAGGATCCGATACCGGAATCTCAGTTTGGGATATCCCTTTCGTTCCCCAAAGAGACTCTGGCGACCATTAAAATTAAATTTATTTAAACTTAGAAAGGAAAGAAAAAAAGAAAGAAAATACGTTTATTTGCGGTAAACATAACGCAAAGAAAGATAATAAAAAAACATGTAAATAACAAATTGGGGGAAAATATGCGTCACATCCACGCAAAACGGACACAATAAGGTACAAAGGGCATTCTCTACCAGTCAACCAAGGGCGATCTTCTTCTTTTCGTGTGGTTTAGTGACTAACCTGGTGTCAGAGTTTTAAAGCCGCCCATGGGCCTCTGATTTGGCTTCACATGCCGTCGAGAAATATCTCTCAGGCATGCCGGTTTCCATGATGTTTCCCAAGGGTTCCCAAGGTTTGTTTGCTTACCAGGGTGGTGAAGAGATTAGATGGCTGGTGCTGTTTGAGAGGAGTTAATAATAATAATAAAAAGATAACATAATATGAAAGATACAATATGTTTCGTTTTTTTTTTTTTTAGCCTACACTGTCCCACTGCTGAGCAAAGGCCTCCCCCAAATCCTTCCATGTATCCTTTTCCAGGGCCACCTCCATCCAACCCTTGCGGTATGCGTCTAGGTCATCTCGCCACCTATTCCTGGGCCAGCCTCGGCGCCCCCGTCCATCCTCAGGCACCCACCGTATGGAAACTTTAGCCCAGCGGTCACGATGCATGCGGCTGACATGACCCGCCCAATCCCATTTTAGCTTGGCAGCCTTTTTGCCTACGTCTAAGATCCCCGTTTGGAAGCGTAGCGTAGTGTTGCGTATTCTGTCAGTTCGTTTTAGACCCAGAATGCTGCGCTCCATTCCTCTTTGGCAAACCCCAAGGCGGAACTTTTGCGACTCGGTGAGTTTTCGCTTCAGAGAGATCGGTAGATTGCCCTTCATTAGCGTCTTCATGGACCAGTAGCTTTTCCAGGCATTTTCGATGCGGCGATTAATTCGATTACTTGTCATTTCTAAAAACAATTAACCACATCCCAACCGAAATTATAAATGAAAAAGTTAGTTTGTTTGGTTGTTATGCTTTCACGCTAAAACGGTTGAAAAGATTTGGATCCAATTTGGCACATGGGTAGACTATGACCTGGGTTAGGACATATAATACTTTTTATCCCAATATTCCCACGGTATTGGGACTTATGTGGGTGAAACCGCGGGGCGCAGTTATGTTAGTAAAATATTCCATGATAAGTTTGTAAACGATATAATTTAGTTTACTAAAGCAACCGCGGTAACGCCTCGTGTCTTGAACTTTGTTTAAGAAATATTAACTGGTAACAATGACACATAGAAGGTGCGATAAACTAAATATCTTTAATTGATTGATGCTGAAATGATTTCATTATTGTTATTGAAGACATTCAGTTATACCAAAATCCTACAGTTCATATCCTACTTCCTACTAATATATCTTTATATATAATTATAATTCTTCTGTAAATGTATTTGTCACCTAACTCCTCATAAACGGCTGGACCGATTTGGATTAAATTTTTTGTGTATATTTGAGTGGGACCCTGGATAGTTTGAAAATACTACAATTGGACCCGGCGCTGTTCAAACAGGACAACGTCGGGAGCAAAATTTTCTGCTCGGTTTGGTTGGTGGTAGGGCTTGTTCTAAGTCCGCCTGGCTAGCTACCACCATCCTATCTAAATCTGTCGCTATAACAACAATGTTAACAGTATTGTTGTGTTTCGGCAGTTAGAGGTAAGATAGCCAGTTCCTCTGCGGTTGAGGATTCCAGGTGAAGCTCGCGTCCACCTTCGACCTGATCATCACTTACCACCAGGTGAGATGAAGGCCAAGAGACCCGTCGTGATGCAATAAAAAATAATGATAAAAAACTCAAATGTTTTAAGAGCCTACAGTGCCAATGAATCTTCTTGTTTTATCTCCTAAAGTGTTACCATCTGCTCTTACTAATTCTCCGACGATGCTAGTGTCTACACGACGTCATATCGTAGAAGGACTCCATCAAAACACAAGCACAGCTGACGAAGACTGTACAGATACAGACGCCTCCCGTCATTTCGACCTCGCCGCCGAGGTCCTTTGCGATCGCGTCCGCGTCCCCGAGTAAATGATACTCCTCCCCGACCCTTGCTCGAAAACGAGGTGCCAGCAGTTGCAGGTGTGCACGTAGCTTTAAATTCCCCGATTAATAATCATGATCAAAACTTTGATCCAGCCCTTCCCATCTTTGATGTCCTCCCTCCGGTGACGCCCTAAGCCGGGGCTCGTACCCCGCAGGGGGTACCCTTAGCGAGCGTTCACCTAGCTTTTTAGCTTAATTTGTATGCCCCTGGCAAACAATTTGTTGTATTTCCAACGGGAATTTCTCTGAAGACATTGGGAGCATGGATTTGTGCCTGGTTGTTGGCAAAAGGTTTGTCGAGATAAATGGTATTTAAAAGCAGCATAACTATCGATATTTGTGTGTGAAACACCCCGAAGCTTGTGTCTGACAGTTTATTTCTTTCTATAAAAGGAAAACAAAGAAAATGCCCGCCGGTTATGACGAAGAAAAATTATGGGCGGCCAAATATCTGTATGACAGTGCATTCCACCCCGACACTGGTGAGAAGTTGATCGCTATCGGACGCATGTCTGCGCAGGCGCCTATGAACACTATCATCACAGGATGTGAGTAACTTATGAAATCCATACTATCCATGCTAATAACAAATCTGTCTATAACTCAGTACCCTGACTGCGTAATACACGATCAGTCGCAATCTGTTTCGATTTGAAACAGATTGCTAATCCATTGCTTCATAAGTTGTAAAAAAAATCTGCTCAACAACGTAAATAACGCAAATAAATGTTGTTGAACTGTCAAAAATTAAACAAATTTGTCATAATCGTTTACGAAAATAAGTTACGTAATTAGGATACTGTTTGCCCGTTTATTTATGTTAATTCTTTTTCGCCTGTACGGCTGAACGGATTTCGATGAAATTTTCACACAGGTAGGTAGATAACCTGAGTTAGGTTAAGTTCGGTTTGATAATTTTATCCCAGTAGTATAATGGTGACCTCGGGCGAAGCCGCGGGCAAAAGCTCGTCATGTATGCATGTAGTTTGAGGGCATTTTAACTTAACTGGTAGTAGGCGGGGCACATTAGGTACTAACACACCGGATTGCCGAAAAGTTCTGGAGTATCGACCGTGTAGCAAGATTGAGCGTTCATTCTAAAAGTTGGCAACGTCGCAAATAAAGCTGTCAAATATTTACTTGTTTTGATTAATTTTGAAAGAAAGAAAGAAAAAGTATTAATTGGGACTTGCACAGGACTTTACAAATTAAACTAAAACACACTCATTAAAACATTATAAAAAATTAAAAAAACAAATAAAAAAATAACAGAAAGTCCTGTACGAGGCCAAAAGGCTATCTCAGCATATGTTGCGACATTTAAAAAAATTAATATTACTGTATGGAAATATGAAATGTGAACTAGTGAACTACAATATTAATAATAAATTGCAATTATAACACTGAATTTGATGTTGTAATCTTTTTAGATGTAAAAAAGGCATTTGCAAAGTTACCGTATACTTTTTTTACATCTGAAACTAAATATTCGATGTTACGATATTAATTACCGTATTGCATTTCATAATCAATATTCTAGTTCACTAGTTAACCATATTTCAGATTTCCATACAGTAATATTGCCTAATAATTCAAAATAGCGAAATATGACAGCCATTTGCGACGTTGCCCATTGCACTTTCAGAACAAGTGCTCAGTTAAAATTCACTGAATGCGGGAGGGAGGCACAGGACGATATTTGAGGCGTCGCTTGTGGGACCTACCTATATCGAGCAATCTGCTTTAAATTGGGCGTCCTATGACTGAATTATAATAATGGGGGATTATCTTCATTACATTTTTAAAAAAAAGCACTACAAAATGAAAAATAACTTTAATTTCGGAAGTCGGTGGTAAAAAACTAAAATATAGATCCAAATACCGACTTCCGAAAAAAAAAAACAACACGTTAAAGTTACTTTTCATTTTGTAATGTTTCTTTTGGAAGTTGAGTTTTGTTTTTAAATTCGTAATTTCCTAATATTAGGTAAGAGGCAAGAGAAGAGGTTCCTAAAGCGAATAAATACGATTTTTTATTAATTTTCCAGGCATGATAACGTTCTACAAATCAACGAAAGCTATCGTTTTCTGGCAGTGGATCAATCAAACGTTTAACGCTATTGTAAATTATTCGAATCGAGCCGGCGACGCAGTTATCACCCAACCGTAAGTACTACAGTAATTATCAGTACGACTTTTATTGTAAAAAGTAGTATGAGAGTCGTGTAACTTCAGTAAAATTTGTTATTGCTTTGGTCCTATTTTTCAAGAATACTGTGAGTCTGTGACAAAATATCCCCGATAAACTCTGCTTTTATAAATTTTTCAATTAGACTTAAACACATTAAGGCTCGTGAAAACTGGCGCCATATCGCGGGCGCTACAACAGCGCTACCCTTATAGCGCCCGCGATATCGCGCTGGTTTGCACGAGCCTTTACTCCGCGCGCTCTCTATTGCTCAGCGGGACGTCGAGCGGTGTGCGAGAGAGAGTGCGCGAGGTTTAGTTCGCGATAACGCGACAATGTAGCCCCAGCATTATGGCCAACACTAGGCAACACCTTAATTAATGCTTAAATATTATTGCACATACTTTTGTGAGAACGAGCATTATTTATTTATTTAAATATTTATGCACACACATTTAAACAGACAAGAGGAAAGGAACAGAAAAATACGTAATAATAATATAATAATAATAATAAATCTTTATTTAACGTACAAACAAAGGTGATGATTATTTCTAGTGAAATCTCTTCCAGGATACCTACGATAGGAAATTAATAGAAATGTAATGGGGTTAAACTTAGGAGTTACCTTTGGCATCATGGGGTTTCTTTATGGTGGGGTGACCTAAGGGGCTATGAAACTCCATAAAAATAATGAATACAGGCAATTCCTATACAATATTCACAAAACCTTATTTTTTGTGTTATTTTACAGACAATTACTAGCGTCTTATTGTGCGGCCTGTGGAGGTGCCTTGACCACTGCCCTGTACCTCAACAGTAAAGTTAAGGTAAGAACTCCTCTTCGTCCAAAACAACCATATTTCCATTGAAGAGAGACGAGCGGAATTGAGCGGAGACGTGCAGGTATCGTCCGAGACGAGAGACGCGATGAGGTTTTCTATCATTGTGATTGGTCGATTCCTGCCGGTCTCCGCTCAACTCCGCTCGTCTCCGCTTCAGTGGAAACGCACCCTTAAGTATAAAAAGTTACATTATTTTGTTATTACAGAAAAATTTTTTTGCTTTATGCTTTAAAACTTTTGTTTTTTCGTGACAAATCTGACAAAAAGGTCACGATTAGAAGATTCTACTTTGTCAAAGAGTTTTTAATTTTCCAAAGAACCTCAACCGTTTTACGAACTCATATCATTAAGTGCGATGATTTGCACTTGGTTTTTTGTATTTACAGCTGTTACTAAATCACAACGTTCCCATTCATTATCTTAACGCCAATAAATTATGGTCAGGTGCATTTTGTTATCAAAACGATTACCTATCGCGTATTTTTCCAACGTTATCTTCTATTTCGGTAGTGTCAACACTTCCACTAATTGTTATATCAAAGTATTACACGTCACGGAGGTGTGTCGTGTCGTGTCGTGTCGGAAAAACCGGGAGATAACGAACTGTTTACATTGGAAAAAACGCCTCATAGCGATTGATTTATTGATTTCACGCAACTTGGATGTCTGAAAAATGGTTCTATGTTGAAAACAAGCTAATTATCAAGTCAAACGGAAATATGATGATAGCGAGAAAATTTGAAGTAAAGGAGAATTTAGTATTTAATTTAAAAGAAATGAAAAGGCAACCTATGAAATCTGGACAAGGCTATGAAAAATGTTTTTAAATTCTCATGGATACCATTACCATCTACGGAAGGCAGATGGTACGTAATGACGTTAATTAAATGATGACCAATTAGAATATTCAAACGGTTATTGTAATGAATAAAAATATAACAACCTACTTGACGAAGAATTCTGAATTTCTGATGGACGACTATCGCAAGATTAAGTATACAGAAAAATGAGTTAAGAGGACGCTCCTTAAATTGTATGTTAATTTGTTTTAATATTCTGAAACAGTCACGCATACAATCAAAATGGAACTTTAGTGTATGATTTATTGGATCTTTTTCTTTCCAAATATAAGACAGTTACGTAATTGGAACATTTTCGGTCGATTAATTTTTTATTCGAAAATCATGTCTTTTTTAAAGATTGTTTGAAACAAAAACAAGATTACTCGACTTTTATGTCTAAAATAATTATTGACAGTAAAAAAAAATAGTTTATTATCCAAATATAAGAGAATTTTTTCTCTAGATTAATTATTACTTTAGTTATAAACGAAATAAGAATTGAGACTTAAGACATTTAGTTCCGTGCTCGAACACGACCAAAGAGCGCAAGCGATATTCAACTTTATTAATGATGTGTTAGCGTTTAGTATATAGTGGAGTGGTGGGGTGCATGGGGGCGGAGTTTGCTTAGAAATTGTCTTTGGAGTTCTTCGGTCTTAATCTACTCTCCATTAAGAATAATAAGATCATCTCCATTAAGAATATAAAGGCAATAATATTTTGCTACATTGCAATGCAACCACTCCGTGACCTGCATTGGAGTCGTGTTAAACAGATTTGCAATAATGTGTCATAAACTCATGAAAGTTCAATTATCGCCGACATTATAATTGTGATAGTAAACAATATGTTACGCTTGTTATGTTACCTATGACGTCAGACTCCTCCCACTTGTGTTAAATAGTAAGTAAGTAAGTACTGATATTCCGATATGTGTTGGTATAATTAGGGCACATCGTATTTAGATTCACATAGATTTAACATAACTTTGCATCCATAATTTCGTCTAAGTAGGTAAATACAACGGCCGTGTATTTGTTGGAATAATTAGAACGCTTATTTAATAATTAGGCAATTTTGTCAAATGTGCGACGTCATGGCAACTTAACAATTTCTTGCGATGCAAACATATAGTGATTGTTGCCAGAATACCGCTTAAAGATATTTAGAGATTTTGCCAACTTTCTAGACAGGTCCACTCCAACTGTTTGGTTCGTTCCTCGAGAGACCATCTCAGACATTAACCTGCTTGGAGATTGACTATTATTAAAAACCTGGACTTAAAAGAGACATTGACCTCTGAGTTTGGTACGGTGTTTCTCAGACTAGTCGGATAGAGAACACCATGTAGCCTTTAAGAGCGCGCATTCTGAAAGTTGGCAACGTCGCAAATAGCTGTCAAATATTTCGCTGTTTTGATTAATTTGACAATATTACTGTATGGAATATCGCTAACTAATGAACTAGAATTAATATCGATTATGAAATGTAATAAATAATATCGTAACACCCAGTATTTACTTTTAGATGTATAAAAAAGTATTTGGAAACTTTCGAAATGCCGTTTTTTCACCTAAAACGGTTTACAACATCAGTGTTATAATTTGCAATTCTTTATTATTATTTTAGGTCACTAGTTTAGTTAGCGATATTTCATATTTTCATACAGTAATATTGCTAAATTAATCAAAACAGGTAAATATTTGACAACTATTTGCGACGTTGCCAACTTTTAGAATGAACGCTCTTAGTGTTATTAACGACCTCACCATCAGCATTATTTACAGCCGGACTTCGCCCATTGCTGGGCACAGACCATTCTTTGCTTGACAAGTGCCAATTCCCACCCTCGTCAGCCTCATTCAGCACTCCATTTGCGTAACAGACTTTTAATCACAGTCTGAAGGATTTTGAAGCAAATTGGTAATCCATTGAATAAATGCTGTGGAAATGCGTTCCTTGCGAAGCATGTGTGGTGTGACCTCGAAACAAATAAAAATCCAAGAGCGCTGTGAACAATACAGTGAAGCATGCAAAAACTACCTCCGCTCTGTGTATCTCCGCTCTGTGTATACACGCTCACACGCACAAATTTGACACTACATACCTCACTAAGTGCACACATGTTTACGAAACCGGCTTCACATCACTGTTGACAGTGCTATGTTTTGGTTTTTTATTTGGTCTGAGGGTGTGAATGTGAATGTTGGCTGAGGAATGATGTGATAAGACAACGGTGAGATTTAAAAGAAGATGTAGTGACAAACATTGAAAAGAGTATGCTAATATGCTTAGATGGTTTGATCATGTTGAAGGGATGAATGAAAGACGAGTAACAAAAGCTTCTTACAAGGCAGATGTGAATGGAAACGCCGGGAGGGGACGCTCTAGGACCTAGGATGACATATAATGACCGTATTATTGATGTTCTTCAGAAATGTCAGGTGCGTAGTACTTACTCGCAACCGGCGTGCGTGTATTACCGGTACCCTAATTGCGTAATACAGCAATCTGTTTCGATTTGAAACAGATTGCTAATCCATTGCGTCAAAAAATCTGCTCAACAACTTAAATAACGCAATAAATGTTGTTGAACTGTCAAAATGAAACAAATTAGGCATAATTGTTTACGAAAATAAGTTACGCAATTAGGGTACAGATGTATGAACGTAAGCGAGGCAAAAGGAGTATGTAAGGATCGTAGCAGGTGTCCTTTTGAGTTTCTGCCTACCCCCATACGAAGAAGGCGTGTGTTTGTGTTGTTAATCCATTGCTTCATATGTGTGAAAAATTCGTTTGCAACAACAACTCGACAACGTAAATGGCACAATGAGTGTTGTTGAGTTGTCAAAATGAAAGGCATTGCCATTGTGAGTGTATTACGCAATTACCTCGCAGGTCTAAGACGCACTAATAAAATATAGAGTAACTTAATAAACTAGATTTCTCCAAAACCTTCGGCAACTGTTGCTGGCAATAATTGCTGTAAAAATGCACCTTATAATAGTAGCTTTAACACGTAGTTATTTATAGTTTAAAACTAACACATTGTGTTTTCGTTTAAATGATTATTTTTTAGTTATTTTTGCACTTGTTATTGTAATTTTTATTAATTTTTGACAATGAATTATTTCTAGGGCATGAACCCACTGTTCGCGCGATTGGTTCCCTTCGCGGCCGTTTGCGGCGCGAACTTCATTAATATCCCTATGATGAGGAGCACGTAAGTATCAAGTTTTATAATAATTCTCTTGTTATTATTCCAAGTTATTTGTGGTCGGCGACGCATGTCTTTCTCTTCCATTACTTCTCTATACGTCATCATGTCAGAGCCTGTGCACATGATGCGTTGTGGCGCCGCACCGCAAAAATCTAGCCACATTGGCGGTCACATGAGCGCTACGGCGTCATAACGTCGTTACGCCGCAGCGGCGCCGCGCCGCAAAGTGTGTAAGTTGTCATCTGTCAAACATGTGTTTTTGACAACGCACAAACAACTAAGCGGTGCCGCTGCGGGGTCGCAACGCGTACACCCCTCCCTGCCTTATCTCGCGGGCTTCAAGTTCGGTATACGTGCGGTGCGACGCCGGAACGCACCATGGATATTTGTATGAAAGACGCCGCAGCGACACCGCTCCGGCCAGGGTTGCCAGAAATCATTTTTTATTTCTCCTTTGAAATATTTTTTCTCCTTTACATTTTTCTAAGTTTTACCCAAAGGCAAAACTTAGTACTATAAAGAAATTGTAACTAATCATAAAAAAACGAGCGTACTCACAGATTTCGAGATCTGTGAGCGTACTGTTTTATCGGGTGTGTTCGGAAAATATGATACATACCGTAGGAAACTATGAAAACCCCAAAATTCTCCATACGTTTTTCCTTCTCTCCAATCATTTCTCCAAATATTTCATTTCTCCAAAATTTCTCCAGGAGCAAATTTTTTACCCAAAATTGTGAAAAAAATACCCAATCTGGTAACTCTGGCTCCGCAACGCATCGTGTGCAGGTGCACAGGCTCTTAGTAGTCACCCCCTTTCTAGCCATATCATTTTTTACATAGTCCATCGTTTCTTTAGTAGTATTACGTTTAGTGATAACTTTATTAAAATAGCAGTCATGCGATTCGTTAAAACCATTTTTTGTATCATGAGACTATTGTCACCTTGAGATTTTTATGGGTCTCATGATTAACTATTTGATCTACATATACACTACACTGTCTGATCTGGCCAAAATTCGATTGTACTTATAAACCGGTAAATTATAAATCTCATCAAAAACATAACATGTAAAAAATGCAGGTCTCGCAACGAGGTTTTTTACCGCATAAAGTTGTGAATTCTAATGTAAAACCAAGCCGGTTAATTTATTCAGAAAAATACAATAGACGTTTAAATATTTAGTAACTAGTTCCGCTTAACTATTCCTAAAGAGTCATAAAAAAACCTGTAAGAAATCGGCATGTGTTTCACCTCTCAACGAGACATCCTCAAGATGATATTGATGATGATGTGTCTCTGCGTCCAGCGCTCGGTGTGGCAACACACCGTGTTCTGGTTCGCGACAAGTCAATCGTCATCCTGAGGATGCCTAGTTGACAACCATGTTCTCCCATACATTACATTTCTGATTGAAAAAAAAAAATGTGGCGAATTATTATTTTTTTGGTCAAAATTTCCACATGAATAGACTCTCAGTACGATACGTAACAACACCCTCACGGATCGGACAGGGTTTTTTTTTACATGTTGTATAGCTTTAGTAAACAATTACTTTGTGATAGATGAAATGAAATACTTCATTATTTTGTTATTTCAATTAGGTACTAATCTGAGGTGGGTAATATCTAATCGGTGTTATGCTAAGCATATCAATCTAGGGGCACGGCACCGCTCCCGCCAAGTCGAGCAACAAACAAACAAATTACAAAGACACAGCCGTACATCCTTTTCTCGAAATCATTTAGAACATTTTCGACCCCCCTTTAACTTCGTTGTGGATAAAGCTAGAAGCCTGAATTTACAGTGACCACGAGAGCCTCATATTTAATTTCTAGTTACAATACTGGCACTGTCTTAAATAAAGATTCTATTAATATTATGATATTTCAGTGAAATCATAAACGGAACCCCTGTTTTCACCCCGGATGGCGAGCGAGTGGGCAACTCCAAGATTGCAGCGGCCACGGGCATATTCCTCGTTTGCGTATCCAGAGTGGGCATGTCTTTACCTGGCATGAGTACGTATATTACATATAGGGATGATGCCGGGGACTAAAAAAAGGAAATTATATTAAGTCCGTCAGAATGATAATAAAAAAAAATATATTATACACGTATTTTTTGCTTTAACATTATTAATAAAAAATGACTTAGATAAAACGCATTAAAGTGGGGCTCGCTACGTCACAAGTAAGTATAAAATCTACATACTCATGACGTCATGACACATTTTAACTCAATGTATCGCCGTAATCTGTTTATAAAGTAAAAACAAAATACGTGTGCAATATTTTTTAATAATGTACATGACGGCTAATATATATTTTTTTAATTATTTAAAAATTAAACAATTATTAAAGAATTAGTAAAAAATTTTTTTACTAATATTTTAATATTTTTACAGTTTTTTTTAATAATATTTTTTTACTAATAGGGCAGCTACCCTAAAAACATAAGGTTTCATATAGTAGGTAGTTTGCATGTGGTACGTATTAAAATCCCGAAATTTCAAAATAACTATGACTGAAATACCGACATCCAAAACAACGAAATTCAAAATACCGAAAGTTTTAAATGCCGATAGCCGTTATATCGAAACATAAAATACCGATGTCCAAATGACCGAAAAGATGAAACCCCGAATGGACGAAATCCCTAATTATGTTGTCGCCATATCTTAGATGTTTTTTTTCCGTACTAACCTTGGCCATATCATGAAATATCCAATTCTACGATATAGCCACAACATATTATGTTGTGGCTATATCGTAGAATTGGATATTTATTTTGGAGGAGAAGAAAAAGTAGACATTTCCAAATAATAATAAACGTTATTTATAGATTTTGAATATTATAACATAATTATACACCTGCTTGTAGTTAATAGGTTGAATCTATTCCAAAACTGAATCGGGGCACCCCGACTTCACGTACTCTTTTGGCTCCTACCCTAGAGTGTATATAAAAACCAGAGGCGCGGAGAAGCTGCGGAGGTGAGCATGGGTGCCTATCCTTTGTTACATAAGGGCGAAGGGGTTGTACTTCCTGCAGCGCCGGAGACGATGCAGAAGCAATTTTAATGTTTAGAGGTTAGGTTACAATATAATTTGCTTTTCTCAAGAACAATGCGTTACCATAGAAAATTTGTTAATATGAAAGTTAAGTCAAATGAACATCATATAAAAAGAGCATTATACAATTTGAAAATTATATGATATTTTTGAAAAAATAATTCGTGAGTCTACATAACCTCAAAATCGGGCAAAAACGGTACTTTTTGAATTTTTAGGTTAAGATATCTCAGAAACCTGACGTGATAGAGCGATTCTGAGGCCAGATTCGGATTCAGCGTATTGAAAACCTTCGGAAATGTATAGTCTAGTTTCTGGTTAAGAAGTTTGGTTAAATTTTGTTGGCCTGTGTTATCATTTAAACTTTTGTTTTAATTATATGTTTATGGTATCATACATACCTATTATTTAAGCTCCTTTTTTGTCACTGTCTTAGAGATTTTAAGCTTTGGGATGTAATTTCAGGATTTGGATCTTCAGGATTTTAAATTTCGGGATATGGGTCTTCGGAATTTTAAGATTTCGGGCAAATCAAGTTTCGGGATTTAAAACTTTCGACCAAACAATCATTCGGCGTTTAATTTTTCGGGATTTTTTCCATAGGTATTTTAAAATATGGTCTTTTAAATTTCGGTATTGTAATACGTACCCTTTGCATGACATTAATGGCAAAATTCAAAGACCGTACTGTAAAAACTTAAATTAGCAAGCCAAAGTCAACGCGCGGTCTATGAATTTTGCTATATGAAGGCACAACATCCAAGTTAAGGCTCACGCAGACAGGCGCGACGCGACGGTGCGACACGACTCTGTTGGAACAGTTTCTATGAAAACTTCTCGGAAATCGTTCTAAAGGTGTCGCATCGCGCCTGTCTGAGGTAGCGTTTATTTAAATGAAGTCGTCTTTGAAATTTTGATCAAGGGAACGAATTTAATGTCTTTTAGTTAAGAAATGCAAAAATCTTATAAAATAGGTGTGGTGTCTAAATATTTTCTTAATGTCCCTCGGAAATAATCGCATTTCCGAATACAAACGAATGCTAATTTCCATGTCCATCAATTATTAAATTTATCGTGTATAATAATTTGAATTCAGAAGTAAGTACTTTATTGTTGCTTTGTTTTGATTTCTGTGTGAACTACATAGAGCTGTAAAACTATTTTCATGCCTGCGACTTTAGCAGCTTTAGCAGCTTTCCTCCCATTTTAAAAATAAGTTACATTAAGTTAAAAGAGTATTAACTACTCTATATACTTCCAATTCGATTGAGAGCGTCCGGTCTGCACCAAGTGCAAAGGGGAACTGATAGAAATCCGACGACTGACGCAACACGAAGTTTGCCGAGGGACATTAAGAAAATATTTATACTGTACCTACATGTTGACTGCGGAATAATATTCTTTCGATTCTTCAGTTTCTTTGCATATCCATTTCGTTACATGCGTCTTTTATTTTTCAGCACTGGTGCCAATAATAACGAACACGGCAGTTCAGAAGCGTTGGTTCAAGCCCAACTCGCTGGCCATCATTCCGTTCCAACTAGCCCTGGTGTGTCTCAGTGTGACGTTCGCCACGCCATTGTGCTGTGCCTTCTTTGAACAAAAAGCCACCATTAGCGTCGACACCATTGAGAGTAACTTGAAGGTAACAGAAATAATTCAGTGCTTAATAAAATGCATGCGCCTGATTTCGAGCCCATGAGCTACAATTTGTAAGGCTGTGTTCTAATATAAGCGACTAACTTCTGCCTGCGACTTCGTCTGCGTTAAATTTCGGCTCCCGACCCACCGCGTCGCGTCCCATCGCCCGCTCGAGCTATTACTTCGTTTTCGCTTGGCGTTCTTTCTGATTTTTTGTCTTTTTGCACGGCTCCTAAGAGTCTTAGCGTGATGTTACATAGCTTATAACCTTCCTCAAGAATTGGGTTATCAAATGCAAAAAGATTTTTTCTAATCCGACTGGTAGTTCCGGAGATTACCCCCTACATACAAACTTACAAACTTTTACCTCTTTTTAATACCTATAGATTGTCGCATTCATTTTGTTCTGTTAATCTGGACGCGTCGTCGTGCAGACAGAGAGCGCGTTCGGGTTTTCCGAACAAATGAGTGACAAATAATCGCTACGATCGCGTATTCGTGCGATAATCGCTTAAATTAGGACACAGCTTAAGTCAAGGCCGTTACCGCGGGACCATAGCTACATTAGATTCACTATCACTGCTCTTAAAACTGTGAAGGAAAAAACTTGAAGAAACATATTTGAGGATCAAAAATGTCTTCGACATGTGACATCCACGAAACTGCACTGGGCCCGCGAGGTGAATTACGGCCTACTCACTGTTTCATTTAGGAGGCCTGTGTCCCAGCAGTGGGAACGTTATAGGATGATTAAATATGACTAGTGGTCGCCCAGTGGTCGAAATTCGAACATAATTCATTTAAATTTTAAGTTTGAAAGGATAGTTTAAGATAGTTCATACTAATTCCATTTGTATAGTACTTACTAATTCCACGCTGTCGTGTCATTATTCTAAGGTAGCCATATGTATTAACCATTGTGTCGAACGCATGGTAGTGTGCGTAATTTTTTTTTTAATTAATTTAATTTATTTATAATGCATATTATATAAAAAATATTAGCTTTCTGCACTCATTCTCCATATAAACTTTAACTGTGCCAAATTTCATTCTCCTCCGTCCGTGTAATTTTCGTAGAAAAGGGGTATAAAGTTTTTGTAGAGGTTTATCATCTGTAACACATTTATTTGGTAATATGGGTGATTACATAAACTTGTTAAAAAATAGAGTATATTTCAATTATATTACGCCTTGAGGCACGCAAATCTCAAGCTTTGACTGTATCACAATATTATTATAAAATTACTGTTTTATATTTTACAGGAACACGTTAAAAAAATATCTCCCGAGACGACTACAGTGTACTATAACAAGGGGTTGTAAGCAGCAAGTGTGCCCACGAACCAAACCAAGCTATGGCTGTTAAAATTAAGTTTAAGACAAAATGCTATGAAAAAAAACTTGTTACAATGATGAAGTCAGCACCCTAATTACGAAACATATGATCAATCATAATCTATATCATTTTGAAGGATATTTCTAGTCCACTGCTATGTTCGAAAAATTTGTCTGCTCAACAACGTAAATAACGCAATGAATGTTGTTGAACTGTCAAAATGAAACAGATTGTGATTGATCGTGTGTTACGCAATTAGGGTGCAGGTTGGCGATCACTTAAATCGATGATGACTGATCCAAGATTACTTTGTTTAAAATGTCTTATATTTTTTAAAGCATTTAATATTTTCAGTAGAACTTTTGTGTCATCGACTGCAAATTGAAGAACAAATCATGGGAAATATACTCCGCCGTTTCTTCTCTTTGATGGGTGATCCCAAATCCCCCAAGTTGGGGAACTTGGGGGGGATATGGGACCCAAAGCTTTGTTCTTATACCATTATTTAAAGAGATATTATATAACTTGTTACTGCTAGTTTTTAAGACTACACTCGTTTTGTTGTAAAGAAGAATATTAATATTATTGACTTGTTGAATTTTTTGTATACAAGGGATCGTTTAATAATCACGTGAGATTCGAAAGAATTCGTGAGATACGGGGTGGGTTCGGTAAAAATCACGAAATATCTCAAGAGGGGGTTTATTGAGATATCACGTGTATTTATTTTTTCGTTGAACCGTTGACAGGCAACGATTATACCTATATTTAAAGACAAAATATTCTGAATCTTTTAAAGATATTTTTACCAAAAAAATACATGTGATTTTGGGTAGGGGGGCGGGGGTTAGTCTAAAACGTCAGCACGTACCACCAGGGGTGGGGGGGTAAAAAAGTTGTTAAAAACATCACGTGATTAATAGAATGGAATGGAATGGAAAATAGCTACAGTATTTCTATTTTCTTAATGTCCCTCGGTAAAATTCGTGTTTCGTCAGTCGTCGGATTTCTATCAGTTGCCCTGCCTTTGCACTTGGTGCAGACCGGACGCTCTCAATCGACTTGGAAGTATATAGAGTTGTTTTAATACTCTTTTAACTTAATATAATTAATTTATAAAATGGGAGGAAAGCTGATAAAGTCGCAGGCACGACAGATAGAAAAATAGTTATACAGCGCTGTATAGTTCACACGGAAATCGAAATAAAACAACAATAAAGTACTTAGTTCTGAATTCACACGTTAAATCTAATAAATGATAGACATGAAAATTAGTATTCGTTTGTATTCGGAAATACGATGATTCCCGAGGGACATTAAGAAAATAGAAATTCTGTACATGAAATAGCGCCCTTGATGTGGATGTTTATAAATTTATTTTTTGTATATTTATTTTGTTAAAGCTTTTACAATAATTTATGGCCCAACCTAGTTATGCTTATTTTTAAGTTAAACCGGCCAAGTGCGAGTCGGACTCGCGCACGAAGGGTTCCGTACCATTATCTATAAAACCGGCAAAAAATCATGTTTGTTGTATGGGAGCTTAAATATTTATTTCCCCTTAAATATTTATTTTACCTATTCTCTTTTTTATTATTTGTTGTTATAGCGGCAACAGAAATACACCATCTGTGAAAATTTCAATTGTAACTATCACGTTTCATGAGATACAGTCTGGTGACAGACGGACAGACAGCGGAGTCTTAGTAATAGGGTGCCGTTTCACCTTTGGGTACGGAACCCTAAAAATGGTCGAGGCGAATTATTATGAACGATTTTAAACTAAGAGGTTTGGTCACAGAAAAAGCTATGAGTTGCATGTCCGGTTAGGTACGGCGTTGCATGTATCCAGGTGCGTAAAACGCATTAATCTCTAGAATCTGTACATGTTTTAGGGTAATATTCAGAGAAACTTAAACGCTTCGATCTGTCAAAATCAGTACCCTAATTACTAAATACATGATCAATCACAATTTTTTTTTTCGATTTGCAACAGATTGCTAAACGATTGCTAATCCATTGCTTCATAAGTAGCAAAAAAAATTCAGCTCGACAACGTAAATAACGCAATGAATGTTGTTGAACTGTCAAAATGAAACAAATTAGTCATAATCGTTTATGAAAATAAGTTAGGTAATTGTGTATCTTACCCTAAGACCCTAATAAGGCCACAGTACATGGTACACACGGCTACACATCAAGCTATACATTTCCAATTTATGCTGATCTCGCATTGTGTAGGATTTCCGTACAATGAGAGGTCAGCTAATACTGGAAATGTATAGCTTGATGTGTAGCCGTGTGTACATGTCTCTATGGTTTATCACCGTATTTGAATGTTCTGTCCTAAGACAGTATGCAGGGTCATTGGCCGCAGTTAGTGTAGGTACTTGAAGTATGACTTCAGAAAATCAGTTTGTGTTTGTTTTATTGTGTTTTAATATTGATACCACTACGCATGTGAAGTTTACTCAAAAAAAAAAAAACAATTTCCTAAACAAATTTTAATTAAAGCTGTTTTTTTTTACTGAAAAAAATTGACTAGATAAAAAAAGCAAGTGAAAAAACGAAAATACTTTTTTTTTTCGTGTTATCTTCAATATCGATATCCATCACGTCTGTGGAGTTTCGCTAGCTAATTTAATTTGACCCTGTAGTATATGCAAAATCGTACAATAAGTAACTTATAGCTAAATTGTGGCTACCTTGAAAGAGTTATATTATTAAGAACTCAATAATTATATGATAACTATACTGCGTTCACAATTTATTTGCCAAACATGTAAACAAACACTAGTTTTAGGAAAAACAACTGTAAAGCCTACATATAAGGTTCAGCTTCCGCTACAACTTCATATTTTTTAATGACTTTTTCAACAGTACTAGTCAGTCTAAAATAACCTTATTTACACTTGCATAAAAAGGTGATGTTTGTTTAAGTGGAAATAACATCAATTAGAAACAAGGTTATAGATAGACCTTAAGTAGTTTTTATGTTACCCCTTCGATCTGACCACTGACTAAAGAGGGATTTTATTAAGAATTGTTTTAGCAAAATACGCAATACATTCCAAAGATATTCCTTTTTTCATAAGTAATAATCCTATATTTATATCTATTATTATGATGTCAATTGTTATTGACCGTATATTAAGCTGACAATAAAATTGTGACTTGTAATGAAAATTTTCAATTTTTTTTTTTTGCTATATTTAATATAATTTTTATTTTTATGGATATCAGTATATTTATTTAAAAAAAAAAAAACCATTTGTATTTAGCTTTGGTAACTACGTAGGTATGTCAATAGAAATTATTTAAAATATTATTTTATTTCAATTAATTGACAGAATAAAACAGTTACCGTACCAACCAGCCATACACTTACTTAATTTAGAAAATAAACTGTTACGTAACTGGTTGTTTTTTGTTATTTCCTCGATTCCATTATTATACATGGTGATTTTTAATTCACTGTTAACCTTTCAGGGCGTGAAAATACTCATATTTATGAGCAACTTTCACTATGAAACTAACACTGCAATACCGAAAAAAATATTAGTTGTTTATAAATGCAATATTTACCCGATGAAAATGTATGAAACAGATGTTTTTTTGCTATTTCGTATTTGGTCCCATAGTGAAAGTTGTTTATAATCATGAGTACTTTCACTTCTTAAAAGGTTAACAGTGAATTAAAAATCACCATGTATTCCGATAAGTTTGTAATTGTGTGGTATGTCTCATTTAGATTCACGAACAAAGCCAGTTGCAGACTTAGAGCTGAGCTAAGTTACTTTAACTTAGTTCACATAGCTGAGGAAATTTTTCATGTTTGTGTGCAGACTATATGAACTTAAGTATGACAAATTACCTTAGCTATATACTAACTTAGCTTAGGCTCTACTTTACTTAGGTCTGCACCCGTCTTAATTCTCTCCATAGTACCTATCCATCCACACTAATTCCATAAATAAAAAAAATATATAATTCGCCAATATTCAACGAACTTAGAAGACCTAATTAGAAGACAAGTATTATTATTTATTAAAGCTAAGGTTCAAAGAAGAGCGGTGGCCGCCACAGTGTCCGCCATTTATCGGCGCATGACGTCACTGAAACGTTATTTATGACATTAAGTTGGAATGATTTCCTAGAGAGAGCGTTCTTGACACCGTAAAGTCAAACCCCGCCCAAATGTAAATCGCTAGATTCGCCCTCACCGGACTTAGTCACGCGAAAAGTGTGAACACAATATTGGAAGATTAACCATGTTACCTACTTTAAGACCATAGATTTCTTATAGTTCTGTAATCTACAAGTATAAAGAACTAGTTTTTTTTTTTTTTTTTTTTTTTGTAATTTCTTAGTCGTTTCGGAGATATGGTGGGGTATTAGTAAATTTTCGTTTATTTTCTGTACCTTTAAAACTATTTATTTAAAAAAACCCTTCCTAATCCCTCCCATCCCTCTCTCCTCGCTATCTTCTTCCTTATTAATCTCTTTCATTTGATATGTCACACGGTACAGCTTGCAAAACATTTTTTAAATCTCTTTTTTACACTCCCAAACTTAACCACCTTATTCAAAATTCATTTATTTACGTTACACGTCCGTGTTTGCGTCACGGAAATTCATATGTGTACCAGATTACAACTTAATTGATCCATTATATTCGGAGCAAATTGGCTGTGACAGACGGACAGACAGACACACGAGTGGTCCTATAAGGGTTCCGTTTTTCATTCGGACGTACGGACCTTAAAAATACAGCCTTGATAGTCGGACGGACAGACAGACAGTCGCGTAGACTTAATAATAATTACGTCATGTTTAGATGGCCACCCTTAGGAAACTGAACCCTAACAATATTGCGTTTACTTAGTACGACTAAATTTTTAAACTTATTTCAAGGGCTCGAATCCACTGTACGCGCGGTTGATCCCCTTCGCGGCTGTAAGCTGCGCTAATTTCATTAATATCCCTATGATGAGAAGCAAGTAAGTTCTGGTATATAACAGAAATCTATAGTGCACGCCACGAAAGAAAGCCCTTTGACGCGGCGCTAGTGTCTACGCCATTGCATAGAAAAAATGTAGTTCCACAATTTTCCGCGGGCCTTCTTTCATGCCGCGCACTGTACTCCCACTAACATTCAAGCAGAGTGCCTTGATTCTATTTCCATAATTAAGTAATAGTACACTCAGCTTCATCAACTAGGTTTGAATGGCGATGCGCTGGTTCAAATTCTCGTCAAACCGTTCTGTTTTTGAAAGTATGCTCACCACATACGTAACGATTTGCTTGCGCAAATTTAGACTTGCGCAAGCAAATCGTTACGTGTGTGGCTAGCATTAGGATAGTCGTAACAATTGAATGTTAAAGCAGTATAATATTTCAAAGCTCAGGGGGTCCCCACATAGTGGCACTGTCTGTACCTACTTATGTTCCATATTCACGAACTTGCATTGACATACTGGATTTATACATATCTGCGGGTAGTTCTTCAGACTTTAGCTAGATTATATATTTCAGTGAAATCTTAAACGGAACCCCTGTATTCACCCCGGACGGACAGCGAGTGGGCAACTCCAAGATCGCAGCGTACACTGGCATCTTATCCGTGATCATATCCAGACTGGCCATGGCTCTACCCGCCATGAGTACGTATATTATAGATACCAACTTAAGCGGGACAGTTAAGCGATTATACAGGATGTAAAAGGAAACTAAGAGAAGTTGGATTTTCAACGCTCGGTTCAGTGCTGAGGGTTAAAAATCCAACCGTACAATAATATTTAGGCGTTCATTCAGATGTTTTCTAGTTTTAATGAAAACGAGGAAAAAAGTTAGCTTAAAACTTGATTGTAATGAACTTAAAATTTAAATAAAGCAAGTTGTGTATCAGATATCATTTAGGTAATTGTTTTTGTTATTTAATAGAGATGGAATTTGATATCTACCAAATGGCCGCCACGGCTTTGATGGCGATGGTCAGCACGTATCCGAGAGGGAGAGGTCCAATTTTGAATGACTCAAATCTGGAATAAATCTAGCTCGACGCCATACACAACTTGCTTTATGTATTTAAATTCGAGCGTCCTTAATGGGAAACCCTATACATGTACAACAACTAGGATTTATATCACAAATTCACAAGCATCCATAGACTCAAATATTACATTTATAAAAATTAGATGTGTAGTTTGTTTTTCACTATACTTTAACGATTTCCTTTCAAGTTTCTATTTTCCCTGTTCCACTTCTTATGTATGATATTACTTTTCAGCAATGGTGCCAATGCTAACGAACGCAGCTCTTCAACGGTGTATCTTCTGCCCCGACTCGTTGGCCCTCATTCCATTCCAACTATCGCTGGTGTGCTTCTGTGCGACGATCACTACGCCATTGTGCTGCGCCTTTTTTAACCAGAAACCTGACATTAGCATCTCAAATATAGAAGCACCCTTAAAAGTAAGAGAAATTAAAGTGTGTATCGCATATTGGCAGTGTAGTTACTTACTGTAAATTATGAGATTTTTTAGTTTTTTCATAATTACATATCGATACCCATCATTTCTTCTGTGAAGTTTTGCCAGCTAATCTTCTCTTGGTGTAGCAATAAAAATAAGGTACACCACACTAGTTTTGTTGATAAGGACATGTCCTACTCGTACTTTTTGATTTCGCAAGCGCATCAAATAGGTGTGAATGAACAATTAGGTAACTGTTTTCCATTTTGACAGGAAAAGGCGCTAAAGCTATCTCCCAAAACGAATACGGTGTACTATAACAAGGGACTGTAAGCAGCTTTTGAGCAGATGTGTAGCTGCGTCACCACCTTAAAAAGCATGGAAAAAATTGGGAACGACGCTAGGAACTTTTGCCACAGGTGTCGTTACTATCTTTTCACTTACGGAAAATGTCAAATAACATTCAGCACAAATTTATAAAAATCTTTGTACTGACAAAAAACGGCGCGCTGTGTCGTGTGTGTATGTGTGTACCGGTTGTTAAATACGCGCCACGAAAGATGAGCATGAGACTTGACCGCGCCTCCCGCCGCTGCTTCCGTCGCCCCAATGACGCCCCGGACGCAAACCCCATACCGCTTTTCAGACCCATAAATCGTCTAACGTCTACTGCACAAGTCAAAACCACATGGTGTGCCAATTCTCATCTTTGAACTTATTGATTTCCATGGTTATTACATAACCATGGAAACCAATAATTTCTAAAGATACGATGAAAAACCTTTAAAAAATTGAAGTGTGCTAACTAGCTCTCTGACGGCGGAAGATCAAATCAAAATATTTTATTTTACATAAACCTAAATGGGCACATAAGAAACGTTAGAAGCTAGGTGCACGGTTCCAATTGCTCTTTTCCACGGTTACCTTCTCTTTTAAAAATAAATGGGTATGGTGGGAGGACAGTGTAGGCCTGTCAACAAGTACCAGGTACTTAACAAAATAGAATATGGTCTACAAATATCCATTTTGGTATCATCAGTTTCAGTAGAGCCGTGGGCGCCGGGGTGCGAAAATCATCTTGCGCCCCCATTGCCAACAAAAAAAATATTGTAGTGATAAGATCTAAATTGGCTTGCACATCGCAAGCCGCAAGGCAAATGTGTGGAAAGGTGCATGAGGCGTATTTTGCAAACAATATTACTTATGCAGACGTTTTTTTTACATATTCAGCTTTACTTAGCGTGGACTGACTTCTCAAATATTACTCATGGTATGTGTAGGTATAGGCGATCAGCTGGCACCTATGTGCCAGCTGATCGCCTATCCTCCACGCCTAGCCTATCCGCCGCCTATCCGCCGAAAACTTTTTTTGTTGCCAATCGATTCTGTATTTTATAAGGATAAAAAAACTTTACAGGAAGAATTGAGATTTGACTACTAGAAAAGTCAAATCGCAAAAACTGTGGTACTGACTTCTTTTATTAAAAAAAAAATAGTCAGTCATGGGAACTGCCGATAGAAGTAAAAACTTAAAATAGTATTAGCGCCATCTAAATTCTATAGCCCCGCACTACGTGAATGTATAAGTTTACCCCTACCAAAAATCACTTAACGTGTCTAAAGAAGTTTACACTTAAAAATAATTTGTAAATACCTGCTGCCTGCCCTGATCCACTTTTCAATCACTCAGTGTACTTCAATTCAGCTTTTAGGGATCTCGCGGACTAGACAGCCATGACCACGACCAGTGGTCGCAGCGACCAGGTAAACTATAGAAACCGATACGAATCAAGCACTTGGTTGCAATGGCCAACGAGCCGCAGACCATACAAAACTACAAGACGGCCACGACTGGCTGGAGTTGTGGCCGTCTAGTGCGCGAGATCCCATAACTGAGATACATCACACGTTGAATATTAAAATATTTAGAGGTAAAACTGACAAAGCGATGTTATGAGTCAAGGAAAAGCAACGCCATCTGTTCAAAGCATTGCGTTTTCTTTCCCATTTAATTGCAACGGCGACGTAGATTCTCTAAGCTACGGTTTCCTAAATGAGCGGTGGTCGCTCATAAAGACCGCAGTGACGACTGTCATGAGAATGATGGCAACGACAAAGATTTAAATCGTTATGATTCGACCTACCGCGTCAAAATATAGTCGCGTTTCTATTTCGTTATGATACCTCTCACCTACAATGGCGCAGCGACTTAATTTGATTGTCCTGGAAACGCTATTTAATAATGTGTGAGTTCACTCTTCTCAGTATGGATACTTCTTCGCGTGACTAAAGTACGATGAAGGCAAATCTAGCGATTTAAGTCTTTTGGGCTACGGAGTTTGAATTTACGGGGTCAAAAACGCTCTTTAGGAAAACACACCAACGTATTTTCATAAATAACGTTCCAGTGACGTCATTCACCAGTAAATTGCGGACACTGCCGACTACGGAAACCATAGCTTTAGGCTACAAAACATGCCATTGGGTTGAATTAGCGAGCACTCAAATCAGTGGTGATTTGAGAGATCATCATTCATCATGAAAAATGTACGGTCTACTCAGCTGGTTTTTGTCCGTAGTCTTGGGCACCTTGTCCCTCAACTTGGGAGATTTGGGATCCAAGGCCACGGAGATACTAACTTGTTATGTAGGTATGTCTAGTTGTTAGACTAGTCGTTTTGTTTTTAGTGTTGTAAGTAGGTAATATTGTAAAGAAGATATTTTAAACGTGTTGAATACCAAAGGTCCTATCATAAACTATAGTTTAACGTAGCATATTATGATGTGTCTAGCACAGGCGCGGTTGCAGGCCAAGATCTTGGAGGTCAACTTGTCTCAGCCCAAGATGTTGTAGGGGTACAACGTCCAAATATACCTGTACTTAAAGTAAGTAAATCATTAAGACTCTGCCCAAGTCTCGACAATCGCGTAAAAAAATTTGAAGTTCATTCATCGCTTGATGTTGACATTGTTATACAAGTGATGTTTGAAAACACAAGTATAATAACTTGTGTTTTACAATAGTTTATGCTTATTTTCAAAAAAATTGGGAGTGAAAACTTTTTTAGGTGCGTTGAGCGATTATGGTAGGGGTGTATCTAAATATAGATGGCGCTAATATAGTTTTAAGTTTTTACTTCTGTTGGCAGTCCCCATGACTGGTCAGGTTTTTTATTATTTTAGTTTCTATTCGTTTTTTTTTTTCTTGATGAAACTAAAATACTTATGGGGACAGAAATTGATAAAAGATGCGCGTATCGTTCCTTCTCTTGGTTTTTTTAATATTACGGGCAACACGTATCACAACCGCCATTTGATTGTTGTTTGATGTTGACATTTTTATTATTGATGTTTTTACTGTACTTGTGATTTACAATCGTTTATGCTTATTTTCAATATCCATACTAATATTATAAATTCGAAAGTAACTCAGTGTTTCTGTCTGTCTGTATGTTACCTTTTCAGGGCTAAACCACTCAACGGATTTCGATAAAATATGGCAAGGAGATAGATCACATCCTGGAGTACATTTTGTCTCAAAAATAATCCTAAAGGGGGTAATATAGGGGATGAAAGTTTGAATGGGAAACTCAGCATTTCTTAAGTTAAGGACATGAAAATTCAAATTTATGCTTTTGGTGCAACTACAAAATTATAATGGCATGTGAACATGGTTTTATCTTGACCATTTTTTTACCTATGTCTTGATTTCTGTCTGAAATATTTTTTTGTTTCATACTTTTTATGCGTGTTTTTTTTTTTTTTATTGCGTTGAGTTGGAAGTTTGATTTTCATTAAAACACCAAGGGACCGTAGAACTGAGTTTTTGATATCTATTTCAAATTGACACCTCCACGCGTTCCTGAGAAAAAAGAGTCTTGACAGACAACGAAGTCAACCTTTAAGAGTTTAAATTTTTCACTTTATTTATTTATTTGAGGTACGGAACCCTAAAATAGATTTCTTATCTGCTATGACCCAACATTCATCTAAATCCGATAGGACATAGCATACTCTGAATCCCGGCTTCCGGGCCGGAAACAGCTAGTTGATGATATTTTTAGAAAAGTGATGTTTTTATGATACTTGTGTTTTACAATAGTTTATGCTTATTTTCAATATTTTAATTTTAGTTTCTCTACAGTTTTTTTTTTCCTGACACAACTTTAATAAGGACCCTAGTTACTTATGAATAAAACGGACAGATATTAATAAAATATACACGTCTATCGTTCCTTCTCTTGGTTCTTTAATATTACGGAAACATTTTAAATAAAATAATTACATATCCTAGCCGGTACTCGGACCTCAGACCAATTATAAGAGTACGCCAGCGCTGTCAATAGCGACGACGGGAGGCCGGTTTCGAAAACATGTGTGCACTTAACAGTGCGTTTGCACAGTTAGTAAGGTGTAGGTAGTTTGCTTGTGTTAGCGTGTATGCACAAAACGGAGGTGTAGTTTTGGCAGGCTTCCCTGTATTGTTCGCAGCGCTATGTCTTGGTTTTTTGTGTGATCTGAGATCCGCCATTTGAATTCTCCATTGATGTAGCTAGTTTTATAAAAGTGATATTTTTATTATACTTGTGATTTACAATAGTTTATGCTTATTTTCTATATTGTTGATAAGTATTTTTAGAAAAGTGATGTTTTTATTATACTTGTGTTTTACAATAGTTTATGCTTATTTTTAATATTTTTATTTTAGTTTCTATTTAGGTTTTTTTTTTTTCTTGACAAACCTAAAATACCTATCATACAACAAGATTTTTTTAATAAAAATAATAATCATTATCTTTAGTACATCAGCCCCTTAAGATGTTTTCAGTTAATTATCAATGTCACCTATTATTTCAATTATGTGGAAGTTTTTATCCTGTCGATATGACCCTGTATGATTGTCACTAGTTAGTCTACTACGTTAGTTTAGTTTAGTTATTTGTCTGACAACAATGGAAGGACAACCCTTTCAAAGATTCTCATTATGTAGTTAGGTAGTCTTAATTATGTGTATTTGTCGCAGATGGATTGTCGAATCTGCTATTTTACATAACCGCTAGCTGTCTTACAAACTGCTAGTGGTTACGTAAAACAGCCAATCAAGCAATCCATCTGCGACATTATGTACTACTCTAGTCCTCGTCATGCATTCCTGTACTCATATATATTGTAATGTCAATATTGACCTGCCGTCTAAAAAGATGTTCATTCTGTGACATAGCTTTAAAAAACTATAATTATTCGTGAATAATAACCAGTGTATTTATTTAAAAAAAATGTAGTTATGTTTAAAATATTAACAATACAAGAGTTACTACTTTTTTTACAATATTAATGTTTTCCAAAATCGGTATTTTATAAAGTTAAATCATGATTTTCTTACATACTCATTTCTGATTTGATTTCGTAGAAAAATGTTTTTTTAAAGATTCATTTCTGATTTGATTTCGTATCTCCATACGAAATATTTTGTTGAATATTTATACTATATCTAGGTATTAAATACTTATTATGTTACTCTGTCTTTTCTTTTTTTTTCATTAGGACACGCCTATATAGTTAATCTAATCCTAAATAATTAAATAATAAATATATAGTATATCTATACACGCAGTGACTTTAGTCACCGGCGACTCACTTATATTTTGGCATCGCTAGCGACATGTCGGCTATCAAAATCTGTGTGTGGACGTGAGATATTGAAATCGCCTGCGAGACGACGGCGACTAGTCACTGCATGTGTATATACCTAGCATTAGAAACACGTTAAAGTGTAACTGTGCAAGACAATGGGCCATTTGGACGGGGCCAATCCTCGAGACAATCCAATAATACCATCGTGTGAATAGAGGCAGTCCACTGCATTAGAGCCTTTTTTTTGGTTAGGTAATTATCAAATAACTTCTCCCACTCTGGGCGGAGGAGCGGGAGGACGTGTCAGACTTACTGACTAAATTCAAAACGTTTATTTTAGACATAGTCCATATACTGTTAGTAATACAAAAACCTTATAAAGCTATTGTTAGTATGTACAAAAACAAAGGCACAGGAAGAAATAAAAACGAAAATAAAAATCACAAAGTGACACCGCACAAGAGTGCCGGTTTATGCCAAGCCCTGGACGCGTCCACCCGCAGTGTGTAGTCGCATCCAGTGCCGCCACATCAGCGAGTCCCAGCGGCTCACAAACACGCTCAGAAGGCTGTTCGAGCTGGCCCGCATGTGCTTCATAAGAGACGCACAACGCTTCCGCTTGATGGCATGAAAACTATCCACGCTTTTAACCGCAAACATTGCTGAAGCGCTGCAGTGGCGCGGCAGCCCGAACAGTTCCCTGATCGCGTTATTGTACTGCACTCGCAGAACACTGTATATGTACGCTGCGTCGACTTAGTCCACAGGCTGCAGGTGTAAAAAGATTGACAGAAAGCCTTAAATAACGTCACTTTGACCTGCTCGGTACACCTTGCAAACCTGCGGGCCAGCATGTTACAGTAAACAGACAGCGCCCTGCGCTCCCTCTCCAAATCCATGTTGTCACACAGATCCTCCAAGACCCACTGACCCAGATTTTTAAAATTAGACACTCTAAGCTGGTGCCACAAAGATACAAGGGAGGCATATTAGCGAGGGATTTATTACCAGCCTTAAACAACATCACTCTTATTCACATTATGTCTGAGTCCATGGGTTTGTGCATACTTTTCACAAATATCCAGCAATCTCCGCATGGCACTGATCGACGGGCTCAGCAGCATCATGTCGTCCGCGTAGCTGATATTATTGACGCACTGTCATCTATATGGCACCCTATGCTTGTTCGTACTCGTTCATGTATATGTTAAAGAGACGAGGAGATGTTAACCCCCTGCCTCACCCCACACTCCAACCCATACACGTCCGAGTGTGAGCCTGCCCACAACATTCCTTTGACTCGAGTGCGAATATCCCAAAATTGCAACAACATCACGTGGCACATCTTTTATTTGTCATCTTTTGCCACAAGACATCATATGATACCAAATCGAATGCCCTGGACAAGTCCAGGTAACAGGCATAGACCGGCGTTTTCCTGGCTGTATAATACTGCAGTCTGCTTGAGGCACAGGATGGCACTCGGTCGAAAGACCAGGTCTAAATCCATATTGAGCATCATCAAGTTCTATGTGCCTATCCAAGTGTTTGTCAAGCAGACTGTCCAGCACTTTTGCTATCATAGTGGCCAGCGAGATGGGTCTGTAGTTTGCCAAGTCTGAGACATCCCCGGTCTTGTTTTTTTATAACCGGAACAACCACGGTTTGTATAATTTTATCCGGTAGGTAACAATGACATAAGCTGATAATAGCAAGTACTCGAGGCAAATGGAAACCAGCATATTTAAATGCTCAATGCTGAGACCATCATGACGAGGGGGACTTACCTCCCACCATTTTATGAATTACGGAGGCGACTTCCTTGGCACAAAATCGAACAGTAACATCCCCTGCCACGATCTCAGCATCGCGTAACAGGTCAGTCGAGCCTACAAGAGGAGATTCCACCCTAAAATGACGCTGAAACAGGTTAGCTATATCACTAGGCACATGCACGCCGCAACGCTCACAGGTAGACTTGATTTCGGGTTCAATTTATTTGTCTTATTTATTCGAGTGATGCTATACAATTATATCTAACTTCATTTGTTTTTCATTATCTTGACAAAATTTTACCCGAGATTTAAACAGTCGACTCGTTTGGCATATGCTATCGTAAATAGGTCCGCTTTGTTGTTTCCCACTCAATAACCAGTTTTGATAACATAATCGAGCCTCTCTGTGAGCACCGCTGACGTGTTTGTTCCACCAGGGCATATATTTATGTTTCCTGGACACAGGACCAACATAGCTGTCTGCCGCCGCATTACTAAGTATTAGCAGAATATCGCTATACATTTGTTTTAAAATGCGCTTGCGATCCTAATTTTATAATGAGGATCGCAAGCGCATTTTATATAGAATTTACACACTGTGCCGATTACTGTTGTTATCAACAGTAATCGGCAAAGTGTGTAAATTCTACAGGAAAATTAATATTTTGTCAGTTGTGAGTGACAATTTTCAAAAAAACTTTCCTGTCTGTTCACTGTTTCTTTCTCCCCAAATTACTTTATTACATTCGTTATCAGCCACAATAATTTTCGGTCTTACCAATTTTAAGTCACACTCAACCAACAAGCGACAATGGTCAGACCAGTAAGCATTATGTAAAACGGACATTTTACGTACTGAGCGTCTCGCCGCATTGGTCGTCACACAGTGATCGAGCCAGCGCAGACAGCCGTGTGTCTCACTCACAAAAGTATGTGTCTATAGGTAGAACCCACCCGTGTTCCTTCAGTTGCCACGTTGCCGGGGCCAAGATAATTTCAGACTTCTTCGCAACGCCGGCAGGCATCGGCCCTAGCGGATCCCGTCAGTTCTGCTGACATCTCTTTGAGACGCACGTCACGGCGATGCTCCGCCCAAGCCGGGCAGACCTCCGGACTCCCATGTATAAGGGGGCGAGCCTATTGCCATCAACCGGGCACAAATCCAGACTCCGGACTGCTACTCAGAAATTCCAGATGGAAAAACCTAATAACAGTTTGCCCGACCCGGGAATCGAACCCAGTATAGGGAATAGAACCCCTCATACTCGTCAGTAGCGTTTGGGACCACCAGACCAACGAGGCATTCTGTGATTATAATTATAAACCCAATTAAACATAATTATTAAAATTACAGTTTGTAAGACTGTTAATTAAAAGAGATCATAGAGTCAATTTAACATAATTATTTTTACATTGATGACTACAAGGTTGTTAAGAAACTACAAGATTTGAACGCTGTTACTCATTAGAAGTTTTAAATTTAACACAAAGTTTAATATACTTAAATTATAATTGCGCAGCCATAAAAGTCGAAAATAAAAAAATAATATTAACAACTGTTTTATTTTTATTTCCCTAAATTTCATTTAGATCTGTGAAAGCTAAGCTGTAAAACCTGAAAATAAGATTTGCAAATAACTTATTTCCATGGTGTTAAAATACCATCAATTTTAGTAGATAATCTATAGTTACATTAATTTCAACACTGTAAAAGTCCTTTGCAATAGAATTACGTATAATTTTCTATTTTTCTTGCTGCTTACACTATGCTCGACGGTTTATACAAAAATATTAGTAACGTAAGACATATTTTTTAATGTAAGGGAGATGCTATATTTTAAACCACAGAGCATTCCTAAATCTTTAGTTTATAGCATGAAAGAAGAGGAAATTCTATGAAACTTTGCTCTAGACACAATTCAAATTGGAGCAGACAGTAAAAACTTATAGACAGATAAAAAAACAATTTTTTGGCTCTCCTGAAAAATATTTTGCACATTTTAGCTCCATATACATATTGTTAAAAGGCCTTCTTATAATCTATCCAACATGTCGACAGATCTCTTCGGGAACGACGCACCTGCTGGTTAATGGCCATATCGATGAGGAGTAGCTCCTTAGTACCGCGGGACCCGTTCCTACATCCATTTTGAGAGGCAGACATGATGGAGTTGGTGTCAATATGTTTGTTAATTTTAGTTCTCAAAATGGAAGTAAAAACTTTATAGACCGTCGGTAGACAAGTGATCGGTCTATAATTTTTGGGTTCCGCAGTACTACCTGATTTATGGAGCAGGTGGGTTATTCCTGTTGTTAGGAACTGGGGCAGCGATCCTGACTCTAAAGCTGACTGGAACTGGGATGCCAAACGGGCGTGCGACCTTTGGAACCATTTTATCCAAAAGTTGTGCAGCCCGTCCGGCCCTGGTGATTTCCAGTTAGGTAACGGACGGACTGCACGAGCTATATCTTGGGGGCTGATGGTGAGTGCCTCCATTTCTGGTATTTGCTCGCACGCTCGTTCGATTTCCCTGGTCCAATCTCCTTCGGTGTGACTGACAGGCGCCGACCAGATGCTTCGCCAAAATGAACACATGGCGTCATCATCCGGCAGGTGCGTGTCAATCACACCTTGGTCCAGTCGCTCCCAAGCCCTATAAACCCACCTTTCATCGCTCTGGAATGTGCGATTCTGAGTGTACCGCTCCACTCTCCGCCTGTATCGTCGAATACGGTTTGCCCATGCATAGATCTTCTGCTTCAGGAAGTCGATACGCTCTGTGACGCGGGTCAAATAATCTTGAAAACTGATATCAGTTCCCGAGAACGCCCGCTTCACAAAGCGCATCACTCTAGGGCGAGTATTGCCCTCCCTGAAGCAGATTAGCTTGCCGATAAGTACTCTAGCCTCACCGATACGACGCTCAATCCTGCACTGCCAAGCTGGTACAGCTGGTTTTGGTCGTGGAGCTCTGTCACTGTTGGGGAAGGTCGTATTATTATTATTATTCTCGGTTCTTTACGTTTCTTCTCATTTAAGAGAGGTCATGAAACCTTACACACGGGTCGGGACCAAGTATGTAAGGCGAAATTTAGATTGAAAAGGTGGATGACAATGTCGAAGAAGTCAGGAACTTTCGGGTGATGCGACAGGTGTTAAGAATGGTGGCTTTTTGGAGCATGTAAAGTGTGTGAGTAGGCATCTGTAGAGTGTTAAGGCTTTGTGTGAGAGATTTTGGTATTACACCAGTAGATGAAAGGACAACGGGGAGAATATGAACGGTTTGTGCTTTCCATTGGGTTTTAATTTCTATGGCGAGATCTTGATACTTACTGAGCTTTTCGGATATGGTGGTTTGAATATTATGTGAGTTCGGTATGGCTATATCTATCAGATAAACTGTTTTATTGGTTTTGTCGTGAACGGTAATGTCAGGTCTATTGTAATGAATAGTTTTATCTGTTATTATTGTTCGGTCCCAGTAAATTTTCTGATCCTTACTTTCTAATATTATTTCTGGTTTGTATTTATATTATGGTATTATTGGTATGGTAATGGTATGGTATGGTTTGTATTGGTATCATTTCGTTAACGAGTTTATATTTATATGCTAATTGTTGGTGTATTATTGCAGCGACTTGATCATGGCGGTGTTTATAATCGGTTTGTGCAAGTGATTTACAAGCTCCTGTTATATGTTGTATGGTTTCAGAGGCAGTGTTGCAATGTCTGCACAAATCAGTCGGCTGATATTGATCCTTTATGATGTACTTTCTGTAATTGCGAGTGGCTACTATTTGATCCTGTATAGCCAACATAAAACCCTCGGTCTCGGGAAACAGTTCACCTCGTTTGAGCCATTCGTTCGACTTAACTTTGTCGACGTGTGGCTGACTCAGGTAGGCTCGGTGTCTTCCGTGTAGGGCTTTTGCAGACCATTCTGCAATTTTTTGTTGTGTACTTACAATGTGTTCATTTATTTGCGTGTTCCTGTTTTGTAGGTTTAGTGGTGTAAGTTTTTTATCTGTGTCCGTTACCTGTTTGTGTAGTGATGAATGTTCTGATTTCTTATGGAAGTACGCTCTGAGTGAAAGTATCTGTTGTTGTGTAAATTGTGTATGTCTATTAATCCTCTTCCTCCTTCTTGGCGTGACAGTGTAAGTCGTTGTATGCATGATTTTGGATGGTGTTTTCTATGTTTAGTTAGGAGTGTATTGACAGTGTACTGTAGTTTTTTTATATCAGTCTTTGACCATCGTATAATTCCGAAAGAGTATGTGAGAATAGGTATTGCAAATGTGTTGATGGCTTTAATTGTGTTTCTAGAGTTAAGGTTGCTTTTTAAGATAAGGTTGAGGCGATGTGAGAATTTTTTTTGCAGTTCTTGTTTGGATATCTTTTGTTTATCTGCCTGGACTGTTTAAAGCCTAGATATTTGTATGTACTCTGTTCATCCATTGGCTCGATTGATTCACCTGATGCGAGCGTGTAACTGTTATTTTGAATTTTTCCTTTTAAAACTGATAAGATTTTGCACTTATCTACTCCGAACGACATGCAAATATCGTCAGAAAATTGTTGTGTTGTGTCAGCTAGTTGGAAAAGCGCTTTTTTGTCAGCTGCGTATAACTTTATGTCATCCATGTACATTAGGTGTGTAAGAGTGTATTGTGTGTCATTGTTTTTCAGGGTGAATCCTACGTCTGTTTTATCAAGCAAGTGTGAGAGTGGATTGAGTGCCATGCAAAACCACAGAGGACTTAGAGCGTCTCCTTGAAAAATTCCACGTTTTATACAGATTGGCTCAGTAGCTACAGTCGAGGAGTATGAATTAATTTTAAGAACAGTTTGCCAATTCTGCATAGAAGTTTCTAAGAAATTTTTAAGTGTTGGGTGAATTTTATACAGGTGTAGGACTTTTAATAACCAGCTGTGCGGGACTGAATCGAAAGCCTTTTGGTAATCAATAAACATTGTGTGAATATCCTTCCTGTTTTTAATAGCGCTGTTCATAGTAATCGCGTCAATGGTAAGTTGCTCTTTACATCCTTGGCTATTCTTACGACATCCTTTTTGTTGTTCTGCTAGAATATTATTTTTAGTTAAATGTTCGTATATCACTTCACTTACGCAGGCTGTTAAAATTTTGTACAACGTTTGTAAACAAGTAATTGGCCGGTATTTCGCTGAGTTAATAGTGTCATTCATGTCTTTAGGTATCATGTAAGTTATTCCGTGTGTAAGGTATGTTGGAAGTAAATTTGGTGATTGGATGAATGTATTTAAATTGTTATGTAAGAATGGATGTATGCTAGAGAATTTCTTATACCAGTAGTTGTGGATGTGGTCTGTGCCAGGTGATTTCCAGTTGTGTGTACGTTTGATGATGTCTATAAATGTATCTATAGGTATAAACTCAAATTCCATTTCTGGAATTTCTCGTGTTGTTTTTTTATATATTTTCCCAGTCTGTGGTATACTGGATTTTCCCAAATGTTGGCCCAGAATTCCCTTAGTGTTTCGGATGAAGGTGTCTCTATGGTTAGGTTAGTGGTGTCTCTGTTATTAGTTGTCAGGTTTCTATAAAATATTTTTTCATTATTATTAAATTTCATGTTCTGTACTTTGCGGTTCGTGCATGTTATGTATCTTTTAAGTCTACTGGATGCTGCGCTTAATTTTTGTTTTAAAGTGTCCAAAAAGTGTTCTATTTGTGTATTTGAATTTTCGTGTTGTGCGTGTAGTTGAAATTTTTTCTTTATTCCTTCTACTGCTGCTATTAATTTTTCACTTCTACTACCATTAATGAAATGTGTCAGCCTACCTATGTTTGCTCTTAGATTTTCAATTTTCTTTTCTAATCTGATTTGCCATTTTGGCTTTCGCTGTGTATATGTTCGACGTTCATTTTGTGTAGAGTCTGATAATATTTTAGCACCGTTGCATGTAGCCGCCGTCCATGCTGCACAGTAAATTATGGTCTGCAATTTGATGAATTCAGTGTCGACATTTACGTGTTTCGGGAGAATGACAGTATTTATGTATGTAACTATGGCAGAAAACTTTCTAGATGTCTTCTGCTTGGGGATGTATGGCCTGTTAGTGGGGAATGTGTCAATAAAATTATGTTGAGCTTGTTGAAATATAGCTTCAATTTCTGTGCTGATTTCTGGGGCAGCATCAAAGTTAGTTATCATAGGTCCAAATTGATCAACATGTATGTCATTCAAGAAATTGCCATCATCTGTATTTACGAATGTCTGAGATAAGATGTTTGTAGGATCTGTGCTATTGTTTAGGGATATGTGAGTTGTGAACGTGTTTGTAGGTGTGTCAGTGATATAAATATTTGTATCCCGTTGTTCTAAGTCTTTTTGTGTTTGTGTATTCAAGTGATTGATACTTATGCATTCAATATTTTGTGTATTAGTGTTATTTTCTCTTAATTCAGCAGTTATCTGGTTTTTAATTTCTTCTAATCTGTTGGGGTTTATATAATTGTTATTTAAAATCGCTCTAACTTGATCGGATAATCTTTGCTCTGTTATATGTATTAATTCCGGATAAATATTTATGAATTCCTCAAGTAAATATTTTCTGTAAGCTGTTTTATCTGTTTCTAATTTTGTGGCAGTGTAATATATTTTCATTATTGTTTCATTGTATTTCTTCGTCCATTTCATGCGCTGGCCGGTTTGTGTATGAAATTGTGTAGAGTGTTGCTGTATTTGAGTGTGTACGATTTTTAATTCGGCTCTGACTTCATCATAAATCTGATCTATTGTGTTCTGTGGTAGTAATTTCTTTTGAACTATGGCTCGGCGCTGGTCGCCTATTCTTTGTCGGCTTACTTGCATAGCCGGGTATTTTTCTAGAAACTTTGTGTGGAGAGATGGAAGGTAGGCATTTTTGTCTGTATCCATACTAGTAAGATGAAGATAAGTACGTAGGATGAATTTATTCATTTCAATGCTCCATTTCCTACGAGTTGTTGCAGTTCTTGCGGTGGGTACAGTGTCATCGACAAAATTTGTCTCCTGTACAATATCCGCTGACTGTTTACTGATAGATGATGTTGATGGCGTCGGAGTGACGCGGAAAGATTGTGATGATGATGGAATTGATTGAAAAAGAGATGAGGAAGATGACGAAGAGAATTGTGAAGTTTCGTCATTCATGTGACGCAGATTCGCCTGAAGTTGTTTTTTTGTTTTAGATCGAGTATTCATGTTATTCCCACGAGTAGCTAGGGACTTAAAAAGTCGACTACAGCAGAGCCCTGCGTTCACTGTAGTAAGGGTGAATAAAACTGGAGGTCCCCTATTATCCAGAGTTGGCACACTAACGACTAGTGCTCTCCCCTAGCCATGAAGCCCTCGGCATGTGCGACCTTGGCTTGGATTGTATCTCTCTTGGTCTGGCTCCTGGACCCTGGAACTGTCTCGGCAAAGTAAACTCTACCGGCACAGACCCAAAGTTCGGAGCGCGCAAGCCCCACCACGACGTCAACGTAGAGATACGGCGGTGGGGTATTATTATTATTATTATTACCTATCTATCAATCTGGATCCCGTAACTTTAAAGGATAAAAAATATTAATAAACGAAGTTAATAAAACATACTGCCTTGAGGACGCCTGCAAAACCTAAAATAGCAATTATAACGCGTACTATACTGTCCACATACTACGTAGTGATTATAAAGAACCAAATCAGTGCTATACAGTGTAGGTATGTGACAATACACGCAAACTTAGCGACAAATGAACCGCGACCAGCGAGTAGACCGTGAGTCCAAAAGCCGTTGCCGGACTTCTGACCTGTACCCTAATTGCGTAATACACGATCAATCACAATTTGTTTCGATTTGAAACAGATTGCTAATCCATTGCTTCATTAGTTGAAAAAAAAATCTGCTCAACAACGTAAATAACGCAATGAATGTTGTCAAACTGTCAAAATGAAACAAATTAGTTATAATCGTTTACGAAAATAAGTTACGCAATTAGGGTTACAGGTCATGACGACCTATGAGCTTGACGTATGATGGATTGTTAGGAAGTTAGAAAATAGTGGGATGGCATAAATCAAATAATTAATTCGATATTCGATTCGATTGCCAGCCTTATCGACTGTCTCATCGGCACCTCTTAATATTTTTTTAACTTGTGTACCTCATTAGATAGATGATTTAATAAAGATGTCTTTTCCGTAATTTGTACGCTAAAACCTTTAACATTTTGAGATACCTAACTGGTTTCTTCAAAGTTCATGTACGTAGATAGTTTTTTTTTAAGATTTAACTTTTAACTGTTTGATGTTTTAGAATTATTTCTTTTATTGTCATACAAATTTACCAACCGCCGATAAAAAAAAATGACTGGCCATTATTTTTTTCAACTGATCATAATAACCTCTCAAATGTTAAATAGCAGTTAGTTCCCTTAAAGTATTAGGTATCCAATCAACAGCGATGAAGGCCATCCAATTTGAGAGTTTGAAGAAAAGTGATATTTAGTGACGAATTCCGGGAAATTTTAAAGTATACCTACATAAAAATGGGTTTCCTCGAATCCCATGAATTTTCGCCTAGGTCACACCCACGTCCTGGAAGGAATACGTCAAATTACAAGTCACCCTGTATAAATAAATAGACAAGTAATATTTTATACCTACTTACATTTGTTAATTTACCTACCACAACGATTAAACAATTGAGGTCAATCAGGGGAAGCGCGGTGGGGTAAGTGCATTGGCAGTGGCGGGGCAAGACCTAAACTTGATGTGGGCGAGGTACATTTCGGGAGGCCATCTTGTGCTCCAGTCTGTGCTCTGGTGGAGCAAGAAGCCGCATAAAAAAAAAACAGTTGAGACTACATATTTTAAGGTCGGGAACTCGAGATATAGGATAAACAGCTCAAAAATATTGCGGGTCTGTAAAAAAAAATCGATTCAGGGATCAGGGTAATATTAAGCTTTAAAGTATTTACTAATTTTTGTTAGAGTCGAGTACATGTACTACGAAATCCTCCATTATGCATAGTCTGACACACACTTAGCAGGTTTTTTATTAATTTTAGTTCAATGTACCGGACCCATCAATAGACATTAACAATTTATTTAATAATCGTTTTCAAACAATAAACCACGCTTATACTCTCATCAAATAATGACAAAAATACAAAATAATATCACATGCAGTATGTACAGCACAACACTGCGTCCAAACTGATGCTTTGATTGGCTTTCTAGCCGCTGAGAAGCGTGTAAGTAACGTAATCAAGTAGAATGGGAAATCCCCAGCTCTGGCAAACGGGTATTCCCCGCGATAGCAAGCAACGCCAGCAAATGTTGCTAGATTAAATAAAAACAAATTTGTTATGTCAATACATTTATCATTTTAAAAGCCCTGAACGCGACGAAAAAATTGTACTCTTCAAGTACAATTTTTTCGTCGCGTTCAGGGCTTTTGAGTAATGCATCCTCATAAACCTTCGAGGTGCGACGCCCCTCGGACCCTTAGAGAAGTTAAATGCTCTAAGCTCGGACCGTGAGGCCGTATGCGGTGGCTCACGTCACCCACACCTTACGCCGCCTCTGTGCACCGGATACTAAATCTAATAGAGATTTGGACTCAATTGCCATTATAGGTGCATATTATAAGGTCTAACTCCATAAATGATTTGAAAACCTCTTAGGATTCTCAGTTCTCTATCGTAGAAGATTATTATCTATAGTAAGAAAAACACGACTCTGGATGTCACTTTTGAAATTCGAAATTAAATTTCGGTGTATTTACAAAATAAAAATGTGTTAAAGGCTGGTTTCACTGTAGATGTTAACTATAAATTTAAATAACGGATTACACGCCTACAAATCTGGTGAGAAGGTGGTCTAGTGGTGAGTGGTGAAAGGTCTGGTGAGATAGGTAGGTGGACCTACTTTCACCCACCCTTTATTGTTAAAATCAATGTAAATAAACTTAGATTGTATATAATTAAAGTATGGAAATATATATAGGTATGTAGACGCTTTTAAATTTCCACCCACGGTAACGTTATAACGTGCACGTATTTCCATACATTTTATGGAGGTGGACGTGGACGTCCACGATAATAATGTCCCGTTAGAAATATTATAAATGTGCACTGGAAATCGTTGAAATCTATTGAGGCTACACCCAAAGATATTATAAGTATTACTTAAAATATCATTGGCTACACCCATTAGAAATAATTATATCTACATACATACATAACATCACGCCTGTAATCCCCGGAGGGTTAGACAGAGGTGTACCTATAGTACACCCACATTTCGCCAGTTATGTTTAGTTATCTAGTAAGAACTTAATTGTAATTTTAACCAGTACTTATTTATAATTTTAACCAATTTCCTATTATTTGAAAACTTTTAAGTAGTGGTCATAAGCATATATGACACTTTCCTTGAAATCATGTCATCATTGATTTGCCAGATAATTATGTAATTTCGACCATACTAAATTTTGTTGTAGGGTAAAAAACTATGCCGCCGCCGCCGCCGCCCAAAACCAAAGACGGTTTGATAGACTTGGACCAACCCCGATGGGACCAGAGCACATACTGGGGCCGCGCCAAGCACTTTATACTGCTCACCAACCCAATAAACTTCCTCGCTAGCGACCAAGATCTGGACAATGCTAAGAGTATCGTGGATGACTACAGGTTCGTACATTAAATATCTATTATAATCGTATTACCTTACTTACCAATTCAATACCAAATATTTTTATTTCACATAAACCTACATGGGCACTTATGGAACGGCAGAAGCTAGGTGCACGGTTCCAATTGGTCGTTTCCTATGGAGAAGAGCCGGCAAGAAACTCCACGGTTACTCTTTTAAAAAAAAATTGGCTTTTACAATTCTTTCAAATAACATTGTGACTAGGTATGGGAGGACAGTTTAGGACTTTCAATAAGTACCAGGTACTTAAGAAAATAGAAAATGGTCAACTAATCTACAATCCACAAGCTTTCGTTCACAATGGGGACTTATTCCCGTTTTGGATGAACGAATGAATGCGGAATCCTACTATTTTAAATGCTAGGAATATTATAAATGTGAAAGTTTCTCTTCGGATGTTTGTAACTCTAATCACGCAAAAACGGCTTAGACAATAACTCAGATAACTTATAACCTTGATTAACACATACGATACTTTTTATCCAGGTAGTACGTTCCCGTGGGATAATTTCTGACCTCCTCGTGGGCAAAACTGCGGTCAGAAGCTAGTGCCCAAATAAAAGCGAAAGTTGAAAATCCAACAACGCGCTTTTAGCGTCACGTAGTGTTAAAGAAAAGGGCATTAGTACCCAACTACTTAGAAAATATTAAAAAGCGATATAATATGGGTTCTGGCAGCCCTGAATGGCCCTGATTACGTACTTCCCGAGGCACTGGAACGACTGTCCGTGCGTATAAAACCACGTGGAGCGAAATACACAGAATACTTTTATTAGTGCCTTAAACCTACTTTATAGTTATATTACCTAGCGTTGCAGCTGCACTCCCGTGAAGGCCAGGCTCGTGGACAAAACTTGAAGGAGGCTTGAGGCTCCTTAAAGGTCTGCCGAAAGCGTGAAGTTACTGACGTGATATGAAGGTGCTTGAAACCTTTCCCATGTTGACAAAAGTTGGGCATCTTTGGATTTCACCAACTCTTTATGTTGTCTGTTATGTTATGTTCTGCCGGGGGTGCGAAGAAAACCGAAAGGGAGATCGTGGCCCCCGGCAACAGGGCAACCGAAGGAACACGGGTGGGTTTTAGTCAGTAAGAGTCTGACACGCCCTCCCGCTCCGCCCAGAGCGGGAGAAGTTATTTGATGATTTCCCACCCTCCAAAAAAAAAAAAGCTCACTATTACTAGTTACTTTAGCTTTACAGGGAGTAAATTAAGTCAAATTACGATCTGACGACGGAGCGGCACGGCAACGGCAAATTGTTGAAATTCAACGCTGCGACGCGACGCCGCGCAGCCGTAGTTTTATTCTTGTGACCGTAGCGTCCAATACAAAGAAATAATTGCGGTGCGGTGCCTCTACCAACCACACACAACGCATCGTGTGGCCTAGCCTTCTCTCGTGGAGGGTTACCAACTAGATCAAAACCGTCACATTCATTTGGGCTAGGACAAAAGTTAGAATACGTTTTGTAAGTCTGATTTTTGTCCTAGCCCAAACCTTCGAGCCATTATTTCGACAAAAGTGAAGTTATGACCACTTAAGGGTACACTAGTCGGTCATTCTTCTATACAAACGTAGATGGTAATTACTACGTTCAAAACTAAAAATTATATCAATTTGTCTTGTCATTATCTAGCCCTGTATGGAAGTAGAATTGGGAAAAAGTATTGGTTTGGAAGTTATGGGCGTCGAAACTTCCATATTTCAACACTAATTTTACTTATCTTTAGGCGTAACGTAAATAGATAACTTATGTAGTATGAAATTGGCAAAATGGAAAGATAGGGTAGATAATTATTCAAAAGTTCAAATAAAATTTATAGTAGTTTTTCTAAAATATCTATACGCCCAAAAATCTGGTCATGAAATTTTACGCGCTGAATAAATAAAAACTAGATAAATAAATACTGAGTAAATAAAACTAAATAAATAAATAACTATAGTAAATAGCATGCATATTAGCCGCGCGTACCAACGAGTTCGAGCCTTCGACTAGTGCAACCATTTACTTTATGAGCGCTGTGAAGAAAATGACGAGATTTAAATCTTTGGGCAGCGAGGTTTACTTTACGGTGTCAAAAAACGCTCTCAAGGAAAAAACACCAATTTACTTTAAAAAATAACGTTTCAGTGACGCCATTCGCCGGTAAATTGCGGATTCTACACGTAGCGACCACCGCACTTCTAGGGTTTTTGACATTTGAACTTTAACTCTGTCGGTATAAAGTTCAAAATTAACAAAATGGCTCGATAATTAAAGCCTTGATCTAAAGATAAACAGTTTTATTATATGGCCGAATGAAGATCTTAAACTAAATTCGTTTTCGTTTTTCATATTAATAGGAAAACAAAAAAAATGCCGCCCGGTTATAACGAGGAGAAACTATGGGCGACTAAATATCTCGTTGACAGTGCATTCCACCCCGACACTGGTGAGAAGATGTTCAAGATCGGACGCATGTCTGCGCAGGCGCCTATGAACACTATCATCACAGGATGTGAGTAAATGTAAACTGAATATCGTTTTTCTAGATTTGGTAAATATAATTTAAAAACAAAAACCAGTTAAATAGCTTCTCTACCTAATAGTTGAATATGCTATCCCAGCTGTATACCTACTTGAATTCATAAGATAATTGCAGATAATTTACATTCCATCGCCACTTAAGAGGCCGTGCACGAAGTCGACTAGTTTTGATAAATTTTTTCGTTAGTTGTGAGAAAGGGAAACAGAATTTATACAAAATTATTTGTATTTTGAAAAGTCGTGTTCTTTGTCTTGTACTTACGTGGCTGGAAGTTATTTTGAAATAAATTTAGTATTCATCGAAAATCACTAATATTCGCAACAAGTTTTCCGAAAAATAACGAGAGTTAATCGTTTTGTTACAAGAAACTGCGTTTGATTTTGTAAATTTAAAAATATCGTCAACATCATTATATGGTTTATTTGTATGTGGCTGAACCACTTTTTTCAACTTCCTTACAAAATAAAGCAAAAAAAAAAATTGAAATAACGTAAATTTCTAAAAACTTCAAGACAAATAAGTTTTTTTTTATATTTAGCAACACTTTTATTTATTTTTTTAGTACCTTTTTAATCTTAAGCTAACCATTTTATAGAATCTAAATTTTATTTTCAACAATTACTTCATTTCGTAAATAAATGGCAAAGTGAACTATATTAACGACCGCGGAAAACCTATCCCGTCTGTAGCGGCCCGGCTTTCCCAGCGTTAGGACTATCACCTGCACCTTTTTTGTGACTTACTTCACCTGTCTTGTGGCTTAAATACACAACTATCTACATCAGCATTATTTAGATATTCTAAATGCAATGGAATATGCGGAATGAACCTGAACCTGGACAGATTCCGCCCAAATTGGAAGGATAGGTAATGCGCGGGCTCACGAACGATGGAATTAAGGAGTGGAGGAAGGCCTTTGCCCAGGAGTGGGATAGCACAGGCTAACCAATAACAACTTCATGCTATTTTGCTATTCTCAGGCATGATAACATTCTACAAGACAAATCCAGCTACCGTATTCTGGCAGTGGATTAATCAGACGTTTAACGCCATGGTTAATTATACGAATCGTTCAGGGGAAGCAGTTATCACCACGAAGTAAGTGATTATCAGTTCTTTTTCTTTATTCCTGAAATAATCTTTTTTTTTTACCCTAATTGCGTAACTTATTTTCTCCATTTTGATTTTGTTTCATTTTGACAGTTCAACAACATTCATTGCGTTATTTACGTTGTTGAGCAGATTTTTTTTCCAACTTGTGAAGCAATGGATTAGCAATCTGTTTCAAATCGAAACAAATTGTGATTGATCGTATATTACGCAATTAGGGTGCCGATTTAAAAAAACAACGAGCGTATTGGTGTAATATTTTATCGAGTAAATGCACGAGCGCAGGCAACGCGGTCAGAGGTGCGCGGGCCAAAGGCAGATAAAACACTATTATATTTTCCTCATGTCCAAACGCGAAACTTAAACAAAACACGACGCGCGACAGATACGCGCAAGGCTCGGAATCGGCTTAAAAAATACCGGTGCAAACCGTTTTATTTGGGTTTTACTCCAAACTTAAGAACGCGAACATTTTAAGAACTTTATTTTAACCTAAATTAATCGGTTTATATCGGTAAACGCGTTGCAACTTGTAACTACTTGTGAAGATGTCGCGCTGAACAAAAACTAAACAAAAAACCGGCTAATATTGATCTGAACCGTTTAATCCGAAAAACCTTTATGTAAAGACTCCTACAAAACCGGTTAAAAAAAGAACGTTTTACGAGCGAAACCAAATGTAAAGGTTTTACATACAGGTTTTACACACAGTACGTAATAACGGTTTGAAAATTTAACCGGTATCCGAGCCTTGCCGAGCCAGTGTAAACCGGTTTCTCTGCGCGATGCAGACGCTAGTGCTACGCACACACGCGCCTCATGCCTGTAGACGAGTATATTATCTGTGCCTGTAGTAAAGTACTTACACTGTTGTTCATGAAGCTTACTCTAAGTTCCATTTCTTTACTCTGTGGTCCAGGAGTGTATTAATTTGTTATTTAATAGTAATTTATTAGTATTACATTAAATGAAACTATAGTTTTTCGACGTTGACAGGCAAATACTTACATCTTATTGCGCGGCTTGCGGAGGGGCCGTAGGTACCGCCCTGTACCTCAGAAGTAAAATTAAGGTAAGCATGAAAAACACTACAGTATTCTAGAATGTATGCTCTTGGTACAGTTATCCTTATTCTTTTAATATACATTCTACATTGGAGAGAATTCATTTAATTGTCTACTGTCTCTTTCATCTTTGTTCCATAATATTGTATCAATGCCACGAAAAATATTACACATTGGTAATCTACATATTGATTTAGTCTTATGGAACACAAATTAAAGACAATTAAATGAATTATTGTCGATGTAGGTACATCTTCTTGATGCTTACTGTACTGCTTTGTTGTTTTTTTTTTTTTCAAATGTTTGTCTGCCCATTTCTCTGTCAATTGGGGACCGATTTTGAAAATAGTTTTTTGTTTGAAAGGATATGCTCTCAAGGTGGTCCCATATAAATGTTATTAACTTTTCTTGGATAATTTTTGAGTCAGCTTTAATACTACGTTTTTTTTTCCACTTAGTATGTGGATGATATGATATGTAAGTTCCTGTGACTGTTATTTACATAGCAGGTTATGGTATTCGAATTTGTGAGATGTAGGTACCACAACTAAAAAGTGAAAAATAAAAACGTTTTCCAAAAAAAAAACAACGGACTTCCAAAAAAACACTACAAATTGAAAAATAACTTTAATTTCGAAAGTCGCTGTCTTTGGTTTTAAATTTTGGTTTTTTGCCACCGACTTCCGAAATTCCCTAAAAATACTTAAAAAGTTTTATAAAGCCTCATAGTGAGTGGATTTGACTACCTCGCCAGTTTACTGTCAGTTCCAGTGTTCACATTAGGAGGCCGCACGTCAGTAACAACACTTAGAGCTGGCGTAGCGTAGTAAGGAGTTTCAATAGAATTCGAGGCCAGCTTATATACTGCAGCCTAATTATGTATATGTAACTCGCGGTCAACCACAATCAATCTGTTTCATTTTGACAGTTCAACAACATTCATTGCGTTATTTACGTTGTTGAGCAGACACATTTTTCGAATTTAAGAAGCAATGGATTAGCAATATCCTTGAAAATGATTCAGAGTTAGAGTTTAGTGTGTTACGCAATTAGGGTGTCGGTTTTGTTATCACTGACGTACCGTGGCCTACCGTACTGTAAGATTACCAACTGAAATATTGGCGAATGACGTCTAGTCGTCTACCGGTCTTCAATGCTACAGGTTCTTTTGGCGCGTGCGTAAAATGAGAACTAAGGCCGCCATCTTGATTTGTCACTACAATTTCTGTGACTTTTTCACAAATGTTTACTCTGTCAATGTTACTCAGGCGCCAAAAGATCCTTTTAAACTATGAATAATAAAATTATTCGTAGTTTTTAAATAACTGTATCGGTCAAGAGTTCGGTATTTTTTAATTGTTTATACTGATTTCTAGACCATGAACAACCCATTTCTCGCGCGGCTGGTACCCTTCGCAGCCGTGGCCAGCGCTAATTTCATTAATGTCCCTGTGATGAGAAACAGGTAAGCTAAACTGAAACTGCTCAATTGCAAGACAGAAATATAGGTATATATCTATACATACATATTTAAAGTCACTTTTTGTGTCTGACTGTGTGACCGCGTTGCTCTTCTAATGTCATTTGCTATAGCAAATATTAATTAGGTACTTAGTTAATTAAAGACACAAGCGTTTCGTACGAGGATCTACCGTTACTGGTCAGCTTTCTAATTTGTTGCGACCCGACTGGTCGAGGAGCAGGGCTAGGCCGATGACTCACCATTTTCTTAACGTGAATGGACTGTAGCAACGTTATAGCAATGAGAATAAAGATCACTGTGATTTTGACTGAGATACAAAATCAGAGGAAAAGAATAGGTAATAAATAATCGGGGTGAGAGCCTGATGATCTATCACACAGGGTAATCGAGAGTATTCAGCAGAACTGACGGGGTCCGCTAGGGCCGATAGGCATCATCGGCCCTAGCGGACCCCGTCAGTTTGCAACCCCGGCAGGCGCCGGGGTTGCGAAGAAGTCGAAAGGGATATCGTGGCCCCCTGCAACATGGCACGGGTGGGTTGTAGTCAGTGAGAGTCTGACACGCCCTCCCTTCCGCCCAGAGTGGGAGAAGTTATTTGATAATTTCCCACCCAAAAAAAAGGGTATCCGAGTATGGACGCCAGTCTCTCAAAAAGGATAATATTTTATGCATGTTTGTCAAAACGCTATAATTCTTGTCTCTATGTTTTCAACTATGTGAATCTTTGTAAAGAGAGAAAAAATAAAGCATATTATTAATAACATTCAAAGGACTGTTTGTCCGTTAATTTCAGTTAGCTGTCATTCTTTGACAGTTGTATGAAATTGCTATCACGGCAAATTAACGTAGCGTGTAAATTTGACATACATTAATTTCCCTGACAGTACCGTATAGGTTCTGTAAATTATAGATTTATTTGATCTGAGAGGTAGTTTGTTTTTCGATATTAAGTAGGACTTATGCCTTTTCCAAATGAAGTGTAGTTGTGTCTGATATTTCTTGCAGTGAGTTAAGAAACGGGACGCCTATATATACCCCGGAGGGAAAGAAAGTTGGCAACTCCAAGAAAGCAGCGCGCACAGGAATCTTACTCGTGTGCATATCTCGAGTCTTCATGGCTGTGCCCTCCATGAGTACGTATAACTTAATTATTTGTGCAGACAATGAAAATTATACATAGCCGATGGGGTGTAAAATTCTAGAAAATTTCGTACCGGAAAACACATGCCTGTGTGGGCACAGATTAATACAGATGATTCACTCCGCTTTATTTCTTTTTTCACTATAGCATGTCACTGATTGACGGCATGTTTGTCACTGTCATATTATTAAATCTATTGAATACAATATGAGTATAATTAATTACTTAAAAGATACTTATTAATATGGTTCTTTTTGCGGCTCTATTTCACCAATTTAGTGGTATGAAGAACAGGGTGTAAACTTCACTCATCCACCATAGAAAAGGGAGGATCCTCCGACCAGACGGGTTTTGTGTCTGGTGGGCAACTGCCCGACGGTTGACGTCGGAATCTTATATATATGTCGATCGCGCGGTAAACTCTAATTGCGTGATGCAGTATTTGTGTGACGTCATGTCTTTGATGCGTATGTGGCAGTGTAACCGCTACAAATCCATTTTTCTCAACCTCATATGTACGATAGAGAAAAAAGTCCCGTTGGCAACACTGTAAACGAATGAACTTTTTCCCGATCGTCAACAGTGTCGTCGACAACGTGTTACTGATCGAGAATATTCGGGGCGGTTAACCCCCCGTTCCTCACTCCGTACTCCAATTGATATGGCTCCGACAACACACCCGCCCACCTAACATTGTTTCCATACCAATGCTTGAAGATACTTATAGCTCGATAGGCAAACTTATAGCTTCTAGTTTCTTCCATAATATATTGTAGAAAACCTAGATCAAAAGCCCTGAACCTGACACTGACCTGCGAATTGCAAAAAACGAAAGGATGAATTTCGTGGGCTACCATAGCGCATTCCCCTTAGTAGCTAACCAGCAAGGGGAAGTGAGGCTGATTGCCCAGGTGCTTCGGACCTACGGAGGATTTTTTAACACATTAAATACTATGTTTTAGCTCTGGTGCCTCTGATAACGAACTTTGCGGTTGAGCGAAAGCTGTTCTGCCACTACCCGATGGCTGTAATTCCTTTTCAACTATCACTGGTGTGTTTTTTTGTTGTCTTCGCGACACCATTGGGCTGTGCCCTCTTCAAACAGCAAGCCCCTATGAACATCAATTCTCTGGAGCCGAAGCTAAAGGTAAAATCCAAATGTTCTGTTAATTGACATAGTTCTCCCGACAAAAAAAAAAACAGGAGGAAGTGCGAGTTGTAGTCTTGCACTGAGGGTTCCGCACCGTGGAAGGAAATGCTTTTGGGACCGTAAACTAATTTGGAAACTAAACTCTAATTATCATCATAATACAACTCGATTGTTTCTGACGCGTTCTTCGATCAGCATACCTGTTCACAACCGTTCGATCACACGTGTGAGAGCCATAATCCGAATAGATTACGTATGACTCCAGATGTTTAATTACTCTGTAATGTCTGTGATGTCTTGTTTATACCTTTTTAGTTGACTTTTGTCGTAGTTGGGTTTTAGTTTTTATTACCCGACTACGGCGAAATAACTTCTAAACTACCGATCATAATTTGACAAATGAAGTATCACTGGAACCGTCTTGATCGTCCGCTGGTTATAGGCTATGTGACGTCACATTAAATGTCGCCCTCTAGAGAACATAAAGTTGTGAACTAAAAAAATTTTTTTTTAATGTGCCTTGTTGGGTATCAAATGAAAGGGCTTGATAAGCATATTACAAATATGTATATATATCATATTTTCTAAATAAATAAATATGTTTAAATTGTTAAAAACAAGCAAAAGTGAGACTGTGCTACGTACGGCGGCGCTGTAAAATTAATACCTTTTATACAATAAAATACAAACAAAAAAAAAATTAAGTGCTCTGTAAATACTTTATTACGAAATTATAACCTCAAAATAATTTAAATAAAAAGTAAGTTCAAAAACTAAAACCCTACTACTGAAAAATCACGGTCTAAAAAGTATGAAACAAGAAAATGTGTCAGACAAAAATCAAGACAGGTACAAAAACGGTGAAGCCGTGGTCGCATGCCATTATAATGTTGTAAGTGTACCGTTTTTGTACCTGTCTTGATATAAAAACACGTTTAAGACAGATCTCAAGATTTGTAAATAGCTCCGTTCGCACTGTGTAGAAAGATATTCTATATCATTATATCAATGTTAATATACAGGGTGGCAGGGACATCGACGCGAAGACTTACCATGGATTCAGTACATGATTCTGAACCCCTCTGAGTTGAAAAACATCAGCTGTTCCATACATTTTGACCGCGTAGATATTGCAGTTTTCTATGAAACCGCAGATTTTTTTTTTAATAACCGACCAAAAATTTAAACGCTGGTGGTTTCAGAATCATGTACTGAATCCATGGTAACAGTCTTCGCGTCGATGTCCTTGCCACCCTGTACTACGGCGTTCAATAAAAAGTGAGAATGAGTATGTTAAAGGTATATTTAATTAAATATTTTTTTTTAATTTTCGACATAGTCATCTTTTAGTGTAATACACTTGGAATAACTTTTTTCTAAACTTAAAATTCCCTGCCTAAAAAAACTCTTCCTTCTGAGCACCTAAAAATGCCTGTACTGCAGCGATTACTGCTTCATCATCTTCGAATTTCTGTCCTCTCAAATAATCCTTTAACCTCGGAAATACATAGAAATTACTAGGGGCACGGTCTGGTGAATATAGAGGATGCTCAAGTATTTCAAAGTCAGCATTTCGAATTGCAGGCAGGCGTTATCTTGATGAAACAAGACAATCTTTGCAAGTTTGCCGTACCGATACCGTGACACGACGATCTGCTAAAACAATTTTTTCGACTTTTTTTAACCATTTCTTCGGTCACGGCTGTCGTTGGGCGTCCCAAGCGAGGGTCATCTTTAGTGGATGTTCTTCCACGTTTGAATTCGGCGCACCAACGTGTAACTGTGGAATACGGCGCAGCATTTGCTCCTAATGTTTCCCGTAAATCTTGATTGACTTGTACTTGGTAAAAAAATAAGCACAGATAATAACCGCGCGTACAAGTCGTGCCATTAAAGATGAGACTTGACGCACCACGTGGTTTGACTTGCGCAGTAGACGATTTATGGGTCTCTTTAGCGGTATGAGGTCCCCGCTGGGGCGTCATCGGGGCGGAGGAAAGAGCGGCGGGAGGCGCGGTCAAGTCTCAACTCTAATGGCACGACCTGTACTCCAATTTTTTCCATTTTATCAAAGAGTTTACAACCTACCGCAAACAAAATGACTTCTAAATATTATTTAAAAACAAGTTTTTTTTTTTGTTAAGTAGCAGATATTCCAGCTTTACCAGCTAGTATTTAATTTTAATACTTCCAAAGAGTTTGTACCTCATTCTTATTATTTATTGAACTCCCCCTAGTATAGTATTATAATACTAGCGGTCCCGACAGACGTTGTCCTGTCCGAATAGCGCCACCTACCGGGTCCAATTGTATTTTAAAACCATCCAGGGACCCACTCAAATATACACAAAATGTTATCCAAAGCGGTCCAGCCGTTTAGGAGGAGTTAGGTGACAAACACGTTTACAGTAAAATTAATTATATATATAAAAGATAATAATGTAATAAACACACGTACAAAAAAAAAACAAATTTTCCTTTTTTGATTTTTTATTAATGAAATGTGTTTGCTTGTATATTTGTATGTTTGTAAGTTTGTATGTACGGGGTAATCTTTGGAACTACCAGTCGGATTTGAAAAAATATTTTTGAATTGCATAGCCCAATTCTTGAGGAAGGTTATAGGCGAGTCGCGGAAGAAGTCACGGGCAGAAGCTAGTATTCAATAAACGTGTTTTGTAGAGAGATTTGTCACGTTTGCGTTCGCACTGTTGTTTGTTTGTATCCCGAAACTTGTCAAAAGCTAGTGTTTAGTGCAAGGTTTAGTGTTTTCCAAATGAGATGATAAACTTCAAAACATTTACGACCGAACCCATGCAATAAGCTATCTATCACCAGTTTTGGCATACTGTAGATAGAAAAATCTATATATCTATGATTTTAACGTCCCAATAATCTGTCATAGAATAAGGGCCTTACGAAACATCAACAAGTTGTTTGACAAGGCGAACGTGAGTCTACATTGACAAAAAACAGAGATTTAAACATGATTTTACGTGAATGTTTCGAAAATAAGCGATGAGACTGCCCATTGTGTCACCCTATAAAAAAATTCTAATTGTGTGTACATAATATTAGAGTATTCTAATCTATTCAAGATTTTACCAAGAAAACCTTCATTTACCTTTTCAGGAAGCGGCAATAAAGTTATCTCCCAAGGAGACCTTCGTGTACTACAACAAAGGACTGTGACAGAAATTGAATCGAACTTCACCGATGTAGTATTAAATGTGTCGACCCAAGCACTGCCGGGTCGTATCCTGTACTCTCTTTATGAAACCAAAGGCTAAGGCGGGTCAGTACTCCTTGTCAAAAGCTGGTCTTTTTTGGTTAATAAAGCGGGGGGGGGGGGGGATTGCTAACTTTCGCCTCCCTTTAGAACCTAGGTTGTTTTTGAGCCTACCTTTCAAGAGAGATGCTAAGTTGTGATTGGTTAGATTTTAAGACTCTTTACATCGCATCAGTTCTTCTTACTGCAGTTGTATATCCGATATTCTAATAACATCTACAACTTGATTGTTATGTAAAGTTGGCTTGCTCCCAAAAATCTTCGAATAAAATGCTGAACATTTTTTTTGTTAATTTCTGTCACTTTGAATCGAATTCGATTCGATTATGCTATCTAATTGCGTAACACATTTTCGTAAATGATTAAGACTAATCCGTTTCATTTTGACAGTTCAACAACATTCATTGCGTTATATTTACGTTGTTGAGCAGATTTTTTTTCGAACTTATGAAGCAATGGATTAGCAATATCTTTCAAAATGATTCAGATTGTGATTGATCGTGTATTACGCAATTAGGTTGCTGAACTCAAAGATGTTTTGTGGTAAGCCAGCCGTTTTGTTTACGTCTTGTTTATATTGTATTTTAGTACAAGGTGTAATTAAGTCTTCGATGTTTTTATGAACAAAAGAGTTTGCAAATCATGCCAGCTATTAAGACAAATAAATCACTATTGAGTTCAAAGATGCTGTTTCAGTTAAATTCCTCGACTCACAGTAAGTAGTATGCACTATGCAGATTCTCCCCCTTATTTATAAACGTTGCTTAAAGTTAAGTAATGTAGGTATGTAATAAATGTCTGCTTAGTCTAGGGTTGCCAAAAGTACCTACTCTAATTAGACTATTATATTGTATTATCTACAAAACGACGCCTTAAAGTGAAAACTTCGGTAAGTGTGAAAGAAATAACTTTTCAAGAGGAAGAAAATACTGCGTGCTGTAAATTTTTGTACGGCGTCTTTTATGTTCGCACTCGCAGTTCTGGATATAAAAGCGGGTTAAATTTCCATAATAATGAATTAAAAAGAACATAAAAGTGACGCCCTTGGATATTAGGTTATCACATTCAATGAAACCACACATTCTAAATGACGTTCATTGAAAAATCACAATAAGAAACAAAACTTTTAACATTTTGTATCATTCATCATCGTTCCTTTTTGGTCAGTGAACTATATATCTATAAAAGGAAAGGGTGACTGACTGACTGATCTGTCAACGCACAGCTAAAACCACTAAACGGATTGGGCTGAAATTTGGCACACAGGTTGATAATATGACGTTGGCATCCACTAAGAAAGGGATTTTGGAAATTCGACCTTTAAAGTGGTGAAAAGGGGGGATTTTGTTTGTATGAAAATTCTTATTCCTTGAGTTAATAAACTTGAAACTTAGCACGAATACTTATCTATGTATATTATAAAGCTTACCATTTTTTGTTTTTCTAAACTACCCCCTAAAGGAAGATTGGGGGTGTCAAAGTTTGTATGGAAGAATTTTAACGCGCAGTCTGATTAACTCGAAACTCAGTATTTATACATATGAATGAAAATAAATAAAAGTATATCAAGGTTTTTAAAAAATGTACCCCTAACGGGGTGAACAAGGGTATTCATATTTACAGAGAAGGATTTTACTGTGTGGTTCCGTCTCAAAGCTGTGCTTGCTCGGCTGCCCGAATTTCCAAATCGGGGGGGCAAGGACAAACTTAACTTTTTAATTGAAAAATAACTTTTAATAGAGTGGAGAGTACCGATTTGAACGAAATACAGACTAAATGTTACTTCAAGACACGGTCTATGAAATTTTGATCCCAGATTGAAGAACAAACTTTGCAGTTCATATACATATATTACAACTAGAAATTACCAAAATTTTCAGATTTTGCTCTGTATTTGACCTTGCTTCTCGCCAAACTTCATGCTGCTGGGCCAACGGGAAGTACCAAATAGGCTTTGGAGTATTTGCGAGTGTCAAAATATGCGGCAAAACTCATAGAGGGTTAGTAACAATATCCTTAAAACTACGTGTTAGTAAACAACACAATACGGTGACACATGTAACTGAAAGCAGTGAATCCATTCCGTCAGCTATCATTTTCAGAACCCTGTTGGGGCTGGCCATGACTCGTGCCACCATTGATGCAGCGCGCTTACGCATTAAAGTATAAAAACAATCTACACGCGCCGCCGCAAACATCCCTGACGCGCTGCAACGCCAAGGCAACCCCATCAGTTTTCTGAAAGCATTATTAAATTGGACACGAAGGACTCCATACGATGCTCGCGAATACTTCTCCCACAAGCTGCATGAGTAGAAGATGGTACAGAATGCTCTAAAGAGCGTCACCTTTACGTCTGCAGTACAACGTGCAAACCTGCGTTTATTGTTAAACTGTTAACCTGTTTATTGCGTTGACTTGGAAGTTTGATTTTCGTTACAGATCCAAGGGACCGTAAATCCAAGGCTAAGCACGCACTAAGATAGATATATTTGCGGTCGATGCGGATAATATTCGCCAATCTGTGAACAATACCACTAACTAGAGTCCGCACACTGCCAAAAGAAACCGTTTGAGAGTGCCCGTAGGAATTATTTTCGCTAAGGATTTTATTTCGCAGAATCATCGCAACGATCAATATTCGTAGTGCGCACTTAGCCTTAGGTTTTTATATCTATTTCAATTTGATGCCCCCACGCGTTCCAGAGAAAAAGGGTCTTAACAGACAACGAATTCATCCTTTAATAAAGGATTCCATTTTTCATTTTGAGGTACGGAACCCTAAAACAGATTTATTATCTGTCTGTTACATTTTCATGCCACAACGGCTGAATAGATTCAGATTAATGGCATACGGATAGACCATGACCTGGGTTTGGACATATGATAAGTACTTTGAATCCAGGTAGTACGTTCCTGTGGGATATTTACCGACATTTACGCGTGCGAAGCCGCGGGAAAAAGCTACTGATTAACTATAGTCAAGGTTTGTTATTTCGTGGCAATGATTACTCTATTTATTTTGTTTAACTTTCATACATGCAACAATTAATTGTTGGTTATATTTTTATTTATATAGATATTTTGTTATTTTAACAGACATAAATCAACTTGTATTAACCGCTGTACTATTTAATGAGGTAACATCATTGCTACTCTATAATTCTGTTTATGACAGCGCGTTACATCGCGATCCCGACAAAAGTGAGAAGTGATAAGGATTGGTCGTATGTCTGCGCAGGCGCCTTTAACGGTTAATAAGTCTTGCAACTTATTGGCTATATATACGATCTACATCATAATTTGAGCATACTCTATGCGTAATAAAAATACATAAGGAATTCACCAGTTAGCGTAACAGTGGGGCAGCGGTGGAATTGCAACTTTGCCGCATTTCGCTACGACTGTCGTAGTAGATCGCACTAATACGGCGTAGCATTGCACTTCGCTACGGCCACGGGTTACGGCCTATGCATTGACTATGGCTACGGCGTAGCTCGCATTATGCTACGGTCGCTTAGTCTTCAAGTACATACTACTTTTTAACCGACTTCCAAGAAGGAATTTCTGTATTATCAAAACAATATTTGACGTTATAAAAAAAAACATTTTATTTCGGATAACAAAAAGTTCCATAAAGTATTAGTAACATGTTTGCACTTAAACCATTATTGTTAGTAACTTAAAACTAAAGACGAATTTGTGAGAAGATCACCCAACAAAGGCACAATGAGAAATTGTAATGGTCTAACTTAGGTAAAAGTCTTCGCACAAATTGCCCTTATTATGGTGGTGGAAGTATCTGCCGCCACAGCTTTCAGGATACTATTGTGACTACCTCTTATTCTGCTCAGGAGTGAGGCCGTTTTTTTGCGGATGATGGCATGAAATCCATCGGTATGGGTTACCGGGAACATTTCTGATGCACTGCAAAAACGAGGCAGTCGCAACAGCATCCTAAAAACATTGTTGTATTGGACGCGTAGAACATCCAGCGACCTTTTCGAGTAGTTGACCCAAAGATTACCCGTGTAAAAACTCTAACTCTAACTCTAAGCTTTAAAAAGCGTAATCACACCGAGCAAATCTTCGTGCCAAAATATTACCCCTGACCGCCAGAGCCCTACGCTCCCTCTCAATATCACTATGGTCGCTGAGGTCACTTGGAAGAAAATGCCCAAGATATTTAAATTTTGTGACTTTACGAATTGGCGTACCGTTTATGGCAAGTTCGAGAGCATCTTTCCGGCTCTTACCAACGACCCCAAAGACCATGTATTCAAATTTATTGACATTATAGACCAGTCCATGTGCAGCAGCGTAGGTCTCGCATACTTTGAGCGTCCCCGCGATCGATCACAGCGACGGCCTCAGCAGCACCACCTCATCCGCAGAACTGATGCTGTTAAAACTTACACCATTTAACCTGCATCCGACACGCGTGCTGCTGAGCTCGGCAATGAGGTCAATAACATAGATTGAAGAGCTGAGGAGACGACGAACCACCCTGCATCACCCCGCACTCCAACCCATATGATTCCCAGAGCGTATCAGACCATCTGACACGATTTGTCTGGCCGCGGTACCAAAACAGCAATACTCTGAGCAGCTCCTCCGGTATACCCCTACTCGTCAATTTACTCCAAAGCACATTGTAAGAAATGAGATCGAAAGCCTTGGAGAGATCAAGGAAGCAGGCGTACACCGGTCTTACGGTCAGTGTAGTATTTGACAGCATGCTTGACACTTAGGATAGCACTTTCAGTTGATAGTCCTGGACAAAACCCAAACTGTACATCATGCAACTTAACATATCTTACCAAATAAGTGTCAAGCATACTGTCCAACACCTTGGCCGTAACAGTAGCAAGAGAGATCGGGCGATAATTGTGCATGTCCGAGATGTCTCCTGTCCTATTTTTCACGATGGGTACAACAATGGTCTTGATTAAGTCTGCCGGTAAATATGAATGGCTGAGACACACGTATAGAACAAGGACAGGGCCCTCGGCATATGCATGCCTGCATTTTTCATTATTTTACCCCTACTCATACTATTTATGACCGACCTTATTTGCTTCGTGGTGAGGCGTAGTAGCGGCTCATCCCCTCGGCTATGAGATACAAAACCTATTTCCGATACTGAGGGGCCAAATGGAGACTTCACTTTGAAATGATCTCTAAATAAATTAGCAATGTCCCCATGCTCATTAACCCCTCCCACATCCGCCGCTAGACCAGGCTTAGCGTCCAACTTACCTGCGGACTTCCAAAATGCACAGAAATTATTATTTGCTCGTTGTTCTGCTAATAGGTCCGTTTTAATTTGGTCTTGCCTATTTTGATAGTACTTTAGCCGGCTTTTGAAAATTTTACGCGTTTCGTACATTTGGTCATAAATAGTACCAGAGGTTGGTCGATCAGCCAAAACCTAGGCCTGGCCTATTTTCATTAGCTCTTATCAGCTGTCTCGGCGGGATGTTGCGAATTATGCCATTACATTACAGGAATTTGCAATTGGCATTTGGAATTTTTGAGAAGCCATTCTTTCAGAAAAATATGTTATCGCAGCTATTGTGTTACCTACGCAATTACGTTACGGAACGTTTGAAGATCGTCCATTTTGTTATTGAAGTATTCTATTTCTACTAACTGTGCTCTATTTTCTAGATAAGATTTGAACCATTCTTACAAAATCCCGCGGATCCCTATTCTAAATAGCTTGTTTACGCCCACTTGTTAATAGCTAACTCAGAGTTAATCCAATAATTATCTTTAGATAACCCTGAGTTAGCTGGTAACTCCTAATTATATAGCTCACATAGCTAACCCATGAACGCGCAAGTGGGCCTTAGTAAAATACCATACTGTAGGTACTTTGTCGTAGGCTTTGGTCATGCATATCAAGCATTATACCTATTGCGTATTTTTTATTATTTATTATATTTAGGGCTTCCTGTATTTTATAGACTGCAAATGCTGTTGATCGATTTTTCCGAATGCACTTTTGGCTTTCATCAATGTATTTTTTATTTTACGCAGAAAGTGTTCACGTACACGTTCTTTCACGCTGCTTTCTCAAAAATCTTTGAATCTGTATTCAGAAGAGCTAATTGGCTCTGTTTCTTATGTACGTAAAGGTTTCACTAATGCTATTTTCAACTGATCAGGGAATACACTTACTTCAAAATACTGGTTTATTAATTTATAAAATGGTAATGGAATCACATCAGCGCACTGTCTGAGTAAACAGAGTTCGTCTCTGCCGTGAATTTTTTAGGCCTTTTAACATAATATTTATTTCATAAGGATCTACAGGAGTAAGAAATATTGTACTTTCGGTTGGTGAGAGTATCTACTGGGATACTTCAGTCTACGTTTAAGGACAGCACCAAGTCGGGGCTAGTTGGTTTGCGATTGGGATAATAGTTTACTTGAGTAGATAAGCTAGGACTGTGTATGACGTAGTCGGATTCAAACATGTGGTTGAAAAAAGTCCTGCCTCGCGTATTTGTGTAGCTACTGAGTCAGTGTGATTAGTTGGCATTAAAGTCTCTCATGATAACAACACGGAAGCCCAAGCCAAACAATAACTCACGAACACTAAGAAGCATTGACAGCTTGGGTGACTGGTAAATGGATAAAAAAATGTGATCAATTCCTGATATTTTGATAGTTATACCGACATTAGCCTGAATATTTTCAGTGTTCGGAACTGTTAACACCGAATGATCAAAGTCATTTCATACAGGAATAGCAACTCTTTGCCCACGGCCAGTGTGATGTTTATCTTCGCGATAACAGGTAAAGCCAGTTGTAACTAGAGTTTGGGGTGAGTCTAGTTTCACAAATACCAATAATTAATATCAACAGACAAAACGCTTATAGACAAAATGACAAATAAACAATTACAATCTGTCATTTTGTCTACTCTTCTGTCGACAAAACCCGTAGAAAACCCGTTTCTTTGGTTGTCATGCAATGCGTGCTGCACGCGTAGCATGACACCGCACCGTAGAAACGGGTCAGTAAGAGTCTGACGTGCATAACTTCTCCCGCTCCGCCCAGAGCGGCAGAAATTATTTGATAATTTTCCACCCAAAAAAAAAAGGCAGATAACCAAAAAATTGTCATTTTCGACTGTAGAATGGTTGTGAATAGCTATGCAGCTGCGGTATAACATTATCTTTACTGGCAGCCTCGGTGAAAACGTCAGTCTTTTCTGTCAGACGCCACTAGTTTCTTTGTCAAATGTCAACTCAATCAAACAAAATGCTTGAAGTCGTAATTATTTAGAAAATTTGTTTTTAGAGACAATGAGATAAATATTAACAAAATGTATAATCTCAAAGCGTGTATGGTGTGTTTCAGCACGGATGTTAAATTATTTAGCATGAACAGTGGTAAATTAAGACATGAATTCCAATTGATTTCTGGTATTCAGGTATGCATTGTTTATATTCGGTTTATCAATATTTTTTTTAATATTAAGGTTTAATATCCCACTGGTTTAAACATATATACCTTTTATTATTTACAGACTTCCCACGGGGATGGCATACCGGATTATTTATGTTTTCAGTGTGAAGCTGTCGTGCGAAATTTTAAAAGATTTCGCGATAGATGCCATCGAGCTCATTACGCTTTGAAAGAAATTTTAAGCAGAAACAAAGAGGTAAATTACTTAACAACAGTTAAAACAGTAAAAACTGTTTAAAAAAGTATTATAAAATATAAACATTCGAAGGTTTAAGCAGAGGTGTACTTATAGTAATTTGATTTAAAAGAGAAGAACAGGCAAGAAACTCCATGGACACTCCATGGAGTTTCTTGCCCGTTCTTCTATGGAGAAGAACGGGCAAGACACTCCATGGAGTGTTGAGAGGGTTGATCAGTCAGAAAGATGCGAGCTAATTGCCCATTCCAAAGCTTCCTCCATAGGAAGCTATAATAGGTCCGGTTATAATAGGCTTGCGGTTATATTAGGTTATATAGATGCGAGCTAATTCGAGCTTCCTCCATAGGAAGCTTTGGAATGGGCAATTAGCTCGCATCTTTCTGACTGAACAACCCCTTGACAATCCAAAAGTGCCTGTAATTGGTTTATTTTAAATAAATGGTTTGAGTTCAGTATAGTACACCCACATTTTGCCAGTTATGTTTAAGTTACATGGGATTTAAAGATACAATTTAGGGCAAGCCTATTATAACCGGGCACAATTCTAGACTTTATGCAGCTGATTCCAAAATATGTGATAAAATAATGGTATCTAGTACATAATTATGACCATTTCCGCTTTACAGATTAGCTTAACAAATCTTGAAGACTTAAACCGCAACCTTCTTGGTATCACACCAACTCTCTCGTTCATGAGTTTAGATAAAACTCATTATGAAAAAGTAACGTTCCAGTGGAAAAGACAGAACCGCATTGACTGGTGTAACTCCTCCAGACATAATATATCTGTATTTCACTGTAGTACGCTCAGTTCTGATTTCACTTTTGATAGAATAACCAATCCCAGTGAATTGGAATTCACTGAAGAAAAAATCAAAACAGACATTGATGAAACTGAACATGAGGAAGTACCGGTTGAGTATGAAGTTTCCAAAGATGAGTCTGGTGGCTTTGAGTGCGGCACAACAGAAGACACTGAAATACCAGATTCATTTTTGGATAATGAGAACTTTGATAGTGATCAGGATATTGATAAATTCCCCGACTTGTCATTGTCACTTAATGTTGAGAATACGTCTGTAGATGGGACGGATATGGACGAAGAGTATGCCACATTGATCCCAATTTCTGTAAAAGAGGCTAAGGCAGCGATTGAGGTGTACAAAATGTTCACTCAGGGAAAATACCATTGTGAAATATGCAATAAGGCTTATAATAATGCAGAACGAATGAAGATACACTTACGGATGCATGATAAGGTGAGACCTATTTTGTACCTTGACTCTTCTTTGATTTTGATGTAAAAAATCTGACGCCGTCAGCAAACGATATGACGCCGTCATGCCGTCGTGCCCTGTCACGTCAGAACATATATTTATTTTTTCTCCATTTTTCTTTATTGGTTTTCTTTAATTATAAATTCTTTCAATAACTATAAATTTCGATGTTTCACATCTGTCGGGCCCCGTGACGGCTATTTTTCTTAAGCCGTGGGTTTTCCTATAATCTTACTCAATTAACCCCTTAATCTGCCTATTCAGTTCTAGGCCTCCTCTTTGTGAGAGAAAGTGGGCTGTAGACCACTCTGTATGCTCTAGGTGGGCTGATAGTTATCACAGTGTCTTGTTCTCTCCAGTATCATTACATTAAATTTACCCCTAATTATATCCCAAAATATTTAATTTATTTTAATAAAACATACTGTACAAATGTAGACTTAATGCCTGCAGCATTTTACGGCACGGTTGGCGCAGTTGTTAAACGATTGACTGCTGCGGTGCGTGGCGCGAGTTCGATTCCCGCACGGAACAAATATTTGGTTTGAACTACGCGTTACGTAACATCGCGTAGAGATTTTTTTCACGCATAAACGCTAAAATAGGAGAATACATGTGAAGAACAATGGCGGATAAAGCAAAAATGTGTTAAGGACAGGGCCAAGTCAGGAAAACGACGATATTAAATATATGATTCGCAGTAAAAATTTATTACGAAAGAAAACCATTAGAAATCTCTTAAATAACATAGGTATATTAGCGACTTTCCGGTACTTTACGCCACATAATTGTGACTTTCAGGTAAGAATGGTCACATCCGTTTTTTTTTTTCATTGGATGTCTTTGGTTAGACCAGACGCTGTCTTAAAAAATGTCCATCTATTTTAATAATAATATAATAATAATATTTATTCAAAAATTACAAGGCATAAAAATTAGTACAGCTTTGCTTAAATGTAAATTATATTCCTAAGACTTACGTGCCTGAACTAGGTAATCCTGTGTTTCAGGCGAGAAGAGCTTAAATAGACTTATAAAATAAATAAATAAATAAATCTGTAGGTTGACAATAGATCACTAATAATATGTTGAGTACCTTAGTATCTAAATTCGAAAAATACTTAACTTAGGTGAAATTTGTACATGTATTCACTTTAATACAGTTAGTAAATTCTCTGTATCTTCATAAGACATACATATAATAGGACCTTATTAGACTAGCTTCCGCCAGCGGGTTCGCCCGCATATTTTTATAAATTATAGCCTGTTACTCAGTGATAATATAGCATTGTATTGGTGCAAGATTTTTTGTACAAAGTACAAAAAATCAAATCTTTTCTCATAAATAAATAATAAAATAATTTTAGAAAATAAATAATATTAATATAATACCAATATTATAATTAATTAATAATATATTAATTAATTATAATATTGGTTTAGACACCTATAAAATATTTTCCATTTGTTTCAGCATGTGAGTGGCAACTACCACTGTGGCCTCTGCCAATACTACTATAAAACTGAGTTTTTACTGAAAACACACATGACTGATAAACATCTGTTTAAGTACTTGTGTAGGAAATGTACTGAAGTCAGTTTTGATCGGTAAGTAAATAGTTTAAATTTAAATCTTTTATATAAAATCGAATGCCCGTTTTCACTAACACTAGGCGACACTTAAACGAATGCCTAAATAAAAGCGCGTTGTTGGATTTTGAACTATCGGCGCTGAGCCGAGCGTTGAAAATGTAACAGCGCGATTTTATTTTTGCATTCATTTAGGTGCCACCTAGTGTTACTGAAAATGGTCATTAGTAGTATTTATTTATTTATTGACATGGACTAAAACATACACAAACAAAAATCACGTACAAATTAAGGTATTGTAAATTCGAAAGAAGTTGTAGTTGAGTATCAAAGGGGAACTAAATGACCAGAAACCTTATGTGCTATTTTTACGATCAACAAACCATGTTTAAATAGTAGGGATGATGCCTGGGTCAAAGAAAAACTATATCTAGTCCGCCAGTCATATAATAAAAAAATAATCCACACGTACCTATTTTTTTCTTTCTCATATTAATAACACATGACTTGGGTAAAACGCATTAAATTTGGGGAGTGGGGTCGCTACGTCACAAGCAAGTATAAAATCTACATACTCGTGACGTCATGACACATTTTAACTCAATGTATCGCCGTAATCTTTTGATAACGTAAAAAAAGACAAAATACGTGTCCAATATTTTTTAATAACCTACCTGAAGGACGAAAAAAAAATGTTTGTCATCATCCCTATTTACAATTATGGCAAAAGCTCTCAATAACCATTCGTTAGATTTAGAATGCATGGTTTATGAAGGATATTATGATTGGATTTAGAATATAGTTGCACGCAGGTTTGCTCGCTGCTCGAGGGCAGTGAAAAATACTCTTTTCAAGGCGTACTGCCAATCGTTATACTCGAGCAGTCTGTGGGTATCCTGTACTGCTAGTGCTCTGCACGTCCAATACAACAACGTCTTCAGGATGTTGATGCGGCTGCCTCGCTATTGTAGTGCGTCCGGAATGTTTGTAGAGGCGCGAACGCAAGCCGTCCGCTTTCATGCGGTTATACGGAAGACAGTAGCCTCCTTGTTGATGGTTGTACGTGGATTATATACTCGTGATACTCGTGCGGATTGCCCTATCGAACAAATAGATGCATATTGTGATAGGTGTTAACTAACATAGTGCATAAGATTTTACTAACGCAATAGGTACCTTTTTTTTTTGGGTCGTAAATCATCAAATAACTTCTCCCGCTCTGGGCGGAGCGGGAGGGCGTGTCAGACTCTTACTTACACTTACTGCAACGCAATAGGTACCTATAATTATAATAATTTATTTCTCTGTATTTTATTTATTTTGCAGTATTTTTAAAATTTGTAATTGTATGGATTAATTTTAATACAAAAAAAATAAAAACACTGCTTTTTAATTACATTAGATGTTTTTTTTTTCAGCCTTTTAATGTGAAAATATATTTTTGAATCGTCTCTACAAGTCCTTAGATACCATACATGTACAAGTAACAAAAAAAAAAAAAATGTTTATTGTATTTTTTCCAAATCCATATGATTCGCGTTATGAATACACATTCCACGAGATACCTCATTTGTTAAAATCCGTGCGCTCGTTAAGCCTCTAGCAGGGAACACAGAGACAGACAAACATACTTACTACCAACCAAAAACATCCCACAAATGAATAGCAACATCTAATATAATTTCAGATCATCAGCAAAACAGCACTACATCTGGACTCATTTACAAAACGGTAGCAAAAAGAATGCAAACTGGTATGAATCTAGACCGAAATGGTTGCAGACACGAGGAGGCAAGCGTGTCAAAGGAGTGGTGACAATAAAACCTGTTAAAAAGAATAGGAAATTACCCGATGACTTCCTCATCTACTCTCCCATTGGCCATGAAGAACAGTACCGGTTGGTTCAGGAGAGACAGCAGTCCAGGAACTATCAGGAAGCGAGGTATCAGTGTGATCTGTGCTACCGAGGCTTTAGAGTTATGGTGACATATAACAAGCATATGAAGAAACATGATCCTGTGAGTATTAGCTTTATTAGTTTCAATTTTATACAAGCTTTGCATTCATGGCATAAATTGTCTTCGAATATAAGTAAGAGCTCCTGCTATGGTATGAAGTCTTTACAAATTTCTGCTTGAGTATAGTTTTCAATGTTTTTTAATGTAATTTCTTTTGCATACTATTGTATAGAATCAAGTTTAACTAACTGAACCGTCAGGTGTGCAGCTGGGGAGGTTGTTGCGCCACTTTTCTTCCCAGCTAAAGCACTAGGAAGTGGTGACGGGCGGGTGTTTTGGGAAACTGTCTTATGTAATTTTGGCTTTCGAAAAGTGCTGATTTTCAGCCTAGTTTGAATAAATGACTTTTGATTTTGAATCAGTTAAATTAGTGGTCGGGTAGAAAGCTCAGGACGTGCTCGTGACACGTTACTTTAGAATAGTCATGTGTGAGGGCCCTTTATTTACATAAGAATAAAGGGCCCTCACACGTGACTATTCATCAGGTTACCAAATGCCTACCATAGTATTTTTTGACACTAGACTTTGTAATGCTGCATTGGTGCTCGATTTTGTGCAGCAATCGCTAGTTCGATATCCGCACGGAAAAAAATAACGCACGTATGCGTCTCGTGAATCGTCGTCTTTCTTCGGAAATACGAAGTCGTGATGATGAGATCTAATTTAGAGCTGATACAAACATGGAAGTACTTGCCTATTATATTACCATAATCACACAATTGTAGAATAACAATTGCAATTCGAACCGATCTGCGACCGGAGTACGTAGCCCCATACAGAGAACTAACATTCATACTAACTAGCTCAATAATAGGTGCTTAGAAGCTTTGCCTCTATGGGGGTTACTTGGTGGCGCGACGTTTCGTGCTAATTTGGAACACGAAGATTACCGAAGCGCATACCTTTTCTGGTTTACTGGTGATAGTGTTGGTTAATGTTTTTTTAACAAAACAATGTTTTTCTAAATATTTTCTTGTATTCATATTTTTAGGCACAATCCGGTCCTTTACAGTGTGACATCTGCAAGATCCACTTCAAAGATCAGAGGAAACTCTACAAACATATGAACATCACGCATTTGTTCAAATACTCCTGTCAGTTATGCAGTTACGTGTGTTGTAATAGGTAATTATTTTCTATTTTATTTTATTACTAGCAATCCGTATGGTTCGCACGGTTTTTACGACTCGACAAAACATCGAGATTTCTTTATTATATTTAAGTTTAATATTGTGGAGCAGTGGTGGCCCAGTGGTAACGGCTCTCAAAACGGTGAAGGAAAACATCGTGAGGAAACCGGCATATCCTAGAATCAAAAATTCGAAGACATGTGACATCTACCAACCCGCACTGGGCCCACGGTGGGTTACGGCCCACTCTCTCACCAAGAGGAGGCCTGTGTCCCAGTAGTGGAAACATTATGGGTTGATTATGGTTATGATAAGTTTAATATGAATGTATTATACTCATAAACCTTCCGGAATAAACTCTCTAAATTATGGTGAAAACCTGTGTTGTACAGTTTAGAATCCATACTAATATTAAATTGTGAAAGTAACTGTCTTTCTGTTTTTCTGAAATTTCACGCCTAAACCACTGAACCGATCGTTATACTGCCGGCAGTCGGCTACACTGCCTAAAAAAATATTCTCAATACATTTGTTGTTTTTTTTTTCAGAGGTCAAGCTCATATGCATTATAGATGGCATAAAAACGTTACATACGAGTGTCCTCATTGCAAGAGGGAGTTCATGTAAGTTATACAACACATTATCATGAATAAATAATGAACTAAATTACAACAGGAATAGGGTTGGAAATAGCATGAACACACGCCATCGAGAATTATCTCGTGCATGTTATTTTCAACTCCATTTTAGGTGTGCTTTTTCATTATTGAGTCTCTAAAACTGCTAGAGCATTTTACTGCCCAGTATGGGTCAACTCAAAACTCTTTAAAACTATATGCGATATTTATTTCGTTCGGCGCATCCTGGGTAGTCAGCCCCTTTTAATTTTAGAGGTATGAGGAACAGGATGTAAAGTTCACTCATCCTCTATAGAAAAGGGAGGATCCTCCGACCAGAATGGTGTCGTGTCTGGCGGGCAACTGCCCGACGATTGATGTCAGATAGTCATATATATAATGTCGTTCGCGCGGTAAACTTTAATTGCGCGATGCAGGATTTGTGTGACGTCATGTCTTTGATGCATAGTTCTCATGTGGCAATTTAGATGCCGCCACATAATTATTATATTTTGAAAACCTAATACCTAGTGTATTATATTTTCTCACATAGTTCGTACCGATACGAGATAAAAACGCTTTTTTTTAAAAGGAATTCAACAACAACAACTTAACATCACGCCTGTAATCCCCGAAGGGTTAGGCAGAGGTGTACCTATAGTACACCCACATTTCGCCAGTTATGTTTTTAAATCCCTTGTAATGGGGGGCGAGCCTATTGCCATCAACCGGGCACAAATCCAGACTCCGGGCTGCTACTGAGAAATTCCAGATAAAAAACCCAATAACACTGCCCGAACCGGAAATCCTGAGTAGTAGCGCTTGCGACCACTAGACCACTAGACGAGGTAGTACACACAAACACACAGGCAAACAAACACAAACAGGAATAAAAAAAAAGTGTGCGGACGGGGGAACCCCCCCGTCAGGAAGTTCTTTCTCACGTATGATTTAAAACAAAAACAATTTTTTTGCAGTCAGTTACATTTTGTCCTCACTTTAGAGGCTAGGCTTTAGATCCCTCGAAAACTATGAAAACGACACCCATGACGAAAATTTTTACAGCCGCCATCTTGGATTTACATTTTAATCTCACTATCGGCTTTAGCACCCTCGAAAACTATGAAAACGATACCAATGATGAAAAATTTGAAAATTTTCAGAGCCGCTTCGCTATCTTGGATTTACATTTTGACCAAATTCACACTTTTCTCTCTCTCTCTTTGCAGTGTACTCGGGCCAATGTGTACAATTTTATCCCACGATACTGTAATCACTGTACTCTTTTCAAAACAGTCGCAAGTATTAACACTTTTTAGCGTGACGATTTCTGAAAGTTTACAAGACGCATTAAAGAACTTCGTTCCAAAAAAAAAAACGGTAAATTAATTTAGATTAAATACGTTACAGGAAGGCATCAACGCGTCTAACTCACATAAGAATAAAGCATCCGTCCATGTGTCTGTGCACTATTTGCGGACACAGTTTTGTGAGCGATTCGGGGCTATATTGTCACAAACAAATTGCACATACTGAAGAGGTAAGATTGCCCTTATTTTGTTCATTTTATTATGTTTGCATATTTATACCAGAGTTGTTGCGGAGCTTCGATTCCGACGCCGAAAGGTCGGAATTTCCTATTACTTTTGCACCTAGGCTCCGACTCCTACTTCGGCTATACTTCGGCTTCGATTTTTTTGAATCGGGGTTTATACCGAAGATCGAAACGCAACGATTTACGTGACTAGAGCATATACAAACAAGTTTTAACTTGACGCCCGGGTAATTTTTTACACACTCGCGCTTTGTCTCAGTTTATTGTTTTGTCAACACATCTTTCTTCTACTTCCGCCTCCGGTTCCGATACCGATCAATCAAATTTAAAACCTCCCGTCTGAGGCTCCGATTCCCATAAAACAACCTCCGTAACATCTCTAATTTACACTATAATATTAATAACTATTTTTTTTTTATATAGTTATTCGTCCAATAGTAAATGTAGGTGCAACCAAAGTTCTAAATAATCTTTATGTGCCGCTGACACAGTATCAAAAAGTAACAAAAATGTTCTAGATATTTTATTGCAACTTCTGCCGTTGTGCAAATGAGGGATTAGCATAAAACCCTTACAAGACATGCCTTATTTGTTTTCCTAAAAAGCTAATAAAACTCACTTTTTCTCTTATTTTGCAGGAGATAGAAGAAAGCAATAAGATGGTGTTGAACACGGCTGACCCTCACTACTGCGCCGACTGTGAGATACAGTTCATGTCGTTCGCAGCCTTCACCACGCATCTCGGCAGCTCCTACAAACATGCTACTACTAACCTGTAAGTACACCATACGAGAACCTGGCCGTCAATATGAAAAATAAATATCGCACAATCAATGCACAAAACTAAAAACAAACGTGCGCGCCACGAAAGAAGGATGGCGGAAAATTTAGGAACTACGGTTTTTTTATGCAATGTGATGCCATAAAATGGACACTAGCGCCGCGTCAAAAGGACTTCAATGATGGCGCGGACTGTTCAGTGTGACCAAAAACTTCATCGGTCGGCAACTCGGCACATCTAGTTTGAGTAGGAGCGCTGTCTTTGTCACTCATATCCGTGACAGTCTCTTTCGAGTCGACTTCCGCGGTAATTCCTTACAGTATTTTTATCTAGCGACTCGCGCTTTTCTCGTGGTAACCAAGTGTACAAACACGCTGTGAATGTGTGCGTGAATACGAATAGCGTCAGCACATGACACACACACGCTTCCGACTTCGCCATTGTCTCGGATGGTACCGATAGCTGCGCTTACAGACACATTCTTTTTCACTTGGTAACCACAAGTAAAGCGCGCGTCGTTTTGTGAGATAAAAATACTATAACACGATAACAATAATTAATACCTACGATAATTTTAATGCCTTCAATTTTAACAGTTCGACAACATTCATTGCCTTATATATGATGTCGAGCAGACGAATTTTTCAATACTATGAAACAATGGATTAGCAATATCCCTTAGAAATCTCGGATTGTGATTGAAAGTGTGTTACGCAATTAGGGTGCAGGGTTAAAAATCGAACCCAACTCGGGCCCATTGGATTTTTTCATCAGGGTTTATTAGCAGCCTACAAGGTCGTTTATGATTACATTCGTGAGTCATACTTTTATTGATGGCTATAAAATATGAACTTTGATTACAGTTCGATCAAGCCGTCTCGCCGCAGTAAGACGGAGGAGCCCCGAGCGCGCGGCCGGCCGCGTCGTGGCGCGTGCTCCGAGATCGTCAACAACGGACTCACCACCTCCAGCACTTGTGAAGTGGTAACTATACTTAGTTTTTAAAACACTAGCTTCTGCACACGACTTCGTCCGAATAGGATATGTTTTATCATCATCATCATTTCAGCCGAAAGACGTCCTCTGCTGGACATAGACCTCCCCTAAGCACCGCTACTTCGACCGGTTCTGTGCTTCACAAGGTCATCGGTCCACCTTTAGGAGGCCTTCCAACGCTACGTCTTCCGGTACGCGGTCGCCACTCCAGAACCTTTCGGCCCCATCAGCTATCTGTTCTGCGAGCAATGTGCCCTGCCTGCCCACTGCCAATTAAGTTTGGCAATTCTTCGGGTTACGTCGGTTACCTCGGTTCTGCCGCGTAATTCTTCATTTCTGATTCAATCACGTAGAAAGAAAGAAAGAAAGAAAGAAAGAAAAGAAAGAAAAATAGGTTTATTTGTCACAGAAACACGTGCATACATAAAAGACAAGAGTAAACGAAAACAACAAAAAGTACATAATAAATCACGAGCATAAAACAGAAATTAGTCGGCAGCTGCACGACATGACTGTGACAAGAAGGCTTCCACTCAGCATGATGCAGTGCTATGGGGAACCCACAGCACAGCGCTGATTTTTTTTTTTTTTTCGTAGGGAAACTGCAAGCATAGCCCTCTCCATTGCCATTTCATTTGAGTTGTCATTCCATTGCATTGCAGTGATTTATTCGTTTTGTTATTAATTAGATCGTTTAAATAATCACACAGCACTCAAAAAAAAATTGTAAGTTCACAGTTTTAAGTTCTAAAATATCACTTTTGTTCGGATTTAGTATCAGTTATATCAAGGAGAGGATGGTAAAGAAACGATCAGATATAAACACTAAACTATTGACTTTCATTTTCCTATATGATTTAAGTTGCATTATAATAATGTTCCAGTGCGGCAAGTTCCTATCAAACGACGTGCAAGCCCGCAAACACTACGAGTCGGAACACCCGGACACCGAGTACCTCAAGCGATACATGTGCGACGTCTGCGGACACACCACCAGGGTATATAATTTTAATATACTATTTACAGTACAAGGCATGAGTGGTGAGCACAAACTGACACTGCGCAGTAGCTAATTATTCGGTCTGTTTGGCGGAATGAAGAAGCTGGGGGACGCCGAGCTGTACGCGATTGGTTCGTCAGTCGATACTCGTCGCCTATTGGACCTCTCGCGAGTCATTTGGCTACTGTCATTGGCCGAAATTGTAACATGCGCGAGCTGTGCTCACGACTCGTGCCCCGACCTGTACTCTACGCACAAACACGGACAATGGCGGTTGACTACTTTTCAACCTTATGTCTTAAGTAATAAGGTTGAAAAGTGGTTCAACACCAGTATCTGCGATGTTACATTTACGAGCATCGTTACACTTACGCAAGATTGAATGAATAGCGATTTTCTCCTACAGTTTTGGTAGATATTTTATGGCGTTACGAACATAATATTGTCGTTATTATAAAGCAGGTCTTTTCTCAAAGTTACGATTTTTATTTCACTAGAAAAATACTCTTAAATTTTGAGAAACTGTAAAGTATTTGCACTACACACCAGCCGCAAAATTGCAGTTTTTGTACAGTTGATAAACTGCATCGAAACTGCCAACTGACTGCGGAGGTCTCTTGCAGCAAGCGTGCAGTTCAAATACCGTCCGTCTATTAGTCAGTCCTATTGATGCAAGAGAAGATGGCATTACAAGAGGGTGAGAAATAGCGCCCCCATAACCCAAATAAAACTACTAATGACGATACTTACGTCTGGCGTTCCCTGGCCAGTCAGTATACCCACTATGAAACTTCCGGATTAGCTAAGCTTTTTGTCAATCTTGCTGACTAGTATCGTTTAAGGGCTTAACTATAGTTTGACCGAGACCGCTGTACCGCGCTTTATGAATGTGCGGCGAGGCGGGGGGCAGCGTTGACGAATGAGTGGCGGGACGCCGTGAGCGTTCACGAATGAGTAGCGGGACGCCGTGAGCGTTGACGAATGAGTGGCGGGACGCTATGAGCGTTGACGAATGAGCAACGGGACGCCATGAGCGTTGACGAATGAGTGGCGACCCCGCTGTCTCGCCGCGCACATACCTAAGCCGCAGTATAGCGGTCTCGGTCAAACTATAGCTAATGCGTCTACTTACATTACGATTTATTTCTTATGATTGTTATTCTTCTGTTCTTTCCAGCAATACGCGAACCTCATAGTCCACATGCGAACACACACGAATGAGAAGCCATACGGATGTCCGCACTGCGACCGTCGATTCAACATGCCCAGCAATAGAGACAGACATCTAGTCGTAAGTATAACATTTGTGGACGCCAGCCACTAACCCTTATTCCAAGCTCTAGTTCAACATATCTCGTCCCACGTTAGAAGCTCGTTCGACCCTGTCCCACGCTCTACATATCCAGCCCCAATTTAAACATTTTCAGCCTCCGTGCAACATTTACAGACCCTGTTCTACATTTCTAGCCCCAGTCTAACATTGACAGCCCCAATCGTACATTACCAGCCCCAGTCTAATATTTCCAGCCCCAATCGTACATTACCAGCCCCAGTCTAATATTTCCAGCCCCATTCCCACTTGTACTGCACCTGTCCAACTTTTCTAGCTCAATCCCACATTGCCAGCTACAGTCCCACATTTCAAGCCCTAACATTCTGTTTATTACGTATTGCTGTGAAATATATGCTTTACGTTTTTAGCAATGTGCGTGTTCAGTCCATACTCAGACAACAAAGTTTTTTGCATAAATCTCCCATGATACACAACCCTTGCTAATTCTATTGCAATGTTAAAATTGGTTGATAAAAAAAATCATAATGCTTTTTCACGTTATTACAGGTCCACACGGGTGAGAAACGGTATCAATGTCAGCACTGCAACCGTCGCTTCACTCAAAGCAGCGCCGTCAAGCTTCACATACAAACTGTGCACCTCAAGATACCCTACGCGCCCTGGAACAAAAAGAATCGGAAGCGACGCAAGGTAAATTGATCTCATAGTTATATTTCGTGATGTTAACGTTAATGTCTTGATGGCCTTGTCTATCATGCACGATGTTGTATGTTCAAATCCGGGCAGGTACCGATGTGACTTTTAATTCATAATGATGTACTTTCTAAGTTTATCTTCGGCATTACTGATATTAGCGGCTTGACCCCTGAGAGGCTTACTGCCGCCCCGGTCCCGGCGGCAGTACGCTGGAGCGCGGGCGGCGGGGAGGCTCTGTCCGATCATTGACTGGTCGCGTTGTTGCTAGTATTTACACACGGTACACCGTGCGATCAGAAAATTTATTTTAAAATATTTTTTTCTTGTCATACCTACATGCAGTCAGTAAATTATATCTAACTAAATAATTTGCGTAACTGTCATCATGTACCCATTATTATTCTGTTATGATTATGTTGTTAACAGTTATAGAAATATCCCTTAAAAGCTTTGAAAGGTGTATCACTAGCCTCATAAAGTGTATTAATTATAGTGAGTTAATGTGTCTTAGGATAAGTGCATTTTTGTTTATTATACCGAGGATAAATAAAGATATCTGAAAATGAAATGAAATGACTGATATTGGTGAAGGAAAATAGCGAAATCGTGAGGAAACCAGGACAGTCCGTTCAACCGATTCTCACTTCTATACCGTAGGCACAAAGCTGGCATTAAAAGCAAAAAAGTGGTTACAATACCAACTGTTTACTGCAGCTGCCATTTGTCAGGCCACAAACGTAATAGAAGTCAAAATTGGTTGAACGGACTGTAAAAAAGGTTTATTTAAATGTCTTAATCTTATTTCAAATGGACAATAGCATTTGCTCGCGGCTTCGTCTGCGTGGATGTCGGAAAATGTCTCACGGGAACGTACTACTGGGATTACATACACAGTAGCCGAGGAAAATTCACTGACTCTTAGCGCTGCGCTCGCCGCCGCAATTTGAATCTGTGATATCTTTTAAAGTATTCATTTAAACGATATGATGTCAAGGCATGTTTTAATCTAAATTAAATGTCCAATTTAAGTAACATATTTTATTGGATAAGGATTAATATAATACTGGTCTAAATAGCTTCGGAAATAGCAATTAAACTTTTCAAATTCCGAAAGATAAAAGTGGTCATCTTCATCGTCAAATTTCAAAACTATCGGTTCGGTCTTGATCCCATCTATCTCACTGCGAGTGCACACCGATGCTAAATGTCCCTTTACAGTACACTTATAACTGGAATAATGCTTGTAACGTCACCGACACCTGCCCTCCACGAGACCGGCCGCCGTCTACTCGATAGTAGACCATGACCTGGATTAGGACATAGAATATTCGTTATCATTATCAATCAATCTGCCTAGCCTTTTCCCAACTATGTTAGGGTCGGCTTCCAGTCTAACCGGATGAAGCTGAATACTAGCATTTTATATGGCGTAACTGCCTATTTGACCTCCACAACCCAGTAACTGGGTAATACGATATCCCTTGGACTGGTTGTCAGACTTTCGGGCTTCTGACGAGCCGTAACGACTGTCAAAGATCCACGAATGACACCCGGGACCAACGGCTTAACGTGTTTTTCTAGGCACAGAGGAATCTCGTTATGTAAAGATGGTCACCCATCCATAAACCACCCTGGCAAGCGTAGCTTAACCTGATGGATCGAGTCGTGCGGATGTTATTAACTAGCCAGGTTATCCGGAATGGAAATTCGGGAGATAGTACGTTCCTAGCTACGATAACTTTTCGAACTCCACGCGGGTGAAGCCGCGGGCTAAAGCCAGAAAGATATATTTGAATAGTTACAGACGTCAACTAATTAACAAAACATAATTACTTGTTCCAGGAGTTAGAAACAGCGGGAATGTCGACCCCGCTTACCTTGCCGCCGCCACACAAGCTAACTGCATACGACGCGCCCGGAGACTATCTGAACGCTTACATTACTTATAATGACGACTAACACATTATTATGTTGTGATTATTATTACTAAGACGGGTGTTAAAAAACGCTTAACGAAGCTGAGAGTCACTTGTTCTTCCCGTAATTCTTTTTTTTTATATGTAGCATCTTTCCTCTCGCTTTCCTGCAATCTGAATTTTCGTGAAAAGGGACGGAAGTGTATTACAGGAAGCCCGAGAAGCGCGCAGTAGAAACGAACTTGACAAAGCCCGGCCCCTTTAATGTTGCTTATTACCAGGGTGAGATGTCAGATGTTACACATCATATTTATGCGACTACTGTAAAGCTCGTTTGTTTTTTTTTTCTGACTACGGAAACATTGAAGGTCAAAGTTACATTTTTTTTTTTTTGTATTTTTTACAAAAACAAGCTTAGCCAACTCCCGATAAGCCCCTCTACTTTATTTGCACTCATCAGCACATTTTTTGCGTGCGTTACCACAACCAGCGATTTTTCAAACCAAAATAAAAGCAATTATTTTTGTAATGATACTTAGTTTGATGTACAGAATACGTAGGTGACTGCTTCGTGGTGGGTTTCTCCCTGTATTAAGGCCACTGTGCCATACTTTTTCTCTAAACTTGACCGTTTCAAGCCATTCTTCTCCGCTAGGAGAAGGCAAGGCAGGCTAGCAGCAGCAGGTAATAAAACAGAAACCGCACTCGGCATTTTAGGTATGAAGCTACAAGTACGCGGCGGGCCCGTCTTGTCGGGCCAATTCAGTGAGTGTAACGTAGTCAGCAGATATAAGAGTTACGCAATAGAAAGAGCGGTAACTTCTAAGTGAACATAAGTGTTGGTAATTAGCGCTGGACAACCTGAATTGCACTTTATTGTGTCGTAGCGAGAGTCGCTTTTTATTTGAATGATTTTGCAGAGTGAACCATCTGTACTAATCTGTGATGAACAGTCGTTTGCGATCACACGTTCATAAGCACAAAGTTTCTTTGATAGAGAAAATGTAACGTTCCTGCCCTTTCGATTTTGATGTAACGCCTGCGAACGAATGTTAGCTGTAGAAATATCTATCGACTATTCCCACCACTGGCAATCGAAACTCTTGAGCGGTAGTTTTTGCGATCACCAAATAAATCGATATTTGTTCCTCCTATCGTGGTCCTTCCGAGATTAAGCCAAGATGATGTACAGACTGTTTTCTTAATATCTCTCGGGTATCATCGCATTTCCGAATACAACCGAATGCTAATTCCCATGTCCATCAATTAATAGATTCATCGTGTATAATAATTTGAATTCAGAACTAAGTATTTTATTGTTGTTTTGATTTCCGTGTGAACTATATAGAGTTGTAAAGCTATTTTCGTGCCTGCGATTTTAGTGGCTTTCCTCCCATTTTTAAAATAAATTACATGAATTAAATTAAAAGAGTATTAACAACTCTATATACTTTCAAGTCGATTGAGAGCGTCCGGTCTGCAACAAGTGCAAAGGGCAACTGATAGAAATCCCACGACTGACGAAACCCGAAGTTTGCCGAGGGACATTAAGAAAATAGTTAGACTGTACAATAGTATCCCCTTGTGAAATTATAAATTGTTACAAACTGCGATTACCAATAATCTTCCAAGTTCGATGACAATAGCAATTATTGAAGCAATATATTTAAAAAAAATCTATTTGTTGTCGGTGGTTTAAAGGGATATTTGTGAAAGCGTTGCGTTCAGTATTACGTTGACCGTTTGTATGTACAGTCGTCTTTTGTATTTATTTTGATATCTATGAATGTAATTTAAACTTCATTCTTCCTGTTCAATTTAAAAAAAGTTCAGGGATCATCAATAAATTTTATTGGGGTTCCGTTTTAAATATAATATGACTGTCGCTGTCTGTTTGGTACGCGATTTCTACAAAAACGATTATTTCATACAAATTCTCTTACACTTTTAATGTATTGGGTCGATAGTGTCAGGCCATTGATATTTTTTAATAGCTAACGCTAGGAATAAGATAGAATTTACTATAAAAATCGAACTTCTTAAAGTAAATAAATTTTTAAATCTCATTTATATTCCTTGTTTTATATTGTGTGTTCACAATAATGTAAATAGTCGTTAGAATAATGCATTTAAAAACGCATTTGTTATTGCGAAGATTTGAGTTCTTGATATTATGTGACTAACAAATGAGTGAATATATTAATATTTATTATTTAAAACAAATGCAATTTCGAGCACTATGCACTCGAATAAAAACAAAAAAATCATGTTTTTGATACATTTGTCAAAAAAAAAGCGGGTCTGTATTCTAATCTAGAGGAAATTTTGATAATATACATTTAATAAGTAGATTTGAGATAAGTATGAAATCTGACAGCATCGTTCTAAAATAATAATACCAGCCTATTAGGCTTCTTGTACACGATGCCGGAGCCGCATCGGCGCCGGACCGTATGTCTGTGTGAACGAATGAATATTGCTCATGCGCCGCGTAGATTTTAGAGGCATGTTTTATGTTTTTTTTTCATCTTGCGGTCCGGCGCTGCGCCGGTGCGGCTCCGGCGTCATGTATATGAAAGCTTACTGTCCCACTGCTGGGCAAAGGCCTCGTCTCATACAGAGAAGGCACGAGCATTGATCACCACGCTGGCTGAAGACGGGTTGGTGATTTCAGACTTATACCAGGTTTCTTCACGATTTTTAGGGTTCCGTACCCAAAGAGTAAAACGGGTCCCTATTACTAAGACTCCGCTGTCCGTCCGTCTGTCTGTCTGTCCGTCTTTCACCAGGCTGTATCTCATGAACCGTGATAGACAGTTGAAATTTTCACAGATGATGTATTTCTGTTGCCGCTATAACAACAAATACAAAAGTACAGAATAAAAGTAATATTTGGGGGCTCCCATACAACAAACGTGATTTTTTTTGCTCGTTTTTATAGATAATGGTACGGAACCCTTCGTGCGCGAGTCTAACTCGCACTTGGCCGGTTTTGTCCTTCATCGATATCGGTAATGTTCAAAATAAACTCAAATGTCAATTTTATCAGTAAGTTTTTTTTTTCTGTAGGGCAACTCATAACTGACCTCTGAGGTCATGACTATTTAACCGGTCAATCCTGTGGTTGCTTTAAGCTGCTACACTCAAAGCCTCCAGCCAGGGGCATACAAACTAAACTAAAAAGCTAGGAGAACGCTCGCTAAAGAGGGTGCCCTTAGCGAACGTTCACCTAGCCTGTGGGGTACGAGCCTCGGCTTAGGGCGTCACCGGAATTACTACACTCTATTTTTCTCTCATATTGTTTTACAATTACTTATAATTATGTATAATAATATTGTGTGTAAAAACGTATGTAGTGTGTTTATAATAGTGAACTATATTTAAGAATGTAATCAATCGGTTTATAAAGCGCAATGTATCATTTGCCTTGTAATTTAATTAATACGAATATTTTTAATACATAACATTAATTCGTAATATTTGTTTTAATTGTATCCCTTTTTGATCCTTTCTTTTATTCAGTGGCGTGCACAGAGATTTCAGACAGGGTATGCACGACTAAAATAAAAATTAAACTTAGCAGTTTCGGTGGGCGGCCCACCGACTACCTACCCTACCTGACTTACCGCACGGCGGGCGCCATTGGCTTCGCACGACGTTTGTTTGTGACCATCACAAATAGGTATCTAATTAAGTGATTGACGGCACATAACAGGTGTTATATCCCGTTATATTACCATCAATCACGTCGAAAAAAGATCACAGAAATACAGTAGGTTTCAATCTAAAATTTCATAATTTTTGGCCTAGCTAGGACGTCTAGTTTTTCGGAATCATATTTGCGAAAAACTCAAAAAGGGGCTTCCAAGTATGTATGTATTAATATGGATAACTTGGAATCCCCTTTTGAGTTGTTTGAGTTGAGTTGAGTTTGAGTGGAATAAGCGGTTTAGAGATCTTCATGTCATTTTGAAAATTTCTGTTGCTGTGTAAAGTGATAATGTTAAGGCCGCGGACTCGAACTCAGCGGGCAGCGGGGCGGCGGCGGCGGCGGCGCGGCAACGCATAGTTTTATATGGAACCGTTCGCTCCCCGCACCGCTGCTTTCGAGGCCAGTTACATATTATAAATCTATGCATTTGAACGCGCCGCTGCCGCCGCCGCCCCGCTGCCCGCAAGATTCGAGGCAGAAGCCTCACACAGCTTATAAAACAAAGTCCCCCGCCGCGTCTGTCTGTCTGAACGCGATAAACTCAAAAACCACCAAACGGATTTTCAAACTGGTTTCACCAATGGACGGAGTGATTCATGCGGAAGGTTTTAGTGTATAATTCATTAAGGTTTTGTGTAAATTGGCTGAAATTTGACGATTATTGTTGAAGATGTCGGAAAAAATCATGCCGACTGGGAACTTTATTGGCGTGCGCCCCGGAAATCGTAACGGTTACATAAAATTTATATTGTACAATATTGTTCATCTTAAAAAGTTCAACAAAAACGACCGCGATAGCATAATGTCCTAAGGATGACCCACAATAACCATTTTTATCTTTCAGAATTTGATAAAAATTTCATTGTCATTTCCGAAGCTACTTTGACCGGTATTATATTAAATTAATCCTTATCTAATAACTCTGGTACTTTTTAAATTTAATTTAGATTAAAATATGCCTTAACATCATTTCTTTTAAATGAATGGTTTAAAAGATATCACAGATTCAAAATTACACATAACAAAATAATTATGGTTGACATAATTATTTTGTTATGTGTAACGCAGGCGCAGCGGTAGGAGTCAATGACCTTTTCCTCGGCTATTAGGTATGTAATCCCGGTATCGGTAGTACGTTCCCGGCCGTGGGATATTTTCCGAAATCTACGCGGGCAAAAGCAGGTGCAATAAACACTGCGATTACCACCCAATCTATATAAATGGCATGGCATGCCAGTGCCTAATGCTAATACAGCCAAATACCTTAGCATAACTCTTGACGCGAAACTGCGCTGGTAATCTCACGTCAAAAAGAAAAGACAGGAACTAAACATACGTTATAAAAGTATGTATTGGTTACTCGGAAGAAAATCTTGCCTATCAATACATAATAAACTTATATTATACAAGCATATTCTCATGCCAATTTGGACGTATGGCATCCAACTTTGGGGCTGTACAAAGCAACGTCAAAATAATTCAACAATTCCAAAACAACGTCCTCAGGGATGTTGTAAATGCACGATGGTACATTAGAAATGCCGACCTCCACCGAGACCTTAAAATGGAACTCGTCACCACCATCATTCAAAAATTGCTGAAGCCCACGAACACAGACCCCACCGACATGTGAATGTCGAGGCAATTCAGCTGCTAGAGAACATGGACATAGTGCGTAGACTAAAGAGAACTAAACTATTTGAGTTAGTGTAGTGTGTAAATAGTGAATGAATAATAAATAGTACCAATGCTGTGCTATACATATAACACATGAACAAAGTGTTATATGTATAGCATATAACACTTTGTTCATGAACAAAGTGTTATATGTATAGCATATAACACTTTGTTCATGTGAACAAAGTGTTACCTAAGAAAGTGTTCACCCTAAGAAAGTGCTACGAAATTGACCTTTTGTAAAAGTGCAAATTGACACTATTCTCAGTTATAACATAATCTATCTCGTAAAATATTAAGTTAGAATAAAATTACTTATTATTCATTAGGCTAGATTTTAATCAATTACTAAGAACGTCAATTCCTACTAAACAAGTCAGTGATTAATTGAAGCAAACTGAACACGGTTTTATTTTAATTATTTGGGACAAAAACAGTTAAGTATACCTACATTACCGCATTTACAAAAAGTAGTTATATTACAGTCGACAAAACGTATAACCCACATTATTGTCCACGAAGTGACATCGGCGTATGAAAACGAACACATGTTAAATGAAGAAAAAAGAATGGAAGTACATATTTAGAAAAACACTATATACCGACGAATCGAAGGAAGCGGATGACAAGAGCATCCGTTTTAACTTTGACTTGCAAGAGATTGTGAAACCATTCTTTTAAATTTAGATTGCGACAGCGCGAAAATATCAAAATTAATAAATTGTGAGTTATAGGTTTCTAAAAGTCGGCGGAGAGGGGCTCGCACCCCAGCGTTCGTTCTACATCGCGCAGTGTAGAATAGTCGAGGTGAGGGCACCTCTCGCCGAGTACCAGTTCTAGGTAGGTTAACTAAATTTGAGAAAAAACAAAATATACTATTAGAATTAGAGTGCTAATATCAGTTTAATTTCTTTCTAATTGCTATGTAAAATTGATAATATAAATATGAAGTCGCAAGTCCGAAGACTTCAACTTTTCAAAAATAAATTACGGATGAAATCCGCGGGCAGAGCTAGTTTCCTACTTTGTCTGTTTGTCTGAATGTATAGGAGCGATGGTAGACTCCGCACCCTAACTAAATCGTGGTAACGAAACCATAGCGCGCATTTAAACAGAGCAACGCCATCTATCGAGCTTGTCCGAACTATTTCTAAGCATAAGCATAATCGGCCAATAATGTTCCCACAGCTGGGACACTGGCTTCTTCTTTCTTTGAGAGGGAATGGGCCGTAATCCACCACGCGCGCCCAGTTCGGGTTGGTGGATCTCATGTCTTCGATTTTTTTGTTCTAGGACATGGTTTCCTCACGATGTTTTCCTTCGCCGTTTTCAGAGCTGTAGTGATGAAATAATTTACACAAATTCTTACTAATATTGTGTATATAATTATTTTAATATGTACCTACGGACCAATTATTCGTGATAATTTTAACTTATAGGTAAAAATTTAATAACATCATAACCATTTTATTACTATTTTAACATCTTTCAAATACTTTATACAGATCATTTAGACTAGCAATCTGCAACACAGCACCATTATGAACAAAACAGGTTGGCGGGAGGAAGTTTCGTCTTATAGCTGGGAACAGAACATGTTCCTGCCTCCATTGTTCTGTCTTCACGCTTTCTGGGTTGGTGTCCGGGTTCGGTTGTGAGTAGAATATGGCTGTCTGTCGGCTGAAGGTGTCGAAGCAGTCCTTTTCGTTGTCCCAGTTCACTTCAGTGACTAGGCGTACGAGGTAGGTAGGGAGAGCGCCCATGAAAGGTGTGTGGCCGTCTGTAACAAGACAACACTATAGTTTGTATGGTGTAAAGACTCGATTAACTTAACATTTGAGAAGTTCCGTGCTTTCGAAACAGTGCGGTGTACGGAACAGGGAGTACACTCCCGCCACTCCCGGTGTCCTAAATCGAGCCACCGTGCCAATTTAAATGTAGGAAAATCGAGAAATGAAGCAAAAACAAGAAAAACAATTTTTTTTTTTTGGGGTTGTGGTATTGACTTTTAAGGAAAAGTCGCAGTGTCACACCAAAGTGTGTTATCTCAGCAGTTTAAAAAAAAAATGGCAGCGGTACATCAAAAATTGTGGTGTAGGCAGATTTTTGAACAAAAAAAAGTTTTTTTTTTTTTCACTGTGCGGCGTCATGAAAATAAAACTACTATTATAATCCAACCACTGTAACAAAATTCTCTTTTCATTCAAGAAGCGTTTGGAAAACTGTGTTAAGTCTTGCGTGCCTGCTATTTAAATTATGCTTATATATTTTTTTTTTTTTATAGGTACACCTCTGCCTAACCCTTCGGAGATTACACGCGTGATGTTATGTTGTGTTATTTTTTATTAAATTTGCGAAAACAACTTCGTCGAAATAAACAAATAAGCTTGTATTTAGACATTTCTAGTGTTTACTTTATTAGTATATTTGCATTATACCTAAATCTAGAATAAAACATATTTTGACATTGACGCCGAAAAAAACATCGGCGGCGGCGGCGTGGCCGAAGTCACGCCGATCGGTGCACACCTCTAGTGAGAGTTCAAGGAAGAATTTGATACATACCTAACAGTAATGGTAATGACAATAGTTCCACATTGCCATTAATTTCCAGTGAGAAGTATTCATATAACATATTGCGCTTGTTCATCAATAACTCTGCCATTTGTTGGGCCATGTCTCTCATGTCACCTGAAACATTGTTAAATGGCTAATTTTAATACAGCAGTCATCATCTGCCTAGCCTTTTCCAAACTATATTGGTGTTGGCTTCCAGTTGAACCGGGTACATCTGAATGTCAGTATATTACAAGGAATGACTGCCTATCTGACCTCCAAAATCCAGTTGCTAGGTATCATGATACGCCTTGGTTAGATTGGTTGTCAAACTTCCGGGTTACTGACTACCCTGTCAAAACGACTGTCATTATTTATTTATTATTTATTTATATATATTTTATTGTACACCACAAAAATACATAACAAAAAATAAATCAAACACTACAAAATATACAATGGGCGGCCTTATCGCTTTCCGCGATCTCTTCCAGGCAACCTTGACCTAGGACTAGATGTTTTCCGAACCACGGAGGGGTCTCGATATGAAATGGATGGTCACTCATCCACGAACAGACTTCAGCAAACGTTACTTATTCTTGATCGACCCGTGCGATTTTTACTTGGCCACGAACTCCTCAAATAAAAAAAATACGAGCAAGCGTAAGGCTTGCTCGTATTTTTTAGTAGTGTTATATGTTGTTAGTAGTCGTATATGATGTGTAACATCTGACATCTCACCTTGGTATTAAGCAATATTACAGGGGCGGAACCTCGTCAAGGTCGTTTCTGACGGCTAACTCAAGCACCGCGCGCGCTCATTGGTCAAATCAAATACCCCGCGATTGGCAGGGTTCCTGTGACACACTTCCGTCCCTTTTCACGAAATCACTCGCAGAGATTTATTATTTAGTTTTTTCTTTTTAATTTTGGTTTTTATTGCAGGAAAGCGAGGGGAAAGATGTTACACATAAAAATCAGTACGAATTTATTTCAATTCATCAAAGTGTGTGTTACCGTGAAATTACGCACCTAATTCCGGATCCCACTCGTTCTCCTGCGAGTTAAGTCCGAGCACAAGCAACTCTTCTAAAGGCAGTGGACTGGACAACTTAATTAGACCAAAGTTCTGGAAGTCATACAGCATTGTCTCGTAAAATAGTTCTTCGCTGAAAAGGGAATAAAACCTCTTCTTTATAAAACCGTCTATGGTCAGTACCTTGCAAATATACGCAAGAAATAAACAAAGGTATGTTGCGACTTACAAAATGATCATGTACCCTAATTGCGTAACTTATTTTCTTAAACAATTTTGCCTAATTTATTTCATTTTGACAGTTCAACAACATTCATTGCGTTTTTAACGTTGTTGAGCAGATTTTATTTTCCAACTTATGAAGCAATGGATCAGCAATCTGTTTCAAATCGAAACAGATTGTGATTGTGTTATATGACGCAATTAGGATACTGGTCACGTGAGTGTTATAATATATGGTTATGTACCTCACGTAATTAAATATTATAAGTAACACTCACTTAGGTGTTTACATCTGATCATGTGTGTGTCTACAACTACATGTAGTGACGTCTTGTGTCAACATGTTGTTACATACCTACTAAACTAGAAAAAGTATGCGCTTTGGTAATCTTCGTGTTCCGGAATTAACACTAACATCGTACCATAGAGTAACCTCCTTCAGAGGCAATGGTTCAAAGTTTTGTACTGCCGCGCTTGTAGCTCTTTCATTACGCGTTTGTATTAAGTTTTCTCTCTGTCAGCTTCCCTAATCTCGTCACAGATCGTCATTTGTCACTCAAAAGTTTTTTTTATAATTGCATAGAGTTGTATGCAAGGTAATATAAAATAGGGTACTTCCATTGTTTTAACAGCTCTATATAAGAACTTCTTTTTGCGCTTTCGTGTCTCCGAAGATAGACGATGATTCCCGAAGCTATGTGCTTCGGGAATCATCGTCGTTTTTCTTTCGAAAGCTGTATGTGTCTAAATGTGAACACGTGAGTGTCAAGAAGGGATCACACTATTTACTATATTCAAAAATGTTTGATACTTACGCAAATCGAGTAGTATCACACAAATACAATTTCGTAGAATGTTGTATGAGAGATTTATGATTATCTATACAAGCGATAAAGATCAAATTCGCTAATATTTCTCTCAAATTCGTATTACACTTATTTTCTACATCCAATCTTAGTTGTTTTACACTAGTCAACTTAGTTTCTATTCTCTCATACTTAAATGTTCTTGTTTTAAACGATTCCTTCGGATCTATGTAACTTAAGTTAGCTTGGTCTAAAGCCGTGTGAGTTTTATATTTTTCTTTATTTTCCCTTTTGGGTTCTTCAACTAACGAATTTTCTAAAATTTCGTCATCTTGTGCAGTATTAATGACTATTTTAGGTACTGAAGTGGCATTTTCCTCATTGTTCTCTTCTTCTAAGTTCATTTCAGTATCTTTAACTATAGTTTCGTTAGGTTTAGTAACTGTGGGAAAGAATTTCTCTATTTTCTGTACATCCGAATTGACTCTGACCATGTAACTAGGGTTGGCTTTGGCAGCATCAGTCGTCTTTTTGACGATTTCTTCGACCATCGTAGCGCCTGGTAAACGTGCCTGGAATGTTTGAATACATACTTATTAATATAGGCACAGATTAGTACAGATGGTTCACTCCGCAAAATCATTTAAATAGAAAGCAACTCTCGCTCCGACACAATAAAGTGCAATTCAGGTCGCACAGCGCTAATTACCTACAGTTATGTTTACCTAAAAGTTGCCTCTCTAAGCCCAGGTTAGCACGGACGATATTGTCCCGCGGCGATTTCGTCGCACACTGGATTTTCAGCGCTCTGCTTAGCGCCAAGGGTTGAAAATCCAACAGTGTGTTTTTTCGCCGCACTGAGTTGCACTCTGTTAGATTCTCAACGCTTGGCTGAACACCAAGTGTTGAAAATCCAGTACGCGATAAAATCCCGGTGCGATATTTTTACGTCCGTGCGAACGTGAGCTAACTCTGTTTCTGTCGCGTAACTCGTTAAACTTCTGACTACGTTACGCCCACTGAATTCGACAAGTCGAGCCCCCGCGTACCTACTTGTAGCTTCATACGTAAAATGAGGAATGACCCATCTATATTCGTCTGTGATATAGGTAGAATCCATACCATATCATAAATGCGTAAGTCTATCTGTCTGTCTGTTATCTTTTCACGGCCGTGAAGGCTGAATAGATTCGAATGAAATTTGGCAATGGACAATTTTTATCCCAGAAGTACATTCCTGTGGTAAAAATTCCTTCTAGCCCTTCTAGGGCCTCAGATCCCAGCGTTTTCACTCATATGCCTTCCGTTAGTCGCCTTTCATTCATCCTCTCAACATCATAAACCATCTAAGCATACACTTGTCAAATTTTTGTCACTACATCTTTTTTTTAAATTAGTAATTACCTGCGTATACATAACTCTGGTAGAGTTACAGCTCAACAGCTTGCTCTCTATGCAAGATTTGATCTTCTCTATGATTTGCTCTTCGTACAGAAACTGCACCTCATGTTTAGTTGGGTGCATGTTTACATCTACGTTTCTTGGATCTGTAAACAAGAAAAAAAAACATATTGGCTGTGTGTCATGGGAAAACGGTTGTTCTAAACACGAAGTAAATATTAAACTTACCTAATTCAAGACTGAGGTAGACGAATGCATGAGAATTTTTCGGTAAATATGTCGAGTAAATAGAATCGACAGCTTTTTTAATAGCTGAAAAGAAAGTAGAAATTGCTATTAATTAATATAGGTACACAACAGAGACAAACCTTTCAGTTTTATTGCAGTCCTCAGCTGGACATAGGCCTCTCGCAATTTGCGTAAAAAAATCCGGTTCTCCGCCTTTGCCACCAGTCTGTCTCATCTAAGATTTTAAGGTTCTTAGTCCATCTAGTAAGGCAATAGGTACGCTATTACATGGGACATGTAACGAACATGAAATGTGGATGCATTACACTTGTACAGGCCGGCGCTCGCCAGACGGCACGGCGCACAGTGGGTCGAAACGATGATTTTAGTGACTTAGGGATCAACTTTGTTTTTTTAATTTTTTCTTTATGCGGATCGATAGAGCTCATTAACCTCAATAATAATTGTTCTGATGCTTTTTTTCCTAAACTTGCTCCTTTGGGTGGAAAAATGCATTTTGTTATTTTTTTGTATGGAGCGGATCAAATTAAATTAAATTTCTGCCAAGTGGCGAGTAATCCCGCTTTGAAACTATATTTTTCTTAGAGCTTGTCCAGTCTACTATCATTTGCTGCTTTGAACATTTGCATAAAGTTGCAACACTGCTAAATAAATGGATCGAAAAAAATGAAAAAAATACTTTGCATAAAAAGCTTCATTTTTCGTTTCGGATGTTCTTTTAAGTTATAATTGATATGGAATAGTAAGTAAAAGCACTTAATAATACACATAATTACTTAAAGACTAACGACAATACATTTAAAGGTCCCTAATTTGCTTGAATTTACTAAGTACGTATTATTTAAAAATGTGGATCTATTCATTATTTCTTAATTTAATGAACTAATAAAATCTTTTAAATTAGATTTAATACTGAATAGTAAGTAAAGATACATGCAAATTTACTAAAGGTAAAAACTTCAAACTAACTATATACAACAACAAATTTACCTTCCTTTCAGTCATGACATACAAACTAATAAAAAAAATCAAGAAACTTACAATCTACCAATAATATTATTCACTATCCCTATGACTATCTTGTAAATTATCTACATCAATAAAATCTAAATCGGATTCTGAAGGAAAACTCAGCAGAAGCTCTTTGACTTTTGGAGAGAGAACCATTCTATTTTGTTTCGCCAATCGAGGCCGTAGACTTGTGATCTTTGGATCAGACGACAAAAGAAGATTGTGTAAAACATCCTCATTTGTCGCCGTTCTACTTACTTTTCTAGAATGACTCTCTCTATATTTCCTAAAATCTTTATTACGAGCGTCCGCTGCTTCTTCCGACAGTTTCCCTATAGGTATGACACCAAAGTTCTTTATTATATCACTCCCATATACCAACAATTTATGTACACTGGAAGGCATATAATACCAGGGATACAAGGTAACATACAATTCTGCCGTATCTTTACAAAATTCGGAAAATTTAGAAAGGTCCACGCACTCTCCAGATGCAACGGTTTGAAGAATCAAGTGAAACCTTTCTATCAAATCTTCACGAATCCCAGTTATGCGGGCTGTTGTTGCTGCATCCCTGAAAAATCTTCTGGCAGTATTGCCATCATTGGTTGTGCCTACTCCTTGTTTGACTATGTCGATGAGTAAACCGCATTCCCTCTTAAATGCTTGCTGTATAGCACTCTTTCTAAGGGACAGTTTTTCTTTGTCGTCGCCTCTGCAAATCCATTTTTTGAAGTCCAAACGATAAGCTGCAAACAAAAAGAAATGTCACTTAAAAATAATCTCACAGGAAACTACAAACATGAAAAAATATGAAGTAATAAAATTATATTTACCGATATGAAGTAAGCACTCCATGCATCTTATCCAGGCATGTAAGGATGACATACCGTACTGGTACATTTCCTCGTTTTTTTTCTCTTTGAGAAAATGCCTCTAAATTGTTCATCTCTGACGGTTTTGCCTTGCAAATATCACAGACAGCTGCAGATGTATCCGACAAATATGATGTTATTTTGCCGTCTATCATCGTCAGGTACAATTCATGCTTAACTTCTACTTGGTGGATTCTTGTTGGCAGACGTCTTTCTATTTCTTCTGTTATGTTACCCTTTATAGTTGCCACTGTTGTCTGGGTTTCTTTGGTAAATTTAAACATTATCGGACGATAAAAAAAAATCAAATAGTATTTTTTTTTTCTTCTTTTATTTATGTTTTTGTTTTATCTTCAACACACGTTGTCTACATCTCATTTTTTATAATTTCCTGTCGCAGGTATGCTGGAAGAGATTTCTTTAGAAATACGAGTAAGCATTGCCTTTGTACGTATTTTTCTGTTCCTTTCTTGTCTGTTTATATGTGTGTGCATAAATGGTTAAATAAATAAATAAATAGAAAGTCGATGATGGTCGGTCGTTTTCCCAAACAATTGTTCCATCAGATTGTTGAAGCCTTATAGGAACTAGACTGACCATCAATATAGTAGAGTCATCAAACTCTGTCTCAGTCTTTTGTTTGTAATTGCTTTGACCTGAGGCTCCATCAAAGCCCCATTTGCTTATAAGCAGTAACTCTGTTGCCGAGTCCAAATCCAAAGCAATTACATCTAAAAGCCTAGAAACCGTCAAGTTGAGTAATGCTTGCAGTTTAATAGCAGCTCCTTCTTCAGTTATGGTTATGTCTTCTTTCCCTGGATAACATTTTGACTTTGCTCGCTTAATTTTATAATAAGAAGGGTATAAATCAGACCCATTTTCACTGGCTGCTTCTCTTAGGCTTATATATTGCCACTTACTTAATTTAAGTGAAACTAATAAAGCCAGTGCCTTATCGGGTGAATATGTACTACTGTTTGCTTTATTTGCACTTAAACACTGCTTAACTTTTTCTAGATCTTCGGGGTGATTTAGCAAATGGTTCATTATTTTTCCTACATCCTCATTTCCAGTGTTTCTTAAACTAGCAATTGTAGTAGCTTTCAGTTCATCTGGAGATAACGAAAGCGATTTGTTTATTTGATCAACGCGTCTTCGTTTTTGCCTGGAGCCCAATTCTTCGAAAGGTTTTCGAGGTGTAAATGTAGATGTTGAAGCTTCTGTAGCAGATGGTGGTAGATTTTCAACATCTTCAATATCACAAATCTCGAGCCTTTCCTGTTCAGTGTTCACAGTTTCAGGTATTGCTCCTTCGGGCCAGTTTATCGCACTTTCTAACCAATCACCGTTTCTTCTTAAAAACGGTGCTAACGTGCGACTACTTCGTTCCCATCTTGCACTTAAATTTGAACAAAAGCGCGTACAGATTTTTTGGAGCTTAGCACTGTTCTCTTGCGTAGCGTTTATTTTATTTTGTAGGTATTGGGAGAGTTTTTACTATCTGACAGCGACTTAAGCTGCTCTCTTAAAATCATAAATAAATCTAAATTGTTAACTAAATTTTCCATTATAACGAAAAGGGACGATCACAATCACAATAGATGTTAATAGTAGTACGAATAAACGAACACTAGTAAATATATAATAAATATGGTCATTTTATACTTCCAGTGACAATCAAATGTTTACTAATTTTTCTACTACCCTCATTAACATTAAAGTAATGACTAAAAGTGAAAAACGTTGTTTTTTATAAAGTAAAAAGTCAAGCTAATTACAGTCATTAAGCATTGATATCCACATTTTTAAGTAATACGTAATTAGTAAATTTAAGCTAATAACGAACCTTAATATATTGTCGTTAATTGTTAAGTAATTATGTGTATTATAAAGTGCTTTTACTTACTATTCCACATCAATTTTAACTTAAAAGAACATCCGAAACGAAAAAATGAAGCTTTATATTCAAAGTACTTTTTTAATTTTTTTCGATCCATTTATTTAGCAGTGTTGCAACTTTATGCAAATGTTAAGTATCAAATGATAGTAGATTGGACAAGCTCTAAGAAAAATATAGTTTCAAAGCGGGATCACTCGCCACTTGGCAGAAATTTAATTTAATTTGATCCGCTCCATACAAAAAAATAACAAAATGCATTTTTCCACCCAAAGGAGCAAGTTTAGGAAAAAAAGCATCAGAACAATTATTATTGAGGTTAATGAGCTCTATCGATCCGCATAAAGTAAAAAGTAAAAAAACAAAGTTGATCCCTAAGTCACTAAAATCATCGTTTCGACCCACTGTGCGGCGGCGGCGGCAAGGCATGGCATGGCAAAGGATTTTCGTAAGCGGTAATGATTTTGAATCTTATTTTAATAATCTTATGACTCAAATTTCGTTAATATCGTCACAAGGTGATTTGAGCATACTACGAGATGCTGCGGAAGGCCGAGCTATACAAATGTTAATGTTTTTCCTGATAGCCTTATTTAATCCTTCATAGAAAATAGACGTTAAGAGTCTTCCCTTCAAAACTTCAGTTATTAGAGAGGTCTTACACAGTGAGTCCACGAGCCTATGATTGATGAACAGCAGTATGGTGCCCTTCTTATGTGAGTAGTTGACGTTGGTGATACATCCGCGTAGAGACAGTTTTAGTGTCGGCTCCTGTAGCTCTATTTCCATTAATTCGCGAGCTATTGCGTTGCCATGAATCTGGGAATATTTAGATAGGATTCCTTTAATAATTTGAAGAAAATTCCTTTGATATTTAGAAGTTGCGCTGAGGCCTAGTGCGGCCGCACCACAACGTACCGGCGCACGCTGCACTGGCTTTGACTTTGACTTTGACTTTAAGTGTTGCAGGAGGATTTTTGCAATGCATTGTGATGCGGCTTAACCCACCCAAATGTGCGCGAGGTTTTAGTGTGTGAGCTTCGTTGTGACTACCCACAAAAACTCGGAAATATTCCATTCTATTATAAAATATTTCTATTGCACTGGAGTAGAAACAGTTGGAATTCAAATTCGAAATTTGAATCAGTCCGCAGCGGCTGCTAATGTGCTTTAGCTTATTTTTGCAATGTGCAATGTGCGTTTAGCTTTACGCGACCACATGTGGACAGTACTCACGTATTTTCAAATTATACTCACAATCTGAACATTCTCAATGACAGAAGAATTCGTAGGTGTTTTCAAATCAGTGTTCTCTCCAAACTTTTTCAAAGTGAACCCAACATGGCTATTATGTATTGCATACCCTCCAACCACTTCCATTATATGTGTGTACTCCTCTGTAGGGCTTCGAAGAGACTTCTTACGGGCTATCACATTGTAGAACAGATCTTCAACTGTTATTTGGGTGCCGTTGTTGCCTGCACATGGTTTCATTGGTCCCTTAAGTTTTCCATTTTCGTAGGATGCCCTGGAAATTTTATTGTGTAAAATATGTAAATAATAAGAAATTAATTAATTTCTTTTAAGTAACACTTTTCTTATGATATTTCCAAATCTAAGTTAATTTACTAAAAATCATGTTTTTGTTTAAGTTTTTTAAACCAAAATGGGCTATTTAGTCCTCTCTCTTTAATGTCATAACAATTACAATGACAACTACTATTTACACAATTACTATGTAATAAATATAATGTTCAACATACTTGTAAGCGCATTTAGCAGCAGCAGTCTTAGTGAGAATAGTAAGATGAGCAATGTGACTGATACTAGCCAGGGCTTCACCTCTGAAACCATACGTGCATATCTCTTTCAGATCTTCGTACTCACGCAGTTTGGATGTGGTGAACCTCTCACAGACTATCTCCAGGTCTTCATTTCTAATACCCGTACCGTTATCTTGAATCTGAATGTTATAAAATTGTTATAGAGTGCTCTCATAGCAAAACTATATTAATAAAACATGTAAGGGTTAATAGATTTGGGTTAAATATAAATACTTACCTGCAAATACTTTAACCCGCCGGCTTTAACAGTTATCACAATATTGGTAGCTTTAGCATCCAAACTGTAATTCAAAACATCAAAAGTTAGAATAGAATGTAGAAAAGAACAGTATAATTACCGTTTCATTTAAAAAGTTAGATTAGCCAATTTATGCAAAGATTACCTGTTTTCAATTAACTCTTTTAAAGCATTTGAGGGCCTCTGAACAATTTCACCAGCAGCTATCCGATTAACTACTTCTTCACTTAGCTTTTTTATAATACCCGGTTCACCCATAGTTTATATTTGTTGCAAAACAAATAAATGGGCCCGGTGTCTTTGTTTACAAAACAAAAATATGAGAATAGCAGCAGATTTACCTACAGCCTTCAATGACAATGACAGTGACAGATTAAACGTTGCAAGGTAAGAAAATAATTGACTAACTGTGCGTTTGCACTGGCGAAACATTCACATTAAACATATTGAAATCTTTATTTCCTGTCAAACATTGTATGGAACATTGACAGAAAATAGGGATTTACACACATTCTATGAATGTTTCGCCAGTGCAAACGCAGGTGAGCAAAGTAGAAATCAAAACTGAACAAGTCTTTAATATATCTGTGGTCTTATATGTAAATCTATGGTCAAAGACATACGTTGTGGTTAGAGGTGTGCCGTACTTGGTCCACCTAGTACGAGTATCGAAAAATACTTAGTCCCAATATCTGTTCCGACTACCTATGAAGTATTTACTTAATAGGGATAAAAACTGCCACTTGCTCACTTCAGATGGCTTTGGTCTCCAACGTCTGATAATTAGACAGCTAGCCATACATTTTTTTGTAAACTTCTTTTACGCATAAATAATTATTGAGCCCAGTTGCGAAGCTGTGTACTGCAAAAATATGGGAACCCATGTATTTGCCAAAGATGTTATTAGAAGAAAACTGTGGGAGAAAGCTCTCCGAAAAATATTGGATTCCGATATTTCGTAGAGACGATGTGCTATCCTTTAAGCCGTTTATGGGACAAAGTGGTTTATAGGTGATGCTCCCAAGAGAACTAAGTCTGTTTTCATTACATACAGGCTCTTGCGATGTGATCTTATGTAAATTATAGTAAAGTATGTATGTGCGTATTTATATGATCATATTAGATCAGCGCTAGAAGTGTTATCTCAGAGGTTTTTCAGTCAGGAAGATCATGCCCGAGTTAGTTTTCAACTCTGATCAGGTTACTTTTATCGTACGCCTCCAGTCTTTAACAAAAAACGAACTTAAAGTCAACAAACACAAAATAAATTATAAAACGTTAATAATTTATTGACCTTTCCTCTAAAGCTGCTTTTTACCAGTGGTGGATGCTTCCTCTGTCCTTAGCTCATCTTTTAATAATGCTACACTCTAAATCTCATACAAATTTATCTAGTTTTCGTATAATTTGTGATCGACACAAAAGTAAACCAGCGTTGCCAACTTCAAATAATGGATTACGGTGTTCCCAGTTTATAAATTCGATAGATTTTAAAAAGAAACGGTATCTTTTAATTAGTGGTGTGAATTAAATTGCTGTTTGAAAAAAAATGCTTATTTTATTAAGTCTGAATTTGACAAAATAACTGTGTGATCATTTTTATACATTTCAGTATTATGTCACCTAAACATCAGCTCAACTTCGAGAGAAACGGATGACCTGGTCTATCAACGCAGATTTATTACTTCGCAATTACGCAATGAAGAAAGTTGGTAATAAATACTGAACCCTAAAAAGGTTAAGAAGTCTGTCAAATTAAGCAACTCTATAGTTTGTACGTATTATATTGGTTCAAACTTGTATCTATGATTAGGGAATTCCCCCTAGTCCACTGCTATTTAAAATGTTACCATGTTATGACATAAAAATACGCTCAAATTCATCTGCCCTATTACGGTGTTTTTGTGGTCCTATTACGGTGGTAGATCTATGCTGATTCCGGTGTTTTTACCGTAATTACGGTGCACTTAGCAATATATTTCCATAATATATTAATAAATTCGTAATCAATTATTTCCATATTCTAGTAATCAATTAGGTACTAATTACCTACCTGGAACCGAACTAGTTAGATTAGACTTCCCTAGAGTTAAAGTACATGCACTGACAGAACAGGAATAGATAGTAATCAGAGATTCGATCTGCCTAGCCTTTTCCCAACTATGTTAGGGTCAGCTTCCAATCTAAAAACGACTTGGATTTTGTTTGACAAAAATAGCTACTTCAAAAATATATATACATTGAAGTATCAATATATTGTACTGCTTAAAATAAGGCTTGCAACTGTCTGTAGTTTTAAGTTTAAACATTGACCGGACATATCTTTTTTGGGCCTTAAATATCTTTATCCGTTGAGTTCGCCCAAAAAATGACATCATAGTGCATTTGTGATTCAACTATTATACCGTGGTTAACTGAAAGAAGTGTTTTGGTATCTGCTATGGAGGATAATCTATATAAAGAATATGCAGATGAACTTATTTTTTTACAATTTATCTATATTGTCCTTTCTAATTTAAATTGTTATCTATCTGTAATCCCAGAAATTTATTATCACTTGCTTCATCAATATTGTAATTTTTGTAATGTATGTCAAAATTAGTTACGCCAGGCGTACGTTGTTTAAAGTGCATTATCTTTGTCTTACTTAAATTTATATTCAAATTATTTTTGTCTTGCCATTTAATTATACAGTCAAAAGAATTATTTAAAATGTAATTTTCTTATGTTATTGAATTTTTACAAGGAATCGTTATGGTGCTATCATCAGCAAACATAGTTAAGACGCAGATATATGACAGTGACCTTGAATAGTTAGGTTGCGTGTTCTGTACTAAGTTCAAGCAACGCGTCGTACGTCCAGCCAGTAATAGGACTCGCCCATCAAGGAGCGCGGTCCCAAATTAGACGCATTATTAATTTATTATACATAAAAAAGGTATTGTAATAAAACACGTATACTAAAAGATCAATAATTAAATTATCTTTAAAATGGAAATTATTTTTGTTTCAGAAAAATACGCTTGATAGATTTTGCGTAATTCTCAGTTTCTTATCCGCGTAAGACATACATTTACAAATTAATTTCACTATGTAATATAAACATAATCTAAAATATTCCTATATTAAGTAAATAAAAAAAATGCTCTAATTTAACTTATATTTTTTCCAAATCAAACAGTACTCGGTCTTCAGTATAAAATCATCACAAGTCGGCTATCGTCGCCTTAAATGTTGTTCAATGGACAAGGTCATGTCATTAACATATAGTATAAATAAAAAAGGGCCCAGAACCGTTCCCTGTGGTACACCGAATGCGATTTTACGTTCTCGTGATTTTAATATCTCTTCATGTTTATTAAGTACATTAATGCGACTAAGTTCAGTTATTTGTGTTCTAAATATTTTATAAGTTCGAGCACTTTACCTCTAATGCTATAGACTTCTAATTTATTTAGCAATGTATTATAATGGATATAATCAAACGCCTGAGTCATATCATAAATATCGTACATATGGGGGATCGTTTATCCACATTTTAATAATGGTATACAAAAAGTCGTATATCGCCATATTAATGCTGTCTGTCTATTAATATTGTGCTGTCTAAATCCTTTTTGTTCTTCACAAAGTATATAATTTTTTTTCAATGTATATATAATTATACATATTACAATGTATATACATATAATTCTTTGTAGATGAATTTCTCAAATATCTTTGAAATAACCGGTATGAGTGAAATGGGTCTATAATTTTCCATCAACTCTATCTTCTTTCTTAAATAAAGGTTTAACTATACATGTTTTTAAAGCTAAAGTATAGAAAAAAAAAAATGTTAGGGTTGGTAGTTGGAGTTTTGAATACTGGAAGGGTTTCCATAAACGCCGCACCGTCCGGTGTCCTTATGGGAGCCGGCGCGGGCGGTGCCGGCAGCCGATGTTTATAATCTCGGCTGCCGCCAGTAATGTCATGCCGGTTCTCAATGGCGTTATTTAAGGGAGCCGGCGCCGGCAGATGAGACTCTTCCTTTTATTTTACTTGCATTTAATTATGTTTATTAGGATATGAATTGACTGGAATAGGTACCTAGATATTCGATAGCCATACTTTATGAATGTACTTCGCCAAATACTTTAAATATCAACTAAATACTATGACAAAACATGACATGTTTACGTTTTGTGCTGCTAGCGCCATTAGTGGTGAAACTTGGAATTAACTTCACCTTTGACTCTAGTATAAAATTAATCATTGTCTTTTGATAGCAATTTGAATTTATGTTTTTCTTTTATTTGGATTTTTCTTTTGTACGATAATTTTACCGGAAATACGATAATTTTGACTGGGATCTCGATAATTTGAACTTTTGGAGTTGGCAACACTACTGACAGCTGACAATTGTGTAGATTTGTTTTGTGATTTGTTTTCAATTAATTCATCTGTGTTGATTTAGTTGATTGATTGATTCTTAGGCATAGATTGGCGACTTGATGTTGAAGTAAATTATCTCGAATCACTTTCATATCTCTAACCTGGCTAATTTGCTGAGGTGACAAACATACCGTAAAATTTCACACTTTTTAGATTCCTGTACTCTCTAGTCCAAACCAACTTCTAGACAATAGTCTAGACAATCGCTGTCGCCTGAGTGAGTGATTTCATTGACGACCTTAAGTAGTTCAAAACAGTAAATAGAAGCACCATGGAAATTGACGACATTGAGTTGGACTCTGAGACCGACTCAGAACTCTACAGTGATGACGATTCGATATTCGAAGCTGAGAACATGAGCCATTGTCTTAAGCTGTTAGACGATGACGAAGCCTTACTCAGTGCGGGAAAGTCGCATAACCACACAATGACCCAACAAACACACAGTTTCAATAAAAGAAGCAGTGAATCATCAGCAGCACTAGCTCAAATAGATCTAGCTTTGTCGGCAAACAAATTATTAGAAGAAAAGATGAAGAGACTGGAGAGAGATCTCGCCTCTCGTCTGAATGAGTGCCGGGAGAAGCTGAAAGTGGTACAAGGTAGCGCTGGTATACAGAATGATAAAAATGAAACTTTCCGCTATATCAATTGTGGTAGACCCTACTTTAAAGACAAACAGAACTTCCCGGCTCCAGATAATGATGATGCTAAATTGGCAAAATCTCAGATGTATGACTTCTCCTTAGTCATTTCAGCACCTGGCTGGACAGTGAGAGACAAGTCTCAATTTGTTAACATGATGCACAAAATGTCAATAGATATTAAAAAAAATGAACTGTTTGGTAAAATATCTGCCTTACAACGCCAAAATAAATCTAAAAAAGTGGAAAGAGAAATAATGGCTATTAGAAAGGAAATTGATATGGTAAGTAAATTGCCTTTGTTTAAAGTAGCTCTTCCGATAGACAGGGAGTATGATTGGGACATGTTAGCAAACAAATTAAATAGGAGGCACACAGCACAAGAGTATCAGTCGTTCTGGAAATTATTCTTTCATCCTTCAATTAGCAAAAATAGTTGGAGCAAAACTGAACATGCAGCATTACAGAAAGTTGCTTGCCAGAATGGTAAACAGGATTGGGATAAAATTGCTTGCAAACTAAATACTGGCAGAACTGGGTATCAGTGTTTTGTATACTATCGGACAAATATGACCAGCTCTTTTACTGGAAAGAAATGGTCTCATGAGGAGATAACGTATCTTAAAAGATTGATAGAATATTTCAAAGAAGACTTTTACATTCCATGGGGGAAGATAGCTGCAGCAATGGAAAACCGAACTAAAATCCAAATCTATAATAAGTATATGAGACTCATTGAACAAAGGAAAGGCAGGTTCCTCCCTGAGGAAGATGCGGTTATTCTTAATTGTGTGCAAAGATTTGGAGAGAATTTTAGGAGGATGACTTCTTATTTACCCGGCCGATCTATGGTCCAGATACGTGCTAGATATCAAGTCTTGAACAGAATGAGAGTGTCAACTGTATGGTCTGTTGAAGATGACAAGAAACTTATTCAATTGATGGCCAACCAAGAGCCTAATATGAACTTTTCAACAGCTGCCCAATTTTTTCCAAACATAACTAGAACAAAAGTTAGATCTAGATATGTTACCTTAGTTAAATGGATGAAAAAACATCCCAATTTAGATTTGGAACATGCACCAAGACGAGGCGCTCGACGTTTGAATCATGGAGAAGCCAGTGGAAACTTGATAGAGGCAGTAGAGAATTTAAAAAATTCTTTAATTACAACTGTCCAAAAGAGGGCTAAGAAAAAGAGGATTACTGAAGAGTCTACTCATAAAGATTTAAATGATGCTATTGTTGTGTATCTTGTGAATTGTATTATAAAAGAAAAGGAAACAGAATCAAAGAAAATCACTCCAGAAGATCATTTAGTTTTAGGTCCTGACCATGTTGTCTCATTTGCAGACTTAAACATTACAAACCTGCGCAAAAATATAATATTTTTAAATGCACGTCTAGACGAGTCTGCTTATATTAACAGCAACTACGAAGAAGATTATCCGTCTTTAGGAGATAGTAGTCAAGATGTTTCTTTAGTCAAAGTGAAATCCTATTCTCGGAAGCCCTCCAACCAAACGATAACGGTTAGAAACGCTCCTAATGTTTGGGGAACTCCTACGCTTTTTCAAGGCATACGAATGCTAAATCAGCGAAAGTATGTGTTCCCTCCACAACTAGCAACTATTACTGGTGCTAGAGCCATAATGGCATGTATGATGGCAAACGGCCCATACAGTGAATCTATCAACCTACATGTGCTTTGCAGGCGTAACATATTATTGAAGGAGCTCTTAGATCAGGCTCTTGAACGTTTCTATGTTTTGTTCACATGGCCAATGATCTTATCCAATGAAGTGCCTAATGAGAATATTGTAACAAAACTACCAAGAATAGATTCTGTTTTTATCCGACCACCTATATTGCCAACTGCGCCTGAAGTTACAATTAATGTTAAATGTATAAAGAAATTTAAAAATGTAGATGTCACAGAAGTTATTGATCTGGATGAAGATGCAGCTAAGGATGTTGTGATTGCTGTTGAGGAGAAAATTGATACTAATACTGATGAGAAGATAGAAAAACTTCTTTGTTGAATAATTATTGAATTTTGAAAACTGTTGTATATCAACTTTGTATCTCTGAATGTTTATAATGCTAATACTGTAAATGTATGTAATGCTTATAAATATCATTCATTAATGCTTGCGTTTTAATAAAATAATTGATAACTTGAATCTACAAAGACCACAGATAAACTATGCCTTTGGCGATTGTGTCGCTTTGCGTGTGATGTGCTGTACATCTGCTGGTGCTATTATTTATTCTAGAATACTCCCTCATAAAACCCGGTTTGCCCTGTTTTTCAAGAGAATATATGGTTTTGGTTTGTATACAGACTAAAACCATATGCAGTCCTTTCACAGTTATTTTACATTTGTTTTTGCATCAGTGACTCAAAATTACAGTGATCTTTATTCTCGTTATATCAAGGGTCCTGTTGGGTTGCTGCTGTCAAGTAGATATGAAAGGACAAGACAAGACTAAAGATTATTAAGGTCAAAAACATTCCATCAGTACTTGACCAAATTCTTTTTGAATAAATAGGGATGGAGCATTCTTTCATTGGTCTACCCATACAACAATTTCAAGAGTATCAAGAAACCGACCTTAACAAGCTTTTGGAACATGCTATCATAGTTGAGTCTCGATGTCAATGATAGAGGTTAATTATATGGCAATACAAAAAAGTTAAACAATATTTGATTAAAAAACTTTATTAAAAAAGATGAGCTTAATCACGGAATGTCTATGTATCAACAACATAGTTTGGATGAACTACTAGTAGGGGATCGTCTTCTACTTCTTGATCTGATGTTTTCTGTGATGCTTTGAGGCCCGTGGTTGAAAGAGGGATTATTACTTGATCCTGAAAGCAGAAACAAATATTGTAGTCAGATCAGATGCCGCAGGAATACAAGAACAAAATATCGAAAAAAAAAATATATATCGTTCGATACGCCCAGTTGTACTTTATATACGAAGAATCACTTATTACTTTTAAATGCGGTAACTACCTCTTGACAAGAATTTGAAAAAGAACTTGTAAATGGGTTTATTAAAATAAATATTATTACGTGTCGTCTAGTGGTCGCAAGCACTACTGCTGAGCATGAGGTTCTGGGATCAATTCTCAGTCGGGAAAAGTTATTAGGTTTTCCATCAGTAATTTCTCAGCAGCACCCCGGTGTCTGGATTTGTACACGGTTGATGGCAATAGACTCGGCCCTTTACATTGGACCGCCAAATTTTTTTTTTAATACTTTGCCACACTAAGAATTTCTCATGTATTGTGGGCGCATTTACATACATTTAAACTCACATACACAAACAACCAGACCCGGAATAACTACAAAAATCATACAAATATTTGTTCCGTGCGGGAATCAAACCCGCGACACGCAGCGCAGTAGTCAATCACTTAACCACTGCGCCAACCTTGCCGTGAAGTGGGTGTACTGTTATATTATAAAGGACCATCGAAGAAACGCATATCTGTACACTATAAGGACTATTCTTGCATGTAGCGCTCGGCCGTTATAGTATTGCTTACCTACGAAAAAAAAGGGTCGTGTGCACGGGATTTTGTTTTCAAATTGGTTAGATATGCGTTACCCCAATGGTACACCTCTGCTCAACTCTTCGAGGATTATAGGTGTGATGTGTATGTAACATTCTTAAATGTTAAACTTACATGGTACATGAGCCTGTCAATGACCTTTTCCACCAAGGTCTTTCTCTCGAGTAATTCGTCTTCATTCTCGATCTGACCCTGTGCCACCAACTGTTCAAGGTACCAGCTCACGACCGCACTCTTGCGCATGCCAGCACTTTCTTCTCCTGTTAAATATTTGAAATCAGCAATCAGCACTCTTATAACTTATTAATATAATTAACTTTCGGGAGACAAGTCCATTTTATTATTTATGGGAATTAGGGGAGTTACCGTTTACTTTCAAACTCAATCAGAATTCCTAATTATACAACTACATAACAATGTCAGGAGTTTTTTATTTATTAGAATGTACGTGAGTAAAACCATAAATACATCAAGCATAATAATTGGAAAAATGTGGATAAAGTTAACAGCACAGTGGAAACAAAAATGGCTGATTTTGTTACGAAATAAAGGCACACTTTCAATTTGTTACCATAGAAACATGCTGTGCGTGATGTTTAAACCAAATTGACCTCCAGACCGAATTTTGGCCATGACGGCTAATCTCAGCGGAGACTGCCCATCTACGCGGGATATATTATAGTGCACAAGTGTATGCGCGACACAGGTGCTACTCTTCCATCACTCTTATCTGTGGCGGATCCAGGATTGTCGTTTGGGGGGCTTGACCCGGCTGAGGAAATTCTATTTAGTCAGTCTTTCAGATAGTAAAAATATTAGATACGTATCTTTTGCTTTATCATATTAATCAAAATAACAACACGCATTAAAGTTGGGGAGTGGGGGCTCGCTACGTCACAACGCAGTATAAAATCTAGCAAGGCGTGACGTCATTCCACATTTAAACTCATATATCGCCTTAATCTTTTGATTACGTCAAAAAAGAATGTCCAATATTTTTAATAATCTACAAGACGGACTAATAAAAAATGTTGAACAGGCCTATTGATGACAATTTTACCTTAGGTAGAGTAATGCTTGCTAAAAAGTTTAATTAGAATAATATCAAGTTCACTTTAAGATTTGTTACGTAAGAACTCGGATGGTTTTAGGGGGGCTTGAGCCATTTAGAATCCCCCCCCCCCCCTTGGATTTGCTATTGACTCTCATAATCTGATGGGACAGCAATCCGACACGACCGGAGACTGATACGGCGTACGAGTAGGACCAACAACTAGACGTGCGTAGGACTGATGTGTTATGTATTGATAAATATAGCATATTATGTAACATACCTCTAGTTTCAGCTTCCACTTCTTCTTTCCTCATAAACACGACTAGCATATCGCTCAATGATTTGTACTCTTCGAACGACAGCGTTAGTTTCTTTTTAGGAGCCGAGTCGCCGTTTACTGGGGCATCTGTAAAGATTGATTTAAAATTAATCATTGAAAGTCAGGTGGTAACTTTTATTTCCCGATAGCAAACAAATTGCTTTGTGTAAGTAATATGCAAACTCAAAGGAATTTTCATATTATTATAAAAATAAAAATATTATAAGGTGTGAAGCAAACGTTCAGGAACATGATAAGAATTTAATATTGAGGTTTTTGTAAAGAAATCGACACGCCACCACACCAACCTCTGAACGCAGAGGTTGGTCTGCGTTCGGAGGTCGGTGTGGCAACACGCCGTGTTCGAGTTCGCGACAAGTCAATCATCATCCTGAGGATGCCTCGTTGAGTGGTGAAACACGTGTCGATTTCTTTCAGGGTTTTTTATGGCTTTTAAAAATAGCTAAGCGGAACAGGTTACTAAATATATCCACGTCTATTGTATTTTATAATGAATTTTCGCATGGTCACGCCTGAATCAATTAACTAGTGATTATTTACGACGACTTTCGAGGTTCCGTGCGTCGCGATTATGAGCATCGTCCGTGATGATTCGTCGTAGCGTGCATTCTAACTCATATAAATCGTAGTTTTGAACTTTGTGAATGCAGTGCATCGGTATTTTGGGCTTCGAGGTTCAGTAGTACAGTCTAGTAATTTTATTCTAGGTACATCATCTTCACATATAATTATTTAACTAAAGTAAGCAACTATAAAAAATATTATAAAACATTTTAAAAGAGTAACGGTGGAGTTTCTTGCCCATTCTTCTCCATACGAAAACTACCTTTTGGAAGGGGCGACTAGAGTCAATTTTTATTATTTTGTAAATTTTGACATTCAAAAGTGCCATACAAGGGCCTATTTGAAATAAATTATTTGACTTTGACATTAAACTTTTTCTCTCTCTGTCTCTCTCTCTCTTCTATACTTTTTTATTCGTAGTCAATTGCCTGGCTAATGATGTAAAAAAGTAAACACATCAAACTTACCACCGTTAGTCCCGCCATTAGGAATTTCCTGGTCTACATCCATGCTAGGTTCGTACTGAGGATCGTCTTCATCCAAGTGGATGTCAGGCTGTTCCACTCTGATGATAGACTTGTTCAGTAATCTGAAATGTAACAACAATCCAGTGTAAATATTAAAAAGTGTGTCTGTTTGTTATTACATATTGAAATTTCAACTGCTGAACCGATTTTAACAAAAATAGCCACCTGCAGGACAGGATCTTGATAACCAACGATCTAAATAACGTAAAAATATGTATGTATACACTAACACATACATATTTTTGCGTTATTTTTCAAATGCAAAACAAATCTTAAACTTATTAGAAAAGATGGGTGTATTTTGTTACGGGTAAAATAATGCGAATATTTGTACAAGTATAGTGTATTAAAGTGTTGAACCTGTGATCTGGTTCTGAGTTCGATACCCAGGTTGGACAAATTCGTGTAATATATTTATATTTTATTGTACACCACAAAAATACATAACAAAAAATAAATCAAACACTACAAAATATACAATGGGCGGCCTTATCGCTTTCCGCGATCTCTTCCAAGCAACCTTGGCAATCATACGTTATGAAATTCTCAGTAGCAGAACAGTGTTTGGCATGTTGAAGGCAATAGGTTCGCCCCATACTAGGGAATTGTTGGTGTACCATACACCTATTTCTTCAGGAATACAGGCTTAATGTGAAGTGTACCTGTACGCCTCGTGCACGTGCTGCGGCGTGACGTGGCCGCTGCAGTGCATCTTGGCCATGGCCTCGGCGAGGCGCACCATGGACTCCAGCTGGCGCACCGTGATGCGCCAGGCGCCGCCGCCGCCCGCGCCGCCGTCGCGCTGGCGCAGCACTGTGTAGTATTCTACCAGGAGCTTGCCGGCGTCCTGGTGCCAGTGTGGGGATGTTAAGTACGAACATAACTTGATAATCTACCTAATAATAATCTTCAATTCATTGACAGATAACGCACAACCTAAACTTTTGAGTCTAGAAGTCTAAAATTATACACAAGTTCCTTTTATAAAGAAATTGAGCATTAAGAAAAGATTTTTGAAAAGTCACTCCCTAAAGAGGTTAAATAGGGGATGAAAGTTTTACAAGTTTAGCATAACTTGTGTGAGACTTGGTTAGTAAAGTGGGTAGACAACTCGTTTTTCACTACGAGTTCGAGGGAAGGATAATGGAAAGACAAATAGCTGTTCGAATATTCCCGATCAGTAACACCTCTTCGTCAACACGGGAAAAAAAGTTTTCATTCGTTCAGTGTTGATGCATGCAAAAAAGTTAAGATTTAGAAAAGTGGAGTTCCATTAAAGATGACGCGGATTTTCAAAATGCTTCAATTACGATCCAAGATGGCGGATGGATTGGTGGGTTAAGTGAAAATCCAAGATGGCGGCTTTTAATGTTTCGTAATGGGTGTCGTTTTCATCGTTTTCGAGGGTAGTAAAGACGATAGTGAGGTCAAAATGTAAATTCAAGATAGAGGCTGCAATTTTTTTTTTTCATTTTGGATGGTTCTAAACCTGATAGTGAAGTCAAAATGGATATCCAAGATGGCGGCTGCGAATTAAAAAAAAAATCTGGGTATCGTTTTCATGGTTATGTCTTTATTTAGAGCGGGCCTGATGCTACATAAAGTGTACCATTATGTGGAAAACAAGGTCAACTAATCAAAGTCAAGTAATTTTGACCGTTTACGGATTTAGTCATTAAGTCATCAACCCACATCAAACGTGTCCTTATCAAGAAAGCATATGAAATTTTAAGACTATGTTGAAGACAAGGATAATTCCTTCTTCACATATGGCTTCCCTGGTACCTCATTAACGGCATAATGATGTAAGGATCTAATACTACTCCCAAATTACCATGTCTATTTTTTTTACATTCGTCCTTGACATAATCATCCTATCAAAAAATTTGCTGTTTTATAGAAACAGTGTTACCGACAGGGGTATTACTGATCGGGCTTGCGGACGGTGAGCAATGGGTGGCTCACCGTCCGATAAGGACCAGGCCCGGGTCGACGGCGGTGACGGTGTTCCACGCGCGCCTCAAAGAGATGTCAGCAGAATTGACGGGGTCCACTAGGGCCGATGCCTGCCGGGGTTGCGAAGAAAACCGAAAGGGAGATCGTGGCCCCCGGCAACAGGGCAACCGAAGGAACACGAGCGGGAGAAGTTATTTGAGGATTTCCCACTCAAAAAAAAAAAGGGGTATTACTGATCGTGAATAATCAAATTTAGAACCAGATTGGTGGTTTTTTACTAGATAATTCTAATAAAGTTCTGACTTAGGAATACATTATTCATTTATCAGCGAAATACAAGGTATATTGGTGTAATGTGTAAGATGTACAAGTGTTAAAGCAAAAGGTATTTAAGTCTAATAAAGTTACTTTTCTGGAAATCCCAAACCAAATTGCTGGAACATCCTGAAGAAATCAAGGAATGCTTACTTATACTTGATACTTTAGTACAGCAAGCAAGGCTCAAGTTTCTATCACAAGAATTACATTTCTAAAGTAATTGGGTCACTTCTCCAAAAAAAGAAATTCAGACAATAGTTAAAAAAACCCAACTGCTTAAACACATAACTGAAAAGAGAAAAACAAGCATTATAATCTATATAATTTTGGTATTGCAGACGGGGCCAAACAAAAGTTACACCATATTTTCAGGTTATTGGTTTGTCCACACCTGCAATACCAAAATTTTATAGATTATTTTTATCTTTCCTCCATCTGGGGCAGTCGGGTAATAAGGTCTACTAGTTGGTAGATAATAAACTCACCTCAGTAATAATAGGCTTGAAAGACCTTGAGAATGCGATGTATCTCAGCAGATCTTCCCTTGTGTAGACACAGTCGTATGTCTCTTCCTTATTACAATGCAGGTCCACAATCTTCCTCGCTATAGCATAGTCTACCATCTCGTTGCACTCGTCTGTAGGAAAGAGAGGATGTTTATCAAGCATAATCAGTGTAAGAAAATTAAAAATTAACGTGAATTAAGACTGACTCATTGGTCTTTTTTTTTTTTGAGGGTGGCAAATCATCAAATAACTTCTCCCGCTCTGGGCGGAGCGGGAGGGCGTGTCAGACTCTTACTGACTAAAACCCACCCGTGTTCCTTCGGTTGTCCTGTCGCCGGGGGCCACGATCTCCCTTTCGGTTTTCTTCGCACCCCCGGCAGGCATCGGCCCTAGTGGACCCCTTCAATTCTGCTGACATCTCTTTGAGGCGCGCGTGGAACACAACGCGCCGTCGACCCGGGCCTGGTCCTTATCGGACGGTGAGCTACCCATTGCTCACCGTCCGCAAGCCCGCGCCTACGGTGGCCGGAAATCGCCTCGCGATTCCCGACGCCCTGGGCGTCTCCTCCTGCGGCGGTTAGGGGCGTGAGGGCGCGAAATTTGCCTCTCCCTCACGCGTTCCGCCTCCTCCTTCGCGAGCATTACAGCTTCGCAGAAGGAGGTGACGGCCTCCCATTTCCTCTCGCTCCGTACCATGGCCTGAACCAGGGCCGGACGCGAGAGATCACCGCCGCCGATCGCCTCCACGAGGACACGGCGATGCTCCGCCCAGCTGGGCAGACCTCCACCGTATGCTCCACCGTGTCCTCCGGGCGATCAACACAATGGTGACACCCGGGCGTTTCCTCCCGCCTTATCCTGTGCAGGAACCTTCCGAAACAGCCGTGTCCGGTGAGGACCTGCGTCAGGCGGAAGGTGAGGACGCCGTGGCGCCTCTCTAGCCACTCCTCAAAGAGGGGTCTTATCGCCGGAATTGTGGCGTGCCCACTCATTGGTCTTCCAGTGGTCCCAAGTTAATGCATGTCTCTTGAGTATGATTCCTGGGTCAAGCAAATTGTTATTAGGTTTTTTTTAAAGGAAAATCTCAGTAGCCTGAATTTGTGACTGGTTATTGGCAATAGCTAAATCCAATTGGAATCAAACTTCACAACGTAAGGTCTTTTGATTTTTAATTCTCCTTCTTTTCGTGTCAATGGTACTCTACATATATCGATACCCTAGTTCACACTTGTACTAATTACATTTTTTAATTTTTTAATGAAATTTTGCATCATTTTATCTTACCAGAGTTACGTAAGGCCTTCATTCTATTATAAAAAGTGTCGCAATGATATTTAGAACTATTATGACAAATTTTTGTATTTATTTTCGTTTGCTTCCATATTTTTTTTAGCATTTACGTCCTAACTGCATTAATTTCATAGTTTCGACGTGCACACTTGTATTAACTGAGGCGGCGAGCTTCTAAGGCTTCTGCCTCGAATCTTGCGGGCAGCGGGGCGGCGGCGGCAGCGGCGCGTTAAAATGCATAGATGTATATGTAACTGGCCTCGAAAGCAGCGGCGCGGGGAGCGAGCGGTTCCATATAAAACTATGCGTTGCCGCGCCGCCGCCGCCCCGCTGCCCGCTGAGTTCGAGTCCGCGGCCTTAGACATCAATTTTCAGCATGCAGACTTTAAAATTGTCAAATAATTATTACAACTATATTATCTTAAAAAGCTATTCTATGATATAAGTACTTGATTTGTAATGTTTTGTAACCACTGCTACGATATTCATATACGAACATAAGAATTGCTCTCCTGTAAAATTGGTGTAAATGTAATTAGTACGAATGTGAACTAGGCTATCAATATTATTATTTTATATTATATAAGCCCAGTAGGTGCCCACGTTGATTCCGGCATCAGTGGCATTCTTTAGGTCATCCGAGGTGCAGGTGAATGGACACTTAGGACACTCCAGCAAGTAGGGCATGGTCGAATCAGAAGCACCACACTCACACTAATAGTTAAATGTTACTGTTATTGAAGAAATGTACGTATGCTATACATGTCTGGCCAACTATGAATTATAAAGATGAAGTGCACCTCTTGATTCGGACGAATAGGTTATTTCAGCAATAATGCCAGACAGATGCTGTGACTCATGCTGTTTTTTTGATGTGTAACATCTTTCTTCTCACTTTCCTGCAATCTTTGCACAGAACATTTATATACCCTTAAAATCTGAGGTATTAGTTTCGTAAAAAGGGACGGAAGTGTGTAACAGGAAGCTGGGGAAGAGCTAGAGTTGGTCGTCAGAAACGACCTTGACGAGGCCTCGCCCCTTTAATGTTGCTTATTACCAAGGTGTGATCTCAGATGTTACACGTCATACGCAACTACTGGAAGTCTCGCTCGTTTTTTTTTAATAATAAGAGAATGTACCTATTACTATGAAGAACTGGTGGAATCTGGACATGATGGGTGCGCTAAGCAATGTGCTATGTTCTGTAATAGAGACTTTGCTCTATAAAAGCGGCCGTCGATTAGGGGTGTACCTGCTGTTACTGATATTAGAGTACCGACAAACCTATTAATATGAAGAACAGGTCGAATCTGGACATGATGGGTGCGCTAAGCGCTACATTCTGTTGTAGAGACTTCGCTCTGTCGTAGCGACCTCCGATTGGGTTGGCAGCAGCAAGGATTGATGTACGCGCGTTTAGAGTTGCTCTCACTCCGGCCTAGAACAAAGATGATTATAAGAACAAGAATAGTTAGCAGCTAAATTAGGGCTCGGATTTTAGTGAGCAACAGTTTTTTTTTCTTCTATACCCTGAAGATTTTGCTAATATGGCTTTGATGCTTGTAGAAAATACTGTGTAAGACGAATATGAAAACGCTTGGGAGCTTTATGCACCACTTCTTCTATAATTAAAACACTAAACAATGTGTGTTGGCCGTTGGGCGGGCGTTTTTGTGCTTGTAATTTTTGATGTGCAAAAAATGCTGAAACTCATTATTATTTGATAGTATCAGCATGTTTGGACTACGGTTGTCTCACCAGAAACCAAAATGAAAAATCAGCAAGTCAATAAAAAAAAAAATAGGGAATCAATTGACTTGCTGAAATTTTATTTAGATTTCAGAATGCGTAGCATGACCACAACAGAAACGAGTTTTGTCGACGGAAGAATAGACAAAATGACAGATTGTGAATCTGTCATGGTGCCATGGGACAATTGTAGAATAGAATAGAATAGATAGACACACACCTGTACCCATACATTATACAGTGGTAATATTAAGATCAACTTTGTTCAACTCCATCGTGTAAATAATAAGAGGAATTAGCTTCAGTGACTACATACCTTAGCAATAGATATGGTCTGCTGCTCCATAGCCTCGTGGATGGCAACCTGGTCGACGAGGTCCATCTTATCGAACTCGTCGATGCAGCACACGCCGTTATCAGCCAACATCAGCGCGCCCGCTTCTATTACGAAGTCGAATGATTCTTCGTCCTGTGCACAATATTCGGTATTATTAATCAAATTAAGTGCTAATTTTGTCTATTGTTTACTCTCAGTTTATATAATACTAGTTTATGCCCACGACTTCGTCAGCGTGAAATTTCTTGTTCCCCCGACCCACCGCGCTGCATCGCATCGACCGCCCGCGCTATCATTTCCATTTCGCTTAGCGTTCTTTCTAACATTTTTCTTTTTGCTCGGCTCCTAAAGGCCATAGCGTGATGTCAAATAGCCTACAACCTTCTTCAAGAATTTGGTTATCAAAAGCAGAAAGAAATTTTCAAATCCGATTGGTAGTTCCAGTGCTTAGAGCGCGAGCGTTCAAACAAATAAACGAACTCTTCACCCTTGTTATGAGTATTGATATCCTTACATATTATAAAACAAAGTCCCCAACCGCGTCTGTCTGTCTGTCTGAACGCGATAAACTCAAAAACTACCGAACCGTTTGAAAATCCAAACGGTTTTTACTAATGGACGGGTGATTCATGCGGAAGGTTTTAGTGTATAATTAATTAAGGTTTTATGGTAATTGGCCGAAATTAGACGATTATTGTTGAAGATGTCGGTGATCTTCAGCTTTATTGGCATGCGCCGCGGAAATCATAAAAGTTACATAAATGTTCTACATATATGTTGGGATTGTTAATCTTAAAAAGTTCAACAAAAAAGTCCGCGATGACATATTTATAGTCTATCTTCTAAGGATGATTACCAACAGTAACCGTCTTCAGTCTTCAATCTTTCAGAATTTGATAAAAAACTACGTTCCTGTGAAATATTACCCAACATCCACGGGGGCGAAACCGCGGGCAAAAGCTAGTAGATGATAATAATAATTATAATGTACCTTAACGACGGCAGCGGTGAGACCGGCGGCAGAAGAAGCTTTGCCGCTAGTGTACACGGCGCGCGGAGTTATCTCGCTCACTTGTTTCAATAGTTGAGATTTGGCGGTACTCGGGTCGCCTACGATGCACACGTTCAAGTCGCCTCGGAGAGTTGTCCCTGGTGGAAGGGTTGAATAATGAGTATGTACAAAAAAATGGAAACTGATGAGTTCAGTTTATCATGTCAATAAACTCAAACTCAAAGCATTTATTTCAAATAAGCCAATTACAGGCACTTTTGAATTGTCAAGGGGTCGGTCAGTCAGAAAGATGAAGCTAGTTGCCCGTTCTAAAGCGTAGAAGGTACCTATGGAGAAGAACGGGCAAGAAACTCCACGGACACTCTTTTAATCACAATATGGTTACAAAATATTGGTTACATCATTCAGTTAAAGTTATTAGTGTGAGAACGATGCAGAACGTTAAAAGCGTCCATAATAAAAAATAAAACAATTAAAAAATCAAATTAAAATAAGCCATGGCAGCTAGAAGATGACCATGACGCATAGATTGGCAACATTCAGCTCAACCATTTTGAAGGGAGCTAAATGATCCAGGACACAATGTAGAGGTTGCATCAAAAATCTTAATTGAACAAAAGTAAGGGAATGCCTATCATTATAGCCAAATCCGACGTCCATCCTCTGAGCTTTGATAACTGACAACAAAACAATTATATCATGCTCTAAAAAATTATTCCATAAATGCATCCATGAGAGAAATAATACATCAAATTTCTACAAAATTATAAATAATAATCGTATTTTAAAGATCCAATTCCTATAATAAATTCAGTAGAAGTCTACTTTGCAGTTTTTCACACTTTTTACCAAAAAATTTGAAAATTTACAAAGTAGACTATAATTGGATCACAAAAATGCGATTTCGTATATTCTATTATCTGAACATACTTCACTATTATATTAAGCTTGTAAATAGATAACTATAGAACCTTACCTTCAATAGTAGTCTTAGCAACTCCACCAAACATCATGAGTAGTATTCCTCTCTTCACTTCATTGTTGCCGTGAATGCTTGGGAATAGACTTGTGATCAGATTGTTGTAGAGATTACGATCGCGGGACATCTCGTACACCTGGTGATAAGGAGATATTTTTATTAGAAGGTTGCTTGCGGGCACGTTTTGAAGACTTCACAATTTATTAAAGATGCCTGTGAAGGCTAAAGGTTTCGTCAAAAGTGCCCTCTCTGAGGTTGTGTGGTCGTATGGAAATTGTATTATCCAATATTTTTTTATAAATGATCAACAAAGCAATGTATCGTAAAAAAAAAACTAGTTACAATTTTTTATTTAGTTTAGTCTGTAGAGGAGTCTGTGCGTGACTGCTAGTCACCGACCGGGGTATGTGAGCGGTAAGACGGGGGACCGCGGGAGCCATTGACATAATTAGCAGACTGAGTCAGCTTAACCTTTGTCTTTATCCCATCTCACGGCTCACATACCTCAGGCGGTGACTAGCAGTCGCGCGCGGACTATAGCAAAGTTCCAAGGAGAGAAAAAACCAGTTACAACTGACACTATTCTTGCATAGGGCTTATATAACTATTAAGCTTTCATATTTGACATACCTTGTCCCACTCTTTGTCAGTCATCTGCTTCCTCATATCCTCGGTGGTCAGGTCATCAGTCGCCATGTCAGCAGTTCCAAACCTTCGCGATATTGCTTGCACACTGCATGCTAAGAAAGCTGTTCTGTGGATAAGGGTAAAATAATTTAATCGTAGTAAAAAAAAAATTATACCTAAAGTGAAGTACAATAGTAGTACAATACAAATTTTCACAAATTTGACACGATTTTTTTGATTATTCATGATGCCACAAAGGACTTGTATCCTCAAATTCATTATGAAGGAGTACTCTGTTTAGTTCGAACGAGGACCTATCTACGAGTAAGGGAACTAAATAAAACCAAATATGCAATCAATTAAAAAAGAAGCAAAGTGAAAAAATACAAAAGGTATCAAATATGTCGATTTATTAAAAATAATAAAAAATGAGTACCCGTTGTATTATTTTTATCTTTTTCCCCAATAAAAAAGTTTGAGAGCCGCATCGCAACTGATGACGTATTCTTAGGCCAATCACGTGACCCAGCAGTCACGGGAAGAGAATACCAGGCGAAGTATATTATTATACCATGGAAAACTCTATTGTAACAGTATAATAGTTTTTTTTTTTAAATAACTGACGAATTATTTCAACGCTGGGGGGTTCAGAACCATGTATTGAATCCATGGTAACAGTTTTCGCGTCGATGTCCCTGCCACCCTGCGTCAATGTCCCTGTATGTATAAAGATTACACCCCCTATTACATTTTCACTTATAACATATACATAACTTGCTAAATGTGTGTGTGTGACTAACACTCCTCTACCTTTGCTTTGAGGAATACATGCAAGTTTTTTCATGTGTGTTACACATGAAAAATTTTTCTTTCCTCTCGCTTTCCTGCAATCTGTGGCAGCGATTTCATGAAATGGGACGGAAGTGTGTAATAGGAAGCCGGGGAAGCGCCCGCTATTTGATTTGACCAATGAGCGCGGGCGGTGGTAGAGTTCACCATCAGATGGTATCACCCCATTTTCCGAGAGGTTGTTTTAAACTGGATGAGGAGGAGGAGGAGGAGGAGGAGGAGGAGGAGGAGGAGGAGGAGGAGGAGGAGGAGGAGGAGGAGGAGGACGAGGAGAAAGAGCGGGAGAAGGAGGAGGGGGCGGGGAGAAGGAGTAGCAGGAGGAGGATGAGGAGGAGGGGGCGGAGGAGGAGGAGGGGGCGGAGGAGCAGGAGGAGGAGGGGGCGGAGGAGCAGGAGGAGGAGGCGGCGGCTGAGGAGGAGGAGGAGGAGGAGGATGATGATGATTATCGTGATGATGATAATGATGATGGTGGTGTTGATGATGATGATTATGATGGTGATGATTATGATGGTGATGATGATGATGATGAATATTGTTTATATCATATATACGTCAGCCAAGATGTCAGACGTTACACATCATACTCAACTATTGTAAAGGTAAATACCGGCGAGGAGAGGCGTGAATTGAAATCACGCTTACCCTTTTACACCGAAAGATGTCCATCGCTATACCACGCCGTCTCGCGATGGCCAGCGCTACCTCGCGATGGCCAGCGCTACCTCGCGATGTTACGCGCCGACTCTCGCTATCACGCGCCGCCCGGCCAGCCGTGTTTAGCGCGCCGGCCAGCCGAGAATAAGATGCAGTGATGTCTCGCGATGGTTACCGCGAGCCGGCGCGTGGCAGCACGTGCCAACGCGAAACATCGCGGGACGGAGAGAGACCATGTGGGCCCTCGATGACCGGTGCGAGATTTGAATGTAAATTTGTATGTCTTACAGCAATAAAGTTCAATATTGTACTAACATATATTTCAATCCTCGCCTCGCACATTCTCGAGCGTCTAGACCTTTTAGACCAAAGATGGGCAGGGCGTAGATAGACATTTTGCCATACAAATTTCAATTCTTGCCCATCCCATCTACGCCTCGCCTCGCTGCTGTAAAACCACCTTAAGACTCGCTTCTTATCATGTACAACATACATGAACACATATTTCTTGGGTGATTAAGCAGCATGCACATAAAAGCCCATTAATGTTCATTACTTGATTAAGAGCTACAATGGATCAATTTTACACCACAGAATACTGATAAGTAACTGGTCCAATTATGCATAATTACGGAAGTCATTGAAGTAAAGCGAACCTAGAACCAAATACATTGTTATTTTTTAATTAACTGTATCTGTGGCATGTGATGATATTAATAATAATTTGATAATGCAATAATATTTGCCATACCTGGGAATCCAAGTCAGGATTTCACTTTCAGTAATTGTCCTTGCAAACACTAATCCAAAGAGAAACCCATTGTATAAAAGAACTTACTTATAATGCAGTTCTCTGACTCCCAAAGCCTTCAGGCCCTTAATGCCCTCCATCTGTCCTTCATTGCCTTGTCTTGTTCTGGTGGTAAGCTCAGCCTTAGCTCCTGGTAACGATAGGGAACCTACGTCTGGAACTACTATGAGGGTACCAGTGAAGTCATAGCGGTCACCAGCCTGAAAGTGGACAGCAAAATAGTAGATGTATGAAGAGTATGAAATAAATAGGATTGTCATTTTCGGTTTTTATTCAATTAATTGATTACTTTGACTGTACTTTTGCTAGAATAATGGAATTTTTTTGGTTTATTAATATTTTGGATAATTATTAACTATCGACAAACACGAAACTTACACAAGTCAGCTATTGGAAATAGGTATCATTTCTGTTAATCTGACAAACTTGGAAGTGTTCTAAAATTATCAAGAGTGATTAATGTTTGTTTCTAATGCTTGTTTTCAATATTACCTGCACAGACTCAACAGCTTCAGCTCTCAATATAACTTCAAGGGAACGAGGGATGCAACCTCTGGGCAGCTCAGCTTGTGTCTCCTGAATTCGGACTTTTTGGAAGTCAACAAACACAGACTTGTCTGTATCCAGCATGAAGCGACGTCTGTTGGCACACACTGGGTTACGACAGATTGCTGGGATTGTGTACTGGAAAAACAAACCATGTTTTAAAATATTATTAGGAGGAAATTCAAGCAATTATAGGTTGTTGTTTTAAATAATTAACAGTTAAATTTGAAAATGATGAAAATTAAGTTTTTTTAATAATAGTCTATCAAGTTTTACTGATATGTTGTAACGTGGTGTAGTAATTCAATTACAAACCAACCTTAAATTGCTGTTCTACATTTTTAATAACTGTCTGACAATCCAAACAGACAAAAGTGCCCAAGACCAGCTCGGGATGCACCGGGTGGGTTCTCACAATCTGTCCTGAGATTCTTATTAACGTGCCAATCTTTGCTGTAGTCAGCTCCCTAACTTTATGTCTTGTTGGCACATCAACAAACGAAACATAACACTCCTTGTCCTGCAAATCTTTTTTCATACCACTATCAGCAAGGCTCAAGACATAATTCAATATAGCATGGTTCAAAAATGGGTATATTCGATAATATTCTTCAATTATTGTGGTTGCAAGATTTTGGTTGTACTTTTCAACATCATCAAAACTGACTTCTAGAGTGCTTAGTTCGGGTTTGAGGAGCTCTTTGGCGTTTTTCTCGTATTTTAATTCATTGTCTTCTTTGAACCTGTGTGAATAAAATGAAGTTTCATTATAACCTCTAAGTTATTGGAAACAAAGCAAGTAGTTGAAATTATAAGTGAAACTAAAAAATAAATAAAAGTAAACACAGAGATGTACTTACTCTTCTAAGAAATCCTGAAAAAGCTTCTGGCAACGAACTCCAACCTCATCTTTGACTTGGCTTTGTGTGGCGTAGGTGTCGGCGACATCCATTTTTTAAAGTTTAAGGCAATGATGTATAGTTTAAGGTACTCAATTATCACAAATATCTTAAATTAATGCACTTCACGAAGAGAACACTTATAATACATAACACATCATCCAAATACACAACAAAGAACCACGTTAATTACAATTAAACAGATATCACTTCACTTGTTCTCGAGCGCGTCGGTTAGTCCACCATACATAGACCTGCTAAAGCGACTGTTTCTTTGAAGTATTATGAACTAACGAGTATATTGGGACTCCTAATATTTTGATATGAATGTTACGGGATACATAAAAGATAACTTTTTACCAAATTTGCGCGAATCGCAAGAACTCAATTATGAGCCGCATTTTTCAATTTTGACAAATGTCATTTGGCATTTTGGCGGGAGTTGTCTTTAGTCGTCCGGAAATTCTGTAGATTCTAAACACTGAAATAAAAGCTGAAATGGGAAGATGAAAGTGTTTTCGACAGAGGAAAGCAGGTAAAGATTGATTAATCACATAAAATAATAATCCATGTCTTAAGTATTTTCTTTCGTTCTTTGAATTACCTGCTTCAACTTTCTAACTTGTTTTTTTTTTATGAACGAAAACTAATATGTCAATTATTGTCGATGTCGATAACGTAAAATGTAAACAAATGTGGTTCATCACATCACGGTTCAATGTATATTAAGCCTATCTTAGGTTAATTTATTAGTGAGTAGCTGAGATATACGATTGAGATTTTCACAAATAAAAACACAACGCAAATACGTAACCTGTTATTTATCAAATAATAACAGAATTAATAACTGAATCATTATAACCTCAAATTAGAAAAGTTTGTAGTGGAATTTCAGAAGTTTCGTGAAGAGAGAAGATTCATAATAACAATACCTATGAAACCGTGATATATCAGGCTTTATAATGACGGAAGCTCAAGTTGGTTTTTTGTTTAATATTGCTGGAGCTGTATCTGGTTTAGAAAATGACGAAACTAAAACTTTATTGAAGAGTTATTATTTGTAAGTAACAAAAATACGATACGTACGTGAGGCTTCTTAAGTAACTTTATCTTATATATAAATTGTATTTACATTCCAGAATGCGCTGTAAAGATATCACAAGAGGATATGGCCTTCCTGACAAATATTTTTCTCCTAAGATAAGATGTCCAAACTGTTGTATTGAATGGAAAAAGAACACGGAGATAAATGTAAGATATAATGCAGATAATTATTTTATGTTTTTTTTTACCTACTGGCTTACATATCAACTTTCCACCTGGCTTGAAATAACAGGTAGGTACTTTAATGTGTATTTTCTTGCAGGTAAAATCTATCAAATTAACTAAAAGGCAAAAGCAAAGATTGAAATCTCGCAAAACAAAAGAAAGCAAGAAAGAATATGTAAGACGCAAACAAGACTTGCTACGCAGTAACAATGTTGTGAGTATCCTTATACTCTGGTAGAAAACATTTAGAATAGAATAGAATGTATTGTTGTTACAGGTATATGCACAAAATAAATCAATATTTTTAAGAAAGTTCCTCTGTAACAGTTTATTTTTTAGTTTTCTCATTCTTGGTTGAATTCATTCCTATTTAGAACGCCATCAACATGCTTAGAGTAATCAAATATCATTTTTATAATATTTTTCTTGTTTTAGGAGCAAACCTGTACATTCTGTAAACAAAGCACAGTTACAACTTCAATAAAGCCACAGAAACAAACCATAAAACCTGAAAACACTGGACAAAATGACAAAGCAAAAATAATAGAAAGTGGAGTCCCCAAAACCAATACTTTACAAAAGCTGGAGACAAAGAAGACTCATCCAGTAAAAAAGAAAGCAATCAATGTTTATGCCAATGCACTAGATGTGTTTTCCTTGCAAAATAAAAATAATGCTCTAGCCACAAAGCAGAAACCTAAAGTAATAAACAACAATAAAAAGAAAAAGGATAGGTTTGCAGGGCTATGCCAGAAGGCTGTTCTAGCTTCAGCCAAACTCAAAGGAAAAGAATTAAAGAAAGACAAACTCAGCCAGTTTTTGAAACCATCGTCATGATATAATAAAACAAATTATTAATATTATTGAGAAAAGTTTATTTATTTCTCCTTATAATTATCAAATGAATGTCCATCACATTAGTATGTGTATGGCCAGTAAGAACATGGAAATCGCCATTTTGGAATTTCTTGTAAAAATTGTAACTATCATTCTCAGCCAAGTACTTATGGGGGTCTAAATTTTCTTTTTTAGCATCTGAAATTAAATCTAGATACCCTATAGCACCAGCAGCATCAGTTGGACCATCAATTCCATCAGTCCCAGCACTTAGGAAGTAAATATCAAAGTTTTCAAAATCATCTTTTGCATTATGTAGAGAATCTGAAAACTCTAAAGCCAGTTGTTGATTTCTTCCTCCTTTTCCTGAACCCTTCACATTTACTGTTATTTCTCCACCAAGTATTATACATAGGTCTTTATTTGGTGGATTTATACACATACTTTCTAAGACTTTTGAATTAATCCCTGGGACATTGCAAGACTGAATTTGCTGTTTTAGATCATCTGAACTGATTTTTCCTTTTAAATAATCACAAAAATGTTTAGTCAGTTTAGCATATTTAGAAGCAATCTCTTTCACTTCTCCTGTGACTCCAGCAGACAGAGGAATGGGGAAATAATTTAATTTTCTTGCTTCTTCCAAAGCAGCAGCTATACTTATTTTGTTTGATCCAATTACATAATTTGTTACATTTTTTCTTGGAAATTCCTCTCTTTTACTAGTCTCACTCAGAACTGTTTTGATTGATTCTGGAAGTTGGTCCATTAGTTTGAATTTCTTAATTACATCAATTGCTTTTGATGGGTCATCTTCATTTTCAGTAGTAGGTCCACTGGCAATTAAGTCCAATGGGTCTCCAATAATATCAGACAATATTAAAGAAATAACTTGAGCTGGTTGTGCTTTTATTCCCAACTGGCCTCCTTTCAAATCTGAAATTCTTTTTCTGACAGTATTGAGTTCCTTGATGTCTGCACCTGCATTTGCTAATTTCTTTATTAGTGTAGTTTTTTGGGTTAGTGTAATAGGAGGTTTAGGTAAAGGCATGAGAGCAGAACCCCCACCAGATAGTAACACCAAGAGTAAATCATCATTTCCAAGCTTGGTAATATGTTCTCTAATTTTTTCAGCTGTGCTCAGAGCATTGGCATCAGGTAAGTTGTTCAGTGCTCCTTCATGATAAAATATATTCGGATTCGTTGGTTTATGACTTAAACTTCCCGCAGGAATGCTTATAATTCCATGTTTAATTTTAGAATTCAAGATATTTTCAACTTCTTTGGCCATATTTTGTACGGCTTTCCCGCTCCCGATCAAATGTACATTTCTATTACGTAAGTTGATATTTTCTCCATCTATACTTAACTGCTGACTCGTAGTATTGTATTTCACAAACTTTCTAATGAGATTTTCTGGAAGTACCGCTTGCACGCTACTTACGAAAGTTTTCATCATATCGCTGACCACTTGTTTAGACATTTTTAAACACTGTCTCTTGTTGTTCATCTTCCAACTAGAAATGCCAATTTGGATTACAAAATAGGCACAATCAAGTATACTGACCGATAATGTATCTTACGATTATTATTATGGTACTTTTCCACATACCGAAACATAAAATAACTTTTGGCAGAAACATTGTTTACATTTAACAACTGTCAAGTGTCAATTAGATTTTTGACAGAAAAACAAAGATCCTCTACCTCCAGAAAGTACAGCTGTTTTTACCCGGCTGTCCTAGGAGGGAGTACTATAGTCTGTTTGAGGGTAATGTTTTTGATTTGCTAATAACAGCAAGTTATTAACAATTTTATTCGTTTGCGAATTGCGAAGTGGTAAATAAAATAATACTTAATTAAACCGATGCCAGATTTGGAATTCAGATTAAAGGGCTTGCTACACGGCAGTGAATCACGTCCCACCAACAGGGGTTACCTACCTTGGTTGGCGACAGGCAGAGCTGTTTGAAATTTCGTCGTAAATCACCAACTCGTCGGTTGTAAACCACCAAGGTCACCTCTGTTGGGACGCGATTGCCGTGTAGTAAGCCCTTCAGTTTTCGGCCAGTAACCTCGTTTTTCCACTGTTAAAGGGCTTGCTACATGGCAGTCAAGCCCTTCACTTTTGTTAGTAGGTACTCGCAGCACAAGACTATTTGCTCGCAGTGTATAGTCAGCTTTAAAACAAGACATCAATTTGATAAGAAACGAATGTCAAAATGTTATGTAACGGTCTATTAGCACGTTGAGATTAAAAAACCTTAAACATTACTGATATGATAACAAAAAAATATGTTATTTTTTTGTATTTGTAAAGGATGTTGGCCTATCAAAGCAAGAAAGCCAACGCTAATATTTTGGCGCGAAAAATGAAGTTACGCTCCGTTTCAATTACCTATTTGTATTTTTTTATAAAGATTTTAAAAATTTATTTTTAGTATTTAGTTTTATTTTATTGGTTTTTGAAACCTTGATTGATTACAAACAGTGAGTGTTACTTTTACCTTGGTGTTTTATGCATTCAGATTCCTTACGAATGCAATAAATTCAAAACTTCGAATAAAATCGAACGTAATTCTTTCATTCACGTGCAAACATGTCGTAACAAGTTACCGGAAATTTCAAAATACAATGCAGAAACAGATTTGAGATCGTTTTTCTTCAATAATCCACACTAAGAAAGAATAAACTTTTATTTAAACGACGCTATGGATAACCCGGTTTGTTTATCCCAATATTTCACAAATAAACAAAATGTGAGGTCATTTGGAAACATAATAAAATGGAACAATTTGAAAAACGAAAATGAAGTAAGTTTCAATAAACTTATCTTTGAAGATGTGACCTTGGTGAGTGACTTGCCGCCTGATTTTATAATTGTTTTATCCACTATTTTAACAAACCTGAAGAATAAATCCAAAGTAGACTTCAAGAACTTCTATCCTATGGATGATATTCCACACTTGCACCCAGTAAATAAAGAACTTATTTTTAATAATACTTGGAAAGCGTTATGCGAAATATGCCCAAGAAACTTCTTTGGAAGTAATCAAAATAGTAAAATATTCAAAAATGTAGTTCGGTCTGCTGTTTTCAGCATGAGACGCCAACATTTTATACTTGAAAAAATGATAGCAAATTGGGACTTGGAAATATTACCCTGGAAAAGTCTTCCGAATACTAGTGCAAGAAGTATACTGTTGAAAATTGCACTATGGATATTGAAATGTGTGCTTTCATCAATGATCTGTTTAAACTTTTATGTTACCACATGCAAACTGGATGCAAACGAAAACAAACTTTATTATTTTTGGAAAAATCAGTGGCAGAGTTTTTATGACAGACAAGTTTCCAAAATGATATTCACCAAAGTGATGCAGAAATGTGAAACCTACTCACTGGGTAAAAAATCAATGAGGAACCACAGTCTTGTTGATCGCAGGAAATTGAAAATGTTAAAAAAAGATATTCCAAAGTTATACTTAACATTGAAGCCAAATAACGATTGCAGGCCAATAGTTTGTTACAAAAATGACACGCTGAGTATTTCTGAAAAATATAAAATTAAAGACAGATTGAGATTTTTGAGAGTACTGACTGATAAGCCACTTATAAAACTTGAAAACCAGTACAAAACTTTGCATGCTAAATGGCAATCTGCAAATAATCCTAAGCTTTACTTTATTAAAACGGATCTCAGTAATGCCTTTGGTTCCATAAATAGAGAGAAATTATCAAAAATATTATCAGAGAAACATATGAACTGCCAAAAGGCTGAAAAGTGTATGAATATGAGGAAAAAAATTGCCCAGCAATACCAAGATTTAGTAACAGAGTTGCGAAAGCCGATCTTAATTCGTGCAGGATCTACAGTTTATGAATGGAAAGAAGGATTGGTTCAAGGCTACAAATACTCTCCGGCACTATCCGAACTGTATTACACATATTTGGATAAATTGTACTTTTCTGAGCATCTGAAAACAACTGAAAATCAAGTTAAATTATTTATCAGAGTTGTTGATGATTATTTGTACATCACAGATTCTTTAACCGACGCTTCATCATTCTTGGAAGCATTGTCAAATTATAGAAATGTGAATTATGAAAAAACTGTGGTCAATTTTCCACATGAGAGCATAAAGCAAAGTGAAGATATATTTTTCCTTGGATATTGTTACAACACATCTACAATGCAAGTTAGCAGATCCAGTAACATTTTTGCTGGACAAATGTGCTACAAAATCGCATTCACAAGTGGATTTTCTGAAATACATAAGTTTATTGAGAGCCGGATTGGCCAATCAGGGATTCAAATTAACAGCCATATTTTTAACTTGAACTATAATAATGAAGATTTAATATGGAGGCATATATTTACCACTTTTAGTTTGTCAGCTAACAAATTGTGCACCATATTGGCCGTACTATGCAATGAGCAAGAAATTAAGAATTTTTTGTCACTCTATAAAAAGAGGGTATCTGTGAAATTGAGTAATTCTATGATAGAAATGTTAATGAAGAATAAGCCAAGAGAATTTATGTTTGTGTATTGTATCAATCATTTTAGATATTTATCATGGAAAGCTCTTTACTTATGTGCAAAATTAACACCAAAATGTACTGGGCTTGTACCATTTATAAATGATGAATTGGCGAAATCTAATTGTATATTTGGAAAGTGGCGGGAACATGCAAGAAGAATCGATTCAAATGGCGAATGTGAACGAAAATCGATCAGGGCAGTGTGTCGACGAGCTGATTTGAGAATGATTTTTAAAGATTTCGATGTACTACCTAAAGGATTTGAATGTTATCACCACAAACGATTATTGTAAAAGTTGTAAATAAAAAAAAATGTGTTAAAAAATATTTGATTTAATAAAAATGTACATAAAGCTAAGATTCACTTGGACGGTAGAAAATAAATGCTTAATAATAATATCTAGATAAATCTAGGCACACATTTGGACGGATGTAAATTTCTAAAAGCTGCAACATTACATTACACAGAAAATACTTATTCTATATCAGGTCAGATATAATATAGTTCAGATCTAATTAAGTCACTCAGGGATGGATCTTCTTACAAAATTAAATTGCTTACAAACTAACATGGGCTAGTGAAAGAATGGAGTGCCAACACTAAAAAAAGATAGCACTTTTGATACGTCTGCAGAGATTCACTTATTTTAATAGTGCAGTTGTGCTAATTAATATTAGTGTACTATTTAACTCCGTTTACCCGATATTTTGTTATTTAATAATAGGCGTCATAATGTGTAGTTATTGGCGCTAGATGCTCTGCGAGTAGAGTTTATTATATTACTATCACATTGGTAGGCCGCAAATAAACATTCCATTTCTTCATTACTCCATGTAACAAAAGTAAATTATCTCAACAACGCAACTACAAACAGAGCTATTGCTATTATATGCCCGATCACACCATGTCTATAAGCGTGCGACAAAAAGTCAGGATCTGAAGCGACATAGTACGACGCTTGAGGGGCATCGCAGGACACAATTCTTGCCGCTCGAATAAGCGCAGGACCGGCGACTATTTCAGCTGATCGCTTGCTGTGTGGCAAAGGCTTTAAACGTACTGCTACGTCGCTGAATATTAAGTCGGAGTATGGTGGTAGTGAGTAGAACATGGAGAAACTGCAAAAATAAAGTTTTAGTTTAGTGTATATTTTATAAAACCGGTTGGAACGGGGCTGTTCAAGTATTACGTAAGCCGATTTAATACAATTTTTGCTGACAAGGGGGAGGCCCCTTGTCAGCAAAAGTAAGCAAAGCACTTACCCCCCTCCCATGCTTACGTAAACATTGTTATATGCATTTTTCTTTTAATGTAAGTATTCTGTTTTTTTTAATACAGTATTTATTATTTGTGGGAATCCCCGAATATGCGTTTCGTTTTCAAGCATAGACAATGTGTGGGTTGCCATATGTGTAAAAAAGTAAATTATTACAGCTGACGTAATCACCATCTAGACCCCCCCCACCCCGCATGTCATCAAAAATAAGCAAAGCATAGACCCCCGCCCCCCTATAGTGCTTACGTAATACTTGACGGGTCCCAACAGTTTAGATTACTTTTTACTGTCAATAAGCAGTCGAAAGAGGGAAAGGTTTTGCAATTGCGCCCCAATATGTCAATATTATGCACAATCGTTATAGCCTGTAGATTCTCGGAGTCAGGATTTGTGTCCGGTTATTGGCAAACGGTTCGCCTTCTATTACATAGGACTTGGACATAAGAAAAGTGGGTGAACAATATTCCTCTGACTGGCCTTTTAAAGAAGTGGGTCGGGAAAAGTAAGATGAGGTAGAAAAACAGTTCAAGAGTCAACCATATAAACTGCAGAAAAGGTTGTCTTTGCCAAACTGTTAGCCCAGGACCCTTCTTATTTCGGTGGGAAATATCTATCAAGTCGAAGCTATCAAAATAAAATGGTATTTACCTGAACTCATCAGTAGTAACAGCCCCATAGAACTGTTGAGCATACACCATAAGATTGGAGAAGGTATCCAACTCGGTATGGTTCGGTCTGCCCATCAGTACAGATCCGGGAACCTTGCCTAGGTTGCAGTGCTTATATTCATGCATCTTTGCGCGAGTACCTGAGGATAAAGGTATTATTAATTTTGATGACGAAAATGATGATTCATGTGATGTTAGTTATATGTTAATATAAGGACAGTAAGGGCCCGATCACACGTACCACAACAACACCACTTCGCAGCGCCAAAATGTCGGCAAGCAGTGGTTACGTGTGAATAGTATTGCTGCAGTTGCGTTGTGCTAACTACAAAATTTGGATGTGGTTGTGTTTCACTAGTAGTTGCGGTGTGGTTGCGTTGTGGCTAGTGTTGGTAGACAGACAGATCGACTCCGGCTGTGACAGTATCGTCATATCGAAGCAACGTTGTGTTTGCGATGTGGTCGGCCACTAGTCCTCGATCTCAATAGTGGTTGCGTTGTGGCTGTGACGTGTCTATGATTTGGTCGGTATCGCCCACACGGTTGATTTTGACGGCCAAGTGTGGTGTAAAAAACTATTCACTTTCATAAAAATTAGCGTCCGTCCACGTGTTTCGGTTGTGGTACGCGTGATCGTCCCATAAGGACAAACTTTTATCGAAATAGTACCTATAGGTAGTTGTCGTTTTGTTGAATTTGATAAACGCTTTTGTATTGGCATTGATTAATTGAGAAGCACAACCCGGGCGCATTAACATGACACCTGGCTTGAATGACGTTTATAACTCCCCCGCTCCCCGCACGGCGCTGGCGGGCCGCGCGGGTAGCGGAGTGCGGTAGGGGAGTGACCAGTCCGAGCCAGGTGTCATGTGCATTGTGGAGGCTTGAAACGAAGTGTCGACTTAGCTACTAAATCTGTTATAATTTTACATTAAAGTTGTGTGAATTGGAGTTGGGCCCCTCTCTCTCACAGAGAGAAGGCCACAGTCCCAACAGTGGTAACATTAAGGTGCGTTTCCAATAAAGCAGAAACGAGCAGGGCAGAGAGAAGAGGAATCGACCAATGACAGTCTCGTTTGTTATGGTCGATTCCTCCGTTCCGCTCATCTCTACCTCAGTGGAAGTGGAAACGCACCCAAGAAGAATAACTTTCTTTGTCTTACCGTCAGGACAAAGTAACTGCAAGTCATCAGGCAGTAGATCCCTCGCCCACCATTCGCGACGTCTTCCCGCCGAAACTTCGGCAGGAGCCGAGTGACGCACGAAGGCAACATCGCCGCCCCCTTCTACCATACATCGTACTGCACCTACGTGACCGAAGTAGTCTTCACTCGCGTCACGGCGGCAGCGTCTAGTGACAAAGGAAAGAGTATTAGAATAAATAAAAATACAGGTTTTTGAGTTCAACCGCGGACAGGCAGACAGACGGCGAAACTATAAGGGTTCCTTGTTTTATCAAGACGTCGTTGTAAAGAAAAGTACAAGAAAATGCGGTTGCATTATTGCTATGCAATAGTTTTTCAAAACTAAACTTCAATTTGATATCTTTAGTACTTATGACAAGAACATATAAATCTGACAATCAGTCTTATCTTTGAACTAGCTGCGCCCCGCGGTTTCACCTGCATAAGTCTCGATCCCGTGAAAATATCGGGATAAAAAGTATCCTATGTCCTTCTCCGGGTCAAGGTCTATCCATATCCCAAATTTCATCCAAATCCGTTCAGCCGTTTTAGCGTGATGCCGTGACCAAGGGAAATAGGCATTCATTTTTATATATGTAGATAAAGAACTATGTACGTAGTTGTTATTGGGCTTAGGAAGTTAACGAGGCTAGTCAGTTAAATTATTTTGAAACTTAGCTGTTTCCCAGAATATATAAATCTGAAGGACAATTCCCGTATTTTTAAGAACGTGCGCATTTTAATCTGTCTCAATCTGTGAAAGATACCACTAATATCTACATGCGACCATCAATGTCAAAACATTGATTGTCGCTGAGATGAGATTTCGACTTGAATTTGAACGTTTTCTGGTAGGTTGTGTTAACACAAAAAAAGTGGCACTCCGGGAGTGCCGACAGAAGGGCAATATTGAAAAAAAAAAAAATCGGCACCGCGGAATCAACGCGTTGATGTCTTTTACTCCACAGATCGTCTGTTGGCGAGTAAAAATAGTTGCATAGAACATTGATCCGTAATCTAATATAGATAAAGAGCACAATCACGTTTACAAAAATGAGGTGTCGGTAACAGGTCGCGAGTTCAATGGTTTTTTCCTATCTCAAAAATGCCCAACGCGAAGTTTCCACTTAAAAAAATATCCTCTAAATTATGAGAATATCTTGTAATATTATCGTAGTAATTACCTGAAGGAAGCACCGTGGCACAGATGGCACAAATTATCGTGCGGTACTGTACCGGAGTCAACGTATTCAGAGCTGAGAGCGCCGGGCGCGCAGGATTTTGTGAAGTATTCGGCCGCAGCGTGTGCGCCGTCGCAACTGTACGACCTGTAGATGGAAAGATATTGGTATTAACAAAAAAAAAAAAAAGTATTAAAAATACAGTAGAGCAAAGCAAACTGGAAATATATGGGGAGACCTATGCCCAGCAGTGGGACAACATATGTTAATAAAAATAAAAACTGTAGTAGAAGTACGACACATATTTATATTATAAGCACGGTGTAGTCCATACGGGGGGTTTTTGTGAGGGTAAGTCGCTTCGCGAACTTTGATATTCTATTTTTTTTTGTATCGACAAAAATTTAAAACATTATCTCAATCTCAAAAATGAACCTTTTAAGCTGAATACATTTTTTTTTAGCTTAATAAACAAAGATTTTGTTTATTGCCGATAATTCAACTAGAGTTCCGATCTAGAAACTAATCGACATATCTAATTTTACCTGATCCATCCATTAGATATAAGGTAAGCAAGCGGGAACACCCATCCAGCGGCTCTTCCTAACCCAGTGTGACATGTATTCTTGCCACGTAAGTACGTGAGATCCGTGTCTGGGTCTTGTTCCTTTGCTACAGCCACTGCATAGTACCAGTTGTCTCCACTTGAGTAAATCTAAAAATGGTGACAAGGTTTTGAAATACTTTTTGACAATTACACTAAACAGAATAATTGGATACAAGGTTACAAGCGTTTATGTTTCAGTTCTTTAACGACTTAGTTCTACTGGAGTTTTTAAATAAGGGAAAACAAAATATTGTTTTTCATTATTATTATAGTAAATATTCATCGGTCGGCCCATTGCCACTTCAGCTTGCTTATGCAGTGGGTCAACTTCTTTGGTTCCTTGCCGGATAACCAAATTACGAATTCGATCGAATGTCCTTGACTTTAGATTTACGTGGATAGGTACAGACATCCCAAGAAAAGTTTGCACTTCGGGAATCATCTATCGTCGGGATCTGTTACCATGAAAGTACTCGTCTATTTTGTATTACCATGATTACAAAACAACAGCTCAGCAATTCAAAAAAATTACAAGTTTTTGAGTAACAGATGACGATCTGCGATTGGAGTAAATCGACATAGAGAGAAATAAACATACAAACGCGCAATGATAGTTGCACTACAAAGTTCGGCAGTACTTTAGTACGTACTAAACTTAGAATCTTTGCATCTTTAATTCGTGAAACACGAAGATTACCGAAGCGCATAACTTTTCTGGTTGAGGTATACAAGGTGGCAGGGACATCGACGCGAAAACTTTAACCATGGATTCAGTACATGATTCTGAACCCCCACCCTTTTTTGAGTGGGAAATTATCAAATAACTTCTCCCGCTCTGGGTGGAGCGGGAGGGTGTGTCAGACTCTTACTGACTAAAACCACTTGTGTTCCTTCATTTGCCTATATTGCCGGGGCCACGGTAACCCTTTCGGACAATAACCACAACCCCGGTAGATTCTGAACCCCCCTGCGTACAAATTTTTCGTCTGTTATTAAAAAAAAAAAAAAACAAGCGGTTCCATACATTTTGACCGTGTAGGTATTGCACTTATTTATGAAACAGCAGATTTTTTTTGTTAAATAATCGGCGAAAAATATCAACGCAGGGGTAGGGGGATTCAGAATTATGTACTGAATCCATGGTAACAGTTTTCGCGTCGATGTCCCTGCTACCCTGTATGTTTTGACATTAATATTTTGTAACCATATTGTGATTTAAAAGAGTGTCCGTGGAGTTTCATGCCCGTTCTTCTCCATAGGTATCTACTACGCTTTGGAATGGGCAACTAGCTTCATCTTTCTGAATGACCGACACCTTGACAATTCAAAAGTGCCCGTAATTGGTTTATTTGAAATAAATGCTTTGAGTTGAGTTGAATTACCTCCTGCATGAAGGGCACCAGGCGGTGCGTGTTGGCCGCGTGCAGCATGTCGGCCGCGTCGAACAGCGCGAAGTCGGCCGCGCCGTCCGCGATGGCGCGCTCGCAGTGCCGCGTGCTGTGGCCGCGCCAGCACACCAGCGTGGGCGACAGGAAGGCTGCTTTTAATGCCACCTGGAATGCAAACAAGTTGGTTAATAAAGTTTAAACGTTAAGACAGACAGCTTAGGTACGGACAATCAATCTGACTAGCCTTTTCCCAATTACGTTGGGGTCGGCTTCCAGTCTAAGCGGATGCAGCTGAATACCAGTATTTTACATGTAGCCACTGCCTATCTGACCTCCACAACCCAGTAACTAGGTAATACAATACCCCTTGGTAAAACTGGTTGTCAGACTTTCGGCCTTCTGACGACCCTTAACGACTGTCGAAAATCCACGAATGACAGCCGGACTTAATGTGCTTTTCCGAGGCACGGGGGAGTCTCGGTATGTAGAAATGGTCACCCATCCACGGACCAACCCCGGCAAGCGTACCTTAACCTGATCGATCGATCCGTGCGGCTATTAGTACTTAGCTATGAGCTCATCCTACGATTATAGGTACGGACAAAAAAAAAAAATAGCAATCACAAGCTTTTATGCGTATTTACTTCAATCAAGAATTATTATCATCAGTCGTTAGCGTCACACTGCAGGGAAAAATCCCCCTTTCCCTCCTTCCACATATCCCTAGCTACTACTGTTTGTTGCCAATCCTTATAAATAAAAAAAACCGGCCCAGTGCGTGTCGGACTATGCACAATGAAGGGTTCCGTAATTGAGATGAATTTATTTATCCCAAGAACAAACTTAACATTTTAGCTGAAAAACATCTTCTCGCATACATTCCTACCGCAAAGGTAAGTTTGTACGCTCAATAGAGAGAGATTACTGAGAGATTTTTATTTTAAGACAATGACTTCTTATAGGTTTTCCTGTAATCTATGAGTAAAGATACATAGGTACTATATATTTTTTTTCAAAATTTTAGGTTCAGTAGTTTCAAAGATAAGAATGGTCAATTTTCATCGAATTTCTTAAAAATCTTTATAAGTATTTATTTTAAAATTATATAAAAATATGTTTAAGATCCTCGCAACAATCCCTTTTATTTGATATGTCACACGGTACTGTTAACATAATTTTTTTTTTAATTTTCTTGTTTGCCCCCCAAAAGTTACCCTTATATTCAAAATTAATTAATTTACGTTACAGAATTACATATGTGTACAGATATTCTATTTCACGAAGTCCGTTCGGCTTTGATTGTAGTAGTGACGTATCCCGACAAGCGCGCTTGTGTGTGTAAAAGTAGGTAACGTTAGCAAAAAAATCTGATATATATTCAAGTCGAGATTTAATAATCTAAATAAAATTTTGGTTTTAAAAGTATATACATTTTGTAAATAAATTAGATTAGGTTGCAATAAATACAAAAATATTAAGAATATGTAGGCATTTAATTAAGCATTGGTGTTACAGAATGGAAACGCAACAAGTAGGACTATTCAGTATTTTCAATCACTATCAGATACATTTTCGATTTCCGATTCCTTTTTGCTGTCGTCAGAATCATCTTGTACATTGATTATAAATTCAAAATCGAGATCAAAATATTTCAAGTAGTCTTTTTAAATTTTTTCAACATGAGCACAAGTTTTTTGCCACGTTTCACTGCTAACTTGGCCCAAACTTTCATTGATCAGTCTTTCCGTATTCGTCATGTTTTGCTCGATATTTTTAGATGCGACATAATTTTTAACGATCCCCCAAATATTTTCAATCGCATTTAATTCTGGGTGATAAGGGGGAAGGCGTAAGACATCAAAACCCTTGCTTTTTATAAAATCGTCAATCTTGTAGATTACGTGTTGGGCTTTGTACTTCTTTATTGTATCGTACAATTCCAATTTAAGAAGAGATTCATCAAATGCTATACCCTTATCCCTGAGCCATTGCTGCATATCGGCTTTGTTTGTAGATTGCGTCGGTAGTCCTTCAGCCCGTGTGTTGTGATAAGATGCATTGTCTAAGACAATGACAGAGCGCGGAAGTAAATTGGGTAGCAACTTTTCATTTAGCCATTTTAGATAGTTATCATAGCTCATATTTGAATGATAATCACCAGCTGTTGAGTTGGCCTTATAAACCAAGGAAGCATTTTCAATAAAACCATCCTTGGTTCCCGCGTGCTTTAAAATAAAGCGAGTGCCTGTGCTAATTTTTTTTTAAAACGGAGTTCTTTCCTTTTTTTTTGCCCAGGTGTTGTTTCGCACGTGTGTCGAAAGGACGTAGCTCTCATCGGTGTAGACAATGGGCCGACTTTGAGAGCGGTACTCTGTTATTTTTTTTAAATATTTTAAATGCCAAATTTGTATATCATGACGCTCCGTCAAGACTTTACGGTTGTTCTCTGTTTTGCGCCACTTGTAACCTAATTTCAACAGTAACTTGCGAACAGTTTCTAAACAACCTTCGAATCCGATTTTTTCATTCAATGCTGTTCTTAACTTAGCTAATGTTGGAATTTCTTTATGGACAATATGGAAATCTTGTACAGTACTGCGAACCACATCGGCTGTAAAATTATCTATATCTACTTTATTATCTCGCTTTCTCCTTTTCTTCATAGGTGAAGTGAATTTTGATGAAGTGGATGGCAATTCCTTCTCTTCTTTTAATATTCTTTGAACTGTTTTTTGGCTCACACCCGTAGCTTCAGCTGTACGGCGTGTAATGTCTCGTAAATGAGACAAATCACAGTTGAGTTCCATTAATGATTTTGTAAATTCATATTCTTCTCGCAGAAAATGATAAACACTAGCTATCATGTTTCGACCCTAAAACAAAATGTAATCAAAATAATTAAGTAATATAAACATTTTATAACACAAAAAAAACATTTATTTTATAAATACTTCTATTGCTATATTAAGTATCTTTGTATAACATTTTAATTGAAAACGTATAAATAAATATTACCTCACTATGGACAACTCTTCTTCGTTTTGTTGCCATGCTGACCTTACTCCGTGAAACAATTTGGCGCGAACTAAAAACCACTACTGATCCGGACCGTGTCCCGATCGACACTGAGCGCTCTCGAGGTTACGCACACAAAAACAATGTGCATGTGCACGCTTGACAACATTCATAGCCAAACGGACTTCGTGACGTAGAACATCTGTACCAAATTTCAACCTAATCGGTCCATTACGTTCGGAGCAAATTGGCTGTGACAGACGGACAGACAGACAGACACACAAGTGATCTTATAAGGGTTCCGTTTTTTCCTTTTGAGGTACGGAACCCTAAAAAGATGAGTTCGTCCCGCCATTTTCTCCAGCACGCGTAGTTTGACCACAATAGAAACTGGTTTTGTCGACGGAAGAATAGACAAAATGACAGATTCACAATCTGTCATTTTGTTATGCTACGAGTGTTGGGCCTGCCGCTTTTTTCGTTCAAGAATACTCTAGAGGTCTAGATAGACGAGAAAAACGATCACGAACAAAAGTCATTGCTGAACTGCCCATGATTGATATTACTGTATGGATTTATGAGACGGGGGCCAGTAGGATAGGTTAACCTTAAACGTTGTAGTTACAGAAAAACGGTTTCAGGAGACTGTCCTTTTTATTTAAAGAAATTTCTGTCCCCAAGCAGTTAAAAAAAAAAAACCCATAGAAGAAACGTGTTTTTTTCGGAGTTTTTTGCTAGATCTTAATACGGTATGGAAGCTTTCGTCTTTTTTATGATGGATAGACGGGCCCGGGACTGAGAACTCATTGGATTGTATCATTTGGGATATTTGATTAATGTAAATGAATACTAAATAGCTAAATCTATGGGTGTTCTACAAACTCGTTCTTACCCTCATCTTGAGACACTTGTCCATCTCCTGATCACTGGTGACACACAACGTGGCTCGCTTGATGGGACAGTCTCTGATAGCGAGCACCGCGTTCTCTGCCTGTCCTCCTACAAATTCATTGTTTAGGATGTGTTTGGCTGCTTGTTCCTCCTCTTTTAGTACACGGAAGTTTACTGTTGCGTCCTGGTGAGAAGATTTAGAAGTTAGTTTTGGTTTGAATACCAGCTGAAGAAGTTTTCATCAATGGCTTGTGGTTTTCATCAGGCTCTAGTGTAAAAAACGAACATGGAATTTATAACCTACTGCTTTTATGTAAAGTCTATTATTCAAAAACTTTCCAATTGATGTTTCTAATTGTTGCTAGAAGTTGATTTCAAAACGACTATTTGTTGTTGCTGACTGTTGAAAAAGTCATAAAATGATTTAAAGTGTAGCGTAAACTGAACTTTATGTGGGAATATTACCTAAAAATAATTTTCGAAAAACAAATTTGTTTATATGTTTGGAAACTAAACTGCGAACGCAGTATAGTTGGTTTGGAATAGATATTGTAATCTAAATTAGATTCAAATTGCACCATGCATTTGATTAGATTAATTCTAAATACGACCTTATTGATGTAGCTTTCCAACTTACCTGCAATAACAAATCTGTGGTTTCATTAGATCTGAACAGTCGGAACAGTGCTTCAATAGGTTGTCCTGCTGAGTCCACACGAATCTTAAAAGGCGGCATAGTACTTGCTCTGTGAAAGATAATTATATGAAGTAACATTTGGGCGTTTTTAAATAATTTAATTATGCGTTTTCCTACGTAGAGTGGATGAAGTAGGGATGCTTCTCAGTCTCATGCCGCGTATTCACTGAGAAACAAAATTGTGCAACATGTTTGTGTAGCGGGAAGCAAAGTTGCTAGCTTTAAGCGAATGTTTCTGTTTTATGGTAAACAACAGAACATCTCGCAATATGAAATGTTTTGGGAAATAATGTTACACAATTGTTGCTCAACATTGTACCCGGTGTATACGGGGCTTAACGACCAAAATATGAAACGCAACTCAATTTTAAACGATGTCTTTGTAGACAAAATGGCGTTCAGAAACGTTTTACAGTTGTGCCGTTTTAGAATAGGGATGATGACTAAAAAAAAATATGAGACACATATTTTTTCGTTTTTTACGTTATGAAAAGATTACGGTGATACATTCAGTTAAAATGTGCCATGACGTTACGAGTCTTTATACTTTATACTTACTTGTGACGTAGCGACCCCCACTTCCAAACTTTAATGCGTTTTATCCAATTCACTTTTTATTAATATGATAAAGCAAAAAATACGTGTCTAGTATTTTTTTATTATCTGACTGACGAATTAAATAGAATTTCTTTTTTTTGACCTTTTACTTATAAATACCTAATCCCCTATAAAAAGCATGTTAATGTGCCAAAATATCAAACCAAATCAAATGTACTCACTTATTGTTCATATCCTCCTCATACTCATCCCGCCTGTTATTTAAGTTGTTATTACCAAACTTATCTCTGTTGAACGAATCATAAGGAAAGCGCGTCGGCTCAGTAGTCGAGTACGGATTGAACGGGGCACCGGATCGGAACGCATTCGTCATGTTATAGTTGCGGTTTAGAGGGTTCGGCTCGCCGTATAGCTGGAATATCACTTGCAAGAAGTTTTGATATCTGTAAGAAAAATATTAGCTTGTAAAAAATAATGATAAAACAGTTAAATTGTTTTTGTATCAGGTTAATTGGATTCCCATAACATTCCTGAAATAATTTCATGTACCGGTCATCTTAGTATGATATACTGACTTCACCCTATCAGTCTGCGGAGGGCTGTCCCTTACACCCTGTATACCACGTCCCGACAACTCGATATATGCATGCGTTTTTCGCCTCTCATCAACAAATTCAGCCAGTATTAAGATCTTTCTAAGCATCAGTGACTTACTTCTTCCTCTGTTCCCTAGACACGGCACTGCTGGTGACTATAGCGTCAGCGGGCACGCGGCCCCAGTTGCAGTTCTCAGAGTCTGTGACCGGACGCCGCGAGCCGTCGCGACAGATTAGCTCAAACTGGTCCTCTGTTACTCCACCTACAGTGACACGAATATTAGTTATTTAGCAATTACTTATTTATAAAGGTCTACTAATAGTGTCTACTGCGAAACACGTCAGCTTTTATGGCGAGCCAGAAAATGCCATCGAGCCATGAAATTTTTTGCGCCATAATGCCATGGCAAACTCTTGTCACGCGTCATGACATTCTGTGTTATTCAATCTTTGAACAAATGCTTTATAGCGACAGCGATCAGGGTCCAGAAGCCAAGTCCTCAGAATGGACTCTCTTTACTTGTACAGAACATCAATCAAATGTGAAGTTTGAGACAAAGCCCAAAGTCAAGAACTTCTCGTCCACAAGTCGAGAAATTCTCGTCTACATTGACTATGTTAATTGTGTTTTTGTGTCAATTAAATGTTCTTTTCTTTCCTTTCATTTATACCTGCAATTATTATTGTACTAACCAAGTATCTGATGCGACAGTAGAGCATGTTGGATAGTCGTGTCACGAACAAAGGCGATGTCGCCTGAATTGTTCGCAATCAGACAACGTAGGGCTCCTTCGTAGCCCGCGTAAGGGTCTGCGAGAGTGCAGCGGATGCCTGCACCACCGGTGCATAGCTTGCATAGCCTGAGAAAGAAAGGTTTCAGTTATTTTTGTGAAGAAGTTATTTAGATGTAGGCAGGCAAGGTATATCTACGATTCGACGACTATCTCAGACTCTCTACATGGTCCTCATATGATCTGAACAAGATAATGTCAGGACTTTAAAAGAGATATCAAAGATGCTCTTTGAGTTTTTTCGGTGTTTTCTTCACAGAAACTTAAATTTATAGAATAAAAAACATCAGTTATTAATATGCTTGAAATAAATGAAAAAATAGACCAATAAACAGGAGGGCCTGAAAAAAAATTGAGAATGTGGGACTATAGGCTACAAAGCCTGAATTTTCTCTGAGGGGTAATTTTCTTAAAAGTACCAATTACCTGGCAGTGCTAATACTATTTAATCAACAAATACTCCATTATTTCTTAGCATTAACTCTAAAATATTGATATGCAACCTCATATTGTTACACTAAAACATAAAAGTTGCAAAAAGGGTCAGTATAATCAGCCTATAATGTTCCCACTGCTGGGACGCAGGCCTCCTGTCTTTTAAAGGGAGTGGGCTGTAATCCACCATGCGTGCCCAGTGCGGATTGGTAAAGGAATTTTTTTTTTTTTAGTCATTGCAACTCGCAGTTTTGACCACTAAGGTCTTGGCTGCTTAACCGGACTTTCCTGTGGGTGCCTTAAGCTGCTAAACTTAGAGCCTCCAGCCAGGAGCAAATAAACTATGCTAAATTAAAACTAGGCGAACGCTCGCTAAGGGCACCCCCTGTGGGGTACGAACCTCGGCTTAGGGCGTCGCTGAGGGGAGGACAGCAAGAAGGGACAGGCTGGATCAAAATTTGGTTAAAATCATGATTATTAGGCGGGGTATTTAAAGCTACGTGCTCAGCTGCAACAACTTGCTGGCACCTCGTTTTCGAGCAAGGGTCGGGGAGGAGTATCATTTACTCAAGGACACGGTCGCGATCGCAAAGGACCTCGGCGGCGAGGTCGGAATGACGGGAGGCGTCTGTGTTTGTGTATTGTGCTGGTGGCCCTATTCTTCTCCTGGAGGCTGGAGGAGTGTAATGGGATCACCAGGGTCGGAAAGGAATATGGATGATAATTGTTATTTATACTTACTTATCAGAATTATCACCAATAGGATTATACATGTTTTTCAGTGAGTTAGGAGCGCAGGAGTCGCCAAAGAACTCTATCGCAGATTTGACGTGGTTATTGCAGTCTGTTATTTTGAGGCCTCCTTCTTGCATTAGCTGTAGAAACGTTTTAGAATTTAGTTATAGTAAAAACAAAAGTAATAAAAATTAAAACCCAACTATGACAAAAAACAACCTAAAATGGTCTAAGCAAGACATCACAGACAGACAAATTCAAATTCCGGAGTCGAATTCAATGATTTGAATTTTAAAAGATGAACCTACATACATACTTATTTACATGCATGTCAAAATTATACCCCTCCTTTTTGCTTCGTCTAGTAAGTTAAAAAAAAAACCTTTTTATGTTTTTTTTTTTTTGCGTGTATGGACGCTATACTTTAGCAGGTTAACGGGAACTCGCTTCGTTAGTTAACATACTGTATAATTATAAATATTGCAAAAAAAATTAAGAGCTTTTTGGTCATTCTTCTCCATTGGACGTTTTGGAGCTAAAATCAAATATATTTTCTTGTAAATTTTAACTTTCTCTTTCAAAAGTACCTTTTACGTGCTTTATTGAAATAAACGATTTGAATTTAAATACAAATAATAAGATAGTCTTCAAATAGAGTCTGAACACTTACAACATGTATCGGCATCACCCAACCCGCCAGCGCTCCGACGCCCGGAAAGCAGGCCTTCGTCCCTCGTAATGCCCTGAGTCCATAACCAGGCTGTATGTTAGGTAGGCCACCTTTGCGGACTACCGCGATGGAGTATTGGTAGGGTTCCCCACGCCCGTATAACTGTTGATAGAAATAGAGAATAAAGATTTAATTTTCCCAAACAAATGAGGCCATTGGATGTAATTTGGGCCTTGAATTGATTATAACCAATTTTTATTAATAATTTCTGAGCTAGGTTCAAGGACCTGTATTTAGGGTTACCATCCGCCCAGATTTGTCCAGACTTCCTGACTTTTGTCTGGATTTTTTTTTTAGATGGAATACAAGTAATAAAACTTATTTCAGTAATACCAAAATCTAAGTCTTTAATATTTATTAACTTTTCATTCATCTAAAAACATTTAAAAAATCTATTTTAACAACCAACTTAACATCAAACAATAATTGGATTTTGTGACTAAAATGTCTAGATTTTTATTGAAATGTCAGGTTTTTTTTCTGGACTTTATAAATTTCTAAATGGTAACCCTACTTGTATTACAGAAATCAGTGTCCTCTCTCCCAGTTTAGTGACAATAATGCAATAGACTTTAATCTGTTTTCCAACTCCAAAAGTATTGTGTCTGCCAGCTACGGACTTAACATTAGACCTAAATCAAATAAAATTATTAATAATCATACCTCCTGTAGAATAGGCACTAGAGAGTGGTATCTGCCTGCAACATACACTTCACCAGCATCAAGACCAAGTAATGATGCCTCTCCTCGGTCCACCCAAGTCATACATTCTTCTGTGTCAAAAGCCTGCAAAAATTTAAAATGAGTAAGTATTATAAATAGCTTCTCGTTGAATACTGCTGAGAAAGGCACGTAGTTAAAAGGGATATTGTCTATTAGAAGGCAATCTAGATAGAATAAGTCATTCTAGGATTATTCTATTCTAGAACAATCAATTTGTAGGAAGATGAAATTAAGAGTTTGAACTTTAGGATTGGACATTCTGAAGAAAAACATTACAAAATGAATAGTGCAATCTACATCTTTAGTAGACATTTCATTTGTTTAAGAAATATTCGAAATTATAAACTACTGTTGTTTGTTATTTTAAGCCACCTTACAGCGCCCATTTATGGACCAATTTGTCCGTTTATATCTTTTAAAAACAATGAACACTCACCCTCTTACACTGCAGCTCAATAAAATCCTTTCCAAATAGTCCCTTGTCCTGTAGAACGGACTTGGATAGTTTCTCACACTTCTCAGTCTCTAATAGTGATGTGGTGCACCAAGTTATCATGTCCTGTCCTTCCACTTTAGGTATCTTACCTATGCCATTGATTACATTCTCACTGCCATAGATACTGGCTGTTGTTGTATCTGGAAAATAAAAAAAAATATATGTAAAAAGAGGTTCTTCAAGAAGTTTCACCACCAAAATATGTTCAATATACTTTTAAGATAATTTTTTACTATGGTTGCCCTATTCTAACACAAAATTATAATTAAATATTATGAGGACAAATGGGTAACTAATAAGGTTTCAAAGATAAAAGAGGTTTCGGTATCTTGTAATTAAAATTAATACTAAAAATATCTTGAGAACTTACTTAGGAAGTTGCATATTACATCAGCTGTTTTAATTATAAACTAAGCTGGCTATTCTATACTTGGTTAGAAAATACTTTTACTCTAAAAACAGAGCGTGGATACTGACTTGAAGTATCGGTGTTTGTTATTTTACACTGTTACATCAAATGTGAATTGGTAATTATTTTTTATACAAATTCTGATGTTATTCACTACTACTATCAAGAGTAAATAACTAGTTGTCGAAACTTTGTTACGAATTTTTAATGTGAATTAACTTACCAATAAGAATGGGTAGAAGTGCTAAAATAAAGTAAATATCCATATCTGATAATATTTATGGATTTTTCTGTCAGCAAAGCACTATTTCATGTTTAATTTTCGTTAAAATGATTAATTTTTGGACACACCCCAGCCGCAAACAGACAAAACCAATTTGATTGATGCACATCAGTGTTACCATACATAGGTGGGTATTATACTATCATATATATGATCATAGATCTATGATCAAAGATATAATGAAATTATAAAGTAGACATTTAATATGGGTATATCCCCCTTAGGGAATATTACACTATCATATTATATCATATACCTATCTATGAAGCTCACAAATTACCCATTATATGTCTATTTTACAATTTCATTATATCTGTGAGCATAGATCTATGATCATATATATGATAATGTAATACCCCCCAAAGGGGGAAAAAGTGTTAACTGAAAGACAGTCGACTTGCCAGTAGAATGGACTTGTAATCAGTGTTGTTATCGTAAAAGTCTGAGCTTACGGCAGCTCAGAATTTTGTTGTCCCAGTCTGGTTTGCCGTATTTTAAGGGAAAAATACTAAATTGCCGCATTTGTAAAAAAAAATCTTATACTCATTTGTTTCTTCCCCATAAAGGTTTCTTATCGTTTCTATTTCTTTAGATTCATGTTTATTTAATGTGTTCTTATCCGTGCATCTCGAACATCTCGCGCAACACTTAAAACTTGGTCTAGTATCCTTAATTTTTGCCTTAATTTTGATTCAGTTGTCATCGATTTTTTAAGGTTTTTCATTTTTAGTTTCGACAATTCGTGATATTTTCTGGTTTAGTGGTAACATTGACGGAAAATTTTCTTTACAGCTTCTAGAGATAACTGATAAAGGGGTTAAAAACTGCCACTTGCTCACTTCAGATGGCGCTGATCTTCAGCGTCTTATAATTTGACAGCTAGTCATACATTTTGTGTAAACAAGCGACTTCTTTTACGCATAATTAATTATTGAGCCCAGTTGCGCAGCTGTTTACTGCAAAAATACGGTCCATGTATTTGCTAAAGATGTTATTAGAAGAAAACTGTGGGAGAAAGCTCTCCGAAAAAAATTGGAATCCGATATTTCGTCGAGACAATGTGATGATGTGATGAATGTGAATGTGGTGATGCTCCCAAGAGAACTAGGTCTGGTTTTCATTACATGCAGGCACTTGTGATGTAATATTGTGTCAATTATAGTAAAGTGTGTGTGTCTTTATATTATCAAATTTTAAAATCTTCAGAGATTCAACTTCTAGAATTGATCTAATACAATGCTAGAAGTTGAATCTCTGAAGTTTTTCAGTCAGGAAGATCATGCCTGAGTTAGTTTTCAACTCTGATCAGGGTATTTCTATCGTCCGCCTCCAGACTTTAACAAAGAACGAACTTAAAAGTCAACAAACACGAAATAAACTATAAATTATAAAACGTTCATAATTTATTAGCTTTTCCACTAAAGCTACTTTTTACCAGTGGTAGACGCTTCCCCTATCCTTAGCTCGTCTTTTAATAGTGCTAGACTCCAAGTCTCATATATATTTATCTAGTGTTCGTATAATTTGTGATCAACACAATTGTAAACATAAACACAACAATGGCGGCTTAAATACGTACAACTGTGCTGCCACCTGTTATGTGCTTTCAGTTTTTAACCTCGTTCCCAGTTCCCTAAAATATTATGTTGCCTAAACTCGGCAACGGCTCGACTCGGCTACCTATGTTACGGGGCTTCGCATCGAGTGCAGTCAGAGTCCTTAATAAAATTTGTTTGTAGCCAAGTTGTTTTATTTAATTTTGATTTATATTATTTTTTATTTCAAACATAATAAACGAACGAACGTGATGCTATAATGCCTACTCTTCATTATTTTTCATGTCGTGGAACGTACAGTTTTTTTAAGTCAAATCGAAAAAAACAGCAACATTTTGACATTTGGTAGTTTGACAATTTTGAGAAAAGTTTCACAAAATTGTAGCAAATTTTCAATTTTCCTAAAATAAGTTGATTTAAAGTACGTTGGTATAATTCAATAATAGTATTGTCGGTGCCCCATTGAAAATTGGAAATTTATATTGCCTTCAGTTACTAACACGCCCATTTTCTTTGCAGGTTATAATATTTGTATTCAAAACAATTTGTTCTAAAAACACGTGTTTTATCTAAATATTGCAATGGTCGTATTTACGTGTGGTCATTGCGGGGAATCTGTGACAAAGCCTAAGGTCGAGAAACATTATATGATAGCATGCAGAAATAGGAGTCCCAATTTGTCTTGTATGGATTGTTTTAAGGACTTTCAGTGAGTATATACTGCTAATTTACCGCATGTTATTTATATATGTGACAGGATTTTATCTGTAAACAAAGAGGTTTCATCAAATAGTTAGTCTATTAGTTATTAGTTGTGCTATAAATAGAACTATGCCAATGATACCATGTTGTTGCCAATCAAGAATCTAATTACGTATTATAGTTACTATCAGTTACTGTTAACAAAGTATTCAACATAATCGTCACGTCGTCGCCGTATCTCTTCTACAATATAATTATTTGTGGAAAGTTCATAGTGTTTGTTATTTTAATTATGTCATTGACATTATTCTTATAATATTGGCATAAACAAGCTAATATTATCTGTAAAGTATGCCTCCTTTGGCAATGTGACAAAATACTATAGCTGTTGAAAACAAACTGTTCAGTTTATGTTTTGGTATTCTGTTATGTAGACCATCTCAATGTATCTGAGGTTTTATCTAATCCATCTTAATTGGTGAGTGTATCAAATTAAAGCAGCTATGTTTTTTGGTTTCCAGTGGTAAGGACTATGAATCGCACATAAAATGTATAACAGAAGAGGAACGCTACTCTGGAAAAGGTTTTGTTTCCAAAGAGAAAAAAGGTGAGAAGAAACAGACTGCGTGGGTGGAAATGTTAACGTCCGTCCTAGATGAACAACAGAGTGCACCAAGAAATGTACTCAGGATTATTGAGACCATTACCAAACACAACAACACCCCACGCAAGAAACCCAAATTCGTTAACTTTGTTAAGAATGTTTGTGGACAAAAGACTAATCCAAAAGACATTGACCAAGCTTGGGACTTGATCTCTGTAAAACTGACTGCCTTATCCAATGCCAATAATAGGAATCAAAATCAAAAGAAAGATGAATCTGTTAATGAAGATGAAAAACCACAAAATGGTACTATTGAGGAGACCGATGAGAAATCTGAAGAGAATGGCACAGGAGATGATGTGGCAGAAAAGGATGGCGATGCAGAACAAAATGGTGAGGTGGAACAAAATGGTGAAGCAGAGGTAGTTGGCAAGAAGAAGCTCTCCAAAAAACAAAGAAAAGAAGAGAAGAAACACAAAAAATATGAAGCTGAGCTACAGAGTGCTGCAGCACCACTTCCTGAAGACGTAGAAGAAGAAACTGAAAGCAAGAAAGGTAAAAAGAAGAAGAATAGGACTGAATCAATGAATGGTGATGAAAATATTACTGAAGGTAAAAATGGTAAAAACAAAAAACGCAAGAGACAGGATACTGTTAATAGTGTTAATAGTAATCAAGAAGCCATTGAAAATGGGGCAGAGACTGCTGAACCTGTTGTAGCAACTACAGGAAAGACACAAAAGAAGAAAAGCAAGACTGAGGAAGAAGAAGCAGAAGAAAGTATCTGCCTTCATGACCAAAATGTTGCCAAAATTGGAGAGTTAGCAGTCAGTGGAGACAAATTCAACTGGCATGCAGTTATTCTATCTGTTTTGGAGAAGAAAGGCAATGAAGTACCTTTCAAACGTCTACAGAAGAAGGTTTTGGGGGAGTATAGTGAAGCAACTGGCAGAGAAGTAGATGACCGCATAGCTGATAAGTTTATAAAGAAATTGAGGAGTGCTCCCAATGTGAGAGTTGACAAGAATAGGGTACTTCTTATTGACTGAGAAGTTATAATCATGCGTAATACTAAAATCTACTGCCACACTTTGGGAGAATGTATGAATTGGATGAATGAGTTGATAGTAATTATTAGGATTCTATGAGATTGAAGAGTAATACTGTTAAGTCTTAATACTGTATATGCCATAATAGTGACAATTTAGATACCATTGCATAATATTTCCAAATATACTTTGATGTTAAAGCCAATAGAATTTATTTCATTTTGAAAATTCATATTTTTTCTTGGTTCTGCTATATATGTGTTAGATATAAGGCATGTTTTTAATACTAGCCAAAGTGTGGAGCCAAATTGATATGGATTTAAACCAGTTAAATAATTGTTTTTTTGAGACAATTAATGTAACGGGAGTTACATCAGTACCTATTATGTTTCTCAATATTACTATTTTAGGTCCCATATTCTTCTTTATAAGGCAATAAAAACGATGTTCTTAATATAAAAATATAGTTTTATTTGTATTAAGAATACTTCAAGCAGTAATAATTTAATTTGTACGGCCTCCTTGTATACAATCTCATGACTTGTAAAATGTACCATATTAGGGTGCTTGCATACAGACGCGGGTTCCGGGTAAAGACAAGTCAGTACCGAATTTTTTCACATATCCAAAACCGGCCATTTAGCCGGCGGGTTTGTCCGAAAGGGTTACCGTGGCGTGGCCCCTGGCAACATACAGGGAACTGAAGGAACACGGGTAGGTTTCAGTCAGTAAGAGTCTGACACGAAGAGCGGGAGAAATTATTTGATAATTAAACACCAAAAAAAAAAACATCTTCACTTTACGTGTCGTGTACGGTAGGTAGGTTACATAAAAATTTTTTTTTGTCATGATTTTATTGTACCACTTTGTCGGCGTGATTAATATGTACGGTACTTATGTATTCCCATGCTAAATAACATTTCTTGTACTAAGAGTCTCTGAGCTAAGCCGCGTCCAGACAGACATACGGACACATGGTGAAACTATAAGGGTTCCTTGTTGCCTATGGAACCCTAAAAAACGTGTTATAAAGAAGAGCTAAATGAGACCTAGAACCATTCACTAAAAAGTAGGTACTTATAGCTAACTGTGCCTAACTTGGTTAAATTGTTTACCAGCTTCAAAGAAAGCACTTCAGTGGAGCAAGGCGCCATTATCCGATGTCATTAATCATTGTTATTCATCAAGCGCCCGTTAACATTATTTTCGTGTTCTACATTCTTATAAAGAGTTTTTATTAGGGCGCAGTACGGTAAATTGGACGTGTCGTTATTGGAATTCTTTGTCGACAATTTTCGATTAAATAGGATCACGGCTGGGATGGTAATGAACTACCAACCCAGGCGATGTAGGTAACCTACCTGGATGATTTTTGTTTTTTGTAAATATATATTGTAGGTAGGTATTAGATCATTACTAGTTTAGAAGTGAAACCGGACGTAGATACCTAGGTATAAAGTACCTACGCCTCGAAATTAAGCTTAATTTATAATGCCTATTTTCATTAACACTGACCTAAATTAATGCCTAAAAGCACGCTGTTGGATTTTCAACGTTCGGCTTAACACCGAAAGTTGATGATCTAACAATGCGCGTAGAAAAAAAAAAACAATCTGACGAACACATAACATCCTCCTTTTATGAAGTCGTTTAATAAAAGGAGAGATATCATGAGAACATACTTAGAGGGACTAATCTCACGTGCCCTCTTCAACCTGTACGTAAACGAAGTTATTATTGAAAAGCTGGCTGACACCCAAGTTGCAATAATAATGCACAATGTGTGAACAGCATAAGTTATGCAGATGATATGGCTTTACTGGCTTTTTACTTTATTAATAGAATCCAAGAGTTATTAAGCACTGGTCTACATTCAGTCTAGTAAACGTAATGAATTATACTACTTTATCGGCGCCACAGTCTTATGTCATGCGTGCGTTCCCTCGAAAGCGCGCATCGCATCTCAACTGGCTGTTTGTTGCTGGGGCTACATTGTCGCGATAATGCGAACTATACTACGTGCGCTCTCTGTTGCTCAGCGCGATGTCGAGCGGAGTGCGAAGTTTAGTTCGCTTTATCGCGACAATGCGGCCCGAGCATTTGACGAACTCGACCGACCGACACGTACCGCTCTTTCTCACTCTTCGCGCACTCACAGTGTATTCTACATTGTCCAGTAATATAATACTGAACGTGCGGATCAACTTTTTTTCGACATAATATGGGTGAAATATATGCTAGATGACAAAGAAAGAAGTCAAGAAATCGTGAGTGTAGTGAATGCCTAGGCTAAGTCCAATAAAACACGTAAAACTTACCTCTTCTCATTTTCAGTATCCTCAAAATTTGAATACAGTTTTTCTAAGTCCTTCAAAAAGTAAGTTGCAAAAGTAGCTATACCTTGTACTTTTATGACACTATTTTAATTTCTTCTTAATAGTTCAAGGTCGCTGTTTTTTGTCGTCCTTGGCCAAAACAGGATACAGAAACAGAATGATGATGCTGACCTGGAGAGAGAGCGAGGTCATTGGCAATCCGGTGCAACATGTTGGCCCGCAGGTTTGCAATTTATACTAGAGAAGTAAAGGTGCTACTTTTTAAGACCTACTGCCAGTTCGTGCAACCAGTAGGTCAAGGATACCCAGAGAACCTATGACATCCTCCGTGTACAATACAGTTGCGGCTGCCTCAATTCTGCCGTGTATCAAGCAGGAGTGTTTACTCAGGCTATTATAGGCTAGTGGACGAAGTCGCGGGCAGAAGTTAGTGTTTTATATAAAATACACAGATAAAATTGCACGCTCAATATTGGGCCCCCAAAAACTCGCTAGCACATAGTGCCGTAGCGTTAAGCAAAGGGGCAACACTTCCTGAGGTGCTTGAGGAGTGGAAAGGTATTCCTTTCTCCCAGTAGTCGAGCACGTATGCTCGCTAGTGCTGTGCTAGCGACAGTTTATGGGGGCCAATAAAGGCATGAAAGGGGTGCATGGAAGTGTTCCTCGTCAGTGTTCACTCCGGTTGGGCAATTATCATTTGCATGTTTATTTGTTGTGTGTACTAAGTGTAAAACATAGTAAAATAAGCCCCGCCTACATAGCTTTCGAGACAAAATTATTTTCCCACTTATGTGTGTAATGGATTTGGTGACATACATCGTCCTAGTACGGTAGTGGTGATAAGTGACACATTATCCTAGTACTGTAGTGGTGATAAGTGACACATCGTCCTAGTACTGTAGTGGTAATAAGTGACATACATCGTCCTAGTACTGTAGTGGTGATAAGTGACATACATCGTCCTAGTACTGTAGTGGTGATAAGTGACATACATCGTCCTATTACTGTAGTTAATAAATATTATATTTTTCTCAATTTAATCAAGTGTTGTGGTCCGTAGTACTGCTTGTTTTATCCGATAACCTTATTCATTAATTTTATTATCATGCTAATAACATATTCTCATTATGAACACTCTCATATCGTTTACATGTATTTATATTTTAGTATTAAATATGTCTAATAAACATGCACAAAACTAGATCAACTATACAAGAACATCCTTATGAACACTTATGAAATCTTTATCTATTAACTGAAACTTGGCTGACATCTGAAATTTACGACAGCGAGTTCATAGACCAGCGCTATACTACCTTAGACTAGGGTATACTACTGTATAGCGCTGGTCTATGATCTCGATCACACCGAAATACTTTTCGGTGTAATCGAGATCGTATTGTTACAAATAAACAGTTAGATCTCGCGCTAGCTCAGCGCAGCGACTTTTCACACTTGTAATAAAAAACGGCACATGGTGAGTGCTGCCTATATATACCACTTAAGACTACCTCGTTAGTGTACAATAAGCATTTCAAAACGTTACAAGAGGTTTTGAGTCATCCTACTGTTGACAGTTTCTTTATTATGGGTGACTACAATCTTCCAGAAGCCGATTGGTTTGCATCCTCTGTCGCGGATTCTCCTGGAGCTGCCACCCTCCACTCTGCCACTTCTGTGACTTGTACTAACTTATATAATCTCATTTCACTTCTTGGTGGTTCTCAACTCAATAGTGTGGTGAATGTCAAAGGCAACATACTTGACTTAATTATTTCTAACAACACCTGTATAGTTTCCCGTTCCACAACTACGCTACTACCTATTGTCATTTACCACCCTGCTTTAACCTGCGAGATCTGCTTGGATATTAAAATTTTCCCTTTGACAAAGATTCCCCTACATAACTATTATTTTCATAAAGCTAATTTTGATAACATTAACTGTAATATACAACAACGGAATTGGACGGATCTGCTTGGCTCTAAAAATTCCTAACACGCACGGACTTCTTTCTACGATGAGTTGGATAATATTATTAAGCAAGACACTCCTTTGGCTTGTGCTAGATCAGTTAGTTGTCCTATTTGGTTCTCAAGGACTTTTATAACTATTTCGAAAAAGAAACACAAGGCGTGGGTTAAGTAGAGGAAATTTGATAACATTTCGGACTAGAATACATTTGCTAACTACAGACGACAATTTAAGGACGCATGTGTAAAATATTTCAACTCATTCATTAGGTCTGTGAAGGATAGTCTGCGTAAAAACATTAAGCATTTCTGGACATACGTTTCGAATCGGAAAGAGAAATCTGGGATACCAGCTAAGCTTCAATACAAAAATTCCAATGATCCGATTTCTGTCTGCAATATGTTTTCTGATTTCTTCTACTCCGTTTTTGAACCTGCTTCACCGTCGTTGCCTCAATGGAAACCCCCGCCTGACAATGCGCTACACGATACTTCGATCTGTGATATTTCTTTTAGTGAAGATATAATACTGAAAGAGCTAAAATCTCTGGATGCGTCAAAAGGACTAGGACCAGATGGACTTTCTCCTTATTTCTTGAAAAATGCCGCCATTTCTATCTGCAAGCTTCGTTTAATTATTTATAATAAATGCATGTCGGAAGGTGTGGTGCCTAAACTGTGGAAAGATACATTTATTTTGCCTGTCTTCAAAGGCGGATCAAGATGCAATGTTGAACACTATCGCCCTATTTCTATCTTGTCTGCCTTGTCGAAGTTCTTTCCAGGTTAATGCATAATGAAATATATCCTATTCTGCAAAATATCGTTATTCAACAATCACAATTACTAATCTATTGCTGTACTCAAGCTTTTTATTTGATAATGTTGACAGCAGCGTACAGGTGGATGTAGTGTATAAAAACTTCTGCAAGGCTTTCGACAGGGTAGATCATGAAATATTACTCAATAAAATAGCGTTTAATCGAATCCGTGGTAACCTGCTGAGGTGGTTTGCTTCCTACATCACTAACCGTAGTCAAAGAGTTGTAATTAATGGTCATTCTTCTTGCATCGCACAGGTCACCTCTGGTATACCACAAGGTTCTATTCTTGGTCCCCTTTTATTTGTTTTGTATATTAACGACATTAGCCGGTGTTTTCTTAATGCCAAATTCCTCTTATATGCCGATAATCTTAAGTTATACATAACAATACGCCATGTGAATGACTGACTTCTGTTGCAACAAGACTTGGATAGGCTGTCGAACTATTGTCATAGTAATAAGTTGCAGCTTAGTTTATCTAAATGTAATGTTCTTAACTTCACAAAAAATTAAAACATCGTAAAATATACATACACAATATGCGATGCCCCCTAACAAAAGTGGATGCTGTCCGTGATTTCGGCATTATCCTTGACTCCAAGCTTTGCTTAGATTTGCATATTAGCAGAATAGTTAATAAAGCGTACCAATTTTATGGTTTTGTTTTACGCTCAACATTAGATTTTAAGAAGCCTTCTTCATACATTTGCCTATATAAGTCTCTCGTACACTCGTAACTGGAGTATACCGTGTCCGTCTGAGTCCATAATATAAAAAAAAAACCTTGAGGCGATTAAGTTAACCAACATGTTATGCTATGTTGTCCCTAGAACAGTGTACAAGCGAAAGGTGCGTGCTGACAGACTATTTTCCATGCGTACTTGCCATTGTAACACCGGTTTGCGCTCACCTGTTCTCAGAATGACAGATGCCTACAATAGGAATTTTGAACATATTGACATTTTTGCATGTCCTCCCAGTAAGTTGAAAGGTCTTATACTTAAGGAGCTCTCTTGATTTATGTGTAAAAAATGTAGTTAAAGATAAACATGATAGTTAAGTTATTTTTGTTTTTATTATTATTAAGTATTTATGACCCTAGCGTTTAATTAATTGTATATTATATTCCACAGTTAATCTGTGAACAGCATTGTGGGCTACAATATTATTCAAATGTTTTGTGTATTTATTTTTCCATACCGTATATTGTAGCTCTTTGTTGATCCTTTTGAATAAAAAAATAATAAGTTCGATGTTTCACATCTGCCAGGCGTCCCTTTTTTTTTTTTTTTTGGGTGGGAAATCATCAAATAGCTTCTCCCGCTCTGGGCGGAGCGGGAGGGCGTGTCAGACTCTTACTGACTAAAACCCACCCGTGTTCCTTCGGTTGCCCTGTTGCCGGGGGGGCTCCCTTTCGGTTTTCTTCGCACCCCTGGCAGGCATCGGCCCTAACGGACCCCGTCAATTCTGCTGACATCTCTTTGAGGCGCGCGTGGAACACAACGCGCCGTCGACCCGGGCCTGGTCCTTATCGGACGGCGAGCTACCCATTGCTCACCGTCCGCAAGCCCGCGCCTACGGTGGCCGGAAATCGGCCTGCGATTCCCGACGCCCAGGGCGTCTCCTCCTGCGGCGGTTAGGGGCGTGAGGGCGCGAAATTTGCCTCTCCCTCACGCGTTCCGCGTCCCGCGACGGCTAATTTAAAAAAAAAATATTAATGCTGTAGGTACCCGGTAAGATATTGGGTCAATGTCCACAATAAAGATCGTTTATACCTACACACGAACTGTTTCTGCCATGCCCAGGTCGATCCATACCAATTCCAACTACCCGCATTGTGCGCCAAGACTGTGTGTTCAAGGAACAATGGATACCTACTTGGAATGTGTTGGCGGATAATAATATTTTATAGGCGGCGCACAGTGATCAATTTCCAAAAGTTAAGGGGACGAAATTATTAAATACTGAAATCGTGAATTAAAGGTATATTTATAACATTAAATAGTATCCAAAAATGGTTTTCATATAATTTAACATGGTAATTAATATTTTATGTACTTTGTTACATCACTCCTCATCTAACATAACTTCTGGTTGTTCTAATGTCTCCAAAATATAACAGTAGTTTATTTTTATTGTCCTTTAATAGCGGCTTCACAGGGCGATGTAATGACAAAACATTGAATAGAAATAATTTTTATTAAGACACCATTACCTAAAAAAATACTTTTTTACTATAGAAACCGGCAATCCCCAAAAAAGCATATTCTGATATAGCTAATAGTCCCTGCTATATAATGGAATCGAAATGATAGTGTAGGTACTCATTTGTGCTTTTAAACGTAACACAGTTCAAACTTATAAAAGTTAGTAAATATCAGTACGTTAATATGTATATAGTTTTTTAAATACAAATTGATCTATTTTATTTTTTGTTTATATACCAATAAAAAGTACAGAACTTCCTTAATATGCACCATTTTTTCAATTCACATTTTACACTGACAACATAACCAACTTAATATGAATAGGAGCGTAAAACAACGATAAATTAGTCATGTTAATATAGTTTTGCTTTCGAGATAACTTTGAAATAGCAATTTCGACATAACTTTAAACTACTAATATATGCACAATGTTGATGTATATACTGCATAATGTTGATGTTTTAGTATAATATAAACAACTTACCTTGAAGTCTTAATAAAATGATTTTTCGAACTATCGACATATTGACCAAAAATAATTATGGGACGCTAACTTTTAATAATTGATCAGTGTGCGGCGTGTACCTGGATGTCTTACGCATTGTTCAACCTGTTTATAATTTTTCGTAGTTCGAAGAAATTTGTGCGTAAATTCTGATGGTTATTTTTGTACCTACTATACGTTAATTATTGCGCTCGCTACCGATTTCGTTAACTGTTTCACGATTTCGTGTGAGCACGTAATTTCGAAAGTCGGAGTCTGTGGATCAACCAGTATTTTAGTTTTTTGCGCCGACTTCCGAAATTAAAGTTATTTTTCACTTTTTAGTTACAAATTACAAAGTGAAAAATAACTTTAATTTCAGTCAGTTGTATTTTTTGTAAAAAAAGTTTTTTTTTTCACTTTTTAGTGGGTTGGTTTGTAATTCATCTAAGTTATAAACGCCTAATGTCAACTGCTCATCACCTTTTTAAAAATATTGCTTTTCCCGATGCAGGAACTTTAATTTTTGAGAAGTTCTCCAGGTACTTCACTATCAGCTCCACTGCACCATATGAATTGTGACGAGCATCAATTGCTTACCAACCATATTAAAGTTGAAGGAAACTAACTGATTGTGAATTATAAATGATGTACATGGAACTTGGAATAAACAGTATAATCGCAACAATACAAATTAAAGGTACAGAGCAAAAAACACACAAGAGCAATGTCAATATGACAACAGCAGATATTGCCAGATGATACCTATTGGCTTCATATATTTGGTTGCGTTCCATTTCAACAAAAGTAATCGAATCGCAATACGTGAAATATATATTATTGAGTAGTTCCGGTGGCTGTGTATCTGTGTACTTCATCATCAGTTCCATTTTACCAAATGGTGCTTTCCGAGAGCAAATCGCTATAGGTGTGCTTATAATATTTGAAGAGTTTCCTCGATTCCTCCAAGATCCCATTATCAGATCGTAAGCAAATGACAATGGGACCAACTAGAAAGTATAACCTTTTAGACAAAAAATAATTTTGAAATCGGTCCAGCCGTCTTCGAGTAATCGGGAAACATACAAAAAATAAAAATAAAAGATTCCGACGAACTGAGAACCTCCTCCTTTTTTTGAAGTCGGTTAAAAATAAATACAATTTAAATACAAAGGTCCTACCTACTTACCCAGGTGCTTCCAAAATACTTTTACCATTTTATGCTTAGCATAATCAGCTTATAATGTACCAACTGCTGGGACATAGTTAGGCCTCTTCTCTTCGAGAGGGAGTGCGCTATAATCTACCAAACAGGCCCAGTACGGGTTAGTAGATTTCACATGTCTTCGAATTTTTGGTTCTAGGACATGCCGCTTTCGCGATGTTTTCCTTTACCGTTTTGAGAGCAGTGGTGATGAAATTATTTACACAAAGTAAAGCGCCTGCCTGGGCATCGAACTCACGACATACACCTCGTAAGTCTGCAGCAGCAGGGGCAGTTATCACTGGGCCACCACTGCTCTTATTTTTTAACTAATTTAAAGTTATATAAAGGAAAGTAAGGTAAAACATACATTTATTTGGGAGGCAACTCAAGCTGCCGTTCATTTACCGTTTTGGGCTAACATAAAAACGTAATTAAATGTCTGTACCTATGTAACTTCTTTTTTGTTCTTTCATCTTATGTTATTCAATGTTTAATTATCTCTTTGTCCATTTTATCCGTTTCGAATCCTCTTCATTCGATATCTACATGCAGAACTCCATTTTGAATTCAATAAAATTTCCATAAGCACAATGTGGTCGTTGAGATCTTTCAAATGCTCTCTCGATCCGATAATTCCGTTGCATTTTCAAATAAAAAAGTTATTTCATTGGACGTTCGCTACATTCTGTTCCTAGTAGCGAATAGGAATAAAAAAGTTATAAATTCGTAATACCTGCTTTTCTTTTCATCGTCGCTCCATGTCGCTGTTCATTTGCAATTTCGCTCCATTTCGTAAAATTATCGCTTTCTGTCCATCCTCTCTAATTAATATTGTGAGATAGAGATAGTATTATTTACTTCTTGCATATTTTAACGTTAATTAGGTATACCTATAAGGTTTTTAGATCTCTTTGTATTTTATTTTGGTTCAATTTCTACACATACTTCCCTCTAAGGCGTAGAGTCTCGTAGAGTCTACGCGACTACGCCGTAGCTTCGTAACATCAATATAAAGTCTTTGACACAGCGTGTCTATCACAAAACTTTCTCAATATGTGCGTGTCAATGACGGACCTTGCTATCCTCTTATAATTGTACATGTTTGTTTATACCCGGCCATTATGTATACCCCCCGTAGCACGGATATTATACAAGAAATAGTCATAAAGCGACATGTCGTGCGTTTAATAGCTCGTTGTGCGACTGACGACGTAATATACGCCAGTTTATTGTCATACCCGCTAATACAAGGCTGTATTTGTTATTAAGCAACGTTAAAACAACGCTTAAGCATTAAGTATAGCGGCGAAATGAGTTATTTGTGTTGGCAGTTTATGTTTACCCGGCATGGGGTAGGCTCTTTTTGTTTATGATGCCCCCCTATTGCTTAGATCACGGTGTAATCAGCGAAATAAGAAATTTGCACACGTACCTTTTTTCACGTAAATAGTAAATTTATGGTTAACACTTCTCTCCGTTAGCTATTAAAAACGCTTAATCTGCACTTCTGTAGTATAATGTACTCACGTCAAAATACACCCAGTTACCTAAATAGTCATAAATTTGCCAAGAAAAAATCCATGAACACGAATTTAATAAGCTTACTAGCGTAACATTTTGTTACAAAAACAAAAGAGCAGAGCGTCGCTCCATTAAATACTTAGGTAGAAATCTCCTCGTAATGCGTCCGGAAAACAAGTTACTACTTCAGTTAGCTATAAAAAGGAAAGTAATAAAGATAGGAGTATGCCGCAGGCTTGCAAGCGTACTTACTAGCGTGGGCCGTTAATCAATTACTCGGTTCATCTGATCCATCCCACGATCCCACCATAGTTCAAACGTTGCATGTTTACGCCGCATTTTTGAGATGAGATTTTCTCTACTTTAAAGGAAACTTTAAATTACACCTACATTGCGGGAGCCCGGGAGTGCGGTGTGAAACATCTTATACTAACGCCAGAGACATTTTTTGGCTCTAACGAAACTGGAAACTTACTATTTGACTAACACTAGAGTGATAATATAGACTACAATTAATTCTAAGGGCTGCTAGATATTCCCAGACACTTCCCACGCCCCGAAAAAAACTAATAATAAAAGGGAAAATTTACTCAGTTGTTTTCTAGATTAACTCAAGCATACAAGACAAAGTGAAGCTTCTAGAAGTATTGTGGCGGTACTCGCCGCGCGGTAAACATTGCTTGCGCGATGCAGGATTTTGCATGACGTCAGTGTGATATGTAGTTCGCATGTGGCGTTGTAGATGCCGCTACAATACAAATAAACCACAAACAAACCGCGTAGGTAGATAGTTACCCTCAAAGGTCACAAGCACATAGGCATGACCGTAGAACCCAGTTCTATTTCTGTTCCTACTTATAGAAAGTATAAAAGTACACAATCTCTTTGAATAGGGTCTCTATGGCACATGTGGCTCGTCGGAGCTTTATTAGCTATTTACTTATGTATGATGTACACAGCAGGCCGTCTGTTTCATGAAAGCCGAGCTCCGATGTTTTGGGATCCCTTGCCAAGGTTATTGAGATAAATTGAGGGTAAAATTAACGTCCTTTACTTTGGTGGTGCTAGTTTTCAAGCTGGTAACTATCAAAAGGTTGAACATTATTAAAAAAAACAAGATAGAATACTAAAGTTAAGCGGAAAAATGATGGCAGCATAAAAGTTGATATAAAGTAAAAACCTTTATCTGTATATAAAGTCAAATTTTATGCATGAGAACAAAATTAAGTAACTTAAAAATCCTTTACAATATCTCGTCTTAGTGAAGGTTAACGTCAACAATTTTATAACGTTATCATAAATCCTCATTTTTTCTTTGAATTTTCTGTTAAACATGGAAGGTTATCTATTGCCGCCCAACACGTGACTATGTAAAGCACCTAGCGACAATGGTAACATTGTTATTTTATCTCATTTCTTACGTGTCTTATATTTATTTTTCTATTTTCTCGTGAGTTTTCCTGCAGTTGAAAAATAAAACATATTTTTTACTTTGGCGCCCAACGCAGGACAGAAGTTAAAACAAATACATTGTTTATTTATTATTTATTCTCTTACTGAATTTATCACTTGTTGACTACTTGACTTCACATATCTTTGAATCATTTTACTTAGTGACTTTTCTATTGTATATACATTTTAGTTGTGGCGCCCGACACGGCATTGTGTTAAGCACCTAGCGGCAGCGTTAAAAGTTGATATGTACCTTATTTCCTAAGTATCTTATACCTATTATTCTTTTTATCTCTTGATTTTTCCTACAGTTGAAAATAAACATCTTTTTACTTTGGCGCCCAACATGGGACAAAATGTTGAAACGAATACGTAATTTATTTCTTCTCTTACTGAATTTGTCAGTTCGTTTTGAGAAACTTGTCGACTTTATCATATCCTTGAATAATGTTTCAATTATTTTTTAGTATTGGCGCCCGACATGGGTCTATGTTTAAGTTATTGCTAGCAAAATGAATTGCACATTACTATTGTTTCTGAATTATGCTATAAAAATGGAAAATATGGCGCTTAACGCGTTATCAAAGTTACAAACGAACCGGATTTTTTTTATGTTTATTTACATTATGAATTTATGACCTTTGCGGTCATAATGTAAATAAACATAAAAAAAATCCCTAAGGGTGGATTGGATACCGGCACAAAAAATATGCACACTCCTTCACCATTTTTATTTTGATGATGCATTTTCATAATTGTTTTATTATTAATTCAAGACACAAACATCTGTGTAGCACTGGCTCTTGTAGGCACCTAATAGGAGTTCCTGTATTATAAGAGCCAGTCCACTCAATTTTCAAGGAATATGTTAAAGAAGCGCGATAGACAAAATGAAATAAATTACGGTTATGGCACGACATTACGCAACATATCATTCAATTAATATAATATAATATTGTACTCAAAACACTTAGTCATTAACTCATTTACTTAGTAATTAATTTCTATTAAAATTTGCATGCCTTGGTGAGTTTTTCTTTGTTTGCTAACTTTACTTTTGTTTTACTATGTAGCACAAAAAATGTTTTCTAATTAAATTATTGTAGTTTGTAAGTTTTAGTTTCAAATAGCATGGTTTGTAAAGTTTATTTTTTATTTGTATTCCATGGTAAATATTGTTGGTCATTTGGCCGTATTTCTTATTTATTCGTATAAAATGTCACGTGCCATTCTTTGTTTTCCCTAATAAATAAAATAAAATTATACTAAACACCGCAAGGCAATGGAAACGAGAGGCTTCAATTTATTTCACGACGAGACAACGGCAAATCATGAAAAAGTATTGGTTATCAACGAAAACATTTTGTTGAATAAATCCCGAGGCACAGGTGGCGATAACTACTAAGTTATATCAATAAATTCACTTTCATGGCAACAGCCACTTGATAACTTTATTACTTTTGTAGGCTCTATCGAGTTCTATTGTTACAACTGTCTTGTTGTTCAGTATTGTCTAGATTTATTATTGCAATTACTTTTGTACCTTTAGAACTATGTAAAGTTTGTTTATGTTGTTAGATATTATATTTTTCAAATACAATAAAAACGCTAATGTAGGTATAGGACTAGATCTAGTTTTTTATATAAACAATTTCATTTCATTTCACTTGAGAAAATGAATATAGGTTTTAATCGCTTTTTTCATTGTGTTTAACAAACAAACGTTTACGTAGACAATCTTTATTATACAATCAGTAGGTAAAGCCACCCAATTTTTCACCTTACTTACTTTCGATAATAAATCCCACTATTTTCCACGCGACCCAATATAAAGTTTGACTTTTATGGGTCAGTTTGAGCCCTTAAATGCCTTCCTGTGTATAACAATGACCGCGTCACTTTTATTTAGGGGTGTGACGCCACTGAAGTGTTGAATTTATTAAAATTTATATTTATGGTTTGATAGTGGGTTGATAAGAGGTGTTGGACTTCCTGTTATGAAATCTTGAATTACAAACCGACGAAGATAAATATCAAATATGACCAAAATAGAAAGCTTACTTAAACTAGTAGTGTTGACTAGAATTCTTCTTTTAATTCCGGAATAATAAAAGTTTTTACGCAAGCGAAAAGAAAACAAAGCGCAAAGGTAAAGTAACAAAGCTTTTCGATAGCCAACATTTGACTTTTGTCGGTATCACAGATAATCCGATTAGCTAATGACTCGTTCGACACTCGATTCAAAGGCACCCGATTTATTCATGTAAAACGTAGGGATCGATCGTCTCGAAGACGAAAGATTGCAGCGCAACATTGAGGGTACCATTGATTAATTAAGCGATACGTCAAGACCGCGCCGTAATAAAGTTGCTGTTAAATAAATCGCCGGGAAATATATTTTTTACCGTCAAGCTAAGAAAATCTGGTTAAAACGCAGCCATTCGGTAATCCGATTTATGTTGTAGCATAACTCGTGTCGGTAATCCGATTACGTCAGCCGCCAGCATACAGGTAGCGGGATTGACAAATTTGACACAACTTTTGCAAATAAGTTTCCTTGGTGATCCCGGAATCATTTAAGTTTTTAATCTGGAACATTTGTGCAGTATTTTTCATAGCACAGTAACTTTCTGTTATGGTAGGTACAAAGAGCAAAATGAAAATCAGGTTATTGAATTTGGATTGAATATATTTTACTGTAGACCAGACAAAGAAAACGTTTCCTCAAAAGCTTATTACATGGGCACCTACAAAGAATTATTCATGAATTCAAAACGGAACAAATATTATTTTTGAGGAACTCCAAAATTTGGTCTTGCAAAAAATTTATTTGACTCCAATTTTTTTTTTTTTTTATTGAACGGGAACTGCTTTTCCTTGTTATCTACTTATGAAATTTAAAAAGATTTTTATCTTAATTAATTTAGTTAGGTTATGTCTACTTACCTGTCAAAAGACAAACATCTGTTAATCAGTAGTTATCTCAATTTGATTACCTTATAATATTAATAAAGCTTTCTAGAAATGTGTTGTACTTCGCTTCTAAGAAAGAGTAAAATATTTTGCGTTCCAAGAAATTCCCGACCAATTTTTTGACCTCTTTATGCCGTTGAATGAAAAATAATAGAGTTAGGGGACGATTCGAACTAACCTATATATTCAGAGTGGGTACATTATCACTTGAGTCTGCCGAAAGCGGCCAACTGTAAAAAAAATTCAGCTATAAATTATACGAGTTTATATACGAGAGAAGCTAATAGCTAATATTCCTTAAGATATTTTTTATGCAAGCCTGGTGTAAATCGAGTTTATGAGTCGGCGACGACAGGGACTTGATCACATTTGAGCGCTTACTCAGTTGACTCATAAGAGGTTAAGAAATATGATCAAGTTTTTTTTTAATAAACACGTTTTTTTTTATTGAATTTTGTTGAGGTAATATTTACTCACTTATTTTTGTGGTCGCGTTTTTTTTGTTGGAATATAAACTTGACAAAGGTGAAACCCTACTTTTAAAAAAGGTGTATCTTTGGCACCTACACTACGCACCTACTTATTAGCCAAGTGATAGTCGACACATTAAAACACCCAGCACTGTTATACTTACGAAGTAAGTTCCTATAATTATTATAATACTTCGTCAAGTACAAATAATGACAACTCTATAAACGCACAAACATACTCACATGCGTGTCCCTAAATGTGGGTTGATCAAGATGACACACAAATGGAAATGATTGATCACTGGGAACTTACTAAGGCTTATTCAAACGATACTAAAAGATTGCTTTAAAAGCTTTATGAAAGTTTTATGCTGCTCGCGGTTTCGCCCGCGTAGACCGTAATTCTTTTTCTAAAATAAAAGTAGGCTAAGTTACTCCTTATAACGTAAACGTCCCGTCAAGTCCAGCCGTTTCAGAGATTAGCCGAAACAAACAAACAGACAGTCAGACAAAACATTAAAAATTGATTTTTGTTATAAGTACCGTATACGGTGTTAATGCCTTAGGAAGTGCCCAGTGATCAATCATTTCCATTTGTGTGCTTTCTTGATCAACCCACATTTAGGGACACGCATGTGCAAAATGCATTTAGTTAAAAGCTGTTATTTTGACATTACAAACTGACACTTCAAAATTTATTTCTATGTGTAGATAAAGTAATAAGTCTACCTGAGTCTTCGGCGTTTCTGATAGCATTTAATAAAGGGAATTACTTAAAGTGTAATAACTTGTGAATCTAGTTTCTAAGTGCTTGTTAATTAAATACTGATCCTAGATATTTTGGCTACAGTTTCAGTCAATGTCACTCCTTCCTTGGCATCAAAGTCTACGAAACCAATTAAATAATTCGAGTAACTAATTAGTGTCGAATCGGCACAACGAAGAAAGTACCTAGGTTTTTATTAAAGTAGGTAGATACTTATTGTAATTTATGTCAATACAAATGTAACAAGTCCTGTGCTAAAAGTTTTATGTTTCATAGTTGTTCAAGCCAAATCACGCCCAAGCCGCATTCGGTTTCTGCATTCAAAACAATATTCCATATTCCAATGTGAAAGTAGCTTTACGTGCTTGGTCGAACAGTCGGACGGTAAAACCCCAGAGATCGCTTCACTCAGATATTCCATTTCGTTATACCGACTTTGTTAGTTTTTTAATGCTTCCGACTGCGCTGCCAGATTGTAACGCTGTTTCCGAACGCAACGCGGCCATGCTTAATTTACTGTCAAACTCCCTGTTCGAATTCCAAAAAAGTTTTGCTTTTCCATAGACGTCATATTTATTGCAAATTGAATTTGGATATCTTGGCAAAGGAAATTGAATTTTCAGTCTGTTGCAGTCGTTGAGAGAATAAGTTAATGTTCAACTAAGGAAAATTGTGAAATTTTAAAATCTTTTCTAAAATTTAAACTAAAATAAAAACCTACAATCCATGTATGTGGCCTCCCAATAATTCTTTTAAACCTTAATAGGATGTATGTAAGTAGAGGTATACTTACGTATTTATTTCAAACCCATTTAAAAACATTACCTCCATACATTTTCAATGTGCTCTAAATATACCGGATTGATCGATTGTCACAATAGAAAAGCTTTAACCAAAGCTTTTCGAATCGTACGAACATTTGAAATCGTATCCGAACAACACCGTGCCTACCCGATTTATTCGCCGTCAGTTTTATAAATGGATAATATTTTTGTAGGTAGAAAAGATTGATTTATGGTTTTTAACTAAAGCTGGCAGGGTTAGTGTTGGGATTTTATCCGGATAAATACTCAAAATGGATAAATACTCATAAATATCCGTTTTTACTTGAGTATTTATCCAAAACAGCGGATAAATACTCTCTACAGTTTTTGTTACGTTATGTAACGTAATTTTTTTCATTTTACAAACAAAAGGATTGAAATAAATGAAAATCTGAAAATTTATATAATCAGTTGAACAATAACGAAAACCCTATAATAACAATGATTTTATTCAATCATGAATATTTTCGTCAATTACTCTCAAAGTTACATAACATAAATCTTTGCAATAATGAGAAAATAAAGTAACAATGATGTAACAAAATCTTATAATCACAATGGTTTCACTACAATTATGAACATTTTCGTCAATTAGGTACTGTCAATATTAGATGTTTGTTTACTACAATTATGAATATTTTAAAAATCAATCACTATAATGTTTTTTTTTATCAATTACTATCAATACTCGATGCTCCAAATAAAAGGTTTTCTCCAAAAAACTTCCTTGGTCTTATATGCAGCTAATTCTGGCTTCCACATTCAACAAATCTGCCATTTCGTTAAAAATTCTATGGCTTCCAGTTCTTCGTCTTGATTTCATTCGATACCTTGAGTCTTTGGATCAAGTAGATAAGCGGATAAATGTAAAGGCTTTATGCAGTCATTCATCCTTTTTGCCACTGCTAAAATAATTTGATTTTTGTCTTCATTGTCATCGTAGTAGGTAATAGTCGGTAAAATGAAGCTTATTTTGGATTTCATATCCTTGAAGATTATAAACACTGTGTGGGCATTACACTTGTTGGACTCTAGTCTAAAGATAGGTTCTTTAACATAGGAAGGGTAGCTTGAACTTTTCTCCTGAATTCTTTTGTTTTACGATTTCTCATGATACCTAAAACCACGAAACATTATGTAAAAAAGCTGAAAAAGAAACATGCAACAATCTACACTAACTGACACACAACGCACAGTTTAAACAGGTGAGTCTAGAAGCATGACATTTTGTAGAGGAGTACCGTAACTAACTAACTAATATTTTGGAAAGCCCAAATAACAATACTAGTCATTTTTTTTTTAAATAACCATCCGATGCGCAAAAAATATATTTATCCGTCATTTTGAGTAATAATCCGATAAAAATGAATAAAAGCGAGTATTTATCCATTCCTGTTAAATACTCGAGTTATTATCCTCACAGTATTTATCCTACGCCCATCACAAGGCAGGGTCCAATTTCAACGGAAAGCGGGTTTTTTAAATTTCGAAACGAGTAAACAAGTAATGGTCCTGTCTTCATAGAAGCGATCGTGGCGTGAATTCGCAATCGTCGCGTTAATTTGTCACATAATTATAATTGTTTGGTAAACCGAAACACGCGCCCTTTGACGACGGCGGGAAGATGAGTTCGGGTTCGCCGAATAAAATGAACGCGACGATAGCTTTTATTAGGACATGAAGTAAGTCTTGAACGTATTAAACGCCCTATTTTAAAGCTGATTAAGTTAAATAAAGGAATTTCATAATGAAACCACTTTTTAGTGATGTGCCTTCTATATTATGTGTACAGTTATTCACTCTTTTAATATTCGAAAGAAAAAAAAAAGTTCTTTTGCGGTAAATATGACGCAAAGAAAGAGCACATAGGTACACGAAAAAGAACAAGTTGGGGGTAAATATGCGTCACATCCACGCAAAACGCATTTGTTACATTACAACCGCTTTGTTGATTTTCCATGAAAAACGTTTTCCCTTTAGAGAATTTACTTAGTTTATTACGTAGGTACCTATTATTTTTACATCAGAGGCTAAGAAATTTCTTAACCTCGAATACACGTATTTTTTCTCGCTACAGAGCTACTTTTATAGCACATTTAAATTGCAATATAACCGATATAACCCACGAAATGACGGAAGTAACACCATCATCATTTTCATATTCCATAACTGGGTGTGAAAAGGGTGCACATGTGGAAAATATAGGGCGAAAAAATGTGAACACGTTATGAAAAACGAATTTTCCGAAAAAGAAAACTTTATTTTAAAAAAATGGTATTTATCAGCATCTTGTGATTAAATCACCCAAAGGTATAGAAATACCTCATGCCGTCATTAAAAGATTACCCTGACAGAAAAGTGGTAGTGGGTTTGCATGACAGGGGCACCGGTCGTCAGTAGCTCTAGTCGACCTAGTAATTGCTTTATCACGTTATGGTTGAATTTAAGGTTGATTTTACTCTGACCTGTCACGATCCATCATTCTTATCGCCACATGCGAACTACGCATCAGACTGACGTCAGGCAAAATCCTACATCGCGCAAGCAGTGTTTACCGCGCGACGAGTATACAGGATACGAGTATATACGACGTCCCGACATCAATCGTCGGGCAATCTCAAGTCGCTCGATACCTCGCTACAACGCCCCGCGCCCTGTAACGCTACTGGCTACTATCTGATTTACGCTATAGGGGCCGGGGAAAACTCCCACTGTAGGGAGCGCCAACTAAAACTGACGCTCTCGTTGCTAGATCGGCCTTCGCTGGGCCTTCCCTAGGAAACTAGGGATCTCACCCGGCAGGGGCCTTGTCACACGGGCGTCGTGAAGCACTTCGGGCGCTCCTACAGATACACCCCAAAACGTTTAGGGGAGATAAACCCCTCGGCGAGTAGGTGTGCAATAAAGCACTCCCACGGGAGGGGAACCCAATGACAGACCCTCAATTCCGAGGGCCGAGAGATAAATTCCTCGGGCAAGGGAGCAGAAAGCCCCCATACCAATTCCTCGGCGACGACACGAGAATCGTCAGGCAGTGGCCCACCAGACACAACACCCGTCTGGTCTGAGGATCCTCCCTTTTTATAGAGGATGAGTAAACTTAACATCCTGTTCCTCATGCCTTTATAAGCTCTAAAATGATCAGAACACATAATTTAATGTTGTGTAACTGTAAAGTGCTTTCAACGTTGCAATTTACCTACCATTGCTTGCGAAGGTATTTGTTTTTAGTGAATTAATGAACGCCTTCGTTCCTGCATATACTACATACTGAATGGCATAACACTGATTCACGGACCGATGCATTATTTCAGATTATTCATGACGAACGGCTATCACTATAAAAATATCAGTAGATTGTAAACACACCGGATTTCGCAGGCCTAAACTTTAGGTATGTTTACATTATTTATCCCCCTATCGTTACAGGTTTAATGACTTATGTGATAGTACGGTTACAATTTTAAAAAGAACTTTATCATTTTTATTAGAAACGTTTTATTATCTAGTGCAGTGGTGCCCTCTAGCGGCAGTAATTGGTAGTAAGATTATTGGCTTGAAACACAAACCATTCGCATTTCAATTAAAAGCAAAACATTTAAATCTCGAACACAAAACATTCAAAAGCAGAACACTGAGTAAAACGTCAAATCATATTGTTCCTCCGATTTGACTACAATCTGTGTACAAACCTTTTGTCTCTAACTGTGATGGCAGAGCGGGGCGATGCACGGTGGCGACGAAGCGCGACGTCGAACGGTAGAAAATTGTTCCATCGCCACCGCCCCGCGCGGCCATCGCTCCTCGCCGCTGGTTTCATGTCCGCAACCTACAACATAATGTGAAGACCAGTATTGTGTCCATATCCGGTTCAACCGCCAGTCCGCAGTTAAATTCGTTCGTCGACTCATGAATAAACCGTAAATATTCATGCTGCTATTGTTTTGGGATCATTTTGGAACTTTTCTGTTACTGCGAAGTTCGGAACGGAAATACTTTAGATTAGTAACTGTTTTTAGAAACGATAGCAGTTTGATTCATTTGTTTTGTATTGAATGGGATTTGATATTTTGGGGTTGAATGGGTTGCGATGATTCATTCATAAACGCGTTTGTAATCCCGTAAATGGCTGTGATTGTAAAGGGCAATACAAAGTCGAGGATAACTAAATGAGCAGGCATTTTGATGATTTTAATGTTGGAAAAGAATAGTGAATTAGATTTTTGTGACCCAAATTTCCTAACATATCTAGATCTTTGATGTCCTAACTTCTTCGTAGCAGAGTATCTATACCATAACATTCAGTGATTATTCTGTTCTATTCTATTCTGTAACCATAAGTCTTAGAGTGAATATCACTGGAGAAGTCATAAACGCAATATTCCGAACAAAAAAGTCTGTCACTTTTGGCGGGGGACGCGGTAGTTACTACAAAAAAATCGGCCAAGTGCGTGTCGGACTACGCACAATGAAGGGTTCCGTGGTCGGGATGAATTTATCCCAAATATAAACTTAACATTGTAGTTGAAATATATGTTCTCCCATACTCACCAACATAAATATATGTTACCAACTGCAAATATAAGTTTGTACGTACAATAAAGATAGATTTATTATGTTATTTTAAGACCATAGACTTCTTATAGGTTTTCCTGTAATCTATGACTGAAGAACCATTCTCTGTATTTTTTTCAAAATTTTAGGGTTAGTATTTCAGAGATAGGTGGGGGGGGGGGAGATGGTAAATTTTCATCTATTTTCTTTAATATTTTTTTTTAAATATTTGAGATCCTCGCAACAAGCCCTTTCATTTGATATGTCACGCAATACAGTTTGAAATGTTTTTTTTCTAATTTTCTTATTGATTAATAAATGAATTGAATACGGGGGTCACTTTTGGGGGCACCAAAAGTGACCCCCGTATTCAATTAATTTATTTACGTTACACGTCCGTGTTTGGCTTACAGGAATATGTATGTGTACCAAAGGAGATGTTCCAGAAATGTATGGAGCCTGGGCCAGCTCTGTGTATACTATATGCCTATACAATATAGTAACCATTTTTTTTTGTTTTTTCGATATAATATTACTTCGTTTAATTGTACATTAAAATTATCTCTGTCAAAGAGAGGAACACTAGGTAAATCTGGTGGATCAGCAATATGCGAATTATGTCATTTTGACAATGACATTTGATTGATATTGTGTCTTATGTAATGAAAATCGTAAGTTGTTATTTTATCGCTGTCAGTCATCAGACAGCGATAAAATAACACCTTACGATTTCAGAAAATACTCCAGATTCATTATAATTATAATAAAATAGGACTACAGGATATTCTACTCAATTGCGGCAGCACCTAATATTACCTATTCGAGCAGCTAGAGATTGGTTAAATCGGTGTCAAGAGCAAGAAACGAATGCTTGAACGTTATTTTGTAAAACAGTCCTGCTGCTTCATTTTATAGTGCCTATCAGTACAATCTGGACTTCGATCATTCATAGAAGAGCAGTGAGCTGTGCAAAACCTAACAACTGCAAGTTATTTTTAAAGTAGTTAACTATTTCTATTAAACAGTAACAGCTGGGAAGAAACCCCAACTATTTTTATGCAGCAGGTACATATTGTTCAAACAAGTTCTATGTTAGTTAGTTCCTAGTATTAGCGACATTAAGGCAATCTGTATATTGGAGCAACGAAGCCCTACGGAGCGGAGACTTGTGCCAATATTAACCAATAGAATCTTAACTGCACACATCTGCACATCTCCGTTTCACAGGGGTTCTCCACTTCAGTGAACAGCAGAAGCAGCCTAAGTGGATGAGAAATCAGTCTTGAGAGGTATGTAAATAAAACAAATTGTTGTGACTTATGATTTTATTCATTTTCCAGAGCATCTCTTATTAATTTTCGATCCAGGAATGATGCCGGTGCTTTTATGCTCTCTTGGTACCGAGCCCAACCCAAATTGTGTGAGCACAGCTAGAAACTTACTTTTTATTAAGTATTCGGGCACTCTATTTCGTTCTACATTGTTACAAGCCGACACAAAACAATGAGCACTTGTACACACAAGTAGTAGTATCATCTATGTAGTAAAAAATCATCAAGTGTCATTGATTGAATAAAACAAAATAGGTAAGTAAGTTGTTAATGTTACCTCTCTTCGATACATTAATTCTGTTGTTCAGGTCCTTCAGGTATGAAGTGTCTGCGTGTTTGAGGAAGAAACCGACGCACGGCACCATACACATGTATTCATATTAAAAGCAGTGTGCTGCTATGATTTTTGTTGTTGAATTTTACGCTGTGTTTGTACCCAACAAGCACAACATAGTAAGCTAGCCTCAGGTATCTAAAAAAAAAAATATAAAATAGATATAGTAATATATATAGGTATTAGGTAATATAATAATAATAAGAAGATTCAGGGAGGGAAATACACGACCACGAGTGATGCGCTTTGTAAGGCGGGCATTCTCGGGGACTGGAATCAGTCCACAAGACTATATGTCCCGTGTCACAGAGCGCATCGACTTCCTGAAGCAGAAAGTTTGTGCATGGGCGAGTCGTATTCGGCGGTATAAGCGGCGAGTTGATCGATACACGCAGAATCGCATGTTCCAGAGCGATGAGAGGTGGGTATATCGCTTGGGAGCGACCTGAACAAAATGTGACAGACGTGTGCCGCCCGGATGATGCCGCCACAAGTGCATTCTGGCGCAGCATCTGGTCGGTGCCCGTTTGTCATACTGAGGCTGGCTGGATGCAGGATGTCGAGCGAGTGTGTGAAACTATACCAGTAATGGATGCTGTGTTCATCACACCATTAGACGTAGCCAGAGCAGTCCGTCCGTTACCGAATTGGAAATCACCGGGACCGGACGGACTGCACAACTTTTGGTTAAAATGGCTGAGTAGTTCGCACACTCGCCTGGCATCCCAATTCCAGTCATCCCTAGAGTCTGGGTCGCTACCTCAGTTTCTAACAACAGGCGTTACCCACCTGCTCCATAAGTCAGGTAATCCCGCGGAACCCAAGAATTATAGACCGATCACATGTTTGTCGACGGTCTATAAACTTCTTACATCCATTTTGAGAACGAAAATTAACACACACATTGATAGTAACTCAATTATGTCAGCCTCTCAAAATGGATGTAGGAACGGATCACGCGGTACTAAAGAGCTTCTCCTCATCGACATGGCCATAAGCCAACAGGTTCGTCGATCCCGCAAGGATATGTCGACATGCTGGATAGACTATAAGAAGGCCTATGACTCGGTGCCACATACATGGCTCATGAGGGTGCTGGAGTTGTATAAAGTAGATACAACTCTGCGCACCTTCCTGATGTCGTGTATGGGGCAATGGAGGACGGTCCTTCGCTACCCAGGATGTCGACAGACCCAGGGGAATGACGAGCCTGTATGGATTAAACGGGGAATATTCCAGGGCGACAGTTTAAGTCCACTCTGGTTTTGCTTAGCTCTGAATCCTCTAAGCACACTACTAGAGGATTCAGGTCTGGGCTATAGGCTGAGGAGAGGTGGTCAGGTCATATCTCACCTCCTCTACATGGATGACTTGAAACTCTGCCCCCAACAAGTTGCGACTGATGGAGCTACTGAAGGTAACTGAAACATTCAGTGGCGCCATCAGGATGGAATTTGGTGTGGACAAATGTGCAGTCATGCATGTTAAGCGAGGGGAGATTATGGAATCCGAGGGAATCCAACTCTCTGACTCCATACACCTTAGATCCCTCTCCTCAGCCGAAAACTATAGGTATTTGGGTATGTCGGAATCGTTAGGCATCAACGTTGCTGACATGAAGCAATCGTTGAAGGAGCGCTTCTTTGGTCGCCTGAAGAAGGTATTAATTAGTTTTCTTTCAGGCGGAAACAAGGTGCGCGCCTTCAACGGTTGGGTCATGCCGGTCTTGATGTACTCTTTCGGCATACTCAAATGGACTCAGACCGAACTTGACGCCCTGGACAGGAGGGTACGTACACTCCTGACCGCAAACCGGATGCATCACCCACGTTCATCAGTGATGATACTGTACATCCCGCGGAAATGCGGAGGTCGAGGGTTTTTAAATGCAAAGACCCTCCACAACCGCGAGGTGTGCAGCCTCAGGGAATATTTTTTTAAAGCCGATGTGGGTATGCACCGTGATGTGGTCGCAGTGGACAACGGGCTCACTCCGCTCTCCATGGCTAAAGAGAACTGGCGCAAACCTGTAGTACTTACTACAGATGACCGCAAGGAGGTATGGCAAAGCAAGGCGCTTCACGGGCGCTTCTTTCGGGCTCTTCACGAGCCCGATGTAGATTTCTTAGCGTCCGTATCCTGGCTACGTTTCGGTGACCTTTTCGGGGAAACCGAAGGTTTCATCTGTGCAATTATGGACGAAGTTATCTTGACGAATAACTACCGGAAACATATTATGAAGGACGGTACGGTTGACGTATGTCGGGCATGCCATCGTCCGGGTGAGTCCATCAGACATATTATCTCTGGTTGTTCGCGTCTAGCTAACGGCGAGTACTTGCACAGACATAACCAAGTGGCCAGGATTATTCACCAGCAACTTGCTTTGAAATATAAACTTGTAGACTCTGAGGTACCGTATTACAAGTATGTGAGTTCTTGAAAATGACCATGTCACGTTGTACTGGGATCGGTCTATCATTACTGACAGGACTATTGTTGCCAATAAGCCTGATATAGTGGTGATAGACCGATTAGCGCGCCACGCAATGATAGTCGATGTTACCATTCCACATGACGAGAACCTCGTGAAAGCTGAGAAAGAGAAACAAATAAAATATCTGGACTTAGCACACGAGGTTGTTGACATGTGGAATGTGAGCTCAGCTATCATTGTGCCGATTGTCGTAACGGCTAATGGCCTGATGGCCAAAAGCCTCGATCAACATCTCTCGAGGCTCTCGTTAGACGGTTGGATCAAACGCCTGATTCAGAAAGCAGTACTCCTCGATACGGCCCGCATTGTGAGGAGGTTCCTGTCTCTGCAGCCCTTGGACCCTGCTCCCGACACCGGCGGAAAATTCTATTTTTAATATTTTTAAATGTTTTTATATTTTATATGTTTTAATATTAAAAAATGTAATTAATAAGTATTTAAATGGAATAAGAAGATTAAATAGTTATTAACGTTGATGGCCTCGTAAATCTAATAGTTACTAGCGTTGACTGGCTCGTCGGTCTAACAGTTAATAGCGTTGACTGCCTCGTTGGTCTAATAGTTAATAGCGTTGACTGGCTCGTCGGTCTAGTAGTTATTAGCTTTGGCTGCCTCGTTAGTCTTATAGTTAATAGCGTTGACTGCCTCGTCGGTGTAGTAGTAATGAGCGTTGACTGCCTTGTTGGTCTAGCAGTTATTAACGTTGACTGCCTCGTCAGTCTAGTAGTTAAAAGTGTTGACTGCCTTGTCGGTTTAGTAGTTACTAACGTTGACTGCCTCGTTGGGCTTAAAGTTATTAACGTTGACTGCTTCGTCGGTCTAATAGTTAATAGCGTTGATTGCCTCGTCAGTGTAGTAGTAATTAACGTTGACTGCCTCGTCGGTCTAACAGTTACTAGCGTTGTCTGCCTCGTCGGTCTAATAGTTATTAGCGTTGACTGCCTTGTTGGTATAATATTTAATAGTGTTGACTGCCTCGTCGGTGTAAGAGTTATTAGCGTTTACCGCCTCGATGGTCTAGCAGTTATTCACGTTGACTGCCTCGTCAGTCTAGTAGTTAATAGCGTTGACTGCCTCGTCGGTTTAGTAGTAACTAACGTTGACTGCCTCGTCGGTGTAGTAGAAATGAGCGTTGACCACCTCGTTGGTCTAAAAGTTATTAACGTTGACTGCCTCGTCGGTCTAATAGTTAAAAGCGTTGACTGCCTCGTCGGTGTAGTGGTTAATAGCGTTGACTGCCTCGTCGGTCTAATAGTTATAAGCATTGTCTGCCTCGTTGGTCTAATAGTTAATAGCGTTGACTGGCTCGTCGGTCTAGTAGTTATAAGCTTTGACTGCCTCGTTAGTCTTATAGTTAATAGCGTTGACTGCCTCGTCGGTGTAGTAGTAATGAGCGTTGACCGCCTCGTTGGTCTAGCAATTATCAACGTTGACTGCCTCGTCACTCTAGTAGTTAAAAGCGTTGACTGCCTCGTCGGTTTAGTAGTTACTAACATTGACTGCCTCGTTGGTCTAAAAGATATTAACGTTGACTGCCTCGTCGGTCTAATAGTTAATAGCGTTGACTGCCTCGTCGGTCTAATAGTTATTAGCGTTGTCTGCCTCGTTGGTCTATTAGTTAATAGCGTTGACTGCCTCGTTGCTATAACAGTTAATAGTGTTGACTGCCTCGTCGGTGTAGAAGTTATAAGCATTGACTGCCTCGTTGGTAGAGAAGTAATGAGCGTTAACCGCCTCGTTGGTCTAGCAGTTATCAACGTTGACTGCCTCATCAGTCTAGTAGTTCAAAGCGTTCACTGCCTCGTCGGTTTAGTAGTTACTAACATTGACTGCCTCGTTGGTCTAAAAGTTATGAACGTTGACTGCCTCGTCGGTCTAATAGTTAATAGCGTTGACTGCCTCGTCGGTCTAATAGTAACTAGCGTTGACTGCCTCGTTGGTCTAGTAGTTATGAGCGTTGACCGCCTCGTTGGTCTAGCAGTTGTTAGCCTTGACTACCTCGTCGGTCTAGTAGTTATTAGAGTTGACTGCCTCGTCAGTCTAGTAGTTATTAGCGTTGACTCTCTCGTCGGTCTAGTAGTTATTAGTTTTGACTGCCTCGTTAGTCTTATAGTTAAAAGCGTTGACTGCCTCGTCGGTCTAATAGTTACTGGTGTTGACTGCCTCGTCGGTGTAGTAGTTATTAGCGTTGACTGCCTCGTCAGTGTAGTTGTTATTAAGGTTGACCGCCTCGTTGGTCTAGCAGTTATCAACGTTGACTGCCTCGTCAGTCTAGTAGTTACTAACGTTGGCTGCCTCGTCGGTCTAGCAGTTGTTAGTCTTGACTGCCTCGTCGGTCTAGTAGTTATTAGCGTTGACTCTCTCGTCACTCTAGTAGTTATTAGTTTTGACTGCCTCGTTAGTCTTATAGTTAAAAGCGTTGACTGCCTCGTCGGTTTAATAGTTAATAGTGTTGACTGCCTCGTCGGTGTAGTAGTTATTAGCGTTGACTGCCTCGTCGGTGTAGTTGTTATTAACGTTGACTGCCTCGTCGGTGTAGTAGTTATTAACGTTGACTGCCTCGTCGGTGTAGTAGTTATTAACGTTGATTGCCGCGTTGGTCTAGCAGTTATTAGCGTTGACTGCCTCGTCGGTCTAGCAGTTATAAGCGTTGACTGCCTCGTCGGTCTAATAGTTACTGGCGTTGACTGCCTCGTTGGTATAATAGTTACTAGCGTTGTGTGCCTCGTCTGTCTAATAGTTACTGGCGTTGACAGCCTCGTTGGTATAATAGTTAATAGTGTTGACTGCCTCGTCGGTGTAGTAGTTATTAGCGTTGACTGCCTCAATGGTGTAGTATTTATTAACGTTGACTGCCTCGTCGGTGTAGTAGTTATTAACGTTGACTGCCTTGTCGGTGTAGTAGTTATTAACGTTGATTGCCGCGTTGGTCTAGCAGTTATTAGCGTTGACTGCCTCGTCGGTCTAGCAGTTATTAGCGTTGACTGCCTCGTCGGTCAAGTAGTTATAAGTGTTGATTGCCTCGTCGGTCTAGTAGTTATAAGCTTTGACTGCCTCGTCTGTCTAATAGTTACTGGCGTTGACTGCCTCGTTGGTATAATAGTTAATAGTGTTGACTGCCTCGTCGGTGTAGTAGTTACTAGCGTTGACAGCCTCGTCGGTCTAGCAGTTATTAACGTTGACTGCCTCGTCGGTCTAGTAGTTATTGGCGTTGTCTGCCTCGTCGGTCTAATAGTTACCAGCGTTGACCGCCTCGTCGGTCTAGCAGTAATTAGCGTTGACTGCCTCGTCGGTCTAGTAGTTATTAGCGTTGACTGCCTCGTTAGTCTAATAGTTAATACCGTTGACTGCCTCGTCAGTGTAGTAGTAATGAGCGTTGACCGCCTCGTTGGTCTAGCAGTTATTAACGTTGACTGCCTCGTCGGTGTAGTAGTTATAATGTTGACTGCCTTGTCGGTCTAATAGTTACTAGCGTTGTCTGCCTCGTCTGTCTAATAGTTACTGGCGTTGACTGCCTCGTTGGTATAATTGTTAATAGCGTTGACTGCCTCGTCGGTCTAGCAGTTATTAACGTTGACTGTCTCGTCGGTCTAGTAGTTATTGGCATTGTCTGCCTAGTCAATCTGATAGTTACTAGCGTTGACTGCTTCGTTGATGTAGTAGTTATTAACGTTGACTGCCTCGTTGGTCTAATAGTTACAAGCGTTGATCACCTCGTCAGTCTAGTAGTTATAAGTGTGACTGCTTCGCCGGTCTTATAGTTACAAACATTGACTGCCTCGTCGGTCTAATAGTTACTAGCGTTGACCGCCTCGTCAGTGTAGTAGTAATGAGCGTTGACTGCCTCGTCGGTCTAGCAGTTATAAGCGTTGACTGCCTCGTCGGTCTAGTACTTATAAGCGTTGACTGCCTCGTCGGTCTAGCAGTTATTAACGTTGACTGCCTCGTCGGTCTAGTAGTTATTGGCGTTGTCTGCCTCGTCAGTCTAATAGTTACTAGCGTTGACTGCTTCGTAGGTGTAGTAGTTATTAACGTTGGTTGCCTCGTCGGTCTAATAGTTACAAGCGTTGATCACCTCGTCAGTCTAGTAGTTATTAGTGTGACTGCTTCGCCGGTCTTATAGTTACAAACGTTGACTGCCTCGTCGGTGTAATAGTTACTAGCGTTGACCGCCTCGTCAGTATAGTAGTAATGAGCGTTGACTGCCTCGTCGGTCTAGCAGTTATTAGCTTTGACTTCCTCGTTAGTGTTAATAGGCCTTGACTGCCTCGTCGGTCTAGCAGTTATTAACGTTGATTGCCTCGTCGGTCTAGTAGTTATTGGCGTTGTCTGCCTCGTCGGTCTAATAGTTACTAGCGTTGACTGCTTCGTTGGTGTAGTAGTTATAAACGTTGACTGCCTCGTCGGACTAATAGTTACTAGCGTTGACTGCCTCGTCGGTTTAATAGTTACTAGCGTTGACCGCCTCGTCGGTCTAGCAGTTATTAACGTTGACTGCCTCGTCGGTGTAGTAGTTATAATGTTGACTGCCTCGTCAGTCTAATAGTTACTAGCGTTGTCTGCCTCGTCTGTCTAATAGTTACTGGCGTTGACTGCCTCGTTGGTATAATTGTTAATAGCGTTGACTGCCTCGTCGGTCTAGCAGTTATTAACGTTGACTGCCTCGTCGGTCTAGTAGTTATTGGCGTTGTCTGCCTAGTCAATCTGATAGTTACTAGCGTTGACTGCTTCGTTGATGTAGTAGTTATTAACGTTGACTGCCTCGTTGGTCTAATAGTTACAAGCGTTGATCACCTAGTCAGTCTAGTAGTTATAAGTGTGACTGCTTCGCCGGTCTTATAGTTACAAACGTTGACTGCCTCGTCGGTCTAATAGTTGCTAGCGTTGACCGCCTCGTCAGTGTAGTAGTAATGAGCGTTGACTGCCTCGTCGGTCTAGCAGTTATAAGCGTTGACTGCCTCGTCGGTCTAGTACGTATAAGCGTTGACTGCCTCGTCGGTCTAGCAGTTATTAACGTTGACTGCCTCGTCGGCCTAGTAGTTATTGGCGTTGTCTGCCTCGTCAGTCTAACAGTTACTAGCGTTGACTGCTTCGTAGGTGTAGTAGTTATTAACGTTGACTGCCTCGTCGGTCTAATAGTTACAAGCGTTGATCACCTCGTCAGTCTAGTAGTTATTAGTGTGACTGCTTCGCCGGTCTTATAGTTACAAACGTTGACTGCCTCGTCGGTGTAATAGTTACTAGCGTTGACCGCCTCGTCATTGTAGTAGTAATGAGCGTTGACTGCCTCGTCGGTCTAGCAGTTATTAGCTTTGACTTCCTCGTCAGTGTTAATAGGCCTTGACTGCCTCGTCGGTCTAGCAGTTATTAACGTTGATTGCCTCGTCGGTCTAGTAGTTATTGGCGTTGTTAGCCTCGTCAGTCTAATAGTTACTAGCGTTGACTGCTTCGTTGGTGTAGTAGTTATAAACGTTGACTGTGTGATTGTCTGCCATTTGCTCCTATTTAATAACAAAATATTATATTTATTTTAAAATCGGCACATGGTTCGGGCTTCTCAGAAATACATTAAATCTATATTTTATGGTCTGACAGTTTGACACGTTACCCTAATTAATAACAAAATATCCTTTTACTTTAAAATTGAAAAAGATATTGAACCTCTTAGAAACCTATTCATTTATACTTTATGGGTAACAACCCTGCTAATTCTAAGAACTGAGACAAAGGCAGAGATAAACAACACGCGGTTCTCAAAGTGCGAGCAAGCGTAGTCTTGCATGAATATAATAAAAAGTAAGGAATGGAAATCAACTAACAAATAGAAATCTAGAGTCATACTTGATATTTAAAACAACAACTTATGAGTCAGATTCAAACAAACTTTCAAAAGGCATAATAAATTGATAAGCCATTAATGCTACTATTTAATATCCGATAACTGTAGTTATATTATTAGATTAATTATTTTATGATTCTAGCGGCTAGCTAGAATCATAGCTACTCTGATCGACTTTGCGCTAAAACATAATTGAATGTTTAGTAATGGAAAATATATAAATTGTAACTCTTGGCTATACCGTCTCAAAGGTTGGCAATCCCTAGACTCGAAGCAACGGACATTATTGCAGCCACATCTGCAAATCATAAAACCTCGAGAGTCGACCTATTCACGCTATTAAGTAACAATTAAGTCAAAGCAAGCAAAAAGCGTTTTAAGTCTTTGTGAGAAACACTCAGAAAAGGGGCTGGGATAAACGTGGTGTTTTAAAGAATTTAGAAAGATTGGTAAATACAAGAGCCAATTGAGTTTAGAGCACGATAGAGTACGGACGTCCGAACTAGGCTAGTTAAATGAGTAGACTTGGTGAATACCAAGAGGCCATGTCCGAGTGGGCTGTCGCGAGATAACGCGTATTAGTTATTAAGTTACATATAGTTGGGTTAAGGCCCAGATTAGACTAATTTAGTAATTAATGTAATATGTGTGTGTGTGTGTGTGTATGTTGGTGCGACTGGGTGAGTCTTTCAATATAATAATTATCCAAGGCTGGTAATATACTTGAAGTTCTTGTAACTAAACAGACAGAGACGTGTTGCTGGGGAGTTTGTTGCGCCACTTCTTCTCCCCAGCTCAAACACTAGGAAGTGGTGAAGAGAGGGCGCTTTGGGAACTGTCTATAGATGTTCAGGAGAGTTGATCCACAACTCTATTAATTAATGATTCTTGAATTATGATTCTCTACTCTATTATTTAGTACCTAAATCTTGGGTTATGTATCCATTGCCTCTGACCAATTAAAAGGGCTTTAATAGAGATTATCCAAAACTCTATTAAATAAATAATGATTCTTGAGTTTCGATTCTCAACTCTATTAGGTAGTAATTCTTGAATGTTGTATTCGACATCTCAGACCAATAATTCGGTCAGACTGACATGAACGCGTGTCTTGCAGATGTGCTTGTTGTGCAAAGGGCGACCTTCCAGGGGATTGGGTGAACACATCTATCTTATATTCAGTCCAAGGACTGATAGGGACCATGTCTCCTTAAGAGCATGATGCCGACGCATGCCGCTGGAACTAGCCGCCCGTTGTAGACAAGGACGGTCACACGTTGCCGCAGGGAAAGCCGCTGCGTCACGTTTATCAGTTCGAAAGAACTGCTAGGGACCATGTCTCCAAAAGAGCATGATGCCGACGCAATGCGTCACTTATGGAAGTGTTGCTCTGAGCATTCCGAGTGCAGATGTGAGGTATCGTGTGAGTAATGACTGACCAAATACCTGTTACGCTAACGTAAAGGTTATTCACAAGTTTATATTATTATAACGACATACCTTGCATCCCTCTATTATTTTTAAATAGCTTTCTAAAATCACATCCAATGTATTTTCATAACTATGAATTCCTGTCTTATTTACAATCTCCTTCAATCCTTTCCTTGCCTTATAATGGGACAAGGTATCGGAGTTCTTCTTATTTAGGAATTCATTTCTTATATCGGTGGGAGAGTGACCAGTCTGGAGACGAGCTCTACAGGGCCGTACGGGGTGGAGTGCGGCCCTTCCCCTAAGGGGGGAACCGACCTAACCACTAATATTAGTATAATTAGGAAAAACGAAAATTTTATCAGCCTAGGGTAATTCAGGTACAGTCACAACTGCCTCGTCGGACTAATAGTTACTAGCGTTGACTGCCTCGTCGGTTTAATAGTTACTAGCGTTGACCGCCTCGTCGGTCTAGCAGTTATTAGCGTTGACTGCCTCGTTGGTCTTAAAGTTATTAACGTTGACTGCCTCGTCGGTCTATTAGTTAATAGCGTTGACTGCCTCGTCGGTCTAATAGTTACTTGCTTTGATTGCCTCGTTGGTATAATAGTTAATAGTGATGACTGCATCGTCGGTGTAGTAGTAATTAGCGCTGACCGCCTCGTCGGTGTAGTATTAATTAGCGTTGACTGCCTCGTCGGTCCAGTAGTTATTAGCTTTGACTGCCTCGTTGGTCTAGTAGTTATTAGCTTTGACTGCCTCGTTGGTCTAGTAGTTAATATACTACACAGACGTCCCTAGACGTCACGTCACGAAATTTAAAACTGTCAAACGAACGTCATGTCAAACCCAACCTTCATGGCTGCCCTAAGAACAGGGTTACATTATTACATTATTAAAAATCTTCCCAATTTAATCACTTTTGTACGGTTTACTCGTCTTCAAATGATTTTTTTTTGTATTTTTATGACGATCCCCTATTTTTTTCCTATTTATCTATGTAGTGTACACTAAGGTGGCCCAAAATCAAATATCTCCTTTCAACTTGGTCCATTAGATTCGGAGCAAATTGACTGTGACAGACGGACAGGCTGACAGACAGACACACGAGTGTTCCTATAAGGGTTCCATTTTTCCTTTTTAGGTACGGAACACTAAAAAGAACAATAATAGCTATTGTTTTTTCGAGCCCGGAAAGAGAACTTCGAACTATTTTTTTTTCGGTTTGATTATCATTCAGAATTTTGCTTGAACCCACAAATAAAACAGCTGATATGCATCAGCTGTTTTATTTGTAAAGTTAAATTTTAATGATAACAATTATTAAATAAAAGTAAAAATAAAATTATGTTATAGTACCAACAATTAATACATTTAAAAAATCAGTAGGTACATAACTCCTACTGTTTTTAAAATGAATAAATTTGGAGTCTATATGGCGAATACATTTTTGAGGGTTCCTTTTTTTAATGTACGCAGCTAATTACTTTTTGACCTCACAAACACAAAAACACACACACACACACTCAACATAAACACACAAACACACTCTCAAAAACTAAGCAAACGACAGCTATGATGAAAAATTTGAAAATTTTCGCAGCTGCCCCATCTTGGATTTACATTTTGACCTAAGCACCCGTGAAAACTATGAAAATTACACCCATGACAAAAAATGAGAACATTTTTGCAACCGCCATCTTGTATTTTCATTTTGACCAAATTCACACTTTCTCTATCTCTCACTAAATTTGATGTTGTAACAATTTTAGGTGTAAAAAAGGCATTTAGAAAGTTTCCAAATACTCTTTTTACATCTAAAACTAAATATTCGGTATTAAGATATTAATTATTGCATTTCATAATCAATATTTTAGTTCTCACATTTATTAACTCCATATAGTAATATTGCTAAATTAATCGAAATAGGTAAATATTTGGTAGCTATTTACGACGTTGCCAACTTTTAGGATAAACCCTCTTAAGAGCGCTTATCCTAAAAGTCACTAGTGAACTAATATATTGATTATACCTACTCAGGCTTCGTCCGAAGGGATTAGCAAATAATGCTTGTAGTACCGCCTATTGTTCGCCAGTCACGCACTATATTTGAGAGTAAATACTATAGAAAAAAATACATACTTATAATATTTAGATGTTAAAAGTATATCGGTTGATAAAAGGCGCGCGGGAGTCTTGCTCATTTTGTTTCCGTCATTCGCTTTTTAGTGCTCGCCACGAACGCACGTCATGTTTTAGCACAGTTCAAGTGTAATTTTACTAAGTTTTTCCTTATATTTAGCATAGCATAAATAAAAAAATGTCTAAACGTAAAAATGGTGATAAATATGAAATAATATTTAAGAAAATTAAAAAGTTAGAAAAACAATTCGTCGTTGTAGTCAGTCTTCGAGTGATTAATCGAGATCATCAGATAACCGGTTATGCGACCGGTCGCAAGGTTAGTAAACAACTCTTATTACCTATGTAGTGAGAAAGTAACAGGCTACTATAATGCTTATCACATGGCTAAAGATCATGCATACCCTTATAATAATTATGTCTGCTGGGTTTGCGTACTTCTCATCGCAGATTTTACTACCCATTTAATTAGTATTGCGAACAGTATATTAGGGCTGTTTCCTAACTAATAAGTAGACATGCTGGCTTATAAAACTTTAGAGCGTTTTTAGGGTTCCGTACCTCAAAAGGTAAAAAAGGAACCCTTATAAGATCAGTCTCTTGTCCGTCTGTCCGTGTGTCACCACCAATTTTCTCAGGAACGGGTGAACCTAGCAAGTTGAAATTTATACCAGATACTGAAACTATAGTCCCTATTAGGCTTATAAAAATCGAGGTCTTGAATCAACACGATAAAAAGATATGGACAAATTTAGACTTGCGTTTTTTTTTTTTTTACTTTGCCACGCCCTTTTTTTTTTTTTTTTTTTTGAGGTTGGGAAATCATCAAATAACTTCTCCCGCTCTGGGCGGAGCGGGAGGGCGTGTCAGACTCTTACTGACTAAAACCCACCCGTGCTCCTTCGGTTGCCCTGTTGCCGGGGGCCACGATCTCCCTTTCGGTTTTCTTCGCAACCCCGGCAGGCATCGGCCCTAGTGGACCCCTTCAAATCTGCTGACATCTCTTTGAGGCGCGCGTGGAACACAACGCGCCGTCGACCCGGGCCTGGTCCTTATCGGACGGTGAGCCACCCATTTTATACCCCTGGCTCGAGACTTTGAGTTTAGCAGCTTAAGGCAACCACAAGATTGACCAGTTAAATAGTCATGACCTCAGAGGTCAGCGATGAGATGCCCTATCGAAAAAAAAACTTTGGCTTTGGCTGCCTTTTTTGGTGTAAAGGTGTTTGCAAAAAAATTAAGACATTATCAAATTCTACTTCGTGTTGACAACACGACGGCCATCTCTTATATTAACAGGATGGGAGGCATTCTCCCTCACCTCTCTAATATAACCAAGCAGTTGTGGCAATGGTGTGAATGTCGTGGTCTATATGTATGTTGTTGGGTCCTATATCAAATCATCAGATGACAAAACGGCAGACGCAGAATCCAGGCGCGTACACCAGGATATATGATAATAGGAACTAGCAGATTGGGCTTTTCAGTTCTTATTTGACATGCCTCAAATATACTTATTCGCTAGTCGAATAAATAAAAAATGTAATTATATTTCCTGGCACAGAGATCCAAATGCCATCACCATTAATGCATTCACCGTTTCCTGAACCAATCATTATTATTATGCGTTTCCATCATTCTCTGTAATTTTTTAAAAATGTTGCGAAACATTATCACAGATAAAGCAAAAGGTTTCGTTGTTTGTACCTTTATGGCCTACGCAACCGTGGTACCCTTTGTTTAAACGCCTTCTGTTATCTGAAGTGATAACGTTTGAAATCCGATTATGTCTCTACATTCCAGCAATCGTAATATGCACACCAAGATTACCCTGGTAGCAGGGATTTTGTGCGGACAGCTTGGTTAAGGAGAAGTGTATCCCAATCCGCAATTACTGTCATGACAGCTTCTCTATACGACAATTAATTTCAACAATATGATGTTTGCTTAAAACGCTGGTTCCACTTCTGTAAAAATCATGACTTTGATTTGCATCGGTCCCACGAATTATAATTTTTTTAACAAACTTTATAAAGAATTCCAATATGGAATTTTAAACTCTTGTAGATCTGCGCTAGCCCTATTGATTGGCAATAATATAGGAGAAGACGACAGAATTAAAAGATTTTTTAAGGGGGTATTCCGTCTTCGACCCTCTTTGCCAAAGTATTTCATTATATGGGAAACCTCAATATTGCTTGACCACATGAGCAAGTTATACCCCAATGAATCCTTTAACCGGTTGAATGCCGTAATTACAGAAACAATTAAAAAGACATTGTGTCTCGCGTGGATCCACGTTCCGGCCATACGAAGGGTTAACCTAAATCATATTTCTAAAAACTTATTACTCTCTTAGCATTATTAACTGCACACAGAGTACAAACTCTGTCTAAAATAAATATTTAAAATATTGAAACTTACCCTTGTAAAGTCATCATTAAAATTCCAGATTTTCTTAAAACTACTCGTAGAGGTTGCAACCAACCCATCTTAGTATTACCCCTTTTTGAACAAAGGCCTGAAATATATCCAGGAAAGGTTTTGCTGACATATTTAGAGATAAGAAAAGATATTGAGTCCCTCTTTATAAGTCTAAGAAAACCATACAAGTCCGTAGGTTACTAGAACTTAAGTTGATGGATTAAAGAAAAATTAAGTGACAATGGGATCAATGTCAACATATTTACTGCACAGAGTACAAGACACGCAGCTACATCTGCGGCTCATAATTTAGGGATCAGTTTGGATTAATTCAGAAGTATGGCTGGATGCAGTAATTCATCCAATACATTTTATCGGCTCTATAAGTAACTATAAGTAATGTTAATGATAATGATTCTTTGGCACGAGCAGTTGTCGACGGAAATTGTAATAAAAAGTAATTCAAATCATTTGATTTCTCAATTTTGTAAGAATTGTTCACTTATTAAACATTCTTAATAAAGCTTAATATTTCACTTAAATCTCTAAATCATTACACGTATTATTTGCTAATCCCTTCGGACGAAGCCTAAGTATAATTAATGGTTAAACGAACTTACCTTTATGTGAAGTTCTATCATAATTTTGCGAAGGCTTCGTCCGAAGGGATTAGCAACCCTTCCTCTCCGTAAATTGCTACAAGTTTACCCAAGTTGCATGAAATATTTGCGACTCGACTCTAAACTAAATGAGGGAAACAAGTGATTGAGACTCCCGCACGCCCGCACTTTTAACATTTAAATGTTAGAAGTATGTATTTTTTTCTCTATAATATTTACTCTCAAATATAGTGCGTGACTGGTGAACACTAGGCGGTACTACAAGTATTATTTGCTAATCCCTTCGGACGAAGCCTTCACATAATTATGATAGAACTTCACATACAGGTAAGTTCGTTTAATCATTAATTATGAAATGCAATAATTAATATCGTAACACCGATTATTTAGTTTTAGATGTAAAAAAGTATTTGGAAACTTTCCAAATGCCTTTTGTAACACCTAAAACGGTTATAACTTCAAATTCAGTGTTATAATTACAAATCATTATTAATATTCTAGTTCGCTAGTTAGCCATATTTCATATTTCCATACAGTCAATCTAACTAGCCTTTTCCTAAATATGTTGGGGCCGGCTTCCAGCCTAATCAGATGCAGCTGAATACCAGTATTTTATATGGAGCGACCTATCTGACCTCCATAACCCAGTAACTGGGTAACACGATACCCCTTGGTAAGACTGGTTGTCGGAGTTTCGGGCTTCTGACGACCCGTAACGACTGTCAAAGATCCACGAATGACAGCCAGGACCAACGGCTTAGCGTGCTCTCCGAGGCACGGAGGAGTCTCGGTATGTAAAGATGGTCACCCATCTACGGACCAACAACGGCAATCGTAGCTTACTTAACCTGATGGATCGACCCGTGGGGCTGTTATTATAGCCACGAGCTCCTCGTATTTTCATACAGTAATATTGCCAAATTAATCAAAACCGCGAAATATTTGACATATATTTGCGACGTTGCCCACTTTCAGAATAAACGCTCCTAAGAAGTTTTCACTTCAAAAAACAACTAAATATTATGAACGTATTGAATCTTCCACATTTACGTTTCAATCTCAACTCTAATCGATCAAAACCACGACCACGAGTGAATCCGGTTGATCTGTAATTATTTAGCAGCCATTCTACCCTCGGGGTATAGCTACCTACTCTACCCTCCCCGAGATTGTTCTAACAGCTACAGGATTATGATTTCAATGGGGCTGACTGAGGCTTAGTGGGGTTGAAATATCTTGCTGTGATGTGAAATAAATGTTTTGGTTTAGCATTGGGTTTCGAGGTTATGAGAGGCACACAAAACCAGTTTATTTTAAGAAGGATTTTCTTAAATATTAAGAAGGTTTGATACAGTAGAGAAGAGAAAAAACGACAAGAACGTATACGAACCAACTGAAGGAAAAAGCAAAGATACAAACAGCTAAAGAAATGAGCGTTGAATAGAGTACAATAGAAATTGCTCCACAGCTGTATGGCGAATTCCTGTTGTACTCCTTCTACGAGTAGAAAAGCATTCACTTACGATTACGACCCAATCAGTGCCACAATTGATTGCTTGGGTTTCTGCTTTCCATTTGCAATATATTCATTACAGAAAGTCATAATCAGATCTTTATTTCGTTCCATAATTCCTTCATGTTTCCAGCTGAACTAAAGTATTTTATCCTCTTTGGGAGTCACAAACCTTTTGTCCTTTGGCTCTCTTTCTAATGATCTTGCCGTCCTTATATTTAACCCCCATAATTAACATCCCCATTAAAATATTAACCCTGTTTCCCCATTACCATAATCGCAGCTGTAACCCTGTAACCATTTGAGTGATCGCTGGCAACCCAAAGCAACCCACACACGAGAACGAGGGCACTGATAAATTTCTAACAATCTGTTTTTCGACATTTCTCCGTGTCAGCCATTAACTTTGCTACTTCTATCAGACCCTCCAATATAAATTCCACCCTATATTCTTCCTTTTAGGGTGGATTGTTGAGTGGTGGGTACTTAAGTGCCTATTTCGGTACTTGTTGTACCTTGACAGGTGCGTGTAGCCGCTGATAGTGATAAAATATGAGCACGTTGCGCGTATCAGTTATGTTAAGGAATAGGTAAGAGGCGGGATTAATTTTGGTATATAATTAACAGTTACTGGGACGCTTTTGTCGAATGGGATCAATAAAATTACCTATTTATAATTGTTGATAACACAGAGCGTCAGTTTCCATATTTCGGCGCAAAACAGCTTTTGGAAAAGAAATAAACTAAGGCTCATATGCAAGCAACTGTCTCATTTTAAAACTTAATATATGTTTTTATTAGAGTTCCGTATCTCAAAAGGAAAAAAAAGAAACGGGGGTTCCGTTTCTTTTTTTTCCTTTTGAGATACAAGATTATAAGATCACTTCGTTGTCCGTCCGTTAATCTGTCAAGACCTATTTTCTCAACAATGTGGTCTCAAGTTGAAACTAATATTATATACGTAGATCTATGGTCCCTTGGAGCTCTAAAAAAATCAAGCTTCTAAGTCAACGGATTAACAAAATATTCGCAAATAAATCAAAACCTACAGGGTACTTACCGTTGACAGATAATTGTTCATTTGTAGTTTTATCACATTTTTTAAATTTTTATTACGATTCCAAACTTACATTTGCCGTTGGAATTGACCGTGACTTATATCGATGTATTAGAACATGTTTTTCAATTCCAAAGTTAAGTTTGTTTTTAGGATAAATTCATTCTAAGTACGAAACCCTTCTTTGTCACGACACGCACTAGGCCGATTTTTTTCCAACAATCATATGTTGCTGCATGAAAAAAAAAAAAGACTTACTGCCCCAAATCAATTTAGATAAGGGCTGGACGGAGAATGATGATGATTTGTTGCTGCATATTTATTTTCATATATTTTTATGGGACTGAGAGTACCTGGCAGTACACGCAGCGGGCCATCAACGCTCTCCGAATACAATATAATAACGCGTTCAGGGTGCTGGTGGGGCTTCCACGCTGCTGTAGTGCATCTGCGATTTTTACGCACGCGCACACAAACAGCTTTCACACCGCATCGCTTCGCTGATTTTCTGCACGCGTGGAAGTGCCAATACCTTTCTGAGCGTTCTCAGCCACGAGCTGGACGGCTCCCTTCTGGGGAACTGGGTTCAAGCACAAGTGCGTGTACCCGGGGTCCCAAATGGCGGCAAACACTTAAATTAATTATTAAATAATAATAGTTTGTAAGTCGTTCTACTAACAACATTATGAGCCAAATGTGTCTGAAATAAAAAGGTTTTTTTTAGTACGTAGAATACAATACCAACCTAATATCTTTATTTCTACTTTCTTTAATTATCACAAAAATGAGTAACATATTGTTTTGGTATCTACAGGATTAACAGATTATTATCAAATAAATACTCGGTCAAAATATGAAAAACAAGCGATAAGGTATCGGTGTTGTTACGTAGATAGCAAAAAGACATCGCTAATATTTTCATTTTCCTCCGAATCCAAATTCTATAAAGAAAACAAGAACCTTTACGCAGAATATGTTTTGTTAGCGTAAAAAAATATACGTATAGGTGTGTATGTGAGAATCCTAGTTATGAGAGTTTGAAAATCCTCGGGATTTATAACACTGATTACATACGAGGATATCTTTCTTTTGTACGAATTTGTTAGCTACGCTTCTTTTTTCGAGTAAGTCGAAACATAAAAAACTCTTGTAGACTTTTTTCGGGATCTAAGTACCTAAGCTTTTTGTATAGGTATCATTCTGAAATTGTTAAGAATTTATGCATTCTTTCTTTTTTTTGTTTCGACGGTATATCTGTGTTTCTTGTACTAATTGGACCCAGAATGTTGGCCACATTCCTTAGGCCATTAATTGCGGAGTCAGAAACGTTGTTCAGATCGGACACTCTAGCATAGGAGTCATCATGGCGGACCACCGACTTATTTTGTATGGACTTTAAGTAAACAGTAAAATGTATAACTAAAACTCAAACAAAACACATAAACATGACATCACGCCTTTAATCCCCGAAGGGTTAGACAGAGGTGTACCAAGTACACCCACATTTCGCCAGTTATGTTTAAGTCCCATGTAATAGGGGGCGAGCCTATTATACTAACCTAACCGGGCATAAATCCAGATTCCGGGCTGCTACTGAGAAATTCCAGATGGAAAAACCCAATAACATTTTGCCTGACCCGGGAATCGAATCCAGGACCTCATACTCACAAGTAGCGCTTTGCGACCACTAGACCAACGAGGCAGTCCAACTAAACTCAAAACTCAAACAAAACATATTTAAACACATAACATCAAACATAACATCACGCCTGGTTTCCCCGAAGGGTTGGGCAGAGGTGTCCCTGTAGCAGGCACACCCACATTTCGCCAGTTATGTTTAAGTCCCATGTAATAGGGGGCGAGCCTATTGCCATCAACCGGGCACAAATCCAGACTCCGAGCTGCTTCTGAGAAATTTCAGATAGAAAAACCCAATAATATTTTGCTCGACCCGGGAATCGAACCCAGCACCTCATACTTAGCAGTAGCGCTTGCGACCACTAGACCAACGAGGCAGTAAAACATATTTAAATTAAAAAAAAATTGAGTTTAAACTTGCACCTAATTTACTTCAGATAGATAGTTCAAAGTAAAAAATGACATTACGTAATATTTAATTTTTAAAAATCATTTCGTCTTATTTCATAATTGATATTTTATATCTTGGTTGCAACTTGCTAGTAATCGTCACCAAACGGACCGTGACAGTCATAATTTATTTTTAAAATAGGACCTCCAACAAAACTATAATAGGGGCACGAAGTTATGCACTTTGGTTGGGCTTCACTTGACAACAGCTATTGGATTAAAATGTTGAACAATCAGATACTCATAGTGCTCGGATTCATTAAAATGTTCAAGAAAGCCATTTAAAATGAACAATAAAACCAACTTGGCTTATGTTAATAGAAACATGTGCTAAGTGAATTTCTAGTTAATCAGATTAGCTCGGCTTATCTTTTGTAAGCAAACAATACAAGGCTCTATTTAAATCTTTACAAGCCTGAATAACATTATATTCAGTAAACTTTAAAGTTTATCTCTACGTGAATTGAATCAGTGGATTTATAATATCCAGCTAGCCAAAATGCTGAAAATCCTGAAATCTCCTGCATTGTGTGCAGATAAAGTGCTTACCAACTGCAAAACTTATTTTAATGGAGTTAAGTGGACTGTAGGTTACACTTACTTTGTGAATAGTTTGTCTGGGATATAATTATGTCTTACAACTTACATTAAGTGATCTTCTCCTTAAGGCTTGTGCAGACCAGCGCGATATCGCGGGCGCTAAAAGGGTCGCGCTGCCTGTAGCGCCCGCGATATCGCGCCAGTATGCACGAGCCTTTAAACATCGTCGTATGATGGCAGGTTATACTTATTGTTGTTAAGAATTTGTTTGCCAACCCACTGTTGGCAAAAATATATGATATATTTTTTAACATATTAAATTTTTGATATAAAACACATTTCATCCATTAAACAGATGGGTGAAATGGTGGGTCGTCTGTAGGTCCAATCTTAGACCATAATTTATTACATGAATATCAGGAAATAGCTACAACAAGGTGCTAATTTACAACAAAAAAAGAAGAAAAATCAAAAAGTGCACGCCTCATAACGCTTGTTCAAAAACAGAAAAATATTTAAACGACTTTTCATGAAGTATGTTTTTATTGCTTTTTTACCCACCAATACGGGTAAAATTTCTCATCTCGTAATCTTTACGTACTGTCAAAGACTATTTAGGTTTGCTTTGTTGGTTGCAAGGCAACGGAAGAGGGTCGAAGTTGGAAATATAAATAGATATAGATATTTATATTATTAGTAATTTTTTATGAATTATAATTAAACTACTTTGAATAAAAGAGCCATTTTCAATCGGGTTCCTCCTACGGCTTAAACAAAAAAACAAATCTATTTAAACATTTTTTCGCAAGTTACATGTTTTCAGGTTTCACACTCGATTAACGGAAATTTTTTAAAAACTATTTTGATGGTTTTTTCGTTACTGCTGCATTCAATCAAATTTTAAAAAGTACAGATTTAATCTCTATTACTAAAATTATCTATACAATGTTATATAAACCTGACAACCTACCTACCTACTAACCTTATATAAACCACTCCTGGTTTTACCCAGAACCTACTTAAGGTTCTGTGTACCAGGATTGTAACAATGAAAACAGTTACAGAAAGGAGACAAAACAAATTTTTCGATCGCGAAGCACTCTAATGTTTCACATAATGAGTCTTGCAATAAGACATGGAGAAGAAAATAAGACATTGTAATGACACACATTGTCATAACGATTCTCTATGCCTTATGATGTTGGATAGGATCAGTAATAGTGTCTTTGATTCATTTAAAAAGTCCCCATAGAGAAAAAATAGAATGGGACAGGCAAGTTATTGCACCCTGCAAGTGTCGCCTAAGAATCGGATTTTGAAACCTTCAGGCGTTAGGTCATTGCTGCGTAATAATTTATTTTTCATTATATTAAAGTAACGGTTGTCAGATTTTTAATCAGGAATATTAGAGCCCCTATAACATGGGACTTAAGAAGAGGCTCCCTAAATTGTATGTTAATTTGCATTAATATTCTGAAACAGTCACGCATACAATCAAAATGGAACTTTAGTATATGATTTAATAAATCTTTTTCTTTCCATGTAGGTAATTGTATGTAAGTGTAACATTTTAGCTCAATTCATTTTTTATTCGAAAATCATGTCTTTTTTAAAAGATTATTTAAATAAAATGAAGATTACTTTTTTTGTCTAAAATAAGTATTCACAGTAAGAAAATATGGTTTATTATCAAGCCACACTATATTATTTATCTAGATCAATTATTACTTTAGATATAAACGAAATAAGAACTGAGAACGCCATTTAGTTTCATGCTCGAACACGATCAAAGAGCGCACGCGATGTTCAACTTTATTACTGATATGTTAGCGTATAGCACATATCGGAGTGCCGCGGTGCATGGGGGCGGAGCTAACGTGGAAATTTTCTTTAGAGTAAAATAAGTACACGTCTGCTTAACCCTCCGTAACACATAAATATAATACTTTCTTAAAAACACAATGTCATTTACTCCAACACCCTTTTAACAACATAACCTACTTGGAAGAAAACATCGAATGTGAGAGGAAATAGGGTACTTCCATGTAATTAAGGCACACGACAAGACGCGCCTAAATATAAAATGACTTGCGTAAGGAAGCGAGCTGATGTGTACGGTCGGCAGCATCAATTGGGTACCCCAGTTGTATTAAAATTTTGATACAACTGGGGTACCCAATTGATGCAGCCCACTGTACATACGTACATTATTATCATTTGAGCTTTGAAAGGTTTAGGACATAAGATTTGTTCACGAAAGTGGGTGTAATGAAGTTTTGTTTGGGAGACATTGCTTTTGTTTGAAAGGTCGTTGAATATTGTGGACTTGCTGCTGTCCGCAGCTTCGCCCACGTGCGTGGACCCTAATTCTTTTCAAAAATAAAAATACCTAGCCTAAGTTACTTCTTATAACATCAACATCTGCCAGTGAAAGCCCTGACAAAATCGGTTCAGCTGTTTCAGAGAATAGTCTGAACAAACAGCCGACAGACAAAAATTTAAAAATTGATTTTTTGTTCTAAGTACCGTACCTATACAATATGTAAAAAAAACCTTGTCCGATCCAAAAGGGACTCATAGATATTGCAATAACATTACCAAAAAGTAATAAAAGATTCAATTATTATTTTTTAAATTATTTCTCATTCGAAATTACACTATACATATAATTTGCATATATTTTTGTAATAACCTTTTAAAACCCCACAATTTGAAAAAAAAAGTTTTCATCCTCTATAAATTATTTGGTGTCTCAGATTAGCTAAGAAAATATGTAAATATTTACCTGCTAGTTGTATAGTATTTTCAAATAGGAAAGCTATATATATTTTTTTATAAATGGAATCTCGTAGTTGACCTCTGAGGATCGTAACTACTTAACCGGACTGTCCTGTGGCTGCCTTAAGCTATTAACTTAAAGCCTCCAGCCAGGGGCGTAAAATAACTTATATACTAGGCGAACGCTCGCTATGGGCAACCCCTGTCGGGTATGAACCTTGGCTTAGGGCGTTGCTGAGGGGAGGACAGTGAGATGGTATAGGCTGGATCACGAGTGGGTATTATTAATCAGGGGGTTCAAAGCTACAGGCTCAGTTTCGGCGCGGGATGGCGCTTCATCGAGCAAGGGTCGGGAGGTAGGAAAGCTATTTTGTCGCTACGCTATTATACTTACGAAACCCTACATTGTATTTGCTGTGGAGACAGGGAAGCCGACAAGATTCGGGCTATATGGACTATTAAACCATTGCCTTAGTATACCGTATAGCCACTCTAAACTGGTATGAAATTACGAGACAATGTAGCTTTGTCTTTCTAAGGCCCGGACTCCACCAAGGCGGAGATGTGTAGAGATGTCCGAAACGGAGACAAGAAGAGATGTTTTTCAGCTAGGGTGTATCCACCGAAGCTGCGCGGAGATGCGAACTGGCTAGACTGGAGCGGAGATGTGTGAAGTGTAACAATGTATTATGTATGCTCCTTTAGTTTAGTAAGTAGGCCTATGCTCCTCTATAACTGATGTATGCTGAGTTTGCACTATACCTCATATGCGTTTATTCTATAATTAGTCAGGCATTCAATAAATAGTACTTAACAGATGTGGTTGTTTCCTTTGCAATCACCCCTTAGGAATCCCAACATTACATGTGTGCTGGCTAGAGCGGAGGTGTGTGAATAACGAAATTATATTGGTTGTTTGAAACACGTCTGTTCTCTCGTCTTGTCTCCGTTTTGATGGAGTCTGGGCCTAAAGCTCGGTTCACGGTCTCGAAAGATGCGACTTGCGTCAAGAGAAAAGCGCATGCGGTGCTTTTGTCCGTCGCGTTGTCGCTCCGCCAGTCGCGTCGCGGTGACTCGTGGCATGCTCTAAACAATTTCTTTCATTTTTTTCCCCGCAGTCACTGTCGCAAAACGCGAGTCGGTTGAGTGTGTAATGCCAATGCCTGACACACCTGAGAAGCTTCTCGCTAAAAGAGTTGGCAAGTAAAGAGTAGCGAGCGCTACGGCGACGAGCGATTATTCGCTGGTATGCTAGCAGTGGTGGCCCAGTGGTAACGGCTGCGACTAACGTATTGTAGGTCGTCTGTAGGAACCCAAGCAGTCCCCTTTACTGTGTGTAAATTATTTCATCTCCATTGTTCTCAAAAAAGTAAAGGAAAACATTGGGAAGAAACCGTCATGTCCTAGAAACAAAAAAATTAAGACATTAGACACCCCCAAGCTATATCTAGCTAGCAAGCTATATATGTAGATTCTGGCCCACTCCCTCTCACAGAGAGGAAGCCTGTGTCCCAGCAGTGGGAACATTAGAGGCTGATTATGCTGTACGTATGTACCAAGCTTGAGTATCTCAGCGCGTTTTCTGCCCGCCAAGCGAGCTTCGCCGAGCGATTACTTTCTTAGATAGCTCTTGTCACTGCGACAAATGAGTACTCACCGGCGCGTGGCGTAGTGAACAGTTCGATCAACTATTCATCTTATGTATCTCTTTTTCAAACAAGCGACTTACATCTATTGTATGTTTCGATAAAATAGTCGATAGCTAGTCGTTTCCTCGTCGGCGGTGGGACAGGTGCCTGAGGTCCCGAATATCTTAGCTGACGGGTTAATTGTGACGTCGGCTCTTCTCGTCTCTGTGCTTATAATTAATCACAGGCCGACGGTAAACAAGCTCCGTATAACGTTGTTATCGTTCTAGCACACGACCCAACTTGAGTTGTTTCACACTAAGTTTCAGTGAGAAATGGTTGATATGCGGTTTTAAAATAATATTAAGTAGTTTGCGGTGTAAATTGTAGACGTAAATAGTGTTTGTTTTTGTCGGAATAGGTATTATAGGTACCTCTTATTACAATAAGAAAGAAACAGGCGTGTGAAATAAAAGGAAATAAATTTATTGTCCCATTGCACGAGAAAGGCATCTTCTCATACAGAGAAGGCACGAGCATTGATCTGCACCACGCTTGCTCAAGACGAGTTGGTGATTTCAGACTTATATTAACTACTAACTTCTGCCTGCGACATCGTCCATGAGCTTATAACGTTCCTGAAGAATTGGACTATCAACGCAAAAATAAATTTTCAAATCCAACTAGTAGTTCCAGAGATTACCCCCTACATATAAACTTACAAACCGTCAAACAAATACCTCTTTATAATATTATTATGGAAGTGTACATAAGTCCAGGTATCCTCACGATGTTTTCCTTCACCGATGTCAGTGTTGTCCAAGATAAACTTAGAAAGTACATATCAGCAGTGCAGTGCTGTTATTTTATTTAGTTGTCAAGAGAATGATTGTTGCCTGCTTGACAACATGCCAAACGGGCTAAGAGAAAATTTTGGTTCCGCCGGTTGCACCCTTGGCGACTGTCAATGGTGCACCCGACGGACCCAAAATTTTCAAGCGTCGGCCTCGCCACTACTTGGCCGACAAATATAATACTAATCATTTTATTATTTTTTCCACGGCTTGAGCTACTTATTCTCATATAGTTCGAGCCGATACGTCAGAAGACGGGGTTCTGGATTTATGCTTTCGCGGTTGAACATGCACGCCTACCCTGCCACCTTCTTCAGACCTCTGAAGACGTCTCAAGACCTTACCAACCCTACCACCTGGTAGGGTCTTGAGGGACAGCGCTGCAGTCGTTAAATCCTCCTGGCGGATGTACCTCCCCGAGGTTGCCACCCTGTTCTTGGTCTAATTCCATAAGAAATAGACGTAACTAAAACCACCAGGCGCCTTTGCATCCCTTCCCAATTCCCTTAACCTCATTCTTTCCCGTATTACGCCTTCTTGTCCCACATTTCACAAACCCTCCCCACTATATCCTACCCGTATCCCCACTCCTCCCTATTTCGCCTTTCCAACTTCCACTCTTAACCGTGACCCCCCGTGACTGGGTGGTGGCGGGCTCGACTATCACTAAAATCAGCTGATGGCAAGTAGGAGTAGCAGGAAGCGACAATGGCGGCGGTTCGCCTTAATGCAATTAATCTCTAGGATAAGGGAGATACACCGCCTTTTTGAGGGGCTCAATAATGAGTTCCCTATTATGAAAGCCATAAATGACCAGGTACCCAAATAATTTATCTTATTCGATAAAAAATACAGGATCCAACTTCACGAGGATCACCGATGCGAGGGTTTGCGCAGAGCTACGAATCTTCATTCGGTCACCTCACACGGACCAAAACAGGTAGTGGCACAGGTGCTGGAATCTTCTCGGAGGACTTCAACATACACATAGCCACAAATCGTTTTCCAGGCCGAATGCATATGTGTATCTCTTGCCGCTTCAGCCATCTTGACCAGGGAAGTTAAGGACCACTCAATAAGAATACAGGCCAAGGAGGCACTCCCTATAATTGATAGCTGCCTCACGAAACAGGTTCTCCGACTAACGAAACAGCAGTTGCGTACAGTTACAGCAGCTGTAACTGGCCATGGGTCATTTATTAAACACCTCTATGTCATAGGAGTCACAGACAGTCCGCAGTGCAGTCTGCACGGAGGACGACGAGACAGCAGCCCATGTACTGTTAAACTGCCCGGTGGTCGCCACGTATATGGCAAAGTACTTCGGTAACCCAGGTACCCTACGTGAGTCCTCGCGCACATTTGGGAGTGGCGCGAGGAGGCGAAACGCCGGGGCTTAACTCCGCTGCCGCGAGAAATCGTGGCACAGCGGACAGAGCTCCGGCGGGATCTCATGGCGTCATGGAGAGTGCGACTGTCGCAACCCAGCGCTGGGCACGCCACAATTGCGGCGATAAGACCCCTCTTTGAGGAGTGGCTAGAGAGGCGCCACGGCGTCCTCACCTTCCGCCTGACGCAGGTCCTCACCGGACACGGCTGTTTCGGGAGGTTCCTGCACAGGATAAGGCGGGAGGAAACGCCCGGGTGTCACCATTGTGTGGATCGCCCGGAGGACACGGTGGAGCATACGGTGGAGGTCTGCCCAGCTTGGGCGGAGCATCGCCGTGTCCTCGTGGAGGCGATCGGCGGCGGTGATCTTTCGCGTCCGGCCCTGGTTCAGGCCATGGTACGGAGCGAGAGGAAGTGGGAGGCCGTCACCTCCTTCTGCGAAGCAGTAATGCTCGCGAAGGAGAAGGCGGAACGCGTGAGGGAGAGGCAAATTTCGCGCCCTCACGCCTCTAACCCCCGCAGGAGGAGACGCCCAGGGCGTCGGGAATCGCGGGGCGATTTCCGGCCACCGTAGGCGCGGGCTTGCGGGCGGTGAGCAATGGGTGGCTCACCGTCCGATAAGGACCAGGCCCGGGTCGACGGCGCGTTGTGTTCCACGCGCGCCTCAAAGAGATGTCAGCAGAATTGAAGGGGTCCACTAGGGCCGATGCCTGCCGGGGCTGCGAAGAAAACCGAAAGGGAGATCGTGGCCCCCGGCAACAGGGCAACCGAAGGAACACGGGTGGGTTTTAGTCAGTAAGAGTCTGACACGCCCTCCCGCTCCGCCCAGAGCGGGAGAAGTTATTTGATGATTTCCCATCCTCAAAAAAAAAAAAAAAAAGTACCCTACGTGAGAATGTCAATGACATCAAGGTGTTGTTGGCCTTCTTTGAGGAGCTGGGGTGGCTCGAATAACCGATTTTCCCGCCCGTACGTAAAATACGCAATTTGTCGTGGTGTTGCGGATAACAGTCCGTATTACCTATTTACGTATTAAGTCAGAAGACAGCTTTAGGGCCATATCACACTAACGATTTACCAGCGTGTTACCGGCGAGACGATTATTTAACACGCTCGATGCGTATGCGTAGGGACCGCGCCACTTGTGTGCAACGTGTTCCCCGCGTTTTCGGAACGAGAGCAATTGACGTGAGTGTACAAGAGAAAGCGAGACAAGCGAGTGTACAATATTGTGCAAACGCGGAGAACATGACGCCGCTTGGTCGCAACTAGCTCACAAATCGACTCGGTGAAAACACGCTGGCAAATCGCTAGTGTGATAACGCTCTTACTATCAAACATGAATAGAATTGAATGCTAATTTTGTCAGAAAAGTATGTCTATCGAAGCTCCTAAATTTTCCCAGTCTGAGCTCATTTTCGCAACGGGCGGCCGGAAAAGGTAAAATGTAATATTGAATATTTTTATTGTTAAAACATTTACATTATATCTACCTGCGTGTCAAGTTAATCCAAGTTAACGTTGTCTGAATACCAATTATTACGTGGGCTTCATAAATAACTGTCCCGCGTTGGTTAATTTTGGTACAGAATAATAAATGTACCTACTTAAAAATATCATTTGGAAGAGATAAACGTAAATTGTATTATGTTATTTTGTTATTATTTTCACTCAAGCCCAAGCTTTTTGAGACCTTTGTTGACCATACTATGTATGTAGTTTGATTTTAGTTCGGTAAAGTTAATAGATAAATAAATAAATAAATCCAATATAAAGTTTGTGAGGGTCCACCCCTCACGAACCTTATATTGAAGCCTTACCTCTGAAGGCAAACAATGAATATATTCCATAGGGCAGCGGTTCTCAAATTTTACTGGCTACGGAAACCTTATGGAAATCGAAATATTTTATAAAATAATCAAAACCTGGTTTTATCTGTATTCTTCTTTAATAATCATAACACTTGAAATTAACATTTCCAACTAATGTGGGGTATGAAATAGATTTTTACTTGTCATCAATTGTTTAATATCAGGCTTGATTGAAGAGGGTTGAATTCGCATGTCAGGTTTGGCATTCACTCTATTGCGTCTTTTGTTTTTATAGCTAAATAGGTTGAGTTGAGAATCCTATTTCGCACAGTTTGTAACTCTAGTCTAAGTTCAAATAGCCTTGTTAAAGATTTCCGCCGAGATAACAGTCTCACATCTGTATGGAGCAGTAGTATTTTATGTTTGTTGCTATATTCTTCACACAATATTGAAAACAATCGGGATTGCAGTCGACAAGATGTTGCATAACTTGTTCTACTGGGTTCAAGTTTATTTTTTTTGACGTAGGAGCAGTATAACAAATAAAAAGTAAAGCGCCTAGTTGTAGTTCCATTAGGATACAATGGAACTACAACTAGGCGCTTTACTTATAGACATTTGAGCGCTTTGCGCATAGACATTTGATTAAGCTAATGCCACCAAATCTAAAATTAGTTCTGGAGGAAGCTGGGCTCCGCAAAGCCCCTGTAGTGACTCCACAAAAATATTGGTCACAATGAACCATTATTTTCACGGAGCCCCCATAGAGGCTTTGCGACGCCAAGGGGCTACGCGGAGCACACTTTGAGTAACACTGCCATAAGGGAATACAATTATGACAAAATAAAATAATCATTTTGAATTAATATAAGAAAAGATAGGTATGACCATTCTTACTTTATAGGTAAATAAAAATTGTACAGATCCTTGGTGTAATTTCATTCTGATCTTTTTGGTTTTAGGGTTCCGTACCCAAAGGCTGTCAACGGGACCCTATTACTAAGGCTGCGCTGACCATACGTCTGCCACAGGGCTGTATTTTGTTAACTATTATAGGTAGACGCTTGAAATTTTCACAGAGTGTGTACTACTACTACTATGGTCGGTATAACAAGACATAATTAACATAAAATAAAGTTAAGAAAGAAAACGGCGTTTAGATAATTTTATGTTAAATATTTAGTGCGGTGGTACGGAACCCTTCGTGTGCGAGCCCGACTCGCACTTGACCGTTTTTTACAAAATCATTATTATTTTAGTTCGTATTCAAACATAGTTTAATAATAAATGTACTACAGAACGCCATTTACAAAAAAAAGGTATTTCGGAGAAAATAATGGCCGAGCTAAAGCGAAGTGTCCCAAGTTGATCGCGAATGAATTTAACATGAGCCAACAGAAAATCTGAAATAAAATAAAATAAATAAATATTGTGGGCCGAAAATGCCTGTTCAGGCATTTTAAACTGACTTCAATAAGAGAAGAAAGGATAGAGTGCGATAAAGAAATCTTTGAGAAATCTTTAGGACGTAATAAAATAGTTATACTTTTTTAGTTTACATAATGTAAATATTCAAGATAATTGTGACTTTAATAAATCTTCTGCATCATACATTCATTTAAAATCGACATAATGAACGGATCATTTAAAGATCATTTATTAATTTAATAAATAATCAGCCTATAATGTTCCCACTGCTGGGACACAGGACTCCTCTCGGTGTGAGTGAGTGGGCCGTAATCCACCACGCGGGCCCAGTGCGGGTTGGTAGATGTCACATGACTTCGAGTTTTTGGTTATAGGACATGTCGGTTTCCTCACGTTGTCTTCCTTCACCGTTTTGAGAGCAGTGGTGATGAAATAATTTACACAAAGTAAAGCGCCTGTCAGGGTTCAAACCTACGACCTCATAAACCGCGCGGCCGTTACTAGGATTTTAAGGAAGCTTTAATATATTTCCGAGGTAACAGAACAATAAAATTGTCAACAGAACAAAAGAGGGGCCCATGGCTAAATGATAAACGCCGCGCGGGTCGATGGAAGGTTAAGCTAAGCTTGCCGCGGTCGGTTCATGGATGGGTAACCATCCGTTACATATCGAGAGCCTTCCGTGCCTCGAGGTACGGAGGAGTTTCGGTATGTAGAAATGGTCACCCATCCACGGACAAACCCCGGCAAGTGTAGCTTAACTTGATGGATCGAACCGTGCGGCTGGTAGTACTTAGCCACGAGCTCCTCCAGGTACGAATCTGTGATCCGTGATAATAATATATCAACGTAACCCCCAGCAAATTTGCCATATTTAGGTTCATGATCTCTGAGCTTATTCGTTTGAAGTAGAGCCTGTTCGGGAAATATTTTAATTTGGCATTCCTTTGAAGGCCCGGCTCAAATTAATGACATTACAAAAATTAAATGTGTAACCTTTTACGAAGTCAGCGTAGTTTAATTAATTGCATTATATTTTATGGAGTTAGTTAACACTTGTTTGATAACTTTATGCCTGGGGGTCCTGGGGGTCCTGGGGCCGTGGATATTTTCGTAGGTTTTTGGTATGGAAATTTAGGGCAGAATCCAGAATTCATCATCTGCCTAACCCTTTCCCAACTATATTGGGGTCGGCTTTAAGTCTAACCGGATGCAGCTGAATACCAATATTTTACTTACATGGAGCGACTGCATATCTAACCTCCACAATCCAGTAACTGGGTAATACGATACCCCTTGGTAGTCAGACTTTCGGGGTTCTGATGACCCGTAACGACTGTCAAAGATCCACGAATGACAGCCCAATGGCTTAACGTGCTTTCCGAAGCACGGAGGGGTATTGGTATGTAAAGATGGCCACCCATCCACGGACTAACCGCGGCAAGCGTAGCTTAACCTGGTCGTTAAATCCGTGCGGCTGTTATTACTTAGCCACAAGCCCCTCCAGCAGATTCCAAAACTACGAGAGGCAAAGGAAATTGATCATAGGAATCGTGAGCTCAAATTCGAAAAGCTCTTAGTTCAGCCAAGATTTCACACAGATATCTTTCTTTGTTTCTAATTTATATTATGAAGGTATTATAATCTCAGGGTAATCTTAAAGCTCTGACCACACTAAGGCCAATACTGGGCGAGATGCTGGACGTGACGAACTAGGAAGTCACGCGATTATTCGCGCAAGTTTGAATACTTACATGCAATTTAGTTGACACAATCGGCACGAGTTAGTTTTGTCCCGGACCCCGCGCAGGATTCGCCTCAATGTGGCCAGAGTTTTATACGTCAACGAGGTCCTTTAAGGTGTGAAAATCTTTAATAGGTTAAAAACGTCTGTTTGGCACAAAATCTATCATTTTATGTAAACGAATTTGTACATGTAGAATCACACATTATTTTGGTACTGTGTTAAGTATATTGGAACGAGTACGAGTGGTAAGCATAAGCATAATCAGCTTATAATGTTCCCACTGCTGGGACACAGGCCTCCTCTTGGTGAGAGGGAGTGGGCCGTAATCCACCACGCGGGCTCCGTGCGGGTTGGTAGATGTCACATGTCTTTGAATGTTTTTGGTACTGACATGTCGGTTTCCTCACAATGTTTTCCTGCACACTTTTGAGAGCGGTGGTGATTACATAATTTACACAAAGTAAAGCGCCTGTCTGGGTTTGAAGTTAAGACCTACGCATCGTAAGTCGCAGCGTTGCCACTGGGTCAACGAGTGGTTGGTTTCCCCTAATTGCGTTTATATTGTACGAGTACTAATAGGTACGGCATCTACCCACTAAAATAATTGCCTCCATCAATTAACCGTATTTATTATATCGATAATATCGCGCGAATTTTATTGCCATTGCCTGAGGTGTGGCGCTAATAGGGTTGCCAGACTGATATAATCTTATTTTTAACATGACATTAACATGACATAACATCATGAAAGAATCTTATTTTAACATGACATAAACATAACATAACATCATGAAATAATTTTATTTTTAACATGACATAAGCATAACATATCATCATGAAATAATCTTATTTTTAACATGACATCATCACGCCTGTATTCCTGAAGGGTTAGGCAGAGGTGTATATAATAGTGCACCTACGTTTCATTAGTTATGTTTAAGTTCCATGTAATAGAGGGCGAGCCTATTGCCATCAACCAGTCACAAATCCGGACTCTGGGCTAAGGCTGACTGTCTCCTGGAGCGGAGAGGAGAGGAGCGGGGCTGTGCCAATATAAACAATGCAATTGTATAAAATCTCCGCTCCACTTCTATGGACAGTGATTTGCGAACTAGTTTAAAATTCATACAAAACCGGAAAGCGGAGCGAAGAATCACTTAACATGAACAGACAACTGTGCTGTTGGGGAGTTTATTGCGCCACTTCTTCTCAGTTAAAGGCACTAGGAAGTGGTGAAGGGTGGGCGTTTTGGGGGAATGTCTTATGTAATTTTGACGTTCAAAAAGTGCTGATTCTCAGCCTAGTTTGAATAATTGACTTTTGAATAAAAAAAAATAAAAAACCTTTTTCCAAAAAATAACCAAAAGACCACTACAAAGTGAAAAGTAACTTTAATTTCAGAAGTCAGTGGCAAAAAATCCCAAGACACCGATTTCCATACAAGAGTCGAAAGGAATCAATTCCCATACGAGGTATTTAGACGTCCGAGCGCAGCGAGGGCGGCTTTAGTCCGAGTAGGAATTGATGACTTTCACCCGTGTTAAAACACTCTACTTTTCATTTCGAACTTAAGGAAAGTAAAAAATTTTAGTTTTCCTAAAATATTTATTGATAGTATTATCATGAGTATTCTAGTACCATGTGTGTGTGATGCGTAGTTCGCATTCGGCGATGTAGATGCTGCCACAAATACAAATCACAAAGTTGCGTTCACATTTTTGAGATTTCAACAGCCAGTACCTACTTTGTGATTATACCACGGTACTAACCGTGGTATTACTACTTTGTGGTACTACACAGGGAGTCTACGACAGTAGATTTTTACATTTTTAGGGTTCTGTACCTCGTAAAGGAAAAAAACGGAACCCATGTAGGATCACTCGTGTGTCTGTCTGTCTGTCCGTCTGTTACAGCCAATTTACTCCGAATTTAACGGATTGATTAAGTTGAAATTTGGTACACATATCAATTTCTGTAACCCAAACACGGACGTGTAACGAAAATAAATGAATTTTGAATTATGGTCACTTTTGGGGGCAAAGAAGAAAATATTTTTAAAAAAGTTTTGCGAACTGTACCGTGTGGCATATCAAATGAAAGGGCTTATTGTGAGGATCTCAAATACATTATCTTATAATTTTAATTATAATGCTTTTAAAGATATTTAAGAAAATAGATAAAAATTTACCATTCCCCCCTTATCTCCGAAACTACTGAGCCTAAAATTTTGAAAAAAGTACAGAGAATAGTTCTATGTTTATAGATTACAGGAAAATATAGATTATAAGAAGTTTTTGATCTTAAAATAACATGGTAAATCACTCAATATTGTGCGTACAAACTTACATTTGCAGTTGGAATATATGGGGAACATATTTTTCAACTACAATGTTAAGTTTGTTCTTGGGATAAATTCTTCCCAACTACGCAACCCTTCATTGTGCGTGGTCTGATACGTACTTGGCCGGTTTTATAAACGAATGCGGACGCAGCTTAAGCCAATGGTAAATAGGGAAGATTAATATAGAAAATACGAGCTTCTGCCGACAACTTCGTTCGCGTGACGAAGTTTTTCGCAGCTCCTAAGGGTCGCAGCGACGCAGTGATCCATAACCTATAACCTTCCTCAAGAATTGGGCCATCCAATGCAAAAATATTTTTTCATATCCGACTGGTAGTTCCGGAGATTAACCCCTAAATACAAACTTACAAACATACAAATTTTACCTCTTTATAATATATCAATCTGCCTAGCCCTTTCCTAACTACGTTGGGGTCGGCTTCGGTCTAACCAGATGCAGTCGAATACCAGTATTTTACATGGAGCGACTGCCTATCTGACCTCTACAACCCAGTACCTGGGTAACACGATACCCCTTGGTAAGACTGGTTGTCACAATTTCGGGCTTCTGACGACTCGTAACGATCTACAAATGACAGCTGGGACCAACGGCTTAGCGTACTTTCCGAGGCATGGAGGAATCTCGGTATGTAAAGATGGTCATTGGTCACCCATCCACGTACCAAACCCAGCAAGCGTAGCTTAACCTGATGGATCACCCATGCGGCTGTTTTTACTTAGCCACGAGCTCCTCTTACCTCTTTATAATATTATTAGTATAATAGAAGTATAGATGTAGACAATCACACAAGAATGAAAACAATCTATTCAGAAGAAAAAAAATGGTAATAACCTACTCTACACTGCGCCGAACCTGACACCGACAGTTGCACAGCACTGTAAGTAATAATCCTGAAAAATCATCCACTCAAAACATTTGTTTCAATTAAACCAATTGCAGTCACTTTTGAATTGTCAAGGAGCGGTCAGTCACAAAGATGACGCTAGTTGCCCATTTCAAAGCGTAGTAGGTACCTACGGAGAAGAACGGGCAAGAAGCTCCACGGAAACTCATTTAAATCTAATGCATTTATATAAAGTGGCAACCCTAACCACAATTAATTATATTGTATCGTTTTTACGGTACAATTCCGATTCTCGATTATAGAATATCGAATATTTCCACGCCTAAGTGAACAGTATTGTAGGAATCAATTTAATTGAATGCCTCTCGATTGTGGAATCCGAGAAGGCTTATCTTTTTTTTTATTAAAAAGAAAATGGAGGCTGATCACATTGATGTTATGTATTGATTTCTTGAATATTCATTGCGATTGAAGCTTTAAGCTCGCAGTGAGCCTATTGAAATGTTTGTTTTTTTTTAAAGTGAAAATTTCTTTAGGCGCGTTGGGCATTTGTGAGATGGGACTAAACCATTGATTTTGCGACACCGTGATGACACTACCTTTTGACCATTAAAAAGACATCAACGCGTTGATTGCCGCGGTGCGTGGAGTACAAAACATCAACGCGTTGATTACCGCGGTGCCGAATTTTTTTTTCAAGTTTTCACTTCTGTCGGCACTACCGGAGTGCCACTGATTTTTTATTTTATTGATTGCGTTGATGTAGAGTTTGCCAATAATTATTATCATCATTCTCAGTTACTGCAAAGGTTTGTGACTAAGTAATAACAGCCTTTAAGTTACGCTTGCCGCGGTTGGTCCATAATACTTGATTGATGACCATCTTTACATACCAAGACCCCTCCGTGCCTCGGAAAGCACGTGCCGTTGGTCCCGGCTGTCATTCGTGGATCTTTGGCAGTCGTTACGGAAGCCCGAAAGTCTGACAACCACTCTTACCAAGGGGTATTGTATCACCTAGTAACTGGGTTGTGGAGGTCAGATAGACAGTCACTCCATATAAAATACTGGTATTCAGCTGCATCCAGCTAGACTGGAAGCCGACCTCAAGAAAGTTGAGAAAAGGCTAGGCAGATGAGATGATGATTCTCTGTTACTGCAAAACGTTCGCTATTCCACCATTTTTACTTGTTTGAGCCTATCTTATAAAGTTCATTAATTAAATTCTCCCATAAACTACAGTCTCAAGCAACAATGCTTTACCTTAGCTTCAGCTCATGTCTCCAGTTTTCGCAATCATTGCATCGGGTTAATTTCATTCTTATCTTAATTAGAATTTTAAAAAAAGTGGGCCCATACATTTGTGAAATCTTGTAAAATCTGCTAAATATTGAAAGACGACAGAACTAAGTATTACTTTAGCTAAACATTTCGACTATCGAAAGCTGTATCTCACAATCTCCAGACGGGAACAGATAGTCTAATTTTATAGAGATATATCGAGAAGAAAATGTAAAAGATATTCCAACTTGGGACTTGCAAGATGGAAGACTTGGATCACGGAATAGTGACGCGGAAAATTGCAGAGCGGTCGGAACATCACACTTATAGGATTACTTACGTTGCAAACTTGTTCCGGCGAAAAAGTTTATCGTACGGATTCAAAACGTGTTGTTGCAAAGTTCAAAAACATGTTTTGTATTTTAGAAGTTTGGTGAGTATTTGAAACGTAGGTACTCGTAACAGTGTGAGTATTTTTTCGTTACGTTTCGGAAATCTGAACAATATAATATAATATAATTTTTTAAAATATTTAACGCAACTAACTATTTACATTAGGTACTAAATTAAATGGCTAACTAACTAATTATACAAATAAATACAAAAACAAAAGGACACTTAGACCGGAAACGTGGCAGTATTGCCACGTTGAATGGCAATGCTAATAAATAATAATTCATATTATAAAGAGGAGGAGGAAAGGAGGGAGGAGGAGGAGGGGAGGAGGAGGAGGAGGAGGGAAGGAGGAAGAGGGGAGGAGGAGGTATTATGATTCATATTAATTGATTGTTTGAAGAGGTAATCTCTGGGAGTACAAATCCGATTACAAAAATTCTTTCACTCATAGAAAGCTACATTATATTATTGCCGGGTGGCATAGGATAAATGTTTTATGGTATAGTTGACTTTGACGTGGACCGAAGTCGCGGGCAGAACCTAGTGTAACATAATTCCGAACACAAAACTACGGATAAAATAAATAACAGCTGGATAAGTAACGTCCATTGTATACTCCTTCTTTTCATTAATGAAGTTTAATTAAAATTCTTTTATTACCTACTTTGTACTTTTGCGAGTCGCCATGATGCATAGCAATTAAATAATAACACATTTTGTTGGACAGATTTATTTTTGAGAAGGGTTTTTTTTTTGAGATTTTGATCCACATCTGATTACATATAACATAACATCACGCCTGTAATCCCCGAAGGGTTAGCCAGTTATGTTTAAGTACCATGTAATAGGGAGCGAGCCTATTGCCATCAACCGGGCACAAATCTAGACTCCGGGCTGCTACTAAGAAATTCTAGATGGAAAAACCCAATAACTCTTTGCTCGACCCGGGAATCGAACCCAGGACCTCATACTCAGCAGTAGCGCTTTGCAACCACTAGACCAACGAGGCAGTAACATCTGATTAATCATGGCTAAGTTATTACAGCTGCACGGGTCGATCGATCAGGTTAAGCAAGCTTGCCACAGTCGGTTCGGGATGGATGGGTGACCATCCGTTACATATTTCGACTCCTCCGTGCCTCGGAAAGCACTTTGGTCCCGGCTGTCATTCGTAGATCTTTGTCAGTTATTACGGGTAGTCAAAAGCCCAAAAGTCTGACAACCTGCAGTCTTAACAAGGGGTATCGTGTTCCCCAGTAAGTGGGTTGTGGGGGTCAGATAGACAGTCAGTCCATGTAAAATTCTGTTATTCAGATGCATCCGGTTAGACTGGAAGCCAAACCCAACATAGTTGGGAAAAGGCTTGGCATATATTGATTGATCTGATAAAATATAAATAAAAAATTTAACCTTTTCCTACCACTCTAGTTGATAAGCTCAAGCGGTGGTGTGTAGACTTGACAATACTGTCGTATGCAGTCTAAGCATGAGCATAGCATAATTTTGCCGCATTACTTTACTAATTTCAGGTCACTACACTCACTACGGTGTCTACGGGAAACTAAACAGAAATCGCTAATCGACCACTTCGATTGGCCGGGTGGTGATGACGGCTAGTCAGCCAACCAGAACGACAAGTGTTTAGTGTGTGGTGCGTGGTCTGTCTTGGGACGCCACGACAGTGACTCTTGAAAATCTATCGAACTGAAGAGAAGTCGAAAAGGAACGTGCTAGTTCTAATTTTTGGGTAAACCAAACTGTAATTCTTCCAATATACCAGATCTATCTCAAAAAAGTTTCCAGTTATTTTCACCGGCCTCAATCCTCTATCAGTAGTAGTAGCATCTACACATAATCATTCAGACTATAATGTTTCCACTGTTGTGACACAGGTCTCCTCTCTGTGAGAGGCGCGGCACTATGCGCGCACCACGCAGGCCCAGTGCGGGTTGATAGATGTCTCATATCTCCGAATGTTTGGTTCTGGGACATGCCAGTTTCCTTACGATGTTTTCCTTCTTCGTGTTGAGAGCAGTGGTGATAAAATATAGTTCGATCTCACGACCTACAAACTCGTTAGTCGGGCTCGATACCACTGGGCTATCACTGTTCCTTATGCAGTCCTTAAACTTGACACAACTTACTGTGTCAAAAATAACACGTACAACATACCATTCTATTGCAGATTGAAGCCCAGAAGAACACCAAAAACTATGTCTTGGCAATGAAAAGAGATGACGAAAGGTTGGATATTCTCAAAACTACATAACTGGGGGTGTATTTCGTTCAGCCCTCATTGGAAAGGTTTGATTTCCTAAAACTTCTACTAAGTACCTAATACTCATCATCATCTGCCTAGCGTTTTACCAACTATTTTGGGATCGGCTTCCGGTCTAACCGGATGCAGCACTAAGTACCTAATACTACTACTTCTAAAATTCAAAACCAGTTTCCGGCTACCCAAATTAAACTAACCACCGTGATACTGTATCTGTCGTTGTTAAGTTCCCTTCAAAATGGTTGAGCTGAATGTTGCTGATCCATGCGTCATGTTCGTGAACGGGCGCTGCCAGTAGAGACTAGTCATTTCTTAGCTGCCGCGGCTTATTTTAATTATTGAATTGTTTTTTATCTTTTATTACGAACGCTTTTAACGTGCACGTCTTTCTCCATTGTTCTCACATGTATAATTTCAACATGAATTATGTAACCAATGTTTTGATTTGTGTCCGTGAAGTTTCTTGCCCATTATTCTCCATAGGAACCTACTACGCTTTGGAATGGGCGACTAGCTTCATCTGTCTGACTGACCGACCCCTTGACAATTCAAAAGTACCTGTATTTGGTTTATTTGAAATAAATGATTTAGATTTGAATTTGATCCTACTTTGATACCATAAAGTAATTCTATCCATCCATAGTCTTCTATAGATAGTATCATTAACTGCGAGCTATACAAAAAAAAGTGTAGTCTGACATCACCTTCACGTGAACAGCTTTTAAAGCCGGAAGAGGGGAACCCGGCGCCCATAGCCACATGCGGTCCCTCCATGACATCCGGAAAATGTTCCGCCACTGACGATAGTTATTCTAAAAGTATTCGATATGAAACGATGGTGAATAACATGGATTCAGTGTTGAAACGGCAGCTAAGGCAGATGTAAGCAAGAGAAGTGAAAGTTTAGAAAAGGAATCGAGTTAAATATGTGTGCAAAAATTGCCAATGTTCTTTGGTTCGTTGCTAAATTGCTATAAAGTCTAAGTAATTATACCGGGTAAATTAGGTTAAAGGCACTTTGCCACTATGCCATTTGTGTAATCGTTATTTAGAATTTTCGATACCTCTTCACGCAGCTTTGGCTTGGATAATCATATAAACAATATTGATTCATGCGGTGTATATAGTATTGAAGTGTAATGCACAGTGTATTATTTATAATCTACAGTGTAATAATAATATCCAATCTTGAATCTACAGTGAAGAGCAATTTAATTCATCATACTAATATTGTTACAAATGCGGAACTTTTACGTTACTCGCGTCTGCATATCTGTCTGTTACCTTTTCACGTCAATGATCCAATCGTTCAGATCCCGGCCGGCGGAGACATGCACTCTAATTGCGTAACACACTTTCAATCACAATCTGAATGATTTTGAAGGATATTGCTGATCCATTGCTTCATATGTTCGAAAAATTTGTCTGCTCAACAACATTACGTTATTTATGTTGTTGGGCAGACAAATAACTTCTCCCGCTCTGGGCGGAGCGGGAGGGCGTGTCAGACTCTTACTGACTAAAACCCACCCGTGTTCCTTCGGTTGCCCTGTTGCCGGGGGCCACAAGGAGGCTCGCCGCCTCGCAGGAGACCGTGCGGTATCCTCGGGCCAGCCGGATGGCCATGACCCTCTGGGACGCGTTCAACCGGCGGGCTGGCCGCAGCCTTATTGAACGCGCCCACACCGGCGCCCCGTAAAGGGCCATGGACCGCACCACCCCCGCGTAGAGCCTCCGGCAGGAGGCGTTTGGATCCCCTAGATTGGGCAGGAGCCGCTTCAACGCAACCCCGGCCCGCTCCAGTCTGGGAGCCAAACGTCGGAAGTGTTCGACGAAGTTCCAGCGGCTGTCGAGGACAAGTCCCAGATACTTCATCGTCGACTCGACGCCGATGTGAACCCCTCCCGCCATTACCTGGGAACTCGACGGTGGCGCATTCCGAGGTCCATGAAAACCCATGGCCTCGGACTTGTGCAGGGCCACCTCGAGTCCCAACTGCCGGATCCTGTCGACGATTGTCGCAACCCCGCGTGTCGCTAAGTCGGCCGCCGCCTGGTACGACCTCCCCTGCGCCAGGACCAGCGTGTCGTCACCGTAACAAACGATGCTGACGCCGCTAGGGAGGTTGGCGCGCAGCACCCAGTCGTATCCGATGTCCCACAGATGCGGCCCCAGGACCGATCCCTGTGGGACACCGCACGACATCTCTCGCCGGTTCCACTCTCCTTGGTGACCGGGGTAGATGACGGCCCTGTCCGTCAAATAGACCTCGACCACACGACAGAGGTAGGTCGGCATCCGGTGATACCGGAGTGCCTCCCTGATGCAACTCCAGGGCAGGGTGTTGAAGGCATTGGCTATGTCTAGAGACACCGCCAAGACGACCCCACCCCGGACCACAGTATCCCCCCTATTACCCCACTGGAGGAGGACATAGGGTACTTTCATCCTAGATTGCAGACGAAGTCGCGGACAATAGCTAGTGTCCTATATTCCTATTGCGTTCGTACCAAGTAAGAAATGATAACGTTATAATAGTTTCAAACTCTCTGCTGTTATTTTATCTTGATGACAGAATAGACACCCAAACCCCATCAGCTATTTTTTTGTTACTGTAGCTGCGTGCTAGCCGTGAGAAATATTTTTAGTTTTGAGATTTATTTTTCAGCATTTCACATTTCTTCTGTTGTGAACATAAAAAATAGTTGGCTTTTCCATTTGGGTTTTTTGAAGTGAAAACTTCTTTAGGCGCGTTGGGCATTTTTGAGATGGGACTAAACCATTGATTTCGCGACACCGTTTTGACACCAGATTTTGACCATTAAAAAGACCGAGCGTTGATTACCGCGCTGCCGATTTTTTTCATGTTTTCACTTCTGTCGGCACTCCCGGAGTGCCTCTAAATTTTTAAATATTATTATTAAACATAGTATAGAACAATTTTATTGATACATGAAAAGAGAGAAGATATTTTTTAACGTATTTTATTCTTTCTTTTTGAAGTAATTTAATTCAACTTCCAAATAAACCTTTAAAAGAAAAATGCATTTTTATCCAAATCAGTGCATATTTACGAAAATCATACCTATCTAGGTATGTTTTTCGTAAATATGCACTGATTTGAGAAACCCTCCTTTTGTGAGTCATTTAGAGGGTACAAAGAGCTTTGAAATCAATCATTGCGCCCAAACATGCTCTACGTCATTATGTTAGTGTTGCACTAAATAAACGTATTACTAGTTAAATGAACAAGTAAAGAATTGACAACATGGTACACCATAGTACGAGTATACTGGGGTGGGATGAATTAAGGTGAAAGCTACAGGGTAGCCCGCAAAACATTTTTTTTTGCAATTTGCACGCCAGTGTCAGATTGTATTTTAATTAAAATATGATTCGTGACCTTGTGTTTAATACACCCATGCACGATTAACATTCTCCTGCCCGTAATATTACTACTTTTTTAATGTATTTTTTTTATTTATTTCTCTATTTTTAGTCTAGACAATGTTTTGATTGCAATAAAAAGCTGAAAAAAAAAGCTAAAGCAAAGCTGTCAAAAATATGTGGGACATATGCTGCGGTCCTTGGACTCAAGTTCAATGCATTCTAAAGCGAGCTGATGTTATTTAAAGCCGGTAAGAAAGGGTATAATTGTTCCACTTCATTAAAACTAGGCGGGATACCACTGGCTTGTTCAGCAGTTTAAATACTTGGGACACTGGGTCACAGACAAATTAAACGATGACCTCGATATTGAGAGGGAGCGGAGGGCTTTGTCTGTACGTTGCAACATGTTGGCCCGTAGATTTGCACGTTGTAGTAAGTAAGTTAAGCTGACGCTTTTTAAAGCTAGTTGTCAATCCTTCTACACGTGCGGTCTATGGTTCAACTACACGCAGCGAGTGTACGAGACTCTGCGTGTACAATATAACAACGCGTATAATTAATTATGTAATACGCATTTTCATATGCAATACCACCCACCCAAGAACTCCACGAGTTCATAAGCAAAGTACTTCTTTGCGTCTTATTTCATTATAGAATGTAAACCTAGCTATTAATGACTATAAGGAAATGTAAAGCACTATTTTTGGTAAAAATAAACATTATTATTATTATTACACTATCCCAATTTTTTTTGGGGTCGGCGTAACATGCCATATCATCTTTCACACAGTCCGTTCATCGTTTCTTTGGTGTTCCCCTACTCATAAGCAAGCATGATTTGAAAAACATTTAAAGCTACTATTTTGTTGCGAGGCAAAAAGCCGGCATTGTACATAACCCTAACGTTACCAGTTGTGCCCGCCTTGACACCCTTTGTGTATTTGACGATCGGCAAACGGTAAAGGATAACAATTTTTTAGGCTTCCCTTTGTCGAGCTCGCGGCATTTACAGAGAGATTTTGTACTTGCATATAAATATAGGCCCTTGACTTTATATCTCGAGGAATGTTAAGGTTTTGGCTGTACATTTATTTTGTTTGATGTTAATATTTTTATTGTATTTATTCTCTTGGTCTTTGGCGGCAAAAATAAGGCGTTGGAAGTATTTCGTGGAAATTTTAATATAATTTAATTGCTTTAAGCTTTTAAGGCAAGATTACAATTTAAGATTTTTGATTTTTCAAGCATCAATGGTTTCTCTCTTTGAATGAAAATATCGTAACTTATTGTAAGGAAATTGTCTGAAAAGTTAGCGTGGTAATCAATACTCGTAACTTCTATGAGAGAGAAGAGGAGGGGAGAGGAGTATGTGCCTTGCAAAAGTCAAAGTCAAAGTCAAATCATTTATTTCAAATAGGCCCATGTATGGCACTTTTGAACGTCAAAATGTACAAAATAATATAATTGATTCTAGTCGCCCCTTCCAAAAGGTAGTTTTCGTATGGAGAAGAATGGGCACAAAACTCCACCGTTACTATTTTAAAATGTTTTACAATAGTTTGTATAAGTACGTACGTTAGTTAAATAATTATATGCGAAGACGATGCACCTAAAATAAAATTACTATACCACAATAGGCAAAAATAATTAAAAATGAAGCAAGGACAGATAATTTAATTATATGATAGGTACATGGTGCTCACATATTTACAAACATTGTAAAAGTAGACGATTTTCCTAATTTTTTAAAATTAATAAGTCAGTGTATGAGGAAGTAAGTTACAGAGAACAAATAACAGGCTGGTATTATTACATGTGAAGCTAACGAACAATGTATGGTACTTATATGTATTTATGTGCACCCACGAGCATAAGCTGCACTTAAAATAAAGTGACATAATTCAATTTCAACTATCGCTTTACTTACATTGAAAAGGGTTAAAAACCAAACACATCTCTATTGTTTATCACATAACGTTATGTCACGTCAATATTTGTTCTATTCCCGTCGTTCTATCAAGTTTCGACGTAAAGGTAAGTGCTTGAAAATGAAGTTAGGGGTGCTACGCAGTGGTTCGGGTCGGCACATTCGATTCAGTAGTATTTGTAGAACATCAAAGTAGATCCGAGGCAATTACTACTCATATTCTGCTATCATTCGGCTCGTGCCGATCGGCAAACTTCGTTCAGCATCTACCTGCGCTGTATCATATTCTGGTCGGGAGAATTGGAGCCAAGCCGAGCGGTTTTTTACCGAACATTATATTGATTTGCTATGACGTGACTTGGCGTGACGACCCGAAAAAGTCTGTAGCACCTCTTATATGGAGGTGTTATGTTCTGAAGTACGAAGGACCTACGTCAGACGCCGGTAGAGAAGATCGCGTTTTGTTGACAGAATGAATGCTATAAATAAACTGTGTTGTTCTTATTCAGATGGTGGGATATGGGAATGATGATTTAGAAGTATGGTCCTTATTCGTAGGTCTTTGTAAATGTAGGTAGGTAAATACCTATGTGTTAAAATATTTGATGACTAGGTTAATTACAAAATCGCAAAAAGAGGCCTAAGAATGAAAGCTACATACACTGTCTGTTCAAAAAATAAGGTGAATTTTAATTTTTCTCAAAAAATATTTATTTGTTCATCAATTTCTATTTTGTCCCCTGCAAAGTAGTCCCCCTCAGATATGATACACTTGTGCCAGCGTTTTTTCCAATCGTCGAAGCTGTTCTGATATGCACTTTTTGGTATGCCCTTGAGCTCTCTCAGCGATTCGCTTTGTATCTCCTCAATCGTCGCAAAACGCCATCCTTTCATGGGTCTCTTCAATCCTGGGAACAGGAAAAAGTCGCAGGGGGCCAAATCTGGTGAATACGGTGGCTGAGGCATGATTACGGTGTTGTTTTTGGCCAAAAAATTACGAATTTTGGGTATGAAGCTTCATACCCAAAATATCCGAAAAAATTGCATCATGAGCCAACCGATATGCCAACATCCTGAGCAACTTCTCTAATAGTGATTCGTCGATTCTCCATAATTTTCTTCACTTTCTCAACATTTTCATCGGTTGTTGATGTGCTGGGGCGTCCAGGGCGAGCGTCGTCATTCACATTTTCTCGACCTTCTGTGAAAAGCTTGTACCACTTGTAAACATTTTTTTGACTCAGAGTACACTCACCGTATGCCACTGTCAACATTTCAAGTGTTTTTGAGCACTTAATTCCATTTTTTACACAAAATTTAATGCAAATTCTTTGATCCATTTTTTTCTACAGCAGAAAATCGCCGAACATGCAAAACACTTCTAACTTTTATGCCTCTCACAAACAAACTAAATATGCTATATAGCTGAAACTGTGAACATATGTTTGAAACGAGTGTACCAACATAACAAAATAAAAAAATCGATAATCGAATGTACGTAGCCCGCGAAATTTGAAAATTCACCTTATTTTTTGAACAGACCTCTATATGCGTATATTGATTTGATTTGATTTTTCAAGGTCTTTATTTACACATATGTTGTTAAAAAGCTGTTAATAAATGATCTTATTCTATTTGTATACAAATCGTGAACAATTTGTTCCTTAGGCTATGTCGCTTTTACAAACATATAAACATACTATAATTATTAAATTTTGTGTTGACGTAACTTAACTTATTTAGTGACGAACATTGTTAAACAAGTAGGTATGTGCAAGTGTTAGTATGGACCCACATAATATTTGAGGAGTAACAGATCAAAACTCCGTCAATGTAACTTTTGAGATAAAGGCATAATCCATACTACTTTAAAGAGAGCACACAAATGAACAACTTTTCTCTATAATAGGGTTTATTAGCAGTCAATTCAGCAAATAAAACTGTAATCTACATACATTCTTATTATTAATTATGATAAAAAATCCGTTTGTACTATTCTTATTACGGTGGGTGGAGTTAATACACTTTGCTCTGTTACTCCTCATTTACAGTATTTGAGTTACAAAATGTACGCTTTATTATTATAACATAAAGATAATAGCGGGTAGTCCGCGAAAAGATCATGCGTAATATCCAGCCGGAGTGACGGCGTCATACGTATATTAAAGGGGCTTTTAGTGAAGATTTTTAAGTACGACAATCTAATTATTTTCAGACTACAAAATTATTTATACACGCTGTTCAAATCAAGAACAAATCAAGAAATAAACTTCAGTGCCCACAGGAGTTTACGATTCCCGTAATAAAACCATCCGGAGGCAGAAAGTGTTTGCCCATAAAACTCCCCTTTTTTCCATCCACTGGGCATTTCGGGCATCATGGGCTTCATAAAACGAATCTCCACTAACCGAACAATTCACACCGTAAATACGAGATAATAATTTTGCCCGAAAACTCGTGAAGTCGTAAAAATGTTTTTCAAATGCGATCGAGTGCCCGCAGTTAGGTCATAGAATAAATGGCAACAGAAGGTCGGCTCTATATTACGAGAGAAAACGCACGCACACATAGACACGCGTCTACTTACAGTGCGTGCAAGCGCATACGCAACTGGCATTCGTTTTTGTCTGATTTACACTGGTTATAGTGAGTTTCGTTTTTCGTCAAGGGTAACGGCCTTGACTTACGAGTTGTAGGTCGTGGGTTCGAACCCAGGCAGGTGCTTTATTTTGTAAATAATTTCGTCACCACTGCTCTAAAAACGGTTAACGAAAACATTGTGAGGAAACTCGTAAATCGAAAACGAAAACGAAATCTCGTAAAACGAAAAATTCGAAGATATGTGACCTGTACCAACCCGCTCTGGGCCCGCGTGGTAGATTATAGCCCACTCCCTCTCGAAGAGAAGAGGCCTGTGTCTTAGCAGTGCGAACATTAAAGACTAATTATGCTATACGTACGTGTGTGCGCGTGGGACCGTTCTCGCTCGCTGTACAGAGACAACCTTCTGTACCTATTTATTTTATGGTTCAGATGTTATTGCATTTCTACTAAGATTTATTTCAGCTTGTTTCGTGTGCGTTTTATTAGATACATTGTTTGTAACGACTAATGGTTTGGACGTTCTCATGTGTTATGGAGAATTATTGCGATAGGTCAACGTTTCTTCAAGGGCAAGGTGAAAACTAGATTTTAGTTTGAGTATGCAGAATTGCACCCTATCTTTCTTATTTATAAAGCCTCTTTTACGAATCCTATTAAACGCCAAGCGATAAATTAATAATTTTGTGTTTTCTTCCTTAGATGTTTTGCAACTCAATAGAGTTTCAGCTACACGTAGTATTATGCTAAAGTAGACCATTGTATACAGCCAAAGAATAACTAAATTGAAGTGAATATTTCTGCAAACTTGACTAAAAGTATTTACATAGGAATTAGGTTAGGAAGTCTGAAAGCCGAAAGTTAAGAGGTCTTTGTTTACCACCATATAGAAATGTTGAATATATTAAGTTACATTTGAACATTTTGTAAGCCACTGTACACACTTATTTGGGGCTGGGAAACTCTTTAAGTACATAAACCTAGAATATGAGTATGAAGGTAGCTTAGGCACTTTTCGGTAAAATAGCAGATGGATGGATGGAGCTCTGTTGTAGACGAGAAAATAAACTTGGCTGGATGATAATACGGTAGGAAAGATCATTGAATTCCTTTACTATTTTCCTGTTTCTTTAGCTAATTAATTTGGTTGCGTAGGCGGTTAAATTATGCCCCTGAGACTTGAAGAGTGTAAGGTCCCGTAGTAGTTGGTACCTTACACTTGTAGCTTTAAGTAAGAAGTGGTAAGTCAGTACTTGGAGTTAGGCGAGTTGATGTAAACACACACAGATTCGGTAACACTAAAGGTTTATTAGAGTACCGATCACAACAAAGTAAAAGTGGGTTGGATGCTAATCCGCGGTGTTCGCGTGAGTATGTAATTCGTCAACTAACTTAAAATCATATTAAACATTGTTTTAAATACCAAAGAGAAAAGTAGGTTGCTGCGTTTGCAGCCTGACGGAATGTACGTAAACCGTACATGCTCCCGAGGGAAAAGGCGGGATGAGCATCCAGTACATAAAACGTTTTAAAGTAAAAATTCCAAAACGCAATAATAAAAGTATAGACCGTATAAAAGTAGGTTAAGTAAGTAAAAATATAAAAGTAAGACATCCCAGAACGTCACAATAAAAAGTAAAGACAGTAAACTAAACATTAGTAAGTAAGTAAAATTAAACATGTACACATAAAAACAATAAGCTTTACTGCTCCTCAAAGTGAAACAGTTGTTTCGGCCTCGCGTCGCTGTATAGTGGCTCCGGCGGTGTCGAATGGCGTATTTCTTGCATCTCGATTTCGACTTTGTTGTCGATTCCTGTAGGTTGTCTTGTAGGTGGCCTTTTAGTTTTCTTATGCCATAGTCTCCTAATCCAAATGTAGACAGCAAACGAAGCAGCTCCTCCCAACAGCAGAGAAGTCACAGAGTAGAGATATATGTCGTGACTCGATATATCTATCCCTTGTGGTAGTCTTTCCTGCTCTTTCTGCTGAATTATTTGCTTATCTATGTTTCTGATATTTATTGCAGATGTATCCAGTTCTGTCATATTCAGCTGTGCGTTTTTCCAACTTAGATCAAATAAATTGTTGATAGTCGTGTTAAGTGCAGGTACTTCAATATCCGCCTCCATGTGAAATTTGCTTCCTAAGTGGTTATAGGTGAATATTGTCGCATCTTTCTTTTGTAGTATGCATTTTGGTTTCAAGGCAATCACCCCAGTACCGTTGATGACTGCTGGCGTAACTTGATCGCTACATATGACGCGCATCAGCTGTCTGTCGCATAATGTAAACAACCACCAGTTAGGTTTATGTAATTGGATCCAAGTTTCTTTGCAAGTTACATCATTGATGACGCAGGATAATGAAGTTTGTTGACTGAATACCTTGGCCTCGCAAGGTGCGTCCTTGTCTTGTAAGCTAAATACCGGCTGACGTGAAATGCATGTGTACTCGTCTTCTCCGTATGGCGTGCATTGGCGCATGTCTTGCTCTTCCATAGTGATGTACGAATTTTTCACGAAGTTTATGGCGATATAATTGGAGAAAGGCTGCATGATTCTCAATTGTCCTTGTTTCTGGAATGGTATAGGTATTACCCGGTATATTTTGTAGTCCTCATCGCTCAAAAGTGGAATATGCAATTCGAAAAGTAGAAAGTTGTTTGTAATCCGAGCCTTGACATGGATTAGTTCGTAGATGTCACGGAAATCTTTTTGTATGTCCTTTATCGGTAAGGCTAGTCCCTGTGGAAGTTTTCCAGAGATGATGTTCAGCTGTTCTATTATTTGAGATGCAGGAAACAAGTGTGTATCCAAATGACCTCGATAAATGTTGGCGAGAGCATTCATTAGCATTTCTTGAATTCTATGCAAGTCGCTCAGAATTAAAGTTGATGATAAAGCGGCAGTGTTCACGTCATTTGCTGTGTATAAAATTTGTGCTCTGTTCTCAATTTTTGTGATTATGTTGCAAGTCTGATTTATGTAGGTTTGTATTGCGTGGAATTGTTTGTCCATAAATTCCGTATTGTTTTTAATTACATTGTTTTCAGCCTCTATGATCAAAGTTTGATTCTTCATCAACTGTAACAAGTAATTATCGTTGATTTGCAAGTTTTGGATATCCTTCTCGTACTTTTGCGCAAAGTCTTCATCCAAAACCCCGAAAAGTGTTCTGGCTAATTTTCCGATTCCATCAAAGTAGCCTCGTTTTTATCGCGAATGCTGAGAAAGTAACATAGTGTTATAATTCTCAAGGTGATGCATTTCATGACGTAGGTGTCTGACAACTGCTTCGCATGGTGTAAACTCGTGCGCGATTCTTTGACAGAGTTTATCAATTTGGTTTATGTAGTCGTTCATGTTATTCGCAGCTTGCCAGTAGGACGTTAGGTTGTAATAGATCAGTAGAGTCCATTCATCAAGTATAAGTTGCAGTTTTCCGGCTTCATCGAAATAAATAGGTTGATTGTTGGTTATAGAGGTCACCTTATAGTTGTTTGTTACTGGTGACGATTGTGCAGTTCCTAACATTCCTATTAAAGTTATAAGAGCGAAAGTCAGGAAACTGTACTTGTTGGTTCGCGTGCTCCTTTTTCTTCTTTGGTTTTCAGTTATTGTATCTTCTTCTCTTTTGTTATTTGTTGTTTCTTCGGTAGGTAGCAGTGTTTCTTGCTGTGGTAATGGAGTTAGTTTAACAGTGGGTCGTTTTATCACTCCAGTTTTTGTTTTAAGGGTGGCCACTCGTACTAGACCATCCTTACCAGGATGAGTTTCCATCACTCGTCCCATGGCCCATTTGCCAGGAGGTAAGTTTGTTTCCTTGATTAGGACCACGTCGTTTAGTTTGAGGTTTTGTACAGTTCTGTTCCACTTGCTTCTAGACTGTAAGGTGTTCAGGTAGTCATTGGACCAAGCTTTCCAGAATTGATCCAGCATGTGCTCCGTTAGTTGCCAACGTTTTCTCAGATCCATCTTTCTGTTGTCAGGCTCCGGTTGAGGTAGAGACAACGTAGCACTGCCAGTTAGAAAGTGGCCAGGAGTGAGAGTGCTGTAAAATTCCTCCGGATCTTCTGTTAGCTGACATAGAGGCCTCGAGTTTAGGCAGGCTTCTATTTTCGCTAGTAACGTAGTGAATTCTTCCCAGGTCAGTTTTTGATCCCCAAGAACCCGCTTCAAGTGGTGTTTTAATGATTTGACGGCTGCTTCGAATATCCCCCCCGCACTAGGCCAAGCAGGGGCGTTGAAGTGCCAATGAATTTCTAGTTTCCCAATCTCGTCAAAGAACTCAGGAGAGAGTAGCTTCTTGAAGTTACTGAAATCCTCTCTCAGTACTTTGGATGCTCCAACGAAGTTCGTGCCGTTGTCTGAGTACATGTGAGCAGGCGTTCCGCGCCTCGCGCACATTCTCTGAAGGGCCGCAATAAACGCTTCCGTGCTTAGTTCTGAGACTAATTCGATATGTACAGCTTTCGTAGCCATACAGACGAAGACCGCGATGTATGCTTTTGAGGTCTTCACTCCTCTTCCTTTGTTAAGTTTCACGTCTACGTGACCAGTAAAGTCAACACCAGTGTGAGTGAATGGACGGCTTGGTGTTACTCTTTGTTTTGGCAGATCGGCCATTAGTTGAGCATTGTCCGTAGAATTGTAACGATGACATTTCACACAGCGTCGTATTCTTCCCTTTACCGCCCGATTTCCAGAGACTATCCAGTATCGTTGCCGTATGTAAGTAAGGGTCAGACGGGCTCCTCCATGAAGCGTCATCGAATGTGCTTGGTCGATCAGTAGTTCAGTGAAGCGGCTGGAGTAGGGTACCACTGCGGGATTCTTCATATTTGCAGGAAGATCAGAGTGCAGTAGTCTTCCGCCTACGCGAATGATTCCCTTGCTATCCAGATAAGTTTTGAGTTTGTAAATGTTGCTTTTTGGTGACACAGTTTTATTTTGTTTCAACTGTTTGTGTTCTTGCGCAAACTCGCTTTGTTGAACATATTTTATTATATATTCTGCTGCGTATTGTAGGTCAGTTGTTGTTAGGTAAGTAGCGCTTGGTCGTAATTTTTGCTTTAGTGATGCAATATATCGCACAATTCGAGCAGTAATTCTTATTACTGAAGTCAGCGAACTGTGGTTCTTCAACAACTTGTAAACAATATTTTCAGTGTTGTAGTTTTTCGAACTGACGTCATTGGGTTCGACCCTGTTTGCTTCGCTTGTAGTAAAGTGGCAATTCACATTATGAGGTGTTTCTGTTTCTGCAAAGTTTTTCAGAAACATAGGTCCGTTCCACCATAAGTTGAACTTGACTACTTTGCTCGGTAGCAAGCCTCTCGAAGCGCAGTCAGCTGGATTAAGTTCCGATCGTACATAACACCATTGTTGAGGTGGAATTACGTCTTTTATTTTCCCCACTCTGTTAGCTACGTATCTTTCCCATCTTGAGAGGTCTCCCTGAATCCAAGCTAGCACCACCTTGGAGTCACACCAACCATAAGCTGATATCTCATGCTCCGTTAGTGATTTCTTCACTTTTTCCATGAGTTGGGAGAGTAGTAGTGCTCCGCATAGCTCAAGTCTGGGCAATGAAGTTTTTTGAGTAATCGGCACTACCCTAGTTTTTGATACTAGTAATGTGATCCTTGGGTCGCTCTTTTCGTCGATTACTCGGCTGTATATGACGCAAGCGTATGCCTTTTCGCTTGCGTCACAAAATCCATGTAGTTGGATATTTTTCTGCGTACTGCCAATCCATCTGTTTATTTTAATGTTTTTAATTAGATGTAGTTCTTTGTTTAGATGCCGCCATTCGTCTTGTAACTCAGTAGGTAGTTCAGCATCCCAGTTTATTTTAGTTAGCCACACCCTTTGGAATAGTAGTTTAGCTGACACAGTTATAGGCGCCAGCCAACCCAAGGGGTCGTATAGTTTGGATATTTGTGATAGCAGGTTTCTTTTAGTTAGTGGTTCGTTGTTGTAGTCGTCTATGGACCAGTTGAATATGAAAACGTCATCTTTTGGATTCCAACTCAACCCTAACGTTTTCATTGATTCGTCGCCTCTAAAATCAAATGTACTTTTCGATATTTGATCTTCGTCTAAGTGTCGTAGAAGCTCAGGATCGTTGCTTGACCATTTTCGCAGATTCATTCCGCCTCCCTTCAGTAGTTTTATGATCGATGTTTGAATTTCCTTTGCTTGTTTTGTAGAGTTGTGGCCGCTGATTAGGTCATCGACGTAGAACTGATTTAGCAATATTTCAGCGGCCTTTGGGTATTTGTGGCCGTCATCGATAGCAAGCTGTTTGAGTGTTCGCATTGCTAGCCATGGAGCACTTTTTGTCCCATATGTTAATGTTTGCAGTTGATATTCTTGTAAATTGTCTTTTGGTTGCTTTCTCCATAGGATCTTCTGTAGATGTTGTTGATCCGGATGACACCATATGGAACGGTACATTTTTTCAATGTCCGCTGTGTAGACGTATTTATAGCCACGCCATTGTAATATCAATGCTTGGATGTCCTTTTGCAGATTAGGACCTTTTTCCATTACGTCATTTAGGCTACATCCACCCATGGTCTTCTGGGAAGCATTAAAAACAGCTCGTAGTTTTGTTGTTGTTGATTGTTCTCTCAGTACTCCATGATGCGGTAAGAAGATTGCATCTTTGGCGGGTGTCGTGTTTGAAAGCTTCATGTGACCTAAATCAATGTACTCGCGGATGAAATCTTTGTACATTGATGCAAGTTTAGGGTTTCTGTCGAATTTTCTTTCCAGTTGTAAGAATTGAGAGATTGCGATCGACTTTGAGTTTCCCAATTTTTCTTCATAACGAGGAATCAGTGGCATCTTTACAATGTATTTTCCGTCGCGATCTCTTTCAGTAGTCATTTTGTAGTAGTTTTCGCACCAGTCGTCTTTAGATGTGTCCTCAGTGTTCTGAATGATGTCTTCTGTCTCCCAGAATCTCTTTAAGTCGTTCAGGTCGACAAGAGCGACATGGCAGTTAAAAGTTTCTAGCTTGCCGCATAAAATCCATCCTAAACGGGTTTGCTGAGCTGTCGGCGTTTGGGCATCTCCCTTTAGGACCCCCTCTAATATAACTTGCGAATAGATATCCGCTCCCAGCAGCAAATCCACGCTCCTTGATAAGTTGAAGTCAGGATCCGCTAGTTTCAGACCTTGTAGCTGAGGCCAGTTTTCTTTTTTAAATGTTTTGTTAGGTAAGTTGTTCGTGATCCTTTTCATTATTAGAGTGCTGACTGAAAATGCAAAGTCAGTGCATCTTGATTTACACTCTAATTCTAGTCGTCCTTTACAATCTCCCGAAATCGTACCCACGCCGGAAATTGTAGCGTTCATCCTTTTTCTAGGTAGTTTCAGTCGTTGAGCCGCGTTCTCCGTGATGAGGTTTACTTGAGATCCTTGGTCCAGTAAAGCTCGTAACGTTATAAAGTCTCCTGTTGATGTCTTTACTTGAAGTTCTACTGTAGTAAGTAATATTTCCATAATGTAGTTGTTTGATAAATGGTTCGAACTATGTTGGTTTGTTGATGTTGAAGGTTGATGTTCCCGTTGTTGAGAACGTTGACCCATATTGTTCATATTGGAACTTGGCGACAGTTTTTGCGCTGAATAGTGTAACATCGTATGATGTGGTTTATTGCACTCTTTGCAAGTTTTGTTCGACGTGCATTCTGTGTCTCCATGCTTATACAAACAGTTTTTGCATATTTGTAATTTCCTTACTGTGTCATTCCGTTGCCGTGTGTCCATTTCAATGAACTTTGGACACTGCATGATCACGTGAAAACCGCTGCACAGAAGGCATTTACCGTATGACGCATGGTATATTCTTGATGTTTCTTTTCTATGTGGTTCATATGATGGTTTATTGGAGTTAAATTTCGTTTTGTTGCTGAATATTTGTTTATGTTGGTTAGATGCATCTTTTTGGTAACCCTTTGCTGCTTCCAACGCCATGAATTTGGTCTCCAAGAACCCCAAAAATTCACTCAGCTCCGGGACTTGCTTTGGATGCTCTAATTCTCTAGTGTATTCAGTATATGATGTTGAGTCCAACTTCTGTGCCATCAAGTACACGATTATTGGATCCCAGCTTGATGTATTTAGACCGATGTTATGTAGGCCATTCATGCATTCGTTGATTACGTCATGCATTCTCTTCAAGACAGCAGCATTGACCTGCTGGATGGATGGTAACTCCATCAAAGTATTCATCAAGTTCGTAAATTGGAGTCTCTTGTTGTCGTATCGCTGAATAAGAATATCCCAACAAGTTTCATAGTTTTCAGCGCCGACCAAATGTTGAACTAATCGTTCCGGCTCTCCTTTAAGCTTAGATTTTAAGTGTTGCATTTTCTGCGCTTTCGAAGAATTTGCATTGTTGTGGATTGTCTCCAGAAACATATCCTTGAACGTAATCCACTGACTGTAGTTTCCAGTGAATTCCGGTAGTTGAATCCTCGGTGCATAGTTTTGGTGGTTTACGCTTGTCCATAGTTTCGAGTTGAGAGATCTTTTCATGACATCGTACTGACGTTCTTTGTTGGCGAACAAGTCGTTGTATATTTCGTTTGACCCTTTCAAAATAGCTTCTAGCTCCCAGTGACATTTCTCTACAGTGTCCCACTTGGTTTTCAGGACGCTCAGGTGATCCTCTAACTCCCATTTTTCAGTTATGGAGTCAATTTCTATTTTGGACATCGCCCGTTCTAGTGCTTTAATGTGACATTCTTGTCGATCAAGCAGTTCCTTGGTCTTGGTATCTACTCCCGTAGGATGAGGAATGACAACTTCAGCCTGTTTTCCTTCCCAGACCAACAACCGCTGCAGTATATCAATCCTGGTGGATTCATACATATGTTTCGTCTTTTCATAAATGTTTCCAGTAAAATATTGGATTTCTTTGTCCTCTCGTTCAAGTAATACATTGTGTCTATTGCCAAAGTCTTGCCAGAGGTTTTCCAATGACACTAACCTTTGAGTCAGGTACTCCTTTCCTTTCCGAGACGCGCTGTCCTTTTGGTAGTTAGTACAGAGACGTTTGATTGACTCGAAGACTTCGTTTTGTGCAGTGATTTCGCTCATCTTGATGTAGTCGTTTCGGTAATTGAAAGTAGTAGTAGCAGTAGTCGTAGTAGTAGTTGGCTTGTTGCCGCAGTTGAGTCTTGTTTTTCCGCTTGATTCACGAAGAAGTTCCAAAGTATCCCCTCTTCGTTGATTGCTCAGAGCTCTTGTACTCTTTTTACGAATATGCGCGCTTTCTCAACTTGACTGGTGAGATCCGCTTGTGGAAGGCCAGCCAAGCCGATTCGCTGTCGTTCCAAGAGATACAATTACCCCAAACTGTGAAATACTCGAAGGACCATTAAATGTAAGGTCCCGTAGTAGTTGGTACCTTACACTTGTAGCTTTAAGTAAGAAGTGGTAAGTCAGTACTTGGAGTTAGGCGAGTTGATGTAAACACACACAGATTCGGTAACACTAAAGGTTTATTAGAGTACCGATCACAACAAAGTAAAAGTGGGTTGGATGCTAATCCGCGGTGTTCGCGTGAGTATGTAATTCGTCAACTAACTTAAAATCATATTAAACATTGTTTTAAATACCAAAGAGAAAAGTAGGTTGCTGCGTTTGCAGCCTGACGGAATGTACGTAAACCGTACAAAGAGGGTACTTCATCAATCTTTAATTGTGACCATTACAAGGCGTTACAAGGGTTACAGGAGTTGGTATTATGATTGTTTTGAGCCAGTAGTTGCATGATGCATTGTATAAACTATTAATATACTCGTCCTTTATTAATAATAGGAGATAAAGAATACTGGGGCTAAATACATTAATCTAAAGTCTATTCAAATCCTTGTTTCCAATTGATGTTATTTCCACTTGAATTAATTAACTTTGTAGTGGTGTAAATTCAGTTGATTTCAGAATGACTAGAACACTTGAAAAACAATTTGGAGGGCAAATAATATAATGTGTGAGTATTAAAATAGCGTTTTCCGAAAATACTTATTTGTGTACATGTTTGGAAAGTAAATCACGAACGGAGTATATGTAGCGCAATGTAAGTTTTATTAATTATGTTTGGATTTCATTCTGAACAGCTTAGAAGGCTTAAAAGATTAGTGTTGCTCGTCTTTCATATTCGGATTAAAAGGTATTTATTTCTTTACCCTACTGTTATTATACGATGTCGCCCATCGGCATGTGCCCTATTTTTTTGAATATTCATTAGAAATTATAGAAAAATGACTTTAAAAGGGGTCTATCTTTAATAATTTTCATGTTATTCAATTTTTTATGTATGAGTAGCGTTTGCCATATCTCCGAGGTTATTGGCTTGATTTGGATTCTGTTTATTATTTCTAAAAGCTTATGAGTTATTTTATCCGATTAATTAAAAATTTTATTAAAATTTGTCGACTATGCAAATAAAAAACGGAGGAGAAAAATCTTTTTTTCTAAAAAAAAAACAAAAGTGTAAGTTCATAAAATAAAAGGGGGATTTTGAAAAAAAAAAACACCCCTTTTTACAGTTATTTTTCCATAATTTTTCATGAATATTCAGATATAAATGATAAAAATGCGGGCGGGCACATGCCCACGGGCGACATTGTGTAACTGAGGTGTGATAACTATTTTATTATTTGAAGTTCAACAACCTAGTTCAAGTTCATTCTCTGTTTAACTTTTATAACCAAAATTACACAAAGTCCCATCTTTTTAAATTAACGAGCTCTTTATAATTACGTTAATGAGTTCGCACTTAATTATACTAAGCCATTTGTTGGCGAGACACGGAAGTTGCATTAAAAACCGTACAGAACGTCTAATACAGCGTGTACAAAATGCGTGTGCTCGTTATTGCTTTAGCATACCCCGGAGGCATCATATTACACCGTATTTAAACGAACACAATATATTAAAAATGGCTGCCCGACGGAAACAACATTTAGCCGTTTTAATGTTCGGTATCATAAAAACACACAAACCGGAATACCTGTATAAAAAAATTTGCTGGAGGCATGAGTACTACAGCTACTCTGCTCGTTCCACGTCCGTCCCGATCTCGATGCCTCGACATAGGACTACAGCCTTCAGAGGATGTTTCAAGTATGCCGCTTCTCGCTGCTGGAATGATTTACCACCTCCCATTAGATCCCTAAAAACAAAACAAAATTTTAAGTTACATGTAAAAAAAAATCTATTAGAAAAACAAAAGTATGAGCAGCAAATATTTTATAAATAAATACTCACATAAGGTTTATCATCTATGGGCAAGGTATATCAACATCCAAGCGGCTCGAGGCGGCATGCATAGCCATGCGTGGGACGCGTCTCGTCATCTTCCCTCATGCTAATATCGATGCACAGGAATGTTGTGTCGCTAAACACCTCACGTTAGACACGTTTGATCAAGCGTCGTCTAAGACGCAAGCGCAAGCCGGTTGCCCTCAGACGGTGTGATGTTTGGCGGTAGTAAAATAAGTCGCGCGGCGCGGCACGTGACCCCGCAGATCTCGTGAGCCACTCGTGCCGCTGCGTTGCGGCCGAGCGGCGCCGGCGGCCGGGCGCTCGGCTCGACGCGACGGCTCGATGGCTCACAGACAGCACAGTACGTCATCACGCTCACAGACTTAATAGGGAAATGCAACGGTACTTTTTAGATTATGAGCGCGCGCGCAGACGACGTGAAGGTGAGGGTGGGAGCGAGACAAAACACTTGTTTATCCTTGTTTTGTAATAATGTTATAATGCCTTCTTCTATGTAATAATGCCTGCGGATTATTTTTTATTATTTTTTATGATTTTTAATAATATTTATTCTTATATCTCGTTGTGTATTTGTCTTACATTCTAAGCACTGTTTATTTTGTTTTATCGTACTACCTGCCTATGTAATAAACAAATCACTGTACCTGACTTGATTTCCGTACGTCTTTTCTTCTTCTTTTTTTTTTTTTCGGGTGACCACTGAAAATCAGCGCTGTGCTGTGGGCTCCCCATAGCACTGCATCATGCTGAGTGGAAGCCTTCTTGTCACAGTCATGTCGTGCAGCTGCCGACTAATTTCTGTTTTATGCTCGTGATTTATTATGTACTTTTTGTTGTTTTCATTTACTCCTGTCTTAGATGTATGTACGTGTCTCTGTGACAAATAAACCTATTTTTCTTTCTTTTCTTTTCTTTCTAAAATTTTACTAGAAGATTTTAAATATAAAAGTTTATATATTTGTTACTCAATCACTCTTTAACAGTTCAACGGATTTTAGTGAAATCCAACTTACAGATAGACTTGGCATTTATTAAAATATTGAATATTTTTTGTCCTGATACACGAAGCAGTTTCGAAACCGCAGCCAACAGCTAGATTTTTCGTAAAGGCGAGTTTTGCGAAACTTTAGTGTAATGCACATGTCCAGGTAAGTATGAAATTATTTATTTAACATCCACTTAAGAGTGTAGAATAGATAATATACTGCAGGCTCACACTGGCTGTACACCTCGTATTAATTATCTTTTAACATCGCTCTTGGGAGAGATAATACTCGAAACTCGGTTGCATGCCCATGTCATAACAGCTTAAGGTATTATATTTAATAATTAATTGAGCTTTTATAGGGGCACTTAGAATAATCCCTAAATTTGAAGTGACGTAATATTTTCCGAAAAATTGTATGCAGATAAAAAAATGATCTACACTCACTTGTACGTAATCTGCGTTATTGAAAAACTGTTGACAATGAATTTTGTTTGTATTAAGGCTGACTGAATTAAAGGACCAAAATATATTTATAAGTATCTTCCATTATATTTTCATCGTTGTCAGTCTGATAGCCTTGTGGTGTGACCGTCGGACTTCCAAATCTTAGCTCTCGAGTTCGAACCCAAGGCACGTACCTCTGACTTTTCGGATTCATGTTGTATAATAATCACTTGCTTCAAAAACAATAAAGGAAAACATCGTGAGGAACGAGCGTACCTGAGAGATATTTCGCGACGGCATGTGAAACCAAGTCAAAGGCCCATGGGCGGCATAAAAACCTAAAAAATCTGACACCAGGTCAGTCACTAACCACACGAATAAGAATAGATCGATAGACTGTGTCCACCCACTGTAATCGCAGTAAGCCCTTTGGGCAAGGGCCCTTTTATGTCATTCTTACCTATTTCGCGCCAATTTTGTCCACGATTTTCCGACAGGAGTGATAATGTCAACGACCCGCCATTGGACTACCCACGCACCTTATCACCTATTTTCGGTCACCTTTGTGTCGGGTTTTGTTGTATAAAGTACCTAGAAAGAGATTGCCAAACAGGTATGAGCGAAAGGGACAACACTACACCATAACGAACTTTTCTAAAACTTCAAGTGCCATATTAATGGTAGGACACTTGCACGAAAGACACTGCGCGAATATCAATATTCAGCCTATGATGTTTCAACTGCTGGGACACAGGCCTCCTCTCGGTGAGAGGGAGTGGGCCGTAAACTACCACGCGCGCCCAATGCTGGTTGGTAGATGTCACACGTTTTCAAATTTTTGTTTCTAGGACATGCCGGTTTCCTCACGATGTTTTCCTTCACCCTTTTGAGAGCAAAGGTGATGAAATAATTTACACAAAGTAAAGCGCCTGTCTCGGTTCGAACCTACGACTTACTAACTAACCTTACTAATCTACAACTCGTAAGTCGCGGCCGTTACCACTGGGCCACCACTGCTATCCTGGTGCGAATACACTTTCGCAAAAGGACAATTGCGCGACTGTAGATGTATTCCACGCAAGCGTATCTGAATATAAATGGCAACATTAAGTTATAGTCACTCACGGGTGCAGTTGACCGCAGGTCAGTTGTACCAAACCTATAAGAAAAGAATGAAAGAAAAATTGTTTATTCTGAACAAAATAAAGGCACATTACAAAAAAAAAAAAACATAAAATACACATTCACCAAAAGCCAAAAGCCTTGTATTCAATATTCGAAAACTAATTAAAAGTTTGACAAATTTTGTCTATTGCTTATGTCAAGGCCAGAGACCAAAGACAATTTACAATTTTATTTGATAAACAATACCAAATGAAAACAACAAACAATCAAGTGTATTATCTATGAAACAATCAAAACATAAACAAAATGCTGATTGCTGAGTGGAATAATAAAAAAAATTGTAAAAAGCAAACAACAACAAGAACAATTAATCTGTGCGTCGCATCTGTGCAAGAATAGGTCATTGTTCAGCGAAATGCCGCAACTTCGGAAGAACCTACGGTTACGGCGCTGATTTTCAGCAAAAAGCTAGCGAATGACGTAATAACGTTCCCCTGTGTGACAACCTGTATACGCCTCTGATTTTATTAAAACGCCGAAATACCCTAGGGCCGCTCAAGGTCAAAGTGTGACTACCGACGACGTCTACAACTGTAGATACAATATTATTTTTATCACACCTGCTCTGAAAATACATACTAATTATACCAATTAGAGGGAAGAAACGCCTTTATCCCGCCCTTCAAATCCTTACATCCCAAGGTATGGAAGTTTGTATGAAAATTCTTCCGACCCAAGGGTGGGAAGTATGTATGAAATTCCATTACATACCCGGTTTTTCTTTTTTTTTTAATTTGTCAGCAGTCATACTGCCAAGAGACTTTAACTGTCTCCTAATTAAATTTCAAGTAAATTGTTACTGGCCACATACAGTTTTTTTTTTACCAGTTACCAACCTCCTTGGTGCATACAGAAAATTAAAAACGAAATTATTTATGCATTTATGTCCATAATTTTCCTCGTAGGTGTAATAAAAAGCACTATACATCCCTCAGGATAAAGTACAGTTCCATACCTCAAATGGTTTGCGCCCCTCGCAAGCTCGTGGCGCAAATGCCATAATCTCGGTATGGAACTGTCACTTTCTTCCCTCTGAAGTAATGTACTATTACAACACCCCTATTTCTAACGCTTTCTTCTCATGGGTAGAAATTAGATAATGAAACGAAACGTAACCATAAAAGTGACAAAAAAATAAAGCTCAAAATTAAGCACCTCTTTCTGTCGGCACATATGATCATTGCTTAACAAAATAAATGTGAGTTTAAATAAGCAATACACTGTTCAGTCCAAATAGGGTAATAAAAATAACTATTACACTGAACGAGCAGCTATCTACTACACTCTTTAGTAATAGGATCGTTCGGAAAACCGTTAAAGATGTTATAGAAATGTACGTAACATTGTTTTGTTTTACGCGGCATTTTCTAAGCGTCTTTTTAAGGTAATAGCTGCACCTCGCGGTTTCACCCACATAAGTCTCGCTCCCGTGGGAATATCGAGATAAAAAGTATTTTGTGTCCTAACTCAGCTCATAGTCTACTTATGTGCCAAAATTCATCCAAATCCGTTCAGCCAGTTTATCGTGAAAGGGTAACGAACAAACAAACATATAAAAAATCTTATCTTTTCTCTTTACAATATTAATTTAGATTTTGAATAGTGACTCGTCCCTGCTTCACACGGGTGCTATGGCGACATATATATTGTCATGTCAAAACATCGCGATTTCTGTGCTGTATCTAAGTTAAATATTATTGTATTATACATTTTATGTAGAAGCCAAGGCAGCAACATCCTATTTTTCAATGACAGTAACTTTGAATGCAGTATGTCAATGTCAAATCAGTTTCATTGTTTGACTTAATAAGTTTGTAGCAAAAACAGTCATCTATACTAATATTATAAAGAGGAAACCTTTGTATATTTGTATTTTTGTATGTTTGTATTGAATAGGCTCAAAAACTACTGGACCGATTTCAAAATTTCTTTTACCATTACTTAGAGGGATTCTTCCGAATCCGTATAGGCTATATTTTATCCCGGAAAATAGATAGGATTTTTCGTGGTAGTGAAAATTGTGGAGTAAGGCGTCGAAAAAACTGCCGTACGTTAACGATTCTCGCGAACGCTGCCTAAATGGTTAGACATTTATATTTTAGCCATTATCACATATAATGCCTATATGTGATAATGGCTAAAATATAAATGTTTGGTTTATACTATCGCGGACTTTTTTGTAGGCATTATTGAGTTCTACAACTTTTCTATAGAAGTCAACTATACATCTCTAACCATTTAGGCTGCGTTCGCGAGAATCGTTAACGTACGACAGTTTTTTCGACGCCTTACTCCACAATTTTCACTACCACGAAAAATCCTATCTATTTTCCGGGATAAAATATAGCCTATACGGATTCGGAAGAATCCCTCTAAGTAATGGTAAAAGAAATTTTGAAATCGGTCCAGTAGTTTTCGAGCCTATTCAATACAAACATACAAAAATACAAAAATACAAGGGTTTCCTCTTTATAATATTAGTATAGATATGCGTAAAGTTTGTTCACTGTACTTAGGTACAAACAAACTGACACAAACGCGGACAAACGGACACTTAAATTTTATCTAAATAAAATTCCGTTTCGGTGTCTGTTTGTCCGCTCGCACGCGCGCGTTATAAGTGGCGATGACGGTGACCTTACTATTTTAAGGGTCCTTACCAATAAAGCTACGGTTTCCTAAAAGAGCGGTGGGGCAGGCCGCTGGCCGCCAAATAACGTCGGCCAAATAACGGGCACCAAATAACGGCCGCCACGCAACAGCCGCCAAATAATGGGCGCTTAATAACGGCCGCTACATACCGGGCGCCAAATTACGGCCGCCACATAACGGCGGCCACATAACGGCCGCTACAGTTACCGTAGTTACCGTCACTCTACGGCCGCAAAAACGGGCGCAAATAACGTTGTCATAAAACCGGAAAAGTGCATTCTTTGCACGGAAATATTGTACGGTGACCACACCGCAAGAAAATAAAAGTGCGAGTGCACTTTTCCGGTTTTATGACAATCGTTACTGCGGCCGTTACTATGTAGTGGCCATAATTTGACGGCCAATGTGTGGCGGCCGTTATGTAGCGGCCGTTATGTGGCGGCTGTTATGTGGCGGCCGTTATAGGGCGGCCGTAATATGGCGGCCGTAATATGGTGGCGATTATGTAGCTGCCGCTATGTGGCGGCCGTAATATGACGGCCGTTATGTGGCGGCAGTAATATGGCGGCCGTAATATGGCAGCCGTTATGCACTTTCCGGTTTTATGACAACCGTTACTGCGATTGTTATTTGGCGGCCGTTGTGTGGTGGCCGTTATTTGGCGGCAGTTATGTAGCAGCCGTTTTATGGCAGCCGTTATGTGGTGGCCGTAATATGGCGGCCGTAATATGGCGCCGTAATGTAGCAGCCGTTATATGGCGGCCGTAATATGGCGGCCGTTATGTGGCGGCCGTAATATGGCGGCCGTAATATGGCGGCCGTAATATGGCGGCCGTTATGTGGCGGCCGTTATATGGCGGCCGTAATATAGCGGCCGTAAGATGGTGGCCGTAATATGGTGGCCCTTATGTGGCGGCCGTAATATGGCGGCCGTAATGTAGCAGCCGTTATGCAGTTTTCCGGTTTTATGACAACCGTTACTGCGGCCGTTACTTGGTGGCTGTTATGTGGCGGCAGTAATATGGCGGCCGTAATATGGCAGCCGTAATGTAGCAGCCGTTATGCACTTTCTGGTTTTATGACAACTGCTACTGCGACTGTTATTTGGCGGCCGTTGTGTGGTGGCCGTTATGTGGCGGCCGTTATGTAGCAGCCGTTTTATGGCGGCCGTTATGTGGTGGCCGTAATATGGCGGCCGTAATATGGCACCGTAATGTAGCAGCCGTTATGTGGCGGCCGTAATATGGCGGCCGTTATGTGGCAGCTGTAATATGGCGGCCGTTATGTGGCGGCCGTAATATGGCGGCCGTAATATGGCGGCCGTAATATGGCGGCCGTAATATGGCGGCCGTAATATAGCGGCCGTAAGATGGCGGCCGTAATATAGCGGCCGTAAGATGGCGGCCGTAATATGGCGGCCGTAATATGGCGGCCGTAACATAGCGGCCGTAAGATGGCGGCCGTAATGTGGCGGCCGTTATGTGGCGGCCGTTATGTGGCGGCCGTAATGTGGCGGCCGTAATGTGGCGGCCGTAATATGGCGGCCGTTATGTGGCGGCCGTAATGTGGCGGCCGTAATGTGGCGGCCGTAATATGGCGGCCGTAATATGGCGGCTGTAATATAGCGGCCGTAAGATGGCGGCCGTAATATAGCGGCCGTAAGATGGCGGCCGTAATATAGCGGCCGTAAGATGGCGGCCGTAATATGGCGGCCGTAAGATGGCGGCCGTAATATGGCGGCCGTAATATAGCGGCCGTAAGATGGCGGCCGTAATATAGCGGCCGTAATATAGCGGCCGTAAGATGGCGGCCGTAATATGGCGGCCGTTATGTGGCGGCCGTAATATAGCGGCCGTAAGATGGCGGCCGTAATATAGCGGCCGTAAGATGGCGGCCGTAATATGGCGGCCGTAATATAGCGGCCGTTACACACGACGCTATAAAATCAAAATGGCGCCAGCGGCGGCAAGCGAGGCGCAGGTTTCGCGCGCTTTTGAAATCAAATGGCTGACAAAATGGTTGACGCGGCCCTATTGAGAATGTTATTACAGTGGCGCACGGTGGATCGAAAATCGGCTGTAGAAGACGGCTGGATATATAGGATCTTGATGTCTTAAATGTTATTTTTTTTGCTGGAAATGACTTCTGCCGATCATTACTGTTCTATAAAATGTCATATGAAGTAATTGTGTGCACAAATGGAAGAGTTATAATTTTTATAAGAAAAAAATGTATGGAGCTGACATGAAAAATGAGGATATCTCTGGAATCGCAAGGTTGGCCGTTATATCCTTGCACACTGTTATAGTACTATTTATTTGTGAATTTTTGACATACTTAATATCGCGGCATCACTTGCGATTTTTTTTTTTAATCCTCAAAATTAAAAAAAAATAAAAGTATATGATACATTTTAATACTTAAATATGGCTATACCAAGTGTAATTTACAATATTTTTTATGCTTAGACCAAAACATTCTAAGAAATCATAAAGTCGTATTACCTACTTTGTGATTTTCATTTGAAATGACATGGTAATTATGAATTACGTAATACGTAATCTTGTCTAATGCCTCACTTGTCTTCTATAAAATAACTGTTGAAATTACTTAGAGGCAGCTTTTGCAGTAAAAACAGCATATGACTCACAAGCACTTTCCCCGTGACTTCGTCCGCGTGGATTACCGTACTCCCCTCTAGAAACTTTAACATTTCCACCACCCCCTTTGAAATATGGTTTTCGAAAATTAATATTTACAATCTTTTACATTTATTTAGATAAATAAGTATTCGGGTCAATTTGTTTGCAGATCGAATGAATTAGGTTTTTTCTTATAAACTATATCCCCTCTTTTTACCCTTTTTTTTGGGTGGGAAATACTGAGTTTCGAGTTAATAAGACCGCGCGCGCGTTAAAATTCTTCGTAGAATAGAAAAACTAAAAATGGCAAACTTTATAATTTACATAAATAAATATTCGTGCCAAGTTTCAACTTTATCAACTCAAGGAATAAGATTTTTCATACAAACGAAATCCCCCTTTTTTCCCTTAAAGGTCAGATTTTCCAAAAACCCCTTCTCAGTGCTCCCCTACATTATAAAAGGAAGCCGTGTGCAAAATTTCACGTTCTTAGTCGCAGTAGTTTCAGCTGTGCGTTGACATGTCAGTCAGTCATTCAGTCAGCCAGTTTCTCCTTTTAGATATGTGTATTTTTATATATACATATAAAAATAAAATATATATATGTCAGAAATACGCTGCCGAGTTGACTAATCGGGACGTCAGCGCCTCGTAGCGGCGTTCGATAGAGTCTACAACAGAACGCTCGGATCTGCCGGAGCTAAGCAGATCATCGGTGGCGGTCAAGCAGTGAACACGTTTAGAAACTATCGGGCATTCCGAATAGTCGTGTCGTGTACCTACAGTGTGTGAATTACTAGTGTTAAAATATCGCTGATAATAACGAAAGAGTCACATACCTGCCTCCGTTATATATATAAACGATTCGGAATAAATTTTCAAAATGATGGTAAAATACGCAGTCACACAGACAGAAACAAAAAGCAACTTTGTTTATACTAATATGTAAAGATTAATATAATGTTTTAGAAAATAAATCCGGCAGTTTTTGGTGATTCGGTTTCTTGATAATAAGTAGACTATTTTGTTTTACGATTTTTCCAAGGTAATCGAGGCTAAGATTTGATAAAGTCACAATTAAATTGCCTTTCTATGTTCATTGATGTCAGTTTCCGCTCAAGGTTTGACTCAAGTTCGACAACTAAATACACATTTAACCATCAAACATAACCAGAAGTAAATCAAACGAAAGCATTTCCACCACAAAACAGCCAACAAAGCCTATATCAAATTATGAGTGAATTTGTAACTCGAAACCTCAGTGGATTGCGCAACGTTTACTCAAACGTTAGCTACATCGTATGTTTGTGAAGAACCCTAATTTCTGTGGTTACCTCCTTTTTGTCACAGCCTGGCTAAATGATCTCGTGATTTTCTTTGTATATTTGGCATTTGTGCTGTGTGGGTACAAATTAGAGCAGTTCCTTGGGGTTAGATGTGAAATTTTGTGGTTGTGTTGTTAAAGTTGTTACGTGGATTTGGTTTTTTTTTGTTGTCGTTTATTGGATCCTTTCAAAATTCAGTTTCACACTTTTCTTAATGAGTTAATTGTTATTATTATTCGTTTCTTAGTTACCTGCAGTAAAGGAAAAAAAACTCCATTTTGGTCAGAAATCAAATGATTTGAGCTAACGTGCTCTTTCTTTTCTGTGTGAGAAGAGGCCTTTGTACTAATGATCACTAGCATGTTATGGCAAGATTATCCTGACATGAAATTGTTTTTTAGCCCAAAGGGCCTAGACAGTTTCATATTTCTACTAGACTTTCAACATAATGACATAAGGGTTTCTAGAGCTTATTATATTTTTAACTACCAGCGTCCCGCGGTTTCACCCGCATAAGTCTCGATTCTGTGAGAATATCAGGATAAAAAGTATTCTATGTGATAATCCAGGTTATAATCTATCTGTGTGCCAAATTTCATCGACATCCGTTCAGTAGTTTTTGCGTGAAAAAGTAAGAAATGTCTATCTATCCGTCCGTCCTCACAAACTTTCGGGTTTATAATATCATATATTACAAGTAGGAAGTTGGATTTGATAATAACGTGACCCTACATTTAAAAGAACGATAAAACGTGCCCCATAAGAGAAAATAACATACAAAAAAAAAAACATCAAAAAGCATCCATTGTAGGGGAGAAAAACGTTTTTTAATTATAAACACAGCAAAGAACACAAAGCAGTTAAAGTGAGGCTTAAATGCGATGCGTGTCTGGGGGCGCAAGTTTGTAAGTACCCGATTTAACACGCTCGCAACCGCTTTTGTTGCTTCAGACAATGTTTCAAGGCTTTGTGTTAAAGAGATGATGAGGAAAATTGTGTTGTCTGCGTATGATTGACTTTAAAACTTTAAATGATGATTATGAATTATTGTAAGTCGAATTAGGAATCTAACCATTTAGGAACTAGACGAATCATGCTTTATGTTCGGGTTCTTCTCGTGTATCGGTGCGAAAGGTACGTTTTATAATAGCTTTTGGAAAAGCTGGAAAGCATTATGTTTCCCAAAAATACAAAGCAGTCGGCCAGTCAAGGAAGTAAGTAAGGAAGTAGCGAGGCTGACCGTAACACACACTAATTATAGTCACTCCTGTGGGCTATTTTAATGTATTGCTATTTTAATTTTAATGTGTGTTTGCGGATGACTGGTATAAAATTATGCGTATATATGATTGGTGTCCAGTGAGAGAAAGCAACCCGTCCACTGTTCCATGATAGTTTTAATTAAATTATACACTACAAAATTGTCATTATTAATCTTTTTATGTTTCTATGTTAATTAATGCAATTGGTGTTGTACCGTTTTAATTAATTATAAATAAATAAATGTAGGTACCGCACTCCTTTTTGTTTTGTTGGATGGGAAATCATCAAATAACTTCTCCCACTCTGGGCGGAGCGGGAGGGCGTGTCAGACTCTTACTGACTAAAACCCACCCGTGTTCCTTCGGTTGCCCTGTCGCCGGGGGCCACGATCTCCCTTTCGGTTTTCTTCGCAACCCCGGCAGGCATCAGCCCTAGTGGACCCCTTCAAATCTGCTGACATCTCTTTGAGGCGCGCTTGGAACACAACGCGCCGTCGCCCCGGGCCTGGTCCTTATCGGACGGTGAGCCACCCATTGCTCACCGTCCGCAAACCCGCGCCTACGGTGGCCGGAAATCGCCCTGCGATTCCCGACGCCCTGGGCGTCTCCTCCTGCGGCGGTTAGGGGCGTGAGGGCGCGAAATTTGCCTCTCCCTCACGCGTTCCGCCTCCTCCTTCGCGAGCATTACCGCTTCGCAGAAGGAAGTGACGGCCTCCCATTTCCTCTCGCTCCGTACCATGGCCTGAACCAGGGCCGGACGCGAGAGATCACCGCCGCCGATCGCCTCCGCGAGGACACGGCGATGCTCTGCCCAAGCTGGGCAGACCTCCACCGTATGCTCCACCGTGTCCTCCGGGCGATCCACACAATGGTGACACCCGGGCGTTTCCTCCCGCCTTATCCTGTGCAGAAACCTCCCGAAACAGCCGTGTCCGGTGAGGACCTGCATCAGGCGGAAGGAGAGGACGCCGCCGCCGTGGCGCCTCTCTAGCCACTCCTCAAAGAGGTGTCTTATCACCGCAATTGTGGCGTGCCTATAGGTACCCAACTCCTCAATCCCCATTATCCTTCTTTAAGAAGTTATATTTATGTGGATAATCCATTTCATAAAATCCACACATACACAATAATTCACAGCGAAAGATGAACAGACTCACTACCGCAGGTATGTAAGTATATACATTGTGACATTTTAGTCATCCTACAAAAGCAGCCCACTTCATGTATCCAATGACTACTGAACATTCATTAAAAAATATATATGTATACACCGTGACATTTTAGTTGGCTTACAAAGAGACACTCAATGTACCCGACGTAGAATACCTCTAGGAGCAATTAAAAAATTGTTACAAAATGTCATTTTTTAAAATGAATGTTTAGTAGTCATTGGATACATGCAGTGGGCTGATTTTGTGAGACGACAAAAAAGTTACGGTGTATATTAGTGAAGATATGACACCTATAACCACTCAAGGGAAAAGGCCTATTGTTAAGACTAGAACCAGAGTTCGTGCGTAAAATGATAAAGATGGATCGTATCGAGTGTCCCTTACTATTCCCAACACGTTTTGATAGTTTTCTATTTTCATGACACGTTGTCAGTATTTTCGACAACGATCCTGTAAACATTGGTCTCAGAAACAGCTGCCGATCTTGAGGGCTCCGATTGTTATCTTGACATTGTTTGTCCACCGCACCGTGAACGGGACTTTAACGAGAAACGAGATTACGCGGCTATAATTAATGTACTATTGCTACTTCGGTGCCGTCATCTTGTTCTCGTTGACGTCCCATAGTGCGGTGGACAAACGGCCTTTAAGTAGAAAAGAAAAAGTTTAAAAGCTTCTTAGAGAAGGTCTTATGCCAGAAAAGTATAATTCGCTCAAAAATGAACTTGTGCGATCTTCTTGTTCCTATAAATAAACGTAACATCACGTCTGTAATCCCCGAAGGGTTAGAGGTGTACCTATAGTACACCCACATTTCGCCAGTTATGTTTAAGTCCCATGTAATAGGGGGCGAACCTATTGCCATCAACCGGGCACAATTCTAGACTCCAGGCTGCTACTGAGAAATTCCAGATGGAAAAACCCAATAACACTTTGCCCGACCCGGGAATCGAACCCAGGACCTCATACTCAGCAGTAGTGCTTGCGACCACTAGAACAACGAGGCAGTAAAATCGAGGAACGAGGAACGAGGTAGTGTTCCTATAAATATTACGTCATAATAGCTCATAGAGTTCTACTTCTTTTTCGTGTCGCTAGCAAGACTCTTTCAGATCTTGTTGGCCCAAAACTTCGCTACTTCCACGGCGTCGTCGGAGGCAGCGCAGACGTAACTTCCAGATAATTTGCGCGTATGGCAATTGCAAAATAATTTAGAATCACAAATCGAAAGGCCACATTATTACGAGATATCGATTTTATGTCGAAAAATCTGTCACTAACTTATTTACATGTGTACATTATTTTTAATTTTTTTCTTTATTAAAAAGAAACAAGTTCTTAATAATTAATAACAATCTATCCTATAAGATTAATAAGCAATTTTAATCTAACTTCATTTTTTACGTGAAATTATTTTAAAAATTAGGATAGTGTTGATTGTACTTTACAGAAGTCCGTACCACTTTCATGTGTTACAAGTGTACATGTTATTATTTTTGTCAACAACCAGTCACTACATCTAATATAACATATGACAGCAAATTAGATTTAAAAAGGTTGGAAATTCTATTACATTTTCTCATTGATAATTCTATCAATGCTAGATTAAAATTGCTTATTAATCTTATAGTATAGATTGTTATTAATTATTAAGAACTTGTTTCTTTTTAATAAAGGAAAAAATTAAAAAAGTACACATGTAAAAAAGTTACTGACAGATTTTTCGACATAAAATCGATTCCTCGTAATACTGTAAAATCAAACGAAAGCATTTCCACCACAAAACAGTCAACAAAGCCTATATCAAATTATGAGTGAATTTGTAACTCGAAACCTCAGTGGATTGCGCAACGTTTACTCAAACGTTAGCTACATCGTATGTTTGTGAAGAACCCTAATTTCTGTGGTTCCTTTTTGTCACAGCCTGGCTAAATGATCTCGTGATTTTCTTTGTATATTTGGCATTTGTGCTGTGTGGGTACAAATTAGAGCGGTTCCTTGGGGTTGGATGTGAAATTTTGTGGTTGTGTTGTTAATATTGTTATGTGGATTTGGTTGTTTTTGTTTGTTGGATCCTTTCGAAATTCAGTCTCACAATTTTCTTAATGAGTTAATTGTTATTATTATTAGTTTCTTAGTTACCTAGTTCCTTGAAGTCCTGGGTTCGATTCCCGGGTCGAGCAAAATGTTATTGGGTTCTTCAATCTAAAATTTCTCAGTAGCAGCTCGGAGTCTGGATTTGTGCCCGGTTGATGGCAATTGGCTCGCCCCCTATTACATGGGAATTAAACATAACTGGCGAAATGTGGGTGTGCCTGCTACAGGGACACCTCTGCCCAACCCTTCGGGGAAACAAGGCATGATGTTATGTTTACCTGCAGTAAAGGAAAAAAACTCCATTTTGGTCAGAAATCAGATGATTTGAGCTAACGTGCTCTTTCTTTTCTGTGTGAGAAGAGGCCTTTGTACTAATGATCACTAGCATGTTATGGCAAGATTATCCTGACATGAAATCGTTTTTTAGCCCAAAGGGCCTAGACAGTTTCATATTTCTACTAGACTTACAACATAATGACATAAGGGTTTCTAGAGCTTATTATATTTTTAATTACCAGCGTCCCGCGGTTTCACCCGCATAAGTCTCGATTCTGTGAGAATATCAGGATAAAAAGTATTCTATGTGATAATCCAGGTTATAATCTATCTGTGTGCCAAATTTCATCGAAATCCGTTCAGTAGTTTTTGCGTGAAAAAGTAAGAAATGTCTATCTATCCGTCCGTCCTCACAAACTTTCGGGTTTATAATATCATATATTACAAGTAGGAAGTTGGATTTGATAATAGCGTGACCCTACATTTAAAAGAACGATAAAACGTGCCCCATAAGAGAAAATAACATACAAAAAAAAAAACATCAAAAAGCATCCATTGTAGGGGAGAAAAACGTTTTTTAATTATAAACACAGCAAAGAACACAAAGCAGTTAAAGTGAGGCTTAAATGCGATGCGTGTCTGGGGGCGCAAGTTTGTAAGTACCCGATTTAACACGCTCGCAACCGCTTTTGTTGCTTCAGACAATGTTTCAAGGCTTTGTGTTAAAGAGATGATGAGGAAAATTGTGTTGTCTGCGTATGATTGACTTTAAAACTTTAAATGATGATTATGAATTATTGTAAGTCGAATTAGGAATCTAACCATTTAGGAACTAGACGAATCATGCTTTATGTTCGGGTTCTTCTCGTGTATCGGTGCGAAAGGTACGTTTTATAATAGCTTTTGGAAAAGCTGGAAAGCATTATGTTTCCCAAAAATACAAAGCAGTCGGCCAGTCAAGGAAGTAAGTAAGGAAGTAGCGAGGCTGACCGTAACACACACTAATTATAGTCACTCCTGTGGGCTATTTTAATGTATTGCTATTTTAATTTTAATGTGTGTTTGCGGATGACTGGTATAAAATTATGCGTATATATGATTGGTGTCCTGTGAGAGAAAGCAACCCGTCTACTGTTCCATGATAGTTTTAATTAAATTATACACTACAAAATTGTCATTATTAATCTTTTTATGTTTCTATGTTAATTAATGCAATTGGTGTTGTACCGTTTTAATTAATTATAAATAAATAAATGTAGGTACCGCACTCCTTTTTGTTTTGTTGGATGGGAAATCATCAAATAACTTCTCCCACTCTGGGCGGAGCGGGAGGGCGTGTCAGACTCTTACTGACTAAAACCCACCCGTGTTCCTTCGGTTGCCCTGTCGCCGGGGGCCACGATCTCCCTTTCGGTTTTCTTCGCAACCCCGGCAGGCATCAGCCCTAGTGGACCCCTTCAAATCTGCTGACATCTCTTTGAGGCGCGCTTGGAACACAACGCGCCGTCGCCCCGGGCCTGGTCCTTATCGGACGGTGAGCCACCCATTGCTCACCGTCCGCAAACCCGCGCCTACGGTGGCCGGAAATCGCCCTGCGATTCCCGACGCCCTGGGCGTCTCCTCCTGCGGCGGTTAGGGGCGTGAGGGCGCGAAATTTGCCTCTCCCTCACGCGTTCCGCCTCCTCCTTCGCGAGCATTACCGCTTCGCAGAAGGAAGTGACGGCCTCCCATTTCCTCTCGCTCCGTACCATGGCCTGAACCAGGGCCGGACGCGAGAGATCACCGCCGCCGATCGCCTCCGCGAGGACACGGCGATGCTCTGCCCAAGCTGGGCAGACCTCCACCGTATGCTTCACCGTGTCCTCCGGGCGATCCACACAATGGTGACACCCGGGCGTTTCCTCCCGCCTTATCCTGTGCAGAAACCTCCCGAAACAGCCGTGTCCGGTGAGGACCTGCATCAGGCGGAAGGAGAGGACGCCGCCGCCGTGGCGCCTCTCTAGCCACTCCTCAAAGAGGTGTCTTATCACCGCAATTGTGGCGTGCCTATAGGTACCTAACTCCTCAATCCCCATTATCCTTCTTTAAGAAGTTATATTTATGTGGATAATCCATTTCATAAAATCCACACATACACAATAATTCACAGCGAAAGATGAACAGACTCACTACCGCAGGTATGTAAGTATATACATTGTGACATTTTAGTCATCCTACTAAAGCAGCCCACTTCATGTATCAAAAATGACTACTTAACATTCATTAAAAAATATATATGTATACACCGTGACATTTTAGTTGGCTTACAAATAGACACTCAATGTACCCGACGTAGAATACCTCTAGGAGCAATTAAAAAATTGTTACAAAATGTCATTTTTTAAAATGAATGTTTAGTAGTCATTGGATACATGCAGTGGGCTGATTTTGTGAGACGACAAAAAAGTTACGGTGTATATTAGTGAAGATATGACACCTATAACCACTCAAGGGAAAAGGCCTATTGTTAAGACTAGAACCAGAGTTCGTGCGTAAAATGATAAAGATGGATCGTATCGAGTGTCCCTTACTATTCCCAACACGTTTTGATAGTTTTCTATTTTCATGACACGTTGTCAGTATTTTCGACAACGATCCTGTAAATATTGGTCTCAGAAACAGCTGCCGATCTTGAGGGCTCCGATTGTTATCTTGACATTGTTTGTCCACCGCACCGTGAACGGGACTTTAACGAGAAACGAGATTACGCGGCTATAATTAATGTACTATTGCTACTTCGGTGCCGTCATCTCGTTCTCGTTGACGTCCCATAGTGCGGTGGACAAACGGCCTTTAAGTAGAAAAGAAAAAGTTTAAAAGCTTCTTAGAGAAGGTCTTATGCCAGAAAAGTATAATTCGCTCAAAAATGAACTTGTGCGATCTTCTTGTTCCTATAAATAAACGTAACATCACGTCTGTAATCCCCGAAGGGTTAGAGGTGTACCTATAGTACACCCACATTTCGCCAGTTATGTTTAAGTCCCATGTAATAGGGGGCGAACCTATTGCCATCAACCGGGCACAATTCTAGACTCCAGGCTGCTACTGAGAAATTCCAGATGGAAAAACCCAATAACACTTTGCCCGACCCGGGAATCGAACCCAGGACCTCATACTCAGCAGTAGTGCTTGCGACCACTAGAACAACGAGGCAGTAAAATCGAGGAACGAGGAACGAGGTAGTGTTCCTATAAATATTACATCATAATAGCTCATAGAGTTCTACTTCTTTTTCGTGTCGCTAGCAAGACTCTTTCAGATCTTGTTGGCCCAAAACTTCGCTACTTCCACGGCGTCGTCGGAGGCAGCGCAGACGTAACTTCCAGATAATTTGCGCGTATGGCAATTGCAAAATAATTTAGAATCACAAATCGAAAGGCCACATTATTACGAGATATCGATTTTATGTCGAAAAATCTGTCACTAACTTATTTACATGTGTACATTATTTTTAATTTTTTTCTTTATTAAAAAGAAACAAGTTCTTAATAATTAATAACAATCTATCCTATAAGATTAATAAGCAATTTTAATCTAACTTCATTTTTTACGTGAAATTATTTTAAAAATTAGGATAGTGTTGATTGTACTTTACAGAAGTCCGTACCACTTTCATGTGTTACAAGTGTACATGTTATTATTTTTGTCAACAACCAGTCACTACATCTAATATAACATATGACAGCAAATTAGATTTAAAAAGGTTGGAAATTCTATTACATTTTCTCATTGATAATTAATCTATCAATGAGAAAATGTAATAGAATTTTCAACATTTTTCGTCACCACCCACGTTCGATCTTTCACTCCTTTCCTCTCGTAAAGGTGTCTATTCACGGTCGACGTGATACGGATTACAATACACAAAGATAAGACCTTATCATTCTTATCACGTTCATCTATAGGCTGTTATATTTTCGCGGCACGTTGGCTATACTTTTGACGTCGGTTGTAAACATGAGAAGGACGAGGCCACGGTATGCTGTACCTTTAACATCAGACCTTTATTGAGGGTATGAGGTATACTGTTACTGTAGGAGGCTTATTATTTTTAATGGTTATTATTGTGGTAGGCTTTTGTTTTTGCTTTATGGTTCGGGGTTCGCAAGCTACACCTACAGCCAGTGTGGTATGCCTTTTGAATCAAAGTCTTAATTATATAAACAGGCAAAATTTGTATGTATGTAGGGATGTAGGGGGTTATCGATTCCGAAAATAATTTCACTAATGGGAAGCTGCAGTATTGCTGACCTTTTATAATTATATCAGATGAATCAGAATGTTTCATACATTCAATTTGCATACACACTTCCATTAATTGAAAATTTGTTTCATTTACTCAATTTATATTAACGAAATGAAAAAAATAATTTTAATTTATTTTACGAGCCTTTCGGGGAACTGATGTAAATTTTCCATAACGAAATGAGGTAAACATTCATCGGCCATACTTAATATTCCTGTTTCGTCGAGCAATTTTAAATTAATCTCATCTGCTCTATAGGAAAGCCTTCATTACAAAGATCCTTTTCAATTGCGGACTTCAAAATTCTTACTACAAAAATTATGAAAAAATCGTTACAAAAATCTTCAAAGTAAGTACAAGTCTTTTGAAATACAAGTAATTGGTTTGTGTTTGGACGAGATCTAATTAATGACTAATTACAAACACTACCTCATCAGAACAATGACAGACAGACAAAATAATTTACCACAGAATAATTTTAAAAAAAACAGGATTGGTTGGATATTATTATGGTACAAAAAGCTTACTGTAGCGTAGAGCATGGCTACGCCGTAGCTGCGTAGCTTCGCTCGTAGCGTTGCAAGATGCTACGCGGGTTTCTGTTTTATATTTTTTATTTACGCTTATAGGTACCGATGCTTTAGAGGACCTTTATACCTGGTATTCTTTGTTTGACTCCAGAACCTATAGAATAGCATATCAACAAGACTTAAAGAATTGTCACAATAGCGTCTTATTATTTACTAGCGGACGTCACGCGGTTTCACCCGCGTAGTTCCCGTTCCCGTGGAAGTACGGGGATAAAATATAGTCTATGTTACTCGCTGATAATGTAGCTATCCATTGCTGAAAGAATTTTTCAAATCGTTCCAGTAGTTTTTAAGTTTATTCGTTACATACAAAAATACAAATCTTTCCTCTTTATAATATTAGTATAGATTGCTCATTAGAAAATCGAGGAAAACATAGTTCCAAAAATTGACGAATTTTGTTCAAGTTGAACGTATATATGCTGTATCAAACTCAAACTCAAAGCATTTATTTCAATTAAACCATTTACAGGCACTTTTGAATTGTCAAAGAGTCGGTCAGTTAGTCAGAAAGTTGAAGCTAATTGCCCATTCCAAAACGTAGATATCTATGGAGAAGAACGGGCAAGAAACTCCAAGGACACTCTTTTAAATATAAATATTACAAAATCCTGGGTACATCATTCTTGTTGCTTCTATATTATTATGTGAGAACAATGTACATAAAATAATCAAAAGCAATTGAAAATATAAGATTAAAAATAAGCCCTGGCAGATAAGAGATGACCAGTTTCAACTGACGGCGCCCGTTCACGAACATGACGCGTGGATCAGCACCATCCAGCTCAACCATTTTGTAGGGAACCGAATGATCCAACAACACACTCGCTACAATCAGCGAGACATTTAAAAGAGCATGACATATTCCAGCACTGTATAGTTTCAGGTATCTTATTATTCATACAAGAGTAGTATCGATTTACAGCCTCTCCGTGAGGGACCAGATGATAGCGACTATAGAATTACGAGCCGATCGAGTTGGGAGTCTCTCGATTCCATGAATGGCATCGAACCGAATGAATACTCTATATCTGAATCGAAATGGGTTCCTTGAACTGTATGTTATGATTTCTGTACGGGAATTTCGTGTTAACCTGTTTTGTTTCGTGTTATATCACTTTAACAACGTTACGGCGCCGCAGCGCCCGTGTGACCGCCAATGCGGTGAAATCTTTGCGGTGCGGCGCCTCAACGTACGTGTGCACAAGTTCTTACACGTGTCATAGCACGTAAATTGTTATCTGTCAAACATCTGTGTTTTTGACAACGCACAAACAACTAAGCGGTGCCGCTCCAGTGTCGCAACGCGTACACCGCTCCCCGCCTCTTCTCGCGGGCTGCAAGTCCAGTGTACAATCGAAGAAACGCATATCTGTGCACTGTAAGGACTATTATTGCTTAGCTACGAAAAAAAAGGGTTGTGTGCACGGGTTTTTGTTTTCAAAGTGGTTACATATGCTTTACCCCGATGGTACGTGCGGTGCGACTACGGAACGCACCGTATGGCGTACCATGGATATTTATTTGTATGTACGACGCCGCAACGACACCGCTCCGGTGCCGCGCCGCTACCGCAACGCATCGCGTGCACAGGCTCTAAAACTTGCACAAGTCGTTACCACTTGCAGGCGGTTTTACTAGCAAGTTTGAAAACATATTATAACTTTGTTTACTTCCGCCTACGATAGGCATCCTTCTCACAGTTTTGAAAGACTTTTTTGCTCTGCACTAACGTTCAACTTCAACGTACACTTGAAGTTGAAAGTTTGTACTGAGTAATAAGTATGTTATATTCAAGTTGCAGCGTATCGACGGTTTTAGGACTTGAGGTAAGTACTAAGTTAGCTATCGAAAGCAATTTACTAATAGGATTTTTTTCAGTTCTTAATGCTGTTTTTTATTTTTGTTATCCTTATGTCTTTTATGTTATGTTTTGTCTCGTTTGTATTATTGGTCTGAACACGAAGGTACATGCATTGCTTTCTTCTGCAGATGAAAAATAGGGCCTGTTGTCATGAAGCTTTTTAAACATATTTTAATCAAAACACATATCATTATAACATCCCGCTGATATAATCCCCGAAGGCTTAGGCAAAGGTGTACCTAAAGACACCTACATTACACATACACACACACCCTCACACGCACTAACACACACACACACACACACACACACACGCACGCACGCACACGCACACAAACAAAAACACAGACACACTAACACACATTTATTTGATTCAAATCACGCTTATTTAAAGCAATCATGCATAGAGTTTAGTTAGAACAATTATTAAGGCTTTCATAGCATACTAAACTGTAATGGATAGTCAAACATACAATTTTCAGAAGTCCAAACTCAAGCATACAATTATTTTCTCATTACTATATAATGACGTCACTCGACACAACGTGGGTTGACAACGAACAAAAATGAAGCTTATTACCCACAGTCGTGAAGCCCCCACATATTCACATCTGCTGAACAAATTAGTTAGGAGTGTTTTAACGAGCAGACGATGCATGTGACCGCCACAAAATACGCGTTCAGGGCTAAAGTATGGCGGCCCTATTATGTGTACTACGCCTATTTTCAGTATTCAGTTTATTTTGGAAGGAACTATTTGAAAATAGAATGATAAGAAAAATACCTATCTTTCCATTTATCCTACTGCAAGGAATACTCTCTTCTCACACAGAATGCACGAGCATTGATCTAAACTAAATAGATATGTAACTGGGTTGTACAGGTTAGATAGGCAATCGCTCCATGTAAAATCCACGATTAACAATTCAGCAGAGCACCCAGATAGTCTGGAAGCCGAGCCCAAAATAAGAAGAGGTTAGGCAGATGATGAGATAGATACTCTTTATTTTACATTGTAAGGAAGAATATCATTTTTTTTCTTTTCTGTTGGGCATCTCATAGCTGACCTCTGAGGTCATGACTATTTAACCGGTCAACCCTGTGGTTGCCTTAAGCTGCTACACTCAAAGTCTCCAGCCAGGGGCATACAAACTAAGCTAAAAAGCTAGGTGAACGCTCGCTAAGGGCACCCCCTGTGGGGTACGTGCCTCGGCTTAGGGCGTCACCGGAGGGAGGATATCAAAGATGGGACGGGCTGGGAAGAATATCATAATAACACATACAAAAGTATAGCTTGTCCAGTCTTAAATGACGCGCCCCACTACCGCATTTTACGTACACGGCGCAGCGGCTTGTGGGGTGCTTCATTTCAGTGTTAGTTTGTAGTTCTACGGTACAAACGGCTGTCTTATCGCTAAAAGCAATGAAAGAAAGAAACCAGGATGAATAAAGCGATCGTAAATAACTTAACAAAAATATTATTATTTGATCGTTAGTGTAATATAATCGGCGTGGCTATATATAAAGGTGGCAATGCTGCCAGTCTCTTGGGTACATTACCAGTCAACAGCGCTGCGGATGAATTTTTCGACGCCTTGTTTTTTTAGTGAATATTTTTAGTGAAGTTAGTACATGATTCTGTTATTTTTATTTATTAATTAGGTATAAGTTGTTATTTACGTACATATTGTTTTATTTCCCATATTATGTCAATAAAGATTAATATAATGGGTAAAATATCTGAAAGGAATTAATGGCCGTGTAATTTTATTTCAAAACCAGTTTAGTTCTCAGAATATTCAGAAATCACCAGGTTTTCCTTTGATTTTTATTACTCATTGACAGATTTTATTTCTAGACGATCTACTTTCGATTTTTCTTTAATAGAAAAACAGCAAAACGTCGTTGAAAGAAGAAAAATACGAAACTATTAAGAGCGTTTATCTTAAAAGTTGGCAACATCGCAAATAGCTGTCAAATATTTACCTGTTTTGATTAATTTGGCAATATTACTGTATGGAGATATGAAATATGACTAGCTAGTGAACTAAAATATTGATTCTAAAATGCAATAATTTATATCGTAACACCGAATACTTCGTTTTAGATGTAAAAAAAGCACTTAAAACCTTTTCAAATGCCTGTTTTTACACCTAAAACGGTTACAATATCAAATTCAGTTTTATAATTGCAATACATTATTAATATTCTTTAATATATTTCCAAACAGTAATATTGCTAAATTAATCAAAACAGCAAAATATTTGACCTCTATTTCCGACGTTGCCAACTTTCTTTATAAACGCTTTTAAAATAAGTCTTTTCAAACTTGTTCATCAAAAACCTTTGTTTATTTTTCATCTAAACGAACTCAAAAACGTTGACAAAGCAAGGATGTGAAGTCACATTACAAGCTACATACCTACCCCATTCAATTGTTGGCTAAACAAAGACCCAAATTCTGGCGCAGATTTGTACAAACTACCGTATAGAAATGTTAACTGAGTGTGGAATGGTTAACACGAAACAATCTACTTGTAACACAAGCTTGGGGAACTTTGCTAATGGTACATACATATTAGTTGTACCGACCTATGTATGTACCTATGTGTGTACTTAAATGTATATGTGTTGGTAAGGCATGAGGTGGTTAGTATCTGTATCTGAAGTGGTAAAGGATTTCTTGAAAGAAACTATAACTTTTTTTTTGTGTACGTTTTTCTCAGGCACATTGTCTTCGTCGGTTTTCGTGTCTGTATGTGTGATCGCGTTGTTCTTCTAAACTACGTAATGGATTTTGATGTGGTTTTCACCATAATTTAGAGTTAGATTTAGATTCAGGAAGGTTTATGTGTATAAAACACTAGCTTCTGTTCGCGATTTCGTCCGCCAGCCTATAACATTCTTCAAGAATTGTGCTATCCAATTCAAAAATATTTTATCAAATCCGACTGGTATTTCGAGAGACTACCCCCTACATACAACCTTACAAACAAACATGAAACAAAAAAAAATACCTCTTTATTATATTAAGTATATATTAATATTAAACTTTAAGATAAAGAAATCTCGATGCCAAGTCGTAAAAATCGTTCGAAACAAGGGCAGAGACGTCGTTTGAGACAAATTTTCATAACTATATTTGTGCCTCTTTTTCTTCTTAGAGTGATTAGTGACTAACCTGGTGTCAGACTTTTAAAGCCACCCATGGGCCTCTGGCTTGGCTTCACATGCCGTTAAGTTTTTTTGCCATACGGGATGTTTAAATATGTTTGTTTTTTGTTTTGTTTGATATTTGTGCTAAAAATTTTATAAATTAAAAATGAGTTTTATAGCGTGCGGCAGTATGTACATGCTACGATGGAAACCCAGTGCGGCTACTCGGCCACCCGTCTGAGAGCGCCCGCGCAAGCTCCAGTAAGTTCGAATTGTAATTGTGAGTTAGTCAAGTAAGCTACCCATCAGCAAGCGAATGTGCGCGCGCTTTAACTCAAAAGTTCTGTTAGATTTAAACTTATGTGATTCGTGTAAATATAGTGTCATTCTTAAGCACCTGCGCACCTTCTCTTACACCCGTTCCCCGGCTATAGTTTGTTATTTTTCCTGTTCAGGGCAAAGTTCTTATTTCTTATATACACAGAAGGAACGAAAGTTTATGTAACCAAAAAAAAAATCACTTAACTTTACAAAATCATCTAAATTAAGTGAATCATATAACATTTTGGTTCAAGAAGGATTATTAGGAAAGTTAGAAATTGTAATTGTTTAATGGACGAAACTCGAGCTGATCTTCTATAAGAGACTCATCCATATTTATTATTATGATTTCGAAACTGTCTCTGTCTGTCTGTTTGTTTGTGTCGTTACCACGGCTAAACCGCTGTACCGATTTCGATGACACTTGATGTAAAGATAGCTTGAACCTTTTTAAAATAACATAACATAACATCACGCCTGTATTCATTGAAGGGTTAGGCAGAGGCGTACATATAGTAAACCTACATTTCGCCAGTTATGTTAAGTTCCATGTAATAGGGTACGAGCCTATTGCCATCAACCGGGCCATAAATCAAGACTTCAGGCTACTACTGAGAAATGCCAGGTGAAAAAAAAGTGGTGGAACTCCGGGAGTGCCGACAGAAGTGAAAACTTGAACATTGATCCGTAATCTAAAATAAATAAAGAGCACAATCGCGTTTACAAAAATGAGTTGCCGTCATGGTGTCTCGAAACCAATGGTTTAGTCCCATCTCAAAAATACCCAACGCGCCTAAAGAAGTTTTCACTTCAAAAAAAAAATCCTTTGCAAGGCTGATATGCGTGTGTAATCCACGCGGACAAACTCACGAGCAAACCGCTAGTCAAGAATACATAAATAAGTCCTTGGTATGCAAAATTTTGATATTCTGTTCCATTACATGGAAGTTTTAGAACATTAATTCCCAAGGAAGAGAGGAGTCGACATTTATAGCTTAATTAGACATTCAGAATTGCTTTACCAAAGTTTCCTGAAAACTTCAACTTATTTATATATTGCTGTACCTAAAGTTTTCTTGAGGATAATAGAGTTAAAAACGTGGAAATTATGTTGAATGGGTTTGAGTGAGGTTGCATAAGAATCTCTTGTTAGGTCATAGTCCTCGGGCACGCCACAATTGCGGTGATAAGACCCCTCTTTGAGGAGTGGCTAGAGAGGCGCCACGGCGTCCTCACCTTCCGCCTGACGCAGGTCCTCACCGGACACGGCAGTTTCGGGAGGTTCCTGCACAGGATAAGGCGGGAGGAAACGCCCGGGTGTCACCATTGTGTGGATCGCCCGGAGGACACGGTGGAGCATACGGTGGAGGTCTGCCCAGCTTGGGCGGAGCATCGCCGTGTCCTCGTGGAGGCGATCGGCGGCGGTGATCTCTCGCGTCCGGCCCTGGTTCAGGCCATGGTACGGAGCGAGAGGAAATGGGAGGCCGTCACCTCCTTCTGCGAAGCTGTAATGCTCGCGAAGGAGGAGGCGGAACGCATGAGGGAAAGGCAAATTTCGCGCCCTCACACCCCTAACCGCCGTAGGAGGAGACGCCCAGGGCGTCGGGAATCGCGAGGCGATTTCCGGCCACCGTAGGCGCGGGCTTGCGGACGGTGAGCAATGGGTGGCTCACCGTCCGATAAGGACCAGGCCGGGGTCGACGGCGCGTTGTGTTCCACGCGCGCCTCAAAGAGATGTCAGCAGAATTGAAGGGGTCCACTAGGGCCGATGCCTGCCGGGGTTGTGAAGAAAACCGAAAGGGAGATCGTGGCCCCCGGCAACAGGGCAACCGTAGGAACACGGGTGGGTTTTAGTCAGTAAGAGTCTGACACGCCCTCCCGCTCCGCCCAGAGCGGGAGAAGTTATTTGATGATTTCCCACCCTCAAAAAAAAAAAAAGGTCATAGTCCTCAAATAATTATGGGAATCTTTTGTTGTTTTAGAGAGGGATGAGTAACAGGGTGTAAAGTTCATTCATTCTCTATAGAAAAGGGACGGTCCCCTGATCAGACGCATGTTGTTTCTGGTGGACTACTGCCCGAAGTTTGATATCGGAACGTTCTATAGGGTCACTGGTAATTAGTGAACGATACTTTAACACGTGACTTTATTCATCATTATGAACAACTTTTACTATGGGACTAAACCTGAAATCCCGAGAAAAAAACGCAGCTGTTTCCTACATTTATGTTCGCATAACTTTTGAAAATGTACGTGTCACATGTCACTAATCACCAGTCACACTATATACATATGCTAGTCACGCGCCACAGTTTCACTTAAGTTAAAATTATTAGAAAGTACCTTCTTATTGATAATTCAGTGAATAACTGCAGTTGGAATCCGCTTTAGGCTATCTAATTGGGACAAACCGTTCAAGGAAACAACAAAGGATTTCTGCTGGGGCTCATTTTATTAATAAAATAAAATACATTTATTTTAGACATAATTCAAAATTGTCCATATAATCTTAGTAACAAAGGTCTTAAAAATAATTTTAGTATAGTAGCATTCTAGAATACATTCAAATAAAACAAAAATAAAAACATTGCGTCATCTCGTCTTGTGAAGCCGTATAAGCCTCCAGCAACGCAGACTCCGGCCTTTGATAAATGCTTTAAGCAAGTATCTTTCTTAACTTGACTAAGAGATTTTTTTTTAACTTTTATACTACATGTATATGCCAGTTCGATTAATCTTATTCAATTCATCATAAGACTAAGACTTAATAATAATAATATGTACAAGTATATAAAAAGGGGGGGGGGGGGAATAATCATAGGATGATAATAGTTTAAACAAAAGACAAGCTCCTTTACTGTTAGGGTTTGAAAGTATAGAATTAATAATTCCGACCTGCAATTTGTTCAGATCTAATTTGTCCAATAATACCACTCTCTCTACTTGAAATTGAACACATTCCATCAAAAAATGGTACACATCGTCTATTTCTCCACAAGCATCACATTTAGGGGAAGAAATCTTTCCCATTAAAAAGGCAAAATTGTTTGATGGAATATGTCCTGTTCTTATTCTATATAATAATTGGTTTTCTACTTAACCGACAACACGTACGCTTCCTCGTATACCATGTACACCAAGGTATACGAGGAGGCTGACATTCCAATGATCTCTGATTGAAATATTCCTTCCACAAATCATAACACTGTTCATTATATTTCGTTAATATTTAAGAATAATATGGTTTCACATACATTTCTTGTCCTTCTTCACTTCCAAGATGAAAGAGTAAAACATGCTATTGAAAAAAAAAAATCAGTTCAGATACAAAAACCTTTTTTCAATTTTTTTCTTATTTCTAAAAGGCATACCATATCATTGTTAATTAATTAATAATTAGCAAAACACAACACATACAGTACACCATGAATTACAAATAATGAACTATTTTAAAAAGGAACCTATCGTACCGCCAGCGCTCTTGAGCTGTCGATTGCAGAGCTTCAGCTCGTAATGCAAAGAGTTTAAAACGAATGAATAGAGCATAAAAATTTTGTAGTGCCTATGCACTGTATACGCCACTTAAGAGCCAGAGTACCCTACAGGGAACTCATTTGCTATCTGTAACTAGAAAAAAAAAACTGTGTCAATTGGTGTAGTTTATTTTTAGTTTTAATGTGAGTGAAGATTATGGTGGATTATTTTATTCTGTGTGTGGTTTAAAAATATTGTTTGAATCTAAGGAAATGGCAATATTTACTAACAGTTTAATGCGTAAGTATGGTTGTTTGTTTGTTTATCAATAACGTCAATACCTCTCGACAAATTTGGATATAATTAGGCAGAGTGACATGTCTCCTGTAATCTGGCAAAAAGGATATATATAAAATTTTGGTTCCATAGTTTATACCAAACGAAGTCGTAAGCAAAACAAGTGGTGCATAAAACAGTGTAACAAAAAGAAGAAAAACCTAAAATTAAATCCAGTAATAAAAAGCAATTGCTCAATTAATTCCAAGTTACAACTCGTGTAAACCTAAAAACAGTAGGTCACCAATATCAGGTAGCGTAATACTGTAATAGGAGCACTGTAATAACTTAATTGTTCAGAATTCAGTCTTCAATTTAATTGACGCAATAATCGTGTAAAAGAAAGACCAAGATGGCGGCTTTTAGATTAGATTAGGACAATCTTGACTTATTTTACTGAAGCCTGTATAATCGCCTGGTCATTAAAGATTAAATCGAGGTTTGAAGTTTGAAAGTGCCGTAAAATTATAATAAAATCTTTAAAGGAAGAATTTTAAAATAAGTGGTAGTATTTTTTTTTGAAATCACAATGGTTTAACTCATTGTCATAACTCAGTGGTATTGACAATTCTAGGACACTACGTGACTTGACGAGACATGTGACAAAATTAAAAAAATATTTGGCAAGTCACATAAGCACATTTCAATCATATTCCGGTTATCAGGTTACTAAATATATCCACGTCTATTGTATCATATATAAGTGTTTTTGGTATGGCGCCAGCTATTTTTAACCACATTTCCTAATTTCATAAAAGAGAAACCAGTAACAACTTTCAAAAACAAACTAACTGCACTTCTGTTAAATAAATGTTACTACTCCGTATCGGATTTTCTAGTTGATAATTTTAGTTGGGTATAAATGTTTGTAAGTTTGATGATGAACTGCATCAATGTTTGTATGCCAAAATGGTAGAATGTACAATAATTCTTTAACATATTGTAAATACCTACATTTGGACTACGCATTTGTTTTGGATTAATTTATTATCGATTTCAAAGTTTGTTGCATTGACTGCCTCGTTGGTCTAGTGGTCGCAAGCGCTACTGCTGAGCACGAGGTCCTGGGTTCGATTCCCAGGTCGGGCAAAGTGTTATTGGGTTTTTCTTTCTGAAATTTCTCAGTAGCAGCCCGGAGTCTGGATTTGTGCCCGGTTGATGGCAATAGGCTCGCCCCCTATTACATGGGACTTAAAACATAACTGGTGAAATGTGGGTGAACCTGCTACAGAGACACCTCTTCCCAACCCTTCGGGGAAATAAGGCGTGATGTTATGTTCAAAGTTTGTATATATTTGTTTAGTTATAGGTAACATAACGATCAGTGGTAGTGTCACATACATTGCATATACAGGCTAATTACCAGTTCTCCAAAGCCTCTAAAAGCCACAGCAATGCTGCCAAAATTCCAACCGGGCAATATTGCCGCTAACATAAAAAGAGCCTCGAAGAATTAAGCTCCACCGTCAGCCGGTGAGCACATTTCAGCGCTCGAATAACTCTACTCGGGAGGAATTGAGCAAATCTCCCTTCATAGGGATAATCTGGCGTCTAAAACGAGTGCACATTGCGAAGTTATGGAAATGGAGTGCTGATCAAATACTTAGCTTTGCTAATTTACGTAATTTTATGAAGCAAGGCTGGCTGTTTACCGTCATATTATTGCGTAAGTAAATAATGTGGCTCTAGCACAGGCAATTAGCAAGTAGGGTGTTGGCTGCAAGTTGCCTCACATAGCGCAATACCTGTCCTGCGACTGTGCCTAAAATCAATATTATTTCATGTGGATATGAATCAGCTATGCATAAACCAAAAAACAAAGGTCAAGAATCGGTGTATCGTACCAAATATAGGACAGCTTCAGATACCATCGAGGTAAACGCTCTTTACGTAACGCTCTATTTCAAAGTTTGTCCTGATTCACTGTATACATTATCACTCCATTCGTGCATACTCCATGTTTTCCGCCGTGCGGTGTTCTCGGCTTAATTATAGTATTTGGTGGAATTGCGTTAAATCCGTAACGTTTGTGCTAAGAGTTAGTGTTTGTTGTTACAAGTTGTTTCACTGAACATCTGATTGACTTTGTTTGTTGCGCAGTTCGCTGTGAAGATACGTGATTCCCTCTTGTTTCTTTGTTTGCGGGTTAATTGCCTCATTTTGTTAAGACAATGAAAGTTCACTGAAGAATTAAGTTGTATATCCTACACTATTATATGAGCAATATTTGTTTATATTTGTAATTACGTTTTCGAAAACGGTTCTAACGATTTCGATGAAAGTTGCTATATCCCTATATTGCAATTTTCATCGAAAACGTTAGAATATCGAACGTCGTCGTTATGGGGGCGAAAAATCTATCTAGCTAGGTCTCAAATCTGAGAAAAATTGTTTTCTCCATATTTTCAACCGAGCAGAGCTCAGTCATCCAAGATTTAGAACAAGATGGCTACCTTAGAATAATGACATGGCAGCATGGAACTAGTAAGTACCTACTATCATGGCAGTATGGAATTAGTATGTACTATTTATTCATGGAATTATTATAAATTTTCCTCTACTATTAAATGAGCATTTCCTATTTTCAACAGAGCAGAGCTCGGTTGCCCATCATCATCTTTTACGTATTGCAATCTTCTTCTTAGCTTGCCGACGGTTATCTAAATGGTCCGACGCAGAAGACCACGTTTTTCTACGAGTATGGCACTTTCTGTAGCGTCTGTCAGTTCCTGTAACCTGCAGACAACAGGACACGCAAGATACAATACAAGTGTGTCTATTGCAATACAGCATCAAAAAAATAATCAGCTGTTCCATACATTTGGGTCATGTAGTATTTTACATGGATTGACTGCCTATCTTACCTACACAACTCAGTCACTAAGTAGCCATTGGCTACCGGTCGTCTGACTTTTTGGCTTTTGACCACCTGTAAAGACTATCAAAGATCTACGAATGCCAGCCGGGACCAAGGGCGTAACGTGCTTTCCGAGGCACGGATGTAATCGATGGTCACACATCCATGGAACAACTGCGCTAACCTTCGATCTACCGCCTATCATTTAGCCACGAATCTGGAGTACAGTACCCGGCCGTATATAAGTATAACACAATTCATCAAATTTGATGACAATGTAATTTCTAATGGAACCATTGGCACCGATTTGACGATCAATGGAACTTTCAGATATTTTTGGTTTTAAAGAGTTGGAGGTCTAGAAGACGAAGTGTCGGTCGTCCGGTGGCGATATGTGTGGCATCGCGGGTAGAGCCTGGAAGAAGCTGGTACAGGAGTTTGGGGATTGTAATTGAAGTTTTGTTTGGGATCGTTGATAATTTTTTCACGATTATGATGCTGGTTCCATGGAGAAACTGGTTCAGTTTGATGGGCTGTAACACACTCTATATGACAACTCCTTTCTGATACATGTTGTATAATTGTAGTTCTACAAATTTTATAAACGCGAAAGTTTGTAAGGATAAATGAACGGATGGTTGTTTATTATTCTTTCACGCAAAACTACTGAACGGATTTGGGTGAAATTTGGCACACGTATAGTTTATAACCTGAATTAACACATAATATGATACTTTTTGTCCAAGACATGACATGACAGCAGTGATATCCTAGCGGTGTGACCGTCGGACTGCTAAGTCATAGGTCTCGAGTTCGAACCCAAGACCTCTAACTTTTTGGATTCAAGTGCGTATTGTATAGTTATATTATCACTTTCTTCAAAAACGGTGAAGGAAAACATTGTGAGAAAACCGGCCTGAGAGATATTTCTCAACAGCATGTGAAGCTAAGTCAGAAGCCCATTGGCTGCTTTAAAAATTCTGGCCCTAGGCTAGACACTAACCACAAGAAAAGAAGATCCCGATATTCCTACGGAATCGAGACTCATGCGGGTGAAATCGCAGGGCCCTGCTAGTAGTTCAGTGATTCTAGACTTTGTAATTGATATTGTGCTTGAAGAGTGGTAGTGCAATAGCCGGAGCTCAAACTTATGACCATTTTTTTTTTTTTTTTTTTTGGGTGGGAAATTATCAAATATCTTCTCTCTCTCCTCTCTCTCTCCCGCTCTGGGCGGAGCGGGAGGGCGTGTCAGACTCTTACTGACTAAAACCCACCCGTGTTCTATCCGTTGCCTGTATGTTGCCAGGGGCCACGGTAACCCTTTCGGAGAAAACCGCAACCCCGGCAGGCCCTATCGGACCCCTTCAATTGTGCTGACATCTCGTTGAGGCGTGCGTGGAACACAACTCGCCGTCGACCAGGGCCTGATCCTTATCGAAAAGCGAGCTACCCATTGCTCACCGTCCGCAAGCCCGCGCCTACGGTTGCCGGGAATCGGCTTGCGATTCTGGACGCTCAGGGCGTCTCCTGCGGCGGTTAGGGGCGTGAGTGCGTGAAATTTGACTCTCCCTCACGCGTTTTGCCTCCTCTTTCGCGAGCATTACTGTTTCGCAGAAGGAGGTGACGGCCTCCCATGCTCTCTCGCTCCGTACAATGGCCTGAACTAGGGCCGGACGCGATAGATCACCGCCGTTGATAGCCTCTACGAGGACACGGCGATGCTCCACCCAAGCCGGGCAAACCTCCACCGTAAGCTCCACCGTGTCCTCCGGGCGGTCCACACAATGGTTGTTACCCGGGCGTTTCCTCCCGCCTTATCCGGAACAGGAACCTCCCGTAGCAACCGTATCCGGTGAGGACCTGCGTGAGGTGGTAGGTGAGAACGCCGTGGCGCCTCTCTAGCCACTCCTCAAAGAGGGGACTTATCGCCGCAATTGTGGCGTGCCCAAAACTTATGACCCCTTACAGATCCAATCCAAAACTTTTTCAACATTGAAGCTATTATAGAATAGAATATTAATCCGTGTTTGGTGAAAACATGGATCAATATTTAGTAATCCAGTGAAGATATATAGCGGATTGCATTAATATTTTAGGTCTTTCATGTACATAATGCCAATCGCAGTCTACAGTGAGAAAACAAATTGAAATCCATTATTGTATAATGAGTGAGATTTTCCCCGGCTCTCGGTAATTCCATTGTTCAAGATTTCTTGTTACTATACCGTAGTAACTCAAGCCTACACAGGTGGAGGGAAGATTGAAGGAATTGATTGAGTATTCAATTGTGAGTAAATCATTTTGAAAATGGATTTTGTAACTTGAGTTCTAAAATTCATCTGTTACAGAGACGAAGGAAAATGTTTTTTTTTTTATGTTAATTGTATGGCAAATGAGAAGACGGATACTTAGAGGCTATATAATAAAACCTATCGGTTTTATATAGGCGGCAGGTAACCGGCGATAATTCAACAATTTTAAAAGTTCTTTCATAGATTTTCTGCATTGTTAAACAGTGCCTGTCGTGAAAATGTGTCAATTTTGTAATTTTTTGCCATTATGTCAGTTACATTACAAATGGTCCTGATTGGTAGTGGTAACCGATGCCTACGAACATTTAGAATGGGATTAGCCACAGGTGCGTCGCATTCTAAAGATATATCTGAAATGATTTATTTCAAGTGGCACCCAAACCTTTAACAAAGAAATACAGAAAAAAAAAAAACATCAAATAGTTGTTTACTTTTTAATAAGAATGTTGTGCATGGTGAAAATAGATAGTACTATATAGTAAATACTAATTCCATGCTGCCATGATAGTAGGTACTTACAAATTCCATGCTGCCATGTCATTGTTCTAATGTCATTATTCTAAACTTTGGGCGACCGAGCTCTGCTCAGATGAAAATACAGAGAAAACGTATTTTCCCAGATATGCGATCTAGCCAGATCGATTTTTCGCCCTGTGTCACAAATAAAAGGAAGATCATGAATTATAACATTTGATGTAAAATTTTGTTCAGAAAAATGAAAAGCTGACATTGCCGTAAGGACATACAACTGACATTATCATAAGTACCTATTACTAATAAATGTACCCACTTGAGAAGTACGCATCATTTCCCTATTACGTATTTTCTAAATATCTACCGCAACAAGATCAAAAAATCGACAGGGAGCGAAATAATCAAAAGAGTGCGACTTTGTATTCAACAGGAAGGGACTCATTTTGAGCATTTGTTAAATTGATTAATTTTGTATTAAAAATGTTAAAATTCATGGTCTTCCTTTTATTTTTGACACTATGTTATTTAGCAAAAAATAATCCTTATAATGAAGCCTTTCAATCGGTATGATAAAGCTACAGGCTGATTATTTTTCTCGTGTAACGGGTTCGATTCCAGGTTCACAAATATGAATGTAATTAAATTGTATTTTAAATTTAAAAAATGTCTTCTTTCAGTAAAATGTTACATCTACAATATTCAAGGTACTTTCCCTCCATGTGGCATATCCGTGGGACGCCCTGTGTATACAAATATTGCTTGTTTAATACTATAGGGTAGGATAGTATAAGGCAAGGTTACTTGATGACAGAAATAGATATGAAAATGAAGAAAAATGAAATGAAGAAATGTGGGTGTACTATAGGTACACCTCTGCCTAACCCTTCGGGGATTACAGGCGTGATGTTATGTGTTTTTATGTTAGAAATAGATATGCCAGTAAGAAGCATTTATGAGCTTCTTCGCAAATAACTCTAATACTACTATATAACATCACGCTTGTATTACTTGAAGGATTAGGTAGAGTTGTAAAAGTACACCCAAATTTCACCTATAACGGGTGGACCGGTTTAAGTACCATGTAATTCTACTACTACAAGGAAGGGCTCGTGGCTAAGTAATAACACTCGCACGGGTCGATCGATCAGGTTAAGCTACGCTTGCCGCGGTCAGTTCGTGGATGGATGACCATCTTAACATACAAAGACAAGGTTCATGCCTCGGAAAATACGTTAAGCTGTTGGTTCCAGCTGTCATTCTTGGATCTTTGACAGTCGCTACGGATCGTCAGGAACCCGAAACTCTGGCAATCAGTCTTACTAAGTGGGGTCGTGTTACTCAGTAACTGGGTTGTGGAGGTCAGATAGGCAGTCGTTACATGTAAAATACTGGTACTCAGCGGAATCCGGTTGGACTGGAAACCGACCCCAACATAGAAAAGACTAGGCAGATTAATTAATTCTACCACTGGAATGTCGCCAAAATGTTTTAATTGATTAAATTGTAGCTAGGAAGGTTGTTTTCTATCCATAAATATTTCTTAGATTTACGAAGATGTTCCAACTTTGTATCGAAGTAAGGAAAGTTCGTCAAACTCCAGGCGATAATTAACAGATAAAGTGGAAAAAGGCCGCTTATTAACAAAGTTTACTTTGAATAATGTCCTTATTAAAGTATAAATATATTGGGCTCTTTGGATATTGTCAAGGATGAAATTCTTGACATAATGTAAATACATTTACATCCGTGTTAATATATTTTTGAAGTGAAAACTTCTTTAGGCGCGTTGGGCATTTTTGAGATGGGACTAAACCATTGATTTCGTAACACTGTAAACGCAAATTACCGACACCGTGGAGTAAAAGACATCAATGCGTTGATTACCGCGGTGCCGATTTTTTTAAAGTTTTAATTCTATCGGCTCTTCCGGAGTGCTACTGTTTTTTTAACTGATAGTGGATGATAAAGTGATGGTGATATTCTGGAAGGATTTTTTTTAAAGAAAATGTAATAAATTAGTACATACCCACGACTTGACTCATTTTTTTCTATACAACCGGCTTACAATTATGTTCTTCGGTCGTTTCCGAAACTACTCGATCAACCCCGATAAAACGAATACTACTAAAACCAAGTCTCATTCTTTCTTTATAAAATGTACTCGAATAAAAATGCAAAAGCTCAGTAATCGTACCATCTTTTCGCTATTTATTTTATACAAAAATCCATACAAAATTAACCCCGATATTAAAGCTTCCGTTCTCCGGCTAATCTTTATCTTGTGTAACGAAAAAGGCGATCCTGGCCCGAATCTAGTCTAAGCTGCATAGCACACATATACATATACATTTATGTATACATATAGACACCAGTACTTTACGTAAACAGGTCAGGTCGGCTCATATGCCGCTAACATTAGCATAGTTAATTCTAAACGAGCTTGTTTTAAGTAGCCCTCTTCGGAGTTATTTAGCTTGTTTTTTGTAGTCATGCCTGGTTTTAGAGGTCTTATAAATATTTACTCATTTTAAACGACTTAAGAAAAGATGAGTTTATGAATTTAATACCTACGTATTTTAATTTTTAATTTTCATTGGTTGTTCCGGAACATGTTTTGAGGAAGGTTTTGAGTATGAATGTGAATGTGAAAGATAATATGGCTAGAAAGGGGGTGACTTCAGAGATGACGGCTATAAGAGATGATATATGCTGCGTCGATCTCAAAATAAATTGGGATAATGGCAGGTGGATGAGGATGATAGTGGTTTTTGCCGATCGTTCCCAGATTTTTGCGATAGTTTTTGAAGTGAAAACTTCTTTGGTCGCGTTGGGCATTTTTGAGTTGGGAAAAAAAATTGAACGTTACCGACACCTCATTTTTGTAGACGCGATTGTGCTGTTTATTTATATCACGTTACGGGACAATGTTCTTTGTTGATAAAATAACAAATTAAGATCGAGTGTATCGACTATTGCCACAATTTTTTTCTTTATCTTATTGTAGAAAAACAAGACAAGGTATACTGACGTGGACTCATTAGTTGATGGGAGGTACGTAAAGCTATGTGTCTTGAATAAAAAATAAATAAAGACATATATCTCAAAGGATCTTATATTTACATAATAGTCGACAAGACATCTGTGTCTGAACTAGATAAGTAAATACCTGTATTTCAGACAAACAGCGCTCATTCTTAAAATATACAGTTAAACGCTTACAAGTTCAAATTTGTTATAATTATATACATATTTCGTTATTTAATGTTATGTTACAACTAGCTGTTGCAACTATCTACTTGCAAATAAAGTTATTTTTACGTTAATACAGCACCCCAACTACGTAACACACTTTAAATAACAATCTGAAGGATTTTACGGGAAATTGCTAATTTATTGCTTCATTTTTTTTTTACTAGCCTATATCCCATTCCTTGGCAAAGGCCTCCCTCCACTCCTTCCACCTTTCGCGAGTCCGCGCGTCCTCCTTCCAGTTTTGACGGAACTTATCCAGCTCGTCCCGCCACCTCCTACGTGGTGTGCCGCGACCCCGCTTGCTCAGGACCAGTTCTGTGCTATTTGAGCCCACAGTTAGTCTGGCATGCGGCACACATGTCCTGCTCAGTCTTTTTTAAGATGGGCAGCCTTTTGAACCACGTCAGCTACTTTTGTTTTGGAGCGCAGTATTGTGTTTCGAACATACTGCGCTCCTTTGCTCGTTGACAGACCTTGAGTTTGAACTTGTAGATGTTAGTCAAAGACCAAGTCTGTGCACCACAGGTTAATTCTTTCATTGTTTCATATGTTTGAAAAATTTGTCTGCACAACAACGTAAGTGACGCAACGAATATTGTTGGGCTGTCAAAATGAAAGACGTAACTGATTCGCAATTACCCAGTAGGTCATGTCAAATGCCATTCTAATCCGTTCAGCTATTAAATCATGGTTGAGTCACAAACAGCAACAACACATATTTGACACTTTTAACACATATTTTATAAGAAAAAGCGGTCAAGTGCGAGCCGGACTGACACACGAAGGGCTTCGTACCATCGTACAATATTTAACACTGCATTTTTTATAACACTTTTCTTGTATGGAGATCTCCTTAAATTTTTTACTTTGTTTTATTTTTATTGTTTCTTGTTGCCATAGTATAAGTACATACTCAGTGAACATTTCAAGTATCTACCTATTACGGTTCACAAGATACAGCCCTGTAACGGACGGACGGACGGGTGGAGCCTTAGTAGTACGGTCCTGTTGGCGCTCTATAGGTGCGAAACCCTAACAAAACGTAGGTTTTAAACAGAATTGTAAATAAATGGTCTGCTTGAGTAAAACCGCGGGTATATCTAGTAACAAATGTTTGTTCTATTCCTTGCGCCTGGATAATGATCTGGATTTATTATGAAGGCATCGGAGTTCTGACTTTGTACGATAAGTCCTGGGATGCAAACTTTTCGCCATAAGATTGGGCTATGAAAAGAGCGATGGTGTAGCAATACTTTTTAACCCCCGTCAAATTTAGAGGGGTGTTATAAGTTTAACATGTGTATTTGTGTGGCTGTATGTGGCATCGTAGCTCCCAAACGGCTGAAACATTTTTTAATTTTTTTTTTATTTGAACTAATCGAGAGTTTTCTTAGCTATGATTAAAGAAAATCGGTCCAGCAGTTTGAAATTTATTTATTATTGCTATCCCATCGTTTATCTTGTACCTATCGTAGTTTGCAGATATACTAACCCCGCGTTTAGACCTAAGTATAAAACATGTTATCCAATATGTTGTGTCTATTAGTTTCGTTTATTGTTTACACCTAAAACAAGTTGCAAATACTAAAAAAAAAAAATTGTGTTTAAAATTTGTCAAAAATGTCAAAATGAACAAATATTTAAATATATTTATTTATTACAACAACACCTTAAATCTATCTTTTTTTTTGGGTGGGAAATCATCAAATAACTTCTCCCGCTCTGGGCGGAGCGGGAGGGCGTGTCAGACTCTTACTGACTAAAACCCACCCGTGTTCCTTCGGATGCCCTGTTGCCGGGGGCCACGATCTCCCTTTCGGTTTTCTTCGCAACCCCGGCAAGCATCGGCCCTAGCGGACCCCGTCGATTCTGCTGACATCTCTTTGAGGCGCGCGTGGAACACAACGAGCCGTCGACCCGGGCCTGGTCCTTATCGGACGGTGAGCTACCCATTGCTCACCGTCCGCAAGCCCGCGCCTACGGTGGCCGGAAATCTCCTCGCAATGTCCCTGTGTCCTGTGTCCCTGTCTGTAATAAAAAACGTCAATACATGTATGATATATATTTTAAACAGGACATGTTTTTGACAAGTATCAACCTCGGTCCCCTTATCTGGTAACAATTACTTTTTTATTTATTGACTTTTTCGTCAGTATTAAGTATTGACGAAAATGTCTATAGAAGTCTATAAATAAAGCCTAAGTCCCCGATCAACACAAAATCAAGATAAACAATTCATAATTCATCTGTTGCACTCTCACCTAGAGGCCGCGGTCAATCGAGGGCCTGGTCCTTATCGGACGGTGAGCTATCCATTGCTCACCGTCCGCAAGCCCGCGCCTACGGTAGCCGGAAATTGCTTCGCAATTCCCGACGCCCTGGGCGTCTCCTCCTGCGGCGGTTAGGGGCGTGAGGGCGCGAAATTTGCCTCTCACTCACGCGCTCCGCCTCCTCCTTCGCGAGCATTACCGCTTCGCAGAAGGAGGTGACGGCCTCCCATTTCCTCTCGCTCCGTACCATGGCCTGAACCAGGGCCGGACGCGAGAGATCACCGCCGCCGATCGCCTCCACGAGGACACGGCGATAATTAAGTCTACATATAAATTTCCATACTTAATAGTTACTAAATATCAACTAAACTAAATAAAAACTACATAAATATAATATTCTAAACTAAATCCACAATTAGCTAATCAAACATAACACCTAAATTTAACTTAATTATAACATAACAACCTAGAAGTCGCCAAAGTAAAGTCGTTCAGAGAATAAGAAAACAAGTCAATTTTATCAGCTACCCTGTGTCCGTGTGTTCTGTGTCCCTGTGTCTGTAATAATCAACGTCAATACATGTATGATATATATTTTAAACAGGACATGTTTTTGACAAGTATCAACCTCGGTCGCCTTATCTGGTAACAATTACTTTTTTATTCATTGACTTTTTCGTCAGTATTAAGTATTGAAGAAAATGTCTATAGAAGTCTATAAATAAAGCCTGTCCCCGATCAACGCAAAATCAAGATAAACAATCCATAATTCATCTGTTGCACTCTCACCTAGAGGCCGCGGTCAATCGAGGTCGCTCGATCTGGATTAAAATTCAGTGGCTTCCATTAGACTTCGCGCTTTGTTTGAGTGGGCATTAAATTGCCGCCATTTTGAACTCAACTTTTTTTTACTTGCCAAGCCTGGCCGCAAAGTTTCGCCGTGATTCCGATCAATCGCGTTCTACGTTTAAATGCGGTTTTGGAGCGGTTTTTCTTGTTTAGATCGTACTTTTGTTTGTAAAAGTATAGCCATTAAGCTCGATAATTAGGGAAAGGGTGAAAGAAGTATTTAAATTTACATTTTTATGAGTTAATTGTTACAAAAGGTTCTGTATATCAAAATCTTCCCTAAATATAAACAGTATTCATTTGAAATGATTAAATAAAAAATACTTTGCAAAATAGAATTTAAATCGTGCTACAAAACAAATTGTTGCATATCAATTAATTTAAACTAGTAGAGCATTGTTTGCATAGTTATCCAGTATTCCCGTAACTATTAATAACTGATATTATAAAGCTGCCTGCAATGTAACGAAACTGTGGTAGCTATATTATTAAAGTCAATAGCAATATACTAATTATTTTCTCACGTAAATGTGAACTTTGTTTGTGTAGGAACAAAGTTGAATGTAGAATGATAAAAACAATTAAAGCGCCACTGCTGAGCCTGAGGTCCTGGAATCTAATCCCAGGTCGAGCAGTGTTATTAAGTTTTCCATCAGGAATTTCTCAGGAGCAGCCCGGAGCTGGATTTGTGCCGGTTGATGACAATAGGTTTGTCCCCGAAATGTGGGTGTATTATGAATACACCCCTTCCTAACCTTTCGGGTATTACGTGGGTGATGTTATGTTATAAAACAATTAACATGTTATAAAACAATTAACAAGTTTTTAGGTTGGTACTAATTCTGTTTGGAGTTTGCTGGAAATTGAGGAATACATACATACATAAACTCACGCCTTCTTCCCATGGGGGTAGGCAGAAACTACGGAACGCCAGCTGCTACGATCTTTACATACTCCTTTTGCCTCGTTAACGTTCATACATCTGGTCATACACGCACGCCGGTTGCGAGTACTACCTACACTAGGCCTTTCTGAAGAACATCACCAATAAGGTCAGTATATGTCCTCCTAGCCTTTCCCTTCACATCTGCCTTGTATGTAAGTAAATATATTTTGTTAGTCGCCTTTCATCCTCTCAACATGACCAAACCATCTCCGCATACCCTTTTCAATTTTTGATACTAAATCTTTTAAATCACACCGCTGTCTTATCACATCATTTCTCAGCCTATCATTCATAGTCACACCGCACATGCTTCGCAAGGAACGCATTTCCACAGCATTTATTCTACCTTCATGCTTCTTTTGCCACATCCAACATTCTTCCCACTTTTAAAATTTTGGTGAAAATACACTTCCTCTCTCCTTAAACATCATCATTACATATAATATAGTTCCTAGCTCTTGTTTCATGTTTATAATTTTATGTACATCTGTTATTTATCTAATATATATATATTTATATAGGTAAATATGTGCTTTATGTATCTGTGTATCAGTTGTATATGTAAATGGTACACCACTGACTACCTGCCCAGCCCGTCCCATCCTTGATGTCGTCCCTCCGGTTGACGCCCTAAGCCAAGGTTCGTACCCCACAGGGGGTGCCCTTAGCGAGCGTTTACCTAGTTTTAATTAGCATAGTTGAATAACCACTGGCTGGAGGTTTTAAGTGTAGTAGCTTAAGGCACCCACAGGAAAGCCCGGTCAACTACGAGATGCACTACCTAAAAAAAAACTGACTACCTGCAGTGTTGTCTCTCCTTTTCCATTTAAATCCATCCAAAGGTTGTCTGTCAAAGATCGCTTGTAGCGATAAGACCGCCTATTATGTCACCCAATGTAAAATTTCAAATTTATGTCTGTAATTTTTATGGTGTACATCATAAAGAATATTCTATCTATCACTTCCATACATAAGCGTGGGCACCAGCACACCATTGTGAACAGCCAGTCGAGCTTTTTTGGATATAAACTGGTTGATCACAATCAATATATATAGGAATACTTAATAAAATAAAGTATAATTTAAAGTGGGTCATATTTGCCACTACATGTATATATACATAATTATGAGGCATGTCTTCAAAGTGCTATTTATGATAGCAAAATTAATAGAGCTGCCTTGAGCGATAGAAATTCTTGAGATGCTCCGACGACATTTAAATTATTTGACACGTTAAAGGTGTAAGAGAAGTTTCCATATTGTTATATCGTAGAAAGCTCTTCAAATGAATCTACATAAATAAGGGATTAATTAAATCTTGTAGTTATCAATAGCTACTCAGGTATAAGATATTTAAATTTAAGAACGAGACTAGAAATTGATACAAAGTGAGCCTATCTGTTGGTTTAATTCATCTCGATGCAATTAATGAAATGACAAACATTCACACCACCTAATTGGTAGACTAATAAACAGATTTTCCCTAAAACTCAGCTCCAAGGCTTAAGCATCAGTCTATTTTTCCCACTGCTGGGACACAGGCCTCTGAGAGAGGGCTCTCTGTGTGGGCGCGGCTACGCGGCCCCAGTGCGGACTGGTGAATGTCACATGTCATTGAATTTTTGGTTCTAGGACATGCCAGTTCCCTCACTATATTTCTCTTCACTGTTTTGAGAGCAGTGATCTCCAAGGTTTGACGCAAGGCTGAAGTTTGTCTGTAAATGAAAACCTAGAATAATGCCTAGTAACAGAAAGACAGACAAGTACATAAATTCTACCGTAAATTGCTTTACACTTTTTAGAGGTATGAGGAACAGGGTGTAAAGTTCACTCACCCTTTATAGCAAAAGGGAGGATCCTCCTACCAGGTCTGGTGGGCAACTGCCCAACGATTGATGTCGGGGAAGTTAAATACAACATGTAAAAAAATCTTGTCCAATACGTGAGGGTGTTGTTAGGTATCGTACGGAGAGTCAATTTGTGTGTGGTAAATTTTTCAATGCGGAATTTTACCGGGTTTGCGCGGTAAACTCTAATTGCGCGATGCAGGATTTGTGTGACGTCAGGTCTTTGTTGCGTAGTTCGCATATGGCGATGTAGATGCCGCCATAACTTAATTTCAGAATCGTTCAAATTTTAAACCAAAAGGCATTTTCAAACCCAAACAGATATCTTTAAAAATTCTGTTATTCATTTGTTTTCTATTTAGAATGTAATGCCTGGGTTAGTGTTCATATACACGAGCGGCATGTGTCAATGGCTTAATACCTCAACGGCAAGGCTAGTTTTTGAAGCTGGGATAGCAAGCAAATAATATCCTGGCTTATAATCCTGACTTGGCACATGCTAGAGTTGTTTACACGATGCTAGGAAATTTTAAACCAGTAGCAGTGCAGTATCTTAGTCCGTAGAGTAAAATTATGTTTTACTAGCTTCGCCGACCACATGAGGCAGGATAGTAAAATAGTTGGTGGGGGGCGCAACTAGCTCAAAAGCAGAACCCCATCCTATTAAACTATCACACTAGTTTTGTTAATGGTGTGGATCCGGCTCGAAGGACCACTGTTAAGAGTGTGGATCGGATCGATGGTAAAACAACGCGTGTTGAGCAAAGGATTTATACATTTTTGAATGTAGGGTTGGACCACAAAACTTCTAGGTAGGGTAGCGCGCGTTATCCGTGGCGTTAGGTATGGCACTAGGTCATCGCAAATCAAAATGGCGGTTAGGGACTCGCCTTTTTACCCGCTCTGACCTCGCGCACTCCTCTATACATTTTTTATATATTTTAGAGTTTGTTGCGTCGCTAACAAGCTTACTAGCCTAAAAATTAGGATAGTTCTGTATACAAGAAACCAGAGTGACTAGCTTGCTAGCTTACTAGCACTATTTTGCTGTCTTTGATTCAAAAACTAGCCTCGTGTAACCCGGGCATAAAGGTGTTTCTATTTTCAAAATGAGATGCGGGACCGAAAACCTATCAATAACAAACAAAAAGTTTTGACAGCGGCCGATAACGTTAAAAGTTGTACCATTGTTGTACCAATTTTAATATTAATAGCAGTTACATTTTCGTGTCTAAATTATCATGTATAAAAACGGGGAAAATGCAAGTCGGACTCGCGAACTTAAGGTTCCGTACCATCAAAACTAAATAGGTGTATAAGTTTACCTTCTTTTTAGGGTTCTGTACCTCAAAATGAAAAAACAGAACCCTTATAGGATCACTCGTTTGTCTGGCTGGTTGTCCACCAGTCACAGCCAATTTACTCCGAATTTAGTTGAAATTTCGTACACACATCATTTTCTGTGTAACGTAAATAAATGAATTTTGACCATGACGGTCACTTTTCAAAGGCAAATTGGAAAAAAATAGTTTTGCAAACAGTACCGTGTGACATATTTAAAGAAAGGGCTTGTTGTGAGGATCTCAAGTATATTTTATAATTTTAAAATAAACACTTTTAAAAATATTTAAGAAAATAGATGAGAATTGACCATTCCTCTCCACCCCTATCTCTGAAACTACTGAGTCTAAAATTTTGAAAAAAAAAAATATAGAAAATAATATTTTAATTTTTTAGGTTTACCAACAATAAATGATTACATTAATACAAACACATCATACATTTTTAAAGTAAAATAACAGTGCATCAGTTACTTATAAGTAAACACCACATACATAAAACAATGAATCAGATAAGCTAAAAGCTAACTTACTTAGTTATAAGCGTTAGGTATATTGAAAAATTGGTAACATCGGTAAAAAGTGGCATTTATATTTAAGTGGCGTAATAAAAAACGGTTCTTTACTCCTAGAGAAAACTTATAAGAAGTCTATGGTCTTAAAATAACATGGTAAATTTCTCAATATTGTGCGTACACATTTAAATTTGCAGTTGGAATGTATAGGAGAACATGTTTTTCAACAACAATGTTAAGTTTGTTCTTGGGGTAAATTCATCCCAACTACGGAACCTTTCATTGTGCGTGGTCCGACACGCACTTGTCCGGTTTTTATTTTTTGCCATGATAGCGGCTACACATATCCTGGAAAAATTACAACGGATAAAAAAACCGACGATCAGACGGTGCTTAGCCTTTGCAAATTGCCGTTTTTATCCTTTCCATGCGGGATCCTAAAAAATGTTTTTTCTACACTAAATTAAAATGAGAGTGCCTCTCCATCATTTGAATGGTTACAAGTGTTTTGCTTGACTATACTTTGGCTCCATCATAATTTTTATTAGGAAGAATCGAGAAGGTTTTCCTCGTTATATTCGAAGGAAAGAAAATAAGGATTTCGTGAAAGAAACACCTTTTATTCGGAGATTGTAAAGGGATATTTTCTTTAATGGAGTTCAGAGATTTTGTTTATAATAAACGATATTAATCTTGTAAGTAGATTTTTCTAAACACTTTTACATGACAATAATATTTTAAAAATTAGACGAGGTCGGTGTTTCCTATCTGAGTACTCTGAGAAGAAATATCAAGACGGACTGATCTTGAATTAGCCTCTAAGGCTAATTAATTATTATTATAACTAATTATTCCTCATTAATTAATTAGGCTTCGCCCGCGTGGACCCAAAATAAAAGTATCCTAAGTTATTCCTTATAACATCAGCTATCTATCGGTTGGTCTAGCTGTTTCGGAGTAAGCCAGAACAATCAAACAGACAGACAAGAAAAAAAAATAACGTGTGCGGCCGGGGGACCCCTGTCAGGAACGAAGTTCTCTCTCAAGAATGATTTAAAACAAAACAAAACTTTTGCAGCCGCCATCTTGGATTTACATTTTGACCTCACTATCTACTTTCTACTACTATCGGCTTTGAAAATCATAAAAACGATACCCATGATGAAAAATTTAAAAAAATTCAGAGCAGCCATCTTTGATTTTCATTTTGACCAAATTCACACTCTCTCTCTCTCTCTCCCATGCAGTGTACTCGGGCTGATGTGTACAATTTCATCCCACGATACTGTAATCACTTTACTCTTTTGTTTTGTTTTTTTTTTGTCGGCGCTCTCTCTTTCTCTCTTCTCTTATCTCTAGGAATTAGAAGAAGACAGTTGCAAGTATTAACGCTTTTTAGCGTGACGATTTCTAAAAGTTTATAAGCCGCGTTAAAGCCTTTGTTCCAAAAAAAGTTATAAGTAACTCATATGCATGTACTAAAAAGCTGTTATTTTGACATTACAAACAGACACTTCAATCTAATTTATTTGTATGTATGTATGTAATTTATTTACAAAAAATAAGAAAATCCTGTGAAATGCAAGGAATAAAAGGCTTTTTTATTTATTATATAATTTATTATGATTTATTTTGTCTCTAACTTGAGTTATTAGCATCATAGCTTGTTTTTGTTATACGATTGTAAACTATCACATAAGTATGAATATTTTTTTAACTATTGGGAGGTAGGTAGGTACTCCTTTTTAAAAGACAATCGTCATCCTGAGGATGCCTCGTTGAGAGGTGAAACACGTGTCGATTTCTTTCAGGGTCTTTTTAAGACTCTTTAGAAATAGCTAAGCGGAACAGGTCACTAAATATATCCAAATCATCATTTTATAATGGATTTCCGCAAGGTCACGCCTGAATCAATTAACTAACACTACCGGTTGTAAACTAATCTGACGATTTTTTTCCAATGTAACAAAGTATTAAGTTTAAATAGAATATTAAATTGTAAACTTGGGTTTTCTTTTAAACATGAATGGTACTTTGGCAAATACCCTAAGCAATAACTGAGCGAACCAATCTTATATTTAATTTCGCTAAGAAATTCTTAAATGTAACAAAAGAAATGTAGGAACGTAAGCGTAGTTAATCTCATCATTCACTAAACACACGAGTAAGGAGAAAGATCTCGAAGCAAAGATTACCCTTCACGGTAAAATAATTTTATTTACCTCTTTGTAACTGTGTAATGTGAATAAATAAATGTTACATTTTCATTCGTAAATTACCTACTTTCAATTTATTTTGAGAATGTTTCCATCTTCCGTTATGGTTTGAGGGAATATTCTCTTTTATTTGCCACCGAAATCAAATTTGGGTGGACTTTAATTTATTGCTATTTAATTTTAGTTGAATAAAAATTATGTTTATATTGTGGAATACTTTGAAGTATTCCCTACCTTTTTTTTTTTTTTGTGGGTGGGATATCAGCAAATAACTTCTCCCGCTCTGGGCGGAACGGGAGGGCGTGTCAGACTCTTACTGACTAAAACCCACCCGTGTTCCTTCGGTTGCCCTGTCGCCGGGGGCCACGATCTCCCTTTCGGTTTTCTTCGCAACCCCGGCAGGCATCGGCCCTAGTGGACCCCTTCAATTCTGCTGACATCTCTTTGAGGCGCGCGTGGAACACAACGCGCCGTCGACCCGGGCCTGGTCCTTATCGGGCGGTGAGCCACCCATTGCTCACCGCCCGCAAGCCCGCGCCTACGGTGGCCGGAAATCGCCTCGCAATTCCCGACACCCTGGGTGTCTCCTCCTGCGGCGGTTAGGGGCGTGAGGGCGCGAAATTTGCTTCTCCCTCACGCGTTCCGCCTCCTCCTTCGCGAGCATTACCGCTTCGCAGAAGGAGGTGACGGCCTCCCATTTCCTCTCGCTTCGTACCATGACCTGAACCAGGGCCGGACGCGAGAGATGACCGCCGCCGATCGCCTCCACGAGGACACGGCGATGCTCCGCCCAAGCTGGGCAGACCTCCACCGTATGCTCCACCATGTCCTCGGGGCGATCCACACAATGGTGACACCCGGGCGTTTCCTCCCGCCTTATCCTGTGCAGGAACCTCCCGAAACAGCCGTGTCCGGTGAGGACCTGCGTCAGGCGGAAGGTGAGGACGCCGTGGCGCCTCTCTAGCCACTCCTCAAAGAGGGGTCTTATCGCCGCAATTGTGGCGTGCCCAAAGTATTCCCTACCTGAACCTACCTGACCAATAAACTGTACTTCGAGTTAGGCAGGTTTATTATAAATAGCAGGAAGATCTGTTTGGTTAAAAAAATCCAGCATTTTGTAAAAGTTCACTTAAATTAATAACCCTATCTTTAAAATAAAATTACTTTTTAACTACCTAACCAAAAATGTTGTCATTTTCTGACAGCAGGAGTCCTCCAAGTCTTCCTACTCTCAAATGTCATATCGTCGTTCTTAATTATTGTTCTTGCTTTTCTTAATTATTTGACTGTGTTTATGCCAGTGACAACATAGAACTTAAAGGCAATTTAAAATAGAGTTGCGTTTAAAAGCTAAGCTTTAAAATGTTTATGACATAATATATGTATACATGATCTAATTTAAAATTGTGCGCCCCCTCACTGTTGAAATGTGTATGTTAACAGTGGAGAGGCGCACAATTATAAATTAGATTATGTTTACTTTAGTCATGCTCAATAAAATCATTCCCAAACATGAAAAAATTTAATAAATAATAAATTATCATTAAAACACTTCCTTAATTACAAGTTTACTTCACTGTTTTCAGCCCAAGTGTTGTTTTTCACGACTGTGGTAATTTGGAGGCAGATTACATCGGGATCGGATCGAATAAGTCCATACTTACTTTGACCGAGGGCGATAATTTCCGCATTGCAGACAGCGCTGCAACAACCATGTAGTGAGCACGAGTTCTATGTTATAAGCTTTTTACTTTGTTGATTTTATGATCTTTGCTTGTATTTGTCCGAATTTTATGATGAAATAGTATTGTTTGCTTGTGCTAAAAATTTGCAAGTTGTAGCTAGGCTGACTGCATAGAGTATCCAGTCAATCTCTTGACTGTATATTTTTATCACAAGATCTATTTTAATTTATTTTGTAAGTCGCGACCTGCCCCGATTTCGCGGGTGAAATGGACTCATGTGGAAATATGTCAAAACATCAGGATTTCTGTGCTGTTTCTAAGTTAAATATTAATAGTTATTTATCTTTTTGGAATAAATTATCCGAATTATAGTGAACACCGCATCAAAATCCATTGTTGTATATCTAAGCGGTCACACAGACACATGAAAAGCGACTTTGTTTTATAAATACTATGTGTACAACTAGGACCTATCCACCACTAACACAGTTCTCAGAGGTCGATTGTTTGACGGGGTCCGTTAGGGCCGATGCCTGCCGGGGGTGCGAAGAAAACCGAAAGGGAAATCGTGGCCTCCGGCAACAGGGCAACCGAAGGAACACGGGTGAGTTTTAGTCAGTAAGAGTCTGACACGCCCTCCCGCTCCGTCCAGAGTGGGAGAAGTTGTTTGATAATTTCCCACCCAAAAAAAAAAGGGGTCGATTGTTGATCACAGCAACTATTTCTAAAAGTTAATGTGCAATCTTTTCGGCCGGGTACAGTACGTCTTATTGTGGAATCATTTGTTTCTTTCAACAAAAACCCAAACGTTACTGTGGCGGTATCTAAAACACATTGACGTCACACAAAATCCTGAGTCGCGCAAGCAGAGTTTACCACGCGAATAACATTTATACAACGTCTCGACATCAATCGTCAGGCAGTTGCCCACCAAACACAATACCCGTCTAGTCGGAGGATCCTCCCTTTTCTATGGAGGATGAGTGAACTTTACACCCTGTTCCTCATATCCCTATAATTCTAATTTTAAAACCGCTGTCTCTCATAACGTGTACCATACCCTCTAGGACCGAGCAGCGCTGGTTTGATTACCGTTTTCCGTGCACCACGATCGACTGTTGTAATTTGCTTGCTATCATAAAACCAAACGCCCTTATTTGCTACACGGCAATATATTATTATTTGTGTACCAACTTTACAGCCCCTGCCTATAAATTGTGGGGAAATGCCGAGGAAAATGTATATAGAAGCCGCTTCAAGCGATGTTTTATGTTGTAGGAGCAATAACATGGTTTTTATAGTCTCTATTTCTGATAAATACTTCAGTATGGCGTGTTCGATAATGTTAATACGCTTATGCTAGTGATTTTGATTACTATTTGGGCGTATTCACCAGTAAATAAACCTGTCGGGATTATCTACGAAATTACTAGACCGTATTTAGAATGATTATCAATTCACCTCAGAGTATTTAAATAAAAATTCTTTCAGTGAGTGAGCTTCTAAAAATATTGAAAATGTTTTATGCTCAATATTGATATACTCTTTAGAATTCACATACGCCATTCACCCACGATAACCTAGCCTTATTGATAATAATAAATCGGTGGCAGCTCAAATTCGAGATACTAAAAATTTATCAACGTTAACTGAACTCACACCCAGTCCCCTGTTAGCAATTTATTGTCAAAGCCAGACATAAAAACCGTTGATCTAGATTCTACCATTCGTAACGTTTTCAAATTTATTTTTGTTGGGGCTACGATACTTTAAAGGGCTTAAAAGGGTCGCCTGTTGCTTTTTTTTAATTTAAGTAATTTATGTATAGTGGTTTTTTGCCAAAACGGCAATATGTTCAATTAATGCAATATTTTGTGTTGATTCCGAAGGTAAAAAGGTTTTAGGGTTACATACCTCAAAAGGAAAAAAAACGAAACCCTTATAGGAGCAGTCGTGTGTCTGTTTGCCTGTCTGTCCGTCTGTCATAGTCAATTTGCTCCAAATCTAATGGACCAATTAAGTTGAAATTTGGTAAGCATATGTAAACTAAATACGGACGTGTAACGTAAATAAATGAATTTTGAATAAATGAATTTTGAGGGCACTTTTGGGGGCAAATAAGAAAATTTAAAAAAGTTTTGCGAACTGTACCGTGTGGAAAGAATTTGTTGCGATAATCCCAAATTTATTTTTTATTCAATTTTAAAACAAATACATTGTAAGATATTAATGAAAATTGATCATTCGTCCGTTATCTTCGAAATTACTGAGCCAAAAATTAAAAAAAAAAAATGCAGGGATTGGTTCTTTACTCAAAAGATTACAGAAAAATCTATAAGAAGTCTATGGTCTTAAAATAACATGGAAAATATCTCAATGTTGTGTGTACAAACTTACATTTGCAGTTGAAATGTATGGGAGAACATGTTTTTCAACTACAATGTGTATCTTGTAGCAGTGGTGTGACCGTCAGACTGCCAAGTCACACAGGTCTCGAGTTCGAACGCAAGGCACGCATTTCTTGACTTTTCGGATTCATGTGTGTACTGTATAATTATTACTTGCTTCAAAAACGGTGAAGGAAAATATCATGAGGAAACCGCTGCGTGAGAGATATTTCTCGACGGCATGTGAAGCCAAGTCAGAGGCCCACAGGCGACTTTATAACTCTGACAAAAGGTGAGTCACTAACAACACGCAAAGAGGAAGAGTTTGTCCGGACGGAACTACGGAATCCTTCGTTGTGTTGTCCGACACGCACTTGGCCGTTTTTTAATTTCATTCCGTTTTAATAACTCCTTATTCAGTGATTTTTTGGATGGCAACATCAGGAAATTAAGGGAAAGCAGGACGGCTTAAAAAAATATTGTCTTTATGATTGTGAGTTTAGGAAGAGTAAACGTCTATTCTACTAGATAAATATATCTTAGAACTGAATGAAATAACAAGGTACTCGACGAAAAATAATAGGTATAAGTTCGCAAAGATAAAATAATAATAAATGTGGGGAGCACTGTTCAACAATAATAGTGTGGCGTTTTATTTATTTTGTTTGTCGCTAACGAATAACTATTGCTTAATTTATTTAGTTTTTTTTTTTTCTGAAAGATTTAGTTTGATATTCAATTTCGTTTCAGTTAATCCTATTTACTAGTACAGCTATTGTGACAATTATATGTATTTTCTCGTTCTTATTACTTTCAAGCTTTTTTATTTATAAAAGTACTTATGTTGAGTTTTTAGTTTTAGTACTTTTTTTCACAAATGGATGAAGGTTTAACCTAGTATTTCTTGACGTGGGTGAACGAAGAGGATAACTTATAATCACAAGAGGATTAGTAGAATCTGTTTGAGTGCTAAAAACATTTATTGCTTTATTTATTGCTTTATTGCTTTTTTGGTCATTAGTGCTAAGCCGTGCTGCACCATTATGGCGCATTGGGTACGTGTACATGTACATATACCCGGTGCGTCTGGTGAGTGCAGCAGATATTTGAATTAAATGTTGTTTTTGTTTGTTACTAACATAGCTAGTAAGTAGTGTGTATTACTAACATCATATGGATCAAGGTCTGAAATAAAGTATTTTTATTTATTTTTTCTTTTCACGCTGACCTTTCATCTTATATAATAACTTAGATAATTACAAATAACTGTGCGCTCTCATTCCTATGTACGATACCCAAGACGAACAGTGTTATTTGCTTTCTTTACTAGATTTTTCTCAGTACCAGCCCAGAGTCTAGATTAGTAGTCAGTTCGTCTCCAGGGACTTAAACATAACTGGTGCAATATCAGTGTACTATTAGCTATATGTAACCTTTCGGAGAATACTGGCTTTATGTTAATTAATTACGAATGTTAAACCTTTTTTCGGAACTGGGTTCCAAAGTTTCCATCCCAGAAACTTTCGACATTCGACTCTTACTTTTCAGAATATAATAATTAATATAATTATAATAATTAAAAAATAATAAAAAATAAAAAATAATAATAATAATAATTAAATAATTAATAGTAATATATATAATTATAATAGTATAATTTTAAACTGTATCACCGTACAGTAGTACTATGCAAATTAAGGTATTATTTAAATGTTACGGAACCCTGGTCCAAATCTGTCTGTCTCCGTATTGTATACCAAGAGACTAATGTGGGCGAGTGTTTCTTTGTTACCAACATCTAGATTGGATTCCAATCCTCCAGGATTAAACAATAGATGTGTGTTGTGTTGTTTCAATATTGGTTCAAATGTTTGGACGGACTATGAATGTTTATGTTGAGGTTCAAGTAACCGTACTGCGGGGTTATGAATATGAAATTTTTGTTTTCACCCTAGAATTGGGTATGTTATACGGTATGTATTGAAATTTGTTTTGTGGTTATGTTGTAAGAATAATATACACTTTGAGATCGGAGTAGCAGAGAAATATCGTTTTAATAATGCTTGTTAATTTTGACAATTAGCCGTACAACCGATGACCGTTGAGGTAAACGTGTTCTTGAGTGGGGACTGCAAAGTGGGACGCCCTCAGGCTAGGAGGAGCGATGATTCGCAGGGTGGCTGGTAGCAGCTGGATGAGAGTTGCTGAGAATCGAGCTGAATCGCGTGCGATTGGAGAGGCCTATGTCCAGCAGTGGATTGCTGTAGGCTGTTGATGATGAATTTTGACATCCTGATGATGACATAATTTTACCACGGCTGATCTATTATCATATAGCTAGTGTTCACACAAAACGGGAAAGAAGTTTTGCCTCACATTACATAAGTGTACAGTATAACTATTTTCATAATGTCCCTCGGCAACTTCGTGTTTCTTCAGTCGTCGGATTTCTATCAGTTGCCCTTTGCAATTGGTGCAGACCGGACGCTCTCAATCGACTAGGAAGTATATACAGTTGTTAATACTCTTTTAACTTAATGTAATTTATTTTAAAAATGGAAGGAACGCTGCTAAATTCGCAAGCAATTACAGCTCTAAATAGTTCACACGAAAAAGAAAAACAACAATAAAGTACTTAGTTTTGAATTTAAATTATTATACACGATTAATCTAATAATTGATGGAGATGGAAATTAGCATTCGTTGGTATTCGGAAATGCGATTATTCCCGACGGACATAAAGAAAATATACTGTACACATATTTCACATTATGACGGCATTACTTATATGCTTGAGTAAGTAATGCTTACTCCTAATGGTTTATTCCGTCTTAACGCTCTGACGTCAGCCGTGTGAACTGTACGGCGTCCTTAAGTCTTTTAGAAAACATGAGAAAACTATTACAAATCGAAAACACTTTTTCACGAGGTTTACTAGAATTCGACTAGAAATTGTCTGTACTATCTTAACGTATGAATAACACAAGCCTTACAAAGGTATCGTCGGTGCAGAAGAATATACATCGTTAGAACATAAGCGTGATTTGTAGCTTGTCAAATTCGTACGCGAAGGTTTGTGCCAATATAGTTGTGATTCAAGGGGTCATTGTGAAGAGTTAGTTTTTCGAGCTGGGTTGTACCGATGCTCGGACAAATTCACTGGAAAAGAAGGATTGAACAACTGAAGGGAAAGAAGAGAATGCTTGTAGTCAGTGAATTCAAACGATAAGGGAGTCTGATTATATTGTCGTTTCTATTGTTTAGATTCAATATATCTGTGGCTTTAATGTTAAATTGAGATCTTTTATGTACCCACATTATAAATGAAAAAAAAGATCTTTTTTTATTACCATTCATAGTTTATATTAACATGTTTGGGATTTGTAGATTAATTTCAAATCAATGTTTATAATCTTGTTATTTCAAATCAACGTTTCTTTAGGAAAATATAATTCTGTAGAGATTACACATAATTCAATACGAGAGCATCAAGCACTGATAGAAAATTATACTGCCCAGTACTAAAGAACATAAGCCATATGAATGCAATTTTTGTAAGATATTTTCAACACTATCCGAATTGTCACTTCACTTGCGGCGCACATCGTTTTGTATGGAAATGTATGTCCACCACACTGTCACGCTACGCACGAATGCGTGGCAAACAAATGAATTGCGCAGCTAAAGTGGCAAACCTTAAAAAACTCAAAGCATTCATATCAAATAAACCAATCACAGGCACTTTTGAATTGTCAAAGGGTCGATCAGTTAGACAGATGAAGCTAGTTGTCCATTCTTTTAAATCAAAATACTGTTACAAAATATTGGTTAAATCATACATGTTGAAATTATACATGTGAAAACAATGTAGAAAGTCGTGCCCGTAATAAAATGATAAAACAAATTCACAAGTTAAAATAAGCCGTGGCAGCCAAGAGATGGCCAGTCCCTATTGATGGCGCCCGTTTGCACGCGCTCTCTCCGTGCACATCCTACGAAACAGTGGTCGGTCGACTTTCTGAAAGGTTTTCTTTTTCTATGGCAAAGCACTTCGTCTATAAGGTACATCTATGTTCTATGTTATGGGGTTTGGTTTCCGCACTTGGTCCGGCAGGTGAACCATTGTACGTGGGCCATGGCGGCCGCTTGGGAGGGTTATTCCAACCTACTATAAGGTACATATAATTGCTATATCTGAAATAATTTCCCGGAATTAGCACAATTCTGGTATATTGAGGTCGGCTATTTACGTAGGATTGGCTATTAGGAGCTATTTTGGTCGATGGCCTATCATTTATAATAATTGGTGCCCTTCATTGCCTGGAATGATATTCGACGCTTCGAAAAATGGGTTGAGTGAGTAACGTAATTAGGTCCAGGAGGAGACCTCAATCACTTACGTTATTGTTTTTTAAACCCTTGGGACTGATTTTAATGTCAATGGCCTGGGTAATCAAATCGACGTTTATGCTGGAAAATAGAATATGGGTTTAAAAGCATTTTTTCGTTTTTACGACCAATGTTCAGCTCTAAAATGGAGATAGGTACATTGAGGGATAAACCTTGTAGATAAGAGTGAGATACCATCATCAAGAACTAAACTTAGTTATTGTTCTCATAAAGATACCATGATGTAATTCAACGTTTTAAGCAATAAATATGATACCTTTTAAACTCTTATCTCATTGTTATAAAATATAAATTAGAATGATTGTCATGAGATTGATAAAACTCTTGGCAATCATTCTAATTAATACCTTACCTTACCGAGATACGAGTTACATTGCGATGACTTACTAATAATTTATATCGATCGTGAATGTACCTTAATAAAGGATGAAATAAAAAGTAGCGAGTTCAATTTTGCTCCCATTTGGGTCTATTACTATTTGAACGGTGTAATAAGCTGTAACAAATAATGTTTCTTTAACCCCACATCCACAGACAAAGGTCATTCAACTCTTTAAACTTTTTATCCCATTACAGAGGTAGAATTGTTTAATATCACCCAAAATGTTGACGAAGGGAATAAAAGTAAGTGTGTGAAAATTACTTAGCCTTAATAAATTAAGTCCAAACTTCACTACTTAAGCTAGGGTCTTAAGAAGTGAAGTTTGGACTTAATTTGGAGTTTGTGAAAGACACGTGTATCTAGATGTAAACTAATGAAAATTCAGGAATGAGTTGGCTTGACCCGAGGGCAAATATTGATGGAAAGGTTGCGCAAGGATGTATTTGTAGATTGTACATAACATATAACATTAGCTAAATATGTATTCCCCGAAGGATTGGGCAGGTATTTAGTAGATTCCGTTTTATGAAATGAACTTGCTACGACTGAGCTCGTGTTGATGCTTCGACCGCGCATGCTCGGGAACAGAAATCTGTGCAGAAGTCATCATACAAAGAACAAGGCAAGTTGAATAAAAGCATGTAAAAACTAGCCAATGATTGACATTATCGTAATCTTAAACTAATATGCGAAATGCGAAAGTGTGTTTGTTTATTTATTTGTTACGCTTTCACGCTAAAACGGCTGAACAGATTTGAATGAAATTTGGCACATGGGTAGACCAAGATCTGGATTAAGATATAAAATACTTTTTATCCCGATATTCCTTCGGGATCGAGACTTCTGCGGGTGAAACCGCGGGGACACAGCTAGTAATTTATAATTTTGCTAGTGTCTCGTCTTACTTTTACCGTAGTACACACAATATCAAGTCGAATTTCATTTAAATCATCTTTTATAACGCTATCTACGCGTATTTAAGTGTATCTAAACTCCATTTGTCTATTTTTTTTTGTTTTTTTTTTTACATCTGTTTAATATATTAAATCACACTTTAATTTTAATAAATTATTTTTCTTTAAGTACGCTGTACTGGTACACCGTCTAAATATTTGTTTGCTGCACCGCTCGACGTCATTACGTCGGCGCCGGCTGTCGCTGAAAACTAGCGCTGGGGCTCTGTCTTGCATAGGGTCGTAGCATAATGCTGAGCGATAGCCGATTTGCGTGGATGTGACGCATACTTCCCCAACCTTTTCTCATTTATGTATTTTAAACTCTTTTTTTTGCGTCACGTATACCGCAAATAAACGTTTTTTCTTTCTTTCTTTCATTTGAAATAAGATTTTGACTTCTGTACCGTAGGCATAAGGCTGGCATTTAAAGCAAAAAAGTGGTAACAATACCAACTGTTTACTGCAGCTGCCACTTGTCATGCCAAAAACGCAATAGAAGTCAAAATCGGTTGAACGGACTGTAAAAAAGGTTTGTTTAAATGTCTAATCCTTATTTCAAATGGAGAGTAGTTGCATCAAAACACCAGTTGCACGCGGTACCTACCCAAAACTCGAAGGATACCACTCTAACTACCTTAATCCCCAGCTTTCACCGAAATGAGAAAAGCGAGCACCAAACGAACGACTTTTCTTTTATCTCGTCCAAGTGTAAACAGTTTAAGAGGAACTCATTAAAACTTTTAACTGTTTTGTTTCGAAGCACGTGAAAAATGAGTGGTTATGGTCTTACAGAGTTAAGACTTAATTAGGCGCACTTCTTATATTACAAAGGACTTCCCGTTGGTTCAGTGGTCGCAAGACCTACTACTGAGCATGAGTTCTTTGGTTCGATCCCCAGGGCGGGAAAAGTGTTATTGGGTTTATCCATTTGGATTTTTTCAGTAGCAGCCCGAATTCTGGATTTGTGGCCGGTTGATACAATAGGCTTTCCCCCTATTACACGGGACCTTAATATAACTGACGAAATGTAAGTGTACTGTTGGTGCACCTGAGCCTTACCCTTCAGGGATGAAGGCGTGATGTTATGTTTTGAGTTCAGCTACACGATAACACATGCGTGCAGGTCATGTCCACTCAAACTTATTTGGTACTTTCATCAAGAGACCAACCTCAGACATTCCCCCACATGGTCCTCATGATCTGACCATTACAATGTTATTGTATGGATTTAAAAACAGAGTTCAACCTCTGAGTGTGTTTCGGAGTTTTTTTTTTCTTCAGAGTAAATGGCAAAGCGACATCGACGTCAACGAGTAAACAAAATAAATGTGTAAAACTGTTATTTTTAACCAATTTACAAAAGAAATATAATTTGTCATTTACAAGCCTTAGGGACCTCGCACACTATGCGGCTACGACTGGCCATGGACGTGGTCGCGCGGAAACTCCGACAAAATGCGGACGTCCTCGCGCAGTACGGGATCACGACCTCGAACAGTCGTGATCATGGCCTCAATCTTAGCCACAGAAGCTCCGACCAAGAAGAAATTTTGGCCCCAAAACTGGTCATCCGACTAATTGCGGCCAAACTTCCGTCTTGGGCGTAGTGCTTGAGGTCCCTAAGAACATAAACTTTGGCCGCAACAATCTCACGATCCGGCCGGTCGAGCTTCCAGTCTCACGTTGCGGTCAATTTCGAGATGCGCATTCGCTTTCTATTGTTTAACTCGAGAGTCTAGATAAGTGGCAATCACTTTCAATCATTTTCAAAGCGTATTGTATTTCTACGACGACTTTCAACAGGATTGACATAAGCTTTTAGGTGGCATAAATCAGTCCTATACATTTTTCATCATTTTTCATCTTCGTTATCGCTGTTAGAATGTCATTTTGTCTCGGCTCTCTGGTCGTAGTCGTGTTGTGTGCGGGTTCCCTAAATTTGTTTACGAAGTTTTATGTTCTGTTTACCTATTTTGTGTGTAATTGTCGGTTGAGGTTTGAACGGTATATATAACAAGCTTGGGAACAATTGGAAACAAAAACAAATGGTTTTGCTTGAAGCGATTTGGGGATGAAAGGCTTTGAAAGCTATTGTTTATTTAAAAAACAATTATGAAGTATGATTCTGTTTGAAATAATACCAAAATGCAAACACTTAAAAATTATACTTGAAACGAAATATGTTTGTTATTTTAATGAATTTTAAAAGCGAAATGAATTTACATATCTACTCAAAATTTTACAGATATTTTTTTTTACAAATAGGTCCATCATATGTAGTGAAAAATTAAAACTCGAAATCGTGAAAGTTTTACTAAAATATGACAACAAAAGTAAATATCCATTAGGCTATAAATATTTTTCGTACATTAAAATATTATTTTAGTTGAAATGGTAAACATGAATAGTTTAAAATACCATTTATGGTATTCTTCGCAGAAAAGTTCTTTGAGTGAAATGAATATAATCTTTCTTGTCCGTTTTGAAGCACTTTCTAATTACATTTTTTTAAATGGTTTCAGAAATAATATAATTTATTTGCCTCGTGGGTCTTTGTTTGCAACTAGTCGCGCACAACAAGCGCGGCTGTTGAGCTAATCCTTAGTTGATCATGAATTCAATTCATAGTTTACGCAAAGGTTATTGAGTTTTTAGAACGAAGTTCTTTACCGCAGCTTGCGGTTGGAGTTGACTGGTAGAAATAGTCACGTAAGGAAAAAGTGTTAAGCCCTTTCCATGCGACTTTCCTTCTCTCTGTCTTTGTCTGAAAAAGTGTGAATTTAATACACATTTTTAATACAGAGATATCTAGCATGGCTCCGTATTAAAAACACGTCGTTGGATGGGTATAACAGTCTATGCGAGCTGAAAGAACCTTCGATAAAAAGGTCGGTTCAAGGTCTCAAGTTTCAAGTGTCAAAAGTTTTTGTTTTCTATCATACGTGAGAAGTTACTTCGTTCCTGACGAGGGTCGTATCCGCCCACGTTTTGTTATTGAGAAGTTGTCAGTAGCAGCTTGGAGTCTAGATCTGTGCAGCAAATGTCCAAATACGGATGTATCGTGAACCAACGTGATGTTAAGAATTCATGATTAATTTGACATAGAACCTGCCAAAATTTTAACGTCATTGTTTGTGCAATGATGTTTAAATTTTGGCAGTTCAAAAATAGCGGTTGAAAGCAAATACTCGAGGTATTTGCTTTAAAGCCCATCCATCCGAAGATGCCAAATCTGACATCTATACATTTAATATTATAAAATGAAGTCGCTTTTCGTATTTGGTCTGTGTTACCGCGTTTTTTTCTAAACTACACAACGGATTTTGATGAGTTTTCGACCATTATAGAGATTTTTTGCCGGAAGGTTTGTGTATAATAAATTAATATAAAACTTACATAATTATATTAAAGAAATCTCTGCAGGGGCGGGTCGCTAGTCAAAATATAATATGACAAAATGTAAACACTTCAAATATGTCCTTTTAATATTACAGCATTTCAGTGGCGTTCAAAATTGACGTGCAATATCCGTCTTCTGTACGTGGAAATGGATATACATTACAAATACAGACATATTATACAATATATATATATATAGACATACACTGCTATCACAGAAACGCATTTTACTATTAAATAATATATTATCCTAACTAATATTAAAATGCGAAAGTGAGTTTGTTTGTTATGCTTTCACGCTAAAACGGGTGAACGGATTTCAATGAAATTTGGCTTATGTGTAAACCATGACCTGGGTTAGGACATAGGCCATTTTTTTTCTCGGTAATACGAACCCGTGGGATAATTTTCGACCTCCACGCAGGCGAAGCTGCGAGCAAAAGCTAGTTGAACTATAAATAAGAGCCTTAATTTTTTTTTTGAATATTGTCGGATAGTTAAACCGTTTGCAGCTGCATATTAGTACCTACTTTACATAACATCATGAAAATTTGCCTAGCTTTTTCCAATTATCTTGGGGTCGGCCTCCAGTCTAACCAGATGCTGTTGAATACCAGTATTTTATATGGAGCGACTGCCTATCGGACCTCCACAACGCAGATACTGGGTAACACGATACACATTGGTAAGACTGGTTATCAGATTTTCGGGCTTCCAACTACCCTTAACGATTGTGAAAACATAAAACAAAAAATGTTTGTACTTGTATATCCATTGTCTTGTAAATGTGTTCCTACATGGTACCTACCACACATGTTATGAAATGTATTCAGATTTGTATTGGCCCCATATGCGCAGTACCTTGCCAAAGGGTATCTATGTTGTCTTCTATTTAAACAAGAACTTTAAGGTCATGAATAATTGAAAACTCATCCTCATGTAGGTACCCTTTTCCAGCCTCCGGTTAGTTCTCAACACGGGCCCTTGTGGTAAGCTTCGATAAATTCTCAAACAAAACTGACGTCGGGTCAATCGCACGTGTTACTTCATTTGCTCGACAAAAACCACCCTTATTGCCACGAAATAAAGGCGGTCAATGTTAAAAAAAATCCTTTTGTCCACGGATTCGCCCTCATGGTATTCGGAAATTATCCCTTAAAAACATACTCCCGGGAAAAAGGTATCCTATGTTCCCAATTCATGATTTATATATATCAGATTTCATCAAAAACCGTTCAGCCGTTAAGGCGTGAAAAGGTAATAGACATGCAAACAAAGTTATTTTCGCATTTATAATATTACTAGCAGCGCGGTTTCACTCGCATAAGTCTCGATCCCGTAAGAATATCGGGATAAAAAGTATCCTATGTCATAACCCAGGTCATCGTCTACCTATGTGTCAAAATTTATCCAAATCCGTTTAGCCGTTTTAGCGTGAAAGCGTTACAAACAAATAAACAATAAATATATATATTTATAATAAATATAATTATAATAATAAACTTTCATTTCAACTCAATAACTATACACTATGGATTATTATGGATTGTTACAGGGGGCTTAAAATGGCCGCTTTGGCAGAATCATAATATGATAATATTATGAATCACACAAACTGACGATTCATAATATTATCTGCGTTCAATTCATATTATGCAATTCATCTGTTTGTCAGTTTTATATTATAATGAATTTGACTGCCTCGTTGGTCTAGTGGTCGCAAGCGCTACTGCTAAGTATGAGGTCCTGGGTTCGATTCCCGGGTCGAGCAAAATGTTATTGGGTTTTTCTATCTGAAATTTCTCAGTAGCAGCTCGGAGTCTGGATTTGTGCCCGGTTGATGGCAATAGGCTCGCCCCCTATTACATGGGACTTAAACATAACTGGCGAAATGTGGGTGTGCCTGTGCTACAGGGACACCTCTGCCCAACCCTTCGGGGAAACAAGGCGTGATGTTATGTAACATTTAAACTGTAGAAATAAAAATAAAAATCATATTTGATTAATAAAAAATGTAAAGAAAAATTACCAATAAAATTACGGTCTTGATTTTTTCATGATTCAGCTTAAATATGTGTCACCTATAGGAATTGCTGGGAATTTAGAAAATGTATTGCTTTTAGAGGAATTGCTTAATGTGGCTGTGTTAGACCCGCAGATGTGCGGTTGAGTATATGTATTTTATATTTTTTTATGTTAGTTGAGTATATGTATTTTATATTTTGTTAGGTTATGTTATAATTATTTGGTATGGAGTTTTCTTGCAAGCTTTGTCACAGTTTCCAGTACGCACAGTGTGGAAGGATGCAAGATGTCATGCATGACTTGAGTTCAATGTACGTTCGTGTGGGACAAAGCGTCAAACGGATTTATCTGAAGAAAGGCAGAATAATCACATATGTTTTGTGCCATCGTTTCGTCCATTTTCTAAATAAATATTGAACTATAAATACAGGGTCAAATTAAATTAGCTAGCAAAACTTCACAGACTGGAAAGGTATTGATAATAATATTTTTATAATAATATTTATTGAATAAAAACGTTTACAAAAAGTGTACATTTAGGCAACAGTAAGATTTCCCAAACAATTATAATACCTAAAAATAAATTAAAACTAAAACATGTTAATTACAAGTGCAAGTCAGTAATGATGTTTCGGGATTACAGTATTAGGTAGCGACCCGCCCGATCTAGGTTAATTCAAACCTGTGTTTCAGGCCATCACTTTGCATTTTAATTAAATTGGAACAATAAAATTTAAAACTAAACTAATATAAAACAATTAATTAATAACTATGAGAAAAAGCATATTGGTACATTTATATCTAAAATTAAACCTTTGTAAATATACAAAAGTAAATACTTACGAGGGATAAATTATCGTCATGACAAAATTTCTAGAAGATTTTCTGTGTCTGTGTAATTGAGTGTCGCTAAATGTTCTGCTAACAATTTACTACATTTTTTGTAACGTACACTATAGAAGCTTAGTAACTTGTTGAGCCTATTATACAGAAAAGGTCCTAAAAACACATAAAATCGATTAGCAAACGCATGTCTAGTTTGAGGCTTTATGCAAACCAAATCTTTCCTTCTCTTGTCGCTAGGTGATGGGTCAAAAGGAAGTGCAGTGTGCTGGTGTAATACTATGTTTAGTACAAATAATTGCCGTATTGTTAGTACATTACATGCTATGTAGAGCTGGTGCGTAGGAAATGTAAAAGGGCGAAATGTTGCAACCTTTAGAATTGCTCTTTGAGCACGCTCTAGAGGGAGTAAAATTGTTTTTGCAGCACCGCCCCAAGAAGTTATGCAATAGGTAAGAATGGATTGACACAAAGCTAAATAAACCTGTTTAATTAATTTAAAGTCTGCTATGGTCCGCAAATTCTTAAAGACATATATTAATTTGCGCACTCTAGCACAAAGTAAATCGATGTGTTTACGGAAGTTTACATTGGAGTCAATAGTGACACCCAGATATTTTAAATGGTCAGCTTTAGCTAAAGTGGGGCAGGAACATGCAGTGTCAGCGCACGTGCTACAATTATGTGAGTAATGTTTAGATTAGTAAGCGGTATGTTAGTATTTCTCATTGTAAATAAAATGTATTTTGTTTTATCTGTATTTAATGTTAGTAGATTATTATGAAGCCAATTAGACACAATGTTAAAACCATTCTGAGCATGTTCATAGACTTCAACTCTTGATTTAGCTGAGAACAATAGAGCGGTGTCATCCGCATAAGACAATATGACACCATTTTGGAGTGCCAAGCAGCATAGTTCATTTATATAGATTAAAAATAACGTAGGGCCCAAAATGCTGCCTTGGGGAATTCCAAAACAACTATTTTTAAGTTCAGAACTTGTATACTGACCAATTTTTACACATTGCTGACGATCGCTAAGATAATCAGAAAATAGTTGAAGTTGTGCTCCTCTTATCCCAAGTGTTTCAAGCTTGTGCAAAAGTAAAGTACATGAAATGGTATCGAAGGCCTTGGCAAGGTCTAGAAAGATCCCAATTGTGTGCATACCATTATCTAGATTGGTAGTCACATAATTAGTCAATTTGTGTACTGCTTGTCCAGTTGATCTTTTGGGCCTAAAACCAAATTGACTATCTGAAAGTAGTTTGTTATCTTCCAGATATTTTATCAATCTACTGTTAATTATTTTTTCTAAAATTTTTGAAAGGCCTGTTAACACTGAGATGGGTCTGTAGTTATTCACATAGTTTTTGTCTCCAGATTTGAAGACAGGTGTGACGACAGCTTTTTTAAGCAACTTAGGGAATTTACCTTTAGATAAACAAAGCTGAAAAATGTGTGTTAGCGGCGGGGCAAGGAGGTATTTAAACCTCTTAAGTATATTATTAGGTATGTCATCCCACCCAGTAGCACAAACATCTTTTAACCCGTTTATTATTCTTACTACTTCGCAAACGTCAGTATCTAATAAAACAAATGAATTTAATGTAGAGGATGTCGTCGGGTTTTGACGGGAAGAATTATTGATAACCAAACATGATAAAAAAAACAACAAATTCAAGTAACATCAATACAAGCGATCGTTGACTCAAAAAATATCATCGAAACTTTTTTATTTTATTTTATCAAGTTTATTTGATATCGGAAAAAAAAGCGGATGATATCGGAGGAAACGATGGCATATAACGTATATGATTGTTCTGCCTTTCTTCAGATAAATCTTAATTCTTAATCCACCATAAATCAACAAAAATGTCAAAATATTATGTCCTAGGTTACTTAAATACTTTCTTTCCTTTCAATTCAATTTGTTTTTTCTCAATTCCTCTTTAAGTTAAAGCAAACGGACCATCAAACATTTCTCAAATCAACCTTATAACTGAAACAAACAATTTCAAATCTCGAAATCCTGTAAAGTCGATTTGCCCAAGGGTCATAAACCACAATTTACTTCAACTAAATTATGTCAATTCGATAATCGTTGAACGCAACACAAACTGGGCCCACATTAATAACCAAGTCCCTTGACAGGGGTCGCACAACGGTCATGGCTTAAAAGCCTTTAGATAGGACCGATACTTATCGATAGCGGTCAGTACGTAGGTATTCACTATTAGTTGGGTATTATTTCGTCGCTCGGCGTCCAATACCGCGAATGTGACATTTTTGACGAAAATCATTTTTAAATGCAGGATCACATATTTGAACGTGTAGAATTTTTATTCATTAATAGTAGTTATTTAAGTTATGACAAAACTAAAAATTTTATATTCTAACCTGACTAAAACTATTAGACTAAAACTAAACTAAAATATGGCGTCGAAAAATTCCTCCGCGTCGCTGTCGACTGGTAATCTACCCAAGAGACTGGCCGCATTGCCACGTTGTATGGCAATGCTTAGCCGCTGGCCAAGGTAAAAGTCAGCCCTTGGGTCACGGGAAGTGTCAACCAGTCGTTTGGAGATATCATTGAACAGACCGTGAGCACTCGGACCCCACGGCCCTAGAGTTTCAACCCCTTACAGCTCGAAAATATAGTGACCTAAAGGTTATTATACTTTCCCGCTTGAGATTTTACGTGTCGAATAAAATAAAACAAAAGTCTGATTTTCATCAAAAATGTCACATTCGCGGTATTGGATGCCGAACGACGATTTATTAGTACAATTGTTAAAGACAATTGTGAAACGGTGTCTATATTAATAACATAAGATTTTTGCGAGAAAACTTACATAATACGTTCGTCTAGCTTTCGAGATTTCTTTAAACCAGTAAAGGAGATCGAAACATGTATAATAGTTTCTTAAAGCCTATTACAAATAAGCCAATGTCATCATCTGCCTAGCCTTTCTCCAACTATGTTGGGTCAGTTTCCAGTCGTATCAGATGCAGCTGAATACCAAAGGAATTTACTTTGTGTCAGTTATTAGCTATAGAAGTCGGCAAAAGTTCATGATGAGGAATAAACGCTTATTAACGCTTGGCTTAATCAGCCATACATAATGTATAATATTAGCCATTTATGGCGTTATTCTGCTTGCCCTCTTCACAGTAAACAACAATTTATTAATAGTCCCCCAGTTAATTTTATCGCTTATCCAACCCACCTGGCCCGAAACGATAATCTACCTCAACATTTTCAAATTCAACTTGCTATCACACCGACCCCCATCAAATAGATATGAAAATGTTACTGCCCCCTTATCTCTTACTGATAAGGACGCTGAAACTCTTGATCATTATTATCAGTACCGCAGCTGTTTCTGACAACTTCCATACTAATATTAATTATGCCAACTTTGACTCGTTTGAGCAAAATGTCGCAGAGTTGTTATGCAATTTTGAAACCGCCTCTAGCTAAACAGGATGTCAGTTTTATAATTGTTTTGTTTCATATTATAATTATTATGAAGTGTGCCCAAACCTGGTCTTTGACACTTCAGCAAGGTCCAAGCTCGATTTGCCTGCGAGCCATATATATGGAGTGTAGTATTCTGGATGTTCAAATTTTCGAATTTCAGACCTTATAAGGAACACAACACTGCAGTGTGCCAAAACCAAGATCACGGATGTTACCCAGAAACCGCTAAGTTTAATTGGGATTAAGCCGGACATGTCTCCCGCAGGTCCGATGACAAATGGGCTAAGATAATCACCGATTGGGTCCCACTAAACGCACGAAGACATCGCGGTAGGCCGAGACGATGATGGCGGGACAAGCTTGACTCCTACCGAAAGAACTGGCCGGCCGAGCAAAATTCTGCCCTTTGCTTTGCAGTAGGATAAAACAAGCTAGTTAGATCTTAGATCTAGATTTTGCCTGCAAACGTTAGATTATTTCGATGAGTTAAAAGCAATTACCAGCCTTACCAACTTTAAATTATTCTATTGTGCAAATAATAATTTATTATGGCCACTTGCCCTTTCCTGCAAATAGCTCTAAAATATTTCAAATTGCAAAGTAAACGCTAAACACATTAAATCTTATCAACTAATATTATAAAACATGTTAATCGTAGAATGTCATGTCAAACACTGTTTGAATTTACGTGTACACATTAATTATAATTATGTTGATGAATGCTGTGCAGCAAATGTCCAAATACGGATGTATCGTGAAACAACGTGATGTTAAGTATTCATGATTAATTTGACATAGAAACTGCCAAAATTTTAACTCATTGTTTGTGCAATGATGTTTAAATTTTGGCAGTTCAAAAATAGCGGTTGAAAGCAAATACTCGAGGTATTTGCTTTAAGGCCCATCCATCCGAGGATGCCAAATCTTACATCTATACATTTAATATTATAAAATAAAGTCGCTTTTCGTATCCGCGACTACGCAACGGATTGTGATGAGATTTTGGCCATTATACAGATTTTTTGCCGGTAGGTTTATGTGTGTAATAAATTAAGATATAACGTACATAAAAATAATAAAGAAATTTCTGCAGGGGCGGGTCGCTAGTCAAAATATAATATGACAAAATGTAAATGCTTCAAATAAATGTCGTTTTAATATTACAGCATTTCAGTGGTGCTCGACATTGACGTGCAATATCCGTCTTCTGTTCGCGGAAATGGATATACATTACAAATACAGACATATCGCCATCACAGAAACGCATTGAACTATTAAATAATATATTATCCTGACTAATATTAAAATGCGAAAGTGAATTTGTTTGTTATGTTCTCACGCTAAAACGGGTGAACGGATTTGAATGAAATTTGGCTTATGGGTAAATCATGACCTGGGTTAGGACATAGGACTTTTTATCTCGGTAATACGAACTAGTTGAACTATAAATTATAGCCTTAAATATATATTTTTTTAATATTGTCGGATAGTTAAACCGTTTGCAGCTGCATATTAGTACCTACTTTACATGATATCTTGAACATTTGCCTAGCTTTTTCCAATTATCTTGGGGTCGGCCTCCAGTCTAACCAAATGCTGTTCAATACTAGTTTTTTATATGGAACGACTGCCTATCAGACCTCCACAATGCAGATACTGGGTACCTCGATACACATTGGTAAAACTGGTTATCAGATTTTCGGGCTTCCAACTACCCTTATCAATTGTGAAAAAATAAAACAAAAAACGTTTGTACTTGTATATCCATTGTCTTGTAAATGTGTATCTACATGGTACCTACCACACATGTTATGAAATGTATTCAGATTTGTATTGGCCCCATATGCGCAGTACCTTGCCAAAGGGTATCTATGTTGTCTTCTATTTAAACAAGAACTTTAAGGTCATGAATAATTGAAAACTCATGCTCATGTAGGTACCCTTTTCCAGCCTCCGGTTAGTTCTCAACACGGGCCTTGTGGTTAGCTTCGATAAATTCTCAAACAAAACTGACGTCGGGTCAATCGTACGTGTTACTTCATTTGCTCGACAAAAACCAACCTTATTGCCACGAAATAAAGGCGGTCAATGTTAAAAAAAATCCTTTTGTCCACGGATTCGTCCTCATGGGGTTTGGAAGTTATCCCTTACAAACATACTACCGGGAAAAAGGTATCCTATGTTCCCAGTTCATGGTTTATATATATCAGATTTCATCAAAATCTGTTCAGCCGTTTAGGCGTGAAAAGGTAACAGACATGCAAAGTTACTTTCGCATTTATAATATTACTAGCAGTGCGGTTTCACCCGCATAAGTCTCGATCCCGTAAGAATATCGGGATAAAAAGTATTCTATGTCATAAGCCAGGTCATCGTCTACCTATGTGTCAAAATTCATCGAAATCCGTTTAGCCGTTTTAGCGTGAAAGCTTTACAAACAAATAAACAATAAATATATATATATATATGTATTTATAATAAATATAATTATTATAATAAACGTTTATTTCAACTCAATAACTATATTTATGGATTGTTACAGGGGGCCTAAAACGGCCGCTTTGGCAGAATCATAATATGATAATATTATGAATCACACAAACTGACGATTCAATATTATCTGCGTTCAATTCATATTACGCAATTCATCTCTTTGTCAGTTTTGTATTATAATGAAATAACATTTAAACTGTAGAAATAAAAATCTTATTTGATTAATAAAAAATGTAAAGAAAAATTATCCAGTAAAATTACGGTCTTCATTTTTTCATGCGGCTATATTTACACCAAATATGATTCTGATATGAATTAAATTGAATATGATTCAGCTAAAATATGTGTCACCTTATAGGAATTGCTGGGAATTCAGAAAATGAATTGCTTTTAGAGGAATTGCTTAATGTGTCTGTTTTAGACCCGCAGATGTGCGGTTGAGTATATGTATTTTATATTTTGTTTGGTTATATTATATTTGGTATGGAGTTTTCTTGCAAGCTTTGTCACAGTTTCCAGAACGAACAGTGTGGAAGGATGCAAGATGTCATGCATGACTTGAGTTCAATGTACGTTCGTGTGGGACAAAGCGTCAAACGGATTTATCTGAAGAAAGGCAGAATAATCACATATGTTTTGTGCCATCGTTTCGTCCATTTTCTAAATAAATATTGAACTATAAATACAGGGTCAAATTAAATTAGCTAGCAAAACTTCACAGACTGGAAAGGTATTGATTACCAAACATGATATAAAAAAAACAACTAATAGTTCATGTAACATCAATACAAACGTTCGTTGACCATCGAAACGTTTTAATTTTATTTTATCAAGTTTATTTGATATCGGAAAAAAATGCATGATATCGGAGGAAACGATGGCACAAAACATGTGTGATTGTTCTGCCTTTCTTCAGATAAATCTTAATTCTTAACCTACCATAAAGATATGATACCAGAAGATTCAAAATATTAAGTCCTAGGTTATTGTGTAAATACCTTCTTTCCTTTCAATTCAATTTGTTTTTTCTCAATTCCTCTTTAAGTTAAAGCAAACGGACTACCAAACATTTCTCAAATCAACCTTATAACTAAAACAAACAATTTCAAATCTCAAAATCCTGTAAAGTCGATTTGCCCAAGGGTCATAAACCACAATTTACTTCAACTAAATAATGTCAATTCGATAATCGTTGAACGCAACACAAACTGGGCCCACATTAATAACCAAGTCCCTTGACAGGGGTCGCACAACGGTCATGGCTTAAAAGCCTTTAGATAGGACCGATACTTATCGATAGCGGTGAGTAGGTAGGTATTCACTATTAGTTGGGTATCATTTCGTCGCTCGGCATCCAATATATATATTTTTTTTTATTTTGCTACCTGCCTATGCAATAAACAAATCACTGTACTGGACTTGATTTCCGTACGTCTTTTTTTTTTTTTTTCGGATGACCACTGAAAATCAGCGCTGTGCCGTGGGTTCCCCATAGCTCTGCATCATGCTGAGTGGAAGCCTTCTTGTCACAGTCATGTCGTGCAGCTGCCGACTAATTTCTGTTTTATGCTCGTGATTTATTATGTACTTTTTGGTGTTTTCGTTTACTCTTGTCTTTTATGTATGTGTTATAGGCAAACTCCGAAGCTCCGGCGCTCCTAGGTTGGACTGGTCAATCCTCAGGTCAGACTGAATGACTTAGTCAAAGCCCAAACAAATGTAAATTTTCGGCCTTTGACTAAACAATTTTCGTCAAACCTGGGAGAGACTAATTTGGTCAGGCAAACGTCAAAACACAATTTTATTAAATCGGGGTTTGACGAGTCAAACTCCGATATAGGTATGAAGTGTCTTATCTTCGTATATTTGGAAGCATTTTATCATTTAAGCAGCTTTCAAGTCTTAAGAACCGCTTAACTCTGCCAGTTCTGACACCTGATTGGTCAGCTTACGTGATTTTCACTTTTATATTTGAGATGCTTTGAGAGAATGCCGTGTGGCATTAGGCCCGCCTTTTGTACGATGTGCAATAAAGTATAAAATAAATAAATAAATGCTTTGGAATATACGGAGGTTAGTTTGTAAGATTAGGTATAAAAAAATAACATTTTTAAAAATTGTGATGTTTATTGTTTTAATAATTTCTTAAGTAATTAAAATGGAAAATTAATCATTTTTCATTTGTTTTTTTTTTTTTGTTTTTAGTAACAACAACACCGTTTGATTCACTCATCTTCAATTTTACACAATTACACGCCCGCACGCTCAATGAACGAACATGAAATGACTAAACAATCGGTCGGAACACCGCGAGAGACATTATGAACCTGTTTAAACATGTTCAGATCAACGTTTGACCGAGTTTTGCAGTCGCTTCTAGGATTGACTAGGCCAAAACCGAAACAGAATAATTTACTTTCGACGTTTGACTGAAAAGTTAGGAGCTCCTGGGTTTGACTAAAAATACTTCAGGCAAAGGGCGAAATTGAAATGTATTTCGGGGATTACCTGATGGCTTTGGCCAAACCTAGGATAAACCAGTCCTTCCGCGAAGAGACTGTGTATCGGACTTTGACTATAACATATGCACGTGTCTCTGTGACAAATAAAACTATTTTTCTTTCTTTCTTTCTTTCAATACCGCGAATGTGTCATTTCTGACGAAAATCATTTTTAAAAGCAGGATCACGTATTTGAACGTGTAGAATGAAAGCAAAAGTCTGATTTTCATTAAAAATGTCACATTCGCGGTATTGGATGCCGAGCGACGATTTGTTAGTACAATTGTTAAAGACAATTGTGAAACGGTGTGTACGTTAATAACATAAGAATTTTGCGAGAAAACTTACAAAATACGTTCGTCTAGCTTTCGAGATTTCTTTAAACCAGTAAAGGAGGTCGAAACATGTATAATAGTTTCTTAAAGCCTATAACAAATAAACCAATGTCATCATCTGCCTAGCCTTTCCCCAACTATGTAGGGGTCGGTTTCCAGTCGTATCAGATGCAGCTGAATACCAAAGGAATTTACTTTGTGTCAGTTATTAGTTATAGAAGTCGGTAAAAGTTCATAATGAGGAATAAACGCCTATTAACGCTTGCCGCCTCGTTGGTCTAGTGGCCGCAAAGCGCTACTGCTGAGTATGAGGCTAAGGTAGGCACGTGTTGCACAAAAGTTGGCGAGATCATTAAATAGAATCATGACTGCGTGGCAAAAAAATTAACTGCGCAGCTAACGTGGCAAACCTCTTCGTGCACATACTAGGTAGCAGTGGACGGTCAAGACCAGAGATATACGCTAGTTTTAAAAATACATCCATAGTCCAGATAACTGCCTCGTTGGTCTAGTGGTCACAAGTGCTACTGCTGAGTATGAGGTCCTGGGTTCGATTCCCGGGTCGGGCAAGGTGTTATTGGGTTTTTCCATCTGGAATTTCTCAGTAGCAGCCCGGAGTCTGGATTTGTGCCCGGTTGATGGCAATAGGCTCGCCCCCTATTACATGGGACTTAAACATAACTGGCGAAATGTGAGTGTACTATAGGTACTCCTCTGCCTAACCCTTTGGGGAATATAGGCGTGATGTTATGTTATGTTATGTAACGCTTGGCTTAATCAGCCATACATAATGTATAATATTAGCCATTTCTGGCGTTATTCTGCTTGCCCTCTTCACAGTAAACAACAATTTATTAATAGTCCCCCAGTTAATTTTATCGCTTATCCAACCCACCTGGCCCGAAACGATAATCTACCTCAACATTTTCAAATTCAACTTGCTATCACACCGACCCCCATCAAATAGATATGAAAATGTTACTGCCCCCTTATCTCTTACTGATAAGGACGCTGAAACTCTTGATCATTATTATCAGTACCGCAGCTGTTTCTGACAACTTCCATACTAATATTAATTATGCCAACTTTGACTCGTTTGAGCAAAATGTCGCAGAGTTGTTATGCAATTTTGAAACCGCCTCTAGCTAAACAGGATGTCAGTTTTATAATTGTTTTGTTTCATATTATAATTATTATGAAGTGTGCCCAAACCTGGTCTTTGACACTTCAGCAAGGTCCAAGCTCGATTTGCCTGCGAGCCATATATATGGAGTGTAGTATTCTGGATGTTCAAATTTTCGAATTTCAGACCTTATAAGGAACACAACACTGCAGTGTGCCAAAACCAAGATCACGGATGTTACCCAGAAACCGCTAAGTTTAATTGGGATTAAGCCGGACATGTCTCCCGCAGGTCTGATGACAAATGGGCTAAGATAATCACCGATTGGGTCCCACTAAACGCACGAAGACATCGCGGTAGGCCGAGACGAAGATGGCGGGACAAGCTTGACTCCTACCGAAAGAACTGGCCGGCCGAGCAAAATTCTGCCCTTTGCTTTGCAGTAGGATAAAACAAGCTAGTTAGATCTTAGATCTAGATTTTGCCTGCAAACGTTAGATTATTTCGATGAGTTAAAAGCAATTACCAGCCTTACCAACTTTAAATTATTCTATTGTGCAAATAATAATGTATTATGACCACTTGCCCTTTCCTGCAAATAGCTCTAAAATATTTCAAATTGCAAAGTAAACGCTAAACACATTAAATCTTATCAACTAATATTATAAAACATGTTAATCGTAGAATGTCATGTTAAACACTGTTTGAATTTACGTGTACACATTAATTATAATTATGTTGCTGATATTAAAACAATGCTATTACGTGAACGTGACTAGCACATTCTCAGAATAATGGCAACCTACACAGCCTTTACATGAAATAAATAGCTTTATTTTAGCAACATAATATAAATCAGCATTTCGCTACGCAGGCTACGACGTAGCGCTCTCGTAGCAATGTGGCTACGCCGTAGAGTGCTACGAAGGTATTACAGTGCAATGTTGAATCTTGATTAATATATTTTTTCCTTCGAGCATAATCATTTACTTAGGAGTCGAGTGTTAATACAAAGGATTTAGAATTAACCGGTTAGTATTTAAACTTAAATTAAAAAGGCTAAGGATAAGCTGCTGCTGCGTTTCTAATGGGATTGAAGGATTAAATTAATGGTGGATGGGCAGGAATATGTTTAAAGTGCACATTCAGTCTGTGGATCGTTTAATTATGTTACTTCAGTATCTTTAGGCCTTCTAACACAAGGAGTAATTGAACTCGAGAGGAAAAACAAAAATTTTGCCTAGTTATGCGAACATAAATACGTAGCAGCTGATATATGTTTCTGATTTTAGGGTTGGTCTCATCGCGGGCTTGCGGACGGTAAGCAATGGGTAGTTCACCGTCCGATAAGAACCAGGTCCGGATCGACGCGACGGCGCGTTGTGTTCCACGCGCGCCTCTAAGAGATGTCAGCAGAATCGACGGGGTCCGCTAGGGCCGATGCCTGCCGGGGTTGCGAAGAAAACCGAAAGGGAGATCGTGGCCCCCGGTAACAGGGCAACCGAAGGAACACGGGTGGGTTTTAGTCAGTAAGAGTCTGACACGCCCTCCCGCTCCGCCCAGAAGTTATTTGATAATTTCCCACCCAAAAAAAAGGGTTGGTCTCATAGTAAAAGTTGTTAATAATGATGAGGATAATGAACCCTCTTAAGGTTTTCAATTATTTCAATATCACCTTGAAGATTGAACAATGATACAATGTGTAATGATATTTTGTGTGTATTTTTTTGTGAAAAGTGTTCTTGAATGTAATGTTATGGGTTCTTGCACTTAGAGCCTAATGCTTCAGCAGTAAAATCTGTATTGGAAAACTTCAAGTCTTCATTCAGAATTCTAATTCCCAGTCTTAGTAAATAATTCAAAAACATCTTCTTCATGTACTTCGTTAATTCATTAGTACATTATTAATATTTGATGAGGCCGTGAGAGGGATGAACCGTACTCCACTTGATTTCCTCCGCCGAAGCTAGGGTGCTTGTCAGATAAGTGGGAAGATGCTATATTTTTAGAGTTAGGGTTAAGAAAACGGGGAAGTATGGTCTGGTGATTAATTTAAAATTGTCGATATGAGTCTGATAGAAATGATGTGTTTGGGGACTTGAGGTTGAACCGACTTGAATTAGGCACATTTGTGTGTACATAGCTTTGTTTTGTATGAAATAGTTGGCGGGATCATTGAATAGGATCATGACAGCGTGGCAAAAAAATTAACTGCGCAGCTAACGTGGCAAACCTCTCCGTGCACATACTACGTAGTAGTGGACGGTCAAGACCAGAGACATACGCTAGTTTTAATAATACATTTATAGCCCAGATAACTACCTCGTTGGTCTAGTGGTCGCAAGCGCTACTGCTGAGTATGAGGTCCTGGGTTCGGTTCCCGGGTCGGGCAAAGTGTTATTGGGTTTTTACATCTGGAATTTCTCAGTAGCAGCGCGGAGTCTGGATTTGTGTCCGGTTGATGGCAATAGGCTCGCCCCCTATTACATGGGACTTACAACATAACTGGCGAAATGTGGGTGTACTATAGGTACACCTCTGCCTAACCCTTCGGGGATTACAGGCTTGATGTTATGATGTTATTTAGTCAAGATAATGCAAGTACATGGACCATGGTCAATGAACTTTCTCAGTTCAAGGACCCAAGTTTATGGAATCTTGTTAAAGACAATACTTAGTACAAGCCGTGTTTGGGACCATTCACACGTTATTTCACTTATAGCATAGGATCCGTAGAGGAACGCCTGCACCCATCAATTGGGATGAAAAGTATTTTAAACCAAATTTAGTATGTTAGAAAATATATCGCAAGTGGGTTGGTTAAAAAATTCCTGCCCAGATTGTTATTGTGGTGACTGGTCGTCTTGCTATTGTTGCTAGTAATTAGATCATGGTTTTGTTATTGTTGCTAGTAATTAGATCACGGTTTTGTTATTGTTGCTAGTAATTAACTGTTTATTTATTTAATCTGGATGGTCGTAGTTTATCATTTATAACTTCCAATTACAGTTTTATATAGCTTTATATAGCTATATGTAAGCGGGTGCGCTCTTTATGCCTGGAGGCTTAAAGTTCTAAGGGGTCCACTAGGGCCGATGCCTGCCGGGGTTGCGAAGAAAACCGAAAGGGAGATCGTCGCCCCCGGCGACAGGGCAACCGAAGGAACACGGGTGGGTTTTAGTCAGTAAGAGTCTGACACGCCCTCCCGCTCCGCCCAGAGCTGGAGAAGTTATTTGATGATTTCCCACCCTCAAAAAAAAAAGGCTTAAAGTTCTGTTTTTTTTTTTCTTCTTGAGTATAGTTCTTGATATTTTTTGGTTGGTAGGTATATTGGCGTGTGCTAGCTGACATATGGCTAATAATTTAAATTATGTTTTGTGTTGCGTAATGTAAATTATTTTGCATACTATTGTATAGAATCAATTTTATTAATTTTTCTGTATGAACAGATAGCTGTGTCGTTGGGAAGTTATTTGCGCCACTTCTTCCCAGCTAAAGCACTAAGAAGTGGTGAAGGGTGGGCATTTTGGGGGACTGTCTTATGTAACTTTGACGTTCGAAAAGTGCTAATTCTCAGCCTAGTTTGAATAAATGACTTTTAAGTTTTGAATTAATTCAAAATTCATTTTTTTATTTTTTAGGCATTGCTATATATACACCAATAATTGAAAGAGCTTTTCAAGAAGAACCTTTGCTACTAACTTGACTTTTTACCAAGTGTTAGTCAATTCATAGTTAATTACCTAAATAGGTTTCTACTTGGCCACCTCAGTTTAGACATGTTCTTGGCACCCAATAGCCGTATGTGATAATCAATGTATGATGCTTTTTAAGATAAACATTGTTACTAAAACAAATTAATCGTTATACGAATGAGTGCAATAAAGAAAAAGTCATTTTTGAATTTTTAATCAATAATGAAAGGTTGGTTAGTGGCATAATCAAAAACAAAATTTTCACATTTTTTTAAAGAAAAAAATATTCTTTATTTGAATTTCGTTTGGATGTTGGTAGCTGGCCGCATAAGATCTTTCATGAGTGCAATAAAGAAAAAGTCATTTTTGAATTTTTAATTATTCATAGTGTGGCCAAGAATTTTTTTGCAAACCCACTCGCAATATATTTTTTAACATACTAAATTTGATATAAAATACATTTCATTCATTAAAAAGATGGCTGCAGGTCGTTCCTCTGGGGATCTTAGACCATTAAAACATATTTTAAAATTAATAATGCAAATGTAGTAAAAAAAGAATTTCGTCGCGGGACGCCTGGCTGATGTATCACATCGAAATTGTTTTGTAAAAAAAATATGCATGAAAGATTGGTTGGTGGCATAATCAAAAACAAAATATTTAAATTTTTTTAAAGAAAAAAATATTCTTTATTTGAATTTCGTTTGGATGTTGGCTGCTGGCCGCATTAGATGTTTCATATAAAAAATATTAATTAGATAAAAGCATAGCAAGCAATTAATATGAATAGCTTTTACATTTTAGTTTAAACATAAATGTTTAATATTGTCACAGCGAGTTTTAAATGAACAGAGTTTTATACATATTCGTAAAAATATTTGGTGTTCGTAAAATCGCTGCAAGTAAATGGTTCGAACAAAACAGGTGCATGAGAATAAATGGTTAAAGATGGGAAGATGGTGTTCTGTAGGGCCACTTAACCAGCGGCTCTTCTTTTAAGATTACACTTACTTACTTAAAATTAATATAAAATTGTTTGTTATCCAGATACATACATAGATTACATTGAGATTTCAAAAGTGCCTTAAAATATTACCGGGAATGCTACAAAAATCTTTTGGCGTTCGAATGACGTTGCTAGGGGAAATATTTGTGGTATTGTATTGGAAAAACAAAATGGCGGCGTTACTTCCGATTTTGGCTACGCGCCGAAACATCCTAGTATAGCTTTACAGCTAAATTTCATAAGTAGGGTTAGTTGCCATTGAGCTCCAAACTAGACAGTAAGGCTGACTGTCCACTGGAGTGGAGAGGAGTGGAGCCGTGCGGAGTTGTGCCAATATTAACCAATAGAATTGCATAAAATCTCCGCTCCGCTTCAGTGGACAGGGATTTGCGAACTAGTTTAAAAATTTATACAAAACCGGAAAGAGGAGCTGGGAAGTGGAGCGGGGAAGCGGAGCGGGGAAGAGAAAAAATACCAGCCCCGGGGCATTGCAGCCCGCTGAAACACAGTTTGTAACTCCGCTCCGTATTACTCCCTCGCTCCGCTCCGCTGCCTCGCTCCGCGTTAATAGACAGCCAGCCTAAGTCTATATCTTGAAACTGTTTTCCGAAGAATTCCCCATTGAAGTGTGTGCCACTCCCAATAGTCTCGGATGAGCCTTGGATTGGATTTTTTTGTTTGCTTAATAATTGAAGACAATATTGTTGGAGGGGTATTAAGGGATTACGTACTGAGTGATAGGATAATATTAATTGGGTTTTTTCGGCACTGATTTAAAGCGGCAGTGGTATATATAGTAGTTTTGGTATAAAAAAAATACAAAATGCATATTTATTAACAAGTTCGGCAGTTAAAACTTAGCAGTACAGCAACCAAAAATGAATAGTAAAAATAATAAAATGGATCATTTAATAAACACTGAGCAGTGAAATAACTAAATGGGCAGTTACGAGTGGGCAGTTGACAAATCGGAATTAATCGGTAAGAAATCTCATTCTAGGCAGTTCTATAAACAACGTTCTAACCTAACCCAAGTGATTCACCAACAATAGAGGGGATCTGGCGCTCGGCGACCGCTGCCGAGGTACGCTCGCTTCGCTCGCTCGCCTTCGCTCCTTAATGGTCACAGTTCTAATAACCTAACCTAACTTAACTCAAATAATTCACCAATAATAGAGTAACCAAGATTAAATAATTTCAATCGGTTCGGGTTCGGGTATTTCCGTTCCCTGTGAACTGCCGAACTATTTATCTAACTGCCCATTTCATCATTTTTACTGGCCATTTATTTATAAGTCTTACGTATTTTTAGTACTGACATTGTAAGACGTAATAACCAGCCAATTGTTTTTTTTTTATCACTGTCTATGTTTTACTGTCGCACAAATTTACCAACCGCCGATAAAAAAAATAACTGCCCATTATTTTTAAATATTTAAATAACAGTTCAAAAAATGAGTTCGTGTTTTTTATGGCTATTTGCCGTGTTAAATATAAGTTTAAAAATAGAAAATTATTACGTAGGCTAAAAATCACGCCTGTATTTCGCGAGAGGTAAGGCAGAGGTGAACATATATTTTACATCCAAATTTCGCCAGTTAAGTTTAGGTCTCATATAATAGGGGGTGAGCCTATTGCCATCATCCGAGCAAATCCAGACTCTGGGCTGCTACTGAGAAATTCCAAATGGAAAAACCCAATATCTTTGCCCGACCCGGGAATCGAACCCAGGACCTCATGCTCAACAGTAGCGCTTGCCGACCACTAGACCAACGAGGCAGTTAATAAATAACTACATAACTAACCTATTGGTTATTGTTTCTAATTTGCTGTAATCCGAAAGCTGTTCACTTGGTACGTAATCCTTAGCGGACATGTCCTTCCAAACACGATTAACCTTACTTTCTTATTGATGAGCAGAGATTACACAAAGCATAGTGACATTACTATTCTCTAGCTTCTACCCGCGACTTCGTCTGTGTGCATAGAATATAGCCTAGTCTAATCTGATTACAAGAAAACAAAAAATTGTAATTAGATCTGTATTTTTTTTACAAACATACAAACATTTAAACAAACAATTCAATCAATCTGCCTAGCCTTTCCCAACTATGTTGGGGTCGGCTTCCAGTCCAACCTGATGCAGCTGAATATGAGTATTTTACATGGAGCGACTACCTATTTGACCTTCACAATCCAGTACCTGGGTAAAACGATACCCCTTTGTAATATTGCTTGACAGACTTTCGGGCTTCTGACGACCCGTAACGACTGTCAAAGATCCAAGAATAACAGCCGGGACCATCGGCTTAACATGCTTTCCGAGGCGCGGAGGAGTCTCGGTATGGTCACCCATCCACCGCCCAACCCCTGTAAGCATAGTTTAACCTGATGGATCGATCCATGTGGCAGTTATTACTTAGCCATGAGCTTCTCCAAACAACAAACAATACAGAACAAAAAAAATCAATTATACCTCTACCTTTAAACGAACAATTCTTGTATATATGTAATCTGAATCTCTGAAACGGCTCCAACGATTTTCATGAAATTTAGTATGCAGGGGGTTTCGGGGGCGATAAATCGATCTATCTAGGTTTCTTTTTTAGAAAACGTCGTTCAAAAACCGACTATACCCAAAGGGTAAAACAAGACCCTATTACTAAAACTCCGCTGTCCGTCCGTCTGTCTGTTTGTCTGTCACCAGTCTGTATCTCATGAACCGTGATAGTTAGATAGTTGAAATTTTCATATATGATGTATTTCTGTTGCCGCTATAACAAAAAATACTAAAAAAGCAATAAAATAAATATTTAAGGGTTCCCATACAACAATTGTGATTTTTTGCCGTTTTTATAGATAAGTATACGGAACTCTTCGTGCGCAAGTCCGACTCGCACTTGGCCGGTTTTTAATATTCTCGATCTTTACAAATAGTATGTATTCTAGACGCTCCCGCTAGTTTCATGGCCCTACACGGTACATCAAGCTTAATACCTGGTTTAGTTATATTGCGCTGGTGAAATATAAACGGTACTACGATGTTATGTTTGGGGGCCATATTCTGTGAATCATCATTTCATCATCATCTACCTAGCCTTTCGTAACTATGTTGGGGTCGGCTTCCATTCTAACTGGATGCATCTGAATACCAGTACTTTACATGGAGCGACTGCCTATCTGACCTCCACAACCTAGTTACTAGGTAACTCGATACCCCTCGATAAGACTGGTTGTCAGACTTTTGGGCTTCTAACTACCCGTACCGACTGTCAAAGATCTACAAATGACAGCCGGGACCAACGGCTTAATGTGCTCTCCGAGGCTCTGAGAGGTCTTCTAAAGTGGACTCATCTTTCATGGGGTACTGTTTAAAATGTTACAATAAAATACCTCCCCACATACTTCAACTGAATCAAACGAAATTTAAATCTTATATAAAACGCACACTATGCAGCCAAGCATATTATAATTTGGGGGATTACATCGCTGATATAAATGCTTGGCTAAACGCTGGTCCTGCTCCACAAAGGCGCATAAACTAATTGATTAGCATTTGGAAATACTGTTGGAGTTGCTGAAGATATAGAAACTACTCATCTTTGCATTGTATAAATTCAATCCCTTTCAAATTGTATAATTTCATAACAGGTGTGAGTACTATGTACCTACTTTAAAGCTACCATTTACTAGGTACGTCTTTCATTGACTTGAATGTGCCCTTGCGGCTGACAATATGTCATGCTCACTCTAATGTCTCGCTGACGGTGGCGTGTGTGTTGGATCATTTAGCTCCCTTCAAAATGGTTGAGCTGAATGGTGCTAATCCATGCGTCATGTTCGTGAACGGGCGCTGTCAGTAGGGACTGGTCATCTTCTAGCTGCCATGGCTTTTTTAATTTGATTTTTGAATTGTTTTATTTTTTATTACGGACGCTTTTATCGTTGTGCATCGTTCTCACATTTATAACTTTAACATGAATGATGTAACCAATATTTTGTAAACATATTGTGATTTAAAAGAGTGTCCATGGAGTTTCTTGCCCGTTCTTCTCCATAGGTACCTACTACGCTTTGGAATGGGCAACTAGCTTCATCTTTCTGACTGACCGACCCCTTGACAATTCAAAAGTGCCTGTAATTGGTTTATTTGAAATAAATGCTTTGAGTTTGAGTTTGAGTTTGGTATGTAAAGATGGTCACCCACCCACGGACCAACCGGGACAAGCGTAGCTTAACCTGATCGATCAAACGGTACAGCTGTTATTACTTAACCACAAGCCCCTCTAATATGGAGACCTGTTTGTTATACCTCGACTAACTTGATGATAATTGTCTGCCAAGTAGGTGCAGTGGTTACAAGCTCTACTGCTGAGGTCCTGGGTTCGATTCCCGGGTCACGCAAGGTGTTATTGGTTTTTCCATATGGAATTTCTCAGTAGCAGCCCGGAGTCTGGATTTGTGCCCGGTTGATGTAGGCTCTCCTCCTGTTACATGGGACTTAAACATAACTGGTGAAATGTAGGTGTACTACAGGTCCACCTCTGCCCAACCCTTAGGGGAAACATTTTATAGCGTGATGTTATGTTATGTGTTATGATGTATTTCTATTTTGTGCTCGTGATTATATTTAAATCTATTGTGTTTTATTTTATTGTTCTACTCGAGTTATTATCTTTTTTTATGCACTAATTAAGAAGAAGAAAAGAAAAATAAGTTTATTTGTCACAGGACAAATAAACTTATTTTTCTTTTCTTTTCTTTCTTTTTTTCTTTCTTTATTTCTTTCCTTCTTTCTTTCTTATGTTATTTGGTATACTCTATACATGCAGTTAACTTTTAAACAATGTGCTGTGTGTTAATTATTTTTAAATCACTCTCTTATGCCATGAGTTTAAAAAGTAACAATAAATTATGAATAGTGGCAATATAAAGATGATTTTATTACTTATACATACACTAAATAGCTTGTTCGACTGTAGGTACATTTACGGTTATTTACGACAAAATTTTGAGGTCCCAGCATTTCTGTTTACTTAACATAGTTTTTGGTTATATCGATTATCGGTTATAACAACCATAATTCGACGGTCCCTTTGAAGTCGTTATAAACGGTTTTGACTGTATTTAGTTTAACACTATAGAGTTATGAGGAACAGGTGATGACTGGGATGTCGTGCACTTTGCTTGCGCGATGTAAGATTGTGCGTGACGTCACGCAAAATCTTCAAAAAGTTCGCATGTGGCGATGGAGATGCCGCCAGAACAGTATTTTGATGATTCGATATTTAGTTTTGAATGGTTTGTTTTTTGTTACTCTACATGCAAATTCAATTGTAAACATTTCAAAACAACATAAAAAAAAAAAGTTTTAATGTGTACTACCTCTTAGAAAAACCGCGCAAAGTCTTTGATAACGAACCTTAACTCACGGGCAACTTAAATTATAATTAATTCCAATAACTAATCAACTGTTTAATAACTCTTATAGCCTTTTAGTTTTAATAGATAAAGTTTGTTGAAAACGACATAACCGTTTGTCAAATCTGCTGCACTTATTCTTGTCGAAGTTTCTGTGTCCCTAAGAGTATGAATAAGACATAGAATGCTCATGCAGTGACAAACGGAAAAAAATGTAGATGGAATGTAGAAGTACAAGAGTTGACGCAAGCTTCTTTAGTTAAAACAAGTTGTCTTAATTAATACCCATCATTGCCAAGTCTGCAGATGGAATATAGTCATAATGATTATTATAACTACAGTTATTTATACTCTATTTATACTCTCTTTGGACTGCATTTTTGAGATAGTTGTCCTGTGTTGAGGAAATTCCTTCAAACTGACTTAGAATATCGGTGTTCAGCTGCTAGAATGGTAACATACTACACGAAAATGTTACAAATTCTTCTAGAACCAATACGCTCGCTCTACTGTCAAAAACAATGCTTTTACCAGCACTGTGTACTGTTTGTCTTATTCATCCCCAAAGGGACTATTCAAGCCAATAGCCATTTCTTTATCACGAGAAACTTTTTCTTTCAATACAGAGAGAGTATGGGAGTTAGCGTCCGATCCCAAGAGTTATTAGTTTTCATTGCACAGCTGTTTGAGTTTAGCGTTATCTCCCGCCTTATCTGTTGGAGTTGAGACATTTAATTAAGAGGTATCGGAGGGAATTTAGATGTTGCCTTTATACTAGGGTTTAGTTGGTTTATGATTAGTTTAGTGCAGCTGGTTTATTCAGTAAATATCTTACCGTGATGGATCCGACCTAGGAAAGACATTCACCCATATGTTTAATGAGTGAAAAGTATTTTAAATCAAATTTAGTATGTTAGAAAATAAATCGCGAGTGGGTTGGCTAAAAAAATCCTGGCCAGAAAAGATTGCAAGATACACCAATGGAAAGAGCTTTTCAAGAAGAACCTTTGCTACTAACTCGACTTTTGCCAATTGTTAGTCAATTCGGAGCTAATGACTAAAATAGGTGTCTGAAACATTTGTTACTAAAACTAATTAATTATTATGAATGAGTGCAATTTAAAAAAAAGTAATTATTGAATTTTTAATTAATGACAGTCTAGCCAGGAATATTTTAGCCCATCCACTCGCGATATATTTTTTTACATACTGATATAAGACACTTCATCCATTAAACAGATGGGTGAAGTACGTTTCTAGGTCGGAACTTAGACCATGATCACCTTGGATGAAGTGCGCTTGAAGTGAGCTGTAAATAGTGTCAATCCTTAATATTATCCTTTATAATTAATAAAATTGACCTGTAATCAGCTGCCTATTTAAATTTATACTAATTTTAATAATGTAATTTTAATATAATAATCTAATCAAATTTAATAATAACTTAATTTCATTTGGATTTAGTTCAATTAGACTAACGATTTATGATTTTTTTTTTTCCATATTTAGTATTGTAACTTTATGAGCGAGTATTTTACAGTGATTTTTTGTTGTTGTTTGTTGTCATGCATTTTAACTAAGTGTATTAATTAATTATTATTTTATAATCTAATGTTATTTCGTAATTTTATTATTATCAAATTAATGTGAATGCTAATATTTTAATGATCTAATAATTTGACGAATAATTTTTCACCTTTTAATAAGAATGTTGTGCATGTCTATAAGTGATGTATTCACCCAGTACTCAAGACTCGTGATACCTATTGTAACTATCCTTGTAAATATGTCGTTGGTGTGCCTTGCTTGATAAATAAATAAATAAATCCCTAGCACTGGGTGGAATGACGCTCACTTCACCTTTTCACGGTGAGATTTTTTAAATTTCTCATTTTAATAGTAAAAATATGTATTACAAGGAAAAGCTGCTCCATTCATGGTCTGATGACAATCGAAAAACATATTGGAAAAAGCGTTTGCGTTGCAATTTTTTTTTAACTATACAAATAGATAGAATAGAGAGTAGATTTATTTCTTATTTTGTGATTTAATTATATGCTGCACCGGTTGACGTCATCACGTCAACGACAGCTGTCGCTGAAAATCAGCGATGGGGCTCTGTCTAGCATAGGGTCGCAGCATTATGCTGAGCGATGGACATTTTGAGTGGATTATAGTGTATTTGTTCTTTCTTTGCGTCTAGTTTGTCGCAAATAAACGTGTTTTCTTTCTATAGAAACTTCTTCCCTAGTATCATGTCTTCGTAAAAATATTAACTTGTCAGCTAGGTGATAGCAGAACTGACAGCTGGTGCGATGGCTAAACAGACGGGGAAATTACTTTTTTATCAAGTTGACACACTACGTCAATGTGCCGTGTTATAACCATTTCATACAATTGTTAAGAATAAAAGTTGCGATTTTAATATACGGACATTTTAAGTTTGGTCGAAGTAGTTAATTTACTTGTAAATTCAAATTAATTGCAATTAATTTCCCTGACTTTACAAGGTGCAATAGGTGCTGCCCGCAGCGTCATCCGTGTGGACTTAATTTTTATTTTCTAAAATAAATGTAGTCTTAGTTACTACTTATAACATCAGCTATCTGCCTGTGAAAGTCCCGTCTCTATCGGTCTAGCCGTTTCGGAGATTAACCGGAACAAACAAACAGACAGATAGACAAACATTTAAAAAAATGTTTTTTTTTTTGTTATAAGTACCGTATAAACTTGTTGAATAAATAAATTTAAAGGTGTCTTTATGAACGAACACAGCATATAAATATTAAGGTACCTATATCTGTAAACGCATTTAAAGTTTCTTTTTCTCGGCGTGGGTGGCGTTGTTGTGTTCTCTTTAATGACAACGTAAAACAAGAAAGATACGTGTAGAAGAAATGAAAGTTTTTTTTTCATTTTCAAGAGTTCTTTCTGAAATCTCGCCAAATCCCAATGAAACTTTCGTTTATGCATTTACTAAAAAGCTGTTATTTTGTCATTACAAACAGATACTTAAATTTTATTTATTTCTATGTTTACAATTTATTTTATTTCTTAATAGATGCTTTCATGTGGATGAAAGTCCTTGTATATTTCAGTCGGATGTAATAAAACAGGCTACAAAATATTCATCAAATATAGTATTCTGCTTTGAACACTTCATATGGTTTTGGTAAGCTAAAATGAGGTTTGTTCCGGAGATTAAGTACCATTTGATGTCGTTCTAAATTGCCTAACTTCCTAATGTTGAGTCCTGACATTTGTATATGTAGTAGTAGGTACGTACTTCTCCGGAACGACTCTTTCGCAAAGAACTATTCGTCTATATAAACCGTTATTTTTTGTTTTTTTTTATTTGAAACGACGTTCACTAGATGGCAATACTGATATGTTAGGTCGGGGCATCTGTCAAATGTGTCAAAGAGCGTATATTCTTTTTAGTCGTGACTGAATGATGAACGAATGAATGATACGAATGATGAACGTCATCATAATTTATTTAGATAATCATTGTCGAAATGGAAGACCTCTTGTCAAAGTGACGTCAACTGGTGGCGTGAATTTTCATGAAAACCCTTATTGGAACTAATGCCGCCATCTTGGTTTTTGAATAAATTTCAAGCGACATTTCACAAATTGCACACTTGTTATGCAAGATCTTTCGGCGCACGGCGCTCGAATGACGTTGACAGGGGGTCGCCTGTCAACGTCATTCGAGCGCCGTGCGCCGAAAGATCTTGCAGCAGTGTACGTATATTGATATATATTTTTTGTAATTTATTTTACGTAAACAAATCGCCCATCGAACAGTAAAATTCCAAAATATTAACGTTTCCCGGTACTAGGCATGAGAAAGATTTCTTTACCATGTTCACTTCTATATTCATGCCAATCCTGATTTCCTAGTATTCCTTATTTGCTTTTACGTTTATTTAAAACTATCTTTCACTGCAACAGAAATCTAAATATCTTTCTCGAGTATAGTTCTTAGTACTCATTCGTTCTTTCAGTCGGCGCCTGTCTTTGTAAACGTAACCGGACACCAGAGGCGTTTACGAAGAGCGCTTCACTTCGCTCCAAGTGCTGTACCAATAAACCGAGAGAAACGAAAAAAGTAAATTCATTTACTAAAATAATAGTGTTCTGTTATAAGTACTAAAAATACATTTTTTTATTAAAGATGGTGTTTTAAAGTGTATTTGGAAGATTTGATAAAATAATGAAGTAGTTTTTTAAATTTTTATTAATTATTATATTTTGTATGGTTTTTATTTTTATTCTGTCTGAAAACGAAAAGAAAATTATAATAATATTGTGTGTCAAATTAAAAATTATCTTTCTTTCAATACAACAGTAATAAAAAACTAAAATTAAATATGGGCACAGTATAATAATTATATGGGGCCAACCAAAACTAAATTTGGTATAGCAACAACACTCACACTTCTATAAATGTGAGTGTTGTTGCTATACCAAATTTGGATAAAGGTATATCTATATATACCTTTATCCATAACTAGCTGCTGATACTTCCTTTCTTCTCCTAACGCGTTTGCTATAAACTTCAGTGTTCAGTAATCAGTTCAAAAATTCTAAATTTTGTTTTACATAATTATCTTTACTTCTAAAACTATACTGTCATAATATCGACTACTGTAATAATTGAATTGTAATTTTGCATGAAATAGTATTGTAGTATATAATGTGTATTATTCCGAATGTTCATGTGTAATACAATTGTTAGTCCTTTAAATATTTGGTAAAAATTAGGTTTTAGTGACAGTAACGAATCGCTGTAAATCCGACTCCACGCAGTCTTGTCTGCCTTAACCCTAGATTGTAATTTAGAATAAGGCGGAGGAGCGAGGTGGCCTGCGAGTTGAGGAGCAGATGGTGAGTGTTACAATCATCTGCGAGGATAAGCACGCGTGGGACCGCCAGAGCCCCGCAATGCCGGAACCGTAACAGAAACCATGACTGCTGCATGTTGCATGCTCGCTTGTATGCTCAATTTCTTGCAGCATACTTGCTTGCATGATCGCTTGCATGCTGCATGCTTGCTTGCATGAATGGTGTATGCTTGATTTCACGCTTCTTACAGGGAAATAAAAACCACATGCTCACAATCAACTGTTTTATTGAGTGATAATACATGCAGCGCCACCGGAGCCGTGATAACGCCATATTGTTTTTGCATCTTTACTATTTATGTACCTATTGTTTCAGTTAGATTTGTTAAAATAATAAACAATTGTATTACAAAATAATTTGAATTTAGGACTTTTAACTTTTATTGAAAATGGTTTTAAATCTTTTGTATATTATTGATTGTAATATTTATTATTTGATAAACAAATTTAGGGCATATTGTATTTAGGAATTTCAATTTTATAGCATGTTATATTATGTGACATTAAGTTCGGGCAAGTTGTCATTCGGACAAATGATGATTAGGACAAAAATACCTACTTATATATTTATTTATTTTTATAATCTATAAAAATAAACAAATATATAAGTAGGTCTTTTCAGAAACTTGCTAAAACGGGGTCAGGGTCAGAACTAGTGGACATTAATAAGGAAGCCGGCTGCCAGCGTTACCGGAAGCCTCTCCGGGCCCTCCTCAAGGAATATAACTATGACTTAGTATGAATGAGATATGGGACAAGGAAGCTATACATCTTAATGTTTGAGTGAAGAGGTTTAGGTGATTATCAAGACTTATTTTAGTTTCATTAACTTTGAGTTAATCGTCAAAAAATATCGTAAAAAATCTGTGGCTCAGCTCTTTCCTAAATACGATACGCACATGTTTTTAGGTCATTAAAAATATTTAATTAAAAAAATCTACAAGTTGTCATTTAAAATCACTATTTAATAACTATCACAAAACGGAATAAAATATATACGTTATCTGCCTGAACTGTCTTGTTAAAACTAGTTAAAACTATATCTATAATTTCTAAAGTAAAAAAAGACATAATAAAGAGTAGGTATTCTTTCTATCTACCTAAACTAAAACTGAACTAATACTATTAAGTTACCTTTTCCAACAATTATCTTCAACCGTTGAGAAATTATATCAGCAAGACTGTACAACCACCAGTAACCTATCTCAGCTATTATATATTTTTTCCCAAAACAGTAAGAATCACATTCTCCATTATCCTATTCAAATCCCAAGACATCTCCCGAATGCTTTTCTAAAAGCCAAGTACATAAAAACAAAAGGGGACGAGAGAATGAATTCAAATATTATGATACATACCAAAAAAAAACTTTTATCAAAATGATAGGTCCTTAGAAATCTATTTGAGCACATGTGTGGAATCACACAAGTCCTGAAAAACTTTTCCTGTCTTTCGTAACACATACTTTCTCCTGTTTAGGGTTCCGCACCCAAAGGGACCACCAAGATCCTATTACTACGGCTTTGCTGTCCATCCGTCCGTCCGTCTGTCATAGGGCTGTATCTTTTAAACCATAATAGGTAGACGCTTGAAGATTTTAATAAAAAAATAAAATTAAAAATAAAAGGGGGTCCCCATCATACAAGAAACATGAATTCTTCAGTGTTTTTCTCGAAATTAATAACGACAATAATGGCAATAAAAACAAAAAATATATAGTGTTAAATATTGTACGGTGGTACGATACCCTTCGTGTGCGAGTCAAACTCGCACTCGTCCGCTTTTATCTTTTTCTTTTTGCTCGATCCGTCGATGTGTGCTTCGCAAACTTTTGCTCTAAATTTAGTGTTCGATTGTCGATTTTATTGAGTTTTTGAAAGTTGTTATCTGAATATAAAACTTGAGGGAAATGGAATCAAACTTGTCGAGACGAACGTAATATGAAATTGTTATCGTAGAAGATTTTGTATGACGATAATTTTATGACAGCGAAGTAACTTTTAAGAGCGTTTATTCTGAAAGTGGGCAACGTCGCAAATAGATGTCAAATATTTCGCTGTTTTGATTAATTTGGCAATATTACTGTATGGAAATCAGAAATGTGGCTAACTAGCGAACTAGAATATTAATAATGAATTGCAATTATAACACTGAATTTGATGTTGTAACTGTTTTAGGTGTAAAAAAGGCATTTGGAAGGGTCCCAAATACTTTTTTTAATCTAAAATTAAATATTCGGTGTTACGATATTAATTACTGCATTTCATAATCAATATTTTAGTTCCCTAGTTAGTCACATTTTTTAATTCCATACAGTAATATTGCCGAATTAATCAAAACAGGTAAATATTTGACAGCTATTGACAACGTTGCCAACTTTTAGGATAAACCCTCTTAAGAGTTGGTTCATTTAGTTATGTAGTAGGTATGTGTTTGTAAAACACTTCAAAATTAAAAACTGGATGATTAAAAATTAAATGGAACAGATTGTAAGTTGTATCAAGGGTAAGGGTACAGATTGGTAAAACGGTAGGAGAAGTACGTCCCAAATCACATATACGGTTAAAATGACATACATATTAAACACGAAAATTGTGAGGTACGTCTTAAATAGACGAAGTTTTGGTTTTCTTGGTTGTGATTAATTTCAATTATATTTTTTATATGGTTCCTATTCAATTAGAAGTTTACGTAGGTTACAACTTATGAATCAAAGATGATTATTCCAACTAAACACTGATTGTAACTGTGTTAAATACAAATATATGATTAAAAAACAAAATCGTATGTCAATTTGGACGTACTTCCCCTACATGAAATGTACCCAATACACGTTGAAATGAATTCGCCTAGTTGTTGTGATACATTGCATGTTATCTTTTACCCAGCATTATATATTATCGCTTTAAAACGAGATTCTAGAAAAGTTTTGTAAGAAACCTGACAGTTTTAAATCGAAATTCATACTAGAGCTTCGCTTTAGAATACGGATCAGAGCGTCTTTGCTGGTCAGTCTTCATATTTTGACAGGTTTCTGGTTAGTTAGAAAGAACTAAGTTATGTTTCATAAAAATAATACAATTACCTATAGTAGTTTCTTTCTAATTGAGTCTGTTTTATTTATGTATTAATTCATCCTTTTAACAAAACCAAAAATATAATATGCTAACCTTACTAAAACTATTAGTAAAATAAAATATAGCGTCGAAAAATTCCTCCATGTCACCGTCGACTGGTAATGTACCCAAGAGACTGGCGGCATTGCTACGTTGTATGGCAATGCTTAGCCGTTGGCCAAGGTAAAAGCCAGCCCTTGGGTCACGACAAGTGTCAACTCGTCGTTTGGAGATTTCATTGAACAGACCGTGAGCACACGGATTCCACGGCCCTAGGGTTTCAACCCCAAACGGCTCGAAAATATAGTGATTAAACTTTCGCTGGTTGAGGTTTTCCCCAGACGCAGCGGCAGCGCCAGCACAGCACGCTAAGCCAGGAAGATGGGATGGCGCTAGAGTATCGATACACGTTGCGTCCCACACTAAAGGCCTATCCACCTTCCATGGAATTAAAGACATGCTGTCCGGTCTCTTGCCATTATCGCGTGCCAAACCATTGGGTTCTAATACAGCTGGAACGCCGACGGTGACATATGTTTATCTATAGTAGTTTCTAAACAATATAGAACAGCGTTTAAAAAGGATTACATCTGCTTCTTTCTCTAAGACTCATAAATTGCTGTCAATATTACTAAATTTAATTATGAAATATCGCTCTGTAGTACACAAAAATAATGATATTAATTGTAAAATAAGTTGCCACAATTTCACAGCTATTTGCGAGTTTGCCAACTTTTTGAATTCGCCCTCTTAACACCCAAGCTGCGTAAAACAATCACATCACCATTTCGGTACAAAAAAGATAAACCACCGAATAGAGCCTATTTATACTTTAACCATTTTTATTGCCTCCTATTCATACGTGTGAAGTGTACCTTAACAATAAGTCTCTGCAGGCAGTCTTATTACATTTCTGGCCACGTAGCCCGGTGAAGATACAAACTTTTGGACGGGCGCGGAATAATAACGCTTATAATAAGGCATTAGAGAGGGTTTAGAAACTTATGGAGGGTAGCAGCGGGTTTCTATGAAGTTAAAGGTATCTTTTGAGTTTGATTTCGTTTTTTCATCGTTCAGGAGAATAAATAAAAAACCGGCCAAGTGCGTATCGGACCACGCACAATGAAGGGTTCTTCCATATTTGGGATGAATTTATTCCAAAAACAAACTAAACATTGTACTTAGTTGAAAAATTTGTTCTCTCATACATATATATACGTCACGGTCAATCCTCCAACTGCAAATGTAAGTTTGTACTCGCAATTTTTTTAGATAATACCACAAATTAACAATCTTCGAACATTTTCCTTTATATGTGCTATGAGACCTTGCTTTTTGCCAAATTTCATGATTCTAGGTCCACGGGAAGTACCCTGTACGTTTTGTTTTACCTGCGCGTGTCAAAATATGTCACATAAATGGCCGTATTTTTTTATTGCCTTGACTTAGAAGCTTGATTTTTTTAGAGCTCCAAGGAACTGTAGGCTTACGTATTTGATATTAATTTCAACTTGATAACTCTTCCTGTTGCTGAGAAAAAGGGTCTTGACAGACTGACGGACGGACAACGAAGTGAAAGGGTTATTGATATAAGGGTTCCGTTTTTTCCTTTTGTGGTACGGAAGCCTAAAAAAAGGTAATTTGCAAAATGAAAAGAATAATTAGAATTATCCTAGCTTCTCCCTCCAGCTTTCAATAAATGATAAATGATATTTATTTCTAGATATAGGTTTACACAGATACTTTTACACGAGGCAAAAATATGTTAAACTGTATGAGGTTGGTATTTCTGCTACTCTGCGAAGAAACAGCGAAACGTACTCAGAGTTATGAATAAACAGAATTATAATACCCATGTACAGATATATAAAAATAATCTAAATAATATTTAAGTACTTTTTGCTGATAAAACATAAATAATAGTTAAGCGAAATGTTAGTATCGTATTCGCGATCTCCATACTTTGATAATAAATGTAAGTTAAAACGTATTCCCACAAAAACAACTTAATGATCTCCTAAAACAGTGCTTACTCTCTCCTACCCTCTTTGCTGTGCCTTACAGAGTCCATAATGATCTAAATTATATAACTAGCACCTAGGTACACATTATGGAAAAGCAATAAAGATATTGAGTATTGAGCATTGAGGTCACAGTCTCTTTTAAGACATTGTCTTGGTCAGATCATGTGAGGACCAGGCAGATTAGCGTCTGAGATGGTCTTTTGAGAAAAGAGCCACACAAATTGGAGTGGACCTGTCTAGTCCGTGCACGTATGTGTCAGGAAACGTGTAACTCAGAACTAAAGGAGCTCAAAGGATAGGTTTCCATTATTTGACAGATCATTTCGTAAACTTTTCTTCCAAAATTGAATTAAACTAATACGAGTAGATAGTTCCGTACATTCTTTTTAGATATTGTAAAACTGATGAAATGATAACAAGGGCAATTAACTTTATATAACTAATTTATTTAATAGGAATGTATCGGATAATGTTAGCACACTTGATAGATGAAAAAACAAGAGAGCGCCCCATACACTCTTGACAAGTGACACGACTATGTGCCAGATTATTTTACAAATTAAAGTGCAGGATCCATACTTTCATCATCCTCTCCTGGACGCTTCAAAGTCAAACCGACGATGGAGCCCTATTGTTAAAGCATCGGCGATCATGTCTTTAGTTGATCGATATCAAACCGGTAATGATTAGCAGCAATCTTTCAGTTTGGGTAAGAACTGTTCTTCAAACTGTTTTAAATAAAGTGCTTCTTGTATTGCAGAAGCCATTGACATTTATTCAGCCTCTGGGCTGAATAATGCTATAGTTTGCTGTTTGAATTCCAGCTTATAGCTGCTCCTGAAATAAAAATATATAGCCTGTGCAAGACTTTCAGTCTTCTACATCATTTGCCCATTCTGCATCACAAAAGCTATAAATATTTTCATTAATATTTCTCTTGAAAGTAAGTTTCATATTAATACGGTAGTTGCCTAGGTAAAAAAAAGAAATTCTATTTAGTCCGTCTTTGAGATAATAAAAAAATATTAGACACGTATTTTTTGCTTAATCATATTAATAAAAAATAACTTAGAAAACACGCATTAAAGTTGGGGAGTGGGGGCTCGCAACGTCACAAATCAGTATAAAATCTAGCAAGCAGTGACGTCATGCCACATTTTAAATCAATGTATCGCCGTAATCTTTTGATTACGTTTAAATATAAAAAATACGTGTCCTATATTTTTTATTAATCTACCTTCCGGACTAAAAAAAAAATTTTACGAAACAAGCCTATTGTACCTTTCAGGTACCTCAAAACCCGTTTCAGAGCTGCCCAATGTTCACCCGTTGGTTGATTATTAAATATGCTCAAAGAATTTACTGTATAAGTTATATCGGGCCTGGTTCCTTGTAATAAGTACAGTAGGCAACCAATTATTTCTTGATATGGTAAATTCTTTACGATTTCATTTTGAGTTTCAGCTTTTTTCAACTTCACATTGGCATCAGTAGGTGTCCATATTGGCTTACAGTTTTGCATTTCAAAGCGGGTAAGTATCTTTTTTATATGCAGGGCGTCCCACGGATATGCCACATGGAGGGAAAGTACCTTGAATATTGTAGATGGAACATTTTACTGAAAGAAGATATTATATGAATTTAAAAAAAACAATTTAAACTGCATTCATAGATATTTAAATAATTACATGGTTGGACCGGGAATCGAACACTTTACACGAGAAAAATAATCAAGAATTATTTATTTATAATAAGCCAGCCGCATTGCGATGGACAAAATAATTTACGCGTCTTTCGGTTCAGGATACGGCTCGATTTGTTGCATAAAACCAGGTACCTACTAATTACGTATCTCTTTATTATTTTATCATGCACTTAAATTATAATAGGGAAATGATGCGTACTTCTCAAGTAGGTACATTTATTAGTAATAGGTACTTATGATAATGTCAGTTGTATGTCCTTACGGCAATGTCAGCTTTTCATTTTTCTGAACAAAATTTCACATCAAATGTTAAAATTCATGGTTTTCCTTTTATTTGTGACACTATGTTAATTAGCAAAAAAGAATCCTTATGATGAAGCCTTTCGATCGGTATGATAAAGCTACAGGGTGATTATTTTTCTCGTGTAACGAGTTCGATTCCCGGTTCATCATGTAATTATTTAAATATCCATGAATGCAGTTTAAATTGTTTGTTTAATTCAAATAATGTCTTCTTTCAGTAAAATGTTCCATCTCAAATATTCAAGGTACTTTCCCTCCATGTGGCATATCCGTGGGACGCCCTGTATATTGACTGATCTATGGAGATTTCATGTATTGTGAGAAATTCTAAATCCAATGCATTGCTTAGCGGTCCCCATATCCTTCATATTGAATTTCTCGTTTAACTTTTTTTTTTATAATCTGAGAAGTTTCTTCATTATTATAAAAATACAAAAAATCATCGACATGTACTGCTATGAAAAGTATATCTTTTTCATTTATTATGCGATGGTATATACAAGGATCTACTTTGGAACGATTCATCACTATTTCTATCAATACGGCATTTTTTTTTTTATACCCCTGTCTGCTTGCTTGTTTCAGGCCGTATCTAGCCTTGTTCAATCGACATACTTTATTTTGTTCTTCATAGCCGGGTGGTGGAATCATATAAATTTCTTTATCAATTTCCTTATCAACCATCATCATTGGTTTGTACATATCAGGCAAACCTGCCAGTATCAGAGTACCTAACCACTCATCATCTACATGAAATTTTATGTTTCTTAATTTGTGTGCCGCTGACATTATTTTATTAACATAATCTTCCACAGATACGCTGTTGTCCAAATTAGTATTTATTCGTTCTTTTAATAATCCAACTTTTTGACATAGTCCACTGTCTTTAAAAGCCCTTGCTAAACTTTCCCAAACCTGTTTAGCATTTACTGCCTCTTGGATGCTACATATCAAGCTATTATACATTTCCAGTATAAGCTGATCTCGCATTGTATAGGATTTCCGTACAATGCCAGGTCAGCTTATACTGGAAATGTATAGCTTGATATGTAGCCGTGCGTACATATAATATCGGGTTAATTAATAATGTTAACTTTGTTTTGGCTTTGATATTTTCTTTCTTTGCCTCGTTGGTCTAGTGGTCGCAAGCGCTACTGCTGAGCATGTGGTCCTGGGTTCGATTCCCAGGTCGGGCAAAGTGTTATTGGGTTTTTCTATCTGAAATTTCTCAGTAGCAGCCTGGAGTCTGGATTTGTGCCCGGTTGATGGCAATAGGCTCGCCCCCTATTACATGGGACTTCAAACGTAACTGGCGAAATGTGGGTGAACCTGCTACAGGGACACCTCTGCCCAACCCTTCGGGGAAACAAGGCGTGATGTTATGTTATCTCTCTTCATTGAGTTGGGTTCAGTGGAAACTGGTTCGTTGAAAATGCAGTCATATAAATCTTCTAAATAGGCTTTAACTGCAAAACTCCAACTTGCCCAATTATCTCTGCCAGTGAGTTTCTCAATTGATATCAATGAATTATTAGCCATATTTCCAAAAGTACCTATTTATCTGAAAATCTGAAAAAAAAGTGACGTTGGCAAGATTTTTTTACTTTGAATTTTTCTCTTTTAAAATACTTTTCAGATTGTAAAGATAACACTATTCAGCAGGAACGGGACGGCTCATAACCTGATGAAATGATAACAAGGGCAATTAACTTTATATAAAAAAATTATTTAACAGGAATGTATCGGATAATGTTAGCAAACTTGATAGATGAAAAAACAAGAAAGAGCCCCTACACTCTTGACAAGAGTGACACGACTATGTTTTATGCTTTACAAATTATAGTGCAGGGTCCATACTTTCTTCCGGGGGTACGAAGAAAACCGAAAGGGAGATCGTGGTCCCCAGCAACAGGGCAACCGAAGGAACACGGGTGGGTTTTAGTCAGTAAGAGTCTGACACGCCCTCCCGCTCCGCCCAGAGCGGCAGGTTAAAAACAGGTCCTTTCTTGAATATGTCGAAGTAAAAACAACGAACTATCTTAAATCACCAACATTATTGTGATTAATTTATTCTTTTGATGTAAATCAAGTCCTCGCTAATTTAATTAACATTGAAACAAGTAAATTGAAGTAACTAATTAATTTAAGTTAAAACTAATTTCTAAAGTATCATGAATACACTTTTGAAACGTTAAAAAACTAATGTTTTTTATAAATTTGATCTGCACTTTGTCATCAAAGGTCTCTTAACTGTTTAATTTTAATTGAAAAATTGTTCTAAAAGTATTTTTCATAAAGTTTTTGTAATAATTTTACTTTGACAATATATTTCATCAATGTTTTTTTTTAACAAATTGCAGAGTGAGTGAAGTTTAAATATTAAGTGAAACTCATAAAACTTGCATACCTAATTATTTAACAGACCCAAATTTTTTAAGAATTGTTTCTTATGTTTTGTATACATACATATAAACTCACGCCTTCTTCCCATGGGGGTAGACAGATACTACAGAACGTCACCTGTGTGTGTGTGTGTGTGTGTGTGTGTAAATAGCGCCAAAAGTGGAAGACAGGTCTCAAATCTCGTTTTCTTATATTACAGACTGTTTTGATGTGACAGAGGCTAATATCTACATGAATAGTTCTCATATTGCTACACTGTGGACGGAGACCTCTTCCCTTATAAACACACCCACTTTCCCGCTATTTACACCAGCAACACATGGTTCAATAGAAGGTGCCTCACACACAGCGAAAACTTTCGCTGAAACACCGTCAAACTCACCATCACATGATCACACACTTACACTCACACTTATTCACAACACATGCTCACATACTTACACTTACACAATCACAACACATATGATCACACACTTATACTCACACTCATTCACATGAGCACATAATTGCACTCACACTCATTTACATAATAGCGTTTTTTCTCATTTTATTATTATTATTTTCTTTGTATTTTAGATTTGTTTGTTATGTTTTCTTTAATTTTTATTCTTAGATTTATATTTCGCATTTTTATTTATTTTTTTTAAATTTGAAGAAAACCTTTTTTACTTTTATTTACCGGACATGTTTTTAAAATAAATATTTAAATGGTAAACCCTCCATATTGGTGCTCAAGATACTTGCTTGCCTAGTTTGGGGCCAATGTAAACCCTTTGTAATATTTTATTTGCAATAAAGGTTTTTATTCCTTTTATAAGGTATATCAGGATCTTGTAACCCAGGAAGAGCTCGGGAAATAATGTAGGCGGAATTTCAGCAGTATCTGGTCAGACTGTAAACGAAACCAAATAAATACCTTCACTCCATGGTAATTGGGAAACGGCTCAACAGTTGAATTCAGTATGTTTGGTGAAAACCATATCAAAATTCGTTGCGTAGTTTAGAAGAACAACGAGGTTACACAGACAAACACGAAAATAAACTTTTATTTATAAAATGTATTGCAGGCAATGTGGGTGGCTGTTGCATTCTTTAAAGTGTACCGACGCAAAATACATTTTACCTCACAACAATGGCAGAACTCAAGTTTAATACAATTTTCTTTTCTTGAAACATGTTTTCCTAGTACAACAAGAAAAATTTCCAATACGGACCATTTAAATTTAGATCAAGCTTACCTGAGATTGGAATACAATTTTATTGCTTGTATTGCCATTTCTATCACAGAATATTGCAGCTTTTGTTACCACAGACTGCAATCATTGTATCTTTCATTCATTTTGTTTTAAACATGCCTTGCTGTTCTAGTGGTTGCAAGCGCCATTGCTGAAGATGAGGTCCTGGGTTCGTTTCCCGGGTTGAGCAAAGTATTATTGGATTTTTCCATCTGGAATTTCTCAGTTACAGCCCGGAGTCTGGATTTGTACCCGGTTGATGGCAATAAACTTGCCCCCTTTTACATGGGACTTAAACATAACTGGCGAAATGTGCGTGTATCTACTATAATGTCACCTCTGCCTAACCCTTCGGGGAAACCAGGCGTGGTCTTATGTTAACTTCATACATCGTTAGCTATTCGTCTTTTGACGTACATTTTAGTCACATAAGTTACGTATTAGTCTCCGTGACACTAAAATGTGGAGGGTGAAAATAATTTGTCAAAGTTATCCCACCTTGCAATGACACATAACTGTGTTAACGTGGTGTATTAAACGTGATCTTAATATCTCGTCTTGGCCCGAATTAATGCGATGGTTTAGAGTTCTTTTTATTTTGCTTTATTCGGGAAACTTACAGCTAACCTATACAGTGCTACAGATAGTGCAATCCCCGAAAATGCGCTCCACTTCGCGATTACTGTACCTACTGTAAACTGTACTTTAGTACGGAGCGGATTGGAGTGCGTCTTCGTGGATGGCACTATTTATTTATTTATTTATTTAAACTTTTCACACTCAAAACGGTACAAAGGCGGACTTAATGCCTTAGGCATTCTCTACCAGTCAACCAAGGGTGGTGAAGAGATTGGATGGCAGGTGCTCTGTTTAAGAGGAACAAAGAAAAATTTATTAAAAATATATCATTAGAAAAATATAGGTAGGAACAACAGTACTTAAATAGGTTATAACTTATAATACACATACATATTTAATGTAATATACATATATTTATTATATATATACATATATACAAATTTAAGGGAGAGAGATGTTGAGATGTCTCTACTCTATTTGTTTTGAAAAAAACTCTCTGTACTGTTTATGCAGTTGCTCATGTTAACCCGACCCGACACTGGTATATTTCAGTCTCCTAAACTTGTGCTTACTAAATAGTTCCACGCCTAGTTTCACCCGTTGTATAACTTGCACAGTTAAGGTTCAAAATGGCAAAGTTATTGTTGAATAAAAACTGAGCTTATTGATGTCTTGGAAGCGAAATTGGGCGTGTCATGCGCCCCATAACCGTAGGGCAATTTTGAAAGCGTTTGTAGCGGGTATTTCACTACTACTCGATGGTACCTTTTCTAAATCCAATAATTATTACAAAACTATTTAATCAAATTAATCCACAACACGAGCTTACGGAACCAATAATACCTAATGGCTAACAAAGACGATATTGTACTCTAAACAATGTCAGTGTTTCTACTGAGCAACTAAGCCAACTCAGATGAGTTATGGGCCACTTGATTGAGTTGAGTCGTCTGAATTTAGCCGTCTTTATAGGAAGACATTTCCAATAAATATATAATTTCCATATTTATCGCATTCAAGGACTCTAAACGAGACACAATAGAAGTGTTATTGTTATAACGCCCATGGGCAATTAGTGTTCCTTAAAATGTTAAAAGCTGCTGATAGCACTACACTAAATTACTTTATTAAATCGGCCTGAAGATTAAAGTGCGATGGAGATGGCTGTATCGAGACCCTCCTTTTTTCTAATTAGGTTACTTTTTAGGGGGCTAATTGGCTGAATGCGATTACACTTGTCTGAATTCAGAGACCTTGTGAAGACCGCAGGAATCCGCTGAATGCGAGAACCGGTCGATGTGGCGAGGCTTGGGGGAAGCCTATGTCGTCCAGCAGTGGACATCTTTCGACTGAAATGATGATGATCAACATTTAGACAACAGTCAAGTGGAATAAGCCCTTTAACAGCAATTAAGTTGACAGGTCGCGGCGTGAATTGCATTGCGTGTAGGAAATTGCCAATAGATTTAGTCGATTGGTTACGTTGATTGAATGCTGGCACTAAATTGTTAGTTTTAATAATTACTTAGTGACTGTTAAAGAATAATATAATTGATATGACGTGATTGTTTGATTGTTAATTCCAGCTTACACTAGCGTATAAGACTATTGCGATGGACTACTAATTCTCGATCTGCTACACAGTCAATTCTTTGGTTTTGCCGTTATCATTTTTGTTCACCAAGAAGCACGTCTAAAGCCTAGTAGGTATCACGTATTCCTGCCGGGATTTTTTTTTTATTGTCTTATAATTGTGTTGTGTGATTTTTTGTCTGTGCTAAATAAATGTATTTTCTTTATTTGTAAGGTAACTAGCGACCCGCCCCTGCTTTGCAAGCTTCATCAAACATCGAGATTTATTAATTACATGCATACATGTGAGTTTAATATTAATGTATTATGCACACAAATCTTCTGGAATCAATCTCTAAAAGATGGTGAACACCGCATCTAAATCTTTTGCGGAGTAAGAACAATAACGCGGTCACACAAACACACGAAAAGCGACTTTAATTATATTATGTATAAGATAGATATCGATTTGACATTGATCTCCAGCCTGTTGGTTGAACTAAGGCAAAAGGTTGTCTTGTAGACATCGCTAACAGCGATACGAATACAGGTCGTAGTAGTAGTACTCCTTAAGATCAGGCACTCTAAAGACAATTTCCACGCAAACTCCGCCCTCATGCACCCCGCCACTGCACTATGTGCTAAACGCTAACTCATCAGTAATAAAGTTGAAAATCGCGTGCGCTCTTTGGTCGTGTTCAAGCACGAAACTAAATAACGTAAGTCTCAATTCTTATTTCGCTTATATCTAAAGTAATAATTGATCTAGAGAAAAAAAATCTTGTGGCTGGATAATAAACTATATTTTCTTACTATAAATACTTATTATAGACATAAAAAGCCGAGTAATCTTGAATTTATTTATATAATCTTTAAAAAAAGACATGATTTTCGAATAACAAATGAATTGAGCGAAAATGTTACAATTACAATTACGAAAATGTAAAAATTTATGTTTTTTTATTTTTAAATACAATTATGTTTAATTCCATTCCAATTATGTTTCTGACTGATTTTAATTTTGATTATGATTTTATTTTAATTTTCTTATGATATCCGTATGAATTTAGTTCGATTACGTTGTAAATTATTTTTTAGGTTTTTTAATTATAATGCTTTTTAATTTATTTTGATTCTATTCTGTTGAATGATAATTTTGATTTTGTTATATTTAATTTTTAATAACTATCTTGAATTTCTTTAACTTTTAATTTTATTATGTTTTAATTCAATTAGGTTTTCGATTATAATTTTATTTCGTCCTCATCCTTGTTTCTGTCTGTGATTTTAAAGTTTTAATTCAATTTTTAGTTTTAATTTGGCCTGAGGAGCCCGATTGCTCTACGTGTATCAAATTATACATTTAATCAATATTTAGTGCATGATGTGCTTACCTGTAAGAGATTGATACACCTGACCCGATTTGATTTAATGTAACCCATAATTGTTTGTGTGTACTCAATTGTTGGTGAGCCAAATAAATAAATAATCAATAAATTACGTAACAGTCTCGTACATGGAAAGAAAAACATTCAATAAATCATATACAAAAGTTCCATTTTGATTGTATGTGTGACTGTGTCAGAATATTAATGCAAATTAACATACAATTTAGGGAGCCTCCTATTTAATTAAAGATATTTAATTGTGTATGAGCTGTGTTCAACTTAGAACTCTCATAAAGGTCTATACAACTTAAGGTTTTAATACACTTGGGAATAAAACTCTGATAATAAACCCAGTCCCAAACTTCATCAAATTCACCTACAATAATAGTTTAACAACTACCCCCAAGACGTCCAGTGTACGTCGTGCCTACCCTCAATAAGATAATCCCATTAATATCGGCTTGTCGTGCAGTTGTTTATTATAGGTCACTCGGGACGCACGTATTGTGTCCGTTGTAATATGTAGATTGTATGGAATACTGTCCAATACAATTTAGTTATGATTGATTTGAGATAATGTTGTGTACTGCTTGTTGTCTGTTTTGGTAGTAGTCTATTATCATATTACAGGGTGGATTTGAGTAGCGTTTTATGTAATGTAATGGCGTAATGCTATGGTTGATTAGGCCTAAAATGCTTAGTGATAACATTAGAATACAGTCATAGTCCTTATAGACAGTTTATTGCAGATTTTTTTTTGTGAATTAATTAGGGTTTTTTTCAGAATGTTTTGTTCTGTAATCGAGGTTCTCGGAAAAGAAAATTGCCTTTCATAGCCTGTAATAGCCCTACTATTACAGGCTGATATTTTTCGTTTAGCTATCGTTATCCTATTCACAATTTAGGTATAGGTAAGTTACTTTTGCGGCAATGGCTTAAATTTTATTTCGAAAGTGTGTCTCAGCAAGAATTTGAATTTGGAATCGCGCGCCATTTTCGACTGTCAATTGTTGAATCAGCCATATTTGTTACTTGTTAATTTAAAACTCATAGACATTTACGAAAATGGTGCGTTACAGATTGGAAGAACGAGTAAGAACCCATTATAAAATGGTGGAAACTGACGATGAATTCCACAATAAAATCATGTTTAGTGAGGCTTCGTTAACAAGCAGAATTCACGGATTTGGGATAATGAAAATCCAAATGCCTTTCAAGAACTTCCGATACATCCTCAAAGTGACAGCTTGTGCCATATGGGCAGGAGGGATAATCGAACTGTCCTTTTTTGAAAATGATGTAATAACATCTGCCTAGCCTTCATATTCATATTCATATTCCTTTTCCCAACTATGTTGGGGTCGGCTTCCAGTTTAACCGGATTCAGCTGAATACCAGTATTTTACATGGAGCGACTGCCTATCTGACCTCCACAACCCAGTCACTGGGTAACACGTTACCCCTTGGTAAGACAGGTTGTCAGACTTTCCAGCTTTTGACGACCCGTAACAACTGTCAAAGATCTGCAAATGACAGCCGGGACCAGCGAATTTACGTGCTTTCCGAGGCACGGAGGGGTCTTGGTATGTAAAGATGGTCACCCATTCACGGACTTACCGCGGCAAGAGTTGCTTTACCTGATCAATCGACCCATACGGCTGTTATTACTTAGCCACAAGCCCCTTAAAATGTTGAAAATGATGCAAAATTAGAATGAATTCCCGCCAAAAAAGCAACGGAGGACATTTAACCGATATTTTGTTTCATGTGTAAATGTCATTACTACCTCTGTACATATTAAGAAAAAAATGTAAAAAACATTTATCAGAAATCTATTTTTAAGTTTTTAAAATTCAAGTTCTTACTTTTCTAAAAAACATGATATAAGGTGTCTATATCATGTTTTTTATATTTCCAAGGTATCATGTTAGTAAACTTAACTCTTCAAATTACGACAAAAATGAATGAATAAACACCTCTAAGCTTAAAGGAGTAAGGTAACGTAACTAATTGCATTCTGTAGAATGGAGAAATTTCACGCAGGAGTGTTACATGCAAACATTTTAGCATCAACTTGTTGATTAGTACAATGCAGAGCTTTTAATTATTTCACAGCTATGCCGATGAAAAGGATCTAGCATGTATAAATTTAAGGATTACTGAAATTTAGCCATATATTTTAGACAAAACTGTCTTAACATACAAACAATTACTTAACTGGAATCTTTCAATAGGTCTTGCCGTCAATTTTAATTCCATTTTTTTTAGATTTCTATTTATCGCAATCTATTTATTGCAATCCATAATTTACACATATTATAGACCCTGCCGGGCATAGATTTTTTATCTTATCTCAGCTTAGTACTAAATATTTTAATCAATAGGTATACCTATACTATACATTTTTACGACGGTATTAGTTATTATTATATTTATGTTATCATTCATTTATTTATTTTCTGAATATAATATGTGTAAATATTTTTTTTTTTGTATTGCTGTTAGTGTATATATTATAGTTATATATTTAAATGTTCATATATTTTAACTCATTTATTTTTATTGTTTTACTTATGTGGTAATCAGTTATTTTTGTTATTGAATTTAAATACAACGTAACATCACGCCTTATTTCCCCGAAGGGTTGGGCAGTGGTGTCCCTGTAGCAGGCTCACCCACATTTCGCCAGTTATGTTTTAAGTCCCATGTAATAGGGGGCGAGCGTATTGCCATCAACCGGGCTCAAATCCAGACTCCGGGCTGCTACTGAGAAATTTCAGATAGAAAAACCCAATAACACTTATTACCCGTTATTGAATTTATCCGTTAGATATTCGTCTATTGTGTAATAACTTTGATTAATTAGGAGTTCTTTTAATTTATTTTAAAATATATTGGTTTTGCTTTCTTGTTTTACGTTTTCCAGTAATTTATTATATATTTTTATTGACACAGCATATGGACTAGAAGGTCATAGGTCAAAAGTCATCATAGTTTTAACTACCTAATTTGGGGACCACCGACTAAATAAATGAACTGTAACTATCATAATAATTTATGATAATTACAGATTAAATAATTATGTTAGGTTGTAAGGTTATGTTTGTAACACGGAACAAATTCTAATTAACCATGACGGCAAGCGCAGTGTAAAGTGGTTTTTCACGGAATTTTTATTCCTTTTCGCTGTAAAAAAAATTAAAACACCGTAAAAATAAGACGCAAACAGTAATGACAGCATTACTCGTAAAATTGTTTTATTTAAATCCTTCCAATATTATCTGAACAAAGACAACCGTTGAAGCACTTACCAAAAATTTCTGAACGTTTTCACACGCCTTTTAAATAATTACTTACGGAATATTACGTCGTTTTCAATAAGAATCGAGTAATACTCAATAAAACGGTATCGATATTTGGTAAAGCTTCATCGGAACAACACGAAAATATCGAATACATTAATATTTATGACTATACCTAATGATCAAGAAATTGTTATTATTAGAGTGTTATGCTGACTGAATTCCTTGAATTTATAATGAAATATTTTAGCAATAGATTGATTGCTCTAAAATAAATGAACATACGGCTGGCCCGAGTTCTATCATATTATTGCACATTATCACGAATTGCGCAATAATTTTGACCTTTTACGGTTAGTATTGAAGAATGTGCAATAATTGAAAAAGTTTAAGCGAGTTACAATTTTATTCATTGTACTGTCATAGAATCGTAATTGTACATCGTAGAATCAGTATTGTAAGTACAATATTTTATTATAGTCTGGGTCTTGCTCAACATTAAAGCTAATCGATTGAGTGGAAAGGGTTGGTTAATCCTATAATCATAAAACAAAAAGATAAAAGAGCGCTTTATTTTAAAGTGCAATTATCTACTTGTATAAAATATTCTGGTTTTATGCATACTGATAAAGGGATTATACATACCTACACACTTTGATTTTCATTTGGTGTAAGTGGCAAACAAATTAAACCAGCGGCACTGTAAGTATGATGGCATCTGTGACAACTTACAAATTTTAAAAATAAAAGGTACCCATTCGATAAATTTACAGTTCCAACAAGAATATAATGGGAATCTGTTTCCACATATTTTAGTAATCAAGATTAACGGTAGTTTAAAAAACGTGACACACATGACACGTGACGTAGACATGTTGCGCAGACCCCAAATAAATTAGTATAAGGGCAAGAGAATGATGACGATGATGTTTTTGTTTTTTACTGTCTTTGACATATCTCGGGATCCTGAGGTCCCGGACCTTTGGAGGGGCCGAAGCCAACTCGCAGAGGCACGTTAGACGTTTTTAATGAAATGAGGCACCAACTGACGACTATCCCTGTTCACACTATGCAAGTGCAGCTAAGGACAAGCCCCGGTTGGTTATTTAGTTTCCATATCTTGCAATAGTCCTACTATTGCAAGATATGGAAACTAAATAATTGGATGATGAGTTTGGGTGGCTAAGTGTTTGGGTGGTGGTTATCTTGAACTATGGAAAGACTACGGCCCCTGCCTGACCAATGTTTTATTAAAAATACAGAGATAAAATGGCAGGGGGTGATTTGCCCTGCCGGGGTTGCGAAGAAAACCGAAAGGGAGATCGTGGCCCCCGGCGACAGGGCAACCGAAGGAACACGGGTGGGTTTTAGTCATAGTAAGAGTCTGACACGCCCTCCCGCACGGAGAAGTTATTTGATGATTTCCCAACCAAAAAAAAAAGGGGGTGACTTGCGCACTCAATAATGGGCCCCCAAAAACGGTCGTTAGCACAAAGTGTCGAAGTGACAAGGGGGCAACATGTCCTGAGGAGCTTAAGAGGAGTGGAGAGGTATTCCACGGCTATTAGGACAATCCCGGAAGTACGATCAAGATCCCTGCCAGCATCTTACTGGAATACTTCCTGCCTCCGAGCACATTTGCTCTTGCGAATCTCCACTCAAGCCAGCCAATAAAGGCAAGAATGAGGTGAGAGCTCTGTTCCTCGTCAGTGTTCACTCTAGCTGGTTAATAAAGGCAAGCCACAGGTGAGAGGTTAGACTTCTCCCGGAAGATAGGGTTCGTGAGGTCGCTACTGCCCAACAGCTGCGGGTTTCTGTATCTCTCTTGGTCTGGTTCCTCAGGCTAGACCCGTTCCGGAAAAGTAAACTCTACCCGTACAGACTTAGAATTCGGAGCGCACAAGCTAGACCAAGACGTCAACGTAGAGATACGGCGGTGGAGTGATTATTATTATTATTATAAAAACGTACAAAGGTCACAAGCCAACATAACAGTGCCGACTTTGTAATCAACGTCACATATAACAGATGATTCACTCCGCAAAATCTTTTAAATGAAAAGTGACTCTTGCTACAGCACAACACAGTGCAATTCAGGTCGCACAGCGCTAATTACCTACAGTTACATTTACCTAGAAGTTGCCTCTTTTTCTATCGCGTAACTTTTAGATCTTCTATGTTACGATCACTGCATTGGTCCAACAAGTTGAGCCCGCCGCGTACTTGTAGCTTCATACCCAAAATGCGAAGGGGACTATTACGTATCTGTATTAATCTGTGTCAAGGTATACATATGCCAAAACATGCCATCGTCATAATGAGAAAAGAGCCTTATTTGTAAGAGTTTTTGCAATCCTGGACAAACCAACAAACTTCGTCTATTCTTCGGCTATTGTAAGGTTACAAAACATAACAGTTGTTAAAAATTCTCTATTGATAAATAAGCAACAAGATACTAAACAACAATACCAAGAAAATATCGAGAAATTATTTGTTGAAGAAAATCAACACTTAATTATAATTCTAAAACTTTTAGTACGTTCGGTTGTAACCGAAAATATTTCTGCCTAGTCCGCCTTTGTAGGTACCTTATTGTGTGCGAGAAGTTTTAATGAATAAATAAATACTTGAATCCAGAATTTTTAGGTAAATTATGTCTTGTTTGAACTTCATTATTATGTTGTTTGTATTTTACTTTTTGTACTGAAATCCCCATTGACGGGGACTTGTGAACAAAAAAATCACAAATCCCCATTGATGGGGATTGTCAATGGGGATTAGTAGAATAACCCATTCAATTGATACTTTCTAACGATCATTCTCTCTTGCCCCTATACCAATTTGTAGTCGGCGCAACAAAATGTCTTTTTCTTCCAGTTCGGTGACAATTAAATTGTTATTTTCAGAAACAACAAATTCAAAAAGATTTTTCCCTAAATTAAATTAAAATGATTAATTAATTTCTTAAACACACACACACACACACACACACATACACACACACACAAACACACGCACACACACAGGTTTTCACTGGTTTGGTCTGGTTCAGGTTGGTTTGGTTTTGTTGTCACAGATTTTTTCATAAAATATAAGACAAGAATATTAAATTCCGTACAAATGGTCCTGAAAATATTCAAAAGGTATTATTAATATGTATAAATGTTTCTTAAATATAAATCAGGAAGCGAACAATAAATTCCTTTGGAATACAATTTCGCAGATTAATTAATTATAATTTGTTTACCTGGAAGGTTTTCGTCTTTTTCATTGAGGTTTGAGCAAAAATAAGTTAACAAAATAATGTGTTTTTTTAAGTTTTTGGATGTCGTTTGGTGGTCCATAATTATCGACAAAAACTATCATCTTCTTGCAACTTGTACAGTACCGACCAAAAGTCCATAGGCAATCGCACAAAGCAATAGACTGACGCTTCGGTTTGACTTACGACCTTCTTCTATAAGATGTTACAATACTATAAATACACACACACTCACTTTGTCTGCAACTCATATTAGTTCATAATTTCAATCAATATAGAATACGTCGTGCTAGCTCAGTGGATAACGTGCTTTGGTATGTGCGATTATGGCGAGCCGAGCGAGGGTTCAAATCTCATCTGTGGTTTGCTTGTAATTTTTAATAATTACATTCATAGTTTTTGTTATTTTTTAATAATAATTATTCATAGTTTTTGTTATTTTTTAATAATGACTAGTTCAATAATCATTCGTTTTTTGTTTCGGTCGTCTTGTTCACATAAATATTAAGGTTTAGCAGGTAGACCACAGAAAACTAAGTAAATCATTTCGATTTCTGTGGGGTAGACAGACGCAGTTCGTTACGCGTATTCGCGATTGCTACGGTCTGTTCCCAGCCGATCTCAAAACTTTGTTGGTTCGTGGTTATTGTTGGTGACGAGTATTTAAGTATTAGCGGTGTTGTGGTTATTGTTTTCAAAATGCAGTCAAATACAAATATTGAAGGGAGATCAAATATTATTGCGCTGCGTAAAAGTGAATGTAATTTACACAAATATCTAATGAGACCGGACTAAGTGTGAGTGTTATCATTTAAATATTTCATATTTTACTAAACATAAATCTTAATCAAAGGTATTGTTGATAGAACAGAGGTATTGTTGAGACAGGAGATGCCTTTAAAATTTTAAATTCATTATGAGGTTTAATTCGATTAATGAATGATAAATAATTATTATGTGTAATAAATACAATGTTATTCTTTGTTCTAGAGAAATACTGTGAGGGTTAAGAGGAATGAGGAAGAGGCTTATTATCGAGCAGTAGCGACGTCAAATGATGGAGGAATATGAAACAAATGGTTTCATACCAACGAGATATTTTGCTGAATTATTAAACACGTCATTATGAACCGTTCGCTGTGCACTCTGAAGACTTGTATCACTGAAGACCAGCTAGGAAGCCGTTTTCGACAGAAAGGCATAAACAAGAACGTTTAAGTTTCGCACGATAATATTAAGACTTCAAGTGGGACACTGCTATATTTTAACCTTAAAATATTTACCGTACCAACTTAATAAACAACAGATTCGTTATTGCATGAATTTGTGGTAACGATTTTTTAAGCAAGTTACAATATGTTGTTTGTCGTATTTCTCGCAGATAGACCGAAAATGTTTAAGATTATTTTAGTAATATTATTATTTTAGGATTACAATTTGAGGTTAAGTTTCAATCTTCTTTTACGCAAAGAAAATGAATACTTAAGCTATAACCTCAATACCAACCAATATTTACTAAAGCCAAATAAAATGTAAAATAAATAATGTAAACAAACTGCCCATACTTTACCTTAAAATCACCTATTTTGTAAGTAGTTTTTTTTACATTTTGATTAGTCTTATATTCTTATTTATTGCTTAATTACTTCGACCATGATCAAAGCTAACTAATAATAAGCTAGCTAATATTTATGGTGAAAAAATCAATTTAAAATTTAAAACATTTCATAATACAAATATGTCAAAATAATATAAATTACTTCTAAGTTTTTTGACATCTATTTCACATCTTATTGAGCTGACGTAATGACAAATAATTGTAGCAATATATTATCTATAAGTAAAATAAATATAACGAATACAATTTTTTAATTTTGCTATCACATATTACGCATTTTTAATTCTAAACCCTTTATTGCAATAACAGCATTAATAAAAAAGGCAGCAATAGTTAAGATATAGTATTATTGCAAACAAAAATATTAATATTTGCAAAAACTGCATTGTGCTTGACGAGGTTGGAACCTAAGCCAGTTTGCATCTCAGACCAATGCTTAACGCGTTCTGCTATCTGCACACGTAAGTTTAGATTGAATTTTAGCATTGCCATAAACTGGCCAAGGTCAAGCGCATGATGCGTGTTGTCTAACAAAAGCGACAGAAATATATATTTGTTTCGGTAGTGAGGCGCAAGTACGCGACGTTACGACAGTGTGTAAAACGCAATACTGCGTTCTCTGTGGTGTGTGTGCCGTGTTGTTTACACATACAGATATACGGACTATACCGCGTGTTCACAGCAATATGATTCTTAACGTGCTTATGCACTTTTGAACGCTTACTGTACCTACTCCTGAATTGCAAGATCTGCAACCTTATTTATTGTTTATCCTAAATCGGATAATTTTACTCATCATTATGAACAACTTTTGAACGCGCTTTGAACGCGAAGAAATATCTGCTGTTACTTCCTGTTTGTGTTCACATAAATCGATGAAATGTATGGCACAGCGACGTTTTATTTTTTCAAATTATCATGAGTACAATGACCCCTTTTCAGGTTCAGGGTCGGTAAAAAAACGTAGTAAAACTAAACGTGTTTGTTTCAAAACATAAGAGTTAAAAACAGAGGATTATATAAAACTTTCAGATGTGGGCAACCGCTTTTAGAATGTGGCTTTCAGAGTAAAGTAAATTTTGAGCGAATAGTTAATATTTTATAGGGTCTTTGTTGGAGGCAAGTCTAATATTCTATTTTTAATAAAGTAATATTGTATTTTTTGTTGTTTCCAATATGTATTACCTATTTCTTCTTCTTTTTCGTGTGGTTAGTGACTAACATGGTGTTTTTAAAGCCGGCTTACATGCCATCGAGAAATATCTCTCAGGTTTCCTTACGATGTCCTCTTTCACCGTTTTTGAAGCAAGTGATAATTATACAAATACGCACATGAATCTTTAGAGGTACGAGGAACAGGTGTAAAGTTACTCATCCTCTATAGAAAAGGGATTATCCTCTAACCAGACGGGTGTCGTATCTGGCGGGCAACTGCCCCGCGATTGAAGTCGGGATCTTGTATATATGTCGATCGCGCGGTAAACTCAAATTGCGCGATGCAGGATTTGTGTGACGTCAGGATTTTTGTTTGATGCATAGTTCGCATGAAGCGATGTAGATGCCGCATGCCGCCACAAATCCAAAAAATCAGAGGTGCGTCTTAGGTTCGAACTCGAGACCTATGACTTGGCAGTCCGACGGTCACACCACTAGGTCATCAATGCCACATCTACTTATCAAAATAGAATCATTCAGCAGAATTCGTTTTAAATATCAAGAGGGTACATGGAAAACGACTCACTCGTTACTTTTCTAGGATATTCCTCAAAGGTAGGTACTTGAAAGTTTACAGGTTCTTAAATTAAAGGTAAACATTGAACTGTTTGTTTAGGCCCAACCACTAAAGTACTTACCTACAAACTTCTAAAGCTACATCGTAACCAAAAAATATAATTTTGGACATTGATTTTAGGTTTAAAAAATAAATTTGCTTTTTAGCTTTTTCCTTCATAGCTAGCATAGTTCATGACAAAAGAAACGATAAAGAGTACAGTAAAATTATTAGGGTTCTTATAAAAACAAACTGCTTTAATGTAGTTTTTGCAATGGAGAATCTGAAATGACAACCACTGAGCCACCACTACACACCTCGGTAAAGTGTACAGAATTTACACAGAATGTGTGTAAAGTGTACAGAATGTACACAGAATGTGTGTAAAGTGTACAGAATGTACACAGAATGTGTGTAAAGTGTATAGAATGTACACGAATATAAAAATGACAGTGAGAGGAAGTGATGGCCCAGTAATAACGGCCCCGACTTATAACCAGTTGTAGATCGTGAGTTCAAATCCAAGCAGGCACTTTATGTAGGTAAATAATTTCATCACCACTGCTCTCAAAACGGTGAAGGAAAACATCGTGAGAAAACTGGCATGTACTAGAACCCAAAATTTGAAGTCATGTGACATCTACCAACCCTTTCTGGGCCCACGTGGTAGATTACAGCTGAGAGGGAGTGGTTCGCTCGAAGAGAAGAGGTCTGTGTCCCAGCAGTGGGAACAATATAGGCTGATCATGCATGTTATGCATGGCATAATTTGTAGGCTATAAATACATATTTTTTAAAGTGAAAACTTCTTTAGGCACGTTGGGCATTTTTGAGATGGAACTAAACCATTGATTTCGCGACACTGTTACCGACACCAGCTTTAAAAAGACATCAACGTGCAATACATTATTTCCTGCATAATAAAATTTTTCAAGTTTTCACTTCTGTCGGTACTCCCGGAGTGACACTGTTTTTTTTTTTATTTTAAATCTTCGACACAAAAAAACTTGACCAACAATAACGATGAAAGTAAATAATAACGAAATTATTAATAACCATTAATTCTTATATCCCTTTTGACTCTTGGGGTTTGGTGATTATAAAGAGAACTTATTATCTAAATGGTGATTTATAGCGGTCTCTATAATTAAAGATAACAACGGGAATTTTGTAATTACAAGCATATTGGAGTTGTAATTTGGTACACACGATCCCAGGCTTACAATGTAATTTTGCTCGTTCCTAAAATAAAAATGTCTACCTATTATTATTTGTTCATTGTATTATATTTTGTATTTACGAAATTGGATCAAAAGTACTCATTTGCAAAGATCTAATATTGCAAAATGCTCGTAGTTGATAGACAAAATATATTTCGTAGAGCCCTATATTAAATACTAGATTCCACCAGCGGCTTCGTCCGCATGATATCTTTATAAATTAAAACCTATGTTACTGAGTGATAATATGGCATTCTACTGATGAAAGAATTTTTCAAATCGGTCTAGTCGTTTTTAAGTTTGTTCATTACAAACAAACATACAAAAAATCTAATCTTTTCTCTTTATATACGTAATATTTGTGACGAATCCTTGAATCCTATCAGAGAGTTTGATTTTTAATTCGATTTAAGTATTATGTAGGATACAATTTATTATGTAGATCTTTCTTTTTTTTTTAATCTTGGCCCCACACTAGGAATTTCTCCTGTATTGTGGGTGCATTTACAAACATTTAAACTCACATACACAAACAGCCAGACCCGGAGCAACTACTTGTAGGTCAAACAAATATTTTCTCCGCGACACGCAGCGCAGCAGTCAATCGTTTAACCACTGCGCCAACCGTGCCGTCATATTGATGACTAAGGGTTAATTTTTCAATCGTCAGATAACTCTCATCCGAGGAATAAATATAATGGTTTGTCATATAACAAACGAAGCCAATTTAACAGCAAGTAAGGTGCAGTTTGCAATAAAATATTACTTAACTTAAACTATTAACTTCAAAACTCAAAAAACTCAAAACTCAAAGCATTTATTTCAAATAAACCAATTACAGGCACTTTTGAATTGTCAAGGGGTCGGTCAGTCAGAAAGATGAAGCTAGTTGCCCATTCCAAAGCGTAGTAGGTACCGGTGGAGAAGAACGGGCAAGAAACTCCATGGACACTCTTTTAAATCACAATATGGTTACAAAATATTGGTTACATCATTCATGTTAAAGTTATAAATGTGAGAATGATGCAGAACGGTAAAAGCGTCCGTAGTAAAAAATAAAACAATTCAAAAATCAAATTAAAATAAGCCATGGCAGCTAGAAGATGACCAGTCCCTACTGACAGCGCCCGTTCACGAACATGACGCATGGATTAGCACCATTCAGCTGAAAAGTGGCATAAAACGTGGCTTAAAGTTAAGTGACGTTTAAACGTCAAAAATGTATGATTAAACAGTCGCTAATCATTACTTAACTTTAAGCAACGTTTATAAATAAACCTCTTAATGTCTACCTAACTCCTCTCAATCTAAATTAAGATGACCATTTACAAGTCTTCTGTAACACTCAAAACTTTGTTATTTTCTTTGTTGTCTGCCCTACATATTATAAAATAGGTAATACTTTTTAACATCGAACTCGGAATTCTTGAAATCCGATTTGATTCCACCCGATTGTGGGTCAAGAGAGCATACAAAGGCATTGGTCAAAGGTATACTCACAGGTTTATTTGTAAAACTTTTTGAACCCTTTCACAAGATAAATAAAACATGACAAAGTAGAATTTTATGGGAACACTCTGGTTGTAACATAACATAACATAACATCACGCCTTGTTTCCCCGAAGGGTTGGGCAGAGGTTCCCTGTAGCAGGTTCACCCACATTTCACAGTTATGTTTTAAGTCCCATGTAATAGGGGGCGAGCCTATTACCATCAACCGGGCACAAATCCAGACTCCGGGCTGCTACTGAGAAATTCCAAGTAGAGAATTCTGGTTGTCTTTTGACTTTTTTATTTCACAAATCATAATGCAAAGCATTAGAGATTGCGATCGTTGTATTTGTTTTGCTTCCTTTCTGCAACTGTTTTTATTTATTAATTAAAACTTCATGCACAAGTAAAAACAATACTGTACTAAGGCGGGCTTAATGCCGCAGCGGTAGCGGCGGCGACGACGACGACGTTAGAGGCGGCAGCGGCGGCGGCAGTAGTGGCGGCGGCTGCGGCGGTGACGGCGGTGGCGGAGGACTTGCCCCTGCCTCTGGCCTTGGCGGGTGGAGCACAGGCCTTGCCTCCAGCCCGGTGATCGGCCGGCTTGCCAGCCGCCGCACATACAACACAGTGTGGCGTGGCGTTACACGAGCCAGAGCCAGAGCGGGAGAAGTTATTTGATGATTTCCCACCCAAAAAAAAAAAGGCGGACTTAATGCCTGAGGCATTTTCTACCAGTCAACCTTAGGGTGATGCAGAGACAAAACATGGCGGCAGGTGCAACATAAGTGATAGATAACTTGAAAATGAATACATACTAATACATAGATACATACATACATACATATAAACCGAATAAACTTTGTAAGGAGAAATAACGATAGGTAGAGGAGAAAATAAATCCAGCAAATCAGCGCTGCAAAGATTCTGCCAACTTTTCACGAATATGTTCACGTGCCGTTAAAAGATAACCGACTGGTTGCCATCCTGATGTTCAGAGGGAGCGCATTCTTAAGAAATACGGCCTGGACAAAGAAAGAAGAGTGAATAAAACCAGAGCGGTGAGAAGGACATCGTAGAAGACGATTGTTGGTGGAACGAAGATTTATACTATGGGCAGAGCATAGGTATTGAACATGGGAAATCAGGTAAGAAGGAGAAAACGGTTTGCCGAGTATAGAATATAACATAGACAGAGCCCTTAACTCTCTACGCTAACGTATGGGTAACCATTTCAAAAGTAATCGATGCGCAGACACATGATCATACTTACGAAGATTGAAGACGAATCGAATGCAGTTATTTAGAAGGCGGTCAAGATTATTGAGGAGATCTGCATTCAGCTCATAGCAACACACATCATCGTATTCTTTTATGGGAAAGATTAGGGACTGTACAAGCATTGCCATTGTGATGGGAGAAGGTTTTTCAACCGATGGAGCGACCGCAGCGTTCCGGTGACTTTTTTACTTACAATCGTCACCTCGCTTACGCCAGTCAAGATATGTGTCAACATGCAGACCAAGATCCTTAACATCGGAGCTAAACGGGATGACTGAGTTGTCAAACAGTTGTTATTTTTTGTTGTTACACTCCTGCTAGTACACAGAACCTACTTAATTTATATACCATTGTATAGATAATTTAATGCAGATTAATACTTTATTATTATTATTAATAGTTCTTTTCAAAAATTGATTTAATGCAGCAGAAACGAAAAAACATCAAAATAGTTTTTAAAAAAATCCGTCAGTCAATGTATGAAACCTAAAAACATTGTAGCTTGCAGAGTCATTTTTTTTTAATAGATTCGTTTCAACCATTGGAGGACCTCTATTAAAAATGGTTATTCAAAATAGTTTAATTATAATTCATAAAAAAACGGATCAATTTATTATCTATAGCTAAATATTTCCAACTTTGACCCTATTCGGCTGCTAGCAATCAACAAAGTAAACCTAAATAGTCTTTGACAGACCGTAAAGATTGCGAGGTGAGAAATTTTACCAGTATTGGTGGGTTAAAAAGCAGTCAAAATATACTTCATGAAAAGTCGTTCAAATAGTTTTCTGTTTTTGAATGAGCGTTATGAGACGTGCACTTTTGGATTTTCCAAATATTTTTTTCTACCTTCAAGGCATATTAAAAAAATACGGTTAAAACTACTTCGATATACACTCATTTCATAGATGCCATATTTCTAATGTACAGCAGGCACACGGCACAAAGTAAACATACCATCACCCTAATTGCCAATATCCGAAAGTTTGAAGGAAATGGGTAATTCATTGCTGCCTACACACCTATGTTTGAACTCGACAGCGTTAATAACGCAATGAATGTGTTTGAACTGTCAAAATGCAAAGCTACCCCGTAGGATAACGGGCTAAATTGATAGAAATTCAATTTAGTTTCAATTGAATTTATTTATTCAGTAACAATTCACATTCCATTCGAATATAATTCAGCATGAAACATATGTATTAGATGTTCAAATATATATTATAATAACATGCAATTTTGATTGTGTTTTTAATCGACTTCAAAAAAAGGAGGAAGTTCTCAGTTCACCGGAATCTTTTTTTTTAGAAAGAAAGAAAGTAAAATGCATTTATTAGCATTAAAGCTGAGAAAATACACCTTATAATCAACTTTTATATGTATATTCCCCGATTACTCGAAGACGGCTGGACCGATTTGAAAAATCCTATTTTTGTTTGGGTATACTTTTTAATTGGATCCATTCTTATTTGGTTCCGATCTGATGATGGGATCTTGGAGAAATTGAGGGAACTCTTCAAATATTATAGACACACCTATAGCGATTTGGGTAACTCGTGGATTTGTTCTCGGAAAGCACCATTTGGTAAAGTGTAACTGATAATGAAGGACACAGATGGCCACTGGAACTACTCAATAATATGAATTTCACGGGTGGTTGATGCTCGTCACAATTCATATGGAGCAGTGGAGTTGATGGTGAAGTACCTAGAGAACTCCTCAACAATTAAAATTAAATAAATTGTGCGGAAAAAAACAAATTTTCTTTCTTTTGTTTTGTTTTTAGAAATGCTTAATTCATGCTTTATTCCTGTTTTGCTACTATATTTTTTCATTAAATTACAAACAGTAGGTAATGATAAAGTTTGGTCCTCGCAAAATATGAACTGTAGCCTCCCAAAATCTCGTTAAAATAAAATACTACAAGTAGTAATAATACTACAAGAGCTCGTGTCTAAGTAATAACAACCGCACGGTTCGTTCCGAAAGGTTAAGCTACGCTTACCGGGGTTGGTCAATAGATGGGTGACCATCTTTGCATACCGAGAGTCCTCCGTTCCTCGGAAAGCACGTTAAGCCGTTAGTCCTGGCTGTAATTCGTGGATCTTTGACAGTCGTTACGGGTCGTCAGAAGCCCGAAAGTCTGACAACCAGTCTTACCAAGGGGTATCGTATTACCCAGTTACTGGGTGTGGAGGTCAGATAGGCAGTCGCGCCATTTAAAATACTGGTATTCAGCTGCATCCGGTTAGACTAGAAGCCGACCCCAATATAGTTGGGAAAAGGCTAGGCAGATTGAAGTAGTAATATTAAAGTATTGACCTCGCAAAATAAAAACTGTAGCAAAAACGTGACTAACAAAGCAACATCAGGTTCTTTATGTGGGCATAAAATATTATTTAACAATTCTGTCCGTGAAGCAATTTATGCGGTAAGTATTTAAAACTCTTTTTATGACTTTTTACCAGTTTATTTTTTTAATTAAAAATGTATGTTTTGGAACACAAAGCAGTCGCAGTGTGTTCATTAGCTTGCCGCGTTTCGTGTATGTCTGTGTAACCGCTTAGATCTTCTAAGGTACTTATAAAACAGACTGATGAAGTTTCAACATCAGTTATTTAAAGGTACCATTCGCAGCATTTACCCGACCGCAGGCGGCAACTGCAGGCGACGTGTCGCCGCGACACGACTGGTTTCTATGAATTTAAAAAATATCTTTAATAAATAGAAATATCTTCCATAGCAACGGGCGAGTGAGGCGACACGTGCAGCCTGACCGCACTATGTTCGAGTGATAGTCAGGTTTTTCTATCTTCTGTCTATCAACTGGAATACGGGCAGTTGCCGCCTGCGGTCGGGTTTGGAATCATGACTGCAGCGACATGACGCCGCGACGTGTTGCAGTGACATGACGCCGCGACACGTCGCCTGCAGTTGCCTCTTGTGGTCGGGTACGGAATGGCACCTTTTTTTGTGTATATAACTAACTAACTAATTTCCCATATAACTTCTCCCGCTCTGGGCGTAGCGCGAGGGCGTGTCAGACTCTTACTGACTAAAACCCATCCGTGTTCCTTCAGTTGGCATGTTGCCGGGGGCCACGATCTACCTTTCGGACTTCTTCGCAACCCCGGCAGGCATCGACCCTAGCGGACTCCGTCAATTCTGCTGACATCTCTTTGAGGCGCGCGATGGGACCTTAAGAATTTAGTTTTGAAAATTTATTCCAAAAAGTTTGTGTATAAATAAATAATACTTAGATATAGCACAAAAATCTCGAGGTTTTGTCATGTTGCCATACAGTAAGTACATTGCACCCGTGTAAAGCAAGTCGATAATTATTTCTTATAATAATTAGTGTCTCATAATTAACTGCCATGCCATTACCATCCTAATAACTTAAGTTATAAAGCATCTATTCCGTAAAAATCCCACCGTGAAGTAAGTTGTCAATAGTATTTATAATTTACAGAATATATCGACTGTTCTGTTATTAAATTCTCAGCCGCAATTCTAGTTAGCATAGTCTAATTGTGGCCTTTGAATTTTAATGTCATTAGTGTCGCCCAACTAGCTACTATAGAGCCATAGTGCGTTCGTGAGCTCTGGACCAATTACAAATTGGTTATGAAACCACAAGAGCTACATAACGCTGGGTGCAGACATTCGATTATTGGAAACTGATTTTTGTCGGTGAAAATAGGACTAACTTAAAATTAACTTATTAAGTATTCTATTCTATTAGTTATATTGATCGATTTTTCGGATTAAATAATGTCAATTATTAATCTACTGTCGTAAGTTTCTCTTACTTTTCGACTAAATATGGAAACCGTTTACCGCAAAGTGGTTTTCCGACAGTAAGGTCGAAGAAATTGGCTGGACAGGACCGTCCGTTGAAGCTATACCTAGTCTATGTCTAGCAGTAAACGTCTTTCGGCCGATATGATGATGTCATGCTCCTAATAGAATCAGTTGACTACTAATATTATTGAAATAAGTAACGAAAACTCTATTGTTAGTAGTCAACCTAAACCCAGTCTCCCAGGAACACTTAGGATCGCGCGTGTCGCGCCTGTTTGTAGGAGCCTTCATTCTTTTCCTGTCAATCGTTTGAAGATGACAGAGACAGAATGACCTTTCAAATATATTGAGCGTTAAAAGTATTTAAATCTTTGTGGTACAAGCGGGTATTCGGCGGTTGCCCACCGGCACCATCAACGGGACGTCAACGAGAAACGAGATTATTTGAACCGAACGTGACATCCCAGTGACGGCGACCGTTTGTCCACCGCGACTGAACTCGGTGGCTCAGTAAGTTTGATAGACAAAACAAAAACCCGGCGAACGGCGCCAGTGTAGTGGCAGTGTGTGGATGAGATCAAATGTGTTTTATATTGCACATCGGCCCGTCATTCACGGGTGCGCTGACCTACTCGGAAATTCGTAGATTCCGGAGCTAGTCTGGCGAAAGTGCGGTGGACACGCAGTCATAGTAAATGTGTGTGTCGCTACTTCGGCAACGTCATCTAGTTCCCGTTAACATCCCGTTGACGCTGGTGGCGGTGGATAAACAGCCTTAGTGTTCACACGGCGCTGTGCCGTACGATATTATATGGTAAAAAGGGATTTACACGTCAAAATTTCACTGTTTATGGAACTGCCGTGAGATCCTAAAATGATATAGAAAAATATTGTACTGCGATCATCGCCGTGTGAACGGGGCCTTATGGTGATATAGTTATTCGAATAATTTGACGTAATGTTACAGTTTAAATTAGATGCGTCTGGGCTATTAGTTTAGTGAGATTCCTCTGGTACTTATATATAAAAAGATGGCCAATACAATTGTTATGGTTACTGCTGTCATGTTGAAAGAAAGAAAGAAAGAAAATACATTTATTTTGAACAGACCATAAAGCACACAATATAATTAAACAGTAGATAAAAAGCGTAAAAACAAATAAAAAGTGTAAAGGGCGATGTAAGACATTAGCATGGGAGTCTGCCTAACGGCTGCGCCAAAAAGGCCCAGTTCAGCACTTTGTAGGGTTCCGTACCCGAAGAGTGCCATACCCCTGTTACTAAGCCTCCGCTGTCCGTCCGTCTGTCTGTCAGCGGGCTGGACCTCATAAACCGTAATAGGTAGATAGTTGAAATTTTCACAGATTTTGTATTTCTATTGCCGCTATAACAACAAATAATTAATATTAAATAATGTAAAAATTAAAGGGGGTATACAATGAACTTTTTTTTCTAGAGCTCATCGAGTAGAGTATAAAGATATTTTGAACTTTTTTAATCTTCAAAAATGTAGGAAAATGGGGGGCCGTAAAAATCGTCAGTCTTAAATCAATTTCTGTACGAACTCTATCGTAAGTTAGGAATTTGAAGTTTCTGTATTTCATTTTACAAGTACCATATACTGATTTTAATCATCAAATATTAAAAACGTCGATTCATAAGGTATTTTAAATTTAAATATGGGCGATTGTCTGCAACTGGAAAAAATTACTTTGTATTTCACAGTATCATTTTGAAATACAACATCTTTGCAATTTTTTAAGATGAAAAATAATCTTCGTTTAGTATTTTCATTTATTTGCTAAATATTGTAGGGTAGTCCGAGTCGCACTTGGCCATTTTTTTGCGTTTTACTTCAGTGTCATGTACTTAGTTCAACTGAACCGAAATAATATGGCGCTTAAACTGACAAGAACTTGTAAGATAAGGTCGATTTCGTTTTCAGAACAAAAAAAGTACTCGGAGTTTTCTTTTATTGCCCAACGCACGACCTAGGTGGGTACTAAAGTGCAAAATGCACATAAGAGGGGTCGGGAATGTGACGGGTCTATTAACCAGTATTAATAAACGACAACACACGAAATAGGCCCGACCCAGTATGATTAATTGAGTAAGTATTAACTATACGTAAAAAAAGAAAAAAAAATTGTGGCACTTCGGGAGTGCCGACAAAAGTGGAAACTAAAAACATGTTCCTATGTATCATAGCATCACCTCCATCAGCACCGCGGTAATCAACGCGTTGATGTCTTTTACTCCACAAATCGTCTGTTGGCGAGTAAAAATACTTGCATAGAACATTGATCCGTAACGTAATAAAAATAAAGAGCACAATCGCGTTTACAAACATGAGGTGTCGGTAACAGTGTCGCGAAATCAATGGTTTGATCCCATTTCAAAAATGCCCAACGCCCCTACAGAAGTTTTAACTTCAAAAAAATAAATAAATTGGGAATCGCTTGTCATGGTATGGTCATGAGAAATGGAGGAATGAGGAAAATGTCATGAGTCTTTATCCATTTTCGTCACTCCTCACATCCATCTGTGACGACACAGTGCTCACCGACAATTTCACTTAAATTATGATTTCACACAATGTACATGTGTGATGAATAATCAAGTTAAGTACTTCGCGTTATTGTTTGAACTGCTGCTGTCGAAGTTTGGCAGCGGTTTACCATACAGCCTAATTCAGTTAATGTTACTTAAACCTAGTTAGTACAACAATAGAATATTCTGCTAACTACAATTTATGGCCACGTTTTGAAACTAAAATTCGCGTTTGTCGGTACTGTGTACTAATATTAAGTTAGTAATACTAATATTAAGTTAGTCGATGCGTGTAAATAGCTGCTAAAGTGACGAATAATTACTTATCAAGTTAATGATAATCAACGTGAGAACGCCTAAGGTATTATGTGATCGATTCGATTGATTTCATGCGGGGACCGTAAAAGAAAAAAATATGTTACCTACGGGTAACTTAAATGTCATTATTGATACCAAACTTCTTTTATCGTCATCACTCTATCACATCACGGTCAATTCTCTAAATGTAAATGTAAGAATGATTTAGCAAAAAAATAAAATTTAAAAAAATTGGTTAACTAAATTGACGAGTTTCGGATTTTTTCCTATAGTTGTGTTATAATACCTTGCTTTTATTCTTTTATAACAACGTCAACGGACCCTATTGGTTTCGATTTATTTGCGAATATCAAAATTGATGCATAAATGGCCGTATTTCTTATTGCGTTGACTTAGAAATTTGATTTTTTTAGAGCTCCAAAGGGCCGTAAACTTACGTATTTGATATTAATTTCAACTTGATACCTCCACGCGTTTCTGAGAAAAAGGGTCTTGACAGATAGATGAACATTGACGTGATCGTATATGGGTTCCGTTTCTTCCTTTTGAGGTACGGAATCCTAAAAAGAATAGGGAATTGACATCGCAAATTTACTATAGGTAATTTTTCTCTGAAGTATCTGGCAATGGCAAGGCATGTTGCTCACATAAATAAATAAATAAATTATCACACAATGGATACAAATTATTTCCAAGTCATCGATAACGTCTTACGGATATTCTCTTTAGCAAATCGATCTCTTATAGGCCGACTAAAGGTGGAAGAAAGGTTCAGGTGAACATCCAGTATAATCTGACCTCTCATTGCTTGGAAAGCCTATAAAAGTCGAGGTCAGCGTACGTACTAGAAATTGTGACGGTGTCGTGTGTATAGTCTGTTCCAAAAGTATCTGATGAAAATGTAAACAAATGGATCGGAAAACGTATACGTATATGTGTGGATCCAACTTGCAGTGCCACTTACAAATTTTGTGTATTGATTCGGTTATTTGAATATTTAAGCCCGAAATTCTAATGTTTAAATAACCTTAAAAATATTTTTTTAATTGACAATTATTGAGGTTAATTTTATTTGACCTGAATTTTCGTCCATGTTTTTTTCAATTATAATCTAAAAAAAAAATGTACAATATTTTTTAATAATCTACATGACGGACAAAAAAATAAATTTTTGGTCATCATCCCTATTATTGTTTGAATAACCTATAAGGGTATTTTTTATTTTTTATAACCTATAATGTTATTTATTTTTTGTCCGTCATGTAGATTATTAAAAAATATTGGACAATTTTTGTTCTTTTTATACGTTGTCAAAAGATTACGGCGATACATTGTGTTAAAATGTGCCATGACGTCACAAGTATGTAGATTTTATACTTGTGACGTAGCCCCAATTTTAATGCGTTGTATCCAAGTCATTTTTTATTAATATGATAAAGCAAAAAATGCGTGTCTAATATTTTTTTAATACGGACTAAATAAAAATTATTTTTTTGACTCAGGCATCATTCCTATTGTTGGGAAATATGGTGAGAAATAAAGTTAAAGTCTTCTAAATACAGATGAATGTGTTACCAATTACTTTAAGTGAGTTACTGCATAAAAATTTAACCTGTAAAGTCACGAGCAATAATATGTATACACTTAGCAAAATTACAAAGCGATTTTCTCGTGGAATAACGACTGCAACTTTGAGATAAGACCTATTTCATATTAGTGTGGGTTCCGAAATGCTATGTTCATTACAACATAATATTACAATCATACCGTAGAAAAAAAAAAACACTTTTTAAATTTGCTAAGCAAACCTTTTACAGTCACGAGCAATCATATGTATACAACATATGATTGCTCGTGACTGTAAAAGGTTTGTTTATACTTTTGTTAGATACTTTTTGAATAGATAATACTTACGTATGTATCTACGTGACGTAAACATATCCCTCAAGATCATTATCCTGAAATCCTGAAATCTCAGAGGAATGCATCCCTCCTCAGGAGGTAATCTTTTACGATGTAAGCAAGGCTCGGAAGGATTTAACGATCCATGTTGATCTGCCGCTTAATGTTGTTGCCAAGGCATTTATGCACATTTTTACTAACCTATGTTGTGTTATGTTACGGGGTTTGGTTTCCGCACTTAGTCCATCAGGTGGACTTTTCATTGTGCGTGGTTACTAACCTAATTGAATGTCTAAAATAAGAGCGCAGTTCGATTTTTTACTTTCGGCGCTCAAGTGAGCGTTGAAAATCCTACAGCGTGGTTTTATTTAGGTATTGCATTTAGGTGTTAGTGAAAGCGGGCATTACAAAATAATTTCTAGTCTTATCTTAAACCTTGAAGCCAGTTTTTGCACGTAGAACTTTATTCTGAGTGAAATAAATTTTTTAATACAAAATTGATAAAGTAAACTTAGTCCTAAGGTTAAAACTCGGATTGCAAAGCGACGGTTACAGTTAAATTTCATGTTACTTACCACCAATTTGTACATTTCAAGATTTATTTCATAAACATGGTTTAAAATAAGACCTTTACTGTGTCAAATAGTAGATTGTTTGCCTAGGGAGCAAACAACTATTTTAAAGGCGAGAGTGGTTCTTTGAATCCAGAGCGGAGCGAAGGATTTTAGAGTAGAATCCTGAGCGTAGTAAGTGATTCTATAGTAGAATTCTGAGCACAGCGAGGGATTCAAAGTACGTCTGTCGAGCTTAAAATAGTATTGGTACGAGGTGGAAACGCTTTTTATCACTCTCTATGAGAAAATAAGTAAGTGCAACTTATGAATAAGAATAGTACACACAGCTCCATTAAATGGTTACCCCCCCAAAAGAAATGTGCGTTCAAATCCGTGATAGGCCCAAGTTGGTTTCAGTATTAAAAAAAATAAAAAAAATAATGTATTGTTTTAGTGAATAGGGTTAACATTTACTTATAGTTATTTAACGTCTATATCAAGACCGCTTGCCATGCATAAGATTGGAGGTTCAAACCCTAGGTACGATATGTGTTTTTTGTCATGCGTTATATTTTTTTTTGTTACAAAGTATTTTTCTATTTTGTTTTAGTAATACTTATAAAGAATTTAAAAATCAAGAAAAATAAAAATACTGTAATAATATTTATTATTGCTATTATTTAACAAAACTTTGATTTTATTTTACTACATAGATTTATATTTTACAAATTGATTTGATAATTTACAGTTATCATAATATACATATTTTGCCAACTGACACAAACGGGTTCCTGGACAAGTTACATCCTATTAACGCGAACGATAAAATAGGAAGCGCTAGGAAAAAACAATAGTTATAAGTGAACGTATACATCAAACGTTGTAGTTTGTAGTTTTAGCTTGAGAGTATGGATTAATTTTATAAAGAGTAAGTAAGTCAAATTAATGGATACCCTCAAATTATAACATCTATCGATTAGACAGAGACCTAAAGATAAAGTGACTCGGACGATATGAATTGCGATAACAATTTCATCGCAATTCATATGGGCTCGCTGGCTAGTTCGTCAAACTATGTATGAGTATGAGAACGTTCGGTGATGGGATATGGTTCGAATACAAGTCGATACAATGAACTCTTTTTGAGGTATTCTTTGGATAATTCGTAACGAATTCAGTTGTAGCAGTGTAACATTAAAACGTGATGGGTTAGCACCTACTGACGTTGTGTGTACCTGTTTATTTATTTCATTCTCGGTACTTGAGGAAGACACAGTCATTTTTTATAAAACGTAAAATCTGAATTTGAGTTAACAATTACTAACAAAGGCAGAATGCATTTCGCGCGTTTTTTATTTTTTCACAAACTTTTTTTTGGAGTGAAAACTTTTAATGGCACTAAACCATTGATTTCATGACACTGTTACCGACAACAGCTTTGAAAAGACATCAACGCGCGATACATTATTTCCTGCAGTAAAATTGTTCAAGTTTTCACTTCTGTCGGCACTCCCGGAGTGCCACTGTTTTTTTTTATTTTGTTCGCGCGGTTTACTTTATTATACAGCCTGTTACTTGTTCATACAATGTTCGTGATTGATCTCTTTGGTGATTGGAACTTTTACTAACAATACTTACTTTCCAAATTCAAATTTATTTTGGTCCCAGTTTACGAAGAATAAACTAGCTCTTTTTGAATAGATGTGATAAAAATATAGTTCTTGGTAACTGAACATTTTTGTATTGAGAATAATAAAAAACTGGCCAAGTGTGTGTCGGACTACGCACAATGAAGGGTTCCGTAGTTAAGATGAATTTATGCCAAGAACTAACTTAACATTGGAGTTGAAAAACATCTTCTCCCATACATTCTAACTATAAATCTAAGTTTGTACACTCAATATTGAGAGATTTACCATGTTATTTTAAGACCATAGACTTTTTATAGGTTTTTCTGTAATCTATGAGTAAAGAACCATTCTCAATACTTTTTTCAAAATTTAAGATTCAGTAGTTTCGGAGATAAGAGGGGGAATGGTCAATTTTCGTCAACTTTCTGAAATATCTTTTTTTAAATTATGAATAATAATAAAATATTTTAGATCCTCGCAATAAGCTCTTTCATTTGATATATCACACGGTATGGTTTGCAAAACTTTTTTTTTTTACAAGTGGGTCACTTCACAATGTTCAAAATTCATTTATCATGACGCGTTCATATATGTTACGCGTCCGTATTGGGGTTATAGAAATACATATGTGTACCAAATTTCAACTTAATCGGTACATTCGTTTCGGAGCAAATTGGCAGTAACAGACGAACAGACAGACACCCAGACACTCGAATGATCCTATAAGGGTTTCGTTTTTTCCTTTTGAAGTACATAACCCTAAAAAACTGTCAAAAAGAATATCTTTCGAATTTAAAAAATGTTAAGTTAGTCATTCGGGCGTCAGCCGGAAATCGGCCCGTGATTCCCATTGGGGCATTGGGAATCACGGGTCGATTTCCGGCCACCGTAGGCGCGGGCTTGCGGACGGTGAGCAATGGGTAGCTCACCGTCCGGTAAGAACTAGGCGCGGGTCGACGGGGCGTTGTGTTCCACGCGCGTCTCAAAGAGATGTCAGTCCGTAAGAGTCTGACACACCGTCTCGCTCCGGCCAGAGCGGGAGAAGTTATTTGATAATTTCCCACCCAAAAAAAAAAAGCCAGCCTTTCACAGAACTGTTAGATGTGAAACAAAAAAAAAAAACTAACCTCTTTATCTTTTTAAATTCGTTTCGTGATACTAAAACAAACATACAAAAAAATAAAGGTGAACGTAAATGTAACGAAATAGAAAACCATTATGTTTTTATTTTGTGAACAATTTTCTCTATTTTCGTTACAAAAATTGCCACTTTGTTTGAGCCGTAATAATATACTATTAGATACTTTTATTGACAGGCTTTTCATTTAAAATTCTGTTTTGGTACCACAGGATTTAAAAAACTTTCTGTATTGAAACGAAATTAAGTTTATTTCTGTAAGTAAATCTTTTAAGACACTTTAACACGTACATTTTTTGGTAAATATTTAAAACAAGATGGCGCCAGCATTTCCTAGCTGACTGATCTCTGAGAAGAAATGTCGCAACAAACTCAGAGGTGAACGTCTCTTTTAAAGTCCAAATATTATACAGGCTGTCGGGACATCGATGCGCAAACTGTTATAATAAATACATAATAAGCAACTATGACGAAGTGGAAAGATAGTGTACTTTCACTCTTCTTTTAAAAACAGAACAGAACAGAACAGAAATTCTTGAAATTCTTGTATAGAACAGCCGATTTTTTTACTTTTAGATCAGCACCCTAATTGCTCTAATTGCGTTCCTTACTTTCAATCACAATTTGTGGTTTTTAAAAGAAATTCCTTATTCATTGCCTCATAGATTTAAATAGATCATCTGTTCAACAACGTAAATAACGCAATGAACGTAGCTGAACTGTCAAAATGAAAGGCATTGCGATCAATTTGCATTTTATGAGTGTTACGCAATTATTCCGCAGATTATGCGTGTAATTTCCTTGAAAGGAATTAAAATAAATAATCGTTCATATATTATTATGATGTCATCAATTTTGTAAATGATCAAACAATCCCTTAGTCTTTAACACGTTCAGTACCGGGAGCACTCCTGGAGGCTTCACCTAGTCGCATATGGAATGCCGGGAGCCCTCGCGGAGGGCTAATTTTAAATGTAGGTTTTTCTTAGCGAATACGGCATTATAAACCGTGAAAATAAAATCTGATGAAATTTTAACAAGATTAATTTTAACTTACTTTTTTTGTTCACGTTTACAAATATTCACCAAAAATTTCAAAGTTTCGAAACTACTTATAGCAACAAGACCCACTGAAAACAAAATTTTACTTCGTTTTACAGTGTTTTATAACACAGTTTTAAACCTAATGCCGTTGACCGTCCGCGATGGTTAACTTTAGCGCAAACGTAACGCCGGTAACCCTCCCGGAGGGTTCACTTCCGCGGCGTGGCGTATGAGAAGTGTTAAATCGTTAGTAGGTACAGTCAACAGTGAATTCTTGTTGTTGTATACACCTTTTTGAGGTTGACTGTACACTGTGCACAACAGTTTAACTGAATGTAGGTCAAGCGGTAATCTGTAATATCGAGTTAGCACCTACTGGGACTTCGTTACTTCATCGGGAAAGAGGCTTTGCTGTAAGTAGTTGTTATGTAGGTAAAGCTCGTTTTTTGAAATGACGCGCCCCAATACTTAACTAATTAGTATACGTACACTATGGTAAATCAAATGCGGTAGTGGGACGCGTCATTTCAGTTTAGACGAGCTCTACCTCTATACTCGTTGTATAACCTCGTTGTATAGCCTACTCCAAAAGTATGTGGTGCAAATGGTTAACAAACGGATTAGAAAACATAAATCACACCTGTGGATGCCAATTTGTAATACCACTTATAAATTGAGTGGTAGGCTCCGCGCAAATGGGCCACCGATCACAGCCACCGGTAGCCCAGTGACAAGCAGTTCTCATGCTTTTTCATACGTTTTGTATGGATTCGTCGCACACGTGTGGCCGGTGCGGTGGTGGCCACCCGCTGATGGCTGTGGTCGGTGGCTCGTTTGCGCGAAGCCTAAGATTTGATTATTTTAATATCTAAACGCGAAATTCTAATTTAAAATCACTTTAAAGATGTTTTTCATTTGACAATATTTTTTGAAGTGAAAACTTATTTAGGTACATTGGGAATTTTTGAGATGGGACTAAACCATTGATTTCTCGTTTCTCGACGCCGTGATGACACCACCTTTTGACCATTAAAAAGACATCAACGCGTTGATTGCCGCGGTGCATGGAGTAAAAGACATCAACGCGTTGATTGCCGCGGTGCATGGAGTAAAAGACATCAACGCGTTGATTACCCTTCTGTCGGCACTTCTGGAGTGCCACTGTTTTTTTTTAACGTCATTTTTGCGTTACTGGTTTTTAATTTTTACACAACAATTTTTGGAAAAAGTATTGTAACATTATAATCGAAAACACACTACCATATTTAATATCTTTACGCCAGCATTATACCAACAAAACATATCGGCGTCCGTTTGATATCATATTTACGTTGTCAGCCTCACAAAGGATCAGCTGCTCAAAGTAAGGGTTGTTCTGATCTGAACCTGACTGACCGCAAAACTAACTGACGGCCGTTAGTAAGGCACTTGACATCTGTCTATCCAAAACACAACGCGGTATGAACAGTGAAATTCTAGGAGTTGCAGAATATTTGAAATTGATGGTCTATGTTTGATGATTTCGTGGGCTTGTGACAAAATGATAATAGTTAATTGATTCAAGCGTGACTGCGGAAATCCATTATAAAATACAATAGACGTAGATATATTTAGTATCCTGTTCCGCTTAACTATTCTTAAAGAGTCTTAATAAGCCCTGTAAGAAATCGACACGTGTTTCACCTCTCAACGAGGCATCCTCAGGATGACGATTGACTTGTCGCGAACCCGAATACGGCATGTTGCCACGCCGAACTACGAAAAAGAGAACTCGCGGAGTCTCTGCGTCCGGCGCTCCGAACAAACAACAATACTGTAGATTTCGTAGTTTTGTATTAGGAACTATGTTCTAACATATTCCTAATTTATTATTACTAAGAAAAGCACACAAAAGATAATACTATGACTAATTCAATATAACTTCTTAATTTTAATCAGTAAGGTCAGACATGACTAGAAATTAATCTAATTAGTGCGTACCTTCAGAATGGAACCTATATAATTAAATTCTCCGTTAAAATGTTCTCTCATGAGCCTGTTAATTCAACTAAGCCTTACTTACGTTAAGAGTAGATGAAAAATATATTTAACATATAAGAGTCTATTAAGTACTAATTAAAGATGGCAGAAGAAGTTTCATGTTATTTAAATTTAGTTATCTTTCAAATGAAAACAGGTTTATGTGAATAAATAATAAGTTAAAGCAATATAATACAAACTCTGTTATCAAAGTCAAGCTCTGGCAACACTGAGGTCAAAGTCAAAGTCAAATAATTTATTTCAAATAAGCTCGTAAAAGGCACTTTGATTCAAAAAATGAAAATGAAATGAAAAAATAGAATTGATTCTAGTCGTCCCTTCCAACAAAGGTAGTTTCGTATGGAGAAGAATGGGCAAGAAATTCCACCGTTACCTACTTTTAATTTAAAATGTTTTACATACATGAATTCTACACCATGAGATTTTAGTCTTCTTACAAAAGCAGCGCACTTCATGTATCCAATAACTACTAAACATTCGTTTAATAGTATAGGATGAATGGGAGAAGAGAGAAGAAGGTAATCTAATACCTTTACACGAGCAATTCTTGTATATATATAATCTGAATATCGGAAACGGCTCCAAAAATTTTCATGAAATTTAGTATGCAGGGGGTTTCAGGGGCGATAAATCGATCTAGCTAGGTTTCATTTTTAGAAAACGTCGTTTCATCCAGATATTGAATGATAAGACATTATTGACAGTAGAATAATGATTATAGCAGCATGGAATAAGTAAGTACCTACTATTATGGCAGTATGGAATTACTAGGTACTACATAACATCATAACACAAAATCACGCCTGTGATCCCCGAAGGGTAAGGCAGAGGTATACCTATAGTACACCCACATTTCACCAGTTATGTTTAAGTCCAATGTAATAGCGGCGAGCCTATTGCCATCAACCGGGCACAAATCCAGACTCCGGGTTGCTACTGAGAAATTTCAGATGGAAAACCTGATAAATTTATCCTTCCAGGAAGGAAATTTCCCTAGCCGGTTAAAGAAGTCAGTAGTCAAGCCATTGCATAAAAAAGGAGAGAAAACAGAAATGGGCAACTACAGACCCATAACTTTAATCCCTATCATGTCTAAAATATTTGAAAAGGCTATGCATAAAAGATTATCTTCGTATTTGAATAAGTACAAATTAATTAAGAATGAACAGTATGGCTTCCAAAAGGGAAAATCAACTACACTTGCTGCATTCGATTTAGTACACAATATCCTAGTAAACATTGACAAGAAAAAGCAGACAATAGTAATATTTTTTGACATGTCAAAAGCATTTGACTTCGTTTCTCATGATCTGCTTCTACAAAAGCTGGAGAACTATGGTATCAGAGGCCCAGCGTTACAATGGTTAGAACAATACTTGAGTAATCGCGAACAATGTGTAGAAATACCTTGTGAACATAATACAGCGGTAAAACAAGAGAGGTCTGAGTATCTTGTTAACAGTTACGGCGTTCTGCAGGGAAGTATCCTCGGACCCCTCCTTTTTCTTATATATATTAATGATTTACCTGACATTCTTACTAAAAAATGTATATTATTTGCAGATGACATCTCAATAATATTAGCATACGACAATATAATTAATAATAACTTTGACATTGATATAAACAATACAATTGATTTAGTTATAGAGTGGGTAGTAAAGAACAATTTACAAGTAAATATCAATAAGACGACTTTTGTACAATTCCAAACCCGTGGATCAAAAATTGTTCCAAGGCATATTTCATATGACGGTATAAAAATAAATGAATCTACCAGTGTAAGATTTCTAGGGTTCACCATGGACAAATACCTAGACTGGAAAGGACACGTTGACGGAGTCTGCAAGAGAGTTAACACTTTCGTATATGTTCTAAACAGACTAAGAACTACGTCTAACCAAAGTACGGTATTGTTGGCATACCATGCCCATGTAGCTTCCGTGCTACGATACGGGTTAATACTATGGGGAAACTCAACAGACTCCCAGCGGGCGTTTCTCTCCCAAAAACGGTGCATAAGAGCAATTGTTGGTATTCCTCCTTATGAGTCATGTAAACCTCACTTTAATAAACTCAAGATATTACCCCTGCCGAGTATGTACATTTTTGAAGTTTGTGTGTTCGTAAGGTCCAATCCTAATCTATTTGTAAGAGCTCGTGATATTTATACACGGGATAATGTCTACCCTCGTAACTCCAGACATGGTCAGCGACTAGTGTTAAATTTTGCACCAAAGACTGCGGTGTTCAAAAAAAATTGCTCAGCTATGTGCGTTAAAATTTATAATAGGTTACAAACAGACATTCAAAATCTCCCCCTACCAAAATTTAAGAAAAAGCTTAAAGAGCTACTGCTTAAAAAAATGATTTACTCGGTAAATGAATGGCTACAGGAATAAGGAAAATATTCTATATATTTTTTTCTTTTTTTTTTTAAATAATGTGTGTTGTGTATTATTAATTCAACGTAATGACTGAGTTTTATTGGCATTTGACAATGTATTTTACCAGGCACATAATTATTTTATTGACATTTTATAAGACTATGAATTTCGGAGACACGTATTGGCTAAGACCTCGGGCTAAGACTAACCATTATTTATATTTCTTTATTCTTTTTTACTTCTATGAAAACGATTCACATGCCATACCACAGGCTAAATAGAATTATAAGACCAAATAATGTAACATGGAAACCACCGATTGTATTTACTCTATTTATACGTGAATAAATGAATTTTAATTTGAATTTGAATTTGAAAAAACCCAGTAACACTTTGCCCGACCCGGGAATCGAGCCCAGGACCTCATAATCAGCGGTAGCGCTTTGCGATCCCTAGACCGACGAGGCAGTGAAAATGTGAGCCGAGGCGAAACCGAGGCACATAAATAATATGCGTGAGTCCAATAGTACTTTTCTTAAATAATGCGCGGAAACTTTAGAATAAATAACGAACACGCACGAAATACGTTTATTTGTTTTTCTTTACTTTAAACAGCTCTATTTGCAAGCCAAATCATTTTTTTTTGGTTGCTATGAGTTGAAGTAAATAGTTCGTTCCATTTTTAAATAACTCGGTTTTAAGAGTTTTCATAGTAAAAATATAGAATGTATGGATTTTCATACAAACATTGCTGGCCGGGCGCCCGCATGTAACGACCAATACAGTATTTTTGATTTATCTCGAAGAAGGTTGTCAAAATAATGCTCGAATTTTCAAGCATGTTTGAGAAAAAGTAAAATACTATAGTCGTTTTACGGTGCAGGACCGTTCGTTGAGGCAACGCTTACGGGAGGCCTGGGTCCAGCTGTACACGGCTGAATGATGTAGATCACTAAACAAGGAACTGGCGCCGCGCCGGCGCGCCTGTCGCCGTGCCATTAGTAGCGATTAGAGATTATAATGGCAGTAAGTGTTGCATAGTTTCGAGTTATTGGCGTGCCAAGTTTTTACCTAGTTTGACTTGTTTTATTAACTTATTTAAATTCATATTTTTGAAATGTGTAGCCTCAGCAAAGGATTATTTAATTGTGTAATCATTAAATATGTATTTCTATACAATACTTTATAAAACTATTTTATACCTAATAAGAAGAAACGGAAGAAATAAAATTCTGGCATAGCATATCACAACTAAAAAAAACCGTGACGGCCACTGACACGCTTAGATCGTATTGCAACGTTCAATGGCAAAGCTCTAATTTTTTCAATCAACCAAAATCACTTTGTAGAATTATTAATTTAATTGATTCCGTCAACTATTTCGTCGTTTAATAGTGGTGGTGAGTGAGAAATAACCAGCTAGTAACCAAATTCATGGCTCAGTAAACATGAGGACGTAATTAAATTCAACGGTATTTAGTAGTAATCAATGCATGAATCATGGGCTGTTTACACAAATCAACATTTGAATATTGGTGCAATGTTATGTAATGTATGTAATGTTATGTAGTAATGTTCATAAGATTTGTATAATAAATAATAGAGGATATACATTATATGGAGGTCAAAATAGTACATAGTCAAAATCTGCTGTAGTAAATAAATTTATAACTTTATTAAAGTCATGTAATTTGTACAATATATTCTTTGAGCCGACTAGAATAACTGCCACTAGTGCTACCTGTATTGACAATATTTTTACAAACTTAAAACCTTCTAGCCATTTAATTATAAATGAGTTAGACTCTGATCACTGTGGCCAGTTAGTCACTTTCCCTCAGAAAACAGTCAGAGCACAAAGAAAACTTGTGAGTTTTATTCCTGTAAATAAAAGTCGCTTAGGCCAATTTAAGAATAATTTAATGGAAAAACTACCCGGTTTGCCTTATCAAAATGACCCGGATCAAGCTTACACTTTACTATTTAACCTCATCAATAGTGAGTTTAGGAAGGTTTTTACCTCAAAAACATTGCCTGTTTGTGACCGCATTATATTCAGTGATTGGGCAACACCAGGTATTTACAAAAGTAGGCAGAGGTTATTTGAATTGTATCATGAAAAAACATATAACTATGATGAAACTTTTCAAGAATTTGTTAAGAAATATTCAAAAATTTTTAAAAGAGCCTGTTCCTCAGCAAAAGCCATACACATTAAAAATAAAATAAAATCTTCTGGAAATAAAATTAAAACAACTTGGAATATTATTAATTCAGAAACGGGAAGAACGACAGTACGGAATCGTGACTTCCATCTAAAAATTAATGATGTAGATATTAAGGCAGACGTGGAGGTGGCAACTGAGTTTGAAAATTTTTTTACTAATATTCCTATTTTAACAACCAAAACTCTGTCATCGTCGTCCTCTACTTCTGCTTACTCAATACTTAAAGAATGTGTACCAGAATGTGACAAACTTTTTGAATTCACAGTTATTACTGCTAAAGACATTATAGAATCTTATAAAAATCTTGATGTAAAAAAAACTGCTGACCTTTGGGGATTATCAGTACATACCGTGTGCTCAATAATTGATGTAATTTCACCCTTTTTAGCAGTCGTTTTTAACTCTTGTATTGCATCTGGTGTATTTCCTGATCTGATGAAACTTAGCAAAGTGATTCCATTGTTCAAATCTGGCAGCACAACTGATCCCACAAATTTTCGCCCTATTTCAATATTACCTACTTTGAGCAAAATCTTTGAAAAATTAATTTTAAAACAAATGTTAGGACATTTCAATGCATATAATCTACTTCATCTGAAACAGTTTGGTTTTACAAAGGGTCGTTCAACTACAGACGCGGGCGTGGAATTACTGAAGAGCATATTCGAGGCCTGGGAGGAGTCGCAAGATGCTCTTGGCATTTTCTGCGACTTGTCTAAGGCTTTCGATTGCGTACATCATGATACACTCACCAGGAAACTGTACCACTATGGTATGAGGGACAAGGCTCTTGACCTTCTGACTTCTTATCTGAACAACAGAATCCAGAGGGTCGATGTTAATGGCAAGAAATCTGCAGGATCTGCGGTCACCATGGGCGTTCCGCAGGGTTCAATTCTTGGGCCTTTCTTATTTCTAATTTATGTAAATGATTTACCTTATCACATAAGGGATAATCACAAGATAGTATTATTCGCAGATGACACTTCGCTCATTTTTAAAATCAAACGTCAGTTAGTCAACTTTGAACAAGTTAACGATGCACTCTCTAAAGTAGTGCATTGGTTTAATGTAAATAATCTTCTACTGAACGAAAAAAAGACTAAACTCATTAAATTTTCAATGCCAAATGTCAGGCAGCTATCTACCAATGTTCAAGTAAATGGAACAGAGTTGGACCCTGTTGATTCGACAGTTTTTCTTGGAATCACTATTGACAGTAAATTACAATGGGGCCCACACATAGAAAAATTGTCAGGAAGACTAAGTTCGGCCGCCTATGCTGTTAAAAAAATTAGACAGATAACTGATGTGGATACAGCCAGAATTGTTTATTTTAGTTATTTTCATAGTCTTATGTCATATGGGATTCTTCTCTGGGGAACCTGTGCGGACATTGATACTATCTTTGTTCTACAGAAAAGGGCTGTTCGAGCCATATACAACCTAGGTCCAAGAGATTCCCTTAGAGAAAAATTCAAAGAAATAAATATTCTGACTGTAGCCTCACAATATATTTTTGAAAACCTATTGTATGTACACAAAAATATATCAAATTTTAAGAAAATGTCCGATATTCATAGTTTAAATACCAGGAATAAACACAATCTTGCTGTGCATCGCACACGTCTCCACAAAGTAGGCAACTCGTTCATGGGTCAATGTATACGCTTTTACAACAAACTTCCCATTGACATTCGAAACTTACCCATTAATAGATTTAAAATCTGTATTAAAACTAAACTTTGTAAAAAAGGGTATTATAAAATTTCAGATTATTTAGAAGATAAAAAAGCATGGGATTGAACTGCTCGCTCTGCTAAGCCTTGTGATAAAACTTAACATTTTAATTATTTTGTAAAATCATGAAAATATACCAGTTTTATATACACATTGACATTGTTGAAAATTATATTCAAAATGACATGATTACTTTGTAAAGTATTATATTATTTTATTTAATTATTGTGAATGTGAGGACTATGTGGATATCATTATTATTTTCATTTTTCAGTTAGTTTTAATTATGGTCTGGCAGTTTGAGTAGTTTATGCGGCCTACCCAAATGTCCTTTCTTTGGTATTGTTCGTCGAGTTGAGCTCCTTAAGTTCTGAGTTGAGCTCCACGATTACTGACAAATGCTTGCACTGACTGGACAGGTTCACTCAAATCTGTGTGGTTCTTTCCTCAAAAGACCATTTCAGACACTAATCTACATGGTCCTCATATGGCCTGACCAAGATTATGTCTGGACTTTAAAAGAGACTGTGACCTCTGAGTTTGTTTCGGCCTTTCTTCTCAGAGTAGTCAGATAGGAAACGCCGAACTCAACTAGCTTATTTTTATTTTTTTTAATATGACGTGTAAAAGTGATTCTGATATCCTATTTACAGAATAAACAATTTCATTTCATTTCATTTCATTTCATTTCATTTCATTACATAAATGGACGATCGTGAAAATGTGGGACGAGGCGAAGCCGAGACTCACATACGTGAGTCTATCAATGCCTGGTTGCGGCCAAGGCATATTTAGTAATTTTCTGAAACAATGCGCGGAAAGTTAAACTAAGTAGATTAATTAAAAATTTCAGAATCAATGACAAACAAATAAAATTTTCACGCGCCAAAATATTCATTTGTTTCTTTTTTACTTTAAACAGCTCTATTTGCTAAGCCAGTTCGAAATTTAAATAAAATCTTTGATAAGTTACTTCCTTGGTTGCCATGAGTCAAAATAAAAAGTTCGACTCATTTTTAAATGACACGACTATTATGAGTTTTCATAGTAATTTATTTGAGAGAAAGTTATTTTCTCATTGCTGTATTGGTCAAATCGTGGAAGTAGGCGGCCGGCAATGCTACTATGAAAATTCATCTGTCGTGTTTAGCGGCCGAATAAATTACTATGAAAACTCATATCTGTCGTGTTATTTAAAAATGGAAAGAACTTTTTACTTCGACACACGGTAACCAAGGCGATAACTTATAAAAGATTTTATTTAAAAATTTCAATTTGGCTTGCAAATAGATCTGTTTGAAGTAAAAAAGAAACAAATGAACATAATTGCCGCGTGAAAAATTTTCGCTTTTCATCATTGATTCTGGAATTTATAATTTATTTACTGAGGTTTAGTGTTTATTTTTGCTAAAAATAGTGCTTCACATTTGTTTAGTCTACATTAATAGCTAGGTTTACATTCTTTATTGAAATAAGACGCAAAGGAAGTACATTGCTTATGAACTCCACACTAGGACGAACCTGTCTCGTGGAGTCCTTGGGTGGTATTGCCCTATGAAAATGCGTAATACATAAATAATTATTGTTACAATTGAGAAGCACATGAAAAAGTGTTATTATTTTATAGCAATCAAAACATTGTCTAAACTAAGAACAGTTGAACAAAATTAAAACAGTAATAAAGACGGATAGGAGAATATTTTAAGCGAAATGTGCACTATGTGTAAGTGTGTGTGTGAGAGGGTGCGTGCGGGTGGGGGTGTGTGTGTATGTGTTGGTGTGTTACGAAATTACCTTTAAGAGAGATTCGGATTCACTGTAGGATTGGGCTAGCAGCCATTTGCAAACAATGTTTTTAACTAGGCTAGTTCTAGTATTACTGATGTCCCACATCTTCAACACTTTGTTGTATATGTGACTGAGCATGAAATCCTGCATGTGTTGTGCGAAGGTTGTACGCATCTTTATCGAAGCAAAAGTATTAAACAAGCCTTGGCTGCAACAAGGCATTGTCGGACTCACGTATGTGTGCCTCGGCTTAGCCACGGTCCACATTTTCACGTTCGACCATCAATGCCCCATTTTGCAGGTCGCGGCAGTAATGTAATATTCATAAGTGTCGCTAACAACAGGAGAAGAGTGCAGATGTTTGTAATAGAGATATTTTATGTCTAGTTCACAATTTGAGAATCACGATATTAGGTAGGTGTATAAAATTGCTGTATATTTTGAACAAATCAATTATTCTTATTCTTATCATAAATTAGCTTTTGCCCACGACTTAACCCACGTGGATGTCGAAAAATATCCCACGGGAACGTACCAACGGGATTTCATATCTAATAGTTGAGAAAAAGGTCATTGACTCCTACCACTGCGCCCGCGTTACCGTCAACCAAAATTACTTTGTTACACGTAATTTTGAATCTGTGTTATATTTTAAAGTATTTATTTAAATTATAATATATCATAGATAATCTTAATCTAAATTAAATTTCCAATTTAAATTGCATATTTTATTGGATAAGTATTGAAATACCGGTCAAAATAGCTTCGGAAATAAAAATGAAATTTTTATGAAATTCTGAAAGACAAAAATAGTTACTGTGGGTTATCCTTAGAAGATAGATATATGCTATTTTAATTTTTTTTGTTGAACTTTTTAAGATCATCAATTCTGTAGAACATAAATTTGATGTATCTCTTACGGTTTACGCGGCGCACGCCAGTAAAGCTTCCAGACGACATGATTTTTTCCGACATTTTCGACAATAATCGTCATATTTCAGCCAGGTTACACAAAACCTTAATGAATAATACACCAAAACTTTTCGCATGAATCATTCCGTCCATTGGTGAAAATTGTTTGAAAATTCGTTTTTTAGTTTTTGAGTTTATCGCGTTCAGACAGACAGACAGACGCGGCGGGGGACTTTGTTTTATAATATGTAAGGATAAGGATAGTTAAAACAAAGTCACTTTTCATGTCTGACGTGCGGTTAGTTATTGTAAAATACACAATGGATGTTTCACCATCATTTTGAGAATTATGTTAGTAACTATGTTGGTAATTATGTTGGTATTTGTGTAACAGCTGGTCTTGTAATTAATTACGTATCAATCTATCTGCCTAGCCTTTTCCCAACTATGTTGGGGTCGGCTTCTAGTCTAACCAGCTGAATACTAGTATTTTACGTGGAGCGACTGCCTATCTGACTTTCACAACCCAGTAACTGGGTACTACGATACCCGTTGGTAAGATTGGTTATTAGACTTTCGGCCCGTAACAACTGATAAAGATCCACGAATAACAGCCGCGACTAACGGCGTAACGTACTTTCTGAGGCACGGAGGAGTCTCGGTATGTAAATATGGTCACCCACCCACGGACCAAACCTGGCCAGCGGAGCTTAACCTGTTGGATCAACCCATACGGCTGCTATTACTTAACCACGAGCTCCTCTAATTAATTACGTATATAAATGATTATTAAAATTCTTTTTCGATATATATAAGCGAACATAAGGATTATTTGTGAATATCAATATCATTCATAGAATATTAATATGAAGTAAGTATGTACGTATGTAGTCGAATAATAAAAATGTACAAATTCCAATTTTTTATACAAAAAAGGTTCCTTTTTAAACGAATTTCTAGTTTATTTAGTCTTAAGTCGATATACGTTGCTTCAGTAATCTTTATAAATAGTCCTCGTTGAATCTGAGTGCTTCATCCCGGCCCTCTTAAGCTTTCACACGACAGATATTTTACCCCAGATTTGTCGTTTCAAAGCCCATATAGATTCCAAGAAGATTTTGAATGTTCCTTAAAACCTTTTCGGCTTATAAGGTCCTGTGATTAATAGTAAGCGATTTTTTTGCTTAAGACGCCTTGAAAAGAATGTTTATTCTAAATCGGGTATGTGTAGCTTTGATATCACAGATATAGACCTAGATAACGCAACTATCACGATCTGTATGAAAACCAAGCGTGCCATTTTTTTACTACCTACTATGACGTCACAAGCACTAGGAAACCTTTCCTTTATTTTTTCTCATCGCATTTGCACAGTTTTTACAATTTATAACAGCACTGTCGAGAATATCACGCCGCACCGGGCGATCGCGGGCGGGAGCTGCGGTGGCGGAGGGGGCGCTCGAGCAGCGCGCACCACTCCGAGTACTACTTAGTCTGTGCCACTCCGTCTTTGACCACCGTAGAACATTCACATTATATTAATTCTAGTACATTGAAAATTGTTAACCGTTTTTTTTCTCTTCAAAATCTTACAACTATACCGTCCACTATTGTTACCGGTGTTTCGGTCCTCGTATCACCTGCACGCGTAGCATGACGCTTTCTATTTCTACGAAGAATAGACATAGTTCTTTGTATACAAATTGACATTTCGTCTCTCCATTTTTGACATCGCACCGTAGAAATCATTCTACAATCTGTCATTTTGTCTTCCGCTTCTAACGATCTTTGTCTAGGTCCTTTTACATGTAGACTATTTCAGAAAAAAGTTTTCTATCCAAACTGTCAAAATCTTTTTTTTAACTGACGTCTGACAAGCGAGGCACCGATGCAGATTGAGCGCGAAAGTGGCAGCTTACGATTATTGTACGTAAGTTGGGCACGCGAATGGCACGCGCAGTAGTTGCTCTTGCGCTGTCTAGGTCCATCAATATCATCTGTGTTTGATATCTTGTCGGGTTTGTAGAAATACAAGACATGGTGTCCATTTTTTTTGCATTCTACATTTTATTTTATCAAGTTTTTCTGGAGGCATGCATACTCCAGCTATTAAAACACAAACAAACACTTAATACAATAATCATTGACAATCAATCTGCCCAACCTTTTCCCAACTGTCTTAGGGTTGGCTTTTAGTCTAATCGGATGCAGCTGAAATTAATTTTACAAGGAGCGACTCTCTGTCTGACCGCCACAATCCAGTTACTCGGTAGCACGGTAACAGACTAGTTATCAGACTTTTGGGCTTCTGAGTACCTGTAACGACTGCCAAAGATCCACGAATGACGTGCTTTCCGAGGCACGGAGAGGTCTGACATAATAAAACAATGACCCCATGCCGTAATTAATAAAAATAAAAGTTTAGAAAAAAAAAACAGGGTTCATACTATCAACGAACAAAAGATCGTATCTAAACATAAAATCTTTTTTACCGATAACTAAGTCTACCTTAAAAATTCAAAGAAAGATATCAAAGGCCTTTTAAGCCTCTTTGGTATTAAATGAGCTTCGGTGCTACGTAAAACGTTTCGGTTCCCTACGGTTCTTTAATTCGCGTCACGTCGTCACCGGCCTTTCAAGGGTTGTTGGGGCGTTTTCTAGGCAAATTAGCCAACACCAAAGGGAGTCAATAAGGTAAAAGGTTACGCTATACTCGGGGATCTCGTTATTATGGTGCTGTAGAACGTTGCACTTTTAATGTCTGGAATTACCACGTAGATAATTATGGAATAAATTATACTTACCCACACAGATTTCTAAGCGTAATTCTAAAATTCTATTTTGTAATTCTACAAATGTACGTGTAGATTTATTGTGCATTCGGAGTCTGGATTCTGCCCTTTGACCGAAACCACTGAAGCGCACTTCGCAGCAAGACAGGGGATTGTGCAGGCTGTTCGTTCGACATCGGTCACGGCGTGCCGCCCCACGTCTTGCCGCGCGTTCCTTAGGCGCGGTGCGGGTCAAACTATAGCGCTTTTTATGTCTATTACATGGGACTTAAAAATAACAAGTAAAATGAAGGTATACTGCACAACTTTACATATCCCTATAGGGAAAATAGCCATGATGTTTATGTTATTGCTTCATTGGTCCAGTAGCCTTAAATTTGATCTTAAAGCGATGCTGAAATGTCTGCTTATCATCTGCCTACCCTTTTCTCAACTATGTTCGGGTCGGCTTCCAGTCTAATTGGATGCAGCTGAATAGTAGTATTTTACATGGAGCGAATGCCTATCTGACCTCCACAACTTAGGTACTGGGTAATACGATATACCCCTTGGTAAGACTGGTTGTCAGAATTTCGGGCTTCTAACTGACGTAACGACTGTCAAAAATCATATAACATATCAAGCTCATATCCTCTCCTATTAAGGAATATTTGTATCACGTTGTCGAAAACGGCTCTAACGATTTCGACGAAAGTTGCAATATAGAGGTTTACGGGAACGAAAAATCGATCTAGCTAGGTCTCGTATCTGGGAAAATTCGTTTTCTCCGTATTTTTACCCAAGCAGAGTTCAGTCGCCAAAAGTTTAGTTAGAACAAGATGGCTACCTTAGAATAATGACTGGGCAGCATGGAATAAGTAAGTACTATCATGGCAGCATGGAATTAGTCTGAAGTATCCTATACTATTAAATGAGCAGTCTCTATTATCACCCGATCAGAGCTCGGTCGACCAGGTACTGTATGTTAATCAGCGTGAATTTTTACGTGAATTTTTACTTTATAATAATGCTATAAATAGATTGTTGTATCTACAAACTTAGGTAAGTCTTATATATTGTAAGTTCAAAGTAAAAAGTAATTATGCTGCTCAAAGCAATCTTGCTTTGTCACAATATCTATAGAATATAGTTTAGGCAATATAATTGGTTTAACTAGCTGCCAATCAGGATTCAAACAAACCTGAAAATGTAAGAATCGAACCAGCTACCATAAGCTACTCGTAAATGATATCATTCCGCCACAAAAACTTTTGTACAAAAAAAAACAAACAATTCTAAGGTTGTGGTACCTATCTACTTAAATAATTCGAATCACTTTTGCTATGTAAAAAAAAAAAACAGTGACAGGAAGTTGTACATCATCATAAAACACAAACTGGATTAAATACGTACTTATTAAGCCGACTCAAAACAAAAAAAAACTGCTCAAACAAAGTTAATAAACATTAATGAGACTACCGTACGGGTCTTATAAAAAAAATGAAAAAAAAATCACGTTACTCGGCCCAGTTAGCACGAAGAAATATACACACACTTATATGAAATATATGCATATCGCCAAACGCATAACCTCCTCCTTTATTGAAGTCAGTTAAAAAGATCTTTCAGACAAAAACCTTTCACGATGCGTATCTTTTATTTAAAATAAAGAAAGAAGGAAAGAAATAAAAGATTTCAAAAGAGTAGCACTAGTTTAATTGTAAAAGTACTCGAGCCAATCTTTCAGTGCTGGAGCGAAGTAATCCATTTCCTTTTGTTGACCAGCACTAGTCGATAAGCAGTCGATTCCATTTACCTTTTATTATTTTCTTTAATGCTGAGAAGGAAAATTAATCTGTTCCTACTACTTACAAAAAAAAGGTGCATTTTATAAATAAACCTACATAATTTCAGCAAGTTTTAAGAGCGTTTATTCAGAAAGTGGGCAACGTTGCAAATAGTTGTCAAATATTTCGCTGTTTTGATTAATTTGGCGATATTACTGTTTGGAAATAAGAAATTTGGCTAACTAGTGGACTAAAATATTGAATAAGAAATGCAATAATTAATATTTTAACATCAAATATTTAGTTTTAGATGTTAAAAAAGTATTTGGAAAGTTTCCAAATGCCTTTTTTACACCTAAAACGGTTACAACATGAATTTCAGTGTTATCATTGCTGCTCGCACAGATTACATTCAGTCTGCGGCGCGTGAGTCACCGACGGAACGTAATGTTGCCAATTTAAATATTATATTTATATAAACATTTAGGAGAAAGTATTATGTTTATTTTATTTTTGATTTCTGATTTTGTTATTTCACTATATGCTGCACGGTTGATGTCATTACGTCAACGCCGGCTGTCGCTAAAAACCAGCGCTGGGGCTCTTTCTCATTTACGGTCGCAGCGTTATGCTGAGCGATGGCCGTTTGGCGTGGATGTGACGCATATTTTCTCCCAAATTGTTATTTTCGTGTGTTGTTCTATCTTTGTGTCATGTTTACCGCAAATAAACGTATATTCTTTCTTCTTTCTTTATTGCTTAGCGATAAAAAATAACAAAACGGCGAAATGTGCGTTTAAAATTTGTATGTCACGGTGAAAGGATTAATAAAGCAAGTGGTTACATTGCACAAGCAAGTTTACCAAATTTTCTTCAGATTATTGAAAAAAAACATTACGAGATGAAATAAATTTATCAAACATTATTTTTGTCGGTTAAATTGGTTCATTTTCAATCAAAGTAAATTAGAAATCGATTATTAAATCGAATAGTTAAATTACGATCAAACACAAGTTATTTTATAAATCCGACACATAGGGTTTTAATACCCCTGCAACAGTTTCATAAACTACCATTTTTTAATTGATAATTGATCTAAGAAATTTGAATTTCGCTGGTTAGTGCGTTACATGAAACTCAAAACTCAAACTCAATTAAACAAATTGAACTAAAATCACTTTAGTACTTTAATTGTTTGCCATAAACATAGAAATAATATCATTGCATTCTAAACAACAGTTATTTGACACAATTTTATAGTTTTGAAATACAATATTTTTACGTTTACGCATATATAATTTTTCTTCCTATAATGTAAATACTAGCGACCAGCTCGTGCTTCGCACGGTTTTTACGACTTGACAAAACATCGAGATTTCTTATGTAAACGTAACTTTAATATTAACGTATTATACATGTCGGTATGTAACTCTTTCGTTATTATCAACGATATTTTAACTACTGTGGCTAGTGTTGGTTAGTCACAATAGAAAAACCGTTTGCTGTTCAGATCACATTATAATTTACTACCAAATGAATCACACTAGCAATACACACACTTGGTAGAATAAATGACGTTTATTAAAATCACAAATTACTACAATAATCACAAATTACAATTAACAAAATAACTGAGCATAGCGAATCGAGTATAGTTCGGCGATGTTTTAACTCCAATTCGGTCAGAGACTGAATCCTCCTCGCCGTGGCTTTGAAACATCACGACTCTGTAGAAGCGCGCTTTAGGTGTGAGTAGATCACGAAATGTTGCCACTGGCGCGCTTGTAATTCGTTTGGTGTCCGTACTAATGACCGGTGCCGACATACATATAAACGTTCCGGAATAAATCGACGATGGTGAACATCTCATCAAATCTGTTGCGTGGTTTAGAAGAACAATGCGGACAACAAACACGAAAAGCGACTTTAATTTTATACTATGTATAGATACCATCATTTTTTTTAATCTATTGAAAGTTCATAGTAATTGATAAAATAACTTTTTTCATAAATATTTCATTCATTGTGGGGAAATTATGTTGATAATTGGCAATTTTGGCCATTTCTCAAATAACACTGTCTCGTCTCATTCCAACGTAATTAGTTTGACGGTAGAAGAAATGAGACAAACAGATTATTTTTGAGCCCAGTCCAAGCACTCCAAGTCTATTGGTTGCGAAGATACAGCTGGTCAAAGATGAGCATTTTTTCCAAAAAGTGAACCAATGACGGAATAACGACTATAACAGCCGCATAGATCGATCTAGCAGAGGTTAGTCTGTAGATCGGTGACCATCCATTTCATACCGACACCCCTCCATGCTTCGGATTTGATTTGACAGTCGTTATGGGTAGTCAAAAGCCTGTAAGTCTGACAACCAGTCTAATCAAGGGGTATCGTGTTACCTAATAAGTGGGTTGTGGAGGTGAAACAGCCAGTAGCTCTATTTAAAGTAATGGTATTCAGCTGCATCTAGTTAGACAGGAAGCCGACCCCAACATAGTAGGGAAAAGCCTAGGCAGATGATAGGTCAAATAAAAAGTAAGTCTTTTAAAAAGTGTCAATAATAATAATATATTGTATTTTATTATGAAAATTCAGTCTTTTTTTGAACATCCTAGAGACAGCCCCCATCTCCCCATCTTCACACGTTGGCGCCAAAGTTTGGCCAACCTGTGGTGTTGGGAGGGGTTTGCCGATTGACCTCTCGTCACAAGTATGGTAAAACATTAAATATTTGTTTTAGGAATTTTGAATAATACTAGTAAACTGTCTTCTAACAACAAAAAACTACATAGTTTCAAATATGAAAGGTCACACAAACATATCACCAAGAATAAGTAGTGAAAAAATGTGGTAATTTCCAATGATTGATGGATCGCAAGTAGAGGGCGCTGGTAACAGTTTCTCAAGACTGTCTGCTGTTGGTCAAGTGGCATCTCTTGAAAGCATTTATCATGCTTATGACAGGTCTCCGTTCAAAATACTTTAGGCTCGAGCAAAGAATAAAAAATCGAATAGAAGCGTACTTTCCTTTGTGCGTGCGCAGCCGCTGCCGACAAAATGATCACATGGAGTTCTTTTTGAGTAAGACTTCCCGCGGCACTTAGCAAGGCTTATAAGATATACAACATGTAAAAAAACCCTGTCCGATCCGTCAGGGTTTTGTTAGGTTAGGTCTATTAAAATTTATGAGAAAATCGAAAAACAAAAATCATCTATTTTTTTTCAATTTGGAATTTTACTGGGTTATTTCTTGGGGCGCGTGTGACCGTCCTTCAGCGGGTGTCTACAAGTCATAACTTATGACCCCTGTTGAAAATTTGCTAATCTTTAATGAATTTGGGGTCATTTTTGTACCAAAAATGTGATTTTTAAATAGTAATAACTTTTTATTTTCTATATTAATTTGATTTTTAATTACTTTAAGGTAATGTCTTTGCAGTAATAAGAGACCCTTTCGGATTGTACAGTTTTTTTTACATTATTTAGAGAGATAGCTAGGCAGATAAATTTATACATTTCAATAATTCAATTAGTCTCTTATCGTGTCTTAAAAAAAATCAAAATTCAAAAGTCATTTATTCAAACTAGGTTGAGAATCAGCACTTTTCGAACGTCAAAATTACATAAGACAGGCCCCCAAAACGCCCACCTTCACCACTTCCTAGTGCCTTTTGTTGGTGCATTTCTGTCTGTATGGCCACGGTGTTCTTTTAAACTACGCAACGTATTTTAATGCGGTTTTCGCTATCATCTAGATAATGTATTCCGGAAGGTTTATGTGTATTTACATTAATATTAAGTTTACATAATACCTATGGATATCTCGATGTTTTTTTGTTAGTCGTAAAAGTGCGAAGCATGAACGCCCGGTTGTGTTCTAAAACATTACAATTCAAAATATTTTATTTCATATAAACCAACATGAAACGTCAGAAGTTAGGTGCACGGTCCCAATTGGTCGATTCCTATGGAGAAGAGCCGGCAAGAAACTCCACTGTTACTCGTTTAAAAATAAACGGTTTTTACAATGTTTTCACATCTCAGTATTAATAGGTATGAGAGGATCAACAAGTACCAGGTACATACCATCATAGAAAACGGTCCACAAGTCTACAGCCTACAACGTTCTCACATTCACAAAATGTAAAAGAAAATAATCTATATAAAAGATAGATAAAATAATAAAAATAAGGACCTATTTAAACCAAAGACATGATTGCCACTACAGCTATATCAAATCTAATTTGATAAACGATAGAACATTCTGTATATCCGAAGTTCAACTATAGCATCGCGTCTGCATGAATTTTTTAGTTGAAAGCACTCCACTGCTCCTCACTACCCGGTACGACCATCTCGCGTAGCATGATAACGGGTGTTGTCGACGGAAGAATAGACAAAATGACGGATTGTGATTGTCTATCTGTCATTTTGTCTATTCTTCCGTCGACAAAACCCGTTTCTATTGTGGTCATGCTAAGCATGCTGGGAATTTTGTCAAATCTGACTGCGTTGAACAGTTCTTACGCTCAATCCGCCTTATTTACGAAATCAACATTTAGAATGTATTCAGAGCTTGAGACTCCCTTCTACTACAATGTTCTTATTCTATGTCTAGAGTTAAGAGATTAGTTTTTGTTTATTCCTTAACTGAATTTATGCAGAGAATTTAAGATAGGATGTATTTTTTGGGAAGGTACAAGGCCGCGTCAATATATCTTGAAAAGACATATAGTTTTTACCTTTGTTCGAGAGTGGTAAACATTTTGATACGTTTTAGGGTTCCGTACCCGAAGGATGCCAAACGGAATCCTATTACTAAGCTTCTGTTGTCCGTCCGTCCATCTGTCTATCAGCGGGCTGTATTTCATGATCCGTAATACACAGTTGACAGTTGACAGGCAGTTGTTGGTTGAGTTGAGTCGTTGGTGGCAGTTGTTTTCAGAGTGTGTTTTTTTAAGTAAAGTTAATAATTAAAGGGTCACAATTTTTTTTTTTTTTTGGGACCTTTTTTGCTCGATCTTAATACGGTACAGAACCCTTGAAGGCCGGTTTTTTTGATAGGTAAAAAGTGAAGAAAGTGTTTCAAGGTTAATTTTGTCGAAAATAGTGCGGGTATATTCTACTGTAGATGATTTATTGGTTCTCAAGAAGATTAAAGCCTTATGCAGATTGGCGCAACGCGACACTGATAATTGTTAGAAATTGTTTTGTTCGAATCGCGTCGCGCCAGTCTGTACGAGGTTTAAAATAGAATATGGACATGCATAGGCAGGCACAGGGCATTGTCGGTAAGTGTTTAATATGTTTTCTCGCAGGTTTGCGCGATGCTCACCTGCAACCTGTGGAGCAATTACAATAAAAAAGTCTGCAATGCTCTGCGCGTCCAGTATAACAACGGGTTTGTTTGGGCTCCCATGGCGGTGCAGTGTCTCCGGTATGTTCATAGACCACAGCACGGACGGCTTCCAGGCAGTGCTTTGCGAAAAAACGGCCTCCCTGTGGTCTCGGGTAAAGAGTAGCACCAACATAATTCTGAGCGTGGTGGTGGACAGAGTAGACACCCAAATCCTGAGGCATTGGCCGCTTATGCATGTCGTAAATAATAATTATTTTTAATTTTACTAACATAGATGTAAGTATCTACCTTCTAACATAATATAGACTTGTGTCAATTACTGTGTGCTTGGTCTGATATAATTATTTTCATTTTCATTTTCACGGTGTCCATTTGATAAACAATAAATTTCCCATTCCCTGACTATTCTTGACCTTGGTTAATTTTTGAAGTAGACTAATGTCGAATTCTTTTCTGTAAGTGACGCAGAGGAAACTTAAGGCATGCAATAGCATACATTGGGTAAAGTACCTGGTCGACCGAGCTCAGCTCGGGTGAAAATAGAGAACGCTCATTTAATAGTATAGGATAGTTCATACTAATTCCATGCTGCCATGATAGTAAGTACTTACTAATTCCATACTGCCAAGATAGTAGGTACTTACAAATTCCATGCTGCTATGTTGTTACTCTAAGGTAGCCATCTTGTACTAAACTTTGGGCGACTGAGCTATCCTCGGGTGAAAATACGGAGAAAACGAATTTTCCCAGATATGAGACCTAGCTAGATCGATTTTAAGCCCCCGTAAATCCCTATATTGCAACTTTCATCGAAATCGTTAGAGTCATTTTCGATGCTCGTTTAATAGTATAGGATACGTAGGTATACTTGAAAAAAAAAATCCCTTGAATTCAAATTCAAAAGTCATTTATTCAAACTAGGCTCAGAATCAACACTTTTCGAACGTCAAAATTACATGAGACAGTCCTCCAAAACGCCCACCTTACACCACTTCTTAATGCTTTAGCTGGGAAGAAGAAGTGGCGCAACAAAATCCCCAGCAGTACCTCATTTTTGGCAGTTGAGTAAAAACGATCGTAATAAGTGGTAAGATTTATTGAAGAATTTAAACTTCAATGTAACTATGTTCCTAACTTCAAAAACAAATCCTTTTACTACAAGCTGAAAATTCGCCAAAAAAATAAATATTCTACACAAAAAAACGATAGGGGATCTTCATACTAAAAGCATTCTCAGAAATAACATCTTCGTATTGGAGGCCTTTTGTACTCATTTCAATAGATTCAGTGGAAGCAATGCGGGGATCACACATGCAGCGCTAGACATGCAGGCATTTCTTAATCAAGCGAGATCGAACAGGCCGACGTGAACTAGCGACGATAACGTCTAGTACGGGGTTTACATAAGGTGTTGGAGATTAATTGGAAAAAGAAACATCACGATTTCTGATACAAGGTCTAATTGAAAATCTGAAAAGGGGATTGACCTTTTAGTACCAACTTATTATTATGAACAACTTTTGCTATGTACCCTTTTAGTATTATGAACAAATAATATCTGCTGTCTCTGTGTTTTGTCGAGTTTGTAACGTTAAGTTCACCTCCTCGGAGGTAAACGTAGGTCACAAATAAAAATAATAAAAAACGGTATAAGATTAAACTAAGATTACGATTGATATTAAGCCTTCACACGATGTGGGATGTTCGGGATAGGTGGGTTCAGGTTCAGGTAGACAGGCACGGAGACAGGTAGGCAGGTAGGCAGACAGGAAATGTGGAGGAGCCGAGTTGTAGCGTCACACGCCGAACAGCGAGCCGTAGGAAATCACACGTTAGACACACTGACAGACAGACATAATAAGGCTAAGATTCAAGAACTTAAATAACTTTGTATAAAAATTAGATTCAAGGACTCAAAAAAACAAGGGCTTCACCACCAGAGCTAAGAACAAACTGAAAAACTTGAAGCCCGTCCTTTATCGTTCTCTTCTCGTCATATCTTAAACGTCTTCAAACGTATATCAAGTAATGATAGCCAGAACGAATAAAAATGGTTTAAGGGAAGCCAACAGGTGCTCTTATTGCTAGGGTTAGTGTATACACCGGCTTTATGAAAGGCTTACGATAAAGTGTGAAACTTGTCCATGGTGTGTTATGTCTATGGTTTAGAAAAATAAATTGGACAGATGACAGTTTAAATTGAAAATGTCAGAATATAAAATATTCTAAGATTTTTTACAAAGAGGGAAAGTTAGGAGTAAAAAATAAGTTTTCGATGCTAAAATAATCACAGGATAATTAAAAGTATGCTTTTCAGGGGTAACAATGTGAAAGAATATATAAAAGGTGAGTTATATGAGTGTCAGGATTTTAATATGTAAATAGATCAAAAGGTGGTTTATTTAGTATAAAACATATAAGTAGATTAGATTATGTGGTTTTGCGCAGCAGAATACCACAAGTTACGCAAATATTAATTATGGAGAAACAGACTTTTTTTCGCGCATTAGGTTCAATAAAAAAAAAACCTTTTGCTGGGGCCACATCTGCATCTTTCGTGACGAAACAATGCGTGCCGAAGTTTCGTATGTTTTGCTCTCTAAAAAGTTATAGCGCTAATGCGGTGGTCACATTAGCGGCTTCATAATTTTTACGAATTTTCGTGCAATAATCGTGCCGTTCCAGATGGCATTTGACCAGAGAGAAACTGCGTTGTTTTGACAATGGATGACGCCTTACATTACTTCTACATATTGTGTGTTAATTATTACTTCATGCACTTATTTAAAATTTAAAATAATACTCGTCTACTCAGTCCGGAAACAACAGTTAAAATTAACAATGCTAGTCAGACCACGCACCACGCTAATTAGCGGAGGGAAACCCATAGATGGCGATAAGTGCTACGCAGCCCGAACTATCGCGACAATAGCCGGTAATAGTTGGTCACATCTGCGTGTATCGTATCATTGTGCGAAGCTTCGTCACGACAGAACTAAAAAAAAATATTAATTGAATACCAAAACGCTGGGGGTTCTAAAATCATGATTATTTGAAAACTAATTTTAACGCTTTTTCTTTCTAAAACCATGTACCTTGTATTTGAGAAGCGCCACTGGTGAAGGTTATTTGACAGCCTCCCATGATTATTAAAAATATTCCGGCGAACTGGGAACCTCCTCCTTTTTTTGAAGTCGGCTAAAAATACTTGTCTATGTTATAGACAGACTGCTTAATACACTTAGTAAGAGTAAATCAATTCTAACAATACGAAGATATCACTCTGTATATGGGTTACCGGATTTTTTTGTTTTTTTTTTAAAGTAGGGCATCTTGTAGTTGACCTCTGAGATCATGACTATTTAACACTTAAAACCTCCAGCCAGGGGTTACCGGAGCAATCTATTTTAAGGCCAACGGATTGAGCCTGCACAGTTGCTTCGGTGGGATCGTTTCAAAAATAAATGTTACATAATATAAATGCCTTATAATATAAATGCCTTTTTTCTGAAGGGTTAAGCAGAGGTAAGTAGTACCCATAGCCACATTCCATCAGTTATGCTTAAGGCCCATGTAATAGAGGCGAGTTTATTGTCATCAACCGGGCACAAATCCAGACTCCGAGCTGCTACTGAGAAATTCCAGATAGATATCTTGACTTGCGAATCAAACCCAGGACCTCATGCTCAGTACTAGCGCTTGCAACCACTGCCTCCACCAACGAGACAGTCAATACGAAGGTATCCATGTATCCATCACATTATTATTTTTTCTGGCATTGCTTCATTTTGAATTATTTTTACCTATTGTGGTATAGTAATTTTATTCCAGGTGCATCGTCTTCACATATAATTATATCATAAATGTATACAAAATATTGTAAAACATTTTAAAAGAGTAACGGTGGAGTTTCTTGGCCATTCTTCTCCATACGAAAACTACCTTTTGGAAGGGGCGACTAGAATCAATTCTATTTTTTGTAAATTTTGTCGTTCAAAAGTGCCTTTTATGTGCCTAATTGAAATAAATTATTTGACTTTGACTTTGACTTTAGAGTCTGGCCACGCCTCTGCCGTCTGCAATGGAATAAATGGGCAATCCCAAAAGTTTTAAATATGGTATACTTTTACAACAGTCCGTTGTCCGTCTCGGGTTTGTAAGTAGATCTAATGATTTTGATATTTTGCCCATTGATTTTTGCATAATAGATTATGTGTAATATACTATGTCGTACCTATGCTCTACCTCTGTACGATGAAAAAACAGTATCAAATCCACACTGCATCGTGCTAAAGTGACTATTCTTTACCAGGAATAAATCAGAATATAAACAAAATAACCTCTAAAAAACAAAAAGAAAAAGTACCAAATTTTTTTTCGTAGGACAGGATGGTGTTCCCGTCTATAGATTTTCAAATTCCACCGTTTTTCTACTTATGTAGACTTAGCGTGGCCAGACTCTGTCACTGTCTAAATGGGTTGCCAGAGCGATCTATTTATGAATAACGGATGAGCTTGCACAGTCGATTCGGTGGGATCGCTTCAACAATATACATACAGACACATGACTTCAGGCGTGTTTTAAGGGTTACGCAGAGGTGTACCTATTTATACCCATTTTTCACCAGTTATTTTTAAGTCCTATGTAATAAAGTGCGTGCGTATCCTGTGGGCTGCCGGCTGGTACTGAGAAATTCCTGATAGGAAAACCCAATAAATCCTAATTTAACAGATCTGGGAAATGAATCCATGCTTAGCAGTATATACATTATACAGTTATGATAGTTTTCTTGCACTTATTGCAGTTAGGCCTAGTCCGCACTGCGATAAAAATCGCGTGAAATTTTTATCGCAATTCTGCAATGCTGCAGCCGCATCTGCAGTTATTGTAACGAAGCTTCGCACAGTGATACGCTACATGCAGCTGTGATCAACCAGTATCGGCTATCGTCGAGATAGTTCGGGCTGCGTAGCATTTATCACCCGGGTACATAAAAGGGCTTTAGCGCGCTAACGCTAATGCGCATTAGCGTGATAACTTTTTAGCGAGCAAAACATACGAACCTTCGGCACGCATTGCTTCGTCACAATAGATGCAGATGCGGCTGCAGTATTACACATGTTATCTTATGTAGCTACACGCATTGGAGATTTAAAATTCGCGGTTAAAGCAATGCCGTACACTGAATGCTAACCGCGCGAATACAAATCACGCAAATTAAATTCAGGCAAGGCTTTATTTCTTGTAATTAGACCGAGCTCTGCGCTGGTGCCAATAGAGAATGCTCATTTAATGGTATAGGAAAGTTCATACTAATGCCACGTATAGTACTTACTAATTCCATGCTGCCATGGCATTATTCTAAGGTAGTCATGTTGTTGTAAATTTTGGGCGACCGAGTTCTGGTCGGGTGAAAATACGGAGAAAACGAATTTTTCCAGATATGAGACCGAGCTAGATCGATTTTTCGACCCCGTAAACCCCTATATTGCAACTTTCATAGAAATTGTTAGAGCCGTTTTCGAGAACGTGATAACAAATATATATTTATTTATTTATTAGACCAGAAATAGTAAACATGTAACACAATTCGTTTTAGCTACTTAAAATTATTATACTTAAAAGTAATTTAGTAACAATTGTGTCCAATTATTAGCATCTGCTGCCGAACTAGGTTTATAGCCTGTGTTTCAGAAATATACATTTTTTTATTTTTTTTTATTGATATTATCAAGAAACTTATTAACATTACAATTGACAAAATATACGTTCCAGAAAACCACAGAGGTTTGTTAGGAACGTTGATTCAGCTAGTAGGTCATAAAAATAGAATATAATATTTTTAAGTGATTAATCGGTATGCACATCGTGTTACCAACCAATCCATGCAGTTCATATCGGCGCGGCTCTGTCGTCAGTCAATAAGTATAATGTTCATTAGAGTTGGTTTCGAATTTATCTGTCTGCATGGATATGTTGGTCGCACTAGTACTACAAACAGTAATAGATAGATACAACATGCTTAACTGGGTACGGCACACATCTATGGTTTGCTAATAACCAGTTACAATATTGGCGTTGTCGTCCTTTAACTTCGTTATACAGTATGATTTTAATTTTGATTTTATATTGGATTTCGTTATACTACTTCTAAGCATAGGATTCATTTTATTTAGCAGTCGAGGAATTAAATAAGCAGAGGTTCGTTGTCCGTAAGTGTTCTTAGCATAAGTTGTCACTAGTTTTTTTTGTGATACGGAGCGCGTTTGTTTGCAGTGCGATACTTCAGTTTGGATGTCAGTGTTAAAGAATTGTTCATTTAGTAATGCGTATTCTATTTTAAGATGGATGGGAAGAACATTGCAATGTTCAAACAAAAGCGCTTCGTTACCCGTACATTTGAGTTTGACATTCTGAGAGACTACTTGTTTGAGAATGCGAACTTGAAATCGGTATATATTTTGCAGGTAAGTTTTGTAAGTACGGCCGTAGCTTGTTAACCCGTAGGATAAATAGGAATCTGCTCGGGCATTATAAAGAATTAGTCTAGTTTTAAACGGTATTTTGTTCCTGATAATTTTCATATTTGCCAAAAACGCTCTTAGTTTGTCGCAGACTCGATTTATATGGGGATACCAATTAAATGTCTTGTCGATGACCAGGCCTAGGTATGTGTGTTTGTCGACAATTTCAATGGGAGGGCATTTGCATTTATTTGTAATAGTTGAGCTGAGAGCGTGCATACAGGAATGGCCGTGAGCGATGAGGGCATTATGGGGTTTTCTTTTAATATAAGGACTACTAATTAGGACAAGTTTTGTCTTCCGGGCGTTTAGGACAAGTCCAGAGTCGTGACACCATTTGCTAAGGTTATCGAAGTCGGTTTGAAGTTTAGAAATGGCGAGATTGGGATCTTTGTCGGCAATCAGAAGGCAGGTATCGTCAGCAAACTGATAAATATTACATAAATATTGCTCATTTAATAGTAAAGGATATGATAGTCTAAATTATAAGGTATTAATGTCTAATTCTTTGTTGCCTGAATTAATTTTTTGAAGTGAAAATTTCTTTATAAGCACGTTGGGCATTTTTGAGATGGTACTAAACCATTGATTTCGCGACACCATGATGACACCAGCTTTTGATCACTAAAAAGACATCAACGCGTTGATTACCGCGGTGCCGGAGTGTCACTATTTTTTTGTTGTATGTTTATGAATTATTCTAGGAACATTAAAGTAATCTCCCGCTCAAAGTAATATGAATTTGAACCTGAAATCTATGGTCACAGTGAGGCACACGCAAGAGATTGTTTATTTTAGGTCAGTCATAAAAAAAGTTTTATGAATCTGTGTTAAATTAATGAGCCAATTTTATCAATAAAATCTGTTAAAACCTGGCTCATATTTGACACATTCCGAACGCGGCTGATCCAATAAATCCTATTTCCATATTCAAATTTTCACTCATACCTATGTTAACAAAACACATAAATTGGACAAAAAATATCCCGAAAAATAATCTGCCAAGCCCTTCTGTCATCCGTTGTTTAAATTAGCAATTTTTAAAGGAATATCGTGTGAAATAAATCTCAATTTCCATATCGGGCTGGTCGGTCGGTTTGGTGCATATATTTATACGTACGCATTGGTTTTTCAACAGTAGTCGCTACATTATCCATTACAACATAAGGATAGGGATATGTAGCTTAGAAAAAGCGATTACTCGATAACCAAACAATTCCCATTTCGATTTCCTCAAAACTTCTAATGATAATAATCATAATCGTTAATTGATTCAGGTTATATTTAGTAACCTGTTCCGCTTAGCTATTTCTAAAGAGTCTTAAAAAGACCCTGAAAGAAATCGACACGTGTTTCACCTCTCAACGAGGCATCCTCAGGATGATGATTGACTTGTCGCGAACTCGAACACGGCGTGTTGCCACACCAAGCACTGAGCGCAGACTAGATCAGTGCTTGGTGTGGCAACACGCCGTGTTCTAGTCTTTCTTTCAGGGTTTTTTTAAGACTCTTTAGAAATAGCTAAGCGGAACAGGTTACTAAATATATCCACATCATCGTTTTATAATCATAATCATTTGTTTGTCAGAATAGTAATATAGTACATTTTATGGTCTTAAGATAAGTAAGTGGTATCACATTCTGCCAAGTGGGGCGTGCAAATATAAGGTACATTTAAAATTACAGGATAGAGATTATTAGTTTAATATTAACATAATTGATTGCATAGTTACGAATTAAAATGACAATTTAAGGTATGTAAGATGTCATCGATACTTTAATATACTTGTGATGCCTATTAAATGCCACCAAGTCGAATGTAGCGCTTGCCAACCGCTCCCACGGCACCACTCGCTTCACTCTATCGACTTGCGCGTGATTGGTCACAGTTCTAATGTAACCCATTTGTTCGAGGTGCCCTAGCTCAGTTACTGTGCCCAAACTAAGAGGCACCGATATTTTACCAAGACCAGAAGATAATTGAGTAAAATGGCGACCATCATTAGAAAATCAGTTTTTAAATTATTATCAATAAAATATTCCCCATTACGAATTTCGTAACTTATTTAACAAGGCTCCATTGTTGATTTTGTAGTCTCAAACGCGACTGTGTGTTGGAACTGGGTTAAATACCCAGGTCAGGCAAAGTGTTATTGGGTTTTCCATTAGGAATTTCTCAGAACAAGCCTGTTTTTTTGGTGGGAAATTATCAAATAACTTCTCCCGCTCTGGAGCGGGAGGGAGGGCGTGGCAGACTCTTACTGACTAAAACCCACCCGTGTTCCTTCTGTTGCCTGAATGTTGCCAGTGGCCATGGTATCCCTTTTGGACTTTCCCGCGACCCTAGCAGTCTCTGAAGTAGCCTGGAGTCTGTATATATGCTATGAACTGACGAGTCACTGGTCATCTCAAGCTTCAAGTGACGTGACGTGACGTGATGACTTATATTTTACATGAAGCGATTGCATCTGATCTTCACAACCCAGTTACAGGGTAACACGATAAGATTCATTGTTCGGGGTTCTATATGAATGAAGCGAGTGGGACAAATTTTCATCTTTTTTCAGCTTCATTTTGTAGTGCTTCGCACAGCAACTGGCGAGATGTCAAAACATCGAGATTTCTGTGCTACATCTTAGTTAAATATTGCTTTTTATACTCGTACACTTTAAATTACGTTATCTTTTTGTATGCACGTGTATCTGTGACCAATAAACCTATTTTTCTATATTTATTTTACGGAATAAATTCTCAAAATGGTGGGGAAAACCACATCAAAATCCATTGTTTAGTTTAAAAGAACTAAGCGGTCATACAGATAGACATGAAAAGAAACTTGCTTTTATTTTAGGTTAGATTTAAGACTCCGCTTGTCACTAAATACGCACCCGAATAAAACAAATGAAGGGACCCAGCGCGGCTCATTGCGTTCCTATCCGCCGTGTCCGTTATCAATCACGCTGGCGCCTTAATCCCTTCAGCGGCCACTAGAGCGCGCCTCTCAGCTCTTGGAAATTAACTGAAATCACCATTCTTTATATTAAAAAAAAACTTTGAAAAATAAATTGCTAGTAACCATATTGCTTTGAGACAAAAAAAATAGAACGAAAACTCAGCGGATTCGTACCTAATTGCGTAATGCACGATCAATCACAATTCGATTTGAAACAGATTGTTAATCCATTGCTTAATAAATTGGAAAAAAATAAATCTGCTCAACAATGTAAACAACGCAATGAATGTTGTTGAACTGTCAAAATGAAACAAATTTGTCATAATCGTTTACGTAATTAGGGTACTGTTCTGTAAAAATCTTACCGTGAAAACTAGGTGAAATGAGCTTGAAGTGAAATGTCAATAGAGTCTGGCATCAGAATGACAGCTCACTTCAACCTCACTTTTTTAGTGAATAGACAGGCAGGAATTTTGTAAGATTTGGAAGGTTAAAAAGTCCTCCGGTGGAGAAATTCATCTACCCTTTCAGATCCTATCATTTATGATAAACTACTATGGCAGTAAAAAGAAATTATTGGAATGGATACAAACGCTAATAGTAGTATTAGTAGTAGTATAGTATACTGAAACACTTGTGAAACTTTGACACATACACACCCTCACACTCATGTACACCTACAGGCTGCACTTTGACTCACAATACTCACACACATACTAACACCCACACATCCACACATTTGATTTAATATAAGTTAATGTTAATTTATGTAGTTTTAGTATAATAAATATACGTTTTGCTTTTTATTTAGCACGTTTTGCTATGGAAGAGCGGACTCTTCTAATACAGGCACTATCTGCCTAAAAGGAGGATCCAATCAAAAATTTGTTTATCTTGTACTTGTTTTACCAATAAACATTTATTTTATTTTATTATATCTTCAGTAAAAACGTTTTCGAAAATAAAATATTTACAGGCAATTAGCTGTCTCTTCACTTTTTCTTGACTTTCAGTCTTGAATTATATTCTCCCCATACATTTACATGACTTTCCTTTTCGCGCAAAAAACTCTTTAATTTATTCATCGAGTCGGCAGACATCGCACCTCTTATCGTACACCTATCTTGAAGATACGAAGACGAATAGACAAAAAATTCGGAATTTCAGTATTTTGGTCGTTTTGATGTATGTATGTTCATTTGTTCCCTCATAACTTCTAAACTAACTAAGATACTCATTATAATTTGACAAATGACGTATCGTTGGAAGCGTCTTGTAAGGTCATTTATTATTTTTAGTAAATATTGTTTATACGAATGTTAGCCGAATAGAATTAGTAGGTACTAACTTATACTATTAAATGAGCATTCTCTATTTTCACCTGAGCAGAGCTCGGTCGCCCAGGTAATACTACGCCCCTACTAATACACTCGAGAGCAATGAATCCGGGTCACTTAAAGAATGTTAAAAATCTCGGAAACTAAAAATGATAGGTTAATGCAATAAATTGTATTTAATAGACAATGTAATACTCCTTAAATGAAAGTAAAAAAAATATGAGTCACCATACATTTTATTAACACAAAATTACATAAAGAAAAAAACTGCTGATCTCTCCTTAAAACAAAAATAGGAAACATGAAATTTTTGAACTTTATTACGAGTTTCTTGAATTTTAATACTTCGTATTGCCTCCTCGTGCTTCCATTACTGCGTTTACGCGGTTTGGCATGCTGTACACCAAGTTCCTTATACGATTTTGGGGAATATTCTCCCATTCCTCTGTGAGAGCAATTTTGAGCTCACGAAGCGTGATTGGGGGAGGGTTTCGTTGTTTTACGCATCTGCCTAGCTCGTCCCAAGCATGCTCGATCGGGTTGATATCCGGGCTGCGCGCTGGCCACTCCATACTAGTAATGTTCATCTCTTGAAGGTAGTCATTCACAATCCTACCTGTATGAGGTCGGGCATTGTCATGCATAAATATAGCATCCTCACCTAAATTGACCATAAATGGACCAACGTGATCATTGAGGATTTCTTCCACATATCTTACGCTAGTTAAAGAGCCGTTTTCTATGATCACCAGCTCTGTGCGACTTTCAGAAGAAATTCCGGCCCACACAAGTACAGACCCACCACCGTAGGCTACTTTTTCTTCGATGCATGCTTGCTTGAATCTTTCCCCTGGTCTTCGATACACTCTGTGTCTTCCATCGTGCTTGTAGAGCATAAATTTTGATTCGTCGGAGAACATAACTTTTGACCAATCTTCAATACTCCAATTTACGTGGCTCTGGGCATATCTTAGTCTTGAAATACGATGCCCACGCTCCAGTTTAGGGCCGTTTGCAGGTCTAAGGGGTTTTAAGTTAGATTCAGCAAGCCGACGTCTTACTGTCCATGCACTTGGGTTACGTCCTCCGAGGCGTCGAAACTGATTTGTGAGTTCAGTTCCTGTGAGAAAGCGATTTCGAAGCATGGTGTTCACCAAGTATCGGTCTTCTCGTGCTGTGGTACACCTGGTTCTGCCCGTTCCTGGTCTGCGTAGGTTAGAACCAGTTTCTTCGTAACGTCGGAGAACTCTTTGTACTGTTGACAGCGACACACCGACAGTCCTGGCTGTATCGCGCTGACTCCGGCCGGTTTCCAGCATTGTAAGTATTCTGGTGCATTCTTCAGGCGTAAGCGACATAATTTCAGCTTGAATAATGAATATAGAGCACTATCAACATGGTTTATGTACCCACATAAATGACAGATTACAAACAAAAGCAAAACCAAATGCTGTAATTTCGTAGTTCCATCTTCGAAAGTGGTCCTTTTTCAAATTTGATTTTTTTATGATATAACTTTACAATAACTAAGAAGTTTTAATACCTTCATTTAAGGAGTATTACATTGTCTATTACATACAATTTATTGCATTAACCTAGCATTTTTAGTTTCCGAGATTTTAAGGATTCTTTAAGTGACCCGGATTCATTGCTCTCGAGTGTATTATAAATGTGAAAGTTTGGGAGGATGGATGGATGTTTGTTACTCTTTCACGCAAAAACTACTGAACGGATTTGGATGAAATTTGGCACACAGATAGTTTATAACCTGAATTAACACATATAATACTTTTTATCCCAATATTCTTACGGGATCGAGGCTTCTGCGGGTGAAACCGCGGGACGCAGCTAGTATTAAAATATACGCATGACTAAATATCGCTTTTATTTGAGATGTCAAATAAAATCGATATTTAGTCCTGTCAATAAAACTTATGTCAACGTGGAACTTGAATATTTTCTTAAAAGCTTGTTATAAAAAAAAAAATGTTTAAAAAACTGTAACCCGACTACGGAAAAATAAAAGTGAACTAAAAAGTACGAAACAAGAAAATAAGTCGTAACAGAAATCAAGACATATCTACAAAAATTGGTCAAGGTAAAGCCGTCGTTGCATGCCATTATAATTTTGTAGGTGTTCCTGGCGCATGGCCTAAAAAGGTGAAAAATCTGAAGATAAAATTTCAAGGCGTTTGTTGACTTTGGTGTTGCCAGACGAATTGCGATTCGCAAAAACTACCACCGAAATAAATTTGGTGTGCAAGTCCAGTCTAGTCCAGACAAGCACTTACTGGTCGTTAACACGAATTGTAATTATTTTAATGTCTTTGACATATCTCGAGACCCTGGGATCCCAGACATTTTGAGGGCGTATTTATTTTTATATACTTTATTGTACACCACAAAAATATATAACAAAAAATAAATCAAACACTACAAAATATACAATGGGCGGCCTTATCGCTTTCCGCGATCTCGTCCAGGCAACCTTGGAATGGACAGTGATTTGCCTGGACATAAAACAGGGCTGTCGTTGGTGCAAATAATAAGTATACAATATACTAGAATAGATACACAGATATATATTTATATATCCTAAATAATAGATACATAAATACATACATACTTACTAAATATATAAGCAACAAAAATAAATGAAAACTACGTATAGATAATTACAGTTACTAGAACAAGATCACAACCACAAGTAATGTTCCTTCACGAGTCTCTTAAATACAGGTAACGATTGCGCGTTTTATTTGAACTTGCAATGCATTCCACAAACGAGCGGCCTGGACAGTAAAGGACTTGTCGAGGAAAGTTGTGGAATGCATAGGCATTTTAAGCTTCAAGTACAGGTCGTGCCATTAAAGTTGAGACTTGACCGCGCCTCCCGCCGCTCTTTCCCCCGCCCCGATGACCCCCCAGCGGGGACCTCATACCGCTAAAGAGACCCATAAATTGTCTACTGCGCAAGTCAAACCACGTGGTGCGTCAAGTCTCATCTTTAATGGCACGACTTGTACGTAACTTTTTTACGTACGAGGGGCCGAAGCCAACTCGCAGAGGCCCCTTAGACATTTTTAAGTGTTGAGGCACCAACCGACGATTGTCCTTGTACTATACAAGTGCACCCAAGGACAACCCCCTGTTTGTGTGGAACTAGTGCAGAACATGGAAACAAAACATATTGGGCTATGGATTTTAGGGGCTATAATGGATTACTTACCTGGAACTATGGAGATACTATGTCCCCTGCCTGATTAATGTTATCGTAGCGAGAAGGGGGCAATACTGCCTGAGGTGCTTGAGGAGTGGAGAGGTATTCCTTGGCTATCAGGAAAATCCCGGAAGTACGGTCAAGATCCCTACCAGCATCTTACTGGAATACTTCCTTCCTTCGAGTACGTTTGCTCTTGCGACTCTTCACTTAAACTGGCCAATAAAGGCAAAAATGAGGTAGGAGCTCCGTTCCTCGTCAGTGTTCACTCTAGCCGGCCAATAAAGACAAGCTAGAGGTGAGGAACAAGACTTCTTCCAGGAGATAGGGTCCGTGGGGTCGCTTCTGCCCAACAGCTCGCCACATGCTGCCCTGCGGGTTTTTGTATCTCTCTTGGTCTGGCTCCTCACCTTAGACCTGTTTCGGCAAAGTAAACTCTACCGACACAGACCCAGAAATCAGGAGCGCGCAAGCCCCATCACAACGTCAACGTAGAGATACGACGGTGAGGTTATTATAATAAATGCGAAAGAAAGTCTGTCTGTCTTTCTGTTACCTTTTACGCCTAAACTACTGAACCAATCGTTATGTTTGACAGATAGGTAGCCTTGGACATAGGCATTTCATTATGGATTTTTTTATAAAAAAATATGATATTCAAAATAAAGCAGACGAAGTCACGGATGACCCCATTTTTGCGAAAATCTAGGCAAGGAAAAGGGGCTAAAAGACAAGTTGAAAAGAGACATAATATCCATTTATAAAATCAAATCACAATAACTCGGACATCATTACGGTTATCGCAAATAGGAAGAGTGTTAATTACACTTAATGAGTACTTCTTGTGTACGTAACTTTTTTATTGTAAGTGGGTATAAAAGGATTGATGTTATGAGCTGATTTCTCAGTTGAAACAGAATTGGAGAGGTTTTATAAAACGAAGAATAATTTGAAACCAGTAATGATAGAAATATATAAGTTTGTGTTCGACATTTTATGCATTATACTATTAATTGTGCCAATTAATTGTCTACACTTATCACTTAGGCAAAAAGCTGGTGCACCCGTGTTAACGACCAGTAAGTGCGTGTCTTTGGACTACGACTGGATTTGCTCAACAAATTTATTTTGGTGATAGTTTTTGGGAATCGCGAAGTTTATTTTGGTGGACTGCCTCGTTGGTCAAGTAGTCGCAAGAGCTACTACTGAGCAAGTGGTCCTGGGTTCGATTCCCAGTTCTGGCAGTGTTATTGGGTTTTCCCATCAGGAATTTCTCAGAGGCCAGAGTCTGGATTCGTGCCCGATTAGTGGCAATATGCTCCTTATTACATGGTACTTAAATATAACAGGCGAAATAGGTACTATCGAAGAAACGCATGAAAACAAAATCCCGTGCACACGATACTTTTTTTCGTAGGTAAGCGATACTACATCGGCCGAGCGCTGCAAGCAGAAATAGTCCTTACGGAATATAGATATGCGTTTCTTCTATTGTACACCTGTGCCTAACTCTTTGGAGATTACTTAACTTCGGGGTTAATTTAATTCTTTAACAAAAATATGGACTTGTGACTTAAAATTTCAATGTAATTTGTAATTTCAATAAAAATAAATTCTAGCGGAGGATGAGCACCTGGCGCGACCGTATTCGACCGAAAAAGTCACGGATTTGCCCGAGTCTCTAATACAAGACGCTTTAAATTTGGATGTAGGAACTTATAGCACCGTGGGTTATCATTATTCAAACCATCAGTGGATGCACTCCACTGATCTCGATCTATGCTACGATGATTACACCAAATGCATGGCAAGCATGTAAGTAAACCGTATGGTGGGTACTTTGTTTAATATCGATGAATGTTTAAGGTTTAAAGTAAGAATGTAACTGGAGGCCAGTTCTAAGAGGTGGCAGACGGGAGCTAAAGGTGCAGAGTAGGGTTGTAATGTTGTTGTATGTAATAGATTGATGATTTTTGTTTTTTTTATTTGCTACACATATCTTTATTTTATTTAAGTATTTACACACACTATTAAACTGATTTACATCCGTTAGACGTCCTCATAATTTAAGGTACAGTTGATAACCATCGTCAAGCACTAGTCTGTTGTCTGGCATTTATGCTGAACTGGGCCTATTTGATGCAGCTGTGAGGCACACAATTTATACTATTTTAAAGATTTTTTAGCCGATTTCAATAAAGGGGGAGGTGCACAATTCAAATGTTTTTTTTTTATGTATGATCGGGTATAATTTCGTTATATACTATGGATTTGCAAAATTATTTTTTGTTTGAAAGGGTATGCTCTCGAGGTGGTCCCATATAAATTTGATTAACTATTTTGGGTACCTTTTGAGTTAGTTTCAATAATGTGTTTTTTTTCCCACTTAGTCTATATAAATGATGTTATAATAAGTTCCTGTTATTGTTATTTACAAAGCAGGCTAGCAAGCAGCAACCACACATATTCAAATACCACTAGGTATTTGAATATATGTGGGGTAAGTACCACAACTAAAAAGTGAAAAATAAAAACTGGAACTATTTTTTTTTCATATGTTATTTTTGTGTGCCTTAACCTGGGTAATATAAAATTTTCTTCGTTTATTTTTTTCTGTAATGGAAAATGGAACATCGTCTCCGTCTCCACAAATGCACCTCCGCAAGAAATCGTCCTCAACTTCCATAAGTTTTTAACGTAGTTGTAACGGAGAATTAATAAACCAAACGTTTTTACAAAAAATAAAAACCGACTTAAAAAAAAAAATACACTACGAAGTGAAAAATAACTTGAATTTTGAATGTCGGTGTCTTTGGTTTTATATTTTAGTTTTTTGCCGTTTCGTGGTTTTGGATATGTGAAAAAATTCACGACAGTAGTATATAACGAAGTGAAATGGAAAAATATCACAGCAAATTAGGCTCGTCAAACTAACGAGTAATAATCGACCAACTTACATTTGCAGTTGCATAAACATGTTATCCCATACATTCCGTGTGAGAGAACTTGTTTTTCAATTACAATGTTAAGTTTGTTCTTGAGATTTCATCCCAACTACGGAACCGTTCATTGTGCGTGGTCCGACACGCACTTGGCTGGCTTTTATTATTTAAAAACGTTTTATTTTTCTACCTCCGTCTCTCCTAAGATGGTCTCCGTTACATCCCTAGCAGCCAAGCTCTGCTGAAGCGGATTAACGGAGACGGAATCGAAGGTGGAAAAATAAATAAAAATGGATGAATAAAATATTTATTAAAGGAAATAAATTTACTTGCTTTCCCACACACTCACTTCGATGCGTTTCTCAAGTGCAGTCACCGACGATGACGACTACGCGACGATCTATAGCTGTACGGGTCAATTGAAGCTCAAGCTACACTTTTCCAGGTTGGTCCGTGGATGGATGGGACCCTCTGTGCCTCGGAAAGGTTGTTAAGTCGTTGGTCCCGGCTGTCATTCGTATTTACATCTAAAACATTCGTTGAGGGTAGTCAGAAGCCCAAAGGCTGACATAGCAGTCTTACCAAGAGGTTTCGTGTTACCCAGTAACTGGGTTGTGGAGGTCAGATAGCTGGTCGTTCCATGAGGATCCATGGATAATGAGTCGTGTAGCGTTGCCGTCGTACGCAATGACAAGATGGATGCGGTGGCGGACGAGGTACGATCTCTTATGGAATTTCCGCATTTGCGGAGGCAGTAGCGAAGTTCCATTACAAGACCGCACTAAACTGAAGTTAAATTGGTCATATCCGATCCGCTGTGCTGCGCACGAGATCCTAACACCTCGTCCTTCCGAATTTAATAATAAAAAAATATTGAGACTTTTTTATTAGGCCGTCCTATCTCGGATTTGGATCGGATGCAGTCTGCTGCAATGCGCAAACGTTTTTATACAAACTTTGCAAAAAATGATTAGTTGGTTTGGTTGTTTTTTTTTTCTTTATGTAATTTTTTTTTGCAGAATTGCTCCTATGCCCGTTTGTTTGCACTATAGTGGTATCATAAGCTACTTCAGAACAAAGAACACGTATTGCGACGGATATTTAGAAAATTGTAGAATCGGATATCGTAAGTATTTATTATTTCGGAGGAAAATAAGGGACCGTTCAAGTATTACGTAAGCAGATTTATTACAATTATTTACCCCCCCCCCCTCCCCTTTGTAAACAAAAGCAAGCAAAGCTTGTACCCCCCTCCCATGCTTACGTAAACATTGATATATGCATTTATCTTTTAATGTAAGTATTATGTTTTTTTTTTTTTATTGATTAATGATCAGCAGTTATAATTCTAGAAATATGTTCGTTACGTTTTCAAGCATAGACAATGTGTGGGTTGCCATATGTGTAAAAAGTAAATAATTACTGCTGACGTTATCACCATCTAGACCTCCCCACCCCACATGTCATCAAAAATAAGCAAAGCATAGACCCCCCCGCCCCCCTATAGTGCTTACGTAATACTTGAACGGTCCCTAAGGAAGAATATGAAAATATTCTTCCCAAACCAGCGTGTATATGGATAACAATGCCAATAGAAAAACAATTTAAGTGGCTATATTTTTGTTAGTAGCTTACGTGAGATTGCAATGTTTTATTCAGTCAGTACGGAATCGCCGCGTCCGCAGTGTCGTGTACAGGCCATTCGCCCACCGCCACAGTCAACAGGACGTAACAAGAAACGAGATTATTCGAAACGAACGTCCCGGTCCGTCCTGGTCATGGCGATCGTTTGTCCACCGCGGACAATCGATCGCCATCACTGGGACGTCCCGACCAAACTCGATGGTTCAGTATTAATTAGGCCAGTCATTTAAAACTTGTAGGTCACAAAAAAAAAATACTGTATTGATTTTTTGGGATATTGTTAGGAGAGATCCAGTAGTGTAAAATCAAGTTTGCAGCTTCAAAAGACTTGTGTTAACTACATCGTGCTCGAAAAACCTTGAAATTTTCGAACTTCTTTCAATTTCTGGCTTATAAGTTCGAAAAGGTGCATGTACCATATAAGTCATTTCTTAAATTTTAAAGTATACAAAATTTGCTACAATTTGAGCGTAGCCTTATAGGTCCAAAAGAATTCGAGATACAGCTTTTCAAACATTGGCCATTTTACACAAAAAGTTCCAAATCACGGCACATCAGCCCGTCACAATATCGGGTTGAGTAATAGCGGTTGCGTGGAACTACTCAAAAATTCGGGGCTCGGGGTCCTGGCTCTCGGGTGACGGACGTGTGGTAGACATGCGGCCATAGTATGTATTGTTACTTCGGCGCCGTCATCTCGTTCTCGTTGACGTCCCGTTGACGGTGGCAGTGGACAAACGGCCTCATAAGCATTTTCCATTATTTTTGCTAAGAACAAGGTGATCTGTATTTAAAAATTATTTTCAGGGTATTGGCGAACCGTCGGCTATGGCAAATGCCGTTTTACTTTCTTGACATTTTTCCCTTATCTGGAAGATTATTAAATCATGCAACATGCAACAGAAGAGTAGGTCATTGCCACGAAAATAAAAGATGGAATATAATTGGATTTAAATAAAATTAAATTTAATTTGCCGAATTGTGGAACCGTTGTTCCTGCTTTATTGTACAATTGATCATCATCATCATCGCCATTTCAGCAGAAAGACGTCCAGCAGGCCTAACATGACACACACGACAATTATCCACTCTCGCGTGACAATTTTTTGTCTATTTCAGTAGTTTTATCGTTTTCTGACAGCTACGCCATACTAAATACTCGACTCGTTCTGTCAAATTTGATGTTTTGTCGACAAACCCTAACATGACATGTTAGTTATCTCGATTTTTGACAATTCAACACGAGATAATCAGCTTTTTTTCTATCATTTTGTCGTATTTAGTCGTCCTCGATTTTGACGACGATAGATAAAAAGACAAAATTATGATACATAAAAACCTCAAAACTAAGATGGTAGATTCATAGTCGTACTTATTGTAGGCATTTTTTTTTTACCCTCGAAAACTAATGAAATATAGGTGTACACCGGTGTAAGTTCCTTTCGGCGGCCGCGAGAGAAACTGTGGTGGAGAGGAGCACTATTACGTAGATGAGTATTACTTTCAGCAATAACCAGTCACTTAACCAATTATGGTGACTAACTAAATCTAGGGATTATGGCTGTATGGCAATATCAAACCTTCGCAACATAATTACTAAAATCACCAGTTTATTTCCTAAGGGTGGTGATTAATAATTTTTATGGTTATAATAGCGGAATCAATTCCAGTTGCCAATTTATCTGAACGTCAGTCCTTTTGGTTAATGTGGTGATTAACAAAATTTGCAATGACTTAATGGTGATTATTACAATAATAAACTTCGATTTGTCAAATTATGATTGTCGGCCCATTTGTCATTTGTGGTGATTATCTAATGAGTATAGGTGCCACTAATTTTAATTTCCGCCATTTTGTATTTTTATTTCAGCATGCCAAAGAAATCATTTAATTTTAATCAAAAAGTCGGTTACACAAAAAACTAAACATAAATAATTAAGAGAGAGAGAGACGTTTATTCAATAAAGTACGTATCAATCCATGCATATAATTGAATGAATGAAACGGAACTTTACGCCGATGTTACTATAATAAAAATAATTTGCAACATCGGTCTCTTGTCGCGCGATAAAGAAGTGTCAAAGTGCCTTTATCGAGTTTACTCGTCGTTTACGGTCATGTTAGGCATTAGAATGACGTCAGAATCGTAGACAAATTACGATAAAACAAGAAAAAGAGCGTTCTCGCGCTTGTCATGTTAGCTCTGCTGATATAGGGCTTCCCCAAGCACCGCCACTTCGACCGGTTCTGTGCTTCCCACATCCAGCGGATTCCTGCGGCCTTCACAAGGTCATTGGTCCACCTTGTGGGAGGCCTTCCAACGCTACGTCTTCCGATATATGGTCACCACTTCAGAACCTTGCGGCTCTATCGGCCATTTTTATGTTCTGCGAGCAATGTGCCCTACCCACTGCCACTTGAGTTTGGCAATTCTTATGGCTATGTCGATTACTTTGGTTCTCCAACGGATCTCTTCATTTCATCACGTAGGGAAACTCTAAGCATAGCCCTCTTCATTCCCTTTTTGGGTGACTTTTAGCCTTCTAATAAAACCTGGGCGACCGAGCTCTGCTGTAGTGAAAATAGAAAATGCTCATTTAATGGTATACGAAACTTCATACTAATCCATGTATAGTACATACTTATTCCATGCTTCTGTCATTATTCATCTTGTTCTAATGACATGGCAGCATGGAATTAGTAAGGATCTACTATCGAGTAGGTCCTTAGTAATTCCATGCTGCCATGTCATTATTCTTATGTCATTATTCATCTTGTTTTCAAACTTTGGGCGACCGAGCTCTGCTCGGGTGAAAATACGAAGAAAACGAATTTTCCCAGATATGAGACCTAACTAGATCAATTGTTTGCCCCCGTAAACCCCTATATTGCAACTTTAATCGAAATCGTTAGAGCCGATTTCGAGAACGTGAGTACAAATATATGTAAACAAATATTGCTCGTTTAATAGTATAGGATAGGATGGATCATTACTGGTAACACGCACTGATCAAAAACCAATATATTTACTGTTTATAGTACTATTATAGTAGTATAGTACTATTATTGTATTATAGTAGTATTCTAATATATAGGTGCTACATATAATATATAGGTGTACTAACTTTAAGATTGTTAAGAAAAAAAATAAAAAACACACAATTTTTTTAAATGTTAATTAAAAATGATTCTTCTAAATACTAATACATATAAGAGTTTGTTATTTTATCTTCTTATTATTACCCTTCGTTTTTCTCAGTACTTAACACAGTATGTTACTGCACCAAACATACATTATACAGTACCCTAATTGCGTAATACAACACAATCACAATCTATTTCGATTTAAAACAGATTGCTGATCCATTGCTTCGTAAGTTGGAAAAAAAAGCTGCTCAACAACGTAAATAACGCAATGAATGTTGTTGAACTGTCAAAATGAAACAAATTAGGCAAAATTGTTTACGAAAATAAGTTACGCAATTAGGGTACTGGTTGACGATTTTAACAGCCTTGAAAAAAAAAATGGGTTATCTATAGCTATTGAGGTTTTAAACGGTAACGGTAGAAGGTTTGGTAATTTTTGACGTGAAAACGTCGTTTCGCTCGTTAAGAGGGTTTATCCCAAAAGTTGGCAACGTCGTAAATAGCTGTCATATATTTACCTGTTTTGATTAATTTAGCAATATTACTGTAATGGAATTAAGAAATGTGGCTAACTAGAGAGCTAAAATATTGATAATGTAATGCAATAATTAATATCGTAATACCGAATATTTAGTTTTAGATGTTAAAAAAGTATTTGAAAACTTTACAAATGCCTTTTTTACACCTAAACTTGTTACAACATCAAATTCAGTGTTATAATTGCAATTCACTATTAATACTCTAGGGACCTAGTTATCCAAATTTCTTATTTCCATACAGAAATATTGCCAAATTAATCAAAACAGCGAAATATTTGACATCTATTTGCGACGTTGCCCACTTACAGAATAAACGCTCTTAATATTGTTCAATTTTTGAGACTGAAATAAATATTCAATTTGCTTATAACTACGACCCTTTAATAGATCAATGGTTGAGCATTAATATGAAAGGTTACGTCTGCAAAAAAAAAAAAAACTACTGAGGTGCTGCTGCGCTTAATCTTGATTTCATGTTTTCCCTTAAAACATTAGACGTTTTCTTATTATTTGATTTTATATTCTTACAATATTCTATATTAAGATTCCGTACCTGAAGAGGAAAAAAAAGGAACTTTTATAGGATCATTTGTGTGTCTGTCTGTCACAACCAATTTGCTCCGAATCTAATAGACCGATCAAGTTGAAATTTGGTACACATATGTAGTTCTGTGACCCAAACACGGACGTGTAAGATAAATAAATGAATTTTGAATATGTGAGTCACTTTTTTTTTTTTTATTTATTTAAAGGGCTTTGTCGCTTAGCGACCACATCGCCCAGTGGGTCACTTTTGGGGGGCCAATTATTATTATTTTTCCCTTGTCCTATGGTTCAACAATAGGATGGACCCTAATCTAATAACAATCTAGCCCTATAAATAGACTAAAAAGTAATTGAATTATAACCTAAACTATTAATTTGTCTTTACTAAGAATGTGTCCAGCACTTTTCTTATTGTCATTAAGGCGAATACACCTCGTTATTGTGTTTGTTTGGCACTTTTGAACTTTACACTAAACACTAGCTCGAACGGTTTTGTTCTTTTAAGTCGTCTAACTTTGTGTGGTCGAGAAGTTGGATTTTCTCGACGTTCACATGCTGATGAAGTCTCTTTTCGTGAGCTACTGTAAGTTTCTGGATCACTTTTTCGAATGATGAACTCAACTTTTAGGTCCCGGTGGACGGTCACGGTGGCCCACTTTGTTCTGGAATCGTTGTATTATTAAAAAAAAAAGAAAGAAAAGAAAGAAAACTTGTTTATTCTGCATAAACAAAACGCACATTTTTAAAACTTGACAAAATACACACAAAACAAAAGTAGCCAAAAGCCTCGTATTCAATCAAACAATAAAGTTTGACAATATTTTTCATAGTAATTATAACACTTGTTCATCGGTTGATGTCAAGGCCACGGACCAAAGACAATATTGCGTAATTACTGTTGCAATTGCAACATTTGCAAATGACAAGAAAAACATAACAAAAACAAAATGCTGATTGCGGAGTTAACCACTTAATATTAGGTCTTTACCTATAAAATTGCCGTTTATCATGAAATAAGTTAACGCCCTTGTTTCTCTATATTTATTGTTTTTATTAATCAAAGTAATTACCCATACAATCACTGCATTTTTGCCAACGTAGTGGTAGCTTATTGATGCCCTTTTTGAAAAAGTCTGCTGGACGGGAGGCAACAAATTCTTCAAAGGCATTTTGAACTGCCTCTCGGTTATTGAATTTTTTCCCCGCCAAGAAGTTATCCAAATTCTGGAAAAAGTAGAAGTCTGTAGGGACAAGGTCTGGTGAGTACGGTGGACGACGGAGAACTTCCAACCCCTGCTCTTGTAACTTAGAGACCGTCTGCTGTGCAGTATGAGGTCACGCGTTGTCGTGCAGGAGCAGCGGAGCCGAACGATTGACCAAAGCTGGTTGGAGATGTGCGAGCTTCTCCATCATTATGTTCAGTTCTTCACAGTACACATCTGCAGTAATGCTCATCCCGTTTGGTAAGAAGCTGTGATGAATGACACCGGCGCTAGACCACTAAACAGTGACCATCACTTTTTTAGGAGTCAGTTTTCGTTTGGGGCGTTGTTTAGGTGCTGAACCAGGATCCAACGAACTTGCTGAGCGCTTGCGATTGTCGAGCAGAATCCACAATGCGAATCATACAATCAACAATGCGATTCAATATGCCTTCGTTTGTGTGCCTGTTGTGCAGTGCAAGGCTCAACTCGACGCGTGCTTCTCGTTGGCGATCATTCAATTCGTGGAGCACCCATTTGTCAAGCTTTTTTACTTTGCTAATTCGACGCAAATGGACCAATATTATTTAGATTTGGCTTTAATTATTAACTTTGTTTTATTATTTTTGTTATAGCGGTAATAGAAATCCACAATCTGTGAAAATTTCAACTGTCTATCTATTACCGTTCATCAGATACAGTCTGCTGACAGACAGATGGACGAATGGACAGCGGAGGCTTAGTAATAATAGGGTTCCGTTTGGCACCCTTTGAGTACGGAACCCTAAAAATGGAAAGCTTTTTGCTAGTAGTAGTAGCATTAAGTAAATTATTTACTAAGCGACAGTCAACAGTGTTTGCTTACATTTAGAGAATAAATTAAACAACTTTTCTTACGAGCAAGACTCGATTAATGGATAAAGTCATTAGCGCAAAAATACGTCGTCTTACTAATTGACTGACTCAAGTTCCATATAGGTCTTAGTTACTGGTGCTTCAGCTGATCGAAACAATAATGATTACTTAGTTTCAGAATGTATCTTAGCCATTACTAACATCGGTGAAGGAAAACATCGTTAGGAAACCTGGACTCATAGTTAATATGAATCTGAAATCGCCAACCTGTCTTGAGCAAGTGTGGTGATCAATGCTCGTGCCTTCTCTGTGTGAGAAGAGGCCTTTGCCCTGCAGTGGTACAATAATAGGCTGGGATTATATTATTATATATTATTTTGACTTTATTAGAATGCTGATTTATATACGTATAGCATCGTGCTAATATTTTTTTTAAATAATCGTATAAGTTTTTATTTCTTTTATTAATATTATATTTTAAAAAAATATTTAAATTATTACTAACAAATATATACGTACATAACAACTTTTAGTCGTTCGTTACTCGATTCAGTTCAGATAACAATAAAAATTCTATTGTGTCTTATTAGTGACAGTTAAACTTATTAATTAATGAAAATATCAAAATTGTATACTAACTTAACTAAAACTATTCTCAAACTAAAATAGGGCGTTGAAAAATTCATTGACACTTCCCGTGCCTCAAGGGCTGGTTTTTACCTTGGCCAGAGGCTAAGCATTGCCATACAACATGGCAATGCTGCCAGTCTCTTGGGTACATTACCTGTCGACAGCGATGTGGAAGCATTACTTTGACGCCATATTTGATTAGACTAATTATATATTCATTGGGCAAGTTTCATAGGTTTAATTGGTAAAACTAGCAGAGCCGTAAATGTTTCGCAGTTTCGCGGTTTGGCGAATGGATGTCAGTTTCGGACGTTTGAAGATAAACTTGTTACACTACATATTTGGACATAGTAGTTCATCAAACAAAAATATACAAAAAAACAGTGTCACTATTCAGGGTTACTGGTGACTCGGCGTATTCTCGGCTCGACGTGACAGTGTGACCTATTTGAAATAAGTCCCCGCTCCTGCAAGAGATGTCCCCATTGTAATTTCTCGTCTAGCGTGATTCCTAGGAAAACTGTTTGATTAATAAATTCCAGTTTTTCTCCATTCAATATGATATCACATTCGCTACTTGTAACATTAGGTAATTTAAATCTAATGCATTTGTTTTTGTTTTTCTTTAGTACCAAGTTATTTACCGTAAACCAACCTTGGTCAAACCGATTCAAAACCTCATTACTTAAAGTAAACAAATTATTTATGCGACAAATAACTTCTGAACTTGTTCTAAATGATCGGAACTGACCTGAAGTAAATGTTTATCCGTGTACCGTCCTCCATCTAAAAGTTGTCAACAAACTTTTTCAATCTAAATTAACAAAGAAAATTATAAACATTTTGCATTTAAATGTTTTTTGGGTAAGTTGTTCCGACAGCAGTCATGGTGGCTTAGTAGTAATTTATGAGTTGTAGGTCGTGGGTTCGAACCCACGCAGGCGCTTTATTTTGTGTAAATAATTTCATCACCACTGAAAACATCGTGAGGAAACCGGCTTGTGCTAGAACCAAAATTTCGAAGACAGATGTGGGATCTACCAACCCGCACTTTTAAAACCGACGAAAAGTTTCAACGCCCCCTGCGTTGAAACTGCGTTCAGAATCATGTACTGAATCCATGGTAACAGTTTTCGCGTCGATGTCCGTGCCACCCTATATTATGTACATGTAGGGAATAGTTGAGTAGGAGGCTTTGTCTGTTTTTTATTGTTTTTCCTAATGGAAGCCAGTGGGAGGCTGTATTAATTTTTAATGTTGGAATAGTTTTTTTTTTTTTTGAGTACGATGATGAGCTGAGTTGGTTGCATTTTTTACTTTACTGATTTATATTTTTAAATACAGTTTTATTTAGTTGAGTGATGAATTTAATTCCCACATACCTACATTAATATTGAATTAACACATTATTATAATAAAGAATAATCGATGTAAAAATCGTGCCAAGCAGGGGCGGGTCACTTGTACTAAAGTTCAGTAAGACTGCAGAAAGATTGCATAACAGTTATCTTAATACATACCTACAAGAATTATGTCTACGCAAACGGACATAAAAAACGCAAAACGAAACGCAAGAAACGTCATGAACTGTAGCGATATTTCCCTTTTTAGTCAGGTACGGAAAGCATAGGTATCTATTCAAAGATAAAATATAAGAATCATTATACCTAAACTAAATAAGATTAAACTACTAATAAGAAGATAATTTTATTCTGAAAAAACTTTACCCTTCTTTTGGGCTCCACCGCAGTCAGCTCAACTAACTCAATTTCCAATAAAATCGCTGCCGCTGGTAAAGAACCATAATCAAATTCAGTTACGGTTCAAAAGAATATATGGAAACTTTATATTTATTTTCTACAGTGTCAAAGCCTCCACACTGAAAGTTTCAGCTTGTTCCCGTATTTTAATGTTAACAAAGCTTTTTAAAATTGTGCCAAGCTACTCTGAATTCAAGGTGCATTTAAATGAGCTTGCTACAGTTTCGAGATGCCGTGAAAAGTAAGTTTTTCTTTGAAATTCATAAAATGTAGCTTTCAATTGTTTACTTTAAAACGGTTGTATCTTGTTTCCAAGTATTGTTTTATTATTGGAGCCGAATTCAGATGCAGTTGAGAAGTACGGTGGATTGTGTACTTATACGAATTATTTTGATTAGGTGGAATTATACCAAATTAAGTATCGGTAATTTTGAATACGAAAATTTAAAAAATATTATGTTTTTATGGAACTCTTTTGTTTTAGTATTTTTACCCAACTGCGCCAGAAGGAGGGTAATGTTTTTCGAGAGTATGTATGTATGTCTATTTCTTTGGCATGCTCTGTAGCCTAAACGGCTTGACGGATTTTAACTTATGAGGTGTCGTTAGATTCGTCTTAACTGTGGGAGTGACATTATATTTATATATTGCATCTGAAAATAAATAAAAAAGAAGGCGTTGGTTTAAAAAATAAATTACTACATTATTGGTATCAAATAAAAGCTAGTAATGGGTCAATCAAATATAAAACATATATGTTAAATACATTTCTTTTATATTAATAAAACTAAAAAGCTTGAAATAAAGCAAATTATTTAAAAAACAAAAAACCTGACTGCAAAAACACATAATATTTGTTTTTGTCTTTTTAGTTATGTGTTTTTGCAGTCGGGTTTTTTTTTTAAGATCAAGCTCTTCTAAGTGTCAAAAAAGTGTTCCCATCCAACTTTTCAACTACATTTACCTACGATGGAAAATTCTGAAAACGCTGATACATTTTAAAACACTTTTTTGCAACTGTATAAATAATTTTGTTTTTAACAGTGTCTTTGAGAAATACAAACTTATTTTAATTTGCTGACCATAAAATTAATATTATGCATGCGTAAAGAATTATCCCGACTACGGAACCATTCACTGTAAGTATTTCGACAGGCACTTGGCCGGTTTTTATTTCGTAAAAATGATGTTCCGTATCCAATCTGGAATATATAATATCTGCATTGAAGCAATCGCTCCTAACGCCAAGACTCATTTTTTAGAGAAATGCAACCCTCTTCAATAAGCTGAGATCACGCTTGAATGAAGGGAAAGATCACATCCGAACAGAGAAGTATGTATATTGTACACCTACGTACAATTCTGAAAGAAAAGAGAGCTCAGTAGAATAAGATAGATAGGTGCTAAGATAGAAGGTCGGCTCAATACAACGTGTGAAATACGCCTCAGGCGCAGTATATACAATGTTAAATTTAAAAAAAAAGTGGTGGTACTCCGGGAGTACTGACAGAAGTGAAAACTTGAACAAGATCGCCTTGGTGGAAGAAAAATACTTGTATAGAACATTAATCTGTAACATAATATAAATAAAGACCACAATCGCGTTTATAAAACCTTCAAAGTAAAAATACTTGCATAGAACATTGATCCATAACGTAATATATATTAAGAACACAATAGTGTTTACAAAAATGAGGTGTCGTCACAGTGTCGCGAAATCAATGGTTTAGTCCCATCTCAAAAATGCCCAACGCGCCTAAAGAAGTTTTCACTTACGCGTACAGTCACGAGCAGCACTGTGTATGCAATTATCAGAATCCAAAACTAATTTTCTCGTGGAATAGCTATTGTAACATAACATAACACATCACGCCTTGTTTCTCCGAAGGGTTGGGCAGAGTACACCCACATTTCGCCAGTTATGTTTTTTAAGTCCCATGTAACAGGGGGCGAGCGTAATTTTTCGATAAGAACGATTTCATAGTATCCAAAATACTATGTCCATAACAATTTAAAATTACAATCAAAACAGTGGGAGAAAATTAATTAAATAATTAATTTAATACTTCAAGCACAGAAATGTACAGAGGCGGACTTAATGCCATAGGTACCTAGGCATTTTCAATCAGTCAGCATTCTATTAATCACTCTTAAATGTTGCTCGTGTATACATATTGCCTGCCCCTGCTGGCCGTGCCGATAGCCAGAACCATTTACTCGCCAAAACACCACTACACCCGAGCACTAACGATCTTCATACTAAAATTGATTTATTCACATGTAATTTGAGTGAATTCGCAAAGTTATTGGATATAGTATGTTTTTATTCTTTATTTAATTAGATTTATTTTCTATTTTATTTTATCAAAGTTAGTATCCTATAATGATGTTATTTGTACCTATTATATATTACCTATTATTATTAACTGCCTCGTTGGTCTAGTGGTCGCAAGCGCTAGTGCTGAGCATGAGGTCGAATGTGGGTATACCTGCTACAAGGACACCTCTGCCCAACCCTTCGGGGAAACAAGGCGTGATGTTATGTTTGTATATATTATAGAACTTAAAGATCCTAGTAATTTTAAATAGTAAATGATTTTTATTATATAAAGACATAGCATAAAATAAAATATAGAATAAGAGACCGCGCTATCGCATTATGTAATTAACCTGTAATGATAGTTATAAGGGAGAGAGAAAAATAAATAAATAAATAAATATTAGTGCTCATGATTGTACGTTTGGAGATCTCAAACTAACCCAAACGAATGCCAGTCGCAAGTGTGTTTGCATTCGCTGTACGTGATGCGTGTATACAGGGTGTATTTTTGAGACGGGGCAGTAAGGACAGGTACCTTAAAACCGTTGTAGCCACAAGAAAATATTCTTTGGAGACTGTCCTTAACTTGATGAGTAACTAGCAGCACCCCGCGGTTTTACCCGCATAAGTCTTGATCCCGTCGAGATATCGGGATAAAAAGTATTACATGTGTCAATCCAAGCTATAAACTATCTGTGTGCCAAAAATCCAAATACGTTTAGTAGTTTTTGCTAGAGAGAGTAACAAACATCCATCCATCCATACTCACAAACTTTCGCGTTTATAACATTATTATTATTATTTTATATATTATATAGTATAGTATTAATATAGGTTGCTAAATGCTTTCACACTGTTTTTCTAAATTAGTACTTACTTACTGCCCCGTCTCAAAAAAATCCAACCTATTTAATTCTGTGTGTGCATTTTCCTTCGGCATATAGAATCGACCTTCTATATGTTCTAGCAGTTGTGTCTGTACCAAGAGTAATCCGTACCCGTTGGTCGGTAAAACCTGTGGATTTACCTGTATTAACTTTTTGATTACACTGGCAATATTTCCATCGCCCACGATCCGATACTGTGTGAACTTTAATCAAGTGAGTAGGTATCTTGGCAGTGAGTAGAAATAACTCTGATATTGTACTGAGATGAATGGTGTAAAGGAAACGAGGGTTTGGCTGGGATACACTTGGAGTGGAAGTGTCAAAGTCGCTTCCGTTTTTGCGTTAATATACTGGCTAAAATGCATGAGCTATGGTGACATTAAAACTCTTTTACAAAGCATCATGCAATAATTTGACATTAAGCGACACTCACACACACACACGCATACACTCACACACACACATACACTCACACACACCTTCCTAGATATAAGTTGATTTTCTTTTTTGTACACTCCTACATTATCTTTTCTAGTTTTAGAAGAGCGGGGTCTCCTAGCACAGATATTTTTATAGGTACTTAAAAGGAGGCCTCTATGTAAGATTAAATATTGTAGAAGTTTGTAAAGTTAACTAAAATAATTTTTATTTATTATTTTTATTATTATAAAACTAGAAAACGAATGATGATTAAGGTCTATGAACGAACCCATATATTGCGACCTCTGTGAAAATTTATGTGATTTACAATTTGTAAGAAATAGTAGATAGATAGCTAAATGTAGGCTTTCGATACAGATACCTACTAGGCATATAAAGCCTATACCGCTTGATTCTTTAGGCGCGGGCATGTTTTGGACTGACATACGAACATTTCGTAATAAGATAATAGAACAAACTACTTAGAACTGATTTTACTAACGCCAGATAACTTATCCGTGGAATAACATTCATCTGACAGGTTTTTTTTTTATAGGAAAACTGTCAGATGAATTCAAAACTCGAAGTGATTCCTCGGGTCAACTTCGGGTACTGTCTCATTCTGCCTCACCCTTATCGTTCAGATTCGACTTTTTCAATAAAACTGTCTCGTCGTCTTCCATTTTGTTCCCAAATTACATGAAGGAGAAAATTAAAGTATTATGGTGGAAGGCGAGCTCTTGTAAGATTTTAGTACCAATCGTCCACGTTGTAGACGTTATACTTATTGGGCGCCTGTTCAATTAATGAAGAAGTAATTTATATTACATTTCAGGTAAATTTAGAGATAGCTTAACATCTTAAGGAGAGATTATTCAACGGACATTCAGATAAAAGTTATTCACTTTTATCTGAAGAACAAATATGACAGTTTTACATACACTGACGAGCAATATAAAAAAGCCACTTGTAGAGTGCCAAAATAATCTAAATATCTCATACACCACACAAGTTACATGAAGTAATAAATCTTGGAAACAGAAAATTTCGTGATAAGTTAGTGGTTTTTTTATATTGCTCGTGACTTGAGTGTATTTGTTATTCAAAAGGTGTCAAACCGCAATTTTTATTCATATTGTATGAGCTTTCTGAAGATTGAAAAATTAGTGCCAAATAAAGATGACACGCCAACAATAATTTGTCATATAAAATATAAAAGCCAAACCTTCTAAGCTTCGCTGTTGATATCTAACAATACTTTATAGATGTCGAACGGTGTTCCGATATTCAAAAATACTGTTATAGTAAATTTATTTATAATTTATTTATTTATTGATTACATACATAAGCTACCCTTACAGTGTCTCAATTCGATAGTGTTGTTAATTAACAGTTTATGAAATAATTTTATTTACAACAAATTTGAATTGTTTGAAAATTGTGAGCGATTTCTTGTACACACTACATACAATTCGTGCTTGTGCTTTCGTTTATCCTCCACAGATTTATCTTCTAAAAAATAAATAATAATAATAATAACCTGTAAAATAATGTAATCTTTTCAGAGCCAATGAATGTCACAAGGTAGAAAATGAAATAGTTAGGTACAAGTAACGAAATATCCCATTACTAATTGGTTAAACAGATAATAAATTCCAATAGACTGAACGGCGGATATTTTCTTCAAATTTTTAGATTCGAAAATATAATGTTTCTTCGGAGTAGGTTATATTTTGCTGGTAAAATACTGGTGAAATGTAGCTGCAGGCCATTAGACGATTATTAAGAAACAACCCGTTAAAATTCTTTATTTTCATGTTATGCAGTTTTCTTTACGTACAGTATATAATCTAGTAAATTTTAAGATTGCTGGTCGGCTCTCCTTAAAAACATAATTTCGTCAATATCATAAGTAATGAATTTGTAGTAAGTGGCGATTGTTTTCTATTAGTTTTAGACGAAAAATAGGTTTAGTTTTGATTAAACTAAATATGTAGCTCCCAGAAAGAGCAAGCTGTAGTGGCAATGGGCCGGCCATATTAGCCGTGGAACCGATGACCGTTGTGGTAGACGTGTTCTTGGACGGATACCGCGAATTGGGATACCCTCAGGATAGGTGGAGCGACGAACTTCGCAGTGTGGCTGGTGGCAGCTGGATGAGAGTTGCCGAGAATCGAGCTAAATGGCGTGCAATTGGACAGGCCTATGTCTAGCAGTGGACTGTTGTAGGCTAATGATGTATCTAAATAGTTGAAGTTAGTATTTAATGATTAAAATGTAGGGGGATTTAATGTTCGTAATTACTGATCCGATTCCGAAAATTCTTTCAATAAGGGAAAAAATTACAGTATTCTCGCCATAAAAAACCCTGAAAGAAAAATAGAAATAGATTTCTTTCAGGGTTTTTATGGCTCTTTAGAAATAGCTAAGCGGAAAGAGCCATAAAAAACCCTGAAAGAAAAATTGAAATAGATTTCTTTCTGGGTTTTTATGGCTCTTTAGAAATAACTAAGCGGAAAGAGCCATAAAAAAACCCTGATAGAAAAATAGAAATAGATTTCTTTCAGAGTTTTCTATGGTTCTTTAGAAATAGATAAGCGGAACAGGTTACTAAATATATCCACGTCTATTGTATTTTATAATGGATTTCCGCGAGATCACGCCTGAATCAATTAACTATAATATGTTATGTTAGAACAAGATATTCGAAATTCTGTAGCACAAGGTACACATCTTATGTATCTACACAAAATTCGCGCTGTACTCCGTACACTGAATATAAACCGCACGAATTAAAATCGTTAGGCCTTTTAATTGACGATTGCGATTGTTTCATTCCAGTAGTTCCTAATAGTTAAAGCAATGGCACTTAAAATTTTTTGGAGAGGCAACCGGATGGCGAATGGTAATTTGGGTCGTGAAGTGATCCCGAACCCATTGATACACACAAATTCTTTGCACTTAATAGAATGCCAAGTAAAAAAAAAAAAAATGTTCAATCCCCCATATCTCCGCCCCCGTCCATTTGCGGTCCATTCGGGCGGTAAGGCAGGGGTTCGGTATCACTTCAAGACCCAGATTACCACTCGCCAGCCAGTTGCCTCTCCGATAAAATTTTACGTGGCATTGCCTTGAATATAAAAAATCCCAGTAAACGACGACGTCACAAAACTGTTTCTTTTTTTTTCGGCGATTTTTTAATCCCAGGAACCCACCTATCGCATTTACACTCGTACATATTGCATTCATCGTTACCGCTCGTCTCGTATCTATGTCGCTTATAAAATGGTGACATTATCCAGATTCTTGTATTCTCACTACAAGTCGTTTGTAAATCGCGAGTCGAAGGACAAAATGTTATAACCATTATACGCCTTGCAAAGCTATCCATCCTACTATCGTTCTTTCTATATTTTAAGGTACCGTCCTATCCTACTAATCCTACTTACTAAAATATTTATATATATCCTATTAATTATTATAAATGTGAAAGTTTGTGCGTTTGGATGTTTGTTAATCAAAAACGGCTAAACGAATTTGAATGTAATTTGGCACACAGATAGTTTATAACCTGGATTAACATATAGAATACTTTTATCCCGGTAGTACTTACCGTTTACCAGGCGGAGTGTGTGGGCATCATACAAGCGGTTCACGCCATAGAAGCCAGGAGAGTTACGGACACCCACATACGTATACTCTCCGACAGCGCTTCAGTTCTCCAATCCTTACAGAAAAAATAGAATACCTCGAAATTATTACTAGAATGTCACAATGCAAACATGCAGGTGTCATTGCAATAGATAAAAGGACACAGCGGATCGCTAGGTAACAAAGCAGCTGACGAACTGGCTAGAAGAGGATTTAGCACGGAAGTCTGTGGACCCGAGTCCTGACCCTATCGTACCAATCCCCTTCAACCAAATACGCAGGTGGCTACAGAAGTTCACCCACACACAAGCGGAGTACTGGTGGACCTCCACACCGGGCTGCAGGCAGTCCAAGAAAGCCATGTTATCCTTGGATAGCAAGCTAACCAGGCGTTTATTATACCTGGACAGGAACGGCCTGCGCCTGGTGACGGGGACCTTCCACACAATAGGCATAACGGACAGTCCTCTCTACAGGGCGTGCATGGAGGCTGAGGATACCGTCGCGCACATGCTCTGTGAATGCACAGGCGTCACTCAGATTAGAACAGAAACCCACAGGTCACCCAGATCTTTCACAAATGTTCTGAACAGACCAGGAGTTTTAATTAACTTCTGGAGGGCGGTGGGCTGGTTGGAATAACCACCAAACGGCCATCATGGCCCACGCACAATGGTCCACCGGACGGACTAAGTGCGGAAACCAAACCCCAAAACATAGAATATCCAAGTAGTACGTTCCCGTTGGATAATTTCCGATATCCTTGTTATGCTTGTGAGGATGGATGGAAGGATGGATGTTTGTTACTCTTTCATGCAAAAGCTCCTAAAAGGATTTGGATGAAATTTGGCACACAGATAGGCTATAACCTAGATTTAGACATAGGATCCTTTTTTTCCGATATTTTCACGGGATCGAGACTTACGTGGGTGAAACCACGGGGCGCTGCTAGTTTTAAATAAATTTTCGTGCGAATTTTAAACCCAGAAGTGGCAAAATAATTCACTTACGTACCAATGCAGTTGAGGCATGGCGCCCACAGTTTTGATTGAATTTTGTTGTTGGGCCTTACACGGTTCAATAACCACAATATACGGGGAATCCATTAACATTGTAGTACACATACCCTGACAACCGAATTCCGCACAACTTTTCAGTCACCGGTCTTTTTTCTTTTTCGTGTGATAGAGACTAACCTGGTGTCAGAGTTTTAAAGCCGCCCATGGGCCTCTGACTTGGCTTCACATGCCGTTGAGAAATATCTCTCAGGCATACCGATTTCCTCACGATGTTTTCTTCCACCGTTTTTGAAGCAAGTGACAATTATACAATACGCACATGAATCCGAAAACTCAGAGGTGCGTGCCTTGGGTTCGAACTAGACACCTATGACTTGGCAGTCCGACGGTCACACCACTAGGCTATCACTGCTCTACTTTGTCGGCGTGATTAATATGTATACCCATGCTAAATTACACCTTTCTAGTACTAAGAGTCTCTGAGCTAACAAGACAGACAGACAGACAAAAATGGCGAAACTATAAGGGTTCCTTATTGATCACGGAACCCTAAAAACTTTGAAATGTAAACTGCTGGTATGAATTTATACTTTACAAACAATAAATTACATACTTTAAATACCTAGAAAATATTTGGAAATTGCGTGACTTAATTTTTCATGAATATTTCTGCCTGTCAGTGACGGCGAACTGTTGGGTAATGAAACGTAAAAACCAGAGTTGAATATTTAAAATAATGACGGTATTTTTAATGCTGACTTTTAAAGTTGAGATTTTTTAAATTGAGACTGGCCTGTGGTATGCACTACATTGTTTTGAACTAGCTGCATTGATTTTGTTCTAGATGGTCATTTGTTTTGAGTGGAGGACCGCATTATCACCATGTTTAACGAAAAAAATGTTGATCACTTGGTATGAGGAACAGGGTGTAAAGTTCACTCATCTTCCATAAAAAGGGAGGTTTTTCCGACCAGACGGGTATTGTGTCAGGTGGGCAACTGCTCGAAGATTGAAGTCGGAAAGTTATACAGGGTGGCAGGGACATCCACGCGAAAACGGTTACCATGGATTCAGTACATAGTTTTGAAACTCCCTGCGTTGAAATTTTTCGTCGGTTATTTAAAAAAAAAAAAAAAACAGCTGTTTCAAACTAATGTATGGAACAGCAGATTAGTTAAGTGAAAACTTCTTTAGGCGCGTTGGGCATTTTTGAGATGGGAAAAAACAATTGAACTCGCGACACCGTTACCGACACCTTATTTTTTTAAATGCCATTGTGCTCTTTATTTATATTAAGTTACGGATCAATGTTCTATGGAAGTATTTTTACTTTAAAAGTTTTGAAAGTATTTTTTTTTAGTTTTCACTTCTGTTCTTTTTTATTTAAATAACTGGCGAAAAACTTTTACGCAGGGGGGTTCAGAATCATGTACTGAATTTCGCGTCGATGTCCCTGCCACTCTCTATATATGCTGATTGCACGGTAAACTCGGCTTGTGTGATGCAGGATCTGTTTGACGTCAGGTCTTTGATCCGTAGTTCGCATGTGGGGTTGTAGATGACGCCACAGGGCCATGTATACTTCAAGGCCGCGTCAATAAAATTAATTTCAGCAAAAATACCAAACAGATGTTGCCTGATGCGGATATTCAAATGGACCTAATTATTAGTATACTATCAAACCTCTAGCTTCCTTTGGGATCAAAATATGAGCTTTCATGAAAGCATAGATTTCTCCTGATTAGGGTTGTTTCTAATCGATTCTTTCATCTTCAAGTAGCAATAGCAGTGATGGCCTAGTGGTGTGACCGTCGGATTGCCAAGTCATAGGTCTCGAGTTCGAACCCAAGGCACATATTTTTGACTTTTCGGATACACTTTCGTGTTGTATAATTATAACTTGCTTCAAAAACGGTGAAGGAAAACACCGTGAGGAAAAACCGGTATGCCTGAGAGATATTTCTCAACGGCATGTGAAGCCAAGTCAGAGGCCCATGGGCGACTTTAAAACTCTGACACTAGGTTAGTCACTAACCACACGAAAATAAGAAAAATGTTCAGGTATTCAATTGTGATTAATGTGTAAATAATTTATTCCTAAAACATTTAACGTAGTTCCTGCGAGATGTGAAAATATCAATACACGCCATACAAACCAAATTAGGCGTGTCACCGTTTTCTCGCATTACGATACAAATTATTGAAAGCCGTTCTGAGACAGAAGCAAGCGGTCAACGCTCTTTCGTCGCAACGAAGTTATCTCTATAATATAACTCTAAAACAACACAGTCTACAATATTCAGCATTGCACCTTCAAAGTTCACAAAAAATACGGCGATCAATATGATTCATCCGATGCTGTCTGTGCTGTACCGACTACAATCCAGTAATTTGTTTACTATTGATGGGGGCCGTGAGCCGGAACATTCGACGACCTGGTTTCGGCCCTTTAACCTTTTGGCCTAAACTGGCCGATATTAAGCTTGTGTATTTACGTAACTACAGCTGTGACCTGCGATCCCTAGGAGATTTAATTTTGATGGAAAGTTGTTTTTAATTCTGTGGTTTTGTGATTGAAAAGTGATGTTTTTAGAGTTACCTTACCTCAAAAGGAAAAAGCGAAACCCTCATAGGATCATTCGTGTGTCTATCTGTCACAGTCAACTTGCTCCGAATCTAATGGACCGATTCTATGACCCAATCACGGACGTGTAACGTAAGTAAATGAATTTTGAATCCCCCATATTCAAAATTCATTTCACGGGGCAAATAAGAAAAAAGACAAAAAAACTTTTGCAAACTATACCGTGTGACATATCAAATGAAAGGACTTATTGTGAGTATTTCAAATATATTTTTTCCATAATTTTAAAATAAATATATTTCAAAATATTTAAGAAAATAGATGTAAATTAACCATTGCCTCCGAAACAACTGAGACTTAAATTTTGACAAAAATACAGAGAATGGTTCTTTACCCATAAATTACAGGAAAACCTATAAGAAGTCTATGGTCTTAAAATAACATGGTAAATCTCTCAAAATTATGCGTACAAACTTACATTTGCAGTTGGAATGTATGGGAGAACATGATTTTCAACTGCAATGTTAAGTTTGCGTTTGGAATAAATTCGACACACACTTCATAAATCATAAATCATTTATTTATTTGCAAACATGGGTGTATAATAAAGTTCTCCATATTTTACCATTACATGCAAATAGTGTAATAAAATTTTAAACTATCAATAATAACGAAATTCAATAAATCACAATTCTAAAAACAATAATAAATAATTTAAAATAAATCAAACAATAACTAAATTAAATAATAATACATACCTTACAATTAATTTCAGAATAATTTTTATTAATTATGTTCAAAGAATTAAATAACTAATGATTTTAACTAACATAGTAAATCAGATGTTATCAGGTTTAGCATCTTTCTCAACTTGGCCGGTTTTTGATTTTAAATGGCTACTTCTCATACAGAGAAGGAAAAGCATCCATTGCCCGTTGATGACCCCTTAATTTAGAGGTTTTCAACTACTTCAATTACTTAGTTTCAAGAAGCCTAACCTAGAAATATATTTCACGTAGGTACAGGCGGCCGTACGTCAGTATAACGTAACCTGTGAGATAATTGCGTAAAGGCTCCCCTAGAAAGGCGCGTCGCGATATCGGCACAGGTAGAACAATTCCCGTGAAGTTTTCATCGAAATTGTTTCGACCAGGGTCGCGTCGCGCCGTCGTGTCGCGCCTGTCTACGGGAGCCTTAAAACAATTACACAATCGCAAGGGCTTTCATTTCGACAGTTCAACACTATTCTTTGCGTTATTTACGTTGTCGAGTAGACGAATTTTTCAAACTTATGAAGTAATGAATTAGGAATTTCTTTCATAATCCTTTGTATTTTATATCTGGTGCAGTATACGCTGGTCTCTTAATGCTCGATGACACGACGCCGTCACCGCGCCGGCACCGCGTCGCCACCGTCCTGCCGCCGCGCCTTACTGTGTAAATGTAAGGTCGCTACCCCGCTGCCGCACCGCCGCCCGCCGCGGATTGTAGAGTGATATGGTAAAACTATGCGGCGACGGCGCGGCAACAGCGCAGCGGCGGCGCTGTGGCGGCGCGGCAGCGGCTCAGTCTAGATGGTTACGCGGCGCGTAACCGCGGAGCACTTAGCCTATTAAAACTACGTACTAGAGATCAAGGTCAAAGTGTTGCCACCGAAGTGCGGTTGACTGTGCATAACTTATGTTTATTTCCAAGGATGAATTATTAAATATTATTGCTAAGCATGAGGTCCCTGGTTCAATTCCCAGGTCGGGCAAAGCGTTATTGAGATTTCCATCTGGAATTTTTCAATAGGAGCTCGGAACCTGTATTTGTGCCCGGTTGATGGCAATAGGCTCCTCCCCATTTCATGGAACTTAAACATCATTGGCGAAATATGGGTGTACTGTTAGGTACACCTCACCTTTGGAAAAAATCGGCGTGAAATTATGTTATATCTGTTATGAATTATTAACCAATAGTAGTATTATATTATGCTCAATACTCAATACTCAATATGTTTATTGCATTCCACAATGTGAACTTAGGTGGTAGGTACATAAGGATATACATTAGTTTTGGAGCATTGTGGGCCCTGTCGGGCATAACAACATAAAAATTAAGAGGAGGGCTATTATAGATATTTGTTTACAATTTTAATATTAATTCTTTCGTTTTGTGTGGGTAGGTAGGCTTATAACTAATTGAATACATACAATTTTTACTACTCATATTTTATTTATACATTAAAATTTATTTAAATTATACATATATTATTATAAATTATTATGCGTTTTTTTTGGTATTATTGTTTATTTATTAAATTTATCATTTAAATATTCATGCACATTATAATAACATTTACAGATTAGAAATTGTTTTAATTTGTTTATAAAGATATTAAATTTTTGTTCATTTTTAATTTCATCTGGTAATTTATTATATATTTTAACTGACATTGTATGACACTGTATTATATGAGCTCGTAGCTAAGTACTAATGCACGGGTCAATCCATCAGGATAAGCTACGCTTGCCGGGGTTGGTCCGTGGATGGGTGACCATTTCTACATACCGAGACTCCTCCGTGCCTCAAAATGCACTTTAAGCCGTTGATAGAGGCTGTCATTGATCTTTGACTGTTGTTACGGGTCATCGTATTACCTAGTTACTGGGTTGTGGAGGCCAGATAGGCAGTCACTCCATGTAAAATAGTGATATTCAGCTGCATCTGGTTAGACTGGAAGCCGACCCCAACGTAGTTGGGAAAAGGCTAGGCAGATTGATAGAAGTATTATATTATTATACAATAATATCTGCTGGGTACCTCTCAATTTTTTGCACAGCTGACCACAAACCATCGAGATGGGAAAAATCTTCCACGATCACTTTATACCATCGCTAAAAGACGGTTAAGAAAACAACCCCCAACACTCTACTATGAAACCTGTGCTTATAATAATAAGGACCCAATTTCCTTGTGTTTTATCATCTTAATTAAAAGTCAACATTTTCGGGACAAGAGAATTTCTAAATTGGTGGTCTCTTTTTACATTAAACGGCGCTTGTTTTCGCTTTAAGCGAGTTCAAGATATTTTTAGCAGATTTGTAAAGTAAGGTCGAATATGTCATTTGGGTAAGTATTTTAGTAATAACAATATATATGACAAGTGGCGGTACCTATTATATAAATAAAAGTAGGTATGTATCTGGAAACAACACTCTGCGCCCGGCACCGGTGGCGGACGGTCGTGTTGCGCTGCGCTGCTGTGTACAAGAGTTCCCGATTTTCCGGCTCAAGCGTTCCTTGGTGGTTCCCGAGTCGTCTCCGTAGTCACCCGACTACCATCACGTCTATTAATTGGGGTCTTTTTCAAGACACAATTAATATCGACTTTCTTTAAGATTGTCGTTCAAAAACGTTCGTCGAGGCAATTTTGGCCCCTTCCGGGCAAAACCACAGTTTCGTGGTCCTCGGTGGATACCTTACGGTGCCAACGAAACCGAGGGGGTGTTGACCCAATCACACCCGCCGATCCCCTTCAGGGTTAGGCAGTTAATTGGCCGGGTCCCAGTGTTCGGCCTTGGGGGGTCTCCTAGTCGGCACTGGTGACAGTTTTGCCTCCACAGCGACTCACCTAGCGTGGTCGGGTATATCGATACCCTTCACACTAGACTGGATAGGACCCCGTTGCACAATAAGATAGGCAACGGGCAAAAGCAAGCTTAGGGCTCACCCATAGGCACACATCCTCCCTGTCTACACCCGACAGGGAGGGATTACACATCCCCGGCATACCCACCGGGGAGTTAGGATTATTAGGAAGTTAGGAAAGATTTCCGCGTAAAGTCTCTCTCTCCCCCGTCAGTATGAAGGACCCGGTAAAGTGCCTAGCGCTCTTTATCAAGTTCTTCCAGGGTGTTCTCGAAGAAGAGCCCGCCCTGAAGACCAAGTATGGAGCTCGGTTCGCCAAGCTCCAAGCTGAGTCTGAGTCCCAGACATGTCCCTCTGACAATAGCATCGCTAACTTTAGCGATGCCCTAGAAACCCCCCCGGCTACAGAGCCATCCCGACCCCTTAGTCCGTCAGAGTCAATGGACACTGACGCTCCCATCAGCGCCGCTTCCTCAAAGCGGCCCACTACCCCGTACCCCTATGGTTCGGACGACGACGAAGCAGAGTCCGCCGCTTCTTCTTCTTCCTCATCCTCCTCCCAATCCGACGATGGCTTCACAACCGTCCAAGGAAAGGGTAGGAAGAGGAAGAACAAGAAGCAGAGCTCGACCCAAGCCAGCAAGGTCGTTGCGCTTGAGGACTTTGACTCTGCTCCCTCGTCACCCGCACCTGTGGTACCGTCTAGTAAAATCACCCTCGCTACCCCCGCGACTTGCGCTATAGTAGCTTCCCCCTCCACCTCTCTTCCGATTACGTCATCCACTAGCTGCGCTACAGTAGCTTCCCCCTCCACCGTTCGTCCGATTGCGTCATCCTCCGCGAAGGACACCCCCGCGCCTAACGCCAAAAAGATCCCTCTCCCGCCACCCTTGTTCATTCAGGACAAGGCGAAGTGGACCGACATATCGAAATGGTGTGTCGACCACAAAATAAACTTCTCTAGCGCCCGAAATACCCAACAGGGTATCAAAGTCTCCGTCCCTACGTCACGCGACTATAGGGAACTAACCCGACTTCTGAGAATGAGAGGTGTGTCATACCACACCTACTCACTCCCAGAGGAAAAGCAGATCCGCGTAGTAATAAAACGTATCCCACGCGAAATCCCAGCATCCGAAATTCTTGATGACCTTCAGTCACAAAAAGTCCCCGTAGATGAGGTCCATCGCATGCACCGCTCTAGAGGCGGAGAGTCATACGACATGGTCCTTGTCATCTGCCCGCCCGTAGAGGGCCACCACCCGATCTTCCAAATTCGTTCCCTGTGCAAGCTCACAGGGTTCGAAATCGAAAAACCGCACAAAAGTGGCATTGTCGGTCAATGCCACCGCTGCCAGTTATATGGTCACTCGCAGAGGAACTGCCATGCCACACCTAGATGCGTCAAGTGCCTAGGTGAGCACGGCACTTCCGATTGCCGCCGTCCAAAGGATCGTTCCCTTTGTACCGACCTTCCCAGCTGCGTCCTATGCGGCAAACAAGGCCACCCGGCCAACTACCGCGGTTGCCCCAAAGCCCCTAAGGCCTCTTCTCCCAAACTGGCCAAGCGTTTCGACGCCCGCCAGCAAAGGGAAGCTCCCTCCTCTTATAGGATTCCCTCATCCCATTTGCCCCAACGACTAAGCCCTCAGAGGCCTAGTCCGTGGAGTTATCTCCATCACCAGCAGTCTTTCCCTGCCATGGTGCCCTCTCAATTCAGAAACTTCCCTCCCCCCCCCCCCCCGCTCCCCTCCCCCGCCTTATGGATCCCCGAATTCGCGCCGCCGCGCCACCCGCGCCCCCTGCGCCCTCTGCGCCCCCTGCGCCCTCTGCGCCTCCGGCGCCCGCCGCGCCCCCCGCGAAACCCACGTCCGCTCCTAAAGCTACGCGTCCCTCTCAATCCACTCCCGTGGCTAGCCCCAACGTCTCCGTTGACTCGTTCAACGTAATTACGTCAACCTTCTTGGCCTTCGTCTCCCCTCGCGCAAAGACAATGGCCAACGAAATCCTTGCGGCCCATGGCAATCTCCTCCAGATCCAGGCCATCTACAACGCGTATCCGGATATTACGCAAGCCCTAACCTCCCTCGCTACTAAACCCCATTATGGATAACACGGTCTTAGCTAGGTTCAAACCGCGATCCCTAATAATAGGTTATTTCAATGCAAACGGCATTAAAAATCAACGCGAAGAGATTGCGGCTTTCCTCCGCGATCATCAAATAGACGTCCTCTTAGTCCAAGAGACTTTCCTAAAACCTTGCAACCGTAACCCATCAATAGCTAACTACCGGATAGTTCGCAACGATAGGTCACGTTGCCATAGAGGAGGTACCCTGATTTACTACAAAAAGCAGCTTCACTGCATCCCAATTGACCCTCCTCCCCTCTCACGATTAGAAGTTTCGGCCTGCCGCCTCGGCATGTCAGGCCACCAGCCGATCACTCTCGTGTCGGTCTATCTCCCCCCCGCAAATACTTCGGAGAATTTCCAACTCCTCTCTGACGACCTCTCGATTCTACTCACTATGAGTAACTCGCTCATTTTAGCGGGCGATTTCAATGCCAAACATCCCTCCTGGAATAGTTCGGTAACTACTACAAGAGGCCGACACTTGTTCGACCTCTCCCACTCTCTGACCTTTGACGTCATCGCTCCAATGACTCCCACCCACTTTCCGGTTAACGTAAATCATGCCCCTGATATCTTAGATGTGGCGCTCCTTAAGAACGTCAACCTAAGACTAGACTCCATAGAAGCTATTAACGAGCTCGACTCTGATCACCGTCCGGTAGTCATGAGATTAGACCCCCGCATAGGTCTCCGCGACCCAAACTCTCCCCCTATCACTAAGAGGATCACGGACTGGAAGAAAGTAAGCACTCAGCTGAAATCCAACACGTCCCCTCAGTTAGACTCTATTCCCGACGTGTTCAACTCTATCGCAGACACGACGTCCGCGATCGACTCACTCACTAATCACGTACAAACCGTCCTGAACGAATGTTCAAGGGAGGTTACAGTGACGGACGACCGTCACTGGAGCTTGCCGGACGATGTGCGTGCACTACTGACTGAGAAGAACGCGGCTGTCCGTGCCTACAGTAGCTTCCCCTGCCCCGCAAACAAAGCCCATATGCGCTATTTACAGAGATCTGTAAAGACACGCATACAGGAGCTGCGTGACGCGGGCTGGGACAAGATGCTCGGCGAACTAGAGCCCAACCATCTGGCATTTTGGGAACTTCAGAGGAAACTCAAATCCCCTCAAACTTCCTCCATGCCCCCCCTGACCCGTCCCGATAAGACCATAGCCTTCGAGGACGTTGAAAAGGCAGAATGCCTGGCCGACACCCTCGAGGCCCAATGCTCACCCAGCTCCCTGCCAGTAGACCAAGCTCACCTCCTAAAGGTCGACGCTGAAGTCGAACGTAGAGCCTCTCTCCCTCCTGTCGACGACCCTGATTGTCCACTGCCTCCCGTCGCTCCAGACGAAGTGCACGACATTATCAAAGGTCTTAAAGCTCGTAAAGCTCCCGGTTCAGATGGACTCACCAATAGGGTGATCCAATTATTCCCTGCCCACCTGATAATGCTTTTGACTACCATCTTCAATGGTGCCTTAAGCAACAACTTCTTTCCCCAGTCGTGGAAAGAAGCCACCGTCATAGGTATCAGAAAGCCCGGTAAACCCAGTACCGACCCCTCTAGCTACCGTCCCATCAGTTTGCTCAAGGTTCTCGGAAAAATCTATGAGAGGCTTATTTACAAGCGTCTCAGAGACTTCGCCGAGACCAAGGGCCTCATCCCCAACGAACAGTTCGGCTTTCGAACTGAGCACTCTAGCGTGCATCAGGCCCACCGCATCATTGAGTTCATAAGCGATGGTTTCCAACGCGGCTCTTTGACGGGTGCAGTTTTCTTCGACATTGCGAAAGCATTCGATAAAGTCTGGCACAACGGCTTATTATACAAGCTGTACCAACTCGGCGTGCCGGATCGTCTCGTACTCATCTTACGGGACTATCTATCGAATCGCGTATTCCGCTATCGCATTGAAGGAGCACTTTCCTCTCCCCGCCCCATTCGTGCAGGAGTCCCTCAGGGCTCCGTGCTAGCTCCCCTCATGTTCACGCTATTCACTAGCGATATTCCAAACCCAGGTAGAAGGACGCATTTCGCTCTGTTCGCAGACGATACGGCCATCTACTTTAGGTCTAGATACCCCGACAATATCGCCCACACTCTCCAAGGCGCAGTCAATCGACTCGCTGCCTGGTTTCGAAAGTGGCGCATAGAAGTCAACCCCGAAAAAAGCCAAGCGGTTCTCTTCTCGAAACCGCGCACAAGGCTTAGAGACCCCCTCCCCCGACCTCTCACTATGTTCGGTAAGCAGATCCCTTGGGAGAAGCGAGCCAAATACCTAGGTGTTTTCCTCGACCACCATCTCACTTTCGCTGAGCACATAAAGAAGGTTCGTTCGCGAGCCGCTTTCGCTCTCGGTAGGCTCCATTCCGTCCTAAACGCACGCAGCAAGATGTCACTTAAGTGCAAATTGCGAATCTACACAGCGTGTATTCGTCCCATCATGACCTATGCGGGTGCCGTCTTTGCTCATGCAAAACCCCATCATATCCATAGGTTGCAAACGCTCCAAAACCGATTCCTCCGTAGGGCCACAGGCTCCCCCTGGTATGTTAGGAACGAGAGTCTCCATCTCGACCTTAGAATTCCCACGATCCACCAATTTCTAAAACGCCTTGCAAAGCGTTACTTCGATTCCGCGGTCAAACATCGCAACCCTCTGGTTGTCGAGGCCGCCAGCTATGTCCCAAGTAGGATTAGCCGTACCCGCCGACCTAGGCACATTCTCACCGACCCTGATGACCCCATAACCCTCCTTCAGGAGAGCAATAGGGCTACTAGTACTCTACACAGATACAGACGCCTCCCGTCATTCCGACCTCGCCGTCGAGGTCCTTTGCGATCGCGTCCGCGCCCCCGAGTAAATGATACTCCTCCCCGACCCTTGCTCGATAACGAGGTGCCAGCAGTGGTTTCAGCTGTGCACGTAGCTTTAAATTCCCCGATTAATAATAATGATCAAAACTTTGATCCAGCCCGTCCCATCTTTGATGTCCTCCCTCCGGTGACGCCCTAAGCCGAGGCTCGTACCCCACAGGGGGTGCCCTTAGCGAGCGTTCACCTAGCTTTTTAGCTTAGTTTTGTATGCCCCTGGCTGGAGGCTTTGAGTGTAGCAGCTTAAGGCAACCACAGGATTGACCGGTTAAGTAGTCATGACCTCAGAGGTCAGCTACGAGATGCCCTACAGAAAAAAAAAAAAAAAAAAAAAAAAAAAAAAAGTATCTGGAAATAAATATTTCATACTAGATGTGCCCCGCAGTGAGCAGACCATCGCGATATCGCAGGCACTACAGCGCCACCCTTGTAGCGCCCGCGATATCGCGCTGCTGGTCTGCATGAGCCTTAAGTCTCGATCCCGTGGGAATATCGGGATAAAAGGTCATGACCTACCCATGTGCCAAATTTCATCCAAATCCGTTCAGCTGTTTTAGCGTGAAAACAAACAAACTCACTTTCGAATTTATAATATTAGTTACGATTTCTTTTAGGTTTTTTCATTACATCATTAAAATCGTTTAGGTACACACATTTACTTAAAAGATACAGTCCTAGTTATTTTTTAGGGTTCCGTACCTCAAAAGGAAAAAACGGAACCCTTATAGGATCACTTGTGTGTCTGTCTGTCCGTCTGTTAAAGCCAATGTGCTTCAAATCGAATGGACCGATTAAGTTGGAAGAAACACATATAAACTTTTTTTTTTTGCGTCATGTTTACCGCAAATAAACGTTTTTTCTTTCTTTCTTTCTTTCTTTCTTTCTATATGTATTTCTGTAACCTAAATAAACGATCGTGTAATGTAAATATATTTTGAATACGAGGGTCACTTTTAGGGGGCAAAAAGGAAAATTTATAAAAAAAAATAATTGCAAATTGTACCGTGTGACTGGTACGACATATCATATCCAATGAAAGGGCTTGCGAGGACTTCAAATATATATATTTTTTTTATATTTTTTAAATTTAAAGATATTTAAGAAAGTTGATGAAAATTGACCATTTATCTCCGAAACTACTGTGCCTAGAATTTTGAAAGAAATACAGAGTATTGTTCTTTACTGATAGATTACAGGAAAACCTATAAGAAGTCTATGGTCTTAAAATAATTATTAATCTCTCAATATTGTGCGTACAAACTTACATTTGCCGTTGAAATGTATGGGAGACTTATTTTCAACTACAATTTTAAAAGTTTGTATTTGGGAGAAATTCATCCCAAATACGGAACCCTTCATTGTGCGTGGTTCGACACGCACTTGGTCGGTTTTTTTTTGTATTTGTATTAGTAGGATCATTTATTCTATTTTTTTTAAAATGAAAATTCTTTGCTACGTTAACGTATCATTTAATAAGTATTATAAAAAAAATCGTTATTAGTTTCGAGTTTTCTTAAACAAATGAACGCACATTGAAAAATAAACCAAAAATCTACTTTTAGATCAAGTATAGTGGAATCACAATTGCTTTACCACTTTTGACAACAGTTCCCAGTAATTTGAAATTTCACTAAGGCTGAAACTATCATGATTGTAAACAGACCTTGTCGTTTTGTGACATTACAAGTGACATTCGACTTTAATTTGGTGATAAAACAATTAAAATACTGCTTTATATGAACTAAAAATATATTCTAGACTCCTGAACTAAGTTAAACTAAACTTAGAACATTTCCGTAACCAACATGTAATGCTTCATGTAACACATTAGTTAATCTCCTAATCACATAAATTCAGTACTAATCATCCGAGGATAAACCCATAGTCACGATATACCTCAGTAAACAGATAACCCAATTTCGCCAAAGCGGCTTAACTCGCGGTTAACTTACGGTTACGGCGGCGGCGTCCCATACGCGTACAAATGCGAACATTTAAATGCATTGAATTGGTGTTGACATGTTAATCTACGGTTTGGTGTAACGAAGTGTTAAACAGACGTAAGTGTTGGTGCTGTAGACTGTAATGAAATCTACATGCTTGTTTACGTTACGGTAGTAGGCAAAGGTAAACAAACTTAGTTTGTGTTTACCCTAAATCTGAAAACTAAAACCTAACTATGACAAAAAAGCCAACTAAAAAGGTATAAACAAGACATCACAGACAGACAGACAGACTTATTAAAAATCCGGGGTTACCCAATCTATTCGATTGAAGGCTCGTGCAGATCGGCGCGATATCGCGGGCGCTACAAGGCACGGAAGCTGTCTATATGGATTTTTAATAAGTCTGTATGTCTGTCTGTGATGTCTTGTTTATACCTTTTTAGTTGACTTTTTTGTCGTAGTTGAGTTTTAGTTTTTATAAATTTTATTTTTATTTAAATTATTTTGCTGTTATAATACATTTTTTTTTTAAAATCTGGTTGTCAAGCCCTTTCATTTGATACCCAACATACCACAAAATTAAAAACATATTATTTTTTAGTTCATGACTAGAGGGCGCCATATTGAATTTAATGTGATGTCACATAACCTATAACCAGAGGACGATCAAGATGCTTCCAACGATACATCATTTGTAAAATTATGAGTAGTATAGAAGTTATGAGGTAACAGATTAACATACATACATACCGGTCAAAATCATAACCCTCCTTATTCCATCGCCGTAGTCGGGTAAAAAGGGTCATTAGACTCATCATTATGAACAACTTTTACGATGGAACCAATACTAGCATCGCGAGAAAAAAACTGCTGTTTTGTGGAGTTGTGCGAACATAAATGTATCGAGCAACTGATTCTTTTTTTTGCGATTTCAGGGTTGGTCCCTTAGTAAAACTAGTTCGTAAACCGCTTCTGTGGTCTAGTGGTTAGACCACCCAGAAGTCTCGGGTTCAAATCTCAGTAGGGGCAAAATTTTCTGCTCGGTTTGATTAGTGGTAGGGCTTGTTCTAAGTTCACCTGGCTAGCTACCACCATCTTATCTAAGTCTGTCGCCATAAAAAAAATGTTAGCAACATTGTTGTGTTTCGGCAGTTAGAGGTAAGATATCCAGTTCCTCTGTGGTTGAGGATTCCGGGTGAAGCTCGCTTCCACCTTCGGCCTGATTATCACTTACCATGAGGTGAGATGGAGGCCAATAGCTTCCCTGTGGTGGTTAAGACCAAAAATTAAAAAATACAAAAAGTTTTCAGTTATTTCAAATCTCGTATAATGTCATGTGTTCACATAACTCGACAAAGTGAACGAATTATTTTGTTTTTCTTCTTTATTTGGCATGCAATAAATAGTATTCTTACTGTCTATCTAACACAGATAGCCGTTTTCGCTTACACTGCCTGAGACAATTATTGTTCGGCTTTGGCAGATATCCAGGCCATTTCTTAACGTTAAGTATGTTCGAAATGGAATTTATATGTCTGGGATTCTGAAGAGGAATACACAGATGTATTTCTAGAATACTTGAATGCCACTAATAATTTTATGTATTTCGTATTTAAGTTCAATTTTACTTTTGTGGATAATGGGGTAGATGGTGGCAATGGGCAAGGCACATTGCTCGTAGAACAGATGGACGATAAGGCCGAAAGGTTCTGGTGTGGCGACCGCGTAGCGTTGGAAGGCCTCCCACAAACTGGACCGATGATGTTGTGAAGGCCGGAGGAATCCGCTGGATGCGAGAAGCACAGAACCAGTCGAAGTGGCGGTGCTTGGGGGAGGCCTATGGCCAGCAGTGGACGTCTTTCGGTTGAAATGATGATGATGAATGATTGGTACCTATTTTTAATGAGACGTTAAGGACTGAAGTTTTGTTCAAGAACTAATTGGGAGGAAAATGTTTGTGGGTGATGTAAGTAGAATCAAAAGTAATTTTATTCAAATTAGGCTGAGAATCAGCACTTTTTGAACGTCAAATTTACATAAGCCTGCCCGCCCTTCACTACTTCCTTGTACTTTATCTGGGGAGAAGTTGCACAAAAAACTCCCCAGCAGCACAGCTGTCTGTTAAAAGTCTATAATACCTGTAATTACTTAGCATGATCCTCCGCTATATCGAAAATACAGCAACATTAATTTTTATATAAATATACAATATGTTACAAAAACCCTGTCCGATCCGAAAAGGGCACAATAGCTAATGCAATAACATTACCAAAAAAAGCGACATAACATTAAAATAAACTTAAATAACATTAAAAAAAAGAGCCATAAAAAACCCTGTAAGAAATCGACACGTATTTCACCTCTCAACGAGGCATCTTCAGGATGACGATTGACTTGTCGTGAAACCGAACACGGCTCTGCATCCAGCGCTCGGTGTGGCAATACGCCGTATAAATAAATCAACGTCTATTGTATTTTATAATAGATTTCCGCAAGGTCACCCTTGAATTTATTAACTATATATGTTTACCATCGACTCGAAAAGAAGAAGCTTGGGGAAGCCTATGTCCAGCAGTGGACGACTTTCGGCTGAAATGATGATGAAAAGAAGAAGACTAGATTATATTCTGTAACTCGAAGTCTCATAGAATAATGAGATAATAAATTCGTTTAATCAAGGTATATCGGAAGACGTAGCATTGGAAGGGCGGACAAGGTGGACCGATAACCTTATGTAGGCTACAGGAATCCGCTGGATGCCTGTAGGTGCTGGCGAGACATTACTTTTACTGCAATCTCCAATCCAATTCCAAGCTTGGCATTCGAGCTTGGAATATCAATAGAATATTCATGATTTAAGATAGATTGAGGAGCTCGTGGCTAAATAACAGCCACACGGGTCGATCCATGAGGCTACACTTGCCGTGGTCAGTCCATGGATGGGTGATCCTCTTTACATACCGATACTCTTTCGTGCCTCGGAAAGCACGTTAAGTCATTGGTCCCGGCTGTCATTCGTGGATCTTTGACAGTCGTTACGGGTTGTCAAAAGCCAGAAAGTCTGAACTAAGTCTTACTAAGGGGTATCGTGTTATCCAGTTACTGGGTTGTGGAGGTCAGATAAGCAGTCGCTCTATGTAAAATACTGGTATTCAGCTGCATTCGGTTAGACTGAAAGCCGACCACAACATAGTTGGGAAAAGGCTAGGCAGATTGGTATACATGATTTAGGTAAGATAGACAATATTCTGAAATGTCTCTTGGTTTAGTGGTCGCAAGGTTCGATTCCCAGGCCGGGAACAGTGTTTTTGAGTTTTTCTGTCAGGAATTTCCCATTAACAGCTCGGAGTCTGGATTTGTGCCCGGTTGATGACAATAGGCTCGCCCCCTATTACATGGAACTTAACATAACTAGTGAAATATAGGTATAGGCCTGTGTCTAAATTTGTTTTGTCCAGAAGGTAGATTAATAAAAAATATTGGACACGTATTTTTTCTTCTTTGACGTAATCAAAAGATTACGGCGCACAGTGGAACGAATGTATGGAAGCGGTTGGACGTAGACATGTCCGAAAAATAAGAGTAAAATTATGACAAACTAATGATGCCATCTTATTCGATTACTTAATGCCTTCATAAATTGTGGTGATGAATTTCTTCATAACTCCCATATTTCGGGAGTAATTTGAGAAAATGTGAAATTTTACTATGAAAATGAGTGTATTGAGCTCTCTCCCTCCTGATTCCGGGCTTGTTTCAAGTAGCGGTCTCTAATATCGTAATGCTATTACTAAGAGCTATATTTAATACTAAGACACATAGTGCGCCAAATGTGCACTTTCTGGGATAAAAGGAAATGAAAATTTAAAAAAAAAAACGTTTTTTCCCCATTTGTATTTACTTTAAACCGCAGACAGACTTATTAAGAGGTCTATAAATATATTATATATATACAGAAATATATATTAACAAAAATATTCACAAGAACTGATGAGAGTATGACTTTTAAGTAAGTTGATAATAAATTACCTAGTTTCATTAAAAGTACAATAAATAATTAAGACGTAAGCTCTAATTTACTAAGTTACACATTTTAAAACAATAACATCATTTAATTATCTTCGTCATCATCATCATCATCAATTAATTCAAATTCAGAATCGATGTCCGCTAAATCATTTATGTTAACAAATTCGATATCACTTTTCTCAGAATCCGTAAGCTCATAAAATTCCTTAAAAGAAGATTTTTTTACAAACTTATTTCCTTTTGGACGGATACTTGTAACAAGTGGATCAGAAGACAGTAAAAGATTGTGCATAATATCTTCATTGCATGAGATACTGCTATGCTTTCGAGAATGCCCCTCTCTATATTTTCTAAAATCTTTATTTCTAGCCTCAGATGCCTCTTCGGATAGAAAACCAATGGGCACAATTGACATGTTCTGAACTATGTCTGGCCCATGCATTAAAATTTTATGAAGTGAAGAAGGCATATAATACCATGGGTATAACTCCACGTAAAGCTTAGCAGTATCAAAGCAGAACTCTCGGAATTTAGTTACGTTGATCTTCTCTCCTGATGAAATACACTGCAAGATCACACAGATTTTTCTTAAAAGCATAGCATCTATTCCGGTCAGTTCAGCAGATTTAGTGTAGTTTTCAAAAAATCTCCTTGCCGAGTTGCCATTGTTGGTGGATCCACTGCCTTGTTTCACAACATCGAGAAGTAAGCCCGTTTCTCTTCTTACAGCCTCTTGAACTCTTTTCTTCCTGTCATCAACTTGCCTTTTTGCTATATCACCCCTTACTTGCCATGATTTTATGTCTAATTTGTAGGAAATGTGTAATAAGCATTCCATTGAGCGAATCCAAGCGTGAAGGGTGCTTAAGCTATATTTATACATGTCCTCGTTTGCGTGTTTATCTTTGATTAACTCTAAATTATTCATTTCTTTAGGACAAGCCTTGCATATGTCACACACTGAAGCTGCTGTATTGGATATAATGGAATGAATTTTACCATCAATCATTGTCAACAGCAGTTGGTGTTTGACACTAATTCCATCAGTGATGGTGGATGGAGTTAAGGCTTCAATCTCTGCTTCGATTTCAGCCATCTCTCTCTGCACATTTTCTTTGGTTTCCTTTATAAACTTAAACAATATTGGCCGGCAAAATGAAGTGGAAGATGGTCGCTCGTTTTCCCAAATTGTTACACCTTTTGAGACGAGCCGCAGTGGTACAAGACTAATCATAAAATTACTAGCAAGATCGATTTGCTCATCTTCACTCGTCCTTTGATGATAAATGCTTTGGCTAGATGATCCGTCAAAACCCCATTTGCTGGTCAATACGAGCTGTTGATTGGGATCAACAGGGGTTTCTAACGACCTAATAAGTCTTCTTGAGGTTAAATCCATCAAGGCTTGTAATTTGATTTTTGCAGAGCTCTCTGTAACTGTGAGATCTTCTTTGGCCGGATAGCACTTAATTTTTTCTTTAACCAACATGTAGTAACTCGGGTATTGAAGAGCTCCTTCTTGAGTGTTGAAATCCCGAAGAGTGTTATAGCGCCATTTCGATAAGTTCATCGATACATAAAGAGCCAATGCCTTCAAAGGGGATATTTCCCGTACCTGAATTGATTTACCTTCAATGAAGGCTTTGATTTTTGAGGCCTCTTCTGGATTCTCCGTCAAGTATTTCATAACATAAGCTGTATCGCTTTGTCCTGCCTTTTGAAGCGCCCTTTCGGCCGAAAACATAATTTCAGCGCTGCTACTGCTGCATGAAAGACTATCTTCAGTGGTGCGTCTTCTTTTTTGCCGGTTACTAAGGTCCTCAAAAGATTTACGAGGACTAGGATGTGTACAAGTTGAAGCATCAGATTTAGCAGGAGAAATTATGGGCTCGATGACGTCACTTATATTTTCTGTAGAAGGTTCCATATTTTCATTCTGTAATTCCGGCCATTGAATTGCAGCCTGTAGCCAAATCTCATGTTTCTTCCGAAACTTATCTGTGCTTCTTCCAGACTGTGTCCATTTTGCATAAATGCGGTAGCAAAATCGACGACACCAGTCTTTTAAACTTGTTTCAGCACTTTCACATAACTGAACACAACTGTTATCTTTTAAAACACTGAACAAATAGTTAAAGTCGCGTAAATCTTTATGTGCGCGTGCGCATAAAGCAACGTGAATATCAAGATTTGTATTAAAATTTGGAAAATACATTGCGAGATTAGCTTGGATACAACGAGGTGTAAATCAACACTGATTTTAAAGTTACTAATAGTGACCTATTTATATAAAATCCAGGTATCCCAGGTATCCTTTGTTAAATATTGCAAGGTAATTAGTTATTGTGATAATTAGTAAATGATGCATGCTAAATTAGTGTATTAAGAGCCATTTAGTAATTAAATAATAGCAATGTTCTTATCAGTAATCATTAGTGCATCAGTTTTATATGTAAACCTTAAGTCCCTAATTATATATCCTAATTAGCTTATATCTTCTCTAATTGGCTGATCAGAAATGTTATTGTAATAAGGTAAACCTTTAGAAAAACGGTTTTAATCAACAAAATAAACAAAAAATTAAAAAATTGTGTTATAAAATAAACATCACTCTTTATCCCAGAAAGTGCACATTTGGCGCACTATGTGTCTTAGTATTAAATATAGCTCTTAGTATTAGCATTATGATATTAGAGACCGCTACTTGAAACAAGCCCGGAATCAGGAGGGAGAGAGCTCGATACACTCATTTTCATAGTAAAATTTCACATTTTCTCAAATTACTCCCGAAATATGGGAGTTATGAAGAAATTCATCACCACAAGTTATGAAGGCATTAAGTAATCGAATAAGATGGCATCATTAGTTTGGCATAATTTTACTCTTTTTTTTCGGACATGTCTACGTCCAACCGCTCCCATACATTCGTTCCACTGTGCGGCGATACATTGAATTAAAATGTGGCATGACGTCACGCCTTGCTAGATTTTGTACTGAGTTGTGACGTAGCGAGCCCCTACTCCCCAACTTTAATGCGTGTTTTCTAAGTTATTTTTGATTAATATGATAAAGCAAAAAATACATGTCTAAATTTTTTTTATTATCTGAAAGACGGACTAAATAGTTTTTTTTTTACCTAGACAACTACCGTATTCTACATGAGTACACCACTGCCTAACCTTTCGGGGAATAAGGCGCAAAGTTATCGTTATGTTTAAATGGTGTGCATTATTCCGAAATGGACGTTTTTATAACCTGATTATGACAACGATTCTCGCTTTTCTCGTCAGAGCGCAGACAATGCTTTTTTTATTAACTGAAAAGTTTGAGTTCCCTTTTTAATATTTGAATAGAGAAAAGTTAGCCAGCAGTTTAATTGGGACTTAGCTTCCTCATTACTCATTCAAAGGTTCAGCTGGTGACCGGCAGGCGAGGACTAACATTCGGATATTAAAATCGTCGAATCAAGTTAATTTAAACAAACCGGCCAAGAGCGTGTCGGACCACGCACAATGAAGGGGAACCATGACCAACACCTTAGTAGTTGGGATGAATTAATCACAAAAACAAACTTAACATTGTAGTTGAAAATTATGTTCTTCCATGCGTCGATATATCGTCACGGTCAATTCTCTAATTGCAAATGAACTTTGTAACCGCAAAGTTTTATTTGCTAGTATCAAAATATGTCGCATAGATGGCCATATTTTTTTATTGTGTTGACATATAAGCTTGATTTTTTTAGAGCTCTAAGGAAACATAAAATTCCTGAGAGAAAGGGTCTTGACAGACTGACGGCCGGACAACGAAGTGATCCTATAAGGGTTCCGTTTTTTCCTTTTGAGGTACGGAACCCTAAAAAACAGATTTTACATGGAAATGGGTTGTATAACGAGGCAAAAGGAGTACGTAAGGAGCACATGGCGTTCTGTAGTCAAATTCAAGTCAAACTCAAAGCATTTATTTTAATGAAACCATTTACAGGCACTTTGGAATTTTCAAGGGGTCCGTCAGTCAGAAATATCAAGCTAGTTGCCCATTCCAAAGCGTAGTAGGTACCTATGGAGAAGAACGGGCAAGAAACTCCATGGCACTCTTTTAAATAAAAAAATGTTACAAAATATTGGTTACATCATTCATGTTAAAATTATACATGTGAGAACAATGTAGAAAGACGAGCACGTTAGAAGGATAAAACAAAGAAAAATAAAATTAGTAAAATAGTTTCTGCCTTCTGGGAAGGCGTGAGTTTATATTTATGTAAATTTCTAGTATAGTCAAGCTCGTAATTACTTTATCAATGTTGTACTAAACTCCCCGTAAATTGAAACTTCGCTAAGTTCGAAACTATCTGTCACATTTTAAACCCATGAAGAAGCAGAGGAAGAGTGATGTCGACAGCAGGCGAGATCATCTCAAGAGTAAACAAACCACTTCCAACATAAAATACCATTATCAAAATGGTATTCTAACGTGTACGTGTACACATTAGAATCCCATGCTCGTAACCCATAGACGTCAAAAATAAAAATAGTCTCCGTAGCCGAAATCGGCATGGGAATATACAGGTGGTCCAAATAGTGACGTCATAAAAAAAGATTCCTCATGCTCGGGGTTATTCGAAAATACCCTATGTATGTTCCGCGATTCTTGATAGTTTTCGAGATTTAATGTTTTTTTTTAAATTTTGACGAAATTTCTACTTCAAATAAAATTAAGAAAAAAATGGATCCTTAATCATTTCAAAAACCTAGGCAGAATGTAAGCTTGCCCAATAGCACAAAGGAGTTAACTCGAAAATTAAATAATGTGAAAAAGCCGTGTAAAAATAAAGACAGATTTTTTTTTAAATCAGTTCTCTTAAAAAATTTCAAACTAAATATTACTCGAAAACTATCAAAAATCGCAGACCATACATGGGATATGTTGGATGGTGGATGGATGGATGGATGCTTCTAGGCATGAGGAATCTAATTATTTTTTATGACGTCACTATTTAAACCAGCCTGGTTTTTTTTTTGGGTGTGAAATTATCAAATAACTTCTTCCGATCTGGGCGGAGCGGATGGGCGTGCTAGACTCTTATTGATTAAAACCCACCCGTGTCCCTGCAGTTGCCCTGTTGCCGGGGGCCACAACGTCCCTTTCGGTTTTATTCGCACCTCCGGCAGGCATCGGCCCTAGCGGACTCCGTTAGTTCTGCTGACATCTCTTTGAGGCGCGCGTGGAACACAATGCGCCGTCGACCCGGGCCTGGTCCTTATCGGACAGTGAGCTACCCATTGCTCACCGTCCACAAGCCCGCGCTTACGGTGGCCGGAAATCGGCCTGCGATTTCCGATGCCCAGGGCGTCTCCTCCTGCGGCGGTTAGGGGCGTGAGGGCGCGAAATTTGCTTCTCCCTCACGCGTTCCGCCTCCTCCTTCGCGAGCATTACCTCTTCTCAGTCCTCAGAAGGACTTTATTATTTGGACCAGCCTGTATAATATATTTGATGTCTTGTCTATTTTCCCTACTCGTTATCAAAACATATCACAGAATGCGTTTCATAATTCAAATCGGTGTAGCGATAAACTGTCATGTTTACGTACGGTTACTGCCACAGCTACCTCAAGTTATATGTTAGTGAGGGTAGTCACGCGATTGTAACGATATTGACAGTTGATACGTTCCACGATTTTATTTCATTCTATTATCAAGAATTTAGTAACGGAAATCTTTTGAAAATAGTTTCGTATTTTGATGTTGTTTTCTTTTTTGGTTAAAGCTTGAGGTAAAAACAGTGTTGGTATTGCAGTACCTACTTGAAGCTCAGCAATATAGATTCTTTGTAAATAATGACGGTCCTTTACATTTTCTTACAGGACAGGGTTTTTATTACATGCTGTATAGTCGACCTCGTAATTACGTTAAGTTCATAAAACTTAAAGGTCTATTTAAGCTTTAAGAGCATTTATTCTGAAACTGGGCAATGTCGCAAATAGATGTCAAATATTTCGCTGTTATAACACTGAATTTGATGTTGTAACAATTTTAGGTGTGAAAAAGGCATTTGGAAAGTTTCCAAATACTTTTTTTCACATCTAAAACTAAATATTCGGTGTTACGGTATACATTATTGCATATCATAATCAATATTTAAGTTCCCTAGTTAGCCACATTTCTTAATTCTATACAGTAATATTGCTAAATTAATCAAAACAGGTAAATATTTGACACCTATTTACAACGTTGCCAACTTTTAGGATGAACCCTCTTAAGACCAATGTGACAAAATCTATTTTTTTAAGTTTCAATATTCTTGGAGTTTTTGTCAAAAGTAGTAAAACAATTTTATTACGAGGTCGGTTATTTATACCAATGAAGGAAGAGGACAAAAGACTAAGCGCCAATCCAGAGCCTAAAAAAACAGTAACTCAAATTTATCATAATACCTAATACTAAAGGTAAAACCTGTAGTTTTAAAATTTTAGCCAGCAAAGAAGAGAAAGAAAGAAAAGAAAGAAAAAAATGATTATTCTGCACAAACTTAACGCACATTACAAAAAAAAAGACAAAAGTACACATATTTACAAATCAGCCAAAAGCCTCGTATTCAGTATTTAAAACTAATAAAAGTTGAACATTTGTCCATTGCTTGATGTTAGTGCCAGAGACAATTTACAATCGCTTGCGTAATGTATTGTAACATTTAACAAATAAAAACAAATAATAATAACATAAACAAAATGCCGATTGCTGAGTGGAAAGATAACAATTTTTGTAACAAGCAACCACAAGTAAGCTGTGCGTCGCATTTGTGCAAGAGTAGGTCATTGCTCAGCGAAACGCCGTAACTTCGGATGAATCTAAGGTTAACGGCATTGATTTTTTGAAAATACCTTGCAAATGACATAATGACGTCCACCCGTGTGACAATAATATATCGGGTAAGCAACATTTCTTACGGAAATAAGTGTGGATATAACTAACACAATATGTACATAAAAATAACAATAAAAATTAAATCTCTGTATACATATAAGCGTAACTTATAAACATAAAAGACATATATTGAGAGTTATAACAAATACAATGAAAATAAAATACTAAACTAAGTAATTACTGTGGTGTGTATTCCTAAATCTACTATATTCTAGTGGGTAATTAATTATAATTGCATGCAACATGGGATTGCAATGGCACGGCGGTCATTTGCAAAAAGCATGGCATTGGCAAACGACAACCATGCTTTTTTAGTCAAAGCGCTAAATTACCTAGTTAAATTAATTAATGATAATGTTATTATGGATTTTATTACTTTATTACTTTTATTATTTTAGTGGACCTAATGGATCGTCAAAGTTTCGATGTACGATGCAACATATACATGCATACACATTTAAACGCACGCATTTTTCCCATGGAAAAAACGGATTTTTCCAAAATATCAATTCAACATACATAATTAGAACTTAATCTGTGAAAGCTCAAATCGCAAAAACGACTTGATAAAGGCCTGCGATATCGTTGTCACACTCGCTAGCGATACTGGTCCAAATTGACGAATCAGAAGGAAGATCAGTACCCATAGTGCGTAACACACGATCAATCATAATCTGAATCATTTTGAAGGACATCACTTCATAATTATGTTAGAATTTGTCTGCTCAACAACGTAAATAACGCAATGAATGTTGTTGAACTGTCAAAATGGAACAGATTGTGTGTTACGCAATTATGGTGCAGTATCAATACCGAGAGCGACAACGATATCGCTTATATCTGAATATGCCTTTATTCTTCTTTAAAAATCGAGTAATTCTGCTTGAAACCCGTCTACTGTCAATTTGTGTTCCATTGTGTGGGAGGGTAGGTAATTTCCGGTCAAGTAGGCAATAATATCCGACTGCTTTTGTACCAGATATAATCTGTTCACTCCTTTACAATTCATTGGGATGTATTATGTAAGTACTTGTTATGGTACAGATTATTATGTATGTTAGGATCTTTATTTTTGTACGATGTATAGTCGTGGAATGAAAAGTTAAGTAGCTAAGTTCATTTTTATGTGGGAACGGATTGTGTCTAAATTAATTTGCTTGTATTTTTGTTCCACGTACAATGTACATGGTGTAGATTTAGTTATAACTAATCTAACCAACTTGAGTCGAAGTCCCCTGAAAATTTGTCGTTATTTTCACTTCTGTCGGCACTTCCGGAGTGCCACTGTTTTTTTTTTTAATAATTTTAAAATAAATACTTTAAAAGATATTTAAGATTTTTTTTGAAAATTGACCATTCTATCATTATCGGCATTATCTTCGAAACTACTGAACCTAAAATGTTGAAAATAATTCAGAGCATGGGTCGGAGCTTTACTCATAGATTCCAGGAAATCCTATAAGAAGTCTATGGTCTTAAAATAACATGGACAATCTCTCAATATTGTGCGTACAAACTTACATTTGCAGTTGGAATGTATGGGTGAAGATGGTTTTCAACTGCATACTCTTGGGATAAATTCATCCCAACTACAAAACCCTTGATTGTGCGTGGTCCATCACGCACTTGGCCAATTTTTCAGTAGTAAATAGTTAGTATCTACAACTGAAAAAGATACCTACGAAGCCCATAAGCTCTCGGCCACTGAACACGGAAAAAATATCTTTTTTTGATCGGGAAATAACATTGACTTCGAAAAATAAAGAGGTAACTATTTTGTACGGGTAAATTACAAATAAATAACATGTATTCTCATCGGTACGAAATCAACCGACCCAATTGTTTGTGAACTATCAAGTCCCCAAGGTATATTATTAACACAGCGTTTGAGTAATAAATGTACCTATAGTTTGTTACAGTCAATGTGTTTTGATTGTGTTTTTTATTTGTATGGTATTATTAAAATATATATGGGCAGGTGCCCGTCATTATCAGAATCGGCCATGTCTTCAATAAGTGGTAATGTGGGTAGGCACTAACAAAGAATCATTCGAGTCATAATCAAAAGTTATTTAATTTAATTTTTTGATGCCCTATGATTATTCCCCCCCCCCTTATTATATACTTGTACATATCTATTATTATTATTAAGTCTTAGTTTTAAAAATCATGTAAATACGTATGTGTAAATATTGGAATTTTTCAATCAATTAACAGCCCCTAAGCGATGTAGTCTATAAATAAATAAAAATTTAATCCCACAAAATATCTTCCTTACAGAATTTCACTAAAATCTATTCACTAGTAATTAGGAAATTACTTATTTAATCAGTTTTAATTATTTTTTTAAACATAAAGGGACAAGATTACTCTGAACAAAAGCGATTCGTCGGAGACGTGGTGCGCTCGTCGTTGACGTTCGAAAAACAAGTGAAGTTCAACATGGCCGCGCTGACCATCGCCTCGACGGCGACGCTCCGCCAGACTGACAGTTGTCAAATCTCGTTCCGACGTATCTCTCAACAGACGGCGCTAGCAATGCGCTGTCATATACATATAAAAATCATATATCAGCAAGGTGTGTTCATATTCAAGGGTGTACAGACCATTATATATATATTATTATACCTAACAGTAAAGTGAAATAACTTGTTTCTTAGCTTGTTGATGGCAAATATAAGTTTTTGCTGTTTATTCAAATTCAAATAATTTATTTCTGACAAACATCTATATCGTATTAGTATTAGAGCTTAGAAAAATATGTAAGTATCATTAAAATAAAATTAAACAATATTAAAATCAAAACCAAAAAATAAATTAAAATCAAAATTAAATTAGAATTAAATACAATATTAAATTAAATTACAAATAAAATAAAATTAAATAAACATCCAAACAAAATTATATTTACATAAAATTTTTCTTCTATTCACTTTTCAGCGAGATGTATCCACCGACTCGAACAATAGCTTTATCGCAAGCTTTATTTCTTCACTAGTAAATGCGGTTACACATAGACTCATCATGCTGTCTTCGTCTACGATTCTCTAATAATATTAAATTAATATTTGAAGATATTTTCGTTTTTTATTGTAAAAGACGATTTACCTTCTTCATTCGATTCTATATAAAAGATAATAATAATAAATAATAATCCCACCGCCGTATCTCTACGTTGACGTCGTGATGGGGCTTGCGCGCTCCGAATTAGGCCCGTGCCGGTAGAGTTTACTTTATCGGAACAGGTCTGGGACGAGGAGCCAGACCAAGAGAGATACAAAATCCGCAGGGCAGCATATGGCGAGCTGTTGGGCAGTAGCGACCTCACGGACCCTATCACCCGGGTGAAGTCTTGTTCCTCACCTCTGGCTTGCCTTAATTGGCCGGCTGGAGTGAACACTGACGAGGAACGAAGCTCCCACCTCATTCTTGCCTTAATTGGCTGGCTTGAGTGGAGATTCGCAAGAGCAAGCGTGCTCGCAAGAAGGAAGTATTCCACTAAGTGCTCGTAATGATCTTGACCATCTTCTGGGCTCTGGGATTATTCTGAAAGCCGTAGAATACTTCTCCACACCTCAAGCACTTCAGGACATGTTGACCCTTGTCGCTACGTCACTATGTGCTACTAGTGTGCAAGTCACCCCCTGCCATTTTACCCTTGTATTGTATATAACATTGGTCAGGCAGGGGACATAGTTATTCCATAATTCAAGGTAGCAAATCCCCTATAGCCACCCAAACCCATAGCCCAAAAAGTTTTGTTTCCATGATCTGCAATAGTCTTGCACCAACCTGGGGTTGTCCTTGGGTGCACTTGCATAGCGCGAACAGGGATAATCGTAGGTTGGTGCTTCATTTCATTCAGAATGTCCAACAGGCGTCTACGAGTTGGCTTCGGCCCCTCGTATGTGTCAAAGACAAATAAATAATAATAAAACTTTCAAGTAAAACACTAAATACAAATTTGTTTAAATCTACGAAAAATTCAATTGTGTTATGTGCCTGAACTAGGTCATCCTGTGATACAGGAGAAGTAAGGTATAATATTTCAAAATAATCACATTAATTATAAAAATCTAGTCATCTAATAGGTATGTAAAAAGGTGTAAATAGTACAATAAATCCTACTTGCTAAAATCTTAGTACTTATCCTTACTTAGCTAAACTTAATTAGTACAAATACAATTTTTATTTAAGTTCAACTAATAGTTTCTCTGTATCTTCATAGGACATACTTTGAAGAGCTTCATTGAGAGTTCTTTTGCAATTATTATAATTTAGAGAATAAATTTTGTCTCTTGCATTTAGTCTATTACAAAGTAACGGTCCTAGGAAAACAAAAAAATTGGCTGCGTAAGCATGTTTTGTACTTTTTGTAGGGCAAACTGTGTCTTTCCGTCTCTTTTGAGTAAATTCAGTGCTATATGGGAAGGCTGCGTGTTGTTTTAATACGATGATCATTATGAATAACTATCGAGCTGTTAGTACTTCACAGGATTTATAGAATAGGTTAGTGGGAAAATGGAAAGGGCGGCAAGTAAACACCTTAAGAATCTCTATTTGAGCTCTCTCAATAGGTAGTAGCAAACTTTTACCTGCTTCACCCCAAGAGGTAATGCAGTAAGTCAAAATTGACTGACCGAGAGCAAAGTAAACTCGCCTAATTAATTTTGGGACTGCAATATAACGTTATATATAATATGGTCTAGGTTCCTATGCAAGCCAATTGTAAAACCTATATGATTATTGAATGCTGGATAAGCTTTATTTGAATACAAAAATGTTTCGTTTTCCGGTAAAACTCGCGTCAGCATAAAAAAATAATAACTTTTATTTTTGTTGATATTTCGGAATAAAGGGATCGTTCACGGTAAAATGAATTTGATTAATAGTCAGCACAGTTTTTTTGTTTTGTGTAGATTTAAAATTATGAATGATATATATTATTATTCGTGCCGTCTAAAACTGCTTTTAGTAAGAGGTAATTGAATTTAAATATTGATTTTACTCCACAAACTATGTAGTTTATTTCTTGCTTTTACCTTAGACTTATTAAAACATCATCATCACTTCAGCCGAAAGACGTCCACTGCTGGACATAAGCCTCCCCCAAGCACCGTCACGTCGACCGGTTTTGTGTTTCTCATATACAGCAGATTCCTGCGGCCTTCACAAGGACATCGGTCCACCTTCAAAAGTACGAGACTGTATTTGAGTTGGTAAGTCTGGGTAGCCTTGATCAATCTTACCAATTAAAGTTAAGTTTATCTTTTTTCGTGTAAAAACGAAGAAAAAGACCAAACCAATATCAAACAAGCACATTTTTAGGTAGCTACAATATAACATAACATCACGCATTGTTTCCCTGAAGGGTTGCGCAGAGGTGTACCAAATACACACAACCACATTTCGCCAGTTATTTTTAAGTCCTTTATTATAGGGGGCGAGCTTACCAACCGGGTACTCCGGGCTATCACTGAAAAATTCCAAATAGAAAAATTTAATAACACTACCCAACTTGGGAATCAAACCCAAGAACTCACGCTCAGCGTAGCGCTTGCGACAACTAGACCAACGAGGCAGATACCATAATAATTATGTCTTAGATGATTATTATATTGGTCTTTGACATTTCTCGGGACCCTGGGGTCCCGGACCTTTGGAAGGCGTACGAGGAGCCGAAGCCAACGCGCAGAGGCCTGTTAGATGTTTTTAAGAGTTGAGGCACCAACCGACGATTATCCCTGTATGCACTATACAAGTGCACCCAAGGACAACCCCCGGTTGGTGTAGGACTATTGCAGAACATGGAAACAAAACATAATGGGCTATGGATTTGGGTGGCTATGGATTAGTTACCTGGAACTATGGAAGTACTATGTCCCCTGCCTGATCAATGTTATGTAATACACGGATAAAATGGCAGATTATATTAGATGATTATTATTAGAGTACATTTTACACGGGTTAAACAAGCTTGAACCTAGAAACTTGAAACAAATCCTATGCAAACTACCTATCGGTTTTAGTACAAACCGCAGAGAGCGAAATTATCCCGAATTTGGAATAACAATGCAATTTCAATTGTAAATTGAAGGCACAGTTTGTTAGTTCAAATACTTAAAATAGATTTTAGTTAGCTCTTACTGTACCCCGATAGAATTGTAACAAATTTTAAATTCAAAATGGTTGCCAAAGCCAAATTGTTTTGACGAAAATATGCAGAAGTGACGAATGCGTTTGGAATAGGTAGATTATTTGAAATTGGAATGGAACTGTTGTGAATTTAAATATCGCAACGGCTTTCAATTTTATTCGAATTTCAAACGCAACAGACGAACAAATTGGTTGTTGAATAGTTAGTTCATATAAGTTTTTATTCGATATTAACGAGAAGTTGGTATTTCTTTTTAAAACCAAATTATATTAGTTCCGCTTATAGTAAAACGACACTGGTAACGATTTAAACAACTTCTAAACGTTTCATTTATAATCGCAACAATCTGGTTTTCGGCTACGGGTGGGTTTCTTATCAATGTCAAGAAAGGGATTCCACAAGATTATGGGTACAATCTCCCTGTCAACTAATAACATTATGTGTTGAGGTCTGTACTGTGCGTAGATGGCAAGATTTTGGGAGGGCAACTAATCTATTTCGTAAACATTTGCCGTTCTTTGATTGCTACAATGAGCGATCGTAGAACTTAATTGTAATCATTATAGGAATTGAATCATACTTAAGGGAAATAGCACACATATCGAAGCAGAAAGGGATCGTCACCGTGTCACTCGAGCCATTCAATATTCTTTGTATGAAACTACCTACGGCCCTATCAGAATACCAGCGCTGCGACATTTTTTTTTAAATGTCGCAGCATATGCTGACATAGGAGACTCTTGGCCTCCTACAGGACTTTCTGTTATTTTTTTTTTTAATTTGTTTTTTAATTTTTTATTAATGTTTTAATGAGTGTGTTTTAGTTTAATTTGTGATGTCCTGTGCGAGTCCCAATAAATACTTTTTCTTTCTTTCTTTCTTTCAATACACACTAATCGGAATCGTAACGTAATCGCCTCGCCTTGGAACAAGCTCACGAACCGCGGTGCGGTGCGTGGTCAACTTGCAGTTCCCGCGCTTACGGCTCATCGTCCCCGCGCTTACGTCTGTCTGTACCCGAGTTTACGTCTCTTCTTCCACCCTTGCCCCTCTGACCCGCTCCGCGGCTTGCCTGCAGCACACTACTGTTGACACACGTGCTGTCATTTACAAAGTAACTTCCAATCGTATTGCGCGCGTGTTTTATTGAATTTGTAGGTTCGATTTTAAACAAAAATAACGATGAAAAGGGAGCGCGGACGTAAACGCGGCGTCGCCTAGCCGTAGCCGAGTCAACGTATCGGAGCTGTTGATTCGCTTTGGTTACGTGCTTACGTTAGGTTGATGCCTGTTTGACTTTTAGAAATATGTTAACAATTGTATTACTGATTGTCTGATGTGGATTATCTTAGTCAGAAAAGGTGTTACATATCACGTTTTTGTGACATCAAGTAAATTCAATATTCTTAATAAGTTTCAATAAAAAAATTACGCTCAGGCGGAAGTGGGCAAGTTTGGATACATGCCCCCTTTTGCGCGGGGCCCGTAGCATTTGCTACTCTTGCTATGTGGTTAATCCGGCACTGCATGCCGCATAGGGATCTAATATAATTTTATGTACAAGATGTGCCCTTTATATAGTATAAACAATCCTTAATGAAGTTGAAGATATGCGTTGTATTATTACCCCTAAAAGGGTTTTAATTGAAATGTTTCCAGCTATTGTACAAGATTTAATTAACATGGGGGGCATATTGTTTGAAGCATTCTGTTGTTAAGGAATAAAGGGTAATTTGTCTTGATTTCCCATTTAGAAATTCCTATGGTTAAGAGTACGCTATGCTTATTTTCATTGGCAATTAATTAATTGATGTATAGTTTATTTGCATGGGGAAAAGGTTTTGCATTTTTTCTCATCATTAATTGAATTAAGGTGGTCAGGTGGTCGATTTTTATTTAAACATTCAATATTTTTCAAAAATTTTATAAAAAAAATAATCTTAACTAACATTATAAATGCGAATGTGAGTTAATTTGTTTCGCTTTCACGCTAAAACGGCTGAACGGATTTGGATGAAATTCGGCACACAGATAGTTCACACTCAGGACCTCATGCTCAGCAGTAGCGCTTACGACCACTAGACCAACGAGGCAGTCAAGTTATTTAAATATAGAAGCCAGGTAAATGGAATGGATTTAACGTCAAGTGCAATGGATCCATGGATCCGCTATGTGCCGCTGGTTCCATTCCCGAACGAAAAAAGGAATATCGACTACAAGTTAGCTTCGGAAATAGGTATTCCTGTAAATAAGAATACAATATAGTTTTAGCCGTCTACTCATTTAAATTATTTGTAGTTCTTAGGAATATAATTAATTGTATTAGGCTATATTTTATTGAGTTCAAGTAAATGTTTATCATTAATATTTTAGTAAGAGCGGTCGCGTTAAAACGACAATTCCAAGTGTGGGACATTTTTGAGATGGGACTTAGCCATTGATTTCGCGACACTGTGATAACACCAGCTTTTGACCATTAAAAAGACATCAACGCGTTGATTACCATTTTTTTTCAAGTTTTCACTTCTGTCGGCACTCCCGGAGTACTACTATTTTTTTTAATACATTTTAATACAATGACGTACACACTAGCGCTGTGTCTATCGGACCTGAGTGATGGCGCGGACTCTCTATAAGGATTCCCGTTATTTACCGTCAAAAAGCCACTAGCAAGCCACCGGGGATTGAAAGCCAAAAAAATATTCTGACATAATTTTCTTCAAATCGTTTCAACAGTCTGGTGATATTGCTAGATGCAAAAAAAAAAAACATTTTTGGTTTGCTGTACAGGAATAATTGGACCACAGCATTGTACCCAACTCCTTTATTTCTTAGACAATCTATCCGGGATAGTGGTCGCTGTCGAATTTTCTTTTCACTTTATCTATCTACTTGCGAACGCGATCGATTGAGAGCTTTCCACAAACTTAATCGCACCGTCTAAATCAGGCTTAATGTATGAATGAAGATTGGAGACAAAAATTAAATGAAAATATATGTACGCTGGAGAGTTTAGAATCACGGTTAAAGTTTCCGTTACAATGTCTCTTACACAATGCATAGTTTGGGAAAGAGAAGTCTGTAAAAGCAATCTTCAATCTTTTATTCTTTAATCTTCTTGCTATCGTTGGAACTGAGACGCGAGTGTGGACTTTTGATGCACTGCTACTTATTGCTCAATAATAAGATAGATGATGCGACTATTCTAGCTCAGTGTTCATTGTTTGCTCCGGACCGGCTACGGAGAACGCGCGCCTGTGCCTCGCGGTGCCTGTTCGCGGCTCCGCCAGTGCATACCCATACTGCTCCATATGCTACCATATGCAACCCAGGCGATCAATCTGCTGAACGCCCTTTTTGCTCAGGAAGCCGATGTTGACATATTTATATATAGCAGTAAATCTATGTTACATGTTTGCATGAAGTTTTTTAGCTAAGTGTTGTTGTTGGCTTGCTGCGCGCTTTGGAGTTTACTGTAAGTGCAGCAAGCAATTTTTATAAATAAATAATAATAAGACGTAAAACTGTATGGTATTGTGAAAGAAAATAAACTTGGCAAAACGCTTGGGAAATTGATTTGTTATCGTTGTCATTTTGCGTAAAAGAGATTGGCAGCTACGTAACATTATTATCTTGATACTCGACGTTTTCAATCAGTTTTCTAATGATATGTCTGTTTTCCCTATGAGATTTCTATTGCGAGAGTGAGCTAGCTGTTCAGTAATGTTAATTAGAATTTATTTTGGATTTTCATTATTATAAAGTTGTGTGATTGTGTCCGATAAACTGCGACAATGTGTTTCTTTCTTTCTCCTTTTCTTACTTGTAATGATAATATGATGCCAATTAACAAAAAAAAACCGTTGCTTTAAATATATAGGAGTGGCAGGAAATCAATTGATCGACGCGCAACCTGTAACACAGAATTCAGTACATGATTCTGAGCCCTCTGTATTGAAATTTTTCGTCGGTTATTAATAAAAAAAAATACCAGTTCCATACATTTTGACCGCGTAGGTCACTTTTCTATGAAACAGCATTTTTTTTTTGATAACCGATGAAAAATTGTCTTGAATCATGTCCTGACTTAATGGTTCCAGTTTGCACGTTGATGTCGATCCATCAGGTTAAGCTACGCTTGCCGGTTGGTCCGTGGATGGGTGACCATTTCTACATAACGAGAGTGCTCCGTGCCTTGGAAAGCATGTTAAGCCGTTGGTCTCGGCTATCATTCGTGGATCTTTGACAGTCGTTACGGGTCGTCAGAAACCCGAAAGTCTGACAACCAGTCTTACCAAAGGATATTGTATTCCCCAATTACTGGGTTGTGCAGGTCAGATAGGCAGTCGCTCCACGTAAAATACTGATATTCAGCTGCATCCGGTTAGACTGGAAGCCGACCCCAATATAGTTGGGACAAGGCTACGTAGATGATGAATCATGTGCTGAATTAATGGTTCCAGTTTGCGCGTTGATGTCCCTGCCACCCACCAATCAATATAAATTAAATGTACTCTGACGTATACATTACACTACTAACTACGGCAAACGCTACGTCGAATTGGGTCGCAGTAACAAAAATTCGGGCATTCCGACTGTCGGAATGCCCTAATTTTTGTTCCCTAGGGATATAGGTAACTATATCACGACTATAACCATCTTACTGCGACATAAAAATGAAAATAAAAATAGTTTATTATTTTAACAAGTAATAAAACGTGATTGAACCCTCCTTTGAAGCAAATAAGCCTGTGTTAGGAGACTCCAAAATAAGAGATACTGCGGCATAGATAAGTTAAAATTAAGTCTTCATACCTCAAACTTTATCCAGTGCGGCAAAATAATATTTTTGGTTGCTTATTCTAAATATTGCCAAGTGAAGCTGTATGTAAATTCAGCGTCTCCTTTTTAAAGTAAATTAAAAAATATGTGGTTTATAAACATTTTATGAAGGCTAGCTCAAGGAGACTTTAAATTATGTTGTTGGCAGTTATATTATGTAAATACGTGCATTATATACTATAAGGCTATAGCATAAACATAGCATAATAAAATTAGTGTATAACGTTCCCATTACAGGGACTCAGGCCTCCTAGGACTCTTTGCTGATTTCTGGCCACCGTAGGCAATGGATAGCTCGCCGTCCGATAAGGACCAGACTCGGGTCGACGGCGCATTGTGTTCAACGCGCGCCTCAAAGAGATGTCAGCAGAATTGACGGGGTCCGCTAGGGCCGATGCCTGACGGGGTTGCGAAGAAAACCGAAAGGGAGATCGTGGCCCCCGGTAACAGGGCAAATGAAGGAACACGGGTGGGTTTTAGTCAGTAAGAGTCTGACACACCCTCTCGCTTCGCTCAGAGCGGCAGAAGTTATTTGATAATTTCCCACCCAAAAAAGGCCTCCTCTCTGTGAGAGGGAATGTGCACTAATCTACCACGCGGGCCCAGTGCGAGTAGATGAATGTCACATCTTTTTAATCAGAATGTTGTTGTGACACTTGTTGGGTAACACTAAGTGTTATGTATAACACTAAGTCAATATTAACATTAACTCACATTCATAACTCACATTAACTCAGCTGATCATAAGACTTACGATCAGCCGAGTTTAGGTTTAAGGGCTACAAAACTGCGAATTCGCATCGCATTGCAAAAATCTGTGAGCTCCCAGTGTGCACGGCCGAGCTAAAGCTAAAGGGTGCAGGTGAAATTAAAAGCACAGGATTATTTTCAGCTAAAATCTTATTTTCAGATAAAATCGTTCGAAAATTCGAACGATTTTAAAGTTGAAAATACTCATTTATTCATATCTGTGGGTAGTACTCATTGCATGCTTATATAATAGTTTTAGAAGATTCGTACTTAGATACAAATGTATGGGTGATCCTAATCGTGCTTGTTGCATTTTCAAGAACAATAGTATAAAATAGTTAAATTTTCAATTAAAAATGGCTCGAATTTGGTTACGTTACGGCTGTCGCTGAAAATCATCGCTGGGGCTCTATCTCGCATGGGGTCGCAGCATTTATGCTGAGCGATGGCCGTTTTGCGTGGATGTGACGCATATTTTGTTATTTACGTGTTTTTTTTATTATCTTTCTTTGCGTCATGTTTACCGCAAATAAACGTATTTTCTTTCTTTTCTTTCTTTACTTCGCGCGTTCGTGCCAGGCCCACTAGTGTAACATAGAAACGTAAACGTACGTTGAATCGGCTCGTCGCGTCGATGCACGATGGCGACCCAGTTATACGTAAATATTGATTGTAAACACTGAGCAGACGGTGTTATCCGCCTACAGATGTATTGTTAACTACGTATCTATTATTTATTATTTGAAGGAAATATACGGGACTTAAGGATGGATGATCGTGCAGAAGCTGCGACGTGTGACATCGGTGGAAAAGACTCAAAATCTATGTAACTCTTGGTCGCATACGATGGAAAATAATAATTCTGCTCACTTCCAATATTGCATCGAAGTATTCAGTTACAATAGATTGGTCGATTGTTCGAGTACACAGTTAACACAAGATGCAGGAAATATTTTGAAATCGGTCCACAATTGCCAAAAATATCGATGGACATACATAAAATAAAAACACACAGATGAACATAAAACTTCCTCCATTTTGATTAAAAATGTAGAAAGTGAAAGAAAATAAAGTGAAATAAAAGTGTAGTGTGTGTGATGTTGGTGTACTACATACCTCTGGCCAACCCTTCGAGGAGTACAAGCATGATGCTTTTATGTAAGTTTTGAAGATGGAAGACTATTATAGAAAGCAGTTAATCCTCTTAAGCGACAGGGTGTTGGTTCAGCATCAACAATCCACATCGCCAATGCCAAATGCAACATCATAACCCAGATATACCTAATCCATACTTACTACAAATAAATAACATTTAAGGGTCTGTTTGTAATGTCAAAATAACAGACTTTTACTAAATCCATATGAGAGTATAATAATAAATTAATAATATACGGTATGAATAAAAAAAAAAACTTTTTTTTTTAATTTGTCTTTCTGTTTGTTTCGGCTATTCTCCGAAATAGCTGGACCGATTTTGACGGGACTTTCACTGGCAGATAGCGATGTTATAAATAGTAATTAGAGCTACTTTTAGAAAAAATAATTGTTCTTATAATTGTTACATTGTTGCTAGAGAAGCCGGGAGCAGAAGCTAGTCATTTATGTAACATGTAAATCTCACCTAACCTTTAGTTGACATAGTGAAAAGATTATCATGTATACAATATGTAAAAAAAACTGTTTCGTCCGAAAAGGGCACATAAGTACTGCAATAACATTACAAGAAAAGTTATTGGTATTTAAAAATCTAATTTTTCATATACAAAATTACACCAAATCCATTAAAAATTAGCAAATATTCAACAGGGGTCATAAGTTATAACTTACAGACACCCCGCTAAACGACGGCTGCCCACGCCCTATGTAACCTGGTAAAATTCCCCATTGAAAATTAGTTTTCATTATTTTTTCCTGAAAATTACCACATAAATAGACTCTCAGTACTATACCTAACAACACCCTCACGGATCGGACAGGGTTTTTTTACATGTTATAGGGGGCATAAAGATCATACAAAAAACAGCATAACCCCCTGTATGTTTCCTCAATACTAAGCGCAGTGAACACGGTGACACGATAGTTCGGTTTGAGGTAAGAAATAACATTTTCCAGTCGTTGGCTCGATATGTTCGAGGCGACGGTTGTACCGGAGAGAAAATATTGCTCCATCGTATGTAGCTCTGTATATGGCTCTGAACGCTGTTTTCAAATGGATATTTTATTGAAGGAGGGATTATATTTCTGTAAGAAGCGCGTCAAGTAGTGCTTTGGTTAGTAACTGAGGTTTCGAAATGACGTCTGTTGGGACAGGCTTACTCAATTTTTTTGTTTCCTTAAAAGGCCAGTCCGGATTTTTGTTGCACGATATTTTTGATATTTAACTGTTAATAATCTCTGGACTATAAAATAGACTGACCCTTGAGTTTGGTTCGCCATTTCTTCTCCCCTGTGATAGTTAGATAGAAAATGTCGATTCCATCGAGCTTATTTTTTTAAAATCGTGTAAGTGGTTCCAGTATTCTATTTACAAAATAAACAATTTCATTTCATTTCATATTCCAAGATTTTTATTGCATGATTGGTATGACAAGGTAAAAGAAAGAAGAAATAAAAAAGATACGTTTATTTGCGGTAAACATGACGCAATGAAAGATAAAAACACACGTAAATAACAAATTGGGGAAAAATATGCGTCACATCCACGCAAAACGGCCATCGCTCAGCATAATCCTGCGACCTCATCCGAGACAGAGCCCCAGAGTTGGTTTTCAGCGACTGCCCGCGCTGTCGTTAGGACGTCAACCGGTGCTGCATACAATGAGATATAAACTAACCCAACCCAGCAATTGGATAATACGATACCCCTTGGTAAGACTGGTTGTCAGACTTTCAGGCTTCTGACGACCCGTAACGACTGTCAAAGATCCACGAATGACAGCCACTGGCTTAACGTGCTTTCCTCGGCACGGAGGAGTCTCGATATGTAAAGACGGTCACCTATCCAAGGACCAACCCCGGCAAGCGTAGCTTAACCTGATGGATCAACCCGTGCGGCTGTTATTACTTGGCCACGAAATATGAAAATTCAATGCGCGATAAAATCCTGCCGCGATTTTATTACGTCCGTGCGAACGTCTAAGCGTTGTACGATTAGCCGTACGGATTGGCATCCTACGACGCTTATTGCTAAGGGATTATGACAGGTAGACAGACAACAATATCCGCCTGAGTGACGTTTCTAATCCCGTAGGTATGGCCACAGTCTAGAGACGGTAGGATTAATTTTTTTTTTTTTGCTCTAAAACTGCGAAGAACGTACAACTTCTGCCACGGAGCGCCTTCTAGACCCAGGTACGCACGGACGTATTTTTATCGCGGCGATTTTTTTTCGTGCACTGGATTTATAACCCTCGGTATATTGAGCGCACTCCAGTGCGTTATGAAAACACACTGTTGTATTTTCCACTCTCAGCGCTAAGCAGATCGTCGAAAATCCGGTGCGCGAAAAAAAATCGCCGCGATAAAAATACGCCCTTGCAAACCTGGCCTAAAGTTTCTTTACGTTATTACAAACGGTGAAACGCTTGGTTTGTATGGAAAGTGTTGAAAGTTTAGCTAAGCTTGAAAAAGTGGCCGCCCAGGCGTCTTGGTTTTCTGTTGCTCTCACTGTGCCATGATACAGATAGTCGTCCATCCAAAATAACTCTTCGGGTATATTTATAGTAGCCGTTCCGGGCTCAGACAAAATCTTTTATACATACAATACTTATACAGGGTGTATCAGAAAGGTGAAAGACTAGCAAACTGAACAACTTTATCCATGGGAGAAAAAAAATATCAACTGCTCCGTACATCCCACTGAGAAAGTTGTTTAGTTTGATGGTCTGTACTACACCCTTAAATTTGACCACACCTTTTTGGTACATTCTGTACATACATGCACATACAAAATATACAAATAAATAAAAGTGAAGTGTCTTTTTTGTAATAACAAATAATAGCTTTTTACTAAATGCATATGAAAAAGTAAATAAATATTATACGGCATTAATGACAAAAAAAAAACAATTTTTAAATTTTCGTCTGTCTATCTGTTTGTTCCGGCTCAAAGTCAAAATCAAAGTACCAAGGGACCACGCGGGTGAAGCCGCGGACAGCAGCTAGTATTCCACCAATAATAATTATTAAAATAAAAAGTCACGTAAATTGGGTCTTCTTCTTTTCGTATGGTTAGTGACTAACCTGGTGTCAAAGTTTTAAAGCCGTGCATGGGCCTCTGATTTGGCTTCACATGCCGTCGAAAAATATCTCTCAGGCATGCCGGTTTCCTGACGATGATTTTCTTTATCGTTTTTGAAGCAAATGATTAAATCTAAAATATGCACATGAATCTGAAAAGTTAGAGTTGCGTGCCTTGGGTTCGAACTCGAGACCTATGACTTGGCAGTCTGACGGTCACACCACTAGGCTATCACTTCTGCACGTTAATTGGATAGGATGTACCTTTTAATGTGAAATCTCTTTAAAATATCCCTGAATCTTCGTACACTAAAGCTTGAACGTCAATTTTCTTGAAAACAACGTAATGCTTTACAAAATACCAAAATTAAACTTGTATTTAATACATTTCAATTTTGTTAAACCCATTCAAATAACTCAAAAAGTTATCCTTCCATTCAATATAACCCGAAACTATTTCCGCTGATTGTTTTACATTACTACAGTCCCAACTTCCAATACATTTGTTCCCAAATGAACAGTGGAACATTTTTCCCCTTGTCGAGGGTACAAGGAAAATTGACACGTTTTCCGCTCATTTGGGACACTAATAGAAAATTGGGGTAGACTCAACAGTAGGCGAATGAAACGCGGGTTTTTGTGGACAATTTCATCACAAAAACTTGTAAGCGTCGAATAATGAACGCGCTTACCGTATTTTGTTTGAGCATTTGGGCTTTGGTTAAGAAATATTGATCATGAATGGGTTATTTTGGGTCTCTTGTAATTTAGTTCTCTTGTTTTTCTGACGTATTTTTGAAAGTAAATGTCTAGAAAATCAGTTTTGTTGATTTTAAATTGTGTACAGTTAACTATACATCAGTGGTAACACTTGCACTACGAAATTCACCCTTACTGCAATGACATAAAGGCGTCGGCAATGTCCAGTTGTTCCTACCGATGTGCGGTTTACTGTACAAGTAATCGTTCTTATAACTATTTAATGTCACTGCTAGATTAAATTTTTCAGAATTATTATAAAAAAAAAGAATACATTAGTAATATTTCATAGCGTGACATAATCTGGACCGGCCAGTTACTTTACGTTTGAAATACGAACAAAAATGACATGTGACATGCAGGCCGCTTGTGACCCTTTGTGGGATTAAAGCCCCGAGGTTGTTACTGGCCATGTATAAATATTCTGTAAAGAGAAGGTATAAATATTAGTTTATTTTTTATTATATTTTGTTTGGAGGATTCGGAAACGAATACCTTATTTTTTTTTAATTTTACTTTTTTGATAACGAAATTTTTCTACGTCTATGAACAAAACCAATACACGGCTACTAGCTTACAACAATAAGCTGAGCGAATCCTATCTGTGTGTAAACTAAATGGAAATGGGTTGTAATATCCCCAATTAGCGCTGAGCCGACAACCCGTTACTGCCTAATGCACCGTTATCTGCTAATCCCATACGTTTTGTTGTATACCTAACAAATATTACACTGCAATACACATTCAGAATTGATGGCTGGTAGAACTATGTATTAATGCGCGGATGAATGATTTTAAGCTCAATGCTCATTCGACTGTCTAAATACATTACGTCAAAATTACCCAAAGTGCCACTTCGGTTTGGTTTCGTACCTAAAGTGTCACTTAATTTTACAATGGTTCTTTTGGCGCGTGACCAAATTCGGAACTAACGCCGCAATCTTGTTTATTCAATACAATTTCTTTGACAATTTCACAAATATGCTTACCAACAACGCCCCCCTGTCAATGTCATGTACGCGCCAAAAAATCCTGGTAGCACGATACATCACAAAATATGTTCAGATAATTTTTAAGGTTTCGTATCCGGTGTAACTTAGGTTTAGTTTTGAGGCTAAGCATATACTGAGACGCAGGTTACGCAGGTGACGCAAGTTTGTAATACATGACACAGACATGTGTCTGTTCTGCTCTGCGTCTTGTTGTAGAGCCGGCACAGATTCATAATTTTGTTTTAATGACAGATTGTGTGTACTACATAAGACGCGAATGTGTCTGTGTAGCTGCGTCGCAGCATACCCTCGCGGCCTATGTGTACCTCGCCTGAGTGACACTAAAAATCTGCACTGAGCTGAGCTGCATCACCTGCGTCTCAGTATACACTTAGCGTAAATACCACTCATTGGTGGAAAACTGGACTTGAATTATTGTCTGAAATTGCCAATGCAGTCACTAGTAAATGTGATGATCAGTGTTCGTTCTTTTTTTCATTTAAGGAGATTCCCTACGATGCCATAATACACACTGAAATTATTAACAATTACTGTTCCAATAATATTCTAATAAACAAGCTTGTGCGTTCAAATCTGGGCAAGCACCAATGGAAGTTTTTCAATTTACTTATTTATTACATACAAAACACTTAATAGAGAAAAACATATGAAGGTAGAAGAGTATAAAGGTACTAGTTAATTGATTCAGGAGTGACCTTGAGGAAATCCATTAAAAATACTGTAAACGTTGACATATTTAGCAACCTATTCCACTTAACTATTCCTAAAGAGTCTTAATAAACCCTATAAGAAATCGACACGTGTTTAACCTCTCAACGAGGCATCCTAAGGATGGTAATTGACTTGTCGCGAACCCGAACACGGCGTGTTGCCACGCCGAGCGCTGGACGCAGAGAGTTCGGACTATCAACGTCTATTGTATTTTATAATGGTACTGCTCATGAACTTTCTGAGTTTATCTTGGACTTTACTGACATCGGCCTCGGTGAAGGAAAAAAAAATGAGGAGACCTGCGGGGCAATGTCAGAAATCGCCAACCCGCCTTGAGTAAGTGTGGTGACCAATGCCTTATCTGTATGAGAAGAGGCACTTGCCCTTCAGTGGGACAGTAAAAGACTGGTATTATTATTCTAATAATCGATCTATAAACGGCACATATCGTCACCTCCACGGCAAACTTACGAATCTGCAGTTTTAGTGAAATCGATATTTTGATAAAAAACTGTACCTAATGTGGAAAATTTACAAATTTTTATCTCTGACGGTTACAGAATTCAAGTTATTTGAATATGCGTTTTATGTTAAACTTATGAAATTCATATAGGATGTTTTGGCGTAGTAAATTTAAAATAAAAGACATTAATAGTTAATTATTCATACCCCGGCAAACTTACGAAATGGTACTTCCGTAAGTATTATGTTAGTATTATTTGGTAACGAAAGTACCATTTCGTAAGTTTGCCAGGATATGAATAAATAACTACTAACTTCTATGTTTGATGATGTAAAGTTACGAATGTGTATTTATTTCTGATCCTTGTAAAATATTGACAATCCGTTGATAATATTAAAAAAACGTACCATTTTAGAAACCAAATGTACCGCGGTACCTTTATACCTGTTACAAATGTATGCTCCCCTGTAAAATGCATTTTCTGCAGATTCGCAAGTTTGCCGCAGAGGTGAATATCTGTTTCATAAAACAATCTCACACAAAAATAGCAATTCCGCTCCTTTGTTTAAACAAAATAAAGGACACACAAACGACAGAACCAATAAATTCACAATACAATGTCTATAAGCGAAAACATTGGCCATGTGTGCCTGTGGTCAGACGGTTTTCTGGGCAATTTGGCGGGCAGGTCAATGACGTCAGTGCCCGGATTAGCCGCGGTCGAGTGTCCACCGCATTACGCTGTATAGGATAAATGAAACGATTTGTAAGCTTTTAATGTAGTTTCAATGATGTCATAGAATAAATTTCTAGGTTAATCCGACAACCGTCGACAAATATCTTTTTAACCACCATTTTTTCATAAGATAAATAAAAACCATAAATATACTGAGTGTATCAGAAAGGTGTGCTCAAAAAGGGTGTGGTACACACGGCTACACATCAAGCTATATATGCCCAGTTTAAGCTGATCTCGCATTGTATAGAATTTCCGTACAATGCGAGGTCAGCTTATACTGGAAATGTATAGCTTGATGTGTAGCCGTGTGTACAGACCATAAAACTGAACATCTTTCTCCATGGACCAACATCGCGAAAAATGTTACGACCCATACAAAACTTCAATACCGACTCGACTCAAATGTATATTAGATTTTTATTTTATTTTTAATCTTATTAAATGGACTATATTAAGAATTACATTAATCGATCGTAATCAATAAGTAATAACAGTCGCATGGGTCGATCGATCAGGTTAAGCTACGCTTGCGGCGGTCAGTCCGTTGATGGGTGACCATCTTATCATACCGAGACCCGTCCGTGACTCGGAAAGCACGTTAAGCCGTTGGTCTCGGCTGTCATTCGTGGATCTTTGACAGTCGTTACGGGTTGTCAGAAGTTGGAAAGTGACAACAAGTCTTACTAAGGGGAATCGTGTTATCCAGTAACTGGGTTGTGGAGGTCATATAGGCAGTCGCTCTATGTAAAATACTGGTATTCAGCTGCATCCGGTTAGACTGGAAGCCAACCCCAACATAGGTGGGCAAAGGCTAGGCAGATTGATCATGAATGAAATAAAAACATATTTTAAATTTAACAAATTTTATCAGGATAATAGTTTAAATAAAACATTTGATTTATATTAAAAAAATATCTATCTATCTATCTATATATATATAAAACTGTCGTGTCACAATGTTAGTTGCCATACTCTTCTGAAACGGCTTGATCGATTTTTATGAAATTTTATGTATATATTCGGTAGGTCTGAGAATCGGTCGTAATCTATTTTTTATACTCCTTTGTGATAAGGGTGGTCCACCCCAAACTTTTTTTTTATTTAGGCTAGGCTTGCATGCATTTTGGTGATATTTCGGTAGATAGGTAGGTATGTAGGTTGATAGGTAGGTAGGTAGGTAGATAAGTTGGGTAGGTGGGTAGGTAGGTAGGTTGAGTAGGTGGGTAGGTAGGTAGGGTAGGTAGGGTAAGTAGGGTAGGGTAGGTAGGGTAGGTAGGGTAGGTAAGGTAGGAGGTTAATTTTAAATCCTAAACATGCACATTCATTGACTATTAGGCGGAACGAAGTTCGTCGGGTCAACTAGTTAATTTATATAATTTATCTTAAATAAGAATAGATTTTGCTTCTAATTTCGACTCAAAAGAAAGAGTTAATTGTATTCCAATTAAATGCTGTAGTCGTGAAAACCGTTGAGCGCTTACATGCAAACGGCTTTTCTAGTAGGTCATCGTTTGACGGGATCTATTAATTGGGCGGATCTATTCATTTGAGAGTTATTTAAAGTAGAATAACTACCTATTGTCTGAAATCACCAACCCGTCTTTAGCAAGCGTGGTGGTCAATGCTCAAACCTTCTCTTTAGGAGAAAAGGTGTTTGCTCTGCAGACATTAACAAGCTGGCATTTAATATTAAGTACTATTGAAAGGGGTCATTGTATTCTTAATTGTGAACAACTTTTAATAACGGACCAAATTTAAAATTGTGATTGGAAAAGTAGCTGTCCCAAACATTTTATCGAGTTCCGCAAACATAAATGTATGGATCAGTAGACTTTTTTCGCGATTTCTGGGTTTTTCAGTTAGTAAAAGTTGTTCATTAAGATGGGTACTTATAATTACCCTTTTTTAGGTTTTTGGTTATTTCTGTTACCTTGTAGAATGTTTGTGTGTTAGGACTATAAATGCAAAAGTGAGTTTGTTTGTTACGCTTTCACACTAAAGCGGCTGAACGAATTTGGATGAAATTTGACACATGGGTAAACTATGACCTGGAAAAGGACATAGGCTACTTTTCATTCCGGATCACAGACGGAGTCGCGGGCAACAGCTAGTTATATATGTAAACATACCTAATGCATGTCTGCTAATTTTTATAAATATGATTAATCAACTATAGTTGATAGTAAAATTTCTCTTATTACAGTGCTGAAGCAATTAATTATCATGATTGGATAGTAATTACATTGAGTACAAATATTGATTGCATTGCAAACATTTGATTGAACTTCGCTGAAGATGGCGAGTTTCTTTTGCTGGTAGTGTTTCATTTTCAGGCATAAAAAAAAAACGATGAAATTCAGAATACATTTTACTTCTTACCGAATTATTTTACATTTCTATAGCCTTTATAAATTAGCGCATTTATTGTATTAGTTGAATAGTTAAGAAAACAAATGATTGTCCATATTTTTTTATGAATAAACAACGATTTACAAACGTGCATCATTTAGAAAGAAAAGTAGAAATTAGTCAACTTTAATAAGAAACTGCGTGGTATGAAACAATAAAAATAAAATACATCCATTTAGCCCAAACAGAAGCGCCAAAATAGTTATTTATGATATAAGTGCGGAAAGTAGGTGATTTCCGACGAGTAGCATTTTTTGACACGAGTCGGAAATTATTTTACGCACGTGTATCATACAACGTTTTGCTATACATTGTGCGAGGAAATAATAAAAAAAAACGAGCGAACTATTCAGTAGTCGCATATGATGTGTAACATCTGACATCTTGGGTGACGTATTTATATGATACAAACAATATTCTTCATCATCATTATCGCCATCGCCATCGCCTTTGTCATAACTTTGACTTTGGCTTTGATTTTGACTTTGGTTTTGGCTTTTGCTTTGACTTTGATTTTGACTTCGACTTTTATTTGACCATTGTCATTGCCATCGCCACTGCCATCGCCATCGTCATCGTCATAGTCATCGCCATCGTCATCGCCACTGACGCCATCGTCATCATCATCATCATCATCTAATTCGTAAAACTTTTCTCAAATAATAAAAACTTAAATAAATTAAAAAAAGAAAACAGAAATTTAAAAAGCACTAGTCAAAAAAATGACACTTTCCGCCCAGTTTGGCTGCTTGGAAAACGCTCTTTTCGAGCACATGTATTGTAAAATATTTTTTATTTGATATAGCTAGTAAGTCAGAGATGGGCACATTTTGCTCTTCAACCAAAAGATATTCCCATACCATAAACAATTAGATATATGTGATTGACAAATAGGTGATTTACATATTATTTGAATGTGGAAAATGCTGAACGAAAACAGATTTTGATTAGAATCAATCGTCATCAATTATAGCTGACGTCATCATCCTCACCATTTCAGACGAAAGACGTCCACTGCTGGAGATAGGTCTCTCCTAATCGTAGCCAAATCGACCGGTACTGTTGCTTCTTGCATCCAGCGGGTTTCTGCGGCCTTCACAAGCTGATGTTGATCACATTAATTGCAACACACATAGGTATGGCTTGTAGCTTAGTAATAACAGCCGCACGGCTCGATCGAGCAGGTTAGGCTACGCTTGCCGCGGTTAGTCCGTGGATGTTGCCAAAGTTGGTTACAGAACTAAGCGATGGGAAGTTCAAAACCCACATCAAACGTGTCCTTATCAAAAAAGCATATTATAAGATTAGAGACTACGTTGAAGATAAGGAAGTTTGGCAATAATTCTTTCTGCACATGTGGCTCATTCGTGGATCTTTGACAGTCGTCAAGGGTCATCAGAAGCCTGAGTTTCTCATAAACCTATTTCGTACAGATATGAGAAAAAAAAAACAATGGATAAATTCCGTTAAAATCAACCTTATTTCCTAGTTTATACAATGCCATTCAATTATCTGCCGCAGTTCCGGGATTCCACAAGCTACACACGTGAGAATGTGATATCCTTCGAACCGAATATCTCCGTAGAATGGAGAGGTCTTAGTGGAGGCACAGAATAAATAAGTAGCAGTATTATATCTCAGCAGTGAAATAATTATCTACGGCCGCTCGGTAGGTAAACCTTCCGCGTCAGTGCGTAATTGCCGCGCACTCGATACTGTTGCGTACAGATACAGGTACACTGAGATTTCGAAGCGCGTCGTTTCAGCCGTTTTCTATGAAAATAGAATACTGTACTTATTTATACTGTGGTGGAAGCATCGACAGCTCGACATGTATCGACAGAATAGCTCACGTGTTTATCTGTTACTACTGTTTCCTCGAATCTTTGGGTGTGGTGCAAGTTAGAAGAGGTGGTGAATCCGAGAAATTTCGGAATACTCTTCTAAGTATTTCGAAATTTCTCGGAACAAGAATCGGGAAAAAATGGGGGGCCTACACAACAGCACAATATTATTATGTATCTATTAAATTAGTAGTCACACTAACACATACATGTTGTATATTAAAATAGGTGATTTACTATTTAACATTGCTCGGATTATGTTAGTTTAAATTTCGAATAAGATCTTTTTATTAACTTATATTAACCTTTCTGTTAATAGAGACCTTTAAAAATCAATCAATCAATAAATCTCGGAACGCAAGATAGTGTAATATTTACAACTCCTATGCATGGTTATGTTAAAATTTAAATGTTTCATGACTTTAAGAGCCAAACATCGTCTACGACGCTGCTCAAAACTGACGTGTTACAAAGTCAAACCATTTTTTTAGTAGCTAATATCCATTTATTTTTAACTAGCTTTCACACGCGGCTTCGCCTGCGTGGATGTTGGAAATGGTCCCTCGGAAACGTACTACTGGGATAAAAAGTATTTTATATATTAATCCAGGTTATAAACTATCCGTGTGCCAAATTTCATCCAAATCCGTTTAGCCGTTTTTGCGTGATTGTATAACAAACATCCAAACACACAAACTTTCACATTTATAATATTAGTAGGATAGTAGGATTTTGTTTACTAATTGTATTTTATGTTTTCATAAGTTTTTCTAATTTATTACGAAGTTGTTTTGCGATTAATGCTGTGTATACCTATAATACGTATGGCATACATTCCAGTACTTTTATTATAATATTGTTATGTTTTAAATTGTTGTATGTACTGCTGTTAGTGTACTAAACAAAAAATTATAAATAAAACCATTAATGAGTAGCCTAATTAGTATTCCAATGGCGGACCGTACACGACGCAATTAATTGCAAATTACAATAGTTAAATAATAACGCGTCAGTAAATCGCATCGTGAAACGGACCTCCATTGAAATACTGTGCTATCACATTCTGGATACTCATAGGGTTGTGGACGACGGACCCTACATTTTTGAATTAAAAAAAATTAGAATAGGTACCTAGTTATATTTCAAAAGTAGATTAGGTAGTTGCTTCTTTCTATATTCACTTGGCAACGGTCAATATTCTTTAAAAAATTAAAAGAGTATGCCTTTTATTTTCCCGTTTTGTTTTTAGGTGAAAAAACATGAACATTATCTGCCATAAAATTTCCTTTAAAAAATATGTCGCTTTAAACTTGGACCACAATACGACGATACGAATGAATACAATACAATCAAAATATAGGACCTATGTTACATCGCCGGGTATTATCGACCAATCAGTGTTCACCCGCTGATGTCCGAAAACGCAGAAAATAAACATTCTGCAGATATTGGTTATCCTACTATTAAGGTCTGTTCAAATTGAGGCGGATTCCGCTCGGGAATGCGCGACGCGACTGCGCTCGTTGATTGTTTTTATGATTAGGAAGTCTCGCGAATATTCGCGCTAGTTTGAATACCTCCGTACAATACGCGCAACATGAGACTTGACCGCGCCTCCCGCCGCTCCTTCCTCCGCCCCGATGACGCCCCGGCGCAGACGTCATACCGCTAAAGAGACCCATAAATCGTCTACTGCGCAACTCAAACCACGTGGTGCGTCAAGTCTCATCTTTAATGGCACGACTGGTACGTTCACATAATCGGCGCGCAGCGCGAGCGTATTTCGTCACGCATCGAGCTGTATCGATCGAGGAAATAATGACATTTATTTTTGTTCAGTACCTAGAATATTTTATGTTCCTGCTACAATTTGAAAAATACACACGGTAAAGTGATTTTTTGTTAGTCTAGCAGCAACCAGTATGTGCCTACTACATTATTTTTTGTCATGGCTTTATTCCCCAAAGGAAGGGGTGTATAGGAATGTCACCAGTTATGTTAAAGTCCATGTAACAGGGGAGTGAGCCTATTGCCACCGGGCAGAATCCCAACTATACGAGCATACAGACATATTCTTGAAGGAAATACCAGTCTTGTCATTTGTGGAAAATTGCAGTCTACACGAAGACTGAGACCTCTTTAGTATAATCAACCTATTATGTTCCCATTGCTGGGACACAGGCCTCATCTCTATTAGAGGGCCATAATCCAAGGGCGCAGTGTGAGTTGGTAAATGTCACATGTCTCCGAATTTTTGGTTCTAAAAAATCGATCGGTTTCTTCACGATGTTTTTCTTCACCATTTTGAGATCAGCATTGATGTGAATTTACCTCTCTAGAAAGGAGATAATTAAACTATAGCAAAGATTATTCGTAAAAAGACAGACTCATGCGACCCTAACCGATCAATTTGGTGACCGTAAAACCAGCCTTAGGGCATCGTAATTAAATTTATTTTAAAGTTTTTGTTACGCACCCTTGGGTACAAATTTGTACCTTCTTTTTCATGCTTAAGCTTTAAATTTCGAATCTACTTTCAAGAAACAAGATTACTTGATTATTATTTAAAAATTATTTCTTACATCTACAGAATAACCATCTCAAGGGAAATTAATATTATTAAACAACTTTTTTAAAATAAATTCATGAGAATATTCAATGCGACAGCAGCTATTCGTGGGTTAAGTTTTAAAACTATTCTTTTGAACATTTTAACTTTATTGATTTATAACAAGTATTTTCGTTGCATCGTATTATAAAACCCATAATTCTTAAAACACGTTATCTAACAAGGTATTATTAGGTTTTTCATTGAACATGAATTCATTTTTAGTAATTTTTCAGTAGCCCCGAAGTCTGAATTTGTGCTCTCGCTCTTTTTATACGTATTACTACACACCTGTGTCAACTTCTTTGAGAATTGCAGCTGTCATTTATGTAATATATCTAAAATTGCACCTTTTGTACATATAAATATTTCTTAGTAGCGTTGGTCATAAAATACTTTAATACACATACTCTGTAACATACTATATTGTATCGCTGTTGGGTGCCCTGTAAAGAAAAAAAAAAAAAAAAAACGGACCCCCCAACGAAGTTCTTAACACGATTCTCGCACGCACACACACACTCGTAGATAAGAGAGAGAGAGAGAGAGAGAAAGTCGCATGGAGCATAACGCTTTTTCCTTACGTGACGATTTCTACCACATTTGCATCCAATTTTACTAACTGGCAGCGCTGACCACTAGCTTCAGTAGCTTGAACATCTATACATAGTCTATAATTATATTATAAAGAAGCAAAATTTGTTTGTTTGTAAGTTTCTATGTAGGGGAACTAGCAGTCGTATTGGAAAAACTCTTTTTGCATCGGATAGCCCAATTCTTGAGGAAGGTTAGAGGCTCGGGCGAAGTCGCAGGCAGAAGCTAGTATAGAATAAAGACACTTCTGATGTTTGACTGTGTGCCCTTTTGACACGACGTAGAATAAGGGATTTTCATTTTACAGCAGTTTACCGGCAAATATTTATAAGACATTAATATTTAACTTAGATACACATACATACATAAACTCACACCTTCTTCCCATGGCGGTAGCCAGAAAAAAATAGAATGCCACCTGCTTCGATCCTTACATACTCCTTTTACATCGTTTATGTTCATTACATCTGGTCACTGATTCTAGTCTGGTGGTTAGATATTCCACAGAAATATCGATATTTTCATTCACCATTGCACCCGTACGAAGCAGGTCGGGTGGCTAGTAAAGAATAATATCTATCTTTAAACCATCGCATCAAGTCCATACAAAGTCTTTGAAGAAACTTTCAGTCTTCAATGTAGCGATGCGTCATATCTTCCACACAATTTGACGTATACGCCAAATATCACAAAGTATCATTATGATAATGTACTGCCTGCGTCATAGACCAGCTCGATACTTAGGTACCATTTTTGTTAGAGAATTTTTTCCTTCATTTTCTTTAGGAGTACATTAGGGGTGCTACAAAATATTATTTTAGTTTTATAAATCAGAGATTTCTAAATTAATGAAACGTAGTTTATTGATTAGGTGCTCAAATGTATAAGAATCTTGCCCGAATTTCAGGAGTAAGTAGTAGAGTGTCGCATTTATTATAATTGAACTTTTTTTACCACTACGGGGAAGTTCTTAGACTTGAGACATGTTCTTGAGTAGAGACCGCGAATCGACAAACGTAAGATAGGATCTCAGGCTAGGTGGAGCGACAATCCTCGCAGGGTGGCTGGTGACAGCTGGATGAGAGTTGCCGAGAATCGAGCGGAATGGCGTGCAATTGGAGAGGCCTATGTCCAGTAGTGGACTGCTGTAGGTAGTGGACTGCTGATGATGATGAGTTCTTGGCTAAGTAATAACAGCCATACGGGTCGATCGGTCAGGCTAAGCGACGCTTGCCGCGGTTGGTCTGTGGATGGGTGACCATCTTTACATACCAAGGCCCCTCCGTGCCTTGGAAAGTACGTAAAGCCGTTGGTCCCGGCTGTCATTTACAGATCTTTGACAGTGGTTGTGGGTCGTCAGAAGCCTGAAACTCTAACAACCAGCCTACCAAGGGGTATCGTGTTACCCAGTAACTGGGTTGGAGAGGTCAGGCAGTCGCTCCATGTAAAATACCGGTATTCAGCTGTATCCGGTTAAACTGGAAGCTGACTTCAACATAGTTGGGAAAAGGCTAGACAGATGAAATTATTAACTAGACTCATTTTTAGGAAGAAAACAAAACAACGTCTAGTAGATCCCCAGCAGGGATGTTAGGGATAGTATGGTTCAAAAGACAAGCTAAGAAACTCAAACCATGGTGGCTCTCTTTTAAGAATAAGAAGGTATTCAGGTAACGGAAATCTTAATTGAAAGGTATTAATATAAGTGCTCGTGATCTGTGTTCGATGTAATTAAACAGCGATTCTTTCTTTTTCGTGTTGTTACTGAGTACTCAAACTCAAACTCAAAGCATTTATTTCAAATAAACGAATTACAGGCACTTTTGAATTGTCAAGGGGTCGGTCAGTGAGAAAGATGAAGCTAGTTGCCCATTCCAAAGCGTAGTAGGTACCTATGGAGAAGAACGTGCAAGAAACTCCATGGACACTCATTTAAATCACAATATGGTTACAAAATATTGGTTACATCATTCATGTTAGAGTTATAAATGTGAGAACGATGCAGAACGATAAAAGCGTCCGTAATAAAAAATAAAACAAATAATAAAACAATTCAAAAATAAAATGAAAATAAGCCATGGCAGCTAGAAGATGACCAGTGATGCATGGATTAGCACCATTCAGCTCAACCTGGAGTCAAAGTTTTTATGCCGCCCATGGGCCTTTTAATTTGGCTTCACATTTTGTCGAGAAATATTACCAAACACCGATTGAAAGTCAGCCTTAAAAGATTTCAATTATTATTCGAAACAAGTTTTTCAGGAGTCAAAGCCTTCAAAGGATCAGTTTCAACAAATTCACAAAATTCTATCCCCATTCAAACTGTTACTTAATAGTAAATTACCCAAAGTAATCAAAAGTCGTTACTTTACTAATCCAATTTTAATTTACTTAAAGCTACCTTCGGTCTCTTTCCAACAGCGGAGTTAGAAAGGGACAGAACGATTTCAATTACAATATGGACGGGTTGTATGGAGTACGTGACTGCTAATTTTGAAGGGCATACAAGTTTGTAAAGTTCTGATTACCACAGATTCAGTTACGTAGTACTTATGTAAATTATTTTCGAATGAAGAATTTCTTCTTATTTATTTTTTTAAACTCGCTTACAATAAGGTACAAAGGCGGATTTAATGACTTCGGTATCTCTACCAGTCCACCAAAAGTGTTGAAGAGATTAGATGGCAGGTGCTCTGTTTGACAACGAAAAAAAAAGATAAATTATAACGAATAAAAAATAAAAAAGGTACACAAGTACATAAAATACTTCTTTTTCTTTTCAAGTAGATGGCAAAGGTAAAAATATTATAATAATTTAGAAGAGTTGGGCCCTGGCCCTAGGCGGGCACGCCGATCGCGGCATCAGTGGGGTTTTAGGTCCTCAGAAGTGCAGCTGTATGGACACTTTGGATACTCCAAATTAGTCATTGTTTCGACGAAGTTTATTCGAAAGTATTTCATGTAGAATATCAACAGCTTGTTAATTAAAAATACGGTAAATATAGACCAAAGGGTGTTCAAAGAATCTTTAATAACATACGAATAACCGTTTGTTCATAAGCAGTGCCCGTGTTTATTTAACTAGCTCATTATTTTTTTTAAAACTAAACGTAGTAAGAAGAAAAGTTGGTGTTGGTATGTGTGTGTAGTTGGTGTGTGTGGTAAAGATGTGTTGTGTTATGTGGGTGTACGTGTGTTGGTGGTGATTGTTCGTCATAAATAAAAAGTCGGTTATTCAAAGATCAATTAAAATAGATTATTACGTTTATTTGCTAAATTGTAAATCATTCAGGAGCTGTTCTTTTGGATAATTAATAAAAAAAGGTACCTAAAATAAAGGTGACGAATTATTTAAGTCACTGCAAATATCTCTCTCATTTGTCTTTTACCTACTATTAAAGAAAGGCAATACAAAATCATTTATTTTTATTTCCAATGAAACTGAAAAATTAAATTTATTTGTGTATACTTGTATATACACGTGATAGAAGTGAAACTTCTTAAATAATAAACAATAAGAGAGATTTAGTGTGAGAGACAGAGAGAGTCATATATTTCTTCTCTCTCATGTAACGAAATGTGCCTAAACGTTACACGTCCTTGAAATTTAAATCTCAATTTTCGTATTTAACTAAGAAGTTTCACTTCAAAAATTGTGTTCACAAAATGTCTGCGAAGGTGTTAATGTATTTGCATGATAAACTGGTTTTTGCCTACAGAAAAGTAGGACACACTACAAAGTCAACCCAGTTTACCTGTTCCAAAGAGTTTTCTTTTTATAAGACCGACGGACGACGGCAAAGAAAATTACGTATTCTAAAATGTTCTGGACGTAGATTATAATGTTAAAAGTCATGAGGAAAAAATATCATTTACACAGATAAAGGGTGATTTTATATAGTGCCTGAAATGGTTTTATACAAATATGTATTTTCTTAATTGATTACTCATAATTATTATGTATTTTAGGAAAATTTGAAACCATACTTTTTGATCTGGTATATATATATATTTATTTAATTTATGCCATTACAAATAGGCACTAGGCATTTTTTCTATTTGTGTAAATTATCTTCTCGTAGGAGTTCCATTATATACTATTTTTTCATCATATAATGTTAATGCCTTATTGGATATTTTGAGACGACCTGATATTTAAAGATACGGAGTGAAAGTTCTAAAATCAGTTTGCTAGCTGGCGATAACTCCAACCTCCATAGAATTATTTTTGATCTTTGTTTTTTTTTCCAAGTCTTACATAAAAAAGTACCTTGTGAGGAGGGTGCGGGGGAGTCACAACAGCATCCTGAAAATTATAGCTGAAGATGTACGTGCACCTGTGTTGAGGCATTTTGTTCGTCTGGTGATCTTTTAGGGAGGTACAATATTTCCCTATTGGTTATCTTGACGGGGCGGGATGTCTCAGCACAGGGGCATTTGTGTATAGAACGTATGTAATGAGTGTTGTCCTTTGTAGTTTTATTTAAGTATTAACAATAGTTTTTGTATACTCGTACTAACCTTTGGATCTAGTTGTCCCAAAATAAATAATTTTGTTTTTTTTTTAATAAAATAAAATAAATGTCTGACTTAGCGTTTTTGAGAAAGAGTCTTGTCTATACTTACCGTATTAAAGCTGAATATAAAATAACTAAGACGAAACCAGATACTCAATACTATCATAGACAAACTGCCTGACTCTTCAGAAGTGACAAGCTCAATGGCTGTGACAGAACAGCCCCGACTAAACCAAAGTGTCGCCATTATCAGCAGGTCGAAGGTCCCTGGGACTGTCACTGATAAACGATGTCGGAAAACAATAGGACTTATCGTGACACGTAGACACTGACGACTGACCGCTGGAGAGAGATCGTTAATTTTATAGGTGACGTGTTCTGGGTTCCTGTAATTTACTGACCGTTTTTGTTAACGTTACGATTGGGAATCCGCGTATTCGTTTGGAAATAAAGTTCAGCTACATTTTTTTTTTGTGTTGTGTGCATGTTACTGGCAACTTGGTGTTGCTGGTTACATGTTAAACTTTCGTGTTCATGATTAACAAAAGATGTGAAATATTATTTATTACATTTTACAGGAAAAATAAGGATGCTCAATTATAGTAAAGTAGACTTTATTCCATGTCAAAGACAAAACATTTATTTCAAATAGGCCATTATAAAACAGTTTTGAACATCATAATTTACAAAAAAATTGAATTGATTCTAGTCGCCCCTTCCAAAAGGTAGTTTTCGTATAGAGAAGAATGGCCAAGAAACTCCACCGTTACTCTTTTAAATGTTATACAATATTTTGTATGGGTACATTAGTTAAATAATTATTATGTGAAGACGATGCACCTAAAATAAAATTATTATACCACAATAGGTAAAAAAAAAATTATGCAACGACAGATAAATTAATTATGTGATAGACGATACATGATGCTCACATATTTACACACATTGTAAAAGATAAATGATACAATTAAATTAGCAACCTCTCTCGTCTGGATTCTAGATTGTCCTATGGAGCAGGACCAGCATGTTTCCAAGCATTCTTATCTTGGATATAATCCTCTGATTTGTAATATGCATTGTTAATGTTACGTATACATACATTATGTGAATTATTACGTAGTGTACAATTGATAAGAAACAAAAAAGAATTTAATTTCTAATTGAAAAGGCGCTTTACCAACTTTGCGATTGTAATAACCGATAAAAAGTTGGTACCTATTCAATTTAATTTTAATAAAACCCATACCGAAATAGTCACGTAGTATTTAATTTATAAAAACCGCCGACATAGAAGAAAAATACTGTAAAGAATGAAACTTTTCCTCACCCACTTTTTCACAATTTTTCTGATGTAAACCCGATAGGTACAACTGAAACCTAGGCTAGATTGGCGCAACAAGAAAGAAGATATGACAACCCAATGACATCCATCACAGCGATAGACTGAGATGTTTGTCAACGTAATTCAGTAAAAGGATTCCTCCGTAAAATACTTTATCCGCTAATGGACAAGTGTCTCATATTACTTTCTACTATACCAATTTATCTAGCGGCTTCAATGTCCCTCAAGTATCACTTTCCTTAACGAATGAGATACTAACTTATACCTATAATACGTCTCTAGGGCTACCACACTGCCATTTAGGTCGACAAACTTGAGTAACAAGTTTCTTACAGAGTTGATGACCCTAAGTGAAGGACGGTTTCTCGTTAGCAAAGTTAGGCATAGGGGTTGGTGAGTATTAATTTGTTTGTGGCGGCCCTAACGTTGTATGTATCTAGCAGTTCCTGTTGGCGTGTCGCTACGTAAAATTACTTCGAAAATCAATAATTTTGAGAGAGTTAGAGCTTTGGGAGTGTTGATAAGACATGCTAATAATGATAAAGTTCATAAACCAGAATTAGCTCTTAGTTGTAAGTCGTCAACGATAATGGCATTTATTAAAGTATTTTTACTTTTCATTTTTAACAAGCGAGGTATCCAGGATATACCTGTTTTCAACTTTTAATATTTTATTAATACTATTCTATTGATGCTGTCATTAATAGAATTCCATTAAGGTAAGTAAACGTAAGTTCCAAAAGTTCATACTTGATTTTGGTCATCATGGTCTTAAAATATTAAGCCACAACTGTCACTATTTTCTGTCATAAATTGAGAGTGTCTACCAACGTTTCCCGTCTTTAAAGATTTCGTTTTATTTTTTCTAAATTTTATTTTTTGGCCACTTTTTTGTATGTATTTTAAAATTTGCGTTTTATTTGTGCAGAACAAACAATTTTTTCTACTTATATTTTTTTTTCCTTTGAATCTAATACATAATTTTGTCATGCGTAGATACTTCTCTGCAGCTTGTATTTCCCATACCCAAAAGCTAAGATACAGGCACATAGTCACACACACACGCACATAAAAAAGATAATCACCGTCACACACACACATGACGAAAGCTGAAAACATTTCCTCTGTCTTTTGTTTCTCATAAATCATTTGTCACCGACAAGGGAGCCTTGAACGTACCACAAAGGCGAGGGTTCAAGGTTGTTGACATATTAGACATTTGTCATGACATGGAGATAGCAGTTTTAAAATAGCGCGTCGCATCGAGTCGGTGTGACGAAAATGGAAACAGCATTTTTACAGTAGACAGTTTATTTTGACATGTTGGACATACATACATACATATGTTGGATTGATTTAAGTGCACTATAGAAATGAAAGGAGGGTAAACCAGATCTTTTTTCTAAGCACCAAATAAGTTAAGAAATGGAACAAACTTTGTTTCAAATCGTCTATCAGGTAAGATAACTGAAACTTGAGTATTATTCGTAGGTCGTGAAATAAACTACCAGAGTCTATATAGGTTTAAAAAAAAACAAAGCCAAGTGCGTGTCGGACCACGTATAATTAAGGGTTCCGTGTATGGGATGAACTTATCCCAAGAACAAACTTTATCATTCCAACTGCAAATGTAAGTTTGTACACATAATGTTGAGATATTTACCATGTTATTTTAAGACCATATACTTCTTATAGAGTTTTCTGTAATTTATGAGTAAAGAACCATTCTCTGTATTTTTTTCAAAATTGTAGGCTCAGTAGTTTCGGAGATAAGGGGGAGAATAGTAATTTTTCACCAATTTTTTTATATATCTATAAAAATATTTATTTCAAAAGTATGAAAAAATTTATTTGAGATCCACACAACAAGCCCTTTCATGTCATATGCCACACGGTACAGTTTGCAAAACTTTTTTTTAATATTCCAATTTGTCCCTGAAAAGTGATCCCCATATTCAAAATTCATGTATTTACGTTCGACGTCCGTATTTGGGTCACAGAAATTCATGTGTACCAAATTTTAACTAAATTGGTCCAGTAGATTCGGAGCAAATTGGCTGTGACAGACGGATAGACAGACACACGAGTGATTCTATAAGGGTCCGTTTTTTCCTTATGAGGTACGGAACTCTAAAAAAAAGGAAAACAATTGCGCACAAACTGCATATTGCAGTAAGTTTACCCTTCTACAGCTCTAAAGAAATAATGTAGGTGCTTTCATAAACCGAACGGTTAGTTCCGAACACCAAATTCAAGCTACTGCTAACTAACTTTAGTAATTTATAGGTGTCTAATTTTAGTCTAGACATACAGTATGTTAACGACCAAACTTTCACGGCGTCGCCTTGTTCCTTCTAAATTAAATGGAAGAAATTGATTGTCCTCGTTTGATGACGAGTTTATTTATTTCAATTGTAACGTTTAATATTGTTCGGGGCTATAAATTTTATGGAGCCAATTGAAGTGCCTTCCAGCCACCTTAACAGATCGAAAATATCTAGGAAATTTAAGTGAGACGTCAGAAAATGGCTGTTTGTATGTGACATGGAGAAGGAAGAAATGAAGGTCTAATGTGTAAGAACCGAGCAGTTTTTCACTGACCAGGACGCTTTGGAAATGCAGGACAGACTGCTGGAGTGAGCCGGGATATAGACTATGACCCGGCTGTAATAAATGGATGCTCCATTATAGGGCTACATAGTTTTAGGTACAGCGTGGGGGCACGATGTGATTGAAGTCAACTGATCATGCTCGCCATGATAAACTCTCTTCTTTGTCATCGCGCTCTCCTCAAACACGTAAGTTAGAAAAAAGATGTTATGTTATTTTAGACTTTCATGATTCACGATAAAAAAGAACCCTTCCTTATTCGTGCCTTGATATGGAAGTGCACCAACCTCAAATAAATTTTGATATTTGCAGAAGAATGATGAATAGCGAGCCAAAATTATGCTTAACGATGTTTTTGCCAAAATTAACGTATAAATTAATGTGGACACTCCATTTTGCTTATTCCTTGGCTCGAGAGGTCGCCCGGACCCATAAAGCTGAATTCCATTTGTCATAATAAATGGCGAACGGCTTTGTTTATTTGACACAACAATGTTTATTTCTTTCGCTACTTTGAAGTTTGTGACGGGGGTGTTAAAATGGTAATATTAAGTAACGCTGACTTACAGCGACAGGCTCTTGACATGCAAAAAGCGTTTCGTATAATCGGCAACGTTTTCGTGGAAATATTTCACAGCACTGTTACGGTTAGTTTAATATTATTTTCATTTTGTATTTTGAAAGGAAAAGTATCGAAATAACTTTGTGAGAACAGAACCCGAATTGTCAAAAGAATTTACGTATTTACAAACATTTTGTTAAAACAAATTATACTTACTTACTTCAATAGATAGTTAGGTGAATGGTACAAATAAAAACAATTTCATTCAAATTGTTCTACTTAAATAATACTAGCTGTTGCCTTCGACTTTACCTTCTTTGTATTTCATAATTTTTTATATAAATATCCGGTATGAAAAGTATCCTCCTCGTAGTAGTGAAAAAATGTCCTTCTTCAGATCCCCGGCAGGAGACAGACAGAATTACTTTCGCATTTCTAATTTTCTAATTAGTACAGGGTCAAGTTAAATTAGCTAGCAAAACTCCGCAGATGTGACGCGCATCGATATCTAAACGGTAACGTTAACGTTGTATTGTGTTAAAGTTCCTATTATTTTACAAGTTGTTTTAGCCTTTATAATACATGAGTAACTTAGGCTAAAATTTATAAAGATATCACGCGAGCGAAGCTGCTAGTTATAGACTGATAATTTGTATTTTGATAATTTATATCGATATTTAAATTGTAAATAATTTTGTATAGATTTGTAAATGATCGCACTGTCACCTGTAATGATATAGTTGTTTAAGTGAGATTTTAATAAATAAACATTAAACATAATAAAACAAATAAATAATTAATTTCATGAAGTTTTTTGTGGGGTCATCGACCGCATTTGGTTTAGTCACTTGAAATATCAATAAAAAAATCCATATCTAAACAACACGATAAAATATAAACAAAACGTTTTTATTTCCATCCCGTCACGTTTCCCATCACGATCGTTTGGTAACTATTTAATGTAAGCAAAGCTGCGATATGACTACTAAATACTAAGATAAGAGGCAAATACTTATTAGGTTTTACACGTCAAGATAAGAGATGACTATTGGAAAAAAAAAAACGACAAAGCCTGACAATGTGTTTCAAACAAAAGATAATGAAAGACAAACCTGTTTCAACAATGTATTTTCGCTGTGGCACGATCGCTTTGACGGCAGAGACAAATAGCAACGCTCAATAATAAACAAACAATGCATAATTTAGTGTCGAAAAATAGTAGTAGTAGGTCTAATTGTGTACTAGAGTCTGGCCACGCTAAGTCTGCTATGGAATAAATGGGCAACCCCAAAAAGTTATTTATACGCTATACTTTTACATCAGTCAGTTCTTTCAAACAAGTACGTATGTATACAACACACTCATATATGTCACAACAGTTTATTTGATTTTGTGAACTTTTTTTTATATTATTCTATCTTTTATTACATTATTTATTCTGATACCTAATTTATTAAAACGGACACACATTTACACACTTCCCTGTTTATTATTCTAGCGTATGGCACTCGTGGGTTGCGGCTGAAAGTTAGTGTCACTTAGTGTTGTCATCTAACAATATGCTGAGCTGAGGCTCTTTTGGCATTATAATCATTGTTTTCCGTTTTTTATAGTAATAAGGTGTATTTTTTCTGCTGTAATGCCAATAAACGCATTTTTATTTCTTCTTTCTTTCTATGTCAGTTTCGAGGTTGTAAGTAGATCTAATGATTTTGATATTTGCCTTTTGATTTTTGTATAATAGATTATGTGTAATAGAGTATGTCGTACCTATGCTCTACCTCCATATGATGACTGAAAACTGTATCAAATCCACACTGCATCATGCTAAAGTGGCTATTCTTTACCAGGAATAAATCAGAATATAAACATAATAACCTATCAAAAACAAAAGACAAACAAAGTATCAAATTCTTTTTCGTAGGACAGGATGGTGTTGCCGTCTATAGATTTTCAAATTCCACCATTTTTTTGGGTTACGTAAAATTGTTTTTAAAGCAAAAATAGACCATAACCTTGTATGACCTCCAAGTGACATTCAATCTTAGAGGGTGACAAAGCAATTACATACATACATACTTATACTCACGCTTTCTTCCCATGGGGGTAGACAGTATTTCGTTCTAGGGCGTCCCCTCCCGGCGTTTCCACTCACCTCTGTCTTGTAAATACCTTTTTGTTAGTCGCCTTTCATCCTCTCAAAATGACCAAACAATCTAAGCATAATTTAAAAAATAAAATTGTCGCTACATCTTCTTTAAAATGCACAGTTGCGCTATAAAGGAATTGCATAACCAGCCCGTAATGTTCCCACTGCTGGGACACAGGCCTCCTCTCTGTGAGAGGCAGTGGGCGGTAATCCACCACGCGGGCCCAGTACGGGTTGGTAGATTGTCACATGTTTTCGAGTATTTGGTTCTAGGACATGCTGGTTTCCTCGCGATGGTTTCCTTTACCGTTTTGAGAGCAGTGGTGATGAAATAATTTACACAAAGAAAAGCGCCTGTTAAGGTTCGAACCTACGACTTACCACTCGTAAGTCGTGGCCGTTACCAATGGGCCTAAATAAAGCAATTATGAGATCAAATATCCACCACATCACTGTTCGTACAAAAGATTTTAACGTTTAGTCATTTTTATGTAAAAAACAAAGCGTTTTATGCGTGGTCGGCTAAAAAGCAACGATAAAAATACAGGTGGTAGCGTGTTCTCTGTTCAGATGTTATCGCAAAGGTTTATACAAATGTTAATTAAATCGTACTAATATTAGTTTGTGGTACGTTTTGGGTCAAACGCCTGACTGATTGGTCGTAGATATGTATCATTGACCGCTTATGAAACCTAAAATACAGGCAAACTAGAAAAGGTATGCGCTTCGGTAATCTTCGTGATTCCGAATTAGCACGAATTTTGCGTCACAGAGAAAACCCCCATGGAGGTAATGCTTCTAAGGCCGCTTTCACATTAGGACGTTAGCAATGCGATAGTAGCGCGGTAGTAGCAGATGCCTTCACATGATAAGAACAGCCGCGCGACAGCAGCGCGGCGGCCGCGCCGCAATTTTATCTGTAAATGAACACTTCATTTAAAAAATGGACTATAACTTATCATGTGCGCTTGCTGTTGGGCCAGGTAATAATAATAACTTAGTTTACTTGTATAGTTATGATTATATTTCAACATTCTTATATTTTTTTCTTCAATTAATAGCCGATTGAGCAAAAGCGGCGGCCGCGCGCTTCCGCCGGGCTTCTGTTTATGATATGAAATTCTTACTGTGCGTCTGTCGTGCGACTGTCACGCTGCTAAGGTCGCCTTAATGTGAAAGCGGTCTTAGTTTTGTAGTACCTGTCATTGCGCGTTTGTATTTTGTTTTCTCTCAATCAGGTTAATTACTCCGGTAGCATCGCATTTTCGCATTTATCATGCAATAGTTTTAAAAGTTTTTTTTGGAATTGCTTAGAGTTGTCACTAAATAATTTTGTAAACATTGTAGCACAAAATAAGCAAGTACTTCCATGGTTGTAACAGCTCTATGTTAGATCTCATCATCGGCGATAATTCCCGAAGCGCATACTTTTCTGGGAAAAGCTGTACTAATGTTATGAAAATACATATTTATAACACTGCTTTACTTATACAGAAAAAATATAGCTTACTGCTCTTTTGTGTACCAAATACATTTGTTTTATAGTTTTTGAGCACGCGATGACGGATAATTGGTGTAGAAATGCCTTGTTTTCTAGAAAACAATTGTTTTTATATGTCAATGAAATGTTGGAAGGTGTATTTGCGATTGAAATTGACGTGCCTGTTACAGAGTGGCCAATTCGAAAGTATACAATTTTAAATTAAGATTATTTTTATTACAAACGATAATTACCGAATATTTTTATATGATTATATTATTCAAGCTTGGCAATTTTATACTGTGCATAAGGTCTACTTAATCTCTTCCTTTTTTATGCTTAAAAATATGCTTTGCATCACGTATTCACGTTGCATAAAATTTTCGCGTAATTTCTTATGTATATACCATTAACAAAGGCACAAATATTCTGGTTTTCGTATTCAATATTGACCACGACACGTTCCATTCGACAACCCTGCTGAAAAAAGTCAGGACATGTCGCGAAATCCTCAGGGATCTAAATGGTATACGTTACTCTTAATGATATTTTTAAGAAATTGGGTCGTTTTTAAATTCGATTAAGAACTTAAGTATAAAATAAAAAAACAACAAAAAACAAATAAAAAAAAAAAACAAAAAACAACTGAAAAAACAAAAACAACAACAACTGTTAAATAACTGAAATTATTGCGATGGTCATGGTCCTATAGACTGTGAATAACAAATTTGCTGCATTTTACAATAAGTAAATTATTTAATAGATATCAAACAATTGCAAAATTGGGCGTCAAATTAAAATGCGGGCTAGAAAAAGTTATACACATTGGAATTGGCAGCCCTATTTCATGAATTGTTTTGTAAAGTAGACAGATTTTGACAGATATTGTCCTTGTATTAGCAATATTTCTAGCAAAGTGGCTTTAATATTTTTTTATGATAAATAGTTACTGATTTATGAGTACCAAAAACCATAGGTATACTATGGCTATACTATCAAATGAGGATTCTCTATTTTCACCAGAGCAGAGCTCGGTCGCCCAGGTACTATAAACATAATTAAGTAAATTATTACACGCCCTTCTTGTAATCCGCTATAAGTTAAATTACGTGTAGGTACCTACTGTTGACAGAACTGACACAATTCTTTGACCTTCTTTACCGTAGGCCCTTTGTTACCATTTTACCGCGCCTACCCGAAGAATTAACCTTTAATTTGTGCCTGGCTCAAAACAGAATTGGTTAGATTAGAATATTTTGAAGGGAAAGTGCTTGATTGAGTGTTTGTGATTACGTAAAACAGTTATAGATTGAAATATAGTTTCGAACACATACAAAACTACTTGGCAGAAAGTAAAGTAAGAAAGAAAAGGTTTCGATTCGATCAAGTCGTGATTGAGACTCGCACAGGAAATCACAAATTAAAATAAAACACACTCATAAAAACATAAATAAAAAAAAAACAATAAAAAACAGAAAGTTCTGTACGAGGCCAAAAGGCGCCTATCACAGCATGATGCTGCGACATTTAAAAATAAATGTCGCAGCGCTGGTATTCTGATAGAGCCCGCAGTGATGAAGTACAGAAGTACAGAACGCCATCTCTTAAGATCCTTTCATACTTCGATTACGTTCATATATCTGGTCATACACGCGCGCCGGTTGCGAGTACTACGCACCTGACCTTTCTGAAGAACATCACCAATAAGGTCCCTATAGTTATGTCCATTTAGGACGTCTCCTTTCGGCGTTTTCCACTCACATCTGCTTTGTCGGTTTCAATGTTGCATAACAATTAGTTAAATATTAATAAACGTTATAGAAACAACTGAGTCGGTTTATATTTAGGTTTAGTTTGATAGGTAAGTTTGTATTACACGATCACGAGTACACAAAATAAATGACTACATATTATCTTGACTTTGGACACAAAATCCTAGACTTCTGAAAGCCAGACCAAGTCTCTGTCGATATAATCTGTTTGTTTTTATTTTTGTCACAATCAGATACAGAGTGATTTGTAATTTGACGTATTCCTTCCAAGACGTGGTAGTGTGTATGCATAAAATATCAGCTATCTACTAGTGAAAGTCCCGTCAAAATCAGACAGACAAAAATTTAAACGTTTTTTTGTTACCGTATAAACTTTAATTTTAGTAAAAAACAGTTATACAAAAAAAAAACGGATTCCAAAAAACACTACAAAGTGAAAAATAACTTAAATTTCGGAAGTCGGTGGCAAATAACTTAAACCAAAGACACCGACTTACGAAATTTAAGTTTTTTTTTGGTATAAACGTTTTTTACTAAAATTAAAGCTTATACGGTTGTTTTTTTTTTGTATAAAAGTTTTTATTTCTCGCTTTTTAGTGGATAGTTTGTAATTTACCTAAGTTACAACAGCCTAATCTCAACTGGTCATCATCTTTTACAAAATATTGCTTTTCCCGATACAGGGACGTTAATCGTTGAGGAGTTCTCCTGGTACTTAACCATCAGCTGCACTTCTCCATAAGCATTGTGACGAGCATATATTGCATTGCAGCCATATTAAAGTAATCAAATCGCAACCCGTGAAATACTTATTATTGAGTAATTCCGGTGGCCATTTGTGGTCTTTATCATCAGTTCCACTGAAAAAAGAATCATCGAAATCGGTTGGCGCGATATTGAGTTATTCGTCCATTTGTCGCACACATAGTTAATGCAAATTTAAGACTTATATGGTTTTCTCATGGATGCCATTATCAGAACTAGACCAAATTGAAATGGGACTACACGGGAAGTACCAGCTTTCAAATAAAAAAGAATCATCAAAATCGATTCACCCAGTCGAAAGTTCTGAGGTAACAAACAAAAAAATAAATTAAAAAAATACAGTCGAATTGAGAACCTCCTCCTTTTTTTGAAGCCGGTTAAAAAGCTGTTATTTTGACATTACAAACAGACACATCAATTTTATTTATTTGTTTTATACGTATAGATTACCTCGTCTGTATTTTTCGCAAGAATAGACAGAAGTATTTATAATGACACACAATTTCAGTACTAATATTTCTGTAAAATACAATAGACGTGGATATATTTAGTAACCTGTTCCGCTTGGCTATTTCTAAAGAGCCTTAAAAAACCCTGAAAGAAATCGATACGTGTTTCACCTCTCAACGAGGCATCGAGTTCTCGACAACTCATTCGTCATCCAGAGTTTTTTATGGCTCTTTAGAAATAGCTAAGCGGAACAGGTTACTAAATATATCGACGTCTATTGTATTTTATAATGGATTTCCGCAAGGTCACGCCTGAATCAATTAACTAATATTTCTGTATTTAAAATCTAGCACACATACAAACTTGGTACACTTTTAGCATTATTTAACAAACTATTTAATTAGGTAATGAATATAACAACTTATAGACATTAGACTTCTTGAAGACACCTTTAGGTGTCGAGGCTCAAATCGAACTGACTTAGAAGCTAAGCGACGCTCCAAACATCATGTTTTCAATTCCGTTCCGTTAAAAAACCAGTACTTTTACGGTAACTGTCAAATGAGATACTTTTAAACTTCATGATTACACTGATACATCATTTGATAATTTTATATTTAGTATTTGAAATCACTAAATTTAATTAAAATTTGGAAATCATGACATATGTACACCAGCGTTCTGATAGTCCCATATATTAAGAGTCAGCTATCAATAGGGACTCCAAGGTGTTACTACAACAGATTAAACTATTATAAATACCTATAATAGGCTTTCGAAATCGATGATTACCGCCTTCTTGGGTCCAGCTACACTTAAGTACTAACACAAATGGGAACTGTCATCATCCGCTAAATCCCTCTAGCCACTCTATTCAAGCTGTGATCGGTCGAGTCTATTGATAGGCCAGCGTTGCTAATCTGGACCAATTAAGGTAGGTGCCTGAGAGGTTCCAATTACTGTCCAGCTATTAGGCACAGTGGTACCTGTAGCCGTAAGTCTATTAATGATTTTGATGGCCGAAAGCGTTCAGTCACAGAAATAAATATTGTTTAGCAGATTGACTTATGTAAAATCTGTCTAGCCTTTTCCCACCTATATTGGGGTCGGCTTCCAGTCTAACTGGATGCAGCTGAATACCAGTGTTTTACCAGTACATGGAGCGACTGCCTATCTCTCCTCCACAACCCAGTAACTGGGTATTACGATATCCCTTGATAAGACTGGTTGTCAGATTTTCGGGCTTCTGACGACCCATAACGACTGTCAAAGATCCACGAATGGCAGCCGGAACCAACGGCTTAATGTGCTTTCCGAGGCGCGGAAGAGTCTCAGTATGTAAAGATGGTCACCCATTCACAGACCAACCCCGGCAAGCGTAGCTTAACCCGATGAATCGACCCGTGTGGCTGTTATTACTTAGCCACGAGCTCCTCCGACGAGATTGACGTATCTACTACATAAATTGACCGTGTTATAGCCATTTGATACGAGATACGGTCACAGATGGATACAGATGGGTCACTCCGCAATTTAGATATGAAGCTTACACGGCAGTCTCGACTTGTTCAGTAGGCGTAATGTAGTCAGAAGATTAAAAGACAGACATTTCTAGGTGAATATAATTTACCGCTGTGCGACCTGAATTGCACTTTATTGTGTCGTAGCAAGAGACGCTTTTTATTCAAATGATTTTTCGGATTGAACCATCTATACCAATCTGTGGTTGAAAGTCAATTAGTACCACAGTCCGCGTTTAGAGGATTTAACCTAGTGGTTTAAACGACATTGGTAAAAGTGTTCTCTGAACAAGAACACCTGACCAATTATGATATAATTTCTGTTATTGCAATATAATTATTATGGAAATTTCAACGACCTTTTAATCGAACAGTTGGTGTAGATTTTGACACTCTAAAAAAAAAAATAGTGGCATTTCGGGAGTGCCAAAGGAAGTGAAAACTTGAAAAAAAATCGGCACCGCGGTAATCAACGCGTTGATGTCTTTTTAATCGTCAAAAACTGGTGTCATCACGGTGTCCTCAAAAATAACCAACGCGCCCAAAGAAGTTTTCACTTAAAACAACCACTTTGATAGCCAGATTTCTATGTTTAATATTTATTTGAGTTCTAATAACATAATAGTGTTTCTATTTTCGTGTTCGCTTTATTATTGTACAGACGGCCACAAAATCCTTTTCAATAGGTGCATTTTAGTTAACATAACTTTCATTATATGCCCATATAATACCCATAATTTCTCGCTAATGTATTTTTGTATTCGGTAAAATAACAAAAACTTTTGAAATGGATCAGTAATTTTTTAACACTGTTCTTTGAGAACTAAGTATGAAATAACTAATATTATAAATGCTTAAGTGGGTTTGTTTGTTTGTTACGCTTTCACGCAAAAACGGCTGAACGGATTTAGATGAAATTTGGCACATAGGTAGAGCATCTGGGTTAGGGCATAGAATACTTTTATCCCGGTAAACGTAGACGAAGTCATGGGTAGAAGCTATATAGTACCTACCTAACTCATATTCTTATCGTACCAAAATATAAGTCAGTCGGCAAGGTGGTAGCAAGACTACCTCTCTACGAGTTCCACGACGTACATTCGGCTTCTAAAACTTTGTCATATTTCACGAAGGAAATGTCGACGTCAAAAATGAGACGCGTAAGCGAACGAGTTTAATGTGACAAAGTTCAAAGTGATCAACATCTTCATAAGGTGTTCGTCGATTCAAGTATCGCCAGCATAGCTATTCAAAACCGTTCGATACGCTTCCGTACCGTATCGAACATCAATCAATGTTATCAAATGAGTCCTCTAAAGGCTATTCACAAATCCGAAAATGTTGTCAATTTGAATCAAATACACGACCGCCTTCTTCCGACAACTATTTACTGTCGGGGGCAAGGCATTAAAAATGTGCTGAAATAAGTAATTGAAAATGTGTCATTTTCGGTTCGACAACCTGTCTAATGGTTGTGAATCCAATGTTGGAAGCTATTTACTAAATACTCATAATAAATAAGGTAAGTTGAATCAGTAACTAATTGAAAACCTATGTTAAACTGTTCTGAAATAATTGGATATGTGTATCGACTTTTGCTGCCAACCATAGGCGGCTAGCCCCTCTCATAACCTTTACAAGGTGCACTCCCATATTTGATCAGTTACAGTTACCGAACTAAACTTAGATGACGAATTGATTGCTTGATTGGTTTTCATAATGTTGTTGGACTGTTAACCTGTCTTGTGAAGAAAGTAAAAGGGAAAAACTTTATAAAAATATCGAAGGAAATTGGTATCATCCTATATACTATTAAACGAGCAATATTTGTATATATACACACACACACATATATAAATATATGTACATATGTAATATTGTCGGAAAAGGGCTCTAACGATGTCGATGACAGTTGCAATATAGGGGTTTATGGGAGCGATAAATCAATCCAGCTAGGTCTCATATCTGCTCGTTATTTCCATATTTTCATCCGAGCAGAGCTCGGTCGACCAGATACTGATAGGCAAACCATTTTTGACAAAAGGGTGTGTTAGCCCAGTTACTGGGTTGTGAAGGTTAGATAGACATACGCTCCATGTAAATACTGGTATTCAACTGCATTCATTTAGACTTAACAATTGACTCCATCATAGTTGTGAAAAGGCTAGGCTTATGATGATGCTGATTCGAAAGTCGAATTATCGCATATGACATTAAGGCTAAGTTCACGGATCAGTTTTCAGCCGCGTTCACTGTGGTGACGGGACGGCAACCCACACGACACAATCGTGCACGCTGCGGGCATAAATCACGTCGTGAAAACGTGTTCGTACGAGTTTTACGGTACCACCACCGCGGCAGGCGCGGGTGAAAATCACTCCATAAGTTCTCAAAACTCACGGAGTGACCTGCATCCTCTTGCCCCTTGATAGTAACAACGATTTTCATCAATGCTCTTGTTTCTGGGAAACCTCACTGTATATTATAAAGGTACTTTTAGATTAGAGAACAACGTTGAGAGCCTAGTGCGAGTTAATGAGTTTACTATGATCTCCAATCTGTGTCCACTGCTGGACATAGGCCTCTCCCATGCTGCGCCGCAACACCCTGTCCTCCACCTTCCGCATCCAGACTGTCCCAGCCACCTTCCTAAGGTCGTCGGTCCATCCAGCTGGGCGGCGTCTCACACTACGCTTGCCGATACACGGTTTCCACTCCAAGACTCGTCTACTCAACCGGCTACTGGTCCTTTGACAAACATGACCAGCCCACTGCCACTTCAGCTTCCTTACTTTGCAGGCTATGTCGGTAACCTCCGGTTCTTTTCCGGATAATTTAATTTCTGATCTTATCCTTTAAAGAAACTTCGAGTATAGCTCGCTCAATAGAGCGCTAAGCGACCTTGAATTTGTGGACCAATCCGACTGTCAGTGTCCACGTTTCGGCATCGTACGTCATAACGGGCAGGACGTACTGGTTGACCACCTTAATCTATACACACTACGGGGCTGGTGACGAGAATCCAGTTTTCCAAACGCTGCCCAACCCGACTGGATACTTTCGTTGGCTTCTTTCTCAAAGTTGAACCTAGCAAGCTTGATGACGTGCCCTAGATAGACGTACTCCTTCACAACTTCGAGAAGCGACCCTTCGATGTGGATTGGACTCGGTAATACATGCGAATCTGTACATTGGTGACCATTTATTGTACATCAAGAGAACTATACACCATTCATAAACAAAGTATGCTTGGTAATAAGTATAAATAAGCCTAGTGGCCTAGTAGGTAACGGCCCGATTTACGAGTTCGATCCTAGGCAGACACCAGTCATAAATATTAGACTAATTTAATTTTACTCGTAAATATTATGCTAATTACGAATTTCGTACAAAGTTGGTTAGTAACATTAACTATTTATAATGTAAGCAAAAAATATCAAATGTTACATTTTATATTAAGGCCTGAGCTCATAAAACAATAATAAAGGGTCTCAAAACAACGCCATTTACATTTTAAATCAAGCCGCTATAATTTTCCATACGAAAGCACTAATCTTTAACCTTGGAACGTTAGCAACAAGTTTCGGAGTGTGCGGACGGCCTAAATCCGTGGCTTTATAACTGCCTGTAATAACATTATGATAAGTAAAGCTTCCTCTACGCTCCGTTACACGTAGCTATACTGCGTTCGCAATTTCGTTTCCAAACTAGTAAACAAACATGTCTTTTTGGAAAGATTACTTTTATAATCACACAGAAAGTTCAGTTTGCTTTACAAATCAATCTTTTTTATAACTTTTTCAATAGTACCAACTAGTCATTCCGAAATCAACCTAAATTACACGGGTTTATGTTGCAATTTGTTACAGTGTAATTGAAAGCAGGAACCAAGGATTTGAACATAGAATAAAAAGAAAGAAAGAAAGAAAGAAAAAACGTTTATTTGCGGTAAACATGACGCAAAAAAAAGTTTAAATTACATAAATGAGAAAAGGTTGGGGAAGCATGCGTCACATCCACGCAAATCGGCTATCGCTCAGCATTATGCTACGACCCTATGCAAGACAGAGCCCCAGCGCTGGTTTTCAGCGACAGCCGGCGCCGACGTAATGACGTCGACCGGTGCAGCAAACAAATATTTAAAGGGTGTACCAGTACAGCGTACTTAAAGAAAAATAATTTATTAAAATTAAAATGTGATTCAATATATTAAATAGATGTAAAAAAACAAAAAGAGATAGACATACTTTATTTTCAGTTACGAGAATATCATCCTCAAAAAAACGTTTTACGTTTTATATATTGGCAACATTTCGACGCGTTTTATTTGGCGTGCTACTAATACGAATACTGTACTTAATTTCAGTTGGCTCATGGTGCGTGGTTGAGTCACTCAACAATGTTCGGCTTTTATCCGTAGAAAGGCGAATAAAAAAGTCACTATGTGGTTAATTTTAACTGGCGTTTGAAGAAAATGATTAATTTTGTTATTGTCGACCGATATTAGATACATCGCAAAAAAGCAAATCAAAGGAATTAAATATTTAAAGAAGGTATTCTAAGCTTTTGTGATGGAAAAGATCGTGTAAAAACCTGGGCTTAAAATATTACCTTGAAATTGGCAACGTAGAGAGCAAACATGGCGACTAATGGTCGTTCCTTCATTTTTAGAAAATTTATGTATATAAGTTACGGGGTTATTGTAACCACAAGATTCTCAAATTCTTACTTTCAGACCCTTCTCATTTCTAAGAAAATTAATCTTCAGTCCACCACAACTTTCATTGGCATAACTTGACATAATGTCATCATTTATAACACAACAGCGCGACGCTCCACAGTTTTGTTGTTCTATTTTTTAATACAGAGAGGAAAACTTGTAATGGAAAACTCGCTATCTTTATCATAAGCGAGCTTCCTCGGGAAACGCGAACTCCTTGCGAAGTTGCAAGAAATAGTTCCGTAATACTTTACTTTAGGTAATTTTGCATCTCAACGTTCTTGAATATGTTAGTTTGCTGTAATGTTAAGGTAAGGTTTTAAATTTTTCATGTGTTTAGAGACGACCTGTATGGTCATCTTAAGAAAACCTAAACTATACTTAGAACCTTACCATATGAGACGAAAATGGCAACGTTAAAATGTGTTGTTGATAAGTAATGAGTTTTATGTGACGAAAATTAAAGTGATCAATGATCTTAACGTTTTCGTAAGGTGATGATACCATCAGCTCCTGAGAGAACATAGTATTGATAAGAATCGCGTAAATTAAATGAGGGGTTCTGTAAAACTGTATGTGCATGAATTTAAAAAAAAAAATACGTCGTGGCAATAAAAAAATATAGCCTGAAAACTTTAAAATTTGTCAATTATAACCAGCAAAGTGTATTCAAGTAAATGAAAATAAAACTACTCCTTATTATAAATAATTATTTAACGATGTATATCTTACAGTAGAAAACAACATTATATCAAAAACCTATTTTCCAAAGTTGCTACGAGCATAGACGATACTTGCAACTATTCACGAAGTTTACTAAGAGTTATATTGCATGTCTGGCCCATATATTAAGCGCGAAGATCCTTTACTGTCTCTTAGGAGATTCTTGATTTACGATGCACCGTGTTGTGTCCATGAACTATTTAGGTGCAAATATGGGATGGGAATTAAATTCTCCGAAGTAATACAACAACCATAACAACAATAGATGTTGCAGAAAATGTTTATTTTAGTTACCTACTAACAAAATCTCGTGGCAATTCGTAGCTTGCTTCGACGTAGGTAACACTTATTTCAGCAAAAAAATGTGAGAGATCTACACATCCGATTCTGAAAATTTTTTCGCTGATAGAAAGGTGCGATATTGTCGAGTGGCTTATATAAGCCGTTAAAACACACGGACAAAGTCGCGGGTAGAGGCTGTACGCAATAAATCGGAAAAAAATAAGTTCGTTAATTGCATCTACCATAGAGTTCTTAAAAACTGGCCAAGTGCGTGTCAGACTACGCACAATGATGTGTTCCCTAGTTGAGATGAATTTAGTTATTCCAAGAACAAAATTAACATTGTAGTTGAAAAACATGTTCTCCCATACATTCCAACTGCAAATGAAACTTTGTACGCACAATATTGAGAGATTTACCATGTTATTTTAAGACCATAGACTAAGGTTTTCCTGTAATCAAAGAGTAAATAGCCATAATTTGTATTTTTTTCAAAATTTTAGGTCCAGTAGTTTCGGAGAAAAAGGAACAATTTTCATCGAATTTCTTAAATATCTTTAATAGTATTTATTTTTAAATTAAATTAAAAAATAGTTTGAGATGCTCTTAACAAGCCCTTTCATTGGATATATCACACGGTACTGTTAGCAAAACTTTTTTTTAAATTTATCTTTTTTGCCCCCAAAAGTGACCTTTATATTCAAAATTCATTTATTTACGTTAAATTTTCGTGTTTGGGTCACAGAAATACATATGTGTATCAAATTTCAACTTAATTGGTCCATTCGATTCGGAGCAAATTGGCTGTGACAGACGGACAAACAGACAGACACACGAGTGATCCTATAAGGGTTCCGTTTTTTCCTTTTGAGGTACGGAACCCTAAAAAAACGAATAAAGTAAAATTTGATTATTTGCCAAGAAAAGAAAAACTCAAACGACATCCTCACCACACGATTCAACAAATATTTTCGCATAAACCTTATCATTTCCGTGTTAACATGCCCATCATTTCAACATTTATCACGACCACGAGAACAATAATGAATTATTCTCCGATTTCATGATTTTTCTTTAATAATACTGAATTCTTCGTTGTTCTAGTGGCCGCAGGCGTGACTGCTGAGCATGGGGGCCCCGGCTCGATTTCCAGGTCGACCTCCGAGAACGTCAATGACGGCCATTTTTAGACTGTTTTTCTATATTTTCCTCTGTAAAATAAAGCTTATGTAATCACGAAGTTTTCACAGCACGGTGCGGCGACGCCATATCCAAACGGAGTTATTAAGCTTACGTAGTTAAAATTTCTCGTTTAATTCGTTCAAAGTTCATAGAAAAAGTAATTTCATAATGTCAGTATATATTGTTATAACAGGAAATATTAGGAAATACCTTTAACTTTATAGCTATTGCATAAGTCTACACTGTAAGCATTTTTGTACATAGCAATGAATTCAGTAAAGCTATCTACTCAGCGAAAATAAAAGCTTCAGAATTATCGAAGCAAAAGGCATATTCTTCTGGGTACTGGATTATACAGGGCGTCTCACGGATATGATTATTATATATTTTTCTGAACAAAATTTCACATCAAATGTTAAAATTCATGGTCTTCCTTTTATTTGTGACACTATGTTATTTAGCAAAAAATAATCCTTATTTCATCATAAGGATTATTTTTTGCTAAATAACATAGTGTTTCGATCGGTATGATAAAGCTTTTTTTTCTCGTGTAACGGGTTCGATTCACGGTTCAACCATGTAATTATTTAAATATCTTTGAATGCAGTTTAAATTGTTTTTTAAATTCAAATAATGTCTTCTTTCTTTAAAATGTTCCATCTACAATATTCAAAGTACTTTCCCTCCATGTGGCTTATCCGTGGGACGCCCTGTATATAGTCAATGCTTGTAACTAACCTCTTTGCAGTTATTTAAACAAAAGAATGGGAACGTCATGTCATCGGTCCGTTCTCAATGACAGTTGTAGAGCACCTCGTTTCTCCCTCGGGTATCGTAAGGGGTGACTTAGTAATTATGTCAATTGGATACATACACATTGTACAGCATCCAGCCATACATTGATGTCATCTTAGTGACTTGTAGATATGTTTGTAAATATTACTCAATCTCGACGGATGCTTTTCTTATCGTTTGTTACCATACAAAGAAAGAAATTACTTTATTTGCAGTAAACATGATGCAAAAGAGAACAAAAACACAAAAAGAACAATCAAGATACCAAAACAAACCAAAAATGCCGCGTTAAATAGGTTCATTTCGGACAATGACGTCAGACAGATCTGTCTGTCGCTGATTTTCAAATGAACCTTTTAAATGCCATAGGTATACATAGCGGATAGTATAACGACAGGTCATCTGTGTGACTGTACCTAAATTACCCTAGGCTGATAAAAATTTCGGTTTTCCTAATTATGCTAATACTAGTGGTTAGGTCGGTTCCCCTTACGGGGAAGAACTGTGCTCCTCCTGGCACAGTTCTTCTGTCGGGCTCGTCCCAGACTGGTCACCCTCCCACTGATATAAGATAGAAATGAATTCCCATAACCTAAACTGCCTTGTTCTGACTTAGATAAAATAAGGGACAGGGATGGATACAAGGTGAAGCTAATATTAGGAATTTACAGTTAGTAAACATAAGTATTATAATATGAAGCTAAGAAAAGGGTATGCAAAAGTATTTAATATAATATTATGTTTTAGTATTATAAATGTTAGAACGCCAATGTCTCCTCGTCTTGCAGTTGAGCACCAATACCTGCAATACAGCCTTGGTAAGGTGAAGGGGTAAAGCGAACGTTACGCTTGCGCCTTAAATCACTATTTATATCTACGTTAATTTGTCTGTTTACAATGTACCTATTTCAGTGTGACCGGGAACCGTTTTACAACGTTTTGTTTTATTGTACGTGTTTTGCTAGACCTAACACATAGAACCTCTGAGGAACTAACGGAACACGTTCCCTAAGCATTCAATAAATGTTTTACTCAATCCTAAGACAGAGTAATGCGAAGTCAACTGTTATTGAGGACGGCAAGTATTGAGTAGTTCTAATCGCGTACTTATGTGAAAGACACCCTTACGGCGGCCTACCCCCTTTTTATTAAGATAATACAAAACTAGCACAAGCGCACCGTAGACTGACTCAGTCTCTAGCAGAATACATTACGATTGTACCTGGTGAACGCCGAAGTGGTGGTCTGTCACTTCTCACTCCTTTAATCTGCCCATTTAGAGGATGCGATGCGGATATTAGCGGCTTTGCATCCCAATAGCGTGTCTCGATAAACAGTAACGATTTAGTAATAGTCCTACAGAACGGACGGGGTTTTTTATCGAGACACGGTCCCTAGCGTTCTTTGAACGTCTACCAATTCAGTTTGGGGTACTTGGTGAAACCTACCCCACTCCCTGGAAATGTGCGTCAACAAGCCTCACGCAAAGTATTCTGTGGCGAGGCCTTTTTGGATACAGAAATCATCACTAACGTTTGGTTGTTTTATAATGCAATTACAGATTGGCTTTATAGCCTAGTTCAACTTTAAATGACCTGTGAGTATTTATGGTTTTGCCTTCTAAATGTAGTGCGTCAGCTCAAGATCAACAGTCGTCAAAGGTCAGGAACATTAGTGCTCAAAGTCAAGTATAGTGGAAGGCCTTCACCATTTCTCTATAGCCAAATGCAAGTGACAATAATCTGCCGAGGTACGGATTAGGATATGGACACGTAATACACGGGAATGTAGCGTTAATGATAAAATACGATACTAAATAAGAGTTATTTAGCCATTTTGGAATAAACGATAATTAACAGCTAGTCAGCAATATCACGTAACTGTTACCTATAATAGCAATATAATCAACATCCAAAAATAATTATAATAGTGAAAGAATTATATTACAACTCACTTACAAAATACTGCACACATTACCAGTTTTCTCTCGGACACAGCTCCCGCTCCCCCTCCTCCAATCGCACCAACACACGCACGCATATTACATTAAGTACTAACTAGTTTAACTTAATAACTAATACTCGTTATCTTCCGACAACCCACTCGGACATGGCCTCTTGGTATTCACCAATCCTTCTAATTTAACTAGCCTAGACTTGGACGTCCGTATCCTACAGTGGTCTAAAACCAAGTGCCTCGACTTTATTCCTCAGTCCCCTAAATTCCTAAAAATCCATGTTTGGCCCATCTTCCCACAGTTTCGCAGAATAGATTTATTGCTGTTGTTGTACAATTTCTTAATTGTTTTAATAGGGTCCGTTTGAATTGCCTGAGCCAGACTAAATGGTTACCAGATGCTGGCACTGGTATTGTGAGTTGAAATTAGAAATTGGATATTTTACTAGTTTCTTTAGAATCCGGTGAAGTATTGCATTCGACCTTTTCGTACTTTGTTTCCCATTAAATAGAGTATTTATGTGTTTCTAAGTTGAGTTGAACCATGTGCTGGTTTCAAAATAATTACAATATTTTGTTATTTTAATAACAAAATATTATAATTATTTTGAAAAAATAACAGGCATTGAGCAAATAACAGGCAGTCACATCTGCCTAGCCTTTTTCAACTATGTTGGGGTCGGCTTCCAGTCTAACCGGATATAGCTGAATACCAGTGTTTTACATGGAGCGATTGCCTATCTGACCTGCACAACCCAGTTACTAAGTAATACGATACCACTCGGTAAGACTGGTTGTCAGACTTTCAGTCTTATGACGTCCCATAACGACTGTTAAAGATCGATGAATGACAGCTGGAACCAACGGCATAACATGCTTTCGTGAGTGCATACAGCGTTCGTGTAGCGATCGGTGTTATATATATTTTTATAATATATTTTTCACACCACCTGCTCGACATTGTCAAATTATATGTCATGTAAACCTAACCTAAAGTAAGTCATTTAATACCTGAGGTCTAGCAGGGCATTAATATTGTACTGAATTTAATTATGACCCGTTGGTCATTAACACATTAACGACCTGCGGGTCATAATTAAATTTGAATTTGGAACATAAAGTAAAAATCGCATACGAACATTTACGATGGGTAGTAGGTACATACTAATTCCATGCATTCACCATTAACATCTGCACTAAAAAATAAATTGTTCGAAAATCGAACTGGCCACCACGAGTACCTAGAATATAAATAAAAGAAAAATAAAACACAAATTAAAAAGAGGCGCGAATACTGTAAAATTGCTTTGCTATGTTATACAATAAATTACTTAACTACAAATTCTCAAAAATACAACAGAAATTAAAAAGAGGCGCGAATACTGAAAATTACTTTGTTATACAACAAATTACTTAACTACAAATTCTCCCAAAAATGTCTAGTGACGATAGTGATTTGGCTCCGGGGTACATTAAATCCGAAGCCATTGGCATTGCCAACAATCTACTCCCAGAAAAGTTCAAGGAATCGTACATGTAAGCCTACGACGATTTTTACAAATAGAAAATGACAAAGGGCGTCAACTCTGTATCTGAATCAGTGATTTTAGTCTACTTCCAGCATTTATCATGTACAAAGAAGCCAAATAGCCTATGGTGCATATATTCGAGGCTCAGGTCAATAATAAGCATCAAAAATAATATAAAAATTAATTCACCAAATTACTGGCATTTTTAAAAAGGAAATCAGAAGGACATCGTCTTAAGAAGTCAAAAGTTTTCACAGCTCAAAATATGCAAACGTTTCTAAATGAAGTCCCTGACCACCGCTTTACTGCCTCAAAAGTAAGTACCTACCTATTGATTCATTTTTTTATAACTAAAATAGCTACATACTTACTATAGGTAAGTATAGGTACTAGCTACCCGGTCATGAATCGATCGCTTGTGTGCGATCTACTGATGTGATGCTTTGACTCTAAGTTAAATAATAATTATTACTGTAAACCTTTATAAGGTTTATGTGTTATTATTAAAAATAATACTTTCTTATCTTTGATTGATACACTCATGTGTGTGTCAGTCAAATCTAAGAAAATTTATAACAATATGTAATGCATAAAAATTAGGGCAGCCGCCGGCGCCGGCTCCCGAATTGGCTGCTGGTGCAGAGTTCAGAAAAAAAAAAAAAACGGAAAACGGGTGATACACAATAAAGACAAAACCAAAGGAAATCTTGGTTTTATTCCACAATAAAATTACATAGCGTATTAGAAGCTTTCAAATCGTTTGACACTACGGTTTGAAATCACTATGACAATATAGTCTATGATGGAGAATCGAAATGATCTCCTTACTACGTAAGAAGGTTTCATATCATTCACCCATGCTCTATGAAGAAACGTAGTCATGAAGATAAGCCGGAGGTCTTCTTTCTCGAGTAGAACGACGAGGAACTTCAATGTCTTCAACTTCAGCTGGCCCAGTTGCGTCAACAAACTCGTCATCACTTGTAGGTGCAGTAGATGGTCCACGTGGTGGTTCATCGTCGGAGTTTTCTTCGTCATCTACTGTATATGGAAGAGGCGCCAGGGATCTATTCGAAACAGTTGTCTCACGGCCATTAGGTAGGCGTACATATGAGTATTCCGGGTTGCTTTGTAGTAGTTCCACTTCTTCTACCGCAGGTTCATATTTAGAGTTTCGTACGTTTCTCTTCATAAAGACTGGCCCTGGAGAGTGGAGCCATGTCGGTAGCGATTGTCCATTCCCCGAGCGACGAGGATGATTGAACATGCGCTCGTGAGGAGTTGCGTTAGTTCCCGTGCAAAGCAAGGATCTAATAGAATGTAGGGCTGGAGACAAGCCCTTCTCCCAGTCACTAATGTCAGCGTTGTTGGAGCGAAGATACAGCTGGATCGTACGCCACAAGGTGCCGTTTAAGCGTTCAACCAAGCCATTCCCCTATGGGTTATATGGAGTTGTACGACTGCACGCAGTACCAAGTGACGTCAGGAACTTTCTGAGCTCATCCGATAAGAACGACGTCCCTCTATCGGAATGTATGTATGCTGGCGTGCCAAATGTGGAGAACAGATCAATTAAGCATTTTATAACCGTTGCTGAAGTTATGTCTTTACAGGCATATGCAAAAAGGAACCGACTAAACTCATCAATTATAGTTAGAATGTACTTATTCGAAGTTTTTGAAGGAAGTGGGCCTTTAAAATCTAAGTTTAATCTCTCGAATGACGATGTAGCTTTTATGAGACGCCCTTCATTTCTTATGTAACGGGGTTTGATTTCGGCGCATACTGGACAGGCAGCGGTCATTCTTTTGATATCTTCGATTGAATAGGGTAGATTTTTGGACCGTACCCAATGAGTCATGCGTGAAATACCAGGGTGGCAAAGAGAGTTATGTAGAGAAATGAGTTTGCTTGGAGAGTTGCTGTCGATGTGCATGCAAACTCTTGATAAAGCATCAGCAGCAAAGTTCTGACTGCCTGGCCGATAGATTATGTCGTATTTGAAACAGGAGAGCTCCAGGCGCCATCTCTCGATTTTCTCGTTTTTTATCTTATTAGAGTGCGTCTGGTTAAACATAAATGCTACAGATCGTTGGTCTGTGATTAGTAAGAAATGACGTCCAATCAGAAAGTGCCTCCATTTTCGAAGTGCTTCAACAATGGCGCAGGCCTCCTTTTCTATTGATGGCTGTCGCCTTTCTGCATCATTTAGCGACCGTGAAAAAAATGCTACAGGTCTTCCTTTTTGTGACAGTGTCGCAGCAATTGCAAACTCCGATGCATCGGTTTCCACCGAGAATATTTCCTTCTCGTCAGTTCCAGCCAAGGCAGATTTAGCAATGTCCTTCTTAAGGTCGTTAAAAGAATTAATAGCGTCTTGAGATAAGGGAAATGTTGCTTCGACCAGTGGTCTTAATTTGGATGAGAAGTTTTCTACCCATTTCGAATAATGAGCGAATAGGCCAAGGGCTCTTTTCAAAGTTGCCGAGTCAGTTGGAACAGGAAGATTCATCAGGGGTTCAAGACGGTTCTCGTCTGGTTTGATAATGTTTTTGTGTATGTTATAACCAAGGAGGTTAATTGACTCCGCTTCGAACGTGCATTTGTTAGTATTAAGCGTAAGTCTGTACTTTCTAGCAGCTTCCGTAAATTTGCGAAGGTTTTCTTCATGGTCCTTTTTATTGACACCGCATACAGTGACATCATCCAGGTAAGCGAATGTGCCTTTGAGGTTCTCCGAATCGATGATATATTGTAAAGTCCTCTGAAAAGCTGCCACGCCGTTCGTTACTCCAAAAGGAATCCGTGTGAACTGATATAGGTTCCCGCATGCTTCAAAAGCTGTATATTTTCGTTCTCTGGCCAGAATGGGCACCTGGTGATATGCGCTTTTGAGGTCTATTTGGCTAAATAAATTGTACTGTGATACTCGCGTTATAATAGAATCGATACTTGGAAGGGGGTATGCGTCAAGTTCCGTAAATCTGTTTATAGTCTGTGAATAGTCGATCACAAGACGTTTTCGATGGTGCCCTCCTCCAGCGACAAGAACCTGAGCCCTCCAGGGTGACACACTGGGCTCAATAACTTTATCCTTGATCAAATTGTTTATTTCATTCGATATGAAATCTTGATCTTCTTGTGAGTGGCGTCTTGAGCGGATTGCGATTGGTTTGATATTTGGAGAAAGATTCGTAAATACTGATACAGGCGGAACGGAAGCCTCTAATACATTGCAGACTTTTAGCGGTTGTTTATCACCTCCAAACTGAAGTTCAAGAGAAGAGTGCTTTTGGAGTAGGTCATGTCCAATAATAACGTCGGCGCAAAGATTATTGATGATCAATAAAGGCTGATTTCGGTGTATATGGCCACCTATTTGAAGTGTCGCGTAACATAATCCATCGACGTAGGAAACGTTATTGAGAGATGCGAGTGTTATAGCCTGTCTACAAGGCTTAAGTTTGAGCTTCAAAATTTGAGCAAGATTCTTGTCAATGAAGCTGATAGAACTGCCAGTATCGACGAGTGCATCAGCGCGGTAGTTGTTGAGAGTAATGGGAGTTGTAGCTTTGCTGAGACTAGAAGGAGCAGCGGCAGAAAATGCTGATAGTTGGGAGCCGGCAGATTGTACTTGCGTATCATCATCTGTGACAGCTGCATTTGTTGAGTTATTATTAGAATCGCGATTAGAGCTTCTGCAGACCTTGGCAAAATGGCCACGCTTCGAACAGAGTTGGCATTCCGCGTTGCGGGCGGGGCATTTTAATCTTTGATGAATATTACCCCCACAAAAGAAACAACGACGGCGGAGAGTTGTTGCTAGGTTCGGCTGCGTTCGTGTTTCTGCCTCAGTGGCAGCATTGACAGGGTTAGGATTGAAGGAAAGAGATTGTACTAGTAGTTGAGAGGTGTTCTCTGCAGTTTCTAAGGTAATTGCAAGGTTCAAAGTCTCTTCTAGTGTCAGAGATTTTTCTAGAAGCCGTTCCTTTATTTTGCTTGATAAGATCCCGCTGATAAAAGTCTCACGTATGGCTTGGTCCTGGTGTTCTTCTGCTGTCACTGCTTCAAAATTACAGTCATGAGCAAGGATGTTAAGCGCTCGAGAGTATTCTGCGATGTTTTCTCCAGGCTGTTGTTTCCTAGTCGTAAGTCGATGCCTTGCTAAGGTTATGTTCTGTTTCTTTTCATAGGCATCATTAAGTTTGCTTATTGCGTCGCTGTACTTATTGCAGGAGCGGATGTTGTTGAAGATTGTTGGCGAAATGTGGTTGACAAGTACCTTCAGTTTGAGCGATTCATCGGGCGATTTATCGGGCGATCCTAGTTGTGCGATAAAGTTCTCAAAGGTGTATTTCCAGTGGGCCCACTTTAGATCGGCACCGGGTGCAGCAGGCTCCACGTCAAAATGATCGGGTCGAAGATATTGAGTTACTTTCTCTTGAGACATCGTGCTATAAGAATCTGATATTATTTTGCGATAACAATTATTGTGGAATGAATAAATAAATAGCTGGCAAATTTGGCATATTGGAGTAGATTGGCGGGATAGGCATAAAAAAAAATCATTATTTTTTCCAGTATTATATTTCCATAATCAATGATTTCCATATTCCAGTAATAAAGTACTAGTACCCGGAACCGAACTAGTTAGATTATGTTAAATATTTTTACTCGCAAAAAAAGGCTAGGTTAGGTTAGAACTGAGACCCCGACGACGACGAACGAGCCGAGCGAGCGTAGCGATCGCTGCCGCGGCAGCGGCCGGCGAGTGCCAAAAACAACTAGAATATATAGAAAAACACACTTTAGTTAGGGTTAGTTAGTTGGAATTCTAAATACTGGAAGTGTTTCCATAATGTTATGCCCACGCAAATGCCCACTGATGTGGTATGTAACGTTGCAATTTTTCCCAGAAGTGGAAAATGTAAGGTCGAAAGAAAAACTACGTCTTACCTAGGAGGGTCAGTTGGATCTATATCAGGAAGTGGCCGCAGCAGGAAGTGGTCTTCAGCAGTAAGAGGCTCCAGCAGAAAGTAGTTCACAGCTGATAGTGGCCTCGGCAGGTCGATGCCTCCGCAGGAAAGAAGAATTTCACCCGTAGATGACAGACGCAGACTGTCTTTAGGTTTTGGAATTAGGTGAACCCCAAGATGGCCAAGGCGGACCAACATAGACTAGAAGAGAGTCAGACCTTTTACTATAGAAAAGTCGGAGATAGACTAGAATCGTTATATCTGACGGCCTCTGCTTTTATAACCTTCAGCTCGTTTTCAAAATCAATCTTCTTTTCCATTTTCAAACAATGGTTTCTTCAAATGTAATCGGACCTCCTTGGAGTGCGTAAATTTCATAAATAAAATTTAGAACAATAGTTAATAATTTGTAGTTATTTCGTACAATCATAATATAAAAAATAAATTATAATTAATACAATGTTTTAGCGATATCAATAAAAATAATTAAAACTATATAAACCAAAAAGTAACATCATAGACTAAGCCAAACAGAAAAATAAAAAGAAACTGACAGTTTAACATTTGACATAGGTAAGTGTCACAACAAGATAATCTACAGAAAATATTAATAACAATGAAATACAGAGCCTCAGGAATATTTAACATACCGGCAATGGTCATGCATTTAACTAGAGAGAACGTATGATAAAAGACCAACATTTTAATAACTAAACCGTAAGTAAAAACATGCAACATTACAGGTACCGCTGGTGGTTGATGGTGTATTAAATCAATAAATGCATCATGTTCGTGAACAGGCGCCGTTAGTGGCTTTACTTCTAAGACTATGTGGAGAGTCGAAGCAGACAGCCATACCATAACCTATTTAATGTACATGTGCATGCATATTGTTTCCGGAAGGATTCGTATCTAAATCTAAACTAATATTATATTAAAGAGAAAAGATTTGATTTATGTATGTTTGTTTGTTACGCTTTCAACCTAAAACGGCTAAACGGATTTGGATTAAATTTGGCACATGACCTGGGTGAGGACATAGGATATTTTTTATCCCGATATTCCCACGGAATCGAGACTTATTCGGGTGATACCGTGGGGCGCAGCTATTCGTATTCAGCTCCACCAGGTTAAACCGGAATGAAAAAAAAACAACCTCGTTGGAAAAGGCTAGGTAGATTATGATGATAGATGGTTTAGGCAAGGATCGGTTTTGAATTGTGCTACATGCAGACATCCACATTTTTAAAGAGTAGTCGATCCATCTATACCGTTAGTGCTCGATGCCGTCGCCGCGCCACCGCACCGCCGCCGCCGCGCCTCTAAGCTATGTGTATCCAACGTTGCCAGCCCACTGCCGCACCGCCGCAGCGCCCAAACCTTCTATTTGACTTTCTGCCCATATATTCTACAAGCACAAACTTCTTTTTTTTTGTTAATCTCAACATGTTCATCATGCTGCCTGTGTGATGTTTGTGGCTATACCACTAAAAATGTAGATGTGTGTAATGTATACATGTATTACTAAATATGTAGAGGCGCGGCGGCGGCATTTCAGCTACATGGTTACGCGAAGCGGTTTTGGCGCGGCTGCGGTGCTGCCTACACGAGTCTGTACTTTACCTGTCATTAATAGAAAATAAAATCGCATAGGTAATTAATATAAAATCCATGGCGCAATTCGCATAATTATAATTATAAAAAATCTCATGTGGCTACATGAGACAAAACTCCAAAAGCTTATCACCGATGATTGATCGTGCCTAATGGCGTGAAAGGGAGTTGCCATTAATCAATGTGTGTAACGTAGAATGGAATCACTCAGTCGGGAGGTGCGTGGAAATAGCCTACAATGGCCCACAATGGCCGTAATGGTCAGTTTAAGGCTATTTATAGACTCATTGTGTTCTTGTGGTGAACAATAAGGAAGCTATCGGCACTTGTCTATTTCCAAATTAAGGAAAATAGATTTGATAGACGTGCTGTATTTGGTTATTGTATTCTTGTTTTGATTCAATGTTTTAATTTAATAATTAGTGTTCAAGTAAAATATGGCTGTCTGAATATCACTCAGTGTCTATAAATTTCACATAAATAGAACATCATGCCTGTTTGTCTCCGAAGGGTTAGGCAGAGTTGACTTTTGTCGGTACACCCCCATTGTGTCAGTTATAATTAAGTCCCATGGAATAGGGCACCGGGCATAAATCCAGACTCCCGGCTTTTACTAAGAAATTCCTAATACAAAAACCCAATGAAACTTGACCGACCTGGGAATCGAACCCAGGACCTCAAGCTCAGCGTTTGCGACCCCTAAACCAATAAGGCAGTTTAATTAATAAGATAAAAGGATATGATTTTGTCGTAAAAAATCTTTCCGGTTTAGTGCATACTAAACCAAATGTATTGGCATCTAGTAACAGAGATTTCGAGTAAAATTGTATAAAACTTTAAGTTGAAATGCCAATTTAAAATATGAGTTTCGTACACTCAGTAAATAAATCCAACATACTTTTCACCTTGACTGTACCAACACCTGTCATATTTTAATTTAAAAATGTAGGTACAGGTAACACCAAAAATGAATATAAATTAAATTTATTTACCATTCATTTATGTAGGACTTAGTAAATTTTAGAAGTCCGGATAAAAAATCGTTGAATTTTAAACGAAAAAAACCGCGTCCGAGGTCTTTTCAGATTAATGAATAACTTGCAAAAAAATGAGTGAAACGGCCAAAAAGAAACATAACATGTTAATTTTGTAATGGCACCCCTGATTTTCGTAACAATAGATGCAAATTAATATTAGCTTGCCGTCGGTTTAAACGTTTGCTGAACAAATTAAGCAATTATCTTTTTACACTGTTAATTGAATGACTAACACCCTGACTGTTAGGTAACATTATGAAAGAATAATTAAGAGAACGAATTTTAATATAATGGGCCAGTTTTGCTGCATGATCAGCCTATAATGTTCCCACTGCCCCCTCTCGGTGAGAAGGAGTGCACCGTAATCCATCACGCGGGCCCAGTGCGCGTTGGTAGATGTCACATGTCTTTGAATTTTTGATTCTAGGACATGCCTGTTTTGCTAACTAGATGATAAAGAAAGAAAAATAAAAATGATTTATTGAGACTCGCACAGGAATTTACAAATTAAACTAAAACACACTCATAAAAACATAAATAAAATAAAAGCAAAGTAAAAAAAAAAGGCCTGATTTTCAGCCATTTTCTGCATGTAACGAGAAGACTGTCTAATCTAATCAAACAACATACGAAAATGTCTCCCACTCCTTTACTTTTTATCAATTTACCCCACAGTATTAATATGGGATTAACCTCATTTTGAATTTGACATCAGTACATAATTTAGGGTTTAAACCTGACAACGCTTGTGCTCAAGAACAGATCTAATCGCGACAAAGTTTTTCAAAATTAATAATATTATCAGGTAAAAGTTAGGTAAATGGAAGGTAAATTGCACATAATTCAAGATTCTAACGTAGACGTAATACCAGCGTATTATTGTTCCGCTGCTGGCCAAAGGCCTCTTATCATACAGAGAAGGAATTATCATTGTCACCACGCTTGCTCAAGACGGGTTGGCGATTTCAAACTTATATCCTATCATATCTTTCTTCTTGCTTCATGCTTCCTACTATTCTAATTAAAATGTGAAAGTTTGTGAGGAAGGATGGATGTTGGGGTACTCTTTCACGCAAAAACTAATGAACACATTTGGATGAAATTTGGCATACAGATTATAATCTGAATTAACACATGGGATACTTTTTATCTCGATATTTCCATGGAAATTTATCGAGATTTATGCGGGTGAAACCTCGGGGCCTTTCTTGTTTAAGGTAGGTATAAGTCTGACGAGTTTAAGTCTATAGTGTGCGGCAGTATTAAATGCTACGATGGCAACCCAGTGCGGTTACCCGGCCGCCCGTCTGAGAGCGCCCGCGCAAGCTCCGGTAAGTTCGAATTGTAATCGTGAGTTAGTCAAGTAAGCTACCCATCAGCGAGCGAATGTGCGCGTGCTTAAACTCAAAAGTTCTGTTAGATTTAAACTTATGTGATTCGTGTAATTATAGTGTCATTCTTAAGCACCTGCGTTTCTCTTACACCCGTTTCCCGGCTATAAGCCTTTTATAGACTTGACCAGTTAGAGCCATTAAATGCCTTGACGAATGAAAACAAAACTAAAAGATGAGTCTGAACTAAAACGAACTGAAAAAACACTTGACGAATTAGAGTTATTATCAGACTTCAACAGAGTCAGAATCATAATAGAGTAATTAATACCTAAAAATAATTTAACGTAAATGACTTACAATTTATCAGCATATTTAAGACTTTAATTATTTCTGTTCTAAGTTAGTAATAGTGTTTAAGTAAGATAAATGTATCATAATAAATTAACTATTTCACTTTTGTATAATTTCTAATGTTAAGAAATCTGCAGCCAAGTCATTCTATTTGTTAAAGAAATTAAGATGTCTAATATTGATACAGTCACTTTAAAATGTTATTAAATAGATGCTCCCATAGATAAGTACTGAAAAAATTAACAGACTTGGTTTTAAATTAGATCTCACATCTTTTTGCGGTAGAAGAACTGCGTTCTGAGACTTGCATTTTTTTAACATGTTATGTTTTTGATGGGTTATCATTATCCTGTGACCGAATAATATCAAAACAAAAGGTGCTCATATCGGTTCGAAGTCAACACATATCAGTTCTCAGAAGTCAGAAGTCCGGTCACCGACTCCACAACATGTCGCTCCCTTCCCGGTAACGGTTGTGACGTCACACGTTGTTTATTACGACTAAACACGACATGGTTATTGGCGTCATCGATTACTTTCATTCGTTGTAGGATACTGGACTGTTTAGAGCCAGGAATAGGAATCAGTTGAATTGGAAGCAGACTCAATCTTCTTTTCGTGAAAAGATGTTAGACCCATGGAGAAAGCTATTCAGCTTGATGGTCTGAACCACTCCCTTAAATAAAGGTGTGGTCAGTCCTTTCTGATACATGCTGTATATCACATCGTAACGATAATTTGAAGAATAGCTCGTATGTCATATGTCGTGGAAAAAATGTTAGCCAACCAGCAAGGTGGGAGCGGGGATGAATTACTAAGCATCGGTCGTAAGTTGCACAGGGTACCTACATAACACTTACACTGCCGCCCTAAAAATATTGATAGTAGTTGGGTACCACTAGCGTCAGGTTCATTTGTGCCTGAGGTGGTGACTAACGGGTTAAGTACTTACAAGTTTGATGCACCGACTTGAATTGATTGTTTAGTTAGTGAAAAAAGGTGTTAAGACTTTTACAAAAAAGTTTATATTTTTACTCGAATTTAATTTGCCTAGACTTTTCCCAACTATGTTGGGGTCGGCTTCCAGACTAACTGGGTGCAGCTGAATACCAGTATTTTACATGGAACGACTACATTTCTGATCTTTAAAATTCGGTACTAAAAGGCGCGATGGGGTTTACATATCTGTTTAGATAAAAAACCCTAAAACAAATAAAGAGAAAAAAACTAAAAAAAAAAAATAACGGTACTTTGTTACCCTTTGGTAAAACTGGTTTTCAAACTTTTTTTGGGCTTCTAACAACTCGTAACGACTGTCAAAGATCTACGAATCACAACCGGGACCACCGGCTTAACGTGCTTCATTTTTCACTCGAAACTTCATAAAGTATCGAGGCAAGGGAGCAAAACGACTTATGAATAAAAAGGAGGTCGATTAGAGTGTCCCAAGAGTATAAAGTTACTAACCCATTTGATAGAAAATCGTGGTAATAAGCCTGCCATTAATTTTCTCAAGATTTGTAAGCGATCATTGTAGATCGTCGATTAACCCAAAATCGACAAGAAAATACTAATTAATAGCAAATTACAACCACTGCTACATACTTCTTGCTCTTAAATAGCTCTAATCATGTCTGTAGGTATTCATTTGATTAAGGTTCACTGCCTTGTCTTACGTAGATAATTAATTGTGTGAAGTAATTCCTAGAACAACCAAGTCCGGGTTAGTCTTATGAAGAAACTAGGCTAAGATTTCATCGTGTGAAAATTATCTACCAGAAATGTTTCTAATGTCATCGATAATTTTACATTTTATTGTTTTTAATTAATGTCGACTTACTTCTCAGCTCAATTCGTTACTGTTACATACGGGTAGTCAGAAGCCCGAAAGTTTGACAACCAGTCTTATCAAAGGGTACCGTTTTACCCTGTTAAAGAGTTGTAGATGTCAGGTAGGCAGTCGCTCTATTTGAAATACTGGTTTTCAGCTGCGTCAAGTTAGACGGGAAGCCAACCCCGACATAGTTGGAACAGGCTAGACATAATAATAATTATGATGAATTTACGACTGAACTTTTTGAATGTAAGGAACTAGCTTCTACCTGCGACTTCGTTCGCGTGGAAGTCGATAAAATACAGTCCATGTTATTCGATGATAATGTAGCTTTCTATAAAATACAATAGACGTGGATATATTTAGTAACTTTTCCGGTTAGCTATTTCTAAAGAGCCATAAAAACCCTGAAACAAATCGATACGTGTCGACCTCTCAACGAGGCATCCTCAGGATGATGATTGACTTGTCGCGTACTCGAACACAGCGTGTTGCCACACCGACCGCTTAACGCAGACAACGCTCCGTTCAGCGGTCGGTGTGGCAACACGCCACGCGTGATACACGTGTCGATTTATTTCAGGGTTTTATGGCTCTTTAGAAATAGCTAAGCGGAAAAGTTACTAAATATATACACGCCTATTGTATTTTATAATGGATTTCCGCAAGGTCACGCCTGAATAAATTAACTAGCTTTCTATAGGTAAAAGAACTTTTTTTAAATCGCTTCAGTATTCTTTGAGTTTATCCAATACAAACAAACATACAAAAAATTTAATCTTTTCTCTTTATATATTACTTTTCAAAAATCTTATCCTCCAATCACAACGCAACTATGAAAACAAACCTCTAACATTTCCCTATAAAATATATCCCATAATCAATTTCCAGTTGGGTAGAATTAATATAACTTATGACTTCTCTAACGTACTTGCTCACTCAACATTACTTCACAAAGTAATTTCCTTAATGTAAGACTAACTTAGTCCAAGCGATGTATCTGAGTTATACATTTAAATGTTATCGAGTTTATTACGACGTAGCGAAAGCTTTTGTAGTCGTGCGATTGCTCTAAATGTAGTTCAGTATGCATATCTACCGTGCTCCGTCTTGAGAGAACGGAGGGTTATGTTGAACTCCTACCAACTAAAACCTACCCACTGTTCCTACTACTAGCATGAGTTAGGGGCCCCGAGATTGTACTTTCGTTGCACCCCTGACTGGTATCAGTCCGCCATGTCTAGCGGGTCCAATCACCAAGTGCGGCCGATCTCACAACCGCCCGTCTCCTATAAAGGCGCTCATGAAACACTGTGTGCCACTCCGTTATTCCGATCTCCCCACCGAGGTCCTCCGCGATCGTAACCCCGAGTAAATAATATTTCCCCCCGACTCTTGCTTGACGATTTCGCTAGCCCGCGTCGAAGCTTTTTTAGCTTTTTTATATAAAGCTTAAAAGCTATAGCTTTAAATTCCCCTGAAAATAATAATTACCCATGTTTGATCCAGCCTGTCCCATCTTGTTGTCCTCCCCCCAGCGACGCCTTAAGCCGAGGTTCGTACTCCACAGGGGGTGCTCTTAGTGAACGCTCGCCTAGTATATAAGTTATTTTACGCCCCTGGCTAGAGGCTTTAAGTTAGTAGCTTAAGGCAGCCACAAGATAGCCCGATTACGTAGTCATGACCTAAGAGGTCAGTTACGAGATGCTCTACATAAAAAAAAAACTGCGTGCCACCTCTTTGGACCTGACTTTTCGGGCGACGACAAAGCCCCCAATTTCGCCGCCCGCGAGCCACGCATATTTACCTGCTGTAGATCGGACCATGTCCCGCTAGAGCTAGCTGGGCTGTTCTAAGTGCTCGTTCACTCGCACCTTTGACGACCCAAAGGATGCCACTGATGCGCAAAATCAACATTTCCACCTACAGGGGTTGAAAAATATAATGTAATAAAATCAAAGTACCATCAACACGAGAAGAAGAAGTATGCTTAACATTTCGTTAAAAGTAATAATATGACTCTAGAGCTACACGACCAAAACCAGCCGCACCAGCTTGGCAGTGCAGAATTGAACGCCGAATTGGTGGGGCCAGAACGCTAATCGGCAAACTAATCTGCTTCAGGGAGGACAATACTCGCCCTAGAGTGATGCGCTTTGTGAGGCGGGCGTTCTTAGGGACTGATATCAGCCCTCAGGACTATATGACCCGTGTCACAGAGCGCATCGACTTCCTGAAGCAGAAAGTGTATGCATGGGCAAACCGTATTCGTAGGTATAAGCGGCGAGTAGAACGATACACTCAGAATCGCACCTTCCAGAGCGATGAAAGGTGGATTTATAGGGCTTGGGAGCGACCAGACCAAGGTGTGGCTAACACGCATCTGCCAGATGATGATGCCATGTGCTCTTTCTGGCGCAGCATCTGGTCGGTGCCTGTCAGTCACACCGAAGGTGATTGGACTCGGGAAGTCAAGCGAGCCTGCGATCCAATACCAGAAATGGGGGCTATTACTATCTGCCCCCAAGATGTAGCTCGTGCAGTCCGTCCGTTGCCTAACTGGAAGTCTCCAGGGCCGGACGGGCTGCACAACTTCTGGATCAAATGGTTCGTAAGATCGCATGCTCGCTTGGCGGCTCAGTACCAGACTGCTTTGGAGTCTGGTTCGCTACCCCAGTTCCTAACGACAGGAGTTACCCACCTGCTCCATAAATCTGGTAGCACCGCGGAACCCAAAAATTATAGACCGATCACGTGTTTACCGACGGTCTATAAAGTTCTTACATCCATTTTGAGAGCTAAAATTAACAAACATATTGACACCAACTCCATCATGTCTGCCTCTCAAAATGGATGTAGGAACGGGTCCCGCGGTACTAAGGAGCTACTCCTCATTGATATGGCCTTTAGCCAACAGGTTCGCCGTTCCCGAAAGGATCTGTCGACATGCTGGATAGATTATAAGAAGGCCTATGACTCGGTGCCACATACATGGCTCATGAGGGTGCTGGAGTTGTATAAAGTACATACAACTCTGCGCACTTTCCTGATGTCGTGTATGGGGCAATGGAGGACGGTCCTTCGCTATCCAGGATGTCGAAATATCCAGAGGAATAGCGAGCCGATAAGGATCGAGCGAGGCATATTTCAAGGCGACAGTTTGAGTCCGCTCTGGTTCTGCTTAGCTCTGAATCCTCTAAGCACACTGCTGGAGGATTCAGGTCTTGGCTATCGGTTGAGGAGAGGTGGTCAGGTTATATCTCACCTCCTCTACATGGACGACCTAAAACTCTTTGCCCCCAACAATTTGCAACTGATGGAGCTACTGAAAGTAACTGAAACTTTCAGTAACGCCATCAGGATGGAATTTGGTGTGGACAAATGTGCGGTCATGCATGTAAAGCGAGGAGAGATTATGGAATCCGTGGGAACCCAACTCTCGGATTCCATAAACCTTAGAGCCCTCTCCGCATCCGAAACCTATAAGTATTTGGGTATGTCGGAAGCGTTGGGCATCAATGTTACTGACATGAAGCAATCGTTGAAGGAGCGCTTCTTTGGCCGCCTGAAAAAAGTATTAAATAGTCTTCTATCAGGCGGAAACAAGGTGCGCGCCTTCAACGGTTGGGTTATGCCGGTTTTGATGTACTCTTTCGGCATACTCAAATGGACTCAGACCGAACTCGACGCCTTGGATAGGAGGGTCCGTACGTTGCTGACTGCATATCGAATGCATCACCCACGGTCATCAGTAATGAGACTGTATATCCCGCGAAAGTGTGGAGGTCGAGGCTTTTTAAACGCTAAGACCCTCCACAATCGCGAAATATGCAGTCTCAGGGAATATTTCCTTGGAGTCGACGTGGGGATGCATCGAGATGTGGTTGTGGTGGACAAGGGCCTTATCCCACTCTCCTTGGCTAAAGAGAACTGGCGCAAGCCTTAGTGCTTGACACTAAAGATCGCATGGAGATATGGCAGAGTAAGGAGCTTCACGGACGCTACTTCCGGGCCCTGCATGGGCCCGATGTAGATTTACCAGCGTCCGTAACCTGGCTGCGTTTTGGTGACCTCTTTGGGGAAACCGAAGGTTTTGTCTGTGCAATTATGGACAAAGTTATGATGACGAACAATTACCGGAGATTCATTGTGAAGGACGGCACGGTTGACATCTGTCGGGCATGCCACCGTCCGGGAGAATCAATCCGACATATTATCTCCGGGTGTTCTCGTCTAGCTAATGAAGAGTACTTGCATAGACACAACCTTGTAGCCAGGATTATCCACCAGCAACTTGCTCTGAAATACAGCCTTGTGGAATCGGAAGTGCCGTACTACAGGTATGTGCCCGACCCAGTTCTCGAAAATGGAAATATCACATTGTACTGGGATCGATCCATCATCACTGACAGAACTATTGCTGCCAATAAGCCTGATATAGTGGTGGTGGATCGAGGAGAGCGGCGCACAATGATTATTGACATAACGGTCCCGCATGACGAGAACCTCGTGAAAGCTGAGAAAGATAAACAAATCAAGTATCTTGACTTGGCTCGCGAAGTTGTCGACATGTGGGATGTAGATTCAGCAATCATTGTGCCGATAGTCGTGACAGCCAATGGCTTAATCGCCAAGAGCCTCGACCAACACCTAAGGAGGCTCTCGTTGGGCAGCTGGATCAAGGGCTTGATCCAGAGAGCGGTACTCCTAGACACGGCTCGCATTGTCAGAAGGTTCCTCTCCCTGGAGCCCTGACCGCCGGTAGCTTGGACCCTGTTCCCGATACCGGTGGGCTACTATTTTTTATATTTTTAAATGTTTTTATATTTTATATGTTTTAGATAATATTTAAAAATATAAATTATATGTATTTAAATGAAATAAAGGAAATAAATATCCATATAGTCCTCACATTCACAGTAATTAAAATAATAGAATACTTTACAATGTAATCATGCCATTGTGAGTATAACTTTCAACAATGTCAATGTGTATTAAAAAACTGGTATATTTTGAGGATTTTACATTATAATTAAAATGTCAAGTTTTACGGTTTTATAACAAAGCTTAGCAGAGCGAGCAGCTCAATCCCAAGCTTTATTATCTTCTAAATAATCTGAAATATTATAGTACCCTTTTTCACAGTTTGTTTTTACAGATTTTAAATCGTTTAATGGGTAAGTTTCGAATGTCAATGGGAAGTTTGTTGTAAAAGGGTATACATTGATCCATGAACGGGTTGCCCACTTTGTGGTGACTTGTGCGATAGATATACATCAAGGTTGTGTTTATTCCTGGTATTTAAACTATTAATATAGGAAATTTTCTGAACATTGATATATTTTCGTGCACATACAATAGGTTTTCAAAAATATATTGTGAGGCTACAGTCAGAATATTTATTTTTTGATTTTTTCTCTAAGGGAATCTCTTGGACCTAGGTTGTAAATGGCTCGAACAGCTGTAAAACAAAGATAGTATTAATGTCCGCACAGGTTCCCTAGAAAAGAGAAAACATTGTGAGGAAACCGGCATGTCCCAGAACCAAAAATTCGAAGACATATGTGATATCTACCAATCCGCACTGAGCCCGCTTGTTAGATTACAGCCCTGCTCTCGAAGAGAGGAGGCGTGTGTCCCAGCAGTGGGAACATTATGGGCTGATTATGCGCTAAGCTCCCAGATAGAATGTACTTGTGGCGTCTATGTTCATTCTTTGTGACCTACTACTATTTCTTGTGTCCATTTTATATAAACGAAATTTGTAATAACTCTCCCGATTTTTGATCACAAAATATAATTTTATAATGTCACTTTCATGACACACACTATTGATATTAATTTATTATGATTCAATATTGAATTTGCTATCGCTCCATAAGTTTGGTTGAAATCGCTCATTGCAAGACTCATGGGGATTGTTTGAGGGGAAAACTTCTTTAGGCGCGTTGAGCGATTTTCGGTAGCGGATTAACTTATGGGATTCGTGTCATCGACATGCTCCCGCCGTCGTGAAATAAAGAAAGAAAGCACATTTATTTAGCACACAACAAAAAGCAGACAGTATAATTAACAGCAAATAGAAAAAAAAAAGTGTAAAGTGCGATGTAAGCAGTTAGCGGAGTAGTGTGCCTCACGGCTGCGCCAGAAAGGCCCAGTTCGGCAAAAATGCCAGACAATAATAAGTGCCTGACATTGGTTTTCAAGTGGACCTGAAAGTTTGATGTGACGGATGTAAATCAGTTTTATAATGTAACGTAAATTAAATAGTATGTTAAATTACAGAGGGCGTTCCCTTAAACGCGTTAATCTATATCATTAATACATTGAAATAAAAATATCAGCATAGAAAAATAAGTATTAAAAAAAAAACCGAATGAAAATAAATAAATAAATGAAAATAAATTTGAAACGTCCTGTTTAAAATCAAAATAGTAGCGCGGTAAAGTACCTAGCGTATTCGCGCTGCCCAAACCGGCAACGTCGCTATTTTTAGTTCCGAATAAAATAAGGTGGATATTGGGGGGCGGGGGCGGGGCTAGGCGCATCAATAGATCTCCGCACACGCGAGACTTCCACATTGAAATACAAATGCGCGTGTACAGAGTGTTTCTTTTACGTATCAATTTAATATTTTTTGTGAATATTTTTTTATTATAAAAAAAATATAAAAACATTTTGTTTTTTAATGGTAATATTTTTTTTAGCATGTATGGATGCTATACTGTTGCGGGTAAACGGGAACGCCTTTCGTTAATTAACATACTGCATAGATTATGTAGGAACAAGAATAGTGCATCTTGCTGTTTGTGCCACCGCCTATAAAAGCGCATCTAGGCAACATTGACGAAAGAACGGCGGTTTGAAGGTCGCGAGTGTGTGCTCCTAAGAATTTTATTGAAAAGTAAGAGTTTTGTTTGTGGATAAATATTGATTTATAAGTACATGTTTTGATTAATAAATAAACTATATTTGAAAATGTTTATAATTATTTCTCGGATTGCCAATAGATGTAAAAACTAGACTAATATTATTAATTTCAATTTAGAAATTAATAAATTTTTAAATTATCAATTTAATATAAATTAAAAAATACAGTTATTCCTAAGTTTTAAGTTTTATCTTCTGTCGGCAGTCCCCATAACTGCCTATTTTTTTTCAGCATTATTTCCCATCAGTTTTCCACTCTTCCCTGTGTGTTTTCTGGCCATAGGGAATTATTACAAAAAAAGGATAACAATCTTTCTTCATTCACACGAGCGATTTGAAAATCGCACTTTATATTTATGAACTCATCCACGTAATCTAAAAGTTATTGTAACTACGAAAAATTTTAGGTTTCTCGAATTATAATAGTAATTATAACAATTGGTAGGTTTTAACACATTGCCTTAAGCTTTCATTTCAAATTCAAATCACTGCTAAATATTAAATTTAGTAGAATGTATAACTTTTGGTTTCTGAACTTACAATAATACATATATAAAGGATCGATAGTATTTCATTGTAATAATATTGCCTAGCTAAAAATAAGTGTATGAATGAAATGATCCAATCAGACAATTTAATTTTATACTGAGATCGGATAGCCGAACTAATCAATTTCGGGTCTAAAAAGTTGAATTTCTCTCCCTATCGCCTTTAAAGATAATTGAATTGTGTCAATGCTTTTCATTTATTTTATATATTCTGATCAAGCCAACGGTGATGATCAAAGGCATAAAAACTATATAATTGGGAATCAAACGAGCTTACCTGTTAAGCGAAGTCTTGATTCTAATTTTACGAACGGCGATCTGAAATATAATTCGTTAAACAAAGTAGTAATTCTTATGCACAGCGTAGACATCGCGTTCGTTTAGATATAAAATATTATAAATTAATAGAATTATCGTCCTTGGTGGCAACACACGCAGGAATGTCACTAATTTTAGAGATCCTTATGATGGAGAACAAGCTCTGTTTTCTGTACAGAGTAGTTCCGCATACTTACATTCACTAGGTTTTCCTGGAAAAATAAGTGAATTAAGTAGACTAATTATTGCAGCTTTGGGGATATTAGCTAGTGGCGGGTGGGTAATTATATTTCAGATCGCCGTTCGTAAAATTAGAATCAAGACTTCGCTTAACAGGTAAGCTCGTTTGATTCCCAATTTTACTTCACGGCGATCTGAAATATAATTCGTTAAACAAAGTAGATGTTCAGAGTTGTCTGCAATAATTTAGTTAGTTAATAAGTTACGGCATATTCTGATTTATTAGGTACTTTTATCATTCTTTCTGAATACAATATTTTAATTTTATGTAATTTAAGAAGGTTGCTTTGTTTTATGTGAATGTCATGTACATCTGTTATTGGTATGTATATAAGTCCATAACTGTTAACATTTAATATTTGATGTACAATATATATGCTTTTGGCGTATCCATTTTAAATAAATTCTTAATAACGTTGCTTAATTAATAGTGTTTAACTATTTTTCATCAGTAATGAGGTATAATCATCAACACAATGTTGGTTGGCACTGTGTCTATTTCAATTGATGCCAGCACTAAGTTGAGCTACTGTATGTTTTGTGCTGTGGGAGGTGAATTATTAGTATCACTCTCACTTCCTACCACATTTAACCCAGCTTGTGTTTATACAAATTTTATAAAGTTGTTCTGAATTAATATACCAGGAGGATATTATGATATGAATACTTTATAAGTGTAAAACTGGGTGAACCTGCTACAGGGACACCTTGCCCAACCATTCGGGGAAACAAGGCGTAATGTTATGATGTTACTTTAAAAGTTTCCATGATTGAGAATAGCATTCTCAGATCTGTCTGTAAATAGTTAATTATTTGGGATACTGTTGTGCTTAATGAGTGAGTATTGAGTTGCACATTACATCTTGCTGTCAAGGTAATTGTCGAGCTCAGTGAGTCTAGAAGATGAATTGTAAAGATTATCATTAGGGTATTTTAAAGAATGTCAGTTATCTAGTGATCTGAATAAGAGGCACCATGGCTGTGAAGTCCTTAGTAGTTAAACTTTCATAGAGTGTAACAGGATCTTTTAGCCCCTGAATGTTGCAGGGAGGTATTTTTGGTAAGCATTTGTGGAATTGTATTGTACCTAAATTGTACTGACAGGAACTTAGTTTTTTTTTTTTTTTTGAAAAATGTAGTAGGATTTTTTGGTCAAATTCTTGTGATCAGTTGATGTTATTTCCGTTTAGGTAAGTATATACTTTATGATATGGTTTCATTTCATTTTTGGATGGACTAGTTTTCCATAACTTTAGTTATTAAAGGTATTTTGGAAACTGAATTTCAAATACGGAATAGGCTTTTAATTTGTAAGCACCAATTAATAAGGGCAGTATATTATGCCCTGGATAGGAGAGAGGATTGAACAAATTTGAGGTGAAAGGGTATATTTCAGATGCTTAGGGTTTTTCCTCAACGATACTAATTTCCATATGAGTTTCACATATTCTGCTAGCAATAATTACTTGACGAGTTTAGAGCTAATCGAAACTAGATTCATTTTAGAAGTATAAAGATATGAACTCTTTTCCTTGACCTCATAATATGTCCAAAATTGTGATTGTGTAATGAGTTGCATTTTTAAGTGAGGGAGTTGTATAATTGAACTTGTTATGATGTGCACTTGGTGAGCAGATGGAGAGTTTTAGAGTAAAGCAATTTATAGATAATTCATTCATAGTACCTACATTTATTGTATTATACCTTATCTTGTTCATGTTCTACTCACAATCCATCAATACCTACGTTGTCCTCACAATGGTCTCCCCCCCTCCTTTTTTTTTCTTTTTTGTTTCCTTGATAATTTCACTTTAGTGCTGCAATTATCATTTAAATCTACTGTTAAATATGTAGACTAGTAGTTGGCAATCAAATGATTAATTAGCTATTTTGAATTTATAAGCTTTGAATAAGATCACCCGTTTCTGCCCAGTCCTTCGGGAAGTCCGGGCGTAATGTTAAATAATGCGACTAAGTTTACTAGCTGTTTTTTTTTTTTTTTGTACTTGTGTTTCAAGGTTTGTTTAAAGTGAAAAAAAATAAAACTTAATAATCAAGCCTAAAAAAAAAAAATAGCATTATTAGTTTTCAAGCCCAAACATTTAAGCACACTTATAGTGGTATTTATTGGTATGTCTTATCGCAGTCTCGATATTTTACCAAATAAACAGTCAAGTTAGATTGTAAGAAAACCTTGTTTTCTGTAAGTGGCACTCACTACTGGTAATTTAGTAGGTAAAACAGAGATAAGAGATTATTCAAGTATGAAAAGTATTAGTAAATGTGTATGTAATTAACCCTTTTATTGGTTATTTGGTAGGTAATGTTATCTTCCAGATAGTCCTAAGTGATACCCCTGTACCTATAGGATGAAATCATAATATGATTTCATAAAGGTAATATGGTATATTATACCTATCTATTTTGATATGCTAAGCTATAATTGATTAGTGTACAAGTTGTCAGTTTGTAACATACTTGTAGTTATTACTGGGATTTTTATTTTTATTTTCCTTCAGTATGATATTAGACAGTCTTGATGATTTTTTTTTTTTTTTTGTTCATAATGAAACTGAATTTGTTTGGGACTGACTGAAATGTATTTTTCTGATAAATTCTTTGTAGATCTATCTATTGTATTGTTTGTAAATGCATCTCAATATTTGATAAGTTCTTTGATGGTATTGAGAGGATCATCATCTACCCGGCCTTCTCCCAACTATGTTGGGGTCAGCTTCCAGAGAATGGCTTTGAGAGGTTAAGATATTGAATTTGGTAGGTATCAAATATTTTCTTATCTATGTCCATAGCCAATAGCAGAATCAGAGGAATATAGCTGCTTTGCCAGCATTTATTCCAGTATTGGTCTTCTTGAATTGTTATTTTGGAATATAAGCCGGGTTGTTGTTGAGGTCCATTTTATATTGATTTTTATTTTCAGTGACAAAAATAGTTCATTTATTTTTCAGACATAGTCCATTCCAACCGATTAGATTAAACCAAAACATCATAAGATATTGTGGTGGTGGTTTTCAATGGTGTGATTCCTGTTATTAACCCGGTAGAAGGATGTGAATGTCTTGTGGTTTTAATATTTATTGAATAGTTGTTATTGTTTTTGTTTGTAGCTAAAACATTGTGTACTCAAGTTTGTGATTGTTTCGGTTTGTTTATCAAATAGGATGAATTAAAGTTAATGTCAATTAGAGATTATATAACTTGTTCTGGTTTTAGTTTGGTGGCAGTGGGCATTGCCAGCTGGTTTTGCTGCATCAGCCAAGTTAATCAATAATTTGTGTTTGTCTTATGTTCTTCATAAGCATAGGGTCAGTCACTGCTTTCCCTATGATAGGGGTAATAACCAGTACGGCTTGTTTCTGGAATATCTCAATCCCTTGTTTCCTCAGTTTAGAGGAATCTAAATGGAGTGAATAAGTATGGGAGCATGGAATAATACTTTGTATTATTCCAATTATGGTTTAGTCCATTGCACTTGTATCTGAAATCAAGAGTTTCCAGAGGTAGCATTTGTCGTCAGCCATTGTATCACAGAATCAAGTTTACAAAGTATCTTGTGTATTTAACTGTATGCCTGTAAAAATTGCACAATTTTGCATTATTGTTTTAGTTTACAAAATAGATACCATTTATCAGTTTTTGGCAGGATAATTAAGCCACCTAGAGCTAGATAAGTCACTGAGTATCTCGTACACAGTGATATCTTTTAATTAGCTATATTTTGTTTGTTAAAAATGGCAATCCTCGATATGAAAGCTAGTTCACATAGTATTGAGATAACATGCTATAAGCATCTCGCGCTAAGCATCTGCACAGCATGTCAGATATGTGCCAATTAGCAACATAGAATTAATGTTGTTGAGATTTTGTTTGTTAAAAATGGCAATCCTCGATATGAAAGCTAGATCACATAGTATTGAGATAACATGCTATAAGCATCTCGTGCTAAGCATGTGCACACCATGTCAGATATGTGCCAGTTAGCAACATAGAATCAATGTTGTTGAGAGTACCTTGTACTCGTTGATAACAATCTAGTTAGCGAGGCAGAATTCCACACTCACTACAGGAAGTATAATGCTTTTGCAAGTTTATAACACACAGACAGTGTGCAGGGTTAAGTAAGGCTGTCTCGCAACCTTCATGTTTGTAAATTAAAAGTATATAGAACCACTTTTGACAATTTCTTAGCCAAGATAGTAGAAATGTGACTTACCCCTGGTGACGAGTACATACCAGCGTTAGCTATGTAGAATAACATCGCTAAGTGCATCACGTGCTACATTGGTAGTTTCATATTCAGCTGGTAACGTAGAATTGGCGTTACTGAGAGCATCTCGTGCTTACTGAAGGGGTAATGCTGACAAGCGCGTACCAGCTAGCTCTGTACAGTTACATCGCTAAGGGCATCACGTGCCTCTCTGGTAGCTTCTCATCCAGCTAGTAACGTGGAGATAACGTTACTAAAGACATCTCGTGTCCACTGGAGAGATAGGTAATGCTTTAACAAGTTGTGTTGTGTTAATGTCCACCATAGTGCTTGTAAAACACTGTCAGTATCACGTACAAAGTGGTCAGTTAAAGCCAGGCATTCTCGCACATTGTGGGAGGCCTCCGGATCTAAGTACATCTAATGTGGGTCAGGAACTCAAGACTAAAGCTGCTTCTAGTTAGTTCTGATGTAGGTAATTTATCAGCTTTCCTGTTAATATCGTTGATGGACGCCTTGTCCGTCTCAGGTTTTCACTAACGATGCACTTATTGCACTTTCTATCACTTAACATAATTAACATTTGTTATTCTAGTAAAAAGTTCCGTAAACTTATTTTAAATGAATAATTTTAAGAGAGCAAATTTTTTCGTGCGATGAAAAAACGCGCGCGAAAGAAAAGTGACATTCCTGCGTGTGTTGCCACCAAGGACGATAATTCTATTAATTTATAATATTTTATATCTAAACGAACGCGATGTCTACGCTGTGCATAAGAATTACTACTTTCTTTAACGAATTATATTTCAGATCGCCGTGAAGTAAAATAAACATATAACTAAATCACTTTAGCGTGGCAATAACGGTTATTGACCCGCCTACATTTTCTAGAATTATTTATTTAAAAAAACTTAAATAAAGTCCGTTAACATCCTGAATGAATGTCTATCGTGATCTTCACCATAGGTATTCCAATAACGAAAAACCATACTTAGTTTATTTCTTGGGTTCCTACAAAGAGATATTAGGGAAAGGGCAATGACCGCTATTGCTCCGCGTAGCACACTTTGAGTATAACTGCTTTAAGATATCCACCTACCAAAAAAAAAAGATTGGCTGTTTAATCTTGATATTTTTTTCTATGTACGACAGTATGTACTTTCTTTTCTTCGGTATTCATCATTTCAGCCGAAAGACGTCCACTGCTAGAAATAGGCCTCAAGAACCGCCACATCGACCGGTTCTGTGTCTCCATCCAGCGGTATTTTAGGTTGAAAATTATTATCTTTGTCGGATATTTTTATACGCCATAATTCACTGGAATAATAACCGTTATTTGAGACCCTATATATATATTTTTTTTTAATTCGGCAGCTCTGCGAAACGATAATTATAACATCAATTAAAGTTGGCTTAATTGAGGCGTTTATCGTTTCTTATTTAATTGTTACTGATATTACATACGTACATTCTAAGTAAATATTAGGTTCCTAAGCTACCCTGAAATTGCGAAAAAAAAATCAGCTCATCCATAAATTTATAATCACACTAGCGGACGCGAAAGACGTTGTCCTGTCCGAACAGCGCCACCTACCGGATCCAATTATATTTTTAAACTATTCAGGGACCCATTCTAATATACACACAAAATATAATCTAAATTGGTCCACCCGTTTAGGAGGAGTTAGGTGACAAACATATTTACAGAAGAATTGTATATACAAAGATCCAATTGTATTTTCAAGCTATCCAGGGATCCACTTAAATATACACACAAAATTTCATCAAAATCAGTCCAGCCGTTTAGAAGGAGTTAGGTGACAAACACATTTACAGATGAATTGTGGATAACCCGACAAAATGTGCGAAGCAGCTGATTTGTTTCGAGTTTTTTACATAATTTATCGAACTCATCATTACGAAAACACTTTTTCGGTTTTCGGTTTATTTCAGTTACCTACACCTTGTATAACAGAGATGTATTAAAAAGAAAACACCCTGCGACGACCTAAAATTCGGATAAGAGAATGAGTATGAAACGATTATTCAACAGTTCACAGATGGTGATATAACGTAAACAACAACAGCCCTCTGGCAGTTGGAGTCGAGTGCTGTTGAGGCTTGATAGCTCTTGTGTTGATCCGAATACGTATGTAAGTACACTCTACGTGTTCGAGAACACCGAGTACGAATAAGTATGTTCGTCTGTTGCATTCCCACTTTGTAATTTGTGTACATTTATATGTACATATGATGTCTTGAAGGGATTAATATGATAATTTTAGCTAACTTTTAACTTTGTGTGATAGGTGGGACAACTCCATGCTTGCTCACTGGATACGGCTGCACACGAAGGTGTCAGTCGTTTCAATTTTGTATTAACTTTTATTTTATTTTTTTAATAAAGAGTGTGGGTTTTACTAACATTAGATTAAGACCTTTACTAACAACTCATGGATATTTGATTTGAAATAAAATATATTATTATTATAAGTTTATGTAACCCTATTTTGCGTGGTTTGAGTAATAAATAGGGAATAATCAGTATATGCCAAGCATTGGAGGGGAGATTTCTCTCTTTTGAATCGGGTTTCATGATGTTCAGATTTCTCCAATAAACTAAGATATTCAATTAAATTCGTTTTTCAATACGTAACTAGTTAAGTACGTACGGTGGACTGCAACAATTGAGTACCCCAGTTGTATTAATTTTTTTATCTACACCCATGCTATAAAACCTCTATAAAAGTTTCTGAAACAGTTAGCTCATTGGCAACATTAAAACAGCCAGTGTCATAGTAACCATAATATCATCCAAATGAGTGTTTTAATGTTGTACTAAATATCATTATGCAACTCGAATTTCAAAAAAAGTACATTGTCATGTATGCAACTTCTTGTTTCCATAAATTTTGTAATCGAACGTTGAAGCGGGGGACAGCAGTACCCACTGCAGCGCATGCGCGGTGACGTCCTGCTGCAGGCGACATTCATACGTGCAGTTGTACTGAATTTCGGGGTTTTTTTTAAATTCTTGATCTTTAATTATAAACATCCTATGGTTTCAGAATCTTTTATAGAGGATTCATATCATGTGATATTATTATCATCCACATTCGTGTTTTAATACTCCTTATTATACAACAGTTGCATAAATAACTATAATACAACTGGGGTACAACTGGGGCTATAATAAAATTGATGTAGCCCACTGTACATAATATATTTTATATACTCGTATACGACTGAGACAATTTCAGTAGATACAAGATAATTTTATATGCAATCCATTCTTTAGTAAGTCATCATTTGCCTAGCAATTTCCCAACTATGTTGGGGTCAACTTTCAGTCTAACCGAATGCAGCAGTTAAACACCAGTAGGTATTTTACATGGAGCGACTGCCTATCTGCCATTTCTTAGTAAGCTGGTCTCAAAATAAAGTCATCAATAAACTAGCATAATCAACATATAATGTTCCTTCTACAGCTGGGACACATACCTCCTCTCTGTGAAAGGGAATGGGCCGTAATCCACCACGCGGGCCCAGTGCGTGTTGGTGGATGTCACATGTCTTAAACTTTTTGGTTCAAGGACATGCCGGTTTCCTCACGATGTTTTCTTTCATCGTTTTGGTGAACAGTGGTAATAAAATAATTTTGAATATTTTTTAAAGTACCTGCCTGGGTTCGAACCTACGACCTGCAACTCGTAAGTCGCCGCCGTTTGAACCACAGCTCCCTCGACCAACTAAAACAATAATAATTCACCAAATATTCTTTTCGTGCTTAATGTGGAGTAACCACGAAAGGTTTAGTGCATGTCAAAACGCTATTGTCGAAGTAGACTAGACTAAAAAAAATTGTCAACGCTAAAGTTGGGACAGTCCACGCGACCATCGTTTCAGCGAGGTACGTCTATTAGCATAACAGCCTTTTCATACAAAAAAAGGCACGGAAACTGACATAATAGGAATAATCTAATGCATAAATGAAACAACGAAAAAACAAAACATGAATACTGAAAAACGGTAAAAGCAATGAATTTAATTGGGCACAGCACGAGGCATAGTACACGAGAATCAATCTGCCTAGCCTAACTAGATGCAGCTGAATATCAGAATTTCACATGAAACGATTGATTAGTATCTGACCTCCACAACCCAGTTACTGAGCAACACAATACCCATTGGTGTGACAGGTTGTCAGATTTTTGAGCTTCTGACTTCCCGTATCGTCTGTCAAAGATCTAAGAATGACAGCCGGGACCAATGGCTTAACGTGGTTTCGGAGGCTCGGAGTGGTCTCGATATCTTAAGAATGGTCACCTATGCACGGACCAACCTCGGCAAGCGTAGCTTAACCTTTGATCCACCCGTGCGACTATTATTACTTAGCCACGATCCCTTCTCTTCCTCCTCCTAGGTAAGTAAGTAGGTAAGGTATGTATATTAAATTCAATTGAACTATTTTTGTGTGTGTGTTATCGTCTACATACCCCCTTGTCCTTTTCTAGGCAGTAAAGTATGTAGGTACCGTCGTATTATGAAAAAATTTATACATCAGCTTAACGTGTTCAAGCGTATAATAAGTATGTGGGTACCGCCCACCGTATCACGAAAATAATATATGTAACTGTAAATAATATATACAGTGACATTTTAGTCGTCTTACAAAAGCAACGCACTTCATGTATCCAATGACTACTAAACATTAATTAAAAAAAGAGGTGATACTCCGGGAGTACTGACAGAACTGAAAACTTGAACAAGATCGCCTTGGTGGAAGAAAAATTCTTGTATAGAATATTGGTAAATAAAGAACAATCACGTTCAAAAAAAAAAAAAAAAACTTCCGAAACCTTTAAGTAAAAATACTTGCATAAAACATTGATCCGTAATATAATATAAATAAAGAGCACAATCGCGTTTACAAAAATAAGGTGTCGTCATGGTGTCGCGAAATCAATGGTTTAGTCCCATCTCAAAAATGCCCAACGCGCCTAAAGAAGTTTTCACTTCAAAAATTGATATAAGTATTATAAAATTTTTTTAATTGCTCCCAGAGTTATTTCAGGTCATTGAGTGGCCCTTTGTAAGACGACTAAAATGTCAGGGTGTATAGTAAGCCTGACGGGGTTGCGAAGAAAACCGAAAGGGAGATCGTGGCCCCCGGCAACAGGGCAACCGAAGGAAGACGAGTGGGTTTTAGTCAGTAAGAGTCTGACACGCCCTCCCGCTCCGCCCAGAGCGGGAGAAGTTATTAGATGATTTCCCACCCAAAAAAAAAAGGGGTGTATAGTAAGTTCCTCTATAAGCTGCCAAGTAATATTTAATCTACAAGCAATCACAATATCATGGTTTTTAAACTAAGCTGAGTACCTATCCAAAAACTTCACGGTCAATCCAATTGTATTCGGTCGGACCAAAGTAATACGTAGGACCTTATTGAACTTTAAAATATTTTAAAAAAAATTTTAAAGGTAAATAAAATAACCCATCAAACTATCAACTGAAATTTGGGTCACCTGGGTTAAATAATTAATTTATTGTATAAAATAGTCATCAATCAAATATTTAATGACAGGATCAGAGTGGCTAAAGATCGAACCTAATGATACGCCATTAGAGGAGCCTATGTCCAGTAGTGGCATTTTTTAAAAGACCTATGTTCAACAGTGATCTGCTATTTCAGAGGCCTATTTCCATGAGTGACGCGCTATTTAAGAGGTCTAAACCAGTAGTAACGGGCTATTTAATAGGCCTATGTCCATTTGTGGCGCGTTTTTAAAGAGACTTATGTCCAACAGTAGTGTGCTATTTAAGAAACCTTTAATGTCCAGCAGTGGTGCTCTATTTAAGACGCCTATTTCCAGCATTGAACTGCTATAGGCTTGTAAGTTACTCAATAGCTGATTAAGAAGTATTAAAAAAATATTACTATTAAAAAGTATTAATAATATTGTATCGTGTGAAAAGGCTTTACCATCATAGTATTTTCGTCACAGCGAGTAATAAACGGTTTCAACGGAAAAGGCAATTATTTACTTTCTTTCGGTGCTGCCCTAACTTACTACAATAAAGGTTTGTATTTTTTTACTACTCGCTTTTATGTTTTATGGGAACGAAGGTATTTTTTGGATACTAAAATTCGTACGCGAAATATTTAAGAAACAGCCCCACAATAGATAATTAGAAAATCATTTGTAGGTATTATTTCGCTCGTGGCTAAATGAAAACAACCGCGCGGGTCGATCGAAGAATTAAGTTACGCTTCGGCCGGGTCGGTTCGTGGATGGCTAACCATTACCATTACATATCGAGACGTTAAGCCATTGGTCCCGACTATCATTCGTAGATCTTTGACAGCCGTTACCGGTAGTCAGAAGCGCAAAAGCCTGACAACCAGTTTTAATAAGGGGTATTGTGTTACACAGTGACTGGGTTGTGGAGGTCAGAGAGACAGTCGCTCCATGTTAAATAGTGGTATTCAGCGGCATCCGGTTGGACTGGAAGCCGACCCCAACGTAGTTGGAAAAAGGCTAGGCAGATTGATTTGGGTAGTATTTGAAGTAAAACGAATGATTCAAAACTCAAGGTCACTTTTACCCAATTTTTTAAGTCAACACGGTAAATTTTCTTCCTTTTCCATACTTTTTATGTACTTATTACTTACCTATATTTATGAGCATGTGTAAGACAGGAAAATATAAGCTAAAAATGTTCAACACTATCGACTTCACAATCGGGCTTTTATATTTTTTTGCCCTAAGTTTTTCGTTCTGTTGCTGGAAGCGGTCCTGCCGGGAGTTTGAATTACATTATATGGTCTATCAAGACGGTACATGTTAAGGGTATAAGTAAACCCGGATTTACATTACGAAACTAGTTGCGCAAACTTAGTTATTCATTAATAGTTTTAAGTGTAAATAATTATTTAATTATAAATGTCCCGTAATGCCGTGGTGCCGTTGGTGGACTAAAAAAAATATAGTAAACTATTGTACCGTATTAATAAAAAATTTGTTTATGTGCGGTTAGTGGAATCGCTTAGGTGCCGTTCGGTCAAGTGCCGTTCAAATCAATGCTCTAAGCGGAATACCTCCAATAAACTGCCAATCCCGTGAACTATTCTTAAATTATTAATTTCTACCAGAGGACTGTAAAGCGAGTAAATTATGTTAACATTCGCCCCAAAACCAATCAAAACAACAACATGACGTTCCATGCTAATCAATTATTACGATTGAAGTTCACAAAATGTTTGAGGGTCAGTCCTTCAATACGTTACACTTATAAGTACGTATTGTCAGTCCCAGAGGTACTATCAAGTCGCTTGAAACTTGTGTGTTATTTGAAACTTCGAAGGACTATGTGTCTTGAACTTTGAAAAGGGTCTGGTGTAATGGACGGAGCATTGTTTTAATTGATTTATTGTTCGTAAGCTGGTAGGTACTTATACAGAAAAAACCGTGTGTGGCGAGAATAATGAAAGACATTGACAGCTAGATGAGAGTTGAACAGAGGATCGAGTTAATCGATCTAACTGGTTGATACTTGTCCCTGAAAGTTCATTACAAAACTAGCGTTAGACGCATCTGTCTGGCATTAAGGCGACGATAACCGACTTTTAATGATTTTTACCGACATTTAATGGACTTTCTTTTTTGTTAAATTTGACCATTTTCTTAATAAATTAATATTAGAATATTTTAGATTATATGTTTATATTACAAAGTGAAATTATTTTTTAAAGTTAAATTTAAAGGTAAGGTAGCCCCAAGACTTGTGGTAGTTGTTCTTTCAGTGGACATTGTAAATGGCAACTAATTTGGTTATATCGAGAGAAGGTAAGTATAATAACTTACTGCCAATGCTTCTAAAAACTATGAAAAGCAATGCTCACTTTTCATTGCGGCAGTCCATTAAGAGAAACAATAATTTTCAGAGCGTAAACTCAGACTTTCCTAGTTCAGGTACAATCAAGTTGCTCATCGCTAGAACTTGTTTAAATCCCTCTAAAAAGTTCAATTCTGATACGCTAGAAATACGGTTCACCTAAACAGTGCAACGACTGAGAATCGATTCACGACCTCTCACGCAGCATTTCATGATACAGGCTACTGCCACTTCAAAATAATGTTTTCCGCTAAATTAATCTGTTAACAAACAAAAGAACACGATACTCATCATAGACGTCACAGTACGCCTTATTTATTTATAATAGCAAAGTTTAGCATAACAGCATCGTTATGGAAATGATCGCAGAGAATATTTACAGGCGTATATGTACGTCATTGCATGACAGACTAGTTTTGTAATGGTGGTTGGTTGAGCGTGCGTGTGACCTTACAGCTCTATAAGAGTAAGAAATTATGATGATGACGAAGATGGCGATGACGATTTCGATGGCGATGGCGATTACGGTGACGATGGTGATGGCGATGACGATAACAATGGTGATGACGATGATGATGAATATTGTTTATATATCTTAAATACGTCAGCCAAGATGTCAGATGTTACATACCATATATGACTATTGTAAAGTTTGCTTGTTTTTTTTATTTCCTCGCACAATACATAGTAAAATGTTGTTTGATACACGTGCGGAAGATGATTTTTGATTCGTGTCAATGCCACTCGTCGGAAAACGAAGTGAAATAAAAAGAAATATACAGAGTTTCATAAAAATATTAACATAAAGATAAGTTCACGACTTGTTTCCTCGAAGGGTTGGGCAGAGGTGTACCCATAGCTAGGTACACCCACATTTCGGCAGTTATGTTTAGTCCCATGTAATAGTGGGCGAGCCTATTGCAATCAATCGGGCACAAATCCAGACTGGGCTGCTACTGAGAAGTTCCTAATGGAAAAAAACTCAAATAACACTGACGGATTTAGGAATCGAACCCAGGACCTCATTTTCAACTGTTAGTAGTGGTAGCGACTGGACCAAAGAGGCAGTCTAAGAAGTATAAAACAATTAACCTTGTAGCATAATAGAGGAAATGAACTCACAAACTTTCACCATGGATTCAATAACCTCAGGGCTAAAATAGCAGTGATAGCCTAGTGGTGTGACCGTCGGACTTCCAAGTCATAGGTCTCGAGTTCGAACCCAAGGCACGCACCTCAGATTTTTCGGATTAATGTGCGTATAATTATCACATGCTTAAAAAACGGTGAAGGAAAACATCTTGAGGAAACCGGCGTGCCTGAGAGATATTTCTCGACGGCATTGAAGCCAAGACAGAGACCCATAGGCGGCTTTAAAACTCTGACACCAGGTTAGTCACTAACCACACGAAAAGAAGAAGAAGCGCTAAAAAGTGGGTTATGAAAAATAAATCGGCTGTTTCATACAAAACTGAAATACCTGCACGGTCAAAGTGAATGGAACAGCTGTTTTTTTTTATAAAATAACTTACGAAAAATGTTATTGCTGGTGGTGGATCTACTAGAATCATGTAGGTACTGAATTGACGGTAAAAGTTTGTGCCATCACGTCCCTTCCACCGTATTGATATATTTCTTCCCTACACATCAACCTATGAGTTAGAATGATAGGAATAAAAAAATCGTCTCGTGATTTTGACAGTCGTAAAGGGCTTGGTCACGACCACAGAACATATAAATATGTTCTGTGGTCACGACGTAGGCGAGAAAGCTGTCTTATTTAAAGACGGTTTCAGTACTGTGAGCCATTGACCAATTTGTCTACGATTCACATAATATACGTAAACGGCGTTTATGTCCTGGCATATAGTTAACCATTTATTTACCAGTTCTGAAAATAATTCCCAGTAAATTGAATATTAACTAAGGTTTAAACTGTATTAGGTATGGCGCAATCACATTTGGTCGTTCCCCCGAATTCGATTGCCTATGGAATTCGGGCAAAGGACCAATTGTAAATGAACGGGGTCAAGTACGTCCGTCTACTGACAATCTAGTCCAGCTTCATCGTTTCGGTTACCCGACGCCAGTTTTCTTTACTTTGCCGGTCGTCACAATGAGTAGTCTCAAATTCACTCTAGTACTACTCGTAGTTGTTAGCCGGTATTTTAATACTCCTATATTCTATACGAGTATATCCAGTATTTCTAATTAAAACATCGGTAAACATGCCCTAATTCGAGTAAAGTCTTACGAGCACCCGAATATGGGCTAACAACCAAAAAAAATAATGTAAATGCGCCTTTTCTGTCACATAGACATTGTCGTTTTGTGAAGTGTTAGTGACATTCAACCTTAGGGTGACAAGGCAATATCGAGATCGACTATACTTAGTGTTTGACGTCATAAAAAGGGTTGCAGGTTGATGATATCTGAAGCAGCTTTTACAAGGTAACAGTACAGTGTCAATAAGTTAAAATGGAGATTTTTATCGACGCAAGGTCCTACCTAAGTAAATGAAAGATTTTGATGTTTGTTAGAAAAAGGTTTTTCGTTGGTGATATATGTAGGTATTATATTTGTAAACCTGTTTTAAGTAGGTATAACATTCGATCATTCGGTCATTTTCGACTCACTCATTAAAAAACGCTTGGTTATTTAACCGTTGGTTAGAAATGTATGGTGAACTCGAAAAAATCGCGGTTTGTTTAAACAACTGTTTAATGGTAACAGAACGGTTACGTAATCAAAGGTTATGTTGTAGTTGGTGAACTCGAGTCTTAGAGTACTTAGGTATGTCATTTGAGGTATCTAAACTAATAATATTACAATAAAGAGAAAAGATTAGATTTTTTTTTGTTCCTTTGTATGTCTATTTGTTACGCTTTCATGCTAACGCGGATGAACGGATTTAGATGAAATTTTGTACATGGGTAGACCATGACGTGGGTTAGGACATATAATACTTTTTATTCCGATATTCTCACGGGATCGAGACTTATGTGGGTGCAACGGCGGGGCGCAGCTAGTCGTCAATACATAGAAATAGGATCCGTTTATTTATTTCTTATTATTGTAAACAGACTAAGCTGTCATGTACATCCTTTTTTTTGGGTGGGAAATTATTAAATAAGTACTCCCGCTCTGGGCGGAGCGGGAGGGCGTGTCAGACTCTTATTGACTAAAACCCACCCGTGTTCCTTCAGTTGCCTGTATGTTGCCAGGGGCCACGGTACCCTTTCGGACAAACCCGCAACCCCGGATCATGTACACCCTAGGGGTATGTTATAGACACTTTTTTGACCAGCTTTATTTTGTAAACCACCTGTAGCAATAAAAAAAAAATGAAAAATACCTACTATACTATACTGTCCCACTGCAGGGCGAAGGCCTCTTCTCATACAGAGAAGGCACGAGCATTGATCACCACGCTTGCTCAAGACGAATTGGCGATTTCAGACTTATATGTACTATAAATAAAGTCCAGGTTTCCTCACGATGTTTTCCCTTCACCGATGTTAGTAATGTCCAAAATAAACACAGAAAGTACATATGAATTGAAAAAGTCACATTGGTACTTGCCCGTATTTGAACCCACAACCTCGTGCATGAGAGTCGAGACCTTAAACCACTGGGCCATCACGACATTACATTATGTAGTAATGATAAATTGGATTTAATCTATTCTAGTGTAAACTCAATAGGCTACTTTTCCACATTTTAAAATCACGTGACATGACTACATAGTCTTCCGTAAAGGCCACCGTGTTGAGGTCATTGTCATTGAAGCCAATTTGCCAATAGCGAGGCGATGAAAGCGAGTTTAAAAATCATTAGGTAACGCGCAATCTGGCAGCGGAGCAATACTGCGGGCAAAGGCGTAAGCGACAGCGGATATCTTTGAACAAATAGTAGATTATAAAACGAAGCCAAAGTTGTGCAAAAACGTCCAAACTGAGGTGAATGCTGAGCGGGATGCGGGATGAAATTCTTTCGCGCCGATCGTGTCGACTAACTTGTATGGAGGTGTTCACGCTGGTGCGAATAGTCGCGTGAGTTTCATTTGAACAACAGGCTCGCGCAATCCCATCTCGTATTCCGCCCAGCATTCGCCTGTCTTTACCACCGACGAGTAAGCGAGTATCAATCAATTTGTCGCTGAAGAAACGAATACAAAAGATTGTAGTTTCCATGTAAGTGAAGGAGATACATAATTATACAGATTAATAGTTGATTGCTCACTGTTCACACCGCGGGTAAGTACTCGTTTGTCGCAGTGAAGAGAGCTATCAAACAAGCTAGAGCTATAAGTACTCAATCAGCGATGCTCGCTTGGCGGGCAGAACACATGCAGAGAGACACACACTTGGTAGATACATACGCATACCCACCAGCAGTAATCGCTTATCGCCGTCGCACATTGCTGCTCGTTGCTCGCCAACTGTTTTTAGGGTTCTGTACGTCCGAATGAAAAAACGGAAACCTTAATAGGATCACTCGCGTGTCTATCTGTCACAGCCAATTTTCTTCGAATCTAATGGACCGATTAAGTTGAAATTTGGTACACATTATGTATTTCTGTGACCCAAAGACGGACGTGTAACGTAAATAAATGAATTTTGAACACAGGTGTCATTTTTGGACGGCAAATAAGAAAAAAAAAACGTTTTATATTTATTTATGAAAATAGATGAAAATTCTCCCCCCCCCTTATCTCCGAAATACTGAGCCTGAATTTTGAAATAATACAGAAAATTAATTACAGGAAACCTATAAGAGGTCTATGGTTTTAAAATAAAATTTCAAATCTCACAATATTGTGCGTACTATCTTACATTTGCAGTTGGAATGTATGGGAGAACATGTTTTTCAACTATATAAAAAAAAAAATACCAACTTACGTTACTTACGAGGTACTTACGTTTACATAAACTTTTCAGAATATGTTGAATATTCTGAAAAGTTTATAAACATACCTAACGCAATGTTTTGTCAAGTCGTAAAATGCGTGCGAAGCAGGGGCGGGTCTCTAGTAATCTCAAAGAATTGTCAGCAGAAGTGACGGGGTCCGCTAGGGTCGATGCCTGCCGGGGTTGCGAAGAAGTCTGAAAGGGACATCGTGGCCCCCGGCAACATGGCAACTGAAGGAACACGGGTGGGGTCTCTAGTAATGTAATATAATTTATTTGTAATAAATATACGTGTAATATATTTCTCTGATTACTTCTTCTTGTACAACAGCATTGAGGTATTCCTTTGACAGCCCGCCTGCATATACATATAATTGCCAAGCTTTGACTATTGGTCCCAGGATCTGCGGTTAACTGCTGTCACTGACGCTGCAGCAATTACTCTTGATTTTATATTTATATATTGACGTGTTCTGTCGTAGAGAGAGATTTGAATTAACATTAGAGATAAGTGAATTAAGTTTTGATTTGTTCCGCATTCGCCTTACAAAGTTCGCCCCACATTTGATATTCCTGTTTCGCCCCACATTTTACTGTTGTTAATTTGGATTGTTTCTTCTTGAATAATATTGATGATTACAAATACGGAATGAAATTCCGTATTAAGTTTAAATCAGCTTGTCTAACAAGTCAAATTGTGAAAAAATATATCATTATGAATAAAAATCATTATTATTTCCATTACAAAATTACATTATGTTATTTAACGTATTTTGTAATCCTCAAACCGAAGCCTTGTCATATTAAATAAACGTGAGTATTGAAAAACATGGCTAAAATAAAGCGGCGAAGTGCGAGCCAGACTCGCACACGAAGGGTTCCGTACCGAAATGGTCAAAAGAAACCCTTATGATGCGACTCAGCCTATCTGTCTCTCCGTCTGTCTGTCACAGCTGGATATCTCATGAACTACTAATGCTATCACTTTGAAATTTGGAACAGTTTTAGATGACGTTTGCCCAACTATTTTGCAAATAAGACAGAAATAAAAATATATTTTTTCATATTAAAGAGCGCTATTTGCAGTCTCAAACATTTTTTTTTAAGCCGCATCGTTTTCGACCTTTGACGAAAAATGTAAAAAAAAAAAAATACCGTTCTTCTTTATCTCCGAAGTTTGCATAGAGAAAAATCAAAATTTATTCTATGTGATAGAAGTTTATGTAAAGATTACAGAAAAATAAAACGATGTCTCTAAATAGCACACTTTTTCAGAAATCATCAACGAAAATTACATTCGTTCCACTATCGGTCAAGAGATAGCGGTTACCTGAAACTGTAGTAGGTATTCTACACTGGAGTGTTAAAATTCTCTGACGAATACCGACCTCGCCGATGAAAATTTAAAATGGAACCCTCGATGCGCGTGTCCAACTCTCTCTCTTGACCGGTTTTTTTTAACTCAAACTCAAAGCATTTATTTCACTTAAACCATTTGCAGACACTTTTGAAATATCAAGGAGTCGGTCAGTTAGAAATATGAAGCTAGTTGTCCATTCCAAAGCGTCGTAGGTACCTTTGGAGAAGAACGGGTACGAAACTCCACGGACACTCATATAATACTTTAGTAAAAAAAAAAACGGTTTTTGTCTGGGGACTTTTTATTTTTTAGTAATAGGGTCCCGTTGGCACCTTTTGGTTACGGAACCCTAAAAACTGGTGTCAGCATCAAAAAAATCCTGAGAGACTGTTTGAGGCGGTAATATTAATATAATCTATCCATTACGAGACATGGTTTCGAATCTCAGAATAAGATTATCGACGACACAGAGATTTCCTTTGCAAAAAAGTTATTTAATTTTCTTTTACATCGAATACAAGAAAAATTCGCTATCTCACATGAAAATAAAATACTGAAACCCGATCGGGATGAGCATGCTCGAATGAGCATGAGTGTTTAGGAGCAGATATTCGAACATTGTACGTTATTTGCTCGAAAATAAGGAAATGATTCGAGTTTATGAGGTTTTGTAGATTAGTATTTTATTTTTGATGAATTATGTGGGTAGTACGCACATTATTTTTGAATAAATATTTTAAAGTTATGAAAAAATATTTTTGGAATTGATTGACTTGGATAATATTGTGGAAAAGGAGTAAAAAACACTAGAGAAATAGGTACTAACTTCTGTATAAACGAAGCTAAGCGTTTGCCTGAATTGACTAAATCCACCAAAGAGTACGACTTACCTTTGCTGTGCTGCGGTCGGTATCCCAATTGTTGAAGGTTCGAGGACCTTTCGAGTAGCTGGAAAACCACTTAGATAGGCACAACACATATTGATGCATAATATTGTCCAGGTTGGCAGTTATGCACATCATTGTCCACTTTTGTCCAGGTTGACACAGATGCATAATATTGTCCACTTTGTCCAGGTTGACAGTGATGCACAATATTGTCCATTTTTGTCCAGGTTGAAACTGATGCACAATACTGTCCACTTTTGTCCAGGTTGACACTGATGCACAATATTGTCCACTTTGTCCAGGTTGACAGTGATGCACAATATTGTCCATTTTTGTCCAGGTTGAAACTGATGCACAATACTGTCCACTTTTGTCCAGGTTGACACTGATGCACAATATTGTCCACTTTGTCCAGGTTGACAGTGATGCACAATATTGTCCACTTTTGTCCAGTTTGTTTACTGATACAAACAGGAAAATATAGAGTAAAAAAAATATTGCTTTTTTTTTTAAATACCTATCTAACTAGTATTCAATTATTGGATAATATTTCAATAAGAACGCCCGGCTACTGTACTTACTTACAACTGTTACAACACACTGTCTAGGGACCTCCCCGATGCTCACCTAATATACTGTCAAGGAATGAACAATAACCCCCAAAATAAGGATTAATTGCGCACATTATGTGTGAAAGGTATTTATTTAAAAATTGCCTAATATTTTCGCACCTTCACCACACTTACCTAAATGCTAATATTTTAAACTAAATTCTGGCTGCAACTGTGTATTTCTAGTGTTAACATAAAATATTATACCCTATGACATTAGGCAATTAAATTCCCACTTGTGAAACAATTTTCGAAATTTGATCAGTACTTACAAACTCATTAACTTCTCTTTTAATTTAATACTTGCTGTGTCCCGCGGTTTCACCCGTATAAGTCTCGAATCCGTGGGAATATCGGGATAAAAGTATCCTATGTCCTGATCCAGGTCATGATCTACTCATGTGCCAAATTTCATCCAAATCCGTTCAGCCGTTTTAGCATGAAAGCGTAACAAACAAACTCATTTTCGCATTTATAATATTGGTTAGGATTAGTATAGATGTAGGTACAACAGAAAAACTTGTCGCTCATTACTTGGCCTTCTACTAATTTCTCTTTACTAGCTACTGACATCATGCGATAGAAAAACTCAAGGTCGTCAGTGTTATTAGATCGCTAATTTTATTTTTGAACATGACAAGCGATGACGGTGCGTGGCGGATAATGAATATTCCATACTATTGTTGGAATATATAAAAAAATCGAATTAATAAAATTCTCTTCATTAGAAATTGAATTAAGACAATTTTGTGCGTGTACTGACGCTTGGATTTAGTAGCCAGAAGGCTCGCCTATTTGTTCGCCAAAGAATCAGCATCGCCATGCAACGTGGCAATACTGCCAGCCACTTGAGCACTTTTCCTGTTGAGAGCGATTGGTAAATGATTTCTATTTCTGTTAGTAAACCTTTTGAAGGCACACAAGTCAATATAATTTTAGGCTTTTTCCTATCTTAACCTATCAAACCCAAGCTAATGAGGCACATCAAAATGGCTAATATTTAATCGAACATCTAATAATTCCCATTTCGCGCTCTTAATAATATTATTGAACACTCTAACATAGTGTTTGCGCCTCTTATTGTGAACTTCAAATGATTCCTATTTTTGGGTCCTAAAAATACTAAATAGCTAAGTAACTGCGCCAAAATTGGATGTAGGGCTAGCCGGCTGCTGCCGCGGCACCGCTCGCTTCGCTTGCTTCTTCGTTCGCTCGTCGTTGTCACAGTTCCAAACTAAACTAACCCGTTTGATCGGGGTATCCAAGCTTACATACTGCGAACAACTGTGAGAAAAGGCTTTATATTTTTAAAAAGTGTGCATCATTCGAAGCACAAAATGTTGTTAGAGCATCATTAATTTAAAAAAGTGTTTATTTATAGAAGGTCAATATGTTTTTAGGGGATCAGTTAAAAATATTTTCCCATCAAAATCCTATTGTTCGTGACTAGCTGGTGAATCGGCCGGACTCATTGCAAAAGGCTGACAAAAATGCTGCCATCTCAAAATATTACACTAGTAGACTTCTTCATTGAATCTTTCTGAACAAAGTTCATAGTCCTATCTGTCGTAATATGTTACTGTCAATATTTTATGGTTTCTTATAAAATATCAATATCTTTAAGGATCAGATTTTATGTCGTATCTCTATAAATTTTCTTTTTGATGTAGAAAAATAAATAGGTAATTGAATTGTTCAGATTACCACTTCTCTTATTGGTAAATGGTACCACAGCAAACGGTACACCCCCAGATTTCTTGATGGTGCGGTGCGGTCGATATGCTTTTGTTACCCAACTACGGCCACTCCAAAAGGAGAGTGTGTAAAGATGGCATATTAACAGATAGTATAATATTACTTGAAATAACGTTCAGATGATATAATTTTCATACGCTATAAAAACAAATAACAATTTCATGTGATCTAATGTTAGGTACATTTCATAATTATTCACCAAAATAGAAGGGATCTGGTCACTGTTCTAACCTTAGTCAAATGACGACGTTTCTACTCATTACTTATAGATTTTGAATATTACAGTAACTGAATATTATACTAATTAATTAAAATGTGCATTATTGAAAATCTTCATTACACCATATAAAATTAGGTAAAATCAAATTATATCAATAATTCATTATATCATTTCATCGTTATATTAAAAAAAAAGTATATTAAATAACATTAATGTCATATGATCGTTTGAACTTTTGTAATTATTTTAAACGTTACACACCCCCATCTATCGCAAGTATGCCACGGGTAGACCATGACTCGAATTAGGACATATAATACTTTTTATCCTGGTACCGTCTGGTGGTTACCGTGGAATAATTTTTGACAGTTACGTGGGCGAAGCCGCAAAAGCTAGAACCTTATCTAAATTTTTTGTGGTCGGCGCAACATTTTTACAAAAAAAAAAAAAAAAAATTGATATATAATTTTTATTTATAATATTTTTTTTTAAGTTTTTTAATATTTAATTTTTTTTTTGTCCATTCTTCTTCTCTATTAGTCATCTCGGTAGTTACCCCCTTTCTAGCCATGTCATCTTTCACACATTCCATCCATCGTTTTTTTGATCTTCTCCTATTTTTATAGCCATCCATTCATACTCGAACTGATTCACAAAAAAGATATGTCAAAGATGTTTATCTATTAATAGTCTGGCTTGGTCGTCAACATTAGAAGCGTACTGCTCGACCTGCCAACGCATATTTCTGTATTACTAATTACTAAATTCGGCAGCTGGCTTGGGTCAATGAACTCAGTTTCATAAACGTAGGTAAAGGTCGGAAAGTCATTGCCAAAGATCTGTTGTTTATGATAATGAATTAGTTAAGACATTTCATTAATTATTTACCCATTTTAAAAGTTGTTGTTGTTGCTAATCGCTTGCGGCCATTTAACTTGAAAAAAGATCCTTTCATATTTCTTTTGCTTCGTTGACGTTCATACATCTGGGGATACACGCACGACGGTTGCGAGTACTACGCACCTGATTTTTCTGAAGAACATCACCGACAAGGGCACTATAATATTATGCCCATCTAGAGCCCTCCTCGCATTTCCTTTTGTTAGTCGTGGCGTATGCAACGGTCGTAGTAGGTGCCGTTCTATGGTTTTTGCCTTCCCCCATGGGAGGAAGGCGTGAATTTATGTACATAATTATGTGTTCCAGGCGAATGAAGAGCTAATTTATGTTTAATTTAATTATTAAATTGGTATAACTCTCATTGGTGTCTCAGAAATGTATAGTGTGTTAAGTAGGTAGTGAGTATTTTTGAAGGATAAAATAAAACAAAACAACATCGAATCTAATTTTTATTTCGTCGCTCATAGGACCCCTACATAAGAAAAATACAACAATGCCAAAAGATAAGAATTCCATTCGTTTCGCTACTATGAAAGTTTTCCATACATTAATAATGTACATTGTTACATACGTAACACGACGTTAATGTTAAAAATGTACACAATTGTGAATTAAGGCAATTTTTTGCATACCATGAGGCATACATGTATATTGAAATTAGAAATACGTTTTTGAGGACTTATTTACAAGTAAAACAAGGGATGCTGTAACGGGCTGAAGATAGACCCCTGTGCCACATCATAATAACTATGGCACTCTTTGTGCTTTGATGTAATAAAAACTATATTATATATAGCTTTTGCTCGCTTTATTAAATATGGCAAGATGTATAAGACCTTCCTCAATAGATAGTATAACAGACATTACAATAATTTTTGATGTTAGGGTTGTCAAATGCTATTCTGAGGTTGTTTATTTATGGAGTTAACTTTGCTAATGCAAGAAGAGCTAGGGCTACATAAACATTAATACGTAGTCCTTCAATATACTTACTGTAGAATAGCCAACATTCACAAATGTGTACATAAACTATATCGATAGGGCCCCAACAAGGAATGTACACATTCTATTTACACTTTCAATTTTTATACATTCAATGTTGCAACCTCTACCTTACATTAGATTATCTACAGAATAAATACATTATATAAATAAATGATAAGGAACACAAATAAATCTTGAATTAAAAAACATAACGGTGTTTTGTACTTAAAGATCTCTATTTAAATTAAACTTTAATTATTTACAATTTATAGAGGCAAACGTAAACTTTGGAATATAGTGTACAGCTGATATTGAAAGCTGGATATTAAGTCATTAATGATATTAATATGTCGTAGAATCATTGTGGAAAAATGAAGTGAAATAAGAGATAATGGAGTAGACACTACCAGAAGTTATATCAACTTCTGGTATTATTTTCTATATTATCTATGTCTTGGAAGCTAATAAAAATGGATATGGAGTACGTCCAGCTCACATTAGGTTGTGAGCTACGGTAGAAATTTTACCGATTTGCATTTTACTTTTACCAACGCTAAGCTCAGAAACTGTTCTACAATTTGCTTTAAGATGAAAATAAAGCTGAAAGAAGATGTTTACAATCACGAGACAATAAAGGAACCCCGCCTGCAGGGTTCTTTATAATTATCTTTGTATGTACCAGACCTCTTGACCCGATTGTTATACAGATTTATGTAAGCCTTTTTTAAATTTTCATGTTAATTTGAGAGATTATTCAGTGGAATAGTTCTCAATTTTTATTTTATTTTACTAGATTATCTGACCATGGCTAAGAAAGCCGATTACAGATGAAGAAAAGAGTAAAGGAGAGAAAAAAAATCTCGTGTCAACTTTAGGAAACGACGTTTTGGTTTTCGTCAACAGTTCACTGATTAGATTTGTGATACGTACTAGCCAGAACGATTTGCGATGATGTTGCAACGAGTGGATACTTCTCTGATTATCACTTGCATTTTTATGAAATGCTAAATTTAAAAAGAATTTTTTGAAATCTACAATGATTTTACAAAAAATATCATTTGTGACTTAACGATTACACCTTGTAAAACGTTGATTATATATATTAAGTATGAATTAAGATATATTTCTCAAAATTGCAGATGGAAAATATTTATTTGCTAGTTATATATTATATTTAAATGGGTACATTTACTGAAACTTTAAAATACTTCGACGTTTAATAACGAATAAAATGTAACTTTTAAATAACATAGATATTGAAAATATATTTTGGTGGCAGATTATGGCATTAATCCTAACTATAAGATTTACAAAATGAATTTTAAACCTAGAAGTACTGAGAAATTTGTGGTCAATAATTTATTATTATTACATCTATTTATTAACAACCACAATATTCACAAATGGAAAGAAACTACACCAAAGAAATTTTAGTATGTACTTTATTAATAAAAACATCAATTGAACTGTCAAATTATTTTTTCCAAGCGTAGTTTCCCCACACGGTTTCTGCAATATATTTACTTATTATTTATACTTATTAACCGTTTTATTATTAATCATAATGTCATTAGTATTATTAACAATATTTACAACACTGACTTTTGTTCTAAGTTAATCTAATTTGAAGTAGAAGTGAATAAAATAAAATATAATTACGTATTTTAACGAATATATACTTTATAACACATACAATAGTAGAATAATTTACTCTTAATAAAATATGAAGAAGAAAATGAATATCATAAGAAGGCAACTCTGAACCACAGTTTCTGTCAAAGTTATACAAGGCATTGTGAGCTCTATTCATAGTAAGATAAAGTTAATGATGACATAAGACAGGCTGACAGCTAGTCTAGCTCAGTGACTATACACTTTAAGGTTTAAAGCAAAATGTTTTCTACAATCCTATGGCTATAACACTTTATAATATTGTTTAATTATTATTAATCTGGCAGTGCCTATAATTTTTTTTTAACTTCAACCACATGTAGTTCTGAAAGATGCTTTGCTTCTTTATATTTACATGAAATTATACATATTATAACTATATTAAATAAAAATATACCTGATAAACAAATAATAATAAAAAATATATACAATAAAAAATGAAACCTAACCAAGAATAGAATTCTATATCTACTATCACATGGATTAATACTTCTGACTAACTTAATGTCATAAACATCATTTATTATTTTAACAATATAATACACTAAACTTCTATTATTAAAGTTTATCAAATTCACAACATCTTATACTTATAAAACCTCGCGTTTCAATTTAATATTATACCTCTTTGGTCATTCCAAAATTAAATAATAATAATACATTCACATCCCATTATTATTCTATTTATTTATAAAGTGACGTAATGTACCATGTGACTTACGATACCTACTTAATAATAAAATCGTACAACTTACTTGAGGTCCATTTATATTTGCAAAGAGAAAATGTTTCTAGAACACCGAATCGAAAGATATTTTACAATTAATTTACACTTGACAGATAACAATAATGACACACCGCAAAGTCACTGTCATCAAATTATTAAATAATTATTAATATTTACAATAGCTACCATTTTATCTAAAACACGTGTCACACTCTCTGATTGCAGATATAAAATGGCTTACTATTATGTATTTTACATTATCTATCAAACGAAACCTCGAGTACATTTACATAAGTAACGACTAGTTGGGTAGAAACAGCCTTTTATAATACGCAAGTTATTAAAACGAATGAAATCGACAAAATCAACACTGTTAGACCGCGGTTCTATATAAAAAAAGTCTTAATTAGATCACAGTATCTAGGTCTCTGGTAGCGACCTCTGGCATTGACGATCATAGAAAACTCTCCGAAGCTCGTGTCTCCTCTCTATCGATAGCAGAAACTATTTCGACACCCTCCTCATAATTATGCATTTTGGTAGTATTATTCACACAGTAGTGTTGATCAGGATCACCGTACTGACTGTGGTAGAACTCCTCACGCATCATGTGGTTCAGATTGCCACATCTGAAGAAGAGGATCTCTTGGAACGGCTTTCTGAAGTCTCGGTTCAGAGTCGCGTATATGACCGGGTTGAGCAAACTGTTTAGGTAGCCCAGCCAGAGAAAGAGTGCACTCACTGCGTCAGGAATTGCATCTTCTTTGACAAACGGTCGGAGCAGGGCTAGCACGAAGAATGGTAGCCAACAGATGACAAATGCTGACATGATAATACCAAGGGTTGTGGACGCTTTGCGCTCTTTGGCTAGTTGGAACCGTAGCTTTTTCTGATGCACTGCGTTCTGTGGGTGCAGTAAGTCTTTGGCGATATGGCTTTTATGAGCAAAATTTGAGAGCGACGATCGGATTCTGTTCGTCGTATTTTTCTGACTGCTCTCTGAAGGTTGTCTCTGCCTCTCCTTAACTGTTAGTTTCCCGGGTACCAGCTGTGTTGGAGACCGGTTTATGGTGTGAATAGGCTTCGTAGGAGTCTTTGGTTGTTGCAACATCGGACACTGGGACTCGTTCGACTTTCTTTGGCCGCTGAAGCACCTCCCAATTGTGCTTTCTGTTTTTTCTACGCTACACTGTAACAAAAATAATCTGTTACACAATGCACATTTTCATGTTTAATAGACAGCATGAGCTGACGTCTATGTCGAGAAATCATGTTTTTCTGTCGGAAAATTCGGATTCGGAAATTGTTATAAGTTCAAAGAAGTTTGGAAGACTTAATTACCGCATACTAAGTAAGGTGAACAAATTTAAAGTGGCATACGACGAACGATATTTTGAAAACAAATAAATCTGGGATGAAATATTCCTAAAATATTTATGGCTGACTCAAAAGGGTTTCAATAAGAAAATGATTCCTCATACTGCAGACACCAAGACAGCTTCCTTATTTATCTGCCTAAAGCCCTTTTGCTTTAATCCCCGATGTTGCCCGAGAGTGCATGTTTGAATTATTTAGTAAACAATTTAGAGCAAAAGAACATAGCTATGAAGCCTTCTTATTTAAATATTTATTTACCATACGGAATTATTAGAAAATTTAAATTGGCTACAATATTTGATCTTTTCTCCATTGCAAAGGAGAAATATTAAAGTTGATGGGCCAACCCTCAGTAATTGAAGGACGCACATGAAGAAAAAGAAGAAACAATTAAATAAACTAATAAGCTCACCGTTGTATTGGTACTAGCTGTGGATCCTCTGGGGGGAGGCTGCGCTGGCTGGTTGCCCAAGAGCTTCGCCTCCGCCGCTCCACCATTCTTGACATTTATCTCCAAGTAACAGTGCGTTTCCAAATGCGACTGAGCACGTTTCTCGTCTTTCACAATCTTCCTAGCAGCTCTAAATATCTTATAATAGACCACGACCATTACAGTCAACGGGATGTAGAACGAACCAAATGTCGCATAGATTTGGTACGCCTGATTCTGTGATACAGAACAGGAGGTTTCAGTCTTCTCATTACCTAGGATCAGGACCGGCGGGAGGGATATGAATGCTGCACTAACCCATACAATGAAGACGCAGAAGAGCATTCTTCGAGGCGTTCTTTTCACACCATACTCTAGAGGTTTCGTTATGGCATAGTATCTATCCACAGAGATCATACATAAGTTGAGGATGCTTGCAGTACAGGATAAAACGTCGCTTGACACCCAAAAGTCGCATATGACCGGTCCGAAAGGCCACGTTCCCATAATATCATACACGGTGGCCACTGGCATCACTATACACGCCACGCACAAGTCGCTCACTGCCAGCGACACTATCAAGTAATTACTAGGCCGTCTCAATTTTCTAACTAAACGCACTGCAACACAAACTAGTACGTTTCCTATTATAGTTCCGACTATAACTATCATAAATACTGTGACCAAGAAAATAGTGGTAGGTATGGAATATTTTGAATGCTTTATGTGACCGTGCTTCAAGTATGTGGAGTTGTCGTCTAGGAACGTCCAGTTTACCGTGGAGTTTGGGTTGCTCACGTTGAACTCTGGACTTATGATTGATTCTAGTTCAATCGAGGCAAGCGCCGGTTGCAACAGAATAGACGCCAGTACGAGAAGACACGAAGGTAAAGCAACAAAGTTAGGCAGTGAACAGTAGGAGTTATGACTTTGAGTCGCCATACGAATCCCTGGTTTGGGTGACGATTAATTTGTTCGTTATCCTGACGTAACCATACATTGGTTTTGCTTCTCCCTTTCTTAAGCTACGATGCCTAAATTGCTCAACGAATCAAGTCTGAAATACGACCTCGTCGCGGAGCTTTTTGGTCTTAGAATGGCGCGCTTGATTACAATTGAAAATAGGCTTTAATTGACGTATTGCTTGGATTGTGTTTTCAATTCGGTGCAGAGCCATTTGACTGCAGGATGTTGGGGGACTGTGGTCTTTGTGCCGTTGTGATAGGGTTTGTTTTTATTTGAGTGGAGTCTCTTGCGGTGTCAGCAGGGGTATGTTGTTTTATTGCGCGCGGAAGGTGGCGCAAACGGCTGCTACTTCAATATCCCGTCTGCGGATTGCTTCATTAGTGGCGTTGATTGATGAAGAAAATTTCCGACCTGAAAAGAAAAGAAACAGATTTGAAGGTTTTTTTCATAAAACTCAACAATTTTGCTTTAGCTTACAGCTTTTCATACACTTATTTTGTATCAACCTCGGCTTAAGAGATCATAATAACGTATCGAATGAATAATAATAGCAAGATTTTGGGCAACAACACATAAATATACGCTATGTTTGAGTATTATTATTACTCTTGGGAATAAACCCGAATTGAAAGCAATGATACCCGGACTATCTTTATTTAACTATTTCTCATTTAAATATTTATTGCAAAATTCGGGACTTTGAGTTGAGGAGCTGAAGATGAAAGTGGCAATATACGAAGTAAATAAACATGATCCGTTTGATTTCGTTATAACATTGACGTAGATATTTATTCTGATACATGTTATAATTTCGGGACCAGATATTCGTATTTATATATTTTATTTATATGGCAAATTATATCATAGTTTACATTAAGGTATATAATAAACAGGATATTTAGATAGATAGATGGATAAATTATTGACTTAGTGCAATGCAAAATATAAATTTATATATAGTTTATAAAATATATACCTTAGTATCATTATTTATAAACTTTTATTTAGTAGCACTTCAAGCCTCTTTCTTTCCTAGAATAAACGCGAAATTTCGCGGATTTATATAAATTTTTTTTTTTTTTTTTTATATTCTTTGTTGCTATTCGAATATCAAAAAATATTTGGCCTAGGTGTTACGGCGGAGGCGTGAAAATTGATTCGCTGTTACAATGTATAATAGATGTTGCCTCAGATTTGATTATACTTTCGATTTGATTTAAATAAACAAATGAAGTGTCAACCATGATGGAAAAATCTGCTGCAAAAATTGAAGAAGGTAGGTAATATACTACTTCAGAACGCCTGCCACGTACGTCGGTGACAAGACGTAATGATACATACATATAAATCAAGGAATTTGGCGAATTTTGTAGGTATGAGTTTTAGCTAAATCCGTAATATACTTTCAACAACGCAATGGTGCGTGCCATTCGGTATCTGCCTAAACATTAAAAAAGGAAAAAAATATGCCTTCTGTTGTAATTTGGTTTTAAAACAATTTTTTTTTTGTGACATGTTAAGAAGAAGATTTAATGTGAGACAGAGAGAGAGAAGGAGAGAGAAAGAGAGAGTTATACATATATTTCTTCTCTCCCATGTTCATGTTCATGTGTGTCAAATTTTACTCTCAATTCTCGTTCAATTCTCGAATTGCTGATATCGAGAAAATCATGTCTGTTCAGAGTCTTAACAATATGATCTAGAAAATCATAAATAAATCATTCCGCATTGCTGTGAACCTCTGCGTTAATGGTACCCACACTACCTACAGATATCAATACAATAGCCTATGCCCCAAGCTTAATTGTCGTGCTGGCGTGAAACAGCACATTTAAACTGAAACCCATTAACTGAAAGCGCCGCGTCACGGCTTCATATAGAGGGCAGGAGTATGTAGACTACAGAGACTTCACCCGGAATCCTCAACCACAGAGGAACTGGTTATCTTACCTCTAACTGCCGAAACACAACAATGCTGTTAACCTTATTGTTATTGCGACAGGCGGGCTTGGAACACGCACTATCCCAGCAACCAAACCGAGCAGAAAATTTTGCCCCAACTCAGAATCGAACCTGAGACCTCTGGGTCTAAGACAGGTGGACCTACCACAAGACCACAAAGGCGGTAAAAAAACATAAAAATCTAGTAACATCATTTTGATAGTTATCTAGAAGAGAACATTCAAATGAGAGCGGTAATTAACATTGCTTTGAAAAGCTTGGTCTCCGTTCAGTATTTACTCTTGTGATATGAAGCGAATATTGCTCAAACAATGTGGGATCGGGTAAAGCTATTTTACAGGGGAAATTATTACCCACATTTTCCTTTTAAATAGAATTATGAACATGATTATTTTATGCCGCTTTGTGATTGTAGACATCGGTGTTTCATGTGTGTAGTTGATTTCAATGTTTCAAATTTGATATTTTGTTGTTTTATTGTAGGTATGATAATAAATCTTCAAGGTTAAGCAACGCTTGCAGAGGTTAACTGTTGTCCACTCATTACCTACCCTCTGTACCTCAAAAAGCACAAGTAAGTTAAGCAGTTGGTCCCGGCTGTCATTCGAAGATTTTTGACAGTCGTTACGGGTAGTCAGAAGCCCAAAAGTCTGACAATCAGTCTTGCCATGGGGTATGTGTTACCCAGGGTTATGGAGGTCAGATAAGCAGTCGCTCCATGTAAAATACTGGTATTCATCTACATCTGGTCAGACTGGAAGCCGACCCCAACATAGTTGGGAAAAGGCTAGGCAGATGATGATATTATAGGTACGGTAGGCTGCACGTCAGTAGTTACAAAACCAACATAAACGGGCCACTTATTCTATTGAAACGCAGTACCACGCTAGGTCAGTTCAAGGTCAGTGTGTGGTAACTAAAGTGCGTCCTACTGTACATAGCGCTGCGAGCAATACAGTGAAGCATGCCAAAACTACACCTCCGCTCTGTGCACACACGCTCACACGCACTTATTTACAACCTACTTACAATCAAACTACACCTCACTAAGTGCACACATGTTTACGAAACCGGCTTCACGTCACTTTTGACAGCGCTCTGTCTTGGTTTTTTATTTGGTCTGAGCTGTACCTATGGTGAGGTAAGTATGTATTTTTCAGAACAAAATACATTGTTACCTCTTTTGTGCCCATTTTATAATATTTTTTTATTAAAAAAAACTCAAAGCTAATGTATGTTTTAAGTAATTTAAAACTTCGATAAATGTTTTAGAATTGTGAAGTATTTGACTGGATAAAATACATTTTTACCCGTGATCTGACTTTTTTCTAATAATGTTCTATTAAAAAACTCAAAGCATAAATATTAAAAAGTTCGATAAATGCGTATACGAATGAGGTACGGTCCCTAAGGGTCCTTTTTAGGGTTTTGTACCGAAGGGTGCCAAACGGGACCCTATTATTAAGCCTTGGCTCTCTGTCCGTCCGTCTGTCTGTCAGCGGGCTGTATCTCATGAACCGTAATAGATAGACAGTTGAAATTTTCACAGATTGAGTCCTTTAATTGCTGTTCACAAATCTGAAACCCGAAAATTTGCAACAAAACAAACAACAAAACAAAATAAAACAATCTTGCTTCCGACAGCTATTAGCAGCTGAGAGCAACGCAAAACAGGTAATCAAAAATGTGTCACTTTCGAAATGACAGCCTGTCAAACGGTTATGAATAGCTATGCAGTTCGAACCACATTTTAAAATTAATTAAATTAATTGAAGCGTCTATCAGCAGATTTAAAACTATAATAACGCAATTAGGATAAAATTGGATAAAATTTAATATCGTGTGATTCGTGAAGTGAACAGTTGCCTTTTAATTATCGTAAAAAAAATTGGATATAGCTCGTTACGCTTAAATTTAATCAGTAGAAGAGGATATTGATAAACGGGAATATTGATCAGATTTTAATTGAAGGGGCAAGTGGTTCTTATTACGGTGTCATTATTGATGTCAAGAGGAATTTTAAATGGTTTTAAATTTTGTTTGTTATGGATCTGTTTTCGTTCGTGTTCTATCATATATATGTATAAACTCGCCACCACCATTGCTCTCAAAACGGTGAAGGAAAACATCGTTAGGAAACCAGCATGTAGCTAGAATAAAAAATTCAAAGACATGTTACATTCACCAACGCTTGCCGGAGTTGGTCCGTGGATGGGTGGCCATCTTTAGATAGGTACCGAGACTCCTCGGTGCCTCGGAAAGCACATTAAGCCGTTGGTCCCGGCTGTCATTCGTGAATCTTTGGCAGTCATTGCGGGTCTTCGGAAGCCCGAATGTCTGACAACCAGTCATACCAAGGGTTATCGTATTACCTAGTTACTGGGTTGTAGAGGTCAGATAGGCAGTTACGTCATGTAAAATACTGGTATTCAGCTACATCCAGTTAGACTGGAAGCCGACCCCAACATAGTTGGGGAAAGACTAGGCAGATTGATTGATTTTGTGACATTCACCAACACGCACCGGCCTGCGTGGTGGATTACTGTTCACTCCCTGTCGCAGAGAGGAGGCCAGCAGTGGGAACATTATAGCCTGATTATGCTTATATCTAAACTGGGGATAATTACAAGAACAATGTTACTTACCATCGAGAGAACTCAAAGGGCGATTTCTCTAAGTGTCTACTTTCCGCCCTTTCCTTTTTCCTACTAACCTCTTTTACAAATATTGTGAAGTATTAACAGTTCGACAGCTATTTATAATGAGTATTATATTAAAACAACACACAGCTCTACCTTACAGCACTACATACACTAATAAAAGACGTAAAGATATAGTTTGTCCACAAAATACATCAAAACATGCTTTTGTATCCAAATTTTACTTGTACCTCGGTCCTCTTTTCTACAATAGACTAAACTCGAAAGCAAACATTTATTCCCTGAACTACACAAATTGTAAGAGAATTCTTAAGGATGCTCTCCAAAGTATGTCTTATGAAGATACAGAGAATTTACTAACTGTATTAAATTGAATATATTTACAAATTTCACTTAAGTTAAGTAATTATCAAATTTAGATACTAAGAGATAAGGTACTCAACATATTATTAGTGATCTATTGTCAACTTGCAGTTTTTTTTTGTTTTTGTAATACTATTTAAGCTCTTCTCGCCTGAAAAACAGGATTACCTAGTTCAGGCACGTAAGTCTTAGGAATATAATTTACATTTAAGCAAAGCTGTACTAATTTTTATGATTGTAATCTATTATATAAAAATAAGTCGGGTTTTCCTTCCTGACGCTATAACTCCAGAACGCACGAACCGATTTCCACGGTTTTGCATTCGTTGGAAAGGTCTCGGGCTCCGTGAGGTTTTAGGTAAGGTAGGTAGGTAGGATAGGTAGGGTAGGTAGGGTAAGTAGGGTAGGTAGGTAGGGTAGGTAGGTAGGATGGGTAAGGTAGGTAGGGTAGTTAGGGTAGGTAGGGTAAGTAGGGTAGGTAGGGTAGGTAGGGTAGGTAGGGTAGGTAGGGTAGGTAGGGTAAGTAGGGTAGGTAGGGTAGGTAGGGTAGGTAGGGTAGGTAGGGTAAGTAGGGTAGGTAGGGTAGGTAGGGTAGGATGGGTAGGTAGGGTAGGTAGGGTAGGTAGGGTAGGTAGGGTAGGTAGGGTAGGTAGGGTAGGTAGGGTAGGTAGGGTAGGTAGGGTAGGTAGGGTAGGTAGGGTAGGTGCGCCGTAAATAAGTTCTTAATGCTACCCGTGCGAAGCCGGGCCGGGCAACTAGTTTTTGAATAAATATTGTTATTATTATTATTATATTAATTATGATTGTAATTTGGAGCAGTCTATGTACCTCGTATTCACCCTAACGATCTAATCACGTGGAAGTTACAATCCGAGATGGATTAATCCTAGAGTGAAGTACCTACATTATGTATCTACTTTAATTGTCCTATCGTAAATGAGACTCCGAAGATTTATGACACTATAAAAGTAATAAATTCTATCAGTAGTAACAACACAAACGTATGCTGAGATTACTATCGTACTAATCTTATCTAAAAATAAATGACAAACGGCCCATTACGACCCATAAGGCTAGTAAACAATTAACTTGAATGATAGCCATCATAAGGAGTAAGCCAGTAATGGAGGTAGGTACGTGCTCCTTTAATGGCTATAGTGACGTAAGAAATTATGGCTTAGTACGCCATTTTAATTATTATTTTTACGACCAACAATAGTTTTTAATGTGATATAAAAATATGGTTCTCCAGTTTTGGTGGCGGTTTTTGAAGTGAAAACTTCTTTAGGCGCGTTGGGCATTTTTGAGATGGGACTAAACTATTGATTTCGCGACACCATGATGACACCTCATTTAAGTAAACGCGATTGTGCTCTTTATTTATATTACGTTACGAATCAGTGTTCTGTGCAAGTATTTTTACTTTAAAGGTTTTGTAAACGCGATTGTGCTCCTTATTTAAATTACGTTACGAATCAATGTTTTATGCAAGTATTTTTACTTAAAGGTTTCGGAAGTTTTTTTTTTTTTGTGATCGTGATTGTTCTTTATTTACCAATTTTCTGTACAAGAATTTTTCTTCCACCAAGGCGACCTTGTTCAAGTTTTCAGTTCTGTCAGTACTCCCGGAGTATCACCTCTTTTTTTTTCCGGAGTTGATTTTAATTACCATCAGGAGTCTGGTTTTAATGACTTAACTCTTAAGTCGTTAAAACCAAGCAAATAAATTAAACCATAGAGAATAATTTGGGCGTAAAACTCCAGATACCTAGCTAGTAACACTAGATCAAAGGATCTCTACTCCGCACGGTTATAAAAACTATATTAGCTTCTGTCCCCGACTTCGTCTGCGTGAAATTTTCCCTCGCCTGCGCTATTACTTCGCTTGGCTTTATTTCTGAGTATTTTTGTTTCGCTTGTCTCCTAGTGTGATGTTAAATAGGCTATAAAATGCAAAAAGATTTTTTCAAATCTGCCTAGTAGTTCCACAGATTAGCGCGTTCAAACAAACATACTCTTCAGCTTTAATAATACTATAAATATAAATTATTGTGCAAATCATAGAAAACGTATGATACTACTCTATTTTATCTTTGGTTCTAGCTTCTAGAATTTTGTTCTTTTCAATAGCCGAGTGAAAATAGTGATTCATCATTTCGACCGAAAACAAGCATTACCAGCTTAAAGTACTTATAGACATGCAAAGAAGTGAAATCTGTACAGAATAGTGATTTTCTCATCACATAATATTCACACTATGATTTCAGGCGATTAATTTAACTAAAAAAAATGTTTAATTAAGATTTTTTTTAAGACGCCTGCCTGCCGAGCCTTTTCCAAATATGTTGGGGTGGGTTTCCAGTCTAAACAGATGCAGCTGAATACCATATTTTACATGGAGCAACTGCCTATCTGATCTCCACACCCCAGTAACTGGGTAATACGATACGCCTTGGTAAGACTGGTTGTCAGACTTTCGGGCTTCTAAAGCCCCGTAACGACTGTCAAAGATTCACAAATGTCAGCCAGGACCAATGGCTTCACGTGCTTTCCGAGGCACGGAGGAATCTCGGTATGTTAAGATGGTCACCCATCCGTTGCCCAATCCCGGCAAGCGTAGCTTAACCTGATGGATCGAAACGTGCGAAACTCAAACTCAAAAGCTGTTATTACTTAGCCACGACATCCTCCTAATGTTTTTTTAAACGCATTTGTGCTAAATTACGATATTTGGCCGATCCTTATAACATTTTTCAATACACCAATTAAAAATCATTATATTAACAATGGGCATGAATAACTCTAAAATCTATATATACATACACAATTCAGACCAGTAAATTACGCCAATTTGATACAAATAGTCTATAAATTACTGAAATTAAAACGTTCCGTATGGAGAGATGTTATTTGTACCACATTTATCACTAAAACATCTATTCATACATATGAATTCGGTGTTTCCTATCTGACTACTCTGAGAAGAAAGACTGAAACGAACTCAGAGGTCACAAGTCGCTTTTCGAGTCCAGAAATAATTTTAGTCAGGTCATATGAGGGCCATGAAGATTAATGTCTGATATGGTCTTATCAGGAAAGAACCACACGATTTGAGTGGATCTGTCCAGTTGGTGCACGCATTTGTAAGTATGATGGCTTTTGTACCGTTGAAGCTACTATATTAGTTAGGGCAGAGCTATGTATGAAGCTATAAGGTGTAACCACAAAATCTTAGACAATTGTTCAACAACGCGTGTCTAATATCAGACTAACGTCAAACTCCAAAACATTTTTAGTGTTCTTAATAACTACTTTTGTGTTATAGTTTGACCAAGACCGCTGTAATACTACGCTTTAAGAATGAACGGCGAGGCAGGGGTAGCGCTGACGAATGAGCGGCGGATCCCCGTGAGCGTTGACGAATGAGCGCCTGCTCTGCCCCTCCGTCTCACCGCGCATATACCTAAGGCGCGTACAGCGGTCACGGTCAAACTATAGTAAAGATTGCCACGGAATAGTGAATTCACTATTCCGTGAGGATTGCCATCAGCTTAATTTGAAAAAATTTGCAGCAAGCGGGAGTCAGTCAAGACAACACCATTATTTTGGTTCGCGAAACGGTTTTCAATAATACATAAAAAAATATGAAGATAGAAAAGTCCTCACAAAACCAGACACACACACATTCGCTAAAAGGTTTGCTATCCCTATTAGGCATAAGGGTATCCAACCTTTGCACTAGCTATAACTTTTCTGGTGTAGATCATTGTCAATTGGTTCCATTATACGGGAAGTTGATTTATCACCCTCAGTTTTTTGTCTGGAAATAAAAGCCATTGTATTTTATTAAACAATGGACGTTCAAAAAAGGTTAATTGATTTCCTGTGTGCCACTTAGCTTGTGGTGAACGAAGATGAAAGATTTTCTTTTGAAATAATTTTATTAAATTAATAAACTAGATCGCATGAAAGTTCCAATCATTGTAAAAATAGTTCGGGTAGAAAAAATATAATCTTTATGATATTTTTGCCAAGATTTACAGAAAAATTTGAAATGATTTTATTACCACCGATTTTTATCTAAGACATTTTTATGTCTAGACCGAAATGGCTGTAATAAGATAGGTGCTTCAAATTTATTAGTATTATAGTAAGTTGCCGAATAAAAAAAAAAGCAAATCATAATGATGAATATGCATACTAATCATAATTTGTTGGAGGTAAAAGTCAGCGGCCTTTGCCCTTTGTAGCGGGGTACCAATTAGACTAACAGCATCTTCCTGCCTCAGGCTAACCAAAACGTGAAATATTTGAACAGCAAAGTCAATGATTAAAATAAATATTCAAAACGTTCTTTCATTTTTTACCACACGTCACAACACAAAATTATTCGTGTGAGAAACTAACTTGAATTACATTCGTTGGCAACAATGACAATTCAAAGTACAGCGTTCCGAATTCAAAAACATTTCCAAATATTAGTACCAACATAACAAACCCAACATTTCGGTTACTCATGCTGTAATTTCATCGTATTAAGGACGCAAAAAACCGCCATTATTTTTATCTTACTGTCGCAGCCCGGTACGTTTGTTCGAATGAAACATTACAAATAAACATTTTCCTGTATACCTGGGACATTTCCTTATTTTTTTTACAGGAAAAATGACGGGATATCAAGTGTGTTAAATGTTGAAGGTACTGAGGTGACAGTTGACATGTCATGTCCGGTCCGTTTTTAGGAGTGACGTCATGTGATACGAGAAAAATGCGTCATGTCACGATTGCGAGGCTCAAGGGGCAAAAAGAGGAGAGAGAGATACAAAGTAAATGGAGTTTAAGGTTATACTTTCATCAGACTATTTGATTGTCAGATGTAGACAAATGCACGAAGTATACGTAACGTATATCTATCTATCCTATATAATATAGCATTTTTTGTTTTAAATATATGCGGCAAGCACAATATGTTTAAATGAATATAGGCTTAAACTAAATAAATATTAAGTGCAAAATGAGTAATTTTTTTTTGCCTTCGATTTTACTTTACGTTGACTCTGTCCGTTCATATTAGGCTCACAGATTTAGGGTCTAAGGTAAGACATATTACAAACTACTTGGCTTTCACAGAAAGAGAAAAAAGACAATATTAAAGCGAATACTATAATTGTGTCTCTTTCACACCACCCTCTCCGTGCTAGAACAGTTGATGTTGAGCCCATCTAATACAAAAACTCAAAACCTCAATATTTAGTTGTGCTCTTATATTACTAAGGGTGCGATATATTATATAGCATGGAACTTTGAATTACTTAAGGCATTTTCGACTCGTGTCAGAAGGTGAATTCTATTTTTCACTCCAAATCAGGCTTTAGTGGTTTTTATAACACTATGTAGAATGTAATTTATCCGTCTTTTTTTTTTTTTAAAGATAGAGCCGACCTATTTAATAATTTGTATCCTAACCGTACATTCTTTGAAAATTGCGAAGAACGACGAGTACACGAAATGTTACTCAATCAACAAATGGAAATGCTTTCAACACAGTTCAACTGTTAGGAATAAATGAACGAACTTAGTTAATGAAGCGTTGATTTTCTTGTTTATATCTTTTATGTTTATGTCAAGAGAGCATCGACTTGATATTTTAATAGATCATGTCGATATTTGGCTAGATACTGGGTGAAAGCTATCTAGTTAGTTAACGAGAAGAATGTTGAATCGTCGATTCGAGAAGAAGAAGAATAAAGAAGGGTACAAATAGAAATCATTCACGGTTTAACAATAAAAAATATTCCTTGCTTGATTGATCCAGGGGCCTACCATCACTTCTGATAGCAGAATTATTCTAATCTTACTTCAGTGTGGGAAAGAGATGGAGCTAAATGTCCTGTATAGCTCCATCTCTTTCCCAAACTGAATAAAATAATACTGCTACAAGAGGTGATAGTAAAATTATGATGGTTTTGTCGACAGTAAGTTAGTGGCAACAAAAAAGAACAGTATAAGCTGGCCTCTTATTCTATTGAAATTCCATACTACGCTAGGCCAGCTTAAGGTCAGTGTTACCACCGACTTTGGGTTTACTTTCCGGAGGTAGATACCTATTGTAAACTAACTTTTACTCACGGGTTAACCCGCGTGGTGGTCGGTAATTATCCCACGGGAACGGAGTACTACCGGGATAATAAGTAGGTACCCCATGTCCTAACTCAGGTCATCGTCTACCCATGTGTCAAATTTCTTCCAAATCTGTTAAGCAGTTTTAGCGTGAAAGCGTAACAATCAAACAAACTCACTTTCACATTTTTAATATTAGTGTGAAAAACCACTTGGTCACTAAAATGTGACCATTTAGACAGAATTGAATTTTGGCTACAAAATTAATAGAAACTTGAGCTAAATAAGCGATTTATAATCCTGACTACAATTGCGTAAAATCGCTGTTAAATTCCCCACAAATTCACTACGTTTGCTTGGAATAAAGACGTGTGCGGTCGTGGGACGCGTCAGAAACAAAGTTCCTTATGCGATACTCGCACGCACACACACACTCGTATATAACAGAAAAAGGCAGAAAGAGAGAAAGAGAGAAAGTCGCATGGAAGGGGCATAAAGGCGGAGCCCCACCGCTGCGCACGGAAAAGTCTTGAAAGTCAGAAAAAAAAAAGTTGCGCACGGAGAGGCTACGCACGTGTATCAAGCTTCGCTTTGCAAGAAAATGTATGTGATAACGTCCACTGCAACCCACGAACACGCTACGCACGAATACAAGATTAATAACGTCATTGCTACACGCATGGCTTGCTCAAATAAGGCGCCCACGAAGCTCAACGCTGTCAACGCTATGCACGCGGTACACGAAAACGTTCGTCTGTCTGCCTAGCTTCAGTGTAGGAGATAAAACATGGTGACGTGGGTTAATATTTGTATATAGTGTGTGCTGCAGTGGAAACGTAGACCTTCGTTATCAAACAAATGAACCTACGTAAGTAGCTAACATGCTCCGCGGCACGTTCAAGTGTGCGTCGCGGTGGACCAGCGCCTTAACGCCTTTCCTTACGTGACGATTTCTACCTGTCACATACCTACCGCAATTCGCGTTAAGGGTCTGGAGTTAAGGACTCAAATAATGCCTTTATTTAAGTTTACTTTAGGCTTCTTGAAATTATCAAAATACGGCAGTGCTGTTTGCACGTTTTTTGTGATATATTTTTTTTAAACAATCATCTACAAGATTTATATCCAATCCGATATTTTCATTGACTAGTGAAACTAATCAGCTAGCCAGATGTTTTTTTTCGTGACTAATGTTTCTATATATACTTACCAAAACCCATAACATGATTTCCTATAGAGGACTTATATGGAACTTCGTTCCAAAAACTAGACACATTTTCAGTGAAATTTACATACGGACGTAATCTTCAAGACTAAGCGACATACACATTTTTCATTCCCACCGAAATGTCATCTATCACTATTTTATCACCGCGCAGTAATACAAGGACTTAGAGGACTTACGAGACTTTCTAAAGATGTATCGCCGTTTCTCCGAAGCGTGTATTTATAATATGTGAGTACATACAATACAAACTTAAAAGGTCTTCAAAGATCGATTGGTGAGTTATTAAATTCCATTGAGCTAGAATTCTTGATAGGTATAGAACAGCTGAATATTATTTATGGACGAACACCTTTATTTTCTTCTTTTTCTAAAGTAACGTAAGTACACATATTTATTATTATATTCTAAATTCTATCAGTTTTTCCTAAATTACGAGTATGTTTCGGTTGCGTCGACACCTTATTAAAAAAAAAAAATAGACCTGCTCATGACCTCGCACTCGCTGTGTGGATATTTAACGAGTAGGGTTTTCAGACAAACGCTTCTTTGACTACGTGAGTGATATTAGATAAAATAATAGGTAAAAGTCTTTTAAAAACACAAGCTTTTATTGAACATAGAACTTTAATATTTTCTTAAAAGCTTGAGGCTTATCTTTAAGGGTCCTGCTTGGACGTTCACGCCTCAAGCTTTTAAGAAAATATTAAAGATCTATGTTAACGTGTTTTATTGAGTAGTTTTTAGTTCATTAAAAGCTTGTTTCTAAAAAGATTTTTACGTATATTTTATTTTGTATTTTTTTGTACTCCATCATCAAACCCTGGACGCCACCTAGTGTAATAGCACTTGTCAATACATATTCAATAAATCCATACACGATGGAACTATCTTGTTTGATTGATGTGTTCCCATGGCCAACTTCTGGCTCCATCATCAGGTCCTGAACACAACCTAGTGTAATTAATTGCACTTGTCATAGAGACCCGTGTGTCCTAACATGATTGTACTATCTTGTTTGATTGAGGAGTTTCTACGGCAATTTTCCTGCATCATCATCAGACCCTGGACACCATCTTGGGTTTTAGTTTTTGTCACGACAAAACAAACAAGCTTAAACTCAACGACGCTCTCTTATTTAGTTGAGGAGTTCTTAAGGCCTTCTTCAGACTTCATCATCAGACCAGCTCCATGGTATCAAATTTTTGCTGTGTCACCGTAGTTATATAAGCATACCAAGTTTCAGTTCAATCGGATGCCAGGAAGTGCTTGAAAAATTAATGAAAGTGCGAAGTAACTGGAAACATACGAAGTAAGCAAACTACTATATAAAGCTTTTAAATCAAATATTAATTAGCAGTTTGTAAACCTGACACAAATCTAATAAATTATTTTTTATCACACCTGCTCTGAAAATACATACTAATTATACCAATTAGAGGGAAGAAACGCCTTTATCCCGCCCTTCAAATCCTTTCATCCCAAGGTATGGAAGTTTGTATGAAAATCCTTCCGACCCAAGAGTGGGAAGTATGTATGAAATTCAATTACATACCCGGTTTTTCTTTTTTTTTTTAATTTGTCAGCAGTCATACTGCCAAGAGATTTTAACTGTCTACTAATTAAATTTCAAGTAAATTGTTACTGGCCACATACAGTTTTTTTTTTTACCAGTTACCAACCTCCTTGGTGCATACAGAAAATTAAAAACGAAATTATTTTTGTATATAAAACGCGCGGAATCACGGAAGAAGTGGCTGCATGACCTTATGATCTTAGTGGTTCCTCGTAGCTCATCACCGCAGCCTTCTTCAAGCCTTCAACTAACTCAAGATGTAAACATGTCTCAAAATATCAAGATACCCGGACAAAATGTAACATCTTATAATAGCTGCACTTTTAATAATTGTACTTTTAACTAAATATAAACATTTCTATGCATTTATGTCCATAATTTTCCTCGTAGGTGTAATAAAAAGCACTATACATCCCTCAGGATAAAGTACAGTTCCATACCTCAAATGGTTTGCGCCCCTCGCAAACTCGTGGCGCAAATGCCATAATCTCGGTATGGAACTGTCACTTTCTTCCCTCTGAAGTAATGTACTATTCAGCCTGTCGAAAATTTGTCATTTACTAACAATTACCTAACCATTATTCCTAATTGATTTTCCTTATCAGGTGTCCTACTTATGTTACTTCATGTTCTGCATAATAAATGTTCCTAAGTGGCGCACTCCTAAGACGCTCCCGGAGGACCAGTGATATGTCATAGATTATTTAACAGGAAGATTAGCTCGGTTAGTTTATAAGGCTGGCTAAGTTGAATGTGCGAGATACCTAGATCTATTCCCTAGGCTGTGAGATTTCAGGTAGACTAAAACTCACCGCCTCAGCAGAATAAATGCGTAAGTGCTATTGCGGCGGTTTTGATGTTAATCTATATTCGATAAATATAAGTCAAAATACATCACATCAATTTTTTCCACATTTTTGTATCAAGTATTTACGAAGTTACATATACACGATATACCACAACATAATGTTATAATTCCAACCTTGATGTTATACTATCCAGAACAAAAATTAATCAGCCATTACATTATCAGAAACTTTTCAACCGTTCTAGAATAAACGCGTAATAACGGTATCACTGTACTGCGAAAAACGCAAAGAAAATTCAAGTTATATTATAAAGATAAAAAAAAAACTAAGATATTTCTGTAAAATGCTTTTTTACCAGTTTGCAGGTGTTATAAAAGAATATTACAAACATGGCACCTGACGTAGTAATTCTTAGTTGTGACATTTTTTTTAAAAATAATCTTTAAATACATACATATTAGTAAAGATTAAAATTACAGTATAAAACATTCCCTCAGAAATCTAGCAAGAAGACAGCGTCGTGACCGCTATAACTCATTTTTATATTTCAGAGATTAACTTTTTATCTGTTAAAAAAGAATAAAAAAATAATAACTTAGCCCCAAAGAACACATCATTACTTATAAACCAACTCAACAAACAATTGTAACCCAGTTTCTTTGCAATCTCCGACACCAAAAGTCACATCCATATTTAGGTGGGAGGCCTGTAGTCCGTTCAAAAAGGGCACACTTGAAGGGCATTCTTTATGATTTATCGTTGGCGTGTCCAGCACACTCCCGGCGTGTCCACCACACTCCCCCCGTGTCCAACCCCTATCAGCTGACTGGTGCCTCTTTATATATATAGCTGTCTACCTCACCCTTTGTGCCTCTTCATGAATAATTAAAAAGGGCATTAGTTTGGGCTAATTATGTTTCGCTTGTGTTCTGTAGTTTAAGAGATTTATTGATTAAATATGTAGGCGTTTCCTTACTAAAAAGGCTGAAAAAGTATTTACATGCAAATAAAATTAAAGCTTCGTTTAATATAAAAAATAAATGAACTTTGTTTGTTTTTATTTTTGAATTCATGTAATTGTCTGTTCAAAGAATAAGCTACCTCACGTTGTTTATTAACTTTAAAAAGGAGACTGGGATAGACTGGATGTTTAAGGAGGACAACAGGGTTTTGAGGTGTGCATCAACACCCGGTTGTCCTCCCTGTCCTCAAATATAAAAAAAAAAATGAAATTGTTTATTTTGTAAATAGGACAACGGAATCACTTTACACGTCATATTAAAAAAAAAAAAATAAGCTAGATGTGGTCGGTGTTTCCTATCTGACTACTCAGAGAAGAAAGGCCAAAACAAACTCAAAGGTCGCAGTCTCTTTTAAATTCCAGACATAATCTTGGTCAGGCCGTATGAGGACCACGTAGATTAGTGTCTGGTCAAGTAATGGTCTTTTGATGAAAGAATCACACAGATTTGAGTGGACCTGTCTAGTCACAGTGCAAGCATTTGTCAGTAATCGTGGAGTTCAACTCAGATCTTATTAAGGAACTTAATGACTCGGCGAACAATACCTAGAGGAGGAGCCTATGTCTAGCAGTGGACTGCGACAGAAGTTGAACATGGTTAGCGTCAAAGGATACATTATATGGATGACTTTACAGAGCTAGCAATTAACGACTCTTGTCTTCTGAAAGCAAAATACCTGATATTGCTATTACTCCTGCCAAGCGTAAGGATGATCTGTCAAATGGTGTTGAAGTTCATCAATCTCATATATACCAACTTCGTTTTTAGGTTTCCGTACCTCAAAAGGAAAAAACGGAACCCTTATAGGATCGCTCGTGTGTCTGTCTGTCTGTCTGTCTGTCCGTCACAGCCAATTTGCTCCGAATCTAATGGACGGATTAAGTTGAAATTTGGTACACATATGTATTTTGTAACCCAAACACGGATGTGTAACGTAAATAAATGAATTTTGAATATGGGGGTCACTTTTGAGGGACAAATAATAAAATGAAAAAGAAAAGTTTTTCAAACTATATCATGTGACATATCAAATAAAGCGTTTGTTGCGTAGATCTCAAATATATATTTTTTAATAATTTTGAAATAAATACTTTTAAAGATATTTAAGAAAATAGATGGAAGTTGACCGTTCACCCCCCTTATCTCCGTAACTATTGAGCCAAAAATTTAGAAAAAAAAAAGTGGTGGCACTCCGGGAGTGCCGACAGCATACAGTGAAAACTTGAACAAGATCGCCTTGGTGGAAGAAAAATACTTGTATAGAACATTGGTCCGTAACATTATATAAATAAAGAGCACAATCGCGTTTACAAAAAAAAAAAAAACTTCCGATACCATTAAAGTAAAAATACTTGCATAGAACATTGATCACAATCGCGTTTACAAAAATGAGGTATCGTCATGGTGTCGCGAAATCAATGGTTTAGTCTCATCTCAGAAATGCTTTTAACGTGCCTTTAGAAGTTTTCACTTAAAAAATACAGAGAATGGTTCTAAACTCATAGATTACAGTAAAACCTATAAGAAGTCTATGGTCTTAAAATAACATGGTAAATCTATCAATATTGTGCGTCCAAACTTATTTTTGCAGTTGGAATGTTTGGGAGAACATCTACTTCAACTACAATGTTAAGTTTGTATTTGGGATAAATTCATCCCAACTACGGAAAGAATATTAATAGGTACAAGCTAAAAAGAAGAATCGCTTTGCTTATACAAGCGAGCTTTATTAAAAAAAAAAAAAAAAACATAATATGAAGCATAAGAGCCGGCCCATTTAACGAGACTTCACTAAAATGCTCTCGCACCCGGAGGCACGGAAAATGGTCGTATCATAAACATTGCCATTTTGTAACGAACAAGGATTACTTATGATACCTACATGGAGTTCGTTTAAGTGAAGGTAAGGAAGGACCAGTACTCTAATTGCGTAATAAACGATCAATTAGAATTTATTTTACCTCGATGGTCCTAGTTCATCATTTATAACTTCCAATCACAGCTTTATATAGCTTTATGTAAGCGGACACGCCCTTTATGCCTGGAGGCTTTATTTAGATATTTAGTTCTGTTTACGTTTAGTTTTTATTTTTTTATTTCTGCTTGAGTAAAGTTCTCCATGTTTTTGGTTGGTATATTGGCGTGTGCTAGCTGACATATAACCAATAACTTATCAATTAAATATTTTTTTTGTGCTGCATATTGTATTTTTTTTCTAACTTGAACAGACAGCTGTGCTGCTGGGGAGTTTGTTGCGCCACTTCTTCTTCCCAGCTAATAGCACTAGGAAGTGGTGAAGGGTGTGCGTTTTGGGGGACTGTCTTGTGTAATTTTGACGTTCGAAAAGTGCTGATTGTCAGCCTAGTTTGAATAAATGACTTTTGAATGTTGTATTTGGATCGCTTTGAAACAGATTGCTAATCCATTGCTTCATAAGTTAGAAAAATTATATTTTCAACAACGTAAATAACGCAATGAATGTTGTTGAACTGTCAAAATAAAACAGATTAGTCGTAATCATTTACGAAAATATGTTACGTAATTAGATAGCTGTTCTTAGTATCTTAAGGCTATGAAAAGCTTCCAAGTCCTCTATCTTTTAACAGCTTGAAAGGTTAATTAGAATCTTAAAATATATAAGAGCTTAGAGTTAGAACTTACTGGACGTGGACTAATTTAACACAATATAGAAAGAAGAAAGAAAGAAAAACGTTTATTTGCGGTAAACATGACGCAAAAAAAAAGTTTAAAATACAAAAATGAGAAAAGGTTGGGGGAAGCATGTGTCACATCCACGCAAATCAGCTATCGCTCAGCATTATGCTACGACCCTATGCAAGCCAAAGCCCCAGCGCTCGTTTTCAGCGATAGCCGGCGCCGACGTAATGACGTCGACCGGTGCAGCAAACAAATATTTAGACGGTGTACCAGTACAGCGTACTTAAAGAAAAATAATTGATTAAATTTAAATGTGATTCAATATATTAAATACATGTAAAAAACATAAAAAAGAAATAGACATACTTTATGTACATAATATGTACACGACATACACATGTACATTTGTATGTCGAGTCACATACAAATATACATATAATATAAGGATGATAAAAACCTGTAAGACATGCACCTAAATGCCAAAAGGCCTGGAACTCTTGTTAAAACTTTAAAACAGTACCCATTGTTTTCCTTTATTTGGACTTTTTGTTTTCGTGTAGTTAGTGACTAACCTGGTGTCAGAGTTTTAAAGCCGCCTATGGGCCTCTGACTTGGCTTCACATGCTGTCGAGAAATATCTCTCAGGCATGCCGGTTTCGTCACGATGTTTTCCTTCACCGTTTTTGAAGCAAGTGATAATTATACAATACGCACATGGATCCGAAAAGTCAGAGGTGCGTGCCTTGGGTTCGAACTCGAGACCTATGACTTGGCAGTCCGACGGTCACACCACTGGGCTATCACTGCTTTTTACTTAAAAAAAAAAAAAATGTACTAAAACTTCGGTATAAAAATCCAAATTCCGGATTCGGATTAATAATATCTCTTTGGAGACATGACAGTAAAACAAAGATTAATTCACAATCAAGCATTAATACCCTACTTATGTAACATTTTAAGTAGGTTCAACACACTACGTTTCATCCAGTATATTTCTCCCTACTTACATTATAAATCTTCATTGTTTTACACGCAAAAATGGAAAGTGAATATAAAATTAGGGGCATGCTTTATATGAATAATGCGGAGTCGGCCCGGATTACGGTTGGGTCGGTCTTAACGTTGGAATGAAGGATTAATCCTCGGTTCCCGTAAGCTACTGACCGTTTGTTACAGTTGCGATTCGTTTGTGTTCACTAAACAATGATGAAAGATTATTCTCAAGGCATAAAACGAGAAAATGAGAAACTTTTGACATTAAATGTATGAATTTTCGTTTTTTTTCAAATGTTAGCTAAAGAAACAATTTTTTAAGATATCTTCTTCTTTATGGTGATAATTTCATATTATATTTGGCCTCAGTAGGTGGACACTTTAATCGGTAACTTGGCTTTACCGACTAGTCATGAATACAGGAAGGCAGGGACATCGACGCGAAAACTGGTACCACGGATTTAGTATATTATTCTGAACACCCCTAGGTTGGCGTCGTTTATAAATAAAATAACATAACATCACGCCTGTAATCCCCGAAGGGTTAGGCAGAGGTGTATAGTACACCCACATTTCGCCAGTTATGTTTAAGTCCCATGTAATAGGGGGCGAACCTATTGCCATCAACCGACATAAAAAAAAGTAGCTGAGGGTGCGAAATCATCAAATAACTTCTCCCGCTCTGGGCGGGAGCGAGAGGGCGTGTCAGACTCTTACTGACTAAAACCCACCCGTGTTCCTTCGGTTGCCCTGTTGGCGGGGGGCCACGATCTCCCTTTCGGTTTTCTTCGCAGCCCCGGCAGGCATCGGCCCTAGTGGACCCCTTCACTTCTGCTGACATCTCTTTGAGGCGCGCGTGGAACACAACGCGCCGTCGACCCGGGCCTGGTCCTTATCGGACGGTGAGCCACCCATTGCTCACCGCCCGCAAGCCCGCGCCTACGGTGGCCGGAAATCGCCCCGCGATTCCCGACGCCCTGGGCGTCTCCTCCTACGGGGGTTAGGGGCGTGAGGGCGCGAGTAGCTGCCACCCTGTATAACGTTTCGTTTATATATAGGAAGCAGGCTTAAAGACTCACAGCCGCTGAGATGTTGGGTCGGATAGAGGATAATTAAGGTCCCAAAGTTATTATAAATCCAAGAACCTAGTACCTAGGTAATAGGTACACAGGTGTCGGTTTATTTTGGAGGCCCGGTAATGGGTTGTGTCGAATTTGAAGCTTTGTCAACCGTTCCACAGAATAATTTAGCTAATGAAAGGGAACAAGATTGGATCCGGAATTCGAAGCCATTTTATGAAGATTACAAGGCTGGGGAGACTCTAAAAAGGGTAAAACTGTACATGTATCTATTTAGGCACGTTATAAGGATCAGTATAGTATGGCAGATGTAATCTGCGATACATTAAATGGTCGAGGATGAAATCATAAGACTTTAGTCTTAAAAGACAAGGCACTAGACTGATAGAGAACGCCATCACTAGTTTTTCTACGTGATTAAAGGCATAATCAGTTTTATCATCAGATTTTTCATCACACTCACATTTAAAACTCCATGCTTACAAAAGTTGGCTGAAGCAACCACTACTTGAAAGAAGTTAAAAGAAACAGTTTTTTTAATGCATTCCTTCAGGTCATAGTAGTTTACTTAGTAGTTTGGACTGTTCAGTTTGGCCTCCTCCTTCCTTGCCTTCAGACTATCACATCGTAAGCTCGTGGGGAAACAAGAGAATACAAGACATTATCCAGATGTCCTAAATCATAGAATAATTACTATCCATTACGAGGTACAGGATAACAGAGGGGGAGATAAATAAATCCTAAATCAAAATGATAGTACAAGATCATATTGATGCCAAAATTAATGCATGTACTGTTTTAGAAACTTGTATAGCCAAATAAATTATATCCATCTATTTGTTATGAACGTAAGTTACAGTTCTGCGAAAAAGGGCGTTTGCAGGACTTGGATGTAAATCTTGGTCACAGATTTATGACCAACGCATAATGTCCACATTTTGTGCCCAAATTATTGCTTTTATTGCTAGGGGAGAATTTATATTTTGGGTTGTCCACATTTAAATGAGCGGTGGTATTCAACCAAGATGGCTTCTTAATGTAAATTGAAATTATTGTCACCCTCTTTGAACTTCTCAAAAAAATTAAAAGAGGTACTCCTTAATGACCTAGTTGTTACAATTTGAAAATAGTTTAGACTTAATGTTTTGTCATAGTTCTTCTCCAAAGTCTAAGGACCAATAATCCTCACGAAGGACCAATCCAGAACTTCTCTTTTCTAAAAGTTCTAAATTGTCTGATACTTTAGGTAACTACCTACTGTATTTTATACTTATCTTCATAACTAAGCCATTGTTAATCCTTTGAGCCAGTCTGCAAGCTCCAGACAAGTTTTGTCTTAAAGGAGGCAAAGGATTGTGGATCGAGCTCATCGTAGGCGTCCCAGTTACCGTTTCAAAGGGTTTATCACGAGAATGTATAACGCGAATAACGTTGTAATTTATATCTGGAGATTATAAAAGACATTGTTAATAACATCGCTGGTATAATTAACCAATTTACGTCGTTAATATTATCATTTTCATCAGTATTGAACATGGAGTATATCGACATTTATGATGTTAGTTTTTATTTTACTCCATGTTCAACGACGCTAATAGAGAAATCTAAGTCATTGCAGTTTGATGTTATTAGAACACAACAGGAGGCTGCACATTCTCTTGACTTCTTGAGGTCCCCGTACCACTAAATTCGCAAGGTTTGGTACTCCATTGGTAGTTGGTCTTTTCTCGTCGATTTGATAATGCCGATCGGAGGTAGACACAGAGGTGCCGGTGTCGACCGAAAACTGCATCTTCGACTTTTGATTGGTGACGAATAAGCGACCAGCACTCGGACAGTCAATAATGGCGGCCGATGATGGCCGTGCCAAAACTGAATATTCCAGTGAATGTAGAACTAATGGTAAAAAGGTCCCAAACTTAAATAGAACTTTCCCTCTATAAAAGATCTGTTAAATAATAAAACTATGGGGAAAAGGACCATGACAAAAAGAGGTTTATAGGAAAACCCATTGAAATCGCCCTGAGCGTGTTTAGCCTCTAAGGCACAATCGTATGCTATCAATAATTTACCGTCTTTACTTTTTGTTTTGCTATTTCATTATTTTGCATGTCTGCTCTTTTGTTTAATAACTCAAACGGAATGATTTACACCCAGTTACTTTTTTATTTATTTAAGGTAGTACTGAAGACGTCATTTATGTTATGCTCTCTTTTCAACAAGTAATTTTCTTTTTTGTCCACGAAAATTAAAAACTGCCTCGATGGTCTAGTGGTCGCAAGCGTTACTCCTGAGCATGAAATCCTGGGTTTGATTCCCGAGTCGTGTTATTGAATTTTCCATCCGGAATTTCTCAGTAGCAACTCAGAGTCTTGATTTGTGCCCGGTTGATGGTAATAGACTCGCCCTCTATTACATGGGACTTTTATTATCTGGATTCACATAGGAATACTTTTTGATTTCGATATTCCCACGAGATTGAAACTTATGCCGGTGAAACCGCGGGGCGCTACTAGTGTTAAAATAAAGAAAAAAAAAAACTGTGGAATTTAATTCAATCAACGTAGCCATAGACATAGGCGTCTCCTATGTTGCTTCACAACACTCGGCCTTTGTTTTGACCAGTCGGATTTCATTTAGAATGCTATCCTATTATTAACCCTTTTAAAATTTCAGACCCCATTTAGCTTGTTCAACAAGGTCTACCCGTATAAAATTTAATCTTTTAAATATTATAGCAGTTTAAAAATAGAATCAACCTCTATTCTCATATTCAGACGGAATCACTGGGCTCGTATTCTCGTATATTAAGCAGGCTACGGAGGGACAGGAAAATAAAATATTTCGCACTCATGAGCGGATTTTTCTAACTTTATAATGAAACCACCGGTTTGCTAGCGGTCCCACTGAACAAATAACAAGCTCTTAGCTTTTTAAATTGTGCTGACAAAATTTTGACGACCGCGTTTAATTAGTAAATACAGCGTCAGGTGAATTTAGGATAGTTTTGTAGAGAATGGTCTTGAAAAGCATAATGCGGGATACAATGCTTTGAATTCTAATGATTTTACGTCTTATTCTTTTGGTTTCGTACAGGACCTTTTTCATACTGTTTTTTTTTTTAATATTTTTCTGTGTTTGTCCTATTTATGTTCGTGCCCCGCTCAGCCAATCGATTAAACAAACCGTAACCAACGAGGCACAGCTCTAGCGAGCGGACAACATTGGCGCGGCACAACACAACATGGCGACCACTTCACTTTTTTTCTCCGTCAGTCAAACGACAGTCTACGATTTTTTCAACCTAACCGTTTTCCAGTAACTAAATTGCCTATACAACATTGCAAAGACAAATAATTATACCTCTTTGTTAACTTCAAACGCTCTTTATTTCAATCTGAACCAATCTTAAAAGAAAAATCTTATTCTTTTGTTCCATCGCGAACATATTTAGTTAGTGTAATTATATTTCTGTGCGAGTCCTTATAAATTATTAAGCTTACATTGAATATTTATTAAAAAATGTCTAAGTATTTTCTGTATAATATCTATCAACTCAGCCCGGGTCCGCGCCTCCAAATCTTGTTAGGCTCAGGAATGGAATAATGTCAACCCATGAGAGTATAAAAATAACCACTCCGTTTGGTGGTATTTTTTGTCAGTGTTTTGTGACAAAAAAAATAATGATGTATTTTTTACAAACTTATCACTGAACCAATGATATTATTCAAAATTTGAATTAGCCTAGAAACAAATGAATTCGTTTAGTTTCAAGCGCAATATTCCATTCTCAAAAAAAAAAACAGCTCTTAGTTCAAAAACAGTTCACAGTTTTTGGTTCTGTTGTTCTAAAAACATTCGGTTGAGCTTTATTCATATTTTATTGAATATAATAATAAAACAGTCTACAGCTAATTTCACATTGTGGGATTGGACGGAAGAGGAATGGGGTTAGTATAACGATGTCTGCAAGCAATGGACGGCTGTGCCTTGTAGTCAGAGGAAGACAGCTAGGAATATAAGATGGTTGAATAGAACGTAGAGGGAAGAAAATAATTAATCATGGTCTATGTTCAAACAACATTTAGGACTGAGTTTTGTATTTATTTTATTTTTGATTTGATTTTTTATTTCAGTATATGCTGCACCGGTTGGCGTCATCACGTCAGCGCCGGCTGTGGCTGAAAACCAGCGCTGGGGCTCTGTCTCGCATGGGGTCGCAGCATTATGCAGAGCGATGGCCGTTTTGCGTGAATGTGACGCATATTTTCCCCAAATTGTTATTTACTTGTTTTAATATTTCATTGCGTCATTTTTATCGTAAATAAACGTATTTTGTTTCTAAACAGTTCTCTTCAAAATGATTTTATTATTAATTAGGTACTTTCTTGTTTTATGAATACTTAGGTAAGTCTAACTTATTTTTTGTCCAGGATTAAAAATAAAACTGATGATGAATTGAGAATTTCACGTTACCTCTATGTTCTATGTTATAGGGTTTGGTTTCCGCACTTAGTCCGTGAAGTGGACCATTGTGCGTGGGCCATGGCGGCCGTTAGATGGTTACTCCAACCAGCCCACCTCCCTCCAGAAGCTAATTAAGTCTCCTGGTCTGTTCAGGACATCTGTGTAGGATCTGGGTGACCCGAGGGTTTCTGTTCTAATCTGGGTGACGCCTGTGCATTCAAAGAGCACGTGCGCTACGGTTTCCTCAGCCTGCATGCACGCTCTGCACAGAGGGCTGTCCGTTATGTCTATTGTGTGGAAGTGTTTGTTTAGTGAGCAGTGGCCCGTGATGGTCCCGTCACCAGGCGCAGGCCGTTCCTGTCCAGGCGCAATAAACGCCTGGTTAGCCTGCTATCCAAGGATGGCATAGCTTCCTTGGACTGCCTGCAGCCTGGTGTCGAAGTCCACCAGTTCCCCGCTTGTGTGTGGGTGAACTCCTGTAGCCACCTGCGTATTTGGTTGAAGGGGATGGGTACGATAGGCTCGGGTCCACATACTGCCGTGCTGGATCCTCGTCTAGCAAGTTCGTCGGCTGCGTCGTTACCTAGCGATCCGCTGTGTCCTTTTATCCATTGCAGTGTCACTTTGTTGCGGCTAGATACCGTTGTTTGTTCTAGTGCATTGTGAGATTCTAGTATTAGCTTCGAGGTAATATATTTTTTCTGTAAGGATTGCAGAACTGAGGCGCTGTCGGAGAGTATACGTATGTGGGTGTCCGTAACTCTCCTGGCTTCTAGGGCGTGGATCGCTTTCATGTTACCTCAAAATGAATTTGATCTTTTTAACCTGTTTTAAGTACATTGATGATTAGCCAATTTTAATTTCACATAATTTTACTTATTGAACTCATACGGCTAGGCAAACAAAATATTAATAAAAATAGTTGTGTGACTATTAGCGTCAGATATTATCATAGATAACTAAAATGTATAGATAAAAAACTACAGCCTAACTAAATCGAGAACAATAAAAAGGTACTATAGTCAGTATACCCACACTTGCCACATACAAATATTTTGACAAACTGTTCTAATGAAGTACTTCAAGCAAGGTCAGAAGATAACTAAGCTTGCACATCCAATATTAAATTAATTAAATCAATTGTTATCGATGTTCCAATTGAAATGATAATGGATATCGTTATCATTATTAGCGTTATCTCCGCCTACTGGTTCTAATATTAGGGGATGCGTGAAAAGTGACTGGATCGAGCTCTTCACGATTGAATTTTCCTATCGGTGATTTGAAGTTGTCGATTTAAAAAAAAAAAAAAGTATAATATTTTAATTAGTTTTACAAGCAGCGTAAGGCAACCACAGGATTGACCGGTTAAGTAGTCATGACCTCAGAGGTCAGCTACGAGATGCCCAACAGAAAAAAAAATTGTTTTGCAACTAATAGAAAATAAACAAGAAAAATTGTTTATTCAGCACAAATAAAACGCGCATCATATATTAATAAAGTTTAAAGTTGTAAAATTATCTATGTGATGATGTCAGGTCATGTAACTAAAATTACATCAATCACAAAAAATCTGGAATACTATCATAAAGAAAAACAAAACTTTAGGTACCTATTATGTTCTGCATATAAAACAATTAATAAAACAGTCGCTGTAGAATAATATTCCTGTAACATTCCCAAAGGACCAACATTTTTGCCTCTTAGGACCAGTAATGTAATAATGGTAATAGCATTATCACACAAAAGTAAAAATCTTTTCGACAAATCTAACAATGGGAAACGGTGCCAACTTTAGTAGCTTTTGTGGCCGCTCATACACGACTTGGATTTAAGGAGCTGACCTCACTTAATGACCCCGTGTGGAAAAAGTAGAAAAGTGCGACAAACTTGTAACTTGTGCGAATTAAGGGGTTGTTTTACGATTTTTGAAATACATTTTTGGGCTATTCTTTAAGCAGCTATTTTTGGACAGCTTTAAGTAATTAAATTAAATGAAAGAAAATGTTTATTCTGCAAATAGGATATAGAAATCAATTTTGGACGTCAAAGTAAAAAACTCCGGGCGAGTTTGGATTTGTGCCTGGTTGATGGCAATATTCGCTGCCCCTATTACATGGGACCTAAACATAACTGCGACAAGTGGTTGTAAAGTATTTAGAAAGAGACTATAGGTAAACCTCTGCCAGATGATTATGTTACGTTATCAAAAAAAAAAGTAAGATAGAGTCCACATTTCCTATCTGACCTTTGAGATGAAATGTCGAAACACGCTCGGGGGTCAAAGTCTCTTTGACAATTCAGACATAATCTTGGGTAGATTATGTGAGGACCATATAGATTAGTGTCTGAAATAGTCTTTGAGGAAACAACCACACAGATTTAGGTGGACCTGTCCAGTCAGTGTAAGCATCTGTCAGTAATCGTTAGTTACTCCTAATATGGTACTATGGTTACCTATATCGTGGAGTAAATGCAAATCTTGCTTGAGAATCACTCGTCAACGCGAATGGACAGGAGTAACAAGTGCAACTGAGCTTTTCTACCTCACAAAGGACAAGAAGAAATTTTCGGAGTTGATGGCCTACCTTCAGTGATTGAAGAGGCCCCAAAAGAAGAAGAACAAATGCATCCTGCTGAGAAGCTCCCAGCTAGACACGAGGTGCCTTGGCTAACCTGGAAGTCTTTAAATAGACTTCGGACCTTGGTTGGCCGAAGTAACGAAAACGTGTTTAGGTGGATATTCATAGATGACTCCGCCTGGGAGGATAAATGTGGTGTTACGATGGGACATTTAATATCGTGTCCTGCGTGTTCAGCCATCTGCACGTTACGAGAACTGATGGATGCTACTGATGGCACCAAACACAAAGCCGAATTCTGGGCTGACTCTATTTAGATTCCCATCGACACGCTAAGAGGAATCCATGGAGTATCATTTTTGTCAACGTGAATTTAATTGGATTTCCAGGCTCACATTACATATTTTGTCAGTGCCTTAACAAAAACCTTCGCAGCTACAGAATTAACCATACTTACGTCGAGAAGCCCCAATTATTTTAATGTACCTTCTCATTACAATATCCTTAGCACTCTCGTACAATGTTGAATACCTCTTTCAGGATTTAAGCATGTAATTTTGGACAGCAAAAACCTATTTTTATACTGTAGACTGTACTTACAATTTGCATTATTGACGTCTTGTAATAGAACTCTGTTGAGTGAAAAAGATTCTTTGTTGGTCCTTTCATTAAGGAATTTTGATGTTTTATGTAGAATTTGACTTGATTTTTAGTTTTCTATTATAATTATGAAATTCACGCTGAGTTGAAGCCTTTTTGTCATAGTCACGACGTGCAGCTGTCGCCTATTTCTGTTCCGTGCTCGTGATAGTTTATCTTTATTCTATTATATAATTAATATTATATAAATAATATTATATATAATTAATATTATATATAAATTAATATTATATATTTATATTAATTATATTCGAGTTAACTTATCTTTTTGAATGCACGTGTTTTTGTGTCAAATAAACCTATTTTTCTTTTAGTCTTTCTTTCAAAAGCTAGAAGATGATGAAGATACGAAGATTTGTAGTTTGCAACCATTTATTGATTTTTAATCTTGATTTAACTGACGCGCAAAAAAAAACGAAGCTGTTAAAAATATAAATGTCCAGCTATGTTTTGTGCTTGTTTTGGTTCAGAATTCATAGCTCTACTATGAGCAGTGAAAGAATTCAGAACATTCCTATTTCAAACCGTAGTATGCAAACGAGCTGACTGCAAATGAACAAAAATAATTCAATGATATTTATTTAAACTGGATCAAAATCTGTTAATTCAGTCTATATTCATCGAATCCGTATCGAAATACCAAAAATCGAGTCTGAACAAACGATTATGAATATTCATGTTTATGATAAAAGTTTTTTATTTCAAATCTCGCATTGATTGGACAACAAATAAGTAATAAAAATACACGCTGGATATATCCCTTTTTTCGAACAAAAGCCTTAATGTATCGATTTCATATTCGAAACATGTTTCTTTTTATACTGCTTGTATTAATATGGCTTTATGTGTGATAATGGTAGGATGAAGGCTATATGAAAGGTTTTTATGTAAATTGAAACATCACAAGTCCGTAAATGTTCGCAAAACCGTGAATGATTTGCCGTTAGGAGGTACTGCTTTGTTAAATGGATCGGTGTTCGTCAGTTGGTTCAAAGGAGTCTAGAATTTGCTCAGCCCTAACGTTCGTTCGGTCAATCGTTCAATTCAAATAGAGTTCAGTCGGACAGCTGTAGAAGGGTGTTGATTTTAGTCAGTACAGTGACCAAATCGCTTTGAGAAACATGTGGGATCTCGAATGAAAATGTCCCTATGTTATTTGATTATTTACGATATGCGAAAGTTACTTTTTATGGCAGCTTTTTGACATTTTAATGAAAATGTAAAGTTGGGGAAATAAATTGAAAAGTAAAATGACTCCTAACTTAAATCAGCGACCATAGTGATATTGAGAGGGAGCGTAGGGCTCTGGCGGTCAGGGGTAATATGTTGGCACGAAGATTTGCTCGGTGTACTGACCAAGTTAAGATTACGCTTTTTAAAGCTTATTGACAGAGTTTTTACATCGTTAATCTTTGGGTCAACTAGTCGAAAAGGTCGCTGGACGTTCTACGCGTCCAATACAACAATGTTTTAGGATGCTGTTGCAACTGCGTCGTTTTTGCAGTGCATCAGAAATGTTCGCGGTAACCCATACCGATGGATTTCATGCCATCATCCGCAAAAAGACGGCCTCACTTCTGAGCAAAATAAGAGGCAGTCACAATAGTATCCTGAAGGCTGTGGCGGCAGATAATTCCTCCGCTATAATAAGGCAATTTGTGCGAAGATTTACCATAGTTAGACCATTACCATTTCTCATTGTGTCTAGATGTTGGGTGGTCTTCTCACAAATTCGTCTTTAGTTTTAAGTTACTAATGATAGTGGTTAAATGCAAACATGCTACTAACAATTTATGGATCTTTTAGTTTATCCGAAATAAAATGATTTTATTTTTTATTAAATGTCTATACATCCAAATACCGATTTAGCCCGAAGAATTGCCAAACTTAAGTGGTAGAGGTCAGGGTACATTGCTCGCAGAACAGATGACCGATGGGGCTGAAAAGTTCTGGAGTGAAGACCGTGTACCGGAGGATGTAGCGATGGAAGGCCCTTCACAAGGTGGACCGATGACCTGGTGAAGGCCGCAGGAATCCGCTGAATGCGATAAGCACAGGACCGGTCGAAGTGGTGGTGCTTGGGGGAGGCCTATGTCCAGCAGTGGACGTCTTTCGGCTGAAATTATGATGCATCCAAATCACAGCAGTCATTCTTTGACATTTGTATGGATTGGCTATAACACGGCAAATTAACGTAGGGTATTAATATCAATTATCCTACGTTGACAACCAGGAAAGGTTGTCAACGTGGGATAATGAGTTAAGTAGCCTGGAGTGCTCTAAATTTCCCACGAATTACAAAATTTTAACAATATACCTTACAACTTTATATTTACTTATAATTATGAATGTAATTCGTGGAGATAAATAAATCTAATTTTATTTATTTATTCACAATCAGGTTCACAAGTAATTTGCCTGACGGTGCCTAGTTTAGTCTATATGTGTATTTTTATATAGGTTTACAGTTGTTCTTTATTCTTATATTAATGGTTTTTTAAGTGCTGTGATGTCTATGACCCGCCATAAGTATCCATCTCACTAAGGAAACTGCTAGGTAAGACGGATACTTATCTCGGATCAACGACCGTACAAAAAGCATACACCTATACTTTTGTCTATAGCCTGTGACCGCAACACGAAAACACGTCATTTTGTGTATGTGTGTGCGTTTGGCATCTAGTCCCAAGCGTGACGTAGAAATTAACCCCACTCATGTAGGTACCTAATACAATTAATTTCCAAATCATTAGCTATGAACCCTTAATCTTGAAGATAAATTATCATCATTAGGGTGAACATGTTAATCCAAGTTTAACCTTTTGGTGGAAAACCTAAAGTATGTAGAGTTCGGGTTCAAAGATCCTCTTCAAATGTTACTAGGGTTCGTTAACTTTAGTTAGAGTTAATTTATACTATCGTTTATATTCCTACTTATAAAGTTTAGAGAGTTGCCAGCTGAAATCTAAAAGCTACTCAAGTGATGGTGCTCCAGTGAATTTACTGGCACATTAGACATTCTGACTTTGTAACAAAGGTATGGTATCTATACACCTCTGCGAAACCTTTCGGTGATACAGCCGTGATGTTATTTTATATTATAACATAACATAACATAACATAACATAACATAACATCACGCCTGTAATGCCCGAAGGGTTAGGCAGAGGTGTATCTATAGTACACCCACATTTCGCCAGTTATGTTTAAGTCCCATGTAATAGGGGGTGAGTCTGTTGCCATCAACTGTGTACAAATCCAGGCTCCGGGCTGTTACTGAGAAATTCCAGATGGAAAACCTAATAACACTTTGCCCGACCCGGGAATCTAACCCAGGACCTCATACTAAGCAGTAGTGCTTGCGACCACTAGACCAACGAGGCAGTCAAAAGTTAAAGTTATATTATATCTACGTAAAAAACGGATTGACAAACCCCTTGCCGGTCTTTAGGTAACGGTAACTACTTTCATCATTTGTGGACTCTGCTAATACCAAAACTTAAAAAAATGGCTTATATACCTTTCACTAATTTCGAATTTATAATGTTGTTCCGTACCTGAAACAAAAAAAAAACAAAACTGTTAATTTTATAAACAATTTAACATGCATTCAAAATTCAAGCTGCAAACAGACACAGCAAACAGCGTTTAACGCAGTTGCATTTGAAATGTGTTACAAAATCGAGTTAGAAACTCGACCCATTAAATTTGACACACAGGCCACAAATCGACATCACACACATTCTGTGGGTTTATTTAAAGCCAAAATTAAGTTTCGAATGAAATAACAGTGATAAGGTTTAGTGGTCCTTTGATCCAAATGTATAGAGCATAAAGACCAAATGTAATAGTAATAATAACATGAGGCTATAATTGTCCCAGTATAAGGCAAAAGCCTCTTCTCATACAGAGAAGGCTTGAACATGAATCACTACTCTTGCTCAATACGATTACTAGATTCTGTCCGTGGCTTCGTCCGCGTAAAATTTCGGCCCTTGAACCACCGCGTCGCATCCCATTGCCCGTCTGAGCTATTATATCGTCTTCGCTCAGCTCCTAAGGGTCGCAGTGTGATTTTAAATAGCCTATAACATTCCTGAAGAATTAGGCTATCCAATTCAAAAATATTTTTTCAAAGCCGACTGGTAGTTTCAGAGATTAGCGCGTTCAAACAAAACAAACTCTTCAGCTTTATTATAAAATAAATAAGTTTTATTATAAAGTATATAAAATAAATAAGTCCAGGTTTCCTTACGATGTTTTCCTTCACTGATATCAGTAATGTCCTGGATAAACTCAGAAAGTATATAAAGATCAAAGTACCATGCATAAGGCTAAGCGTATACGCAAGTCCACGCAGCGCAGAGCAGAGCAGTTTTTTTTTTTTTTTGATGATTTGATTTTATAATGCATGAACGTATTGATAGCTGCGTTCGCTGCAGCGCAGGCACGTGCGACGCAGACATGTGTCTGACCTGCTCTGCGTCTCGTTGTAGGGCCGGCACAGATTCCTGCGTGCAGATCGTCGTTTGTTTTTTTCCACGGATTCATAATTTTGATTCAATGACAGATTATTTGTACTAGCTAGGACAAGAACGTTTCTGCGTAGCTGCGTCGCAGCATGCGCTCGCGGCCTATGTCTGCTTCGCCGGCCCTACCCTGCAAAATCTGTATTGTGCTGTGCTGCGTCACCTGAGTTTCAGCATACACTTAGCCTTATTCTTAAAGAGAGTTATGCTAAGAAAATTGTAAAACAGCAGATGCCAGGAGTGGCTTCATTGGAGTGGAAAATAGAAGCAGGTGGAAACTGAAGATGAACAGTCGCAATCGGATGCCTTTTACGTTCTTATACTGTTTTATTTATAGCAACCATTTCATTTTTATTTTGTTTTTCTACCTAAATAATTCTAATAGTTTAACTTAAACGATAACATAACATCACGCCAGTATTCCCTGAAGGGTTAGGCAGAAGTGTAGGTACATGTAGTACACCCACATTTCGCTAGTTATGTTTAAGTCCCATGTAATAGGGGGCGAGCCTATTGCCATCAACCGGGCACAAATCTAGACTCCGGGCTGATACTGAGAAATTCCAGATGGAAAAACCCAATAATACTTTGCCCGACACGGAAATCGAACCCAGAATCTCATGCTCACTAGTACTTGCGATCACTAGACCGCCGAGGCAGTTAAGACTTTTCGGTCGGTTAACTTAAACGACTTGGATATAAAACGAACATCAAAAAGCTTAGTAATCAAGAACGTCAAAAACAGAATAATTTGTTTTGACCGTTCACTTTGTGATTCCACTCTCTTTTTACGGGTCTTTAAAATAATTATTCGACAAAGCTTTTTAGTGTTCCGTAGTAAACAAGGAACCCTTATAGTTTCGCCATGTCCGTCTGTCTGTCTGTCTGTCTGTCTGTCAGCGGCTTAGCTCAGAGACTCTTAGTACTAGAAGGCTGTAATTTGGTATGGGTATACATATTTAACACGCCATCAAAGTGGTAAAATAAAATCTAGATTTTTTTTAAGGTACGTCTCCTACACGTAAAGTGGGGATGATTTTTTTTCTCTTCATCTATCCCATAGGGTGTCGTTGGAAAGATCGTTTAAAAATATTAGTTAGAGTTTCTTAAAACTATTTTTGGATTCAGGGATCTATTTTCGAAATATTAAGCTTTAAAGTGCTAATATTTGTAAGAGTCAAGTGTCCTCCCCCCTGCCAGCTAAATGGTTGGTTTTGGGTGTGTGAAAAAATTCACAGCAGTAGTTTATATAACGAAATTAAAAGGAAATCTATCACAGTTAAGTAGGCTTCACAAGTTAACGAGTAATAATCGACCAACTTACATTTGCGATTGCAAAAATATGTTTTTCAACTACAAAGTTAAGTTTGTTCTTTGGATAAATTCATCCCAACTATGGAACCCATCATTGTGCGTGGTCTACACGCACTTGGTCGGTTTTTTTTACTTAGCAACAAACAACGATCGGTAATAAAAAGTTTTGATTAATCAGCGCAAAACTAACCCAATTACTACCAACTAATTCCTAATACACGAGTGCCAATACAACAATAATCAACTCGGTATACCCAAGATCAAACAATACTTATTATATTCAGTTTGTTATCGAAACCGCTCCGTAGTCTCAATATACGGCTTTGCATAATTCATAGACAAGCGGGGTGAGGATTCTGTACTGCTTAGATTCGATGACATGATAGTCTCTCGATTTAACTTAGGTATTACTAGCTGGGCAGATTTTTTTTTTGTTTGAATAAATATCGTAATTATTCGTAGCGTTTATAATCGAATTCTAAAAAAAGGAATTTTAAAATACGACATTATGTCATTTTTTAAGCTAAGATTTTTTTGTGTCTGCATGAGAAGAAGCCTTTGCCCTACAGTGGGGATAATAATAGCCTGGTATGATTATTATTATGTCTGGTCTATCTTATTTAAAGTTAATATTTTACATGCCACTTAATGAATCAATTATTAGTGCTGCGAAATTGTGCAAATTGCAAATTGACACTATTCTTAGTTATAACTTATTCTATCTCGTAAAATATTAAGTTAGAGTTAAATTGCTTATTATTCTAGATTGTAATCAATTAGAAAGAACTTTAGTTCTGATTAATAAAGAAAAAAAAAAACTTCAGTATCCAACTAATATCCCAAGGATCGTTGGTATAGTAATCTACCAACATTCTGAAACAAAATGTCGGTAGGTGTTCTCATAGTCCACAAACTTAAGACATAGGGGGCAGTCTAGTAAGTAGGTTATATACAAGGTGGAGACGACATTACGACATAAAATTAAACTACGTATATCTAATGACGCTAATAGTCCGGATACGAAAATTCAATCAAATATATCCAATACTTTAGTCACCATAACTATTCAAAGATTGGCAAAACCCATAGTCGGCACATCACTACTATTTCGTTTGTTTGAAAAAAATCACTTTTTTTAATTTCGATTTTATTTGATGGTTCCAAAATACTCTAATGCATTAATTAGTATTGCCTTTTCATTTATTGTCGTATTGTTGTCTCCACATTGTATAATATAATATATAAATCACCAAAGGATATTTTAACCGTTCCTATCCCATACACACTCATGTCTATGTAAGATGAAAAACCTTTTGGAAACGATAACTTTTTTCCTTATCTTTTGAAGATTCGGTAAGTCAGTCTGAAGTTGCAAATCAAGAAGCCAAAAGCATTACATTATTATTACAAGAAGGAATATTATTTGTGTGTTTATTGAAATAGAATCTCCAATTTGTATTTAAACCAGAATTTAGCTTGGATGCTGTAACATCTTGCTACTGTCTCTCAAGATGGCCTGCAGGCGTGAGATGTCTACTTTATAACTGGCGACCTGCACCTGCTTCGCGCGGGTTCAATCTACCGATGTGGTATATCTTTATTATTTATTAATGAATTATACACGTAAACCTTCCGGAATAAATTTTCAAAATTATGGAGAAAACCGCATTAAAAATTACATTGCGTAGTTTAGAAGAACTAAGTAAGTGGGTACAGTATAACATATAAAAAAATAATATATACAATACAGTATGTTAAATAATAAAGGGCGTTCCCTTAAACTCGGTAATCTATATCATTAATAGATTAAAACAAAAATATCAGCATAATAAACAAGAAAAAAAAAAACAAATTAAAAAAATTAAATTAAATGACAATAAATTCGAAACGTCCTGCTTAAATTCAAAATAGAAGCGCGGAATAGTAACTAGCGTATAGGCGTTGCCCAAACCGGTCATTTGTACACGTTGAAAGACAAGTGCTCATGTATGTACAGAGAGTTTTTTATTACGAATCAATTTAAAATATATCATGTGCATATATTTTTATTATTAAAAAAAATATTTATTTTATTTTTGAATCGTAATATTTTTATTTACATGTATAGACGCTCTATTGCGGGTTAACGAAAATGCTTTGGAAAAGATTAAAAATAATAATAATATAACGTAGGTGAGACAATTAAAAACATCACAATACTAATATTTTTATTTTATATTTTCAATGGGTACAATGTGTAGGTAGATAATAGATGGACAAAAAGTCACACCCTATTTTGTCTCTAAAACACTTTTCTGACAACTAAGCCAACACCACCATTACTTATTTTACTACCTACATACCTACCCACATAGCCGGTTACTCCCAAAATATTACACAAAAGGCAAAAAAACCAAAGGAAAAGCTCTCGATCAATATATAAATTACGGTAGGGCAGAACAGAAGGCTCTCCAGTGGGTATAGCACGAACGCGCGGAGAAAACGTAAGGTAAATCGTAACGATTTTAAAATTTAAAATTTGTTTTCGTTTCGTACATCATATTTACTTCATAGTCATACTACTGTCAGTTGGACAATTTCTAATACTTAGTATTAAGGACCAAATTCGAAAAACAAATATACGTTAGTATGAAACTGACAGGTGTCAAGAACGCATTCTGTCGACGGCCCGCTTTCGACACAAATCAATAAATGCATTTAACGCAATGTGAAACATCATTCTGTCTCTGTCATCTTCAAACGATTGACAGAAATAGAACGATGTTTAAAATTCATTCAGCACTAAATAAAGCAATTTTAATGAGCAGTGTTGGTAATGGCCCCGACTTACGTTAGGTACGTTTACGTCGCGCGTTCGTGCCAGGGCCTCAGTTTTCTGGCTGAATCCTAAAAAGCTCGCAGCCCATTTCAATTGCTAATATAGAGTCTACCGACTCGATTTCTCTTCATATTACATTTTAGTATGCAATCGTACATTTACATACGACATTTTATTAAAATTTTACACATTCCGTGTTACTTTGTGGTTGTGGGTGGTTTAAGAATGATGTAGATTTTGGTCATATATTTTTTAAGTAGCAGTCGTAGTTGGGTATCGGTAGCCCGAAAGTCTGACAACCAGTCTTATCAAGGGGTATCGTGCTAACCAGTGACTAGATTGTGAAGATCAATGATAGGCAGTTGCTCCTTGTAAAATACTGGTAATCAGCTGCATCTAGTTAGACTGGATGCTGATCCCGACATTGTTGGAAAAAGTCTAAGCAGATGATGGTTTATTAAGAATTGAAAGGTATCTACTTTGGCTAGTACAATTTTTTTCTTCTTCCACAACGGGGAAGCTCTTGGCCTGCATCTCACCTGATGGTAAGTGATAATCAGGCAAAGTTAAATCATTTATTTCAAATAGGTCCATGCATGGAACTTTTGAACGTCAAAATTTACAGAATAATATAATTGATTCTAGTCACCCCTTCCAAAAGGTAGTTTTCGTATGGAAAGGAATGGGCAAGAAACTTCACCGTTACTCTTTTTAGGCCGATACTTCCCCGGAAGGGTACCTTCTAACTAAGCTGCTTTGGAAAGGATCAAGAAGCTTTACTAGTTTTTTATTCCTCTGTATTGTATATTTATGTGGTGCTATGAAATCACGAAATAAAAACAAAAACAAATGGAAAGTAAGATGTAAACCTTAGCTCCCAAATAATAAAATAAAAAATTGTAATCTAACTTCTGTTTAGCAAAATGTATTTTTCTTTCTTTCTTTTTCTTCTTTTTCTTGTACCTTTTTTTTTCTTTCTTTAGTACACCTAGGTTTGAAAAACCTAGGTGTGAAACTAAAATTACAAGTACAAACCTCCGACACAAACATTTCCTCATTTCTCTTTCCTACTCCATCACCAGACCCTGTTCACCATCTATCTATAACCTATTCATTGAGACCATTCTAATGAGCCCAAAAACGATAAGTTGGTAAAACTCCCTTACCAACTTACAGCACAGGTATCGTACAAATTCCAGGTGATGCAGCATCAGTTCAAGATTTCTATGTTCTTCTAATATCATTGAAGTAACAGAATACCAAATTTCAAATCGATCAGACCTGTGGAAGATACTCACATCCATTCATCAATTAGAAAAGAGCTGATAATCTTCAAACGGCTAAATCGATTTTGATAAAACATGTCTAAGAACCATCACTAAAAGGCTTGCTTTCAAATAATAAAAAAAAACTGCATTCAAATCGGTTCACCCTTTTAAGAGCTACGGTGCAACAGACACACACATATCGGTCAAATTTATAATACCCTTCTTTTTATGTATTCGTGTATTTTGGTATCCCTTTCAACTCTTAATAATTACAATACAAATATTTTAAACGGAAAGTATATACAAGTTTTGATTAAGAAAATAGAATACCTACAAAGTTTTAATTTATTAGGAAATTATTTGTTTTTGCTATTCAGAAGCGGAAAGTACAATTTGACACTGAAACCGAGTTTCTGAAACTTACTGAAATGTTTACCGTCCGCAACAAAAAGCTTCTGTAAGACATTCGATACTTTAAGAATATGAAGGGAAAGTATAAGAAAACGGTTGTGTTAGTACAGTCAGCCTTAAAAAGATATACATCGAAATTAATTCATTTAATTGTCTACATTTGTACCATAATTATTGTATCAATGAGTAGCCACAAGGGGTTCGTGGCTAAATAATAATAGCCGCACGGGGCTGCCGCGGTCGGTTCGTGGACGGGCAACTATCCATTATATGTATATCGAGAACTCTCCGTACTCCGAAAAGTATGTTAAGCCGTTGGTTCAGACTGTCATTCGTAGATCTTTGATAGTCGTTATCGGTCAGAAGCCCAAAAGTCTGACAATAAGTCTTACCCAGTGACAGGGTTGTGGAGGTCAAATAGGCAGTCGCTCCATGTAAAATACTGGTATTCAGCCGCATCCGGTTACACTGGAAGCTGACACCAAAATTGTTGGAAAAAGGCACTTGTGTAGCCACAAAACAAAATTACACATTGAGTAATAGCCACAGTAATTGGTACAGTAATATGGACAACAAATCGTAGACAGTCAAATGAATTCTTGTCGATATTCGAATCTTTTTGAAGTTGACCGTACGTAGAAATAGATGAAAGAGGAAACCACGCGGTCAAAGTTACAGACATAAGCTGGTTTATTATTCAGCAATGTACCGCTTGTAACTCTCAACAGAAACTTGTTGTCGTATAAAGCTCCTATTGTGGTTACAACTTTGACAGCCTTGTTATGCAGTACCGTTTTTCGACAAACAAAGTTGCAAACCCGTGTTTGGTGTTCCGACAGACAATGTTGAGATTTCTCTTCCCGAGGCGAATTATGTTCGTGGAAACAAGCAAGTTACAGATGAATTTTATTATTAAAATATTTTCCTAATTATATTATGAAAACATTACTTTTTTTTGTACCATGTTGTTTTGTGTTCAATTATCTCGTGTACTCGTATTTTTTTTGTTCACAAAGGTTGAAGGCATTATTATTGCGTCATATTTTTCAAACGTGTTTGCATAAGTCTTCACGTGCTTTTGTGGAAAAGAATGTACCTTTTTTGTCATAACATACTTGGTAGACTTACATACATAGATGTATGTAGCCACCTACTTTTAAAAAGTCGAATTATTTTTATTCAATATGATGTCATTTTGAACTTAACCGCACTTAATTTCTCAATTATTTTATTTGATTTTTTCTTGCCAAAACTTTTGTTTTCACGCAAAATTTTGTAGTGTTATATTTCTGGTCGTAACGAGCTTGATTTGAAACTGCAAATGTTTCTGAGGTCCGGGTTAAAATCACTGAAAAGGAAATTGCTATTGATTTTCCCACACAGGGAAATAAGTTGTGTCACTTTAGTCTATTTCAGAACAGGAAATCGTCGTTTGACAGAAATAAACTAAATTTTGGTGATTTTTAGTCTAGTTTAGAGGCATTTGTGATAAGAGATTCGAAAGCTTGTGTATTTGTCAACGGTTGCAGTTGCCTCTGCCGTTAACGCGTGCCGCTCGTGTGCATGAGCACAAACACGGACAATTAAATGCGCAATTTTTGGCAATCATGATAAAAAAACGACCAATTAACGGTAACACCAACTTTACTAAGTATAATAACAACAAACTCAACTTTTTCTATGGCCCTAAAAATCACCTTCCCTATAATCTATGTATTTGGTAAGGAAACTGTCCTCTGAAGATTACAAAGGTTTAAGTTCAGTTCAAAGTCAGGTCAGACCCTCGGGAACGTCCGCAGCGGTAATGGCAATCCTCTCGAGTCATAATACTTCGTGTTTATGTTGACCGTACTCGTATTGTTTTCTCGTAAGAAACGGTTAGGACTATTTGCACTGTCACCTTGGTTCTAGATAAATATGTAATTTTAGTATATTGTTGCTAGACTTTCTGGTGTTATGATTGTACCCATTTCTTTGAACTTTGTAACATTATGAATACTTTAGATAATTTGATGTTTAGTAATTGTCTTGAATTGAATAGATATCTGTTTATTTAAATTTGCACTTCAATCTGATATTTATATTTGCATGAAAAAATGTTGCGAAATGTGTCGTTGCACAAGAATATAATTTTTTACCATCTTTTGTGTTATCGCATTTAAAGCAAATAAATGACTGACTTTGAAAACCTTTTCGTGGACAAATTAGTTTTTTCAATCTCTTGCAAGCCCGTTTCTTTTATTTTCAGCCTTTTATGCAATGTTAAAATTTGAATTTAGAAAAAAGAAAGAATAATTTTCTTACGATTCTTTTGCAATTTGCAGGTCAGTGTCTTGTTGTATTTTATTTAAAATATGATATGATATATTAACAATAATAATATATCTATATATATTTTTTTAAATATATTACAAAATTACAAATATAATTAAATATATATATATATATTTATTATATTTATTCAAATATTGCTCGTTATTCAAATCACATCCATAAATAGAAGTGGAGCATTTACGTCAATATTACAGCATAATATTACTAACCTAACCCAACAAAATAGCTGGTCTATTTTAGCCTCTATTGTAATACGATTTGAAGGTCTATTCAGAAGCAGTCAGAAATTAGGACAAAAATTACCTTTGAAAAGCAGTGACCTGATAAAACTGAGCACTCATTGAGTTGATTTATGAGAAAAATGTTATTTCAGGCCATTCCACTATCTATATCACTTCGCTTGGTAGAAAACAAGTTTTTTTCCCACGGATCCGCCTGTGTCGTTTAGAAAATTAAAATACCAAATGGGTTTCCTTGTCACAAACTGTCAATAGATTTTTTTTACCGTTATTCAGTTACGCATGCAAGCAAGACAACGAAAAAAAAAATCATCCAAATGAAAGGAATTTAAACAAAAAGCTGCAATAAAAAATCTTATCAAATTCATCGTCATCATCTGCCTAGCCTTTTTCCAACTATCTCTGCTTTCAGTCTAACTGGATGCAGCTGAATACTAGTCATTACATGGAGCGACTGCCCTGATCTGACCTCCACAGTCAAGTTACTGGGTAAAACGATACGCCATGGTTGCCACACTTAGAGCTTCTCACTACCCGAAAAAAAAAACTTATCAAAGTAACCTAATATTTTACTTTTCGCTTTAATTTTTACACATTTAAAATTTTACAAAAATCGATTGAAGACATCATTATCATCTAATTAGTAACGAAAAACTCAGGAATACGTAAATGCTAAAACGTTTGATCTTTGTTCGTACTTGGTCTAAGTTCAAGTTAATTACAAGCAAAACTGTCTCTTTAAAACGTGTTCATTAAAGACGGGGTAATTTATTCTGAGTAAATAAAGACCTTCCTGAAGAGGAGAATTGAAAATGCTTATTTTGAAGTTTTGTTAAGACTTAAAAACGTTGCGGAGTTTTTCGAAACAAATTACAATAGTAAAGTTTTTTTATTACAGTAGGTACTTATTGTTAAATAGCTTTTGCCTGTGGCATCGCCAACGTGGATGTCGGAAAATATCCCACGGGGTCATTACTACCGGGATTAAAAGTACCCTCTGTGGTAATCTAGGTTATAAACTATATGTGTCCCAAATTTAACCAAATCCGTTCAGCCGTTTTTGCGCCAATCCAGAACATACATCCAAATTAATAACAGATAAACGGAAAACGGATAAAAATTCTAAAACTATATTTTCGGCATCAGAGTCGTTCCCACACTTCATAGCAATTACTTTTTTTTAAATTTTCAATGTACAGTATTGACTTCGATATTATTTTTATTATAATGTAGTAAACATAAAAAAGCTTCAAAATATTTATCCACATCGCTGTCAATAATTTTTTTATAGTTGTTGCAATTTACGAGCACCCTTTTTCATAAACTTTATGCCAATGAAATATAAGTCAGCTGACGCGCGAGCGATTTGAAACGACTAAATATCTAGAAATGCTAGTTTCAATATTATATTTCCGTCCAGCCATCAGAGAGCCTTACACCTGGACACACGTTGCCGTGGCCGACTTGGAAAACTTTAAACTCTGCACTCAGATCGGCCGAAGCAAAGACAATTTCCATAGGTGGGGTTCCTCAGATGGTTTCAATTTTCAATGCATATTCGGCGCCTCCCCGCAGACCATGGCCCTCCATTCATCTTGCAGTATTTTTGGCCTACTAACAGGCGCGATACGCGGCGCGACATAAAGGTACGTCGCGTCGCGCGACTAGCGGTGTCTTTGTGTCGCGTCGCGTGTCGCGCCTGTTTGTAAGAGCCTTTACATGGGACTTAAACATAACTGGTAAAATGTGGGTGACCTATAGGTGCACCTCTGCCTAATCCTCCAGGGTATACAAGCGTGATGTTATGTAGGTTCTGTTCCCTTAATTAAGGTGAATCCGCAGCTGTAACCAAAAAGAAAGAAAGAAAAAGTATTTAATGATGGTCGTACAGGAAATCTCAAATTAAACTTAAACACACTCATTAAACCATTAATAACAATAAAAAACAAAGTAAAATTAAAATAAAAGCAGAAAGATTTTATAGAAGGCCAAAAGGCTCCTATCTCAGCATATGCTGAGCCCTAACCAAGGCTCCGACTGCGGATCCACCTTAATGTATTTTATTATATCCCATGACACAAAAGGGGTGATTTAGCCACACGTTATTGTACATCATAATATTTTATACACCTCCATAAAATCTTTTTTCGAAGCCAATTTAGAAATGGAACTTGATTTATTATTTCCATAAAACATTGAAAAAATGATTTATTATGGTGGCCCTAATGGAATTGGTTTGCAAAACCTTTATAACTTTACCTACACGATATTGATTTTGAAAATTACGAATTAGCGGAAGCTTTCCCTGTTTGGGATATTTTTGTGTCTAAGCTTTCGAAAACAATAACAGATAATAGGAAGGAAGCAAAACATACCTAGCAGCTAGTTTATATGATCATTTTCTTATAATTATACACCCTAGGGGTATGTTACAGAGACATATTTTTTAATTTTGTATTTGTAATCTACCAGTAGCAATTATAAATTATATTCTATTTTAACATATTTAAAACTTTACTGTCACTAAGAAAATAGGAGATAATACTCAAATGGCTCAGGAAACTTACAGTACTTAAAATATTTAAAAAAGGTGGCACTCTGGGAGTGCCGACAGAAGTGAAAACTTAAGTAAAAATACTTGCATGGAACATTGATCCGTAACGTAATATAAATAAAGAGCACAATCGCGTTTACAAAACTGGGGTGTTGGTAACGGTGTCGCGAGTTCAATTATTTTTTTTCCATCTCCAAAATGCCCAACGCGCTTTAAAAAGTTACAAATTCAAAAAAAAAAACTTCCAAAACTTTTAAAGTAAAAATACTTACATAAAACATTGATCCGTAACGAAATATAAATAAAGAACACAATCACGTTTACAAAAATGAGGTGTCGGTAACGGTATCGCGAGTTCAATTGTTTTTCCCATCTCAAAAATGCCCAACGCGCCTAAAGAAGTTTTCACTTCAATAATTATTCAATAATTATATACAAAAGCTGTTGGTGTATCTTTATAAATTAACTAGCGAGCCGCCCCTGCTTCGCACGGTATTTACGACTTCACAAAACATCGAGATTTCATTGTTATATGTAAGTTTTATATGAAAATATTTACATTAATCTTTTGGAGCAAATTTTCAACGTTATGGTAAATTCACATCAAAATCCGTTGCATGGTTTAGAAGAACAACACGTTCTTATAGAAAGGTACGAAAAGCGATTTCAATTTTTAATATGTATATGACGGAGAGGGTAGGTGTCTCTTTCGTTTTTATCAGCCATATTTTAATACTGTGGGCGAACTGTGGGTAGTGTTGGTTATTGCGCAATATAAAAACCGTTTTCAGTTCAGATCACATTATAATTTACTATCAAATTAATCACACTAGCAACTCACACACTGTAGGTACACGACACAACTATACAGAACGCGCGACAGTTTCTAATCGTGTTCACAGCTCAACCGCCACCGATGAACTCCGCTCAGCTCTGGCTCCGGGAACGTTATGTTGTCGACTCTGCCGCTAGGCGACGATGGCGCTCCGATTAGCCAAATCATGACGTATTTCCGACATATAGATAAATGAATGTATAAGTACTATCCTTGCTCTAAAATAACTAATTTAATTCCGAATATAATTATTTAACCTCAAAATAGATACTAATCCCCAAATTAATCTTTAAGTCGCTACCCCAATATCATAATCTAAAACTGCAATATTTCAGAGATAAGGAAAATAATATGAAACACCAAGATATTTTGTCATTCATTTATATTTCTTTGCCAACATCAAATTCAATATCACCATGCCATCACATCTCTCCTATTCCCCACATAATATCACTATTTAATCAGTATTCTAATATTTACCATAAAACTAATAGGTTACCTTAATTTAATGTTTTAATACTTAATTTAATAACCTTATTTTAATAGCAATAATGTAATTGCGTTTAATTAAAAGAGGTTCTTATTTTTATTAATTTATATATCTTTTGTATAGATTCTTTTCTATTTTGTGAATGTGAGAACACTGTAGGCTTAGTGGACTGTAGATTTGTTGACCATTTTCTATTTTCTTAAGTACTTGGTACTTATTGAAATACCTACACTGTCCTGCCATACCCAGTCATACTGTTATTTGAAATAATTGTAAAAGCCAATTATTTTTAAAAGAGTAACCGTGGAGTTTCTTGCCGGCTCTTCTCCATAGGAAACGACCAATTGGAACCGTGTACCTAGCTTCTGACGTTTCATAAGTGCCCATGTAGGTCTATGTGAAATAAAAATAACTTGAATTTGAAAAAAATTGAATTTGAATTTACAGTAGATCTCCAACCAATACTATACCAATCTATCTTTTTACCGACACAGCCACTAAGCACGTCTTACCGTCACGAGCCTCCGACTCAGAAGGCCGTTGTTCTACCATTCTGACATATCGAATCTTTTGGTGTTGCCAGTACAATATCCAACAATTTGGTATTAATAAATTGAAACCTAACAAATGAATACTAAATCGAGTAACAGAGACATACTTCTATTCTTTAAATTCGCACACAACTAAAATTAAAAGTCATTTAAATGCTTATACTCGTAAATCAACTACCACACATAATCAATCGTTACCCGAATTGCAATTACTGTTACAAAAGAGACTGCCCACTTCCCTGCATATCGTCGTCAATCAATCAGCGTCACAGTCGTGAAGTCTGCACACGCCTTTAAGACAGTAACGAGAAACAATTTGTTCGAAATGAAGGAGACTCATTGAATTAGGGGCCGTCACAATGCATTCAGGGTAAGCTTTTCATCTTTCTTGACAATTCTTTTTCGTACACACTTCTAATATTAAAGAGAAGATCTTTTATTGAAATTTGTTCCCAGTATAAGTATGGGTTTATATTATTATATGTTACAACCTGTGTGGAAATAAACTTAATATTAGTCGGCTAAAATTGAGTTTACTTTTGAGGAGAGGCTAATGTTAATTTCTTTCATCTTTATGCGGCTAAACTTAAGTGTAGCTGTAATCCCCTGGCTAAAAATTAAGTAGCAAATGAAAATTGCTCTAAGGTAGGTTAGGTTATAACTTTGAACTTAGAACGGGCGGGTCGGTATAGGCTTAAGAAAATGTAATGTTTTGGAAATGTGGTGTTTTGCAAATGCCAACCATTTTCGAGTAATTTGACATTTTATATTTTTATTATATTCATTTTAAAATGTAAAATGTCAAATTACTCGAAAATGGTTGACATTTGCATAAGAGTCATAAGGGGTCATTTGGTTTCAAATGACCTCTCTTACATCCCCTAATAACCTTGTATGGTATTTTATATTATTTTGTTTGTTTGTGCTTTATTCTTGTAGGTTGCTTTGCTTTGAATTTGCGGGGTAATTACAGAACACACTTACATTACAATCGCAATGTCATTTATTTTGAAAATTCAACAATATTCATCGCGTTATTTAGGTTGTCGAATTTTAAGAAGCAATGAATTACAAATTTCCTTCAAAATCTTTCGAGTAGTGATTGAAAATGTATTACGTAATGGGTGTTAGTATATTTACTTCGTGCATCGAACTCGTGCTTCGGTCATGGTTTACCTAATTATAATGGAGTGAGATTTAAGAATATTTAAAAGTACGAGTATTGTATTATCTTTTTTAATTGCCTATAAAATCTCGCTAGTTCAAAGGATCCTTTGAATGGCAGCTCTCAGCAGATCTTTACTGTAAAACTGTATCTGAAGTAAACCAGATTTTTTCTTAAAATAACTATTGTTGCTTTTATTACGTTTAATTCACCTTCAGGCGAAAGCACCAGGGTAGCTCGCGAAATTCAATTTTTCTTTGGTTTTTTACAATTTACGGAATTATAATAATAACAATCATCAATACAACTCTCAAACTTCAAATGTCACGATTTCATGAAATATTCTACAGGTTAATTTGAACTTAGAAAGTTGTATTGATTTTAATGATTGTAATTGCAAAAACCGCAAGGAAATTTGAATTTCGCGAACTACCTTAGCGAACCCTTAAGAGCGTTTATTCTGGAAGCGAGCAACGTCGCTGTCAAATATTTCGCTGTTTTGATTAATTTGGCAATATTACTGTATGGAAATAAGAAATGTGGCGAACTAGCGAACTAGAATATTAATAATGAATTGCAGTTATAACACTGATTTTGATGTTGTAACCGTTTTAGGTGTAAAAAAGGCATTTGGAAAGTTTCCAAATACTTTTTTCACATCTAAAACTAAATATTAGGTGTTACAATATTAATTATTGCATTTCAAAATCAATATCTTAGTTCCCAAGTTAGCCACATTTCTTAATTTCATACAGTGTTATTGCCAAATTAATCAAAACAGGTAAATATTTGACAACTATTTACGAAGTCACCTAAGAGGGTTTATCCTAAAAAGTGAGCATTTAGGATAATCCCTCTTAAGGGCGTTAACTTCGGATTCAGTATTACTAGACTTTACCTCTGTTGATCATACTTAATTCGTAATGAGTCAATTTAATCTGCCTAGCCTTTTCCCAACTATGTTGGGGTTGGCTTCCAATCTAACTGGATGCAGCTGAATATGAGTATTTTACATGGAGCGACTGCCTATCCGCCCTCCACAACCCAGTAACTGGTTAATACGATACTCCTTGGTAAGATTGGTTATCATACTGTTGGGCTTCAAAATGATGACTGTCAAAGATCTACGAATGACAGCCGAGACCAACTGCTTAACCTGCTTTCCGAGGCATGACGCGATCTCGATATGTATTGGATGGTCCACCTTCCACGAACCTCTGCAAGCTTTGCTTCACCTTGAAATAAATCGTATAAAATTTCTATTAATATTTTAGGAGAAAATTGCTTTGGAACCTTGCGTAAGTATAAAGTATTAATGCTATGCCTACATAATATAAACTATTTAAATTGCTCATCTAGAATTTAGACATCGAATTCAAATTATTCGTATTAGATAAAGCTTCTTTTGAAATAGTCCAATCAACAAACGAGTAAAAGCACTGACAGAAAATCTAATTTAATTCATTATTAGTTCTCTGAAATTCAAATGATGGTTTATCTAAAAGTTTTCAATGCTAATCCTAAATGTCTAATTCTAAATGTCTAATTCTAAATCAAAATTATTTTGGTTAAGAACATCATTGAATTTTGGTTAAGACAAGTACCAATGTGTCATTAAAATTTTCAATTCATATGATGCACTTTCAGAGGTTAGTACCTGGGTGACCGAGCTCTGCTCGGGTGAAAAAAGAGAATAATCATTTAATAGTATAGGATAGTTCATACTAATTCCATGCTGCCATGATAGTACATACTAAATCAATGCTGCCATGATAGTACGTACTAATTACATGCTGCCATGTTAGTAGGAACTTACTAATTCCATGCTGCCATGTTAGTAGGAACTTACTTATTCCATGCTATCATGTCATTCAGCCATTTTGTTCTAAGCTTTGGGCGACCGAGCTCTGTTTGGGTGAAAATACGGAGAAAGCGAATTTTCCCAGATATGAGACCTAGCTAGATCGATTTTTCGCCCCCGTAAACCTCTTGCAACTTTCGTCGATATCGTTAGAGCCGATTTCGAAAACTTGATTACAAATATATTGCTCATTTAATAGTATAGGATGGGATGATGAAAGGCGACTAACAAAAGGTACTTACAAAGCAGATGTGAGTGGAAACGCCGGGAGAGGACATATACTGACCTTATTGGTGATGTTCTTTATAAAGGTTAGATTTATTTATAGTTGTAATCACGTTTTCGAAATCGGCTGCCATGATTTCGGACATTACTGATATCGTGAGGATGGGATTTATAGTTTATAAGTTTGAATTCGCCATTCATTTTCGCTACATCCAGTTAGACTGGAAGCCGACCCCAACGTGGAAAAAAGTTAGGCAGATGATGATGAAGTCTGAATTCGCCAAGCTATCTGAGCAAGCGTGCGGTGACCAATACTCGTGCCTTCTCTGTACGAGAAGAGGCTTTTGCGCTGCAGTGGGCCATACAGGCTTGTAGAATAATCAAAATTGAAATTCCCAGTACATTTATGCATCAGGTAATGGAAGTATGAATTGTCTATAGATCCCACGACACACGGGTTATTCAATACACGAATAAAAGCCAGGCGAATAGAAAATACAGGGATTTTAGCTGTAAAGCCGGATTTGTGATGTGAGCAAGCCTGGCTCGTTTCGTAGTGTTCAATTATTCAACATTTCATTGTAGATTTTGAAGGCGTTATCAAGAATTTTAATAATAAATAAAGTGAACATTTTTGGGATGAAACCGCGGAATTTTTGTTGGTAATATAAAAAATTTATAGATTTATTCGACTGTGACAGAAATTGATGACTTTATTGGAATTGCGTTTGAAGTTTTTGGTTTTTGATTAATACTTTTTTGACTTTTATTTATTGGATGACTTTATTTAAAATGGGGTTTTGGCACCTATTATTTCACAAGTCTCTGCCTAGACCTTAGTGTTTTATTATCTCACTAACATACCTACTTACTCTGTTAGCTAGTTAATTTAGTTTTAGAGGGTGTACATGTAAAAAATTATCAGCTCCCCCTTGCATTTGGGTCGAATAGTTATTGAAGTTTTGTATATGATAGTTGATATTTTTTTCTTGATTACAATGTTGGTCCCATAGAAAAAATTGTTCAATATGATGATGTTTACCCCATCCCTAAATTTGACCACACCTTTCTGATACATGCTGTATATTTGTATCTTATTTATAAATATACCAGATTTACTCTGTTACTGGAATAGTATTAAAATATTAAAATCGTTATAACAGCTCATAAAAATTACTTTTCCATATAAAACTAGTATAGTTCTAGTAGAAATAGGCATTTAAATAAAACAGCAATTTAAAAGTTAGCGCCTCTGCACACGATGTGTTGCGACGGCGCACGGCAAAGACTTCGGCGCATTGGCGATCACACGGGCGCTGCGGCGCCGTGACATTGTAAAGCCGCAGTGACGCCACGCCGCAAAGCGCGTACAGTTTTATATGTCAAACATCTGTGTTTTTGACAACGCACAAATAACTAAGCGGTGCCGCTGCGGTGTCGCAACGCATACACCCTCCCCGCCTAGTCTTGAAGGAACCGCATGTAGACGAACGCACCGTGTTGCATACCATGGATATTTGTATGTTGGACGTCGCAGCGACGCCGGTCCGCAATGCATCGTGTGCACAGGCTGTTAGTAGTGAGGTATAATGGAGTATAAATGTTATCATATTACTCAATTATTACTGTACATAGCACATAAATCAAATTTATTTATATTATGTTAACATAATGATTACGGTAATGGGTCGTGTTTAATAAATTTATGAAGCAAATTCGGGTGCAGATAAGATTTTGTTTGTGTAATGAGGTTCGTTATTAAAATAGTACCAACATTAAGATGATGAAAATGTAGTTAATTTTAGTATTTTGTAGCTACAGATTTCGGTTTATTCAGAAGGCGGAATTCCCGTGATTAAAAACAAAATATAGTCGCAATCTCATCCCAACGACAATAAATGTCAAAAACTTGTCAAAAATGTAAGTAAATATGTAATTTTGACAGATTGAGACTAAGATTAGAATGCGAACGTTTTTAAAAATATAGGAATTGCCCCTCAGATGTAAGTTGGAAAAACGTTGAAGGTGCCTGTTTACAAAGGGAACTAAATAATGTTTTTTTTTTAAAGAGAGGTTATAATGAGATTAAATTTAATTACAGATTTTTGATCTACTTGTGGAATGTGTTGAACTGCAAGCAAAGACGGAACAATCTAAAGAACCAATTAAGTAAGTACCTAATTACTGACAGAACTAATAAAGTTTTCCATTTTACTATTTTAGCTTCCGCCAGCGACTTTGCCCGCGTGATATCTTTATAAATTATAGCTTGTGACTCAATAATAATAATATATATAATTATTATAATAATTATATCATTAAACAGATTTTTTTTTGTGAACGGTTTTCGAAAATCATTTCAGTAGTTTTCGAGTATATTCATTACAAACAAAAATAAATTTTGTTTTTCTTTGTTTAATATTAGTGTGCAATACCTAGAAAAAAACATCAACGTTTTTATCATACCTACCTATGCGACAATTCACTTTCCTATTGAAAAATCATTGCAAATTAAAATAAAATTATATTCTATTCTATTATATTCTATTCTATTCTATAGGATGACAAAAACCAGTATACCAATTCGTGATACCAATACATACTGGCTTTCGTCTGTAAAACAAAAAACTGCAGCACTATAAAAACCTATCAATATAAATAAATTGATTGTACTCTGTACGACAGATAACTGAAAAGAATATTTATTCAATTCAGCCAGATGTTTCATACGTTGCGACGAAAAAGTTTTTACTGTGTTTTTATTCGGCGAGCGGGTGTTGAATTGTCAACCCTAGCGATCAAGAAAAAAACTTTCATTCGATATTTATTTTTGAAATAGGGTTGTGCTAAGCTTAATGTTGTGACAGTTGTGGATAATTTTTTTTTTTTATTATATAATAACTTTATTTCAGACTATCCATTAGAGAATCATCCATATTTGTGTTAGTAAGTACTTAAAAACTATGTTACTCAACCACAAAAATAAAACAAATGACATCAAATTGACACATGAAGTGCGATCCAGTGTCTAAGAAAAGGACCATCTAATCGGTCTGCCATTACTTTCAGAATGCTGTTGAAGCTTGCTCGGATACGGTGCAACACGGGTCGCTCTCTTTCTCATGATGGCATGTAAGCCATCAATCTGAGCCTCCATAAACATGCCGGGCGCACTACAGCCCGGCAGACCCAACAACATCCTAAAAGTTATTATATTGTACACGAAGTGCATTGACTGCCCGCTGAGTACAGCTGACCCACAGGGTGCACGAATAAAGGCTCTTTCAAACAGGCGCGACACGCGACGCGACACAAAGACACCGCTCGTCGCGCGACGAGCGGTGTATTTGTGTCGCGTCGCGTGTCGCGCCTGTTTGAAAGAGCCTTTAAACGATTGGCAGTATGCCCTGAACATTGTGCACTTTACCTCATTCGGGCGAGCCAGCATGTTCCCACGGACAGCCAACGCCCTTCGTTCCCTCTCAATGTCCATGTCATCAGCGAGGTCCTCCGTGACCCAGTGACCCAAGTACTTAACCTACGTCGCTCTGTTAAGCGGTACACTATTTAGTGTAACTTATGGGACGGTGTCAACTTTAAAATTCCATGGTAGGAATACCAAAAACTACAACAATTAATAAGCTTTAACATTTTTAAATAACATAACATAACATCACGCCTGTAATCCCCGTAGGGTTAGGCAGAGGTGTACCTATAGCACCCCCACATTTCACCAGTTATGTTTTTTAATTCCCATGTAATAGGGAACAGGCCTATTGCCATCAACCGGGCACAAATCCAGACTCCGGGCTGCTACTGAGAAATTCCAGATGGAAGAACCCAATAACACTTTGTCCGACCCGGGAATCGAACCCAGAACCTCATACTCAGCAGTAGCGCTTGTGACTAACAGACCAACGAGGCAGTCCCCGATTAGTCCGATTTTTAAATTAGTATTTGTTAAGTGGATTTTTGAATACTTCTTTGGACATGAATTAAGAGACACATTTATTTATGTTTTCAAATAATGCCTGAAGAGATTTTGATTCGATTCAATCGGATGTTTGACGAAAAAGTTTTTACTCTGTTTCTACAGCCCGACACCAGCCTACGGTCGGCGGAGTTGGGCGGGTTTTGGGTTGTCAATCCTTGTGATGACAAATGAAACTTTCTTTAGACGGTCCATATTTCGATATTTTTAGGCTGTGACTCGGTTGTTTAAAATAGGGATGTGCTAATTTAGGTTTTGAGGAAATTTAAAAAATAAATAAAAATGAATGACCTTTAAAGTTTTTAAATATTACCAAACTGGGTTCTTGAATATTACAGTTGAATCAATCAAGCACCCTAATTGCTTCAAACACTATCAATCACAATCTGAATGATTTTGAAGGATATTGCTAATCCATTGCTTCATACGTTCGACGAAATTTGTCTGCTCAACAACGTTAATAACGCAATAAATGTTGCTGAATTGTCAAAATGAAAGCTATTGCTACTGTGTGTTATACGCAATTACCTTTCTGGTTAGTTCCTGAATCGATTCTAACGAAAGTTTAGTTTAAACTATTAATTATGACCCGATTAAAGGCTTTTTCAAACAGGCGCGACACGCGACGCGACACAAAGACACCGCTCGTCGCGCGACGCGACATCCCTTTGTGTCGCGTCGAAAGGAAAAAAGCGTGACTTTTTTCCCAAGGGGGTAGGCAGAAACTACAGACGTGGCGGTCTGCTACGATCCTTACGTACTCCTTTTGCCCCACTTACGTTCGTACATCTGGTCATATACGCCGATTGCGAATGCTACGCATCTAACCTTTCTAAATAACATCACCAATAAGGTCAGTATATGTCCTCCTAGGGCGTCCCCTCCCGGCGTTTCCACTCACATCTGCCGTTTAAGTACCTTTTGTTAGTCACCTGTCATTTATCCTCTCAACATGACCAAAGCATCTAAGCATACTCTGTTTAATTTTTGTCACTACATCTTCTTTTAAACCACACCGTTGCCTTAGCACATCATTCCTCAGCCTATCATTCATAGTCACTTTTGATAAGCATGGATTATTTTATGTTTGGAAGATCATGCGACTGAAAATAACATCAATTTTCGGAGTTAACTAGCGTGACATAAATACAAAATAATTAAAGTTTTAGAATAATTATTTTATTAATAAAGAAAGAAAGAAAGAATTAAAGAAACATTATTTATTGAGACTCGCACAGGAAATCACAAATTAAACTAAAACACACTCATTAAAACATAAATAATAAAAAAAAACAATAAAAAACAAAGTATCATTATAATTAAAGCAGAAAGTATTGTACGAGGCCAAAAGGATCCTATCTCAGCATATGCCGCGACCATAGAAATTCTTTCTTATATCTATGCTCGCGACATTTAAAAAATAAATGTTGCAGCCATAGATATAAGAAAGAAGTGTGTTTTTTATATTTCCATGGTTGCAGCGCTGGTAATAAAAACCTGTAGTAAAATTCTTTCAATCACAATAGGTATGTTTTACTAAATACAATACTATTTCTGAAAAAAGTATCCGACGAAAGAAACACCATTCGAACTTTGAATTTGTATTCCTTACTCAAAAATCGGAAAAATCTTCTCTCAGATACCAATATAGCAGCCCATTACCAAGTAATTTCCTCCACAAAAACTAATCGACCACCTTACACACCGAAGCACTCGCGGACCAAACAATCAACGTCAAACCGGGCCTTCCAATTTACGTTCCACACGTGGGTACATGTAATTCCGTAACAAATTAATGGCCTATCCTTCGCCACCTTCCAATAAGCCTGACAATCCAATAAAACTGAACGACGGACGGGACGGACGGCCTGACAGCTAGGCGAGCCTAATAAGGGAAGGTTTTTGTTACACTATTGATGGATGGACGAACTGTGTGTAAGGCTAGTTTGTTTTTTCCTTATTATTTTCTGGGAAATTGTTTAAGTATTAATTGCGGTTATTTTCTGGTGTTGTTTGTGGATATTAGATAATACTTTTAGTGGTTTAGGTGTTTATTTCGTCTCCAATGTTTACTGTCCTTGAAATTTCTTCAACAGACAGATAGGGTATTAGGCGAAGATATTAGGTATCGTAAATTGTCTACCTACTTACAGAAGCAGCTTTACCGAAGTTTAACCTAATTTTAGCTCGGCATGTATTGAGAAAATCATAATAGCGAAAATAAAATAAATCACAATTTTGTCAATCACAAAGTTAAGAGACGGTGTGACAGTCTGCCAACTTTATTGTCCCTCAATTCGCCTTTATGTACTTGGGTACAACTTAATATAAAATATTTATTCACGAGTATAGATTTAGTACCTACTCTTCCATTTTTCTATCAATATTTGCGGCACTCCAGATTTCACATGAATGAATGGAAACAAGACATAGGCACTCAAGCCCCGACTTGAGATAATCTAACCTTTGTTCCTTTATTAGGAAAAAAACCCAAGCATAATATACCTAGAGTAAATTGGGGTAAGTTCGGCGCTGGGATAGGACCGTACGAATCAAAATCCCGGCTAATTTGACAATATTTTTAATGCTGACAACATTTGACCGGCAAAAAAATGGTTCAGAATTTGGTTCATACGGTCTTATCCCAGCACCGAAATACCTAAACATACTCACCTATAAAAATACCCTCTTTTCGCGATCGGGTATCATTCTCACAAGACCACTTTCAAATAGGTCTCTTAAGAGATCTATTCAATCCGCTTACTGAAGTATCAAGACCATTTATCAAAGTATTTATAACTTGAAGAAAACGTGGGTGTTATCGAAATGAGCATTTACATAATATATCGAGGTTTCAGAGTATTCATAACTCATGTTACGTCAATGTTTTGAAATAAAAAAGGTGTGTGTTTCTATTATTTTTAGGAAACTCGCGGCGATTGTGGCGAGTGACTGATGACCGAAGTGACGTAGCCGTGGAGTTTTGATCATGAGTAGTCTACCCCTCGATTTAGAACGTCACTATAACTCATTCAGTACGTACGCAAGACAACGTATAAACTATTTAAAACCTCAATTAATCACGGTTTTTTTTTTCATCTTTCCCCTTAAAAATTAAACCAAAAAAACAATAATTATTTTTGTCTCGTCATCTGTATGCACGATATCGAGACCTAAGATTATGTCAAAATTCTAATTCCTACACTGCATAGATCTCGATAAAATATTCATGTCGCAGACGGACAAAAGGTTGGAACCCTAAAACCATAATTCAAAATGAATAACCAGAATAATTCAATTAATATGTATAACACAAAACTTTTGGAAATTCCGTTACTCTTATTCAAAATGTACCCTTATTTTTCGTACTTATATCACCGAAGGGATGCTTAATTTAATATTAAGGAGCTCGTTTCAGCGGGTTAATTAGTTAATAATCTGGGGTACCCCTGAGGATTTTTGACCTCTGACATTGTGTTGCCATCTTAGAAGATTTTCCTTAGAACAGACAGGACGAGGGATGACATTTAGATGAAATAATTGTGATGTTTATTTAGTTAATAAATAATAGGCTTCAAATTTTGTAATTTACAGTCACGGTGATGTGACTGTACACACGGCTACACATCAAGCTATACATTTCCAGTTTATGCTGATCTCGCATTGTATAGGATTTCCGTACAATGCGAGGTCAGCTTATACTGGAAATGTATAGCTTGATGTGTATGGCTTGTTATGGTGTACATAATAAAGAATACTCTATATATCTGTCTATCTATCCCATACACTCTGTATAAAAATGCAAAACAAAATCTTTTTTTTTTGTCACCTTACTTACGATTGGATTTTAGGCAGGCACTCAGATACTCAAATAAATGGCTAAGCCTGTGAACAGGTATTTGAAAGGTAAGAGTTACAAGAGTGAGGCCCTTTGTACACACACGTTTTTCTTGCCGTGAAAAACTACGGTTTATTCCCTATGTGAACACAGTGAATAAACCGTAGTTTTTAATACCGCAGTTTCGTAGACACAGTTGTCAGTGTTGTATGGATCACTATGGAAGCTTGTTGATGGGCAAATTTTTCAACGGCGCGTTTCATACGGCGCCGTACTGAAAAGAAACCGTGCCTTGTACAAAATCGCCTTAAAAAGTATTTCAACAACAGATGAGCAAAAAAATATAAAAACAAAAGAATACCTAAATATTTCCACGTCTTAACTCAAAAGGATTTTTCTGTAAAACTTTTTCCCTTTTAGTGAAAATGAACTTTTCCTGCGGGCGAATAAAATATAACGGCTACTTATCTTCCTACACGGGTCCCAAGTGTGCTAGAAATTTGGTGTAGCCTAAGCCTTGGTCTAGCGTTTAACGAATATTTTCTTTCACTATAAATCTTGCTACCAGTACTGAATACGAAATGGTATTTCCAAAGATTTCAATCGTAGATTCGCCCTGCTGCGTCGAAAGATGGTCGCGTTTCTGTTTCGTTTTGACCTCTGACATACACAATGTTGTATAGATTTGACTTAATTGTCACGAGCCATTATTATTGTGTGAGCTCACTCATCTCAGTATCGCCACTTTTTGCGTGACTTAGTACGGTGAGGTCAAATCTAACGATTTTAATATTTGGGCATTTCAGAGTTATGCGTCTACCTAATCAACCGTAATATAAAATGAAGAGTTGAACTCATTGGTATGCGTTGTCTTAAAGTATTCTTATAGACGATTAATTGGATACCAAAGTCTGGCACAAAGCCCATAGACGTTGAATTATTTATTATAATTATCGCAACAAATTAGACGAGGACAATCTATGACACCAAAACAGATCGTATCAGATGCTACATTAAAACAGATAATTAGAAAAGACAAATACAGGAAATGATTAATCTTGTAGTGTTGGTTGTCGCTATTGTATTAATTATAACCGGTTCAAACAATACTGTGAACAAATAAAGCAGTTTGAGTAGCATAAAAACTATTAATTGACTAGTAGGTATGTAGTGGTACTGTGGTACACACGGCTACACATCAAGCTATACATTACCAGTTTATGCTGATCTCGCATTGTATAGGAATTCCGCACAATGCGAGGTCAGCTTATACTGGACATGTATAGCTTGATGTGTAGCCGTGTGTACTTATACAATAATCGTTCAAGCCTTGTTAAGTGAAATAAATTTTAAATAGGATATGATCAGCACGGAGTTTGTTCCAAAATCTACGGACAATCGGCCATTTTTGAACCAAGATTCACAACCATTCGATACGTTTGCGTGCCTAATCGAATAGCAATCAATGTTATTGAAGGAGTCCTCCAAACGCTGTTCAAAAATCTGAAACCCGAAAATTTGTCTGTTTAAATTAAATAGACAAGCACTATTCTTCCGACAGCAAACTATTTATTGTGTGGGGCTAAGTAAATCGAGAAATCAAAATGTGTCATTTTCGACATGAAAGCCTGTCGAATAATTGTAAATAGCCATGTTAAAGTAACTAATAACCCATTTCTAATGAAATTAAAGGTTCATTAGAAAACCAGCGTCAGACAGCATCTGCCTGACGTTAATGCTTAAATGAACCATTTTGGCGCAGCCGTGAGGCATACACTATAAGGACCAGGCTCGGGTCGACGGCGCGTTGTGTTCCACGCGCGCCTCAAAGAGATGCCAGCAGAATTGACGGGATCCGCTAGGGCCGATGCCTGCCGGGGTTGCGAAGAAAACCGAAAGGGAGATCGTGGCCCCCGGCAACAGGGCAACCGAAGGAACACGGGTGGGTTTTAGTCAGTAAGAGTCTCGACACACCCTCCCGCTCCGCCCAGAGCGAAAGAAGTTATTTGATGATTTCCCACCCAAAAAAAAAAAAGGCATACACTATTGTTGTTATAATGTTATTTTCACCTTTTCATTTTGTTATTTGTATTTTGTGTTTCACGAATTGTGTTCAATTTTTTTTTCTTTCTTTCTTTCTTTAATATAATAGTATAATTCAGTCATTTTCTGTCAAAATAAATTAATTCATGAACTTTTTAAGACAGAAACTTATTGCACTTACTTTAAGGCAATTTCTCCGTGTAACGTCTTTATTTTGTGGCTGGCAATATCGTTACATTCTGCCAAGTCTCGTGTACTTGTGGTTCCCTTACCCAATTATAAGTACTTTAACCTGTAAGTTTTGACGTTTCCACCTTATCTATAAAATGATTGTTTAGAGTTTGTTGTTACAAAAGGGTCTTGAAATTCAAGATGGCGGCCCTTGGCTTATGAAGGAAGGGACGGTTATGATACTCCGAATTTGGGTTGTGTTTAGTTAACTCTAGAGGTAAAGTAATTAAAAACAAGGTAAGGGTTTACGGTGAACCATGAAACAGCCGTTGTACCTATGTACCTGGGAGATAAACCGTGCCGTAGGCTAAATCATTTAGGATCGCATTACAATTTGAATTGTACTCAATCTACCTTGCTTTTTCCAACTATGTTGGGGTCAGCTTCAAGTCTAACCAAATACAGCTGAATACCAGTATTTAACAAGGCGCGACTGCTTATCTGACCTCTAAAGCATAGTAACCGGGTAATACGATACTCCTTGGTAAGACTGGTTGTCAAACTTTCGGGCTTCCAAGATCCACGAATAACAGCTGGGGCCAACGGCTTAACGTGCTTTCCGAGTCACGGAGGAGTCTCGGTATGTGAAGATCGTCACTGATCCACGGACCAACCCCGGCAAGCATAGCTTAACCTGATGGATCGATCTGTGCGGCTGTTATTACTTAGCCACGAGCTCCTTTATTTAAATTTAATTAAAATTATAATTTAGATTGTATCGCTATCCAAAAAATTATATTCTGGAGACAATTATAATAAATTGACCCCATAATGAGGTTAGGTTAGATTATGTTTTCCGTGGTGCTTCTATCCTTTTTGATAGTAAAATAGGTAAATTTTGGTAAATTTGGTAAATTTTAGTTGTAGCACTTAGCTTATCTGTAGTCACATTCGGAAAAATGCAGCTATAGGCAATAGAGGTTTACTGAAAGGACTTCTACACTATATGTATATACTACTTCTTTGTAAAATAATTTATTGTTCTTAAATCGCAACAGGAAAATAGACAAATATTGCAAGAGATGGTTGAAGAATCGTTCACATACCTATAGTGAATAACTACTTATCTAATTTCTCGACAAAAAATACGCTGCTAAAGATTCTTATAGAGCGTTTATTTTTATCTTCACATTCCATATTGAGTATTCTGATATTAAAATGCTTGGCACTTCTAACAGCTACGCGGGCTATATGAAAATATCTAGGACACCTACAAGGTAAAATTGAAATTAGTTAGCAAAACTCCGCAGATATGATGGAATATCGATGATTTAAACAATATACTTACTTTTTTATCATCTTTTTTATGGATCATGTGGTCTGCAATAAAGATTTGTATTTATTTATTTATCCAAACTAATATTACAAAGAGAAAATATTTGATTTTTTGTAAGTTTGTTTGTAATGAATAAACTCAAAAACTACATGCTATAGTATCACTGAGTAACATAGGCTATAATTTATAAAGATATCACAAGGGAGAAGCCGCTGGCGGATGCTAGTTTAAAATAATGATTTTATTATCTATTTTGGGATCGACGACGTCTAGAGTATTGTTAAGTACTTATGAGTTGAGAAATCGGTTTTTCGTTTTATTGTGTTTAAATATCGATACCCATCTCGATTGCAGAGTTTTGTTAGCTAATTTAATTTGACCCAGTATAAACTACTCAGCTGATCTGTTGAAACATTAATTACATGTTAACTAGCAGCGCCCCGCGGTTCGTGGGCATAAGTCTCGATCCCGTCGGAATATGGGGATAAAAATCCTATGTGTTAATCCAGGTTATAAACTATCTGTGTGCCAAATTTCATCCAAATCCGTTCAGTGGTTTTTGCGTGAAAGAGTGACAAACATCCATCTATGCGTCCATCCTCACAAACTTTCGCGTTTATAATATTACTTGCGACCCGCCCATGCTTCGCACGAGTGCAATCTACTTTCCGCGCAACTTTTTTATTTTTTTCTTTCATAAGAACCTTCTCCTGATAATAATAAGCAAAAAAAAAATTGCGAAATGGGTTCAGCCGTTCACACGTGATGTCGTGATCAAGGTAAAAAGGGATTCATTTATATATATATATATATATATATATACACAAATACAGAATAGAATTCAGGAGGATTTACAAGTAGGTATCATGTTTCTAATTAAGTGGTCTTAGGCGGTATTTATTCATATTCATATATTTATTTGCATTCCATAATATAGGTATAAAGGTGTTACAATGGCTTAAAGCTAAGGTACAATTACGGACCCTGTAGGGCACAGCAAAAACAATAAAATTAATTCTTAAAATAAAATGCATAAAAAAAATGCAATGAAACATAATATTCTACTTGACTACGGCGAAGCCCAAAAAGAACGTAGTGCAATTGTGTTAATAAAAGATTTTGGTAATAACCAAGTCTAGGTCAATTCGTTCTCTTGTAAAAATAAACGGACCATTGAAGCTCAGCTGATAATATAAGTATAATCAGTTATATTTAAAATTATTTTAAGAATGTAACATGATAAGCGAAGCACTAACAAACAATACTGTAATGTACAAAATATTTATTTTAAAATTAAGGGTAAGTATGACTGCAATTAGCGTGTTTTTAGCCATTGAGATATGACAAAAAAAAAAAAAAAACATTTTCACGAGCACAATATTAATGCTGTGCACATCATCATTCATTTCAGCCGAAAGACGTCCTCTGTTGATCATGGGCATCTCCCCCAAGAACATAATAATGTACAAAATATAATTTACATAATGTGTGCCAGTCTTCTGGGCACATTTCTGAATGACAGCGATGCGAACGAGTCAATTAATTTTAATTTAATACTTAGTGTTAATAGTTAGTTGTGTCTTATATTTAAAATAAGCGTTTGTGAACCTATTTACATATTTAATGGTTTTATGAAAATGAAGAAACGCAGCATTTACAGAAGGCAGAACAAAAACGCAAGTGCGTCGGTGGCCTTAAAATCAATTAATTCTTACGTGACTGTGTCAACTATCCAAATTATTTATGTAATCATTTGACTTAACAAATGTAATGTAAACATCAATAAAAAATTATCTTATTGCTATGTAAGTGTAGCTCAATAACAAATGTATGAAGAGTTTTAACTCGTCTATACATTTATGTACTTAACCCAATATAAAAAATCCTTACAACAATTTTTTTTTTCATTGCCAAACTATTTTTTTTTTAAATATCACAAACAGATAATTGAAAACGACTGTATTAAACTCTTGTGAAATTGTCAATTCAAACAGAATATTAGTTAACATTTTGGTAAAATCTTTTAATATTAGCAGCACTAATTAAACAAAAAAAAAACATTATTTTTGGAGAGAAAGAAAGAGATTAAATTTGTCACGTAGGTATAGTCGATTTCGTAATGGCTGTATCACTTTTGGTAACAATTATCACTAAATTGAAACTTCATCAAAGTTGAAACTATCACGTACCACAACCACAGCCACAATCATAATACAACGATAACACGTGGTCGGACGCTGAAAATGAATAGTTTATTTACATGTAACACATGTTGCCGTCAAAATAAATTAGGTCGGCGATAGGTAGCAGGCACAACGCAACTACCAGCGAGACCGCACACTAGAGGCCGGCCACATCGCAAATTACAACGTTCCACCGACCATTCGATTTGAGTTTCCACAACGCAACTGCAAAAAGCTGCTAAGCGACACTATTCACACGTAACCACTGCATGCCCACATTTAATCGCTGCGAAGTGGTGTGGTTGTGTTGTGTTACATGTGAACGGGCCCTAACTATCACATAAACAAATAAATCTTGTCGTTTTCTGATGTGCAGGTGACGTCAAACCTTACGTGGTAAAACAATTACAAGGTCCACTATACCAAAGCGATACGCGATGTTTTCAGCTTTCACTACATTTTCCGAGACTAATGGACGTATCGTCCAAACGGGCGGAATCAATTGAATTAAATAATTACCACTAATTTATGACTTGTCTGTCTGCCAAACAAAATAACGACATCTTAAAAGTTTTACTGTAGTTTTTCCCATTAAACTAGAGCCATCCGTTTCATTTTATTTGAATCGCCGACTATCGGAATAATGGAGAAAAATCTGTGGGTGTACATTTACGTCCATTTATTCTGCGAACTATTATTTATTTGTGAGCACATATTTTACAATGAGAACCATCGTTTCCTGTTGTAGATGTTCAACATTGATTTGTGTTGCAATTGTTTGATTTAAACGATATAAAGTGTTTTTTTTTTTATATACAGCTGTATCAGAAAGGTGTGGTCAAATTTAAGGGGGGCACAGACCATCAAACGGAACAACTTTCTCCATGGGACCACCATCGTAATCGAGAAAATCAGACGTGTCCCATACACAAAATATTAATAGAAAAGTTATTACACAATTGACAACTTCCTTAATGATAAATCATTGACTGACTGACATGCTAATAATCCATTTGACATTTGACATTTTTGTATTAATTTGACATTTACTGTAATTCGAACGATTTGATATAATTTTTTATTATGTAGGTATTGTTATAATTTCCTAATTGTTATTTAAAATTATAACGTCTTTAAATTTGTGTAAATTAACATGATTTGTATGCCCATGTGACGGTAGAACATGGAGGACTTTCTTAATAAAACATCAATGTAATAATTACTCATGTTTGCAAAGTAATAAATGATTTGATTTTATTTGACTTGGGTCGAGTAGGTATTGAAGTTTTGTTTAGGACAGTTGGTAATATTTTTGCGATTATGATAATGGTCCCATGGAGAAAGTTGTTTAGTTTCATGGTTTCTATCACATTCTTAAATATGAGCACACATTCCTGATATATGTTGTTTAAATATTGTTGCATACTCTGGGACAAACTATTGAAGGTGTAACTAATGTGCAAACTCTCGAGACAAAGTTTTAAAGATTTTTTATCCCTATTAATTTCTGTCATCTTGTATAGGAAATTTGTTCAGGCATTCTGAAACTGGCCTAGTTATTAATGGTAAAATATTAAAGGTAATGTTCGTGCCGCTTCATAAATGAATTCAAAAGTTTAGGTAGCTGAAATACGAAACCTTGAGTTCATTTTCCACCAGGTTCTCTTAAACTCAATGAAGATGTATTTTAAGATACTCCGTACCTCGTGCGTTTATTTAATTACTTAATGGCTTATCGCATTAGTTTTAACGATTAAACCTTAATCTGAACTACAAAGTAGAAATCAGGTATTTCCGTATTATCTTCATCATCGTTCCAAAACTTAAATAAACCGTGCGAAGCAGGGGTGGGTCACTAGTATTATTATAATCCTCGTAACAGTTCTGGTCGGCATTGACACTGACACTAAATATACCTACCAAAGGAAATGGAATGAGCCACTGAGCAGTGAGACATCCACTAATTAAATATACCAGAGGAGACGGCATAAGCCACTGAGCACTGTGACATCCACGAAGTAAATAAACCACTTTAGATGGCATGAGCCACTGAGCACTGTGACATCCTAAATAATTATTTTTAACGAAATTTATCACAGCAAAACTGCCCACTTTATGTCTACTGTACCGTAAATAATTTCAACGTCCCTGGACGTCGGACGGCTTAAGACGACACCATTGCAATTAAAATGTAATTTGTCCTCGTCAGACGTCATTATAGATTCAATGTCAATGTCAGGTAGGGCTGTCACGTTCAGATTGTATGTAAATTAGGAGTTATAGTATGTTGTGATGTTTTTATTGGTGATTGAATTAGTTTATGTTTGTTTATCTACACCCATGCTAGAAACCCTCTATGAAAGTTTCCGAAACAGTTAGCTTATTGGCAATGTAGTATCTTTATCAGTGGTATCTTTATGAATTTCATAAAAAGAACATTGTCATGCACGCGTGTTTCACTACCATAGCGTCGTTTGTTTGTTTGTTACGCTTGCACGCTAAAATGGCTAAACGGATTTGGATGAAATTTGGCACATAGGTAGATCACGACCTGAATTAGGACATAGAATATTTTTTATACCGATATTTTTACGGGGTTAAGACTTATGCGGGTGAAACCGCGGGATGCAGCTACTGATTAATTAGCCAATTCATTATTAAATTAACGGAATTTAATGTTGGTTTTCCCAAATTTGAATAATTTTATAATGAGAATACATTAATTTAAACTATTCCATAAAGTCAAACATCAATTATGAACATGATCATAGTTACCGTTTTCAATTTACTCAACTCAAGACTCTCTTTACAATATTTAATGTATGTTTGAAAATCTCGTTTTTTTCTACTATAATCTATTTAACCATTTACTCAATTGTTATGTACCACGTATAATTGTAAGTATTATATGTATTGTTGTGTACTTTCAAACGCTTACCTTACTACCTTACGAAAAAGCTTAAACAAAAACACGTTAAAAAAAAAATGTTCCCTGCCACAAATCATACCCTCATAGACAACCCTAGCGGTTGCCACACTATCGCCTCTGGCCGCTTCCGTGGCCAGACGTACGTAAATAGCCCGTGGCCACGTTGTGGGGCGCACACCTTTTTGTTAAGGGAATTTTACAAAATGTGTGGTAAAATGTTTGCAATGTTTGCAATATTTTGTGGTTTTTGTATGGTTGCAGAACTAAAATCTATACAATTATATAATATTAAAGTGTCTGTTTGTAATGTAAAAATAACAGCTTTTTACTAAATGCATACGAAAGCATATACGGTACATACAACAGAAACACAGTTTTAATTATTCTTGTCTGTCTGTCTGTTTGTTTCGGCTAATCTGCGAAACCGCTGGACCGATTTTGATTGTACTTTCACTGGAAGATAGCTGATGCTATAAGGAGTAACTTAGGCTACTTTTGTTTTAGGAAACTATACAAATAAATAAAATTGATGTATAGAATTCCACGCGGACGAAGACGCGGGAAACAGCTAGTTAACTTATAAAAAACATTTAGTTAAAACTTACAATTAAAAAAATATCAAAACATGGTGCATTAATAGCCTTTCATAAGTTGTAAGAGGTTTTGATTCCTTAATCACTTTAACCTCAGATTCATAACATAATATATATCTACACACATACAACACCTATTTTTTCATAAAACAGATCCTACGCGCAACACTGCAAATCCATTCGACACAACAGAATTTCGCCCCGTACCCTCAAAAATTCCACAAACAGAAATTCGAAGAAAAATATTTCAAAAAGGTCGCTTCGATAATAAATTCTACGCGTTGGGAGGGACAGGATACGTCATCTGTGACAGATGGTGTAGAGCGAACGGGCCCACTGTACACATTGGCTGTCCATCAATGTTGCTGACATGTGGATTAAGTACTGGGCTATTTTTACGTCAAAATTCTGTGAAAAAATGTGGCTGGCAGAAACTTTCAGATGACACTGGCATGTGTTCAAAAATGGGTGGTTTGAAATCTCGCAATGGATTTTCAACGCACTGCTGCTTGGCAAGTTGCGTCGGTGGTGTGACGAATACGGGGGAGCCTAGGATGATTGGCGAGAGAACCGATACTGTTCTGCTCAGTAGGTTCACTGAACTCATGTGTTGCGAGACCAATGAGCCTACTGTGCAGAGATAGACGGTGTATCTAGTTTCTTCTTTTTACTTCTTTATTACTAACATTAGTCATAAGTAAAATTATTGTTACTAACAACCTTGCCTTGCCTATGGACTTTTTTGTCTGAAATAAATTATTTTTATTTTATTTATTTAGCGCCGAAAGTTGAAAATCCAACCACTGAGATGCTTTCTGTTGGATTCTAAATGCTCTGCTTATCACCGAGAGTTGAAAATCAAGTGCGCGATAAAAAATCGCCCGTACGTACCAAGTGACTCAAAATAGTCTATTGTGACTTGGTGATTTTAAAACAGTATGTATTTTGTCAAATACCTGTACAACTCTGATGTTTCTTTACGTCTTCAATATTGAAAGAGAGCAGTTTTAACTCGGAATCTAATTGACCTTGCTCCAAAGTAGTAGGGTAGTCGAACGTAATAAGTCCTCCGAGTAGAAATAGTTTTACCGAGAAAGTATCAACTATTTACGCCACAAAGTATTGCCGTATTCCAACGGTACCTCCCTATGTAAGTAGATACGCCGGTGAAATTGCAGCAATATATGAGACATAACAACTTTGTTGCTTTGTAACACGGGTGCAATGCAATAAAAGTAAGGCACGTCCCGTGACGTGTCTCAAGTTGACGTGATCGAAGAGTTATTGCATTTTGTAATAAACAGCTTGGTATCAGACGATCCTTTTGCTAGTTTCATCACTTATTCGATTCAAAAACTTTAACACTAGTAAGCAAAGAAAAGAAAAGAAAAAAAGAAAAAATATATTTGCACTACGTATACATGACGTAGAAATAAAACACAAAAAAAAAATCAAGTTGGGGGAAAATATGCATCACTTCCACGCGAAACGGTCATCGCTCAGCATAATGCTGTGACACTATAATGCACCTACTAAATAAGTACCTACGTACTTTTATAAAGTTTACTTCGGATCACGCCCAAAAATTGTTTTGAATAAATTTAGCACCAAGATGGGAAAAGTAAAGGTATGATTCCATGAACAACGCTGCACGCGGCAGTGATGCCGCAGCAGTGCTGCTGTATTACTACTGGTCTACATTTTCTATTGGTTTATGTGAGATTATATTCCGAGCACGGCAGCAATGCTGCGCGAGATTGCTGCGTCACATTGTTGTTAAATGTGACCAGTAGTGTCGCAGCAGCACTGCCGCATACAGTGGTGTTCTGAATCATACCTTTAAACAGATGGAGATGAGCACACCTCCGCCTAATCCTTCGGGAAATCACGCGTGTTGTAATGTGTTTGTTTATATTGAGAAGCATATACCTATAAATATGTATTCAATAATATAAGGTGTCAATTAAAATTACTTTCACTCCATTTAGGAAAATCTCACTTGCGCGTGACTGCTTCACAGAACACAAAGTGTCAATCACTCACTGTCTGACTGGGATTAAGTGGCTACTTGAATTTCCATTTGTTACAGAATAACTTTTATTTAGGTATTCCAACATATTTCAGAATTTGTGGTTGAGAAATACTGGTACCAATTAAGTAAGCTGTCCGTGGGTAGGAGACCATCACCATCTGCTTAGCCTTTGCTCAACTTTATTGGGGTCAACGTCCCGTCTAACTGCATGCTAAATACCAGTATTTTACATTGATCGACTTTCTGTTCTTGGATAGAGGACTATGTTTAGAAAACACTAGGTTGATGATTCTATACCTACCGAATTATAATACGCCATTGTCTATCGAATTGGAACTCAAACCATTTATCTCACATAAACCAATTACAGGCACTTTATATCGTATTGTCAAGGGGTCAGTCAGTAAGAAAGATGAAGCTAGTTGTCCATTCCAAAGCGTAGTTGAATAGGAATATGACCTATAGAGAAGAACGGGCAAGAAACTCTACGGACACTCTTTTAAATCAAAATATGGTTACAAAATAATGGTAACATTTCATTCATGTTGAAATTATATATGTGAGAATGTGGCAGAACTTTAAAAGAGTCCGTAATAAAAAGAAAAAACGAGTAAAAAATTAAATTAAATTAAAATAAGTCGTTCCAAACAAAATCCACCATCGTAACACGCATCATTCATCTCCATTTAATTCATAACTACATACTTCTCAACATTTCCCAACTAATTGTTTACGAGTGCCGTGAATAAATGGCTAGTCAACGCACATGGAAATTCAACACTACACTGAAAGTGCCACGTGGTTATTGTCTAAGAGATTTATGTTGTTTACAGCACTAATTTTTGTTATATAGCACTTATTGAGAGTTTTACGTTCGTAGGTAAAAATGTGATGTATTGGGAAAGAAGATTTTTGTAGGAGTAGGTATTTAAAACGAAGAAGAAACGGTGTGAGGACTTGTATTCGTTCAGGACAGAGTAACCAGAAAAGGCAATAGAAAGAGAAGTATTGAGTTTACTAAGGAGACCGAACAATAGGACGGTAATAAGGTTGAATACCAAAATTATCTCTAAGCAACGAATGGTGGTGTACTTTCCAATACACCTTTCTGATACAACCTATCGGAAAGGTATGGTTTTCGAGGGTACTACAGCAGATAGTGAGGTCAAAAAGTAAATCAGAGTGGTGGCTACAAAAATTTTCAAATTTTTCATCATGGGTGTCTTTTTCATGGTTTTCGAGGGTGTTAAAGTCGATAGTGACGTTAAATGTAAAAAGGGTGTAGTAATGCAAACTGAACAACTCTCTCCATGGTCATAATCGAGAAAAATAAATCAGCTGTCTCGTACAAAACTTCAATACCTACTCGACCCAAATGTATGGGACGGCTGATATTTTTTTCTCGAATATGATGTTGGTCCCATGGATAAAGTTGTTCCAATTGATGTTCTGTGCCACACCCATTTTGACCACACTATTCTGATACTCCCTGTATAGCTACGGTTTTCACTGCATTGGAATGATCAACGAGCTAGAGCGAGCCTTGTTGCCTATAATTTCTGTCACATTCAAAAAAAAAGAACAGTGGCACTCCGGGAGTGCCGACAGAAGAACAATTTTACTGTGCCGAAAATACTTTTAATAAGGTGTCGGTAACTGTAACAGTGTCGCGAGTTCAATTATTTTTTCCCATCTCAAAAATGCCCAACACGCCTAAAGAAGTTTTCACTTCAAAAGTCAAGACTTTTTAATTTATTTCAGTCGATCTAGGATAGGGTTTCGAAAAAATCATATTTACACGTCTACAAGTAGGTAGTATGTTTATGATCTTCCAATTTGATGTTTCTTCAGGTAATGAATTAAATAGGCTGTGAAGTCAATCAGCTAGTAGGTAAAGAGAACTACAAAGCAATTATCATGAATTAAAAAACACAGATATTTCTTAAAACCCAGCTGCATGCAGCAGCATGTGGGATACATGCATATCACGGCAAATGGACACATGAACCGTCGGTAATGGGTCTCGTATTCAAGCCTTCGTGAAATTAAATTTTTCTTCCTAGCCCCCACCATCAACCGTCAGGCATGACCTAAATTAATGTAGCCTGCTTGTTATAATTTACATGGTTTGCTCAATTACACTGTATTTTGACAGTATAGCGTAAAATATTTTTTTTTTTTGATAAAAAAGTAACAGATATTTTAAGACTACTGCGTTTTCAATATAGTATCTATTATTCTTAAGATGTCAAATAGATACGAAAACTTAATAACCATTGTTATGTTATTTTAATATTTAACAAATTCATGTGTTGTATTAATTTTTTCTATTTAACACGTTTAAACATTTGTATGCCAGTATCGCCATTTCATGGCGATTCATGTAAGATCATATCTCTATTAATAAGACCTTAGTGTACCATGTTTTAAAGCAAATAAATATATTCTATCCAAAAACAATAATTTTATTGTACATTAGGTATGTACATAAAATCTTAGCAATTCATTTGTTGAAAGTGTGAGAAATTGGTTTTGACGTTTATTTGATCTTTGTTGGAGACTGAATGGAAGAATGATTGAATTGGAATGAGAGGTTTTTTCAACTGTTCATTTTAGGCTTTTTGATGAGCAGGGAAATTATGTGTAATTTTGACACCTACCTAATTATGATTGTAATAGAGAAAAAACAGGAAGAACAAAATAAAAAGTGATTTTGTTATTAGTATTGAATTGTCTTAAAAAGTTTAAGCTTTGAGAAGAGGCTATTAACCACAAAACATAAAGATGGCCATGTACTAAAATATCTTTTATCAAAGAAAAATCATAACAATGAGTTCGTAACACGAATGCTGAAAATACCGATACATTTTTAACGACATGTCCCTAATTAAAACCGTTTCTTTTTCATCCGAACACAAGATATACTCTGAAAAAGATTACATCATATTCCATCTTTTACAAATATCTCCTTTATCTGCCTACCCTTATTAAATATGCACAATTGAGAGTCTCAGGAATTCTGAAAGATCTAACAATACGTCCACGTAAATAAATAATGTTTGCTCGTTTCAGAGAATTTCAGAAGCATTTTATAAGCAAGCGAACACAATTACTGTCAGCAGATTTTATGAAGCGGTGGAGATAACCTTTTAGAAGTATGTTTGAGGATTTCCTTGTTTTGTTTTTGTATCCACCTTTTGTGTTTATGCAATCCCTTTAGTGTGTACTCTTTTAATTGTTGCACAGTGAAATGTTTCTATGTTGTGTTTGTATCTAATTAGTGGGAAAAGGCTCTTCTACACTTTTTTAAGAAATACGTACCTACTTTTTAACCGACTTCTAAAAGGAGTAGATTCTCAATTCGACAGTATGTTTTTGAAGTGAAAACTTCTTTAGGCGCGTTGGGCATTTTTGAGATGGGAATCAACAATTGATTTCGCGACACTGTTACGACACCAACTTTTGATCATTAAAAAGACATCAACGCGCGATACTTTATATCCTGCACAATAAAATTGTTCAAGTTCTGTCGGCACTCCCGGAATGCCACTGTTTTTATTTTGCTTGGGCAGTTTTTTAGTTAGCTTCAATAATACGTATTTTTCCCGGTTCCCTATCCATTTGCATAAAATTTTAAGACCTAATATAACTTAGCATAAAATTGTTTTGCATAATTATATTTTCGCATAATATAATTACGCATAACAGCTTACGCATAATTTTTTTAAGCATAATTTCTCTAACCATAATAATGATTAAGCATAATATTCTAAAGCATAAATTTATTAAGCATAAAGTTCTAAAGCATAACTTTTTTAAACATAATATCCTAAAGCACAAGCAAGCATACAGCATGCAAGCAAGCATGCAAGCAAGCATGCAGCAAACAAGCAAGCATGCAGCATGCAGCATTCAAGCGAGCATGCAACATGCAGCAGGCAAGGTTCCTGTCACGGCTCCGGCGCTGCGGGCCTCCGGCGGCCCCGCGCGTGCTAATCGTCGCAGACGGCTTTCGCTCACCACCGCAGATTCGGCTTGTTGGCCGGCTTCGCTGGCCGGCCTCAGCCGCGGCGGCTCGCTGGCAGCCGCCTGCTCCTCAGTTCGCGGGCCGCCTCGCCCCTACGCGCCTACGCGATTTTAAATTACACTCTAGGAGTAGGACAAACAAGACTACGTGGAGTCGGTTTTACAGCAATTCGGTTCTGACACTAACTTTTGTTGCACAGCATATTAAATTTTTAACCAACAATATTAGGCCTACTAACGTTATGCGAATCAAATTTATGCCAAAACAAATTAGTCTTTAAGATGATTATGCCAACATAAAATGTATGCCTAAAAAAAATTATGCCGAAGTATTATTATGCCAAAACAAATTGTGCCGAAATCGTTATGCCGAAGTATATTAGGACAAAGAACATTATGCGAAAAGAAGGGATCCCATTTTTCCCACTTAGTCTATATGGATGATGATATAGTTTCTGTAGCAGGTGACAGTGAAAAATAAAAACTTTTTACGAAAAAACCGATTTAAAAAAAAAAATCGAAAAAGTAAAAAATAACGTCAATTTCGGAAGTTGGTGTCTTTGGTTCCAAATTTTAGTTTTTTGCCACCGACTTCCGAAAAAGAAGTTATATTTCACTCTTTTTTTTTAAGTCGGTTGTTTTTGTAATATGATTTCATCCATTATCTCCACAAAAACTTATGTTGCTATGCCCAGACAGTGTTCCTTTGAATTACAATTCTGATTATGATGCAACACATATTCACATAACATTTCTATGCCTTAATATTACACGTACTAAGCCATGTCAACACTCATTCGTCAGACTATAAATCTTGCAATTAAATCTTGTGATTTATAAAACAAGCAAACATGACGATGCACTTTTATGAAAAAGTACGGACATGTCAAGGCGATGTCGGCATTAATTACTGTTGAAAATGCCAAGCTGAGCTATTTACTTGCTGAGCTTACTTTGGCTCCTGAAATATAAGTAAATTTTTACTTAGTTCAGAAGCCAGCCGTTCAACCTGATTTTGACCTCCACTTGTACAATGATGGTTAGTGTATGAATAACTCTGTGTTTTCTCTTTGTACAATAAACTTATATTGTATTTATTTATTTTATTTATTTAGGTGCTAAGTCTTAAGACATTTTCATATTGAAGTTCATGTCGCGTCGTATAAATAAGACTGGTATTCATACTGCCAGCAATGGTCTTTATGGCCCGAGGCAGCGATATAGCGAGTAAAGAATAACATAGAAGTGAAAATATCGCCTTGTACTATAATAAGCCTGGTGATAGATGATGGCTTTTACAAATCAAAGTGGCATGAAAATTATACATGCATTCCTCGATTTTCATGCATTTAATTAGATTATTCTGTTTGAATCATCATCTGCCTAGCCTTTCCCAACTATTTTGGGATCGGCTTCCAGTCTAATCTGATACAGCTGAATACCAGTATTTTACATGGAGCGACTGCCTATCTGACCTCCACAACCCGGTTACTGGGTAATACGATACCCCTTGGTGAGACTGGTTGTCAGACTTTTAGGTTTCTGACAACCCAAAAAAAAAAGAAAAAAGTATGTAAGTGAAAATAATAAGAAAAATTGTACATAATTTATTGAAGATGATACGATGATGCGTACTAATCTGGTTGAAGTTATACTAGGTCAGTATCTACTTATCTAATATCTTGTAGAAACTATCAGATCATACATAGATTTAATCAATATTAAAATATGTGTGTTTTCACACTTGCCATTTCGACGTTAAAGCATTTATAACCACGCTTTTGCACTCCGATTTTTGGAACTTTACAGGCCAATTTGACAAATTAACTTCATATTTCTAGCTGTCTAAAGTAAAATATATCGTGTGAATGTAGCTTTTACATTCACATGGTATATTTCAATTTTGTATCATACATTCAGTATAATTCCACCTTTTTACGCGCTGTTATTTTACAACATAATTCTATAATACATCTGCGTCCAAATTGTATAGAGCTTTATCGTAAAATTTACTACGGCATAAAATTACCTGTTACTTTACAGCCCATTGAATTTGAGCTTTACATCTTTGTTTTAGGATTGAGAATTGTAGTGTAATAACAGTTGCAAGTTTATGTGAGCATTTGAGTTCATGAGTGCTTTGCTTTTCTTTTTAATTTTATGAATGAAAGGAGGTTGAAATGTTTTGTCTGTTTACTTCATGTGAGAATTGCATTGCTTTTATATGTAGCTGTGGTTCAATAAACTTTTGAGGGGATACGAAAAACCTTTTTGTTTTCTTATTCTCTGGTTGATTGATGAACTGGAGAATGCAATGGCATACAATTAAAGGTTACCGAGTGACTTGCTTACTTTTAACATTTTATTTCGCAAACGTAATAAATAAGAGTTATTTTCCTTTATGCTTTTAATAGCAATCGCATTAAGGCTCTTTCAAACAGGCGCGACACGCGACGCGACACAAGGACACCGCTCGTCGCGCGACGAGCGGTGTCTTTGTGTCGCGTCGCGTGTCGCGCCTGTTTGAAAGAGCCTTTAGTCAGTGCTACCAAAAACTTATTTGCAAATAGAACGATTGTTTATTGAATCTTGCTAAACTAATTGATCGACTAATTTACTTGGTAGTGTTATTCATTCTCCTAATTAATTTAAAAGAAGGTCTTTTAATATTTTCGTACTCCGCTTTAACTCAAAATTATTAAATTATTTTAAAATAAAGTGCTCAATCACTTCAGAATATTAATATAATATTAAAATACAAGAACCAGAACATTTGATGGACACGAGAAGAACATCAAAGACAGTTACGAGTTGAAATATTACACTTTAGTTCACACGAAACACGTGATGATATAATTATATTTTTAATGAAGTAGTAACGATATATTAATAAATTAAAATTTAATATAAAGTACATAAACCTTCGTGATTGACAGCGTGAGTTACACAGGTCTACTCTAAATCAGTGGTGAATTACCTACTTTATTTTTTATCTAGACACACGGCAGTGTATAAACCAAGCCAAACTCAAGCCAAGTTCGGTCAGTCTAGTTTTATTATTAAATTCTCATCCATGTGTACCTAAAAACGAATTTAAAGGCATAATGTACTAGAATAATCTGTGTATTAAATGACAGACCAGACTTCTACTAAAACATATCAAGGATTAGGTATAGAAATAATATAAGTCAATCGATACCTGTTTGTGTGTTACCACATCACGAGATAACAATTCAACGGATTTGTATGATAATTTCACTGCTGTGTAAAAGAAAGAAAGAAAGAAAGAAAGAAAGAAAGAAAGAAAGAAAGAAAGAAAGAAAGAAAGAAAGAAAGAAAGAAAGAAAGAAAGAAAGAAAGAAAGAAAGAAATAAAGTAAAGTAAATAACAAAATGAAAAATTGAAAATAATGTTGTATGTCGAGCTATATTGAGCTTTATAGACGTATTTAAAATAATAATAAAAAATACAATTATGTGGCAGCAAGTCCAGCTAAAAAACTAACATAGGTACGCTGCTTAGGTAAGTACTTTATTCTGTTATAATATCTGTATCTGATGAATGGAAAACTATAAATAGGAAACCGTGGGCAAATTTAGTTTGACATAAATACCGTTGCCGTGTGAAATTTTCTTGAGCATTTCTGCAAATGCTGGCAGCAGTTCCAGATGTTTACCTAGCCATCACCTTCAGGATCTAATCTCGTATATCAAAAAACTAGTTTAAGCAAAAACTCAATGTAAACAAAACTGATAAATCTTTCTCGGATTTCGACATTTTTATAAATTACTGCTGTTAAAGTGTGTCTGTGTTGCCGTCATATTGTTAGACATATCCAAGAGGCATGTTTTAAAAAAGATTTCTAAATGAACAATTTATTTAAAACTGTGTTTTTAATTCAGGACTGATCTGACTCATCCACATACTTTTTATCTTAAACATATTTTCTGTTAGTAAAAAAATTCTAGAAAATTAAAAAAAAAAGTATAACGAAAAAAAAATTATAAATTCGGTAAGCACAGTATGCCGTACGTCAGTGGTCTTAGCTGTCCTCGTATTGTATTGAAACTTTGTATACAAAGAAAATACGTAGTTTTACAGCCAACTGACGCGCGACCTACTGTACTTACTTATGCAATTATTTTTAACTATACACTGGAATATTGTTGAATCATCACAAGCAAATATTTTACGAACCAAACCACCAAGGTCGGTGATGCTGCACGTCATTGCACTTTTTATGAAAACAAATCAGGAGCCAATACAAAATTCGAATGTGATCGAACGAACACATCGATGCAAGTCATAAGCGAAGGCGACTGAGTATATGTAAATATTGACATAATTTTAGTCACCATTCCAAATACGTATATACGTTTATATAAATCGAGTTAATATCTAAACGAGGTGACATAATAAATTTAGAATTTTAATTATTAATTATTAGTAATTTTTTTTTGCAGCAGGAGCAGCATCTAGTCAGTCATAGGTACTCGTGTTTGTGTTTCGCTAAGATACAATTTAGGAATCTGTTAAATATACGCAATGCACATGAGGTAACATAATCTGATCTTGAGTTCAAACGAGAAAACCTTCAGTACCAATATTTTCCAAGTGAATCAACAAACATCACTCAAAGACATCCTGAAGTAAACACACCTTCTTATAATATAAAAAAACACGGTGTAAGGAACGTGGGAATATTCCGCAAACTGGTAATATTCCTTACACCATTTATAAGTACCTACAGATAATTTAAAAAAAAATAGTGCTAGGAAATAATCATTTCAAATGGTCACTGTTATCGAAATGGATAAGGACTAAATGGACTATACATACCTATATTATTTTTCCGATAGATAGACCCACTTGAGTAAAATGTACGTCGAAGTACCCTAGGCTGCTAGTCCTAATATAGATTTGCTAACTGCCTTTATTCTAATATTAGGTTTTGCCCGCGGCGGCATCGGCAAGTATCCCACGGGAACGTACTACCAGGATAAAAAGGATCCTATCGTACATATACATTTTATACACGTAAGTCGTAGCCAAAATAAACTCATTAGAATTTTATCGTGCACCAATCGACTACACAATTTGGGGAATATTAATAATTTGAGTAGGTCATGGTCTACCCATGTGTCAGATTTCATCCAAATCTGTGCATCCTTTTTAGCGTGAAAGCGAAACAAACAAACTCACTTGCTTTTTTAATAATGTATGTCCATGCGCGGACAGGGTGCCGCGGGAGATAAAGGCGGGGTGAGGAAGACGCACGGGACGACCACGCGGCGCGAGCCAATCAGCGACGACCAACGCGGACCGCGCGTCTCTTCACGTCAAAATCTTGTGCGAACGGTTATCGTTTTCATAAATGTCAGCAAATAATTATTTTGCCTTTTGCAATATACCTAATTTATGCAGTCCACTCCTATTTTAATTTATAATATCCAAGACCCATCTCAAACAATGTATTCGTTAGGATTAGGACAGTATTAAGAAAGTAAGCTAAAATAATTGCATCTTCTTCCGTGCTACAGCTTGTAATATGGACCAAACCGCTCATCTTCCGTTACCTAGAGCGGTCTGTTCATATTGCCGGACGTAAATAAACGGCCGTAGATCATTACAGGCATTCTTCCAGAAACGATGTTATTTTTAGCACGGCAGGTCGATGCGGAATAAAAACTGCGGCGGATTCATTTCGGGTTAGGTAATGGACGCGCGCAAGAGTTTAGGGTTTTTCCTGTACCTAATATTGATTATTATTGTTTGGTAGTTAATCGTATAAAAACGTAAATCTACTAAATTAGTAACTTTAGTAACTTTTAGGGGGCTATTAGACTCTTTGGTAGGTATAAAGAATCTACAATATGACATTCAATCTAAAAAATACCTGTGCGATCCGTGAGGATGTTGTTAAGTATCGTACTAAGAGTATTTATGTGGTAATTTCAAGGAAAATCGAAAAAAGAGTTGGTCTCCTTTTTTTTTCAATAGTAAATTTTACCGGGTTATTACATGGGGCGCGGACGGCCGTCATTGAGCAAGTGTCTACAAGTCATAACTTATGACCGCTGTTGAAATTTTGCTCATTTTTTTATGAATTTGGGGTAATTTTGGTACTAAAAATGTGATTTATAAATAGCAATAAAAATTAGCAAAAACTTTTTTATTTTTTTATTTTTACTACTTTTAGGTTAGGTTATTGCAGTACCTATGAGCTCCTTTAAAGCTCGTGCAAACTGGCACGATATCGCGGGCGCTACAAGCTGCGCGACCCTTGTAGCGCCCGCGATATCGCGCTTGTCTGCACGAGCCTTTAGGTTCGGACAAGATTTTTTTACATATTGTATAACATTTTAATTGCGTCGTCAATGTCACAGACGATACCGCACCTCTTGGCATGCTCTCTGTGTATTGCGAGACCAACGCTAACGCTGTTAAAGTGGCCGAATTCTGGTCGAAGCTTATTAAAAATTAGTTGCTGTCAGCGGCTTCGCCCGTATGGACTCTAAAGGCTTGTGCAGACCAGCACGATATCGCGAGCGCTACAAGGGTCGCGCTGCTTGTAGCGCCCGCGATATCGCGCCTGTTTGAACGAGCCTTTATTCTTTTTCTAAAATAAAAGCAGCTTGGTAGTAAATTTACTCCTTATAACATCAGCTAACCGCCAATGAAAATCCCGTCAAAATCGGTTTAGCCGTTTCGGAGCTTAGCCGGACAAACAGATAGACAGACAGGAACAGACAATATTTTTTTAAATGTATTTATAACTACCGTACATAGGTACTTTCATACGCATTTAGCAAAAAGCTTTTATTTTGACACTACAAACCGATACATAAGTTTTATGGTATAAAATATATAAAATAAAATAAATAATCAATAAATAAATGGAAGCAGCGAAACAATGAAAAAGAATTGCTTCGTCCACGACGGACTAATCTTGAATTCTCCTTTGAACACTGGTCAAGGACTCGATTGAAAATAAACCAATACATTTGTACAAGTTAGAGAAGTTCTTCATTGTTGTTAATGTCAACAGTTCGATCGAACTTGAAACTGTTTTAATTGATATATCGCTGTTTTTAACTTTGATTAATGTGGACTCGTGTTTTGTAAGTTTCACAAGTTTTTTCTATACAAAAGGTCGTGACAATTTAGTTTTGATTTATAGTTTCGTTGTAGGTTTTGTTTATGGCAAAATTCTGAAATAGGTACAACTCAGTATTGTAAGTCACCGTTTATAGGCCGATCGCTTAACTGAGTCCGTTCCTGAATAGCTGCGCGGTGCGGGAGGGGTGACAGTAGTCACAAGTTGACGAATCACTGAGCTTTCGCATCACGACAACATACCTCTTCGGCACCGGACCGGTAACGGACTCAGTTAAGGCGACGATGACAGACTTTTAATTATTTTATACTGGAGATGACGTCTGAATGAGTAGTTTTAATAATTTGGAAACAATATGTGTTAAATTAGAGCATTTTCTTTATATTTTAATATAGACATATTTTGTATTTTGTTTATATTACACAGTGAAATTAATTTGTAAATTTTGGTCTGACGCGGATAAAAAACAGAATCGCGCAAAATCTATCAAGCATATTTTTCTGAAACCTTCACCATTTTAAAGATAATTTAATTATTGATTTTTTTGGTATACGAGTTTTATTAAAATACCTTTTTTATGTATAATAAATTAATAATACATTGAATTTGGGACAGCGCTCTTTGATGGGCGCGACCTATTACTGGCTGGACGTAAGACGCGTTGCGTGAACTCCAGTACAAAACACGCAAACTAACCACTCAAGGTCACTGTCATATACCTGCGTCTTAAGCGGTCGGCCTATAGTTTCATGCTGTCTAGTTATCACTTCAAATAGTATTGTAGCAACAACATAAAGAATAGAGAACCTTTTAGAAAGTTAATATGATTTGTCGCTTGAAAATTCGGGGATTAAAGGTCATCACACACGTCAGCTACGTCAACTTCAAGTCACCGATCAGTCACGTTACAACATATAGTTACGTAGAAGTTGCAGGACGTTGGCTACACACGTCGGTCCCGACACCGGCAAGTCAAAACTTGTATTGCTACTAACGAAACAGGTGTTGCTATGACTGATTGACTGACTATCTGTTCACACACGTCCCTCGAAATTGACGAGACTGATCGGCGACTTGACGTTGATGTGACTGACGTGTGTGCATGAACCGAAAATAGAATATACAGGATGGGGACGAAAATACGACAATTTATTAAACTTCGTGTATCTAGCTAATGTAATTTTTTAACATAACATCACGCCTTGTTTCCCCGAAGGGTTGGGCAGAGGTGTATCTGTAGTAGGTACACCCACATTTCGCCAGTTATGTTTAAGTCCCATGTAATAGGGGGGCGAGCCTATTGCCATCAACCGGGCACAAATCCATACTCCGGGCTGCTGCTGAGAAATTCCAGATAGAAAAACCCAATAACATTTTGCCCGACCCGGGAATCGAACCCAGGACCTCATGCTCAGCAGTAGCGCTTGCTACCACTAGACCAACGAGGCAGTCAGTGTAATTTTTTAAATTTAATCAAATATAGGTTATTCACTATAGCGAGTCAGTTGATTATCAAAACGTATGCTCGGCCCATCATTACTATTTAGAATGTACGAAAATTATCGGGACAGATATATAATAATACCCTCTTACCATCGACTTACCCACAGTTAAATGTCAGTTATCGTATGGTATTTTGTATATGGCTTTTCCATTTTATTGTCATGTGAATGACAAGGACAGGCTATTTATAAAGCGGTTGAATGTCAGGTTTTTTATCAATAGGTTTATGAATCAACTTATTACGTAAAAGCAATTAGTTGATATATACTACATAAGTATATAATATATATATATACTTACGCAATCATACATAACCACAGACTAATATTTAATTATTTATTTATAAATAAAGTTAATAATAATATTATTAATAAATAATTAATATTAATTAATCATTGACTATCTTTCAACGGGTAAATTTATTCAATAATATGAACAACTTTTACTCTAAGACAAAGTTGTTCATATTATTGAGTAAATTAAACTAACTCTAAAATAGCGTTTGTTTCACACATTTTCATTGGCTAAATAATTATGTATTTTTTTTTTTGTATGAAACTGCAGATATTTTGTCGCTTTTTCAGTATTGGCTCCGCAGTAAAAGTTGTCAACATTCATGAATGTTATTTTATTAATACTATTTTTGTATTATTGTGTTTTTACAAAGTTGTCAACATTCATGCATGTTGACAACTTTGTAAAAAAACCCCGTGTAAAAATTTGCCACTAAAAAAATCACTCTGTATAAAACCCAAAATTTCTCTCTTCACTTCAACAGATAATCACAACAAATCTTTTCAATATCCAATCTATTTAGTTTAACGTAAATCTGCTTTTTAAAAATCACTTACAACGTAACGTTTTCAATCAAGCGATACTAATATTATCAAACAGTCTGTCTTTACGGCTGGGAAGCCAATGTTGAAATAAGGTGTAAAAATAAATACAACACGTTCATGTAGGTGTGTATGCGTATTGTAAATACATCCATACACATAATTGAATAGTGTGTTTGAGTAATAATTGAAAGTAGTATAACAGTGTACTCTTCCATTTATATTGGTTATTATTGTAAAACACTGAAAGTGTGAAAAGTGATGAATGAAAACTTGAAATACATTTATTATTTAAGCATTTATTTTTTATTATTTTTTGACTGCCTCGTTGGTCTAGTGGTCGCAAGCGCTACTGCTGAGCATGAGGTCCTGGGTTCGATTTCCGGGTCGGGCAAAGTGTTATTGGGTTTTTCTATCTGAAATTTCTCAGTAGCAGCCCGGACTCTGGATTTGTGCCCGGTTGATGGTAATAGGCTCGCCCCCTATAACATGGGACTTAAAACATAACTGGCGAAATGTGGGTGAACCTGTTAGAGCGACACCTCTGCCAACCCGTCGGGGAAACAAGGCGTGATGTTATTTTATTTAAGGATTGGTACAAAATCAAATAAAATATTTTTCTTAGATTTGGTTTTAGGTAGTACACAACCTCGGACGATACGACTTGCGACGCCATTTGAGTCAAGCGACATGCGCGCTCGGGTGTTTCCGTACGTCGTCGTAGCTCTGCAAGTCGCGTCTTGGTGACTCGTGGCATACTCTAAACTTCTTTCATTTCTTTTCTTCGTTCTCGCTGTCACAAGACGCGTGTCGCTTGAGCATGTAGCTCGTGCCCATTGGGTAACAGTTTTGGTCATCTATACTACTAATTAATTAATTAATAATAATAAAGAGGTCAAATTGGTCTGTTTCTTTGTGCATTGGATAGCCCTATTCTTTAGGAAGGTTATAGGCTTGTCGAAGTCGCGGGCAGAAGCTAGTATTTTTATAAGTATTAGTTCCTGTACTATTCATTAATAATGAAGTTACAAAATATTTAATACTAACTTTTGCCCGCGGCTTCGCCCACGTCGAGGTTGGAAATATCTTACGGAAACGTTTTACCAGGATAAACAGTATCCTATGTCCTTGCCCAGGACATGATCTACCTGTTTGCCAAATTTCATCGCAATCCGTTAATCCTTTAAGGCGTGAAAAGGTAACAAACAAACAGACAGAGTTATTTCCGCATTTATATTATTTATACCTATTTATTTTTATATTTTAATATCTGGATGACCGGTTTTTTTTTTAACGACGTTTTCTAAAAATAAAACCTGGCTAGATCGATTTATCGCCCCCGAAACTCCCTGCATACTAAATTTCATGAAAATCGTTAGAGCCGTTTCCGAGATTCAGATTAAATGTATATACATATATACAAGAATTGCTCGTTTAAAGGTATTAGATTACAGCCACTAGTAACATTACAGTTTTTAACACAATTAACTATTTATACTATTATTAATAATATATATTGCTGCTTATTACATGGGACTTAAACATAACTGGCGAAATGTGGGTGTACTATAGGTACACCTCTGCCTAACCCTTCAGGGAATACAGGCGTGATGTTATGTTTGTAATTATATATATATATATATATAGTATGGATGCTTCCACCGTTAATTACAATCCACACAATCCCACTAGCTCTCTAACTTAAGTGCACATCTCATAAAACAATTTACTAAGTTAATTAAAAATAGTTACTACTACATAATTTCATGTTCAAGCAAATTATATAGAATTACATTTAAACTGAAACGCAATTTAATATTTTAACTCTCTCAGCAAATAAAACTACTCAGAAATTCTGTATTTTAAATTAAAAATCATAACATTGAAATGAATACGAATTCATTTCGCTCTCTTTACGAATACAAATTAAATGGTTTATCTCCACATTCTCTTAAGCGTAATAAATTAATTGGTTGCTGGAAATAAATCTAGATAAACTGTTGTTTCTGACACAAAACAAAGCACTACGTGGTTTTCAATTAGTTTCCAATAAACTTTTGTAGAATGTAGGTGGAGTTAAGGTATATGTCCACGAGCTCCATCACGCTGACGATTTACCAGTGGGTTTTCAGCCAGGCGATTTGTGAATGTGCTCTGCGCGCCGCGAAACGAGCTTGCCGCGACTACGCGACGTGTTTTCCACGTTTTCACAAAATTGTACACTCACTTGTCTCACTTTCTCTCGTACTCATGTCAATTGCTCTTGTTAGGAAAACGCGGCGAACACGCGGCGTGCTTGCTACAAACACGCAGCTAGCGCGTTAAACAATCTCCTCAATGGAAACACGCTCGAAAATCGCCCGTGTGATAAGGCCCTAACGACTACATTGTACTCTTTCCTAGATTTTATTTTAATTACAAATTTAATAATGCTTAGATATAATACATATAATCTTTTCGTAGAAAAGAAATGCTTTCTTTCTATTTAATCATCCTCCATCTGCTGCTACGGTTTCTTTTCGGAGCAGAAATTTACAGCTGAGATTTTAAAATGCCTATATATTTTTGTTTAAATAGAAGCTTTTTGGCGTTTCAATCGACTCGACTTCTATGACAATAGTTTATTTATTGCGAATTTCACCAATATGAAACTAAACGCGATCAGTAGGTACTTCTAAACCGTGTCCAAGAACTATCAGTGTCAATATTCCACAAAAATTTTTACACTGACAGCTCTTGAACGCGGTCCAGAAGTGCTGAACGCGTTCAGTTTCATTGGTGGAAGTTGCCTAGAGCCGTGGAAAAAAATCTAGTGAACCGAATCGATAGTGGTTGAATCGATATTTTAACAAATCATTTCTATTTTCATGTCATTCTGAACGTCCTATGACCGTATTCACACGCTCACGAGTCACGAATTGTGACAACGTCATCAAAATCACGATTTGTCATTGCGGTTCATGCAACTATGTGCGTAGGTACATTTTTTTTTACTAAAAGAGTAACAACACCTCGAAATACGCGTTTGATTCAAGCGGAAAAATTCTCTACAATCCAGAAACATTCTCTTTCTATTTTCTGTACTATTTGTTCGCTCAATATACTCGCACCCTAACACACAACACAAATAAAGAATGGCGACGGTCGGAAACAGTCGGAAACAGTCGGTTACCGATCGTCATTTGTTGAACGAAACTCGTTCAGTGCTAGTTTTCTTCGGCTCGAACTGTTGCGAAGAAAATGACGGTTGTAAAATAATACACAGGAAAATTTGCAAAATAACTATATGAATTTTTGAATATGACGTCATGAAAGGATAGAAATCATCAAATTTGAGTTTACAATAATTTGTGTTCGATACTTCAAACATTTCTTTTCTGGTGTTATAATCATCAAAATATCTAATAACTCTTTCATTCCACGCCATGAAAATCAAACCAAAGATCTTGAATGCAGACCGGAACTATTCGAAACTCAATTCAAAAATAATCGTATTCGATCCGGGAGTCGGGATTACTGCTCCAAACTCCATATCTGTGAACTGGAACCAAGCCAGCATCATATAAAGGCTTACTAGCATATAATGTTCCAACTGCAGTGGTGAAATCAAAAGGCTCCCAGACAGGTACGACGCGACTGTGCGATGCAATTCTGCTTACCCTTAGGTTTCCTAACAAAATTTATCTTTATCGCCAGTCAGTAAAATCTAAAGATTTTCTCAGAAATTCTCAGCTATAGTCATCCTAACTATCCTAACTAATATAATAAATACGAAAGTGAGTTATTTTGTTACGCTTTCACGCTAAAACGGCTTAACGGATTTGGATGAAATTTGGCACATGGTTAGACCATGACCTGGAGAATGGCTAGTTGTTAATGAAATCATACCAAGAATTTGTAAAACCTTATATTCCCAAACTACCAAATTCCCCATTAAATCAAGCTACGAGCACACTAACAACACTTGTTGCAAATGAAGTATTAAAATATTCCGCGCCTAGTCTCGCAAATGGGCTACCTGCCGATAAGTGGTTCCGCAGTAATGGCCGCCCGAAGCATGGCGGGAACATGAATAAACTGGAGTAAAAGGGTAGGAGATTTACGCCTGGGTTTCATTATTAAGCGAGAAATCTAGGAGCTGTTTATTATTACTTTGTGTTGGTACTAATTTATGGATAATGGTGGATACAGATTTTGGGTTCGAGGTAGGTAATGGATTTACCTTAGGTACTTACTTACTTATCGGATGTGACGTACATACATAGGGAGAAATAGTCATAAGTAATTTATTTTGTAACAAAATACATTGTGTTGAAAATATTACAGTGATGATAAACAAAATAATAAAAAGTAACGAAACATTACATTGATATTTAAAATTCATTACGCATTTAAAATTTGTCAATATCACTAATATTTATGTCAATAATTCAGATTTGCGCTACTGCTGAGCATGAGGTCCTGGGTTCGATTCCCAGGTCGGGCAAAGTGTTATTGGGTTTTTCTATCTGTTTCTCAGTACCAGCCTTTTTTTTTTTTTCTTGAGGGTGGGAAATCATCAAATAACTTCTCCCGCTCTGGGCGGAGCGGGAGGGCGTGTCAGACTCTTACTGACTAAAACCCACCCGTGTTCCTTCGGTTGCCCTGTTGCCGGGGGCCACGATCTCACGAGTACCAGCCTGGAGTCTGGATTTGTGCCCGGTTGATGGCAATAGGCTCGCCCCCTATTACATGGGACTTAAAGCATAACTGGCGAAATGTGGGTGAACATGCTACAGGGACACCTCTGCCCCCCCTTCGGGGAAACAAGGCGTGACGTTATGTATGTTATGTTAATTCAGATTTGAATTAAATAATCTCAACGTTGCATTTAAATAGTAGTCTTACACTTATTCTAAGCTAGTCCACGGTTTCACCCGCGTAGATGTCGGAAAATATTCCATGGGAACGTATCGGGATTAAAATACCGTATGTGTTCAATCCAGGTTATAAACAATCTTTGTGCCGCATTTCATTCATATTCTTTCAGTAGTTTTTGCGTCAATCCGAAACATACTTATATCCAGACAAACAGAGACACGGACGAAAATTCTTCGTTTCTATTTTATTATCGGGCCCTATCAGAATACCAGCGCTGCGGTATTTATTTATTTTTAAATATCGCAGCATCATGCTGAGATAGGAACCTTTTTGGCTTCGCACAGGTCGTAACTATTTTTGTTTGTTGGTTTATAATGCTCCTTTTTTATTTTTGCTAATGTTTGTTTTTCATTATTGTTTTGTATTTTATTTGCGTGTCCCAAATAAAATATTTTCTTTCTTTCTTTCTTTCTTTATTATTGTATATGTATAAAGATATCCAAAGTGCCTTCGCGTAAATTCCTCACTTTTACTATTTTTACACTGTTTTCAAATGCCCGGAACGGAGCCGGATTTGTCAAACAGATTCTATCTTTTAGTTCGCAAATCTGGGTTGTCTTAAACCCGCGTCGGTCGAAAAGTTTTTTAAGAAAAAAAGGACTATCTTGTACTCCGATAGCTAAATTATCTCTGAGAAATCCCAAAAGACCCTGTCGCTCAATAACTTTGGCTAATGCAATCTGATTTATTTTTGTTCACCGAAAGCTCTTAGTAATAAAAATTATAATTTCAACTCAACTACAAAACGATTATCTTACCACACCAGTTAATATCCCCAATAATTTTACTCTCATTCACAAAGCCAATAAAAACAAAGCGTTGTTAATAATATCAGTCGTCTAAACAACTATGTGGCTAATAAAAACAAACATTTCAGCTTATATAGACAGCGCAACAGACAGTTTAAAAATTTACTCTAACCACCGCCAACAACGCGAGACTGGATAGATAGTCAACAGAGACCGAGCTTCATTCGATCTAGCTGCGTCAGGTAAGTACACTAAAATACAGCTACGGTTAATATGGGGCCCCGGTTCTTTTACACAAACAAGATCGACGCGACGACGTAGTGAAAATCTGTCGATCAACGTCGATCGAGTAGGTAGGTCGCATGACAATCATTCACATATACCTATTAACATAGATAACTAGGTGCCTGGTGTACCCATCTAATGGAATATAAAGGTAGGCACAATCAGTCTCTTCGAAGGTAACTTGTAAAATGGTCTGACATTAAATCAGTTGTCAATTAAACTGCATTGAAATTAAATGAAGAACGAATAAAGAATGATTTTGTTGTATGTAGAATGTAGATTCTATTGCAGTGTTCGATTACCAAGTCATTCTATTTATTAAAGAAATAAAGATGACAAGTAGGTACTGAATAAATTAACAGACTTGGATTTACATTAGATCTCACATCTTTTTGCGGTAGAAGAACTGCGTTGCGAGATTCTTTTACACGTTATGTTTTTGATGGGATTAATGTTGCTTGTAGGTACTCAGAACACTTTAAATATTCTCACTAAGAAAAAAGAAATCAACTTTGTGCCAGTATTCGATCTAAGTCCGATTTATTGCATCGATCTATCTTCGATCAATATTTTAGGAACTTGATAGATTTGGTGCAATACACATCGACGTTGAATGGTCTGTAAACGGCGTTGACCGGTACTTATCATCGATCTTCGTCATCGATCTCGATCGTTATGGGTGTAATAATCTCCCCATTCAAAAGTTCGTTTTTACTAGTAGCGTGCACCCCATGTAGTATTAGTTTCTATCTATTGCATTACGTATGAAACTCGGTCTCAGCTACACATTATTTTCTCATGTGCCAGTAACGTGCACAAACCGCTAATGAAATTTCAATTTGCTGTCTATGATCTATTTTGCTTTTGTAATGTAGGTAGGTACATAAATATAATGAACAAAAATCTTCTAATTTTAACTTTGTTATAGTATGTATAGTCATGTCTCCAAATATAGGAGGTAGGAATTACCACAGAGGTGCGTACATATCATGATGATAACGCGATATTGACAACCTATTTCTGAAATGCTTATCATAACAAACCGCTGTCAAATCTTATGTTAACACATACTGCTGTGATTGGTTGACTGAAATAATATTGATATATATTAATAATAGCCTTTCAAATATCATATCAATATAAATAATTGAAATTCTATCGAAATAAATAAGATAGTTTCAGATTAAAATCAGTATTTAATTCGATAGGCTGTCTCAAACCGGAGTTAAGGGATTTTGCAGTGGTCTAAATTTTAAAACTATCTGTATCTAATATAAATAAATAAAGACTAAAGCAAATACAAATAAAAAGAGGTGTAAAACTTGGTCTTGCTGAAGTTTCTTATTCTTAAAAAACATCAAAATGAAAGGTTTTTTGTATATTTGATGGAGCTAAACAACTCTAAAGCTATTTAGGAAGCGTAAACACGCAAATACAGAGCATCTGTTATCTTTACTGTGGTCATTAAGGTGTCTGCTTTTAATAGTGAAGTTAAAAGTGAAATGGAGTTAACCAACGATGGTATTTTTGTTTAAAGTGCGCTTTGTAACAACAAATTAAGACCTGTTAAATATACTAAATCTTAATACATAACAATCATCTGCCGAGCCTTTTCGCAACTATTTTGGGGTGCCAAAAACCCGATTATTTTTAAACACATACTTCAAATAACTACACTACATATCTGCGGTTGTGGACCCTAAAAACAATATCATCAAATCTTTTATTTTTTGTTTTATCATGTTTAAATAAAATAGTAAAAAGTTTAAATAGTAAATAATAGTAAATAGTTTTAAGACAGCTACGCGCACAGATTGTAATAAGTCTGCGGCGCGTGAGTCGCCGACGGAACGAAATGTTGACATTTTAAATATTATATTTGTGTAAACATTTAGGACTAAGTATTTTTTATTTTTGATTTGTTATTTCACTATATGCTGCACCGGTTGACGTCATCACGTCAGCTCCAGCTGTCGCTGAAAATCAGCGCTGGGGCTTGGTCTCGCAGCATTTATGCTGAGCGATGGCCGTTTTGCGTGGATGTGACGCATATTTTCCCCCAATTTGTTATTTACGTGTTTTTTATATCTTTCTTTGCGTCATGTATACCGAAAATAAACATATTTTATTTCTTCTTCTTTCTAAATATCAATCCATCATATCTGTGGAGTTTCGCTAATTAATTTAATCCGACCCTGTATAGGCAAGAGACCTACTATTTTATACTTTCTGAAAATAAAAAGAGCCAATTTAACCTGTATTAGGTACAGTACCTGGTCGACCGAGGTCTGCTCAGGTGAAAATAGATAAACATATCGTCCAAGTATAGCAACGTTGTATCACATTCCCGGGACTGTGAAAATAGAGAAAATTAATGTTCCCAGTTATAACACCTAGTTAGATCGATTTTTCTACCCCCTACATTGCAACTTTCATCGAAATCGTTAGAGCCGTTTTCGAGAACGTGATTACAACAATATGTAGATACAAATGTTACTCATTTAATATTATAGGATGTAGAAGGTAGAAACATACGCGATTCGTAAGTTTACTCCAGTTTCGGTCGAAATACATTAAAAAGCATAGTGCCATAGAACGTAAACGTGGTTTACGATCCTTATAGTTTCCGATATCCTAGCTATTTTCTTTCCACCTCGTATAGCAAATACTCTCAAAGCCAGAGCGAAACCCAGTTTCGAGTTGTGTCAAGTTGCCGATACCAAGAGATTTACGAGCTTCGAATAGCAGAACGTAGAACATTACCACTAGCTTGAGCTCGATCCTACGACAGAATTTATACGTGACAGAATTCTGCGACGAACAACGTATGGCGTTAATTACATTTTATTTATCAATACCATCAACCAATATTGAGAGGAGATAATGAATTTAACAGAAGCTTAGAACGTTGTGTTAAACGTGTTAGTGCGTTAAGGAAACTTTATCACACTATCTATTTGAGCAACGTATTCGGCAAACTTTATTCTAAATAAAATATTTGAATTTAGAATATGAGATAATTATCAAGTTTTGGAATAACATGCTCAATATCACACATGACAAAGTTCAAATTGCATTGCAAAAAAAATAGAATGTTACAAATAGCCACTCAAAAATCATCTGAGAAAACATAACGCAAGAGTAGATAGTTGAATGAGTTGGTGATGGAATGTAAATTATCAGAGATTATTTTACCCTGCCACATAATGGAATTTTTAAGAAAACAACGTTTCTTTATTCAAAATATAATTTGGAAAAAGAAAATGAGCCAAACGTAAGCAGCGTATAAGCCACCTATTGAGCTAAATTAATTTAGAAACACCATCGACGCAGTGAGATACATTCTGTGTCAAACAGCCAATTCATTCACAACAGTCATACAAGTTAAATAAAATATTTTGAAAATCCAAAAGTGCACTCCTCGTATCGCTCATTCAAATACAAAAAAATATTTATACGACTTTTCATGAAGTATATTTTGAATGTTTTTTTACCCATCAATATGGGTAAAATTCTCACCTTGCAATCTATACGTACTGTCAAAGACTTGCTTTGGTTTACTTTGTTAGTTGCTAGGCAACGGAAGAGGGTCGAAGTTGGAAATATAATTACTTACAATATAGTTATTTATATTAGTTAGTTTTTATTAATTATAATCAAACTACTTTGAATAAAAGAGTCATTTTTAATAGGTTCCTCCTATGGCTGACACGAATCTATAAAAAAATTGACTCAATTTTTTTTTTTTTTTTTGCAAGCTACAATGTTTTCAGGTTTCACACTTCATTGACGGGAAAAATTACAAACTATTCTGATATTTCCATTAAATTATCTAAACAATGGTATATTAATTAAATAGGTTCTGTGTACTAACAGGAGTGTAACAATAAAAACAGTTGTAGAAAGGTGGCAAAACAAATTTTTCGATCGCAAAGCACTCTCTAATGCTTCGCATTATGACTCGTGCAGTTGTACAAATAGAAGGTAAATTACTGTCGCGGCTTGCATCAAGGGCATTGATGGAAGATCGTGAAAATGTGAGACGAGGCGAAGCCGAGGCACAAATACGTAAGGCTATCAAAATGCTTGGTTGCGGCCAGGAATTGTGTAGTACTTTTCTTAAATAATGCGCGGAAATTCAAACTACGTAAATAAAATATAAATTCCAGAATCAATGACGAACAATCATAATTTTTCACGCGCTAATAAATGTTTATATTTTGTTTCTTCTTTACTTTAAACAGCTCTACTTGCTAAGCCAGTTCGAAATTTAAATAAAATATTTGATAAGTTACCTCCTTGGTTGCCATGAGTCGAAATAAAAAGTTAGTTCCATTTTTAAATAACACGAAAGATATGAGTTTTCATAGTAATTTACTCGGCAGCTAAACACAACAGATATGGATTTTCATACAAACATTGCCGGCCGGGCGCTCGCATGTTTTCGACCAAGTACAGCATTTTCGATTTATCTCGAAGGTTGTCAAAATAATGCTCGAATTTCCAAGCGTTGTTTGAGAAAAATATGTATTAAGCATAAATTCAATCAATTCTGCTACTATAAAAGTTTGCATCGCCGGAACGTAGACAGGCAAGGCAAACCGGAAATGTTATTGTGTCTAGGATTGCGGCATCGTCATAGGAGCGTTAACACCATGAATAATTAATAGAGTTATTACCTTTTCAAAGAAAACAAACCATTTCATGTATCCTAATATGATAAAGAGATAAATTGTTTGTTTGTTAAGAGGTAATCTCTGGAAGTCGTGATCCAATCACAAAAGTTATTTCACTGATATTAGGTACCGAGTGGCATATGATATGTCTCTTTTCTTCCACGCAGATGGGGTCGCTAATTCGTAATAAAAGTCTTGGCTAGTGTAAAAACCTCGACATCCAAAGAAATGAATCGATTATGTGCATAGTATTTTGAATGCGATAACTTTGTGAACGGCATATAGATAATCGAACCTCAAATAATTCCCATTTTTCATTCCTAAAATATTATTTATCTCTCTAATTATAATAATTTCTGATTTGGGATCCCAAAAATACTAAATAGCCAATTAACTGCGACCAATTGGGATTTAGCGCGATTGGTCACAGTTCTAACCTAACCTTACCCAACTTAGTTACTGCGACCAATTGTGAGGAAAGGCCAGAAAGTTAAATAGAGCTTCAATTATTTAAAAAAGCGTGCATCATTAGGTTAATAAGTTTGTATAGGCTCTGTAAAATAATTCCATTTGTAAACACGCCACCCTACCTTGTCTATCAAGGACAAATCGATGCTTCGTTTGTATACAGCAATATAATCGATACTATTTCGTCTTTGACCTTATTATTATACTTCACAAAGGTTTTTATCAAACCACTTTACTGTCATTTCTTTAATCATGATATAACTAAGTTTTATGATATTGTCTGCTCTAGTATGGGTAATTTTGCCATTCATTTTTATCTCGACGTTTATCAACTTTGTTGGGGGGTCTAAAAGTACATAGGTACCTTTAGACCCCCAAACAAAGTTGATACGCGTCAACGGTTACTACTTCTTGAGTCCCCGCCCTATTCGCGCAGGAGTCTCTCAGGGCTCTGTGCTAGCTCTCCTCATTTTTATGCTATTTACCAGCGATATCCCTAATAATGGTAGAAGGGCGCAGTTGGCTCTGTTCGCAGACGATACGGCCATCTACTTTAAATCTAAATCCCTGACATTATCGCCCGCACTCTCCAAGGCTCAGACAATAGACTTGCTGCCTGGTTTAGAAAGTGGCGCATAGAAGTAAATCCAGATAAAAGCTAAGCGGTTCTCTTTTCGAAACTGCGCACAAGGCATAGAGACCCTCTCCCCCGTCCCCTCACTATGCTCGGCAAGCAGATCCCTTGGGAGAAGCGAGCCAAATATCTAGATGTTGTTCTCGATCACCACCTCACTTTCACTGAGTACATAAAGATGGTTAATTCGCATAGCAAGTTGTCACTTAAGTGCATCTTGCGCATCTATACAGCGTGCATTCGACCAATTATGACATATGCGGGTGCCGTCTTTGCTCATGCAAAACCCCACCATATCCATAGGATGCAAACCCTCCAAAACCGATTCCTCCGTAGGGCTATCGGTTCCCCCTGGTATGTTAGGAACGAGAGTCTCCATCTCGACCTAAAAATTCTCACTATCCACCAATTCTTAAAACGTTTCTTTGATTCCGCGGGCGAACATCGCAACCCTCTGATTATCGAGGCCGCCAGTTATGTCCCAAGTAGAATTAGTCGTACCCGCCGTCCAAAGCATATTCTCACAGACCCAGATGATCCCAAAACTGTCCTCCAGGAGAGCAATAGGGCTACAAGTACAGTTTACAAACACAGAGGCCTCCCGTCATTCCGACCTCGCCGCCGAGGTCCTTTGCGATCGCGACCGCGCCCCCGAGTAAATGATACTCCTACTTGACCCTTGCCCGAAAACGAGGTGCCAACAGTTTTTGCAGCTGTGCACGTAGCTTTAAATAATCATGATCAAAACTTTGATCCAGCCTATCCCATCCTTGATGTCCTCCCTCCGGTGACGCCCAAGCCGAGGCTAGTACCCCACAAGGGGTGTCCTTAGCGAGCGTTCACCTAGCTTTTTAGCTTAGTTTGTATGCCCCTGGCTGCCAGGCTTTGAGTTTAGCAGCTTAAGGCAACCACAGGATTAACCGGTTAAATAGTCATGAACTCAGAGGTTAGTTAAGAGATGTCTTTTTGAAAAAAAAAAAAATACTTTGTGAGCACTTGTACACCGCAGAGAATCGAACAACCAAATACTTCTACGTTAGCGAGAAAGTTTTAGTAGGAATGTGAAAAAACTTTGGTAAACAAAGTGCGGCATTGCCCATGTCCTTCGGTCAATTCCGCCCATAGTAGTTTACTAAAAACACTAGTTTAAAAATAAGATATTTTTTATAAGAATAAGCTTACGTCTGATATCTGAAAACAAAATACGATATTCTTCATAAGAATAAGCCTGATAACAGAATCCTCTCAATATTTATCCTCTCTTAATCATTCCCGCTGATAATTAAAAATCAGAGCAGTAATAGATATCCTACCTAAATATCACCTTAAATATCTACCTTAAAATATTCCAACATTATATTCAACGTTCCTGTATAAATATAATTTTCAGTGTTCTCTCAAATATTCATTTCAAGTCATAATGAAAAATGAGCCTGAAGAAAATATAAATACAAAAACATCTAGATTTTCCTTACAGCCCTTAAGGCTGAACAAGGTCATGCTAAGTGTAGCTTTATATGTACATACATGTGTACCTTTTTAGGGAAATGGGTCTGAGAAAAACAAAAAGAGGTAATTCGTGTAGAATTACTGACTTTGTTGGTGGCCAATGTTGGGCGCAGTATTTGGGGGCAGATTAGTGACTTTCTTAAACGTCATGACTTATAGAAATCGTAGCAAGTTCCTGAAAATGTAAACAACTGAATCAGATAACATACCTGTGAATGCCAATTTGTCAAAAGTTTTTATTTTTATTTTTGAAAAATCATCGACGAAAATTGACGTTAGAAAATTAACCTTCAATTGTCCTAAGAACGACATTGATTGATTGAAGTTAATTTGTTAACGTCAATTTTCGTCGATGGTTTTCAATTACAATTCAATCATGTTATTTAAACAATTATTGTTAGAAAAAGTGGTGAGATATAAATTTTAAAATGAATGCGTAACTAATTCCCTTTAGTGAGTGATTGAGTAAGAATTGAACCTAAACATTTGGGTTTGTTTACATTTTCAGCAGATACTTTTGAAACAAAATATAGATACATTTAATTACAATCTTGTCACCTTAATTTATATTCGAAGCCTGCCTTCGACAAGTCAACTAAGTTTAGATCCAGGGAAGTTTGTAAACTAAACCGTTGGCATACATAAGGTCGAAATATTCAGGGTCGTAGGGTTTGATTGAACACGTCTACTAGATGACATCTCAACTATATCGGTGGGACACACGGATATCTATGGTGGGACATATTTAACCTGGACCGTATGTTTGTGGGTGGACTTAGGTAACAACGTGTGTTGGTGTCAGCATTTCAATTAAGGGTTCATCATAAAATCGACGTTTTTAGTTCAGGAAGCAATAAATACAACGAATGCTAGTAGGTACGATTACTGCAAATCAGTTTACAGCCTAAAGTCACAGTGACAGTTTATTTTATGTATTTGGTGACGTTCGGTTCACGACTTTTATGTTATAATCAATTTGAAGTTTTGAAGATAACCCACATAAATCCAAAGATTTAAATCGATTCGCCCGACCGCGTCAAAAGATGCTCAAGTTTCTGTTATGTTCATAATAAAAATTGTTTATTATTGTATCGTTCACTCATACTGAAAATCGTAGGTATCTATCGTGCCATGCGGGATGTGTTCTCACAAACCTAACGACAAATCTTACGATTTAAATCTTTTCTTATATGTATACAATACAAGTAGATACACATGTAATTATTCGGTAGCGTTACAATAATAATATTTCTGATTCTCACCTAATATTTTCTATAAATATGGTGTTGATGCTACCTGTAACAGAAAAAACATATCATGTATTAAAATGTCTTATAAAAACATTATTTTACTAGTTGACCTGAAATATTAATCAGGCCTGTTAAAGCTAACTAATTAATGGAATTAACAGTTCTGTCGACTGCCCATAAAAAGAACTTATTTAAAACTAATCGTAATGCAGATCAACTACAAATCTATATTACAATTGTTTTAATTTTTTTTATAATTTGTCGACAGAAGTTCAAGTTTTCAAAATAATTCATGAATTAAATCAATTTATTTTCTAAAGTAATCTTTATAAAAACCAACTCTATGTGTAATATCAGTTCATTTGTGATTTTCAAATAATTCGACACTCCACAATAATCGTGGCGTTGAAATAATATTAAATTGACACTTTGGCCCTCATGACCTATTGATAAAAACCATTGAACTATTAAATGAGGTCTATTGGCAAATAATTCACACAATTGAAGTACGATATCTATACATATACGGCACGGTTGGCACAAGGGTCAAGGGATTGATTGCTGCGCTGCGTGCCGCGGGTTCGATTCCCGCTCGGAACAAATATTTGTGTGACCTACAAGTAGGTGTTCCGGATCTGGCTGTTTGTGCATGTGAGTTTAAATATTTGTAAACGCACGCACAATACAGGAGAAATTCCTAGTGTGGGGCAACGTTAAAAAAAAAACGTAAATTAAGGTGGATCCGCAGTCGTAGCTCGCGAAATTAAAATTTTCTTACGTTTTTGCAATTTGCATTCAGTGTCGGGTTGTATCTTAATCAAAATATGATTCGCGACTATAACAAACATGTATTTACAGAATTATAATAAATAGAATCATTAATACATCTCTCTAAGTTAGGTTTGTTCCATAAAAACTTTTCAATAAGAGATTTGTATGTGAATTAATGATTCTAATGATTATATCGCATCAAGTGGCGCTCTGCGGATTCTGCCTACCCCCCATGGGAAAAGGCGTGAGTTTATGTAGGTACGTATGAATGTTGAAAGTCAGTTACCACATGTTAAATCCAATATCTTTAGAGTCCACTAGATTAAAAAACAGCAATATCCACGCTTTGCAAAAATTTTGTTGTCTATGGTTTTGAATTGTGTTAGTAAAATAGCAGTTAATCAACAACTCCTTAACAAAAACAGCAAAAACCCGTTTAAAATCACATTACAAAATCAATGTTTGTTACAAAATCAGCAATTTATTATTTATTTTTTACTTTATTATTTATATATTTATTTTTAAATATGGAATGGTGGACATTTTACAAAAGTGGACTCTTAACGAAGGTATAGCTTGACTGATTGTCCATTTGGAAAAAAATACAAGGGTAGTTGAAATGGGTGTATATTTACATTTCATGTTTTTTTTTTAACCGCAACGGAGAAGCTCTTGGCTTGCATCTCACCTGATGGTAAGTGACGATTAGGCTGAAGGTAGAAGCGATCTTCACCCAGAATCCTCAAGCACAGAAGAATTGGCTATCTTACCTCTAAATGCTGAAACACAACAATGCTGTTGACATTGCTGTTATGGCGACAGACTTGGATAAGATGGTGGTAGTTAGCGAAGCGGGCTTAGAACAAGCCCTACCACCAACCAAACAGCAGAAATTTTTTGGTAAAATTAAAATCTGAGACATGTGGTCGCACCTCTAGACCACAAAAGCGGTTGAAGATGAAGGTATCTATTTCATATATTTATATTTATATTTATATATACTTTATTGTACACCACAAAAATACATAACAAAAATAAATCAAACACTACAAAATATACAATGGGCGGCCTTATCGCTTTCCGCGATCTCTTCCAGGCAACCTTGGAATGGACAGTGATTTGCCTGGACATAAAATGGGGCTGTCGTCGGTGCAAATAAATATACAATAAACTAGAATAAATACACAGATATATACATATCCTAAATAATAGATACATAAATACATACATACTTACAAAATATATAAGCAACAAAAATAAATGAAAACTAAAGATAATTACAGTTACGAGAACAAGATCACAACGACAAGTAATGTTCCTTCACGAGTCTCTTAAATACAGGTAACGATTGCGCGCGTTTTATTTGAACTGGCAATGCATTCCACAAACGAGCGGCCTGGACAGTAAAGGACTTGGACTTGTTTTATATGACCAATAAAGTCTACGTTACCTCAAGCCTTGCTTTACATACATTACCGTATGGACACGAAATAATTCCAATTCCTTTTCAATAACGAGCATTTTTCAAGAGGATTCCTACTACGGAACTACTAAAACGCAGTTTTCCAACTGGATAAACCTCAAAGAAAAACTTCGAAACCACGCACTTTATTTAAGTTAGAGAAAAATATTACCTACGAGTCTCGTATTTCCAATTCATATTTTTCTTGCTAGCGTTGAAAAGCAGATACCTACTTTATTTTCGGGTTAGAAATGAAAGATTCTATAGCCGTGTGTCTTGGAAACTTTAGAAAAATATGATTGTTGTCTTTCCTTATACTTCATCTAGTTTGGTTGTGATACTCTGGGGATCTGTAGAGAAAGCTTTTTACTCACATCTGGTTTTATTGGAAGCTGTCTTTCTCATGATTTGAATACGAATGAAATCATACAGAGAAATTTAATTATATGTATTTCATATACATTAAAATTCTTATATACAATTACTGCCCTGCTAAGCACAAGGCGGTATCTCAACTGGAGTAAGTTTCGAGAAAATTGACTTTTTGTCAATTGAAATTTAAGGAAATATGGAGATATAAAAAACTTCTTAGTGGTTTTTTTTTTAAATGTTTTAAATTAGATAGCGCTATTTCGCTTATACCATTAGATGCGAAATTGTTAAAGCTATTGAATGGTATAAAAAAAAAACTAAAAGGGTGGATCTCAGAGATACCGCCTTTGGGCTTAGCAGGGCAGAATAATAGAATTAACTATTTACACGAGGTACTGAATTAAAATTAATGACTAATTGTACAAATAAATACAAAAACAAAAGGAAACTCGGCACAAGGCGTCGAAGTACTCGTGCGCATCGCTGTCATCCGGAAACGTGCCCAAAAGACTGGTAGCATAGCCACGTTGAATGAAAACCATTATATTAATATGTAAAATTAGTTACCTAATTTTTTTTACTCCATTCTTACAAGTTATTAACATTAAGCTACTAAGCTGATTAATTTTAAGTACCTAGGCGACCGAGCTCTGCTCGGGTTAAATTAGAGAAAACGATTTTTCCCAGACATGAGACCTAGCTAGATCGACTTACCGCCCCCGTCAACCCCTCTATTGCAACTTTCATCGAAATCGTTAGAGCCGTTTTCAAGAACGTGGTATAAATAAAAATATTGCTCATTTAATAGGATAGGATACCAAACATATTGTCACACTATAAAAGAATGTCTAAATTGTATTTTATTAAATATTATATATAATAAATTTATTAAGACCTCTGGGTTCTGACACTTCTGACACTCACCCTCTTCATTTGAGGGGTTGACCTGATAACGGAGAGATTACTTAACGATATTTACTTTCCTCTCTGTTACTATGTATTATATTTTATAACCTTGAAAACGATGTATGTTACTAAGCAATGTTTATCAAGCGGCGTAAGTATAATGAATGACCTTATCGGTAATTATTTTACAGTTTCGACCTGTTTGGGGTTGACACCCTCGGGCCGTGGGGTCTGAGTGCTCACGATCTGTTCAATGAAATCTCCAAACTACTGGTTGATACTTCCCGTGGCCCAAGGGCTGGCTTTTACCTTGTCCAGAGGCTAAGCATTGCCATACAACGTGGCAATGCTGCTAGTCGACAGGGATGTGGAGGAATTTTTGGAAAAGTTAGGATATTATATTTTTACTACCTTAATGATTATTGTTTGGTTTTCACTCAATCCAATAGCTAAACAACAAATATTTTTTCATAATTGAAGTAAAGGCCGGTTTCACTAATTAAGTTAATTATATTGAAAGCGCCGATGGCTAAGGTTGCAAGGCTCTACCAGGTAATATTAAATGAACTCCATTACTCTCTGGGCAACCAGGCCTTTCATTACTTGCCTTAAACTTTTGCGTGAAGAATTTTACCTAACGGTATGCATACCGCTGACGTGACACGCCCAATCAAGGCTCGGAACCGGTTTAAAAAATACTGGTGAAAACCGGTTTATTTGGGTTTTACTCCGAAATTTTCTTAAGAACGTGAACGTTTTAAGAACTTTATTTTAACCTAAATTAACCGGTTTATACGACAAGCGGGATGTCGGTAAACGCGTTGCAACTTGTGACTTGTGAGGATGCCGCGCTGAATAAAAACTAAACAAAAACCGGTTAATATTGCTCTAAACCATTAATCCGTAAAAACCTTTATTTAAACACTCCTCTATAACCGGTTAAAAAAACTCTTTTCTACGAGCGAAACCGAATGTAAAGGTTTTTGCGTTGAGTACATAATAACGGTTTGAAAATTTAACCGGTATCCGAGCCTTGCGCCCAATCTCACTCAACTGCTGTTTTTTTTCCTTCACTTGTAGTAGAAGTACCCAAGTCAGCCTTCTTGCCTACGTTTATGATCCCCGTTTTGGAGAACAGCGTGGTGTTCCGTATTCTGTCTGTTCTTTTTGTACTCAGAATGCGGCGCTTCATTGCTCTTTGGCAAACTCCTGGGCGGAATTCTTGCGACTCAGTGAGCGACGTATTTTCCTTAAATATAGACCCATATCTCATATTTAATAGTCACTTAAGCATCTTAAAACAGCACTCAAAACGATCGTGAACCCCTAACAACCTTATACTGCAGCGCAATTCCGGCCAAGTGATTAACAAATATATTAGAATATTAAACTAATTAATTCAAGAGAAATATTCTGGCAAGTATTCATCAAAACACGCTCCTAAAGTAATTAATCAAGAGTTATTTATTGACTCCTACCTGGAAATTAAATATATTTTAGTTACCTACTTAATCTAAAATAGGAAAACGTGAAGAGGTGCATTCTTAGAAGTATTTGGATAATTATAGTGAACATATTATTAATATTGTTTTTGTTATTACGATGTAGATAAAAAAAACTTTTAATGAAAATCTTAAGGATATTGATCGATTATTATAAATTCTTGGGTAGAGAGCAGTGGTGGCCCAGTGGTAATGGCCGTGACTTACGGGTTGCAGGTCATAGGTTCAAACCCAGACAGGCGCTTTACTTTGTGTAAATTATTTCATCACCACTACTCTCAAAACGGTGAAGGAAAACATCGTAAGGAAACCGGCATGTCCTGGAACCAGAAAATCGAAGCAATTGACATCTACCAACTCGCACTGGGCCCGCGTTGTGGATTACAGTCCACTCTCTTCGAGAGGCCTGTGTCCCAGCAGTGGAAACATTATAGGTCGATTATGCTATTATTGTTATTACTTCTTTTTTCGTGGCAGAGGTGGGGCCGTTACCACCATTATCATTGTTATTATAATAATTCTAACCTATTATTGTTCTCTTGCAGGACTAAGGTTCCTCTTACAGAGAAGGTACGAGCATCGATCACCACCCTTGCTCAAGGCGGTTGATGAAAAGTAGTTGCTCTTTCAACTGGAGAAAATAACTATTCTAATATCTCATAGTTACAGAATTGTTATGAGTCTATAATACCTCAGCTCAAACTCACTTCTTATCTCGCTCGCACGATACTGCTCGTGCACTGAGTGAGAGCGACACTAATCGGCGGGGAGAAGGCTCCAAGGCGCCAATAGTTTAGGTAATTGCTTTTTACGGTGGAAATAATGGTAATATAAAAATTAAATAAAAAATATAGTATCTGCTTTATAGTTAGTTCAGTTATTATGCAAAGTTTTTTGAATACTAGCGGTTTATTTTTCGGTTTTGAGGTAACTTTGGATATTATTTCTGTCGTGAAAATTTTATGGAATTGTGTTTTCGCGTAAATCAATCCTCAACTGCCTCGTTGTAGACTCGGTGGTCTAGTGGTCGCAAGCGCTACTGCTGACCATGAGGTCCTGGATTAGATTGCCGGATTGGGCAAAGTGTAATTGGGTTTTTCTATCTAGAACTTCTCAATAGCAGCCTGGAATTTAGATTTGTGCCCGGTTGATGGCAATAGGCTTGCCCCCTAGCATGGGACTTAAACATAACTGGCGAATTGTGGGTGTACCTTATACAGGTACACCTCTGCCCAACCCTTCGGGGAAACAAGGCGTTATGTTATGTTATGTTAATCCTCAACTTTAACATAATTTTATTTAAAAATTAATGCTGCAGTATTCGCGATATAACGGAGGATCATGCCAAGTAATTTGAGGTATTATACTCTAAAACAAGCAAAACATCAATAGATCGATCATTTACTCAAAATTTAAAGCTATTTCCGTTTATCATGATCTGTTAATATTAGTCGTTTTACGTCATTGATGAGACATTATTAACAACAGAACTGGCCTTGTCCTTAGATGTTCTCGTCTAAATACCTACTGAAATAATGTTGCCATCAATCAAATGCTGTGGTTTATCAAGTTCTATCGATTAGGATCGGTTGGTTGTCAAAAAAGTTTCGTAAGAGAAATTGAAAAATTTGTTTTTTTTTTTGCGAAATATTTTACAAGCAGTAGATGAAGAATTTAATTATAAATAATTTTTAGCTAAGGAAAAATATAGGTTTCGATTCTTTAAAAGTTAACCTATTTAACAGACACTGTTTGGCTACAATTTTTTTTTTTGTTATATTCGCCTTCTTTATAAAATACTAGCAGAGCCCCGCGGTTTCACCCGCATAAGTCTCGATCCCATGGGAATATCGGGATAAAAGGTACTACTACCTATGTGCCAAATTTTATCCAAATCCGTTCAGACGTTTTAGCGTGAAAGCGTAACAAACAAACACAAACTCACTTTCGCATTTGTATTATTAAAGTTAAGATATTTAATTTATTCTGTATGTTACAAAATAAATAATCACCTACGCTTTTGTAGGTTAGACGTACGAATTTGCTAATTGTTTCGAAAAACAGAACCCTTTTTTGCTAGAATTTTTTTCTCATGAAAAATCGACCATACAATTGAGTAAAAAACCGGCTGCCAACAAGGGTACCCATTAAATCAATATTCTTTCTTACCACGACATTTTCTTATTGAATTGCTTAGAACCCCCGAATTAAGTTACAATAAATCTCTCCCTTCAATTGACTTTATCGAATCGTAGGAAATGTACTCAATATACTCTGTTTTCTTTCCATTTCGAACCTTAATTGATCCAAACATGTATTTCAGTAATATAGAACATTGTACAAAGATTTTCTTCATGTTAATTAAATCTAATTAAGCTCTCATAATTAATTCATGGGTGCTTGATTAAAATGAGGATCAAAAGAGTCTTCAAAAGTTATTTTATTACGAACGATGAAGATAATTTTGCAAATGTAGATAGGTGGCGTAGGTGCTTATAGTCTAATACATTGGGATAATTTAATACTTATTATTAGAGTAATAATAATTAGATTAAAAATTATGCTTTCCCATTTATAAAGTTACCAGCTTTTGCCCGCGGTTTAACTCGAATCCTAGGAAAACTACAACATGTACACACGGCTACACATCAAGCTATACATTCCCAGTATAAGCTGACCTCGCATTGTACGGAAATCCTGTACAATGCGAGATCAGCATAAACTGGAAGAGTATAGCTTGATGTGTAGCCGTGTGTACCTGGATAAAAAGTATCCTATATTTTAGTCCAGATTGCAGTCTACCTGCGTGCCAACATTTATCCAAATCCGTTCAGCCGTTAAAGCATGATTGTGTAACAAACATACAAACATCCAAGTTTACACATTAATCATATTAGTTGGACACAGAAAAGTCTATATAACGTAATTAATCTTCGAATTCAATAAGCTCTCAACGGCAATGAAGAAATCTTAGCATTACCTTTCTATAACTATTGGATGTCTAGTACATTTCTATTACTTATTTAATATCCTGAGGAGGTAGAGCCCAGGATTACAACCTTGAGAAACAATTAAAAGCAGGAAATTACACAGACCTACTTACAGATCTCAGTTCTTTACAAGACTGAATCACAGTATAATAAAGTAACAGTATTATGTCTTGGCTGTGACCTTGAAATAATTACCTACGGCCGCTCGGTAGTTAAACCTTCCGCGTCCGTGCGTAACTGCCGCGCAATCAATACTGTTGTGTACTAATGTACACTGAGATTTCGAAGTACGATGCTCTTCGAAATCTCAAGTGGTGGTGTCAATTACTGGTGTTTTCTATGAAGATATAATACTGTTACTTATTTATACTGTGACTGAGACTAAAGATTAGTAATAATTAGTAAATAATACCAGCCTATTATTGTTCCACTGCATGGCAAATGCCTCTTCTCATACTAAGAAGGCACGAGCATTGATCGCTTGCTCAAGACGGGTTAGCGATTTTAGACTTAAATTAAAATTACTATCACAATGTTTTCTTTCACCGATATCAGTAATGTCTAAGATAAATTCAGAAAGTACCTACATATGAATTGAAAAAGTCACATAGGCTGATGTGAGGCGGATGTGAACCGACAACTTCGTGCATGAGAGGCGAGGCCTTAACCACTGATCCATCACGAATGGTGATATACTGACAAAGAATTAATTGTAGATAGATTTAAAATAAAAAAACAAAAGCTGATGAGAAAATAATATCATGAGTGGTTGTAACGACACATAATTTTTTTTTTTACTTTCCTTCGAATACTCAAATGTTACTAACTTTAAGACGTCCTTTAAAGGTATTCTGTCACTTAAATATATTTTAGAGTAAAAGAGACAATATTATAATTTTACTTAAAATTCGGTTGTTTTTGAATATTCGACTTTCAGTGTTTATTTCAAGCAACATCAATCTAATGAGCTGAGGGTAAATTAAGCCATACTTTGTATGTTGCTGTTAATGATGGTGACTGTCTTTGGTTACACATTTTGACGAGGGCCTATAATTTTCACTAATAATGGCTAAATTTAGCCATTATTACTAACAATTATAGGCCCACGTCGTGGCTAAATTTAGCTATTATTACTGACAATTATAGGCCCACGTCAAAATGTGTAATCAAAGACAGTCACCATTATTAACAGCAACATACGAAGTATATACGATAAAAGAACGTATAACATCTATGAAAGCTAATGTAGGTATCCACGAAATGCCCTATGATTCTTATCCATTGAATGGCCTTTTACGTTACATTACCAAAAACAGACCAATTAGGTTTTCCCGAATATAATAAAAACACAGCCTTATTCAGCTACCTAAAAGAAACTTAATTGAAACTTGGCAAACGCCTAATCAGACTCAGCCAAGTTTTTGCCAAGTCGGCACACCACTTTTAGGTTACAGTTGAACAAAAAAGTGACAAAAACAGCCACGTAATGGCCATGTTTTGACACAAAGCCTATTGGCCTGCGGGAAATGAGATACGTTTAGACCATGATCTTTTTCTTTTTTAGCGTAAATTGGCGGTCTTAAAAATATACGCTTCGCAATTTTCATTTCTATTTAGCCGTGTCGTGTGTATTATATATAATAATATTTAATTTGGGCCATGAATAGGTGAAAAGAACATTGTTACGAAATAAATACGTTGAGGAATTGACATACAAATAATTGCCATTGACTTGGCTTGGTGTTCAAATTATTTATTCATAAACATGAAGAAATTACGACTTCACTTATAATACCAGCCTATAACTGTCCCACTGCTGGGAAAAGATCTTTTCTCATATAGAGCTTCGCTACGCTTGCTCAGGACGCGTTAATTTCAGACTTATATTAACTACTAGCTGCGCCCTGCGGTTTCACCCAAATAAGTCTCGATCCCATGAGAATCTCGGGATAAAAAGTATATTTTGTCATAACCCAGGTCATGGTCTACCTATGTGCCAAATTTCATCCAAATCAGTTCAGCCGTTTAAGCGTGAAAGCGTAACAAACAAAAATACAAAAATCAAATATTTTCTCTTTATAATATTAAATATTAATATTATATTATTATTATATTAATATTTTAATATTAAATATAAGTCCAGGGTATCGCACAATGTTTTCCTTCACTGATTTTAGTTAAGTCCAAAATCAATTCAGAAAGTACAATGAATTGAAAAAGTCACACTGGTACTTGAATCCACAACCTCTTGTAAAAGAGGCGAAGCCTGGGCAGTGGGCACTGGACTTAAACCATATTCGACTTTACTTAAATAACCATAAATAGGTTGTCGTTAAATAAATTACATCAATTTACATTCCTTGTACACTATATAATATTAATGAATAATAACGTTGCACGAAACTCGTTACATCGTTTGGCCACGCGCGATATTCTTGGCCCCAAATATTCCGGCGTCCCCCTTAATATATGGTCGCCGGGAATAATCGAAATATTTATTATTCATATTCTAGTTTTGGGAAAGACGCTTGACATGTAGGTACGTACTTTTACCTTGCTAAGAAAAATGAGCTTATAAAAGGATGTGTAAAGGGTGGGTATCGTATTACCCAGTAATTAGTTTGTGGAGGTCAGATTGGCAGTCCCTCCATGAAAAATACGGGTATTCAGCTGCATCCGGTTAGACTGTAAGCGGACGGAAAAGGCAAGGCAGATGATAGGTTAAGACAGTAGAATAAAATAGAGTATCTTTATTTGCTGTTGCTCTGTCTCGCATTATGCTGATTGCTGATCGCTGATCGGTGGCCGTTTTGCTTGGATGTGACGCATAATATTTTCCCCAACTTTTTCTTTTTTGTGTTTGTGTTTTTTATTGTTTTCTTTCTTTCTGAAGTGTGGTTTTCATAACAAAAACTTTAAAAAAACATATATAAAATGTTTGAAATTTATCAAAACCATTATTGAGGAACGAAATACAATGCTATTTTACGCCAAAAATACACTGATTGTGATGGATGACACGTTTTTAGTTACGTTGCCAAGCCATAGTTGATTGGAAAAATTCTTCGAATCTTGTTATAGACTACTACTAGTTAGTTGTAGTCAGTGAGTCACCCTAGATTATTTAAATATGACAGTTTACTTTAGTAAAATTAGAAAATACAAAGATATTATTAATTTATTAAGGAGTTCTAAACATAGGCCTCCCCCAAGCACTGCCACTTCGACCGAAGAGGATGGTTGCTTGGGGGACCAACAGACAACAGAGGACGTCTTTCGGCTAAATTGCTGAGTTCTACAGATTGCAATTTTTTTTTTAAACATTAATATCTACTCAAAAATCATTAACACAAGTTTGCAAATATTTTAAGAGTGTCTTAAATATTTAAATGTCAAACATTCGTTATTATAAGAGTATGTAAATAGGTAGTAAGTAGGTACGGTAAGGTTACCTAGTACTTTAAATATCAATACTTTAGCACTACCTTGCTACAAAAAGTAAATAGCAAGATCCGTGTTTGATCAGTTGACATCACTGACATCTAAGGATCGAAACTATGTCCTTCATAAATCAACTATATAGTGAAATGAAGGAAGCCATTTGCATGGCTCAACTCATTTCAAAATCCATCTAGCCATTATCCCCATCATTAGCCTATCCATTTCGCCAAAATCTGCCGAGCATTGTCCCAAATCACCTAACCATTTCTCTATTACCTAGCCTTTTTTTCATCATCCGGCTAGCTTTTTCGCCATCATTCGCCTAGCCTTTTCCTTGTTAGATTTTGATTGTCTTCCAGTCTAGCGGGACACGCCGGAATATTAATTACGTCATTAATATTCCGGCGTGTCCCGCTTGATGACGTAGGTACGGTCAGCAATAAAAGTTTGAATAACACTAATTTCTGAAAGCAAAATATTCACAAAAAGTCTGAACTGATATATACTTCTTAGTGATTACATGAAATGCTGAAAAGCAGTGTATCGAATTATTTTGTATCAATAGGGATGATGACTATTTTTTTTTATTTGTCCGTCTTGTAGATTATTAAAAAATATTGGATACGTATTTTTTCTTTTTTTACATTATCAAAAAATTTCGGAGTTAATCTGTGCCATGACGTCACGAGTATGTAGACTTTATACTTACTTGTGACGTAGCGACCCCCACTCCCCAACTTTAATGCGTTTTATCTACGTCATTTTTTAATAATATGATAAAGCAAAAAAATACGTATCTAATATTTTTTTATTATCTAACTGACGGACTAAGTAGAATTTCTTTTTTTTTTGATCCAGGCATCATCTCTATTTAGGTTGATCGACTTTCATTCATCATTTTGTATCAATTTAGATTGATTTAATTTTAATCGACTTATCTTGCTGACTGTGGGTATCTAAACAAGATATTTGTTTGTGTTAAGAATGGTCAACATCCTTAAACTGACCGCTGCAAGCGCACCTTAACCCCACATTTTTTTCCTTTGTACGTATTTTTCTGTTCCTTTCTTCTTGTCTGTTTCTATGTGTGTGCATAAATGGTTAAATAAATAAATATCGATTGATCTACCGCAACTACATGATTAGTTATCAACTCTGTAATTACATAACATAACATCACGCCTATAAAGCCTCGTGCAAACTGGCGCGACGCGACGGTGCGACGCGATACCGGTAAATGTTCTTCCGTGAAGTTTAATTAGAAATTGTTTTGTTGCAGTCGCGTCGCGCCAGTCTGCACGAGGCTTAATCCCCGAAGGTTTAGGCAGAAGTGTAGGTACTGTAGATATCTTAATATGCATGGTTTTAACATGCAATCTTTTTGAGAAATTATAAGATATTGGCATAAGATTATGAGATAAACGCTTTTACGAATTTAGAAGGCAGTAAAAGAAGTGGGAGTTAGATTAGCAATCTCACATTGTATCTAATAATATAATATTATTAATTAACTGCCTCGTTGGTCTAGTGGTCGCAAGCGCTACTGCTGAGCATGAGGCCTGGGTTCGATTCCCAGATCAGGCAAAGTGTTATTGGGTTTTTCTATCTGAAATTTCTCAGTAGCAGCCTGAAGACTGGATTTTTGCCCGATTGATGGCAATAGGCTCGCCCCCTATTACATGGGACTTAAAACATAACTGGCGAAATGTGGGTGAACCTGCTACAGGGGCACCTCTGCCCAACGCTACGGGGAAACAAGGCGTGATGTTTATGTGTTATTAAATTATTTCAATTATACGACTTTAATTCTAAACAAGTCTTTTACTGATTCGACTCGGGAGTATTTGTTTATATAACAATCGCTTGCTGCACTTATAGTAAACACCAAAGCGCGCAGCAAGCCAACAACAACACTTAACTAAAAAACTTCATGAAAACATTAAACATAGATTTACTGCTATACATAAACTATTATGTATAGCATCTATTATGTATAGTATCAACTTACGATATATATAGATATATATATAGATAGGACGTATTAAATTACTTAACGAGCTCCTGAGCAATCAAGGCGCTCAGCAGACTGATCGCGTGGGTTTTGGAAGCATATCGAGCAGTATGGGTACACAATGGCGGTACCGCGAGGCACAGGCGCGCGACCTCGCAGCCAGTTCGCAGCAAACAATTAACTGCGGGCTAGAGTAGTCGCGTCATCGATCTTGTTATTGAGTAATAAGTAGTAGGACGAGGTGTTCTTATAGTACATCCACATTTTGCTGGTTATGTTTAAATCCCATGTAATCGGGAGCGAGCCTATTTGCACAAATCCATATCAAATCAAATCAAATCAAAAATGTTTATTTGCTAGAAAATACATACAAATTCAAGGAAAGATCTTATGTCCTAAAAGTCTTTGTATTCTGCCTGCAAGCAAGCGTGCAAATTATTTAATTACGTCTATTTATGTAATTATTATCATGCAATTAATATTATTACAATTATTCTAAACTCAATTATTCATTTTCATTCAATACCTAACATTAATTTTTAAATTCCATAAATTCCTTAATGCTATAGAAACAACTCTCTTGTAGCCAAACGGCCAATTTTTTTAAAAATAGATTACCCTGCAACAATTTTATATCATTTGGAATGTTATTATAAATCAGTATACACATATTAAACACATTTTTTTTATAAATATCTTTATGACTTGGTGGTTGATACAATATACATACTCCGAGCTGCTACTGAAAAAATCCTGATAGAAAAACCCAATAACAATTGAATTGAACCCAGGACGCTTGCGAACCAAGACCAACGACCCTATAATTAATGCAAGTTAATTTATGAATATCAATAGTGATATTACCAGAGTCGTCGATTCAATATTCAGTAATTACGATAAAAAGACAAGTAATTTGCTGTCATTGCTTAAATTAGCTTTGTACGTCACGTCAACGCAATGTAATATTGGCGTTTAGCAAATATTCGCATGAATGAGTATTCGATCACGTAGTAGGAATATATATGCGACTTGTGAGAAAAATATACTAAACGTGACTTACTATTTAGTCCCTAGAAAGCGAAAAAAAAAAAATACCTTCTCTACTCTTCCTGGAAAACATTTTTGTTCGTGAAATTTTGTTTTATATTTAATACGGAAACTAATTTATTAAATCCCTGCTCTTCAACAATTTGTTACAAGTTACAAACGAGTAATAAATGGCAAGTTTCATTTATAAAACTTTCCTGAAACTGTGTCGTTAACTTACCAAACAGATGTAAAATCATAAAGAAAGCTAATAAAAATTACTGATATATTATTACAATAGTAAAATGATTGATGACTTTTTGTGATAAAGGACTTTTTGGTATGAAATGAAATTAAATATTTTATTCTGTAAATAGGACATCGGAATCACTTTTACACGTCACAATAAAAAAAAATAAGCTAGATGAGTTCGCTAGATGAAATCTTTTAATGTCCAGATATAAAAATCCACATAAAACTTTCAATAAACACACTCACAGATAACGTAAAAAACATAGAATGTGTGTGTAGAATTTTAGATAGAAATAGATTTAAATATAAAAACTCCACAGCCATACCGCACACTTCAACAAACTCGTATACCGAACGGTCCTTTGACACAAAATCTTGCTTTGACGTATTGACGACAGTTTTGTAAACAGTTTTGTACTCGATATTCAACATACATTCCTAGTACCTCTGCAGTCACTTTTGTCACGTACGGATCGTACCAATAATGCAGGGTGCGAGCGATGCTACTTGTCTTCCTCGTATATTGCTCCGCTGCAATCTATTGTACTAAAATCATTTCTCGAATAGGACCACTCTTTGTAGACATCACTAAAAGACCCTGTAAGGACCAGTTCCTGAAGCTACAAATTGAACTAGAAATTATCTATAGCTTCAGTAAATACTATAGACATATATACTTAAGTTTACTAATGTTAAGCTGCCTATTAACTAAAATTTAAAAGCCAAAAATAACTTCAAAATGTTGCCTACTCCATATCTCATAAATGTAAAATTTTGTGCAGATATCTGCTACTCGATCACACTTTGCTTGCAGGTGAATGGATTAGTATACTTTTTCCGGGTACATGAAGAGGTTCCAGCTATTTCCAGCTGGATGCCAGTTTGACTGGAAGCCGACCCCATCATAGTTGGGAAAATGATAGGCAGATGATGAAGATGAAGACACGATTAAGTTCTCATGGGTTGCAATTAACCCCATTGGTTTATTTGCCTCTGAATACTAAATAGACACACCTTATTATCCTAATGACTGTAACAATAACCGATAGATCGCTAGCTGTTGTAGGTATGTAGTTATTGGCAAGGCTCGGATACCGGTTAAATTTTCAAACCCTTATTATGTACTTGTCGCAAAAACTTTTACATTCGGTTTCACTCGTAGAAACCGGTTTTTATTTACCGGTTTTCGGAGGAGTCTTTACATATAGGTTTTTTCTGATTAAACGGTTTAGAGCAATATTAACCGCTTTTTTGTTTAGCTTTTATTCAGCGCGGCATCCTCACAAGTAGTCACAAGTTGCAACGCGTTTACTGTCATGCCGCTCGCCGTATAAACCGGTTAATTTAGGTTAAAATACAGTTCTTAAAACATTCACGTTCTTAAGAAAAGTTTGGAGTAAAACCCAAATAAACCGGTTTTCAACGGTTCTTTTTAAACCGGTTCTGATTCTTGGCAAACCGATGCACGTGCCCCGGGTGCCAACTTTAGGGGGCAACAAATTCAAGCGTAATAGACAAGTGCACCACCCAGCACATCGCAACTTAGCAATAAATGAGACTCGCAGTTCATATAATCTTTCTATTATTATTTTTTACTACAGTTTTGGCGCTCCTGTTGAATTCGCGCATTACCAATCGATAGAATTTGATTAATATGTAGCTGGCAACATTTTCATTTTGAGAAAAGTTGAATTTCGCGGGCTAACTTAGGGCATCCCCATAAAAGATTGGTGGGGGGTGGCAGATGGCAGTTTTTGCCTCGCCTCAAAAAAATTCTAGATCTTCGGCTGAAATTGTATATATAAAATAATGACAAACACATCATTACGATTTTAGTACCAATCCCAAGAGAAACGATACTAATAAAAGTAATAACAAAATGTTTACTACCACTTTTGATATTTTACTACACATACATAACATTACGCCTGTAATCTCTAAAGGGTTAGGCAGAGGTGTACTTAAAGTACACCCAAAATTGACCAGTTATTTTTAAGTCTTATGTAATAGGGGGCGAGCCTATTGCCATCAATCGGGCACAAATCCTGACTCCGGGCTGCTACTGAGAAATTCCAAGGGAAAAACTCAATATCACTTTACTTGACCAGGGAATCAAACCAGGACCTCGTGCTCAGCAGTTGCGATATTTCACTAGTATCACTCAAATTACGCATTAAAAGTGATGTCTAATGAAACGTTGAAATTCATATACAAAATGCGAGTAGTTAAATTGTAACAAACTTTAAAGCAATCTAATGTAACGGGAGCTAAAATATATTAATGAAAGTGCAAGCCTTTGAAGATCAGAAGCCATTTATTTTTGATAAAATAAAAGCAATGGAGAATAACATCGTTGTGGATCTGTTGGAGCGTAAAGTAGTAACATTAATAATAGTGACTAGATAAATGGAAAGAGCATTCTGAATAAGTTTTATTGCGTTGTTCATTTCATTTGGGTCTGTTGAATTTTGAACTCTGATCTTACAATACATTATTCTTTGAAAAAGAAAGTGTATTTTATTATTTTGTATTGTAAATCGCTAGCAATTTTGGACTACTTTTGAAGTAAGGTTTAAATGTACTAAAAAGGACCAAAACCATAAAGTAAGAGTTCAATGGACTGTAGTAACCCGCTCTATTGGTTTATAATAAAATGACAGTATAATAGTAAAAAGAAAATGTATAATATAAATGTAAATGTGTAACACGACGCTAATCTTTCGTCTAAAATTGACTAAGGGCTAATTTTTCCATAACTATGTAGATCATTTTTATCTGTGGAATTAATGTCTGTATTTTACAGCTGTTGTATGAAAAATTATTATCTCCTGCCATATTTAATCTTCAGCTATAAAATTATCTATTGAAAAATTAGTCCTAGAATAAATGCTTTTATAACGTTGACTATCAAAAATAGCCCCGAAAATGTTACAAATGAAACCAATAATCAACTGGACTAACAGAGCCCCAAGATATATAGACTAACAGTCTTGGGGCACAATGGTAAATAATAATTTGTAACCTAGCTGTAGGTAATATTGTAAGCTACTCATGTCATCTTATAATCAGCCTATAATGATCCCAGCCTCCTCTCTGTGACTGAGTGGCCATGATCCATCACGCTGGTCCAGTGCGGGTTGGCGGATATCATATGTTTTCGAATTTTTGGTTCTAAGACATGCCGGTTTCCTCACGATGTTTTCTTTCACTGTTTTGAAAGCAGTGGTGACGAAATAATTTACACAAAGCCTGCTTGGATCTGAACTTCGAACCCACGACCTTCAATTCGTAAATCGCAGCCGTTACCACTGGGCCACCACTGCTCTTGCGTCTTCACATGTCGTCTTAACTTGGTGTTAGCCTGTGAACTGGTATTAATCTGTAGTTGGACAGTATTATTTTTTTATATTTTTCTATACGAAGAGCTTTCATACACCAATCGTCACCAACCTAAGAGCCCATTACTTCACCAAAACGCCGTGTAGTCGTAATAGCTACTAGTAATATTCAGGTCAGATCCATCAGCGTGAACCAGCTACCGCGTCACAAGATTTTGATTGATAATGCGCCGTGATTCAGCCGGAATTTTTGACGTATTTTAGAAAGAAAAGGTGCAACGTCGCTGTTTTCGGAAGGTTAGACTCATTATGGTGGTTTGAAAATGGGGATATATGGAGTGATTTTTGTCCAATTATTTGGAGGGTTGGCTGTTGAGAATGATATAATAGAATAGAATAGAATTTCTTTATTCGAGTAACCAAGACTCAACAAGATTGTTAGTAAAACTTACGACTATGTTAATGGGAGTGCTTATTTAACTTGACAATTTTTTTTTGGATAGGGAAGTCGTGTTTAAAAAATCATCAGTATACATGAGTAGTCATATCCTATTTAGCTGATCGACCCTAGATAATAAATCACATTTCCCTTCAACAAGACACCGTATATATCTCATTTTCCCATGACGTGGCACGTTTCATGGCAACTTTTATGAGCAAGCATAAATCATAGTGAGGCAGAAAGGTCGCAAGGTCGATGAACTCTTTTGTGAATCCACTTTCAACGCTTTTAGCAAAACTGTAGGGGTTACCAGGAAAGATGTTAACACGTCGGGAGTGCCTCCGCTGCCGGCGCTGGTCCCGAATTGGCTGTCGGCACCGGTTGCTGAATTGGCTGCCGGCGCAGAGTTAGGAAAAAAAAAACCGGAAAACGGGGTCGACAATTTGGCTTATTGGAGTAGGGGGTATAAGTGGGGTAGGGGGTTAAAAAGACATGCATTACTTTTTTAAGTATTATATTTCCATAATCAATGATTTCCATATTCCAGAAATCAAGTACTAAGTAAAAAATATTTAACCTTATCCAACTAGTTCGGTTCCGGGTACCTAACCCGGAACCGAACTAGTTAGATAAGGTTAAATATTTTTACTGGCAAAAAAGGTTACGTTACGTTAGATTAGTACTGTGACCCCCCCACGCACGAGCCAAGCGAACGAAGCGAGCAGTGCCGCAGCAGCGACTGGCGAGTGGCTAAAACGACTACAATATATAGAATAAAATACTTTAGTTAGGGTTAGTTAGTTGGAGTTCTGAATACTAGAAGGGTAGGTAATGTATACTGTAAGTATGTGTAGTAAAATAAAAAAATACATAGTATGGCTCTTTACTCATAGATTATATAAGAAGTCTATGGTCTTAAAATAACATGGTATATCTCTCAATATTGTGCATACAAACTTATATTGGAGTTGGAATGTATGGGAGAACATGTATTTCAACTACAATGTTAAGTTTGTATTTAGGACAAATTCATCCCAACTATTCCGTTATTCGCTTTATTTAATAACATGAAAATAACTACAAAGAACAATTCCAAATTGAAACAGTTTATCAGTCAGTCGATGCACAGAATTTAAAGCGTCAAGATTAATATTAATAGCTAGTATTCATTCAAGAGTTTCAATGGCCGGTCTATTGAAACTCTTGAATTAGTTGCATTCGGATTCACACGGATTTAGAGAACTCCTACTATTACCACCATTAACTTGTAAATAAGATAAGAAATGAAAATAAAAACAGACGAAGGAAAATTAGAACCATCGAGAAGGTAAAACATAATGTGAATATTCCTTAGTTAAACATTTAGGTGTTATTAAATTCAAGTGTCCTTAATAGTAAATAGTATGAATTTAAACCTTAACGATCTCTTTACCTATCAGTAAAAGACAACAAATACTTCTTAGATAAAATTTTATAAGAAAAAAAACTAAATCAGTATTTTTTTCGCACATTTCGTTGCGATTTTTTTCTATCTTTCATAGACTAAATTACAATAAAAGTGGATATATTTAGTAACCTGTTGCGCTTAGCTATTTCTAAAGAGTCTTAAATAATACCCTGAAAGAAATCGACACGTGTTTCACCTCTTAACGAGGCATCCTCAGGATGACGATTGACTTGTCGCGAACTCGAACACGGCGTGTTGCCATACCAAGCGCTGAGCGCAGACTGAGCCTTTTCGCATCGCGTCATCCTGAGGATGCCTCGTTGAGAGGTGAAACACGTGCCGATTTCTTTCAGGGTTTTATTTAAGACTCTTTAGAAATAGCTAAGCGGAACAGGTTACTAAATATATCCACTTCTATTGTAATTTATAATGGATTCCGCAAGGTCACGCCTGAATCAATTAACTATCTTCCATAGACTGTTGTTGAATCACGTAATTACTAGATTTAAGTAAGGCAAAAAAACTAAAATACGTAATATACACAAAACGTCAAATTTTTTTTAAATTCTAGGTGTTTATTTTCCTGTATTAGGCTTTTTACATCAGCAATCTAAGTGCTAACAGCCTGTTCAAGTAAATAAAGCCGCAGGTCAAAAAGTAATAGAGGATACGGAAAATTTCAATACTAAATCACTTCAAAGGTCGGGCCATATGTGAACATCCAACCCCTGAGGGCATAACACAATGTACTTCAGTTTTCCAACTTTAATCTGTTATCCAAGAAGATTAAAAGAAGTTATAATGAAATAAGCTTTTTTAATTTATAAATTCAAAGAGTAAATCTGTTGACACTAACTTTTCATTTCTTTTATTTATTTTTGGTAAAGTAAATCTATTTGTTAGAAGAAATTGTTTTTTTTTTCGGTTTAATATTTTTCTTTGTTTATTAATTGTTTTGTTTTAGAAGTTTGAATGAACACAAACATTTTGTAATCCATTTGATTTAATTGTATTTTGTTGATTTAGCTAAACCCTTGGCCAACAAAACACAATTGACGGCACGGTTGGCGCAGGGGTTAAGCGATTGACTGCTGCGCTGCGTGTCGCGGGTTCGATTCCCGCACTGAACAAATATTGGTATGACCTACAAGTAGTTGTTCCGGGTCTGGCTGTTTGTGTATGTGAGTTTAAATATTTGTAAACGTACCCACAATACAGGAGAAATTCCTAATGTGAGCCAAGTTAAAAAAAAAGTGGTGGCACTTCGGGAGTGCCGACAGGAGTGAAAACTTGAACAAGATCGCCTTGCTGGAAAAAAAATACTTGTATAGAAAATTGGTCCGTAACCTTTTCCAAATAAAGAGCACAATAGCGTTAACAAAAAAAAAAAAAAACCTCCCAAACCTTTAAGGTAAAAATACTTGCATAGAACATTGATCCGTAACGTAATATAAATAAAGAGCAAAATTGCGTTTACAAAAATGAGGTGTCGTCATGGTGTCGTGAAATCAGTAGTTTACTTCCATCTCAAAAATGCCCAACGCGCCTAAAGAAGACTTGATTTCAAAAACTGGCGAAATGTGGGTGTACTATAAGTGTACCTCTTCCTTACCCTTCGGGACATGCGGGCGTATAAAAAATTAAATAGTATCAAATAAATATCAATAATTAATAAACTTGTACCCAAATTTTCTGCCGAAAACAAAGTGCCGAAAACAAAAGAAAACAATACCACTTTGGGCATTTTCTAAAGGTTAGCGGTAGATAAACAATTTGAACTAAGTCGGTGTGTAAACAACTACTTAATTAATTTAAATTTAAACAAAAGCTGCTAATGACTAAACTTAGTTATGCAAAGTTTAACATTATTCAAATTTTCAATTTTAGCCCTTAATCTGGACATGCCTGACAGATATTTTTGAGTGACGGAAGACCACGTAATCACCGAACGACGACTAATCTAGACTGTGGCTTGAACACTGAACGCCGAACTACATGATCAAGCTTCACCACAGTTTTGCCTGCCACCATTACAAAAGCAGCCCAATTCATGTGTCCAATGACTACTAAACATTCATTAAAAAAAATAATATATTGTAACAATTTTTTAATTGCTCCTAGAGGTATTTTATGTCGGGTACATTGACTGGCCCTTTGTACGACTGCTAAAATGTCACGGTGTATTGTTCGATCTACCTATAGGTACTAATAATATTATAAAGAGGTTAAAGTTTTAAGTTAGTATTTACGGGGTCCCAGCCCAGTCTACTTACTGGATTTTTTTAGAGAAGGCCTTCCCCTGTAGAGGAGTTCTTGCTGAATAAATTATTTTATGTCGGGTACATTGAGTGGCCCTTTGTACGATGGCTAAAATGTCACGGTGTATTGTTCGATCTGCCTATAGGTACTAATAATATTATATAGAGGTAATTTGTAAGTTAGTATGTACGGGGTCCAAGCCCAGTCTACTGGATTTCTTTAGAGGAGGCCTTCACCTGTAGAGGGGTTCTTGCTGAATAAATTAATATGTATAATATATAGAATACTTACAAATTTAAAATGTAAACAGACTAACATATAGCTTATAAAATAATCAGGTACCTACTAACATTTAGTTTTTTTTTTAAAGTGAAAAATTCTTTAGACGCGTTGGGCATTTTTGAAATGGGACTAAAACATTGATTTCGCGACACCGTCATGACATCAGCTTTTGAACATTAAAAAGACATCAACGCGTTGATTACCCTGGTGCGTGGAGTAAAAGACATCAACGCGTTGATTGCCACGGTGCCGATTTTTGAAGTGAAAACTTCTTTAGGCGCGGTGGGCATGTTTGAGATGGGACTAAACCAATGATTTCGTGACACCGTGACGACACCTCATTTTTGTAAACGTGATTGTGCTCTATATTTATATTACGTTACGGATCAATGTTTTATGCAAGTATTTTTACTTTAAAGGTTTCGGAAGTATATTTTTTTTTGTAAACGCTTTTGTGCTCTTTATTTAGATAAGGTTACGGACCAATGTTCTATAGAAGTATTTTTCTTCCACCAAGGCGATCTTGTTTAAGTTTTTACTTTTTTTCAAGTTTTCACTTCTTGAGTGCCAATGTTATTTTTTTTTATGTAATGTTTTTATGGATTTTTTTTAAAGATGGCAAGAAATATAAGGCTTTTTATTTTATTTATATATTATGTACGGGGTAATCTTCTGAATTACTGATCGGATTCCGAATTTCTTTAACTAATGATAAGCTACAACATGATTGCCGAGTGTCATAAGATTATATTTTATATTAAAACAAGAAATTTCAAGCGGGCGAAGTAGAAATCAGAAGCTAGTATCTTATAATCAGTGTATTGGCAAAGGACCAATTTAAACCTATAATCAATTCTAACGACGGCGACGCGACGGCTTGACCGTGACTTTTATTCAGGGTCAACTGTCACGAACGGTCTCACTTGCGTAATATATACATAAAACATACACATTATGTCAGCACCTGTGATAATTATAAATACAAAAAACATGTGCTGAATTTAAGTACCTAATAGTAGTAGTATAAGGTTCAATGTCACTTACACGTTATAAAACAATAAGATCTATTGGTTATTGTAACAGTTAGATAGTTTCAACTTTCGTGTAGTTTCAGTTTACTGGGAATGAGGGTTTTCTGAAATCACGTTCACTAGGTGGCAACACTGAGACGTCAGGTCCGGGCACCTGTCAAAAGTGTCAAAGCACCTTTATTTTCTTTGAATTTTGAACGAATGAATGAAACGAATGATAAACGTCATCATAATATATTTTATATTATTAATTGTCGAAATGGAAGACCACTTGTCAAAGTGGCGTCAACTGGTGGCATGAATTTTCATGAAAACCTTCATTGCCCTCAAACGTGGTAAAACAATTACTAGGTCGACTATAAATATTTTTTTTTTATGTAAGTTAAATAATTACCTATTTGAACCTTGAACGTTGACATAATAAATTGTAGAGATGACAGAATATAAATAACTGTTTTAATTAAAATCAAATTATGCAAGACACCTAAAACAATTTATAAGAACCGTTTTCCTGATACAAAAAAAAAGAGAGATCAAGACATACCTGCTGGAGTTTCAAAGTGAGATACTACAGCCACAGACGAATACAGATGGTTCACTCATCATTTTAGGTACCTATGAAGCTACAAGTAGGTACGCGGCGGGCTCGACTTGTCGAATTCAATGGGCGTAACGTAGTCAAAATATGTAAAAGTTACGCGATAGAAAGAGAGGCAAGTTCTAGGTGAATATAACTGTAGGTAATTAGCGCTGTGCGACCTGAATTGCACTTTATTGTGTCGTGTAAGAGTCGCTTTTTATTTCAATGACTTTGCGGAGTGAACCATCTGTACTAATCTGTGCTATAGTGCCTATTACAATTCGATCATTAGGTACTGGCCGACGGCGACAGTTATCGTAATGATACTGCTCTGCGTGAATTCCTCAAATAGATAATCTTTTATGATTTTATTATAGCTACTGTTGCTTTTATTGCATGGCTTGACTTGGGTTTACCGAACGTTGAATTCATTTTATAAATATGAAGATAATACATTGTTTTTGTATTGATGAGAGGTATACTGACAAACATTTAGGTAGGTGTAGAATGTACCTACTCTTATGTGCCTACCTATAATTATTGCACATAGCATAGCGTAATCAGCCAGTAATGTTCCCAATGCTAAGACACAAGCCTTGTCTCTGTGAAATCTCTATTAGAGGGACCAGGCTGTAATCCACGCTCGTATCCAGTGAGTAGTAGTAGTTACACAGTATGCAGTGCACGCAGTGTGTAGCGAGTAGGTGCCTCAATATATCTTCAATTTTTTTAAAAATTCCGGTTTCCCCACGATGTTTTCCTTCACCGTTATCGTAGTAATGTTGACGAAATAAATTATACATAGTTGCCTGCCTGGGTTTAAAAATGCTTTCTTATAATTATTCCATTCTCTATTATTATACACATAAATCGATAATTTCTCTAAAGTATAGACAAAATCACGTCATAATCCGCTTCGTACGTTTAAAAAAAAAACGTTGGTGCTAATCCATGCGTCATGTTCGTGAACGGGCGCCGTCAGTAGGGACCGGTCATCTCTTAGCTGCCACGGCTTATTTTAATTTTTGAATTATTTTCATCTTTTTGTTACGTACGCTTTTAACGTGCACATCATTCTACATTATTCTCACAAGTATAATTTCAACATGAATGATGTAACCAATATTTTGTAACATTATTAATATTTATTTATTTATCATAAGCACACCAACAGCACAGTCACTTACAATTCAAATTAAATAACAACTAAAAAATTTCAGTAACCATGCAAGTGACAGGTATGCATGACATTCAACATATGAAAAATTAGTGACAAAGGAAAAGTGTGTCTGGTAGAAATAAATCTACAACACTACAAAACAAAACAATTTGAGCTAGATAGACGGGACAGTCATCACTTTAAATAGGGAGCGTCTGTATGAAGCGAAAGTCATGGGGAAAATATCAATAGAGTAATCCGTCAAGTTGGACCTTTCATTATATTGTTGCCTTGCCATGCGTGTAAAGGGGGCTATTAAATGTAGTATTCAAGGTCGATGTAGGTAACTCAAAAATACGATGATGACGCTGACTACGTTGGCTAGGTCTAAAGTTAAAATAGTTTATTAATTGTGTATCAATGGAACCGTTTATAATTTTATGAAGTATTAGTAAGTCCGAATGGTTACGATACGATTTAAAAGAGTGTCCGTGGAGTTTCTTGTCCGTTCTTCTCCATAGGAATCTACCTACTACACTTTGAAATGGGCAACTAGCTTCATCTTTCTGACTGACCGACCCCTTGACAATTCCAAAGTGCCTGTAAATGGTTTAATTGAAATAGATGCTTTGAGTTTGAACAGACAAACACGAAAAACTACTTTAATTTATGTATAGATGTGGAATGTATGACTAATAATTACGTTTAAAAAAAAACTACAAACAGATAATTAATCTTTTCAGTTTTCTTTCGTCGCTCATATTTTCAGTTAAAAAAAATATCGAGTCTACCGCTTAGTGACCTCTAAAACGATTTCTTGCTTTATTCATTAACTCGCCTAGGTCACAACTTTATTAATAAATACACTTAACATAACTTATTTCACGGTACGGTAATACTGCCATTTTTCGTCACGAAATATAATGAAAATACGCCTTGATTTGCATAAGGATTAAGAACATGTTTTTTGTTAACACAGAAGAAAGAAAAAAATAAAAAAATTGCTCAATTTTAAATTCAGAGCTTTTTAGCAGAAGTAAAACTTGATAGCTTTACTAGTTGTTGTGTTGTTGGCGTTAGTTGTTGTTGTCGTTTTTAGTTGGTTACTTTTCGTTCTAGGAGTTCTGGAAATTGGTTAGAAAAAAAACCTACCCTTCCACTACGGCTTTTTTTGATAGTTAAAAGGACGATTAACGATTTTTAATGTTTTTATACTGAAGATGACGTGTAAACGAGTAGCGTTAATGATTTGGAAAAAATGTATGTTAAATTACCGAATTTTTTAAATAATTTAATATAGGAATATTTTAGATTATTTTTATATTACATAGTGGAATTATTTTGTAAAGTTATGTCTAAAGTGTAAAAGGGGAAAGAGCCTTAACGCGGATAAAAAACTAAGAATCACGCAAAATCTTTAAAGCGTATTTTTTTGTGTGTGTTTTATTAAAAAAACCTTTTGTTTTATGTATAATAAATTAATAATGCGTCCAATTTGGGACTGCGCTCCTTGATGGGCGAGTCCTATTACTGGCTGGACGTACGACGTGTTGCGTGAGCTCAGTATAGAACACGCAAGCTAACCACTCAAGGTCACTCTAATATATTTGCGTCTTTAGCAGTTTGAAAGAACCTATCACGCTTTTGATTTCTACGATATCAATATTTGTTTATCTCAAAATGCATTATCTTCGAGTGCGTAGACATTGCAAGAATGGCGAATGTCAGAATTAGAGTGTAAACCGGCTCAAAAGTCATTTAAGTATTCATTAGGCTGAGAATCTGCACTTTATCAACGTCAGAATTACATAGGACAGTCCCCCATAACGCCCGCCCTTCACAACTTCCTAATGCTTTAGCTGGAAAGAAGAATTGGCGCAACAAACTCCCCAGCAGTACTATGACTGCTGGGGAGTTTGTTAAAAAATAACTATTTTAGAAACAGAATTCCAACATGACATGACCCGAATACTATTTTTTACATTCCACACAATTAGCAAAGTCATTATTTTAGGTCGCCTGTCAGGCGATCTCAGATCAGGGCCAAAATATTTTCTGAGCAAACTAACGATACTTTTAAATGTTTTTCTTTACACTTAACTGTAGCAGTTTTTTCAAAGAATTACTTCAGAAATCAAGGTGTGAGTTTGTGGTCTCTTAATTGAGATTAGATATTTAAAGATTTTTCTAAATTAAATAGGTAAAATTGTACCTTTACGTTTTTACATTTTGTAGCGGTAAACTACTTTATTACCACATTAGTTGCGCCCCGCGGTTTCACCCACATAAGTCTCGATCCCGTGGGAATATATGGTTAAAAAGTATCCTATCTCTCAATCCAGGTCATGGTCTACCTATGTGCCAAATTACATCTAAATCCGCTCAGCCGTTTTAGCGTGAAAGCGTAACAAACAAACTCACTTTCGCATTTATAATATATTAGTTAGGATTACTACGGGCATGCATGCAAATCTTCATGAAACAGAAATTAACTTTATAAACAACAATTTTTCGTTGTGACTAATAGGTACGTACTACAATCAGGTTAATCTTACAACTTTATGGATCAAAGGATAAATCGATTAAAAAAATATGTTAAAAACGGTACTTTTTTTGTAACGAAGGCCGATAAATAAATTCCACTTGATAAATCAGTATCAAAATCAGTTGTTTTACAAATTATAAAAAGAAAATAATTAAATGGTAATTAATCTCTTACACAGTTTTTTAATAAGCACTTAGAAAAAAAAAAAAAAAGCTCCTGCAGACAGGCGTGACGAGACGGCGTAACGCGACTCTATTAGGACAATTTCTATGAAAACTTCATAGAAATAGTTCTATCGAGGTCGCGTCGTGCCTGTCCGAGAGAGCCTTAACGAATTAATGATTTACTAATGTTATTATTAAGCCAATTCTTGCTTGAATATAAAGTTCTATTAATGTTTGTTTTTATAACACACATTAATTGAATGTCATTTTTTTGTCAAGAGTAGGCAAACCTTTGCTTGACAGGTATTTAATGGTTTAGGTACGTTAAGCCATAGATTAAGATAATAAATAAAGATTGGTAACTGGCTTATGAATTCTTTTCAATGATGTGCATAAAAATATCTGGTCTGAGTCGCCCTAAGAGTTGGTACAGTCAGCAACGAAATTAGATGAAAACTTCAGTTATTTCATTGATTCAGGCGTGACCTTGCGGTAATCCATTATAAAATGCAATAGAAGTGGATATATTTAGTAACCTGTTCCGCTTAGCAATTTCTAAAGAGTTTTAAAAAGACCCTGAAAGAAATCGACACGTGTTTAACTTCTTGACGAGCCATCCTCAGGATGACGATTGCCTTGTCGCAAACTCGAACACGGCGTGTTGCCACACCAAGCACTGTCGATTCTTTCAGGGTCTTTTTAAGGCTCTTTAGAAATAGCTAAGCGGAACAGGTTACTAAATATATCCACTTCTATTGCATTTGAAAACTTCAGTTGTTTAAGTGATACATTATATTGATTTCTGTAAGAAGGTTGTTACAAACACTTTTACTCGTCTTCTCTGACTACTCTGAGAAGAAACACCGCTACAAACTAGGTCAGAGCCAGATCATGACACCTAATTACTATGAGAAAGTATCTATTTTATAATTAAAATAACACAAACTCATGGCTAATGAAATAATGCTGCTAAGCAGTAGGTATATCAAGTAGTTCCCGTTCCCGTAGGTATGGGGATAAAATATAGCCTATGTTACTCGCTAATAATGTAGCTATCCATTGCTGCAAGAATTTTTCAAATCGGTCCAGTAGTTTTTAAGTTTATTCGTTACACACAAAAATACAAATCTTTCCTCTTTATAATATTATAGTATAGATTATATTTTGCATAATCTACGTGAAAAATCATGATATTACAACAATCCAGCGTGTTTTACCACAATTTATAAAACAAGGAAATATGTTCATCAAAAAGTATCTTTTTATAAATTGTGCAACCTGTTGCAGTTTCAACCAATTGGATTCTGAGAAAATTTATAAAAATTAAAAAAAAAACAACAAAACAAAACAGCATCTGCCTAGCCTTTTCCCAACTATATTGGGGTCGGTTTTTAGTGTAAGGCCCGGACTCCACCAAACCAGAAACGAGAGGAGAAGAGATGTGTTTAAACAACTAAGAGAATTTCGTTATCCACACATCTCGTCTCCTCTCAACTTCTGTGGACACCACTGAGCGGAGATGTTATCCTTCATGGTTCGATCGGCGCGATCAAACCGGAGATGTGAGCTGTGCCTAACCGAGAGCCGGGCGGCGGTACAAAGCGGAGATGTGAGCTGTACCTCGCAAGGTGGCGACGGGGCGCATCGGAGTCGAGACGAGATGTGAGCAGCATGCATTGAGTGGCGCCGTAACAGTTCAGCTCTAGTCAGCACACATCTCCGCTCTAGTCAGCACACATCTCCGCTCTAGCCAGCACACATCTCCTCTCTAGCTAGCACACATCTTCGCTCCAGTCTAGTTTATACGCATCCCCACACAGCTTCGATGGATACACCCTAGCTGAAAAACATCTCTTCTCGTCTCCGCTTCGGACATCTCCGCACATCTCCGCTTTGGCTTCTGGGCCTTCCAGGATACAGCTGAATATAAGTATTACAGTACTAAATAACAGTATTATTATTATAGCAAAAACGATAAGAACCTATACAATTATGTCGAAAATAATATAAGATAATATAATATTCAAGGCTCGTTGGTTTCTTGATGAGTAATAAAGTAATGTAGCGAAGCGCTCTCAGAGAGACGTGATGACAGGCCGAAATAATACAAGCGTTTTATTATTCAATTATTATCATGACAAGAAATGGACACACTACATGAGAGGACCATTTAAATAATATTACTATGTTGTATGTTACTGGAAGGCAAAAAGCTTACAGCACTAGATGGTAGATATCTAAGTTTCCATGTCCGCCGATGGACATCATGGTAGGTACCTAAGTATCTCTCTCTCCGCCGATGGACAACTGCAATCAATATGCCTAGCTTTTTCCCAACTACCTTGGGTTCGGCTTCCAGTCTAACCGGATGCAGCTAAATATCGGTATTTTACATGGAGCGACTGTCTATCTGACATCCATATCTCAGTTACTGGGTACACGATACCCTTTTGGTAAGACGGGTTATTAGAATTTCGGGCTTCCTACCCGTAACGACTATTAAAGATCTACGAATGACAGCCAGGACCAATAGCTTAACGTGCTTTCCTAGGCACGGAGGGGCCTCAATGTGTAATGCATGGTCACCCATCCATGAACCGACCGCGGCAAGCGTAGCTTTACCTTCAATCGACCCGTGCGGCTGTTATTATTTAGCCATGAGTCCCTCCAATGCTAATGGACATCTACAATACCAGAAGAACCGTAAAAGTGTTGCTACCCTAGAAGCAAAGCAGAAATATATTATGTACCAATCTCTTAATATTTAAGGAGGTATATTATTATTGTAAAAGAACTACGAAATTACATGAAAGAAAATAATATGTCAATAAGATAAAAGTGAAAATATTATTTGCACAGCTATGTAAATAATTTCTCTGACGACTACTGAACGTATCATGACGTCGTAGTATCATAGTGATGAGCGTGCTAAGGAAATGTGATTTGGTTATTTACAATTAAAATGTTATCACTAGGCGAGTTACCTATACGACTCAAGTCGAAATAGTGTCATTGGAGACTCAACGACTGATCGCTGGCAGTGCGGAATAAGCCAGCCGGTCAAAAACACGAATGTCAAAATTCGTGTTTCCTGCTTATACGGTTATGCATATATATATTTTATAAGTAACTAAATTCTTAATTAAGTCCAAAACAAAACAAGTTTCCTATCCAAAAAAAAAAAAAAAATATTCAGTCTCCGCGGTTTAGCAAAAAGAAGGCATTTTTAATACCCACATAAACTTTATAGCGGAATTATTTTGGCTGCGCGTCTAAAAGCTCAAAGTTACGGCCTTTTAACCCAACATGAAAGTGTAAGCCGAGGGCAATGCAAAGATAAAACTTAATCATCATTTACAATATTTTGTTTTCAGAGACTACGCACAACTTCTAAGGGCGAAATTAACCATAAATTGGTGAATTTTGCCCTTAGAAGTTGTGTGCTGAATGCAATCAGCACATCTAAAATGCGTTCAACAGGCAAAATTCCACAACAATGATGACACTGACAGCTGTTGAACGCAGTATTTCGTTATTGAATTCGCCCTAGGTAAACAAATAATAATGCTAAACACCAAGAAAGTGTAAAATGAAGCAGTGAAAATAAAGTACGTCAAAACCATGGGCACAGTCAGACCTACCACCAACCTTGCTGACTGGTTAATGTTTTCGAAGCAGAGCTATTCTCATATTTATTATAGCAATGCAAAGCAAACGGGAAAATTATTATAAAAAGACAAAGTACAACATAGCTAATCGTGCATGTCAAGATACATATAAACATTTTGACTAGCCATTTTTTCATTAAATGAATTAAAGTTGTAGGTAATAATAACTAATGGATGAAAAAAGATGGCTAATACAGAAGCCTTTTATTTAGCTATTTCTATATAAAAAGATAAAATAAAAAAAGTGTGCAGTTGTGGGACCCCTGTCAGGAACGAAGTTCTTTCTCACGTATGATTTAAAACAAAAACAAAATTTTTGTAGCCGCTTCACTCTATCGGCTGTGGCATCCTCGAAAATTATGAAAACGACACCCATGACGAAAAATTTGAAAATTTTCGTAGCCACCATCTTGGATTTACATTTCGCCGCCACTATCGGCTTTAACACCCTCGAAAACCATGAAAACGACACCCATGAATTTTAAATTTTCGGAGCCGCCATCTTGGATTTTCATTTTGACCAAATTCACACTTTCTCTTTCCGCAAGCAGTGTACTCGGTCCGATGTGTACAATCTTATACCACGACACTGTAATCACTTTCCTCTTTTCTTTTGTTATTTCTTTTTTTTTCTGCCGGCGTTCTCTCTCTCTTTCATTCTCTTTGAATTAGAAGTAGACAGTTGCAAGTATTAACACTTTTTAGCGTGATGATTTCTGAAAGTTTACAAGCCGCGTTAAAGAACTTCGTTCCAACAAAAGATCAACGAAACCTCAACCAGAAATATTTCATCGCCAACTTTTTGTATCAAATTAATCGTCACAGAAAGTTGCGCCACTAAAATTGCTAGCTACACGCTCGGTCAGTCTTTGTTGCCAAGTTTTGAAGTGGGATCTAAATCATTCATGTTTGTTTAGCAAGAATCCTTGTTAGAAACTTTCTCTTTCGACTCCCAATTTATTGTTCATCCCAACTTTTGTTTGGTCAAAATTTAATCTTAAGTTTAGTGGGCATTGCAGTTGTCAGTCTCTTTATCTTTATAGTAGTTACTTGGTTTGAAATGTAAGACAATTTTCATCGTAGTTTTTTTAAAGATTGTTTAAGTAAAATTCAAAGCATGAGATTAGAATTTCAAAACCAGATGGAAGTCAGATTTTATACCACACTGCTTTATATAATGATGCACAATGCATGAGAAGAAAAACTAGCAAAACAAGGAAAAACAAAAGACATAAAAAAAAAGATGAAAAATCTTTGAAACTGACAACAACACCAAACTCACGCCATTTTCCCATGACGGTAGGCAGAAATTACATAACGCCCCCTGCTGCAATTCTTACATACTTCTTTAAGTTCATCTACGTACATTCATCTGGTCAAACACGCGTGCTATTGTAAACCTCAGACCAAATTAAAAACCAAGACAGAGCGCTGCGAACAATACAGTGAAGCATGCTAAAACTACCCCTCCACTCTGTGAATACACGCTCACACGCACACATTTACAATGACACTACATTCAAACTACACCTCACTAAGTGGAAACATGTTTACGAAACCGGCTTCACATCACTGTCGACAGCGCTATTTCTTGGTTTTTATTTGGTCTGAGTTGTAAACGATTCCAGTCAATTGTACTACATATTTTCTATTCTCGTATTGTGCGTAGTCAAAACAATATGCTAATGGACAATAGTAGACACTGTCATATTATACCGTATCGGATTGCATAACCGTTTCCTTTACCAGCTTATTACCACTTCCTCTTTAACTTTGACCTTGTTTATCTGATAACGCGTGGCCGTACGATTCTATGCTGATGTTTTCACAATGCTTTGGTGAAAACTGCAGAGTTTCATGTTTGTTTGTCTACTTCACTGTATTTATTTCCCAATGCTTCTTTACGACATTGAACTACAAGTAAAATTTACTATTGAAAATTTACCTCTCTTGGCAGCTCTACCTTGAAATTGTTAAATACGATTATCTTTGTATTTCTAGTAGTAAACATTATTCCATCTACAATATTTTCCAATTTATAAAAGGAAACAATGTTTTAATCAATGAAAAAAGAAGCAAGAAAGACGTTCTTATTTTTAATAAAGAAAATAATCTGATTAAAGTAATCATAAATAATACCAAGCATGAATGGTACAAGTTCCAAAAGATTTAACGCCGGCTGCTAATTAGCTGATTCACAAGTAATTCACGTTCTAATGATCAAACAAACATTTACTGAGCAAATGACAACCGAACGTTTTTACACTCCTTATCGATTTCCGGAAGCAGCTGTAGCGTTAGACATATCATTTATATTATCGTCACGAAGTACTTTGCTTCGAACTACATATGTTGATAATAGCCGTATATTTTATTGTGTATTGAAGATATTTAAATAGAGTTTATCAAATATTTTATTACATACGTAACCTTCATTATTGTTATCTTTGTATCTATTAACTAAATGTGGTCCAGTAATTTTGTCATCAATAATGACACGGTACTCAATAATAATTCGCGTCGGTACAGTTTTGGTTGAAGAAAATTGTGTGATAATAAATTTAACACAAAACCTACACGTGTTGCCGATTACACACTCATTGATTTATAAAGACTCATTAGACAAACATCCGTCAATGGCCACCTCAGAAGTGTTTATACATTCAAACATGGTAAGTATTTCATCCGTCCCAACTTAAAGGTTCTTCCTTTAATATTCAGGTCAGCTTTTGCAAGGATTCGGCACAAGAAATGCCCACTTGTTGAATAAAATAGTGTTGCTCATATTACAAGCCTATTTAATATGTCCAAAGGACCAGAGCAACCCAAACTGAGCGACATGGTCTGAATAATAAACTAAGTTCAACAGATTAGGAGTTAAGAGACACATTTCTAATTAGGGATTACAGTTATAATGATTAAAGGCGCTGTAGTAATGGAAGATCAAAGAAAATAAACTACTGAGTTACTTCACAGATGATGAAAGAGAATGTTGCGAATGGAATATATTTTTGGACAGAAAATGTGTAACTATTTGGAAAAGTTGTTATTAATACATTTCCACAATGATACTTTATGAAACATTTATTATATATGGAAATGAATACTGAATTAATTTGTTGACTGTGTGGCTTCGATGTTGGAATTGTAGATAATTAGTGTCAAACTTTAATCAAAACCAAATTCAGGCTGCAAATGAGCCCACAAAGTGTCAACTAGTGATTAATTATCGTATTGGATAGATTTTAAATTAGTATAGGCTTAATTAATAATACCGATAACACCCAGAGATTCAAAAACAAGAATGAGAGAGACAAATTATAAATAAATAAATAAAGATTTATTGTTTAAGTAGGACTAGATTACATGGCAAGGTAATATATAAAGCACAAGCATTAAGTTTCATATCTAGTTAGTGGATGTCATACTGTTTTCCTAGATAGGTTACAAAATAACCTGTGTTTATGAGAAACTGTTCCGATCCCAGTCATAAATAGTTGACTTAATAATAGCACGTGTTAAATATTATGTATATGTTATAGTCAAAGTCCGATACACAGTCTCTTCGCGGAAGGACTGGTTTATCCTAGGTTTGGCCAAAGCCATCAGGCAATCCCCGAAATACATTTCAATTTCGCCCTTTGCCTGAAGTATTTTTAGTCAAACCCAGGAGCTCCTAACTTTTCAGTCAAACGTCGAAAGTAAATTATTCTGTTTCGGTTTTGGCCTAGTCAATCCTAGAAGCGACTGCAAAACTCGGTCAAACGTTGATCTGAACATGTTTAAACAGGTTCATAATGTCTCTCGCGGTGTTCCGACCGATTGTTTTGTTATTTCATGTTCGTTCATTGAGCGTGCGGGCGTGTAATTGTGTAAAATTGAAGATGAATGAATCAAACGGTGTTGTTGTTACTAAAAACGTGGATAAAGAAGCTTTAAAAGTAAAGTTTAAAGAGAAAATTTCTAATTTGAATAAAAATAAGTGTTCATTTCACATAAAAAACAAACAGTTGTATGAGCAGATTATCAGTGAGGTAGAATCCGCTAAAGTAGCTGAAAAGAAAACGTCTTTGCAGTATCGCCGTCTCAAACGCTACGACGTTGTTTGTTTTGGGGACGAAAAAAAATTGATTAAGCCATTGGCATTCTCTCAAAGCATCTCAAATATAAAAGTGAAAATCACGTAAGCTGACCAATCAGGTGTCAGAACTGGCAGAGTTAAGCGGTTCTTAAGACTTGAAAGCTGCTTAAATGATAAAATGCTTCCAAATATACGAAGATAAGACACTTCATACCTATATCGGAGTTTGACTCGTCAAACCCCGATTTAATAAAATTGTGTTTTGACGTTTGCCTGACCAAATTAGTCTCTCCCAGGTTTGACGAAAATTGTTTAGTCAAAGGCCGAAAATTTACATTTGTTTGGGCTTTGACTAAGTCATTCAGTCTGACCTGAGGATTGACCAGTCCAACCTAGGAGCGCCGGAGCTTCGGAGTTTGCCTATAACATATATAGTAATCATTGCAGCAAGCTACAAAATGAGACAAATTAAGGTTATTAAATAACAAAAAATAATAAGAATAATTAAAACACAAAAAAAAAACATAAAACTTTAAATCTAAAAATTAAAACAAATTAGAAAATATTATGGGTGATCAAGCATGCTGCATGCCATATAAATATCCCAATAACAATTACAAGGATCAGGTAGCCTAAACAATTTTAAAGGAAAAGATTTATATTAAGTTTTACTATGGTCATGAACATTGAAAGCGTAATCATTTGTTCAAAATAATATAAAAATATCTACAAAAAGTTCGCATGGCATTGACATTGTCCTTCATTGAGGTGAAACAAATCACACAAAACTATATTAAAGACCTTCAACTCTTTGTATGACATCCGCTAGCATTGTACCTTAAACGTAGTATCACCGCACCTTCTACTACTAAGGCCATCATATAGTGCATCAATGACAGATATGGCATGTTTTATTTGATCTATAATAAGAACGGTAACACTTTTAAATAAAATTCAATCTATCTCATTAATGAGAAAGGGACTGAAATTATATTTTCCCACATCAGGATCCATATAATAATTTCTGCAGAATTGTTTGTTTCGTCTGTTTTAAACTTCGCATAACTTGTTTAGAATGGAGCTCTGCTTAATTTCTTTAACCCATCGTAATTACAGAAACAATTAAAAAGCCATTGTGTCTCGCGTGGATTCACGTTCAATATACGAAGAGTTAGGGATCTCGCGCACTAGACTCCGCCTTGGTCGGCTAGTTGGCCGTGCGACCAAGTGCGCAATTAGTATCGGTATCTATAGTTTATCTGGTTGGTGCGACCACTAGTTGTGGTATTGGCCGTCTAGTGCGCGAGATCTCATAACAGACAAGACCATTGTTGGGAGATCTAATGAGAATTTTGAATTTGTAGAACTAGGTACTATGTTTCGTTGAAATATTCTAAGTAAGGTCCACTCGTCATATATTAAAGAGCTGAATTTCATCACTGTAGCCGAGTCTTTATTGAAATGTATAGGGCTATGCTGCAAAGTTTCCTTCAAACCTCACTCAACTGACCGCACACAATTTGACAGCAAATTCATGAGTTTTAAAACCAAATCATCAGGGATTCAAATTCTGATACCGTTCGAATTTCAAATTACTATTGCTCTTTGGCAGTTTATTCCAGAACCTTGGTTTGTGGTACGACGGAAATCACTCCATTTCCTTTATGAAATGCGAATTTAATCTACGTATTACTCAGTGAAGCATTAGAATATATTAATTAACAAGTGACGCTTGTAATGTTATCGGATTAATAAGCTTCAGTAGTTGCGATCATGTTAGTGGCATATCGGGGAGATTACGTGTTGTGATAAGGCAGTAGGTACGGTATATTACCTGCGTTTGATATATGAGTCTTTATCTTCACTTTTCGCTCTTTTGATTCGTTTCGGCTCTATAATATATGACGAATGTCTTTTCTTTTTTAGAAAATAAAGCCTTATTCACTAGGAGCACACGCTTGACATGTCTGGCGACATCGAAAACGATGAAAATCGAACGTCTTCGCTCGTTTTCATTGTTGCTAGTGATGCGTGTTGCTTGACAATTATCTCCTAGTGCATACAAGGATCCGGAAAAGTTATCGTCACGACCGCGCAGAGCATTCTTATTGGTGATCTTAGATTATTTTTTAGAAAACCTTAACCCTTTTTTACGGCACTTTGGCAAATCATTATGTTTGAGTATGGAAGTCTGCTCTGATTACATAACAATATTGTTAATTGATTCAGGTGTGACCTTGCGGAAATCCATTATAAAATGAGGATGTGGATATATTTAGTAACCTGTTCCGCTTAGCTATTCCTAAAGAGTCTTAAAAAGACCCTGGAAGAAATCGACACGTGTTTCACCTCTCAACGAGGCATCCTCAGGATGACGATTGACTTGTCGCGAACTCGAACACGGCGTGTCGCCACTCCAAGCACCGAGCGCAGCACTGCGCTCGGTGCTTGGTGTAGCTAAGCGGAACAGGTTACTAAATATATCCACATCATCATTTTATAACAATATTGACTAACGTTAAATTAAGTAGGTATGTTTACACCAGCATATAGACTGATTGCTGTTATCAATCAAACAATTAGATATTTCAGAATCAAATTACCTATAATCACTGCTTATTTGTTTACTACTTGAGAGTATCTTCTCAAGTTAATATGTTTTAAATTTCTGCCGCTACCTTTTAGTGGAAAACTTTAATAAATCCTAAGCAAACTTATTGACTCAAAATTATTTTTAAGAACCCCTAATTTCAAATCTAATAAAGTAATCAGTACCTAGTAAAATTAAATTTTGTTATAAACTCTGTTGACGGAAATGAATTTTCAAAAGACTGAAACAACACCAACATGAATGAGTCAACAATAATATCTTAAAATAAAAGCAAATAGAAAACGTATTAGGGAAATAAAATCAAACATTTCTTCGATACTATTAAACTGTCAGAATATGACTTATGTTATCTATCTGTTCGATCGTGTCAACGTTGCGTCGATTGAAAGCTGATAGTGATAGACATAATGACAATCGTTCGAATGTTGTTCTACGAGCACGAGTTTTCGGCCAACCTTTTTATTTTTCGATTTGATTTCGATTTTCAAACACTTTTGACAGCTGTCAAACTGTCTTTTGTATGACGTCGTTTTATTGTTGGTTTAGGGAAACATCGATTAAGCTATTTCTTTGTGAATGATTGTAAATATGGAAAGACTGACGCAATATTTTCCTCTTTTCAATAAATTCACGACAAATAATTCAGACATTAAGTGTGTTCTGTGAATTATAATGTGTACCGCATTAGTACACAATATTTATAATTAATGTGAATAACTATGTAGTTGAGTATGTTCTGGTTTATAAATGAGGAGATATCTCATTAGCACTTTTCATACTGCTGTTTCCTTTCACAGAAATGTTTTCGTTCTAAGAAAATTTTAATGAAAGCAGAGGAAGAAATCACATTTCCCTTCAGAATATGCACACTGTTTTATTTATTTCACTTATTTAAGCACTAATGAAGTGAATTTGAATGCCAATAATGTGTGCTTCGCTAAATACAATTGTGTTTTCGTAAAACGCCTTTGTTGTTTTACGTGATTGCTTACGTATTGCCTGCCTGACTTGGTCAAATATTCGTATTAGGTCAGTGGCAATAAATAGGTTACTATTTCATGGCTCCTAAACATAGCAGATGAAATAGCACATCTGCCTACCCCTTTAGGCATTATAGGCGTGATATTTCAACGACCAAACACCATTTTTATTGAAAAACAAAACTTCAAAGGATCATAAAACAGACTACGAACTTTGGCACTCCAATCGATAGTTTATAATTATAAAGAGATTACTGAACGTTGATTGGAAAATTTTAAATTGAAATGTTTCTGTTTTGGGTAAGAGTACCTATTTTGTGTATCTAGAACTCTTAGGCTATCTAAAATAAGCTGTGTTAATAACAATATAAAGTAGACATCAAACGCTTCACTTTTTGTTAATTTTTGTCTTTTAATAGGCATCTTTCACTGGAAGTGAAACATCTGAACCCAAAATGAATTAGAAAAGAAAAATAAATTGTGTAAAATAAAGTGAACCATGTAGTTCACTTAAATGCATCTCAATTTGGATGAATCAACCAAATTGAATAATGTAAACATAACAGTGAATTACAAAAGAAGTGGGTATATTTAGTAACCTGTTCCGCTTAGCTATTTCTAAAGAGTCTTACAAAAAGCCACACTAAGCAACTTGCTTGGTGTGGCAACACGCCGTGTTCTAGTTCGCGACAAGTCAATCGTCATCCTGAGGATGCCTCGTTGAGAAGTGAAACACATGTCGATTTCTTTCAGGGTTTTTTTGTAAGACTCTTTAGAAATAGCTAAGCGGAACAGGTTACTAAATATATCCACTTTTATTGTATTTTATAATGGATTTCCGCAAGGTCACGCCTGAATCAATTAACTATCCTAACAGTGAATTGTTGAATATCGTCATTTCTGCACCTTGTAATTTAATTTAATCATTTAGTTGTAGCTATTGCCTTCTGTAAGCTGTACCGAAAATACACATTCTTAGCCTAACAGGCTAAACCAAAGAAACAGATGCTCAACAAATAAAACTTAATTTTCTCCCCTTTCCTTGAAGTGTCCATGTACAAAAAGAGCGAGGTGTGATGTCACACTACACGTCGTTAATCCACAAACATTTAAAGCTAGCTTTTTTTAAAGTGTCATCAATGATGACATTTACCCCTCCTTGAAGGTTAAAGATTAATTTAAATTTTTCATTCAAACTTTTAATTTATTTTTATTTTTTTACTCCCACTAAGTACTTATTAACAATAAATTACAAGAACAGAGTTTTTATATAGAACTAAGAATTTCAAAAAATTACTGTAATAAAAAGGGCCCTTTAATTATGAACCCAAGGATTTATTTAACTAATAAAAGTTGACTATAAAATAAAATTGAAATTAACTCATTTTTGAATTCCCTGCCTTCTAAGTACTGCACAGTCATTTATTACCATTAACTACAGTTAATGTCTTAGTAAATAAAAAAATATTATATTAATGACTTGTTTTATTAACCGCAATCATTCTTTATAAAATATTACTTACTTCTCATAATAATTATAGGTAACTGTATTTTTTCTTATTTATGATTATGTAGGTACCTACATACTACATAAACTTAATGGTTCTGCTATTCAGCCTAGTTTTTTCAAGGTAAATAATAAATTTGAAGCCTAATCATTCCGTTGGATAAACTATCATTATTGCTGGCCTTAAATTAGTAGACAAATAAATAGATTTTGATTGATTCTGGTATGCGATCATATATAATTTTTGCCATGAAGAAAACACTTTAATTCATCATAGCTGTCTTAGACTGTCTTGCACATAACATATTGACGTGTCGTTGACTCCGGCTATTTGAGTCAGAATGCTTGGAAAATAAATTTGGGTTGGTTTTCACAAATACCGCAACCCCAATTAAGTACAGAGAGGGCAGTGTTAGTATTTTATACTGAATAAAAAATGGTTTGCAAGTGTCTGTGCATTTCAAACCGAACATTACCCCCTAATACACTTTTATGGGCTTTAAATATTAGTTCCTTATTGGCTGAGTTCCCCCAAAACATATCTAGCCATATCTTAATATTGAACCCGCCATTCCACGGTATGCTGTAACAATAGTGTCCGTTTCTGTGACTGGAGCGAGCTTATGTAAGGTATACGTCGATTTGCTAAGTCGCTTTGCCAATTCTACTGTGTATGTGATCTTTTCCGTTCTTTTTTTTAAATACTTTTAAATAACAAGGGTTCACAGGCTATTTGAATTAAGCGTCATTTTTTTAACTTTACAGGAGAGTATTTCAAAGCATAATTTCTTCGGAAAAAAAAATCATTAAAAAGTATCAATAGTTTTACGAAAAAGTGGTCTACGTTATTTTCCTTGACCTAATCCGCTCAATTTTTGACGATTCCGAATATGATTATTACTCAATATTAGCCAGGATGTCGCTTATAATACAAAATATAGCCCGTGAACCTTATATAATATTATATAAATATTATCTTACTCTAACATACCTTTTTTTTGGGTGGGAAATTATCAAATAACTTCTCCCGCTCTGAGCGGAGCGGGAGGACGTGTCAGACTCTTACTGACTAAAACCCACCCGTGTTCCTTCAGTTGCCATGTTGCCGGGGGCCACGATCTCCCTTTCGGAAATCTTCGCAACCCCGGCAGGCATCGGCCCTAGCGGACTCCGTCAATTCTGCTGACATTTCTTTGAGGCGTGCGTGGAACACAACGCGCTGTCGACCCGGGCCTGTCCTTATCGGTCAACATACCTAAATTAATATCTACGGTTATAGACCTTTTATTTTTTATTATTTTAGGACACGGCCTAGCAAAAGTTAATTTTTGTTTTACTTTTCCATTGTTAACTAAAAAATTTTTAGGTATAACAGATTTTTTTTTATCAACCAATTATAATTAAAGAAAAGGATTTCCAACCACTGAAATCAAAATAATAAGCCGAAAATTAAATACAAAGCGATATAATAGACACAGCGTTCAGCTCAAAACCAAAAAGCAAAATAACAATTTAATACAATAATGTACGATAACAGGAGCCATAAAATTCCGCTTATTTCAACATGTTATTAACAAAGTTGCGCTGAAAGCCAACTAAACAGTAACAGTAAAAGTAAAACTATTCGTCGAAGCACGTAGTTAGCAGTTACGCGACTCAATAATGTGTAAACCGATGCTATTTGATTACATAATCGGTAGATGAAAGTCAGAATAATAAATAGAGAATGAAGAGAGCCTTTTTTACTCAATGATCTTCTTTTAACTTTTTGGGCATTTTAAAAACTGTATGTACCATTAAAGTTGGTAACAGTTACTAAGCTAGGGGACTCCAATGAAATAGGTTCGGTTAGGTTAGACCTGTGACCTATTACTAGGTACAACAACATTGAAGTTGATCGCAGTCTAAGCTAGGGTACGTCAAAAACAAAAAGACGATTAGTGAATTTAAAAAAAAAAGTTGGATCAGTATTTTTAGGAAATCAAAACGGTATTTATTTGGGAATCAATTAAATACATGCCATAATAAATTAAAGTCAACCATCAAAAGTTGAGCCACGCCTGCAAAACTTTACGGCTGGGCCATTAAAATGGCGCTGTAAGACAAACGTACCTAGTTACTGGCCATCTTTATAGATTCGATAAAATTTTCTTTTATCTAATAGGCCTTTGTTCGATATCGATTTTTGTTCATATTATAAAGAAATTTGGTTCTATAATGAGACCTTTTTACTTTCTTCTATTCACCGATAGAGGGTAATGAGGTCAGGTTAGTGAGATATGCTAAAATATTTTAGTATAGAGATTTAAACGAATAAAGAAATTAGGCTAGAACGAGAATGGAATAAAATCGTGGGTAATTTTTTCGATATTGTTTGAAAAACATGGCTTTTGTAAACTGAGATCAAAGATATCATTATGAAATAAAATGTTGTTCTAAAATAACGTTTGTGTGATGCTTTTATTAAAGATGAAGTACATACTTACTGGTTCCGAGCGAATGTTTAATTGAGCTGACATTGGCCGAATTGTTACAAAGTGACCCTTCAAAAACATTTCAATAGCGCAATTAAGGATCCAGTTGGAATCGCAAAACATAGTTAGGTATTAATGAAAAGTAGCAAATTCTGTATATTGCATAATCAGCCCATAATGTTCTCACTGCTGGGACAGAGGCCTACACTCTGTGAGAGGGAGTGGGCCACACGGGCCCAGTGCGGGTTGGTGGATGTCACATGTCTTCGAATTTTTGGTTCTAGGACATGCCGGTTTCCTCACGATGTTATCCTCCACCGTTTTAAGAGCAGTGATGATGAAATAATTTACAAAAAATAAACCTACCTGTCAGTTTTCGAACTTACGACTTACAACTCGTAAGTTGCGGCAGGTACCACTGGACCACCACTGCTCTCAAATTCGGTAATGGTTCCGATTTTCTTGTCACAAATGCCTCTAAACTAGACTAAAAATCACCAAATTTTAGTATATTCCTGTCAAACGACGATTTTCCATTCTGAAATAAACTAAAGTGACACAACTTAACTATATTTTAGTTTGACAGCACTAAGATGGCACTGAGATATTAATTTAGTGAAAGTGGCAATTTTGCTATTCTGAATTTGACGTTTTTCACCTAAAATTTTGATTTTCTAACTAAATCTGACTTTTTCTAATCGCGATTAAAAACGTGTGGAATATTTTTTTTTTGTCATGTGCTTTAAATTCACACCAAGACCTTGACTTCTGGTGCAAAAACAGTACTGAATCTTTTTTTTTTCTTTTGCATAAATATCGATGTGTCGTACCGCAAAAATAATGAAAATTTCGACCCCATTTATGAAACTCATAAACCCCACATAACTCAACATGTAGGTAATATTTTTTCTTATTTTCCATACAAAAAGTGAAAAATTCTGCCATCCCTGTTCGCCTCCGCCTCTAAAAAAAAATTCACAGGGTAGGGCAAACAAGTACCACGTGTGGAGTCGCGATTGTCAAATTCGATTTAGTTGTGTCAAAATTATTTTTAAATTTAGGGAATTTAATTTACATCATTTAGTGATAGTTTAGTTAGTTTAGTTCGATGTACAAGAGAATCGGCACCAATATTAATTAATTTTCGTTCATTAAACAGAGCGTTTTATAATGTGACACTCCCACAGTTATAAAGGAATCTACAACATTGTTACCCAGCGCACCTATTAATAAAGTTTCTGCAATTTTACGCTTATATCGTGCTAATCTCTAATAAAGTTCCAGTGGTCTTTCCTTTGTAGCGTGGGCGCATAACTAATGAGCGCGTAATAAAATAAATCAGCTATACAAGTGGTCAGAGAAGGGTTGCTAATAAGAGAGTTAGTTTTGAATAAAGTTGTGGAGAACTGAAGACGGGGTTTATTCAGTATTGTACTCGTATAAAAAATATGAAAATTACTTAACCACTGAAGAAAAGGTTTTCTGTCAGTATATTATCATTAAAACATCAAAGAAAAATGTAATTGAAAAAGTAAGTCAGAAAGATTTTCTTCAAGACTGGTCTGACCCAATATAGACATGGTTGAGAACAAGGCAAGGGAATAAAGTAAAAAAATTAAGAACTGGTTCGAGAGAAGTGAGTTTTTAACATAGTTTTCGTTTTGGTGGCTTAAGATAATACAAGAAATAATTGAAAAAGAAACAATAAAATTAGAAAACTGATTAAGGGTCTGTGCACGAAATCGACAGATTTTGTTCATTAGTTGTGAGAAAGGGAAAGAAAATTAAAACAAAATTATTTGTGATTTGGAAAGTCGAATTCTTTGTCTTGTACATAGTGGAAAGAGATTTTTCAAATAAATTAAGGATTTATGGAAAATCACTAAAATTCGCTACATATTTTCCAAAAATTGAGGCGAGATTGACGTTTGATCGTTGCGTTAGAAGAAACTACTTTTGATTTTGAAAATTAAAAAATATCGTCATTATCATTATATGGTCTTCTTATACATAACCACTTTTTTCAACTTCCATATAAAATATAGCAGAAAAAAAATGTTAATATAACCTTTTTTTTAAAACCCTAAATGTATGTTTTCCTATTATTTAGCAAACCATATCAAGAAATTAAAAAATCACACTTCAGTTATCCTTGAAATAAAATCAAAATTTTATTTTATGATTATACTAGTAACTCAAAGACGAAATAAACAATATTTTCGAGAGCGCAAAAGTGATGCAACTATTAACAGGTGCTGTGACTGACACGAATGGTTTAGCACCACGAAAACTATACTTTTATAATTATACAGAGTTTAATGTTTCAATTATTTCAAGCTTTTTTACAATTAGATAAGATATTGACGAAAAAGGGTATTTTTTCGTGCACGGACTTTTGAAGTAGAATCTTTGGGAGTGAAATAAAATCTTTTTAAAGTTACTACTACTTTGAAATTGCGGGTTCAAATCCTGGCAAGTGCCAATGTGACTTTTTCAATTCAAATGTACTTTCCGAGTTTATCTTAGACATAACTGTCATCGTTGACGGAAACCTAGACTTATCTAAACTAATATTATTATAACATAAATTATAACGAGAAAATATTTAATTTTTTGTATGTTTGTTTGTTACGCTTTCACGCTAAAATGGATAAACGGATTTGAATGAAATTTGGCACATGGGTAGACCATGGCCTGGGTTCGGATATAGAATACTTTTTATCCCGATATTCCCACGAGATCGAGAATTATGCGGGCGAAACCGCGGGGCGCCGCTAGTAGTTAATATAAGTCTGAAATTACGAACCGGTCTTGAGCAAGCGTGGTGGTCATTGCTCGTGCCTTCTCTGTATGAGAAGAGGCGTTTGCCTAGCAGTGGGACATTAATAAGCTGGTATTATTATTATTAAATTTACTACAGGAATGAGACAACATTTGTAATTACGCGAATGGTTTCTGGGTGGCAGCGAGTAACCCTAAAACTGCTAATTGTAAACATTTGGCCTTCATTTAATGACTGAAATAGCTTGAGCTTCGTAATGTTGGCAAAGATGTGATAAACTTTTTCAAAAAGCAAATAGAACGCGAGCATCTGTGACAGACAGACATAATTAACAATCCACACTTCGATCCTATTTTCGATGATTGGATTGTGACTCACAGAAAATAGAAAAGTTTACTGTTCCAAGAAAATTGCGTTGAAAAATAAAAGTTTGTCGAGGTAGACAGAAATTCTGTCTCACAGTCAATTTACTACGATAATCGTAGTTCTGAAGTTGAATATGGGCCATTTAACGCCTTGTTACACTTAACCTCTGATTAAATGATAAGTTTTAAGCGCGAGTTAAGCGCACGATAATTATAAAGAGAGTAGATTTGATTTTTTGTGTTTGTTTGTTACGCTTTCACGCTGAAATGGCTGAATGGAATTATATGAAATTTGGCACATGGCAGACCATGACCTGGTTAAGGACATAGAGTACTTTTTATCCCGATATTCGCACGCTTTTGTCCGCGGCTTTACCCGCGTGAAGGTCGGAAATTTTCCAATGGTACAGTACTACCAGAAGAAAAAGTATCCTACGTTTCAGGTCCCAGGTCATAGTAAACCCGTGTGCCAAATTTCATCGTAATCCGTTTAGACGAAGGCGTGAAACACACAGGTAGTGTTACTTTTGCATTTATTATACTTAGTACAACCCGCGCTTATGCCTGTCATCTGAAAAAAGCTTGTAAAAATAAAAGAAAATCGTTTGAATCATCTTCATTGGAAACAGCAGTACCTATCTCAAGCAAATGAATTCTAAATCTACACAAGGCTTTAGCAATTCATTGCTGCACCCTATTGCATCTTCAAATGCAACAGATTTCTCGAAAGCCCAAAGCAATACCTTCTTGATTTAATTTCTCAGGTCAACGAATTTAGTCTACCAACGATCTCATCCAATATAAAGGCAAATCGCTTCAGTCCAATTTTAGTGACGCTTCGTATATTAAATCTTCAAGACGCTCATCTCATGGCGTGGAGGTGCCGGGTAAATTTATTTCACCCCGCTGTGGTATACTCGTTCAGTATAATATATAATACTGAGTTCAGTAAAAACTTTAAACATAAATTTTATAGAGTAACGTTCAGTTTGCGATATTATTTAAAGGAATTTCTTAAATCTTTAAACATAAGAGTTGATCGGGGATTACCTATGGTTCGGGGATCATAGAAGGCGCACAAGATCTCATGATCCCCGGTCCAAGTGTGGGAAGGGAACACCGGGGTGGTTTTTAGTTAGTGAAGATATTCCACCCCGGAACAAAAAAAAAGTGACTATCTATGGTGGAGATACTTAATTTGCTCTTGCATTGGGGTTAGTTTGGGAGTCGAAAAATAAGTAAGGCTATCCGGGTTATAATATCAATTAAAAGTAATGACAAAAACTATTTAATTAAAGACAGTAATCATGGAAAGAAAATCATTGATCTGTAACGGATTTAATCTGTTTCCAATTTCAGTTCAGTTGTTTCCATTTGAATTTTAATAAATGCTACAAAAAAAAAAACCAACACTTGAAATCCAAATAAAACAATAGTAACTTGGATTAAAAAGGTTAATGGTTTAGTCTCTCAGAGAATTTCAATTAACGAATTTAGTTCTTCTACCAAGAGGGATTATTTTTCTCAAACGGTTTTTTAATTGCCGGAAGAATTTAATTTAGCACCGGCAACTGCAGTGATTACGAGAAAATCTAATTCCCTTTTATCTTCAAACCCAGCAGGTTTAAACCATGGAGCCATTTTTTATTTCCAACCTTATTCCGAATATTATAAAGTTCTTTATACAAAAATGACAACTATGAAAAAAGTTTAAACCAAGTAACAAACCTACATAAATAAACTAACACCAACTTCCCATAGGCAGAATGAACCAAGTCAAATGAAAAACCTTGTTTTGTAATCAGACCGATTCAGTTTACATCATCGGTCCTTTTTTTTCTAGTTAAGGGGGTGCGTTGTGGTAGCCCGCGTAATTTTTTTTTTTAAATTTTATTTGCAATTTGCAGGTCAGTGTCCGGTTGTATGTTGATCAAAATACGATTTAAAGAGGTGTTTCATTATTAGGACAACGAATTTTAGGTGATTGTATACACGGGGAGCCATCATCGCCTGTTATGTTAAAAAAAAACAAGGTTTTTTGATAAATAAAGCATATTACAGTGTATCTGAATATTTGCAGAATAAACATTAAGATGAATTTTTTTTAAGTACTTTATTTTTAAACTAGTTTGACTGATCTCATTTTAAACGTTATTCTGTTTAGTATTTATTCATTTTTGTGATTTCTTTTTATGTACTTTGCATGCCGAAAGGTAAAATATGGTGATACTACTAAGACCGTGATATAAAATTGTTACATGAATATAAAACATCTGCACATTGCATCTTTATTTGCAAATATATGATTTTGAATTATTTTTTTTAGCATTCTGAAATAATTTCATAGGTGGGTACTTGAAATAAATTCAGAATACTGCTCCTAACATTTAAAAGACGTCGCATCTAAATTCAACATTAAAATATTTTATAACGTCCTAAATATTTTTATTGCAAGCTGCTGGAATTTCATTCAGCAATTTTAAATTCTCTTAGTTGAATGATGCATGCTTTGAATTAAAGTGACTGAATATAAAAAACATACTTAAGCAGCGAAAATTCTTTGAAATATGTAATTTTATACTGTGGTTTTCGTAATTAAACATAAAAAAATAAAAGGTTTCACGATATTGCAAATGAAAACATATAAAATAATGTTATTCAAAGGGACACACGTTTTGAGGAAGCAACACCTTTTATTTCCACAAAAAAGAGCAAAATGAAGCTTATCGCCAGCAGTCCCCAACCACGGATGTTACCGAGTTCCGTCATTTATGTGAAAGGCCCCCCTATCAAATTCGTCGGGGGCCTTTAAAATGTGACGTATTGTGTTGGTATAAAAATGACGATTTGGGGAATATTTATATTTTCATTTCTGTTGTATTTTAGGGAAAATTATTTAAACAGGTCAAGTAAATCAAGGGTTTTAGAGTGCGATTATAATTTTTATTTTAAAGTGCTTTTATATGAACTTAAACATTTTACTTTTGGAGGACTTACAAACTTGACATTTTAAAATATTTAAGAAAGCAAAAGAAGGAAAATAACTAAATCAGTGGAAAGCCATATCTTTTTTACGAGCAAGCTCTTCCTAAGTCAGTTTCAAAATCATAAAGTTATATAATTTAGCCTGAACTCGAGCAATGAAATTTTTCAATTATTATTTGTTACCCCCAAGAGATCGTAAAAACTTTGGAACTATGTAAGTTATGCGGATGGTTCTCCGTTCAAACTTGGGGGATGTTAAAACGTAATTTTATTATTGCTATGTCATCCCCATTTGGGGGAATAGCCGACGAAATCGACTATGTGTCCTTGAACCTTTCACTGTCAAGTTTAAACAAAGGAATCGATGGCTGAAAGCATTAAGTTTGATTTTTTTAGATCGATGAGAACTTTCGATGGTCACTTTGAAAGAGATAGGCCATTTTTTCAGCGTAATTTAAAAAAAAGTAGTAGGTTAATTTGGTTGAACTGCCTCGTTGTTCTAATGGTTGCAGGCGTTACTGCTCATCGTAAGGTCCTGGGTTTGACTCCCGGGTGCATTCGATTTAAATTACCTGTTGTAATGTTAGAAGCAGCGAATGTGACATCATATTGAATGGAAAAAAACTGGAATTTATTTATCAAATGATTTACCTAGGTATCACGCTAGACTTGAAATTACAACGAGGACCTCATACCTATAACATCTCTTGCAGGGCGGCTAAGCTCAGCCGCTTATGCTGTTAGAAAGATAAGACAGTTAACAGATGTAGAAATCGCGCGTTTGATCTATTTTAGCTACTTCCACAGCATTATTTCGTATGGCATTTTACTGTGGGGTCGGGCTGTTGACACTGAATCCATTTTTATTTTGCAAAAGAAAGCTGTCAAAGCCATTTTTAATCTACGTCGCCGCGAATCTCTGAGGGAACTATTTAAAAGGATAAAAATTATGACGGTACCTTGCCAATTCATTTATGAAAATATTATGTATGTAAGGAAAAATTCACATCTTTTTAATAAAATAAGTGATAGACATAATTTTAATACTAGAAATAAAGGTAAACTAGATCAACCATTTTTCAGATTATCTAAAGTACATACATCTTTTATGGGGTACTGTGTTAAATGTTACAACAAAATACCCTGTGACATATTGCAATTAAATGAAAGAAAACTTTAAACTTATATTAAAAGTACACTTTGTAAAAAAACGCGACCATAAAAACGATTTTTCTTTCTTTCTAAACAAGCATATTACAAATTAGAGTATTATATCCAAGGTAAGAGTGCTTGGAAACATGCTGGTCCTGCTCCATAGGACAATTTAGAATCATGACAAAATCAAACTGGTTGCTATTTTAATTGTAAAAATTATTCTTTTTGTTATATGACATTGATTTTACATTCTGTGATTACTTCCTCACACACTGACTTATTAATTATAATTTTTCAGGAAAATCGTCTACTTTTACAGTTTTTGTAAATGTGTGAGCACCATGTATCTATCACATAATTAAATTATCTTTCGTTGCTTCATTTTTAATTCTTTTTACCTATTGTGGTACTTATAGTAATCTAATTCCAGGTGCATCGTCTTCACATATAATTATTTAACTAATGTAGTTACCTATACAAACTATTATAAACATTTTAAAAGAGTAACAGTTGAGTGTCTTGCCCATTCTTTTTCATACGAAAACTACCTTTTGGCAGGGGCGACTAGAATCAATTCTATTATTTTGTAAATTTTGACGTTCAAAAGTGCCATACTGAAATAAATGATTTGACTTTGAATCGGGCAAAAGTGTTATTAGGTTTTTCCATCTGGCATTTCTCAGTAGCAGCCCGCCGCACTATGGGACAGAACCGTGCGTACCGTCTCAAAAATCTGTAACTTTTTTGTTGATTGAAGTAAATAGCTGAAATTTGGCACGTAGTATCTCCAGAGTATATACAATCCAATAATGACACATTTATTGTCAAATGTTTAATTAATAATATTAAATAAAATTAACCAAAAATAAAAATGTATTTTTTTAATATTAAACCATAGTTTGTTTAACTTATTGAATTATAATTTTCCGGTTTTATGATATTAAACCTATTTTATTTTATATTAAGTACATATAAATCTTAAATTTAAATAAATGACAAATATGATATAATAATCCACTCCAAAAATATATTTTCAATTTATGTAAGTAATTACTTCTATTTAAATAGATAAGAGGTTCTTAGCTTCGTCTAACAATTCCTTGGAAATAGTGACTGATGGTTTTCTGATACTTGATATGTATGGATCGGACGTAAATAGAAGACCGTGAAATATGTCTTGATTCGTTGCGGACCTAGAGCATTTTCTAGCGTGATGCAATCTGAATTTTTTGTAATCTTTATTACGAGATTCTTGGGCATCCTCAGATAAATTACCAATGGGCAGAACAGCAAAATGTCTTATTATACTTTCCCCATGTATTAAGATTTTATGTACTGAAGAAGGCATATTATACCACATATATTTTGTTACGTACAGTTGTGCGGTTGCGCGAGTATATTCAACAAATTTTTCTGGATTTACAGCAATGCCGGATGCCAAAGTTTGAAGAATAACATAGAACCTTTTAATAAGTTCCTCGTCCACTCCTGTAATTTCTGAAGCGCAATAGTAGTTCTCAAAAAAACGCCGAGCTGTATTACCGTCATTGCTGTTTCCACTTCCTTGTCGGGGCTTATCAACGTGCAATCCCATTCGGCTTCGAAACAAACTTTGTACAAGCTTTTTCTTGTCTTCTTTACTTTTTTTATCTTCCGAAGTTCTCGCAGCCCATTTTTTAAATGAAAGGTTATATGAAATATGTAAAATTAACTCCATGCACCTGATCCACGCGTGCAATGTAGAGAAACCGTATTCGTAAGCATTTATATTATCTGGCTTTGATTCAATCTTCTCCAAATTATTCATTTCGCTTGGTTTAGCCCCACACACTGTACATACAGCTCCAGAACTTGTGTCAGTTAGAACTTGTGTAACTTTTCCATCCACCATAGTTAGAAATAGGTCGTGACTTATTTCAATTACCTGCTCCTCCTTATGTATCTTTGAAGATTGCAAATTATTAATTTGACCCCGAATATCACCAACCACTGATCGGGTTTTCTCGGGCGTTTCTTTTGCAAGTTCCATCAGGATTGGTCGGCAATAACGAATAGAAGAACAAGCCGGATTTTGCCAAATTACCTCATTTGTTTCTGTGTCAGTCAGCTTTATTGGTACCAAAGACGCTATAAATAAGTTTGCATCTGAGACTAAGTCACTCTCATCTGTTAAAACTTGTTTATATTCACTTTGCCCCGATGAACCATCACATCCCCACTTGGTAAACAATTTAAGACATTTTCTTGTTGGCTTGTAAATATTTTCAATCTTTAAGATGCGAGCAGAAGTGTGATCCAGCAAATCTTGTAGATTTACTTTGGCACTTATATCGGTTATTTGAATGCTGGATGGTGGAGGATAACATAGTTTTTTGGCGTTCGTCAATATATTATATGATGGCAATATGTCGAAGTTTTTGTTAATCAGACTTGCTCGAAGTAATCCGTATTGTGATTTCGAAAGATCTAAATCTGCAAATATACTTAAAGCTTCATCCACCGTGAAATCTGTTGCATTGCGACTTTCATGCAATAATTTTTCCTTCATGATCCTTTTTTCATTTCTATCACAACTCCGCATCATTGAAACAACAGTAGCTTCTTCGAGTTCTCCTTCAGACCGCAATCCTTGAACGTATGCATTATGTATATACTCGAATCCATATTCTTGTACCAACTCCATATTCTTCCTTTTTTTCGATTTCTCTGATAGATCTTCATAAGACTTTGGCGGACGTCCACGTTCTCCAGATGTTGTAGGTGTAATATCCATCGGTGCTTCTTCGAATTGTACCTTAAATTCACCGTCTAACCACGGTATATTTTTATTAAAGAAACGTTCTTTAGTTCGGTTAGATTTGGTCCACCGATCGTTAAACGCTGTTATAAGACATTTTTGAATACGTTTTACAACTAATTCACTTTTTTCAGACGACAAATGGTGGTGTTCTTCTAAGTATTTTTGAATATCTTCTGATTTTGTTCCATGATCAATGAAAAATTCGCATAATACTCGTCGAGGCACAACAAATTCACTCATTTTGTTTTTACTTCTAACTACTAATTTTTTCCCGAAGTTGGTGAAGACTATATTATGTCAAAGCACACTAAAGTACTGGTAAATGACAACGTAAATCAATAACTTTTATACTGAAACTTTGTGTGGAAAAATATTATTATCTAGTGTCATTATCACGTTCCTAACCACTATCTATGAAGGTGGTTAGTAGTACTCATATAATGTACAATAACAACTTTAACTACCATTTCCTCCCTTTTCCTTCACCGCGATAGAGAAATACATAAACTACCTGATAAACATGTAATTCACACAGTGATAACAAAACATAAACCACATCTGACCGAACGATAAAAAAAATTAATACATTACCCAATACTCCCACCTTACCTAAAGATTAAGTAAATAGATAATATTATTTAAGAAAAAAAGGTCAAAAGTAATCTAAATATCCAAAAATCTCATCAATCACAACTAAAATAATTTTTAGTATATTTTGTATTTTCCCCCATCAGGCATTTTTCGTTTCATTTCAAGGGGGGCAGATTCGGGCAATTTTTTTTTTTTGCCCTGACTTCTTTATTAGCTGCTCTATGTGACGCTATCAAAATTACGACATGGGCAGACATTGCTAACTGTCAAAAGTCTATGTAAAGTTTTTTAATGAGGATAGAATATTAGGTCCTGAAATAAAAATTCTATGCCTCTCCAGTTTTCACATATTGGTCTAATTAAATTATTTTTAAATAGAGTACTTCATAACCATTCTAACCATATATCACACTTACAAATTTGCTGTGAAAATAATGAAAATATGACCATGTGAACTGGTGAAATTGTGTTCTACATAATTGACATAATTTTGAGCGTCAACTTGCAAGCCTTAGTCTAATAGTAAAAATGAGAAATAGTATATTTTAACTGCTATATAATATGCATTGGACATTCAGTTAGACATGTGCATTAACAAAATATTCAATATAGAACATTACTAGCGGTGTTAACCTGTAATTAACTGTTGCACATGTAATTTTTCTGTTATAACTTGTTAACTGTTATTGTTATGTGTAAACAGTTGTTGGTTGACCTTAAATAAATAAATAAATAAATAAATAAATTACGAAAACCTACTTTTGAGACGGTACGTACGGTTCTGGCCCATAGTGCGCCGGCGCGGCGGCGTCTGGATTTGTGCCCACTTGATGGCAATAGGCTCGCCCCCTATTACATGGGACTTAACATAACTGTCGAAATGTGGGTGTACTATGGGTATATCTCTGCCGAACCCTTCGGGGGATACAGGCGTGATGTTATGTTATGTGTTAGTTAAGTGGTCGGTAAACAACGGCTCGAGAGCCGCATGCGGCCCTTTGGCCTATAGACTGCAGCTCTGTCTGTACAAATGTTGACGTGCGCGAGCATAGATATACATTGTATCACTCATCGACATTTGTAATACCCCGACCCTGTGCATACGCGCAGGTGTCGGGGTTTCGGTCATTCAGCAAGATATCAAGTTTTATTCAAAATTCAAACTATATTTCCAAATATTTTCACCAAAAAATAAAAGAACATCGATAATTAATCATTTACTGTACTTTTCAAAGGTTTCCAAGGTTAACTTGTTAATAAGTAAGATGCCTTTATCATATTGTTATCAGCCGATATGATGATGATGAAGGCATCCTACTTCTGAGCAAGTTAATTTTAGGAAACGTTGTTGACTGAAAGAGGATGGGAGTTTTAGGATTAAGAACTGTGTAAAGAAAGGATTGGCTCTCATGAGAAATCTTAGTCATTATAATATTGATATATGGCTCTATTGACTAATCAGTTTGTTGACCACTGTTAAGTTGGTTGATGAGATAGTTCGGTTTTATTTCTTCAGTTGAGTCTGCAATACATATAACTAAACTCGAGTATTTATTAACCATCTTTCGTTAAATTAGGCCTACAAGGTAACATGACAGAATGTCCTTTGTTATGAAAATTGTTTATTTCTTTAATTTCTTCTTTGTGAGTTTGTGATCCAATCTAGTCAGACCAATGTTCAACATCAAAACGACTTTTGAAATAAACTTTGTCTTTTATCTCCAGAGCACTTCTGAAATGTCAGCCTTAATTACTGTAAACGTTACATTACCTGTTTTAGAATGAAAGAAAATTATTTATTTTGTTTTACATTTCACTTAACCTCGAAAAAACCTTGCTTTACACAACGATATATTTTATTCTGGGTTCCTTTTACAAAGTGCCCTCAAAAACCCAAGTATACTTGTAAAATATACCGTAGAGTGGGAGTGAAGTGACTCGGCGTAAATCGCTCCGGTTCGTACGGCCAACTTCGCTTTTTGTGCCAAATAGTTTATTAACTGGTACCGACTAAACTTCTGAACTTTGGTAGAAGTTCGAAGTGCCGTTTACTTCAATTATTAAGTGCTTTTAATTTTACGACTGTCTTCACGGACCTACAACGGTGTGTACACTCGAACTAACTTCCGAGTTACGATTCTTTAATATTAAGGAGGACGGAACTGCTTTTTCTTTGTCTTATGGATGCTTATTAGGGTTCCGTACCCGAAGGGTGCCAAACGTAACTCTATTACTAAGCCTCCGCTGTCCGTCCGTCTGTCTATCAGCGGGCTGTATCTCATGAACCGTAATAGGTAGACTATTGAAATTTGCACAGATTGTGTATTACAGCCGCTATAACAACAAATAATGAAGTTAATAATTAAGGGAATCCCCATACAAGAAATGTGTTTTATTCGGCGTTTTTGCTCGATCTTAATACAGTACGGATCCCTTAAACATGTTCTCCCATACGGAATATATGGGAGAACATGTTTTTACAACCGCAAATGTAAATTGGTTGATTATTACTCGTTAACTTGTAAAGCCTACTTAACTGTGATAGTTTTCCTGGCGTTTTTAGCTGGCGAGGGGACACTTGACTCTAACAATAATTAGCACTTTCAAGCTTAATATTTCGAAAACGGATTCATGAATCCAAAAATGGGTATTTTCATGATTTTATTTCACCACTTTGTCGACGTAATTAAATATTTATACCTATGTCAAATTACAGCTTTCTAGTACTAAGAGTCTCTGAGCTAATCCGCGGACAGATAGACAAACAGACGGACATGTCGAAACTATGTTTACTATGGAACCCTAAAAACAAATAAAAATAAAAACAAAACCAGTGATGTAATTAATAACTGTTCGTTCATTGGCAGTTTGGCTCTTTGTTTACGTCACAGCTTTTTTTTCCATTTTTATACAGAGGATTGATAAGCTTACTGTCAATGTGAATGTGTTTTCTCTGCAATATTTTAAAAACAATAGGCATGAGAGAAAAATCGCCTGGTAACATCCTCATGTTTATATTCCTCGCAGTAGTGAATAGTGAATTTTCTGTGTGAACTGCATTAAAATGCGTTCTGATTTTCATTGTGGCTATCGCTGCCATGATAATTGAAAAACAATACCTGTCCCACATCATAATGAAATAAAATTCGGTACCAGTATATATATTTAGTTTTTTCTCTACATTATATAATTACCTGGAAGTAAAAATATTTCGTAAAATCTTTGTTTGTCCACAAAGTAGGTACTGAATAAACGAAGTTTGTGTACGTTCATGAATTTGGCTTTGACTCGTGATCCAAACAAAACAAAAAATACGGAAAGACCTATAACCGCCTAATTTTTTAAAACAATAATAACATAACACGCATGTAATCCCCGAACGGTTAAGCAGAGGTGTAATTATGGTACACTCACGTTTTGCCCTTTTTAAAAATTCACACTAATTTCAAGCAATGAAGATAAATTAGTATTTTAAAGACTCATCAATTTTGCATTCGGAAATCAATTAATGATTGATTGTTCCCAACCAACCTTTGGACCAGATGTTGGTTCTCATGATGGTACAGTCAAGCCCAAGAAGATTTATACCTCGACAAGAATTAATTTGTTTGTAACTTTTTTTTAAATAAATTAATTTTGTGAAAAGACCGTGGAATTTCTTGTCGGCTCTTCTTCATAGGAAGCGGCTATTAGGAACCGTGCTTGAGCTTGCTGCCCATGTAGGTTTATGTGAAATAAAATATTTTTAATTCTGAATTTAAACTGTCAACAATATTTGTTTTATTAAATTCTATCAATATGTAGCCACAAAAAATGTTTCACATTGTATACTTAAAATTGTAACTACACATTGGTACAATATTATAGAACTCTGATTGTGAACAATGAAATGAATTATTGTCGACACACACATGTGTTTGAGGCTGACTGTAATAAAATAGGAAGGTTGATAGTGGACAGTAATCATACTAGCCTATTATAGACTACTATACAGACCTTGACATGCAAAGTTGATGTTTTGTAGTTATTTACAGTTCTATCCGATATAGAAATTTACTGGATTTATTGTTTTTATTTAAAATTTTGAATTGTAAAATTGTTGAGCAGGATCAAAATCCGTGTACCTGCGAAAAACCCACGAGCTCCTATAACCCCCTTATGTCCAAGTTGTTCTTGAGGCTAATTCTCCAATCCCCCTATTATAAATGATTAAATAGCTGCAGTTATCTTATTGATGTGCAATCTAACTCACTTGGTAAGTTCCGAAGGAATATATACAAAAATTTGTATAATCATTTGAGTGCGGAAATTTCGATTTTAATTTTAGTTTTGTTTTAGATTTTAATTTTAGTATTGATTTTAATTTTAGTATTTTTTTAAAATTTTAAGTGATTTTAAGAATGATTTTATTTTTTGTTTTAAATTTGAAATTGGAATTTTGTTGAAAACATAATTTTGTTCGGTGAGTATAAAAACTCATCTAATTTTAAGTAGGCACTCAACATCATATATGTAATGCATGATGTGCTTACCTGTAAGAAACTGGTACAATAGTCTATAATTTTAATAGATGTGTCTCATATCTTTGTATCGCTGTATACGATTGTTGGGGAGCCAAAAAAAATGTATATATATATAATCTTCAAACCGAATAATAATCAGGTTGGGCATTTTGGTACAACTAGTACCTAGTTTTTGTAGAACTTATTTTGGCTATATAATGTCTACTAGCTGTTGCTCGCGGCTTTTCTAAAATAGAAGTACTAAGTTACTCTTTAAAACATGAGCTATCTGGCAGTGAAATTCTCGTCCAAATCGAACCAGCCATTTCGGAGATTAGTCGGAACAAACAGACAGAAAAACAAAAATGTAGAAAAATGTTTTTTTTTTTAAATAAGTAACGGTAAATTTATTTAAAAAAAAGAATTACATTTTTTATACTTTCATTTATGCATAGCTGTTATTTTGACATTACAAACAGACACTTCAATTTTATTTATTTGTAGAACAAACTTAAATATTGATTATAGATTATTTAGATACATCCCTTTTTCTCGTGTGAAAACGTACTTGATGACCTTGGAGGCGGCAGCGGGATTTGTTAGACTCTTACTGACTAGAACCACACCATATTCTTCCAATTACCTCCGGCCAGGGTACGCAGAAAATTTATTTTATTTTTGATCTAAATTATATGAAATTTTCCGACATATCACTCCTGTAATTCCCGAAGGGTTAAGCAAATTGGTACACACACATTTCAACAGTTATATTTAAATCCTATGTAATAGGGGGCGAGCGTAGTTCCATCAACCGGGCACAAATCCAGACTTCTGGCTGCTACTGAGAATTATCTGATGAAAAACCCAATAACACTTTGCCACACCCGGGAATCGAACCCAAGACGTCATGTTTAGCAGTACCGCTTGTGACCACTACACCAACGAGACAGTAAGTAGTTATTTTCCGACGTCTTACTTACATAATAATATAATAAACGTGAAAGTTTGTGAGGATGGATGGAAAGATGGATGTTTTTTACTCTTTCACGCAAAAATTACTGAGCGGATTTTGATGAAATTTGAAATTTGAAAAAATCTATTATATAACCTAGATTAACACATAGGATACTTTTATCCCGCTATTCCCACGGGGTTGAGACTTATGCAGGTGAAACCGCAGAGCTAGTATTTCATAATAATAAATTCAGTCGAACACCATGCAGTACATTTTTAATAACCTATTCATACTTTTATTGCCTGCGGCTTAGGTACCTAATCATATACATAACTCGTAATGTTGCCTTTAATAAAAAAAGCACCAACAGTTACTTGCCTGCGGACGGTCGTCAAAACGAATCGTAATGACACGCGGTAAACTTGCGGTTATCGACCGTAGTCGACACCATTTAACGTTGATTTTTAATAAAGGGACATGATTGATAGCAAAAAATTGTAAATTATTAATTTATTAAACTTGACCTCAACGATAAACTGATGAAGCGTTCTCGAGTCTACGTTGATTTTAATCAAATGCTGTTCGTTGCTTATCACTTGAGAACGGCTGGACCGATATGGCATTTTTTTTTAAATATCGTAATAATAAATTTGGTTTTTATGTGTGTTTTGGCAGAATTTTTCTGATCTAGCTCCATAGGACAATTTAGAGTCTAGACAAAATCAAATTGGTTGCTAATTTAATTGAATAATTAATTAATTATTATAATATTGACTGCCTCGTTGGTCTAGTGGTTGCAAGCGCTACTGCTGAGCATGAGTGGATTCGATTCCCGGATCGGACAAAGTGTTATTGGGTTTTTCTATCTGAAATTTCTCAGTAGCAGCCCGGATTTTGGATTTGTGCCCGGTTGATGGCAATAGGCTCGCCCCCTATTACATGGGACTTAAAACATAACTGGCGAAATGTGGGAGAACCTGCTACAGGGACACCTCGTCGTCTTCATCTAAAACATTAAAAGAGTAACGGTGGAGTTTCTTGCCCATTCTTCTCCATACAAAAACTACCTTTTGGAAGGGGCGACTAGAATCAATTATATTTTTTTGTAAATTATGACGTTCAAAATTACCTTTTATGTGCCTACGTGAAACAAATTATTTGACTTAGACTTTGATTCGAGAAAAAATAACGTTGTTTTTTCTTTGGAATTTGTTATGATATATTGAAAGGACAGGACATAATCTGTCAAAGTGAGTAAATATTATTGAACGCCCGTCTGACTGTGGTTTTATTTTTCTGGGAAATAAGAACTCAATTCTCTTTCACAGAGTTTCATGATAAAATCTACAATTGTTTCGGAAAAATAAGCTGTGAAGACATAGAAAACAGAGTAAAATAGCATTTGTACTAAAAATAAACGTGATATTCTTAAGAGTCAACAATACCTCAAATTGCTTCGCACGATCCTCCGTTATATCGAAAATACTGCAGCATTTTTATGAAATAAATATCCGTATATGGTAAAGTTGAGGATTAATGTTAAGTACTATAGTTAACGAAAACGCGAATTATTCTCAAAAATTCAAATTAAAAAAAAAAAACCAGTTACTTACAAACCGAACTATAAACCGCTAGTAGTAAAAAAATCTTCAAATTAGATCAAGATATTTTACATAATAACTGAACTAAATATAAAGCAGATAAAATGTTTTTTATTTACCATTATTTACACCGTAAAAAGGAATTACCTAAACTATCAGCGCCTTGAAGCCTTCTCCCCACCGCTCAGTCTCGCTTTCACTCAGCCCGCGAGCAGTAGTGTGTGAGCGAGATAAAAGTGAATTTGACTTGATGAATTGTGTTCTAAAACTCTTTTACAATATAGATTTTTTTGTAAAATAATAGTTATACATACCGTTAAGTTCTTGATTTAAAGAAAATCTTGGTTACAGATGAGCTTGAGAATAATGTGTCCATGCTGATCTGAAAGTGAACAAAAATAGGTTATTCAATTGCTAAAAAACTTTGTGCTATCATTGCTGCCAGTAAAAACACTTCAATAGAATATTGATCCGTAATATGATATAAATAAAGAGCATAATCGCGTTTACAAAACGCCTGTCGCGAAATCAATCTCAAAAATGCCCAACGCACCCAAAGATGTTTTCACTTCAAAAACTGCCTTTAGACGTTCAAAATCTAGGTATACCTAACCTACAGAACGAACCTAACTTTTCGAATTATTATTATTATTAAGCTTATTACAACAGATTTTAGGACCTTTCTAACAATCAATCTGCCTAGCTGATTACCAACTTTGTTGGGGTTGGCTTCCAGTCTTACTAGATGCAGCTGAATACCGTTATTTTACATGGAGCGACCTTATCGCACCTCCACAACCCAGTTACTGAGTGACACGATACCCCTTGGTAAGACTGGTTGTCAGACTTTCAGGCTTCTGGCTACCCGAAACGACTGTCAAAGATCCACGAAGGACAACGGGAACCAATGGCTTAACGTGCTTTCCGAGGCACGGAGGGGTCTCGGTATGTAAAGATGGTCACCCATCCACGAACCAACCGCGGCAAGCGTAGCTTAACCTGATCGATGGACCTGTGCGGCTGTTATTACTTAGCCAAAAACCCCTTCTACATAGAAATAGCCCCTTTGAAATAAATACAACGATTACAGAAAAAATATGGTTACAACTGGTTAGCTTATTTGGCAAATTCAATGCTAATTCCATTACGTACGAAATTACACTTTGGTCTATTTAACGTAATTACGTCACTCGGCTAAAATTATAGATTCAAGTTTGAAATAGCGATTGGAAATAGCTATTTTGTGAGGATGACGATCCAAAATCAATGCGCATGCGCATCACAACATCACGCCTGTAATCTTCGAAGGGTTAGGCAGAGGTGTACCTATTAACACCCACATTTCGCGGTTATGTTTAAGACCCATGTAATAAGGGGCGAGCCTATTGCTATCAACCGAGCACGAATCTAGACTCCGGGCTGCTATTGAGAAATTCCTGATGGCAAAACCCAATAATTGAGCGCCATTGACGAAACAACATCTGGCTGTATTATAAAAATATTTTCTTTGCAAAATATAACTTTTTGTTCGTGTTTCATCATGATTTTTTATTTGAATGACGTGTGGATTTTAATTATTAAGCCTCGTGTAGCCCGGCGCGGTACGACACCGGTAATTGTTCTAACATGAAGTTTTCTTAGAAATTGTTTCATTTGAGTCTCGTCGTGCCTGTTTGCTGGAGCCTTAGGGCTACACGAAATAGATAGCCCCGTTGGTTTTAAAATGGCCGAATTCAACTTGTTTTTTTTTGTGATTACGGGGTTTTTGGCAGAGGTATGCTATGGTAGAGTGAGAATAAAAATTTTCAAGTCATGGATGGTATCTAAAGATCATTACAAATTGCACACAACTTAAAAATCTAAAATGTAGGTTTTATGACAAAGGTTTGTGCACGGAGCATCAAATAGACTTGTTGTTTTTTTTTTATTCTTAAGCTAAGGAATTTTCTCTATGGCACATCTTTAATTTTCGAACCTAGGGTATAGAAATCAATTAGAAGGAATTTCAGAAAAAGTGAATAGAAAACCGATCGACTCAGCAATGTAATTTATTACCACAAGATCGTTAGGCAACCAATGGACATCATAATTAAAAACTGAATGTCTTCAAGCCCCGTTTCCCAGATTCAAAGGAAAATCAATTTGGCCTTGACATAACGATTAACTTACATACACTATTTGCGCTGTAGCATGGTGCGGGTGACAGTTGCCCGTATGACGTTGACATTTGTCAGTACCACGTAGGGATGTGAGGTTATGCAATTCATTTTTATCGCTAACGATACTCGCAGCGTGAATCTAGTTCTCTTTAATATTGTTATGAAAATTAGTGTATTATTCAGTTGTGCAGTGTAACTACGTGTGTGCTACGTGTATAAACTTGTCAATATAAATGTTTTATGGCTACATAATTATCTTTGTACTTATATAAAATAATCAAAATCGGGTTTATGTTTTTTTTTTCGTGACAACATTTTTGCTCTATGGTGCATCGGCGCGGCGGCCATGTTGTTTACCCGTGCGATGCTGTGAGTGCGAGTACGAGTGCAAGCGCGTTATATTGTGACTTAATGTGACACGTATTACGATTTCATTGTTTGTTTTCATTTTTGTTAAATTGTTATTTGTTATAAGTTTGTTGAGTTTGTTGTTATTACCATGCCTAAGCATACAAAAAAAACTGTTTTGGGTAGTCAGGCCAGGGAGCTTGTTGTTCGCCTCCGAGACTACTTTGAAAGAGAACAACAAAATAATGGACCGTTGTTACCATTGAATCATATTGTAGAACGAGTAGCCGAAGCTCTTGATATTGGCCGCAATACTGTTTCGCGTATAACACGTGAGAAAATTGGCCAAGATGGGATGTTTGAAAATAAATTATCGACACCCAACAAAAAGCGGACCAAGGTGAAGCCAATCACAGATTTGGATGATTTTGCTAAGGTTGCTATTAGAAATCATATTTATGATTATTATAGAAGAATGGAGCTACCCACATTGCTCAAGCTTCTAAAATCATTAAAAGAAGCTGACTTGTTCAAAGGAGGTATTACTTCGCTACGGCAAGTTATAAAAGATATTGGCTTTGTTTACAAAAAAGTTAACAAAAGAAAGATTATTATGGATAGGACTGACATTGCCCTAGCAAGATGTAGATTTTTAAGGAAGGCCAAAAACATAAGTGATTGGAGCAAAGTTGTCTTTTTGGATGAAACGTGGCTAAACGCCAACCACACAGTGGGTAAAAGTTGGACCGACGATACGGCACAATCGTGTACCAAAGTGCCGGAAGGCAAAGGCGAACGCCTTATTATTTGTCACGCAGGTACAGCAAGTGGATTCGTCCCTGATTGTTTGCTGGCTTTTAAGTCAAAAAAAACTACGGAGTATCATGAGGAGATGAATTACGAAAAATTTAAAGATTGGTTCATAGGTCTATTAAACAATTTAAAAGAGCCTATGACCATAATAATGGACAACGCACCCTACCATTCGGTGCAAGTTAATAAACCCCCAAACCAATCCAACCGCAAAAGCGAGTTGGTGAAGTGGCTGAGTGAAAACGGAGTTACAGCAGATATAAAAATGTTAAAGACGGAGCTTATTGCCTTAGTCCGACGCCATAAGCCACCAACTCCTACCTATGCTCTGGACGAGATGGCAAAAGAAAAAGGCCACCAGGTCCTTCGACTACCACCCTACCATTGCCAGTATAACGCTATTGAGCTGATTTGGGCCCAAATAAAAGGTATGCTTTTAATTTCAATTCCCATTTTGAAGCTTTATAAAAAAATCAGCTTTCCGATCGTAGCATGTACCTAGTTTAAAAACATTACCAGATACTAGATTAGGCTGATTGATGATTATTTGAATACTTTTTTTTATAAGTTCGTTTATTTTTAGGTTACGCCGCAAGAAATAATACTTCGCCGCCATTTACGGCAAATAAGATGTTGGCCCTATTACAAGAGGCCATCAACAATGTTCAACCTGAAGACTGGTCGAAGGTCGTGAATAAAACAAAAAGGGACATTATGTCTGATTGGGATCGTAACATACATATTGACAACATAATTGAGTCATCGTTAATAATATCCGTCACAGATTCAGATGATGAATTGAGTGACAATTCAGATGTTCCTGACTCTGATATGAGTTTAGACGAATAACATGTATTTTTTTTTAGCAACCTTTTAAGCAACCTTACCCTATAAATGTTCTGTTGTATAATTAGACCTTTTAAAAATAAAAATTGACCTACGCACAATATACGTTTTTTATTATAAAAAATATCGACTATCCATCGTAGCAGTACATCCCATCACTAAATACGTCTATGGCGTTACGTTATACGCATAACACTTTGCTTAATTTTTCATTCAATTTGATTTTATTTCTTGATTAGAACATTCTGGTTGGGTTTAATTTAATTTACTACAGTTATTAATTATTTAATATATTACGAATGTGGTACAACTGAAATATTAAGTCATAAATTGTAAATCGCGGCAACTTTCAAGAGTGAAACGAAATGTTACTGAAACTGTCACCCGCACCATGCTACAGCGCAAATAGTGTAGTTACATACTAGTGTTCCATAAATGTAACAATTATATTCTATAAAGGGAGGGCCCAAGAAGCCTCGATCTAGGCCAATATCTTCCATTGTTAAATGGACGTACTGTGTGTATTTGGAATGTGTATATTTCCTAACATAAATTCGTACTTGACAAACTTGAAATTTAAATAATTGTGTGAAATTATTCAACCTTTTTTTCAAAAACCTTTTTTCCCAAATTGAAGGTAACGATATTACTGTTAGTACCTATTATTTTGTGATCACAGAGCAGTTTTACACTGCATTATTGTTTTTAACCGTATGAACCGTGGGATGTTGACGCCTAATCCAAACTTTCTAGTTAAACTAATTCGTTTTATTTTTACAAATAGTGCCATCGATGAAGACGCGCCCCACTCCGCGATTACTGAACTGTAAGCTGTACTTTAGTACGTAGCGGAGCGGAGTGGGGCACGTCTTTGGGATGGCACTACCTATATTCGATTCTATATACGTATAATGATAATACGTATACGAATATGATAACCGTGAACCACATAGTTATGGGAAACATTATGGGGGAAGGGACGTAATTTATGTCATCAATAATGTACGTATAAAATATTTTTGATGAGCTTGTAACTAAGGGGGTTTTATGTGTTCGGAATAAGTGGTTACCGGCGCCTTTAGAGACTATACTAAGAGGTATGTTATTTTTATGTTCCATAGAGAAGAGATGGCAGAACGGCTGCAATGACGGCTGGCATGAGAATGATGGCAGCGGGGTTTGACTCTACGGTGTCAAAAAGCTTATTTTCATAAATAACGTTTTAGTGACGTCATTTGACGGTAAATTAAAGACAATATATTCCGCCCGCTGAGTGAATGCGTTCCTGACACCTGTCAGTTGAGTACAAAAGAATACGTGTTTTACGAATTTATACCTTAGTAGCCTAATAAAATATCCTATGTCCATTCTAGGTTATGGTCTACCCGTGTGCCAAATTTGATCCAAATCGGCTCAGCCGTTTTAGCGTGAAAGCGTAACAAATAAACTCATTTTCACATTAATGATATTAGTTAGGATTTAGGAACGTATTCTGTCGGCAGCCGGAGTTTATGTGGCGGCCACCTCTCTTCTAGAAAACGGACGATTTACAAGTAATATTCGGTCGAGATATCTAGTTGTAATTTGAGCAGCTTACTCTTTAAGCCAGCCAAGCCACAGTAAAACTGCTTTGGTACCCGTACACATAGCTACATAAGTTTGTATATTTGTAAGACGTTCTAATTGAACATACAGAAAATAATAGTCCTCCAGAACAAATTTCGGCCATGGCGGACAATCTCAGCGAAGAAATAGCGATCTACACGGGGGATATTGTAGTGCACAAGTGTGTGCGCAGACACAGATGAACTCTCTCTTCCCTCACTCTCATAGTCCGATGGGACGGCAATCCGACACGACTGGACAGAAATCAGGCGCAGGACCAACGGCTTAACGTACTTAGCGGTACGGGGGTATCACACCACCAACTTCCTAACTCCGGATTCTTACATAAATTCCTAATGGAAAAATACCCAATAACACTTTTCTCGACCAGGTAATCGAACGCAGTCGAGTCGCGTTTGCGATCAAAACATAAAATTAACAAATACCAAAGGCCCTGGAATTCGAGAGATATAAAACATTAAAATTCTGCTAAACCACAAACATCCAAGCATGAAAATATAAAATCTCTGTTTCCAATGGCCGACCAAAATAAATTGATAGTCTACAAACTGGAACTGCAATCAAATCAGTTGTTGTAACAAACTGAGCTCCGTATAGATAAACAACTCGTATTTCTGTATAATTGAACATTCTGTATTGTTGTATAATATTGTGAAGTTAATCGGAATAAACCGTTTTAGGGTTCCGTACCTCAAAAGGAAAAAAACGGAACCCTTATAGGATCACTCGTATGTCTGTCTGTCTGTATGTTTATCTGTCCGTCTGTCACAGCTAATTTTCTCCGATTAAGTTGAAATTTGGTACATATATGTATTTCTGTGACCGAAACACGAACGTGTAATGTAAATATATGAATTTTGAATTTACGGGTCACTTTTGGGGGCAAACAAGAAAATTTAAAAATAAAGTTTTGCTACTCGTAAAAGTACCGTACGACATATCAAATGAAAGGGCTTCTTGAGAGGATCTTAAATATATTTTTTATATAATTTTAAAATAAACACTTTTAAAGATATTTAAGAAATTCGATGAAAATTTACCATTTTGAAAAAAAAAAACATAATGTGGCTGGACAAAAAAGCCTATAAGAAGTCTTAAAATAATATGGTAAATCTCTCTATATTGTACGTACAAACTTATTTTTGCAGTTGGAATATATGGGAGAAAGTGTATTTCAACTACAATGTTAAGTTTGTATTTGGGATAAATTCATCCCAACTACGGAACCCTTCATTGTGCGTAGTCCGATACGCACTTGGCCGGTTTTTTTGTTGAAAACGGTGTTTGTCAATTGTGTCAATTCCGTTTGTGTTGTATTGAAGTAGTTTAAATATGGTATTTGCTTAGCAACGATTCTTAAGATAGTATTTGATACAGTTTTATGAACCAGTACTAGTTTTGTGAGTGTTAATCTTAACATTTTTTTTACTAGAATGCAGCTTTATAAATTTATTTTCTTTCTTTCTTTTTTATCGTCAGCGGTCACACAAACACACACGAAAAACAACATAAGTTTATAATAATATAGCCTAACGCCTCTAAATCCCGAAGGGTTACGTACCTGTTGTAGTATACATATATTTCACCAATTCTTGTTTGGTTAGAATATAGCAACAAAAGTAAATAATAAAAAAAAATATGATCATAATCTTCGCTTTTATTAAGAAAAACATCATGTTTTTATAGAATCTATAATACGCATGACTATGCTCTTGAAAATTAATTTATTAAAGAACTCCAAAATAATAATATCATCAAATTACGAATTCATGAAGATTCGTCGACGTTAAAATAATTGGCTAGATCTAACTTTTATAACTTTGGCCACAAAAGTTATATTACAAGTTAGCTAAATGCTTTTACGTATCCAAGCCGCAGACGGCCTAACTAACCGCGTTAGAAAACTTAATAGAAACTTTCAAACATTAACTAATTTATCCACCTATACATATATAATAGGGTACCAGCGTCAGGCACAGTTGTCTGGCATTTATGCTGAACTGGGCCTATTTATCGCAGCCGTGAGGCACACAATACTGTTTTAAGCTTTCTGTGTTTTTTGTTTTTAATTTGTGTGCCTTAACCTGGGACAAATAAATTTATTTTCTTTCTTTCTTTCTTTTTATCGTCAGCGGTCACACACACACATACGAAAAACAACTTAAGTTTATAATAACATAACATCACGCCTCTAAATCCCGAAGGGTCAGGTAAAGTTGTACCTGTTGTAGTACACATACATTTCGCCAATTATTTTTAAGTCCCATGGAATACGGGCGAGCTTATTGCCATCAATCGGGTACAAATCCAGACTCCGAGCAGCTACTGAAAAATTTCTTAAGATATTTTTTTTTGGTTGTAAAATTATTAAATAACTTCTCCCGCTCTGGGCGGAGCGGGAGCGTGTCGGACTCTTACTGACTAAAACCCACCCGTGTTCCTTCAGTTGCCTGTATGTTGCTAGGGGCCACGGTAACCCTTTAGGAGAAACCCGCAACCCTAGCAGGCATCGGCCCTAGCGGACCCCTCCAGTTATGTTGCCCAACCCGGGAATTGAACTTACAAACCTTATGTTTAGCAGAATTGCTTGCCACCACTATACCAACGAGGCAGTTCTAATATGTATAGATAATCCTACTAATATTATAAATGTCAAAATGTATATATTTGTTTGTTTGGTTGTTTGTTACTCAATCACTCTAAAAAGGCCGAATGGATTTCGATGAAATTTTGCATATATATAGCTTATAACCTGAATTAACACATAGGATACTTTTTATCCTGGTAGTATGTTCCCGTGGTATCATTTCCAGCCTTCACTCGGGCGAAAGCTAGTTTATAATATTTATAGATGCAATATCTAACAAAAACTCTTAAGGTTTTTCTAATTTCTCCTAAACATTTATTTCTTCAATACTGTGACCGCTAATCTAATCAAATAACTTTAAATTATACCAATCTCTTATCAATTAATATTCAGTAGTCTGTTATCATATTCATGCTGGTTTCAAATAAAAACAAGGTAAATTCATTGTTTTTCGGTTCCTTATCTGCTCAAATTTTTGGTGGTAAATTCTGTTGTTGGTTTGATTAATCCCGGCTTGACTTTTAAAGTAGATAAGTATTTTTGAGCAGTGGCGGCCCAGTGGTAATGGCCTCGACTTACGATTTGTACGTCGTATGTTCGAACTTAGGCAGGCGTTTTACTTTGAGTATTTAATTTCATCACCACTGCTCTCAAAACGGTGAAGGAAAACATCGTGAGGCATGTCCTAGAACCAAAAAATTCGAAGGCATGTGACTTCTATTAACCTGACACAGGGCCCGCGTGGTAGATTACAGCCCCATTCCCTCTCACCGAAAGGAGGCATGTGTCCCAGCAGTGAGAACATTATATACTGATTATGATGAAGTTTTTTTAAAAGGCGAAGTTACGATTTCAGGAAATATATTCCGTGGAATTGAATTACACCCCAAAATGCGTGGTTCTTATATAGGGTTATTCTGCCCCGCAAAGCCGAAAGGCGCCATCTCTGAGATACACCCTTTTAGTTTTTTTATACCATTCAATAGCTTTAACAATTTCGCATCTAATAATATAAGCCAAATAGCGCTATCTAACTTAAAACATTAAAAAAACCACTAATATTTTTTTTTTTTTATATCTAAGATTTTCCTTAAATTACAATTTATATAAAGTCAATTTTCTCAAACTTTACTCCGATTGAGATAGCGCTTTTCAGCTTAGCAGAGCAGTGTTGGTGATTTGACGTAGTTTAAAACAATTTTTCCAACCTTTCAGTTTAGATTCGATGATTGAGTAGTTGTTGAGGAATTTGCATCACCTTTTCAGATATTTACAACACAACATAACATCACGCCTCTAATCCCCGAAGGGTTAGGCAGAGGTGTACCTATAGTACACCCACATTAGGCCAGTTATGTTTAAGTCCCATGTAATAGGGGGCGAGCCTATTGCCATCAACTGGGCACAAATCCAGACTCCGGACTGCTACTGAGAAATTTCAGATAGAAAAACCCAATAACACTTTGCCCGACCCGGGAATCGAACGCAGGACCTCATACTCAGCAGTAGCGCTTGCGACCACTAGACCAACGAGGCAGTTTTCCGATATTTACTCCACCAATATTTCAAAATTTTCATTAACACTTTTCATAAGACTATACTTAGGCCCACTTGCATCGGAAAAAGGTGCGACGCAACGCTACAGCGCGGCGCGACTCCGAACTTAGAACATTTTTTTTAAACTTCTTGGAAATTGTTCTAGAACTAGAACACAAATACCTAGTCAAATATGAACGGCAGTGATTTAGTTTTAAAATAAACTTTAATTACAATCTTACAGTAATTAGGAGTTGTGCTCGTTTAGAGCGATACAGACGGAATACTTACGAACTATCGGTACATATTTTATAAAAAAAGGTTAATCTAAAAAACAATATTTCTGGAACGACCCACCAGACCACTTCAGATAAATGTTAACATGTGTTAGAAAAAGGCAAAGTATTCGAAAGAGATGTATAATAAATAACTGCAATCGGTGGCTATATAAAAACAAGAGGTTAGACACACAACAGTGTCAAGTCACTACTATGGGAACTGATGCCTGGTATGCATAACTACCTACCCACTAATCACTTTAACCACTTTAACTTAAGGAAGTTCCAAAGTAAATTATTAAAACGTCTTAAAATAAGTAAAATAGCGCACTTATCTTGATTCTTAGTCGGCAATCCCTAGCGGTGACCTCCAACAATAATTGGGCTTAATAAAAATTTATAGGCCGACGGGAACGGGTGGAGTCAGCGAAATCTCACGAATTTGGTGCTTATCTAATATTCACTAAGGCTACGTTCTACTGGGGTGAGAGGTCTAGATTTTCGTATAAGAGGGCTCAAAGATTGTGGAATTTTCGGAGATTATTTGTGCAACAGGTTGGTTTTATTCTTACTACAATATTAATCGTTCATGAATTTGTTATTAGTAAGTAGAACCGATTTTATTAACACTGACAACACGGTTAATAGATATGTGGAATAAAAGTACTTAAATAAATTGGTATGGGGGCTTATTAATATTAATTTCCTATGCACAAAAAGAAAAGGAAATGTGATGTGTGTGCGTGTGTGAGAGGGTGTTTGTGTGTGATTGTGTGTGTGTGTGATGGCGAAATGTGGGTGTACTATTGGTACACCTTTGCCTAACCCTTCGGGGAATACAGGCGTGATGTTATGTGTTATTTCATGGTTATATACAATATTTAATACAACTAATTAACAATTTACATTAGGTATAAACAGGTAGGATAATGAAGGTGGATATGAAAAAATAAAATTACTTAATATTCCAATGGCAATATTCTAAAAAGAATTACTTAATAAGACGTTATTTACTGCCTAAGACTCTTTTCAAATAAAATAATCCCATTAACATAAAAGATGGCATTAAAACCTCATCAATGTTCAAACAAAGATGAAAAAGAAAATGATCCGCAAATACTTTTGGAAGCGAAACCATAGTACCAACAATTTACGAGACATTTAAGGCCTCAGCAGCTATCGATGTGATCGGGCGATAATTGACTTCAGTACTTATTCCTCTCACGTTGGCAACATTATATTTAACGATTACATTGTTACTATATGTCAATGTAACATACGTTAATTCAACGTGTGTATGTAAAAAATATGCAGATTTGGCTACGTAATTGGTCGAGTGGTCGTAACCATGACTGATAAACAAGGGGTTTCCTAGGGGCCTATTTAACATAACTGTTATTAATAAAGCACTTAAACAATTAACACAAGTACAATTTTAACAGTTAAAATTTAAGAACCTCCGACACAAACATTTCCTCATTTCTCGTTCCTACTCCATCACCAGACCCTGTTCACCATCTATCTATAACCTATTCATTGAGACCATTCCAATGAGCCCAAATACGATACCTGTGCCGTAAGTTTGTAAGGGAGTTGGGTATCCTGTAAATTCTAGATGATGCTGCAGCATCAGTTCAAGGTTACTATGTTCTTCTAATATCATTGAAGTAACAGAATACCAAATTTCAAATCAATCAGACCTGTGGAAGATACTCACATACATTTATCAACTAGAAAAGAGGTGATAATCTTAAAACGGCTGAACCGATTTTGATAAAACATGACAAAGAACCATCGCCAGAAAACTTGCTTTCAAATAAATAAAAAAACATATTTCAATCTGCTCACCCGTTTAAGATCTACGGTGCCACAGACAGACACACGGACAGACACACATAGCGGTCAAACTTATAACACCTCTTTTTGCGTCGGGGTTAAAAACTTGTAAAATCGTCAGATTGTTGCCTGTTACCTGTCGCCTGTCGGTTTTATTAAATAGGCCGAAAGTTAGTCAGTCATTAGTCATTACTCGGTAGCAGCGTGGAATCTGGATTTGTATCCGATTGTTGGCAATAATATTATTAGCCCGGCCCCATCACAGAACACTTAAACATAACCGGCGAAATGTCCGTATAAACATACACTTCTGGATTCTCCTTTGGTGAAAAGAGATGTGATACGTGTTATACAAATTCAATCCCGAAAACGATGTCGAAAATTCAAACAGGAATCGAAAAAATGTTTAATATCCTGCATTGAATTAATATTTTGGGAAGCATTTACCTCAAAGATCCTTGCCATATTTTGTTACGTTTTTAATTTTCTTCAATATTAAGGAGGGTTATAAAAGGAGGGTTAATATCCGAAGGGTGGTTCCCGCCTCAGGTTAAACAGACTCCTTTTGATTCGATGAATTCATATTTGAAATTGGAATATTGTATTTTTTTCTTTACCCGGCTATACAGCTTGAAGGGTTCTGAACATTTAGGTTCGATGTAAACGTTTCGAATCTCACAGGCTAGGGCTGGGCGTATAAATGTACGTAAGTTATAAGTCTTTTGCCCTATTGCGTCAATTTCAGCAAATATGGTGATTTTGGATTTGTGTTAATCTAGAAAGTTTGCTGCATGGGCTATCCATCACGATGATGCATTGTGTTACTTCTCTGTAAGTTTTATTCGTAGTCGAATTTATTCTAAATTCATCATTTTTTAGTCTGATTCTGACAGCGGTATTTTGATTTCACTTTATTCGTGGTGCAAAACTCGTGATTTCAAGAACATGTAGCTTTAAATCAAAATGGATGTTCCTGCTAAACTATTTGCTATTCTTTCTAAAAACAAAAGACACATAGAAAAGCAATTTTATTGGACTTCAAATAAAACAAAAGCGAACATCAATGACGTCACTACTTAAAAGAGACGAACTGCCAAATCGCTTAAAACAATTTTCCTCAAAGAAAAACTGCATTCACTCACAACTTCAGTCTGTGAAGAGTTATGAACGAGTAAAGTTTCAGATAATATTGCAAGTAAGATTGTGAGTTTATTACTGTTTGGCTTTCATTGTCGGCGCGTAGATCATAGTTCTCTTCCTGTATTGAAGAAAGATATTCAATTTTTTTTTCAAATAGACGATTTGACGTAATGTGATGGCGTAATGACAACGTCACACAATGCGTTTACTGTTGCGATGTGACACAACGCCTCTACGTAATGTATGAAATTTTATAGCGACCCAACACGTTCAACCAGTGAGAGAATATTGCCTGTCAACGTGTGTAGAATATAATATGTAGATGTAATAATAATTACATCGGTCTCGACGTTGATCGACGAGAGCGCCGTGCAATGATTGTCGATATCTCCCTGTCCCTCATGACGAAAATCTCGTGAAAGCTGAGAAAGATAAAAAAATCAAGTATCTTGACTTAGCACACGAGGTTGTCGACATGTGGGATTTGGACTTTGCAATCATAGTACCGATAATCGTTACGGTTAATGGCCTGATAGCGAAGAGCCTCGACCAAAACCTCAGGAGGCTCTCATTGCGCGGCTGGATCTAGGGCCTGATTCAGAAAGCAGTACTTCTAGACACGGCACGTATAGTGAGGAGGTTCCTCTCTCTAGAGCCCTGACCAACGGCATCTTGGACCCTGTTCCTGATTCCGATGGGCCACTATTTTTTATATTTTTAAATGTTCTTTTTTAATGATTTTTTATAAAAATATTTAAAAATGTAAACAGTGTGTACTGAAAAGAAATTAATAAAAAAAAATGTTTACTTTATTTATTTAAAAATATATATTAAAACTAATTTAAGATCGGCTCCGCAATGGCTTCCCTCTCATAAAAATTTACAATTTACCGCTTGTCCATAGTAATATATTTATGCTCGTGACTGTCAACTAGTAAATTGTGAGTAATAATAAGTGTCCCCGTTAGTTAGTAGTTAGTAGTTTTATCATTTTAAAAATGAAAGTGAAAAATAGTTTCTTATTTTAACAAATAAACCTTAACAACTAGTGATTGGAGCGTCCTTTTAAGCAAATAAGCGCGTGTTAGGAGATGTAGAAAACTTATTAACGCAAAATAGTTTGATTTTCTGATGTTATCTTACCGAGTCATGTAAACGTAGCTAAAATACAAATACAAACAATATACCAGGACCTAACACCGCACATCAAAATCTTGCACCAGATCAAAGCACTGCATTCTTTGAAACCCAAACAAAGCGAACCGAACCCACAAATACCACCAGCATCTAAAATAACCACGGTCAAGAGCAGATTCGATGATGACGTAAAATATGATAATGGAACGAGACACAACGGTAAACAATAGAACAGTGTTTCACAAACTAAAGGAAATAGCACACTTATCAACTCGGAAAGGGATGGTCACCGTATTAACTCGAGCCGTTCAGTATTCTTTCTATGAAGCTCCCTACTAACTCAGTCATCTCATAACAAGAAAATAGTTTTTTTTTTTTTGCTATTTCTATCAATAAGTGCTAATAGAAAGATTTTTTACATCAATGTGATCAATGCTTATTTCTTTTCGTATATTGGGCATTTTTGAGATGGGACTAAACCATTGATTTCGTGACACCGTGGTGACACCAGCTTTTGACAATTAAAAAGACATCAACGCGTTGATTACCGCAGAGCCGATTTTTTTTTTCAAGTTCTCATTTCTGCCGGAGTGCCACTGTTTTTTTTTAACCATAAATCTATATCAGCTGTGCCTTTCACACTTCATAACATTGATCGAGTCATGTACACTATACAACTAAAAGACATTACACACGTACCCTTGGAGGGTACGCGAACCCTACTTTGAGAAACACTGCATAGAAAAAAAGGAACTATTCGGTTGGTACGCTGTAAACAAGACAGGAGTATCGATTGAGGTTTGAATAGCGGAAAATATTACTTGAATGGGGCGTAAATGGATACTGTGTTTAAGGGCTTTTGTTCTTTAATGGTTTTTGAAGGGGGTCCAATTAAGGAAGCTATTTTTGGAGACGATGTTGGAAATTGTTTGAAATGCTTATGTAGGTGACCAAAAAATTAATAAGGTTCTAATGTTTTGCTACGGCGGGTCACTGCCTCGTAAGACACAAGTTACCTTCAAAATCCTAATTCAAAAGTCCGAACTTTCAATATCCAATACTGATAAATAAATTAACCGTCGTGAAGATGTGCGTATGGAATTTGTGTGATTAAGGCCGTTGCCTCATTGGTCGGTACGGTATCGTTTCGGTATAGTATGCTCTGTATACCGAAACGATACCGCACCGCTTTCATTTACGGACCTGACGTTATGTGTTCGGTATAATTTGTGCAGTACCACTTAACACTTTGAAATATAGGCGCTCGGTAAGCTTACGGTAGAGAGTATACCGAGCATGCTGTAAAACTCGTGACGTGAGTGGGTACCGCACTGGATGTTTCTACCGACACGCGATAAACCGAAACGATCTCACCCCGATCCCACGTATACCAAGCCAATCAAGAAACGTTCATTGAAATATAGGCGCTCGGTAAGCTTTTGGTACCGAGTTTACCGAGCATGTTGATCCCGCACCACTGAAGTAGGACCAGAAAGAAAATGGCCTTAATGGTCAATAGTTCCACTGTAATTTTGACATAACCATCACGAGAGGTAATGAAAGGTGGTAGGATACCCGAATAAAGAAATAAACACTATACAAAGTCTATTTTCTCCAACGTCCATATTACAGCATCGTATTTTCATAGGAAAGTGTTTGCCAAAAATGATCTAGGGTACCTACACAATATAGATTTATGTCTGCCACATAAATCTAAGAATACATTGACTGCCCGAAGACGTGCTATCAAACAATATAGAACGTCGAGATCCGACATAAGTGCTGCGAATTTCGTCGCGGTCACATCAAGGGTCATTCGGGATACTCCCAAGACAATCTTGGCTTATATCTATAGGACTAAGAGTCCTTATAGACCTCTAATGTGGAAGACTAATTTGATAGGGGTCCTGATTTTTTGAGGGTTACTTGAGACCTTAATAAAGTATACAGGAACGTAGTAGGTGTCGATATCTGAGCACGATGAAACAAAAAATAAAGTTTTGTTGTTGTTTTTCTTGGGGTCGACGACCGCTAGTAGTTACTTGAAGTAAGTAATTAAGTTTTAGGGTTCCGTACCTTAAAAGGACAAAATGGAAACCTTGTCGGATCACTTCGTTGTCCGTCTGTCCGTCCGTCTGTCTGTCTGTCAGTCTGTCAAGGTCCTTTTTCTCAGGAACGTGCGGAGGTATCTAGTTGAAATTAATTTCGAATAAGTAGGTAGGTCTATGGTCCCTTGGAGCTCCATAAAAATCAAGGTTCTAATTCAACGAAATAAAAAAATACGGCCATTTATGCGATTTATTTTGACACTCGCAAATACATCAAAACCTACAGGGTACTTCCCGTTGACCTATAATCATGAAATTTGCCAGGAAGCAAGGTCTCACAGCACATGTAAAGGAAAAAGTCCGAAAATCGTTTATTTGTAGTTTAATCACACAATATTTAATTATTATTTTTTGCTATTATGACTCACATTTGCAGTTGGAGAATTGACCGCGACGAAGGCATAACGATTTATGCTAGAACATTTATTTTAACTACAATGTTAAGTTTGTTTTTATTTTGAGATAAATTTATCCCAACTACGGAACCCTTCATTGTGCGTGGTTCGACACGCACTTGCCCTGTTTTTTATTTTATAGTTTTAAGATATTGACATCCATCACGTCTGTTAAGTTTCGTTAGCTAGTTTAATCTGACCTGTATATTTTTAGGAAATTCCAATCGCTTTTGGTGTGTGGAAAGACTCTCTAGATTTCTGAGCAAAGACTATCTTGTTGCTCTTATCTAATGGTCCGGAGTTTAATCATGGGTAAAAAATATTCTATAGGGTTTTTCATTGAAAAATTTTAAATAGAATCCAGGATTGGTGCCCATGACAACAAGCTCTTCTTCTATTACCTTCATGAGACTTACAGGATAGCTGGCGAAATATAGGTATACTGTTCACACCTGCCAAACCCTCCAAAGTTCACAGGCAGGGTTTGAAATTATGTAAAATGAAGCATTCAAACATGAAGTATACATAGTATACATACGAGCACCATTCATTATTATGCATATGCAAATGCAGATTCAAACCAAATATGCCAAGGCCAGGGGATCGATTTGGTGATATTTAGTACATATTAATTCTATTATTCTCATATAAGATGAGAAATTGGAACATCTGTCGATATTAATGGTCTCGGTCGGTGTCAGCCGATAGTTTATTTATCAGTGTTACTATTCTTGACATAAACTGAGAACTACTTTGTCAGCGATGAATAATCATTTATTGAATTCATTCAGATTTGGGGTGAACCCCGATATCTAATTAGAAATTAAGTATCATAAAATCACACCTGTTTAGGCAGAGGTGTACCTATAGTACACCCACATTTCGCCAGTTATGTTTTAGTCCCACATAATAGGGGCGAGCCTATTGCCATCAACCGGGCACCAATCCAGACTCCGGGCTGCTACTGAGAAATTCGTGATGGAAAACTCAAAAACACTTTGCTTGATCTGGGAATTAAACCCAGGATCTGCTCAGCAGTTGAACGTGCTACCACTAGATCAATGAGGCAGTAGAAAATAAGTGACAATGATTAAAACATTATCAAGTAATTAATTATTTTCGTACCGGGTAATAAACATGACACCAAAAGCATAGTAAGAGTGGGTATTTCTTTATCAGCAGTGCAGCAAAAAAAGGTAAATTTAAAAAAAAAATCGAATTGTTTTCTTCCTCATGAAGTCGTGATGGCACATGCTATACTAAAAATAGCTCTTCACCATTGGTTAGTACCAGAAGAGACAGTCCAGGCATTCATTGTCAGTCGTCGAACATACTTAAATTTTGAAGAGCCCCTTTTAATATTACCTACTTCCACTATCCATAATTATGATTCATTTTAACTGATATTGCTCCTAAATGACCTTCTACATTACCCACAAACGACTGCTTATTACACATTCAGGGTAAGATGTGAAGTGGTGCTCAACTTCTCACTATCTGTTGAATGACGCGTTCATTATCGAAACTGCATAACATTTCATATTCTGACGCAGGCGCCGTTTACTAAATGATAATTTAAAGTAAACATTTTTTGGCATTATAAATGATTTAGACATAACATTGGTTCAAAAATAAATCGATATATTTTTAAGTCATGTTTCTTTTTTTCTCAAACAGTAGTTAAAATATCTAATGGTAAGGTTGCATTGTTAAATAGCATTTTATAGAGTAAATTAGATTTGTTGAAATGTAAATTATGGTTGATTAATCCGAACAATTCATGCTAATGGAGCTTTTTTTTATTTGTATTTACGAGGAATTTATTATGAATCATTCAATTTTAAATAGAGGTACTTGAAAAAACTTTAAACTAACTTTTAACTAGAACTTTAAAGTGGCTTAGTAACAAAATTCAATTTACTACTAAACAAATCTCAAACAAGAGAATATCTAAATGCGATCGAAAAAGAAGAGAAGAGAATAATTTTACCAATGACCTTGAATGGTGAGGACTTTAGAAGGTCAGTACATAAGTTGCCATAATAACTGCTCATCCATGTCGATCCATATTCAATATTCGGTTTTCTTTGTCTGACGTACTTTCGGAAATTACTGTGCAAAATTTCAGCTTTTTATCTCTGGCCGTTGATGAATCGATGATAATATTATATTGATGAAAGACAATATAACGTATCTGGTATTAACCAAGGAGTGCCATATTGCCATCACTGAGGTCTACCTTTAGATAAACTAAAGTTGGGTGAGAATTTTCCATTAAGCGTTGACTCGTCTCCGTGCCTCGGACAGTCTCTCAGAAAGAGTTAGAACTGTTTTATAATAATTAATTAATATAATAATAAATTGTTAATTATTGAATAACTTCAATTGTAAATATACTTTTTGGCTTCGTAATATTATGCAATACCATAAATGGTGCATGTTGAGTTAGCCTGTAAGTATAAGTGCACTTATAAACGTACTATTAAGCAAATTATTTTTAATGTATTGTGTAACAAATTGTTGGCTAACCTAAATAAATAAACTGATGGTCTAGGTAGATTTAATACAAAAATTTAGCCTTCAAAGTTGTTAAAAAACCTAATCTGTAGACGATTTGTCTGCAAATTCGTTCATCTAAATATGTCAGGTCACTTATCTTTGAACTTTGCCACAGCCTACTTTTGTATTTAACCTTGATATTTTATGTCCATGTTTGACTATCGATTATGATAATATTAACTGACTCGACTTCTCTTACAGATAACACAGTTTTAACACTAATATATCGAAAGTTGTAAGAAGTAGTGATGTAGCAGGACCCCCGTAGAAACGGAAGATAAAATAACAGATTGTAGAAAAATAAAAAATAAAAACCCGCCAAGTGTGTGTCGGACTACGCACAATGAAGGGTTCCGTAGTTGGGATGAATTTATCCCAAGAACAAACTTAACATTGTAGTTGAAAAACGTGTTCTCCCATACATTCCAACTGTTAATGTAAGTTTGTGCGTACAATAATGAGAGATTTACCATGTTATTTTAAGACCAACGACTTCTTATAGGTTTTTTTGTAATCTATAAGTAAAGAAAAATTGTCTTTTTTTAATTTTAGGCTCAGTAGTTTCGGAGATAAGGGGTAATGGTTAATTTTCATTTATTTTCTTAAATATCTCCAAAATTGATTATTTTAAATTTATAAAAAATATGCTTGAGTTCTTTACAATAAGCCCTTTCATTTGATATGTCACAAAGTACAGTTTGTCACATTTTTTATTTCCAACTTTGCCCCCGAAAACTGACCCCCATATTAAAAATTAATTTATTAAATTTACAAGTTTGGGTCATAGATATGTGTACCAAATTTCAACATTACATTCGGTTTATTACATTCCGAGTAAATTGGCTGTGACAGACGGACAGACCCACAGACAGACAGACACACGAGTGATCCTATAAGGGTACCGTTTTTTTCCTTTTGCGGTACGGAACCCTAAAAATTATGTCAAGTTGTCGACGTCAAAAATTAAGAAAAGGAATATCTATTCTTCGCAGAGTATAAATGATTATGCTACGCGGGTTGAGCGTCCTAAAAAGATGCCAGCTATGACAAGTTATTTTGTGTTGCATTGCAACGAATGACTACCATTTTATTTTAGGTGCTCCGTGTGTCATGTGTTATTAGGTACTAGAAATACCTGACTAATATAGCATGTGTTTATAACTTTACGGATTTATTTGCGTATAGTACAAAAATTATTTGCTTCAAAAACGGTGACGGAAATCATCGAGGAGATATTATTTCTCGACGGCATATGAAGCAGAGTCAGAGGCCCAAGGGCGGCATAAAAACTTACTAACCACACGAAAAAGAAAGAAAACTATAAATACGAATACATACACAACACACACAACCAAAGAAATCTATAATAAATAAATAAAAAAATAAAAAAGCCTTATATTTCTTAATAAAAAAAATACAAAAAGAAACTTTTTAATTATCTTCTATGAGTATTTATGTTTAAACCTAGGTATACCTTATATTCATAGATATATATATTTATATATTTAGAAATTATATATGTATTTATATAATCAGAAATATATATAGGTATCTTACTCGACTTCTCTATACTTGATCATTTGAATCTCATACGCAGAAGCTTCCTATTAACCAACGCCTTTATTACGAAGAAAAGAAATTGCATTAAGAAGTTAATAAAACTTGATTATAGAACCAACAATACTTGCACTGTCTACTCGATTATTATTATAACGTGACTGTACATATTAATCTATGAAGTTTGGTGCCAATATTGAACTTCCGATGAGCTTGGGATTGTGATCTGTATTCTGTATTATTATGTAGATGCTCGCTCGAGGTCAGGGTGAGATGTTATTACCTAATCGTTACTTAGACTGACCATTTATATCTTTAAAAAAATTTCAAACTAAGGAATGAAATATTAAAACGTGGGGCGAACAAGGAATTAAGGCTCGTGCACACCAACGCGATATCGCGGGCGCTACAAGTGTCGCGCTGCCTGTAGCGCCCGCGATATCGCACCAGTTTGCCTTACGAGCCTTCATGGTGTGGGGCGAATGCGGAAAAATTAAAAAAAAGCAGTGGCACTCGGGAGTGCCGACAGAAGTAAAACTTGAAAAAAAAATCGGCACCGCGACAATCAACGCGTTGATGTCTTTTAAATGGTCAAAAGCTGGTGTCGTCACAGTGTCGCGTAATCAATGGTTTAGTCCCATTTCAAAAATGCCTAACGCGCCTAAAGAAGTTTTCACTTCAAAAAGTTAAGACGGCATCGTCTCCTCCACCAACGGTTGTCGGAAAAGGCGATAGGGCAAAAAGATTGGTAGCATGTGGTCCTGACAGCAAAAAAAGTGCGATCACCCGTTCGTCTGTCAGTTATGGTGATTATTCATCCCCATCATCCCCAACATAGCCCCAACTATGTTGGGGTCAGCTTCCAGTCTAACCGGGTGCAGCTGAATACCAGTATTTTACACGGAGCGACTGCCTACCTGACCTTCACAACCCAGTCACTGGGTAATACGATGTATACTGATTATTTATGACCATAATATGAACTACAAGAATCTTGGGAACAGGTACTAGGATGGCTGGTGGCAGCTGAATGAGAGTAACCAAGCATCGAATTAAATAGTGTGTAATTTCAGAGTCCTATGTCCCTAATCGCTAGTGACTGATAATGATGACAATGGTTGTTTGATGGCTAGTGAAATTATTTATAGACATTATAGAACAATGGCATTATGAAAAACAGCATATGAGCGTCATAGGTTACACGGATAATTATATAATAGAAAATAGAAATGTAAAAGACAATAAATTAAAGTCGTACTACGTATAGAATTCTCACGCTTTTTAGTTAGCTATTAGTTCTTAAGATTAGTAACTCTATATATTAATTATTTATGTTATTGCCTAGTATTAGGTACAAAAGACCAATCTGCGTCTAACTTGTTAAATGCGTCATTGGTTCATACGATAGACAATTGTTGTTTTGAATAAAATAGGTACACCTGGGAAAATGCGTAGTTAGGTGCTATTTTGTTTTAATGTTTACACATTACTAGCCGTTGTCTGCGACTTCGTCTGCGATCAAGGATAAAAAGTCCTTTTCCAGGCTACCTATCTATTAAATTTCATTTAAATCCGTTCAGCCGTTTTAACGTGAAAGCGTAACAAACAAACAAACAGACTCACTTTCGCATTTATTATAATAGTTAGGATACATTGTAATGGATAATTATGTATCTAATGTGATTAGCTATCTTTTTGGGCAACGATGGAGATTTTGGAATACCAATTTCGGGGCAGTGTAATCTTCCAGTGTGAGATCGCGAGATCAGACGGCGCCAGACTTTTTCCTTTGGGGTTTTTTGAAAACTCGCGTTTATCACAACAAACCACAAACCTTGCATGTCTTGAAAGCTAACATTGAAGAATAAATCACCAATTTGCGGCCAGATATTTTGTGAGCGACAGTTCAAAATTCCGTAAAACGTCCACCAATGTGCATTAACTCATGAGTTGGTCATTTTTCCTTTTTTCAACTTAATGTCATCTATTTTACACCTTTCTAAATATTCTTTTCGTGAAAACAAAGTCCATTTTTTTATTTTCACCAAAATGGCAGGCCATTCACATGTTTATGTCATTGCTTTTGGCCCAGCTTGTACTTATCTACAGCTCGTGAAAAGAAGGAGAATGAACTGCGATTTCTTTAAGATCATGTTGCAAATAAATACTTAATTAGTACATTGAATTCCTTTGCTGCTTTTAGTAGTTAATTAAGGGATACTAAATGTGGAGATACAAAGATACATCCATATTCTCTTGAAAAAATATTACACAACAATGGTTCTAAATCATTTTGCATCCCACAATTAATTTGCAGAGATGAGATTCATTTTACAAAATAAATTATTGTCATTAATTTAAATGTCTGTTAGATGTTTAAATACCTAACCATTAATGACAATAAAATATTCCAGTAGACAAAGTTTTTGCTATGAACTGATTGCGAAAGATAAAAATAACATGACATAACATCACGCCTGTATTCCCCAAAGGGTTAGGCAGAGATGCACCTATAGTACACCCACATTTCGCCAGTTTAGGTGCGAGCCTATTGTCATCAAATGGGCACTAATCTACATAGACTCCGGGCTGCTACTGAGAAATTCCAGATGGAAAAGTTCAATAACACTTTGCCCGACTCGGGAAACGAACCGAGGACCTCATGCTCAGCAGTAGCCCTTCCGACCACTAAACCGATGAGGAAGTAGCAGCTTGCAGATAAAAAAAGAAAGATGATTACATATCAAAACATTCGATCTTTTCCAATAAAACGTTATCCGTTTCTTTCAGTTCGTCAGTTTGTACAGAAACAAGGAATTTGAGTGAGCTATAACAAGAAATCTGTCCATCACATACATACATACATACTACCCTATATTTTATTCGACCATGCTAAAAATAAACGGTAACATAAAAATGTAACATGTAATCAATCAAATATTGTTGCTATGTCAAGCATTGTCTTTTAAGTTTTCTTTTATTATAATTTATTATTTATGTACACACAGTAAAATACATAGAGAAATGACATAATTATAATTTAGAGTACAAAGGCACTGCATATTTCTTAAGAAATTTCTTCCAGCATACCTGCGAAAGGAGAAATGAGAAAGAAATGTACACAATAGTGTGTGAGAACAAGAAGAGAAAATATGGATATGCGAAGTCTTAAACTAAAATATTAAAATATACCTACACATATAAACGTAATAAATTAACATATACTTAAATAAATACATAAAGCTTATTACTTGTTTCGGGTTTCAGAAGTGAAGTAATGTATGTATTAAAATCTCATTGATGCAGAGGAATGATTCATAGAAAGAAATAAAGAAAACACGTTTATATGTGCAAAAACAAAAAAGAACAAGTTGGGGGAAAATACGTGTCACAACCACGCAAAACGGCCATCGCTCAGCATAATGCTGCGACCCCAAAATCAAATTAAATCAAAGGTTTGATTCAAACTAGGATGAGAATCAGCACTTTTCGAACGTCAAAATTACATAAGACAGTCCCCCAAAACTGCCCTTCACTACTTCCTAGTACTTTCGTACTTGAGCTCATCATTAATAATTAAGCTTGGGTTTCCTGAAAAAGCGGAGAACTGTCACTCAATAACGGCTATTCAAGTACAGGGCGATTTTGATACTTAATGTCTAATACGGGTGAAAATGATAGATTTTCATAACGACCATTATTATATGACGAAACCGCGTTCCTGAGAAACCAAGCTTTATGGATCGCCAGGAAACAAAGAAGATTGATGGGTGGTTGCGACATTTTGCTTAAAGCCATCTCTGCACGCACTTTTGATATTTCAACCAAGCTCTAAATCTTAACGAATGCTAGGTACACATGAAAATGTGTTCCAAGTCTTGTTTTATAGTTAAAATACCATCAAAATGTTTGTAAAAGTCAGATTTGTGTTTACAAAACTCTCTCACGTTGCCGGATACAGAAGAAATCTGCGCTAATTATGAAACCATACCAGGCTAATGTAGGTTAAAATTTACGATACTTCCACGGTCTCAAAACACGGCAGGATGGGCTATAAACCAACCGTGTTTATACTTTATAGCCTCTGACGTAGACATTATAAAAACTACAGAGCAACTGAACTTAGGCTGTAAATTATAATTTTATGCTTGATAATCGGGCTTGGAACAAAAGGTTTATTATATAATTCGCTTTTCTTGTGGGCTATGTATAGAACTATGTCTGATAATAGATCGTAGTAGGTACTTGTTAAGTAATTTAGGAAATGGGTAATAACAATGATTACTTTGTGGATAAATTTTACGTAAAAATGGAAATACTCGTAGAGTGGATATAATGGAAGTTGCTGTTATACTTACATTTTGATTTTTATCATAATTGGTATGACACATCAAGCTAAACGCTTACGAAAATTAAAGGTTGCTAATATATTTGATTAGGTACCTAAATTTAACTCGGAAAAGATCGGTAATAATTATAGTAGTTACTATAATTGTTATCTTTCCTGAAGTATTCGTTGGTATAAACGGTACACTGTTTATTTTCAACTTTTTTTTTCAACCTTTGGTGACTATAAAATATTTTGCAAACTCAGTATGAAACTATTGACTTACTTAAAGTTTTATTTGAAGTTAGGAACAGGCAAAAGTCCACCATCAAATCGCGTCAAATTCCTTTGTTTCCTTTAAATTTTCACCAATCATAATAATTTCCCCAGAGTTCTTAATACATAACATAAAATCACGCCTTGTTTCCCCGAAGGGTTGGGCAGAGGTGTCCCTGTAGCAGGTTCACCCACATTTCGCCAGTTATGTTTTAAGTCCCATGTTATAGGGGGCGAATCTATTGCCATCAACCGGGCACAAATCCAGACTCCGGGCTGAGAAATTTCAGATAGAAAAACCCAATAACACTTTGCCCGACCCGGGAATCGAACCCAGGACCTCATGCTCAGCAATAGCGCTTGCGACCACTAGACCAACGAGGCAGTACTCTTAAAAAATTCGACATAAATTGAGAAAATCATTCAATACGCAGACCTGACCAATGGACTGGAATTAGCCTTTTAAACGTTTGAAATTCGATAAACCTTTAAACTTCGTTCAAGTTTCCTTCAGTTTCATGGACTTTTATTCATTCATTCAAATCGCTATCAATTATTTTAATCAATGATTGTTGAACTGAAGATCTTATCGGTTTGGTTCTAGGTCTTGCTATCTTTATTGCTAAAATAAAGTTTATTGGCATTCCTACATTTTGATACTAAAAATGGCGTTTTATTTGTTAACTACTTAATTACTTAGTTTGAGTTCAGAAACCTTTGAATAACCTTACTTAACCTACTTAGCGACGGATTTGTGCGATTGAGTGCGAGACGATTATAGAGTATGTGCGTTGAGATGTAAAAAGTTCTTAGTGCGTCATTGAAGAGCTTGAAAAAACATTCGATGTTTGTGCGGCTAATGAACATCTTAGTACGATGTATAAAAATAACTTAGTGTTAGTAAAGAATATTAATCATCATTATCATTTTCCATAGGCCTCCATCAAGCACCGCCACTTCGACCGGTTCTGTGCTTCTGTGGGCAGGGCCCATTGCTTACAGAACAGATGGTCAATGGGGGGCCGAAAGGTCCTGGAGTGGCGACCACGTCCCGCAAGAGGTAGCGTTGGTAGGCCTCCCACAACAAGGTGGACCGATGACCTTGTGAAGGCCGCAGGAAGAATATTAATCATCTATGTTAATTCGTTTAGAAATCGAATTATCAAACTTTAGGCTCAATTTCTAATGTTTTTTTTTTCTGCTTGGGATCGTCACGCCCACAGCCGTGTAGGTAGGTACTTATTGATCTGTCTACCAACTATCTAATTTAAAATTAGATTCATAACGGAAGCCTATTGAACGAGTCCCTGTAGACCAACAAATATATAGCCCCACGAAATGTTACCAAACTACGGTTTTCTTTACATAGGAATACAAACCCGATATTTTTGCATTCATTTAGATGCTAAAGAAAAAAACAAAAATAGGTTTGTTATTAATGTATGTTTCATTTTATTGCAGAAGAAATGGCATGTTAAACTGTGTGAACAACAATATATAAAAGCATTTTCATTCGTTTAACACCTTTAAAACCACAGTACTAATAACTGCCTAGTTTGCATCCGTAAAATACGTTAATTAGCATCTAATTAGTATATTTGATCTAACATCCTACTGACAATTGACGCCTCATAAAACTCGGCTAAATATTTGTTAAAATCAGTGTCATTCTGTAATTCAATGATTTTCCCCTTAAGGTCATTATAAGTTGCCGTAAAGGACTTGTTGATTGCAATAATACTTTATTAGAATCTCAGCATTTTTTGTAAATTTTTTACTTCTATATTTCTTTTTATTCTAAATACGATGTAGGTAAAGGCAAGGTACAGGCTTTGTAAGAAAACCTTACCTAAATCATCTACCAACATGATTTATTAATTTAATTTATTTATACACAAACAAAAATATGTTTTCAAGGGCAGACCTAGTCCCATATTACTACTACTTTTTGGGACCAATGCGAATGAGACCAACCGCGAATGGGACCAACTGCAAATGGGACCAACTGCAAATGGGACCAACCGCGAATGGAACCAACTGCGAACGCGGGACGAAGTGCGAATGGGATAAAGTGCGCATAATTCTAATGAGAATTTTATTATTATTTGTAAATAGTTGGTAAAAACCTAAAGGCTCGCCCCTTATTACATGGGAGTTACACATAACTGGCGAAATAAGGGTGTACAGTACTTACTGTACACCTTTATTTCGCCACTGTACACCTTAGCCTAACCTTTCGGGGAATACAGGTACAGTCCAGCCGCAGAGAGAATGCGTTCTTGGCAGCTTTCAGTTTCATACCAACGAATATGTGTTTTTCGAATTTGATTCTTATTAGTACTAGACTGCCTCGTTGCTTTAGTGGTCCCAAGCGCTACTGCTGAGTATGAGGTCCTGGGTTCGATTCCTGGGTCGGGCAAAGAGTTGTTGGGTTTTCCATCTGGAATTTCTCAGTAACAGCCCGGAGTCTGGATTTGTGCCCGGTTGATGGTAATAGGCTCGCCTCCTATAACATGGGACTTAAACATAACTGGCGAAATGTGGGTGTACTATAGGTACACCTCTGCCTATGCTTAACCCTTCGGGGATTACAGGCGTGATGTTATGTTATGTAGTACTAGAAATTGTCCAACTGACAGATGTCAGCAACGCATTTTCTCAACGGCCGGACTGTATTTGGTAAAAAAAACCTCAGTAAACGTTTATTCCGTCTTACAACGCAGCTGCCGCTTGCCTTTTGTTTCCAGCATAAAGAAAACGTATTAAAAACTTTTCGTACTAAAACGTATGCAATATGAGGACAAGGAACAAGAGACAACGTTCAGAAATTAAATACTGTTTTCGTTAAACCAGGAGGCAAGTTTGCTCCACCTTAATATTAAAGTTTTCTACATTGTATCACGAAGTAAGAAAGGAGTAAGTAGACGTCTAACAGAGGCAAAGCTTTATAAAATTGCGCTCCTTTAGGATCGACGTAGCATCGATGCCTTAATTAAAATCGATCGCAAAGGTGCAGTTCCTATAATTTAGACATGGGCGATTTTTATTTTTACGCAAACGGTTAAATTCCGAGTTCAGATTTAGAAATCATTTTCAAAAACCGTTTTTAGAAATTGTTTTCAGGAGCGGCTCTGGCGATTTTGTCTCGCAGTTTCACATCGTCTCTAATAATGTTATTGGGTTATAAGTGCATCGATCAATTATAACAAATACTTGCTTAAAATCTACTCTTGCTTTGGTTTTGTGAAACGTGGTTTAGTTTGTCTAGTTCGGACTCTCGATATGATACGATTTGTGATTGAAATCAGATTTTAGATACATTTTGATATATCTGACGCATGTCTACTAATAGTTACATAACGTTCTGAAAAGAGCGGTGGCCTCAACAGGACGGCCACAATCGACGACCGTCATGGAAATGGAGGCACCGGGGTTTGACTTTACGCTGTCATAAAACGCTCTCTAGGAAAACACACCAACTTACTTTCATAAATTAATAAAGTTTCAGTGGCTTATTTCGACGGTAAATTACGGATGCTATGTGGCAGCCACCGCAATCTTAGAAGAAACCCTAGCTTAAAAAGTGGTGATTCTAACTGTTTTTTTTTTCTTGAGGAAATCCTCATGGATACCTTCCGTCTGGCGAGAATGAAGGGTTATATCAGAATCCTACCGACTACAATTTTAATAAATGACAATAAACAAGGGTAATTAAAATGATGTTGGACCTGAAAATGTAGGGAACAGCATATATTCAGCGAGTAATAATGACCATTAAATTACTTGTAAAATAAAAATCTGCTGTTCATTTTGTAGAGTTCGCCCGTAACTTTATTTGATGATATGAATTTAGATTTATTATGAACGTGCATATGAAGTAGCTGATATTTATTTAGTACTTCAGGTTTGTTTTCATATTAAAAATTCAATACCCAAAACCGTTTTAGTTACAATTTATATTGAATCGCGCTGTGGCCAGTCTGTACTTACAGCGTAATGCTATGAATTTGATCTATATTAAATATCTACTATATCATCTCGGATACTATGTCATCACTGCCTGCCTTTTCCCAATTATGGTCGGCTTCCAGTCTAACTAGAAAGCAGCTGAATACCAGTATTTTACATGGAGCGACTGCCTGAATATCTACTTACGTAAGAATTAAAATTAAAATGGACCCATACAAACTTCAATACTTATGTAACCTCACAACATTATTTAAATCATCACCACGGTCACATGACAATTATTATGCAAAACGTCTCAAGGAAGATGCAGTGAATTACTGAGAGAAGTGTGAGAACTGTTTCAAATGCAAAATCGATTCGTGTTGGGTTTGTCACGTGTAAATAGGGAGGTGCAGTGTTGACAGATGCACAATAAGATGCAAGGTTGTTGACACATTGTTTGTGAAGATTTTGCAGGAAAGTTTGATGCAGATAAGGATTAGAATGTCTGAAGATATGAAATAAACTTTGTAGTTTAGCAAGTTTGTTGTCGTTTTTGTGTTGTGCAACGATAGTGTAATAAAGAGGAATGCTTTTAAACTTTCTACTTTTAAAGTTTAGTTTGTAGGTGCGGACTGGCTGTCTTAAAAAGCTTTTTTAAGATAATACAAAGTAATTCATCTGTTTATTTTAAGTATAGTTACCAAGTACTTTATGGTGTATGTCACGTTTGTTTATAAATCGATGTAAACCAAATGGAAAGGGTTTAATATCTAATAAATTTTCAAACGATAACTGATGATTTCAAAGATATTTCTTCAAAATTCGGAATCCTAAACTTAAAAATTGCCTCACAATTTAAACACTGCACTTTATCAATAACAAACTTTATTACTTCACGTCAAAAATTAAAATAGATTGTCACTTTGAAATCCCGTAGGAAAAGTACTGTTCTCTGTAGACATTACTGTATTAGTTTATTGGGTTCGTGTAGAAATAATAGAGACAGTGATACACATAAATTAACACATGAAATAGATCATTATTTATATGATTTGCATATCAGACTAAGCAAGTGGGAAGAACTTGGGTAGAGTTCAATCAGCACTATTCTAGGTTTAAAATAATTATCACTTAAAAAAATAAGTAAGATTAGGGTAGATTAGGCTTTTAGGCTCGATTGTAATTAAATATTAAGAACCTGGTTATTTTCTAACTAATATTATAAATGCGAAGGCGATTTGTTTAATTCTTTTTCATTCTTTTTACCTATTGTGGTAATTTTATTCTAGGTGCATGGTTTTCACATATAATTATATAATTAATGTATACAAAATATTGTAAAACATTGTAAAAGAATAACGTTGGAGTTTCTTGCCCATTCTTCTCCATACTAAAACTACCTTTTAAAAGGGGTGACTAGAATCTATTATATTGTTTTGTCAATTTTGACGTTCAAAAGGGTCATACAAGCGCCTATTTGAAATAAATGATTTGACTTTGACTTTGGTTACGTTTTCACGCTAAAACGGCTGAACGGATTTGAATCAAAGACACATGGGTAGATCATGACCTAGAGAAGGACATAGGCTATTTTTCATCCTGGATCGCAGACGAATTCGCGGGCAATAGTAAAAATAAAAAATAAAATATGACAAGTGCCAACCGTTAAATTATTGAGCGGTTGACATACTCGTAAACTATTGACGAGTATGTCACAGGCGAAGTGCTAAACAATGTCCAATGTGTACTAATCTGTCTATGTACACATTTTTTTTGGTTTATGGCTCAGTAGTAATCAGATAAGACTATATAGCTCTCATACAGTGACGTATAAAACGATATTACCTACTTGGATATAAAAATAATAGGCTGTCCCATCCGTCCTTGATTGACTAATACGTAATAATAATATATTTTTCTATTCTACATAGTCTAACCATTGACCATTATCTCGCAGATATTATTAACTAATTGAATATATTATAATACTATTCTCTTCGAATTTTCTCTATGGCAATGGTGCCGATGTTGACAATTCTGCCAATGTTTATTACCTTGAAAATATGATCAATAAATTGTGAACGTAGGTAAATATTTTGTGTGAAAAACACGTCCAAGGATGACCTTTTGAGAACCTATCCACGTAATTACAACTACAAGATTGTTATGAACAAAAACACATTTAAGATTGAAATATAAAATTACCAATTTACATTCACACACGGTAGAATAAGGAACTAAGTTGTAATGTACTGAATTTGACGGTTGCGTTCACATTTACCTAAGCAACTAGCGCCACCGTATACTGCAAAGATTACTTTGTAATTTGTGAATCGTGAATCATCAATTGAGTTGCTTCTGCACTTGACCTTGATAATGACTTGAGATTCTCATGAGCGCTATATTTGTAATTGTTGTGTTACACTAATGTGTTTTTTATTTGTTTACTTTATCTAATAAAGAATAAAATGCCCATCAACCTATGGTCTGATGTAATGATTAAGGAGATGATAAGAAAAATATACTTAGTTATGTAATATTCTGTAGGTTTGTACTGTAATGATAACAATAATGAATTGTATAAATTGGGCATTAACAATAATATTTTTATTATTGTTTAGATAAGCTCAGCTGTAGATAAATTGTTAAAGATAACAACTTAATTTGTGGATATTTTTGATTAAAGTCAACCACTTTGAAACAATTTGCCTGGTAGGCAAGGTGTTTAAAATGTATGATCTACACACTGATATATATATATATATATATACATCTTATATCATTCATTGACGACATTTACGCATGACTGTCATCAATCATCAAGAACAAAATCAGCGTTTTATCAAAATCAAACCAGTGACAGATAGCAAAGTCTTATCATTGAGATGTGAATCAAACATGGGAAAACACGTTTATTTCATATTTGATGCAAATCGATACAAGTAGCGATATGGATTTAGATATTATGAGGCATCACAGCTCTTTCAAGGCTTCAGATTTTAAGATTAGGTGTATTTTATCTGGAGATACTAAAATAATATTGAATTCTAATAGATTTTACCATATTTGGTTCTGAATTTCCTTTTATTTTGTCGTTCAAAGGAAAATTTTCAAACCAGAAATAGCATTATTACAATTATTTGAATTCATTCATTGATTGAAAATAACATACAGCTAGTACTAACATAAATTCAAATCGAACAAACATGCATATTGAATATTCAATCATATAAAAACAAGAAGCCAAAAGTAAGTGTAAAACTAATTATTTATTCAAAGAATTCATTAATGTAAAGTAGCGCCACCTTAAGGATGAACTGTGTTGTATAAATACAGAATATATTGAAAAAACAATAATGTAATATCGTTTTAGGTTACCGCGGCGGGTCGGCACCGCGGTAATCAACGCGTTGATGTCTTTTTAATGGTCAAAAGCTGGTGTCGTCACAGTGTCGCGAAATCAATGGTTAAATTCCATCAAAAATACCCAACGCGCATAAAGAAGTGTTCACTTAAAAAATAAACTGATTGTGATGAACTAGATGCGGAAGACGAAGAAACTTAAGTTGGCAGAGGCCTATGTCCATTAAAGAATCGTGTTAGGTATAAGATGATTAGATATTCGATGGATGATCGTGTTAGTTTTATTACTGGACAACACAAAATCACTCAAACACAAAAATTATGTTGAATGATTTTCCTAACTCAAGATCATCATCATCATCATTTTAGCCGAAAGACGTTCACTGGGGGACAGAACAAGCACCGCCAGTTCAACCGGTTCTGTGCTTCTCTCATCCAGCGGATTCCTGTAGCTATCAAAAGGTCTATCAATCATGTGTTGTATTACATTATCTGTGACCATATAAAATAAATTAAATATAGACATTTGCAGGCTACGGTGATATTCTAATAGGTAATATCAGAAGTTACTATTTTGGAAATAAATACAGACCATAGACTCACTCTATACCACTTTTAAATGTAGATTTGTGTAATAAATAGTAAATTTAAATAGCAAATCATCGACCATTCGAGCTGTTTGAAGGCCAAGACAATGTATCGCTGAACAATAAGAAAAAAGTCTTGTATTTTAAAATACCTAAAATGATGTTTCCGTTCTGACTATATTTATAACTTTTACCAGATTTAACAAAATTTTGGCCAACAATCTTATTACACAGGTATTACAGGAAATTGGCAAAAAACACAATGTATGAAACTGATGCCAATTTGTCTATATCCGAGTTGATCCCATACTAAAACTCGTTCATATTCATCAGTACTTTCATCCCCTAAAAGATTGTCAATGAATTCAAAGTTAGCCTATACGATGTGTAGGTAACTGAATTGATGCACATTTTTAATATACGTATTTTTATCTTAAAAATAATTAAAAATAAGTAAATTACAGTCACACTTTCACTGACTGGCCTAAACAAACCAAAATGGACGAAATACCTGCTACCCTAGACCCTAAAACGTGTGCGACAGTGTACGTGTGTAGATTTTTAATGTGATAACAATTTTCTCCCACAATCAGTATAACTTATAAATTTATAATGTAATAAATAGACAATGCTTCAAGGCTCTTTCAAACAGGCGCGACACGCGACGCGACACAAAGACACCGCTCGTCGCGCGACAAGCGGTGTCTTTTTGTCGCGTCGCGTGTCGCGCCTGTTTGAAAGTGCCTTTATACTTAATAGTAAAAATTCAGTATACGTATTATAATTATAACATAATATTCTAATTCGGGTGTTTGGTGGTGTGCGTTAATTTCGGAAAATGTTGTATAAGGAAATTATCAATTAAATATATAAATAATATATATGTCATGGCTAAAACCCGAAGCGCGGCTACACCTAGTTTTAGCCAGCTACAACTAGTTGCGGCCGGTAGCAGTTGGTTAAATTTAGTAGCAAATGAAAATGGCTGAAAGGTAGGTTAGGTTAGATTAGAACAGTGACCACATAACACAACGCACGAGCCGAGCGAGCGAAGCGAGCGGTGCCGCGGCAGCGGCCGGCGAGCGCCAAATGCTACCGGCCGCACCTAGTTGTACCTGGCTAAAACTAGGTGTAGCCGCATTTCGGGTTTTAGCCGTAACATATACTGATACCCGTATCTTGTTACCAAAATTGTTTCAATTTCTATACTATTAATATTGTAACTTTGTTATCATAGTTGAAAACTTTATTGGGCACGCTGTGGTCTTCTATAAGTGAAGGAGTACACCTACTTAAGACGCAAATATATGTCAGTGACCTTGAGTGTTCTGCATTGTGCTCACGCAACGCGTTGTATGTCCAACCAATAATAGGACTCGCCCATCAAGGAACGCTGTCCTAAATTAGACACATTATTAATTAATTATATATAAAACAAAAGGTATTTTAATAAAACACGTATACTAAAATATCAATAATTAAATTATCTTTAAAATGGTGAAGGTTTCAGAAAAATACGCTAAGTAAATTTTGCGTGATTCTCAGATTTGTGTGCGCGTTAGACATAACTTTACAAATTAATTTCACTATGTAATATAAATATAATCTAAAATATTCCTATATTAATTTATTAATATAATGCACTATTTTAACATATATTTTTTCCAAATCATTAACACTGCCCGTTTAGACGTGATTTTCAGTATAAAATAATTAAAACTCGGTTAAAGTCGCCTTAATACCTGATGTCTCCCATTATTTTTGTGCCATGTATTGTGTTGTGTCTTTTGTTAGAGATAATAAATAAATAACCGTTTTCCTACGGTTGATTGGTTTGACAGTATTTTCCTTATCTTGTCATTCACAGTATGAAGATTTTCATTGTTTCCGTTAAGTATGTACAGTTAACAAATATAGTCCACTTGGCACTATAGTGTAAATTGAACCTTACACTGCTTACTTTATGACATTTGAATATACAATGATATCTAAACACGATAATTAAACATTATCTAGTATCCAAGTATCCGGTTCGAGTCCATATTAGCATTGTTTCCTAAATATTTGAATTATTAATCGAATGAGAATATCTTGCGCGATAATTTGTATGTCCGTGTACTTTTGGGTTTTAAAACTTATTAGGCAATTAAAAATGTAAATACATGCCTAATCTTGAGAAAAGAAAGAAAACATTGTCCTGCTTTTAGAGCCAAAGTTTACGGTTAATTAAAAAAAGCAACATTGCCTAGTCTTGATATTTTTACAAAGCTTTATGAGATTTCCAATTACTTTGCTCTTGTTATAAATTATAAATAATTACCTAAAAAAACACGTAAAATATAATCTGCTTTGAGACAGAAATATCTAAAGTCCTACTAAGTAGTGCAAGAAGAACATCCTTTGAATAAGTCCAGGCCTCGTTCGTTACCCTCTTAAGGTCACACAAAAGTCAAAGCTGTCTAATACACAGAAAATAAATATATGAACCTCTGAGAGTACGTTCTTAAGGATTCACAGCTTCGTTATCGTGATCATTTCAAGCGTAATGAAAAATATAAACTTGGACTTAACGAGGAATCTGACTAAAGGAATACTGAAGATGTTTCAGTTATGAGTATTGAAAACCAAAGAGATGTTGTAAACAAAGCCCTGTTCGGAGTTCATACAAGAATAGTAGAATACTTATCTATTTTGAAACTCATTTTGAAATCACGGCCATGCCTTTACCATAAATACGAAAAGAAGCATTTGAAAAAAATTTAGGATAAAATTTATATGAAAATAATATAAATATAAGGTTTTTTTTTGCTTTCTAAACAATGTTCAAATATTCATCAGCAATATGCATTAATAAAACTCTGAACGAGGTAATCCTAGATAACCTAATATTGAAAAATTGCTTAGGAAATAATAATAACATCCTAACTAATATTATAAATGTGAAAGTAAGTTTGTTTTTTACCCTTTTACGTTAAAACGGCTAAACGGATTTAGATTAAATTTTGCAAATGGGTAGACCATGACCTGGGTAAGGACATAGAATACCTTTTATCCCAATACTCTTACGAAATCAAGACTTATGCGGGTGAAACCGCGGGGCGCAGTTAGTTATGTTATAATTATGACAAATGGTATACAAGCTATCTACAAAATAACCTAGACCATATCTGACCTTAACAGAAGCAACTAAAGAAACACAAATACATTTTAATTTGCAATAAATCATCGTTAACAGTAATCAAAACCAATTTATTTGTACATAAAGCGGTTTGATACTCATAACCTAAACAGAAATGGGATTAAATCTGTTAAAAGAGTAATAAACTAATATGAGACATCAAAGGATGTTTGTTTATGATATTTAAATAAAACATTGAATGAATTAAGTTTATTATTTTGCGAGTTATGAGTTTAACGAAAGAAATTATTATTAAGACTTAGTCAATTCTTGTCATCATTTCATAAAGTTTATTTATTAATCAAATCATGATAGACTGTGTGCTTATAAATGAATATTTATCCACTTACTGACGATTACACACAAAAACACTTCGTTTTTAATAAAATTCTCAGGAGCACGCATTCGCGACCTTCAAACTTACTGCTATAGTTTGACCAAGACCGTTGTACGCTGCACTGCGCCTTAGGTATGTACGCGGCGAGACGGGGGGCAGTTCAGACTGCTGATTCCTCAACGCTCACGGCGTCCCACCGCTCATTCGTCATTGCTGCCTAGATGGGTTTCTATAGTCACCTATACAGCACGACGACGGCGCGAGCATGTCGGTGACGCGAATCTATTAGTTTATCCCCTACCAAAAATTGCTCAACGCGCCTAAAGCAGATTAATTTTTTCTTATTACTTAATTCACATAAATGACGCATTGCTTCTTTGTCTATGGCAAAAGCTTCATAGATTAACTACTAAATATGACTGTTACATAAAGAGACTCTAAACATAGTTAAGAAACCCAGATGAAACCAACCACAGCAATGCTAATGACACCTAACAAAAACAAAACAATTTCATAACAGATTTTCTCAAAGATTACTCAACAGGAAGTGTCACTCAAATTAATCTCTCAAGGCAACTGTGGTACTTTGAGAAACTCAGCATTTAGATTGCCAACAAAATGTTTAATACATAAATACCTGTAATTAGAAATTAAGGCCGCATTTAAAGGTTGTGAACCAAAATAGTTAACACAAAATTAGAGATGATTTGGTTTGCAGAATTCTAAATGTTACAACGAACATAACAAAATACTATCGACTGAATCATTATTTTAAAAACAGACATTAAGATATAATCAGTCTAATTAGAAGATATACAAACAGATATTAGAAAACAGCACTTACCATTGGATACGATTAAATCAACACTTTTATCTCAAGATAAAAAGTGTCTTAGATAATGTTTTTATGATACGAAGTCATTATACTCTATAGAAACATTTCCTTTAGGAAATAACTGCTCTTGGTGTAATCATATTATTAATTGTTTATCTGTCGCGAGGTATGATAAAAGACAAAGGATTACCTTCGCATAGGAATTAGTTATAATTGCTTTTATTACAATAATCTCCTAATCAAAGAGTTACTCATCGTGTTATTCCACTTTAAATTAATAATTTCCCCAAAACTTTGTTGGTAGATAAACTGTGGTGTGTAGCTAGTGTGACTAATCCGAATAGTTTTAACGAATAGGGATACGCTTAATTCAACTTTTAAATTCTGGACCCTCTCTAACACATATTTCGCCTGTTCCATTGAATTGTTAATTATTTTCATTGTCTTTGTTGCTTTTATCAACCATATTAATGTTATGTACTGATTTAGTGTCAAATAGACGCTACCAATACCAGTAATATCTCGTGACTCACTGCCAAATTGTCGCTTTAATCCAAGCTCATTCACTGTTGACGCTCCATATTCCATGTCAAAATCTGTTTCATACAGTGTCATACTGTTATTACTACACCCATAAAACGCAATAAAATGGTATTTTTGCGATTACTATCTGCTCTTTATTATCGTGTTCATAGCGTGACTGCACTAAACATAGTACACAGAATTGATGGAAACGCGCAACTCGAACGCAGTTATGTAGTTGTTTCAATTTGCGAGAGATCTTAACAGATCAATTGACTCTTCCTCTGTTTAGACGACCGTGGTGCTGACTATTACAGCATCTATCACACTGGATGGATAGATATAGGTCTTTATTTATATCGGAATAATCGATGTTGAAGATGTGCAGAAAAAATTGCTCGTACACCTCAACCAAGCTACCGCCAACACTACTGGTGGCCACCTATAAGGCTAAAACAATTTTAGCAAAAAATACTCAGTATGAAATGATTATGTTGATTGAAAATGAACAAAACACGAATACTGTAGATAACAGATCACTAGAAAGTGATTATTTGCTTGCGTCCTCAAATGGTATTCGGGGTTTGGCGAACATACAAGTTTGTAATACAACTTTATATCATTCAGTGTCATAATATATAACTTCCGTAAGCGCTAGCAGAATTTCATATACCTACTAGTTTGAGATAGTGGTTAGTAATGATCATAATAATAAGTGACAGCCAATGGCTTAATCGCCAAGCGCCTCGACCAACACCTAAGGAAGCTCTCGTTGGTCAGCTGGATCAAGGGCTTGATTCAGAAAGCGGTACTCCTGGACACGCCTCGCATTGTCAGAAGGTTCCTCTCTCTGGAGCCCTGACCGCCGGTAGCTTGGACCCTGTTCCCGAAACCGGTGGGCTACTATTTTTTATATTTTTAAATGTTTTTATATGTTCTAATATTTAAAAATATAATTTATAAGTATTTAAATGAAATAAAGGATCATAATAATATTAATTTATGAGCAAACCGCTGATTACTACACAAGTATTTGCGCATCTTTATTATAGACAACCCTTTTATGATCATACTATTTGTGATTATATAAATGTTCAAAAATTATTCAAATTGCATAAGTATTTTGAATAAAATCGACTCCTAAAATATTGTAACCCACTAGAGGTCTGCAGACGTGTTCATACGTACGTACATAAAACTGGGATGATAATAAATTTTCGATCTTAATATTTCAAACTGCAGAAAAATCTATAAAGAGAAAAGAGTATGCATTTAAATTCTTCCTCAATACGGGTGTGGGTGGAATTTAAATAGCGTTGTGAATTTCGAAACAAAAATGTCTTTGCAACGTAAACTTCACTGAAATATTTCGAAATATTTGACAATTTTATCAAAGAAAATTTTAAGATTTTAATGTCGATATTTTTGTGCTGAGTAAAAATTTGGAATGGTTGAGTGAGGGTGAGAGCAGGTAAATATGTTTAAAGACATATAGAAATCCCATGAGGATATTAATTTATTCTACTGATCATGATGGCTTGATAAATAATAGGCACCTTTCCTTTTTAACAGAAAAACATCGCAAAAGTGACTGAAATTTTGATAAACCGTAATTTTTACGAAAATATTCAATGCCTGTGAGGAATCTTAAAATAAAGAATTCAAATGAAAACTAGGATCTTTTCAGTTTCAAGACATACTAAATTGGCTTAAATTACCGATCTCTTTGACCCAGTAAGTAGATATTACTTTTTATATGTAATAATATAAAAAGTAATTTCTACTTACTAACTACGGTCTCTTGAGGTTACTTACGATTTCGAAGATATTCCTTTCATTTGAAAAGTTAACTAGAATTTTGCCGAGATTGGAAATAAAATATATTGTCACTAGCGATCCGCTTTTGTTTCGCACGGTGTTTTCGGCTTGACAAAATATCGAGATTTCTTTATAATAATATGTAAGTATTTATATCAATGTCGTGATGGCCCAGTGGTTAAGTCCTGGCCTCTCATGCACGAGGTTGTGGTTTCAAGTCTGGGCAAGTACAAATGTGGCTTTTTCAATTCATATGTACTTTCTGAGTTTATCTTGGACATTACTAACATCGGTGAAGGAAAAACATCGTGAGGAAACCAGGACTTATAATTAATATGAGTCTGAAATCGTCAACCCGTCTTGAACAAACGTGGTGATCAATGCTCGTGCCTTCTCTGTATGAGAAGAGGCCTTTGCCCAGCAGTGGGACAATAATAGGCTGGTATTATTGTTATATCAACGTTTCATACACATAAACCTTCCAGAATAAATTCTCTAAATTATGATGAAAAGCACATCAACATTTTTGTACAGATTAAATATTTCAGAGCAAGACGTGTTACCTAATCTCTGAAGAGATTTGAGATATCCCAAGATTACGCTTATTTCAATAAATTTATGTTTTATAAAAAACGATATTCAATGTTAAATTTTGATGAGCTATATCAGGAGGCTTTTATTTACAAAGTGTTTACAATTAGCTGTAACTGAATATCTGATGCTTGTTAGAAAATAATATCCAAATGAATCCTTGATTAAATTCTTATTTGCTTTAAAGGCAATAATTACTGGTATCGTTTGAATTTTGTTTTTATTAATTTTTTCCCGAAGGTAGATTATTCCAAATGCACACTTATTTGTTCAGGTAAAACTAAATAAGAAGATACTTTTTATAGGTACTTATATATTTTGTGTGTACTACACCTCTGTCTAACCCTTCGGGGGACAAGACGTGATGACGTCTGACCGTCTGTTTGTTACGTTTTTACATCTAAACTGTTGAACTGATTTTGATTTTTAGACATAATTTGAACCCTAGGAAACATAAAGACAACATTTTTTTATCAACCCCTATTAAGATGAAATGGAGTGTTATAATTTGTGGAGTAAAAAACAAAATCTTCGCAGACAAAGTCGCACAAAAAAAGGACCAATGACGACCAATAAATATACACAAAATAGCAACTCATTGAACAGTTGTTTAAATTATAAATAGTTTCCGTTTCAACCTGACAGCTCTGTCTGAGGTATAAAATTAATATTCAATTATGATCAGGGTCACGTTACCAGACACTGTGTCCTAAAAGAAGCTACTTTTATTTGGACATGTCTTTTAAATTATTCTTTGTCAGTCAACGAGGTATATTTTTTTCTTTCTGGGTTTCAATTGAGGCTTTTTTTTTTTGTAAAAGGAACCATTGTTGTATTATATTTTGTAGTAACTTTATGCTTTGTTGCCTTTAAAATATTATTACAAATTTTATTTATTAACTTCAAATTTATCGTCTATATATGTCTTTGGTTTTGGGTCAGATGTCACGGTAGCTCTTATTTCCTCATTTTAGACCGGTACAAAATCAGTGGGTAACTATGTATGAATTCATCACCTCATAATAAAGTAATTATAATTTCCAAAAATATTTATACGGAGAGTCTGAAACTGAAATAGGTATCGCATATCAGTAGACCAAAACTACTCAAGTATTTTTTTTTTTAATTGACAACAAACGATGCGATAACATAATACTGTTATAATTATATTATTATAGTTTTTTATACACACAAATATATGCATAAGTCAATTGAAACTGTCGTAGAAGTAGTAAGTTTTACCACATTTCCATCAGAAACAACATTACGATTGTTGCGGCATTTTGCGCAATATACGTAATGCATTGTGGTCAGTTTTTCACACGCTCCAACCGCTTGGAAATCACACATCATTAAAGTAATGATAATAGCGCAAAAACTAGACTTTAAAAAAAATCTACAATCTGATAATCAAGAAGAAATTGACTGTAATAGAGTTTTTTTTACCTATAGACTATGACGCAAAACGACTAGAATCTGGTAGACTAGACTCCATTACATGGTACAAAAATTAAAGCAATCATTATTTTGACATTTGAAAGAATTCATATTTCTTTTTCCTTTTATTACCACGATTAGTGATACTTTAATCGCATCACAATATAGCCTATTCGCCAATAAGTAATTTACATATAACTTAAACTGCTAAGTAACTATAAAATTAAGAAATCGTCCAATTACCTCTTTCTTATTCACTATGTTAAGGGGAAGACACTTAGGTCACGTGAGTGAATTTAAAGTTAGCACTTGCACTTGTTAAAATTAACTCACACTGCACTAAACTAACTCAAAAGGTTTTACCCTTTTTAGTCTTGAAAGAATGCTTTACCCACTTACTGGGCTGTGGTGGTCGGAAAGGCAGTCGCTTCATGTAAAATACTGGTATTCAGCTGAATCCGGTTAGACTGGAAGCCAAACTCATCATAGTTGGGAAAAAGCTAGGCAGGCAGTCAATGCTGTCAAAATGTTTTTTAGAGATATTGAACTGTCAAATTAATGAAGCAATAAATCAAGCTACAGCTGATTTATTGGGCAATAAATTAATAATCTTAAAGTTAAATATGTAAAATTAATGATTTTTTGCAGGATATCATTAGCGTTTGATTTGAAATTATAAAACGATGCGGTCGACAGCCAATATAGATTTTTGAGATTATCACTGCAATAGTATTAAGTTCGTATTCAGTAACGCCATCTTGAATTTCATCAAAGTAATTGTAAGCAGTAGGGATAGAAAAGAGAAAGAAAGAAAAAGTATTTAGTGAGACTCGCACAGGAAATCACAAATTAAACTAAAACACACTCATTAAAACATTAATAAAAAATTAAAAAGCAAATTAAAAATAACAGAAAGTCATGTACGAGGCCAAAAGACTCCTATCTCAGCATATGCTGCGACATTTAAAAAAAAAAAAAATGTGTGTGGATATGTACAACTAGCTTTCGCCAGTGGCTTCGCTCGGGTGATATCTTTATAAATTATAGCTTATGTAACTCAGTGATAATATAGCATTCTATTGATGAAACGGTTTTTAAAATCGGTCCAGTAGTTTTAGAGTTTATTAATTACAAGCAAAAATACAAATATTTTCTCTTTATAATATTAGTGTAGATCTATGTTAGAATTTTTCATACATAGATTTTGAAAGTAATGGTAGCAAAGTGTTAGGATAAAAATGTTTCCCAAGAAAACCTTCAGAATTGTAACGAGTTATGTGTGAACAGTTTAAAATAAATTGCCCCTCGTATAGAACAATGATGTAGTACCCAACAAGATGATGACGCAAAGAGCATTGAATTTCTCAGAACATCTACCACAGAACAGATAAAAGACTGTCTGTTCTGTGACATTTACCAAAGGGACAGAGAGCATGAAATAATTTTCTCACACATAGTGCGATGTATTTCCAAACTAACTATCATAAAAACTGATTAATATGATAAACAAACTGGTTAAGAGCATGTTGATCTCGCAGAACGGCCACTGTTCTGCCGTAATTACTGTTCTGCGCGCAATATTTTTTCTGTTTTTTTTTTATTAAAAATTTAATAAACGTGCTAGCTCTTAAATATTTTTCAGTCTTATACTGGTAGTCGGTGTGCGCGTCATTAAGACCTAGCATTATGGCACAATTCAAATTCCTCCGTTGGATAGATCTCGTAGAGAAAACCATACTCTGTGACAGACGAATAAAAGAGTGATCTTAGAAAGGTTCCGTTTTCCTTTAAAAAACAGGAATTTCAATATGATATATCAAATTAACTATAAATGGTGAATTAGCCGTAGTTCCATTATCGTATTGTTTTGTTGACTGAACTTCGTAATGGAATAATGGGTTTTCATGGTTATGTCTATAACAGTTTGATGTTACTACCGGTTCTTGGAGACCGAGATGTAGTCAAGTGTGTTTGTTTCAAATTACTTAGATGGATATAGAAATTTCCTTTATTGGAATAATGTATTTACAACAAACCTTTTTTACAGTCCGTTCAACCGTGGTTGATGGTTTTTCTATCTGGAATTCCTCAGTAGCAGCCCAGAGTCTGAATTTGTGTTGATGATAATAGGCTCACCCCCTATCGCATGGGTCTTAAACTTAACTGGCGAAATATGAGTGTTCTATAAGCGTTATATCTGGTAATTTCCTGTATTATATTATAGTATTCACGTGTTTGTGTTAAAATAATAGATATAACTAGATATGTGTTACAATGTATAAAAGGATGGGAATCGGTTATATTTGACCTAGATCTTTTATTTTCTCTTGATTGAAACTTATATCAGGCGTAGCTCAATAGGCGTCTGATCTGATGAAAGCTATTCTATTCTAAATTGATATGGGATTAGCTGCATCATTGCACTTTTGTATGTCATACTTTTACGAGACATTTTATCTTTATCAGAAGCTTTTGTAATTTAGGTTTTCTCAGTAGCAGCCCGAAGTGTTTGTTCCGGGTTGATGGCAATAGGCTCGCCCCCTATTACATGGGACTTAAACATAACAATGGCGATATGTTGATTTTCTACATGTAGGTACACCTCTGCCTTCGGGGATTACAGGCGTGATGTCATAATGCGCATAGATTTTGGATCGTCATCCTCACTAAATAGTTATTTCCAATCTGAACTTAAATCTATGATTTTCGTCAAATGAACAATAAAATCACCATTCATTTTTGAATGATGTACGAACATAAAACAGAAAAAAAAGACCAAAATATAATTTAGTACATACGTATTGGAATTAGCATTGAATTGGCCAAATAAACAGTGATGCTAACCAGTTGTAACGAATTTTTTTCAGTAGATAATCGTTGTTTGTAAGCCCCAACCCTTCGGGGAAATAAGGCATGATGTCATGTTAACGTAGGATATATTTTCGATTGTTTTCTTTGAATTAAACTGCATAAAATTATGTTCTGTAATACCTAAATATTTTTAAAAGAACACATTCGTCTAGCTTCCGTCAGTAGTTTGAATTCGTTCCAACTCAACTTCACTAAACGCTTCATTTACGTTTAATATTTTGTTGCAGTTTTGTAACCGAGACGAAGTTCGAAATGGCCTGAACTTTAATTAAAACGAAAATTGGAGCTACAATTTGCTTGTAGCTAATAACCTACAATACCTAATAAATATAACTGGATTGTTAGTGTCATATGACCGTGGTGATGATTTAAATAATGTTGGAAGGTTACATAAGTATTGAAGTTTGTATGGGTCCATTTTCATTTTAATTCTTACGTAAGTAGATATTCAGGCAGTCGCTCCATGTAAAATACTGGTATTCAGTTGTATCCAGTTAGATTGGAAGCCGAAACCAACATACATGGGATGTACAAGGATGTACAAGGCCCGGTAGATGGTGATATATCTAATAAAAGAATCTAACATAGGGAAATAGACAATCACACTATTAACACTAATATTTTAAAGTTTGTGAGTGTGTGTGTGTATGTTTGTCTCTTCTTCACGCTCAAACGGCTGGACAGATTTAGATAAAATTTGGCATACAGATAGTTTATAACCTGTATTAACACATAGAATACTATTATATATTATTTATATTATTATATAATATATTTATTTTTATCCCGATATTCCCACGGGATTGAGACTTATGTGGGTGAAACCGTGGGGCGCAGCTAGTTTAGTAATAATCAGCGACCAAGGCTTAGCAAGGCAAGGCTTTAACGTGACAGTTTTTTTTTTTACAATATCTACCAAGAAATTTAGAAGAAGTAAGCTAAGCACAACAGTGCAGAGCAGTGGTGGTCTAGTGGTATCGGCCCCAACTTACGAGTTGAAGGTCGTGAATCTTTGTGTATTTAATTGCATCACCACTGCTCTTAAAACGGTGAAGGAAAACATCGTGAGGAAACCGGCATGTCCTAGAACCAAAAATACGAAAACATGTGACATCCATCAACCCGTACTGGGCCCGCGTGGTGGATTTCGGCCCACTCCCTCTCACAGAGAGGAGGCCTGTGTCCCAGTAGTGGGAACATTATAATAATAATAATAATCTTTTATTTCGACCAACAGTGGATCATATACAAAATTTCAAAGTAAAACAAAATAAAAACACATACAATATTAAAAAGACAAAACATATTACATATCTCGATTGCCTAGTATGTGAACCATACAGCAATGGTTCAGGTACTGGCAATCGAACCTCTGCGCGAATGCCCTCAGGATGCCGCTGGAGCTAGCCCGAACCCTGCGCACCAGGGATGTGCATCGTTTTCGCATAGTAGTATAAAAACAGTCTACTTGCGACTCGGCGAACATACCTGATGCGCTACAGAATCGGGGCAGCCCCATCAGCACCCTGAATGCATTATTACATATATTGCACACGCAAGGCGTTGTACTGTCTGCGCGTGTATGAGACCCACAGGCCGCTCGTGTAGAAAGATGTACAATATGCTCTGGACAATGTAGTTTTCACTTCAGTGGTACAACGAGCAAACCTGCGGGCCATCATATTCGCCCTAACAGACAACGCCCTGCGCTCTCGCTCTATGTCTGCATCGTCCCTCAGATCAGAGGCTGATTATGCTAAGCAAAATACACTATCGACTTTGTTTTGTACTATTTAGAGATAAGTGCATTATCAGCTAATACTATCTTAGAAACTACGTTGTAAGATTTAAACGAGGAAAGGTAAGTGCTACAAGATACAGAATTGAAGAAGATAATAGAGACCACTTTACTATTCCAAGTATTCTATCAGTTCAACAATTACCTACTTCGTCACACGTTCACGACTGTGCATAAGAACTTCCTTTAGCACCGATACGACAAAACATCTCAAGAGTATTTCACTATATTCTGTACACTAAGAATATATCTGGGTTATTAGAAATAATGTTTAACCGTTTATGTACACACGAACAGACAAGAAGAAAGAAGCAGAGAAATATGTACAAAAGTGATGCTTATTTCTAAAGAAACCTCTTCTAGCATACCTGCGATAGGAAAGTATATAGAAAGAAAGAAGGAAACAAAGAAACAAAATAGGTACATTTATTTAGCACAGATTAAAAAGAGATGTTCATGTTTTAGTATCATTTGGCAGATGTAATATCGGAGCCAAAGAAACGCTAGTATGCTATTCCGAGCAGACTGAATAAAAAACCACTTCTAGTCGTCATCTGCCTAGTTTTTTTAAAGTCGGCTTCCAGTATACCCGGATGCATCTTAATACCATTATTTTTCATGGAGCGACTGTGTAAAACTAGTTGTCAGACTTTCTAGCGACCCGATTATTCCTGAAAAACTTATTACTAATCCATCAAAATGAACTTTTACTTTACAAACTCTCAAATATTCGATAGTTCCATAAAGTTATTAACAGCAAATGACAGTGACGCTTGAAGTTATCGAACGTTAATGGACGTCCGGTACTTTATTAGAAAGAAAATGGGTTGATAAATAATTGAATTATCGGGCAAGGAACTTTAGAAGTTAATTTTTTTATACCTTATCATTTTGTTGCTCCCCAAAAAATATGGATTAATCATTGCAACAACAACAACAACAAAACAGCACCTACAATCCTTTAATCAAGAACACGAAGACTTTAAAGATAAAAATAATGATAACGATGAATACAAAACAACATAATAAAGATACACGAATTGAGACCTAAAAAGTCCCGAATACATAAATTTGAGCATCATTTTAACTAAATATAAATTGAAGTTTGTTTGACAACGTCTTCCTAGATTTTCTTTCGTATTTGAATAAGATTGGAAACTCGAATAACACGTCATTAGATAAAAAATCTGTAGGACTTGACAACAAGACAATAATGAATAATACATCTACTCCAACATGTAACTCAACATTGTTAGTTTTACTTAAAACTGCAAACAATTTACTTCATAATATTAAAACCGATATCTTTAAACCATTTCTAATAAATATAGTTTCCTAAAATAGTGTCAAACTCATCCTCCTTAAAGAAATTGATGTTTTTTTTTTAATACGTAATTAAAATCTAATCATTAATTACATAATTAAAAGATAAGCTTTAACAAAAACAAAGTAGCACCTAAGTCTTACCCTTGAGAGACACCATACTCAAAATATCTGTTCTTAAAATTATCGATTCGAAAACCATTTGCGCCGTTGTATTAGCGCTGCCTCAGCGCTTTTTTTTATATAGCTATGACGACATTTCTTAAGGTAAGTACATTACATCACAAAAACTACCATGACCTCACATACCATTGAACTTCAAGAATGGAATTTTACTAGATACGCCTCCAATGATAACTGTTCTTAAAATTCTTGCGATTAGATGTATCGAATGCGTCAAAAGGGACAAACTTTGCTTAAATCCTTAACAAATATGTGCGAAAGCAATCGTCGTCTGTTCTAGTATTTGCAGTTCTACTACAACACGTCATGAATTTTGTATTTGGAAGCATGATTGTTATAACAGATGATTGTAGGTAATGATGATGCTGAAGAAAGTTCCGGATTTCTTAATGAGTAGGTGCGAATTAAAATATTTGGGATTGTTCACGAAATTAATCGATTATTTTAGGAGTTAGAATAATTTTAAAATGAAAATGAGTAGGAATTAAAATTTGAAGCACTATTTTAGAAAGATGCGCAGTTGCTATTTCATATTTGAATTTGGATTTTATTTTACTCATTCCGCTTCGATTAGAAATTTATGTTCCCAGTTTTTTTTTTTTTACATTTTCCGTTCATTCATTTTTGTATCCAATGTGACCTCCGGAGAAGTATTAATCTTTAGTACTCACATTTTTTCAGCAAACCGCATAATTTCTTTGTCCACAAAGTTGTCCACAAATTCGTTCAATAACTCACTAATATTCAAACTGATCACACTTACAGTGTTATTAATAAAAACAATTATATTTTAATTTATTATTATTAAATCTTATCAAAGTCAATTATTTCAAATTTGTTCGTCTGACGCACTATAAAGATAAGATAACTATACTAAAACAACGAAAAAAAACTATGTTCTAAAATTTTTTTGTAACACTGTCTTGACCACAGCACTTCACGTTGTTTTTTTTTATTTATTTACAATCACTTATCTTCTTCGTGTTCGTGTACATGTCGGTGAATTCGTGAGACGGGCCGCGGGACGTCCGTTCGAGACAGTGTTCGCGGGCCAACTGACGCCAATGTAGACTACGCGTGCCGACTGCCGACCGTTCTTCACCTGTAGCTCTACTCGAATCCAATGATATTTTCGCTCTTTTTATCTAATTACTTTCAGCGATAATATCTCATCGATTTTTCGTCAGTGACATTCGAAATTTAAATTAGAATTAATATTTCGAAATTAATTCTAATTCTGATTTTGAATGTCGAATGTGAGTTTGCTAATTTATCAAATATTTCATTTTGTTTTACTAATTGCTGCACAAAGTTAAGAATTTCAGTTATTTGTTTTGTAAATAATGTTCTTTATTATATTGGCAATATATTAAATTTCAGAGATTCATTATAATGAGTTATAATGAATCTCTAAAATTTAATTAAGTTGCTATAATAGCACTAAATGATATCTCTAATTGCTTTAACTTATTTAACTTAGTATAAGTTTAGTCTTGAATTAATTTTGCAAAAATTTTACCTTCGACACCTACAGAGTTAATGAACTTTACTAATTATCCTAATTAATCCTATACGTTTCTAGATACATATATAAGATTTAATAAAAGGTGAATACCCTAATAGTCTTTAAAACAAGTAGGTAGGTACCTGCACAAGGTTTTCTTACCTTATTAACAAAATAATTATCAAAGATATTAAATCATGATTATTATTTTTACTGATTATTAGATAAATAACGTCCATAACAAGATTCGATTTTTAAATATAGTAAGAACGACGGTCTGCTTACGTATAGTAAAAATAAATTGTTAGGAATATAGGAAGATTATAACAACCATTCCAAATTCAAATATAACTAGGCAGCTTTAACCAAAAATCTGCTAAAATACTCCGTTTGAGTGACCTCTGTCAGGCACGGCACGAACGATATCTAATTAAAACAAAAATGGAAAAAGTTGTTGGAAAACATTTGACAGTGTGAACCGCTTTTAATTTTCGAGTTTCGAATGTGGAGAGAATCGTCGAACCAATGGAGAGATAGAATTATTAGTTGCTAAGCATCCTATGTAGAAAATCGCGAAACTTGTGTAATCTAAGCTTTTCCATCAACTCTCCCATAAATTTTTTATATGCATGGCAGAATAGTATCGAGACCTTTATTCGTTTGAATTTGAATATTAGAACGTCATTGGAGACGCTGGGAAAGAATCGTTTTTTGGCAGGAAAGTAGCATCACGTATTTTCAATGTATTTTGATAACGTTCATGTAATTAATTAATTCATGTGATAAATAGTCGCATTTGTATCGATTTTCATGCCATATTGAGAAAGATATGGATAATGAATTTGAAGGAACTTAACGTAATTCTCGCAAGAGTTCATTATTCTTCACAACAATCTTATGAACGTGCATTCTGAAAGTGGGCAACGTTGCAAATAGATGTAAAATATTTCGCTGTTTCGATTAATTTGGCAACTGTATGGAAATATGAAATACGGCTAACTAGTGAACTAAAATACTGATTATGAAATGAAATAATTAATATCGCAACACCGAATATTTAATCTAACATGTAAAAAAAGTATTTGGAAACTTTTCAAATGCCTTTTTTACACTTAAAACTGTTATAACATCAAATTCAGTGTTATAATTCGCAATTCATTATTAATATTTTAGTTAACTAGTTAGCCATATTTCTTATTTCCATTCAGTAATATTGCCAAATTAATCAAAACAGCGAAATATTTGACAGCTATTTGCGACGTTGCCCACTTTCAGTACAAACGCTCTTAACCGAAATGAGGTGGTAGACCCTGAATTTTAGCATTATTTTCGCAATTTTGAAACTGCAAATCGACGAACCAGAGAAGTGATTACAAAGGGAAGTTTTTGTGAAAATACTCAATTATGCGTTGACCAAACGACAACAACGAACATGCAATAGGGATATTAAGTCACAGTTTGGTCCGACTATCAATATAAAATCAGTCATTTTCATGCTAATGTTTGGAACACTTAACTTCCGAGTATATGAGGAGGGTTCTGCATATTTTTTATTTTTTTTTATGTTAGCCTACACTGTCCCACTGCTGAGCAAAGACCTCCCCCAAATCCTTCCATGCATCCTTTTCCAGGCCTCCATCCAAGCCTTGCGGTATGCGTCTAGGTCATCTCGCCACCTCTTCCTGGACCGGCCTCCGTCCCAGCACCGCCGTCCATCCTCAGGTACCCACCGTGTAGAAACTGTTGCCCAACGGTCACAATGCATGCGGCTGACATGACCCGCCCAATCCCAATTTAGCTTGGCAGCCTTTTTTGCCTACGTCTAAGATCCCCGTTTTAAAGCGTAGCTTGGTGTTGATTTGAATTTTTGTAACCAAACCACGATAAAAGAGCGACCAATTCAACTGTATGATTATTACAATGTTACCAATATTTTCGACGTAGATGATTTTTTTTTTTTACTTTAAAAGTTTTTTATTTTAAGTTTTTTACCTGTCAGTTTGATTTTCTTTTTTTTTTTCTTTTTTATGACTCAATCTAAAAAAATGGTAATCGTAAAATCATTGAATCTCTCAATTTTTTTGTATTCAAAACATTCCATATATGAACTTTCGGAAGTTCGAAAGTCGGTTACGGAAACAAAATTATCCAAATTAAAGTCATCGACTTTCGAATTGTTTTCAAATGAAATGATTTCTAAAACTCTAAAGTTGAGGGGTTCCCCAGGACAGTGCAATGTGAGACGTACCTTTTTTTTTTGGGTGGGAAATTATCAAATAACTTCTCCCGCTCTGGGTAGAGCGCGAGGGTGTGCCAGACTCTTACCGATTAAAACCCACCCGTGTTCCTTTATTTGCCTATATTGCCAGGGGCCACGGTAATTCTTTCGGACAATAACCGCAACCCCGGCAGGATGTGAGACGTACCTAACGCTAAAATCAGACGCTTATCTTTTTGTTCATTCGAATTTCTTTTCTTCAGCATGAATTTAATAGTAAAGCTACAAACATTTCCATGTAAAAACCCGTCTGCAAAAACAAATTACTGAAAAGAGAAGAACAAGCACTGCACTTTGTTTTTTTTTTGTAAGGCATTGCAGGCGGGAACAAGCAAAAGTTACACCATATTCAGGTTATTGTGTTTCAGTTATTTGTTTTTGCAGTCGGGTTTTTTTTTTAAGTTTTATTAATACATTTATTTGGAATTGGCTCATTATTAGCTTTTATACAATACCAATATTTTAGTAATTTATTTTAAAAAAAAAACACCTCATCATTTTTTTTTGTATTAGCAGATGCAATATATAATATTATGTAGCCTATGTCACTCACACAATTAAGATCAATCCAAAGATACTTCATATGTTAAAATCCATCAAGCCGTTTAGGTTACAGAACGTGCCAAAGAAATATACATACATACGCTCGAAAAACGTTACCTTTCTTCTGGGGCAGTCGGGTAAAAAATGAACGCTTCACTCAAGCTAAACGTCTGATATCAGCTTACCAAGTCAAACGGTTTTCAATATCGTCTGATTGAATCTATTGAAATCATATTTCAAAGGGAAAACTAATTACGCTTTATCGTTGATTGAAGAATTGGATCGAATTATAGAGTTGTCGAACACTATCAATAAATTTAATTAATATGAGGGAGTAGCAGACAAAACAAGCATTACACTATTAACTTATGAAACTAATAATTAAGATGACAATCTGATTCCATCTAACAGTTCATCGTCTACGTGGCCTCTTACCAACTATTTTGGTACACACATACCAGTATTTTATATGCAGCGACTGCTTATCTGACCTCCGCAACCCAGTTATTGGGAAACACGATACCCCTTGCTAAGACTGGTTATCAAACTTTACGGCTTCAATTCAATGGTTTCCTGTAAGAGATATTTTTCTGAGATATTGCTAACTATAAGACCTTCTATTATTGCATCTGTTTTCTGTTCTGTTCTGTTGTCGGGGTAAAATAAATACTCTAACTCCATAAATATATGATTGAAATCAATACATTCAAAATACTCATCAATTGATTGCTAGCTCAACATAATCAAGTTTAGTTTTTCCAAACTGACTACGGAATTCTTTTAATATGAAAAATGAATGTATCAGTCCAATGAATAACGTTGATTAAATGAATTATACATGCCAGTCTCTGTGGCCTATGATAGTAAATTATTTTGATGAGTCCGTGATTTTCATTATTGTTGTGTTTGAAAGTAATAGTGAATGTTGAATAGACTTGTCGTCTGTAATTTTGAATAATCCGCTTCAGTTTTATGACGTCATTAAAAGAAGAGATAGCAAGAACGTCTTTGAAGAACAAGTAGTATTGAAGTGAATTTTAGCAAGCTGAAGTGGCAGCGGTTTTGTTATGTCTACGGAACGACCGATCTTTGATAAAGCAAATGAGTTCTTGAGACAAGACCGCGAATTGCAAGAGTAGCTTAAGACGTCTTCCTGCTAAATAAATTGAAGACCATAAAAAGGAAGCTGAGGCAGACAGGATGTACGTCGAAGAATCAGGTGTTAAGGAGCAACTAGTTAGAGACGTATCTCCAGCAGTGAACTGTGCTAAGTTAAATCTATCTAGCCTTTTCCCAACTATGTTAGAGTGTGCTTCCAGTCTAACCGGATGCAGCTGAATACCAGTATTTTACATGGAGCGATTGCCTGTCTGACCTCCACAACTCAGTAACTGGGTAATACGATAAGTACCCTTTAGTAAGACTGGTTGTCAGATTTTCGGGCTTCTGACGATCCGTACAAACTCAAAGATCCACGAATGACAGCTGGGACCAACGACAGTGTACTTTCTGAGGCATGGAGGTGTCTCGGTATGTAAAGATAGTCTCCTGTCCGTGGACCGACCTCTGCAAGCGTAGCTAAACCTGATGAATCGACCCGTGCAACTGTCATTACTTAAAACCACGAACTGAATTAATTAGCTCAGACTACTCTAGCTAATTCATTGACTGTGCTAAGTAGTTAATTCATTAAATCGAAACAGACTTAGAGTTAATGCTGGGAAAAGTAATAGAATAATGAGTTATACCATACTTAGAATAACGATTCATATGTTTTCATTACTTGAAAGATCAAAGACGCGCATGTTTTAGAATGAAAATTATCTGCCGAGTCATAAGTCCTCCCATAAAATTCTACTATCTCTAGTAATAATACTCAGGCAGTAAAAAAGAGATTCTTCCTACAGGAATATTAAGTAGTAAAATTACGCGACAGTTTTTTTATATACCAAATGAAATCTCGAGTTAAGGGCACTCGTATATTTACAGTAATTTATCGTTTTTATCGTTGACTCAAGATAAGTAGAACGATTTATTAGAAATGTATGTTGCTAGAGAGATTTAGGATTGAAATCTTATCTATCTACAAAACCCATGTCGTTTTATATTGTGCCAATACTAGAACACACGACTACAGAACATTAAGTTATACCTAGTTCCAGAATAAACTGACCTCGCCTTGTATAGGTTTTCCGTGTAATGAGAGGTCAGCATTTGTAGTTTGAAATGTGGTCGTGTGTACGCATGTGTTACGATATATTTGCGATATAATATCCAACAATTCTTGAAAAAAAATATCGTTGTCTCAGCTTATTGTTTGTTTTTATTATATGTTCTAATCTCGCGATTCCAAGGTTAACCTTTAATTTACTACTGCCAATTTTCGAACAGTAGGTAAATAATGTGAAACAAAATCCCGAAACTACATGAGATAAAAATACGAACTACGGACATATAAACTATTAAGACATTGTCCGGAGCAGAAACAAAACAATTTTTTATGTCAAAGACAAAACAATTTGGTTTAATGACAAAACAAGCTTTTTTGTGAATTTTGAAACCGTTGACTGTGCCACCAAAATACATTGTGTTGAAAATATTACAGTGATGATAAACAAAATAATAACAAATGAATAAACATTACAATAATATTTAAAATTCATTACGCATTTAAAATCTATGAATGTCGCTAATTTATAATTTTATGACAATAATTCAGTACCAATCAATTAAATAATCACCAACATTGCATTTAAATTTTGAATATATTTAAATTTAAATTTAAATAAAATTAATAAATAAAATTCACAGCGATAATTTCTCATAAAGACCGTTTTGCATCTGAACACTTGGGAAAACCTGGAGGAATGAAAATTCATGAGAATTAAATTAACCGAAAAACAAATCATTACAACACATTTCGTTGTTCTTTTATCATTTATGAAAAATTCCATTCAGTGCGTTATCCGACGCATTCCAGAGACATATCCGTATGTAGGTACTAAGATATTTCCGAAATAGGTACGACTGACAAACAAAATATTAAAATCAAAATTCATTTATTCAAATTAGGCTGATAATCAGCACTTTTCGGACATCAAAATTACTTAAGACAGTCCCCCAAAACGCCGGCCCTTCATCACTTCCCAGTAGTTTAGCTGGGAAGAAGTAGTGCAACAAAGTCCCCAGCAGCACAGCTGTCTGTTCTGTTAGAAAAACTTGAATCCTTACAATAATAGGTATGCAAAAAAATATCATTACGAGACACAGAACAATAAATTAAATTACTTGCCATTACGTTATAATGTATTACATTTTTATCTAGCATATTCAGCCTATAACTTTCCCATTGCTGGGACACACGCCTCCTCTCTGTGAGAGGGAGTGGGCCGTAATCCACCATGCGGACCCACTGCGTGTTGGTGGATGTCACTAATTTCTTGAAATTTTTGGTTCTAGGACAGTACAGTACTATTATCTCGTTTGCTAAGCGTGTGAATTGCTTCATGTTTGATCATTTCGTTATGTTACTTTATCGTCCAGAAACCCATATTTCAGTTAATTTTAAATTTTAAAGTCACCAAACTTTATGGCAAAAACTAAACTTCAACGAAATATATTACCTCAAGTAAATGATTCTGTAATAATTAAGATAAATTAATGAGCAACTAACAATTAGTTTTGCAAGACCATTAAACTCATTATTTTTGACGTTAAAATGTTTCTAAAATGTAATGGAGTTAACTACGTCAAATATTAATAGTTTGCTGTATTTTTTTTTAAACTAACATTAATAAGCTTTTTGCAAGGAATTTAAAGAAATAAATAACTCGACCAAAAATGATGAATTAGTTGTAATTAGTTTAAAACAGAATAGTTGATTACAATCAACATAAGCCTGCTACACAAGCACAAGTAGGCTTAAAATCTATGCGAACACGACTCGGTTTTTGCCTAGCCCTTAATACCATACATTTGGGTACAGCAAAAACCGTTTCCAAGGACGCAAGTGACGTGTACCTCTATTCCTATTCACGAAACGGTCCATTCATATTTCAAGTTCAAGTTCACCATTTTCACAAGCCGAAATCGAATCGCGAACAGACTGATAAACGGTTATTTCTTCCGACATTCCGCCGCTTACCTAGAGCCATAAAAATTTATACTCGGTCCTGAAAAACGACATGGCTCCTACTACTATTAAATTACATCTCGCGACAATTTTCATCTAACGAGTCCTATTCATCTAGGAAAATTGGCTCTTAGCGCAAATTAGATTCGAAAGTGAGTTTTTTGTGAGCATGATTTCAGTAGTAGGTGACTATCTAATGGTGCCTCAAAAGAATTTATAGAAAACTGATAGGCCCCGATCTTTGCCGAAGTTCTAACTCTCAGGAACACTCTTTCATAAAAACGACTATTTTGTGTACCTACCCGACGTTTATAGATTGATTTGCTGTAAAATTTGTGTATTCTAGGAAGAGTTTGTTACTGTTCCGATATATGTATTTTTTTACTGTTTTTCTGGGGTAGAGTAATTGATTTATTTTTAGTGTATTTATGATAGCAGTGTTGGATGGGGAAGAAAAAACGTTTTTTATCAAATTCCGAGCGTCGCAAAATATAGGTTTAAGTAGCTAATATAGATAGCCAATCTATCTTCTGCTTAGATTTGCCGATTGCCTATCAGATGCGATTCAACTACAGCACCCTTGTGCCTTCAAATAATATATTTAGATCGTTAATTGCATTGATTTCGAGAGGTTCACGTTTAGAAACCACTTTCAGCTGGAAACATATTTGTAACACCTTACGCGACCAACGATGCGACAAATTGACGCGTACCCATTCACCTTTGATCAATGCGGCCAATGAGCACACGTAACATGGGTCGTGTATTTCGGTCTTCATTTTACTTTAACATTGATTCCAAATGATTTGTCTTGATTTGGAGTTGTTATACTCACAGTGGCACTGATAATTTCTTTTGACTATTTTTTGAATTAATGGAGCTTGATTGATACATACAATATTGGTTGTGTGAAATACCGCAGATGATTCTTTAATTGAATGAAGCCATGGCTAGGAATGCTGGTCATAATTAAATAACGACACAAACAAACTCTGTTCAGGATAAAGGAAGCAACACACATATCAAATTGGAAAGTGATCTTCACCGTGTCAACTCGAGCCATTCAGTATTCTTTGTTTAAAATTCCCTACTGCAACGCACCAATCTAACGGCGGCGATATGGTGACGATCCCTTTCCACGTTGATATGTGTGCTATAATCTTTAACTCTTACGTAATCATTTATCTACTAAAGGAAAACAGTAACACTTCACTTGTATTTCAATCTCAAATCGGTATTTCAATTTGTAAGTGACACTTCAAATTGACAGCCATACATTACAGTACATTTTCTGATCCATTTGTTTACATTTTCATGAGTTACTTTTAAACAGACCATACATCTACACCGCACGATGACGCGACTTAATGCAACTTACAGCGCGCGTTCAAAAGCGTTCTAATTAAACTAATGTGATTCCTAGTTGTAATTAATACTTGTGTTTACGATAAAAAAAATCAACGTCCTAATTTTTTATGTCCTCTGTTTGCGTACCAGCAATGCATTTCTAGCCTTAGGTAACAAATGTACAACGAATATATTATCACGAAAAAATGCATTGACATAACCCTTATCAGGCGGACCGTTTTAAGTGTTATCTTTATCAACAAAACATTATCAATGCACATCTGTTTGTGTTGAGTATAGACATGGAAATAATAATGTATTTAGTAACTGGGCATTTCGACTGATCTGTCAACCCTCTGACTAATTACCAGTTCTTATTCTCGCCATCCGTTCATATTAGCAGCCATTAGGCGCTGGCAAATCCGTATCGTTACAGCTCTGAGCATAACGAAGTATTGACAGCAAGCTGACAGCGAGAATAAGACATCCGACTTAAAAAAAACGAGCGAAACTTACGGTAGTTGCATATGATGTGTAACATCTGACATCTCAACTTGGTAATAAGCAACAAGGGGCACGGGCGGGGCCGCGCCAAGGTCGTTTCTGACGGCCAACTGTAGTATGGCGCGCGCTCATTGGGCAAATCAAATAGCACGCCCTTCCCCGGCTTCCTATGACACACTTCCGTCCCTTTTCACGAAATCACTCTCACAGATTTGATTATTTCGATTTTTTTTATATTCTCATTGCTGGAAAAGCGAGAGTAAAGATGTTACACATCAAAAATGTAAAGAAGGTTAAAATAAAGTGCACGGAGGTGACATCAAATTATATGATGGCTTACTTCGTGTATGAGTAACGATATCGTGGACAAGTCACAACCAAAAGCTAAATACTTGAGTATGTGGCGGCATCTAAATCTCCACATGCAAATTACGCATCAAAGACCTGACGTCACACAAAATCCTGCATCGAGCAATTAAAGTTTACCGCGCGAACAGCATATTTATATATTGTCTCCGACATCAATCGTTGGGCAGTTGCCCACCAGACACGACACCCGTCTAGTCGGAGGTTTGTCCCTTTTCTATAGAAGGTCAGTGAATTACACCCTGTTCCTCATACCTCTAAGAATGGGACCATCTTTAGAGCGTCAGTATATGAAAGCTAAAATCCATCTACGCCCGTAGACAGTTAACCCCACTAACAAAACTGCAAACTTGACAAGACAGTGGTCAAGTTAATTTTGAACAATATTGACTTACAGTGGATAAGAACATCGTGAAGAAAATTCTTGAAGTGTTTCTTCATTATCTTTATGAGAAGAGGCCATTGTTTTGCAGAGCTTGGAGACTATTACAACATTAGGCTCGTACAATTTGTACAGACACTACTAACCATAATAATATTATAACTAGCTCAGTCTAAAAACATTACATTAGGTTGCGGTAAGCGTATGTTTTCCCAAATTTAATTTATCAAAAACATTTACAAATTGTGTTTTAAATGTAACAGACTGGTTCATTCACGTGTCTAGGGTTATTATAGGATCGTGTGTGTGTACATCAATCTCCTTCAATCAGTTGTAGCTCGCTCCAAGATCAACAAATACTTAGTGGGGTAGAGAAAGGTGTATTTGTGAGCGATTAGCGAGGAGTTTGTAAGCGGTTACTGCAATAACTCAGAGTACTGTGAATGAATTAGAAATCGAAACAGTCTATCAAATTCTGCAGCTGGATAAAGGCCTCTTTAAATTTGGCCGCTTCTGCCACCTACCTGTTGGTATTCCGCCGTCTGCATCCAATCATTTCCAGCCATCTATCTATCTAGATGGAAACAACGGTCGAGGTCACCAATCTAGATGGAATTCAAATGATAACTAAAAAATGTTGTTTATTCTATTTCATATGATATTCTATTATAATCATGGTCCATAATGTGATTATAATTTATTAAAATTGTAATAACACAATCTGGAAAACTGCGGGGGCATCCACGAGTGCCTATAGGTATTACAGTAACTTAACAAGAAGAAAATCTCCTCCCTAAGAATGGACATTGCAGATTCACAGCACCTAAGTTCTTAACAAGAACAATAAAAATATTATTATAAAGACCCAATTCAAGAATCACAACACTTTAACAAGTCATTTATTTGCTTCATCAATCTGTTTAGACCCCAAGCCCTTACTGAAACAATTAAATTGAAACATTGTTTCAGTGAAAAAGCACTTGGGAGTTTATGCTCGGTGAAACAATAAAGTAACGAAATTGTTGCACTCTGTCAAAACCACGGTTTCAGCAAGTTCGTAAAGCTGAATTGTGCTGACATTGTGTTACTTTGTTTTGAATATATTCAACGTATTGCAGTACCACTACAAACTATATAGCACTGAAAGTAAGTACTCATTTTATACTAAGTCAGCAGAAATCTTTGGCCGTTGTTTTTGACTGCATGCAAAGTTTCTATGAGTGAAATAAATGGCTTATCTTTTGCAGAACAGCTTGAACGAATCTCGTAAACTTTGTGATGAAACGAGTAATGAAGTTACCCATTGTTTTTCTTTTATTTGAGGGCTGCGTGTCAGTGCCCTACGGGCTAAAGTAACTGCGCATCTCTGCGTAGCGCGCCGTACACCAAATTACCAATACGATAAACAACCACGTCCTATCGAAGAAACGCATATCTGTACACTGTTAGGACTATTTTTGCTTGCAGCGCTCGGCCGCTATAGTAACGCTTTCCTACGAAAAAAAGGGTCGTGTGCACGGGTCAAATGCATTACCCCGATGGTACATACTAAGGCACATAGAACTACTAAATCATACTAGGTGTCAGACTAGACAATCATCCAAACTTACTGACTACGCACTTAACGAATAGTAATTCAACATTCAAAAGAGTAAAAAGAAAGTCCCCTAGAGATTTGTAGGGAATATACATAAAGAGCGCACGTCGCTGGACTGGCTTTTCACGACAATTGCATTGACATTGTTGAAAATTATATTCAAAATGACATGATTACTTTGTAAAGTATTATACATATTATTTTAATTAATTATTGTGAATGTGAGGACTATGTGGATATCATTATTATTTTCATTTCTCAGATAGTTTCAATTAAGTATGGTCTGGCAGTTTGAGTAGTTTATGCGGCCTACCCAAATGTCCTTTCTCTGAGTTGAGCTCCACGATTATTGACAAATGCTTGCACTAACTGGACAGGTCCACTCAAATCTGTGTGGTTCTTTCCTCAAAAGACCATTTCAGACACTAATCTACATGGTCCTCATATGGCCTGACCAATATTATGTCTGGACTTTAAAAGAGACTGTGACCTCTGAGTTTCTTTCGGCCTTTCTTCTCAGAGTAGTCAGATAGGAAACGCCGAACTAGCTTATTTTTAATATATATTTTTTTAATATGACGTGTAAAAGTGATTCCGATATCCACATACAGAATAAACAATTTCATTTAATTTCATTTCAATTGATAAATTCCTAACCTTATGCTGCATGTCCGCACTGAAAAGATTGCAAGAAAACTACCACAAAAAAAAAAATGGTCGACGTATGATCGGTCACCATAATGATGGCGTCTGAAACATGATGTTCTTTTGTTTTCAGCTTATTGTTTTGAGACAATCCCGGCACTAGCAGATTTTAAAATGGGTTCGTGTTCAAATACAATGAATGTTTTGCCACATGTCCTATGAAATTGCTAATTAGTCAACAAAATGTTCAGTTTGTACGAACTGCGAACATTCTCTGATTATAAATATTTTCACCACATAAACGTTGAAATTAACAATCAATAGATACTGTTTAATTTACTCACGTCGAAAATACGCGAAATGTAAACGATCAATGAAATCTTCTAGCGCGGGACGTGTATACAGTAACTCTTATACAATCGTATAACTATCAACGAATGTAGCTTCTTTACTCAGCAACCGGTAGATTTTTGTATTTTGTTTGAAATCAAACTAAAAGAAATAATGAATTTTATCATTATTTTATATAAGTACTAGCAGCGCCCCGCGGATTCAACCGCATAAGTCTCTCGACCCCGTGGGAATATCGGGATAAAATATCCTATATGTTTATCCAGGTTATAAACTATCTGTGTGCCAAATTTTATCCAAATTCGTTTAGTACGTTTTGCGAGAAAGAGTAACAAACATCCATTCATCCATCCTCACAGACATTCGCAGTAGTATTAATAGGATGAACTTTCCTTTTATATAAAATTCGGTAATTTTATCTAGTAAAACCAAAACTGGGTTTACTAATATGAAAGAGAGAAAGAAAAATAGTTTTATTTGTCACAGAGACACGTGCATACATAAAAGACAAGAGTAAACACCAAAAAGTACATTATAAATCACGAGCATAAAACAGAAATTAGTCGGCAGCTGCACGACATGACTGTGACAAGAAGGCTTCCACTCAGCATGATGCAGAGCTATGGGGAACTCACAGCACAGCGCTGTTTTTCAGTGGTCACCCATAATTATACATACATATAGTAACAGTAGGCATAACTAATATATGCTTTAAACTTCAAAAGCTACAATGTTTTGGAAATGGCAACTAGAATCAAAATTCTAAATCATTTATCCTATCCTATCATAGATGGAATATTATATAATATTAAATGAGCAATATTTGTATACATGAAATATGTAAATAAAACCCTGTCCGATCCGAAAGGGGCTCATAGGTATTGCAATAACATTACCTAAAAGTAATAAAAACTCTAATATACTGACTTGTAGACACCCGCTAAATGACGGCCGCCCGCGCCCCATGTAATAATAACCCCGAAAAATTCCCCATTGAAAACAATTTGACGATTTTTTTTCGGTTTTCCTGAAAATTACCGCATAAACAGACTCTCAGTACGATACCTAATAATACCCTCACGAATCGAACAGGGTTTTTTTTACTGTAATGTTGTAATTGTTATCATGTTCTCGAAAATGGCTCTAACGATTTCGATGAAAGTTGCAATTTGCTTTGTTGCAGCTACGGGGGCGAAAAATCGATCTAGCTAGGTCTCATATCTGGGAAAATTCGTTTTCTCTGTTTTCACCCGAGCAGAACTCGGTCGACCAGGTACTTTAATTACACACGTTCCTAAGCATACAAGTAAGTAAGTAAGGACTGAAATACAAAATACAAGCCAACACTTATAGTCACAAGTCAGCCTATTGCAGTCCAGTTCTGTCCTAAGCTGTGCCACAACACCCTGTCCTCCACCTTCCGCATCCAGTCTGTCCCAGCCAATTTCTTAAGGTCGTCGATCCTTTTAGCTGGGGGGCGTCCATATACATATTTTATGTAAAAGTATGAAGAAAAAATTTAAGATGATTGTACTCAATGATCGAATAGTTTCCGTTTCAAGTTCAGGTAAATTTATTAGTTTTCAGCTAAGACAAACTAGCTCTACGTAGGTATCATGGAAGTCTTTTTGAGGAACTTTTATTCGTTCCCTGTAGTTTTAAATTAGAATATATTTTAAGGATTTGTACTAACAATAAAAAATACAATTGACCTTTCGCAAAAACGTTACATTAATTTTAGCTACGAGGCAATTCTTGAGTTAATTAAAAATAACTTGAACCCTAGTAAACGGTCTCCGAATTTAACGCGACACCCTTAATTGGCCATCCCTGGAGTGATATAAAAAAAATACATTGAGAAATAATATTTTAAAGGGCGCCGTCAAAGTGTCGGTGAGATACAATGAATAATATAAATTGATGCGATGAAAACTTTCAGTCATTAATATTCGTTATGTTTATTATATTTTTTTTTTTAAACATACAACACTGATATTTTATTTAAGTTCAGTGGGTTGAGAAAACTAACGTCATCATTCTCCTGCCCTAATCCTTTATTTGGGATCGGTGCATGTCGTCTTCGTCTATATATCTCTATCAAACGTTATCTTAGTATTCAACCCCATTCTTGCCATAATTTTGACAACTCGTTAATCGTTTCTTTGGCTTTCTTCTACGTTTAATTATTCACATTCACACCAAAAACTTTTCTCACAATATCCTTCTTATTCCTTCAGACGACCTGCCCATACTGATTCCCTCATAAGTTCTTGGCCACCGGTGCTACTTTCAAACTTCCTCTTATTTATTTATATACTTTATTATACACCAGAAAATACAAAGGGCGGCCTTATCGCTTAGGCTCTTACTGACTAAAACCCACCCGTGTTCCTTCGGTTGCCCTGTTGCCGGGGGCCGCGATCTCCCTTTCGGTTTTCTTCGCAACCCCGGCAGGCATCGGTCCTAGCGGACCCCGTCAATTCTGCTGACATCTCTTTGAGGCGCGCGTGGAACACAACGTGCCGTCGACCCGGGCCTGATCCTTATCGGATGGCGAGCTACCCATTGCTCACCGTCCGCAAGCCCGCACCTATGGTGGCCGGGAATCAGCCTGCGACTCGCCCTGGGCGTCTCCTCCTACAGTTCCAGGCAAACTTGAAATGGAAATTGATTGCGTGGACATAAAATGAGGTTGTTATTGGCGCAAAATAATAAGTATATAGAAACAATATACTATAATAGATACATACATAGTAAATATATAAGAATATTTATATAAGCAACGAAAATAAATGACGACTACAGATTATTACAGCTACGAGAACAATTTAGGATCACAACAACAAGTAATGTTCCTCCACGAGTCTTTTAAATACAGGTAACGATTGCGCGCATTATATTTGAACGGGCTATGCATTCCACAAACGAGCGGCCTGAACAGAGAAGGATTTGTCGAAGAAAGTTGTGAAATGCATTGGCATTTTAAGCTTCAAGTTTCTAATTTCGTAATTTTTAATTTCTAAACTCATTGCTTATTCTATAAGGAACACCATATATTATCTTAAAATTGCCATGTAACCCATATTTCGTTCAGGTCCTGGGTTTTAATCAAACGAAATAATACTGAATATACATTTCGCAGAGGAGCAAATAAAATTTATCGTCGAACTTTAACTTAACAGTCGTGACTGTTTTACGATCAGAACACTCTGTGTAGATCATGAAAATCTGACGAGATCGGTCATTTACATTATTCCGTCGCTTTTCTAGTGAACTAGAGCGACGCGGCACGCCAGTTAGTGCTACACATACCTACCCATAATATTTTACTGTGGCAATTTACTTTTGCATCTATCTATCTCTAAATAAATATTATAAGACTAAGTAGATTTTTGTCTTTGTCTGTATGACCGTTTAGTTTTTCTCAAATGGACAATAGATTTTGACACGGTTTTCACAAAAATTTAGAGTATTTATTCCGGAAGGTTTATGTATCTAATACATTAATATTTAACTTAGGTAAACCATAGAAATCTCAATGTTTTGACATGTCGCCACTTTAATAGATTGCATACATGCAAAATATAGATCAATTCTGCGCCATAACATCTTATAATAATACACTAATGTTATTAGGTACTTACTAATTCCATGAGGCCATGTCATTATTCTAAGGTCTCTTGTTCTAAACTTCGGGCGACCGAGCTCTGCTCGGGTAAAAATACGGACAACGAATTTTCCCAGATATGAGACCAAGCTAGATCGTTTTTTCGCCCCCGTAAACAACTTTCTTCGAAATCGTTAGAGCGGTTTTCCAAAACGTGATGACAAATATACATATACATATATATATATATACAACTATTGCTCACTTAATAGTATAGGACTTGAATGTTGCTTTTTACTTCAAGAAGCTATCTTGCGTGGTTTCGGAAATATTTCATGATAAGTTAATGGCTTTTTCTGTTGCTCGTCAGTGTAATTATGTATTATAATTGGTTCTGGTTAATAAACAATTACAGCAGTTGAATGAAATGTTCAGGGTTTAAATGACAGGAGTTAAACCTATGCATTCGTGGGTAGAACGGAAAACGACGGATCATGCATGGTCGTGTCATATCCGTCGGTTGTGCCTAAATGTAGAGCATGACAGACGCTTTGCCTGTTCGTACTTGCTTCAGGCTGCTTCATATTGTCGATTTAACTGAGCAGTTCAACATTCAACGGTGAGTCAGTCACGTTTAATGTTTCTACTATGTATATATATAATTTATTCAGCCGCTAAACACGACAGGTATGAATTTTCATACAAATATTGCCGGCCGGGCGCTCGCATGTATTCGACCAGTTCCGGAATTCAGATTTATTTCGAAAAAGGTTGTCAAAATAATGTTCGAATTTCGAAGCATGTTTGAGGAAAAATAATATTATTGAAGAGCAATCACGCTGATCTGTTTTAGATGGGTTTTAGACACTGCCTCAGTCACTGATTTCATTTACTGTAATGTAGCTAAAGTCTATTTTATTAGTCTCTCAATTTATTCATTGCTACGAAAACGACAACGGGCTAGTAGATACTATTTATAAATCTTAAAGGTATAAAATTTAAGTTTTTTAAGAGCTTTTAGGGTTTATTAATAAGTTAAAAAAAAGTATTTAACAACGGTGACGCTCTTGTCCTTCTTCTCAACTGATGGTAAGTGACGATCAGGCCGAAGGTGGAAGCGAGCTTCACCTCGAATCCTCAACTACAGAAGAACTGGCTCTCTTACCTCTAACTGACCAACAATGCTGTTAATATTATTTTATGGCGACAGATTTAGATAAGATGGTGGTAGCTAGCCAAGTGTACTTAGAACAAGCCTTACCACCAACCAAAACGAGCAGAAAATTTTTCGCTGGGAATCGACCCCGGGACCTCTGAGTCCACAGAAGCGGTTAAAACATGTGACTGAAACATAACTGGCGAAATGTGGGTGTAGGTACTATTGACCTCTGCCTAACCCTTCGGGAATAACAGTCGTGATGTTATGTTATGTAATTAGTTAGCAAAAATAATAAACAAGTACCCTTTAATAAATTAAATCCGTTACATAACACACATACGAATTCATATTATTATATTATCGGGACTTAAATCGTGGTATGTTTTAATTTTTCCTTGCTTTATACGCTAAACACTAATTGTGTTCAAAATTTGAAGCTTGTGTGTCTGCTAGAAGTACCTTAGAATTTTGATGATTGGTGAATGAGTGAGCCAGTCTGAGTATGTCAGTGACAATAAGGAACTTTGAACTGCAATAGTTCTTAAACTAAAAGTTTAAATGGAATGTTATTTGGGAATATACCTACTTACTCGTATACTAAGCCCTCTTGGTCACTGAAAATTCTGGCTTCTAGCTTTATTCACAATGAAGTTAAAGGGGGTCAAAAATGTCCTGAATGGGTTCGAGAAAAGATGGTACGGCTGTGCCTTTGTCTTTGTTTAAAGTCATCGTATATGTTTAAAGTTACAATAGAGGTGTATACTTAGTTACATAAATGTATAACTGAGGGTGGTCGTCTGTGAAATGTAATTTCATAGAAAATCCATCATGTCCGTGACTCAGCAGTGATCGTCATGCTCAAAACGTTGCCGCCATTTGCACACGCTTACAACTTCGTGGCGGAAAACGATATTACTTTATATTTTGCAGCGTAAAATGGAAAATGACATGACTGAGTAAAAAAAAAACAATCTGCCTAGTCTTTTCCCAACTACGTTAGGGTCAGCTTTCAGTCTAACCGGATGCAGCATAATACCAGTATTTTTAAAGGAGCGACTGCATGTCTGACCTCCACAAGCCAGTTTCTGGTTAACACGATACCTTTTAGTGACGGGTTGTCAGAATTTCAGTCTTCTGACGACCCGTAACGGCTGTCAAAGACTCTCGAATGATACCGGGACCGACAGCTTATCATGAATTCCGAGGCACGGAGGAATCTCAATATGTAAAGATGGTCACCCATTCCCGGACTGGCAAGCGTAGTCTAACCTGATCAATCGATCCGTGCAGCTGTTATTATTTTACCACGATATTATTAAGATTCAGACAATACCATCATAAAGATAATGTAGTGTATAGTCGAGTAACATTATTCGTATGGCAGGCTTGAAAGGCCTGACGATTTCAATAGACTTGATATCTGAATCGATCTAGGTTCACTTGTGTAGATATAGGTAATTTAGGTCGTCTATAAATCGGTCTGGTGAACTTCGTATGATGGATTCTTTTGAATATTATGATTTGGGTGTATGTATTATTTTATTATTGGAAATATGTAGTATACTCTGTCTATTTTATACTTAAACCAGCTTGTATCCCTGAATAAAGAACCGAGTTAATTATCGATAATATATATACGCAGAGACTCTGACCAGCAGTGTCTCTGTCTCCTCTCTCTCTGTCTCTGCATCCGGCACTCGGTGTGACAAGACGCCGTGTTCGGGTTCGCGACAAGTCAATCGTCATCCTGAGGATGCCTCATTGAGAGGTGAAACACGTGTTGATTTCTTACAGGGTTTTTTTATGGAAATAGTTAAGTGGAACAGGTTACTAAATATATCAACGTCTATTGTATTTTAGAGTTATGGATAATAATACCAGCCTTTTTTCGTTCCACTGCAGGCAAAGGCCTCTCGAGGATACCGCACAGTCTCCTCACAGTCTCCTGTGAGGCGGCGAGCCTCCTTGCCGGATCACCATCATGGGATCAGGAGGCAAAAGTCCTCGCGCACATTTGGGAGAGGCGCGAGGTGACGCTTCGGCGTTTCGACGCCGAAGCGTAACTCCGCTACCGCGAGAAATCGCGGCACAGCGGAAGAGCTCCGGCGAGATCTCATGGCGTCACGGAGAGTGCGATTGTCGCAACCCAGTGGGTCCGCCATAATTAAGGCAATAAGTCCCCTCTTTGAGGAGTGACTAGAAAGGCGCCACGGCGTCCTCACCTTCCGCCTGACGCAGGTTCTCAACGGACACGGTTGTTTCGGGAGGTTCCTGTTCCGGATAAGGCGGGAGGAAATGCCCGGGTATCACCATTGTGTGGATCGCCCGGCAGACATACGGTGGAGGTCTGCCCGGCTTGGGTGTAGCATCGCCGTTTCCTCGTAAAGGCGATCGGCGGCGATGATCTCTCGCGAGCAATCCTGGTCCAGGCCATGGTACGGAGCAAAAGAGCATAGCAGGCCGTCACCGTCCTTCTGCGAAGCAGTAATGCTCGCGAAGGAGGAGGCGGAACGCGTAAGGGAAAGGCAAATTCTGCGCTCTCACGCCCCTAACCACCGCAGGAGATGCCCTGGGCATCGGAAATCGCAGGCCGATTTCCGGCCACCGTAGGCGCGGGCTTGCGGACGGTTAGCAATGGGTAGCTTGATGTCCGATAAGGACCAGGCCCGGGTCGCAGGCGCGTTGTGTTCCACGCGCGCCACAAGAGATGTTAGCCCAACTGACCGATGCCTGCCGGGGTTGCGGGAAAGTCCGAAAGGGATACCGTGGCCCCTGGCAACATACAGGCAACCGAAGGAACACGAGTGGGTTTTAGCCAGTAAGAGTCTGACACGCCCTCCAGCTCCGCCCAGAGCGGGAGAAGTTATTTGATAATTTCCCACCCAAAAAAAAGGGCCGAGGCCTCTTCTCATACAGAGAAGAAGGCACGAGTATCGATCACCACGCTTGCTCAAGACGGGTTGACGATTTCAGACTTATATTAATTATTATAGTCAGTCATCAGTTAGTCCAGGTTTCGTTACGATGTTTTCCTTCGATGTTTTTGATGTCAGTAATGTCCAAAATAAACAAAACATAAATAAAATTATCGATTACTAAACCAAACCAACTAATGATAGGCAAACATTGAAAATATAACACAGGAAATGTTATGACACATTTTCTTTTGCAAATCGAAAAATGTTTTGACATCACAGAAATAACTGGCTGGAATTATAAATAATGTGTTTTAAAAATATTGGTTCTGCGTCATATCCGGTCAGTTTTTAGGGTTCCGTACCTCAAAAAGTAAAAAAAAGGAACCTTTATAAGATCACTCTCTTGTCCGTTTGTCCGTCTGTCCGTCTGTCCGTATGTTACCACCGATTTTCTCAGGCATGGGTGGCCCTAGCAAATTGAACTAACAACCAGATACTGAGGTCTATAGTTCCTATTATATGTATAAAAATCAAGGTCCTGAGTCAACATGATAAAAAGATATGGGCAAAAATAGAAGAAATTTTCGCGAAAACTTGTAAGTACCAAAACTTACTTTAAATTTCAATTTTTTTTTGTTCCGAATTTTCCCCTCACTTGTACCGTAAGAATTTGCTTTTAATCAAAATTTACAATTCTAGGTCAACCGGACGTACCCTATAGGTTTTGGGTCGAAAACCTATATGGTAGTTCCCGTTGACCTAGAATTACGAAATTTGGCAAAAAGCACAAATAAAGGAAAAATTCCGAACAATAAGAAAGTTCCGAAAAATAAGAAAGTTGAAAATTACGGTAACTTTTGGTACTTACAAGTTTTCGCGAAAATCTAAATTTGCCCATACCTTTTTACCAATAAGAATAATACGAATTTTATTATGGTGGTATAATGGGTAGCCACGGAACCCTCGGTGCGCGAGTCCGACTCGCTCTTGTTGTCCGGGTTGTGACTTCACACCTATTTTTTTGACGTTCATTATCAAGACTGACAGTTGAACCGATCTGGAACATTTTTAGGATTCCGTACCTGAAAAGGAAAAACGGAACTCTCTCACTCGTATGTCTGTCTGTTTGTCGATCTATCTGTCTGTCTGACGGTCACAGTCATTCTGCTCCGAATATAATTGACCGATTAAGTTGGCATTTAGTGCACATATCAATTTCTGTAACCCAAATATGGACGTGTAACGAAAATAAGTGAATTTTGAATATGGGGGTCACATTTCGGGGACAAATAGAAGAAAAAAAAAGTTTTGTAAACTGTACTATGTGAGATATCAAATGAAAGGCCTTGATGTGAGGATCAAATTTTTTACCATTTTAAAATAAATACTTTTAAAGATATTTAAGAAAATCTATGAAAATTGACCATTTCCTCCGAGTATAGAACTATTTTCTCTATTTTTTTTTTCAAATTTTTGGTCTTAAATTAATATAGTAAATAAATACCCCAACATTGTGCATACAAACATACATTTGCAGTTGGAATATATGGAAGAACATGTTTTTCAACTACAATGTATAGTTTGTCTTTGGGATAAATTCACCTTCATTGTGCGTGGTCCGACACGCTCTTGACCGGTTTTTCAAGGTAAGACTAATGATAATAATAATAGACTATTACTGTTACAATGGAAGTCAAAGGCCTCTTCTCATACAGAGAAGGCACGAGCGATGTCAGTCTTGTATTAGCTATAGTCCAGGTTTCCTCACGATGTTTTTCCTTCACCAACTTCGATCAATAATGATCGAAGTTCACCAATGTTAATAATGTCCAAGACAAACTTAGAAAGTACGAACTACAGAAAAAATCACATTAGTAGGTACTTTCATGGATTTGAACCCACAACCTCCTGCATGATCCACAGGGTCATCTTAATCTTGGCTGTAGAAATTATGATTTATAGGCGGGGAACGGGTGTGAGAGAAACGCAGGTGCTTAAGAAATGACACTACAATTACACGAATCACATAAGTTTAAATCTAACAGAACTTTTGAGTTCAAGCGCGCGCACATTCACTCGCTGTTGGGTAGCTTACTTGACTAACTCGCAATTACAATTCGAACTTACTGGAGCTTGCGCGGGCGCTCTCAGACGGGCGGCCGGGTAACCGCACTGGGCTGCCATCGTAGCATTTACACACTGCCGCACGCTATAGTTTAAAAATATTATTATGACGAGTAAATACTGTGATTACTCTATAAAACACAATAACAGAAAATAATAATAGCGTGCCCAGATACAAACCATAGGTAGAGAAGTACTAATTAGGTACATTTTTCCCCACATTTTTTCTAAACTACTCAATCGCTTTATCAATGCAACTGTACTGAAATCTGTGTAAGTGTATTATTAATAGTCGGATTAATTGCAGTTGCGTTTATAAAAGCAATTAATTTAAATAAATGATAGATAAATCTGGTAACATTATAAAAACTTAATACGATAAGGCCGTGTCGTATTTAAAAGCGATCGTCGCGTGCGTGATATGTCATTTTTTGTTCGAAAAACCGGAAAGCGCCCTCTGTTGGCGCAACCACGCGTTCAGGTTCACTGAACAAAATGTTCGAACGATCGTGTGTTTGCTTTTACATAGTAGCCGCTGAAAAATGATGATGTTTAATCAATTTGTCACTGCTGAGCTTAGAGTGTTGGGCCCGATTTACAGGTCGGGCAAAGTAATTTACTTCCTGCCTATGGGTATATGAAAAGGAGTGTGCTTTTTTGAAAAGTCTCGCGAATGTGTTGGATCATTCGGTTTCCGACAAAATGGTTGAGCTGGATGGTTCACGCGTCATGTTCGTGAACGGGCGCCGTCAGTTGAGACTGATCATCTCTGATCTGCCAGGGCTTATCTTTAATCTTATATTTTGAATTGTTTTTGATTATTTGTTATACATTGATCTCACATAATACTGGAATAATATACCCTGAGTTTTGTAATATCTATAATTCAAAGAGTGTCCTTGGCGTTTCTTGCCCGTTCTTCTCCATAGAGATCTACGTTTTGGAATTGACAATTCAAAAGTGCCTGTAAATGGCTTAATTGAAATAAATGCTTTGAGTTTGAGTTAAGTTTTCATGCGGTCTTAATACTGCATACCTACCTACCTTAAGTACCTCTAGATGAAAAAGAGATAATTCTGCCTAACAATTCGAGGATGAGAGGCGTGATGCTGTTAATTTTATTACTATTACTTTGAATCAATTTATTAATGACGTGTGAACATCTGCCACAGAATGAAGACTTATTTTTTGCGAACCCAAAACAGTAGTTTATCTTTCTCACATAGCAATTGAACAAATATACACACAATTTAATGTGATGTATAATTAGGTACCTATTATTATTTGACATTCAATGCAAAGGAGATGATATTTGCACAGGTTTATAGTGTTAAATTGACTTAGCGAATTTTATGTACCTATAAAACTTATTTAATGAACGATCACACCACTGACCATCACACACACCACTACGAAATACCTGCAGTATTGTCTCTCATTCTCCCTTTGAATCCTACTATCCTACTTCCTATCCTATCCTACTATTATTTATTTATTTATATTTACAATATTATAAATGTGAAAGTTTGTGAGGATTGACGGATGTTTTTTACTCTTTCAATTGCATGGCCTCAAAGTTCGCTTCGCCGCCGCCTCCGCGCTCCGCTGCGCGGAGATGATCGGCGTCGTGTGAAAACCGTCAATTTTTCGACCTTATATTTTGTCATCCTTGTTCTGTAATGACTGTTATTGACGGCTGTTCTTGGATTATTATCATCATCCTCATCGAAAGTACTTATTCTTTGTCTGAATCGTGTTTATGCCTGAAAATATTTTCAAGTACGAATAGTTTATTTTCATATTTAGCTACAGGTTACTATTTTTACACTTTTATCTGTTTCTTATCTTTTGTTTATAACAATTTAACCATCTATTCCCTCATTTTCTACACAGTTCTATCAACAAGTAATAAAATGCACACGAATTTCTATTTACAGTTTATTTTGAATAGGAATGCATATAAATAAAGATCGATTTGAATCTATTTTGTGAAAATATTTATATGACGTTCGATTCTTACATGGGTTAAATTTAAATTATCTGTTACAGAATTCATTACTTAAAGATGATGAAAATATCTTGAATTCTAGATTTCAATAATAATTTTAGCGTCTGAGAATACTAAAACATCTAAATATTTGACTAGCGTCATAACGAGAACAGTCAGTTTATATCATTGGATTTTGAGACACCATCCATTCTGATTATTAAAATAAGGTCGTAAATAACAAAATGAACCTGAACTCAACAATACACTGTGTAAAAAATCACTGAATATAATAAATAGATGCTAGATCAATCAACTCAACCTATCGCAGCCCAATGCTGGACATAGGGCTCTCCCAGGCTGTACTATAACACCCTGGCGTATGCCTTCTGCATTCGGGCTGCCCCAGCCACCTTGAACAAAGATAAAATTCCTTAACTCGAGTCACAGTAGTCTGTCATGACAACATTTTTCAATCTATTGTCATCATTAACTTCACATACTTCTCTAATTGACCATAGTCTTGTCTGGACGATTTCTATGATATTCTTCAATTAAAACAATATCTTCAAACACATTTAATTATGGCATAGGTATGCAGACGCCTTTAATGAAGTCTAATTATGATTAATTAACTTGTCTTACCTACAAATTTATTGAACTAGGTAGATATTATGTAGGTGTGTATTACTTCCTTCGCATTATGTATTATGTTAACTTCAATCACCCAACAGCCAGCTAAGAAGTTTTGTTAAATATTGGGCATTTCAACATGTTCTAAGAAACAATGCTTAATATTAATTACTAGCTTCGCCCCGCAGTTTCACCCGCATGAGTCTCGATCGCGTGGGAAAATCGGGATATAAAGTACCTTATGTCCTAACCAAGGTCATCTACCCATGTGCCAAATTTCATCCAATTCCTTTCAGCGATTTTAGCGTGAAAACGTAATAAACAAATTATCTCGATTAGTATTTGTCTTCAGTAATTTCTAAGGTTGTACGTTGTCTCCCTTTCACTCTACTTAGCTTATCATACCCAGTTTACTGCACGCGTAGCATGACCACCGTAGAAACGGGTTTTGTCGACAGAAGAATAGACAAACTGACAGATTGTGATTGTATAACTGTCATTTTGTCTATTCTTCCGTCGACAAAACTCGTTTCCACGGTGGTCATGCTACGCGTGCTGGTGGATATAGAACTGTGGCGTTCCTTCATTGTATGCGGGTATCGCAGTGAGATAGATTTTAGAAGATTTTTATGAATATATTTTAAGTGTTGACTGTAAATATTCATTTAGTTTTTTGAAGTTTTTAATAAACACAAAAAAATCTCACCAATTTGTCATCGGTAGTTATGACAATGATTTTTACATTTGGATTTCGAAAATCAACATCAACATTGCAAATAAAACTCATTTGTTTTATGAGTGGCGTGGAGTGGTGTGTTTTGTTTGTTATTGTGGCGGCATGCGAACTACACATCAAAAACCTGACGTCAAACAAAATCCTGCATCGCACAAACATAGTTTACCGCGCGAACAACATATATATAACTTCCCCGACAACAATCCTTGGGCAGTGTCCCGTCAGACACGACACCCGCCTGGTGGGAGGATCCTCACTTTTCTATAGCGGATGAGTGAACTTCTTACACCCTGTTCCTCATACCTCTAAATTGTCAAACTAAATGTTATCAGAAAAAACTTAAAAACGAAATGCTTATGTACAAAGAAAAATTATAATCATCTATGCTTAAAAAAAACTCCATTTAAATCTACCTCGCTGCGATACTGTGGTGGAACTCTACAGCCCCTTTCCAAGTTGCGCCTCGCAATACCCCGGTCTTTAATTTCGGAGGCTCTCCAGTCAGCCTACCGGTTCTATCAGAGTTATTTATCAGTCAGTAATTATTGAATAGGTACCTACTTGGTATCATCGTACCTGTTTATTACTTGCACAGTCATTGTGATGCAGCATGACTACAAAATTAAATGACAGATAATAATAATTAGCTTTTTTTGCATGTCTATTTTAGACTCGCACACGTCATAAGTGTAGATAATCTCAAAAAGTGTAAGCAAAGCTATGGTAAAAACAATATGGATATAAACAACACCATTGTTTGGTACCAATAACGGTTACTGGAAATGATTTGTACTTGGTCATACAGCTTGATAGAATCAAGGCTCGGATACCGGTTAAATTTTTAGGCCTTTATTATGTACTTACTTGACGCAAAAACCTTTACATTCTGTTTCGCTCGATGAAACCGTTTTTTATTAACCGGTTTTGGAGGAGTCTTTACATATAGGTTTTTTCTGATTAAACGGTTTAGAGCAATATTATCCGGTGTTTTGTTTAGCTTTTATTCAGCGCGGCATCCTCACAAGTAGTCACAAGTTGCAACACATTTACTGACATGCCGCTCGTCGTATAAACCGGTTAATTTAAGTTAAAATAAAGTTCTTAATACGTTCACGTTCTTAAGAAAAGTTCGGAGTAAAACCCAAATAAAACGTTTTTCACCGGTATTTTTTTAACCGGTTCCGAGATTTGGATAGAATAATAATAGCAGTACAAAGAAAAGGGAATGGATGATTTTGATAGCCTGAATCCAGATATAGATATAGTTGCAGAGAACAACTGTGATCACTGCTTTCCTTTCCTGTCTTACACCATTTATTCCCTCTATGATAAACTTTAACTTGCAATAAAGTTGTACATCTAATCTTGTGACTATTTTATCTCGAAAAGTTCCGATCTCTCATGTAAAACTAGCATATTTTTCGATCAAATGTTCATTGGTCAATCGACCATTCGAGCAAACGGTCTTCGGTCACTTCTTCGTCGGCCAAACGACCACTCGGGCTAACGACCATTTGGGCAAATGGACAATCGTGACGCACTTCTTTGAAGCTATTGTTAACTTTTATTGAATTAATTCTGAAGAATTCAGAATTTGTGCACGATCAATGGCAATAGGCTTGTTCCTTATTACATGGGACTTAAACATAACTGGCGAAATATGGGTACTATAGGTAACCTCTGCCTAACCCTTCAGGGGAAACAGGTGTGTTATGTTGTTATATTAATTCAGACATCAAACGCTGAATAAGAACACAGAATCTCCATCCTGTACCAGTAACTTCTGACCTTCTAAACTGGAGCACCAAATCATCAAATATCAAAGTAACTCGCGTCAATTTGGTAAGCATGTTGCTAGTTATCAGTCGATCTTTCCCCTGGGTGTTTCAGTTTAGTCTCTAACGTAGCGTCACGTTACGAGGGTGTCGTGTTGCAAAGTAATTGGCAACTAATAGTTTGAGCGATGCGTGTGAAACCCGGTACTCGTTCAAACGGCTACACATCAAACTATACATTTCCAGTATAAGCCGACCTCGCATTGTACGGAAATCCTATACAATGCGAGATCAGCTTAAACTGGAAATGTATAGCTTGATATGTAGCCGTGTGTACTAACCCATATACGTATACCTATGTCTTTTTAAACGGCTGTTGTAAGGGGTCGCAGGGAAGTTGAAGGGATCGTAAAGAACACGCATCGTAATAATAATAAAAAAATAAGGCAACTTTTTAGACTTAGTGTGTGTTTGCGTGTAGGAAAGACCCATAGTACATAGCCCATAGTAGCCCATAGTTTCGATATAAATTAACACTATTATGAGAATGAAACTCCATTAAACAATTCCGGATTCAAGATTCCGGATTTTCGGAATTCCGTATTTTGTTATGCGGACGCCCTAAGAAGACATATACTGTCCGTATTGGTGATGTTCTTCAGAAAGGTCAGATGCGTAGTACTCGCAACCGGCGTGCGTATATCACTAGATGTATGAACGTAAACGAGGCAAAAAGTACTCCTTTTGCCTCGTTTACGTTCATACATCTGTGGATAGGCAGAAAACAGAATGCCCCTGACCCCCATGGGAATAAGGCGTGAGTTTATGTATGTAAACAATTCATTCGTAGGATACCTCCCTTATCCAGTAGGAAAGAGTGAACAAATATAAATCTAGGGCTTCATAAATAATTGGCTAGTCTATCTTATCGCCAGGTATACGGGGTTGGAGGTCAAATTGAATTAACTAGCGAAACTCCGCAGACGTGGTGAATAGCGATATCTTAACCCGATAAAACAAATAAAAAACAGATTTTCTCAACAGAACTGATTTTAACGTCAACACCAGCGGTCGTTGACCCGAAAAAAATCATCAATTTATTTTATTGTCTTTAGATATCGATACCCATCACGTCTGTGGAGTTTTGCTAGCTAATTTAATTTGACCTTGTATTTTACTGCTGACTGGCTCCTTAACTGTAAAAGACACTTTCTACCACAAACATATTCCTTCCTTTCTTTGATGGAAAATCCTATTCCATTGCTTCATAAATGATTAGAAATTTTAACGCAAATTGAAATAACACAAAGACTATTATTCAATTATCAATCAAAATCAAAATATTTTTATTTCACATAGACCTACATGGGCACTTATGAAACGTCAGAAGCTAGGTGCACGGTTCCAATTGGTCGTTTCCTATGGAGAAGAGCCGGCAAGAAACTCCACGGTTACTCTTTTAAAAATAATTGGCTTTTACAATTTTTTCAAATAACAGTGTGACAAGGTATGGGAGGACAGTGTAGGTATTTCAATAAGTACCAGGTACTTTAGAAAATAGAAATGGTCAACAAATCTACAGTCCACTAAGCCTACAGTGTTCTCACATTCACAAAATAGAAAAGAATCTATACAAAAAATATATAAATTAATAAAAATAAAAACCTCTTTTAATTAAACGCAATTACATTATTGCTATTACAACTGTAATAAATCTGAATAATTATCATGTGCACAAAAGCCACTAATAAAGAGTTGAAATTAACTCGTAGCTATATAATGTCAAATAATACGATGAATATGTCAAGGATGAATGTAAAAAAATAAGATAATAATAAATATGGTAATTTGGGAGCAGTTAATAGACTCTTACATAATTATGCCGTTAATGATATACCAGGGAAGCCACATGTGCAGAAGGAATTATTGCCAAATTTCCTTGTCTTCAACATAGTCTTTAATTTTGTAATATGCTTTCTTGATAAGAACACGTTTGATGTGGGTTTTGAACTTCCCATCGCTAAGTTCTGTAACAGACTTTGGCAACTTGTTATAAAAGCGGATACTGTTTATAAGAAATGACTTGCTTGTTTTAGTTAATCTAAATTTGGGTATCACAATTTCATGTCTGCTACGTGTATTTATATTATGGAAATCGCTTCTTATTTTGAAAAGTCCTAAGTTTTTGCGAAAATGAAAGGTATTGCAATTGTAAGCGTGGTCTGCAATTACCCTGCTGTATAAAATACAATAAATGTTGATATATTTAGTAACTTGTGCCGCTTAACTATTCCAAAAGAGCCATACAAAACCCTGTAAGAAATCGACACGTGTTTCACCTCTCAACGAGGCATCCTCAGGATGACGATTGACTTGTCGTAAACCCAAACACTACCTCTATTGTATTTTATAATGAATTTCCGCAAGGTCAAGCCTGAATCAATTAAATATCTAGCAGTATATTTATCTACTCCCGATTACATTTTCACGTCATTGATCGATGCACTTGTTCAGCACGAAATCATTTCTACAATATTTATCCAACTAAAATTGACATCCAAAAATAACAATGTATAATTCTAAACTCAAAATAAGATCTCCTATCACCAACAAACTTGAAGGTTCGAACCCGCAAAGGTGATCAGCTGAAGAAACATACAAATAAAATATACATTCTGATGATAAATTAGTATTCCAACCAAAATTCGAATCAATACGAACTTCAAATAAACTTGTGCAATTCGGGAATCAATTATGTAGGCTATCTCCTTGATTTTAGAGGGTTTGGGGTCATTGTAGTTTGTAAAGTTATAAAGATATTGTTACCTTACCAATATTGATCGATTTGCATTAATTGAAATGATGTTTTATTCTTATACAATTCAACAACACTGGAATCGGGAATAGGGTCTTAATTACCGGTTAGTCATACGGTGGAGGTCTGCTCGGCTTGGGCGGGGCACCGCCGTGTCCTCGTGGAGGCGATCGGCGGCGGTGATCTCTCGCGTCCAGCCCTGGTCCAGGCCATGGTACGGAGCGAGAGGGTATGGGAAGCCGTCACCTCCTTCTGCGAAACAGTAATGCTCGCGTAGGAGGCGAAACGCGTGAGGGACAGGCAAAGTTTGCGTCCTCACGCCCCTAGCCGCCGCAAGAGACGCCACAGGCGTCGGGAATCCCAGGCTGATTCCCGGCCACCGTAGGCGCGGGCTTGCGGACGGTGAGTAATGGGCAGCTCGCCACAGGGCCCGGCAATGGCGCGTTGTGTTCCACGCGTGCCTCAAAGAAAAGTCAGCACAACTGACGGGGTCCGCCAGGACCGAAGCCTGCCGGGGTCCTGGGAAAGGCCGAAAGGGGTACAGTGGCCCCTGGCAACATACAGGCAACTGAAGGAACACGGATGGGTTTTAGTCAGTAAAAGTCTGACACGCCTTCCTGCTCCACCCAGAGCGGGAGAAGTTATTTGATAATTTCCCAACCAAAACAAAAAGTTACCGGTTAGTGGTACGTAGTCGTCTGTAATCTGTAGAATATGATAGGTATCCAATCGTTGGGTTAATGAAAAATAGTTAAAATGTTGTTTGTGTAGACAGTTTGACTTTATTTTTCTACATCGATATTTATCAGCAAAGTGCATCTGAGATCTTAACAGATAAAGATATCTCAATAACTTAAATGACTTTGTATGGACATCGACATTAGACAATGCAACAGAAAATACTTATCTTATTATTAGAAAGTACTTATCTAACGGAAAGTGCATTTTTATTTCCTTGTCTTCTTTTCGTGTGGTTAGCGACTAACCTGGTGTCAGAGTTTTAAAGCCGCCCATAGGCCTCTGACGTGGCTTCACATGCTGTCGAGAAATATCTCTCAGGCATGGCCGGTTTTGCTCACGATGTTTTCCTTCACCATTTTTGAAGCAAGTGATAATTATACATTACGCACATGCATCCGAAAAGTAAAAGATGCGGGCCTTGGGTTCGAACTAGAGACCTATGACTTGGCAGTCCGACGGTCACACCACTAGTCTAAAACTGCTATTACTTGTTATTTACTTATGATTTTCTTACAAAATAATTAATGTTATACAGAAAATACCTATATAGGGTCAAATAAAATTGGCTGGCTATACTTCATAGTCGTGATGAATATCAATATCTAAACACGATAAAACAAAAAAAAACAGATTTGCTAAACTCATAATTTCTAGCAACTAGCTACACAAACCGCTGCGGCCGTCGACCCCATAATCAGCTGTAGCCCTGTAGGCACTCGAAGTATGAGTTAACAGAATCTTTTTTTTTTCTCATTTTTACCCTACTACGGCGAAGCAAAAAGGAGGGTTATGGTTTTGAACGGTATGTATTTTCATCTGTTCCCTCATAACTTTCTAAACTACTCATCATAATTTTGACAAATGAAGTTTCGTTGAAAGCGTCTATATTGTCCGCTGGTTATAGGCTAAGACGACACATTAAATTGAATATGGCGCCCTTTAGAAGACATAAAGCCAGGAACTAAAAAAAATGTTTTTAATGATGCAAGGAATATCAAATATCAGGGCTTAGATAGCACAAATTTTCAAATATATATATATATATATATATAAGCAAATAAGGTGTTCAGATTAAGATTTTGAATAAATTAAATATTTTTTCTTATACCTAGTTAGGTATTCTTATTTCGGAGCAGTTTTGGATGTACCGTCCGTACATCTGTCCATACTTACTTAGGGTTGTAATAAAGTTTTGATGATTTATCAAAATTATGTATCAACTCACCTATAAAAATATTTTTATAAAAGTATAATAGTAAATAAGCGCTGGAGACTATTAAGACATCTCTCCTATGGGCGGGCTATATCTCACAGCTGGTTGTTATTAAGAACTACATACTGTGCTGTACTGTGCTGACCTAAATGAATTGCAGCTGCTACGTTTCATATTTTCTTTTCCACAGTGTGTAGTTTCATACTAAATGCATGATTGCTTCTTCAAAATACACCGGCTGATAATACTTGTGCTGTAATTGCTAGGACAATCTGAGCGTAACTGTTACATTCTTTTTATTACCAATTTGATCGCCCTTTAGGGTTGAGGACCCACATGCACTATTTATGGTTATACCTACATAAACTCATGCCTTCTTCCCATAGGAGTAGCCGGGGTAAGCAGAAACTACAGAATTACACTTGCTACGATCTTTGCATTGGTTACTTTTGCTTCGTTACGTTCATAGGCACACGCACGCCGGTTACGAGTACTATGCACCTTTTTTTTTGGGTGGGAAATTATCAAATAACTTCTACTGACTAAAACCCACCCGTGTTCCTTCAGTTGCTTATATTGCCAGGGGCCACAGTAATCCTTTCGAACAATAACCGCAACCCCGGCAGGCATCGGCCCTTTCGGACCACGTCAGTTCTGCTAATATCTCTTTGAGGCGCGCGTGGAACACAACGCGCCGTCGAGCCGGGCCCGGTCCTTATCGGACAGCGAGCTACCCATTGCTCACCGTCCGCAAGCCCGCGCCTACGGTGGCAGGGAATCGGCCTGCGACTCCCGACGCCCAGGGCGCCTCTTGCGGCGATTAGGCGCGTGAGAGCGCGAACTTTGCCTCTACCTCACGCGTTCCGCCTCCTCCTTCGCGAGCATTACTACTTCGCAGAAAGAGGTGACTCCCATGCCCTCTCGCTCCGTACCATGGCCTTGACCAGAGCCGGACGCGAGAGATCACGGCTACCGATCGCCTCCACGAGAATACGGCGATGCTCCGCCAAAGCTGGGCAGACCTCCACCGTATACTCCACCGTGTCCTCCGGGCGATCCACACAATGGTGACATTCGGGCGTTTCCTCCCGCCTTATCCTGAATAGAAACCTCCCGAAACAACCGGAACCGTGTCCGGTGAGGACCTGCATCAGGCGGAAGGTGAGGATGCCGTGCTGCCTCTCTAACCACTCCTCAAGATTACTACGCACCTAAAAAACATCATCTATTACATCACTATATGGCCTTCTAGGGTCATAAATCTCATCCATTTAAAATATTTTATTCACGCCCATGAAAGGAGATGGCCCTATTATTTCCGAAGAAATACACAGCCAATAACAATTCATCACAAAACGTACCTAAAATACCTGTTTTCATAACTCTACAACGGGGTACTAACCTAAAATGGGGCTAAGCCCTTTCCTGGAAGCCCCGACAACTTCAGGTCTTGTGCTGACATTAACTGTACATGAGGGTAGCTCTTGTGAAAGGAAGGGGTCTAAAGCTAAGTTAGGAGTCTGAAGACTAGCTGTGAAATGAGGACCTATCTCCTAGTTGCCTTAATACAATTATTTAAAGTTAAAATAATGAAATTACAGCTCTTTCTATAAATAAAAAGCTATCCTTACCTAAAAGTAGAGCGAGACTATACGACTTCTGACTCGACTGACTGGTCTGAAAAAATACAGGTTTGATACTCCTTTCCTAGAGTATGTCAAAAATTATTTAAAAAGATTAGTATTTGCAAAATCTAAATTTTTAAGCGATACAGTTAAAATTTCCAATAATAAAGTAAAAACCACTTGAAAATTTATTAACAATGAAACGAATAAGTCGGTTAAACAAGATAAACAACTTGAGATTATGGTTGACTGACTTAGCTGAGGCGTTTAATGAGTTTTTTGCCAATATACTTAGATATAACTACAACTCGCTCCTTAAATTCGTCGTCGTCTAAAACTGAAAACCTTTTGCTTAATAGTGTGTCTAAAAGTGTTCGCTTATTTAGCTTCGAACATGTAACGCCTCGTAATGTGGTTAATGTTTTTAACACATTCAAGTCCAAAAACACTGGTGATTACTGGAGCATATCCATTAACTTTTTAAGTAATATAATAGACATCGTAGCTATCTAGCTGTTACTTTTAATAATTGTGTTGATTTAGGAACTTTTCCTGACCTCATGAAGAGTAGTAAAGTCATACCATTATTCAAATCAGGTAATAAAAATGACGTTGGAAATTTCAATCCTATTTCTATCTTAACTGCATTTAGCTAAATATTTGAAAAGTTAATACTCAAGCACGCTAAGACATTTTAATTTAAATAGCCTCCTTCATAATGAACAATATAGCTATACAGACGCGGGCGTGGAATTACTAAAGAGCATATTCGAGGCCTGGGAGGAGTCGCAAGGTGCTCTTGGCATTTTCTGCGACTTGTCTAAGGCTTTCGATTGCGTACATCATGATACACTCACCAGGAAACTGTACCTCTATGGTATTAGGGACAAGGCTCTTGACCTTCTGACTTCTTATCTGAACAACAGAATTCAGAGGGTCGATGTTAATGGTAAGAAATCTGCAGGATCTGTGGTCACCATGGGCGTTCCGCAGGGTTCAATTCTTGGGCCCTTACCACATAAGGGATAATCACAAGATATATAATTCGCAGATGACACTTCCCTCATTTTTTAAATCAAACGTCAGTTAGTCACTTTGAACAAGTTAACGATGCACTCTCTAAAATAGTGCATTGGTTTAATGTAAATAATCTTCTCCTGAACGAAAAAAGACTAAACTCATTCAATTTTCGATGCCAACTGTCAGGTAGCTATCTACCAATGTTCAAGTTAATGGAACAGAGTTGGACCCTGTTGAGTCGACAGTTTTTCTTGGAATCACTATTGACAGTAAATTACAATGGGGCCCACACATAGCAATATTGTCAGGAAGGCTAAGGTCGGCCGCCTATGCTGTTAAAAAAATGAGTCAGATAACTGACGTAGAATTGCTTATTTTAGTTATTTTCATAGTCTTATTTCATATGGGATTCTTCTCTGGGGACCTGTGCGGACATTAATACTATTTGTTCTACAGAAAAAGGCTGTTCGAGCCATTTACAACCTAAGTCCACGAGATTTCCTTAGTGAAAAATTCAAAGAAATAAATATTCTGACTGTAGCCTCACAATATATTTTTGAAAACCTATTGTATGTACACATAAATATATCAAATTTTAAGCAAAATGTCCGATATTCATAGTTTAAATACCAGGAATAAACACAACCTTGCTGTACATCGCACACGTCTCCACAAAGTAGGCAACTCGTTCATGTGTTAATGTATACGCTTTTACAAAAAACTTCTCATTGACATCCGAAATATAGGATTATATATAGTGTACAGAGTTGCCTGCAAGTGAGTACAGTCGTGTCCTTGTATAATTGGGTCGTAGAGTAGCGATATGGTTTGTGAAGCATCACCTCCAAAACGGCCCTCTGCGCCCTCTCAAGGTGAAGCATAAAGGTCTTAAAAGTGCCTCAAGAAACATAAGCTTTCGTACCCGAGATAATAATAATATAACGTCTAAATGTTTATTCCAACTTGGTGTGCAATCAATGTGTGATTCTTAATAGAAGGGTCATAAAAAATACCTAACCAACGTAACGGCCGCTACATAACGGCCGCCACATAACGGCCAACACACAACGGCCGCCAAATAACAGCCGCAGTAACGGTTGTCATAAAACCGGAAAGTGCATAACGGCTGCTACATGACGGCTGCCATATTACGGCCGCCATATTACTGCCGCCACATAACGGCCGCCATATTACGCTACATAGCGGCCGCTACATAACGGCTGCCCAATTACGGCCGCCACATAACGGCTGCTACATTACGGTCGCCAAATTATGGCCGCCATATTACGGCCGCCATATAACGGCCGCCACAAAACGGCCCCTACATAATGGCCGCAACATAACGGCCGCAGTAACAGTTGTCATAAAACCGGAAAAGTGCATAACGGCTGCTACATTACGGCCGCCATATTACGGCCGCCACATAAGGGCCGCCATATAACGGCTGCCCAATTACGGCCGCCACATAACGGCTGCTACATTACGGCCGCCAAATTATGGCCGCCATATTACGGCCGCCATATAACGGCCGCCACAAAACGGCCACTACATAACGGCCGCAGTAACAGTTGTCATAAAATCGGAAAAGTGCATAACGGCTGCTACATTACGGCCGCCATATTACGGCCGCCACATAAAGGCCGCCATATTACGGCCGCCATATTACGGCCGCCACATTATGGCCGCCATATTACGGCCGCCATATTACAGCCGCCACATTATGGCCGCCACATTATGGCCACCACATAGCGGACGCTACATAACGACCGCCATATTACGGCCGCCATCTTACGGCCGCCATCTTATGGCCGCTATATTACGGCCGCTATATTACGGCCGCCATATTACGGCCGCTATACTACGGCCGCCATATTACGGCCACCATCTTACGGCCGCTATATTACGGCCACCATCTTACGGCCGCTATATTACGGCCGCCATATTACGGCCGCCATATTACGGCCGCCATATTACGGCCGCCATATTACGGCCGCCATATTACGGCCGCCATATTACGGCCGCCATATTACGGCCGCCATATTACGGCCGCCATATTACGGCCGCCATATTACGGCCGCCATATTACGGCCGCCATATTACGGCCGCCATATTACGGCCGCCATATTACGGCCGCCATATTACGGCCGCCATATTACGGCCGCCATATTACGGCCGCCATATTACGGCCGCCATATTACGGCCGCCATATTACGGCCGCCATATTACGGCCGCCATATTACGGCCGCCATATTACGGCCGCCATATTACGGCCGCCATATTACGGCCGCCATCTTACGGCCGCCATATTACGGCCGCCATCTTACGGCCGCTATATTACGGCCGCTATATTACGGCCGCCATCTTACGGCCGCTATATTACGGCCGCCATCTTACGGCCGCTATATTACGGCCGCCATCTTACGGCCGCTATATTACGGCCGCCATATTACGGCCGCCATATTACGGCCGCCATATTACGGCCGCCACATAACGGCCGCCATCTTACGGCCGCCATATTACGGCCGCCATCTTACGGCCGCCATATTACGGCCGCCATCTTACGGCCGCTATATTACGGCCGCCATCTTACGGCCGCTATATTACGGCCGCCATCTTACGACCGCTATATTACGGCCGCCATATTACGGCCGCCACATAACGGCCGCCATATTACGGCCGCCATATTACGGCCGCCATCTTACGGCCGCCATCTTATGGCCGCTATATTACGGCCGCTATATTACGGCCGCCATATTACGGCCGCCATCTTACGGCCGCTATATTACGGCCGCCATCTTACGGCCGCTATATTACGGCCGCCATCTTACGGCCGCTATATTACGGCCGCCATATTACTGCCGCCATATTACGGCCGCCACATTACGGCCGCCACATAACGGCCGCCATATTACGGCCGCCACATAACGGCCGCCATATTACGGCCGCCATATTACGGCCGCCATCTTACGGTCGCTATATTACGGCCGCCATCTTACGGCCGCTATATTACGGCCGCCACATAACGGCCGCCAAGTAACGGCCGCAGCAACGATTGTCATAAAACCGGAAAATATTTGGTGTGGTCACCGTACAATATTTCCGTGCAAAGAATGCACTTTTCCGGTTTTATGACAACGTTATTTGCGCCCGTTTTTGCGGCCGTAGTGACGGTAACTACGGTAACTGTAGTAGCCGTTATGTGGCCGCCGTTATGTGGCGGCCGTTATTTAGCGCCCGTTATGTAGCGGCCGTTATTAAGCGCCCATTATTTGGCGGCCGTTGCGTGGCGGCCGTTATTAGGTGCCCGTTATTTGGCGGACGTTATTTGGCGGCCAGCGGCCTGCCCCACCGCTCTTTTAGGAAACCGTCACCGTCGTATAGTAAGGTCACCGTCATCGCTGCTTATAACGCGCGCGTGCGAGCGGACAAACAGACACGGAAACGGAATTTTATTTAGATAAAATTTAAGTGTCCGTTTGTCCGCGTTTGTGTCAGTTTGTTTGTACCTAAGTACAGTGAACAAACTTTACGCATATTTATTATATAACTGATGTTAAGAAAATATTTCTGCGGCAGCGCAGCTACCATATCCCTTCCTGGTTTCGCCCAATTAGAGACAATATGCATTAGTGTGAGTACAGCGCGTGTAACAAAAAAAATGCGAACGTATTTTATGGTCCTTCTATTAAGCCGTCCTACCCAACTAACACTAGGCGCTAAGACAAGACTTATTCAAGTAAATCTATTAGAGCGCTAACCAGATCCTAAAGCTATAAATAAGTGTTAAGTTATATACATTCCGAGTTAGAACGCGCTATAACTCCACTATGCCCCCGAAATAGGCACACTTTTTTATCACCTTAGGTGGTTTAATGGCGGTAATACAGAGTTACAGAATGTGTACTAAAGCAATAAGAGAGCTATAATAGTGATAACTGAAATTACAAGGAAAAAAAAACGTGGTAAATAGGCGAAAATTAACTCCTTTAGTGGTGCAATAGAGTAATGCGGCGGCATACAACAAATCAAACAAAGTAGGGTGACCACGCAAAAAAAGTCGATGTACTTTTATTGGATTTCCAAATATAAGATGATGTACCGCAGGATTGTTTGTCTTAAGTAGATCTAAATAAAAGTCCGCGACAGCATATATCTACCTTTTATGTGCAACCCAGTACGACCAAAATTGTGAAACATAAATTTAATTAAAGTTGGTACTATTTTACAATGCACATATTAGTATATAATTATCAAACTCTTATCAAAATGAATACATTTCTCGCATTAAGTATTTAATGTAGATAAACTTTGTCTTTCACAATAAATATTTTGGCCGAATAGTTTAAAAGTTATCACGATAATATGATTGACTTGAACGGAGCACCTAACGGCGGCGGCAGCACGGGCGGAGCGCGATGCGGCGTCGCGGTCGTGGGGGAGGGGCGAACAATGCAATCCAAGCAATGGCGAGACATCGCCGAGTGCGCGACCCGAACGCGGGTAGACGCGTGAGGGCAGACGTCATTGATGGTTGTGTTCTGTATGCATTTTTATTGTCATGTAATTTATTCTTCGTCAGTTATCCTAGATAGCGATTAATTTCTTTTTATTTTTAATTCAGTTGTATAAGAATTGCTCTTTATTGTTTATTTAATTATAGGATCGAGAATTTCGTTATTTAGATATATAGTTTTCATAAGTAGCAAATAAAAATAGATTAGGTACTTACCTACTTTTAATTTTCGTTACATTACTACTTATAATTTTGTTACATTAAGAATTACGGTAAGTTTAACGTATTAGTACCTACCTAACTAATTCGCTTCTTGATAGCATTATTATTCAGTTCGTAATAATACCCAATAACTTACCTTTCAATTTCAAACGTTTACAGTTCCCACTTAAAGTTGCATTTTATATAACTATTAATAAATCGCAAGGGCAAACTTTGAAGGTAGCGGGGATACATTTAGGCACGCCCTGTTTTTCCCATGTGCAGCTATACGTAGCTTGCTCACGTGTATCTAAATCCCAAAATCTACATATTTACGCTGAACAAAAAAAAAACAAATAACATAGTATACAGGAGTATATTGCAGTAAAAACACAGATAAATTAACACAGATGTTTACCTATTCCAGTTATATACCACATAATTCTTTACTTATTACAAAATCTATTAAAAAAACCACATCAAAATCCGTTGCGTAGTTTTAAAAATTTAAGCATACATAGGGACATAGGGACAAAGAAAGCTACTTTGTTTTATACTATGTAGTGATTAAATGCAAGTAACATTGGTCCGACCTGTTTATTAGTCAGTGTTTAGTAATCCGTTTGTGCTGGATAGGATAATCTCAAGCCCGGGGAAGGACATAGGGCTACTTTTTATAAACACACCATACAGGTAAAGATTGATGAAGAAACCACTGGACTTAGATTAGAGATAAAATTTTGAAATTTGCAGAGTTCTATTATAGCTTAAAATAATGAGCACTTAGAAAGGAATTCAGATAATTCCACACTCAAGAGATTCCCTCTAAATATTAGGTATAGGAGTTCAAAGATTGTATGTAAACTAATTTTGAAGTTAGAAATCTGGGATGTACGATGTGAAGTTACATTAAAAAAATATAAGTATTTAAAAAAAAATGTCACGTAACCTTAATTTGGGCAGACCAAATTCTACGCGAGCGAAGCCGCGGGCAAAAGCAAGAAATGGAAAGCGATCAACTTGGAAGTAGCGCTCGCAAGCCGCTGCTGCGGCGTGAAATGCAACAGAGCACTTAAAATTAGTTTTTTTTTTTAATTAAAAATTTACCCCGCTTATGTGGTACCCTGACAAAATGGGTTAGGTTAGGTTAGAATTGAGACCAACCGCACGCGAGCCGAGCGACCATAACGAGCGGTGCTGCGACAGCGGCCGGCGAGCGCTACTTCCTAGTTGGTCGCAGTGTCGCAGTTACTAGGCTATTTTTACTACGCCTTAAACGTTGACGTTTAAACGATACGGCCATATCATGAAATGGTCAATTCTATGATCTGGCCACTATATTTATATATATATATATATATATGTAAAGTATATATATATACCCCTTGGTATATATATTTATATATATGTATATTATAACCTCAAAATAATTTAAATAAAAATAAAAGTTAAAAACTAAAACCCTACTACGACAAAAGAGTCATCTTAAAAGCTATAAATAAACTCTGCATCACAAACAAATAAAAAATCCGGAGTCACACGTGCTAGGGCCATAAATTGAACAGATTACGTGTGACTCCGTATGTTTAATTTGTCTGTGATGTCTTATGTATAGCTTTTAAGATGACTTTTTTATTGTAATTGGGTTTTAGTTTTAGAACTTTTATTTTTCTCGTGTTAAGATATAGATGCCATCACGTCTTTTTTTTCTTTTGTTGGAAAATCATCAAATAACTTCTCCCGCTTTGGGCGGAGCGGGAGGGCGTGTCAGACTCTTACTGACTAAAACCCACCCGTGTTCCTTCGGTTGCCCTATTGCCGGGGGTCACGATCTCCCTTTCGGTTTTCTTCGCAACCCCGGCAGGCATCGGCCCTAGCGGACCCCGTCAATTCTGCTGACATCTCTTTGAGGCATACCATCACGTCTAAAGTTTCGCCAGCATTTTAACTTGATCCTGTATAGTGCTTAAAATTCAAGATTATTTTAATACCTAGGAATATTCTTGATCGAAGCCTTCAAGTATTCTAACTCCTACACCATGTTATAATTATGTAGAAGAACTTTTAACCGCTAAACTCTCAAAGTGTTAATACTGTTCTAATTATTTCTAAAGCCACGTTGAGAAAACTGAAACTACACTACAGTTTCATGTGTTAATGATTTAAAGTTTATCTTACGCTATATTTACTGTAGAAAACTCACACGTAGAGAAATTTATCGCTTATAACTATGAGTCTTATTATTCATTTCGGAAGAATTGACGACATAATATAGTTTTGAAAGAATTACCACGAACAAAAGGCAGATGTGAGTGGAAACACCGGGAGGAGACGCCCTAGGGGGACATAAATATTGACCTTATTGGTGATGTTCTTCAAAAAGGTCAGGTGCGTAGAATTCGCAACCGGCGTGCGGATATGTATAATCGCAAACGAAGCAAAAGGAGTATGTAGGATCGTAGAAGGTGGCTTTCTGTAGTTTCTGCCTACGCCCATAGGAAAAAGGCGTGAGTTTATGTATGTACGTGCCTAGCATGAAAGTCATGCACTCAATAATGACAATAACTTTTGCAACGTCTCAAAAGGAGTTGAATGGAGATGCACAGAGTACCTAAGTAAGAGCTTACTAGAACCAGGAATAATTACCACTCTAAGGTGAAAGAGGAAGAAGAATTCAAACGTGCTAAAAAAATGTCAGACAAAATAAAAAAAACAAAATTCAAACGTAACTTTTGAGCCAAAGATAGGTTCATTACTTTAGAAGTTAAGTGGTCAATCCACCAGGATAAACTAGTAAGCTACGCTTGCCGAAGTTGGTTCGTGGATGGGTGACCATCTTTACATATCGAAACTCCTTTGTACCGCGGAAAGCACGTTAAAACTTTGGTCCCAGCTGTCATTTGTGGATCTTTGACAGTCGTTACGGGTCATCAGAAGCCCGAAAGTCTGACAACCAGTCTTACCAAGGGGTGCCATAAGACAGTTACTGGGTTGTGGAAGTCAGATAGGCAGTCGCTCCATATAAAATACTGGTATTCAGCTGCATCCGGTTAGACTGGAAGCCGACCCCAAGATAGTTGGGAAGAGGCTAGGCAAATTGACTTTAGAATTTAAGTGAAATTTTATCGAGTTACCAATAGTAAAGGACGCTCCCACTACATGTAAGGTTAGTAATTTATAACAAAACTTCAGCTTTATTCGCCCTTCGCCGCCTCTGCACATACAGGGTCAAATTGAATTAACAGCAAAACTCCGCAGACGTGTCGGTATCGATATCCAAACACGATAAAACAAAAAATAAATTAATTTGATGAGATTTTTTTGGGGTTACCGACCGCAGGTATAGGCACTTGAAATATCAGTTTAGAAATTCAGTAACAGGATAGGAACGATACTAAATGGCCTGTTCAGTCGCACCAACCAACATTAGCCTCATCATATTCTCAAATATGTAATTCGTCTTTGCGTATTAAACATCACTCTCGTAAATCGTACTTTTAAACTTCGAAATTCAGTAAGACAATCCATACTGATGTAGTATTCGGTTTTCTTGAACTGTTCCCTCAGATTTAGGGTATTCCTTGAAGTGCACCAACTTTGAAATGCACTTAATGAACGGCACCAAAAGTATTCCTCGAAATGCACCATTCAGGTGCGCTAACAAAATCAAATTAAAAATATTATAATTTTATTCTTCGAAATGCACCAACCATGATACAGAGAAGAGTATAAAGGATTCGTAATAAATGATATCGATAGACGTTTTAAAATTCAACTTTACTACTTGTTTATTTGTTAAAACTACCAGGAAAGCAAAAATGAACTGGAACTAGGTGCTTATGCGACATACAACTTAGCTCAATAATGGTAAAAATACAGGTTTTGAAATTATCGTTGGTGCGTGTCAAGGAATAAAATTATAATATTTTTAATTTGATTTTGTTAGCGCACTTGAATGGTGCGCTTCGAGGAATACTTTTGGTGCGCTTTATTTGGTGTGTTTCAAAAGTTAGTGCCAGAAATACCCCTCCGATTTGGCTTCGGAGCAGTGCATCAAAATCCTAAAAATTGCCAGTGATTAAAGTAGCACATGTGAATGCATAGTCGACAGTCATTTTAATTTATACAGTATAACAATGAAATAAGAGTTACATTGCAGTGACTTACTATATCGTGAATATGCTCCTTAAGAAGACTACACGACGAAGGGATTAATGTGGCAACAAATGACTGTCCCCTTTCAATCATACATTAGCGCTCCATTTTTTCATTTTCCTTGCTCAAGACGGTTTTGTTTTCAACTTCGTACAACGCGTATCTTTATCGTTATCTGCCAAAATTTCGACATTTTAAATTTTACTCTTGTTTGTGTATGAATTTATTTGTTATTCGTTCGTTAGTGGTACAAGCAAAATAACTGATGTGTGTTGTATTGGATATCGTTCTTTATTGTTTACACAGATGGATGGTAAACAAAGGAGATATTAGTGAAATATCAAACCAACAAAACCACCTACGATTATGTACTTTGTGTTAAATCAACATAAGTATCTCCAATGTATTATTTTTATCGTAGAGAAAATAATCACAAAATGTTTATTATTATTATGAATCTATCTCAAATTCTATGTCTGTCATGGTTGTTAGATCTGACAAGAGGTGGGATCACCCACCCAGGTGCATGGGTGGTTCAAAAGGCTTCAAAAAGGTGGTGAGGGCAGGCTGGTTGTGAAGAGTGTGTGTTTTGGTGCAACTGTGTTTAAGCATATGTCCAGCATTAAACTGTGGACTTTTCGACTATTGTTCTTATTTACTTATTAGGAATGCTTCCGCTGCCGGCGCCGGCTCCCGAATGGTGCCGGTGCCGGTTGCTGAATTGGCACCGGCGTTGAGTTTGAAAAAAAAAGCGGAAATCTGCGTTGGCAATTTGGCATATTGCAGTAGATAGGCGGGGTAGGCATAAATGTATGTATTATGTGAGTGGCAAAAACGACTAGAATATATAGAAAAAATACTTTAGTTACAGTCCTGAATACTGGAAAGGTTTCCATAAACGCTGCGCCACCGCCTATGGGACCCGACGGTTCCAGCAGCCGATGTTTTTAATCTCGGCTGCCGGCAGTAATGTCATGATGTCATACCGGTTCCCAATGGCGTTATTTTTAGGAGCCGGCACCAGCAACGGAGGCACTCCCTTATTTATTTTATGATTTATGTACACACAGTAAAATAGATACAGATACGACATAAAAGTATTGAATACAAAGGTACTGCTTATTTCTTAAGAAATTAGCTTCTTCTTTGTTTTTATCATTTTCTATTTGTCGAATAGGCGTTTGGCTTTTAACTTTAAAATGTGCGTCTGATTTGTGCAGAATAAACAAATTTTCTTTCTTTATTTAAATAGGCTGAGTTCATTGATTTATTACCAGAAGGTAATAGAATAAGGTAGGAAGGTAGTAGAATAGAAATTCTAGATTAAGGTTTCAAAACTGAGTTCCAGTAATTATTGCATAGCTTCCTAGCCCTACCTTAAACATTTTAAGTAACATACCCATCTCAAACTATATTGCTTCTTAACCTGCGAAGTTTCACCTTAACCCTTGAACCCCTAAGCGCCCTAATGAGGAGTTTCATAACTTGTACATATTTGCACAGCCCTGTATTTAGGTTTGGCGAACCTACAGCGGGTTTGTTGTAACTACATATTAATATGTAAACGATGGTAATTAACTGTAATTCATTTAACATATCTTTTGGAATTGTCTGGGCCTTTTTGGGGTTCGTTTGTGAAGCATTGTAAATAGGTGGGTAGGTGGTCTATCAACTTAAATTCGACGGCGCAGCAAGTGGAGCTGCCTCGTTTTTTTACGAAGTTACTAGAACCACCGAGGAGGTTGGATAAGAGTGACACTGGCTGATTACTATCATTCTAGCGGAGCGTTGCATCGACGGTTGCGTGGCGGCTGTCTTCTGATGAGAGATGATGTCAGAGGAGCCGCTGTCAAAACATGTCCACGACGATCTAAATTCGGTGCGATCCTGACGATATTGAAGCTGATGAACCACTAATATGATTATCACTTCTGTTCTAGAAGCATGACATTTTGCACACGTTTTCCTTACACAGCAAACCAGCTACGTATGGTATTCCGAAATACCGCTCACCGAAAGGACGGTTTTCCGATAACACTCTACTCCGACGGTTAGTTGAACGAAAAAATAATTGGCCGACGAAACGTTTCGCCGAAAATATTATTTATCGACGATTGGTTAAACGAAACGGGATCTGGCGCTCGGCGGCCGCAGCCGCGGCACGCTCGCTTCGCTCGCTCGCCTTCGCGCGTTAATGGTCACTGTTCTAACCTAACCTAACCTAACCCAAATGATGACGTTTCTAAATTATATTAAACGTGTGAAACGAAATTATGCGAAATTAGCGTAAACTGAATGCTATCGGCGAAAGATTCGTTCGTTTAACCAATCGTCGTTGAAGAGTGTTTTCGGTGAACCGTTACATCGGTGAAGGATTCATTCGGACTACCAACCGTCGATAAATAATATTTTCGGCGAAACGTTTCATCGGCCAATTATTTTTTCGTTCAACTAACCGTCGGAGTAGAGTGTTATCGGAAAACCGTCCTTTCGGTGAGCGGTATTTCGGAATACCATACGTAGCTCACAGCAAACACTAAGGATGGATTTTTTAAAATTCACCCCCTTCATTGGGTTAAATAGGGAAAGAAAGTTCCTATGGAAAATCGACATTTTTGCCGATGAGAAATACCAACGGACTCACGAGTCTAAAAAGTAGGGGTTGAACAGCATAGTCATTAAATAGATATTAAATTAAAATATAATTATATTTCTCTACACGGTATCCGGTGACAGCGACCCACACTAATTTCCCTTGCTTTTGTGAGCTTTGACATTAAAATACCTACGTGGCTACTGGGGATGCTTGGGGAAAGCCAGATGTCTAGTAATACATTGACGTATTTCGTATGACACACCAAGAAACCAAAAAAAAAAACTACAGAAACTTAAACCATCTTTGATGATAAACTAAAACGAAGTTCAAATAATATTTATTACTTACCTTCAGCTGTCAAAATAATATTTTTACGTTAGGAATGTAAAGAGACTTCTATCAAATGTTTAGGAACCCAGAGGCCCTGAACAAATATAAAGAAGGGTTATGAGCAAAGAAAAGGCAACCTTTGAAAATATTGCAATCTTTTTCTAACAGATTTGCACACAAGGTTCGTTCAAATACATCGATGTGAACAAACCTTGTGTGCAAATACTAGAGCCAATTATATTGTTCTTTTATATTGGCTTGGGAACACGTGTTGTTTGAAGTTTGCTTCGAGAAATTTCAATTTTATTAACTTGGAGGTACCTATTTTGTTTTTTTTTTACCCGTTTACGGCGAAGCAAATAGGAGGGTTATGATTTGACCGGTATGTATGTCATGAATGTATGTTCATTTGTTCCCTCATAACTCCTAATCATAATTTAATAAATGAGGTATCGTTGGAAGCGTCTTGATTATCCGCAGGTTATAGGCTATATGACATGACATTGAATCAATGTGGCATCCGCGAGAGGACATAGTCATAAACTAAATAAAAAATGCCATGTTGGGTATCAAATGAAAGGCCTTAATTAGCAATTTCAAAATTATGTATATTATAACCCCAAAATTATATAAATAAAAATAAAAGCTATAAAAACTAAGACAAAAAAGAATCCAACTAAAACTAAAAAGGTAACTGTAATCGTAATCTGTTCGATTTATGCCCTAACACTCCGGATTTTTAATTTTTCTGTCTGTCTGTTTACTTTTTGTCGTAGTTACATAGGTTTTAGTATTAATAAAGTTTTTTTATTTTTTTATTGCAGTTATATTTGAATACTGCTTGGTAAAAAAAAAATACGTGTAGCAGTCTTCTCCTGGACATGAGCCAATCGTACGCCATTTTCAACTCGATCCGCGGCAATCCTCATCCAGTTGCTACCAGTCACCCTGTGTGTGAAGATTATCGCTCCACCTTTTCGCATTTTCAATTAATAGTTGTGTTGGACCTGCACCCCAATAACGTAATAAACTTCCAATCACAATCTGAATGATTTTGAAGATTATAGCTAATCCATTGCTTCATATATTATTATTCGAAAAATTTATCTGCTCAACAAAGTAAATAACGCAATGAATGATTTTGAACTGTCAAAATTAAAGCCATTGCTGCTGTAAATATGTTACGCAATTATCACACTGTTTAAGTATTTTATTTCAACCACAGTCGTGTGTAACTTACACACGGCTACATATCAAGCTATGCATTTCCAGTATAAGCTGACTTCTCATTGTTCGGAAATCTTTTATAACGTGAGATCAGCTTGTACTAGAAATTTATAGCTTGATTTGTAGCCTATTCAACTGTACCTTCGTACTTACTGCAATAAAAGTTTTAAAGGGCTAATTTCACGAATATAACTTAATAAATAAAAATAAATAATAAATTGATTCAGGTATAAAGTAAAATTATTATTTACATTAATTTACAAACGAGGAAAATTTAATTCTAACTGTAATGTAGACCTACCTGATCTAGGTTTATGAAAACCTGTGACCTGTATATGTAACTGAAAGCTAAGTGTCATTATTGTTATGGAATATTGACACTAATAGCTCCTTAACTTGTTTAATACGTGCTGATCGCGTTCAGATTCATTGGTGAAATTAGCCCTAAATCTACACAACATCATAGCTTAAAATGACACACTCTTTATATTTTCTTGCCTTCAAAAAAGTTTGCATAAAACAATTGAACCATCTTAATAATACGATTTTGTATAAAGACAATACAAACTAGGAAGAAATTACGTCATTATTTGTCAACAAAGTTTTGAATGCATCACGTTAATTCTGATTGAATCATTTCCTGGATCATTATAATGATTATTCCTGTCATTTACATGTTTACGTAATATTAAACATATTTTGCTAGCAAATAATAAGATTGTACGATATTAAAACTTATACGAAAAAAAAGACTAATACTCAAAGGAAAAAAAGAAAATTTATGCATTTTAAATTGAAGGTAAAATTTTATAGTTTTTAGAACTTGATTTTAATGTTATGAATGTAGGTAATTAAGAAAGTTATTTTCTAAGTTACAAAGTGAATGTCAAAAGTTGTCAAAATGGAAATACTATAAATTTACCTAAAATTAATTAATCAAATAAATTAGTGCTGCAATAAAATGTGTTTAGAATGTTCTAACATTAATTCAAATATTTAAAATAATAAACAAAGTAATTTGGTTCAAATTTTGGACGGCTCGCGATCGTAATTTAAAATGTCTACGGAAATAATATTATTATTATAACGAGCATATAATTTGGCATTATCTAGTATTATTTTAGCGATGTCATGCTGACTTAAGGAGATATTGCAATTTTTTTCTCGTTGACTATTTTAGTTTTATTTTTATCTCGTAAACTGTTCCTACGAAGCTAAACCTACGCATACATATACTCACGCCTTCTTATGGGGGTAGGCAGAAACTACAGAACGCCACCTGCTACGATCCTTACATACTGCTTTTGCTTCGTTTACGATCATATATACATGCACGCCAGTTGCGAGTTCTACGCACCTGACCTTTCTTAAGAACATCACCAATAAGGTCACTATTTATGTCCTCCTAGGGCGTCTCCTCCCGGCGTTTCCACTCACATATGCCTTGTTAATTCCTTTTGTTCGTGGTAATTCCTTCAGAATTATGTTATGTCGTCAATTCTTCCGAAATGAATGATAAGGCTCATAGTTTTAAGCGATAACTTTCTCTACTTGTGAGTTTCCTATAGTAAATACAGCGTAGGGTAAACTTTAAATATTCGTTTACACTGTAATAATATTTACGGCCCGCACGAGGCTCCCGGACAACTGCGAAAACAGCCTTAAATACTGATAATAAAACGAAACAAAATATGAATCGACGATTTTTTTTGGGGTTCAATGACCTCTGGTCGTTAGTTACTTGAAACATGAGTTGACAAAATCTGTTTTTTTGTCGTGTTTAGATATCGAGTATGTGAGCTTTAAGCAAAAAAAAAAAACAGATTTTTAAAATGATATTTCAAGTAACTACACTAAATCGGTCGATGACCCCAAAAAAATATCATCAAATCATTTTTTATTTTTTACTTATCAAGTTTCGATATCGAAGCCCATCACAGCTGCGGAGTTTCTGTAATTAATTTAATTTTACCTTGTATACAATTATCCAACAAATCGATCGTCACCACAAATACTGGCCAACTACACACAGTACTAATTAATGCAGCATCGGATAAAGTTGGACGCTTTGGTACACTATTAGTCACTAATTAGTTTCATTTTGAGACTAAAATTGTACCAAAGCATAGGAAGTACTGTCACAAGCATAAATACGTTACACTTACGCAAAATTCAAAGGCGATTTTCTCGTGAAGTAACTACTGCAACTATGACAAAAGACTTATGTTATCATTATGGTTTCTAAAATACTATGTTCATTCGAGGACACCATACAATTTTTTTGAAGACTTTAGGTCAAAATCGCTTGTGAATCTTACGTAAGTGTAACATATTTATGCTTGTGACTGTTCCAATGGGTGCATTTATCATAAAATGCAAAGCATTTTCAGTAGGTCAGTGACAGCTCGGCCCGAGTCAACTGGGCCCGAATAACGCTTAGTCATTTTTTTAGCCCAGTTGACTCGGGCCGATGGTGTGTACCGTCGGCATGTTAAGTATCGACCTCTTAAAATATTGAAGATTTTTTTATTTATTTATTGATGGAATAGATTTATTTTATTTTTATGAATTGGGGAAATGTGGGTGTTACTACCTATGGGTGCACTGCTGCCTTACCCTTCAGGGAATACAGGCGTGGTGTTATGTTATGTGTTGTTACAAAATGAAACGCATAAGAAATTAGCAGAAAGTCTTGTTGAAAATTTTATCTAAATCATGTTCAGGAAATCTAGTATAAGTGCTTACCTAAATCTAGATGGAAACATAGTTATTTATTCTCAAGAAGTAATAAATTATAGAACGCTTAATTTAAGACCTCTATTATCAATATCAACGTAGGCAAACCCACGCCCAAACGTTACTTGGCAATAAATCTTATTTGTGTTGACTTCCTACACTTTAAGCCGTTACACCGCCCATTATGAACCTTAACATCCTATAAATAAGGATCAACGACGTGGCGATGTATTTACCTCTGTGGCTTGTGGCCAAATGCATGGAATGACAAAATACAGGAAATAAACTATGACAATTTTACAAATCCGACGAAATAAACTGTCTTGAGCTTCTCTTCGATATATTTGTCATGTTTTCAGTTTTCATGGTTGTTTGAGAGTATTTTTATGTATGTTTTGTTAACTGTTTATTATGTTCTGATTATTGAAATGTGAAATATTGATTCTGAAGGCTACAAACAGGTGCATATGACATGACAAAAATTGAGTATTAGTATAAATACATACATCATACTATATACATCCGTTTTTTTTTGGGGTGGGAAATTATCAAATATCTTCTCCCGCTCTGGGCGGAGCGGGAGGGCGAGTCAGACTCTTACTGACTAAAACCCACCCGTGTTCCTTCGGTTGCCCTGTTGCCGGGGGCCACGATCTCCCTTTCGGTTTTCTTCGCACCCCTGGCAGGCATCGTATAAAATCTTTTTGCTTCGTTTACGTTCATACACACACGAGGTTGCAAGTATAGGTACGTAGTTAGTTATTCGATTATGTGAGCTGATGCTTGTAATTAGTAATCGTTACATTCGTCAACAATTATATGAAAATCACATAACAGGTAATTTACAGTTTTGTTTTCTTTCTTATGAATACAATGATCGCATTCATTAGCATTTTGTATAAATATACAAGTGAATAATAGGTTATCCTACTAGAATTTCTCATTAATCGCGTACCTATATGTTTAGGTACATACACGAATGTGACCTACGCAAACATTCAAACAGCTAGCGAACAAAATATTTGTAAACTACAAATATTTGATCCGAGCGCCACACCGCGACACGAAGTGGAAGAGCTAATTGCTGGACCACTTCGCCAATCAGTCAGAGGCTAAATAGTTTGAAGAGTCTTATAAATGAGTCGATAAATGAAAACACTAACAATACTTAGGAGTATTTTGAAACTCTCAAATATCTAAATCCAACCTTCGAAATAAAATAAACATTATCTATATAGTAGTGATCTCGGTGGGTTGACGATAGATTTTGTCAATTGGTGATTGGTCAATTGTGCTATGTATTTAATTGAATTTTTGTTTGTAGACTGGGAACGTTATTAGTTAGATTTACAAAGTTTGTCTTGTAATTTTTTAAAGTAAAAACTTCTTTAGGCGCGTTGGACATTTTTGAGATGGGACTAAACCATTGATCGGACACCGTGATGACACTAGCTTTTGACCATTAAAAAGACATCAACGCGTTGATTACCGCAGTGACAATTTTTTGTCGAATATTCATTAGCCGTTGCGTTTAGGCTAATGCGCAGTTTAGCCGGCTAAAGGTGAAACCATTTATCAAAATAGCACATTACGTCGAACCGTAGCTTCTCCTCAAAAATCAACTCAAGTTTAGTCGGCTAATGTTAAGTTTATTTCTACCCGTCTTTAGCCGTAATATATACATGACGGAGGAGGGTAGGTGTCTCTTTCGTTATCTATATATATAAAAATGAATCCCTATTTCCCTTGGTCACGACATCACGCTAAAACGGCTGAACGGATTTGGATGAAATTTGGGATATGGATAGACCTTGACCCGGAGAAGGACATAGGATACTTTTTATCCCGATATTTTTACGGGATCGAGACTTATGCGGGTGAAACCGCGGGGCGCAGCTAGTTATAGCAATATTTTAACTACTGTGGGCGTACTGTGGGTAGTGTTGGTTATTGCGCAATAGAAAAACCGTTTGCAGTTCAGATCACATTATAATTTACTATCAAATTAATCACACTAGCAATTCACACACAATTATACAGAAAGCGCGACATTTTCTAAACGTGTTCACTGCTTGACCGCCACCGATGAACTCTGCTCAGCTCCGGCCGATCCGAGGAGCGTTATGTTGTAGACTCTGTCAAGCGCCGCTAGGTGGCACTGGCGTCCCGATTAGTCAACACAGTAACGTTTTTCCGACATGCACCTTCCGGAATAAATTTTCTAAATGATGATGAAAACCACATCATAATCCGTTGCGTAGTTTAGTAGTACAATGCGGTCACACAGATAGACAAGAAAAGTGACTAAAATTGATGTGTATTGGATAGAAGATATATATGTACGTAGAAGATGCATCTCAGAATCATCTCGCAAATCTTTCAACGATTATTTTCATAAGTAAATAGTTCGCTTCACATTCTCTGTTTATATACCCACCGACGCGAAAGATATTCATCATTGCTAACCTGATATTATCAGCCGCAGCCGTCCGCTTCTGGACATAAGCTCTCCCATAAATCTTGGTTATGAACACCTCCGGTTCGATATTATACCTTGCACGTAGGTAGATATAATAAGGTATTATGTAAATCATACCGTTTGCCAGTGAACATCGAACACCTCCATTATTTACCGACAGGTGAAGCGTCTAGCGGTTTTTGGTAAATCGTTTCTACTGCAATCAGTTATTTTGTTTTTTGGAAAATATAAAGGCTCCGGCAGACGACACGACGATGATACGCAATTCTATTAGAACAGTTTTCATAGAAATTGTTCTACTAGAGTCGCGTCGCGCCTGTCTACGAGAGCCTTAAAGTTGAAAAGTAGGTTTTAAATTATAGTCTGTTCCAAAAGTGTCTGACGAAAACGTAAAAAAATGGATCAGAAAATGCACCTGTGGATACCAATTTGTAGTGTCGTTTACAAATTGAGTGCTTTGATTTGATTATTTGAATACTTAAACCCGAAATTCTAATTTTAAATCACCTTGAAGATATCTTTCATTCCACAATTAAGGTTGATTTAAAAACTTCAATTTTCGTCGAAGATTTTCCAAATACAATTTAATAATGTTTTTCAAACAATAATTGTTGGTAAAAGTAGTGAGTTATAAACTTGAAACCTTCTGAATACAGGTGAATAAAGGTGGTTTTACGCCGGCGAGGGGAGGCGTGGATGGGATGGGCGAGAATTGTTTGTATGGTAAAATTTCTATCCACGCCCTGCCCATCTTTGGTGTAAAAGGTCTAGCGAAACATCGCTGCATACTTTATTCTCGGCTGGCTGGCGCGCGAAATACGGCTGGCCAAGCAGCGCGTGATAGCGCGAGCCGGCGCTACATAGCGATGACCGGCGCGTGATATCGCAAGCTGGCGCGAGGCAGCGCTGGCCATCGCGAGACAGCGCGGTATATCGATGGACATCTTTCGGTGTAAAAGGGTAAGTGTGATTTCAATTCTCGCCCATCCCGTCCACTCCTCGCCTCGCCGTTATAAAACCTAAAATAAATAAAACCTTTTTGTTACTAATTTCCTTTAGTGGGTAGAATTAGTTTAACCTTAACAGGCGTTGTGTACATTCTCTCTTTCTTCCTGGCTATGTACATATACCACATGGTGGTGGGGTCAGCCTTCCTGGTCATTCTCTTCCACTTCGCTCTGTCCTCGATATCGTGTACGGATACCTGACACTCTTTCATATCCTTTAGCACTACAGCTTTCCGCCTTGTTTTGGTTCTGCCTCTCCGTTGTCCTTCTATTATCACATTACTTTGGAAAAACTACAGGTCAAATTTGTAGCAATAAAATAAAATTACCTAAGGCCCACGTGTATCGTATTAAAAGATAAGCATCTTTTACAGACGAAAATAACACAGTCAAGTTTGAAATTGAATTATTTTTATCTTATCTCGATACTTAGAAACAAATATTTATTCGGTTGATAAGTAGAGTAGGTATTTGTTATCTAAATACTAGTATGAACAAATACTTATAGGATTATTCACATACTATAGTAGTTTGTGAAAAATTATGACGAAGCATATTCACACTACGCTTTTCGAGCAAATTTTTCGCAAGATAATAACATACCAAAAGTCTCTCCGAAGGGCAGGGCAGAGGTGTACCTACCTATAGTATCTAGACCCACATTTCGCCAGTTATATTAATTAAGTCCCACATAGTAGGAGCCGAGCCTATTGCCATCAACCGGGTACAAATCCCGAATAGACTATTACGGAGAAATTATAGATCGAAAAACCCAATAACAGTCTGCCCGACCTGGGAATCGAACCCAGGATCTCATGCTCAACAGTAGGGCTTGCGACCACTAGACCAATGAGGCAGTCATATAATAATATTAGGTTGCGGTATAACATTCAATCCTTGTAATACATGAACACGTTACTTTGATCTGAAAGGTTAAATTACTCAACACAGAATATGATACACAATTTACTGTCATAACCACTTAACTTGTTCAATTAGCTAACGTTATGAACAAATTCCAAAGCACCTGTTCAGGGATGTCAAACAAACATGTATCAATCGCGACTGCTCGGTTTAAAGTACCACTGAGTAATTAATAGTACGTATACTGCGTTAGCGATTTAGTTTCCAAACTTATAAACAAATAATTATGTTTTTTTTGGAAAATCAACTTTAATTTCTACACATAAAGTTCAGTTTGCAAGTGTTCACCCTCTATCCTTTAGGGAAAACAGGTGTGAAGTTATGTTAGGTTAATATGAATCGTGTAAATCTAAGGTTCCAGACAAAAAAATACAGTTTCTTTCCCATAAGTACGTAGATAACGTAAAAGCTGCTTTCTAAGAGTACATAAAAAACTGGCATGCAATTTTATTCTTGATTTGAAAGAAAAGAAAGATAGGAAAAGTATTTATTTGCGGTAAACATGACGCAAAGAAAAAACACAAACACAAAAAAAGAACAAGTTGGAGGAAAATATGCGTCATATTCATGCAAGTCGGCTATCGCTCAGGTTGCTGTGATACTATGCGAGACAGAGCCGCAGCGCCCAGCTTTCATTATTAGCCTATTGTACAAATTCCTTTCATATTTATTATATTAAGGCCAGCATGCAGCTTTATACAAGAAACTGCCGTATGATCTTCGCAAGCTGAAGCAAAAACATGTTTACATGCCGGCTATATGAGACATGTAAAGAAAAAATTGCGTGCACTATTTTTAGCTAACACATAGCGTTCATTCCATAAATAGGTAACTCATTTCCGTAATTTATTTTTACTGTCAACAAATTAATGATGATGGAAAGCATTCTGTTCTGTAGTCTTGTTCGTATTATTGTATAATCGACATAATTTTCCCACCGCTGAGACACAGGCCTCCTCTCTGAGGGAGTGAGTGAGCCATAAACCACCATTTGGGCCCAGTATCTACCACACAAGCCCGTCATCCACCACGAGGATTTTAGTCTTATTATCAGAATCTTTAGGTACATATTGCGCGAGTTCTTCTTCTAAACGACACAACAAATTCTGGTTCGGTTTTCTCAATCATTTAGAAAAAATACGAAAGATTTATGTGTAAAATATATTAATATTGAACAAACATAAAATAAATTACGATGCTTTTCAAGTCGTTTAAAAACCGTACGAAGCAGGAGTGGGTCGCTAGTTAATCTTAAATTAGTGCAAAATGAAATATTTCAAGAGATAAATAGTTATTAACTGTTATTATATCTATTAGCTCATAGCTATTCAACTGTTGAAAGATTTACTGCGAAACGACTGCTTCGTTTCATTTGAATGTCCTCCTGAATGATAAATGATTAATCTGGAGGTGATGCATGGTGCGATGATTTGAATTAATACGTTCAAATCATCATAACTGTAATGCAATTAAATTTTATAGAATTTATTTGTTTTACCTACTTTTTATTGACTTTTGGTTAAAGTCTGGCGACGTTAAACATTTTAGGGCGACTTAACTTCTATACTTAAATCTCGATTTAAATTCGACTTAGGCTTTAACGATTTGCATATCATCGACTTAGCTTAAATCTCGATTTTATAGACAGACGTCACTATAGTGTTATTTTAAAGGAGGATGGACGTTTTGATACCTAACAACTAGTAAAAATAACTTAAATACTGCTTCAAAGAACTCAAACTCAAACTCAAAGCATTTATTTCAAATAAACCAATTACAGGCACTTTTGAATTGTCAAGGGGTCGGTCAGTCAGAAAGATGAAGCTAGTTGCCCATTCCAAAGCGTAGTAGGTACCTATGGAGAAGAACGGGCAAGAAACTACATGGACACTCTTTTAAATCACAACATGTTTACAAAATATTGGTTACATCCATTGATGTTACATCATTCATGTTAAAGTTATAAATGTGAGAACGATGCAGAACGATAAAAGTGTCCGTAATAAAAAAAAAAAAGGTATAATTACGTAGAAACTTAGTTGTTAGGGAGGATAGTCTCAGTTTGCTATTCGTTCATAGTATACCTTTCTACACGGGCGAAGTCGTAGGCAAAAGCTAGTTCAAAATAATTGCAATAAAAAATGATAAACCATCTGACCATCGGATATTTTTCACGGTGGTTTTATCCCAAAAGACCACCATCACCTTTTGCAAATACAGTTCAACAAAAACTATCCGTAACCATTCCCTACCCTTCATCAGCAAACCAGCCACAACACAAACGCAAGCAATTCTAAAATATTATAACATTACTCCGAGGGGTACTTTAGATCGCACGCTGCTCAATAGCCCACACATGCCGGTTGAATGGGACGAAATCGCTTCCATTTCCACGGAGGAATCAAAGGGAGCGCAGAATCTGGAACGTGAAATATGAAGACTCTTTTACACTGACCGTATAGAATTCAGTGAATTGCTTTTAATAGCTCTGGCGACGAAGTTTCGAAATCTGTTTTGGAAATAAAAGAAGAGCGTCGTAGAACTTAATCTTCTATTTTTGAAGTGAAAACTTCTTTAGGCGCGTTGAGCAATTTTGAGAACAATTGAACTCGCAACACCGTTACCGATACCTCATTTTTTGACGCGATTGTGCTCTTTATTTATATTAAGTTACGGATCAATGTTCTATGCAAGTATTTCCTTGTTCAAGATTTCACTTCTGTCGGCACTCCCGCAGTGTTTTTTTTTTCTAAATTCCTACTTACGGCTTATTTCACCAATGAGACTGAACGCGATCAGCACATTAAAACACGTTCAAGAGCTGTCAGTGTCATCATTGCCATGAAATATTGACACTGACAGCTGTCAAACGCGGTGTAAATGTGCTTTTATTGTTTGTTTAAGAGGGTTTTAGCTAAGGCTGTAAGTGTGTATTACAAGTTTTTTTTTTTTTGTAATTTGCGTTTTGTTTGTGCGGAATAAACAATTTTTCTTTTAAAAGTGCTATTCGCATTCAGTTTTATGGGTGGAAATTCGTCCTTAGACAGACTTAAACAGTTGTTTTTGACAAGGAGGTATTACATTAAAACATTAGCACTGACCACTAAGTAAATATTGTACAGACAGTGACTTACGAAATCGCTGTTGTTTTGAAACAACAATTTAAAGTGGGGCCTGAAATGGAAATAAGTTTACTTTAAAAGTAGGTACTGACTTGAAGTGGCTCTTAAGTAGGAAAGATTCGTCGGGTTTTTTTTACATAAAACGTTTTTTTAAGTGAAAACTTCTTTAGGCGCGTTGGGCATTTTTGAGATGGTAAAAAAACAATTGAACTCGCGACACTGTTACCGTTACCGACACCTCATTAAAAGTATTTCGTGCACAATAAAATTGTTCCAGTTTTCACTTCTGTCGGCACTCCCGGAGCGCCCCTGTTTTTTTTACAAACAAAAATATTATTATGATGGTAATAGTAATGTAATGGACATGAAGGTCCGATACGAAATCCCATGTAAAATACTGGTATTACGCTGCATCTAGTTAGACTGGAAGCTGACCCCAACACAGTTGGGAAAGTGCTACGCAGATGATGGAGATGAGTAATAGTTTCTGTTATAGTGTAAAATCATTTTCCATCAGGTAGACCGTTTTTCTGAATCACCTTGATCACATAAAAACAATCAAAACAACTATTTAAAACTGATTGGTACCATAATAAAAGTGTACCAGTCCCTTTAACTGAAGACTGCGTGCTTATTTCCTGAATATATTTCCCATATTCCCAATGCACCCACTGATAAGAATATTCCCCAAGGAAATAGCCTATTTGAACGGCCAAGTGTATTAAGGTTGAACTAGTCGCGGGCTCGAACTCACTGGTGGGCTTAGTCAAAAAGCACGCTGTCTCACCTGGCATCGTTTCCGAGATAGTATCAGCACAGATAATATACTAGGTATCAGTGATGAGGACTTAGACGCTAGTCTCCATGCACAACGTCTAGTTCGCACGCACATAAACACCGTTCCGAACTATTTTAGTAAAACGAGCGCGTAAAAAAACACGAAAAGTCTTTTTGAAAATCGAGTTGTATGAAAAAGCCACTGCTTAAATCAATTACATATAAAGTTTATTGAACTCATCGATAATTAAGCTATGTCGGTGCCGATTTTGTTTTGGAGATTTTACTTTTATTCCATATTTTAGCCCAAAGTTGCGTAAAAATGAGCAAGAAAACCCGGCCAAGTGCGTGTCGGACTACGCACAATGAAGGGTTCCGTAGTTAGGATGAATTTATCCCAAATACAAACTTAACATTGTAGTTTAAATACATGTTATCCCATACATTCCAACTGCAAATGTAAGTTTGTACGCACAATTTTGAGAGATTTACCATGTTGTTTAAAGACCATAGACTTCTTATAGGTTTTCCTGTATTTTATGTATAAAGAGCCATACTATGTATATTTTTCAAAATTTTAGGTCCAGTAGTTTCGGAGATAAGGCGGGAAATAGTCAATTTTTATCGAATGACTTAAATATCTTTAAAAATATTTATTTTAAAATTATATTAAAATAATATATTCAAGATTCTCGTAACAAGCCCGTTCATTTAATACATGACACGGGACTGTTAGCAAAACTTTTTTTTTTCTTGTTTGCAAAAGTGACCCCTATATTCAAAATTCATTTATTTACATTACCAACCCACGAAGGGTTACAGAAATACATATGTGTACCAAATTTCAACTTAATCGGTCCATTACATTTGGAGAAAATTGGCTGTGACAGACAGACAGACAGACAGACACACGAATGATCCTATAAGGGTTCAATTTTTTTCCTTTTGGGGAACGATTACTATTCTATTTATTACTATTATACTATTCTATTTCCATACAGACAAAATTAAGAATGAGACAAAACGATATCATGGATGCACAATATCAAACAGTAAATTTCGAAACATTATTTGTATGACTAAAAGTGATAGAAAGAATGTTTTAATCAGAAAATCAATCTGTTAATCTTCATCGCCGACGAAATACAATCGGTGGCTGATTTTATTGTAGAAGCTAAATGAGACAATATAAATCAAATGTATCAACGCACACGTCCGACAAAACGTAGGTCAAAAAACAAAGAAATAACTGTCCGACAAAAGCACCGTGACCTACAAAAGTATGCCCTGTGCGAGCACGCTAACTATACGACACGACAAACACACAAGTATGTCGCTGGTTTGAGGTCCTTTTTTTAGGTGGGAAATTATCAAATAACTTCTCCCGCTCTAGTTGCAGTGGGAGGGCGTGTCAGACTCTTACTGACTAAAACCACCCGTGTTCCTTCAGTTGCCTGTATTGCCAGGGGCCACGATAACCCTTTCGGACAAAACCGCAACCCCGGCAGGCATCGGCCCTCTTGGACCCCGTCAGTTCTGCTGGCATCTCTTTTAGGCGTGCGTGGAACACAACGCGCCGTCGACCCGGGCCTGGTCCTTATAGGACGGCAAGCTACCCATTGCTCACTGTCTGCAAGCTCGCGCCTACGGTGGCCGAGAATCGGCCTGCGACTACCGACGCCCAGGGCGTCTCCTGCGGCTCAGGAAGTCAGATAGTTAGGTCTCCTGCGGAAAGTAGTTTGAGGATTTATTCCCAAGCAAGCAAAATTAAACTTGAACATGGGCAAGTACCTACCAGAACTCAGCGCATAACAGTACTAATAGCCGAACAATGCTTAAAGGGTCGTTTGCGTAAAAAGCGCTTAAAAATTCCGCGTCCGTTTCGCTGAAAATACTTTTGGAGACCTAACTACTTTTGATTCCCAGGGATTTAAAGCAAAAGTAGCTGCTGCGGAAGCAGTGAACTGAACTAAACTAGCATTTGTTATGTTCCCGAGTGGCAACTTATCTAGTTTTGTAACTCAGTCCCTGAAATGAGTTGATAAAGTTGACTTAGTTGTGAATAGATTTTATATTTTGAAGCTCGGACGAGACAACATTAAAACATTTTATGCCGGATACAGATTGGTACGTAAAACGTAACATTAAATGAGTGTGAGAGCAGTGGTCGCCCAGTGATAACGGCCCCGAGTTACGAGTTGTAAGTCGTGGGTTCGAACCCAAGCAGGCGCTTTACTTTGTGTAAATAATTTCATCACCACTGCTATCAAAACGGTGAAAGAAAACATCGTGAGGAAATCGGCATATACTAGATCTAAAAATTCGAAGACATGTGACATCTACCAACCCTTACTGGGCCCGCGTGGTAGATTACAGCCCACTCCCTCTCCAAGAAAGGAGGCCTGTTTCCCAGCACTGGGAAAATTATAGACTGATTATGCTATTATAATTATGTTAACGTGAAATGTAATAACTACAAACAAGCCATCCAAATTTATGCATCACAACATGAAATTTAACACAACAACTAAGCGAATTAGTTTCAAACATTTCTTGTTGCTTTTTAACAATCTATGGCATTAAAACATTCAGCAAACGTAGATGCAATCTTGTAGTTATGACAAAAATTTAAAATGTCACTTTCATTTACTTGTTATGGTGTAGGTTGCCAAAAAATCACTACTTACCTATGGTAATCACAGCCTAAGTTTATACTCGTAGGTACATTTGAATTACCAAGGTGAATATGTGAAATGAAACTATTAATACCTACGCTATTGACCTTCAAAGCAAACTTTCAAAGTCTCATGTGGTTGTAAGTTTCACGGCAACTTATCACCACAATTCCAAACCGGAACAAAGAAATCCTGCTTTTTAGAAAAAAGAAAGAAAGAATATATTTCGGAAGTCGGTGTCTTTGGTTTTGTGTTTTCGTTATTTGCTACCGACTTTCGAAATATAAGTTATTTTTCACTTTGTAGTTTTTTTTAGAAGTCAGTTTTTTTTTTTTTTTTTTTCAAGTTTTTATATCTCGCTTTTTAGTGGGTCAGTTTGTAACTTATATAAGTTACAATAGCTTAATGTCAACTACTCATCACCTTTTACAAAGTGTTGCTTATCCCGATGCAGGGACGTTGATCGTTGAGGAGTTCTCCTGGTACTTCACCATCAGCTCCACTTCTCCATATGCATTGTGACGAGCATAAATTTCTTGGCAACCATATTAATGTAATGGAATCGCAACCCGTGAAATACTAATTATTAAGTAGTTCGGGTGGCTATTTGTGGTCTTCATCATCAGTTCTACTTCACCAAATAGTGTTTTCCGAGAGCAACTATTAAAAATACCCAAATCGCTACAGATATGCCTATAATATTTGAAGAGTTCCCTTGATTTCTCCAGGATCCTATCATCAGATCCTGACCTGATTACAATGAGACCACCTCGGAAGTATATATACCCTTTGAAACAAATGTATAATTTTGAAAATCCGTCTATATATGACGGAGTTATGTCCGAACATACATTAAAAATAAATATATTATACATCCGAATTGATAAACTCCTCCTTTTAGAAGTCGGTTAAAAACCTGAGTGTAGTAACTAAATTACAATTTGTTTTTGTATGTACCGGTGGCATTTACAATGTTATTTAAATTAAATAGCGAAACTTCACAAACATCATGATTATACATAGAATCAACATTGATAATTTTCCTGCCGTTATTTATTTGTGGTCGGCGCAACATATCTTTTTCTTAAATACTTCTTTCTTTATTAGTCATCATCTCGATAGTCACCCCTTTTCTGGCCAGTTATTATCTTTCACACAGTCCATCCATTGTTTCTTTGGTCTTCCACTACTCTTATAGCTACTACATTCATATACTCATTTTATACTTATGTTCTCAGACCAAATAAAAAACCAAGACATAAGCACACACACACATTTACAATGAAACTAAAATCAAACTACACCTCACTAGGTAATACGGGCTGGTATCCGCAACTCCACGTCAAAGCGCGTATTTTGCGTACGGGTGGGAAAATCTGTTATTCGATCCACCCCAGCTCCTCAAAGAAGGCCAGCAACGCCTTGGTGTCACTGACAATCTCACGTAGGGTACCTGGGTTACCGAAGTACTTGGCCCTGTATGTGGCGACCACCGGGCAGTTTAACAGCACATGGGCTGCTGTCTCGTCGTCCTCCATGCAAGCTCTGCACAGCGGACTGTCTGTGACTCCTATGACAAAGAGGTGTTTATTAAATGACCCATGGCCAGTTAGGGCAGCTGTAACTGTGCGCAGCTGCTGTTTTGTTAATCGGAGAACCTGTTTCGTGAGGCGGCCGTCGATTGTAGGGAGAGCCTCCTTAGCCTGCCTGCACTCACCGTGGTCCACCCATATTTTGTGATGTTGTTCCCTGGTTCGTTTCCTTACCAGAGAGCGTAGGTACCCGAAGGGGAGTGGCGTGATGGGTTCAGGCCCCACTGGTGCCATGCTCGACCCCCTTCTGGCAAGTTCGTCGGCTGCGTCATTGCCCCGCGAACCGCTGTGTCCCTTGATCCATTGAATGGTTATATTATTGAGGTCACCCACCTGGTTGAGGCGTTGGTGGCACTCGTATATCAGCCCAGAATCAACAGTGTGACTGTTTAGCGCTTGCAGAACAGCCATACTGTCTGAGAGTATTCTTATCGAGGGGTCCTTAACTTCCCTGGCCATGATGGCTGAAGCGGCAAGAGATATACCCATGCATTCGGCCTGGAACACTGTGTTATGGACACCCAATGGTGTGGCTATGTGTATGTTGAAGTCCTCCGAGAAGATTCCAGCACCTGTGCCACTACCTGTTTTGGATCCGTCGGTGAAGATTCGCAGCTCTGCGGGGCGCAAACCCTCGCATCTGCGGTCCTCGTGGAGTTGGATTCTGTATTTTTTATCGAAGATAAATTGTTTGGGCACCCGGTCATTTACCGCTTTCGTAATAGGGAACTCATTGTTGAGTCCCTCAAGCAGCGCGGTGTGTTGTGTGACTCTCTTACCCCAGAGATCAATTGCATTAAGACGCACCGCCGCCATTGTCGCTTCCTGCTGTATGAACAGGTGGAGTGGGGGCAGTCCCAGCATGGCTTCGATTGCTGCAGTCGGAGTAGTCCTCATGCAGCCCGTGGTTGCCACGCAGGCTAGTCTTTGCATGCGTTGTAGTTTGTTGCAAGCTGTAACCAGCTGAGTGCGGGGCCACCAAACCACGGCCCCGTACGCGATCATAGGGCGGATCACTGCTGTGTACAGCCACAGTATGATTTTGGGGGATAGGCCCCACTTCTTACCTATCATTCTCCTGCACTGCCAGAAGGTAATGCAGGCCCTGTTTAGCTTGTTGTCTACATGACTACTCCAGTTTAACTTACTGTCTAGAATGACCCCGAGGTACTTGACTTCGTTGGCCAACTGAAGTTCAGTATCGAACAGTTTGGGTAGGCGGAAAGGACCTAATGCTCGTTTTTGGGTAAACATGACTAGTTCAGTTTTAGTGGGGTTCACTGACAGTTCAAATTCCCTGCACCAACTTTCTACGATACGTAGTGCTTGCTGAGTGAGGTTACAGATCGTACCCGTCACCTTCCCCGATACAAGGATTGCGAGGTCATCTGCATACCCTATTGTGTAATAGCGGTTGGCATTGAGTTTGGTAATGAGGTCATTAATTACCAGATTCCATAGAAGGGGGGACAGAACCCCTCCCTGGGGGCAGCCTCTGGCTATCATGGCCAACTGCCGCTCACCCTCAAGGCGAACCACCCGTTTGCTTAACATGTTTGTAATCCAGTCCGTAAGTACCTGTTCTACTCCATGCCTGGAGAGGGCGCTTCTGATGCTGGAGAAGTTGGTTTTGTCGAAAGCTCCTTCGATGTCTATAAAAGTACCCAGGCAGGTGCCTTTTTGATGAATCGCGTCCTCTATCTGACTGACCACTAGATGGAGAGCAGATTCGGTCGACTTACCTGAGCTGTATGCGTGTTGATTACCATGTAGCGGTGTGTTTTTCAGAGCGCCATCCCTCAGCTCTCTATCACATAGCCTTTCCAGAGTTTTTAGGAGAAAGGAGGTCAGGCTGATTGGTCGGTGGGATTTGGCGTTTGTGTAGTCGCCCTTACCTGGCTTAGGGATGAATATTACTTTCACTTCCCTCCATCCTTTAGGAACGTATCTAAAGGCCAGGCACGCCCTCATTAAAGGCACCAGTCTTATTGCGACAGAAGCACCCCCCCACTGTAGTAAAGCGGGGAACACTCCATCAGGACCAGCTGCCTTAAAAGGATGGAAGCTCCGGATGGCCCATTGGAGTTTCTCCAACGTGATCACCCTGCGTGCGTAACTCCAGTCAGTGTCAGCTGGTGTTTGGGTTTCATCTTGCCAGTCGATTACCTGCGCGAAGACGCAACCAGGGAAGTGAGTTTCAATTAGGATGCGTCTTGTTTCCTCAGGCGACGACGTGAGTGTGTTATCAGGTTTGCGGAGGGTGGCGGGCCCAGGTGTATTCTGTTGCGCCAGTACTTTCCTTACCCTGTTTGCTTGCTGACAAGATTCAATGCTACCACAGAATTTGCGCCATCCCGAGGTGCTCCTGAATCTGATGCATTTTTTGTAGCTAGATTTGGCCGCGTAGTAGTTATCCCAGTCCTCATCCGCACATGTGTTCATGGCTCTATTCAGAGCTGTTCTTACCTTGCTGCGCTTGCGCTCCAGATCAGCGCCCCACCAGGGTTGTTTACCCGGTATGTTGCGCGGCGTGGTCTCTGGGCAGGCGGTTTTGTAGCTGTCTATGATTGATTCTGTAAGATGGCTTACTTGTGCCTCAATCTGTGTCGTGTCCGCATATGTCACCGGATCGCTTAGCATCGCTAGCTTGGAATCAAGGCTGCGTGTGTAGGTGGCACGATCCGTTTTACGCGGATAACGCCGTGGTGGTATCGATGGAACACAGACCTGAATGTCGAAGCGGATCCACCTGTGATCGGAGCAGGAGGCCTCCTTGGAGACCTGCCACCCAGTGGTGATTTCCGCCACGCCCTCTGATGCCAGAGTGAGATCTATGATTGTGCGGCTTCGCCTGGTTACGAATGTTGGTTCGGAGCCAGTGTTTAGTAGGGATAGGTTAGTCGAGAATAAGTAGTCAACCAAAGCCTTACCCCTCTCGTTTTGCGTGTCCATACCCCACAGTTGGTGGTGAGCATTGGCATCGGCCCCGACGACAACCTCAAACCCGCAGCTCTCGCAATGGTTCACGAGGCGGGCGAGTCCGTTAGGAGGCGGCGCCTCCGCTTCGGGCATATAGACCGAGGCGAAAACGATCACCATCTCTGTGGCATCGTCGCGCTGTATAAGCAGCCTAGCTGCAGAGATATCTCTGCAACAGAAGTCAGTTAAGAGCTGTGTTTTAAGGTTACCTGTGACATAGATGCACGATCTGGGATGATCATGATCTGAGGTGACTAGGAGCTTACCGCCAAGATTGGAGAGTCCTTGTATGCGACCCGCCCTAATCCACGGCTCCTGTATTAAGGCAATGGCCGTGTGTTGTACCTCCAGCCACTTGCGAAGCTGAGCCGTCGCGGTCTGACTGTGGTGGAGGTTTGCTTGGAGGACTCTACAGACCGACGAAAGGGACGCCATCACTGGTCGAACCCTCGTCGTCCCCCCCAAGTCTAAGCCCGGCAAACAGGTCGCCCTCGTCGAAACCGTCCTCCCCCGAGCCCGAAGCCGGAGACAGGATCATGTCGTCCAGCTCCCCGCCCGATGAGGGAACGACATCCACGGTGGCGGCGGCAGGGGCGGCTGACTCTGCAGTAGCAGGCTCAGCCGCGGATGCTTCCGGGTTGTGTGAAGGGGGAGTGGACTCCCCTGCTGTTGCTTGCGACAGCTGTTCCAGCGCCTCGCAGACGGTTCCCGTGGCGGGGTCCCATCCCTGTGGAACGTCGGTGAACCTACCGTTCCGACCCTGGAACTTCACGTACACCGCCCCTAATCCAATTGAGAGGCGGCGTCCGGCCTCCATCAGAGTCGGGATTTGGTCCACAGGGACACCGACCACCACGAACCACGCCGCGGCTTGTTTGTCAGCGTGCAGCAGTACCCACCTCTTGATGTCTACCCAAGAGTTTTGGTAGCTGAGAGTACGACCAATCATAGTCGACTCTCCGTAGACCCCCTGCTCGTCCGGGATCACGATGCCACACCGTGCACGCTTCTGGATCTCCGACTGGCTCATAACGACTAACGAGGTGCTAGTTGAAAGAGTCAAGCCGGAGACTGTCTTCCTTAGCCAGGCTAAGGTGTGGTCATTACCGCACCACAGTTTAAGGATACCCCCGGCGAACAGCGGCTTGGCGTTGAAAGTCGGCCCTGGGGTGTCCTGTTTGGGGGAGCAGGCCTCGAGGATGATCTGCTTCTGGATAGCAGCGAGAACCTGGTCCGACGCGTCCTTGCTGAGGATCCCCGTGCGGTCGCAGGTGATGGCGACGTCTAGGGTTGCGCTGGCAGCTTGGGCGTAGCTTCGTTGGTCGACCCTATTGGATTGATCAAGACGCGGCCGCTTATGCTCTCCCCGAGGTGTCAAGGTTTCATTGAGAGCTCGCTTGGCCGCGGCCTGATCCTTCCAATAGGGTCGCTGTGTAGTGTCACCTTTGGGTTTCACCGGAGCGCTGGTTGGCGGTTGACTGGGCGCTGGTCGGCTTGTGCCGGCCTCTGCCTGTGACCGCTTACCGGCGGAGAAGTTTAGCTGGCCAACTGTCGGTTTAACTGTGCTAGCGACAGTGGCCTGCTTGTTGCGGGAGCCTTTGCCCGACTTCTTTAAAGCTTGACGGCGCTCCTTCCTCGTCAATCTGTCCCTCTTTCTGCCCTGTTCCGGGGCAGCAATTGGACCTGAAGGGTCATTGCAAGAGCAATGGGCTTGTTGAGTATGTTTACCCTTGCCCTTGCGTTTCTGCACGAAATGCCAGGCGCGTGAGAACACGTCCTCAGTGCAACTAGCCGTCTCCGCTTGACCGGTGACGACCGTCTGATGAGGGGAGGCTAGAGGAGCCACAGGAGGAGGAGGGTGTTTGGCTGGGAGCCCGGTACCAGTGTTACCTGGCGCCGGGGCCTGTGTAGAGAGGGTCAGACCGGCAGTGGTATTAGTCGTCGCCTTGGTCTTCGCCTGTGCGTCAGAAGGGTCGGTACTGGTCCCAATCAGCGCCGACGTCCTTTGTTTATACTGGGACTTTTTATTTTTGGTCTTGGCTGTGGTTCTCGCCACAGCTGGACCGGTGCCCGCGCTGGTACCCGCAGTGTTAGCTGCATGGCCACCAGGGGCAAGGGAAGTGCAAGCACCTCCCTTGGGAGTCTCATCGGCTTTCGCCTCCACTCCGGTGCTGTTTTTTTTAAATGGCCTTGATAAATCCATATTAAAATGTTAATAAAATTCGTCTCTCTGGCTCCCACCCACCATGGAGCCCGCAACTGGGAACGTCTCACTATATAAGAAAAAGAAAGTTCGATCGTTAGGACTACCAGAGAGATATAGGGGCGCGAGGCTGGTTTACAGTGCGACATCGGGTGCTCGATCGGGTTGGCGTTGGCCAACGAACTGATCAACCCTCACTTACACCGTCAGCATGACCTTTATCTACCGCTTTGGCCGTCCAAGGACGACCTCAGCGGACCTCACGCACCTCGCCTGTGGCCCTCTGACGGGACACTATGACCATTTCCCTACCCCTGGCTACTGGGTAGGGCCACCGTTTCACTTGAAATTCGGACCAAAGGGGGCGTGTTGCCTTACGGGCACATTACAGCCAGAGCCGCTCGGCTCAACCCCCCAGGACTCCTTCATCCCCGCTCACGGCGCTCAACTGCGCAGGTCCTAGCGCAGGTGACTGCTTACTCCTACTCGACAATCAGCTGGATTTAGTGATAGTCGAGCCCGCCCCCACCCAGTCACAGGGGGTCACGGTTAGGAGTGGAAGTTGGAAAGCGGAATAGGGAGGAGTAGGGATACGGATAGGATAGAGTGGGGAGGATTTGTGAGATTTGGGACAGGAAGGCATAAGACGGGACAGAATGAGGTTAAGGGAATTGAGGAAGGGATGCAAAGGCGCCTGGTGGTTTTAGTTACGTCTATTTCTTATGGAACTAGACCAAGAACGGGGTGGCAACCTCGGGAAGGTGCATCCGCCAGACTTGTCTTGAGGATCTACACGACTGTAGCGCTCACCCTCAAGACCCCACCAACCCTACCCCCTCTGAAGGAGGCGGTAGGGTAGGCCTGCATCTATACTACCAAGCAAAGCAAAGCAAAGCATGTCGTTGTGCAACCGCGAAAGCATAAATCCAGACCCTCCCCTACACCTCACTAACGCACATATGTTTACGAAACCGGCTTCATTTCACTGTTGACAGCGCTGTCTTTTGTGGTTTTTTTTTGGTTTGAGCTCATGCTATACATAAAATAAATCTAATAATTTTTACGAATACCTAAAAACAAAACAACAGTTGTTGTGTTGTCATATCAAAATATTCAATTAAAGATTTTGTTAATCTTTTCTCTCTTTTCATTGGTATAGATATCAATATCCATCCCTTGTGAAGTTTCGCCAAGTAATCCAAAGTTCTACTGTTAACTTTTGTTCATCAATTATAATTGTTCACTATCTATCCCGATGGGCTAACATAAACTCTGATACACTGATCGCATCCGACAAGCTATTCAATACAGTTAATATGTAATTATCTTATCGGTTTCCCGACATTCTCTGTAATATCGGTATGTGATTCAATATTAAACTACATAGATAGTTTATTAGCAACAACGAGGTTGATTTTGCTGTTATTACCGTTTGTGATGATAATTGACATTTATTTATCAAACATTTTGTAGACTTCGCAGATCAGCCCAAGGCATCTACAATCAAGCTACATTTTCGTAATATACGCGCACAGTTACAATTTTTGCTTAACATATTATTGTTTTAAATACCAATGCTTAGCTACTAACTTATAATATAATGAATACGGCTTAACCTAGTTTCACCTTACCGACCCTGAGGACCCCATTACCCTCCTCCAGGAGAGCAGTAGGGAAACCAGCACAGTGTACAAAAACAGACGCCTCTCGTCATTTCGACCTCGCCACGGAGGTCCTTTGCGATCACGTCTACGTCCCCGAGTAAATGATACTCCCCCCCGACCCTTACTTGACAACGAGGTGCCAGCAGTTATTGCAGCTGAGCACGTAGCTTTTAATTCCCCGACTAATAATCATGATCAAAACTTTGATCCAGCCCGTCCCATCCTTGATGTCCTCCCTCCGGTTGACGCCCTAAGCCAATGTTCGTACCCCACAGAGGATGCCTTTAGCGAGCGTTCACCTAGTTTTAATTAGCATAGTTAAATAACCCCTGGCTGGAGGTTTTAAGTGTACTAGCTTAAGGCACCCACAGGAAAGCCCGGTTACGTAGTCATGATCTCAGAGGTCAACTACGAGATGCCCTACCTAAAATAAAAAAAAAAACCTAGTTTTGTCGATGAGTTAGCTTGTATGACGGTGTGTGAGGTGGTCATTTGCCGCAGATAAAAGATTAAGTCAAGAAAATGGAGAACTATGATTTTGGCACACCATATTAAGCACGGAATCCCCAATATCAACGATATTACTGCAAACCAAATCGATTGACCTGTCTATAAAGTCTCCTCACTCTTTAACTACGTTTTCAAACGCCTTAGTAGCAATACTATTTCCAATTCTCTTCGCAAAATACTCTATTAATAACTCTAAATAAACCTGAGACTAATAACGCCGAACTGTCAGCGAAAAGGCAGGCGAAATTGCAAAATATTAAACTGTTTTTAAACGAGTCATTTCGGGGTGGAGTGGAGGCAACTAGATGCGCTAGATCGAGGGAATGGCTTTCATTTCCTTGTAAATTCTTCAAGTTACCGCGTTACTCAATTTCACTGTGTTCCAGTTTACATTTCGTTTTCTTGCCAGGATTTTGTTGCGATTTTAATGGAGTCGGCGGCGTTTGCAGTACTTACTTATCTTTTTGGTTTTAAAATCTTTGTGGATATATCTTCTTCAGAGAAAGAAAGCAGGATAATAATAATTATTATGTGTTTAAAATCTCTTGAGATGCATTCAAATAGCCTCCACTAGTTAGGATGGTTGGTACGGTAGACTGCACGTAAGTGGTTGCCAATACAGTATAACCTGACCTCTTATACCGGTGAAACTCCGTACTACGCTAGACCAGCTCAAGGTCAAAGTTTTACCAGAGACGTGCGGCTACTGTACATCCAATCCAATGGACCCTGAACAGTTTGTCTACCAACTAGAGGTGTGCACCAATCAGCGTGGCGCGTAATTTCAGCCACGCCGCCGCCGCCGCTGATGTTTTTTTCGGCGTCATCGGCGTTAATGTCAAAATATGTTTTATTCTAGATTTAGTTATAATACAAATATACTAGTAAACTAAACACTAAAAATGTCTAAATACAAGCTTATTTGTTTATTTCGACGAAGTTGTTTTCGCAAAATTATTATAAAAACATTTTTATATGAGCATAATTTAAATAGCAGACACGACGCACTGGTTGAATACCTTAATTTTCAAACATTGCGGTATGGGCGAAAAAAAGACTTGACACAGTTTTTAAAACACGTCTTGGATGAAAAGAGAATTTTGTTACTTATAGTGGTTTGATTTTAATGTTAGTTTTATTTTCATCATCTACGCCGATTACGCCGAAGATGCCGCTGACGCCGACAAATTAAACGTCCGACGCCGCCGCCGGTAAAAAATACATCGGCGCGCACCTCTGCTACTTACTTGTTTATCTTTTAGCATGAGCTCTCTTCTTTCAATTGAGCCGATATCTTCATCAAAATCAGCCTATAATGTTCCCACTGCTGGGACACAGGCCTCCTCTCAGTGAGAGGGAGTGGGCCATAAATCACCTCGCGGGCCCAGTGCGGGTTGGTGGATGTCACATGACGTCTTCGAATTATTTGGTTCGATATCATCATACCCAAATTATATCACAATTTAGCTGTCTTCGGCACTAATTATGAGTGTCAGGCACTCCTGTGCCACACCTTTGGTTCAACCCGGGGTAAGCCAACTTGGTAGGTAAACAAAAAGTTTTTAGTCCGACATTTGAACGGCATTTGGCAAATGTAATACATATTTGCATGTGTCATTTCCGTTGCTTTCATTGATTTTCTGCTATTACAGTCTGCTAAATCATCGCATTCGTTGATGTAATGACTTACGTGTAGGATTTAAATGGAATTGAATAGATACATAAAATCTGCCGATTTTTATTTAATTTGAATCTGAGTATTTGTACAATCTACGTTACCAGTAACTTTATACCGGCCAAGTGCGTGTCGGACAACGCACAATGCTCAACTTTGTAGTTGTAAAAATGTTCGCCCATACATCGTTATACGTCACGGTCAATTCTGGAATGTAAGTTTATAATCGCAAAAAAATAATTATTTTGTGATAAAACTACAAATTAACGATTTTCGGACATTTTTCTTTACTTGTGCTGTGAGACCTTGCCCCCGACGACCTATCATGATTCTATTCATAAAAGTTTTGATTTAATTTGCGAGTAAGTATCAAAATTAATCGCATAAATAGCCATAGTTATTGCGTTGACTTCATTTTTAGAGCTCCAAGGGACCGTTATAGACCTACGTATTTGATAAATTTTAATTTTAACTTAATACCTCCACGCGTTCCGGAGAAAAAGGGTGACAAACAGACAGACGGACAGACAACGAAATGATCCTAAAAGGGTTTCCTTTTTCATTTTGAGATACGGAACCCTAAAAATCTTAAAAAATGGCACTCCGGGAGTACCGACAGAAGTGAAAACTTGAAAAAAAATCGGTACCGCGGCAATCAACGCGTTGATGTCTTTTTGGTCAAAAGGTGGTATCATCACAGTGTCGCAAAATCAATGGTTTAGTCACATCTCAAAAATGCCCAACGCGCCGAAAGAAGTTTTCACTTCAAAAGTCGGTTTAAGTACAAGTTATTGTACATGCACAGCAGATGGCACAGTATACCAATAAATCCTTCGATCCACAAGTGAGGCTGTTATTATTGATCCACGAGCTCCATTCGTGAACCGACTGTCCTATTTATTTACAAAATCCTATTTCTACACGGCACCTTTTTATTTCTACATGTTGATATAATCTGAAGGGCGCAAAAAGTAGGTAGGTACTAACCTTTTATGAGCAAATAAAGAGCTCTCACTCGATTCAACGATTCCAGTATCGCGTCAAATTCTTATTTCATTTCTGTTTTAGTATAGATGTACCTAATGTAAAGGTGAGTACGGAAGTGATTACGTTTTTTCAAAACTCATTACTCACATTCACAGGGCACATTCAAGTCAATGAAAGACGTACCTAGTAAATGGTAACTTTATAGTACGTACATTGTACTCACAGATGTGTTATGCAATTATACAATGCTAAGGGATTGAATTTATACAATGCAAAGATAGTTTTTAAAATCTTCAGCCGCTCCAACAGTATTTTCAAATGCTAATTAATTTGTTTATGCGCCCTTGTGGAGCAGGACCAGCGTTTAGCCTAGCATTTATATCAGCTATGTAATCCCCCAACTTATAATATGCTTGGCTGCATAGTGTGCATTTTATATAAGATTTAAATTTCGTGTCATTCAGTTGAAGTATGTGGGGAGGTATTTTATTGTAACATTTTAAACAGTACCCCATGAAAGTTGAGTCAATTATAGCCAGTCTGAAACCCGGTTGAACTAATTGTTCCCTATTTCTAGTGATGTAATTTTGTCTTGCATCTTTTTTAGTAAAAAGATGTCGATTTTTTAGAGTTCCGTACCCAAAGGACGCCAAACGGAACCCTACTACTAAGCCTCCGCTGTCTGACCATCCGTCTGTGTGGCATCGGACTGTATCTCATAAACTGTAATATGTAGAAAGTTGATATTTTCACAGGTTATGTATTTCTATTGCCGCTATAAAAAATAATAAAAAGCGTTTTAGCTCGTTTTTTTTTTCAGTTTAGGTATAGACAGAAAGTATAGAGAGACTGTCATTAAAGACGGACAAAATACTGTCACGGCCTGCAACAGGGGCATTGATGGACGATCTTGAAAATGTGGGGCGAGGCAAAACCGAGGCACGCATACGAGTCCATCAATGCCCGGTTGCGGCCAAGGCTTGTAGACTACTTTTCTCAAATAATGCGTGGATATTCAAAATAAGTAAATTAATTATAAATTCTAGAATCAATGACGAACAACGATAACTTTTCACTCGCCAATAAAAAACTATTGAACACATTCGTTTCTTATTAACTTTAAACAACTCTATTTGCAAGTCAAATCGAAATTTAAATAAAATCTTTGATAACTTTATACCTCCTTGGTTGTCATATGTTGAAGTTAAAAGCTCGTTCCATTTTTATTAAATAATACGACAGATATGAGTTTTCATAGTAATTTATTCGGCAGGTAAATATGATAGATATGAATTTTCATACAAACATTGACGGCTGAGCGCTCCCATGTATTTGACCAATACAACATTTTAACTTTTTCTCAAAGAAGGTTTATTTATTTATTTATTTATTAATAAGTTAGCCTAAAATTGTTTACACATTTCATTTCTTTGAAAAGTACATGATATACATTTATAAGTGCAACAATCATTTAAAGGTTAACACCATATGCACTATGTATTTGAATTTTTCATTTTTATTACTGCAATTAATTGTTAATAACGGCTAATTTAAAAACTAAACTAAGATTAAATATTTGGTTTACATTAAGGTTGTCAAAATAATGCTAGAATTTCGAAGCATGTTTGGTAAAATAATAAAATTTCTCTCAATAAATAAAGACATCATCATCATCATTTCAGCCGAAAGACGTCCACTGCTGGACATAGGCCTCCCCCAAGCACCGCCACTTCGACCGGTTCTATGCTTCCCGCATCCAGCGGATTCCTGCGGCCTTTACAAGGTCATCGGTCCAACTTGTGGGAAGCCTTCCTACGCTACGTCTTCCGTTATGCAGTCGCCACTCCAGAACTTTTCGGCCCCATCGGTCATCTGTTCTGCGAGCAATGTGCCCTGCCCATTGCCACTTAAGTTTGGCAATTCTTCGGGCTATGTCGGTTACCTTGGTTCACCTACGGATTTCTTCATTTCTAATACGATCACGTAGGGAAACTCCAAGCATAACCCTCTCCATTGCCAGGTCCTTTGTGAGCGACCATGTTTCAATGCCATAGGTCATCACTGGCAACGCGCACTGGTCAAAGACTTTCGTCTTGAGATACTGCGGTATGTGGGACGAGAAGACATTGCGTAGCTTCTCGAACGCTGCCCAGCCATCATGCAGTGATATAAAGACATAATCTCCAAACACATTTCACAAACAACATACTGTAGAAAACGACGTTGTATCATCGTTATAAAACATCAAAACGTTCCACGATTCTGCTTTATTGCAGTTTTCTTACAAAGAAATAAAGCACTCAAGGCGCGAGCACTTCTGTACGCGAATGTATTTGTACAAGCGTTTTATGACGTACACTCGCTTTGGGACGCGTAATCGTAATCGTCATGATTGTACCGAGTAAGTGTGTTGATGTTTATGGTTTCAATTGCATTAACTTTGTATGGGTATTATACTTGAGATAATTTTGGTAGATTCTTTGCTTATTTAGTTTATTTTTTGGCAAGAAGCATCTTAGTTAGTAAGCTGGAGGTAGGGTTAGTATGTGTCCGGATTTGTCCAGACATGACCGGCTTTTTGACCTTGGGGTTTTTTCCGGTATTTTCTAATTTCTTTTCGACTTAAGGGGATTTGTTTTAGAAAATGAAAAGTAAAGAAAAAAGAAGAATACTATTACTGAAAAAACGAGGACTTAAAAGAAAAATTACCGATTTTTCAGATGTCAGTGTTTTGTCAGGATTTTTCAAATTTCGAAATGATAACCCTAGCTTTGTGTACCTATAGCTGAGCCATATTTCTTACAAACTCCTACAAGTTTTCACCTTTAACAGTTCACATAAAAAGTTATTTAGGAAGCAGCAGTGAAGGGACCAAAGAATGAAATCATTGTCGTTTTTCTGGAATAATGATGTAAGCCATATGAAAATAAGTTTACTTCTTACAAAATTTATTTTATTGTAGATAACTTTTTATAGTACCTACCGTAGACTGGATTATAGGAAATAAATAAAATGTAAAAATCTTGGAATCACGCGACAGAAAAACCATAATAACTATTATCAAACTATTAAAAAAATCAGCCAGAAAAAACAAACAAAATCAACAGCCATGTGCATAATCATTGTCATTACACGATACGCTAAAGGTACCATTTCGTAGCCGACCGCAGGCGGCAGCAGCAGGTGACGCACTTCGTGACTTCGCGACGCAACTGGTTTCTATGTATTTCTATGAAACCGACGTGTCGCTAGCAGGTATTTCGCGGAAATACGTAGAAACCAGTTGTGTCGCGGCGTCACGTCGCCTTCTGCTGCCGCCTGCGGTCGGCTACAGAATTGTACCTTAAGGTAAACTACGAGCAATGTTTACTCAAAAATTTACACACACACACCCCACACACACCTCCACACACACACACCCCACACACACCTCCACACACACACACCCCCAAACACGCACCCGCCTGCTTCACATTTTGTGGTCTAGCCGCCATCTTCCTCTTCCATCATAACATTTTAAAGCGAGATTGTTCCAATTCAAAATAAAATTCGAATATTTCATTTACATCCTATTCAAAAGCAAACAAACAAGATTGATATAAAACTGAAATATTCAGTATTGGATAAAATGAAATAAATTGCGGAACCGCCAGCTGTCAAGAGATACAATTGTGTTTGTATATCAAAATACACTTCCGCAGTTTTCAAATGTACGCGAAATGCCAAATAAATTCGGCTTGGTTTTCGAATATAGTTTTGTTTGTTTCATGATAAATATAACATAATATCACGCCTATATTCCACGAAGGGTTAGGCAGAGGTGTACTTATAGTACACCCACATTTCGCCAGTTATGTTTAAGTCCCATATGTAATAGGGTGCGAGCCTATTGCCACCAACCGGGCACAAAATCGTGTTCAAGGTGTTACTGAAAAATTCTAGATGAGAAAACTCAATAACGCTTTGCCCGACCCAGGAATCGATTCCAGGAACACAGGTAGTAGCAGTAGCACCTTGCGACCACTAGACCAATTTTTATGATAAGATAAATAAATAATCCTTTTGACCGATTTCGGTCACGGTGGAAAGTCTCAACGGAAATTCGTCAGGTAAATCCTTTTGACCAATTTCGGTCACGGTGGAAAGTCTCAACGGAGATTAGTCAGGTACGTAGTAGATATTGTAGTGCACAAGTGTGTGTGCAAACACGGGTGCTCTATCTTTTTCCTTACTCCCATAGTCCGATGGGACGGCGATCCGACACGTCCGGGGAGAGATCAGCAGGGCCAACCACTTTACGTGCTTTCTAAGACACGGGGGTATCAGATCATTGTCTTCCAAATTCCGGGCTACTACTGAGTAATAGGGATGATGCGTGGGCCAAAAAAAAAACTATCTAGTCCGTGAGTCAAATAAAAAAAAAATTAGACACGTATTTTTTGTTTTATTATATTAATAAAAAAATAATTTAATAAAACGCATTAAAGTTGGGGAATGGGGGTCGCTACGTCACAAGTAAGTATAAAACCTACATACTCGTGACGTAATGGCACATTTCGCCGTTATCTTTTGATTACGTAAAAAAAGAAAAAATACGTATCCAATATTATTTTTATAATCTATCTGACGGAAAAAAAAATTAAATTGTCATCACCCCTATTCCTAAAACTCAATAACACTTTGCCCGACCCGAGAATCGAACCCAGGACCGCATCAGCAGTCGCGCTTGTGTCCATGACAACAACTTAGCAGTTTTATGATAACAGGTATAAGACGGTCCTGCTAAATGCTTTTTGCAAGGTTGTACTAAAAAAAAAATAAGTCGAAAGTTGGCTCCCTGAAGACAGGCGCGACGCGACGGTGCTACGCGATTCTGCTAGAACAATTTTTATGAAATATTCAGAGCATTTTTTCTACTATAGTCGAGTCGCGCTGTTGCGTTGCGCTTGTCTTCGGGAGCCTTTATTCAATTACCGATTCTCATAAGACGATCTCGATTTATCCATTTGTACAAAAAGCTTAAAAGATTGCTTATAACGCGGACTTATTTCGAACCGCTCCCGCCACAATCCGCTCGTCCAACAAGGGTGCAGCTTCTAGAATGTTCTAGAACCCGTCTGAAAGACAAAAGACGCGCATCTTTTTTGATACAAGTTGTCTGTCACCCGTCAGCTACCGCAGCGTACCAGGATAGCTTTTTACGAAACCTATTCTTCGCCCCGAAACCCTATTGTTTTCATATATATTGATATAATATATTATATCGATTTTATTTATATCTACAGCGTGTATCAGAAATGTGTGGTTATTTAAGGGTATGGTGTGACTATCAAACTGGACAACTTTCTCCATGGACCAACATCGTAATCGCCAAAAATATATCAGCTGTCCCTATACAAAACTTCAATACCTATTCGATCCAAATGTATGTGACAGATGATTATTTTAAAACCGCATTGTTCTTCTTCTAAATACGCAACAGATTTTTACGTGATTTTCACTATCGTTTAGAAAATTTATTCCGGAAAGTTTATGTGTATAATACACTAATATTAAACTTACATGTAATAATTTTGTACAAATGGTTAATATTTCTATGTAGTTATTTATTTTAGTTATAGTAATTATTATTGTGGCATGTACTTAAATCTTTGTTTACTAACGTAATTTTGAAGAAGATATACCAACATAAATATATGGATCACTGTATCTGAGATAAATAAATTAATTAAATATAAAGAATTCACGATGTTTTGTCAAGTCGTAAAAACGGGTCGCTGAAAGATAATAATTAATGTCTTAACAACCTACAGAAACATAATGCTGCTCTTGTCTTCATTATAAGGTAGCAAAAAACTACTGAATTGTCTCCGAAGTGGCGATGGCGGTTTGATAAAATATTATTCAACAAGATAATGTAATGTACATAACTTATCATTTAGTATTACTTTTCAAGAAACTGCCGATAAAATGCAATTTTGGTACGAAATTTAATAGTATTTTGCATCGAAAGTGCCGCGTAATGCAATCAATTTGGTTTGAAGGCACGAAAAAAACTTGTGCTAATCATAAGCGGTACGTTATTGACAACAGTAGGTACATGGCGTTAAAAACGTTTGAAAATAACAAGTTTACAAAATAGGTATAAAAAATACATAAGTACTGAAATGTGGCTGAGACAATCATAAAAAGTTTAAGAACTAGGCACCAAATTCGAGACTTATGCGGGTAAAACCGCGGGGCGCAGCTAGTAATTTATAAAAACACATTTTTGTTGCAATTGCATATAGATATATTAATGTATGAAACTGCACAAAGTATAAAATCACTCGTTTGAGACTATTATAAACCAAGTCTTGTTTTAATAACCCCTGCCATTTAACAGTTTCATAAACTACTATTAATGTAAGTAAAATAAATTAATTAAACCAATTTCCAAGACAAAGATAGAAGAAGAAGATAGCTGGTAGACCTATATGTATCTTCACCAATAAACTTCAGCAGTACTCTAAAGTGTGGAGAAACTTTCTCCTAACTTTAGTCTTAGTGTCTATCACACCTTCAGCCGACCTAACGCGAACGCGCGACTTCAACGTAACGTAAATTCGAACGATTTCAAAATCGAAAATCCTCTTTTCGCACATATTAATTATAAAGAAAGAAAGAAAAACTAAATTACTACGAAAACAAATTAAAACTAAAAAATAATATAAGAATTAAAAGAAAAATCGTTTTTTTTGTTCGAAATTATTACTATTATTATTAAGAATTACTTTGTACTAAAACATTTTTCATATCTATGGGTGATAATAATAAATAATTAATCATTCATTTGCATAGACCACGGTATACAGTGGTGTTAAAATATAATTATAATGGCACAAACGTGTTTAGCTAGAATAAACCTTAGCATGCAAAATTTCATGGTTTTTGAAAATGTTACAACGTACATCTACATTTTTTACTCATAAATTCTTTTAATCTGCATAGGTATAAAAACTACACTCATTCAACCACTTGTACAACTTTATCTTAAATAATCTACACAACAATCAACCCCAACTACTGGTTGTTGCAAAAATTTTAACCGAAATCCAGTATGATCGTTGTATATTTCGATTAAAAAATGGTTCGAATTTTCGTTACGTTTCGTCGCGTGGTCGTGCTGGGGCCTCCGATCTACCTCGATCGAGCTCTTCACGGCTAGTCAGCCATTTTGGATCAACTTAGTTTGACTTTTGTGCTTTAATAGCAAATATTCTGAGATAGTTGGAAGTGGTTACAATTCTGGCTTTTATTGTGGGTCCTTTGTTTTGATTTCTCTCCTCTCTTAGGGCTCGTCCTATTTAAAAGCGATCGTTGCGCGAACGGTCGCGTGCATAAGTCACTTTTTATTAAAAAAATCGGAAAGCGCCCTCTGTCGGCGTGAACACGCGTTCAGGTTCACCGGACAAAAGTTCGAACGATCGTGTATATTTTTTTTTCTGTAGTGCATCTCATAGCTGACCTCTGAGGTCAAGATTATTTAACCGGGCTTTCCTGTGGCTGCCTTAAGCTACTACAATCTAACCTCCAGCCATGGGCAAAAAACTATTCTAATTAAAACTAGGCGAGTACTCGCTAAGGGCACCCCTGTGAGGTACGAACTTCGACTTAGGGCGTCGCTGGGGTGATGACATCAAAGATGGGACGGGCTGGGATTTTTTTTTGTGTGTGGCATCTTGCAGGTCAACTTAGGAGGTTATCGGCTGCTTAACCGGACTTTCCTGTGGGTGCCTTAAGCTGCTACACTCAAAGCCTCCAGCCAGGGGCAGAATACTAAACTAAATTAAAACTAGGCGAACGCTCGCTAAGGGCACCCCCTGTGGGGTACGAACCTCGGCTTAGGGCGTCGCTGAGGGGAGGACAGCAAGAAGGGACAGGCTGGATCAAGATTGGTTTATATCATGATTATTAAGCGGGGTAGTTTAAAGCTACGTGCTCAGCGGCAACAACTTGCTGGCACCTCGTTTTTGAGCAAGGGTCGGGGAGGAGTATTATTTAATCAGGGACACGGTCGCGATCGCAAAGGACCTCGGCGGCGAGGTCGGAATGACGGGAGGCGTCTGTATTTGTTTATTGTACTGGTGGCCCTATTCTGCTCTTGGAGGAGTGTGATGGGATCATCAGGGTCGGAAAGAGAGCGGAGCGTGTATTCGCGCGACGATTGCTTTTATATAGGACTCGGGGTATAGCACATCTCCCACCAACAGTGATTAACGAGAACCGAGTAGAGATAGCAGCTAAAAACGAGAGTGAGCGAGCAGTAAGGACGAGCCAGTACTCGTTGGTATGCGTACGTACTAAGTGAGAGACTCTCAGCGAGTATTCTGTACTCTCTTGTCACTGCGACGAACCAGTACTCGGCGGCGGTGTGAACAGTCAGCAATCAAGTATTAATATAATTGTTTATCTCTTTTACTAACACGGGACCTACAATTTTTTGTACGTTTCTTGAGTGAGAAAATCGTTGATAGTTAGTCGCTTTAGGCGCGGCGGTGGGACAGGTGCCTTAGTAGGTAAATAAGTACATTATCAATGCAAACAAAACAGTAGTCTATTGCTTAACTATATATATTATAAAACAGTAACGAAGTCAAAACTGTACACTTAATATTTTTGAAAAAAAGTAGGTAATTGCTACAAGGTGTGGGAACGTGTCTGATCCCGAAAATATAGTTTTAATTTTTATCCGTTTGTCTGTTTTTCTGGGTGTATCTATGTTCCGGCTAGGCGCAAAAACGGCTAAACGGATTTGGATGTAATTTAGCATACAGATAGTTTATAACCTGGATTAACATATAGTGTACACAAACCCGGTACTACGTTCCCGTGGGATACTTCCCGACACCCGCGATGGGTGAAGCCGCGAGCAAGAGCTATAATTTCATCACTCATGAAGGCTATTAATGCACTCCAGTTTTCTCAATTAATGCCAACATCTTAATACTTTTAGTAATTAATGCCATTAACGCTATTTAATGTACAAAACGCGATAAATTTTGTCATCATAATCTGCATTGTGTAAAAGTTGCATTGTTACGTGCATCCATGTAACTTTGGATTGCTTCAGCTATCTGAATTACTAGCTGGTGGCTGTTTCAGGTGACATCATTTCCCTTCTCTTCTCCAGTATAGGCAGAACTATTTGGAAATAAATCACAGAGTGGCAAATCTATTAGCCAGTCGGATTGACTGAACATTTCTGTATTTTAAATCACCTAAGGAATAACAGCCGCACGGGTGGATAGTTCAGGTTAAGCTACGCTTGCCGCGATTGATCATCAAAATTTACATATGCACATATGCATGGGTGACCATCAAAATTTACATACCAAGACTCCTCCGTGCCTCGGAAAGCACGTAAAGCCGTTAGTCCCCGTTGTCATTTGTGGAACTTTGACAGTCGTTACGGGTCGTGAGTAGCCCGAAAGTCTGATCACCAGTCTTCATTTTTTTTAAGTCAGATTGGCAGTCGCTCCATATAAAATACTGGTATTCATCTACTTCCGGTTAGACTGGAAGCCGACCCCAACATTGTTGGGAAAAGGCAAGGTAGATGATAAACGCAAGTATGAAAATTATTAAAAGCTAAATTGAAAATATCCATTCTAGATTGCTTTAACATCTTAATTACCCTTCATTCCCAAACTAGAGCTAATCATCTAAAATTACCGCCACCGTCACACCGCATGTAGTGTTGTGCCGACTGACATGGCAATCACGTAATTAAGTTCAAACATTGAAGCCTCGTTTGCATCTGCTCCTGACAGAGTTAATCGTGTTAGCTGAATTATGCCCGTGGTACTGTTGTATGGCGTGTTTTATAAGCAGTAGCGAGTTATGAGCATCGTTGATACGTGTAGACGTCTAAAGGCATGGTTTTCCTGGAAGACCCGGGGATTCGAATGCGAACGTTCTTAGGAATACGGGAATTACCCCTGTGTTCAGTGTTAACGATACTCAAAATCATATACATACCTTTAATATCGATCCAGAAAATAACCATAAGTCAGATGCCATCGGAAAAAAATGCATCTTGCATCCATGGTAATAGTTGTTAATATTCATTAGCACTTTCAACCCCTAAAAGATTCCCAATAAATTCAAAGTCAGCCTGAATAATCATCATTCTCTTGCCCTTTTCCCAATTCATTTGGTGTCGGCTCAACATATCACCCCTTTCCTAGCCATATCATATTTAACACACTCCATCCAGTGTTATACAGGGTGGCAGGGACATTGATGCGAAAACTGTTACTACCTTTGCATTCAGTACATGATTCTGTACCCCCTGCGTTGAAATGTTTTGTAGGTTATTTTTAAAAGCTGTTCCACACATTTTGACCGTGTAGGTTATTGCACTTTTCTATGAAACAACACATTTTTTTTAATAGCCTACGATAGTTTATAACGCAAGGGGGTTCAGGATCATATACTGAATCCATGGTAACAGTGTTCGCGTTGATGTCCCTGCCACCCTGTAGTCATTCATAATAATATAAAAAACCCGTTCCGCTTATGAAATCGCCCCGCTTCCGTTTATAACTTGCTACGAAGGTCATAACGTATGAAGCATCGTAAAATGTTTACAGTTTACAGTTATGCAAGTGTTAGTAGGGCTTCAGCCGTCGGCTTGTCGGACTGAAATATTGTAACACTGTAATTATGATATTATACTTTACATTTTATTTCTACGTGATTTGTAGACTGAAATGTATAAATTAATTGTGATGGAGTAGTGGGTTGATGTGGACGTTAAATCATTGGTTTGCGTTGGGCAAGAACAAAACAAATGTGATACTGAATTAATTATATTCTGTTCCTACTGTACCAATAAATCACCATATGGTTAAAGGGCTTATAACACATTCTGTCAGCTGTGAAGAATTCGGTCAATAGAGTGTATTTTTGCAAGTCATTAATTTTTAATGTGGAAGACCGGCTGTTGGCGTGGCGACGTGGCTAACAGCCAATAACCAACAATCAAACGAAATTCAAATAAAAATATATTTTTACTTTAAAAAAAAACTGTTTGTTTTTGATTATACCATATTTATTTCTTTTATTAAACCATCTTTTCATGCATATTTTCTATACAAAATAGTTTTGATCTTTCACACTGGCTTTGACCCGCGAAACGCGGACTTATTTTTTTTTTATTCATATCTTTTATGGCACCTCTTTAGGTCATGAGCTATCCGAATATGAAAAAATATATGGCCTAGGTCTTAAGGAAGAGGCATGAAATGAATTTATTCGCCGTTATAATGTATTTATTTATTTTTGTTGAGCCATTTTAAAATAATACACACGGAAAACATACTAAATTTATTGATTTTCATATAGTTACCTTACATGATGTCAGTCAATAAGAAAAAACAATAATAATAATAATAACCCCACCGCCGTATCTCTACGTTGACGTCGTGGTGGGGCTTGTGCGCTCCGAACTCTAGGTCTGTGCCGTTAAAGTTTACTTTGCTGAAACAGGACTAGGGTAAGGAACCAGACCAAGAGAGATACAGAAACCCGCAGGGCAGCATGTGGCGAGCCCCCACGGACCCTATCTCCTGGGAGAAGTCTTGTTCCTCACCTCTGGCTTGCCTTTATTGTCCAGCTAGAGTGATCACTGACGAGGAATAGAGCTTCCACCTCATTCTTGCCTTTATTGGCTGGCTTGAGTGGAGATTCGCAAGAGTAAACGTGCTCGGAGGAAGGAAGTATTCCAGTAAGATGCTGGTAGGGATCTTGACCGTACTTTCGGGATTGTCCTGATAACCGTGGAATACCTCTCCGCTCCTCATAAGCACCGCAGGACACGTTGCCCCCTTGTCGCTACGACACTTTGTGCTAGCGACCGTTTTCGAGGGGCCCATTAATAAGTGTGCAAGTCACCCGTACAATTTTATCTGTGTACATATAAACATTGATCAGGCCAGGGGCCATAGTCCTTCTATAATTCCAGGTAACCAGTCCACTTTAGCCACCCAAATCCATAGTCCATTCTCTTTGTTTCCATGTTCTGCAATAGTCCTACACCCACCGGAGGTTGTCCGTGGGTGCACTTGTATAGTGCATACAGGGGTAATCGTCGGTTGGTACCATCTTCAATGGTGCGTTAAGCAATAACATTTTTCCCCAGACGTGGAAAGAGGCCACTGTCATAGGTATCCCTAAACCAGGAAAACCCAAAAACGAGCCATCTAGTTATAGGCCAATCAGTCTGCTCAAGGTTATCGGCAAGATCTATGAGAGGCTTATTTATAAGCGCCTCAGAGACTATGCAGAGACCAAGGGCCTCATCCCCAACGAACAGTTCGGCTTTCGAACTCAGCACTCTAGCGTGCATCAGGTCCATCGTATCGTCGAGCTGGTCAGCGGTGCTCTCACCCAAGGCCGGCAGACGAGCGTAGTATTCTTCGACATAGCAAAGGCGTTCGACAAAGTCTGGCACAACGGCTTAATTTATAAGCTCTACAAACTCGGAGTGCCGGATCGTCTCGTGCTCATCTTACGAGACTATTTGTCGAACCGCACCTTTCGCTTCCGTATCAAAGGAGCCCTTTCCTCCCCCCGCCCCATAAGGGCAGGAGTCCCTCAGGGCTCAGTATTAGCCCCCCTCGTTTTCACGCTATTCACCAGCGACATCCCCAAACACAGATCGACGCAGTTGGCTCTGTTCGCAGACGATACAGCGATCATCTGCAAGGGCAATTCAGCTACTATGCTGCTAAACCTCCAAAGGGCTGTCAATAACCTTGGCGCCTGGTTTAGAAAATGGCGAATAGAAGTAAATCCCGACAAAAGTCAAGCGGTTAGCTTTTCTAAACCGCGAACTAGAACCCCCCTTTCCCCCGACCTATCACCATGTTCGGCAAACCAATCCCTTGAGCTAGGCGCGCCAAATACCTAGGTGTTATCTTAGATCATCATCTCTCCTTTTCTGAGCACATAAATACGGTTCGTTCGCGAGCCGCTTTCGCTCTAGGTAGACTCCATTTCGTATTAAATGCACGCAGTAAATTGTCACTTAAGTGCAAACTGCGCATCTACGAGTACACATCGTGTATCCGACCCATTATGACCTATGCGGGTGCAGTATTCGCCCACGCCAAGTCCCATTCCATCCATAGGCTGCAAGCCTTGCAGAACCGTTTCCTCCGTAAAGCCACGGGAGCTCCCTTCTATGTCAGAAACGAGATCCCCCATCTCGACTGTAAAATCCCTACGATTCACCAGTTCCTTAAACGCATGTCCAAGCGTTACTTTGACTCCGCTCCTAGACATCGTAACCCCTTGGTTGTCGAAGCAGCCAATTATGTCCCTTCCAGAATTAGTCAGATCCGCCGTCCGCGGCATGTACTTTCCGACCCTGATGATCCCATCACACTCCTCCAAGAGCAGAGGTCCTTTGCGATCGCAACCGTGTCCCTGAGTAAATGATACTCCTCCCCGACCCTTGCTCGAAAACGAGGTGCCAGCAAGTTGTTGCCGCTGAGCACGTAGCTTTAAACTACCCCGCATAATAATCATGATTTAAACCAATTTTGATCCAGCCTGTCCCTTCTTGCTGTCCTCCCCTCAGCGACGCCCTAAGCCGAGGTCCGTACCCCACAGGGGGTGCCCTTAGCGAGCGTTCGCTTAGTTTTAATTTAGTTTAGTTTTTTTGCCCCTGGCTGGAGGCTTTGAGTGTAGCAGCTTAAGGCACCCACAGGAAAGTCCGGTTAAGCAGCCAAGACCTTAGTGGTCGAAACTGCGAGATGCCATGTTAAAAAAAAAAAACGTCGGTTGGTGCCACCAGGCTTCGGCCCCTCGTACGCCTTCCAAAGGTCCGGGACCCCAGGGTCCCGAGAAATGTCAAAGACTTAAATAATAATAATAAAACTCCCGGAAAACATCCTCCAAAGCGCTCCTCAGTCGTGCATTGCATTGGGAACTCACGGATATAACCCCGTCATCATCCTCTTCACCAACGCGGTCGGGTTGCGGTGAAGAACTGGGTAAATTTTGCAATAATATATAATTTCAAAATTTTGGTACATAATGTTTAGCATTCAGCTTTAAAGACACCTTCACAGCAAAAATGTTAAAAGTTCATCAAAACAAAGCATTGTTGTATGAACCCTTTTGTTTCGTCTACCCTCGCTTTCTTTCTAAGAAATAAAATCCTCACTTAAAAACTAAACTAACTTCGTCTTGCTTGCAGACAACGTTGGAAACTTCGTTAAAATCCTGCATAAGCTAAGGATCCATGCTTTCTTCCAATTATAAGAGATAAGTTTGTTTAAAAAAAAATTTTAGAAAGTAAAGTGTGATTTACTCATTTCTATCAAACTTAATACAGTACGTAATGTAAAAAAGAATCTACTCGTATTTATTTAATTTTACATTAAAATGCTTATATGATTTATAACACGTAACTATTTACACTAGAACTAAATTATACAACTAACAACTATACATAAATACAAAACAAAAGGACTCTTAGGCGTCGAAGTTCTCGTCCGGAACGTGCCCAGAAAACTGGCAGTATTGCCACGTTTAATGGTAATGCTAGTCTTTGACCAAAGAACGAGCTAGCTCTCAGGTCAAAAGAAACAAATTCATCAAATGGAATTACTAAGTTAAACATTGTGAAAACTGAAAGTAAGCTAATGGCTGTTTGCATTTTTGTTGAGCTAAAACAAGCATCAACAAAAACGCAAACTGTTTATTTAAATACCTATGATTCGAAAATTCTGTTGATGTTTTTATTTTGGAATACTAGCTTAAAACATTGTTGGGTTACCTAATTGATTGGGAAAACCGTGCTCCCATATTTTTTGATCACGGAAAGATTCATTCATCGTGATTTAAATACTTGCTTTCAATGTTAATGATGTAAATGAACAAGGATTATGATCCATATAAAATCATCTCAAACCATCCAGAAAATAACCAGTAACAATACTAAGATTACAAAATAACAACGGTAAATCATAGATAAATATACCGCGAGACGTTAGTGGTCTACGACGCATTTATCTGCGAGGCTCACTGACCACGGTGATTCGTCTCCCTGCCCTAATCATTTGGGACAAGATTGATGGCAGAACAGAAAGTTAAATTTTATTACACCAAGCGATAGTAACAAGGGTTTGGTGAATGTATGTGGTAGATTCTGTAAGATAAATCAAACTAAAAATTAAGTCGGTGAACGGATTTTAGTGCTAACTTTTTTCAGCTTTGTTCACCTATTGCTGTGTATAAGTCTTTCTGCTTCGGAGTCATGCTTTCCTGCTATAAGCGACTCTCATCCAGATCTTACTAATGGTCATTTGTCAAGTAATCCATCTTTATGGCTGTTTTCCTGCCTACAACGTTTGGGAAAGTCTTGAAATGGAGAAGTTTTTATCTCCATTTCAAGACTTTCCCAGAAATATTGAATTAATTGAAGTCTGTTCTGAGCTAACTTTACTTAAAATTATTATCGTATGTAGTTTCTTATTGTAAATCCATACGTTGTTTTTAAAGTTAAGTTTGTTTTGTGTTTAAAGAATACGGAGACGTATTCTTTATAATCATGTCAAAAATAAATGTCTTTCCAGCACGCGTAGAATGACCACCATAGAAACGGGTTTTCTACGGGTTTTGTCGACGGAAGAATAGACAAAATGTCAGATTGTGTTTGTTTATCTGTCATTTTGTCTATTCTTCCGTCGACAAAACCTGTTTCTATTGTGGTCATGCTAACTGAGGCTGCAGAGACCTGCCAAGAAAAACTTACTTTATTCATTTAAAGCTTCGCCCGGATGGGGTTTATTGCGAAATCGATATTTTGTGGACATTCTTTTTCAGCCAAAATCATTTGACATTTCCTCCTTTACTGATGTCTGAAAAAATAATTGTTGAGTCTCACCAACCAGTTATAAATTACATTTGACATTACAATTAATTGTGTGTTTAATAAAACCACAATTTTTACCAAATATTTTGACTGTGGACAAAGCAAAAAATCTGAACTTAATTTATGTGTTTACGTGAATAATTACGTAAAGTTTAGACTTTGATGTATAGTGTTGATGTGCAATGTACGTATTTTGCCAAGTTTTTTGTACGCAAATCGTTCTGGGGAACATATGTCATAGCTATTTGAGTTTGTGAAGATGTATTAATAGCATGTTATAGGAATTATTTGCGTGTGCTACTCAAATGAGATGTATGATGAATAAAAAATGTATATATCAATGTCTGCTTGAGGATTGATGGATTCAATTGCATATTGTGGTTGATATTATAATTCTAATTTATAAAAATGCATTAATGTTGGAAAGTAACATTGTAAACTGATTTATATGAAAATTAATGTCAAGTTAATGTCCATAACTTTTCTTAATGTTTCCATTTTTCGTGTTAAAAAAGCTAACAAAGATTTTCATGATTATTATAAATTGTAATCTAGGACAGACATAAGTGGGTACATTTAACGTTGATGTCAGTGCAAGTACGAGTAAAATATGAGTAAAAAAATACAGAAAAAGATTATTAAATTCTTAAAACGTGTCACTGTTCGCTGTCCCAGAGTAGACAGTTTAAATACCGGAAAAGGGGATATTTCCTTGTAGAACGAAAATATGAACATAATAAATAGTGAACATTATAATAATAAAAACGAAATGCTGTTCGTTAGTAAGCGCATTACTTCACAACGGCTGGACCAATTTGGCAAATTTTTGTAAAATCGGGAAAACTGAAAGTGCATTTTCTATGGGATTTTTTTTATGAATTATTGAAATTTGGGCAGGACAATGTGTGCGTCTTTCGGATCTAGCTAGTTCAGCATTTAAATATCATATTTAAAAATGAATCCCTATTTCCCTTGGTCACGGCATCACGCGTGAACTGCTGGTCCGATTTCGCTAATTCTTTGTTGAGAGAAGGTTCTTATAAAGGAAAAAATAACAAAGTTGCGCGGAAAGTAGATTGCACCTGTGCGAAGCATGAGTAGGTCACTAGAAAACAAAAAAAAAAAAAGAACATCAACCGTTGGTAAATACTATATAATAACTTGTCGTTGCCATTTTACCCGGACGTTAATCAATGAAAGACTTTTTATTTTTCGTTGGTATTAATTAATTAAATACATTTCTATGTAACACTAGCTTCTTCCTATGACTTCGTCCGTGAGCCTATAACCTTCCTCAAGAATTAGGCTATCCAATGCAAAAATAATTTTTCAAATCCGCCTAGGAGTTCCGGAGATTACCCCCTACATACAAACTTACAAACAAACAAATTTTACCTCTTTATAGTATTAGTATAAGATATCGTAATTATTGTGAACTTTTAAATATTTTATTACAATTTTCATTTTCCTGACATCTCCATGTCAGTCCTAATTTATTTCTTTAATTTTATGCCATTATCTTATAAATTACCATAAAAGGTATCACATTACTACTAAATAGGTTACGATCAGTATCTACCCACAATTTATTCGAAAAAGGCCAGAAAAATACTAAAAACTCCCATTTCGCAAGTTTCAGCACTGGAGCATTTGCGTCATTTTATGTAATGTAAATCATTATAGGACGCCATTTGTCACCGTTATCTGTGGCGGTGAAGTTCTGATGCGCCGCCACCGCCATTTTGTACGTGTAAAACCTACCTACATTTTATTAATTTATTTATTTAATATTTTAAGCAGAAAAAATGTACTGGGACGGATTTAATGTCATAGGCATTTTCTACCAGCCAACCTTTGGGTGATGCAGAGACAATCAATAGTAGGTGTAATTACGAACAATTTAGGAATAAATATTTATTTATATTTTTCGGTGTTTTAATGAAGTTTTGATGTTCTGGAGATTGCAATTCTTGCAATTATGCTTTAGTTGACATCTATCTTGTATTATTCGGAGGGAAAAGTAAAGGTTTAGATATAAGACAGTTCTTTTACTCCACTTATGTTTGAAGTTTCATGTATAAGGGGGAATGCTCCAAAGGACAAACCAATAACACTTTTACCGATCCGGGAATCAATCTCAAAACCATAGGAGCCCAAGCTCAGGAGTCGCGCTAACCGACCGCTAGACTTACGAGGCAGTGAATGTGAGGCAGTTTTCATTGGGCGTTTTTACAATTTCTAACGTGACGATAAATTATCGTAGACGTCAACGGCATCACGATAACACAGGGAACTAAAATGTATGGAAATTTATATGAACACGATTTTATACCGTCCCCGATAACGTTACGCTCTTGTATTTCTATACATTTTATGGACGTGAACGTGGAGGTCCACGATAATTTCATCACGTAAGAAAATATAAAAACGCTCAATGGGTAATCTTTTTCAGCATGTTTGGTAGAAGTCTCAACAGTGGCTGGTTCTGTTATATTACCGACATTAAAAGAAAAGAATTACGCCTCATAAAAAATAAAACAAAGCTTAGCAGATAAGAAGACAGACTGATGATAAGATACTTACTGACTTCCGAAGATAATATAATAAATCATATCAATAAATACCTAAGTTTTATCGCATTTTAAAAAAGGAAGCAGAAGCTTATTACTTAGTTATCTTTACCAAAAGCATCAAAGCAATAAATATATTCATATCATATTTATTGCTTTGATGCATTATTACTCGTATATTATACAAGTATTAATGCAATAATAATCGACCATCGATATATCAATATTTTTATGAACGTAATAAAATTCATTATGATATCGTTTTAAAATAACTTTACCTATACTAATATTATAAAGAGGTAAAATTTGTTTGTTTGTCTGTAAGCTTGTATGTAGGGGGAACTATCAAGCGGATTTGAAAATTTATTGTTGCATTGGATAGCCCAATTCTTGAGGAAGGTTAAAGGCTATGTAACATCAGGCTAGAACCCTTATGAGCCGAGCTATAAGAAAAAAGTCAGACAGAACGTTAAGCGAAAACTACATAAGTAATAGCGCGGCCGGTGATGGGATGTGACGCGGTGGGTCGGGGGCCGAAATTTCACGCGGACGAAGTCGCAGGTAGATGCTAGTCTTATAATTATATACATAAGCTAGTCATATAACCACATAACGCCACCTGCTGAAGAAATGAATATGGTAAAAGTAATTTACAAAAAAATACTTCCAAAACCTTTAAAGTAAAAATACTTACATAGAATATTTATCCGTAACTTAATAAAAATAAAGAGCACAATCGCGTTTACAAAAAAGAAATGTCGGTAACGGTGTCGCGAGTTTTATTGTTTTTCCCATCTTAAAAATGCCCAACGCGCCTAAAGAATATATCCGTGGGAAACCTCACAGGTGTTAAAATAAGGATTAATCATTTCGTTCAAAAAACATCGAAAGCTTTGTAAAGCTCTGGATTTCATCCTAATGTAAAGCAACAGGTTTCCACTTACAATGAAAAATTCAAGCATTTAATTTTACCGTATACCGTACCATTTAAAAAAAAACGGTGGCACTCCGGGAGTGCCGACAGAAGTGAAAACTTGAAAAAAATCTGCACCGCGGTAATCAACGCGTTAATGTCTTTTACTCCTCGCACCGCGGTAATTAACGCATTGATGTCTTTTTAATGGTCAAAAGGTGGTGTCATCACGGTGTCGCGAAATCAATGGTTTAGTCCCATCTCAAAAAGGCCAAATACGCATAAGGAAATTTTCACTTCAAAAATAGCTTTCTACAAGCGTGCGTGTATGTGAGTGAAGCAAAAGGAGTATGTAAGGATTATAGCAGGTGGCGTTCTGTTGTTTCTGCCTACTCCTATGGGAAGAAAGCGTGAGTTTATGTGTGTATGTAGTAATAAAAGTATCTTAATATTTTGAATAAATATTTTGACAAAAATACTTTTTTGTCCGTCAGATAGATTATTAAAAAATATTGGAGACGTATTTTTTCTTTTGTTACGTAATCAAAAGATAATGGCGATACATTGAGTTGAAATGTGCCATAACTTTTTTTTTAGTAATGGCAACTCGCAGTTTTGACCACTAAGGTCTTGGCTGCTTAACACCGGACTTTCCTATGGGTGCCTTAAGCTGCTATACTTAGAGCCTCAAGCCAGGAGCAAGTAAAGTATTCGAAATTAAAATTAAGCAAACGCTCGCTAAGGGCACCCCCTGTGGAGTACGAACTTTGGCTTAGGGCGGCGCTGGGGGGAGGACAGCAAGAAGGGACAGGCTGGATCAAAATTGGATTATCATCATGATTATTAGGCGGGGTATATAAAGCTACGTGATCAGCTGCAACAACTGCTGGCACCTCGTTTTCTAGCAACGGGCGGGGAGGAGTATAATTTACTCGGTGCGATCGCGATCACAAAGGACCTCGGCGGAGAAGTCGGAATGACAGAAGGCGTCTGTGTTTGTGCACTGTACTGGTGGCCCTATTCTTCTCCTGGAGGAGTGTAATAGCTCCCGTGGCCTTACGAAGGAAACAGTTCTGTAAGGTCTGCATCCTATGGATGGAATGGGGTTTGGCGTGAGCAAATACTGCACCTGTATAGGTCATGAGGGACCGAATGCACGCCGTGTAAATTCGCAATTTGCACTTTAGTGATAATTTGCTGCGTGCATTCAGAACGAAATGGAGTCTGCTTAGAGCGTCTTTATGTGGTCAGAAAAGGAGAGTTGATGATCGAGGATAACACCAAGACTCGCTTCTACCAAGAGATCGGTTTGCCGAACAAGGATGGGTCGGGGGAGGGGGAGGGGTCTGGATTTCGGTTTCGAAAATAAAACCGCTTGACTTTTGTTGGGATTTACTTCAATTCGCCATTGCCAGGCGCCAAGATTGTTGACAGCCCTTTGTAGGTTTAGGAGCATGTTAGCGAAATTGCCTTTACAGATGATCGCTGTATCGTCTGCGAACAGAGCCAACTGCATCGATGTGTGTTTGGGGATATCGCTAGTGAATAGGGTTAATGCGAGGGGAGCCCTGAAGGACTCCTGCCCTTATTGGGCGGGGGGAGGAAAGGGCTCCGTCGATACGGAAGCGAATGGTGCGGTTTGACAAGTAGTCTCGTATGATGAGCACCAGACGATCTGGCACACCGAGTTTGTAAAGCTTATAAATAAAGCCGTTGTGCCACACTTTGTCAAACGCTTTCGCTATATCGAAGAAGACTGCACTCGTTTGCCGGCCTTGGGTGAGAGCCCCACTGACTAGTCGACAATACGATGTATTTG